>OV815488.1:13888354-18688354 GCA_929108735.1 Andrena dorsata
TGATATAATATTTTATGGTTTCACCAATTGTACATCACTTCACTACATACAATTTATACGATTCGAGCTAGCTGTCATAGCAACGACTGCTACGAGGTTCGAGCCTTCGAGTTTGAAGACTCGAGCTTTAAAGGCTCGAGCTTTCAAGGCTACAAGCTTCGAGCCTTAAGGGTTCGAGCCTTTAAGGTTTGAGCCGCGACTCGAGCCCTTGAAGCTCACGACTCGAAGCTCATTTTTACAACACTATCTACGACCCAAAGCATTTTACTTGTCGATGAGGCACCGAAAGGCGCTATCCATGATGTAAGGACATAAGGTGTGCTCTTGCGAAAGCCTTCCAGATTTGCCAATAACGTGTCCTTCCCAAGATCCTCCATATTGGAACTCAACCAACAGAATCGAATGAATTTGTTAACAATTCAATAACGCGTCCGTACACATATATATGCATTCATATTCATACATATTTTAACGTGGCGAAAAGTAGGAAGGCGCAGTAGAAGATGAAAATGAGCTGCCGGTCTAGCACACCTATTGTCCTTACAACATGACGCTATCCATTTCTCCCTCTGCTGCCTTTACCTCGTCGGCGCATCTTCATAACACAGTACAGTAATGCCTCGTTAGTATCGCGTTTTTACCATGCGTTATAATCGCGCTCACTATCCCCACCATTTCTTGGAATCCTTCGGTCGAGAGTGAGAGAACGAAAGAGACGACGACAACTTCATGTCAACTGTTTCGTTCCCTCTCGCTCGGCTCCGGGGTTTTCTCACTCGCGGCATCGGCTGCACGAAATAGTTCTAGAGCATATACTACTCTAAGGAAATAGTGTCCGCATCGCGTTAGAATCGCGCCGCCAGCCCCGTTCGTCGCGATACTAACGAGGCATTACTCTATTCCGTGGTTTCGAACAGTCATAAGTAATCAAACCGTTGCACCGTGTACACTGTGAGTTAAAAGGTAGGTACGCTTGCAATATATCGATTTTCCAGGAAAAGTATAGACTATCTAACTCGCGATAGTTTTATGTTTGTAAGTAGAGCGAAGCCATCCGTAGTCGACCACTTTCAGAAAAACATGAAAAATAAGGTTTTTATAAATGACAATCTTTTGAACAGAGTGTAGATAGAGTGTAGTTAGAGTGCAGTTAGAGAACTGTAGGGGAGACCGGGGCTAAAAGTTCCGGGGGTAAGTTGTTCCGAACGGTTCTATCTCCAAAATGAAAATAGCTTTGTACTTTAAATTATTTTTCCGTGTGACTTGATTCCGAGCTCGGAACTTTTAGCCCCGGTCTCCCCTACAAAGCTATTTTCATTTTGAAGATAGAACCGTCGGAACAACTTACCCCGCGGAACTTTTAGCCCCGGCATTTTTCAAAAATTTTGTCAATTATCGGCAATGGATGTCTATTTACTATTAACCATTGATTCAATGTTAATTTAAAGTTACCGACATAAGTATTCGTAGGGTAACGCATACAGTTGTTGACCCCTATACAATGATTGACCCCCTTCCCCAAAAAGTAGGAAATATAATATAATGTTTTTTTTATATAATAAAATATATCTATATTTCACTAGCCCAGATATTTTTGTTCCGAATACAATTATATTTTATTATGATCCACATCTTGTAAATGTATAGATAAATCGGAAATATTACGCGGCTATCATTCTTATGAAATCGATGGAATTTGATCTAAAAATCGTAACGTTGTAGCCAATGATTTTTTCATATTTTTAATTAATAATGACAGTAACTGTATATATAATCATTACATATGTATAAAATAGGGTCCAAAGTTTGCGAGACAAAGTTGTTTCACTCAAAAATGTCTATATTTTCAAATATACAAGAGGTGTCACGAACTGTCACAAAGTCTTCCTACTTTATAGTGATTGACCGGGGGGGGGGGGGGGGGGGGGCAATAACTAATTTAAGGTTATGGGAGTACTTTTACAGTGATTGACGTGCAATTTGTTATTAGTTAGTGTTATTGGTAAGTATTACTATAATTACATAATCTGTCATGATAAAATAAATCGATAAATAATTTAAATAGAATTATTGCAAATTAAATAATATTTACTCTGAAATAAGTTGGATTTTGTAAAATATTTTCCCAAAATGTATGATTTTTAGGTTAGTTGCAATTATCACCCTAGTCAAAGATGCCAAATATAAAGAAAGGAGATAAATATCAGAAAAGATATTCTTGTGATAATATTAAGAAAGCTATTGATGCTATTAAAAAAAATACAGTACAAATACAATTTTGTATGTTTCGTCAGTGTTTTTATGCCTGTCCTAAAACAAGGGTCAATCACTGTTACAGAGCCTGCCAATTACTATATAAAACCCGGTCAATCATTATAATTTTAGGATCATCTTAATACTTAATGATTGTCTTAAGTTATTTTTGTGTGCAGTTGTATGAAGTAAATTTTTTTATTCTTTCGAAACACCTTTACAGTGATAACAACAGATTTTACTCTCCGATTTTAGCGATACACACTTTTTTTCTATGAATAATGTAGCACTCGTTCTTAAACTGTCAATCACTGTATATGTTACCCTATACTGTTATCGTCTTTTATTATCGATAGGTGTAACCCATTTACTCGTTTGTACTGTTTCAATATGCCCTAAGTGCTCTAATCGCCTTAATTCCCCCTCTACTTTGCTTTTTAATGCGAACGGTATGTGTCGTAGCTTACATGTTTTCGGTACTGCATTTTCTTTCAATATTAATTTAATTGTACCTTTATTAAAACAACCTACTCCTTCTCCGAATAATTTTGGAAAATCGTTCGCTACTTTTTCGGCTAAAATTTTATCCATACTTGGCTCTATATTATTTATCTTAAACAAAGGCCAAAGGCCGAAAGCATGTAACCATGACCGTCCTAGCAAAGTCGCGGCTTTCCCCGGCAAGATCACAATATCCAACGTATAGTATACTTCTGTTTAGCAAAACAAACTGCCAACTCACGTAATAATCCTACTGGCTTTACTTGTAAGTTATATGCGTTCATAGCAAACGATATTTCGGAAATCTTTAGTTTTGGAAAATATTTCTTGTCTCGTCTGAAACAATACTCCAATATGATCCGGAGTCTACTTCCATTTCAACGTTAATCGAATTTATATTAACATTTAAATACATAGGCGCTACATCCGATTTTGTTACACTATTCGTATTGCAAACTTTACCCCTAGTCCTTATGTTTTTGAGTTCGTATACTTCTTCTTTTGCCTCACTCGTATCGCTTGTTTCTTCTTCTGCTGCCTTTTGTAGGTGCTGAACTTTCTGGCTTTGGCTTCGGCATGCTGCTTCTATTTGGCCTTGACGCTTACATTATCGACATCGCTGGTATCGGTGTTTGCATTCTTTACCTATGTGGCCTTTCTTTCCACAACAATATCGCCTCCCGTATTCATGCGCGTGATTTCCCTTCCATAATTAGTGTTGCGACCGCTACGATAACCTCTTGTTTTAATAAAATGCACATCACTCTCCTGTCTGCTTGCTTCATTCATCTTATCGGTTGACGTTGCGTCTTTTTCGGATTTTTCGCATACTAGAGCTATCTCGTAAGCCTTTTCATATGTTAATTTTTCTTCATTAAACAATTCAGTTTTGGTTGCATGGTCTTTTAATCCGCACACGAGCTGGTTCCGTAGTGCCGTTTCTACTGACGTAAAATTACAATATAATGATAATTCTTTTAGTCGTGCTACAAAATCTGACAATGACTCTGTTGCCGCTTGTTTTGCTGCGTAAAATTTGTACCGCTCCATAGACTCCGATGGCTTTGGACACAAATGCCCTGATATGATTTCCACTACTTCGTCAAACTCTTTGTCCTTGAGTTTTGTCGAGTGACAAAGATTTCTTGCTAGCTTGTAACCGCGCTTACTCTTGTTAACAGAATAGCTGCTTGCTTTTCTTTGTCTGTTATATTATTAACTGGCAAGTATAGCTCCAAGCGCTCGACAAACGTCTCCCAGTCGTCTTTGCCCAGTTCAAACTCCAGCTTGATTTTAGATTCGATTATTGCCATTTCACTAGGATTATTGTCTTCGTTATTTACAACGCCTTTTGCCTCTACTTCTATTTTTTTTAGTGACCTTAAATACTTCGTCAACTTATTCTTCAATCTTTCTGTAGAGTCTTTCACTTCGTACGTTACACCGGCACTTGTTAAAGGAATGCAAATTTGTTTCTTTGTCAAAGTCGACAGTTCAATTTCGTCTTCACAGCTTCCTAGCGATTTACTAGATTCACCGTCCGACATCGCTCTTTTACGCGTATCCGGTTCGAAATTACTCGTCGCCAATTGTTATATGTGGATTATAAAACGGAAACGCACCCAATACGTAACAATTCGTTTACTCTTGGTGCTACACGAGTGCGAATCAGGAATCACGCTATGTCGGTGTTTACAGGCACACTGCGTACGGCTAGGAATCCAAGTCCTCGCTCTGATTGGTCAGCACGGACACAACTGTGTCTGTAAAGCCGCGTATTCACCTGTGCATTCGCCCCGAATGTGCATTCGGCGCGCACCGATTTTTTGCTCGTGCGGCGCGCGGTCGGTGCTCGGCGTGCATTCGGCGCGCATTCGGCACACGTTCGGGAATCGTGCAGTGTTCATTCACAGCAGTCCCTATAAGCACCGATCCGAAGAACGAGGAGAAAAATCATGGACGAAAATATTGCAATAGTTAGTGCTAGTTTCATTGTATTGTATACATTGCACAAAAAAAAAAGATAAAAAGAAGAAACGTTGGTGGACGAGGAAAATATATACCAGCAGGTGCAACGAAACATTTCTACGTGATTTAAATGCTGAAGTGGGAAGCAACCAATTTCAAAACTTCACGAGAATGTCATCGGAAGATTTTTTTATTATATTAAATTATATTCGCGATAAAATTGCAAGACAAGATACTGCCTACAGAAAAGCGATTATGCCGGAAGAAAGATTGGCAATTACTTTAATATCATACCACAGTTGTGGTGCTTTTCTTAATTTTCCCCTTTTCCCGTCTGTACGAGCTTTTTAGACTCTCCACTTTCCTCTTGCAATCTTCCGCCCCCGTTCCGATCTCTTGGGCAATTGTACACCACGCGTCGTCCTTTTTTAAAGTATCGAAATAACGCGGGTGTCTGGAATTCCATAAGGATTCGTGTTTCTCGAATAGCTCAAGGAGCTTGAGATAAATTTGCGGCGTCCGCTCCATCATGGTGTCGTTCGGGCGCGAATGCACGCTTTGATGGACCGCCAGCAAGCGGATCGGCGCGAATGGCCCGGCGAACGCTCGGTTCGCAATCGCCTCGATATCGGTCCATACATTGTATCCGCACTCGTCGTTTGCCGCTCCCCGAATGCACGCCGAATGCTTCCCAAGTTTAAGGGGACTAAGCAGTCGAAAAATCGATTTTTTTATTGCATTTTCCAAAAGTACTATCCTTTCTCAATAAAATGCCGCTTGGTTTATAGTAAAATTCGTAAAATTATAGATTTGACAGCTAAAAACGTCAAGAAACTTTAAACGCGTTTTTCGCGAATATTTTCTTCTCTTCGTTTTTACCTGATTGTGAACGAATAGAGGTTCAGATCGACTTGAAAAAATTACAGGATGTGTAAAACATGTGCCATTTCCGACCAAACCTCTGATATGGTCCGTAAAAATTCGAATTTTCATAAGAAAATTAAAAAGTCACCGGATTTTAGTAGCGCACAAGCAAGAACAAATTTTTCTCGGAAAAATCGCTGTTTTTCGGCCACCAATCATATAATTTTGATTTAATTTCTGTTTTTATAGGTTTGGTCGGAAACTATGAATCCAACAAACAAGAATCACACCTTTAAAATCGAATTACGTTACATTTTAAGACCGATATTAGAGCAAAACGACGGAAAACCGTTAAAATGTTTACCCGTCTGCAACGCAATTTTTAAAGCACATATATATTTCTTATCATTTATTTCTCAATCTGTATGGTACTAATAAACATTGGGTAAAAGGGTACACCTGGATGTACTTTCATTTCTTTGCAAATAAATAAAGGACAGAGTCTCTTTCTCACGAAAAACGACTGCCTAGTCCCCTTAATTTAATCTCCATTCAACCCCAGCCTGCTCAATCTAATGTACAGGCCCAGATCTAGGGGGGCGCAAGTAGGGCAATTGCCCAGAGCGGTAAATTTTGGGGGCGGCAAAATTAGTAGACAAATACGTACAAAAAATTTTGCTCAGTGTCAAAAAATATATTTTAAAATACTTATTTATGATTCAATGCAAAGGGCGGCAAAAATCACTTTAGCCCAGAGCGGCGGAAGAGCTAGATCGGGCCCTGTCTGCATCCTTTACTAGTCTACGAGGTTAGTAAAGGATGCCGCATGCTTAAGACGATCTTAAGAATAAGCAACGACTGAGAATACCGTCCTTACTGCTATCCATGGAGACGAGCATCGCCCTTCAGCAGTAGCTATTCGATCTGCAAGCCAATGTCCCGCAGCTGCAGCGTCAGTACCGAATAGAACGTGTCACACTCGCAAATATGTCGCATTAATTTCGTGATGAAGAAGCAATAAGAGCACCGGTGCTCTGAAATAGTTCTAGATGCGTTAAAAACACTGACTCTACGTTCGTGTTAACATTACTAAGAGGCAGGACCACTGTCCACTATGAAATACTTTATAGCGACATAAGCACTGACTCTACAATCGCATTGTACACGATTACAAAAGCAGTTCCCGCTTTTAAACATCTCTCAACAGTGGGAAAATGTGTTCGGGGTCGAGTAAAGTGTTTCCAAAATAGTCCTCTAGATACTGAGTGTAATATAATAGAATTTTGTTAAAGGGTCTTCCACGGAGTCCAGTAATCAATGAAATTGTTGCAGGAATCGTGAAATATCCACTGTGACTGCACAGATATTCAGTGATCCGAACACCGTCGCGGACGAAGTCGAACTGTTAGGGCACACCGTTCGGCGATGTAGTGACTTTGGTAGAGGTTGTTGATGTTTTTGTCGCGCTCGGCCGACTCCCAGCTAACTTGAAATTCGTCATGGCCAGAAATAATATTATATAGCAATGTCCATTACAAAATGTTCACTTTTCACAACTACAGTCGTGCACCCTACACATTCTACACGTATTTTTATCACTGCGATATGTGATCAAACACTAGGCAACGCTTCGTCAAAAAGTCTTTTAGGTGATAAGTATATTCCAGTGAAAAGTTGTTAAACGGTCTTCTATTTAATCCAGTAGTCGAACGAATTAATGTAGGAATCGAGAAATCAGGAAATAATATGCACTGTGACATTCACAGATATTCACCGATCCGATCACTATCGCGGATAAAGTCGAACTGACAATGAGTGCTCATACCTTTCGTCAATGTTGCCACATTGGTAGAGGTTGCCTTCGACCTCAACTGTTTCCCATGCAAGTTGAAATTTCTCAATTTCTAATGACTCAAATGTAATAATTACTGTTAAGAGAGAAGATTTGAAAGAAATCACACGAAAGAGTTCAACTTCACAAATGTAACTCGTATTCGACACATTAAGCTTCCCGTATGATTGTGAAATTAAAGAATCCTCGATTTGCAGTTACATCCATGCACCCCACGACACTCATGCATCATGGAACTTTTTGCGAAGCTTACGAAAATTAGATTTTACTGTAAATTTCAATGTCGGCGGTGAACTAATACTCGGGGCAAATAGAATCCAATTATTGTTACTTCACTATAATGATTAAACAGTGCATTAGAAACTTGCAGGAATGTCAACAACAACGTCAATTTGTAATAATACTTTACGGCGTAACAGGCCCAGATCTAGGGGGCGCAAGTAGGGCAATCGTGTAGAGCGGCAAATTTTGGGGGCGGCAAAATTGGTAGACAAATACGTACAAAAAATTTTACTCAGTGTCAAAAAATATATTTTAAAATACTTGTTTATGATTCAATCCAGAGGGCGACAAAAATCACTTTTGCCCAGAGCGGCGGAGAAGCTAGATCGGGCTCTGCAAAAGTACACCACTTACAAACACAGAACATACCCAGAATAAATTTTTAAACTAGAAAAGAACGTTGAAAGAAAGGCCATAGAACGCCCAAACAACTTCGTCAAGGTTTCCATCTACATAGAATCAAATGAAACTTACACGTGTACTCCGAACCGAATAAATGGCAACCACGAAACTCTAGCCACTGAATACGTAGCGTCACATGAGTAAAAAATCAACACTTCCTTTATTACAGATCTGCCTGTTCATTCCGGTTTAAAACAGACGGAATGGAGGCGTGTATGGCGACAAGTTGCGCGGCTGCGCAATCCCCGGCCACTGTATTCTCCCAGTTATTGCACATGCTTCTGGTATCACAGTGCAGCTTGGGAAAACCTGATTATCCAGCTGACCGAACTGACGAGATCTTGGATTCGAAGAAAGAGTTCGATTTCGTGGTCGTGGGAGGTGGCACAGCGGGTTCCATTTTGGCTCATAGGCTGACGGAGGTGCAAAATTGGGATGTACTATTGATCGAGGCTGGGGAGGATCCTACGCCTGACAGTGACGTTCCTGGTTTCTTAACGGATATCTTCGGCAGTCACCAAGATTACGCTTACGAGGTACGATGATAGAACTACGAAAGGGTGGTCGGTTTCGTTACTGCTAGTCGAGGTTCATTTATCAGGATATTAATAGCAGGATCATAAATATTAAACCATACGTGGTAGGTACTTATTATTAGTGTTAAGGTACGAATACACGACGACACTTTTGTGTCTAGATCAAGTGTCTAGATCAGTCTAGATCGAGAAACTTAGCGTCTACACCAGTCTAGGACACTGTCCCCACGCCGACACTTGATGTATACACTTGATCTAGACACAAAAGTGTCGTCGTGTATTCGTACCTTTATTTCTTGGAGAAGATAAGAATATTATGAATCGGTTGTTCGTTTGGCGCATTTCAAACCGTGATAAGTAGCTCAGTTGGTGAATTTTTTCTTCTTTTCTTTTTAACAGATATTTTTGGTATTATAAGTATTATTGTAATGTGTTACAATTTATATTGCAATGCGTGGCATAAAGTTTTCAGAAATCCCCTTCAAGTCGTTTAGACCATTGCGAGCAAAATTCCCGGTAACTCTCCGCTCTATGGGTTACGAATTTGATGATATAATTCTTTTTAATAGAACTATCGTATTCTTCTTCCGTTCATGGTTTCAACTTTCTTCTGACCACTACTAACTGTATTACATGTTTGCTATTTGGTGAGAAGGGTATGGCACTCCACTTTCTTTCATCAAACAAACCACTACTCTGTCAAGGTCGAGCCACAAGAAGGTGCCTGTCAGAGTAGCAAGAAGAAGCGATGCAGATGGTCGAAGGGCAAGGCTCTGGGTGGCAGTTCCGTCATCAACGTGATGCTCCACGTGTTCGGGAACGACCGGGACTACGACGAATGGTCGAGCCTGGGCAACGAGGGTTGGAGCTACGAGCAAGTGCTCCCCTACTTCAGAAAATCTCTGAACTGTCCAGCGGAACACATAGCCAAATGGGGCGACAAGTACTGCGGCACTGACGGGCCCATGAAAATCAGAACGTACAACTACTCTGTATCAAGCGTGTTCGACATCATCCTAGACGGCGTCCGCGAGCTAGGGATGAACGTCCTTGAACCTCTCATAAACGACCGCTTCGTGGGTTTCGGGAATGCTCAGGGAACAATATACAACGGGCGACGCATGAACGCCGCCAAAGCTTTCCTGTCCCCCATTAAAAACAGGAGGAACCTGTACGTGATGAAGTCCAGCAGGGTGGACAAAATATTATTAGATGGCACCCGAGCGCGTGGAGTTCGAGTCAGCCTGAAGAACGGTCAGTCGATCGACCTAAGAGCGACGAAGGAAGTGATACTATCTGCTGGCAGCGTGGCCAGTCCTCAACTATTGATGCTGTCGGGCATTGGGCCCAAGCAGCACCTGCAACAGATGGGGGTGCCAGTTATAGCGGACCTGCCTGTTGGCAGGAACCTCCAGGACCACATGCTATTCTTGGGCCTGCACGTAACGTACGTGAACAGGACGAGTACGCCTCCATCACCGTTGCACGGCTTCGATGTCGTCTATGACTTCCTCATGCACAACAGTGGCCTACTAGCGACGGTTGGTAAAGGCCTGCTGGGTTTCGTGAACGTCAATGATCCCACTTCCAAGTATCCAAACATACAGTTACATTTCGGCCACGTGGAGCGGTGGAACTTGCCGGCCGTTCAGAGCCTGACCGCGGGCTTCAATCTCGATGACGAGGTGATGCAGGATAGTGAGAAAATGATCATGGAAGGGGACCTGATCTTGGCTACCCCGACTTTGCTGAAACCTAAGAGTCGGGGCAGCATCCAGCTGCGCAGTACGGACCCAGCTGAGCCTGTGAAGATTATCGCGAATTACTTCAATGATAAGGATGATCTGCAGAATTTTGTGAAGTCAGTGGATGTTATTAGAGCCCTGGTGAACACCGAGGCGCTGAAGAAGCATGGCATGTGGATACGCCACTTCGATATATCGGGATGTCGACATACTGTGCCAGATTCCACGGAATATTGGGAGTGCAACGTCAGACACATGGCTACTAGCCTGTTCCACGCTGTTGGGACTGCTAGGATGGGGCCAGCTGACGATCCCGAGGCTGTAGTGGATCCGCGTTTAAGGGTGCACGGTATCGAAGGGTTGAGAGTGATCGATGCGTCGGTCATGCCTACTATCACCAGTGGCAACATTAATGCACCGACTATGATGATCGCGGAGAAGGGGGCGGATTTGGTTAAAGAGGATTGGTTGGCCGCTCGTGATGAACTGTAGAGTTTCAGAGTTGGTGAATACTATTATTCTTAAAAATTATAGGAATAAATTGTTTTACGGCGAGGGTGATGCCTTGTTCTTGCTAAGTAGTCAGAGGTTTTGAGTATGGTGCAAGGGACAGCGTGCTTTCAGATTTTTGGTATTTACAGCGAGTGATAAGCCTGATTTTTTACGATAAGGGCCGAATCAAATTTAACAACTAATACATACAAGGAAAGTCTTCGAGGTGTCCGCCTCCGATTGCTTTGAATTCTTGATATTGTTTAGAGGACCAAAAAATAAGAGATACGTGTCTTTTTATAGCGTCCCGTTTCCATATGTAGGGGATGAAACCACCCCTCAAAGTTAGAAGATTTTCAGCTGTTCGTTTTCGATTGCTTTGGATTTTGGATATGTTTTAGAGTAAGGAACGAAAGAAAGACTTGTGTTCGCTTAAAATTATATAGGATCGCATTCCGGAAAACCTGTGAGCAGCTATGACAGGTGAGTTAGACTATTTCAAGGTAAGCTATATTTTCGTATGATATTATGTAAAGTTTCGATGATCTGATGTAAACTGTACACTGTCTATTTTCACCTGTAAAAACGAAGTGGTGTCCCTAGCAATAGAAAAAAGTTTATCTGCCATTTTATTTTGAAAAGAATATTGAACAACAGTGTTCTCTTGAGAAGAAAGAAAGCAATCGACAAGGTTCGATGGTTAGTAAGTAGCTGACCAAAGGAACTCATTAGGTGCGATAAAGATGAAGACATCACTGTTATTTCGCCAGCTCTTGGTAGAAAGCAAGGTTATTGCGAAATAATATATTCAAGTAAAATAACTCTGGATTAACATGTGTTCATACTTCCTTCATTTTCACGAAACCAAAGACTTTCCATTTTCTTTCCATAAGATTCCTTCACAGTTCCCGTGAAGTAACTGGGCATACGGTTACATCGTAACATTCTTAGCCATTTTGTACGTTTTACCAGCCATTAAACCAGCCTGAGCAGGAACACATGTACTTCTTGTAGCGCTATTATCGATTCGAAGAAAGAACTGGTTGCAATCATGTGATTTATGAATGTGCGCCGGGTGAACCACAGTCTCCAGTAAGTTTCTCAATTCTGTTTAATTGTGGAAAGTCCAAGACTGTCTCAAATTCAGTCAGAGAGATGCCATGGAATTTCGAAATAGCTTTACATGTTCGCGGACTCGGATCAAATGCATATTACATTTAGGAAGCGAGGCCACTTCAGTTCTGTTTACTGGGCAACGAGGGTAAGAAGGTTGATAATCCCTTCGTTGAAAAGTCGAGGGATATTCAAGGCTTCGTTGAAACGGGTCACAGCACACAAGATTGTCGGTGATTGTGTTGCGACGATTCTGAGGCTTCCTGGCAATTAAGCATGCTACGACACGTATGACTCCGCGGAGCCCTTTATTGGATTATCCACCAACGACAATAAAACCAGAAGAGGGGTTCTGTACAAACCTTGACCAACTTGGCACGATTTAATCAGTTCTTCCTATACAGTATTCTCCGAAACTTCCATATGACACCAGGTACATAAAAGTAGCGTTTAATAAGAACAAAATATGTGTAGGTACCTATATGTTGCAGAACAACTGTGACATCCTATTCTGTGGAGAAAAGTTTTTACCTCAATTACCTAGGCTGTGGAATTATAGCCTTTCTGTATAATATATAATATTTTAAAACTTTTTCTTGTCGAATGTTTCAATTATAACTGTTAAGGCTAGAGGTCTCTGATTCCTCAGCTTCATTGATTGAAATCTTTTTCAGATAAATTAAGTGGAGGTAAGCGGAAGAAAACTAATTTCCCCCTTAGGCCGTCAAAAAAATTTGGAATTCAATCATCCACAAACGTCTCCAGAAATATCACCACATCCTTATTTATTTGACACTTCTACTTGACTTCTTTTTCAGCATTTATAACCATAGCTTCGTCAAGATTGTAAGGTAAATGAGGAGCTATAAATACTACACATTTAAAATGTAAATATCGTATCACTGCCGATTTCAAAGAACAGACAGGATTTTTAAATGACTTTTCAAACTGCCGACAACGGGCCATTGTAATGCGGGGTTTGAAGATAATGTCATTTACGCGGAAGTATTTGTAGAATCGAAAGTTTTCGGAATATATGATGCTACTTAAATAGCTTTATTGCCCGGTTTCGCCCGGTGTGTATTTAGAGTTTGAATTTAGAACTTTTTTTTTGCGAAAATGGTCACATTTGTCTGGATTAAATAATGAGCTGAGGCACATTTCGCGACCCCAGAATTTGCCCTTCGTAAGTTTTTAGGCGACAGACAAACACACAAACATATAGACTTTCAGCGAGTATTTTTCTGAAAAAAAAATGACTCGATTCAATCACTATTTTCACTATTTCTTATTGTATCGCGTATTCGATCCTTGCTTTCATGAAAATTCAGAATAAGTGCTAATTCTTGATAAGCTTGAGGAATAAACTTTATAAAAATGATCTTTGGTTACTTTTTTTTTTGGTATTTTTTGATAACAGTTTGCTGTTGAACTAAATTACCTTGTTTTGGGATAGGAATATAGTTCGTCAGAACTTCAGTCTGCTTTCTTGTGAAAGTTTTCAGTCTTACCTGGAACAAAAAATAAAATTCAATTAGTTATTTAAATCTGTAACGTGTGTATAATTAATTGGATTAAATCTACAGATATTATTTTACGAAATTTATAGGTGTTACATTCAAAACTTCAAAGGAAGATAGAGTGATCTAATAATGTTTAAGAAATCCTCTAAATCAATTGAATTCTCATTCTTCCAAGCAAGAAACTTCGATGGTTCAAAGTGTGAAGCTAATCTTGTGCGTCGATGGTACATTACAAAGTAGGTTAGTATGTTGCAATGCAAAAAGGATTCTAGTCAATTAACAAGCATCGCGAATTGCAAAACATTTTCTTGATCTATTTCTCTGTTGGAAATATAATTGACGAACCGTGTAATAACGTTGCATTTACCAGACACTTGTAGACCATAATTAACGTATTATCATAAAATATAAAATATCACCATATTCCTTGAACATTCTTCAAAGAAATGTATATCTTTCAAAGTGTTACAATCACAACCATTTTGCTTGGGAAATTTTTTAATGCCCGCCACTCATGCTGACTGCTTAATACTTCATAGCTGGACACAATTACGTTACAATACAATTACGGAATTGAAATGGTAAATGATGTAAGTGCCAGAAGCGAAATTTTCCAGTCTTTAATGTGCAACCACAGCGACCTTGGTACCTACTGATGACTTCAGATTTATCTTGCGATAGCCCTAAAAACTAAAATAAATTATAGGTACCAGCATTTACAGCGTTTGCCACTGTATTCAGCATGAAAAATCACATCGTTTTCCACGAGAAAAATATTCTTCTTTACTATTTCAACAATTCACTTCGCAAATTTTATTTTTATCTTGAGTGTTCTCAAAGAGACTGTACCTTCTTTAAATACTATTTTATACAGGATTGGTAACAATGGTAACAATTTAAAGAATTAATGTTATCAGCGCGTGGGCTCGGTCAATTAAATAATTACAATTAACTAATTGACCGAGCCCACGCGCTGATAACATTAATTCTTTAAATTACAAATTTTGTCGGTCGAAAATCTAAAACATTTTATTTAAAATGGTAACAATATTCTAGGAACGTAACACGATAACGCCGACCCATACGTCGTTTAATGCAAAAAGGATGTAAGTAAAAAAGGTTGATTACTGGATAAAACTCTTGCACGAAACAGAATGAAGGTTGAACTTTCAAGATATGGTGTTAAAACAGATAGGCAAAAAATTGACTTACAGCACCTTTGCATTAAACGGCTCATGCTTAATCATAGTGAACTTTACTAGACACAGCCAAGGAACATTATTTCTTTCACAATTTTCTCGAAGTCCGCGCAGTTTTTTAAATCGTACATTCTATAAAAGTTTCAATGCATAGCCTGATATTTTTCTTCACCTATACACTATGGCTAATAGTACTTAAAAAATATTTCAATAATAACACTACGAACTCTTTCATTCAGACTAAATCCCATAAGGCTCAGTCTACGAATTTAATTGTTTCTGCGATGTTCCTAAACTCCACCTACCTTTCCAAAATACATATTTTGCACAAGGATGTTCAGAGAGTACAACGAAATATTTTACCATGGACTAACATACCTCTACATTCTCACATGACCGAGAGTCTACGAAACCTGTGTTCTCGCGTGACTGCCGCGACAAGTGTCAATTGAATTCACAAATTCGTTGCGATGAAACGAGATTGGCTCGTTGCAGTTTGTTTGCGTCTGAAATCCCGCCTAATCGCGTTCATTACTGTGGTTTGCCTTCAGATTTTCGCCGGCTCGTACCTATGCACACATTTCCCCATTACTGGCGCTGGCCAATTAGGATAGAGAACTTTCACCCGAAGGGTCTTTCCCAATTTTTGAAATACACCCGGCGCTGTGGAGCACGCGGTCGCGTTATTATGGAACTGGAGTGAAAAGGCAGCGGCGGACCGGCTTGATTTCCAAATCGCCTGGGCGAAAGTGAAATTTTTCTATCCGGTGTGTAATACGAATACGACAAGCAAAAGGTGGACGAGGAAACAAGGGATATTCAAATAGGAAGATACGGAGAAAGCGGACGATATTTTTGCCAGGCGACCGTCTGTGTGTAAATGGTCGAAGAGGCGCGGAGGCGACGGGGGAAATTTAAGTTGCAAATAGCAATTTTAAGCGTTTGACAAAACCATTAATGCCTATGTATGCAAATTAAATTTTGAGGTTTGAAAAATGTGTTTATGAGAAAGTTTTTATTGTAGGTATGCAATATCGAATGTCATATGGTTAAATGCGAGAGTGTGTGCTTGATGTGGTATCAGATTAAATAATTAGAGAGAGTAAGGAAATGATATGAATAATTTTGATTTTCATTTTACTTTTGGAACGATAGGTAGGATGACTGTTATAATAGTATCTTTGAAGGTGCTTTGTAAGGTTACTGAAATTAGTACAGGTAAGATTTAATATTCTCACACAGCAGAATAACAAAAACTTGGTAGCACTAATTTTATTATTACTTCCAATCATTTATCACAATTTCTTCAGCACTTATAAAATCCAACCTTTGACCCAGTATATAAATATTTCAATTTCGAAATCAATAAAAACTGATCTCTGAATTAGCAAGTATTAACACAAGAAGCACAATTATGCAGATGGTATTTTCGCAACTTCGTGACACTATTTACAACCTAATCACATTAATTACTTATCCTATATGGAGCATGCTGACACAAAAACAGTTACATATTACAACATTCGTAACAACTGTACCATTTAATCCCAAGAAATATAACAATTCAAAAATCCCCTGGCTCCTCTTTCTACAAACTGTACATAGGCAACTGCATTTCACCAAACACTTGCATTGTCGTCCACGTCCCACTTTTCCAATCCCGTCACTCATTACCATCCGCTAATGGCCGATATCAACGATTTCGTGAACGAAACAACGTACACCGCATCGACCGCGGAATTTGACTTGCGAAAGCAAAAATCAGGGTGACCCGGCGTATCTAACATCCTGATGGAACCACCTCCTGAGCCCAGATAGTTGTGAAACCACCCAGCATCGAGATATTGATCACCAAATCTAGTGAAATCTCCTTGATTCGCGTATAAAATTCCACCAAACCCCACAACCCCAAATTTCTGCGATCACGTAACCACCAACTCAAACACAACTTAAATAAACTCCACTACTAAGCCCTCAGTGATCGCTAGACCGCTCGTCTAATAAAAAAGATAATAACCATGTTGATAATGACCACATTTTTTACGCTGCAATTAGACAACGGGGGGGGGGGGGAGCGAGAGAAAGAAGTGGAATGAAGGAGTAATGCGCAGGATCAAAGGACGCTACCAATGTCTTGACAGTGGTGGTCAAAAGTAAGTTTAAACAAAATTGATATTAAGCTTTACGTATTAAGGTGTTGCCACTGGTCTATTTTACACACCCCTCCCCCCAATCTATGGGATATAAATTTTAAAATATAATTCTTTCTACTGGAACTATATATCATTTCTGCTACCGTTCACAGGTCAAAGTTTCTTCTGACCACCGCCGTACGTGTGGCAGCGATCACAACCGGAGGGTTAAAGATGCAAGTACGACAGGGGAGCGATCCCGTCTGCCAAAGTGGTGGTACTACCGTACGGTTTATACGTAGAACGTAATGTTCGAACACTCAGTCTTTCGCTTTCTCTGCGTCCGAGTGCGAGCGGCTTGATCGACCTCTCGATCCACGTGGTATCGAGCGTGGGCCACGGGACGGTGGGATTTTTGGGAGCCTCGTAGGCGAACGCTGCTGCGCGGATTACCGAGGGATTTTGGCGTAAAGGAGATTTGTTGAAAACGGTAGGATATTGAAGGAGTTGGTGGTTTAATTCGTTGCGTTTTGAGAGGCTTAGGCGGCAACCTTAGGAGATATTGTTTTACTTGCGTATAGTAGTTGCCAGCAAGACTGGTCGTCTCTTAAGGATGTACCGGACCTATTTTCAAAATGGTACCAAGTTGATGAAAATTTGTAAGATGCTGCAAATATTTTTAACGAATTCACTAAACGGTTGCTGAGTTATAGACGATCTTGACGGACAAAACAGCTGAAAACATGTTGAACAAATGGTACCAATGTTTTCAATTTTTTTGTACATGTAGTATATGGATAGATGAAAATATCTGCCGAATTTCAATTGTTTCCACTACACCGTTTTAAAGAGATAAATTATAAGGTGAGAAAATTCTGCGTTACACAGTTGAATTCAGGGCATCTTCACTGCTAAAAGTTTAGGCTCGTAAATGAGGAAAACCGTGAATAATGCTTGAAAAAGCATTTGTAAAGTGAAAAATAGCTTTCTAGGTGTAAAAATAAGACTCCAACTATCGTTCGAGTTATTTACATCTAGATTTATTACGCTTAAGACGTAGATATTCAAGTATTTCAAATTTCATACATGTACTTTTGTCTAAGATTGTACGTCCGATACATCCTTAATGGTACAGTGGCAGTGACTGTCGTTCAGTCAAGTGTTGATGGGAAAATGTTTAATGTATTTGTTGATATAAGGGGAAGGAAGAAACAATTTAGTGGAAAGTTATGCATAACTTAGGCTTGGGTGACAGTTATTTGAAGTGCAAAGTGACAGATAATGTGTGAAGTATTACTTTACTGCTTCTATTGTGTTAGTGCGACTCGGGAAATGTTAGAGATTCAAAAACATAAAGTAAATAAAATAGTTAAAACTATTTTTATTTCAACTTCCCTAAGCGAAACGAAAATATCATATGTAAGGGAGAGTGGGGTAAATAGGACCGCGGAGTAATCGCGAACGCGATGTTACGACGTTTTAATAAATAAAAACGATGTTCCCTCTCCACTAACTAATACTTTAGGTGGTATCCAACACTGGGCAGAAAGTAATAAATATACAGAACGCTCATGCTATTCAAGATAAACACAATTTATTAGTTTCGTCATGTTTCAAGTAATATTTTGTCCATTTCAACTGCATGTAATTACTGTTGAATTAATGATATCATTTTTTTTAGTTGAAATAAAGCACTTTTTTACCAACTTTTTGTGACCAAAGCGTTGCTTGAATCATGATTCTAACCTCTGAAATAAATTCTTTTTTATTTTTGATGATGTGGGACATTGACGAACACCTCGGATGGGGTAATTTCGAACCTTCGCTATTAGCAACGTTAACCGATTTTGATGAAATTTTCAGCATGTATAAAACTTACTTAAATCTACAAAATGGATTTTTGAATCTTCATTGCAGGCTCAGAAAAAAGTTTAAAAAACGACCTTTACTATTTTTTTTCGATATTCCGACCAATTGCAATTTTTTTCTAACGCACAGGAAGATGAATTTGAAAAATACATTAGGTACAGGTTGTAGCAACATTTTTTATGGGTTGACCAGTGACGTCGCGCTTCCTGTGCGACTTCTGCGATATTTAGCGCTCTGTTCGTGATTATCCCACGGCAGTCGAGTAATCGCGAACGAGTTGATTAAAGTTGATTTTTATTATAATTTTTCAAAAATTCATCTCAGTACTTTATAGATGAATAGTTTAAGTATGTTTGTAAATAATAAACAAATTCATTTCTCATATAGTTTTCGTTTTGTTTGGCTTTTTGGCTTAGGTGTTCGAAATTACCCCACTCTCCCTTACTAGCCGAATATTTTGAAAAATAATTTGGAAAGAGTAACCTCATTTTGTGTTGAACCCCAGTAACTCTTATTAAAACGAATTTTTATTTTAAATAATAGTATTTTGCATAGTCATAAAAAAGTAATTAAAAGCTTGCATCGTTGGATTAATCCTTCCTATCCTCCATTCGTGATATGTTTATTACTGCAATAGTAAGACCTGTCGATCAAGATGACTCGACGAATGGAAATATACACAAGAAAGGAAGCGTGTCGCAATTTCGTCTAAAAAGATTCGACCAATAGCGAATGACAAGTCGCTGCTGAACGGCGATGCCGCTGGACTGCATTTGTCAAAAGAAGAAAGTTATGCAAACGCGAGGTTACCTCGTGCATCCTCGCGGGTGTACTTCTCACCAGTTGTCAGCTGTAAACGTAAAGCCGCATTCCCACATGCTCGATATAAAACATTTTGTAACTTTCAATTGCAATATCCAATTACATAAAAATAACAGTTGTGTTATATTCGTCATAATTTCAGCTTTCTTTACTTCTATTCTGATTTCGACACTGAATTCAGAAATACTTTCTTCGTTTGTATCAACGTTTTTCTTCCGATAAGTACCGTGTCAAACTTTTTTGTTAGTGTATGACCTGTATCAGATGTTGCAAATCATAGTGATTATGTACCTTGAATTTTTCTATATTTTCTAATAATTCTAGTATAATCGTTTGTGCATGTATTTTGAATTTTCGTAAGATTACAAACAGTGCGTGAGTATTGATTCGCAATTATGGCGAAGTATTCAAATTAAGTCGTGTTAAGTACTACATGTGGGAACGTGCCTTAAAAGATATACTGGCGACGACTGGTAGGCATAATGACAAGTTGTGCGGTAGTGAATTAGGGGGCTCATTAACATGTAAGTGAGAAACGGTGTTTCGGAGTTTCACATTTATTGTCTGGCGACAAGCTTTACTCGAGACACAATGGCCAAGAGTATATAAAGTAATCAAGAAAAGTGTAATATGTTCGTCGAAAGAGCGTTTAATGTAGGCGTGAAACTGTTCATTCTCTTAAGTGAACCTTCCTTCATCTTCTTACTTGCTCATTATCATCGACCAACTAGATTCCCTATTTTCCATATCACGAAATCTACTTTTCACTTTCTAATTTGCATGGAGCCATCTTTCTCCAACGAACTATTAAGAGTTTAAATTATTCCATAATATTAAAAATCGTCAAATACCTCACACAAGATCGTAACACAAAGTTTTATTAATCATTATTTAATGTTTGATAATAATCTACCTGCAATAACTCTTGCTCACAAAATTCTTCATGCTTCATTCAAAATGCTCACTCATAGTCATTCATAGAATAATAAATTTTGAATGGCGTGACGATGCGATTTTGGTTCCACTTCAATACAAGAGGCAATACAGTTACATTTGAAATCATCTTGTATCCTGCTCGTAGAGAAATCAATGTCGATGTTAGTTGAAAGCTATTTCTATGTAATGAAATCAAAAACTGTTTCGTAATTGCATCCTACGCGATTGCTCTTTCGAAATGCTTCGACGAGTTAATGTCAATGTCTTCGTACGACGAGTCTGGCTTAAAAATGAAATGTTAGGTACACACGTTGGAATTGATCAGATAAAAATAAAAATTCCGAAGTGTCGCCAGAATCTTGAGTAGGCAACCCATGATTCACTCATCCTTCGATGACTCATGTCTCAAGACAAAAATCACTATTTACTCAGGATAATCACTGCGTGCTTGGTTCCCATATAAAATCCAGAAAGTATCATCAGATTTTTGTCTAAAATACACATCCAAAAATTCCATGTCTGATTGCAGGTGCCCGAAAGGAACCATAAAGGCCAGCATGCCACGAATGGACACTTTGATTCGTTGAATTCTCTCCTCAAGGAGCATCTTACGAACACAACTGGTTCCTGTTCCACACGACACAAAGAGATATTATCAAGACCCGTAAAACCCGCACGTCTACCATGGAATTTTGAATACCAACAGGCAATAATGTCCCCATTCAATGCCAGCGCCAGGCCAGCCCACCCTACTCACCATAAAATCGCTAATTTGTGCAGATAATACCAGTGTCGTAATCAAATTCGTGGATACCTTAACTTTCGATTTGCCGGCCAACGATGGAAAACACCATATCATACCTTTCACCGTGAATTCTCTTACGAAAACAGTGAAATCTCTACTGGATGATGCTTTGAATCTCGAGCCCACGATCTAAGAATTAAATTATATAAAAACAGAAAACGAAGGCCTTCCAGGATTTTAGATTTCCCTTTGGAGCTTTGATTGCAATCGAGATAAAATTGCCCCAAAGAAATGGGGATCGTGACAGCAGCGACGGTGGCGGTAAAGGGCGCCACGATTCTTCTTGGCAAGGTGGCTATAGTTCCTGTCTTGATAGCAGCCCTCGCGTATTTTAATTACGATTTAATGGACCCCGAGAATCAACCAAAGGTGACGAAGGATTTGAGAAAAGAGTACGATTTCGTGGTGATTGGTGGCGGATCGGCTGGAAGTGTGATCGTGAATAGGCTGACCGAAAATCCAGAATGGTCGGTGTTGCTGCTAGAGGCTGGGGGTCACGAAACGGAGATAACTGATGTACCGATACTGTCACTTTATCTGCATAAAAGTAAAGTGGACTGGAAGTACAGGACGCAGCCCCAGGATTCGGCGTGTCAGGCCATGGTGGATAAGCGATGCTGCTGGACCAGAGGAAAGGTAAGTGTTCTATTGTGTAGATATATTTCTTGTGGAGGGTTTGGTACTTGCAGGGGTGGGCAATTCTGATTTGTCATTCGCGTAATCAGTCGAGAATAATAATTCTGGAGTGGAAAGTAAGAATTCTGGTGTGGTGAGTAATTGGAGACTACGGATTTCTGTTTTAGTGTCGTTGTGTTGAGTAGATAATGAATAGGAACTAAAACAAAATTTGAATTCCTTTATTTCTGACGATTCACTTTTTCTATGTTCTGAATTATTGGGATGCTTGTTATGGTATCTGGAAACTGGTCAAGTTGATTATCTAAATTTCCTGTGCTTGTATTGTGAATCTGTCAGCTCACTGACCAAGATGTTTGAGTGTGAAGAATAGTATATATTTATGGCAAAAATTGTTTTCTTGCTTTTAGGACGAAATAAAGTTCTTCGTACAAAAAATAATTGAAAGTCGATGTTTTTTAGTCAACTACTTAAGAGTAAGTTTATTTAGGAGTAAGATTTGAGGCTTGGAATCCTTGAACGTATTCTGTTTCCCAATAAAGATGACGTGTCATGAGCGTATGAGAACGTACCAGAACATAAAAATGAATAATTCTGGAAACATGCCTCTCTGACACAATTGATAAAATTCCAGGTTCTGGGGGGTTGCAGTGTGCTTAATACGATGCTGTACATTCGAGGCAATCGACGCGATTTCGACCAATGGGAGAGCTTCGGGAACCCTGGCTGGGGCTACGAGGATGTTCTGCCATATTTTAAAAAGTCTCAGGATCAAAGGAACCCGTACCTAGCTCGTAACACTAAATATCACAAAACTGGTAAGGCATTATCTTGAATCTCTGATATTATTCCGCCTGAGTGAGAAAGAATAGCTGTGGGACACCAAAATTTAGTTGTATCTATATTCCTACTTCCATTAGATTAAATTAAACATGCCTGTTTTTCTGTACAATTGGTTATATGTAGAGTGGGTCTAAATTAAATAAGTGCAGAAAATATGGAAATAATTGTTTGCTGGGGTAATTCTTCAAATAATGATAATTTGAGGTTTGAAATAACTACTTGACGTGTTGAAAAATGCAAGTAGAGAGGAGTTTCATACCTAAAATTATAAATTTTCATATACTAATAGATGGTGATCAGCACATAAGTGTATTAAACATTTGCAATAACCTAATCTGTTCAATCTTAATTCATTACTCCTTTAAAACTATTCGAAATTCTTCCTCTTATCTTTCCTTCCTCAACAGCTCTATCAAAATAAGAACAATTGAAACAAACGTAACAACTATCATACAATAGGACATGGAAATGTAGAAATTAAAACCTCCACAGAGTTGTTATAAAGAATGAATTTAGCAGAAAAAATGGCACTTCGTTTCCAACCATTCACGTGCTCAATGTTTGTTGGTATAGTGAAATGACACGGACGTCATTCGTATGCATATGTCGCGCAACAAGAAGCCGTTCACTAGAAAACTGGGTCAAGATGTTGCTCCTAAACTGGATCAAACATCGGCAAACCGGTTCATGGTGTGCGAAACGGTACCGGAGAAAAATGCGATTATATCCGCAACGGTTCGATTATAACGCATTCAGGATTGTAGTTTCTCATACTGCCGACCCATGAGGCGGAAGTTTCAATTGTCTCGCCTGAAGGGGCTCGGTTTCGTAGCTGGACGAGCGAATTTCTCGGATGAAAGTGGGTCATCGGTTAAGGGAGAGACATGGATGCAGAAAAGGCCGCACCTGCACGTGAAAGAATTCCCAACCACAGGATGGCAATATATTATATAAAGTTGATGGAAAACAATTTACAGCACCCTACTTAAGAAGATCGGATGCGAATATCTTAGTTTTCGATTAACCCTTCGTGGTCACACGGGGTTCACTGTACCCCAGCAACATTTTTTCAGTTACCATTTTCGTATTTTTGAATCTTTTAACTTTTCAGTGATAATTGTACATTCGTAATACTTATACAATCGTGGTCTAATAATCTTTTTCTAGAAATGTAAATTTTTATATGATAAAATTTGTAGTTGAAAATGAGCTATTTTCCATGGTTGTGGGTAAAACCTGATATTTAATTATTTTTTTTATTTTCTTTTTTTGGGATAAATCCCCTTTGAAAGGCGTAAAGGTGCGAAATTTCAAATCGAAAATTGCTTTTGGGTTACAATACACCCCGTGTGACCACGAAGGGTTAAATATATTCGATGAGCAAAAAATGAGGGAAAAATTAAATTAGACCGTTTACACGGGTGGAAGGCACTGGTAGTCCTTAAAACTTGAAAACGATGAGCTCCAATCTCACATTTTTCCTTTTAAACACTCCCACTCTCCACATATTATTAAGAAAATTCTCCTCCTTTAGACTCTGCTAAAATAATATCAGAATCCCAACCTAGTCGCTTTAAACAATAAAAAGTAATATACCTACAACTCCCAAAGCACTAATATGACAGTAAGCGGATACCCAAAAATTAGAATCCACATTGTTCCTGAAACATGCATCGAAAAATCCTGCATCTCCGTTTCTTTCAAGGGGGCTACTTGACAGTCCAAGACGCGCCGTACAACACGCCTCTGGGGGTGGCTTTCCTGCAAGCTGGCGAGGAGATGGGCTACGACATCGTGGACGTGAACGGTAAAGAACAAACTGGCTTCGCGCTGTACCAATACACGATGAGAAGAGGGGCGAGATGCAGCGCCGCGAAGGCGTTCGTCAGGCCCATACAGCTGAGGAGAAACTTCCATCTGTCACTATGGAGCCACGTGACGCGGATCTTAATCGACCCTCGAACCAGAAGAGCGTACGGGGTGGAGTTCATCAGGGAGGGTCGCAAGGAGGTGGTCTACGCGCGGAAGGAGGTGATCCTCTCCGCGGGTGCCATAAACACGCCCCAGTTGTTGATGCTCTCCGGGATAGGGCCCAAGGAGCACCTACAGGAGCTGGGCATTCCGGTGATTCAGGACTCACCGGGCGTAGGGCAGAACCTCCAGGACCACATAGCAGTGGGTGGCCTCGCGTTCCTCATCGACTACGAAATCAGCGTAGTGATGAGCCGCCTGGTGAACATCAATTCAGCCCTGCGCTACGCCGTCACCGAGGACGGCCCCCTCACCTCTAACGTTGGCTTGGAGGCGGTCGGCTTCATCTCCACCAAGTACGCGAACCAGAGCGACGACTGGCCAGACATAGAGTTCATGCTGACCTCGTCGTCCACTAATTCCGACGGGGGCACCCACGTGAAGAACGCCCACGGGCTGACCGACGAGTTCTATAACGAAGTGTTCGGGAAGATCAACAATCGCGATGTGTTCGGCGTGTTCCCCATGATGCTCAGGCCTAAATCGCGGGGCGCGATCAGGCTCAGGTCGAAGAACCCTCTGGACTATCCTCTGATGTACCACAACTACCTCACCCACCCTGAAGACGTGGCTGTGCTTAGAGAGGGCGTGAAGGCGGCCATCGCTTTCGGGGAGACCAGCAGTATGAAACGATTCGGCGCTAGGTTCCACAGCAAGCCTCTGCCAAATTGCAAGCATATACCGCTGTTCACCGACGAGTACTGGGAGTGCGTGATTCGACAGTACACCATGACCATCTACCACATGAGCTGCACCGCGAAGATGGGCCCACCGACGGATCCCATGGCCGTGGTCGATCCAGAATTGAGGGTCTACGGGGTGGCCGGCCTGAGGGTGGTCGACGCGTCCATCATGCCTACCATCACCAATGGCAACATCAACGCGCCTGTGATCATGATCGGGGAGAAAGCCGCGGATATGATTAAGAAACAGTGGCTGTCGCGTCGGAAGAGGGACAACCGAACGATAGCTGCCTCTTGATACCGTGTGGAATTCCTGCTGTGAAATCGATTGGGCGCGTTTTGTTCGTGGCTTTTTCAAGTGACGAGTGAATGGATTGTTTAGCAGGGAGTTGCATGCTGATTCGGAGGCTTCTCTGTTTGGATGAACTGTATAGTGTTAGTGGTAAACCCTCCAGTGGAGGAAATTCTTTTGGATCCTTGAGTCCTTGAACGTTCAGTTTGAAAAGAGATCAATTCTATTGGCAGAGACGATGGATAGGAACAGTCTGATCGATTTAAAAGAACATTTTTGTAAAACCTTGTGTCACTTAAAGCGTTAGGTTGCTAGGTTATCGAGTCGTTTTATGGGGTTAAGGAGGAAGTAATAGTAAGAGTGGTGTATAAATGGTTAGAAATTAAATATTCTTATTAATTGTATAATTAATTGAGGTTGCCGCGAAGGACCTTTATATGTTTATTATAATTTGCACTGGGAGTCCTTAAACGGGTCTTTAGAAATAAAAAGAAGAGCCAAAGTTTGTGGAAATGCTTCGAGAATATCATGTATATTTATTGAATCACTTAAATAAGAAAGAAAGAAATTCACACTATTGTTGACTCGTGAATATTTAATTTGTATTAGGGGCAATATATTTGACTACCTCATGTTCGAACTTTTCTCAATATTCATAGAAGACTTTCGTTGTATAAGCGGGAAGTTGTATATGTAAGAAATTTTTGTCTCGCCTCATATATTCGCTGGCGGGTTCGCAGATGAAAACGAAGACTGCGATTAAGCACGCGGCTCACTTCGGGCAAACTCGTTTTAACTCTTAAAATCCATGTGTTGCCACATAATCGATACAAGCCGTTGCTACATACCCGATCGTACTCGGGACTGCGACCTATATTCGGACCAGCGTGGAAACTAACGAAAACGAATTGATCGCGATTTACCGTGGCCGCCCCTTGTTCGAGGTGTGGCGTAATATCTTTTTTATGTAACCACGACGCATTAAAAGGGAAATTTATTTGCAAAGTCTATTAGATAATTGCGTATCGATTTAATGAGTCTAAAAAATGCGTTGAGTCTCCAGTTTGTTTGGATGACCAGGAGTTTTTATTTTAATATTTTTGGAATATAACTCTATCGCTTCAAAAGTGTAGAAAATTGAATTACTTTGGAACTTGGTGGTGATTGCATTGAATCGGTGGTATTTTAAGATGTGGTATAGGTAAAAGTGATTCAGAGTAGATGACGCCATAATTCTCATTTTTACATGAAAAATCGCTGCATGTTCATTATATAACGTTATGAGCTTTATCTCGATCGGAAAACTGTCGCATGGGGGATAAAAATAGAAGGGGACTTTATGTAAGGTTTAAACACGGAAAAATTTGTGAATCGTACTTGAATATGAAAGTGAATGGAATATTTTAAATGTGTGGCCACGTTATGATAAACAATGTAATTGCTCTAAATTTCAGGGATGCAAATTCAACTTTTTGGAGTTTACAAGTTTTACGAATATGAATTATACCCATAAAAATTATTTGGAAGACTATATAAAGATTTTAAAATGATTACAATTCGTGCTATTATTGGGGATTTTCTTCACTTTATATTTAAACTTTCAAGTTTAATCATTGCGGAGTTAGAGTTGTATGAATGTTTTTAACTCGAGGTGCCAGTGAATGTATTTACCACACCTGATAATGCTACAATATTTATAAATAAACAGCATGAGTAAATTTTACAATAAGGAAAATATTAAGCTGCATATTTCTTTTTGAATAACTGAAATGTTCAATTAAAAATACGAAAATTAAGAAGCAACCCATTGCAGAAGTAACCAAGAATTTTGCTTCCTGCTGTTACCGTTGTTAAATAAGTGTTAATTATATTCTACTTAGGCTGAAGGACGTAACCGTCCAATGTGTGACCAAATAATATTTATTTCTCTTAAACGTGCCGTAAATATTACTTATAAATAACGATATACATTGTACTACTACGTTTTGTAAGAACCCAGGATCTTGTTATTTTTGTAAATAATTAATACTGTTACTCATCTGCACCATTAATTGTTCAGTTAATTAACCAAATCCTCCTTTTAATAAGTAATCAATTAATTAATCAATTCCTTCTCTTCGATTATTTCTTCCACTAATTAATCCGATCCAATTACTCAATTATTGTTCAAATTAAATTAGTAAGAATCACAATTAATGTATTAGAACCTCAGCAAGTACAAAAACACTAATAACTTAAAATATTTTTGTGAAGTTCACCAAATACTGCCCCCCCCCCCCCCCCGTTAAAAAATACAGAAAGTCAGAAGAAATTCTATCTATAATTGTAATGGAACGATAAAACATCATCATTACTTTTATAGACTGTCAGAATAATTTTATTATTGTGTCACAAAGCTGTTACAAGACTATACCAGAAGTAATTTTCGATTACATTACCATTTTTCGCTCGTAAGAATAATGCGTCTACGCTTTCTTCAGATCAGAAAGCTATTTTTTTTTGTTTTATGGTTACGTGCTCGGCGAGTTTCCGAGTATCTATTTAAATAATCATCAGAATAATACGAACATTAAAGGGGCAATAAATCTTTGAAATTCTATATTACGAATCGCTAACAGGAATGGGTTTTGCGAATTATTGTACGAAGAACTGTGAATAAAGTCAGTCTGAAGATCATACAGGACAATTTACATACTTATTTCAAGATAATGATGAACTGATGATTATGTAACTGAAGTTTCCCAATAAGAAATAGAATAATTCTGCTAAGAAAATTCCACTAAGAAATATAAAATTCTGCTAACAACTTTTTGACTAAGACTTACACCAAAATTCTAACAACTTCCTTATTATGAAATACAAATAAAAAATTCGACGATATAGCATCGAAAGAACTAACCATCGATGTTTCATTCACTGATTGTAAATGAGACAATAGAATTTTCTTAGAAAAAGATTCATGTTCAACCGTCATTCAAAATGCAACATCCAAATTCCATCTGCCACTGGTGTAGGTACATTCTAAACGTCCTTGGACACATCACGTTGATTCGCCCGAACGAATGAAAGTACATTTCACTTGCAGCACGTTGCATAACCTAACCGGTGTTAATAAGAAATCAACCTTTCGGACAGAATGCTACGTGTCCTTTTGCACGCGCCTCGCCGAAATTGAACGAATATTAACCGCGGATATTCTGCGACCACTCGTATTGCGATGACTTGCAGTAAAGGTTAAATGGATTTACATTAATCATCTCTGCAATCCTTGCTTTCGGGGAAGGTATTTAAAGAAAAAGAAAAGAGAAATCTGGGGAAGTGCAAAGGACAATTGCAAATTGAATTTGTGTGACGATTTTTGGAAGGAATAAATGGGAAGTGGACAATTGAGTTTTTGCTTTAATTCCCGAGGAAATTAATGGGTATTGGAAAAGTTAAAATCGTGCAATTCTTGGAAAAGTTAATAGACGTTTGCGAAATTGAGATTTTGTCACTTTTTTAAGCAAGAAAATAAACTATCACGAATATGATTGCTTGGTATTTTCAAGAGTTCATAAGAAGTTATGATTTAGCAATAATTTTGAATATTTCTTGATTGAATATTGAAATATATATTTTGTTTTTGAAATATCAGTAGGTATTACTTTATTTATACTTTGAAAATCTTCTATGATAAAGTAGAAAAAATAGAAAACGAATGCGACAATGCAAACATGTTCACGAAGGTTTACGCAAGATATGTATATAGGTATGTAATTGTAGCGATTAAAAATTTCAGAACGAATTATGCAATTTGGCCCTTGTTAGAAGAGTAATTATGAAATCCTCTTCGTGTTTCTCTCGTTCGAAAATATTTTGTAATTACTGGGTTTGCGAATGATTAGTACATCGTGGGTAGATACAATTTAACTCGTTCAATTTGCATATCGTTTATGTACACACGACAAGTGGCATTTATAATATCGATTAAATAATCGTTATCCCCCCTTTAATCGCAAATACAGAATTTGATTATTGGAGAAAGTAGAGTGTGTGCAGCGATATCTGAACGCAAAGTATTCCAAACAAGGTTTACCGAGCTCTCTTCGTCGATAAAGAAGCTCTCTAAATATGTTTATCAAGAAATTTTTCTGTATATTAAATAAATCAGAGGTAAATCTGTATCAATCGCAATTAATAATCACTGATGAAAGCACGAGCAAATAATCGTTCGTGAATAATTGATATTCAAATCTCAATCATGCAAATCTTGCGATCCAATAGAAAATGTATACAATCACAATGTAAAGCAGAAAACTTGTTTTGTAGCAAAGTAAATTACGCAATACAGAAAAAATGGGCGTGAATGATTTGAGCAGGAAAAATTCATCGGTGTGAAGAGAAAATATTTTTCATTTTTATTAAAGAACGGTACAACGACTAGGAGTCAATTAAAAAAAAACTGAATTCACATACGAATCAAATTTCAAAAGTCTCCAAACACCCCCCAACACTGAAAATAGGAAAATGTAAAATATAATATTTGCAATGAAGGATGGTGCTTACATTTATTTACAGTTCCTTTGCAATTCGGAGAGTGCTCTTTTTCATAAACGTTGGCGATGCATCATGGTCACAAAGATCCTCGCGATCGCGGATGAAAAAGAAAGTGAAGAGGTGGTTCGTTTACATTTCGATATCGTCATGTTTCGGTCCCTTCGCGAGGTAGAAAATAATATTAACATCTCGTGGATAGTCTTTCGCTTTCTCGAATCCGATATGCGACGCGAGTAGCTCTTATCGAAACGTATTTTGCATACAAATGGCCAGGAGAAACGCTCTTCGATATTTATGACACGCGATTCGATAGCCAGCACCGGAAACACGGAAGTCGCCCACACGTGCACTCACGATGATGACTTTGGGGAAATGAGCCGTCAGTTAAATTACAAGAGGGCACGAGTGTACTTTAACGAAATGTTCCGACACTTTTGTCCTCTTGTGTTCTCTCTGTCTTTTCAGCAGAAATGGGTCCAAGTTTTACTTTAATAAAATGTCGAATAACGAGTAAAAGTTAAAAATAATCCGTCATGTGTCGAATAAAGTTAACTCGGGTTAACGAACGAATGACGAATAATTTTGTTAACATTTTTTTCGTTATTCGACATTTTATTTAGATAAAAATTTTGCCCATCTCTGGTTTTCAGAAGTGGTTCGAATAGTGCTTCAATTTGTTCTGATCCTCTATACAACATATAAAGGGAAAGGTGGTTTATATCAACCTGTATATATCCACTTAAAGAAGCCCAATTGACTAACTGTTCATTAACAAAAAAAAAGATAAATCTTTTAGAAATTTCAATCATCCTAACTTCCTGATGTTCTGAAAGTAATAAATACGAATATCAACATTAAGTATAATTGTTTAATACATATAATAGTCAAAGAAAAGGTGATATAGATTGAATCGAATTTTAAAGCGTTCACGTTGAATCATTTTCAATCACGAAACCCTGTTTCAAAAAAAAAAAAAAAAAGGTTTCAAGCCATTGAATAATCGTGAAATGTCCGCTCAAAAGTAGAGTCGAGCGAGTCCAGAAACCACGGCTTCGCCGCTCTAATTAACGGAACCTAGCGAAATGGAAAAGGTTGCGACACACTTCACGCTCAGGTCGATAAAAACGACTGGACGATTACGAAATTATTGAAAAAAAATGTCAATCTTCGTTGCGTGACGATTCCTGTAACTTAAAATTGATTTTTTTTTAGTAGAAACGTTAAATTTTAGCTCAAGGACGATCGTGAGGAATAGAGGAAGGCAGGATTCGTGGAACGGTGTTGCAACTGAAGTGTCAGTGATTTTGACGCTACTTATGCAACGGGTACATGGTTCACGTCTTCAGGAAAAGGAAATCTGATGGTTATGTCATGCTTCTTTTAATTCTTGCTTTTGGAAGAAGATGAGAACTCTGTGCTGTGCTACAGGATGTTGTAGCATATCCTAGATTGAAATGCAAGAAATTATAATTTTTCAGCATTTCATATACAGATTTAACTCCTTAATTAGCTACTTCACTAGATACATGCTGGTGCTCCAAGAATATGCATATTTCACTTGCAAATAGACTGCGAAATAACATTAACATTTCTTCTATTATAATACTGTTCCTCTTGACTCGTTTGTTCCTTAACTTCTTTCTAGCTCATCACTATTATTAATACTTCCTAACTCACAGATACAAGGACACGCCTTTATCAAGATATTAGAGTAGCACAAATTCCTTCACGATATTACGAAATCATTACGCACTTTCACCAAAACATTCCAAGCTGCGATGCATTGATTTTCCAAATTTCAAAATCGATTGAAAGGTACCCACACCGAGAACATGTAACTATTGGCAAGTCGGTGCTCTCGAAGAAGCCCGACTTCGAACTTAAGCTTCACTTGCGTCTAAGCGAGGAACGAGGTCAACTGGAGGAAAATTAGGAAGATCGTCGTCTGCTTCATCGTCATTTTACCAGCAAGGTCAAGGTTGCCGGAGAAAACGGACGAGGCCGGAGCAGAGGAGGTGGCGAGGGTCCGAATTCGATGCACAGAAGCCACGTCGAGCCTTTGCATGTCACACGAACCGTAAAGCACAGAGACAAGAGAGAAAGTGTGTTGCAGTTGAATATGGTGCCTCTTGACTCGCTCTATGAAAGCAAAGAGAAAGACCGCGCGAGGCGTCGCGTTCAGACTGTTAATTCGCATGCTCCAGGGAAGACAATGCCTCGACCCAGCAGAATTCTCTTTTTTTCTTCCTCTTCTTTTTCCGACGGGCATTTTGTGCGGGGTGTTGCGCACAATGCTGCAGTTTCGTACATGGAGAGGAAATTCCTGGTTGGAGGGATTCATTGAATGTAGATGTAAGGAATTTAATTAATAAAGTGGTAGGTGTGGAATGGCAGGAAAGGTCCCAAGAGTATGTAATTAAGGTGTGTATGTACATACGTTGTGCTGTGAAAGAATCTAGAAAATAATATTTTGATAGAGGGGATATCCTATAGTAAGAGAAATTGTTGGATAGATGAGGAGTTGGATGATAAATTACTCAAGCCACAAAGATTCAGATTAGTGTTGTATAAAGCTCGAGTCTTCAAAGCTTTAAACCTTAACCTTAGATTCGAGCTAGCTGTCATAGCTACGACTGCTACGAGGTTCGAGCTTTCGAGCTTGAAGACTCGAGCTTTCAAGGCTACAAGCTTCGAGCCTTAAGGGTTCGAGCCTTTAGGGTTTGAGCCGCGACTCGAGCCCTTAAAGCTCACGACTCGAAGCTCATTTTTACAACACTAAATTTCAGATAATGAAGGTTCCACTGTACTTGGGTGTACTTCGACAAGTACAAATGTTCTATACTTAAAACCACGTCCCCGAACACGGTAGGTAGGTACCTGTACGCTCGCGGAAACCTATTGGCGAAGAGAAAAGTCTAGAGATTGAGCGCCCGAACGATAGGCACGGGGTCGGCCGGCTCGGTCTCGCGCCATGCTTTTCGACGCTGGCATTGAAAGGAGTTACCCAGGGGGGAACTTCTCTCACCTGGCTCTCACTCTCTGCACTCGCCGGGACGCGGTGGTATTGGGCACGGTGTCCATCCAGGTCTCTCGGATCGGCTGCAACCATATACACCGTGTCTTTCGCCAAGGGAGCCGTACGCGCGACCCGATCGCCGTGCAAGTTTCGGAAACGAGTTGTCCTCGCCCGATGCGTTTCACGGAGAAGCTACGGTACAGAAAAGCGGACGTGACACGCGGGAAAGTACGGGTCCCATGAGAAAGTACAGTAAGTAGGATAAACGCGAAGAAAAAACAGTGACCGTGAAAATCGCGCGAGTGGTCCGATAGACCTGGTTTTCCTTCCGCGCTGCTCCTCGTCGAATGGGAATAAGCAAAACGTACAGTGAGAATCTTTGGGTGTTACACGTGCGCCGATTCGTTTCTTTTTCTGCCGACGAACGTCTAAACGAATTGCTTTGGTGTGTCTCTGGATTAAAATGATAATCAAGGGTTGGATTGAAGTAGCAGTGGAATGCAGTATGTGACACTTGTGTTAATTTAATTCGGAGTTTTGTATGTAATTGGTTGTAGGTTGGCTTTGTAACAGTTATAAGGTAGCATTTCTTGTGGTTAGTCGCCTTTCTGCTCTGTTTCGTTCCATTTCATAAATTGCAAGTAATCTGAGAAGCAGTGGGCCTTTTTTTATCGCAACTTCGAGATAGAATTTTTATTAAAGCAGGTTATTTAAGCGGATTAAGCCAAGGTTATATCGAAATTAGACGTACCCGGGAAGTCTTCCGGATTTCATTGGCATTGATTAAAATTCATGCATGAAAATACTGTGAAATGTTGGTGACATTGATTGCGAATTTTATCCATAATGAAAATAATCAAGAAACGATTATTTATTGCGGTTATCTCTAAATATTACTCGAGGATAAATTGATATGATATTTTTAGCGGAGAAATAGGAGAAATTTAAGCAAGCAGGAAATAGTTTTAAAAGAGTGGTTTGTTATCTTTGACTTATGTGGTCTTCTATTGCGATTCAAGCCAATATTTGAAACTTGAAATTCAGAAAAGAAAGGAAAGAAGCGTGAGAACACTTTCATCCGGAGTATATGAAATTCTAATTGGAATAACGAAGCAAGGGAACCTGGCAGACTTCCTGTGTGAAGATGATTCAACCAGAATAGTCGGCATAACGAAACAGTAACTGATCGAAATATTATTACCACAAGTTGACAGTAAATATGTAGATACATGGCATTGCAAATGCCTTTCATTACGACTCGTATCATTATATTTTCCTGGTCATTTTCGTAATCTTACGTTTCACGGTGAAAACCTACGTTCTTCAATTCAATAGCTACGCAGTAGGTAATAATATTGTCTCTCAATCAATTGCTTCGTTATTTATAGATGTTATTACATGGAAATTTAATTTTGAAGAAATTGAACTCAGGGCGTTTAGCTTTTTATTCCTTCCAATTTAAAGAATCTGAAGGTGTGATGATACCTGCTTCAACTTGAGCAACTAGTATTTTTATGAAGGAATCACATGATCTCGTACATATTCGAGAAGAAGCTTCCAATCATTATCTAGCACGTAATATTCTACAAAGCCACTGAACAATTCTGCACATATTTCCTCGTAAAAATACTAATGCAGTAGAAGTCCAGTTATGGATAGAATCCGTTACACCGTACCGTTTGCTATTCTCCACTCTGCATGATATTATTAGTTACGTCTGTCTATAACACACTCCATTATGCCTTCACATCACGCACCTTCACCATTATTGATATTGCTCTTTTTAACGAGCACTGAAACGTCCATTAAACAACTCACGAGTTTCCGGCCGTCCAGAATTTTTTATTCACGACACCATCTAGATCGAAGGGAACATTAACATTCCAGTCTTTCTGTGATCTCTATCCATAATCGAGGCGGAGACATAAAAGTTTACCATTGAAGATATCGTTTGAATTCACAGGGACATATTCTAACAACGACGTCTATGGTGAAGTTTCAGGCAACCCTGCGTCTATCCTTCGAACTTCGAGCAGCACATTGATCCTGTCGAATGGCACGCTATTGGAAGTGGTTGTCGCCGGGTGGAATTGAACGGAAATGGCAATAGGGCTGACCACTTTGCTCAGCACTACTTCGGTCCTCGGGTTCAGCCTCATTCCCCTTCTAGCGATAGGCTTGACCGTCTTTCGATACAACCAAGCAGATCCAGAGTCTCACCCAACAAACGCTCGCCAGGTTTGACAAGAATTTTCACTCTACGCGGGTCGTTTAATAGCCAAACACAAAGATGTTGAAAGAAAAATCCACGTAACGCGAACATGCTAAAACAGTATCCCAACGATTTTTATTTTAGGTAATCGATACCATCTTGGTCCAAATAAAGGCTCTCGCGTTCAGTCTGCATAGTGTTCTATTCATTTATAAAAACGAGTACTGTTTAAAGAAGTATATTCAAAGCAAAGTGTTCGTTATTAAATTTCAAAATGTATAGACTCTTTTAAATAGTTATAAAGCTACTTCTTATGTCTATAGATTTACTGATTGTGAGTAATTTGGTTTTCTGTGAGTAAATTCATGGTGCAATACTATACTGTATCTAGCAGAAGGAAACTGTTACCTACTGTCGGTACAACAGAGCATAGATCATAGATCACAGGAAAAAGTTTACAGTTTGTTGATATAAAATTCAATTCGCAATCTACTTCAAAATTCAGTACTACGAAGAATAAAATTTAATTTATATTGCGCTTCATGTTCCAGTTGCTGCGAACGTACGATTTTATAGTGATAGGAGGCGGGAGCGCCGGGGCAGTGGTCGCATCGAGACTATCCGAGGTATCGAATTGGACAGTGCTACTACTGGAAGCAGGAGGCGACGAAAATGAAATCTCAGACGTTCCTTTGCTCGCTGGTTACACCCAGCTGTCCGAGTTCGACTGGAAGTATCAGACTTCACCACCGACTGCGTCTGCGTACTGCCTCGCCATGACAGGCGACAGGTGCAACTGGCCACGTGGAAAAGTCCTTGGTGGCAGCAGCGTGCTGAACGCTATGATTTATGTGCGCGGTAATCGGTAAATCAGGATCGATTGATATAAAATTTTCAGAAGAAACTAGAGACAACGCAGTAAAAGTTAGGAATATTCGAAGCTGAAATTGTCGAGACAATTTGAGTGACGCAAAGTTTTCAGAAAAAGAAACCTTGTAAAGGTTTGCGTAACTTTCAATGTTTTCCAGAAAATATCGAGGTGACGTCACTCAAAGTGGTTCACTAGATTCAGGAGCCTAGTTGACCAAAACCACCCTGTATATTTACAATTGTATGTTTGATCAATTCCTAATCATTCCCAAGAAGTTGACTGAGTATCCCAGCCAGCAATTTATTTCAAATATCAGATTGCGCCACAGAACTTCTTCATCACACCCTAACGTCCCCAATGCTTCCAGCCGCGACTACGACAACTGGGCTAGGCTAGGCAACGTGGGCTGGAGCTACGACGAGGTTCTCCCGTACTTCCTCAAGTCCGAGGACAACCGGAATCCATATCTGGCTAGGACGCCGTACCACAGCACAGGCGGTTACCTGACCGTGCAAGAAGCACCATGGAGGACACCGTTATCGATCGCGTTCCTGCAAGCCGGCCAAGAGCTGGGCTACGAGAATCGCGACATAAACGGAGCGAACCAGACCGGTTTCATGCTAGCCCAGGCTACGATCCGCCGTGGTAGTCGCTGCTCCACAGCTAAGGCCTTCCTGAGGCCGATCAAGAACAGGCAGAACCTCCACATAGCTATGAACTCGCAGGCGTTGAGGGTGCTGTTCAACGAGGACAAGAGGGCCACGGGTGTCGAGATCCTCCGCGATGGCCGCCTGGAAACCGTAAGAGTCAGGCGGGAGATCGTGCTATCAGCAGGGGCGATCAACTCCCCCCAGCTGCTGATGCTGTCGGGGATCGGGCCTGAAGAGCACTTGACAGAGTTCAATATACCAGTGATATCGAGCCTGAGGGTTGGTGACAACCTCCAGGATCACGTGGGCCTCGGCGGGCTGACGTTCGTCGTCAACGAACCAATCAGCCTGAAGAAGGACCGTTTCCAGACCGTGCCAGTGATGATAGAGTACGTTTTGAACGAACGTGGACCGATGACCAGCCCGGGGGTGGAAGGTCTGGCCTTCGTCAACAGCAAATACGCGGATCGGACTGGGGACTACCCAGACGTTCAGTTCCACTTCGCCCCCAGCTCGATTAATTCAGACAGCGGCGATCAGATCAAGAAGATCGTGGGTCTGAGGGACAGGGTGTATAACACCATGTACAAGCCACTGAACCACGCAGAGACCTGGTCGATACTGCCGCTGTTGCTCAGGCCGAGGAGCTCCGGCTGGGTGCGCCTGAAGAGCAAGAACCCTATGGTTTATCCAGATATCAATCCTAATTATTTCACGCACAAAGAGGACATGGACGTTTTGGTGGAGGGTATAAGAATCGCCATGGAGTTGTCCAACACCACTGCATTTCAGAGGTTCGGCTCCAGGCCACATACCATTCGCATGCCAGGCTGCCATCGTTACCCGTTCAATACTTACGAGTACTGGGAGTGCGCCATTCGACACTTCACTTTTACTATCTACCACCCAACGGGTACTTGTAAAATGGGACCAAAGACAGACCCAACTGCGGTGGTTGATCCCAGGTTGAGGGTTTATGGGGTGAAAGGTGTCAGGGTGGCCGACGCCTCCATCATGCCTGTGATCGTCAGCGGAAATCCTAACGCGCCCACGATCATGATCGGGGAAAAGGCGAGTGACATCATCAAGGAGGATTGGTTGTACAGGAAGAAACGATACGTAGGTGGACGATAAGAAGTGGTGGGTGCACTAGATTGAACAGGAAGAGTGTTTGGATAATAGAAACGTTTTCGTGTAGATATTTTCTGCGAAGCATCGAAAGTATAGACCGAGGGGCATTTTTCAAAACCCTGCGTCACAAAGTGAATTTCATAGAATTAAATTGTTAAGCAGAATGTGTCGTGACGTGAAATGTTCGTTTTCTAAATTAAATACTACGAAATGCACCACTCTGCTAGTTTTTGTTGATCTCCAGCCCATAGAAATGAACAAAATTCCATTCAAGTGTTTTTAACCGACAGAAATTCTCTATTGCTCTTCCACTGCATTCTAATGCCCACGGATTATTATATTTAAGGTGTTCGTGGACTTCGTAAATCATTCGAGCATAGTTTTAGAAAATAGTGGAAGAAATTAATGACTAAATAATATCCTTTATCTATTAATTCGTTTCTACCTGTCACATACTTTCTCGCCTGTGTCTATCGTCTGGGAAAATGAAATATTATTAGAATATTAGTCTAATAGCAGCGTAGTTTCCAAGCAAACTCGCAAGGAAGTGTCAAGAGCGATAACTTCCTCGTTCGCCGATCAGCCGTGAAATCTGCAACGAACGTTACAACGCGACTCTAGCAGCTGTGCTGTTTTACTTAGCTGTAAAATGTTATTTATACCTCGCGCCAAACTGTTAAACGGCCATTCTCGGCCGAGCAAGAATAAGTACCTTAGCATCCAACGCAGAAAACCACAACTTTCTACCTTATATTTATTAATACGTCTCTATTTAATTTCACTATTCAAAACGACCACTTGTAAATAATTCTACCACTACAGATGCGAGCAGTAAAAGTACCGATCGACTGCGAAAGCATCACGGTACAGTCAGCCAAAAAGACAACTGTGTACAGATAATAACCGTGCCATCGTTCGCAGAAACGAAACCTTTGTATTTATGTACGTCCAACTATATGTTTCAGATACGAATAAAAAGTTGTTTTAGAAATAATTGTTGCCTGTGTCCACCATTGTTTCTTAGTGACGAATCTATCCCCGAACTGTCTTCCAATTATATTACAAGTAGGTACTCTACATATGATAAATTTAATAGATTATCAAGGATAAAAGATGACAGAATCGAGTTGATTGCTTTGACACTTTATCGAAGGTTTTTTGAACGATATCACATATTTTCTCAATTTTACTTGGTTACTATACACTGTGTTCTAAATACACACTGCTATCCAAATTTCGTATTATATATTAACACTGTGAGTGACGTAGGCGTGTTTTCACGTGGATATTTTTTAGAAAGCATTCAGAGTTCGGAAACAATTCGAATTATGTATAGTGTAATAAAAAATAGCCTGAATAAGGTCGTTTTGGACTCATTTTCATCGAAATAACCTCGCCTGTCCGTTGTGTGTTAATAATGTATGTATTAACAAGACCTTATGTGTTAATAATACCTATTCCTCGCGAAAAATCGACTACTAAGTAGGTGCATACATCAACCGTGGAATTTTCACTAGACGCGTGTCTGTCGGTCATTCCAAACGATGCAAGACTTCCTCATTCGGCGATTCCAATGCACGACTCGCCTAATAAGCGGGAACTCTTGCTGCGCGATGGTTCTTTACTTCGAAAGTCATGTGGAACTTTAGGATATTTTTTTTACACGAATTGCTTTTGTGACTGACAACTTAGTAGCAGCTATTTAGAATAGGTATATTCGCACTATACAATAGTGGGAATATTTATTGCACCACTCTGATATTTACGTAGCCCAAGAATTTTAATTTTAATACATTCGTATCCAACTTATTTTGGCCCAGATAGTGAAATGCAGATTTTTGCGATAAATATTTCCAGCATGTTCCTCTTTTTTTTTCAACATGCGAATGTATGTGCAAAAATTATTTACAAAACTGTTTCGTGTGAAAAGGCCCATGAACTCAAGATCGGTTACGGTGATCGATAGATCGCGAGGCAGACGATCTCGGAAGCGTAGATCGCGTCTCGACTTTCGTTTCGTGGGCAAACAACCAGCTTTACGTAACAGGTTCCGTGCCGAAACTCTCGTTACAGGATACTGATTCTCACGCACACTTTTACGGCGCCGTTTCCGCTTCCTCGTCTCATCCATTATGGCCGACTCGCATTCAAACTGCCGACGTAGTTGGTTACTTTCGCGGATCCTGTCGTCTGTTGATGGACGCGTGTCCTTTGGTAGGATAATTGTGGGTCGTTTTTTCTTCACGTTGAAGCTTTTTATGGCAATTAAAAACCCCTTTCACGCAGGGGTTTTTTTGTATTATGTTTCTGTTGATTTACAATTAAAAGGAAAATAGGAAAAGATAGAAAATATTGCAAATATTAGGAACAAAAAGTTCCTCGAGAAGAAAGGCCCTTGCTTTTGAACTTTCGACTGAAAGGAAATGATTATAGGAAAGGTGAAGGCATATTCCACGCATTGCAATGAATAACAGGTGGATTAGATTAGACAATAGATGTCACTTCCATTATCCATTGATAATTTAGATAAAACGGTACTTTGTGCAAGAAAATTGCAAAACGTTGGTTGATTTCTGTTTCTAATTGTACGAAGGGTCGTAAAACTTGAAGTACTAAGCTTAAGTCCAACGAATCTTCTATATGCATTGTCTACATTGATTTGACCTATCAACGATTGTTTCATTAGTTTAATCTGAATCTTCCTAGTATTACCTACAGCACTAACGTAATTAGAAGGATTCAACAAAATCAGGGTTTCAGTAGTATTAGAGGGTTTCAATCTAACCAAACGGCTTTGCTGTTCAGTTGAAGTATTCGATACCTCCGCAGCTTAAACGTACATAAGTCAAATGCGCTATCAAAACACTACACTATAAATTCAAAGTTTTAGCCAATGGAATTAATAAAGTTCTATGGAATGAAGAATCTACTAAAAACGAGGGAAGAATTCGAAGGCATGCATATTGATTGAGCTCCCTCATAAATAAAGAACAGATTTTGTACAATGCGACGTGAATTCTAAAAGTGCAATAGTCCTATAGTCCGGGGCCTTCTACTTTCGCTTAATCTTCTCGAAGTTTGCGTGCGTAAAAAATTATATATTCTTGATCTAATCCAATCTCGGTAACAATGCCATACTGTGCAATAATAGGATTCGAGGCACGCGGGTTTCCTTATCTCCTCCATCGTGAAATCGCCGCAGTCTCCTTTATTCGCGAATCCCCCATCCGGCTTGCAATTTCGCAGTTCATAAATCTTGGTGTACTTAGGCTTTGTTACAGAGCAGTTGTTTCGAGAAACTAAACTAGGAAGGCATTATATCGTTCAAGTAGATGTTTCCAATGCTGGCCTCCGACTTTAAACGAACCCAACTCTAGCCTGAACACGGGACTCCAATCGAAACGAATGTCGATCTACCCAAATATATGTAATTAGCCCTTTTTAATCAGTCCGCAAAGGATATATACTTGCACATCTAAAAAAAAATTGATCCCCATCCTTTTATAAATGATGTAACGGAAATATTTGAAATACAACGCTAAAATATTGTATTTGGTTGTCCAAATAAAAATATTTTATTTGTCGAAATTTCGCATTCTATTTAAAATATTATTTTATTGAAACTATTTAGAATTTATTATTAATGATAGTATTTGAGATATTTTTTTCTCCAAATTTTGCCCACAGTTGGATTAAAGTCCCTCGGCGCGGAAACACGCCGACGCCACTCAAAGTGTTAATGAACAGACATTCTCGCGTCGAGGAGGAAAAATGCAAGCAACGCGGGAGTCGTACGAGTTTCACGAATTCGCGGGGTTACATCGCGCGAAGAAAAGTGGTCAGTGAAAGTCAGACTGGTGGTCGTGTTGCGTTTGCACGAGGGGGGGCTGTCCATTTGTATTTTCGATTCACGTAGGCGCGAGGCACGAGAATATTTTACAAGGAATATAACTAATGAAAGAAAGCGTTATAGTCAAGAGCGAGGGAAGCCGCGTTCCTTCGTCGGTTAGTGTTAGAAACACACTCTGAGGATTTCAACTACACTTTCCTGCGACTGTGACTTTCTTGTCAACATGGCGGCGTGTAGTTTCAATTTGCAAATGTTTCGGCTGAAGAAAAGAGGTGTCAGATAATTAGAAATGTTTATTTTGATGATTGTAGGGCAGGAAAGGGTGAGGATTTGAAGAAGAAATTATTAGTTTGGAGTTCTGTTACTATTTTCTGCTGGGATAGATTAATCTGGTTAGTAAAATTCTTGAGGAATTTGATTCGTATGACGATGAATATGCTCAGTACACTGCCTACATTACTAAACAGTGCGTGGAAGTGATTTTCACTTTGCCAGCTTTCGAATTATGAAATTTAATTTCATGTAGATTTAGTGCAATTAAGGATTTAATCGTCCGAGGATTAATTTAAAGTACATAGTCAATTTTTTATGTGAGTTTCTTGGATATTAGGAAAATACTATTTGCATTCAATAGATTCCGAATACATTCCGAATGTTTCTAACAGCTAATATTTTAATAATATTTAAGAACCTTAAAAATTCCATTATCACTTCCAAAAAATTCGATTATAAAAACCACAAACATCAAAATTACCTAAAGAATCACCTCAAAACCTACACTTGCCTTCATATTAACCAATTTCAAATTCCATAACTGACTTGTTAAACAAACCTCATAGGTCTCCTTTCAACGTGCGCTAAGAAAATTCTAAACTCTAAAAATTATCATTTCACGCTATGCAAAAACTCCACCATGCCAAGAGAATGGTCAAAACAAAGAAAACAGAGCCAGAGTCGTTTAATTCTCATAAAACTTCCCCTTTCTAGCACCTTTCGGCAAGCAAAGGCGTGATCTCTCCACTCGAAAGTCACCTAGCAATCTAAATCAAGATTTCTCACCTTTGCCCATATGATAAAAGCAAACAGCAGGTTCGGAACAGGCGAAGCAGCCTCTGGGTAACACGTGCGTAACGCGGTAATAATTGATAATTGATCGGTCCCGCGTAATACTCGCGCCAGCGCTATTAGAAAGCAGCACACGCTACATCAATGTACATACATACATATGCACTTTTACGAAGCTCCTAAAACGTAGCGCAATTTTTAAGTCACTTTTCGCGTGCCGCTGGCGAGGCAATGTCAGGAACAACCGGAAGTGGAACTAGTACAAGCTCCGCCATTGCTATGAAGGTGTTTGCGTTTTATCTTGATACAAGACTCGTGCAGATGGTATCGCTTGAGGTTGCGGAAGAAATCGTGTTCTCTCTGATTAAGTTAGACCAAGGGTAATTAACACCTCAACTGGCATCGGCGCATTTTCACGCCGAAGCATTTGCATCCCGTGCACGGTTCCGGCGTGATTCCACGTCGTTTTTTGGAAAATATCGAAAGTATTGTGGAATGTTTAATTTGAAGAGAAACCAAGCTCGTGGCTTGCTTTGGATAGAACTTGAGAGATTGAAGAAACTGAAGAAAAAAGACTGAACGATTTGGAGGGGTATTTTTAAAACCTAGTGTCACTCAAAGTGACAGGAAGAATATAAATGATGAAGGAAAATGGTATGAATTTATATTTGAGTCTGAGTGGGTTGAACAGTAAATGTACTTTAATATTATGGTCTGGCGATTTGAATTAGATAGTGATTAATTATTAGAAGTGGTTAATGACGAATATGGAATAATGCAGGCTCTGGAATTAGATATTAGCATTTATGAATCGTAGGTTGATTTATGAGAGGCAGCTAATGTTAATTCTACTTTTGAATGATGTATGTGTTGTAGTTATAATGGGTGGTTTAATTCCAAGCGGTGCAGTGTGCTATAGTTACACAACACTTCGCGAAACTTGTGGAAATGGCACTAATTGTGTTGGAAACGAGCAACAGTTCCTTGTGATAGGGAGCTTCTTTTGTTCGTCCCGTGTAAGCTGTTACATGTTACTGCTAATGACCAGATTGCAGTTAATACGAATTTAATGAAACTGCTGCTCTAGAGATTCCACATTTCCGACTGAAAAATTAACTGCTTATGGACACGATGGAACTGGTTCTTCGATAATTTGAATAAGTAGAAAGAATTGAAAAAGGATGTTAAATAGAGTTTATATAACGATCAGTGACACAGCTCCATCACGAAAAATCACTAAGAACACCTCTACTTTCACACCTTACTTCATATGCTACCATCTAATTGCAATTAGTACCTGTGTCACCCTATTAGCGTACGTATGATCACCTTCACGTTTCACTTTATCTCCTAATCGTTTATCTCTCCCACCTGTCTTTCATCCCTTTGCTCTTCCTTCTATCTATATAAGAACTTTCCAGCATTTATGAGAACATTTCTCTCTGGTAAATGCACGAAATTTAAGTTTTGGCAAAGATCTTGTAATAAGGCACTGGGATTAAAAAATCTACCTCTGTTTTTTAACTGTTATTACTCTCTGCTCAAACTCGCAAGCAGAATAAGAAAAGTGAAATGACGAATTTTTATTGAATTGAATAAGGAATGGAATTCGTAAAGAAATACAAGGGCCACCCCCGAAAATCAATATTCAGCCAAGTACAACTCTGAAATGCAGGTGTTCTATAATCATACTCGCAGGAAAAATAATAAAAATTCAGACAAACTGGATAAGGAATGCAACTCGAAAAACCACACAGAACCTATCCACCTACACAGCATCCATCCGACCACAACAGAAAAAAAACTGGGGACACGAATTCCAGATAAGCTGGACAGGGGGTGGAAATCGAGAAGGAATAAAAGAACCAAACACCGCGTATGTATAGACACGTACAAATTGCACGCGTATGACAAGCTGCCGTGCAAACCGGATATAATCGAGGCTAGGAAACAGGATCAAATAGAAGAGGAACGTTGAACGACCAGCTGGTCGTTACTTCACCGCGTTTCCAGACCGTTGACCCGATATACCCATACTCGACAACAGATTTTCAACGCGCGATTTAACTTTTCCGGCTAATTACATTCCACCATGCTGTCGCTCCCTCTCTGCTTCATTGGAAACATTACCTACGGTAGTGGAAATATTTATTGCATCACTCTGAAATTTACGTGCTACGCAGAATTTTCATTTTGGCCAAGAGGAGCCACACATATCTGCAGTAATAGATTTTGCAATAAACTTTCCTAGTACTAATAATAAAATAGCTATGAGCGATAACGCGTTTATTCCAGTGATGCAATAAATATTTCCAGTTGGTAAAGGTGGTATAAAATTAAAAACAAAAATGCTGCACATTTTGTAGTCAATTATTATAACACGTTTTTAGTACAATTCTAGTATTTTTCTCGTTGTTCAAAATTGATATATTATTTATAAATTATTTTTTAATTTGGCTTCATAGTCTTATGTTCAATATCATTTTTCTCGAATATTGAGCCACAAGTAAAAAACATTTATTCCATAATTTTACTTGTTCTTTTTATTACGAATCATCTCTTAGCTTATTGTATTACCTATAAGCTTTTATAAATTTTTATAATTTTTTTTAAATAATCTGACACTTTTATACGGTTTTATACGATTATCCAGGATTAAACGTAATAGACATTTCGCAGAAATAATCTAAAATGCACAAGCAGGAAATAATATAATAAAAAATTGCTTGGGATTCTTTCTCTAAAATTGTCAACGAAAATTGGAATTACAATCGAGCTAGCGTTTGTTGCGTTTCAGTGAGATCTTGATGAGGTTTGAGAAGTTAAAATACTTTTCACGTAGAAATCGTTCGCTTGACATGATGAAACATGTTTGAACATCGAACCGGATTGTTTGTAAGAACTTTCTTCTCCCTTTCGCCTAATACTTGAAATTCGTACGTAATTCCTCGTGGCCAGCGGTATCCTTCTATTTTTAAACGTGATGGCGGTCACGTAGTGCCTGGGGAGGCCTTTGTGGCACGTTAAAAACTAAACTTCTCTCCTGCGTTAAGAAATTAAGTACCTTTTAAATTTCTCCTGAGCGCCTTAGATATTATACTGGCAAAAATCTGCCCCGATTGTGGAAAATGTGATTTTCAGCAAGAAAAACTTCGTCTGCTAAACTCTACATACTTTGGAAATCCATATTTTCTATTTGAAAATTATTAAAAGTGAATTCCCTCGGTTTATTTATAGCATGTGCTTTTTTACGAATGCAATCATTAAATTTCTATGTTAAGCTGACTCAGCTGCCTAATGTGAAGAGATTTTCAAATTACAAGTTAAATCACCTTCCCAAGTGAACAGATTAATCCTACCACAAACCAACTTCCCCTATAGCCTCTTCAAAATCTAACAACTCAACAAAGACCAGAAAGAAGAAAGTATCGTCTTACTACATTCCTCGGGGTCTTTGCAAGAAATCTAGCTGGAAATAGTAGAATTTACCACTACATGGGATTATCCTAATCCAAATTAAACTTTTCCTCATTAAGTTACTGTCCATTTCCTGTTAAATTTCTCTGTTCACATCTATCCAGAAAATGTACGCGCAGAAAATAGAATTCTTACAATTTTTTACTACTCCTGACCTACCTCCACGCGAACCCCATAATTCCACCACTTCCATGACTCACAACAAACACGATCACTCACAAATTTGATCACGAAAATCTATCACGTTCGTTGAACTCCGTTTCAAGCGTAATCTTATCCTTGTATTAGAATTGTGGGTCAAGCATTGCTAACCTAGACATCACGAAGTAAAAGCAAGATAATTCTTCTAAATTTATCGTATTTCAAAGCGATTCACATACATACAGACACTGATGTTCATAAATATTAGAACACCTACTCTGTGTAGAATAATTGTGAAAAACGTAGCAAATTTATTGAAAGACTCTAACAAATTTTATATTTGGTATTTTAAATTAAAACCAGTGAAAAGTATTCAATCACATTTTCTGCAAATGTCTAATAAACAACAGTGTACATACTACTTCCCTTTGCCTATATTGAATAAACACCATCCGCAATAATAAAACACACCCAATCCCCAGGATTCTCACTTAAAAGCACCCTGAAACAACCATCCCCAATATACTCCCCAAAAAGTCCCCCCCCCCCCCCCAAACAGCAAACAGAAACCAAAGCTATCCACCCGATCTTTACAAAATCCAGAAACCGTGCAAAGAAGTACAAGAAGCCACGAAGAATACTGTACACAGGTGGCAACGTCTGCGCCAGTGTGAGCGCCGGCGGTTACCACATTGCTAGAGGGGAGGGATAGGTGTGCGTAGGTAACCACAGGAAGAGAATACTTTCACTGCCAAAGTACGGTTGGGAGCCTTCCAGACAAGGATGAAGAAACTCAGCCACTAGCCAGCCGGACGGGGACGGTGAGAGTGAGACGAGGAGGGAGCGTAGTATCGGTACAGTACACCGCGTGTATCGTTCTTCCGAGTGTCATTACCGATTCCCTGGCGGTCACTCGGCGACCGTCTCGTTACCGGTGAGCTCGATCGATCCACCGAAACATCGGCCGTTCGCGGGCCCCGTCGCTGCAACTGGACCAGGGAGGCAGATCATTTCAACGTCCCCCCCCCCCCTCTGTCGGCCGAGTTACGCGCGCTACCGATTCCCTGGAGAAACGATCGAATTAGTCGCGCGATCGGCAGCGATCCATGTCGTGGGACCACGCTGGATTTCATGGGAAACGGTCCACGAGACGGAGCTAGCGGAGGAGGTCGAAGGTAAGGTCCAGCAAGAAATCGAGTGTGCGGCGGGGATCCTCTGACAGAGAAAGTCCAAATCGATTCGTACAGTGATTAACCGATTCGATGAAGGTGGTTCGGACATCTGAAATTTGTGTTTCATTGTAGTGGATGGGTTTTGTGAAGAGTTTAGTTTGATGGGCAGGTTGGAGGAGTCCTGAGAGAGAGGTTGCAGGTGATTTTGCGAAGGCGAAAGAGGTCGTAAATTATGTTACGGGGAGCAGGTTTCCACGCGACTCGATCGTGATTGCTTTTTGTCGCAGTCATGAAGTGGCGGTTAGAGTGCTAGAAACTGTTAAGCGGCGATTGGTTTGGACGACCACAGAGGAGTCAGTGGTCCCTTTGGATCTTAGCAATTATTCTACTGCAAGCGTTTTGGACGATATTCCTTTTGTTTGAGCAGTTCAGTTTATTGATTTCTAAAGCTTTCGGTATTTGTTAGTATTTACTATTACGCTTGGAAATGTTACGCTCGAGTCTAGGAAGACCCACGCAAAGCCGTGCGAGGGTTAAGGTCGCGTGTTCGTTGTAAAGTGGCGGGACCGTGAGTGCATAGCGGCTGGAGGACGTGCCATTGCGCGCGAGAAAATTCAATGGACGTAATTGATTGTGTAAGAACGAGAAGTCTGTGCGCGGTAGTTTCGGATGGTCGATTGGAAAATAGAGACGGCATTCGAAGTGAATTTTAACGTCGAGAACGCCGAGGAACTAGGAATGAAATATTCATGCTGGCGACCGGAAGCCCAAGGTTGCAGAGCTGTGGAGTAATTTCTTCAGAGGCCTTTCGCTTTCGTTATGTACTGGAGTAGCAAGATTATAAGGCAACTCCGCGTATCGTTTCGCATCAGAGAAATTTGATAAATGTCTTCTCTTTTAATTACGTCACTGTAGTACAGGTTAGTACGCGTGTGGATTTTAAATTTCAGGGATGGAACTTTTAAAAAATTTCTTGAGTTAAAGAGTAGAATTTTTACGGGTGTCCAGTAATATGAATATCTTCGAAACTTTCTTTCTTCTCTAAATAATTGCTGTTTAGTACAGATTGGCTTATGTGCGAAATGGAATTTTTTTTTAAAATTCTATTAAATTTTATACACTTGATAGTTGTTACTAGTGAAATTGTGAAACTCTTAAATTGTAGAACTTCGTGTGCTTGCAAATTATATATTTTTAAGTGAAATTTTTGTTGACCACAAGATTTGAAAAGTGAATTGATTGTTCAGATGTTCGTATTGGGAAATTCATATTATTTTCAGTGAGAGTGAGAGCGATATTTTCTGACACGTGTCATTTAAGACCAAACGATGAGTATACTGTGTGTCTGGCTTTTCCGTCGAAATATTTGGGACCGGTTTTATGGATATTACGCAACTTACGAAATTCAGGCAAAGGATGGACCTACTTTCATTACTTTCAACCTTATTACCTCTTTTACACATTAAAAAAATAGCCAATATCTGTCCATGTGGGTGTAATAAACAATCATAAATCACGAATACTTGTTTCAAATATAGTAATGATTTATATTGAAGCTATAGTAAAATTATATTGAAGATACGTACATTCATGCTAAATAAAAAAGGTTATAAAGAATTTTTCATATAACATATAAGTCTCAATACAAGTACTGTAGATCTCGATTATTCGAATACTATTTAAGTATCCAAACGAAATCGAAGATTTGTCTTTCATTTTCTATGAATCACTTTCTGTTCAAGCAGAAGAATATTAATTCCCCTCTACAATAAATGCCTTATTAATTTCTCAAATCAAACACACATGGTCACCAATAATCCAGAACTGTCACTAATAAATAAACAAAATTACTATACTCTAACATTACCACCGTTATTCATCAAGTGACTTTTACATGTAACCACATCTGCATACAAAATCTTTCCTCCATTCCAGCACCGCAATACTCCAAAAGTACTAATCATACCTCACCCAAAAATACCATCCTCCAATTACCAGATAAAATTAATACTTCGAACAATCGAGCTTTTACTATACAAACATATCTCCCCATCAAAAGAAACTGTACACACATACCCCTTGTTCAGAGGGAACAGGAAGTCTACCGTAGGCTCCAGCAGAAACTCACATGGCCCCATGGCGTGGCGAAAACAGCCGTCAAAACTCTCTTACCTGAAACAAAGAAAACAGATTTTACAGATACAGGCGTCGCTAAATAGTAACGTTTACTCGAACCAACGATTTTATCGCGTGGCAAGCACGTTGAGCGTTCCGAGGAGCCCGGGCCGTCAGAATAATTATTACAATACGCAGGAGCACTTAAGTCTGCGTACTAGGACAGAAAAATAGCGAGCAGAGAAGCTTCCGCGGCCCAACCGCCGAGGAATTTCAGAAAGAAAAGTTCTGGCCTAGCTTCCGCGTTACTTTCTTACGTGATCCATAAATCCAACGACAACAGAAACGACGCCCTCTCATTGCTTCCTCTTGCACGCCCGCATTTCCTATTCCTGCGACCACCGACCGGAATCCACCATTATTTGCGCGATCCTCGAGGGCCATTTCGATATACATAGTGCATTACAGTAGCAAAAGAACATTGCCATTCTGGCTACCAGCATGAAATTTGGTACACATGTAAACAAATATACGAGGTAACTATGTTTATTTGTAATAACTCGAAAACGGCGAATGTTATCAAAAATCGTGAAGATACCGAAATTGTTTAGCGTGAAAGTACGAACATTTTTTGTTTTAAACATTTTTTTGTAGGCCGCTATCTTAATTTAAACGGCACGGTTTTCTTTCACTGTGTTGATCCAACATAACGCGCTACTGTGTAACCCTGCGCGGTTGAACGTGTCTATTTAACTGTCTACGGATCTCTCTACCTTCTGCTTCCTCGTAATCATCATTCGACTGCATTTCCCATGGCAAGTTGAACGGTGATTTGCAACGGGGCATCTTGAAACTTTCTCGGGTGAAGAGAGGTTGGTTTTTCTTGAAGAAAATTGTGCGTTCATTGGCGTGTGTGCGTGTGGCGGAAAAATGTTCCTGTGATTGCTGATGCAAATCTTGGGGCAATTTTACGATCTAGATACGCGACGGGGCTTTTTATCGGATCTCGTGGCTCTTCTGATTATAATCATGGTCGTGTGAATACATTTGTTTCCTGCTGTCCTTCTTTTACCTTTAGAAATCATTTCTGCGTTATTTTACTTTTCCAATGGGTTTTTTATACCTTCGTGCGATGCATGCGGATTTCCCGGTTTCTTTTATTTCTTTATTCCTTGTCTCGTGAGACGATTTAATCGTCACTTAATTCGGGCAGTTTAAACTGTTGAAAGTACATAACTGTGGAGTTTAAAGGGGAATTATCGTGTAACAGCCCCCAAAAAATATTTTCCGCAAGTTTAAAGATGCCTCCTTATATCTGAAAAGAGTTTAATCCAATATGACCAACAGACTTTTTAAAAAAAAATCTTAAATATGAGTTGCTTTTGGGGCTGTTAGACGAGAATCCCCCATTAAGAGTATAAATAGGTTTTTCGAGAATTTCTCGTAATAATTGTAGCTTGAGAGAAATAGCATTGTATCCTCACACAATCGAATTTCAACTTCAGATTAATAAAATAATCCTCTACCTTCCAGACAGCACTATTGCAGCTAATTCTATGTACTTGGACTGTTTCTATTTCATTTTAATCGACTGCTTCTGAATTAATCAATGCTGGAAGCCAGATTGCTTCGGAAGTGTTTCACGGTTTGCTGATGACTGACTAATGAGAGCCTGGCCACTCAGGCTTGCTCCAAATGCCGATTTCTAACCGACATCTGACCAACTAACTCGTTTTGTCGTCGCGATCTCCCTTTCATCGTGTGCTTTCCTCAGAAACAGCGACGGGAAAAAGGTAGAGCCTTTCTCAACGTGGAGACGTTTAATATCTCGAAAGAAGCGATTTAACCTTCACTTAGCTCGAGTATCTCCAATTGGCAATGAATTAAAAATTAAACACTCAAGACTTTCAAATGGCTTAGGAACGCTATAGTGGCTCGTGTATATTTGAGAGACAATGGAATTGCTTGAACTTTTAGACGAGGATTCCATTCGACGGGTTAAACACCAAAGACACTTGGTTTTATGGTGTACTTTCTTCCACGACGCCTGGGTCAGTAGGTATCAATTGGTTTCTTTAGAAAATAGCCTGTCAGCGAGAAGTCTACTTCCTGATCGTTGCTTCGAGTTGTTTTCACGGTCAGGAAGAGCCATGCGCCATAGATAGGCTCGTAACGAAGCCAGAGATCAGATGGGAGAGAGGCTACGTAACGTAACCACGGGAGGCTCGTAGAAGGAAACGAGCGCTGCAGAGGTTTACATCGATGAAACACTTTCTCCTTTCCCCGTTATGAGATCACCATCTCGGTTTTCCGTCGGCAACGACATAATTCCGACGATTCGCTGGCTGGCTTTTCGCAGGAGACACTTCTGTGTTTAACTGGCATTTCACATATGTATATATAGAGTGTTTCTGTATTGATGGCACAACTAAAAAATAAGTGGAAAATATAAAATAAATGTTTTTCATTTGAGGCTTTGTGTTTTGAGAAAATCGACCTTGAATATTGTACGTGTGCAGTTGTGCACTTCAACGTGTTGTTTACAAATAGCATTAATATCGTAGGTACGTACCTAATGTCGATTCTTTATGAAATGAAATTAAGACATAAAGGCTGAAATGGACCAAATTTTACTCTATATTTTCGACTTATTTTTTTAGAAATCACATCCTCTTCGGCTGTACCATTAATACTGGAACACCCTGTATACAGTCTCTCAGGGGAAAAAATTAAAACTAAACCTCTTCCCTTACAAGACTAAGTTTTCGAGAAACAGTAAGTATGGTGCAAGAGCAAAGATGAAATGAATCCATGTGCAAAAATAAGTCGAAATTGTGGAATAACATTTTTTTCAAACACGGCTTCATTTTTCAGAAAACTAAGATTGGAGGTCCATCTAGAATACGCGCACTTGACTGACAACGGAAGTAAAATGGAATTTCTCGAAGATGGTATCTTGATCGAGAAAAGTATTCTATCAGTCACGAGCCACAGAATTGTTTCACGCGCCAAAAAGAACGGAATATTTAATTGAATACCACGACCCAAAGCTCCTCATAAATTATGTCTGCTCAATCGTTGAATATTCTGGCTGGTGATTAAAACGTTTAGATATTTTCTGCAGCTTTCCACTTCCTTCCGCATCGTTCGATTAAATTTACATTGTACACGACACGATCTACCCACGCCAATGATTAAGAATTCCTTTCTTTCGCCATGTGAAAACGCCGAATGAATTAGATGGTATTCATAGCGAACGTTTGCCGACTCAATGAAAGCGCTCTGTCCGTAGGAACGAGCTCGCCATTTTCGATTTGATTAATCGCTCGCTTGGGAGGCCGGAGAAATTGATTCCTCGGCATACTACTTCTCTAAACGCTTTTCTCGCAAAAACCGGAATATATGAATAAATATAGGCACTTCTGACTGGCTCAGAATTAACGGGCCCAGTGGAAAACAGGCACATGCCACTGTTTTAAGATTTTAGAGGAAAGCAAGTCGAAGGAAAAATTGCCTTCATAGAATTGTCAAATTTTAGCTGAAAAATTATTTTCATAAAAAATGCGGTGCGAAATTGTAATTAATTTAAACCCTAAGTAATTGAATTACATGGTAAATGACAAGTATTATTAAATTTTAGCAGAAAAATAATAATTTTATTAGGTCACGGGGCCCCTTTTCCACTACGCATTTGTTTTTTCTCAGCGTGCAGAAAATTTAATATGATTCCGCTTAATGAAACGTACCTACATGTTATTATATTAAAAGATGGTGGAATTATGCTGCACTGCAGAAACGAAAATTTATGCATACCTATGTGGCATGTGCCTGTTTTCCACTAGGCCCCTAAATTTCAGACGAATTAATTATTAGAGGCAACGTTAAAGTATAGATTCATCCGTATCAAGTGACAGATCACCGTCACCAGATGAATGGAAAGACACTTGACGAAAAAATTATAGAAGGTGTGGGATTGTTTTGCAGGTGAAGGTGTAAAGATGCCAAGGTTACTGTCATGCCTTTAAATGAAACTCCACATTTGTTATCCTCCGACAACTGCTCCAGAGGATTCTGACAATGACGCGTGACGCAAGGCCGCGTACATTACAAACATACTCGAGCGATCTCGAAAATAATCTGAAGAAGTTGTAGAAATATTGACGTAGCAAATATATTTTTCAGATAGCTTCGATATACGTCATTGCCCTCGAATGGTCCTCGGGATATTTGTTTTGAAAATAAAATTGCATGACGGATCGTTCGGTATACTTAAAACCTGCACGAACCACTTTCACTCGCCCTTTCCTCCCAACCATGACCAAAATTTACATACTCTTAGAATTCGAATCCACCACCGCAACAATTTCTGAAATACAATACCCACTATTCCTCTCGTTACAGGAGGACGAACCCCTCCATGAACGACCTGCCAGTGGCACCCACGACACGATGAAGAAGATAAACCTGCAGGTGCTATTCGCAGCGCATAGGATCGAGAAAATCAGCACCCGACCCCCCGACATTGTCTCCTGATACACTGGGCAGCCCCAAGTGATGACACGCGACCCAACCAGATCACTCGGAAGCTTAAAAATTCATTCAAGGGAGCCAAAGAAATTCCAATTTGAGAAGCATGGTGTTCAGTACGATAGTAGTAACGTCCGCCCTGAAAGGGGCACTGGGCCTGGTGGGCACTAGCCTCTGGTTAATCCCACTGCTAATTGCCGGTCTGTCTTACTACCGCTACGACCAGCTGGACCCCGAGAGTCGAGCCATAGACAGGTACCCTCTGTACCCCGAATACGACTTTGTGGTAGTGGGTGGAGGATCGGCGGGTGCAGTGGTCGCCAGCCGGCTCTCAGAAATACCAGATTGGAACGTCCTTCTGCTGGAGGCTGGCCCAGACGAGAACGAAGTGACGGACGTGCCTTCGCTGTCTGCTTACCTACAGCTAAGCAAGCTGGACTGGAAATACAAGACAGAGCCCACGGGGAAGGCCTGTCTGGCGATGAAGGGTGGCCGTTGCAACTGGCCGCGTGGCAAAGTCCTGGGAGGCAGCAGTGTCTTGAACTACATGCTCTACGTGCGCGGGAACAGGCACGATTACGATTACTGGGAGTCCCTGGGTAACCCTGGCTGGGGTTACGACCAGGCGCTCTATTATTTTAAGAAGTCTGAGGATAACAGAAACCCCTATCTGCAAAGGACTCCTTACCACTCAACGGGCGGCTACCTGACCGTGCAGGAGTCGCCGTGGAAGACGCCGCTGGTGGTGGCGTTCGTTCAGGCTGGAGCCGAGATGGGGTACGAGAACAGGGATATCAATGGAGAGCGGCAGACGGGGTTCATGATCGCGCAGGGGACGATCCGCAGGGGTAGCAGGTGCTCCACGGCGAAGGCGTTCCTCCGGCCAGTTCGGCTGCGAAGGAACATCCACACGGCAATGAACTCCCATGTGACTAGAATCGTGATAGACCCGCTCACGATGCGAGCTACCGGCGTGGAGTTCGTGAGGGACGGTCGGAAGCAGATGGTCAGGGCGCGGAAGGAAGTAATCCTTTCGGCTGGTGCCATCAACAGCCCCCAGATCCTCATGCTCTCGGGCATAGGGCCCAAGGACCACTTGAGGCACGTCGGGATACCAGTGATGAAGGATCTAAGAGTTGGGGACAATCTGCAGGACCACGTCGGCATGGGCGGCCTGACTTTCCTCATCGACAAGCCCGTGGCCATCGTGCAGGATCGCTTCCAAGCCGCCCCCGTGACGATGCATTACGTGGCTAACGGCAGGGGCCCGATGACCACCCTCGGGGGCGTCGAGGGCTACGCGTTCGTTCATACGAAGTTCGCGAACCGGTCCACGGATTACCCAGATATCCAGATGCACATGGCGCCGGCGTCGATCAACTCGGACGCTGGTGCTCAGGTGAGAAAGGTTCTGGGCATCACCGACGAGGTGTACGATACTGTCTACAGGCCGATATCGAACAAAGATACCTGGACCATAATACCCCTGCTGCTCAGGCCCAGATCACGCGGCACAGTTAGGTTGAGAAGCTCCAATCCTTTCCACAGCCCCATGATCGACGCCAACTACTTCTCCGACCCCCTGGACATCGCCACCCTCGTCGAGGGCGCCAAGATGGCGGTGCGCGTCAGCGAGGCGAAGGTCTTCAAGCAGTTCGGCTCGAGGCTGCATCGCGTGAAATTGCCAGGCTGCAGGCACTTGAAATTCGCCTCGGATGCTTACTGGGAGTGCCATATTCGGCACATCTCGATGACCATTTACCACCCGGTCGGGACGACGAAGATGGGCCCTCTCAGCGACCCCAACGCCGTCGTCGATTACAGATTGAAGGTGCATGGGGTGGATGGGCTGAGGGTGATCGACGCGTCCATCATGCCCACGATATCTAGTGGCAATACGAACGCGCCCGTCATTATGATCGGGGAGAAGGGCGCGGATCTTGTGAAGAATGACTGGCTGGCCGCGGGGAGTGCCAGGAACAAATGAAATCGATGTGCCGGTGACCCTTTTAAGTGGCGAACTGTCGTTAGGGGTTGCTTTCGAACACCTCGGAGAAAACACTGGGACAATACGTTCGATGCTTTTTAGAAAATATGGGCGTGGGAACACGCCACAATCGCGCACAGGCGAAATGTTTGTTGATGATTTATCGAAGCTTTGTTAATGAGTCGAATGTTTGCGAAGGCCTTTGCACGCCTGCATTGTGATATCTTGAATGTATGTACGTAGTGTATATAAGAATGATATTTTGTTAACGTAATTGTAACATGATTAAGTTGGGAAACGTTTGGTATGAAATAGTATATTATTACGGAGAAAGCAAGCTGAGCTAATGATTAAGGAATATGAGTTAGTTTTAAAATTCCAGTTAGGAAGGGATTGTGTTAATTAGTGCTATACTTCTGCTAGGAATTTTATGTTTCATCATTTTGCAAAATTGAAAGTTTAGAATCTGTGCAGCTGAAGAAATTGGCAATACCGATATTAGACTCGACAGTTGATTGTTGCTTTCTCAGCGATTTGAAGGAAACTTTTCAGTAACATTATTGTCCTGCAATTGTATGTGAACGGGGAAATTAAGAATCAATGCGCAGATTATATGCATTTTTTTAAACCGCTGTCGTTGAATAATATAGATATAGGATTTTCTGTCATTTTGCTTCTGTATTGAAAACCCCGAGGAAAATAGCACTGAGCATACCTTCCTTCAATTTACATAACAAGTGGGTCACCCGTTAAAATTTCATAATTTTATTGACTTAAAGATTCGCGGTCTATTGTAATTTACCTATTACTCATTATCGAAATTAAAATACAAGATTTGTATGCGTCTGAATTCTGATCAGTACGTAAGAAAAGTCTGCATACGCAGAATGACATCTCAATGAGTTAATTTCCTTTGACTTTCCACCAAAACGACATTCAGAAGAAAACCATTTCGTAGCTCGATCCGGGTTTGATAATGTATAAAATATAATTTTTAACGAGAGAATATTCATGTCTCAGGTAAAACGCGTCGTCTATGTTGTGCCATACTTTATTATGTAACTTTCACGCTGCAAAACTGCAATTAAAAAAAATGGCGACCTGTCGCACGTTTGCAAACTCGTTTGACATCATAACTGAAACGTATAATTCACATTACCTCAGTGTACGTTCGTTTAATAAATAATATACAAAAAGCAATGAAACGCGTTACAGTTGAATCCTACGTCACGATGAGACTGCCAATAAATTTCTAACTCGACGCCTATTCGTGCCTTCGTAAATAATAAATTGCGTTCATACCAAAGGCAAGACTCGCGAACACTGCAAACAAATCAGCTTCCAGATTGAGCCCCGAATGTTTACATATGAAAATCGAGCGATGCAGGACCTTCAAAATATTAATTCGTGCAAATAAATACTCTAAATGAATCATCGACCGACCAGTTAGCATTATGGAATCGGACACTGTTTGCCATTGCATATTCGACTTTCACGAGAAGCGTTGCAAACAACTACATTCCTCTGCAGATAAATTATGTATTTTCGGTAATCGCGATGCGACTGACGCCCCGAATGCATCAGTTTTTGTGGTTTTCGTAAAGAACGCAAGTTGCTGATTTTAAGTCCTTTGAATTTGTGGTTATTGGTTACATTTATTGACGACGGAGTAATTTTTTCACCCCGTCGGGGTTAATTTTTTAAGTGAAACTTCTGTAGCCGCGGTAGCGTAAGTTTTCTCGGGTGTGCCGGAAATATGAAACGCATCCCCCACCAACAATCCCTATACCCACCACTTCCGCTTACTTCTACCCTGCGAAGGCGAGAGTGTGTCAGAGGGACCGAAAACGAGCGAGGAACGTTACAAGACAGACGAGACGAAAAACGGAGCGAGACAAAGTACAACGCGTCGTCTGTCTCCTACTGTTCCTCGCTCGCTTTCAGTCTCTCTGACTCTCTCGCCTGCGACAAGGAAGAAGGGAGAAACTATCGCTTGGAATAGAAGGCACACCTACCTCTACGTTGAATGCTCACCGCCGCGCCGGTTCCAAGTCGCGAGCTTTCAGTGGAAAAAAATACCGCAGAGAAGGAAATCCTCGTATGGCGTGTGCACAAGCCGTATTAGTGTATATAGCTCTATATATGCGAGGATTCCCCATCTACTACTCCCTACTAGGTCACGAGTTCCCACTTCCAGTAACTATTCCCCCTCTACTACTTCTTACTACGTCATGTGCTCGTTACTTTTGGCAAGCCTCCTCCTACACGTCACGCACAGATCAAGTACACGCAATCCAGTTGTACCGTCGCGTGGACAAGGGTATCCTCTAGATCAGGGTTGACTAACCGGCGACTCACGACTCAGTCTTCCTACGCTACCATACACAAACTTTAATTTCTTTAAAACTATCCATCAAGAATTTTAAACACAATTTCTGAACAATAAGCTTGGTAAAGTGTGCTTCATTTATCTTCGAATATGGTTTACGAACGACGTGAAACCAGTTGATCCCAAGCATCAACAACTCCTAAGGCAGGAACATACGATTGAAACACCACCCGACGCGACACGTGTTGATTAAAATGAAATATTGCTATTTTAAATGATGTACTATGGAACAGAAACATACATTAACGTTCATATTAAGAGAAAAAATATACATAGGTAAATCACATTATGTAATTGGTTTGGTGAGAAAACGAAACAAAAAATTGGCTGCAACGTCTATTTAAAACTCCTCCCTACAGGCTGTGCCGCATTTGAGCTTATGAATATTTTCTTTCATAATGAGAATGTTAATCAAATTCCTATCGATACCAATCGAAAATAGTCTCATTACACAACAGCAAACACTCCTATGGAATGACGAAATGTATTTTTGTATTGCAACAGGAGAAGCAAATATACCACACAGTCTACTTTTCGATGAACATGCAGAGGAATAAAACTTATTCACATTAAGAAAATTTAACGGTTTTGATATTTAATAAGAAATTTCGCTTCTAACGCGTGTGAGTTCCACGCACTGATTTTTTTTTAAGTATTATATTGTCATCCAAACTACGCACGCCTGCAAAGTTTCAAGACAATTGGAAGTTGGTTAAATTTGAGTTGCCAAATTTGAACCATAAAACATACACACAAGAAACAAACAAATAAAGGATCGAAGTTGAATAAAATCTTTTAAAAAGAGGGAACATAGGATTTCACTTGCATTTCTCTTAATAAAATTGTCACGTTTAATATAATCCCTGCTTATTATGCCGTTAAGCAAAAATCAATTAGTCATAGGGAAACTGGTTTTCAACTATGTTGCATAATTGATAATAATTTAGCGAGTAATGGATACAATCATGCGATTCTTAGTCGGAACGAATCTATTTATGTCATGCATGCGCAGTACCACGCATATGCTTGATTAACGTATCAAGAACATTTCCATATTACGAATAATGGTCGAACTTTACACATTTCGTTTACAGAAATCCGACGTCATTCGAAACCATTCCAAAGGGTAGCTTCTAGAAAGCAGTACGCACCGAGAATACGTTGTAATTTTTCTCCGTACCACAAGTGGAAACGTGACCTTTATCCTTTCGTTGCGTACTGCATAAGAAAACGTGTAGAAACGAATGCAAAACATGTTTCTGCAGGCTATTTGTAACGGCCATCTTTATTCAGTAATTTATAGCATAATAAAAATGACCCTTCTAAGATAATATTTCTTTAGTTTAAGGGGTCGTTCTGGCATTCACGCCGCAAAATTCAGGTTTTTTTCTCAGTGAATGCAGTGAATAAGAATGTCAAACTTTTTTATCATTTATTAGGTTACTTGTAATGTATACGGAAATTTTTTTAAATACAGTTTTAATTGAATTTTCCAATGTTATCTGGAGTTAAAAATCGCGCCTTTGAAAAGACGGCGGGAGTGATTTTAACTCACGGACTCATCTGAAACAATAGAACCAAACTGATTCTTAATCATTATGAGTACCACTCGCGCAGGTGCCAGAATTAGCCATGTAAGTCAAAATTTAAAAAATTGCGCGCATTCAAACTTCAAGTAAAATTAAAATTTTCGATCAAAATAAAATAAACCAGATATGAAATTGTGGAGAATATTACACAATTACTATTTCCCAGTAACTGAGTATTGCAGTGCAGTGTTCTCATCACTTTTTATAGTCGCTATCAAAGATCTGAATTTCCACCGCGGCACGGTCCGCGGCTAAAATACAGAAAGCTTATATTTGTGTCTTTGTCTGTCGCCTAAAAACTTCTGAACAGTAAACTGTGGGGTCACGGAATGTGCCTCAGCTCTTTATGCCTGGCCAATCCAGACGAATGTCTTCAGAAAAAAGAAAAGCAAAAATATCATACAATCAGAAAAAATAGTCCTCGATAAACTCGAAGCACCTCCAGGACCGTGCACACAGTCCACCCTGCAACAATACCCCATCGATCACACTCGCTGCTTTTTTCTTCCACGTATCCCGCTACAAAGGTCGCGTTACCGAATAGCCGGACGAGAGAAAAAAAGGTCGCAGGCAGCGACCAACGCCAACCACTCACAGGATGCCGAGGAATTCAAATGATACGAATGCTTAAATGGTATCGCTAAAAAAACGAAGCTGTCACGAGCGCGGCGTGCTCACAAGGAAAACGATGACACCGCGTTGCAACTGCACCGTATATATGCAGCGCGAAAGGTGCGAGGTGTACCATTCTTGATTTTCCCGTTAAAAATCTTCCAGCATGAACGTAAACGCAGGGTCCGTTCTGTCCTTGCCGCGGCTGCTGCTCTTGTTCGCCATGGTGGCCGCGACTTTTCACGATCAGTCGCGCGCACACGCTCAGCGCAGACAATACGCGAGCCTCTATAGCTTCGACAGCTTCAACGGCTCCGCGGTGGAGAACATATTAGGCGCCGGCATAGGTGCCCTGAACTTCCTCCGCAACAACCAGCTGTTGCAGGATAACGCCCAGCCGGACATTACACCCGGGCCTGGCTCGGTCTACGATTTCATCGTGGTGGGCGCTGGAACGGCGGGAGCAACAATAGCATCCAGACTGTCCGAGATCAACGAGTTCAGGGTGCTGCTGATCGAGGCTGGCCCCGAGGAGACACTGTTTATGGACGTGCCCCTCCTGGCGAACTTCCTGCAGGGCTTGGAGGAGATAGACTGGATGTACAAGACAGAGCCGTCCGACAAGTACTGCTTGGGCATGAAGGGGCACAGGTGCAAGTGGCCCAGGGGCAAGGTGATGGGCGGCAGTAGCGTCCTCAACTACATGATCGCTACCAGAGGCAGCCCCCAGGACTACGACCGTTGGGCCCAGATGGGAAACACTGGCTGGGCCTACAAGGACGTGCTCAAGTACTTCAAGAAGCTGGAAAGCGTGCGGATACCGAAGCTCGGGCGCGACAAGTATTACAGGAACACCAGGGGACCAGTGAGCATCAATTACGCCCCCTATCACACACCCCTGTCAGCCGCGTTCCTGGCTGCCGGCCAGGAGCTCGGCTATCCGCTAGTCGACTACAACGGGGAGCAGCAGATCGGATTCTCGTATATACAGGGGACCATTTCCCGGGGCTATCGAATGAGCAGCAACAGGGCGTACCTGGTGGGCAAACGACGGAGGAACCTTCACGTTACGAAGATGAGCATGGTGCATAGGATACTGATCGACGAGAGGGAGAAACGCGCGGTGGGCGTTCAGTTCGTCAAGGGCAACCGCCGAATCTCGGTGTACGCGAGGAAGGAGGTGATACTGTCCGCGGGGGCCATCGGGTCCCCGCAGTTGCTGATGCTGTCGGGTGTCGGGCCCGCCGAACACTTGACGAAACTCGGGATAAACGTAATAAAAGACTCGCGGGTTGGCGACAACCTCATGGACCACATAGCGTACGGCGGATTGACATTCACGGTCGATCAACCGGTTGGTATGCTGGTGTACAATCTGACCGATATTAGAAACCCTTACACGAAGGACTTCCTGCTGAGGCAAGATGGGCCACTGACGATCACCGGCGGCTGCGACGGTATAGCGTTCCTGGACGTGGACGACCCGAAGAACCGGGACGGTGTTCCGAACATAGAGCTTCTGTCCCTCATCAGCTCGATTTACACGCTGGATGCCCTGATGAGCAATTTTGGCTTGAAACGGGAGATCGTGGAGAAATTCTCGCGGTTCCAGAGCATCAACTCGTACGGGTTATTCCCGATGCTGTTGAAGCCGCGGAGCCGCGGCTCGATCAGACTTCAGTCCACGGACGTGAACGTGAAACCACGAATCGTCCCCAATTATCTTAATGACCCCGAGGACATCAGAGTCATAGTCAAGGGGATCAGGGCTGCCCTTCAGGTATGCAGCACCAGAGCCATGAGGGAATTGGGCGTAGCGTTTTACAACAAAACGGTGCCGGAATGCGAGAAGTACCCCTTCGATTCGGACGACTACTGGCTGTGCAACACCAGGATGCAAACGCTCAATATTTATCACTACAGTGGGACTTGCAAAATGGGACCTGTGAACGACAAAACCGCTGTCGTCGATCCCGCTTTGAAAGTACGTAGAACCCGGAAATGTTACTCGACTCAGTTTTGCTCGTTTAATGGGGATAGAGGTTAGACTTGATTGAAATTTCTACATCGATGAAGCAGGTTTTAACCGATAAACTGAATTGCAGAATTATTGGCAGAAGCAATAGCTTAATATAGAAAACTAGTTAGAAAGATTGTTACGTCTCATGATTCTTAACACTTGATCTGTTGCACGTTTTGCATCATTTTCAAATTTTCCAATTGTTGGTTAATTTTTAAACGCTTCAAACTTGTATATTGGAAATAGAATAGAGATCTTTAGATGGCATATATGGTTTATCTATGATAATCATGAAATGAGATGGAATTCTAAGGCACACGCGCGTTAGTGGATCGATTTCGTGGAGTCACGCACACGTGACAGCGGCAGATAATGTGGTAAGTGTGGAGGAAGAACTTCCTAAAATTTTTAAATTTCCAGGTGATCGGTATCAAAGGTCTGAGAGTAGCGGACGGTTCCATAATCCCGGAAATTCCGGCAGCACACACGAATATTCCAATATTCATGATCGCCGAGAAAGCGTCGGACATGATTAAAAAGGAATGGGGATACCTGAATAATTAATTATCGCCCATCGACGTGGAAGAACAAGCCAAAATGTCGCTTTTCACCAACACGATTTCACAATTTCCATTATTACAATTAACGTGAACTTAACATAAATGATTTATTTGCGAGAATATAGATATTGATTAGTCTTTCGCAGTCAGAACAAGGAAAACAACTTTTTACTCTGTTTCTCACTTCCAACGAAGATTCATGTAATTATGACAGTAGATCAAATCGCAGCTTATACGTTCCCGACTCTTCGTCACTGTTTCTTACAGATCATTTTTATATTGTAGAACCGCTTATTTTCACATATAAATACATACAATGTGCTCATTCTGTCCGTTAGGTGTTAAACGAACCGATCACATCACGTTTTTCCTCTCGTTTAATATGTTTAAATTAAAAACAATTTATAGCAGGTAAATATTTTTCTCTTACAAAGAAGTTCAAGTAATCGCAACCTAGCATTCAGACAGAATTTTAATTCCCGGCAGACGGATTTTTTTCCTACGCGGTTTCACTTTCGAATTTAAAATGCCAATGAATATGAAACTCATTTTTATATAAGCCCTGGCAGAACTGGGCTGGAGTAATCGACTCAACGGAAGAATGTAATGTATACCTAATCGAAGCTTTTTATCAATCATTTAAATTGAAAACGTGATGTTTTTATTTCCGTTAGAATTATGTTTCGTTGGAATAAGACATTGTTTATTAAGGAAAAGTTTTTATTGCGAGAAAGGTAAATGGGAGCATAGCACTACAATATTTGCAATTATCTGACATTTTTTTAAGCACACACTTTGCATCTTTAAAGATGATAAAAGTGATAAAAGTGATCACTGATTTGTTTCGATTATTATTTCTGAGATTTGCCTAAAGAAGTAATAAAAAAAATTCGCAAAAAATGGTAATAGGAACATATTAACGATTGAGATAATTGCTAAAAGTTACGAAGGAATCTTACTAGAAATGAACACAAATAGTTCAATATAATTTTTATTGAATGATTGCAGTAGGGGAGACCGAGGCAGGTTCTAACACAGGGTCAATTGTAACGTAAGTAAAATCTTTTGAACGACAAATCTGGTAACCAATACTGCTTGGTAATATTAGCACCGTCGGTTTACATAAGTAAAATTTATCTTAGCACTTTTATTTCAATTAACCGTCGTTACACCCAGTAGACATTTGAGTAATTTGATGTTTAGTTTCTCGTTTGCTGAGATAAAACGCAAAAATTCAAGCTCGGGGTAAATTGTAACATGTCACTATTTACTCCACTCTAAATGGTGATAAAGCAAACATATGCTATTTGTTGACACACCGGAAAAAGATGCTCTAGACGAACAACAGAACAATCGAGAATCCAAAAAGTAGAAAAAAAGTATGATGGCAAAAGTAAAGAAAGCGCAGAACTCGTGTATATCAAATGTTTAATAATGATCTGTGTTTTCATTTATATTTTTTATAAATAAGTAAAACAGATGTGTTACAATTTACCCCAGACTGGGGCACATTGTAACATAAGGTTCAGAATTGTTTAAGATAAACCTACTTACAAGGGGAATGCATAGGTTCTGTAATCTTTTTTGGAATGAGAATGGGTGGACATTGTAGTACACACCTATTGTTACAAAACCGTAAAGGGTTTTTGTACAGTGAACCTTCGTTTTCGAGAAATTTCGCTGCTGTGTGGGATCGACGAGTGATTAAAATGCAGGCGCGAATGCCTCGTTCGTGTATGGGGGCCTTAAGTGTCCACATATGTAAGTAGTAAATTAAGCAAATTATTTTCTGATTGAGGAAAAAACTTTCAAGAAAAAACACTGAAAACTTTATATTACAATATTCCCCGACCACTCCTACTTACAGTTCGCGACTGGAATTAACTTATCCACTTGTTACATGATTGTACATAATTGATTTTCAGTCATCTTCCAACCGACTCGCAGTGTCGCACGTTCGTTTTCGAACGTTACGATTTATTATTTTCAATAGCTCTCGCAGTATTCGCTTCTTTGTATTGAATCTTTCCTAGATAATGGTCTAAATTAAGACCGAAACGTTGGAAATTTATATAAATCATTGAATTAATTGCAAAATAGCTTTTTGATTGTTAGTGTTTTTAAAGTGACCAAACCATTGCGCCGAAACCATATACTACTCATAATTGATTTTGTATAAAACTACCAGTGTGTTCAAACGAGAAATCACTCGCTAATGCACTTATTTCTACACAAGTGGTGTTCAAACTAGGTCACGCTTATTGCGGAAACGTATCTCGCTAAACACTCTAATATTGATTTTTTCCTGCTTGTATTACTGCGTCCACCCGCCCCGTTCCATGAATATTTAACACTCTTAGTCCATTGAATACGACTAACCATTTGAATCAATTATCTAATGTCAGCATCATTAATCGAGAAAAGCCTGAACTGAATAAACGTAACTTTGAGAATGATAAAAATTGAGTGATTTGGGGTTTATTTTTGGAACTCTGTTTTGGAGTTAAGAACCAGAACTGAGCTTTACATTCGAACAAATTGAATTCGACACACTACTTCTCAGTCGTGAAAATAAATATAGAAATAGACTGTAGAATACCAGAGGTTTAGTAGAATTATGAAAGTAACATATGCGTTCTGTTAATTAATTTAAATTATCCAATAGGAAATGGAAGAAAAAAATTATAATGTAACAAATAAATGTACAAAACAGTGATGAAATAGTGATAGTAAGACGAAATCGTAATTAGCCAGGCAGTGCAGAAATATTTAAACTGGATATCCCCTAGGAAGGGTGGCAAAATAGAATTCTTGGTAAATGCGTAACAAACTCGCTAATTTAAGAAATGGCAGAATAAACCGAATAGAAGTTTCACAAATAACATGGAAAAATTTGTAAATACTTCAGACTGTGTACATTTCGAAGAAACTAGGAACAATACTTCTAGATAAAATAGTATGGACAGTCAAATTCATACACGTAATTTTCATCAAAATTGTACTAATCCTTTATTACGTCTGTGTGAAAAAAACAGTAGCTACGAACTACCATATTCCACGTATCTCAACAGAATGCTCTTTTCTCTAAAAAATTAACCCTTTCTGATCTAAACTAACTTCATAAGCAAACTTCATAAAAACTACTAAATAGTATTGATCATAAATAAGAGAATTTGAACAAACAAAAAAAAAAGAGACAAACATCTACAAGTCAAGATATCGAAGAGATTCATTTGGATATATACTGAGATTCTAAGATAATTATTATCATCCATTAAATTCATAATTCCATCAAAAGAAATACCTGCATAACAACATGTAATCATAAACGTTTTATGGTTATACTAAATTCCCTGAGACTCGTGCCCACCACAATAGACAAAGGATCTGAAAGGGTTGCAAAGCGTTTCTCCTTTGTACTTCACTTAAAATTGCAAATCGGGGGTCGTCCATCCACTGAGATTTATTCTGGACGCACTGAAACGCCCCGAAAAAATGATGGCAAAATTATTCGTTATAATTCAGAGAATGTGCACGTTTCACGTGTGCATGCAAGGGCCATGTACAATTTTCTGAGCATAAAAATGAGACGTGAGCGAGATAAAACAGATGTAGGTAGGTACATGGAACACACGGGAAGGGGTCGGTTGACGGAGTCCAACTTTTAACATTACTCAAGCCTGCTACGTATTACGTGAACGCCACGAGAAAGCGCATTTCTCTAGAGGATCTCGAAGTGGAAAGTAGACACTGGGACCTCAGAAGGTGTTTCGGCAGCCACGCGACATCGTACAACCGATTCTTCGAAAGGTCGGTGAGAAGGACGAAGGAAGTTGGCCATTAGCTCGTTTCAATCACTGCAGCATGATAACGATTTGAACCAGGTGAAGGAGTAACCGATTCTGCCGTCAGCAAAGGCGCTCGAGAACGTGACCAACAAAGTTTGTATTTTAATGGTTTATATATAAGTTTGGTTTCTATTTCAAGAGTGGTGAATTAAATTCGTCTTTTGACGGGGGTTAAGTTTGTCATTTAAGAGTGATAAATGAAATTGGCACTCCAAGTGAGATGTAGCGTTTGCCACAAATGTGACGAGTAAAATTTCAGTTTTGAATAATGTTTCATTCGTGATGACTAAAATAACGAGTGGAGAACGAAAATTGTAGACACAGTTCAGTTTTCAATCTGACAGTGACAAACTTGAATTTTGAGTGAAATTTATCGTTTCGTGTAACGTTTCGATTTTTTAACATATGTAACCTAGTTCCAGGTGATACTAATAATAAGTGATGGGTTCAAGTTGCATTTTATCTTTGAATACGCAACTGCAAATTATACTTTACACAAGACATGGTCGATTATCGAAGAACGATAAATAATGTTTAATTTTTTATGACACTGAGTGGCGAATGAATTTTGGGCTTCTAGATCAGGTCTAGTTTACGGTGCTATAAAAATGTACAGTGAAACTTTGCTCGTAACTCTGTTACCTAGTGTTTCGCATTCAGGGTTGTATAACATGTTCGTTAGATGAATGAAAATGTCCTAATTTACTACAGGTGGCTAAGTAAGTATAGTAGTGAAAGCGCGCGTGCTTGCTTCAATAATGAAGTCGCAATGTCAACAGCTACGCGATTCTAAATTATCTATCTCTGACTTCACAGCATATTCATTTTCTTGCATGACGAAGTATAAAACATTAGCAAATGTTAACGTATGAAAGAGATTAAAAGTGACTTCTGTATCTCACGATATACTGGAATTATTGGTTACTAGCGACAAAACTGAGAAAAGCATGATTCTTTATGAAAAATTAAGTGGAAAATCCAGGATAATATTTCTCCAACGAGCCTTCGTGTCTTCGAAAAATCATTCCAAAGATCTATGCAATAATATAGGGTAAACTGTACTAATGCTGGCACTGCACTAATCATTGGCACTCCTGATTAAAAAGTGAAATATTAAGAAGCACAAGCTTAGAAAGTACTTTTTTACAATTTCTTATTTTTCTTTCACAACAACACTGCAAAGTCTAGTAGTTGAACTACACATTTTACATCTGGCAACACCACAATGTGGGACAAAGGGCTGAGTGTTAGGTGTTTTCTAAAAATTTTGATAAGGAGTAGGTAACTATATTTTGTTGCTTTATAACTAAATAATGGATTCAAATGCAGATTTACTAAGTGTTGTAGGTATTTAATAATGAATGAAACAGTCTGTTTAAACACTTTAAACATTGTTTTTAACTACATATGTTTTCCTATACAACCTCAAATTTTAGGGTGCCAATGATTGTACTTTTATGTCTCTTTTTGTTTTTCATTGAATATTTTTAAAATAAAAGACTTCACGGGTACTCGAGATATTTTATTTTAATAAGAAATCCGTAAACATTTATAATAACTGAAAATTAAGGCCATACGAAAGCTTCAGAAAAAAATATAGACATTCCAATTGGGATTTCGACTTAGGGTGCCAATCATTGTACAGTTTACCCTAGATAATTCTCAAGAATGACTACACGAATAAATCTTAAATCTTAAATATCCTATCTTCATACACTTTATCCTAAATTATCCTAAAACAAACTTCTAATATGTCACAAGATTTGGATGTTATTTTATCATTTTAACGATTTCCACCACAGAGACACTATTCAATATTTTCCAACTACTGCCTCATAAAGAATCACCCTCGTACCACTGGCACCCTTCTACCCCACCCGTCTTTCTATTCCATAAGAAGTAACGATTGTAAATAGAAATGAACAATAACCCGTACCTATAAGCTACTTCATCTGAAACCTTGTCCCTTTGCAGTAACATGGCCGCCCCCACGAGGATATTGCTGTTATTACCGCTTCTGGTCTCCTTAGGGGCGTCCACATCGTTCTTAGACGCTCTGAGGAGCTACGGACCATCGCCCGAAGTTTTAAATAGAATCGATCCGAATAACAAGAGATATGACTTCATCGTTGTGGGTGCTGGATCAGCTGGCTCGGTGCTGGCTAACCGCCTGACGGAGAACAAAAAATGGAACGTCCTCCTTCTGGAGGCAGGAGGTCCAGAATCCCTTCTCCACCAGATCCCCATCATAGTAGGCTATTTCCAATTATCGAACTTCAATTGGGGTTACAATGTCGAGCCTCAGAAGAACGCTTGTCTGGGCATGGTGAACCGACAGTGCGCCTGGCCACGAGGAAAAGCTCTGGGTGGCACCAGCACTCTCAACTACATGGTCCACACACGGGGAAACAAGCTGGATTACGATAACTGGGCTGCTCTAGGAAACGAGGGCTGGTCTTACGACGACGTCTTGCATTATTACAAGAAGAGCGAGAAGTTCGATGTGCCAGGTTAGAAAATTGTTTGATGTACTTTATGGAGGGCTTAATTCGTTGTAAAGCGAAGACTGATTTGTTGCAAAACAGATGGAAAATGGGAGTACAATTGAACGATTTTGGAGATTCTCGAGCACGTCTGTTGAAGAATGAGGGAGGCACTTGTGACAGTTATTCGTTGGATGTTATGTTCATGTGAGAAATATTCTGCAACGTACATTTTATGAAAAAGAGAATAATAGTCTACATGAGTAATCGCCCAAATGCCTTTCTCAATCTTCAAAGTCAGAGGAGGGTATTTTAACATTTTGATTTACTTTTGGACGATTTACTTTCAACTACTTTGCCTAGCAGTAGACAAATTTTATCAGAAAAGAAGTGTATGTAACTGGTGAAACGGTCAAACAGGACTCCACAATTATTTAGGTCTTTTCCCCTTCTAATAAACATTTGCATGTTCAAATAGGGTAAATAGCCTGTATTACAAGCATTACCATCAAACACTCCCCCAATTCGAACGAACCTACAACTGAAACGTACAAGTTTGTAATACATAATCTTGGAAAGGTAACTTGCAAAGAAGCTCTTGCTTCCCCTTTTCCCACCCCACATTAAAGGTCTAAGACACCGTGTGCAGAATTTACCACACCATGCTACTATCCTACGACGATAATTAACCACCGCGTCCATGTTCAGGCATCAAGAACTCCTCGTACCACGGGGACAAAGGGTACTTGTGCGTCGAGCACGTTCCGTACCACACAGAGCTGGCAAAAGCGTTCCTGAAAGCTGGCAGACAACTGGGCTACAAGATCGTGGACCCCAACGGCGAGGAGCAAATCGGGTTCTCGTACATTCAAGTGAACATGGACAAAGGGACCAGGTGTAGCGCCTCGAAAGCCTATCTGAGGGTAAACAGGCCGAACATCAACATCGTCACTGGCGCAACCGTAACCAGAGTCCTAATCGACGAGAGTAACCGTGCGTTCGGAGTCGAGTACATACGGAACAATCAACGGAACAGGGTGTTCTGCTCGAAAGAAGTGATTCTCTCAGCGGGAACGATAGATTCCGCGAAGCTGCTGATGCTATCGGGGATAGGGCCCAAGGACCATTTGGAGGAGCTGGGGATCAAGGTCCTACAAGACTCCAAAGTGGGGTACAACATGTACGACCACATTGGCTTCCTGGGGCTGACTTTCATGGTGAATCAGCCTGTGTCCCTGCTGCAGAGCAGGCTGGCTAGGCCCGGCGTGTTCGTGCAGTACTTCCTGAACAGGGGTGGCTTGATGTCGCTTCCAGGAGGAGCAGAGGCGCTGGCGTTCATCAGAACGAAATACGCGCCCGACAACAGGCCGGACGTGGAGCTTTTGTTCGTCTCGGGGTCCGTGCACTCTGACGGAGGCGTGCCCCTGAAGAAGGCCCTCAGGATATCCGACGAGCTCTACAACACCGTTTACAAGCCCATCGAGAATCAGGACGCCTGGTCGATCTGGCCTATCCTTCAGAACCCTAGGAGCTTCGGCAGGCTCACTCTGAGGTCCAAGGACCCCTTAGAGCCCCCCAAAATGGACCCCAATTTCTTCGCCCACCCGGCCGACCTGGAGATCGTTCTGGAAGGGATCAAGCACGCCATCAACATCTCCAGGACAGATCCTTTCCAGAAGTATGGCAGCAGGCTGCACGATATAAAGATCCCTGGCTGCACGGAATTTGAATTCTCTAGCGATGATTATTGGAGATGCGCCATAAAGCAGCTGCCGGCGATGATGAACCACGAAACCGGGACGGTTAAAATGGGGCCCAAAAGCGATCCCAATGCTGTCGTGGACCCGGAGTTGAGGGTGCACGGCGTGAAGGGCTTGAGAGTGGCGGACGCTTCGATAATGCCTGCCATACCCACCGGGCATATCAACGCGGGTATTTTTATGATTGGTGAAAAGGCGGCTGATATGATCAAACGATCTTGGCAGTGAATGGGTAATTGTGCGGTTCGAAAATGTTTGTCTTTGCTTCAGAGCGAGTGTGATTGTTGAAATATGAAAATCTTTTACCGCAGTGCCGCAGCGAGATTTTTCCTTGTGGGAAATCTGATTCTGGTTACATTTGCGTAACAGTTCGACTGACAATTGGTATTATTTACGGAGTTTCATTCGTAATTATTCGGAGGACAAGTGAACCTTAATTAGGTCAGAGAAATGTGGAGAATTTAATATCGATAATTCCTAGAATATTAGTCCGTAGTGATTACTTGTAAATTGTTTTTATAAGAGAAGACCATCGGAGATTTGCATTTCAAAGATCTTTTACGAAGATACTTTTTTATTATCAAGACTTTTTTGTTATCAAGATATGTTATACATAGAATTGAGCGCCATATATTCAATTACACTTAATCGTAACACTACAATAAGCTCTTTCATGTTAATGGCTGTAAATTAAAAACTTCACACGTTTCGTTTAACCCTCGGTTGTCACACTGGGTCAAATTGACCTTTCGTTTTTTAAGCAAAAAACATTTTTGTCGAAACTCTTATTGCATCAAATTTGTTTATGCATGATGACACTTTAAATGTCAACTTTCAACGATGGGCATATATTCTACAATGTTCAAACATTATCTCAGAATTTTTTAGACTTAATTTAACAAATAGTTTTTAAATAACAACTGATTGAAAATTGACAGGGTCAAATTGACCCAGTGTGACAACGACGTTCAAAAAGTAGGTGTGAGGGTTAAGCTACACTAACTCCGTCAAAAGTTTTATTTTTATATTATTGTATTACTTTTATAAAAATATTAAATACACGCGATCGAGACTAATTGAATTACCATTCAATTACAAATGTGGTGTTATATGTGCCAAATATATGTTTTTGAGACGTGTTGAATTTACTTTTTCCTAGAACCTTGAGAGGCTTCAAAGATTTTAAGTTATATACGTCCGCTGTTGTGTGCAAACGAGTGACAAGTTAATCACACTGCACATCCGATGACTGATAATATTTCCTTTGAGAGACACGTAACGCAATTTTTCATGGAAAAAAAGGTAATGTCGTTAGACTAGTTAGATGCGAGATAAAAAAGAATTCGCGTGCACGATATGTTGCACAACAATCGAGTGACCCATATTGTTGTTCATTGCAATGAAATTGGAACTTCGTAGGTACGAGTATACGAGTTCATCAATGATGACGCAAACGGGCGATGAGTCATGCTTCTCCTCTCGATACACTTCCGCGCGTAAAAGTCAAGGAAAAAATTGCGGATGGCCGGATAACTGCGTCATTGGTGCTGGCTTATAATATTTCTCAATTAGTCAATGGGCTACGTTTTCGTTTTCGATGAATTAAACAAAAATAAAGGAAAGAATTTTCATATATTTTCTACATGAATAACTCAGATATATTCTTGATTACTGGCTTCTCAAGTGTCACAGATAGCGATAAAACGAAAATAATTGTGTATGTGCATATTCATGTGCATGTAAAAGAAATTTGTTTTGTGACACATATGATTACAAATTATATACAGAGGAACTTAGAACTGTTTTGTAAAAAGTAATACATATGCATGCACTGACAAAGCTTATTCAGAAACCTATTATTTTAATTATCTTTGCGACAACCTACACGCTTACAGATTGTTGACCCCATGATCTTATTCTCGATTAAGTGCCTGAATAAACCACGTGTGTATGTGTACGTTGATAGATGTCACCTTGAGATTATTTAGGTCAATTTCACTGGTTCTTTCAGACTTTCATTGGTAAACTAAATGAATGAAGCATCTAAGTATATCCCAGTGATGTTACGATAACTTTCAATAAAGATTCTTTCAATTACAACTTGTATGATAACTCCAATCATACTACTTTAATATCTCCAATACATTTTCACACACAACTGACTTACTACCCTTTCTCCGAACCATAAGTATACAGTCAACGAATCACATTATTGATAATACTTCTTCCGTTACGTGTTAAGGATTGATACGTGGCTCGTGCATCAGTCGTTCCTATTTCAAAATTTCATGCATTACTCTCTTTAATCCCTCATGGCTGACAGTCGCACAAACCATACACATTTTTCTGTGTCCATAACAGAGAAGTGTAAGCTTCCAAATACTACAAAGTAATCATCGGTGGCTTCTAAGTGCATTACACATTGCTAGAGTGAAACAGACAACCAATTTATGCATGCAGCAGCTAAGAATCACAACTGCTATGTAACTGAAAGCCAATGGACCAGGAGTGTTGACAGGATCATTGTTAGAAAATTATTTGGCTTAGACAGAGCGATCTACGTAAACAAAGATATCCGCGTGCCAATTATGTTAACAGATAAGTGTCGCCGACGTTTTGCCGATACACAAACGGCGGAACTGTTAATGTTGACTTTTCGGAGCCGGCAATGCGAGTAAAAGCAACGGTAATGAATCAAGCGTAGCAGCTCTAGATTAATATATTGCAACGCTTGATTGATTCGCAAGATACAAGCTTCCCATTTAGCGCCGTACCTGATACGACGAGAGCTTCGTTCGGGCCACAGGTGTGAACGTTTCCCATTGTCAGATTAACTCCGTTTTCCTTAACGAAGGTCGCAACAACAAACCGGCACAAGGGACCAACCAGCACTAACACGGTTACCACTAACACTAATCTATACAGCGAGTCGGCAGTGATTAAAGACGGATTATTTCAAAATCCCCGGTAAATCGTTAACAACATATAATAACCCGTGTTAGTCTCGCGTCGCAAGGTTACGATGTTACCCACAGCCACTACCCAAAATTATTTGTAGCTTTTGCAAAACCCCAGCTACCGGTACTGCCAACCTACGAGCTTCCGCGTACAGCGACATCTGCCGTAAAGTATTCGCTACTTTTCACTATTAGGAGGCCTCTATTAAATGAAATTTTTATTCCTCTACAAGAGTATAATGAATATTTCTCATTATAATGAACTTCTATCGAGTCCAAGTACTATTTTAAGGAGAACAAACCGCGCATTTATGAAATATTGAAAATTTATCATTCGTAAATGTATGCTAACTGCGCTTTATTCTAAGACGAATTTAGATTAATGCTTTTAGTTTCTCCACTTCTTTATGCAAATTTCTTAGCTGATCGTCGTGGAAATTTTATAATGCTACGGACTTTGATGTTTCTTTGGCTAGTATGGCAGCACTGCTTACATGCGTTTCAGTCTAGAAAATCGAGTGCTCTTCTCAAACCTGGCAGGCTATTCTATTCATTCGATAATAATAGGAAAAGTATCGTCCAAATAGCCTGCTACAGTCACAGGGGTATGGGACAATACTTTCCTTGCCACTGCGGCGAGAGAACACGCCGATGCCAGAAAGTAGAAACTGTATGAAGCCCTTGGCTTGGACCAGCTTGGACGCTTGTAAATATGTAAACGCCATGTCAGCAAAATAAACGATGCTACTACAATTTCGTGTATTTACACTGCAATATAACCTTTAATACTCGATACTTCAGTTCGCGTCAGTTGTGTATCGTGCGTAGCGTGAAAAATTGGATATAGTAAAGGATTTTTAACACTTGGTTTACACGCGGCGTTAATAAACATATAAGATGTCGGAGGACGAAGTAGAAAGCTTCGAAATTACAGATTATGATCTGGAAAATGAATTCAATATTAATCGTCCTAGACGTAAATTAACGAAGAAGCAGCAAATGCTTGGTAAAAACTGTTTGCTACTAGTGTTTACCTCTGTGAGGGATCATGGAGAAGATGCTTTGTACTTGTTTCTAGCTTTATTCACAAGAGTTAAACGAAACTTCCGTTTCAGGTATTTGGGCAGACGATAGCGATGAAGAAGAATTATCTGCTAGACCATCGTTTAAAACGTTCGATAAAGTGCCAAAAAATTACACAGCCCCTGTAAATTTTGTAGCGGGTGGAATTCAGCAAGCTGGCAAGCCCAAAGAGGAAACAGAGGAGAAAGATGATGATGACAGTGACAATGAAAATGCGAGTAAATCGCAAAGGGAATTTCCAAATAGTTCAAGGTAATATGTTGAACATAAAAAGATTTACTTTGTGGCTTAACTATACGGGTGTTTATACGATTAATGCCATAAAACTGTTTGCCTTTTATAGTTCCGAGGACGAAAGATCGAGCAACGTGCATCAACATTCATCTTTTTCGTTAAATACAGATGGAGATATCGCTGGTTTACGTAAAAAGAACAGGCATTTAAATCCCTTGCTAGTACAAAGTGGAATGGGTAGTTGGGAAGTTCACACGAAGGGTATCGGGGCTAAGCTGTTATTGCAGGTATGCATGAAACGCCAAGTTATTTATTTCTGTTATAGAAAAATATACTTATTAATCGATTAATGGTTTAGATGGGTTTCGAACCTGGTAAAGGGTTGGGTAAACAATTGCAAGGTATAAGTGCACCAGTGGAAGCACACCTGAGAAAAGGTAGAGGCGCGATCGGTGCCTATGGCCCAGAGAAAGGTCCGAAGCTTGCTGAAAAGAAGAAGGAAGATGAAGCAGAAGATGGAAAGGACCCTAAAGCCAAGTTATCGCAGTGGCGCAAAGGAGACGGAGCTATTGCCAAGAAGAAAGTAAATTATGTTTATCGAAGCGTAGATCAGGTTCTGGAAGATGGGAAGTTGAAGCCTAACAAGAAAGTAAGGATATCGAACGATATGAGCAGAGTTAAAGTTATAGACATGACTGGCCCTGAGCAGAGAATTCTTAGCGGATACCATGCGATATCAGGTGGTCAACAGCGACCCGATGAGACCATCGTGGTTACTGATAAGAAATCAAAAGTGAACTTTGCGTTGCCAGAGCTTCAACATAATTTAAACATACTCGTTGACATGTGTGAGCAAGACATTATACAAAATGACAGGAGGACACGGCATTTGATCGACAGAGTGATTGCATTGGAAGCAGAGAAGAAGAATTTATCTAAAGTTGTAGATCAACATGGCCAACTTATCGAGACATTAGAAAGTGTACTCGTGATCGTGGATAGATTGATGGATGAAACGAACCAAATGTCGTTGCAAGAGACTGCAAAAGCTTTCAAAGACTTGCAGGACAAATATTATGAGGAGTACAAAATGTACGAGCTGGGTGAATTGGCCAGTAGTTTCGTTGGCCCAAAGATAAAAGACTGCCTGCTCAGTTGGAATCCATTGATGCAGCCAAGGCAGCCTCTCAGATTATTTGAACAGTGGAATAGTATTCTAGAAAGTGGTACTACTACTCTTCAGACAAGATCCATGCAACCGTATGACCAGCTTGTTTGGAATTCATGGATGCCATCAATTAGAGGAGCAATACAGTGTGTATCCCATTTTATGATAAACGAATCGAAGCGTAAATATGGAAATCGCGTAAAGTGTGGATTGTAATTATTATTAATTCTCGTTCTAGACAGTGGACGTGTAGACAACCAGATGCCCTCATCGAATTAATAGAGTACTGGATACCATTACTTCCAAGTTGGATATTGGAAAATATTTTAGACTTACTGATTCTTCCGAAACTTACGTTGGAAGTGGAGGAATGGAATCCCCTTACTGACACAGTGCCTATCCACACCTGGATTCATCCTTGGCTACCGTTATTACGTACGTATATTTTTTTAAAAATTCAGGATAAAGTAGATGGTAAAATATAAATGAGGGATGTTGGGGCACACTTTATTATTACAGGAAATCGATTGGATACTTTAATATATCCGATAATACGACGTAAATTGGGTTCCGCATTGGGCGGTTGGCACCCCTCTGATAGATCTGCTAGGTTAATGTTGCAGCCTTGGGAGAATGTTTTCGCGAAGGGAGATATGGAGGCGTTTTTAGTGAAGAATATCATACCGAAGTTACAAATAGCGCTTTCAGAATTCGTTATAAATCCGCACCAGCAGCATTTAGATCAGTGGAATTGGGTATACGAGTGGAAGGACTTGATTGCGTGTCACATAATGGCAGGGTTACTCGACAAATTCTTCTTCCCTAAGTGGTTACAAGTCTTGGCTCTTTGGCTCAACCACTCACCTAATTACGATCAAGTGACGAATTGGTATATGGGATGGAAAGGCATGTTGAATGAGAAATTACTAGCGGAGCCCTTAGTGAAAGGTAGGTGTTCAGTCCAATGTGAAGAGTACTCTGAAATTTGATCCACGGATCTCGAGTTTACGATGCATTGGTTTACAGAGCACTTCAAGAAAGCATTGGATATGATGAATAGGGCAGTTAACGGGCCACAAAGCCACCAACCAGGTGCAATGGAACAAGTATCGTATCTGACGAGCTTAGAAAGAACTCAGCCTACCATGTCGCAGATGCCTCCAACTGCACAACCAAGAATGGAGGTGCGATTTCATCTATTAAAGAGTTTCTGTTAAAGAGTTTCTCGTTTTCTAGCTTTTATACCGAAATCTTTCTACTTTTGCAGAGACTCGCTGAAGCAGTGCGAACAGCGTCTCAGATACCTCAAGGTTTCAAGGATCTTGTTCAGAAGAAGTGCGAGGAAAGAGGTATTTTGTTCATGCCTATACCAAACCGGTACAGGGAAGCGAAGCAAGTCTATAAAGTCGGCAACGTCCAAGCTTATATAGATGGAAATGTGTTGTTTGTATGTCATAATGGCATGAATTGGATGCCAACCCATTTAAATGCTTTACTAGACATGTCTGAACTTTAGGAATAATTATCTGAATTTAGGAACTAGCTGTCATTAGGTTGTAATTGTTTGGCTTGTATATATGCTGTAAAATAGTACGTAAGAAATGATACTGGAAAATTAACTACAATTTTGTATATAATTTATGCTATATAATAAATCATCGTATTAGCATACTCGCGTGAGTTCGTTATCTAGAGACGCCAAGTATATACATGAATCGACACCCTATATACATGTCTACTGTCGCTGCCGTGTATCTTTACTCCTGACATTTATTTCATTAATATCTCGTCATGCCTGCAATATTTTCTAAATTTAAAGGCACTTTTGTTATTTCTTTTATCTCGACATTCAATTTCTCGTAAGAAGTAGACTTTCCTTCTTTAAAATAATAAAATCTGTGCCTATATTCCGTAAAAATTTCCCCTAAAGTAAATTATTTCAAAATAAGGCTTCGTTTGTGAGATGTAGGCTGAAACTTACATGAGTCCAGCTTCCAGCGCGCGATATTTAAACGTAGCGTCCCTTGAAAACACGCACGCGCACATAACTCGCACACACGCGAGAATCCCGAGCAGAACGCGTTACTTTTATCGTACCGATAATAGGAAGTGTTCTAATACATTATAGCGTATACAACTTGTATGTCAATTTGTCTCGACAATGTCTCGGTCATTAAAGTTGCACAGTGCTCCTATCTTCACGATTTTAAGCATATTTACTATGCAGCTGCATAAATTGACTCTAGAGAATGAAATGTACACGAGAACCCGGTGTATCAATAATTTATTCAATTATTGTTCATATACTGACTTCCGGGTATCCGTTCGCGTACCGAATATTAATAGCAATGGATTTTACGTCAATAGGCACGTCTCACTTAAACTTTGACTTTCACTCAATAAGGGGACGTATAAACGTATTTTTCGCGAGAGGTGTTTCCGTGGTCGCGGATGAGGTAATACTGACTGCTTGAACGGTGCTCGACCAGGAAGGACATTACTGTTTGGCGCAAAATTGAAAACATAATATCCAAAGTAAGTAAGTGAGACAGATGGCAGAGTCGATCATGGTAGGGATTCAGGTTCAAGGTTTCGGTCACGTATACAAGAGTTACGACCGTGGAAGGACAAAAAATTGTCATAGAGTTTCTTTGTCTACATAGTAAACACGTCTGGTTTGATTTCAGTTTGAAGTATCCTTTGGAGTTTCGTATTTCAGTGGTGCTATCAAAATTCATAGAATTGTTGTTCGTGGGGCTAAATAAGATAATGTCTTTAGTATTGTTGTACACTAAGGGAAAATAAAAATCTTAACCATAACCTTATAGAATTTCGTAGAGGCACGGATTAGAATGAACAGGTAAAGCGAAGTTCCGCTCTTTGCACGCGTAATATAACCTATTCTTTCGCGTTTCTCCATTATGTATATATATAAGTTTATGTACAAGTTGCTCAGGAACTGTGATACAATCGGGCGGGAGGTTATTTCTCCAGCAGAGACGAATAAGTGGTATAGAATAAATTTTTCTGATTGCTGCATTGCTTACAAGAAAAACGATATTCTTTGTTTAGCTGTTGAATTGTTTATGCAGAGAATATTATATCTATCGAACAATTAAAACAAAGGATTTCTTCGACATTCCAAGTGCTCAGGAACGAAAACATCCTAAAATTAATTCATGATAGGTTAAAATACGAAACGCACAATTTTATTCGCAATAACACGTGCGATATTTCCAGCAGCTTTGAAAGAAATAATTTTATAACTTCTAATACTAATCCGAAATCTGTATTACTAGTACTTTATAATACTTTTATTTCATAAAAATAATTACAGATCAGAATCGTTTACTATAGATCCTGCCAATCCTCTGTAAGTAAATATATAATACAGTAATTCCATATTGAAAATCATTTTCCCCGAAAGCAATGTAACCAACCAGAAAGATTGATCTACATTTTCCGTGCATCCCTTTCGCGAGGAAGCATTTAAACAGCGCGCGCCGGAAGTCGGTCTCCCAAATTTAAATCGCTGGCATCTCGGAAAACTAAGCCGCAGATCGCACCGCAGCTCAGAGCTTTTCGATTTCTTCTGCCACGCCGAATTCGCACGCCTCTGCTCGTCCTATAATTTTGCGACATCCTGTACAATCTTGATCCCTGCATTGTAGCAACGGGGCCCGTGTATCGAGGCGCTCCATCTCGAGCGTTCCACCGTGTTCCCCGTGCAAGAGCTGAACATCTCTTTCTCTTCGATGGTATGTACTCCTGGCATTCACGTTTCACGAATGCAGCCTCGCGCTCGCGGATGTTTGTCTTATTGACCACTTCTGTTCAAAGCAGTCGAAGTCGGACGCGTGTAGGCGCCCCTGGTTATCCCACTACCGAGGCGCAGCTATAAAACTCCTCGATATGGAAAGTTGCACGTGATCCTGCGGAGTCGTACGTATGTACCTACAGAGTCGTCCAATAGGCACCGTGTATCAACCACCACGATGTGTGCCTGGTCCTGTGTACCAACCATGGGCGCCACCACCATAGGCGAGGTGAACATGTATGTATTTAAACTTGCTGAATGATCGCCCGGTATCAACCATCTTGCCGTGCGATTTCTAGACCACGATGGTCCTTCGAGGCAACGGAAATGTAACGTTGCAGTAGCTCGACGGACTCGTAGATTCCATACCTAACGTTAATACCCAACATCGTAATTAGAGCTCCATGAGCTACATTTATGTACATACGTTTAATTTTGAGGGCATCGCAGAGGGGAACAGTAATTGTTTCCCAAGGCCGTGTCAAGGTCTAGAATCGATCGTTCCTTTATATTCGTTTGATGCGGATTCAAGCTCAAAGGCAGTAAATACGTATCGATCGGAGCGTAAGAGGCGAGCTAGTGTTCCGTTCCTCCCTTGAACGAGTGAGACAGTAGGTGACGCCAATGGCACCACTACCACCGCTGTCTCGTCTCGTACGAGCAGAGGACTGGTCCTGTAAGAGGATGGACATCTCTCGCCTACACGCCTAGCAGATCTGTGCTCTCGGGTGTCGAGGAAATTTGCATCGGATCGGAGTGTGTCTGCCTAGTAACTGGCTGGCTCCGCTGCAACGGTCTCGCGGCCGGATTCGAGACGGTCGGTCCCCTGCGCTCTCTCGCTCGCTGGCGCGAAAGTGTGCGCGCAATATGCATACGCGACCGCGACGTTGCGAGCACTTGTCGAACCCTAGGGCCAGATCTTAAACGTCTATCGTATTCCGAGGTAGTCGAGCTGGCTTATCGCCCCGTCGAGGGAAATATTGGGCCGTGGGGTAATAAAACAGCGCGCGAGGAAATTCAGAGTCGCGTGTTAGGGGACTCTTGCGAGTACTTGTAATACTTTTCATGCTGGAAATGATTGGTGGATCGTGAAGGAATTTGGGGGCATATAGTAATCACGAAAATTGGCTAGGTATGCCTTGTTTATATATCTACAGGGAGCAACGGTAATAAATTTGTCGAACTTTAGGGGTGGACTTGGGATCGAGAGAAAATTAATAAAGTTTATGTAGGTATATGTTTGATTGGAGGTAGCTTTTTGAGGTTTGATGGGTATGAATTTTTAAATATGTCATCAAGACCGCTCTCAAAAGCATTTTAAAAGAAATAATTTTATTACTTTTATATTTTTTATTTACTGTAGAAATGTAGTTTAATGAATTGAAAAATAGTTTTATTCCATTACTATAATTATTTTCGTTGCAATAAATTCATGAAATTATCGGCGCGCTAACCGAAATGACCCCTTAAATTATTTTTGAATCCCAAATCCACCGTCCCGTATTACAATTTTGGTAAAGACATCGGCAATTTGTTTTATCTGCACTTTACGACAACATTTACATTTGTTGCATTCATTACGAAGGGAATTTCCAACGGCAAATGCAGAATGTCTACTAAATTATTCGATATAAGCCGAGGATTTTTCGGGATGTATGTAATTTTCTGCTATAAACATCCTAAATGTCCAAATGACCAAATCTTTGATAGAGAATCGAACTGAAAATCTGACTTGAAATAAATAACCATCTGTGCCTTGTCTTCTCTACATCCTAACTGGACATCTTTTATCAATTTCCGTGGTTAATATACGCCTCTAGAATCCTCCAGCTTTCGTTAAATCACCCAGTACATTCGCCATCGACTTTCTACTTGCGCGGTGCCATATTTTATTTGCCACGTTTGAATTTAGTACCCGAAGAACAATTGGTAGCCCGTTGAATTGCGCGATAGAGTAGTTTCGCGTTAACGATCTAAAAGACCAGCAAGAATTTCATAAGCCCCGTTTTCGAATGTGTTTCCACTCGCGTGGTCTCGAAATTAATGCGGATTCGATGTGAAGGAAGCGAGATTACACCATACGAGGCGAGCGCTTAATGGCAGTGCCATTGAGATTGCGCCATCATATCGCGGTGAATGAAGTCTCCTTGATAACAGGTGAAAGACTGAACCTGCATCGTGACTCCGTGCGTTTCGAGTGCGACCCTTTTATGCACTTCAAGAATTGAAATTTCCTGATGGAGAGTAATGGCGCCCCACTTGCGATAAAGTAACACCGCTTTTGGTCACTGTTACAAGGGAATTTGTATGTTGAAAACCTGTTACTTTACTTCTGCATACTTTGCAGCAAAATCTATATAGGACTTCGTTCGCATAAACTACAGTGGAAATAATCTACATCGCATCACAGAAATTCTGTAACGCATTAAAATACTGAAAGTCTGATACCTTCGATGTAATTTTGCAATAATAAGATAATACGTAGTCAGATCGGGATTTCTGTACGTTTATTTACACTCTTTAGTCACAAACAGACATAAATACTACCCCGGAATGGTAAAGTTGATAATGCATTTACGCTCCCCTATTTTAAATTTTCTTACCAATGTCAGATATAGTATATTCATTACTCTTCCTATTCAATTACTCCCACTGAAACTTATAGATTTAATTACCCCGCAAGATAATTCCCCGCGTGATTTAAACGCTCCATTCATTTCTACTCTAATCGCGGCCGTACCAATTACCGCTCGTTGTATAATCCCTCGGTAAGACTCGCCAGCAATTAAACTCCGTCGTAATAAATTTAACTTCCAGATACGCATTAATTCGCGCGGAAACAGCTGAGCGTATGCCTGTACACGTATATGTTCGATGTGTCGAATCGCGAGGCGCGAGTAGATCGCGAATCGAGCTTTACTAATGGGAGGCGATGATTTATTAATATCGTGGAAAAGTCACGTCCAAATGGTTGATTGGAGGGGTCGACGGCCTGGAAAAGGTGGAACAGACGCGGGCATACGCTACATATGTTTTCAGTAAAACGTGATCGCGCCCAGACATTCCAATCCCACGCAAATCGCCGTCCCTAAGTCCCTCCAACGAAATGCCGAGTACTACTCAGGCGAGACAGCCGAACGTCAGAACAATTTAGCGATTGATATTTGCTGGTCGCGTTCCTAAATAGGCAGGGAGTTATTTATAATACCGGAAGCGGCGCTAAAGCCGCGGCGGTTTTCTAGAAATTATTTAAATGGTGTCGCGGTTATTGCGAAAGATGCTCTTAGGCTTGTGCCTCGTCGAGGGAAAGTATATCTCGGTAGAAGTAGATTGCATTTTGAGGAAATGGTCACGAATTGCCCCGTGGATTGGCAGAAACTTCTCCCTTTTTAACAGATACATATATCTCATAATATATTTTATTGTTTATTGGTTAAGAGATTCTGTCTTACTGACACACTTGTTTCACACACCGAAGCTATGAGTGGAAATAGGTGTGAGCGAATTTGCAGGTTTCGTTGGGAAAGATGGTATTTTTGAAGTTGTGATTTATAAGATGTAACACGAGTGTATTTCGTAAGAGATGTCTTCTTCCTTTTATTTTTATCCAAAAGTTCGTGATTTATGGCTTCGCGACTCCATATTACATTATTACAATATTACATTTTGGGATGCGGTTAGATTGATTTTGGAATATTCTTCGGACTTTCCACACGAATTTGAATATTTTTAATAGAACTCTACCATTTTGGAAAGTACATCACACGAGAAGACGTACCAATGAATGTGTCTATATTGTATTGCTAGTTTTCATTCACGAATTATCTGTAAAAAGTACCGTCTATTCCCGAAAAATGACTGATTAAGCTTACGTAATCTGTGGGCAAATTCGGTGGATGATTTGCGCGACTAGGTATTCCAAGGAATTAACAGCCGCGCGACTTATCGCCCCATCGATCGTGGGCGTTGAGAAGAGATTTGTGGAGGGAGAGGTTTACATGAGCTTTGCATTCTCGAAAGGCAGAAAAGAATCTTAAATGCCGCAATACCGGCACACCGTTTTGGATAATATCAACGCTTAGCAGTAAATATCTCCGCTTTCTCTCCACTTTATTACATCCTTATGCTGAGTCGAGAGATAAGGTGGTGGAATGATAGAAAATAATGAAATGTCAGTTCCGTGAAAGAATCGATACAGGTACTCAATAAATGCGGAAAATTTTTGACAGTGAGATCATCCACTAGTAAATGCAATAAATGCAACTGCAAAATTAGAAGTTGTTTAAAAAAAGGCGGAAAAACTTTAAAATATATTTATTAATTATACCAGAAATTAGCCTCGATAAATAATCTATCGTGGCCGCGTAGATTTAATTAAAATCGCACGCAAACCATCTTCGATGGCTCTCCTACCACGTTTGTTTCCATCATAAATCAAGGAAACGATAGATCGTAGTCGGAGCTACTAGGAAATTAAATTCGAAAGTTCGAAATCGAATGAATTAATGAGATATCGTGCTAATATTTGACCCCCGCGGGTGAAATTAATTCTGGAAATTTTATTTGTCTTATTTTTCTGGCAACAGTCACTTTTACTCGGCTGTATCGCGTTTCCCGCAACAGGTTGTACGTCGTAAATCACGAATATTTGTAATCGTGTGAAACGAAGGGGCAAAATTGCATTAATATACGATATTGCTATGTTGTGATGGGAACGGCCAGGCGTGCGTTTATGCACCGTTGCAAGAAGCTTAATGCGAACAACGCATAATGCATATCTGTACAAGATACTCGACAGGCATGCTTTAGCCTCGATCGTTATTTTGCTCCTCTTTCCGCATTATCTGAAAGGCCTCCCAGGTCGTGGCTCTTACTGTAATGCACCGGGCTGTACTCCAGGCTGCAGGGGTATACGAACGCAATTGTTCGGGCAGAGGCGTCATTTGTGCATATTCCGAGCTTGCAGGATTAACTACGTTGTTTCTTTGATGTAGCAGCTTTGACAACTGTGGCCATTAGCTGGTTTCCTATTATCTACTGCTTTCCTTTTGTGCTTTCCATCTCTTGTTGCTATTGCCATATTAAGTGGACTGTCATCTATAGTTTTGATATAGGTATGTGCGGCCATTTTGCAAATTGACTATTTTTTATGAAGGTAAATTAAATCAGAGCATCGGTTTGTAGACAATGGCACTATGGCAATCATTTATCCCTCTTTTTTGACAAGTTAATCTTTCCTTAAGTCTTCATTTTTGTGGAGTTATTACAGTATTAAATTGTCACATTATTAACCTCCATGTGAAGAAAATTTTGTTATCGAAAGTTATTGGTTCATTAAATAAATTTTTGGTCACGATGGTGTACAATTCTCTATTAATTGAATTTTAAAATATTATAAGATATTTAGTTCCTTTATAATACACATCATAAATCACGTCCAGAACTTTTCTTCCTCTGACACACGTGCCACCTCGACGTTTTAGAGAAACAAACTTCGCCCACGTTTCGCATTCTAAATACTAAGATTCTTCACGATACACTTTTATAGAGGCTGACAAAACTGGTTTCCACTTGACCTAAAATTCTGTCCCTGATCTTCCTTACAAGGAACCTCAGGAAGTCTTGAGGAGGGTGGAATCATTCTTCAGAAGTATACTTCAGAGAAAGAGATACGCTACTTCTAGACATTTATGTTCACAGAAAGTATTTCTACCTTCTTATCGAGTACAATAAATTCTTCCTTTAAAGGAACGTCGAAACTTAATCAACCAGAATACAAATCTATTCTTTTTATCAATTATATATATAATTGTTCTCTGTTCATAGAGTCAGACAGCATACTTTTCAGCTACCATTTACACAGCCATTGGAATCCCCGTTATCCCTGCTCGACTGATAAAATTCAAATGTCGTAGTTCTTGCTCTAGCAGATAAGCTATCCAGATAATCTGGACAATCTGAACGCTCGGGGAAAGTTGAAATTCAAGGAGTGATGAATGTTCCTGTATCAGTCGAGCGATTTCGATATCTACATAGATATATCAATACCTGTGTACCTAAATTCGTGAATGTATTGGGTGTTCCACTGTAGGTATTAATATCGAATTGTGATATGTAGAAATGAAACGTTCAAATTAAGTTGCAACACACAAACGTGACAATTCAAGGAGTGATGAATGTTCCTGTATCAGTCGAGCGATTTCGATATCTACATAGATATATCAATACCTGTGTACCTAAATTCGTGAATGTATTGGGTGTTCCACTGTAGGTATTAATATCGAATTGTGATATGTAGAAATGAAACGTACAAATTAAGTTGCAACACACAAACGTGACAATTAATAGCATACTTTTCAGCTACCATTTACACAGCCATTGGAATCCCCGTTATCCCTGCTCGACTGATAAAATTCAAATGTCGTAGTTCTTGCTCTAGCAGATAAGCTATCCAGATAATCTGGACAATCTGAACGCTCGGGGAAAGTTGAAATTCAAGGAGTGATGAATGTTCCTGTATCAGTCGAGCGATTTCGATATCTACATAGATATATCAATACCTGTGTACCTAAATTCGTGAATGTATTGGGTGTTCCACTGTAGGTATTAATATCGAATTGTGATATGTAGAAATGAAACGTTCAAATTAAGTTGCAACACACAAACGTGACAATTAATAGTCTCATAACGTTTTAGACGAACAATTAAACACTTCTTTATCACCTATTTTCACGTATACGAGTAGGGTAAACTGTACTAATGCTGGCACTGCACTAATCATTGGCACTCCTGATTAAAAAGTCAAATATTAAGAAGCACAAGCTTAGAAAGTACTTTTTTACAATTTACATTACATTTTAAGACCGATATTACGGCAAAACGATGGAAAACCGTTAAAATGTTTACCCGTCTGCAGCGCCATTTTTAAAGCACATATATCATATATTTCTTACCATTTATTTCTCAATCTGTATGGTAGTAATAAACATTGGGTAAAAAGGTACACCTGGATGTGCTTTCATTTCTTTACAAATAAATAAAGGATAGAGTCCCCTTCTCACGAAAAACGACTGCCTAGTCCCCTTAATAATGAATGAAATAATCTGTTTAAACACTTTAAACATTGTTTTTAACTACGTATGTTTTCCTATACAACCTCAAATTTTAGGGTGCCAATGATTGTACTTTTATGCCTCTTTTTGTTTTTCATTGAATATTTTTAAAATAAAAGACTTAACATGTACTCGAGATATTTTATTTTAATAAGAAATCCATAAACATTTATAACAACTGAAAATTAAGGCCATACAAAAGCTTCAGAAAAAAATATAGACATTCCAATTGGGATTTCGGCTTAGGGTGCCAATCATTGTACAGTTTACCCTACGTATACTTGACATCACCATTTCAATCTAATCTCACATGTTAGGTCATAATATATTATCTTATTCGACTAAAAGTTATTTTTAAATACTGGTAAGATAGTTTATTCGCACAAACAAATGATTTTCTTCTGAATTAAATATTTCGCTATTTGGTGACTAATAAAATGATTCTTTATTTTGATTTACATCTGAATAAGTATCTTGAGAACGAATACTGTCAACATCATCTATTACCTTATTTGAAACAGTTATATAAAATGAAAAATAATTGTGAAAGAAGGACACGTTTTTAAATTATTTTTAAAACAGGCGCAATCGTCATTTCACGCATTACCGTTGACTTTGCGTTTCAAATAATGTTTGCCCCATTCAGCTATTTATCAGACACGGACTGTAATAAATTTCAAGTAACAAAGAGAAGTTCGAAAATTTGAAACATATCAGTGACACTAATTTTTGCTCCAAAACAAACGATTCACGAATCTTTAATTACGAATCTGCAAATTCGCGCATGTAAGTACCAGGTAGGTACACTACATTTCAACAACAACTTGAGAAAAAAGTGAATGGAATTCCTTGCCACTGGATTAAAGTATAAAAGACACGGAATTCCACGGAATTAGTCACCGCCGAGCTCCGCAAACAGACTTACAGGCAGTTTCCGAAAGTTTTTTGCGGATGGATGAGTCAGAGGGGAAACTCTGGTATGCCATGGGTGAACGAACACCAAGAGAGCACCCATTGCACCCGAGTGAGCAACAGGTGTGACGCGTGTATCTCGGTTAGGTACTCGAATAATCTGGCTCGCCGCGCCGTTTCGTTGGCAGGTACACGTAACCGAGTCCCCTGTACAGACGTATACGTGTCCGCATGAAATGACGTGAATTATTGGCCGTTGCGATATAATTTCGTTGCATGAACGATCGGTGGTCACATGCCGCGTGAACATTCACAGATTCCTCCGTCAGATATCGCGTAACTTGTGGGCAAAAAACTTGATTAATTTGTCTGCCGAGCTATCGAACGCTCCGCTAACTTACGATTATTCGGAGCATTAGTTCGAGTAATGGGTTTCTTCGGATTTTTCAGCACAATGTTGACGCGTGACGCGTTCATAACAGCAGTACATTGCCACAGCATGCAAAGTACCACTTGAACACCTGCGGTTTGATCTGTTCGTGGAAATCAACTCCTGGGGCGTTTTCGGGGTAGAAAGGTGCCCGATCATTGGCGCTTGAGAAGTGTTTGTTCTGATTCTTCTACTTTAGTACGTGAGTTGCATAATATCATATTTTTCTACAGGGCCGTTCCCAAGTTTTGGGCTATCACTGCCCATTCGAGGTTGTAGTGAATTCCCACTGGATATCTCCCCTAAAATGGCATCAACCCTCCCCTAAACGCATGCATCTCCGAAACTCAGGCCAGCATCCCAATTAAAAGGAATTCATTAACCCCAAGTGCCCAGCATGCGAGCGCAAAAATTCCTCTCGAGACCATGTCAGGGACCAGGCGGTTGTCAAAGACTTCTTCCGAGCGGCCTGGTACATACGTGGACTAATTAAAATTCCGAACAATAAACCAGGGATCTTTGACGATTCGTCGCCGTGGCGCGCACCTGTGCATACTGCGTGGCGAGGTGCAAAAACAGGGGGAGAGGTGATGTTCGGCCAAACGATTTCCTCTGGCCCTTTAATCAAGAAGGTGGAACCCGTAACGACGTAGCGCGTAATGAGTAATGACATCTGGCAACTTCAGGGCGGGGCTAACAGGTCCCACGCGGTCTCCACGGTTTATGCCTGCACACAGGTACACGCGATGTTATATCGCGTGTAAATACGTTCACTCACACTGTCGCCCCGTTTCTGCTCGTTTAAACGCTTACGAACTCGATTTAAACGACCTCCGTCCGCGTGAATGCCGCTCGTCCGGCTTGCCCGCGACGCCTCGTGCAAAGCTTCTCGCAGATTTATGCGAATTAACTCGTTTACGCGTTATCCACGTATGAGCTGTAGGTAGCTTTCCTGTGATGTAAAAAATTGTCTCACTTCAGGATTTCGTTGTGACGAATGTTTAGGACCTTCGAAATAGGGTAGGTATATAATTTTTTGGTCAAATATGAATAGTAGACAGAGAAATGCAAATATTTTTATATTTATTTGGAAGAATGAGGGGCACTCTTCTGCTTGTGCCAAATTTTAAGGAATATTACAGAAATTGTTTCAAAGAACATTCTCGGTCAGTCGAAGAATTTTTTCCCATCAATTTCGTCGTTGAACAACGAAAATATAGCAGACCATTTGCAATTGAAAATTTGTGAGAGGACTCTTGAAAAATCGATATCTCTCACGTGACAGCACTCTCGTCACAACAACCACACTCTTTCGTGCACGTTAACACTGTGAGTGTCGTGGGCGTGTTTCCACTCCGAGGGACTTTTCACGTCCATTTCTTCACATCGATATTTTCTGAAAAGAATCGAAAGTTATCCGAGGTCCCCCGGAATGTTTACTCAGAAACCAAACGAAACAACGCTTTCTACGCGTTGCACAAAATTTTCTCGGGCGGAGGCGATCGCTCGTAAAGACCTAACCGACTTTAAAGAACCTCGCGGCACTCAAGGCGTTAAGAGCAATGCTCGTTGCAGTTTCACATGACGAAACGGCCGTTTCGTTCGCTCCCCGGTTTCCATAGACCTCGGCGAGGTTGCGTAACTCTAGGAACGCATAAAGCGCGATTATAAATCCATTTCATAACGCGAACTGTTAATGCCGGATACAGATGTACGCGCAGCCGCCGGCACGCCGAATGTGCAAATAGTTCGCGTTAAAGCATCCGCCTGCTAAATACGGCGCAAGCGTATCTTACAATCATACGAACGATACTGTTGCGCGTCTGCGCTCTGTCGCTGACGTCTGAATCGTAATTGCGTACGAAATATTACAGTCCACCGGCGGGGATTACCAAACACGGGGATGCCGTGTAAGGGGAGATAAACTACCCTACATTAGGATGTCTAACATCCTCCTAACATCTCGCGCAGGAATGAGCCAGTTGTGTAACGGTTTAACGGCAAGAACTATATTACCAGCGTAAAGCGCGGACGACCCGCGAGTTTCCGCTCCATCGGCGTGCAACTCGCCGCCGTCCCGTTCCACTGCATTTTTCGATATTTCGTATGTTAATCAACATCACTACACATTCCCAAGAGTACCTACGCCGTTAAAAAAACAGAAAGCAGCATTTATCCAGGATTATGAGAATCCTTGCTCTCTTTTCGCGTGCACTAAACTGAGTAAAATAAAGGCGCGATAAAATGCCGCGTGGAAAGTCCGTCCGCGCTTAAAATCGATGTACATCTGCACGCCAGAGACTTCTTTAATTCGCGTTACACTCGAACCCTGACTTTGTTGCGACTCGATCTGCCTTAACTTAATTGCGTCGCGCGTCTTGTGTTTCATTTAATTCCCGTCGCGCGCAGAGCCATTTTAAACGTCCCACCTCGATATGTACATACGTTGTTAAAGCGGATATACGTTGAGGAAGAGTCGAGAGAGTGTTCATTACGCGCGAATAACCTCGTCGAAGTAGAGAGAAATGGCGTCGTGCAGCTGGGCGCCGTTATTAAGCAAAAATATTGCACCGTTTTCAGAGCATTAATGAACGAGTTTCCCCCCTTGGAAAAAAGGGGGGAGGGGGAGGGTGAACGTATACCTCGGCCAGCTCGTATATTAAGTTGGTCTGAATGTTCTCTATGAACGAATACGACAAATCCATGCTTCGGTTCTGGCCTTCTTTGGCGCTGCCGCGTGGGCGCGTTTACTTCGGACGGAATTACAGTCTGCACTTACTCCATCTTACCTCAGTCATTTCAATATAAGTAACTGCAATCGCGAACCGTGACCGCCGCTCGTATCATCTGGTTTACGTAATTACACGCACACACTGGCGTCCCGCCGGGGGAACGGAGTAACACGCCCGGAAGTAATCCGCGTGGCCGGCGGATCCCACGATTATGGGATCCAGAATTCGTCGCAGGGCGGAGGAGGGAACTGGTTTTACCTGAATCGCGGACCGTGGAAAAAGAGCCGCCATTAGCTAGGATAGTTTCTAGAAGCGGGGACGTTAGTTGGGGACGTTATGCGCCCGCCTCGGTGGGGAAGCAATAATTGTTGTTTCTTCGTTAACAACGAGGCGGAGTGGTTTTAGGATGTTCAGGGATTCTCCGGTGGGAATTTAGAACGATTCGCGAGCGGCACGAATTCCGCTTCCCTCGGGTGTTTGAATTTACGTCGCTGCTAGCGGCGCTGCAACGCGGGGCTGTAATGTAAGTTGCTTCTTGATCAGATATGAAGATTGTCTTACAGAAACTACAGTAGTGGTAAGGCGAAGGTAATGAAAATAAGACAGGTGAATTAGAAAGAATTATATTGATATTGTCGATATTATATTTGCAGTGGCGGACGAAATTTTACATCTTTTAAAAGAGCATAACTTTTTCAGGATTGGTCCAAAGGACTTGTTTACTAAGTGGTGTGTTTCGTCGTTGGGAAACAAATTGCAGTTGGTCGGAATAGCGAAAGAAATAGTAAAGGTCGTTTTTTCAATTTTTTTCTGAGCCTGTAATGAAAATTCAAAAATCCCTGCTCTGAGCAAGGTTAACCGATTTTCATGAAATTTTCAGCATGCTTACAACTTACTTAAATCTACAAACAGGTTTTTTTGAATTTTCATTACAGGGTTAGAAAAAAAGTTGAAGAAACGACCTTTATTATTTCTTTCGCTATTTCGACTAATTGCAATTTTTTTCAAAACGAAGAAACACGTCACTTAGCAAACTAATCCTTCTAGAATCTAGCTGATCAAAAAACTCAAGTCGTTTGGGTCAATGCTAAAAAAGTTATGCGATTTTAAAATTGTAAACTTTCTTTCGTCTGCCACTGTATACCAAGGTAGTATTTAGTTATGTAAATGAGTTCGAAGCTTTCTTTCTACCATCACCAATTTTTACACCTACGGGGTTTCTCGTTAGTTTAAAGGTTTCGGTGGAACAGATCGAGATCAAGTATCCGGGTGGTGAACATCGTTTCGTATTTGGATGGGCAGAGGAAACTCGATGTAAGATGTACATAAGTACGATATCATACTGCGGGAGCTTGGTCGAATGCCAGGGAATGTAAATCACTTAGACGGTCTGGTCTTTCCCTGTGCTGAATCGTAACGGATATGCAAGACCAGGGTAAAGTGCCAGATGCCGTTTGGCGACAGGAATAAGCGTAATACAGTGTAATGCCCTTGCAGTCAATCATGTGGGCTTAACTGCTTGGGCACAATGCAGGCGAAATTGAAGATCTAATGATTAGAAGTATGAATACATACACATGTAGGTACTTGAATGTACAGCATGGGGACAAAGCAGTGGCAGTTTTTAATATATTGCTGTTTATTCAGAAATGTTCAAGGACTAAAAAAATTTTTTCCATCTTTAAACAAAATTGCACCATCAAATTTGTGAACATCGACCCATTTACGAGGAATTAAACAGAATCTAGAAAGCAACTACTAGATATAACAATCTAGCTTTTAGCTACAGTAGTGGTTAAAAGAAAGTTTAAGATGTAACCTGTGAATGGTAACAGAAATAAAATGGTTGCATTGGAAAGAATTGTGTCTTAAAATCTATATCTCAAATTCGGGGGTTGCTCAGAATAAATCAGTGATATAATATATATGTATATTATAATAAGTTTTAAACTTTCCTTTGGTCATTCCCCAGCAACTATCCGAATTGAAATTTGCCCAGCCATTCCAATGCAATAATAAATCGCATTGCACAGCATTGTATGCTTCGTGGTCTACTATATTTATAAGTAACTCTGTAGGTAAATACATAAAAAGTAGCGTGTTATATGTAGGTATTGCTCACAGAATCGAGCGATAGAATCGCAGTTTTGTTGGTTGCTTGCTAGGGTATCGCGTTACACGCGTACGTCGAGTAAAAATACAGATGCTTGAACCTTATCGTTTATCAACTGATTTAGACGACGTTGAAAGAACTGCGCTGCAACGTACACGCTTCCGCATATAGAGCACGCTTATCGCGTATCGAAGCTGGCATAAACTACATCTCGTTCTCGAAACTCTGAACCCGCTGCTTGCATAGTTACAGGTATTTTTATAGTGGCGCGTTAGCATTCATATCGGCGCGGATAAATGATATCTGCATTTCTCCACCCCGGGGGATCGCTTCCTGTTTTGCATGGGAGCACTGATTTCCACGCTACGCGCCGCAACATTTTATAAATATATTTGATTCCTTCGTCCAGCTGGCACTAATATCCAATTGCAAGAAACTAATTCACAGTCAACACTCTTTCTGTCGCAATTTATTGCATCCAGCATCTATATTTACACAATTTACCATATTTTACGATCACGCTAATAGAACAATTTTATTCGTGCATATCTTCTGGTTGTTGTTTACGTTGCTAGTAAATCATAAAGACGGCTCAACGATAAAATTTAGTGCATGATTTATTTGCACGCTGTGACTCAATGCTTGGACCGAGGTACGATTAACTCGAGTAGAAGTGGCTTCCTTTACGGTTTGTGTATGAGAAGTGGACTTGCGAATTTTGGATCAAGCTTCTTGCGTGAACACAAATGGACAGATATAAATGGAGTTCTACCGTGTTCCCACACGAATTCGAGCACCTTCCAATATCCAATGCTAAACGATTCTTAACCTCGTTCCAAACCGCCTACGAAATCCTCGAAATTAGTTAGGAAGTCGCGCGCACTGACAGAGAAATTCGAACGAGCATCAGAAACGTTCCCCCCCGATGAACGGCGCCCGGCCGTTGGCGGAGCCGCCCGCACAGCCCGCCGGGAGCGTCGATGGGGGCCGAGGTTGGCCGAGGTTGGCCGAGGCCCGACGGCCGCGGACGAATAGTTCGCTCGAATCGCGCTGCCGCGATGCATCGGTTCGAACGCGCGCTCGGGCTGGCTGTTTCGCTTCTCTCCCTAGTGCGTCTCCCTAGTCGTTCGAGATTCGTCCTCCCTCGACGCTCGTCCCTCGTCTGGTACCGCGACGGCGCGGTCGCTCTCGCTTTTTCGAAAATACGCGCGCTACCGGCGTTCACCGTCGTCACCCGCTGTTGGCTGACGACCTCGCGTTTCGTTTCGTTGCCGCGTTAAGACGGCAGCCCGCGAACGTTCCGCGAGGACAGTGCGCGGTGGGCTCGATGAACTCGTTGGTCGCGTGACACTTGAATGCGATCGTCGACGCGGCGAATTACACCGTCGACGGGAAGGATCCGATCGCACGCTGCGACGTAATCGCGCGTGCCCGCTGATAGTTGAAACGGGGAGAGGCTTCGTGTTGGGGCATCGTGCTGGACAGTTCGTGTGAACGTTTCGAGTGGAACGGACGAAAAACGGAAGGTGTGACGCGTATGTGCCGATTGACGGTCAGCTTAACGCGTGTGCACGCGCGCGCCGCGTGGCTTTCCGCGACCTGAAGTTTCCGCGGTCTCGCGGAGCACGCGCCGCCGATTCGCCACGCGAGGAAACCGCCCGACGAGACGAGCTGCGACGTGGGGCCGGTTCGTTGACAAAGTGGGCACAGGCACCTACAGCAGGCCCGTTATGGATCCCCATCCGATGGTGGTGAGTCTCTTCGCACGCTCTTCAGTCTTCTTCGAAATGTGCTAATACGCTGATGTCATCGAATTTTTCTTCAACGGGTTCAAATCATTCGCGGCGTTGTCATGCCAGCAACTTTACTGTTTCAGTCGTGCTTTGCTATTTTGTCAAGCTTGGGAAATGTTCTCGATCAAATATTCTTAATTCTGATGTTAGATTTTGAAAATTCTTTCAAGACTTTGGTTGGATTTAAAGATGGCGCGAGGAATGCTTGTTTACGGTGACTTGTCGCTCTAAATAGTAGGGGATAAACAGGATGAACATATGTATATACACGAATTTGAACGTGGGTCTCTTAAGTCGAATAGAGTACTCGAAGTTCAAACTGAATACGTACTTAAAGTATTCGAGTACCTGAGGGTCTATCATAACAAAAAGTACTCGAATCCTCTGTACTCGAAATATCTATGTACTCATAATTTGACTTGAGTACTTGAAGTGTTTGTTGAGTACTTAAATATTCGAATACCTCCAATTCAGACAGAGTGCTTAAAATTTCCTTAGTATTTAAATAGGATCCATTACTCCGAATATTCTTAAATTAAAAATTCAATGTAGGTACTCAATACTTGAATCGAGTTCTCGAATTATTCAACTACTACTTTGAGTTCCGCATGATTTTTCTAAGTGCTCGAGATTCATTGATCATTCGTTCGATTTTACCTAGAATTGTTTCTGTAGAACCTCTAGTAGACTTGCGTAGAGATTCTAGTAAAGTTAAGTAGAAATTCAGCCGTCGATTTGCGCCGAATAGAGACATTTCTTATTATTGGTAGGAGGCATTCGACCGAGTCAGTGAGAGCTAGGTATTATGTCATCAAGCGCAGTACGCACAATGATCGGCTAAGTAGCTGGACCGCGCCAGATATTTTCATAATCGAGAACGGAATGATAATGGTGGCTGTGTCGTAATTTACGGCCCCTGGAAAATGCTATTACCGAGCAGAGCGAATGTAGCAATTCACGCGTTTCCGCAAAAACGCGGCATCGTCCAGGAAACCGCGAATCATTCCTCTTAACGACGATGTTTTGTATGTTTATTTATCATAGTTCGTGGAACGAGCCAGATTTCTTCATTTCCATAAATTTCGCTAATTATATCTCGTAATTATTTTGCAGCCGGCACACATACTTCTCCCGACTAGCGTAACGATTATTTACGTCAAATTGAAATAAATAACGACACAAAATTGATTAAAACGAACAACCTGGCATCAGTCAATTTCGCGTATCATAAAGCCGAGTGAAGAAATCCATTCACAAAAAGCTATCAATTCCAAGTATCGAGATATCATTCTCGTAGTTGTGAGCTCTAATTAATAAAGTCGGTGTGACTGAACTTGAATAAAATTGTAAACGGATTACGTTGAAAGGGAACAAAAATTCTAATCTTCTTAAATAGAAAGAGCAGACTCCAGTCATCGTAGATGCAAATAATGATTATCTTCTCTTCTTTTATGTGCTCATTCGAAGCTGCAGAATTGTTTCTTAGTAGTTTCAGAAGTAGTTCCTAGGTCTTTGGATGCCCAGAATCTAAATGATTACACGCGAGTATTTCTACGAAGAGCGATAGCGAGGGAACGGGTTAATTGCAAAGTTATCTCAGTATCCCTTCAAAGCTGTTTCTAATAAGGGTAGATAAATCGAAGAAGCTAACTGTATAGGTATGTAGTTGAAATCGTGTTGCCAGTTGCTGTCTAACTGCTGGTTATGAGGTCTTCAGGTTCAGCGCGAAGATAATGATCGTTTCTTCAGCGGTATCTTGATATTCTCGAATTCTTTAAAAGATCAGTTTCGATGACCTGATTTTGTGCAAACTACCGTAAAACACCGCGAGTATAAAGGCGGCTGCACACACATCAGTTCGGTAACGATTCAGTGTGAACCGCTCCATTCCAAAACCAAGAAACGATATTTTTTTACCATTCACACTGACGGCTCTTTTGAAAAAGGTTCTAACGTATGTCGAAAATAGTAACTAGAGATTTAACTGATGCACTGATGCTGTATTAACAATCAATAATGACCACCATTCATCAACAACAAAATAAAACACAGTATCACTTCAATCTTATCAGCTACGCTTTCTGAACGCTCCATATGCAACGCCAAGTTCCAACAGATTGTCAAGTGGTAGGTACCTACACATATCGAAAAAGAAGAAACGCTCGTTCGTATCTTCCTCCCGTTCCTTTTGCTTTATTTCTCGAGGCGGAAGGTCGCGAAGAAATTCCATGCTCGTCGAAAGGTCAAGATCGGGTTTATTTACTTCCAGCTCTCGGGCCTGTGGCGAACGGAGTGCGCAATTAATCGCGAAGCCATCGCGATATCCCCGACGAGGGGTCTCCATAAACCTGCAGAAATAGCCCCAAGGAATTTAGCGCGATACAGAATCGCGTTATTAGTCAACGGGGACGAGCCCGACGGAGATCGCCCGCGCGGTTCCCTCGGCCCCGAGACGGGCCCCAACCTGCGCGCTGTCGCGTATCAGCGCGGCTCGTCGCCGCGGCTATTATTTCGACCTTCCCGCGCATTCCGCGCCGTGATTGCTACCTGCTTTTTGTTTCCTTCCCCCGACGAAATCCTTGGAATCGTCCGCGGATGAAGTCATTTCGAAGGAAAAGAAACGGAACGCTTCGCCTCAGCCTTGCGATCTTTTCCGAGTGTCACCGCGCGCGACCTCGTAATTTTTCGGCCGGTTATCGCGATCGATGAAACATCGGTTGTGCATTTTATGGTCGATCGAGGAGCGTAAAGTTTGCTCCCAGCGACGATCAATATCGCTTTTATCGCGATTTTTCACCTACGCGTCGTCCGACATCGCATCTGGCTTTCGAATTTCGTGGATCTTCGTGTCGTAATGGAGAAGAAAGCGTATGATTTTTGACAGCGAAACGCGAGATGCGATACTGGACCGCGATGCTTAACGTCGCGAGGGCCCCTCGCGACGCGTGGTGTGCTTTATAAGGTGCTTGTTAAATTTTACAACCGGTCATTATGCCCTCGATTCTGGCAAAGCGCGAGGAAATTATAATTACGCGCGGCGAGCCACTTTGTGTTTCGATACATAGTCGTGTTGCTAAAGAAGGACTTTTGATCTTCGACATTTTGGCTGTCCCGTATATAGGTGGCAGTTTTATTTGATTTTTTAGCACAACTCTCTGTGGAAATTTATCGGACGAAATACAGTAATGTAAGTCTGATTAGATTAGTCAACATTCAACGATTCAGCGTGAAAATTTTACATGATAGAAAATGAATCGTCAATCAGGCAAAGTTTCGTCAGATTTACGGCAGATTCGGAGCAGTTTATTTTAACGCAGAACGCAGCCCAAAATTGGTCACTCTTTCATTTATCTTTATTTATTCTTTTACTCCGAACAGGCGTGGCCGTCAGATTGTTGAAAAGGATCTTACATCATCTTATATTATCAGTCAGACATGCTGACTTAAACGTAACAAAAGACCAACAGCTCAATCCTAAAATGTAATTATGACGCAAACGTTTGACATACCAATAGTCTGTAAAACCAATATTCCCTCGTCCCAATGAACTCATCGCTATCGGCTCGAAGCAGCGGCCGACCACTGATTTCTAGCGTGATTTTCCTCGCGCGCGTCGCCGGGAGAAAACGGCCGCGGCGCCTCCGATCGCCGCTAAACGAGAAACCGCGATCCCCGTTGTCTCTTCTTGACACAGATAATAACGCGCCCGTACACCGTGCCGCATAATTCCTCCATAAATTATCGGCCGGATATGTATTCTAATTCCGGGCGCGTGGGTAAACAGTTATTATTGCAGCCTCGTGTTTTCTACCGCTGGCCATCCGTTCGCCGTTTGCCTGGAAGCGTACGATTCCATATGGGACACGTCCCGGCCCGGTATAATTTATGATAGCTTTCTTAAAAACGATGAGCCGGGATTCCAGCTGGCGATGCGTGCGTATAAACGAGGATTGATTGCATCCTCCGCGCGCCTCGCGTACACGCACCTGAGGAAGATTGTTTAAGGCGAAGGCACGATGATTACGGGGCCCGATCGGCGCCCGGGCTCGCGCGAGGCGATTATTTAAATGTCACATCTACGGGCACGGCGCTCGACGATCGACCAGTTTCGGGGCAAAGCCCGTCGAGTAATTGCAGCCTCTCGCCGGCCGCGACGTGAGGGATTGTGGGAACGGAGGATCGGCCGAGCTTTGCGCCACGGAAGACATCTCGGTTGACAAATAATGTGGTTAATGAGTGAATGGCGAGACCGGAGGGTAATGCGATAAACTATAGGCATTAGAGCTTTGAGTGTGCGACTTTTCAATGACGCCACTTCTGAGATTGATGATGGTATCCCCTGAACCCCTGTTTTACGTCCATATATTGTATAATATACGTTGTCGTAATTTATGACATTGTGCATTCATCTTAATAGTAGTAATAATTTCGACTGACTTCTTGGGAATCAGAACTCCCTGTTGATATGTGAGGATTACTGTCGTTTGGTGCACTATCGATTCTATGTAAGGGGTAGAAGTTCTTATCGTTACCTGAATAGGGATCTGGAGTGAGAGATGTTCTGAATTATTCCATATTAGGAGAAATATTTTGGAGTACTTCGCGTTAGCATCTTTTCTGGAGCAGTCATTTTGAGACAAGTAGGACAACTTTGGAACCTAGAATCTCTTTCAAGGCTCTCAGCTTTCATCTTCTTCTTTCACAGTACTCTGTAACAAAATTTATCACTGTTATTAACCGACTTCCAGTATCTCCCACGCAGTGCATTCTCACTACAAGTTTTCATATTCACGTTCAATTCCAACTCGTACTCAGTCCATCACGCCTATAAACATTGCTCGCGTCAGAGTCCGTCCATTTACAGTAACGCGAAATTTCGAGTAGAAGGCAGGAATAAACGAAAGATCTAAGAAAGAAATCGTCTGCGCGTAAACAACTTAAAAAACCATTTCCCACGACTTCATCATCGACCCCGAGGAGCATGCAACGTCTCAGGAAGATTATCCTCAGAACCATTAACCATGCTCCCTTTCAAACCCATGCAATCTTAGAACTCAATTATCAATCTGTGCGTTATAGGTCGCGCGTAGTCGACCGTTAATCGCCGATTGAAACAGCACTCGGCACGCTCGTTAATTTGTTTATGGCGACCGGTTACACGATTTTCGTAATCAGAGAGCGTATTGTGTACGTCCGCGCGTGTTCGTGGCATGTATCCACGTGTACCACGGCGATGTTCTTGCATGCGCCCGGGAGAAATAATCACCGTTCACCGGGTGATTAATAACTCGGCTAGTTCTTGCCGGTCAGCCATTTTCATCGTTGTTCCAGCCGCGCACCGTTTAGCACGCGGGGACAAGGGGGGCCCCGCGTGGGTTTATCTGGATCGTCGTCTCTCCATTCAGAGGCGGGCACAATGGCATTGAACGATCCGCGCAATCAATTAAAATATCGCTGATATAAATATTAGCTAACGAAGCCCGGATCGGATCCCGGTTGGGCACGATGGGGCGAGCCCGAGATCTGGATCGATAAATCGCATCGGTGTCGCGGCCGTAGCGCCGAATTGATCGCTTTCGAAAGTGCACTGTCTCAAAACTGCTCCGTGCCTGGGGAACACCTCCTCCGATATAATTGGCCCTGATAAATTACGTTTGCCCAGCGCTCTGTACCGTGTTATTACCGGTAACTTCTTTATTTACGATCTTTATTCAAGCGAAACCCGAGAACGCGCGCGAAAATTCGTGACGCGCCTGCCACCTCGGCGCTCGCTTCTTTTCCTCGATGGTCCACTTCATGGAGACGGACATTTTTAACAGCTTGTGGTTGAGTGGTTTAAAACAAACTTGCACTTGGTGACGTTACCCGGTTTCTCAACTGTTGGTTCAGTTTTAAGAGCTCTTTTAATGGAGAGATTTTAAGAGGCTTTTTAACGGGAGAATTATTGTGGATGATGAGTATGAAGTGAAATTGAAATCGTTAAGTAATATGTAAGTATAATAGTACATTTACTTGTGAATGTGAAAGAATTTTAGTACTAACAAGGAGAGTATTTTAGGTATCCGCCTCCGATCACTTTGATTGTTGGATATGTTATAGAGGACTGAAAAATAAGAAATACGTGTTTTTTTATTTTTCCCCGTTTTCATATTTGGGGGGGGGGGGGGGGTGAAAACTGCGTTCAAAGTTATTATGTATTATTTAAACAAATGGACTTTTTGAAAATCTGGTGAGTCAGTCATATTTCGCATTCAAAGACACAAAATTCGTCCATTGACACTATTCCCCTATCTCTAATAGTTCTCGAGATATTCCACAAAAATGATTTTTCAACCCTAACTTTGAACGCAGTTTTCACCCCCCCAAATATGAAAACGGGGAAAAATAAAAAAACACGTATTTCTTATTTTTCGGTCCTCTATAACATATCCAAAAATCAAAATGATCGGAGGCGGACACCTAAAATACTCTCTTTGTAACTTGGAAAGATAAATGAATGATTATTGTCCTGCATAGGGAGAACCATTGTTTCCACTGTTATATATGCTTAATGTATTATGTTGGTATCACATGCGTTACGTAAGAGGAATTTTCCCATACGTCGCTCTCAATCGTTTCTCGAGCTCGCGTCTGCGAAGGGAAAACGCCCTAAAATCCTTTCGCTTATCACATACCAGTAATGGGGGTCGTGATCTCGACCAACTGGATGGCAACTGTGGGTACCGGAGTGACACGATGACGACACCTAAGGACTTCTTTATATGGAGAGTTCTAGCGAGTCCCCACGCAATTTGGGACTATATAAACCCCTTGGTTTCAACCCTCTTCGGTTTAAAGTTACACAGTCGCGCGTAGAGTCACGTCGTGTCACGCTCGTACAGAGTTGGTTATATCCAGTAAGATCAGGCTCGAGTCCCCATCCGAATCGACAGTTACCCTTATAGAATCCACAAGTTCGGTTTATATTCTATTTGGCATATTCGAATAGCCGTTCTTACGCCCCGCATCGCCAGTGCGTCAACACCGTGCAAACTAGTGGTAACTTACAAAAGTTATTTAATTAATTAATCGCGACACTTACAGTTGTACCATAATTGATTATTCAATATATGAATGGTGTTCACGTGTAAACCGAGTAGATTCGTTAAACCCATCTTTTACTCACCGATCCTTATAACATTAGTAGCCACATACCCACCGATACAACTTTACCGCTCAAGTTGTATCAAACTTTAATTAAGAGTTACGAGGCATCACTAATATTTCCCGCGACTCCCCGATTTCGCATCAGGTTCGTCCGCGCAAAGTAACTAACTAACAAACTCATAAAGGCTCGTGACACATGGGACATAGATTTTAAGGTACAACTCTTCAGTTTAAACTTTTACGAGTGAGATGTCTAAATTCTCGTGACAAGTCAACTCATCTTATTCAACACGGAGGAATTTTCGAAAGACGAGTCAAGTCGTCTTCCCCAGGTTAAGAACTAACGAAACACCCAAGTTCTCAATACTTCTTTCCTTTGCCCGAGGAAGGAGCAAGCTAGAGAACAGAGCCTCGTACGTCAGTTGCTCGATGATATTTTAATCCGCCGTTGTTAGCCGTAATTTCATTTTACCATATAAAGAGCGCGTTTCCATTAGTACTGTAATCACGGTGGGCGCTCGTTACGCGGACAGGATTCACCGCCTCCCTTCCATTCGCTCGTTGCTTATGACATTCTTGTTGCTTCTATTCGTGCGCCGAGGAAGAAACGTGTTCTTTATTTCCCATTGGGACTGCGCCAGTCTCTCCGGCGCGCTGCGTTCTTGCTGCGCTTAAAATCCAGAGATCCTAGATCGCCGTCAACCGTGACGGGACTACGATGAATGGGACAGGACTCTTCTTCCTCGTAGCCGATGAATGAGACAGGAATCCTCCTTTTCTGCCCTCCCCCCCCCCCCCACCCCCCGAGTTCTCGGGAACTTGTCGACGCTGGGACTCGTTAAGTCCGCGCGCGTCCTACGAAGTTATATTCCAGATAGACGGCGCAAGTATATTACATTCCTGTGTAACGTTCTGCTTTTACGCCGTCCGTCCCTCATATTTTCATTCTGGCTTCCGACGTATCCCCGGGATCTGGTATTTCCTGCGCGGCGCGCCGCGAAATGGTAAAAGTTCCTACGGAAATGTAAAGTAAACGAAGATGGATGGCCGCGATTGCTGTCGTCTTGTCGCGTAACGGGATGGCAACAGGATAATTAAGGAATGGAGAGGTTGTAAGTCCAAGTATCAGCGTTTTAGAGATACCGGTTTCCCTTTCTTTTTGTAGATTACTGGTAACGATGATGAATTGGTAACTTTGGAAATTGTAATAGATAGGGAGTCACGTTTCGTATTTATGGGTTAGAATTGCAAGGGTTCTAAAGTTTCTAAGTGTTGTGGATAGGCGAGTTCCTCATAGCGGATTTAAGACAAAAGACAGTGGTGGCAGACGTTCTGTGTGGCCCAGTTTTTTGGGGAAATGAAGAGGTAGCTTATTAAAACAGGCTAAATGTAGTACTGCGCAAAACAAATATAGTGTTTGGATCAGTCATAATTTTTTTTATTGAAGATGGCCTCGGAGGCCTTTTGGGCAGGGCTGTTAAATCCGCCACTGGTCACTGTATGAATTCAGTGTTAGGGATCAAATTGGTGCAAAGGTTTAAGCCTCCATTTAGTCTCCTGTGTTTAATTCTGATGATGTAAGGGAGAGTTGCCAATATCGTACCACTTAAGACATTTTACGTTATATTTCATATTTGGTACTCATATGAACGCAAATGACTATTGGATATTGTAGCTTAATCTTATAGGTACCTACTATTATATGCTTAGCCTTTTGTTCAGAACAAATTAATTTGTTATTAATCTTTTTGTCACATACTGTCAAATGTACGATTCGGACAACCGGTCTCCTAAATCGTACCCCTCGGTTTCCAAAATCGTACCTCCAAGAAAATATTCAATATAAAGTAATGATTATTATATAGTTACATATACAAATGTATATGGATCACACACAGGCCGCAATAACCTATGTAAATGATATATGTACATAACCTATAAACATACGAGTTGTTAAATCCTGCTGGTAGGATTGTAGTGGTACGATTTAGGAAACATGATCGATTTATTTATAAATATCAATTTAAAATTTATAATGAATGTAATATGCACTTAAAATGAATGTAAAATATTCTACATTAGACCTGCTTTTAGAAAAATACAAAAATACGGGACAAAATTGTATTGTTTGATTATTATCAGGTACGATAAATTGATAAAAAGTTACATCAATCATACCTGATTTTTTAAAATGTTTATAGCACGCACAAAATAGGGTGTAAGCTCAAAATGTTTTGTTTCTATTTCATATTTCGCATTTACTTGATATTTTTATTGTCAAATGTCGTTTACATTCAATAATTACTTAGATATTGATGAGGTACGATTTAGGTGACCAGTACGATATTGGCAACTCTCCCCTACTTGAGGGGCTGTAGTAGAGGTGCACAGAGGGTGGAAAACGCTGACGCTAATGATATACTCCGCGCACTTCAGACTACATGAATGCATCACAATATTTACAATGCATTTTTATTTTAGAAAAATTAGTCTACAGTCTTGTAATCCACATCATATAGTGTCCGCTACAAATCTTAGCTACAATTCAGATTATTCCTACCCCCAAATACAATCACAAAATCATTAACACAGAACTCTAAATCGCACCCATAAGAAACTGCACAATACCATTACCAACTCGCAAGCTTCAACGTCAGACCCAGCTAAATTCATTCATCGTTCACACTTTCATGGCCACTGATGCGTGATTTCACAATTTCGATCTACCATTTCCTCTGCGCTTAAGAAATCAATTTCATTTCATATTTATCCCCTACAAAAGTATACCATTCAAAGATTTATATCTCGAGTGAGCGTATGTTTTCTTCAACAAGCTGTCAAAGTGCTAAAACATTACAACCCCAATAATTCCGGATAAACCCTGAAACTAGTCAACACCTCATCCCCTCGCCGCTCAATCCAACCCTCCTCCCCGACGAACCGCCCAACAAGAATCTATTCAACCATCTGCAAGGGGTCGACGATACCCGCGTCATTAGTCGTCAAAAACATCGGCGCCAAACGCGCCTAATCTCGCTTACGTGACCAAGCGGATGAATGAGCTTCCTCCTGATACATATCGGGGGCGGGGGGGGGGGGGGGGAGCGGAGCGGAGCGTCTCGAGGGTACCACTTACGACGGGGAACGAGTATGCTATCAGTGTCCTGTCCCCGCAAAAAAAGCAGGGAATAACGCGGCAGGCTGGCGCTGCCGGTTCTTCCTCGCGATCAACAATGGCGATCACGTGTGCCGCGGCGCTTCGTTTTGCGCCCGTGCGCACAGTGGTCCCGCTTCTACACGCGCAAGGTGAGCTCGCGTGTGTGCGGGGCCGCCCGGCATAGTCGTGTCGTTCGTACCCGACAAGGCCCCATAGACGGTCCCGCGAGGGGGTTGAAGGAAGGGGTTAGAGGCACGCATGAATGGAGGCTTCATTCATGTGCTGGCCTTTCCTCGTGCACACGCCGCCTGCCTTCTGGTTTTGTTTCTATCGAGGGGGACCGGCCATCGATGTTACACGCGCGGCGCTCCTCTCCGCGGAAACAATGCGCTCGTTTCAGACGCCGCTGCATCGGCTCTGGTGCCAACGACGACCTGGATTTATAAGTCGACTGTCGCGTCGACGCTTCGACTCGCGGCCCGAGGAATTGATTCGGAATCGATCGACACTACTGCTTTCAATCAGGGTGCGCTGCTGATGGGAGGACTGTGGGAGTGGGTTTTGGGGAGGTTTGGAGGTTGACGGGGGTTGAAGTATGTTTGATGAAGCTGGATTTCGGTGGAGAAGATGCTTGGAGTTCTTTGAGCTGTTCTAGTTTCAAGTAGAGGTTTTTGATTGTGGGTGATGGTTTGATGGTGTTCGGATGAAGGTATATGAAAGATCTTGATTCGAGTAATATAATAAAGGGAATGTCATTTTTAATTCGTAGAATTCTTGCAGTTTCTGTATTCTTTAAATTTGAATTCTGTGAATTCCTCGGATTCTATCAGATCTTTTCACACTGATTGTGAGTCCCACTTCCTTTTGAAACCTTAAATACCATTTAACTGAAACCGATGATCGTTCGATCAGATCTTATCAAACTACCCCCGATTACTCTGAAATTCTCACGACTTCTACACCTCTTCAAGTCCCCTCAAACGAGATTCCCGAATTGTTAACCCGGCAACAGCATCTGAACGAAAACACGAAGTCCGCCTCTATTAGCGATAACTTTCTTCTTCGCGGCATACAGTCGTAGAAGTTTCAACCGTTCAATCACCATAAATTATCACTTTCTACTCGCCGCAACGTCTATCGCGATCCTTGGGGCAGCGTGCACGCACTTTGAATCCCGATGCATGCAAATCAGACGTTTCATCCTCGAAGCGCAATTAAGCGTGAATCGAGGGCGTTACAAATAAACCGTTCGCCGTGAGAAACAAAACCTTTGTTGAATAAATTCCGCGGCTTGATTATCATCGAGATCATGGACTGTCCGTGCATAGCAATTTTCTCGTTTCCCTTTTCTTTCTCCCCCTCGGTTTTTCCAGCGACGAATGGAGATTGTTTCTTCATCGATGCGCTCTGTCGTTCGTCGTCCTTCTGGACGGCGTTGCACGCACCGGTGAGCACGTATAATTGAAATTCAGCCACGAGATTCGTGGATCGATCGTGTCGCGACCTCTGTCACGGATCACTGTCGGTTCCAGTGGCTTCCCCGTGGAAACGGCGGCGTGACAAGCCGAGTTCCTCGGCAGCGACAATCGAGAGACGGGAACCTGTAAATCACGGCTGGATCGTGCGGTTAGATGAAATCATTGTGCCCGCGACGGCGTAGATAAACGTGTACAGGCAGACTCAAAGCTGCTGGAAGAACTCTAACTGGGCAGTGGAACTCGTAAAGAAATCGTTAAAAGTCTTTTAAACATTCCTGGTGTAATGTGTAGGTATTTATTTTTATATCAAAGGCTTCATATACTTTTAACACGAATGTAGGGATGTATAACTTCAGAAAATGCTTTTAACTTCCTTTCGCAAGGTTATGTGTCACAAGTCACATGCCCAAAACGTAACAATCGTTGAGTAGAGTAAAACCACCTAAGGGTAGAGTCATCACCTAAAAAGTATTCCACTACTGCAACCCCCTGAAAAAACATTTTCCTAAGGAAGAATGTTTTCACACATCCTTTACGCTAGAATACCTAATTGATAATCAAATGCCCACAATTGTACACTATCAAAATAGAAACTACTACACCCATCTTTACGCAGCAAAAATTCTGACGCCCATTCTTTCCTTACCAAACAATTTCATACACCAGTCACCCGAAACCCTGCACAGAAAGGTCCACGTGCCCCCGAAATTTCCCAACTAATCCCCATCAGCCACTTCACGAGGATCAGCCTGTACGCGCGCGTATGTCCGTAGGGGGAATAAATAAATGCCCGGCTGGATCGTTTTATATCGAGCTGCTATCTCGACCTTTCTTCCCCGACGGAGAGGCTGTAGAGGCTCTCGCCTTGTAAGGAGTAAGGGCTGCTTATGTACGGCCGCGTACGTGTATTCATATAAGACCGTTTCCACGTTGGGACGCAGCCGCGTCTATCTTTCGCCCGGTTACGAGCGAAACTTAAGTACTCGCGCGGTTTGATGAATGGACCGTAGGACAGACGGAGCACGTGGGTGGAATTACAGACGATTCGCCTGTCTGGCCTCGGGACGCATTATCGGAAACGCGGGGACGATCTATGCTTCACGATCGTTCCGCGATAGAATCGTTTCGATGCCAACATCCGCGGGGCCCCTGAAGTCTGAATCAGTGGGAAAGTTACATAATGACAGAGACGCTTTCCTATCTACAGTGGCTATGGTTACAGTAGTTTCTTCATTATAGATGGAACACTAGTGGAAATATCTCTTGGTTCCACGATTGATGAAGCATAAAGGGTGAATATATTCAAAGATAGGGGAGACCGGGGCTAAAAGTTCCGGGGGTAAGTTGTTCCGAACGGTTCTACCTTCAAAATGAAAATAGCTTTGCACTTTAAATTATTTTTCCGTGTGACTTGATTCCGACTCGGAACTTTTAACCCCGGTCTCCCCTACAAAGCTATTTTCATTTTGAAGATAGAACCGTCGGAACAACTTACCCCTCGGAACTTTTAGCCCCGGTCGCCCCTACCCTGTAAAAATTAATCTACTACGTTAGATTCTACGAATTTAATTTAATGTGAAAACTAAATAAATATTTCTGTTTCTATTCCTATTATTTCTTAGTTCAGAGACTCCAAGTGCACTGTGAAGAAGATAGAAGTAACTTTGATTCTTAGCACGTGAAATGTTATGTGCGAGTGAAATAGTGGTCGAATAGCTGGAATAGTATCGCGTGGCATTAAGGAGCCGAGAAGATATGCGATCTGTGGTGCGTGTTACTAGCTTCAATTTAAAGCAAGAGAAAGTTACGGATCACCGCGAATTAAACGGGTCAAATTGTCGCGGATCGCCATTCCCTTTAACGATCCAATAAAATTCCAGCCTCTATGCGCTTGATTATCCCGTTTCCCTGCGATTACCAACGCTCAGGTGCATCCTGCACGAGGTAGAAGGCAATGTTTACGATTCCAGTTCCAAGAAACTGTAATCTCTTGCTCCTAAATTTCTTTGTTTGTCTAAATGGATCTCCATAACATTCCAGGTCACTCGTTTCATTCGTGATTTTCAGCAACTTTCCACTGTATCCATTTAAATAATCGTCACTCTAATCACAAATGTCTCCATAAAACAGCTCGACGCAAACAGAATATTTTCATCTGATTCTGCACCACCTAGAAAAAATCAAAAAGTCTCAGGACATGATAATGAAAGTCCAACTCGAAATAACTGCTCAGCCTCGTTTTACCATCCCTCGTCGATGTAGATTCTTTAACCTGCACTTTTCAACTGGACACATTTCCTCCATCTTTGCAAGCACTCTGCCAGACTATCTAAATTCATCCCGCACCTTCCACCCAGACGGCTAGACTCAATTTCCGTAGATCAGAGCGTTTCAGACGCGAACTCTAGTAAATAACAAACTTCTTTGCGACGTACACGCGTTGAATCGCCGTTGAAGAAGCGCAGGAATGTTTACGAGTGCTCGGCCGGCGTCGGTGTTCTCTTCTAGGAATGCGCTGAGCACCTCGTCGCCGGCTTCTCGTAGAAGATCTTATTTGTAGAGCCAGCTATTATCCGCGAAAAACGCGGCTGAATAATGCTCGGGTTGACGATGTGCCGGCTTCTGCCGCTGGAATACGATGTTTGATGAATGAAGGCGAAGAAGAAGCAGTGAACCAGACGAACGAGGCCTGGCTGGCTGACTTCCTCTCAATGGGACGAGTCGCTCGGTCGTCTTTTTAAAGGCTGATCTCGTGTCGTTAAGCCTCCTATATAATTCGTTCAGTCGTTTTCGCCGTATATGGACGGGGAACGAATCGAGTAACTCGTATTTATTCGCTTTTTCCCCTCTTCTCCGCATCGCTGCTTTATAATAGTCATGTCCGTGTCGTGTAATTATTAATTCATTGGCAAAAAAAAAATAAATTTCGTCTTTCTCCTTTGCCTTGCGTTCCGGGGTTTTAAAGTTGGAGGGGATTAAATTAGAAATACTTACGAATTGAATTGATCGTCGTGTCGGGAGGCACGTCAGCGCTTGCTGTCGACTTTGACAATGAGTCATTTGTACTGCTACTTTTTCGATGGATAATGATTTCTGTTGCGTTACAAATTTCTTTGGTGAAGTTTGGGGCATCGTGGAAGGGGATATTTAGGGAACTTGTGTCTTTATATTTTTTATATATTTTTTAAAGATTGAAGTGTTTGGCGATGAGTTGCTACGTGACTCCAACATGGCTGCTCGAGAAAAATGGGAAAAGAAATGCACTGTAGAAACGTAATAACGTAGATCAGTAGTAAGTGGCGGCTGGTGTGTTATCGATAGTTGACTAAAAAGTTGATTATACTGAACAGAAATTTTATTAGGTACACTATCGATAGAGCTCCATAAAAGGACATTCTGGTTCGTACTCTATTTCTGTTTATTTCTCGTATCAAGGCTCTCGCAGCGAAACGGCACACTATGAATCATACGGTAATTATATTCGTTAATAATACGTTACAACAATCGCTTCATGAATATTTCCTCGTTTCCTGTATCAAGGTTCTTTCCATACGAACGTTCAAGAATCATAAAGTTCGCCATATTTGTCCACCATAACTTTATTACATTCGATATTTCACTTTACCTCTTGCAAACGGTGCTCTGTTATTTATGCCGCTTCTGTGCCCATTTTATAAAATTCGTTTTTATTCATTTGAAGCTGTTTTCGAAGAAGAAACTTTCATTCCGATTCTTGCAATCGAATTCAGTTGCGGTCAACTTACTTTTTCTTCTATTCACAGAGTTATATAAATTCGTATTAAAGACTCCATTGCTCTCAATCTCCAATAGTTCTCCAATACATATAAATATAAACTATTGTTGATAAAGGCATGGATAAGAATTTTTATTTATAACATTAGATACTTGCATCTACATAGGCGTTCGATTAAAATTTCAGTCAATCTATTATCCGAAACTTAAATGTGTCCAGAATTTAAATTATTATATTAAAGAGGTAATCGATCACATATTTTTCTTTCCATGTCTCTTTCAACTCGCACACAAATATAAAACAGGAAAGAAACAATAATTTATATCAAAATTCCCCTAAAGTAAATCTACCATGACACACCAGATTCTTTCTTGAAACCAGTTTCCTTGAAAACGAAAACTCACGCACACAAGTTCCCATCAACATCTTCCAAACATTTTTCAAGGAATCCGCCAGGAGTCACGAGGTATCCTGTATTAATCCCAGTCATTTCTATTTACGTAATAATCGATAACCATTTATCGACTTACCTGTTACTCCCACGCGCAAGTCCAAGCACATATCTCCAAGATGACACGCGGTGATTTACGGACCTGCTGGCATTGTTTAATAACGCGCCGCGTATGAAAGGCACCCGGAAGATTCCACGATGCAAGATATCGAGGGGGTTCTACCATTTGGGATCGTGGCTACGTTCCAGAGATAGGCATGAAGGCGAGGTAACGCCGTTGTTCACCCAAAACCAGAAATCCCTAGCACCAGGTGCGCTCGCCCAAGCAAGAATCTCCCTCTTCGTTCGGATCGATTCGAAAGAATCGTTGGCATAAATAAACGCGTACATTTCGCCGTTCATGTCTAACGAGAAATGTTAATGGTGCCGAACGAAAATTCTCTCGTCAAACATTTTCGAATTCGCAGGAGAGAATTCGCGATATATCAAGGATGGTATATTAATAAGAATAATAATGAAATGTTACAAAGTACGTTTCTAATTTATAACTATCCACGGTTCGATGCTTGCACTCGAGGACGATCTATCGCCGGCGCTTCATCGCCGAGGACAATGCCCTGGGACAGTTTTCTAATCGCAGAGCGGTCTTACAATTAGAAGGCGATCCATCATTCGTCGGTGTCCACGGGCATCGTCGCCGAGTAGCCCAACTGAAGTCAGAGAGGCCCGAAATACATCTGAAACAGGTGTGGTCGCCTCGTGGAAATAGAATAGGCAAGTTCGCGGATTGGCGTGAGACGACCGGGCGATTTCGTCACGCGATGGGCCACGGTTTCTACGACAAAAAAAAAAAATATCTGCCTTACGCAATCCGTGGCTGCCTTTTCGAAATTCCGCCCCGAGACAATGCTGCTCGTCCGTACGCTCGCGATGGATCTCGAGCGACGAGGACGACGTATTGGCCGCGGGTGGGCGAACTCGTTACGACGTCTCATTAGTCAATGTTCTGTCGGTTGGGCGAGGTAAAACGAAATTCTGTTGCCAGCGCAAGGTTACGGCGGAGTATAATGGGTGTACAGGAACGTCGAAGGAAATACGAATGCCAGGAATAAGAAATTTTCGAGTGAGTTTCGAATGTTCCCGGTATCTTATTTCAATTGAAACCAGTTGGTCCACAGGGGCACAGTGGCAATTTCGTGGTAAGATTTACTCAAGTGGTCATGTTAGGGGGTTGTGTATAAAGGTAGTCGTTTATTGTTAGACGAAAATATTTGTGAGGAACGTGGATCGTTAAGCGGAATAATTTAAGTACACCACATTGTAGGCCTGAAAGAGTAAGTAAATTTAAAATTTGTTTTCTCGGGTAGGCAATTTTTCAATGAAATATCCGGGTCGTTTTAGGAGAGTTAGGTAACAGTTTAACTTCATTTTCATACATTATTTGTTACTTAAAGTTTTAAAATGGTGGAGTTTTACAATGTTATCGATTGGAACATGAAAAATAAAAAATTCTTATTTTAACCTGAAGAAAAATAGATTTTCTTCAATGTAGCGTACGGTTTTTATCATATTTTTAATTGTTCAATTTTTATAAACCTGCAAAGTCTGAATACTCCAGTGAACTTTATTTTTAAATTTGATGGTGTAAAGTTAGGGATGTATATTCTCATTGCGAGGCTCCCATAAATGCAAGGCATTATCGAGCCACGTATCCAGTGAAAGAATTCGTAAACGATTTTTATCGCAGCACCCAGTACTCATACATCATTTCGGCTACGAGTCATTTCGGTGACGATGATTCAAAGGAAGTAGGTTTATCTTGTTTAAAGTTGATCAAATATTTTATAAACCTTGACGGTACTCGACCAGTGTAATTTTCACAGTGCTACGCATTATTGACACACGTTGTCATAAAAATTTGAAAATTGTGTTCGGACCCCGACAAAATCATTTCAAAGAAATTACACTGGAAAGTGTACAAGGTTCATTGTTTTGTTTATTCATCTAGTTTTAGCTAGTAATTTGCTTGTCCATCTAACAGTAAAACTGTAAGCAAATTTTCTCCTCCTGCACTTTTCTTTTTCTTTGACACGAATCCTCTTGTTTCTTGTTTCAACTTTACGTTGTGTTTTTATTTCGTGCTTCTTCCTTAAGTACCAATCTTCAGGAGAAAACACACAATAGCTTTCATCACTACCATCGTCAAATACACATGTCTAATTTCTAACCACCATGCACAAAAATAGCTGCCTTAAATTATCAACGAAATCTTCGCAACCCATCTAAACAAATTCTTTCAGAAGCATTGTTCTAGACAGTATTTCATTCGAAATTAAAACTTTCGCATACGGGAGGAGAACCTAATCTTCTGCCATATTAAAATGCATTGAAATCTGGCCATGCTTGCTAGTGCAAGGTATTGACAGTCGACTCGCAACGAACCACAGCGCATGCCTGGAGTGGGCTTCTTAAATTGTTTCTGCCTGGTTTTGATTAATGAGACGGTGGTCCCCGTTTGTTCCCGATACCACCTCTAATTGCTGCCTTTCTTTCGACGTGGAGGGCCGGTTTGCATAGGTAAAACGTCGCCCCCCGGCTGGGAATAATGAGATACAGGCTACGAGGGCCATTTACGATCCGTCGTGATCGATGCCATTGGCACGTACGCATACTTATCTGGACCTGTCTCGAAAACGTCCAGCTCCATCATTTTTAATTAAGAGAACTCGTCCCGGCCGATCTCATTTGCTTATCAATGCCGCGATCGGCTCGTAATTACGTGGGCAGAACTAGTTTTATATTCGACAACTACATACTGATTTCAGGGCTTTTTACCCAACTCCCCTTATGGTAATGCGCACCGATTTTTCAGCCACTCTGAAATGTCGTTCGCCTCCGATACAATCAGAGTAGTTGCTACGTTCAAAAAGATCGGGGAAAAATATAGAAATATTCCAAGGCCCCATACGGACTTCACCGTCGTCCACGAATAACATATTTTAAAATATACATTTTAGTCGTTATATAACTTATAATCAAAATAATACTCTAAGGGTAAATGAATTTGGATGATTAGAAATTATTTACATTAATCCCAGGGTGCTTTAATCATGGACATCTTGCGACGTCGATCGTCGAAGCAGCAAGCAGCGAACGGTAACCAAGGAGGTACAGTAAGAATTTAAGGATAAACAAAAAGCATACCGGCCAGAGACGCGGGAGTCGCCAGCGTGGGTGTCAGTATTTTCGTTCTAACCTAATTCAGTAGTTCTAGAGTTACACGGTGGCTTCCTAAATATAAAATCTAGCGCGCGGTTCGCGCTGTAAAACGCCCCCGATGCCTTGCCCGCCTGTTTTTTGCGCGGAACAATGCGCGCTCGCGGAACGTTTCCTGACGGGTCCCATTATGAATCACATCAACGAATTCTCGATCCAAGTCGTCGAGGATAGAAGATCGAGCTGGATTTTAACATTTCCTCTCATAACTATCACGGGAGATATTAATTGCAATCGAAAAAAGGAACATGCAATTATGGATTTTCTTTTCTTGGTTGCAGTTGCAGTTGAAGGAAAGTGTGTTGGAGACTGCTTTAAGTTTTTAGCTTTCGTGTACAGTGATGGGATGTGTTGGTGTGAGTTTTTGGTCACTGAATTTAGGACAGCAAGGGATGGAATTATCGGGAATTTGAAGGTAGTGGAGACTGATATTCTGGTGTTTATGGTAATGAAAATGGGAGTGGAGAATTCTAAGGTGTGGAGGGGTAGAAGTCGTGACTTGTAGGATAAGGAATTCTTTAATATGACGAAAAAGAGAATTTATAAAGTAGTGCAGCCTGGGGAATGACACTGGAAATACGATAATGGGTATCTACTTCTGTGCTCGTGAGATTTACAACTTCACCCTTCTGTACAATATTAAATAACGAGCGTACTGTAAATCCTCTAGAAATAAATCTTCACGCAGGAACCCCAAGCTAGCAGATCCTTGCACACAACTCCACAGAACAACTCCAGCTTGACCGAACCCCCCAAACTCTATAACAGATCCACCGCAATTACTCCCTGAATCATTTCAATTCACCAAAACAATTTGACTCATTTCCAATCCCATCAGTATCCCCACCTTTTTGTATTTGTACACCTCAACTATCTGAGCTCTCGAAAACAGAAAAATCCTCCCGTCCACCACGACTACGTGCGACGATACCGATTTACTCGCGGCTGGAGCAGCAAGTCCAGCAAGCGAGCCCAACCTGCCCATAAATACCGGGCACAAATTACACAGAGAGGAATAAACCGGCGATGGTCCGCGGCAGCGTCCATTAAGCATCGGAGCTAACGATTCGGACAGCCATATTTTCTCGAATTAGCGGGCATGGCGATCGGAGGTGGGTTGGCGCGGACGTTGTGGCAGCGATCGCGAGGCCTCTTCGCGATGGGGGGACCCGATCGGCACGAGTGGGACACGGAAAGGTGGGCATCCAGCCGTGGGGTGGGAGAATTTCCACATCGAGGTACCTGCCAATCGCGATCGCCGGGGTCTTACCTGCGGCCACAATTGCCCATGCATCCAGGGACAGATTGCCACGTGGAAATAATAGCGGCGCGCTTTGCCCCCGCCCGGCCTCGGTCTCCGCGGCCCTTTTCCCCCCGGCTCGCGGCGACCCGCCGGTGACATTTACATTTGGACATACCAGCCGGGAAAAGTTTTACAACCGGCGTCTCTCGATCGTCCAATCAAAGTTCCAGCGGGGGCTTGTGCAAGTGAGCTGGCGCGGGCATTATACACGCCGGCCCCGTATTCCGACGTGTCTCTTTTTGCCCGGCTTCCTTCGGGGAGATCGTTACTATCGCCGCTGCTCCGTTATGCCAAAAGATCGCTCGGAGAACGGTTTCTTTCGGTTGGTGGAAACGCGTTGCGCATTACGTGCTCGGTAAGAAGTTGGCAAGGTTTGAATAATGGGGATCTTAAATGAGGTGTTTGAGGATATTTGCAGGGGGGAGAGGGTGGGGGAGGGGGTGGCGTGGTTCGTTGGAGGTAATTAATTGGAGTGACGGGGGAGAAGGAGTTGCAGCAGTTGTGGTTGGGAAAGAGGTGCAGGTGTGGAGGGGTGGTGAGAGGTGTGCGCAAGGTGGAGGAAGATGCTCGACGGGGGAGAGAATTGGTTGAGTATGGATGGCGGTGGTGGTGGTTGATTGGGAAGTTAGTCGTTTAAATGTGGAAGCTGAAGAAAGATGGTTTATTGGGATGCGAGTTACAGTGGGTGGCCCAATTATTATACTCAAACAAGAAGGTTTGAGATTTTGGAAGTTTAAGCGATGAAATAATATAGACGTCTTGTTTTTAATGTTGTAATATTATTTTTTAATACTAGTATGTGTATTTAAGAAGGCAAATTAAATACAATTCGGTATATAGATACCTGATATTAGGTATATATATACATTTAACACTATATTGCACGAGAAATAAAATTACTCAATATTTGGTGACTCCGCCTTTTATGAATATTCTGGTTTTGGAATATTCTACCACCCTCTGATGATATTCTCTATTATTTTTGTATTATTTGTAATAATTTTATCCTCGCCTTTTTAAAAACAAATGAGATTTATATGTTGAAAAATTACTCACAATGTTGCCAGATGTTATAGGTAATCAATAAATGAAAAAATAATAACATTCCAATTACAGCCACGACTTTGACAGACTTTGACGAAATTTTTTTGAGTATATTAATTTGGCCACCCTCTGTATTTGAATCGAGATAATGAAAAAGGTGACTGTTAGTAGTAGAATCGTCCTAAATTGTGGAGTTGAATTTTGAGAAGACAAAATGGTCCGTGTGAAGAGTGTAGTTCCAATCTCGATGGTAAGGGAAGATAGTTGATTGGGAACTCACTGATTGATCCGTAGGTGAATCTTTCGAATTTGGAAGGTGTCGAAAGATGACTCCTTTGAATCTAGATGCTAAAGAAAGATGGCCAATAGAAACAGAATCATCCTAAATTGGAATGTAGAATATAGTCGAGCTAGTATAGTGAATTTAAATACGTCATCCTGTAAATTCCAGAAATACTGCACATTATTATCTATCAATAACACTGCCCTCTTTAGTTAAAATGTCCTATCTAGCATTTTGAAACAACCGAGGAAACTGCAGTTTTACCATTTACTTTGTACCATACTTATTTTCCTTCATTCAAATTAAAACCGATAGGGAATGCAATACTAACGTACCAATTAATTAATTGTTTTAGATAAGATATTTTAACCATTTTGAAAGAAGTTAGCTTAAATACGTTAGACTGATTATAAATCTTTACGAAGCACGTAGAGTTTTCTAATTTTACTTAAAAGGTAAAAAACGTGTGGAACTTCAACTATTTCAACACATCTCAAAAAATGAAAAAATGCTAGTTAGGACAGTTTAACTAAGGAGGGCAGAACAGAAAAGGACATGCGAAGCATTAACTATAGTAACAATTTTTTACCATTTCATGCCGATCGAATGAAAATAAACGCGCACCTTTCAAAACTAAATATTCAATCTTTACCCCCAAAAGAGCTTACAAAGTCACCGAGGGCTCTTCGCCATCCGAATAACCGAAGAGTGCTACACAAAAAGTGTTTCATCATAACCATTCGATACGGTCATTCGTCACAACTGTCATCGGCTGACCAAATTCACTCTTACCATTTCAATGAACTCGTCGCCCTCCCCCTCTAATATACTCTCTACCAGCGTCTATCCCATATATGGCCCCCTTTTACTCGTGTTTAATAGAAAACGCCCACGCGTACTCCAAAAGCGGGCACCAGTTACGTCACTGTCAAATTATACACTCCGCGCAATGATAATTCCCTGGAATAGTTGCTCGAGGGAAAAGGTACGAGCCGTTTAACGGTATCGGCAGTGGGGCACGGTGCTCTTTTCAGATTTCAACGGCGTGTGGGCGATCCAATTGGCCTAACCGTCAGGTGGTCCGCCGTTGGCGCACAGGAAATACCCGTTTTCTCCTCTTTGGGCGTCGGAAAAGGCTGGGTTCGACCGTTGGATCCGCCGGTATCGCGCGAATTTGTTTTCGAAAGCGAGCAACGCCGAATCCCACGAATATCGCGGCGTTAAGGAAAAAACAAACAGAAGGATGAGATAAATACGGTGATCAGCATCAGATGTAAGAAAAAAGTAAGAGGAGGGAGGGGAAGGAACGAGAGAAAAAAAATACGGAGTGGCAAGGTGAAAGCTGTGTGTACTCTTTTGATGGAAATCGACATCTGTTTCCTGCGTTGAAACGAAGAAATATCTCCGCACGGCGTGCCCAATAAATTTACAGCCGTGTACCGTGGCACGCTCGATGCATGTTATTAAATTTTTACGCCCGATAATGATCCTTGCTCGACGAAGAGAAAATACGATTTGTATCTGCGTTATGGGAATTATAATTCCGCGCTGCCTACGTCGAAGGAAATTGACGGCCTGCCTGTGGACATTTTTCTCAGTTGGCCATTCAATAGAACCGGGCGGCGCGATTAAGTTTTCGCGATAGACTATTGTTGGTTAATGTCGTTTTAAAATTCATCTCTATGGAGAGTAGGATGTAAAGACAAGGAAAGGAATAAACGTGAGAAGGTATTTTGAATTGTTGACGTTTGAAGATCAATATACATACAATAAGTAGAGAAGAAAATTCCATTTGCTCGAAACTACTTAAATGCTCCGAGGTAAACGAGCAAAATATTTTTCAAACGTCCACTGAAGATTTTCAAATTTCCAAGTCCATAGATCCTGTTTCTTGCGTTACCTCTTCTGCAGCCGCGGCTCCGCTCAGAAACGCGAAAGGGAACAAAGAGAATTGCACGCAACCGATGGAATACATTAACAGCTACCATTAACGTCGGCGATTGTCCTTAATTAACACGGCGTAGAGAACCAAGAACGTCGTGGAAAAAAAAAATTACGACCTCTTAGAACGTCGTATTACGCTTTCCATAACACTTAATCCAGCTGAGCCGTAACAATTAATTCGTTCCCCGTAAAGGCCCCTGGAGAACACGAAACGGCATGGGTTCGTGTGCGTTTTATTATCTCCGGGGACATTCCACGGATGAGGACGCGGATTTGCATACGATCAACCTGCATCAGCGCAAAATCGGTCCATTATGCGCTCTCCGAGCCCATAAACAAGTTTTCGACGTTTGCCAGTCGCGGCTGCATTATCGAGATTACGTCCTTCGAGTTTGACTCGTGCACTCTTTTCGCCGTCGAACCGGTTCAAACGCACCATCCCTCGTCATATCGCTGGATAATTAATCCACCGGAGCTGCGTCGTAGAGTAACTATCGATAATCGGAATTGTAGTTCGCGTGGCATTCGATTTGGCCATGTAAATTGCTTCTCCTTAGGTTCTGATCGTTGCACTTATTTGGGGGAGACTCTGATTTCTCATCAGTGATAATAAGGCAGACAAGTTTGAGTGGGTCTCTTTCGTTCGACTCTTTAGTTATTTAATTGGTATATAGTTTGAACGTAGCGTGTGCGAAATTTCATGGTAGAGGAGACCGGGGCTAAAAGTTCCGATTTGGATAAAACATAAAAAATGACTGGAAAATAATGTAGTTATTCTCTTCACTATTGACTAATTTCTTGTTAAATTGATTATATTTTATGATTTTAAACTTGTATTTAATATATTGTAATAGGTTTTTCATAAAAAGGAATTTATTTGTGGCTGGTCGAAGCGGAACTTCTTACCCCTTTACGGGGCAAGTTGTTATCGCACTGGGGCAAGTTGTTACTAAGATATAAGAGTTGCCTTTTAATGAAATATTTAATTTTCCAATGAAATAAAACAGAATTTTATTAATAATGTTTAATTATCAACATTTATTTTGCTTACACATATATTGAACGAATCAATCAATAATATCGACGTTAAATAATCGAAATAGACCAAAAAATAATGATGAGAAAATATTTATTTCTCTGGTACGCGACAAATAAGTCCTTGCTTACAACTACATGATTCGCTGTTGCGGGCTCTATTAAAATCGGCGACAGAGTGGCGTGATCAACTCACACGGAAAAAATAATATAAAGCACAACGCTATTTTCATTTTGAAGATAAAACCGTCGGAAGAACTTACCCCCGGTCTCCCCTACAGGGACAGTGAGTTTTCGTAAGTATCTTGCGACAGCTTTTTGTCACACCGATTTAGTGTGCGTATAAGGAGGGAAGGTTTAACAGGCACATTTACCTATGAATTATGAAAAATCCCAAAATTCAAGCTTTCATCACAGAAAGTACAGATTACTCTACGCCTGTAATAAGAAACTCTTTTATTCAAATATTGATCCAGTATCTTCCCTGAATCGGAGTCCACAGCTCAAGTGAGGCTATCAACGCAATAGTGGCGTTAACCCAAAACTTTTGTTCTGAGATTACGCCTAATGAAATTATTAACGTTCTAAACTCGTTGCTTTAATAGAATACTCAGCGCAAAATTTTGTTGCAAAAGAGCTGGTTCAGGCTTTAATGTCAATCCACCCAGAATTGAGGGTTAGGCCACTATTTCAGATAATATTCAAAAACACACCAACATCCCCAAAGAATCATAAACCGCATCTACTCTACAGAGTATATCCCTGAAAACTCTAATCCACTAGCTCCCAACTACCTAGAACCCAACATCCCCACCTAACAATCGCTCATCACAGCTGTCAGAAGACGACAACACGTCCGTTCCTGAGCAGCAGCCTCTCAGTCGACCAAGCAGACGCACAATCGACCGATCAACTCATCCGAGGGTGCAGAGAGTGGAGGTCCGGCTGGCATTTAATTCGCGTCCGCATCGATACCGTCGCCGTGGCTACTGTCGATACGGAACCGTGAAGGTGCTCGCACACAGGCTGGAGAGCTTGCGCGACTGCCTTGCCCGATATCGTGGAGGCGTACATTATATCCCGCATAGGTTAAGCCAGCCCGCCTACTTGCTCGACGTGTCCCAATACCTGGCAGCGATATGTCAACAGCTACTTTCCACTCGGCGTCCTGGCACCAGGTTTTATCGGCGACGCGCGACGGAGCGGCATTATGCCGACTACTCGGCCATGGCGACAGCCCCAGCGCATACAGGACGGCTGACAAGCTGCCGTTTTAACGTACGATTACGCTCCGGCCGGGAAAAAAGAGAAATCATTGTTACCTTTCGCGTCACGTACGCTCCATGCTGAAAATTTAAGTCGATCGGCTCTGAACGCTTGCTGCGTGAGCTCCTCGCGAAGACGGGGCACGCACGCTGCAGAAGGGTCCGCTGTCTGTGGATAACTTGTGAAAGGGGGGCTCAGAAATTGGAGATAAATTTTCGGAGTGTTTCACTTGAATTGGGAGCGAGGAGGGTAATATAATCGTGGAGCTGGAAACGCTTTTTAAGATACGAATATCGGTGGCGGATTTAACGGGCGGCCGATGATCAGTTGCCGTCTGGGCCCCTGCCCAGAAGGCCCCCATCCCGAGAGCCCCAGCTTCAAAAAAGAAAAAATATGATTTTATCCAAACACTGTATTTTTTTTCTGTACTACTACACTTACCTCATTTATTGTGAACTACCTACGTCTTCGTTTTCTCGAAAAATAGGTCCCTCAGAACGTTTGCCACCCGGGCCTCTTTCCATAAATCCGTCACTGACGAATATATTTCTGATAAGGAAACACCTCGAACCCGGAAATTCGAAAAATTCTGAAACTTTGTGAATATGTAGGGAATTTCCTTCTGATTACAGTGCAATTTTTATTTGCTGCCCAAATTCACTCTAAGGGGGTGTAATTGACCCCTGAATTTTGTGTTATAACTCACGAACTGTAAAATAATTTTTTTTACCAAATGATAGATCTATTTGAAAGAAGTAACTTTTGTCTTAAAACTTTTTTTTTATCTACACTTCGCGAGTTATAACAATAAATCGGAAAATAGCCAGGGGCTATAAAATATTCAGGGGCTAATTCACCCCCTTCCAGTAAATTGAGGCAGCAAGCAAAATTGCGAAATCCCCTACATATTCACAAAGTTTCAAATTTTTTGAGTTCTTCGTTAACACTTTAAGTGGTGCAAGGTTTTGAAAATACCCCTTTAGCTGGGTTTCTTTTCAAAGTGAACATCCAGTTCAGCACACCCTCGGCGCGAGAACACGCCGGCGCCACTCCAAGTGTTAAAGTAATTGCTGAGTAAATGTTGCAGTTAAACGAAGGTAAATTCTTGAGAGATTGCAGTTGGTACGATGCACCGTTGTAGGAAACTCGACTCCTCTAACCCCGGTGGAGCCTTCAGGGCTCATTAACCCGTAAGCCAGCGCGTTACGATGGACGTGGTACCGGTCGTCGTGGTCGGGGAATGTCAGCTTTCGGTGTGAATATTAATCCATGCCTAACCGAAGAACATTCAGAAGGATCCAGTTCGCCAATGGAACTCGTAAATGCCGGTGGGCTGTCTCCTTCGAGCTCGATACACATTCTCGCGTTCGATTTTTTCTTTCTATCGAGGGATTTCAGGGGAAACGATAATTCAGCGAACAGGTTCGTTCATCAGCCCCGACTATTAAGTAACGATTCGTGTACGCGCTACGATAGGCGAATGCGCTGGATTCTTAGGCGCAGCTGTTAATCATTGAGGAATTCCCGGGAAAAATGGCGAATACGTTACGCGTGGCGCGCCTCTGCGCATGTGTCGCTCTTTTTTCACTCGTTTATGGTACTGATTAATTGTTCCGGCGTTGAATTCTGAGGCGCGCGGGAATAGGCACGATTTATCGATGTTGCTCTACTTTATGCCCGAGAACATTTTATCGATCATTAGGACCGTTTCTGAGCAGGCATATTTGTGACTGGTACCTTCGGCATATTCAGGCAACAAAGAGGAGTGATATATTCTTTCAGACAATTCCCTTTCTATTTTTAAAAGAAATTTGGGAAATGATGGTGACGTAGGGTGAAATTGGACGAGAGTGTTCCTATGTAGACAGCTGTCTTTATTTTAAAGAAGCTGAGAAGAACGATTTCTCGATTTTCAGAATGATAACTTAAACTGTCTCTAATTTTATATGGAGTTCATTATATTTCAGTTTCATAAAAATCCTTAGTATCATTTGAAAACAGTGAACGATTTAGTGTAGATTGTAAATCACTAAACTTCGTACCCTATTTAAAGAATTCAAGGGGTAGTCATATACTAATTATTTTCGTTACAATTACAATTACTTTCCCACGTATTACATACCAATTTTTGATGTTCATTAGTTGCTTTAACTTCTGAATAATACTTGGAACATTTACTCGCAATAAATTCAATCATTGACTCACTTCGACGGAACGTGGACTTGAATGCCACCAGGAAAACATATCGATGGGATTGAATCATTTCTTCGGAAGGCTGTTTTGTAATATACGTACAGGCGAACCATTTTTAACGCGAGGTGAAGCGGTGATTTCAAATGGCGGAACAGCTTCAGCGAGGAATCGAGGAAATATGCGGTATTTTTGCTGTGTTATTTCAGTTTTACAAGCGGTAATGGTGTGAGGGATTCACGTACACTCGACTTTTCGGAGCTACTATTTTCGATTCTCGTTTATTTCGTAAACACCCGTACCTCACATAGGCAAAACGGCGGGGCGGGCGTCTCGGACGATTCGCGCGACTGATTTGTTGGCAACACTTGAGATGGTCGATTTCTTGCTCCCATTTATCCGGTTGTTGCACAGTCGTGTCGGGGACGTAATATCCTGGATGAAGCCAACTGAGTGTTACAGTGTTTTCTGGTATTTGTGGATCCACTTTTTCGCGACTCTTCTATGAATGCATGGAATTCGAACGAAAATATCTGCACTCTTACTTTCACGAATACAACGATGACTTTTCGTTATTAAAATATAGATTCTGCTTTTACTACTTTTTACGGCAAGCGGGAATGATTTCATGTAGGTACCTGTCACTAATTATTCTTCCATCATCAAACAACTAAGTTTGCTTGCTAATTCCAAATTAATAATTAAGCAAGTATAACAGTGGCGAAGGGACACTCGCTTCATAGTTGTATCAAATAGTAATATTTCTCAAAGATTAAGGACTTTCCCTAGTAACGATGACAAATTTGACTTTGATTGGTTCTCGTAAAGAAGCCTGAGTTATGCGTTACGTTGTGTATACACACGCGAGCGACCACTGATTGTTTTTAATCAGCCCCGCTTAATCATTTTACATTAAAGTGTCGAGCAAAGTACTCGCCGCGGAGCGTGGCAAAAAGGAGGCATAAACAGGGAAGGGAACAAGAGAATCGAGAAAGAGAAGTGGTTTGCACTCAGTTCGATCGCTGCTTAGTGGTTCGCGGGGTTAAATATACCCCGTGTTTGCATCACACGCATTGCAAATCGAATAACAGAGATATCGGTAGGAAAAAGATAAAAAAAGAAAAGGAAAACAATGTGTTGGAAATCGATCAGAGTGTTACGCGCGGAGAATATTTTTCTGCTCTTTCTCACAAATCTTTTTCGAGCTCGCATCTGGAAAAGGAAAACGCCCTAGAACCCCTTCTGTTATATCTCAAATAATGTGGGGAGCATGATGTCGACCAGCTGGGTAGCAACTAGAAACAGGAGCATGACGCGAGCACTCGTAAAGATCTCCTTATATGGAGATTTTTAGTAAACCCCCCACTCATTTGGGAGCTATTTAAACCCCGTAACTTCAACCCTTGCTGGCTCAGAACTGTATACTTACGCGTAAACTCGTGTATCAGATTTGTTAAGTGTTGGATGTATTCAGTGAGATGTGGCTCAGGTTCCTTTTCGAATCTATGGTTAATCTTTTCGAATCCGCGAGTTTGGTTAATGTTCTATCTGGCAATTTCGTCTAACTACTCTTCGAATCCGCGTCAATTATTCATCGCGACACTAAACACTTGTACTCGGAAGACTGATTATTCAATATACAGAATAGTTAGGGTTTAAATTTAAAGTGAAACGAGCCTATTAAGAATTGTAAGTGGAATAAAACGGGAGTAAAACGATCACTGAACTCGCACTACTTTGACGAGATTTTTTGGAGTAAGAGTAAAACAAGGCTCGGGAATATATGACATGAAAAGAGTAGGATCACGCTGAACCAAGATGATTCAACGCTTAGGACACGAGTGGAGCTAACCCTTTGATTTCGATCTTTATTTCACACTTATCACCAGTAAAACTGTATCATACAAACATTTCTATTTTATTTACAACTAGCATAGACAAAGTATGGAAATTGTCGTTTCATGACAAAGTGTTAAGATGTTAACTCATTTTACAATGCAAAGGACAAGTAAGATGCAGTATTTATGACACAGTAAAAGGTAGAAACCGTGGAAACATTGGCTTCAGAGAAATGATTCACTTTACCTAAAACAAGATAGGGTGAATGTACCAGTAAATGAACACGTACCAGTGAATGCACATTTTTTATTACAATGAGTAAAATAAATCATTAAAGTAAGTAACTAATTAATTAGAGACTTCTTTTCATCTCTTGCTTCATATCCAAGCAATTTTTGCAGCACGAGGAATCAATCGCGTTGCAAATATAATTTTGTAATAGTGTTCATTCATTAGCCTTAAGTGTTCATTTACTGGTGCGTTTACCCTACATCACGAAAACCGATGGAAAACAAGAGACACAAGGAAAGCGAGGAAAGAAGAGCCACCAATCCAAGGAAGACCGCCTCTCGCCTACAACCAGGAGCACAGAATAAGAAAGTACTCCCCGTAACAAATAAACCAGACTCCAAATAAAAACGAAATCGAAAAATTCGAGTGCAAAAATGTAAAAAAGCGACGCACTAACTGTGTGCTCAAACATCAAGATTCTGAAATTCGGTGAATATGGAGTGGATCAAACTCCTCTCGGAGTAGCATAAAGTCGTGAAACGATCCAGAAGGTGGAAGCGCAGGAGGGTGGAAGGGGGTCGAGTGCGCGCGATAAAGGGATGGCACCGAAACATTATCCAGCGACAGGGTACACGCACGAAGAGGAGGTAAGCGTCGGAGGATGAAGAAGACATGTACGTGGCGGGCGATGAAAGATCGAAGGCAAAGGAGGCTGAAGCGGCGCGAGCCAGGGTGCGAAGGGGGGAGGATGAGGTTCGGATGTCTGCTATTACAGAGCACCTCCGTGGTCACGGCGCACGGCCCGATATGGAGCAATCTCAGATTTCCATCCGCCCAAATCAAGAATATACGCCCTCGCCTCCGCTCGCTCTCTTCTCCCTCTAAGGGGGAGCTCTGCTCATCTTCTTTGCCACCGCCGCCGTCGCCGTCGCTGTCGTCGTCTTCGTCGTCTTCGTCGCCCGCCCGGCGCGGAGGTGGAGGCGCTGCTCGGGGTTGGTGCGTCCGCGCTGGTAACAGTGCCAAAACTGCCTCAAAACGGACTGCTCCGCACTCTCGGCCCATCTCTTTCTCTTCCCCTTGATTTTCCAACCTTCTCCCCCTCTCCGCCCCGTCCACCACTCCCCCCCCCCCCAGCCCGGCGCACACTATCACCACCTCCCTGGTCCCTTCTCGCGAGCTGCTCCCGTCCTCATCTTCCCTCTCGTATCGGTCTTCTCCTCGCACGCGGTTTCACCCGTCCCGGACACGTGCCCTCTATACGCTTCTCACCTTCCTGCCTACGACCACCGTCTCCGCTCCGCGCCCGGATTCACCCGCCACCGTCCACCGTTTTTCCCGCTTATCCAGCCGGCCGACCCGTGGCCATCGGCGGGTGCCACTCCGCGGGTGAGACAACAAGTGTCCGGCCGCGAATCCCGCGATACGCCAGCGGAGTTCATCGTACCTCTCGCGATTGCTACGTGCGCGCTTAACTTCGCCGCGAGTGAAGCTACTGACACCTGAAGAGATCCGTCGAGGTCCGTCGACAAGGATTTACCAAGAACGAAGGTCCTCCAGCAGCGCGCGTTCATGTTGCCGGAAAGCACGTTTCCCGTCACAGGTAACCGGAGACAGCGACTAGAATCTAGATCGTCAGCAATGCTGGATTCTGCTTTCCTTGTCCACATGGCGCGGCGACCCCGCGCGTGTCGGTGTGTGCGCGCGTTCCGGGGGTGTGCTCGTAATCAGGCCAGTGGATCACGGTCCCGCGGTGACGTTCGATACGATTCGATGTCGACCTCCGAGGAGGCTGCGACGCTTTAAAATTTTCAATTCGCTGATACGCGGTATTTTTACCAGCGTCCTCTTCAACGCGATCTCCCTCGCGTCTTGAAGCCAGCATCGACGATGCTCCTGCCTCAACATTCATCATTCCCAAGTGTCCCCTGAGCCTTTGTGCAGCGACGATATCGAAGGAGGAAAATCGGATTCCCTCGCGTTTCCACCCTGCCGCCGTATCGCCTTGACATATTCCTGAGCATTGCAGCTGACTTACCGTTTTTAACCTACTTGCGCCCCTGCCAATTGAGACCGAACACATGCTCGCCCGCGTCCCTCGTGCTGCCGTTCGCCACGAATCCGTCCACTTGTTGCCTGTAATTGTGTACACTGCTCGCGCCCGATGGAAAATGTTCGCGCCTCTGCATCCCCCCCCCCCTCCCCCTCCTCCCCCGTGGAATTCTCTCGCCCTGGTACACGATCTCGCTGCGGGTTTCCCACCGCCGGCGGAGTTGCCGGTGAACGCGAGCAGAATTCGGCCAGGCGAACCTGCCCGGAGGATCGAGTGTCGGCCCATTGTGCTCCAGGCGTGTCGGGCCGATTGGAAGCCGGGGTCGGCTCGCGTTTAATGGCCACGGGACGTAAATGGATCCCGAAGATAGGGAATAAAGGTAGCAGGAGGGCAGAAGGCTTGGCGAGGCAGCACGGCCAGCCGTACGAAAGTGTCTCGACGGGCGTAGTCGTAAAGATACACCGCGCCGCGGGCCCGTCATCCATAATCCCAAATATGGAGTGAGAAATTTGAGAGAACCGAAAATAGTGGCGCTACGCCAACCGCTAAAAATAGCCAAAAAATAAATTGTAGTTACGCGGCCGCCTGCATCATTCTATAACTGGTCTTCAATGAATCGGGCCACCTCCCGCGCACACGCCGTTATTAATACCCATCCACAGACTAGGTACTCCGCTCGGTAAGCTATATTGCTCCCGTTTTTGGCCTGCGCCTGCCGCGATAGCCAGCCGATCCTCGCGGCCAACTAACGGCCGGCTCCGCCGCCACACGTGAATTAGATCGACGGATTTTTCACGGTGACACCGGCTACGAAAATAGGGATCATTTTTTATTGCTGTTTTTCTTCGCCGCGGTAGCGGATTGCTGCTCAAACGCGAGGGAGTACGTTCGCCACCCCCGTGCCAATCCATGAGCATGCAGGTTTTTACTTTTCGAGTAAAATAGTGGGCTGATATTTCTTTTTGTTACTAACTTCGTTCCTAGAAACTGGGTTGTAATGTCATTTCAAAGATTTTGATCTTCGGTATTATCTGAGCACATTTTATATCCAATTGACAATTTCCATAATTTGTGGGAGCACACATTCACGGGTTTGGCGTGAAGGGATGGTGTGTATGGACAATGTAAATATAGGAATGATTCTGACGTTTTGGGCGGGCTCGTTTGGTACTTTCACGGGTTGTCAGTCAAGTATAAGTGGAGGGAAAATTCGAAATTGAATTCTTCGTATCTGGGGAAGACCGTGTTAGAAACGAATTTTCCAAGTATTCTGAAAACGGAACTTCTATGTTTGGTACTTTTTAAATACCTTGGAATATAATTCTATGACTCTTTTAAATATCCAATTTTGGGGCGTTGACATGCTCTATATGTTTCTTGCTGTAGCAAGAGTTGAAAATTGTTTGAATAAAGCTGCTGAGAGCAATTACAGATATATAAGTTTTTTTTAATATAAACAATTATGTGGTTTCGGCGCACTGGTTCGGTCAGTTAACATTTTAGAGTTCTTTGATTACAGAGATCCTTGAGATTTCTTATGGTTTCTGGTCCAAAGTTTCTTGAGATTGATTGAAAGAAACTTTCCTTTTTTGTGGATTGTGTAAAGATTTCGCCTTCCATTTGAAATAACTGACCGAACCAGTGCGCCGAAACCACTTAATTGTTTATTCTAAAAATACGGTCGATATCTGAATTATTTTATTATAAGTTTCTTTATGGGAAAACTGATTGGACAGGCGATTGTTGATACAGAAAACGACTTGTTTTCGAATGGATTGTATTGAAGTAATCTTCCTTGTTTTTCTCAAACTTCCCGTGATCTGAGCGCGTTTTTATTAGTCAAGAGCCCGGTTTTACATCTCTGTTTTGATTTTCTCAGAAGCTTCGGTTTTGTAATTTTTCAGATTGAATTACGGAACGTTTTGCCTCGGGAATTACCATAATTTTAGACTTTCCTCTTCTGATGGTACAGTGCTCTTAATTACATATTTATTTTATATATCAAAATCGAGATTCCTTATAAATGAATCGTTACTGGATTTTCTAAAGGTAAAACTCTGTCAGTTTTTCGAGATCTTTTCAGACTTTTTTTGGCCCGTAAATAAAATCGGAGATCACAAATTGAACGTTGCCTTGTCTGCATATAACCAGCAACGTATAACTAAATACATACATTTTCGTGAATTCCTGTTATCGTAGGCATTCGCGTTTATGTCGATTAATCTACTCACGCGACCGTACGTTTAATTTTAAGTGGCACGTGCCAGGGTTATCCTGCATCTGCCTAGAGGAAAATCATTTGTAACCTTCTTTTTAAGCATTCAAATTATTGATGAAAAACGTCAATTGACTCTTTAACGTTCATTTGTCTCTAACATTGAATTGTCTCCTATCCACTTCACTAATAATGCACTATTATATTCCTAGTCTATTCGCAGCACCTTTTTCATTTAAAATGTTACTTCCTAGTACATGACAAATAAACAGAAAAGTCCTAAATTACAGGAGTGCTTTTGCATTACAGTAATTTATTCACCAAACGTCTAATTTACACGAACCAGTTCGAGGAAGCAATTATCCGAAGTAACTGTACGACTAATTTCACTGGAGATATGAAAATCGTAGACATTATTACGCTTACGCCGTTGAAGCGAGACAGGTACTAGATAATCATTATCGGCCATAAATTCCCTTGCGCAGGTGATCTACTCAATCGGAGCAACTCGAAAAGCATGAAATCAAATTTATCTACAATACAATAATAAATACTGCTCTAACCAAAAAGCTTGCAATAACATTTCCTTCTCCTTCGTGCACATAAATAAAACTTAAAACTCGAATCAGACCAACAGAGAAGCAGAGACGAGCAAAATTTTGATTTAAATAGAAATTTCGAATAACGAATAAAAGTTAAAGAAATTATTCGTCATGTGTGGAATAAAATTAATCCGGATTTTCGAACCTCGAGTAATAAATAGAGTGAAGGTAACTTTTAAATATATTTTTATTTAATTAATACCCAACTCTGCAGCGAAGTATACTCGAACGTCAAAACCCAAAGATTGTTTTTCCATATAAAACTGCCATCGAATTTCATTCAAAATTTCATTCTATATTTGTTGCTACTGTAGGAGTAAAAGGAACTTTACCCCGTTCACTTTTGACATTGTCGATTACTGTTCCGCTGGTATTCTGATATCCTCGGCTCAGGATGGTATAAGGCGTGAAACCCGATCGACTAAGGCCAAGTACGGGCCAGGAATTGCGGGTGTTGGGTGGCCTGTACGTGTGTCCGTTTCTATTTTCGCGCGGGAATATTTTTATCCGACGGTGCTGTAAAGCGAGTATGCACAATACGCTTCTTCATCTCCACTCCGTCTTCTCCTCTTTCATTCCCTTTTTCTTTAATTCCTCATTTCCGCTCGTCCGCGAGTTACGTCTTTCTTTGATATCGTTCGTTGCACCATCCTTTCCTCCTTCGCATATCTACGGCGTACCAGCTCCGCGATTAATTTACCCTTGCCATCTTTTGTTAAAATGCCCCTTTGAAGTGCAGGGGACGTTGGTAGTTCGGCGAGCCCCACAACGTGCGCACGCGCGGTGTATATGTCTGAGCTTTTAAACTATACTCGAGCTATTTTCTCATCAATGGAAATTTAATTAGACGTCACAGTTGACACGAAGAAAGGCTCGAACTGATATGAATCGACTAAGAGCAGAGGTTTAAAATAACGCGAAGGGGATTCCACTGAATGTTGCTTAAATTAAATAGCAGATCTCGCAAATAGAAGATTGAACAGCTGGCGAAGAAGTTGGCTTCTGTCTCGATCGCTCTCCAATTCTACGAATAACACAAATGGAAATACCCCAACAATATAAAAAAAGAAAGAACACTAAGGTGGACATTCCGTAGCTGACCTAACCCTCTAACCCAAATTCCTTCGGCATACCAAACTAGCTCCCACATAGTAGCTATCATCAGCTCAATATACAAGGACCACAGCATCATCGAGCCACCGAGCGTGCATGACAATTCCTCTGCCACCTTTGCCCGAAGCTCTCCAATAAATATCAACCGCGTGGCCATAAGTCACAAGTATTCCTCCCTTTCAGATCCAAAGGTCACTGACAGCGTTCCCCGTAAAAATAGGAGACACGATCTTCGCGGCCCTCTTATTCCCGCGTTTATTATTACGCGCGAGGAAGCCGCGAGCGCCGAGTAACTATTTATACGTGGAGCATCGACGTTTCGATGAGCTTAAAAGAGCATTATGAGAAATTATACGTGACAGGTGTGTAGAGGCGAGCGGCGAGGCATTCCACCGGTGATCCGTCGCGTAATAAATGCCATCCGAGCTTCCCTTTTGTACGATTTCGAAGCCTTGCCACGGTGGCGTCCGTTGCGTGCCCACACGCGGCGATGGTGTAACAGTGTGGCGGTGTAACACCTCGCACAGTCGCTCCCGACGATTTGCATGCGGCCATTTGTTTCAGCCCCCTCCACTTCTCACGGCCGTTTACACCGGCCCAGAAAAATCGCGCGGAGACGCGCGTCTCACGCTCGCCGTTCAATCCGGCGATGTTTCATTAATGAGAGTTTATGAATATTCCGCAATATCCAGGCTGCGCTGCGAGCAAACTCGCCCCGCCCACGCGCAGCCTTTCCATTGCACCCATATACATACGTTTGTATCGATAGTCCGATCAAGGGTCGAAATTCAAGGGTGTCACTCCGCGAGTGGAAGCGGCAGAGGAAATTGAGGCGCGAGAAATAAAGGGCGTTAACGATTAATTGTGCTTTAATTAATTTATGTGTACAATTAGGTCTTGATCCGAGTAGACACGTTTGACTACTCTGTACCTACTTGTCTTACAGGTGTGTACGTTGTTCGTTTTTTTTAGCTGGCTCTGATTAGATACCCAGCTAGTTGATATTCATAGTTGAGTCAGATCCCACGGTGGTAATGATTTACGTCTGAATCGTGGATATTGAAATGGGCGTTTGCAGTCTGTTGGTAGGAATAACATTAAAGTCATAAATAGATGTTACAGTATGTTACTTGCTGTCTCGCGAGTAGCACTATGAATAAAATGTTACAAAATTTCGACCGAAAAAATTTTGTAACATTCTATTTAAAATGGAAGGCGTAACGAGCACACCTGCTTCTTCAATAAAGGAAAGTTTTTACACATATATATTAAGAAAATTTGGACAAGAAACCGTTAAGAATCTCAAGGATCTTTCAAGCAACAACTTAAATATGGTCAAGATAAGTAATAGAAAAGTGTTTTTATTAAAATGTAGAACCTATAACGTCATTCCTAAATTTATTTCAAACAATATAATGAACAGATCTAGCTTTTTCACAGTCTCTGTTTTTGCCTCTAATAAATTGTAGCACTATGGTTGTACGAGAGTTGTTCAGTGGATGGAGTATTTTACAAAGCCGAAATTCAGATCAGTTTTTGGCGTAGCTTCTTCTGTAATGGCACTTATCTCGACGCCCCATCGCGTAGGTATCTTGTTCGTATAATAAAATGTCCCTTTAGAGAGATCTGTATTCCAAAGATCCCTACAGGCTGCAAAAGTTCTCCCTGACGGGACACTTGCCTCAACGTCCCATCAGCTGTCTTATCCCTTATGCAAGAACCTCTTCTGCTGGTTTATCGATCGTTTCGAGCAGTCGACGTCCGACAATTCACGAACTATTTATAGACGTATGAAATATAAGACAACGCTATATTCTTCCAAGCTGCATTCTTCTAGCGCAGCAGCCATCTTGGCAGCGGTCTAGCACTCAGAGTGCAAAGTAAACATTGTGCCCGAGTCTAGACGACAGCCATGCCAAATATCCAAAGCTGTATCCTCTAGTTTCGCGTAGAGTAGTGATCCTCGCGTTTACCTCCCACGAAGAAGTCCCCGCGGTTCCTTTCAATTTTCTTCTCCCTGAATGAAACTCGATCCCATGCGCTGGACTCGGCGATAACCACGATACGGTTCATCTTTCAGGGGGCACTATGCAGACCGAGGAAGTCGTGGCTCGTGCACAATCTACTGGTATAGACGGTGGCCCCACGGACAGCACAGCTTTGCAGCATCATCTGCATCACCCGTCGCACATAAAGTGTCCGTTGCCACCTCTGCTCCACATGGCGGTGAAGCAGGAGCCCCAGGAGGAGGAGGAACGGAGTCGTGACACGAATGCGCTGAGGTGAGCCTACGACTATGCTAATCTGTTCACCTGGGTACATTTAGACCAGGCTTAAATACTAATACTGGTACTTAGTGTTAGAGTTAATTTTTTGGAGAAAATAAAGATTTTAGATCTTGGCAAAATTAGCTTTTTCCGATGTTTGGAAGTGCAGGTGTACCTATTGGCAGAAATTTAAAATAATTTTTCGAAGAAGGTGGCATGTATCTTGTTGAACTTATTACCTTGCAATCTGCTGGCGGGAAGAAAATGTAGTAGATAACTCGCGGGTGGCAGATTAATATTCTACTCGGAAAATAAATGTCTGTCTCGAGAAAATTATTCGTTATCATCGCGTAAGACCTGAGTTATGGGATACGCATTAGTTACTGCTACTACTTGTTACGATTTTTAACTAGATAATGGTAAGTTACCAAGGGGGCAATATTTTTCTTCTAATGGATAGTCTGTAGGTATTTATTAGCGAATGATTTTATTCTTAAGTAAAAAAATATAACAAACTGTGAACACCTAAAAATCTATTAGTGTTTTCTGTACTTTTAAAATGTAATTGCAAAATCATTATTGGGCTAAAAAATAGCAGTATTTATCGTTTATCTATTTCGATACACTTCATAACACTTTATACATGTTTGCATAATGTAGGAAACGTTCTTTAACGTGTGTCTTGCGGAAACTTTCACTTCGCTCTGTTTCTTATTCGTTTCGAACTGAAATCGAGGAAAGCGGATGTGGAAGGGAAAGTTTCTTTGCCTAGTCGTCACGATAGACGATTAATGGTAAATTTGATAGTCCGCAAGTGGATGCAAACACTTCCCCGAAGTCTGTCGATGGCAAACATGGGCATGGACACGAAACGGGCCATCATCAGATGCAGGAGCTGGAAGAGAGTCCAGGGCAGACGGTTTCGGAGCTGAACATCAGAGGAAGGCCAAGGTAACTTGTTACTTATATCCTTTCCTTAGTAACTGTTAATTTCGTTTGAAAAATTATAAAGAACAGACAGAGGATAATCGTTTAAATATTTAATTAAGATGTATGAAACGGAGCTCGTATTTTTGGACCGATGTGCCAAGAATTAAATTTTTTAAAATAAATTACCAATTTCTTGAAGTATTATTTAAATATATTCTTAGATAGAGACGAAAGAATGGAACACCAAACTCCAATAATAAAAATACACTACCTTAATTAGTATCACAGTTAACAACCACGAATATTTCAACAGATCAAGAGAGAAAATACGAAAGCACCATTGGAACTCAGCAAACTAATTATCTAATCTTTAATCTTCAATCAAAGTTAACATACAATTATTTAATATTTAAACCTCCAATTAAATCTTAATATAATTTGTATCATAGAAATTACCTAAACTTTAATTCTCAATTAAATTTAACATAAAATTATTTAAGTTTTAATATAATTTATACCAAAATAATTCCACAATTACAACACCATAAATCTATCCGTTACACCTAACGATATACCTTACGACCAAAACGGCTCAATTTTTTTCACTCAAACTTTCTTCATGCTCTCGAAATGTCTGCTATTTCGAATCGCGACGTTTCCTTCGATTCCTACATGCCCTCCAAGTCGGCTGACACATTCCCTCCTCTAACGACCCCTTCTACGTAAAACTCGCGTCGCCGGAAAGTGCTCTTGAGACAGGCAACGGCGAGGATAAGCGTCTAGGGGAAACTGGTTCGTTCCCCTGGTGCATCGAGTCCTGAAGTGGCGAGGGCAAAAAATGATTTCTTGGTTGAAATGCCACGAGTCGATTACCGTTATTGAATTTCATTAAAAGCGGTGGAAGAGGAGCGTGTTGCGTGCATACTCTCCGAGGTGCCACGTTACGCGGCTCAAACTGCTGCCGAGGCGTGGTCCGGAATGCAGCCGCGTAGAAAACGACATTAACGAAACGCCCGTATCGCCGGTGGGTAATTATCGTTATTAGGGATGCGATTCAAACGCGTCTTCCACGGCTTGGGGCGAGGAGGCGGCGTGGAACTCGTAACGAGAAATTAATTGGGGAGCTCAGAAATTCGCGAGAGCATTAGCTAGCACGCAAATGCAGGGGGAGGGGGAAATTAACTTAGGCTAACAAAGACACGCAGGTAGAAATGCAAAGATGGGGTGGAGAATCGTGGCTTCTGACGTGTGACTACCTTAGAAAGAAAAGTAATTTGTTGAAATTAGTAGTGTTCTGTAGGGTAGACCGGGGGTGGTAGGCCAATTTTTTAGTTTTTAATAAATTATATGGGCGAAATATCATTAAACCCGTTACTATATTTGATAAGGCATGCATTTGGCTATCTGATTAAATTATTAACATTTAAGGCATTTTAATGTTTTTCTAACACCTTACATGCTGGCCAACCAGCCCCGTGGTCGGGGTTGGTAGACTAACAGTATGGGGTAGGTTGACTATAGGTGTAATCCGTTAAGAAATTTTTTTTAGCAACTTATCTGAGTGGAAATACAATAGCACAATGTCACAAGACTTGTTTCATTATAAAATATTTATTATTTTTTAATAAGTTCGTAATAAACTAATATCACTGGGGTTGGTTGACCAGCTTACAAGGGAATGCCGCGAACTCGGACTCACCGATTGGAACGCAACTTAATGGGTTTTTAGAGTGACTCAAAACAAGAACAATGGTGTATTTGATTTGGGCCCTACCGCCCTTTAAGGGGGTGAAAATTAACCTCAAAGTCAAATTGGCACTTCCATTTTTTCGCGTATAACTCTCAAAGTACAATAGACAGAAAAAAATATTTCAAACAAAAATTTTATGGTACAATGCCGCCAACTTGCGTTAACAAAATTTTGAAAAGAGTTTTAAAAAAAAATACCTGAACGAAATTTTTTTTCAAAATTTTGTTAACGCAAGTTTGAAACTTTTAAACTTTTGTTTGAAATATTTTTGTCTGTCTGTTGTACTTCGAGTGTTATACACGAAAAAGGGGAAGTGCCAATTTGACTTTGAGATCAGTTTTCACCCCCTTAAAGAGCGATAGGCCCAAATGAAACACACCGTTGTTCTAGTTTTGAGTCACTCCAAAAACCCATTAAGTTGCGTTCCAATCGGTGAGTCCGGGTTCTCGGTGTTCCCTTGTTAGTCGTGTAACCCCGGACGTTATTAGTCAACCAGCCCCGAACGATCATTTTGACTTCAATACTCTATATAACCTTTAATTATTTATGTAAAATCAAAAACGCAGTCTCAATAGGTCGTTTAATAAACAAACTTTAAAATAGTCCCTTCACTTTTATTCTACTGTAACTATATAGAGCGTGGAAACATAAAATCTTTAAGAAAACATATTTACTTACATAGCCAATTTTTCGATAAACACTGGTAACTGCCAAACAACGTGTAATGGCGGTGTCGCACACAAATGTATGACATAGTAGAAGCGACTTGTTTCTACAGAAAATTGCTCCGCGGTAGAGCACACGTCGGTGGAAAGTTATTAACAATTAGTCAACCTACCCCCGTGGCGAACGAGCCCCGGTCTCCCCTATAGAAGACAAATTCCTTTGATATATCGAAACCTAGATTATACCCCCGATACAAATTTATGAAACATTCTTCATCAATTTTCTTCGTGTAGTAGGTACTTTCAAGAATAATACCGGATAAATATTAGAAACTGAAGAATACCTGAACTTCCAACTCAAATACCTTTTCAAAAACGTGTACCTAAAACAATAGCCAGCGTTTCTATGCGTGAATATACCACCCCCGCGACAGAAACTGTTAGCCACGAGTGCTGTTAAAACGAGCAAGGTGCTGAATGTCTGTTGCAGCCGTGGCCGCAGGAAGTCGCGATGGAAGCTCAAGTTCCACCACCAAGCACTGCCCCCAGAGTACCTGGACCACTACGAGGCGTCCCTCGCCCAGGAAGCCCTGAACTCGTCGCCGACGCACATGGCGGAGCCGACAATCCCAAGCCCAGCGCCGACCAGCTCGACCTCCACGCCAAGCCCCATCGCGGACGTGCACGGCTGGCTGCAGCGGATCGCTGCGATGCAGCAGGAGCTCTGCCCCCAGGTCCCGTCCGCCCAGTGTCCGATGATGAACTCGGGCCAGCCGTCGGGCTCCAGGAGGTCGGTGATCACGTCCACCTCCTCCCATGCGTACAACCCCACCCACCACAACCACAATCAGCCGCAATCGCAAGCGTCCAGCAGGCCGCCGATGAAGTACTCAGATCTGCCGTACATGGGCGAGATCACGCTGGACAACAGCAAGCCTCGAAGAGGTCGGAAGCCGAAGAAGGCGGACATTTGCCACTTAATTTACAAGAATTACGGCACCATACTTCCCGGCACGCCTGGCCACGAGGAGAGGAGGCTCTCGCCAAGGGACAAGCTCGACTGCCGCGAGAGAGTGTCCCCCCAGATCCCGTTCCAGAGGACGGACGTTCAGAACAGGATCAGTAGCCTGTTGGAAAAGCGGCTCACGCAGGAGTCACGCCGGAGCTTCGGGCTGATGGAGAACTCGAAGGAGCAGGACGAGCCGCTGAACCTCTGCATCCGAGACCTGAACCAGCTGAAGATAAGGTTGCTGCGGAAGCACGGCAACGTCTACGAGTCCGGCCAAGTGAAGAGCGAGACATCCAGCGACGGAGAGGATGTCGAATGCATAGGCACGTCGTTTCCCGAGGTAGGCTACCGCCCGGCGGACCCCCTCGGTCACGGTGGCAGCAACGTGAACCACAATAACAACATAATCGACCCCATGTTGGGTGGAAACCCGGGATTCGTCTACTGGCCGAACGCTGGCGTGTTCATACACCCGATGGCGCTGCAGTCGCAACTGCTGTACTACCAGAAAATGGCTCAGAACGACAAGTGTTACCCGAGACCCGCGGACCAGGCCCCCAAGGAGCAGAAGATCGTCCCAAAATCGATCTACTCCATGCTGGAGACGAAGAGCCCACCTCTGGCGCTACCTCCGGTCCCACCGTCCCCTCAAACTATCTCTGCTCCTCCTCCAGTCTCACCCAGGCCCAAGAGGAACGCGCCGGTCGGCCAGAGCCAGGGCCAGCCGACCAAGAGGAAACGTTCGGCGATCTTCATACCACCGATGCCCACCGAAAACAACAACAACCCCGCGACAGAAGTGAGCATATGCAAGTTCAAGTTCACGGGCGGCGCGAAGCCCACCCTCCAGGAGAAGAAGAGCTTGTCAGTGGACTCCGGAGGGAACTTCAGGTATTACAGCGGCACCGGGGACAAAAGCATGCGCGGCTATGAGTTCTTCCCGCGGGAGGCTCTACAGCAGTCCGCTGGACAGTCCGGCTCCTCTACAGGGGCGTTCCTCAACGCCGCTGGCGAGAGGATACCGCCCGTCCCCTGCCAAAGGGCTGTCGCTCAGGACGAGGGGCGCCGCAAGAGGAAAACTCGCAAGTCCCTGCAGAGGGAGAAGCTCGAGCAGACGTTCAAGGAGAAGGGCTTCCTCATTCAGACCCAGCAGCTCGAGTCCGCGGAAGGTGCCACCTACTGTAAGTTCAGGCAGCTTCGGAAGTTCACCAGGTATCTGTTCAGAAGCTGGAAGGACTACCTTCCCGGCAATGTGCGCGAACTGACTGGCGCCGCGGACGGCGAGGTACCCGATGGGGATGTCGAAAGTGACGCCGGCGTGTTGCCCTCGCCTGTTCCCCATCCGAACATGGTGGACGTGTCGACGGGGTTCATCGACGAGCATCGAGCCCTACCACTGACGTGAAACGTCGGCCGTTGCTGCCCGAGGCGATCGGTCGGTTTCAACTTGGCGCTACTTTAGCCGGCTTCGTGGCCTCACCGCGGTATGACGCGGGAGGCTCGCGGGCACTTTGGCGAGAGCCGACGATCGGCTCGTGATTTAAACGGACGCTCTGCTCGTCTGATCTCAGAAATTTCGCAGTACAGGAGGACTCCCTGATAGCTTCGCGATTATGGACCAACCGCGAACTCCTTCAGAGGTTTCAGAAAGGTTCGCGACTGTCTGCACGTCAATGCCTTCGAGCTGTTTATGGAATTGGAAGGCGAGGCGTCAAATTCGTGGTTGAATCACACACCAGCAAAGAATTCAAAGAATTAAAAGAATTTTCTAAACTACAGTAATTTAGAAGTCAGCGATTGTGCACACAATCAGATAAAAAATTATGCAAATATAGTCACGCGACGTGGCCGCGCCAATTTACTAAAAGCATTTAGAAGGAAAGCAAAGTGAAACTTAAAGTATATATATTTCAATTTTACATTTATTAGTAGTTGTTAACCCATGGTATTTCTTTTCTGTGCGCTCGCTTCGTGTGGCCCGGTGGGCCAGTCGCTTAAGTCGGTCCCAAAAAAAAGGTGGGGATAGCTCGCGAACCTTTATGGAGTGTTCGAGACGAACCTATACAGGAGTCCTACTGTACGTTGAGTCGAACGATTTAGGGAAGTGGGAAGGACGGTTCGACTGCGTTCAGGGTGTCTTGATGTTGAAACTAACTTGACTCCTAATATCAATTGCAAATAAAAAGGATTCAACAGTTTGGAGAAGACTGATCGATGAGAGCGGCCTTACTCTTTGTTCGCGAACACAGAGATCGATTTAAATATATTTTTATGCCTAAAATAATGTGTCGTGAAGATGATGCAGGTGTGTATGGATCAAGTGAAAGTTTGAGTACAGAGTTCGTCGACGCAGAAATTTATGGATATTAAGTGGGTGATTGGAATGATTGGTAACGTTGGGATAATTGTATTTTGATAACCAAGTTTTTAACGTGTACTTGAGATACTCGAGTCGCGATATTTCTTTGTTCTGTTTCGAGCTGTTTAATTAAAGTAGAATGAGCTTGAGGCTTGATAGGGACCTACGTTACAGCTGCTGCAAACATCACTTGCATTTATGGCATTCAGCGATGTCTAACTGCCATATTATCGTACCGTTACGGGTTCCCGTGATTTGTAGTTGGCGGAAAGTGTAAGTAAGGTAATTAGAGGGAGTTTTGTCATCCAGGGTTGGACGTATTTGTGACCTATACATTTTACTCGATATCGTGGGGTATTTAGTAGGGCTGGGACTATTTGTCGAATTTTTCGGTATTCGCATATTCGAATCCTTCAGTTGCTTAATTATTTGACGAATATAATTCGAAAATCCAAGTATTCGAATATAATTCGAAAATCCAAGTATTCGAATATAATTCGAAAATCCAAGTATTCCAATATAATTCGAAAATCCAAGTATTCGAATACTATTCGAATATATAAGTATTCGAATACTAATGTATTCGAATAGTATAGCGTGAATTATAAATCAAGTTCTTTAGGTTCATTTGTCAGGGTGAAATCTTGTAAGCTAATTTTGACCCACTTCATACCATACTATTCGAATACATCAGTATTCTAATAGAGCAGTATTCGAATAATAACATTCGAATACTTGTAAAATATTCGAATATTAAATTATTCGAATAGTCCCAGCCCTAGTATTTAGGACGAATGGCAATTTCGGTTGTTTCTTACGAGCAGGCTTGAAAGTCAAATGTGTTAAACACGCAGGACAATTGCTCAAGTTTTATCGGCTATCGATGTGAAATAGTTATATGGGTACATAAATATGCACCAGGACTTTGCAAGATGTGTAAAACACGTCTACTTGAATCGCGTTTAAAGTACACCACACTATTCCTGCAGGAATACATGATCTAGTACTTTCGAGATTATCATTGAAGAATATGATGAATTAAAGACAATATTTTCCGGCACAAAGTATCTGAAATTTTGAAAGTGCTATTAACATACAGTTCGCACCCACTTGCTGATTTGAGCATAGTTTACAGCTACAACTGGACCATATCGAAACGATATTTGCAGCCAGGTACAGTCACGTTCCAATTGACATGTGAATTAATTTCATTACTGATCAACTATAGCACAAGGATTTCATCGTCACCGGGCTTTATTAGCACGCTGCGCGGGCGTGTCTGTCGTTTGCGTTTTAGAAAAAACGTCGTAGTACATAGAATGTTAATAAGAAATTAACAATACAACTCGATGAGATTCAGTTGTTGCTGTGCTACTTGATAGCAGAGTTCTAGGAAATTAAATATGATCGCAGTGTTTAATTCAGATCTGCGATGGTGATCCATAACTTGCTGCTAATCGACAAGTACGTAGTACATACAACGAGACCTCTGGATAATTATACATTATGAGATTCAAAAATTTATAATTCATTTCACGCAAAAAAAGCAATACTACAAAACTCGATGAAAATACAATACTATGAGGTACACTGGCTAATCTTTAGCAAAACAGTAGGAGTACGTAACATTATTTTCTGTTCACACTCATCTTGACGCTTTGAGTGGCGCAAGCTTTTAAAAATTGCTACTTCAAGTTGGTCAGGCGATACTGCCGTCACATGGATTAATAATGTGGGACCAGGAACCCCATAAGAGGGAGCCGGAAATAAGAGGCCTTGGAGGGTCTGTGTTTGGTGGAGCTGGTTAGGCGGCTGCCCAGAAGAGTTGAAAGGCGATTACTAAAAATAATGTGTAATCAACTACACAATTACAGTTTAATCGTAATTTGTAAGATGTAATTAGATTACATTTTACCCAACTCTGCTGCCCAGTACGCCGAGTATCCGCAGTATCGTGGGTTCGAGTCCCATCGTCCGAGGTCCTTTTCTCCGTGGCTCCCGAACACATAGGAATTATGAAAGATATTCCTACAATAATAATAATAATAATAATAATGCTATGGAGAAACTTTTGCTTATGAGCCCCAAGCAAATATTCGAAGATACTCGGACAGTACTTCCGATGCTTTCCAGAAAATATGACCATCGAAGCACACCGAACTCGTGCGATCATCTGCAAATCAGCAAGTAGGTGCGACGCTGTCTGTCGCGTCCTCAGTCCTGCAACAGTGTCTCAATCAATCCATCGATGTGAAACTCGATTCTTGTAACGGTGTAATTGAAATCTGTAATTAGTAACCGGAGAATGAGAGCGGGATAGGAGGGATGGGTGAAAGGGAGGAGGGGAGGGAGAAAACAGGTGGCGATAGCCGCGACGATAACGTCGTCGCGGCTTGTTTTAATAATAATGTAAATTCGATCGTAGCTCCGTGCCAAAGATGGGAGACTGGAATGTACATAGCGCTGAAAGAACGTGTTAACCAAAGAGTGGTTTCGTGCTCACCGATTAGAAGCGGATGCAACGATAATCCTGTGTTTGAGAGGGGGGGGTGGGTGGGGGGTGGGCAGGGGTCGTGTGGCGATAAATTCAGGTTTCCATCGGCTCGAGCCAGCCGGAGGGGACCTCCTCCGGCCGATTTTGCAATGCATTTCGCGGGGCTCGTGCCTCGAAACGCGGAGGACAGAGGAGGAAAAGGCGTGGGGCAAAGAGAATGGGACTCGGCACAGTGGAGGACAAACAAAGTGGTGGATAGAGGAAACAAGCGATGCCCGTCGGTTATCGATATTTTATTTTATTTTTTAATCGTAAGCTACACGTCGGATTATTTAATAACGCCTAACGAAATCTAGTCTTATTTATACTCTTTGTTAAATCAAACGCCGTGGTTTTTCTCTTTTTTTTATTATTATTACAACATACAACGGTCTATTTATGTACGTATATGGCGGTCGGCGTTTCGCGTCGATTCAAGCGCGACGAAGGGGGATCGTGTGTGCGAATGATCACCAAAGGATCACGGGGAGAGTGTCCTGAAGTGCTCGCTGCGCTCGTCCTTCGACAGGACACGTATCCGTTGATTTCTCGTTTCCAACATGCCGGACCGCGGTTTCGTCGCGTTGCGAAGCTCCGCCTGCGCTCGGAGGCTGGGGAACGCTCGGGCGATGGTTAGTGGAGAAACGAGGGGTGAGGTGGAACAGGAACCGTCCTATATCCGTATCGTTATTATCCTGTGCAACGTGAAACCATTTTGTACGTATTGCCGATTGTAAATTGATAGATTCTTATAGTCTGTAATAATAAAACGTAATTGTTACTGATACATTTCGAATGCCTGCACGTTTATTCAAATATTAGTTATGGGAGACACTTTCCCATTCCCGATTGACAATTTTTTTGACAATTGAATTCTCTGAATTGAATGGAGAAAATTAATTTAGAAATTACCGTAAAATGGGGGAACATCGGCAGACGGGGACAACATTGGCATACACCGAAATTACGTTGTTTTACGTCAGATTAGTAAAACTTAGCCTGTTAATGCTATTTATATGATGTGCCTACGTTACGAATTGATTTTAGTTGAGATGTAAAAAATAAAATAAAATAAACAAATTTAAGTTTACTGACCTCAGATTAGTAAAACTTAACCCGTTAATGTTATCTACATGATGTGCCAATGTTACCCCGGTACACTAACGTTTTTAACATGTATTAAAGAAGGAAAGGACACAAGTTTTATACATTTTGACACTTTTAGTACAATTACAACACATGCAATGTTATGATAGGATACTTAATGTAAATGTAAACATTTTAAGTTTTAAAATGTTCCCCCATTTTACGGTACATTGCAGTTGAGTCTATCCTATATTACAAAATATTGCAATGGAGAACGTAATTTATAAGTTATAGCACGTAATGGAGGTATATGCATACAGAGATTCGTCTATGAAAAAGATCGAAGAACTTAAATTAGAATAGAGACAAATATATGGGCGTATATAGGTACCACTGAAAAAAAAATAGAGAAAGCTATTTAATCAATCCTGATTTTATACAATTTTTTCCTCCTTTTTTGAGGTACCATATGTCCCCAAATTCTTCGCTCTATTGCCTAGATTATTTAATACTAAGTAGTCTTAGGGGGCGGAGAACATTCCTGGGAGAAACATAATTGGATCTGCTCTGAAGGGTTTCATTGATGCACCGGTAGGGCCGAGGGTCCCAGTGCATCGGGCCCACGACCCACGGCGCAAGTTGGCTGGACAGGTAGACGCGTGCACCAGCACACGCATGCGTGCACGCAGAAAAGGGATAGGGATGCGTGTGCACGCACTCTACGACCGATTGGTCTCTGCTTCGGTGAGTACAGCCAGCCATTCATGCATACGCCCATTCATACGTCTCTCCGGCTCACCTTGAAGACTTTTTATCGCCGTTCGATGCGGTGGACGTGGCTTTGAAGCGGCGCTCCGTCGGAGCCTCGCGACAAAAGCATCCTCCTGCGAGTATCCTCCGAAAGAGAACCTCCATGTTGTTTCTCACGAATTTCGCTCCAACTGACCGTGAATTCACCGAAATTTTTTAAGAAATCTGAAATCTAGATGGAGGAATTCTTAGCGTGGGAACAGTGAAACCCTACTGTCACGTTAGATCCTTCGTAGTGTTTTGATTACTCTTTGAGCTTTCGCCATTTATAATAATAACTTTAAGTATATTAAGTAATATTTCCTTTTCGACTCTTATCTTCCCTTTGATGCAGGCAAAATTTGTGTCTCCACTTTTCCTAATCTTCTCCTAATTAGTAACTTCTCAGCGTGAGTGAGAAATCGATTTCAGCAAATTTTAAAAGTAACAATCAATCAATATTAATTTAGTGCAAAGCTGCCACCTGATTTTTCTGAGCAAGCACGTGTCATCGTTGCCATTAACGTCGTGTCTATTTTCAAATTTGATTGCTTCTCCTTGTAAGAGGGGCACGAGCAAATTCAAGTGATTGTTCAAAGAGCTAAGCGTGACTTTTCCAAGCGAGTACGTGTCGTCGTCTTTCTTCTCGACGTTGTCGTTGTCGTCGTCGTTCAGTGTGGCGCGCACAATGACTGCAGGTTTCCTAATACGGCCTCGCCGAGGAGCCCGACGAAAAAAAGAGGAATTTTGGCCACCACGAGGGGCCTGGGAAGGAACGTCTTTCGTTAGACGCTGCGCGGCACAGAAATTTCATAATCAACCACCGGCAGCTTCGACGCGAAATGTTTTAACCTGATATGGAGCCAGAGATAGTATTAAACAAAAATTGCGAAGCTCAACGGTGTGCATCTTTTAAACAAACTGGAGGCTAGCAAAATGATGACTTAAACCCCACTTAATTCCACCTAGACTACATCATAATCCAATTTAATTAAAATCCCTGAACACCTTGCGCAAAATTTCAAAGTCGATGGAGTGTATTTTTTAAAAAATTTCTCAACCAGCAAAATGATGATTTAAACCCCAGCTAATTTCCCATGATCCACATCACAAGTACTACTTCAATTCCATCAACATACCCAACACCGAGTGCAATGAGCTATTAACTTAGGGCGACACAGCCCTGCTTAATTTCAGAAATTAGGATTAATGGTGCATACCAATTTCGCCACACTCCGATCGAAAATCCCTCCAGAAACTTAACACCACCCTATACAGCACCGCGGGTGCCCCCTCATAACCGTTCGATTCGGTGTCTCCAGCGATAACGAAGGACATCATAAATCCGATGCACGTCGCCGTTCTTAACACACGTCATCCCTTACCCGGTCAGACAATTTACGCCCGTGTAAAAATAAGCTCCAAGTACGGCTAGCTGCCCGGCGCGATAAAGAATCCGCGGGACTCTTGTTTCCACGCGCATTATCCAGCCAAGATACCCCGGCGGGACACGGAGCGCGCGAGACAAATTGAAGTTTTTCGCGAACGAACCTGTCCGTAGAACCGCGAACCTGTCTTCCTTCGGCCGAGCCGGCCACGGCAGGCCCTTTCTATCCGATCCTGCTCGCCCGTTCGCTTCACGCTTCACGCTCGATTCAACGGCTCGCTATCTTCTTCTCGTCTCAACGGAGGCGGACGCACCTTAAATCGCCGATTTACTGGACGCGCGAACTCCTTATCTTTCTTGCCGTATAAGGGACCCGACGACCCGCACGCGTTTGGACAAAGGAGCTTCTCGCAGCTGCTGCTTTTCGTTTCCCACGAGGAATTTCGGTAAAGATTCTTGGGATCTTTGGGGGGCCTTTGCACGAGTAGGATGGACTTTGTCCACGAGGGAGTAATTTGACAATTCTGCTCATTTTGTACGAGTGAATTTTCTAATGCAGCTGGTGGGTCGCTAAGTGCTTTATGAGGGGTTGCCACGGTTTCTGGGGTTCTTTTTAAATATTATTAACCCTCTAGGTACGGGGATGTTTTAAACTTAACGTAGAATTTTTTTGAGCGTTAAAGTAATCTATTCTATACTTCGGATTTGGAAACTACTCGGTTGGAATGCTGAGAATGTGAAAATGATTGATTTATGGTATGGGACGTAGGAGTCCCACCCGGACTTACGGGTAATATTTTGAACATTGATCGGAAATATAGAAAACAACATAAATACATAATTAAATGATTTTTTTTTATGTGGGAAATCATGTTTGAGCAGTAAGTAGTAATGAAAAGTAATGTTACAATTTTTAATATCTAGGGGAAAGGTGGGATAGTTGATCAGCGGGGATACATGATCATATCAGTTTATATCACACCTTAAATAATTAAATACAAACATAGCAAACCATTATTATTATTTTAATAAAGAAGAAAAACTGTGATCAACTATCCCACCTTTCCCCTATTTTGTTTTTTATGGTAATCGTAAACACAACTGTTGCTTTTGTTACAGACATCTTGTTGCTGTAGTAACGATAAATAACATAAACACTAATAAAAACATGTAATTATACACGATTTAACAAATAATATAGAATAGTATGAATATTTAAAGAAATAAGAATGACATATAAGTACTTAACAATTTTCATAAATATTTACTCCTAAGTCCTGGTGGGACATACAGGTCCCATAACTTTAACCCGAAATATATCTGCTTAATATTATTTATTACATTTTTTCTTTGTATAAATAGCCATTGTGATAATTGGCGCAATTTACGGATATCATTAGTTTTGTAAAACTATTACTTTACGACAATGTTTTTAAATGGGATTCTTTTTTATGGGATTACATATATACTTGGCGCTTTTTTTGTAGCTTTTTTAAAAAAGGTAATTTTGAGGGGATAACTTTAACCCGAAAGCCCCTATATATAACGTAAATAGAGTGCAGTGCCCATACAGTATTTTGTCAAGTAGGACTCACTTTTACTATATATATATATATACTTATTTTACTATAAAAAGTTCTTTTACTTACTTATATTTATAAAAATTGTCGACAAATTGCAACAGGCACTGATCACGATCAATAGCGTCAACTAGATTCATTTGTTTATGACAGAACAAAGTTTAATTTTGGGTTCTGATGGTACAAACAGTTTCTTCCCTGCCTAATAAAAGTCACTATACCTATTAAACCTCGATCTCATTGATGGAACGTAAATAAAAATGTGTTTGTCTGAATGGGACTCTGGAGTCCCACTCGTCCCTAGAGGGTTAAGTTAGAATTATAATCCGAAATAGCTATTTTTAATGTTTTTTTTTTACCTTATTAAATTTACCTTAACTTATTGGGTTGGTGAGGGGTCTGCAGGTTATTTGAATATTAGAAAAGGGAGTTGGGACTCAAAAAAGGTTGGGGAACACTGTTATATAAATATCTAACTTGTGGGATACTCATTTTATTATTTGATACTTCGACTTATTTTCCCCTTTTACATCGCCCTTCCATTACCGTAGTTCCACCTGGAAACAGCTTAAACAAGTTCCATTAAATTGCCCCTCGATCCTCCTACATTCATGCCAGAGTTTCCACACAGCTTCCTCATCGTCTACCACAAAGGACGAGCACCCAACGAATTTCAACCACATCGATGCCTCTCGCAAATAAATTCATTTCCAACTACAGACAAAACGTCCGTGATAATATATTCGACGAGTTTGAAACATTCGTCAGGAGGTGTGGGCGGAGCCACCGTTTTAAACAACTATCTGCACGCATTTAATTAAATCGAAGCTCGACCGCGGATGGCACGACGACGCCATACAAGGTGGCCTGGTCTTAATTTGGCATTGGCAAAATAGTAACGCTGGTGTGGCTTCACGCTTTCATTGTCCTGTCTTACCAGCCAGGGTTCAACGAAACGTCGCTGCCCCGGTAATTAATTAACCGTATTTCGTCGAACAGCTTCCATTTACGCGCTCGCCACGGCTGCGCAGGAATCCATCGCGGGAAAACATCGCGGAATTATCTTCGGTCTGATCGCGAAATGCGTACTTCCTTTTAAGCGGTTCGTTCGATACCAGACCGCTTATTAAAGCGTGCTCGAGCTTCTGCAGCCTCGATTTATCAGGGCGTCCCATAAACGATGGAAATTTCTGTTTCTTCGATTGCTGGCTTCCTGGGAGATCGAGCAGGCTCGTTTCTTATCGGGAGGTTAATTATTTATGTAATCGTAGAAGATGCTTGTAGAAGCCTCTGCTTGGTGATTGCTTTGGGAATGGAGTAATGAGCTGCACGAGGGAACAATAAGAATGGTTGTGGGATTCGATGAGGTAAATTTTTGTATGCCCGAAATAAAGTTTCAAATGATTTCGAATTTCCTTTGAAATAGTAAGATATGTCTTCTTAATTGACCATTTGCATTAATTTGTCTGTTAAAAATTACGAATATTATTCAGAATAGTGTAGTAACGAATCCACTAGTCAGGGATATAAATCTAAAAGGGATGTACATATAAAAAATATTTCTTAAAAATTTTCAGAAAATTATATGTGATTCCAGAAATTCTAAGGTGTAGTACCTACCTACGAGCTTTGTTATATTAAGGAAAAGTTGAGAAGACGCGTACAATTTTCAAACAAACGTGATGAATAACAAAATGAAGCCTGTGCCAGGATTTGTAATATCAGTTCGTCATAAATTTCGCGCACAGGTAACCGAAACTTTATACCTGATATCCAAACACCCACCAACTCTCCCCGCTTCTTAACTACCACCCTATTTGTTTCATGTATTCTAATTATCGAAATGTCCCCTGATATGACTAAAGTCGAACATAGCTTCGGACCCGCCAGTATTATTTCTATGCTGCATCCTCTACTATGTAGTCTACGAGGTTAGTCTACTATTCTATCACAGTTCCCACACATCCTAACGCAATTTCAACATGGTTGCTACCTCAATTCCAAACCATTTCTCAACATTATTCCTACCCTATTCCCACAAATTATTCCTATCATCGACGAAGTGGTCTATCTTCCTACATCTTTTCCACGCGCAAAGTTGATTTCACAATCTTTGCATATAAACTCTTTTATTTTTTTTCCGATTCTAAATACATGAAGTAAAGGTTAAATTGGAAAGATAATTTAATTCTTTATTCGTTTTACATGAAACTATGTTGTAACACCTATCGTATTTTCTATAATACACAAGTCAGGTTATTAAAAATATTTTTCTTTATGTTATAGATAAAACTTGGGAATATTTCTCCATGGACAAGAAATTGCAGTGGGACAAATGATGGAAAGCTGTTAACCTCAACAATGAACATAAGAAAACAGTGATTTTATATATACAGTGAAGTGATTATATAGACTAAGAGTGAAAATATATTTATTATTTATATACTTACATAAATAATCATTTGTACATGATTGTATCACTTTTTTGTAATATTTTGAACATGCTTTAATGAAAATAAAGAGAAAAATACTATACAAAACTGTGTTATCATTGAAAAAACCCTCTTCCCACGAAAAATGCACAAAGTTGCAAAACTTGACTAATAACGAGAACGCACAAAGTTGCAAACCGAAATTTGTCTTCCCGCGAAAATAGCACAAAGTTGCAATGGCCAAAATTTTTGCAACCTTGTTGCAAATGAAATTGGGGTGTTCTAGAAATAAAATCCCGGTTTGCAACTTTGTGCGTTTTCACGGGGAGCTCAACAAAGTTTCTAACCGGAATTGGACTCCCCGCGAAAATGCAACAAAGTTGCAAAGGACAAAATTTTTGCAACAATGTTAGAAATGAAAATCGCCTGTTTGCGAGAAAAAAACCCGGTTTGCAACTTTGTTGCATTTTCGTGGGGCGTCCAAATCCGGTGAAATCGGAAGTCTGAGGATGATATTCGAAGATTTTGGCGTTCAACAAAGTTGCTAACCGGAATCTGACTCCCCGCGAAATCTCAACAAAGTTGCAAACCGAGTTTTTCTCTTGCGAACCGGCGATTTTCGATTCCAACATTGTTGCAAAAATTTAGACCCTTGCAACTTTGTTACATTTTCGCGGGGCGTCCAAATCCGTTGAGATCGGAATAGTCTGAAGAAGATATTCGAAGATTTTGGCGTTCAACAAAGTTGCTAACCGGAATCTGACTCCCCGCGAAATCTCAACAAAGTTGCAAACCGAGTTTTTCTCTTGCGAACCGGCGATTTTCGATTCCAACATTGTTGCAAAAATTTAGGCCCTTGCAACTTTGTTACATTTTCACGGGGCGTCCAAATCCGTTGAGATCGGAATAGTCTGAAGAAGATATTCGAAGATTTTGGCGTTCAACAAAGTTGCTAACCGGAATCTGACTCCCCGCGAAATCTCAACAAAGTTGCAAACCGAGTTTTTCTCTTGCGAACCGGCGATTTTCGATTCCAACATTGTTGCAAAAAATTAGACCCTTGCAACTTTGTTACATTTTCGCGGGGCGTCCAAATCCGTTGAGATCGGAATAGTCTGAAGAAGATATTCGAAGATTTTGGCGTTCAACAAAGTTGCTAACCGGAATCTGACTCCCCGCGAAATCTCAACAAAGTTGCAAACCGAGTTTTTCTCTTGCGAACCGGCGATTTTCGATTCCAACATTGTTGCAAAAATTTAGACCCTTGCAACTTTGTTACATTTTCGCGGGGCGTCCAAATCCGTTGAGATCGGAATAGTCTGAAGAAGATATTCGAAGATTTTGGCGTTCAACAAAGTTGCTAACCGGAATCTGACTCCCCGCGAAATCTCAACAAAGTTGCAAACCGAGTTTTTCTCTTGCGAACCGGCGATTTTCGATTCCAACATTGTTGCAAAAATTTAGACCCTTGCAACTTTGTTACATTTTCGCGGGGCGTCCAAATCCGTTGAGATCGGAATAGTCTGAAGAAGATGTTCGAAGATTTTGGCGTTCAACAAAGTTGCTAACCGGAATCTGACTCCCCGCGAAATCTCAACAAAGTTGCAAACCGAGTTTTTCTCTTGCGAACCGGCGATTTTCGATTCCAACATTGTTGCAAAAATTTAGGCCCTTGCAACTTTGTTACATTTTCGCGGGGCGTCCAAATCCGTTGAGATCGGAATAGTCTGAAGAAGATATTCGAAGATTTTGGCGTTCAACAAAGTTGCTAACCGGAATCTGACTCCCCGCGAAATCTCAACAAAGTTGCAAACCGAGTTTTTCTCTTGCGAACCGGCGATTTTCGATTCCAACATTGTTGCAAAAATTTAGGCCCTTGCAACTTTGTTACATTTTCACGGGGCGTCCAAATCCGTTGAGATCGGAATAGTCTGAAGAAGATATTCGAAGATTTTGGCGTTCAACAAAGTTGCTAACCGGAATCTGACTCCCCGCGAAATCTCAACAAAGTTGCAAACCGAGTTTTTCTCTTGCGAACCGGCGATTTTCGATTCCAACATTGTTGCAAAAAATTAGACCCTTGCAACTTTGTTACATTTTCGCGGGGCGTCCAAATCCGTTGAGATCGGAATAGTCTGAAGAAGATATTCGAAGATTTTGGCGTTCAACAAAGTTGCTAACCGGAATCTGACTCCCCGCGAAATCTCAACAAAGTTGCAAACCGAGTTTTTCTCTTGCGAACCGGCGATTTTCGATTCCAACATTGTTGCAAAAATTTAGACCCTTGCAACTTTGTTACATTTTCGCGGGGCGTCCAAATCCGTTGAGATCGGAATAGTCTGAAGAAGATATTCGAAGATTTTGGCGTTCAACAAAGTTGCTAACCGGAATCTGACTCCCCGCGAAATCTCAACAAAGTTGCAAACCGAGTTTTTCTCTTGCGAACCGGCGATTTTCGATTCCAACATTGTTGCAAAAATTTAGACCCTTGCAACTTTGTTGCATTTTCGCGGGAAGCTCGAAACCAGTATGTAAACTTATCAACTATTATGTGTGTTGTGTGTTGAGTGCTGTGTTGCAAGTGTGATAGTGTTGTAAGACTGCTAGTATTGTGAGGGTGGCAGCGTAGTAAGTGTGATAGTGTCGTAAGTGTGAAAGGGAATTTCGTGATAGTGAAGGTGTGAAAAATATGTAGGAAAAATGTAGGAATTGTTTGAAATGATAAATAAAATTGAAGTTATACATTATATACGTCTTTATTTTTTTTTATACACCCTACATGTTTCCACTATTCCTGTATTATCCTATATTACAGTTTCACAGCGTTTTCTCACAATTGCTGTGTTACCACGCTACATCACTTCATAGTTCTCAATTTACATTCCACACTTCACATTCTACACTGCACATTCCATACTGCACATTCCACACTTCACATTCCATACTTCAAACATGAAATTAGTCTTCCCGCGAAATCTCAACAAAGTTGCAAACCGAGTTTTTCTCTTGCGAACCGGCGATTTTCGATTCCAACATTGTTGCAAAAATTTAGACCCTTGCAACTTTGTTACATTTTCGCGGGGCGTCCAAATCCGTTGAGATCGGAATAGTCTGAAGAAGATATTCGAAGATTTTGGCGTTCAACAAAGTTGCTAACCGGAATCTGACTCCCCGCGAAATCTCAACAAAGTTGCAAACCGAGTTTTTCTCTTGCGAACCGGCGATTTTCGATTCCAACATTGTTGCAAAAATTTAGGCCCTTGCAACTTTGTTACATTTTCACGGGGCGTCCAAATCCGTTGAGATCGGAATAGTCTGAAGAAGATATTCGAAGATTTTGGCGTTCAACAAAGTTGCTAACCGGAATCTGACTCCCCGCGAAATCTCAACAAAGTTGCAAACCGAGTTTTTCTCTTGCGAACCGGCGATTTTCGATTCCAACATTGTTGCAAAAAATTAGACCCTTGCAACTTTGTTACATTTTCGCGGGGCGTCCAAATCCGTTGAGATCGGAATAGTCTGAAGAAGATATTCGAAGATTTTGGCGTTCAACAAAGTTGCTAACCGGAATCTGACTCCCCGCGAAATCTCAACAAAGTTGCAAACCGAGTTTTTCTCTTGCGAACCGGCGATTTTCGATTCCAACATTGTTGCAAAAATTTAGACCCTTGCAACTTTGTTACATTTTCGCGGGAAGCTCATAACCAGTATGTAAACTTATCAACTATTATGTGTGTTGTGTGTTGTGTGTTGTAAGTGTGATAGTGTTGTAAGAGTGCTAGTATTGTGAGGGAGGCAGTGTAGTAAGTGTGATAGTGTCGTAACTTTGTTGCGTTTTCGCGAGGGGCTCAATAGCTAACCTGAATACTTATCATATTTTGCGTGATCATAATACGATTGGTTCTTAAGACTGGAGCAATGTAGAAGTAGTGTGACGTGATGTGTTGAAGTCAATAAAGTTTGAAAGTAGGGAATGGCATGTTTAAAACAGTGCGTTAATGTAAAGATTTTAAAGTTGGTGGCCCATTTGAACGATCTGCTCTTCTTTCTGTGTTTCTGTTGCCTCAAACGTATTTCCTGATCCGAACAATCTCGGCGTTTTAGTTTACACCTGAGAATACATATGACAGACTCGAAAGAGCTTGTGGCAGTTCCAGATTGAATCCATAAGATTTTTGATCCGTAATTTCAGATACGAACCTTCCGGGTTTATACAAATGGCAATTCCTGATAGAAACTGATAAATTTTGGACCTGACAAATCCTGTTTCATCCATCGATCTGGATATCCGCATTGAATCGGATTCATTTTTGAACTGCCAAAAATCACTCCTTGAAAATCCAGGTAGTACCGCATTGAATCAGATAGATCTAGTTCAAAATTCAATGCGGTTCTAACTGGCAGTTTCAGCAGGGTGGTACATCAGCATAGAAATGTATTGACAACGACAAAATTAATCAAACGATTATGAAACTATTGTGATGAAAATGGCTACATTACTAAAGAAAATAATTGTAAAAATACAGCTGCTCCACAACCGATATCAATATGTAATAAAAAATATAAATTATTTATATAGTGCCGTATTTCATAATGGGCTTCATCCTAAGAACGGATTATATTCTTGTATTCTTTTTTTGCAACGTCAAAAATGAAAAGAAATCATACTTTTTAAACGATTTTTTTTTAGCTCCGATCCTCTGTTTGCTTCATATCTGAAAACTCGAATTTAACCCAAAACTTGGTAGGTTATGATTGAGTGACAGCCAAGTGACATTTATTGGATAAATTCTGCTTTCGAATGGCGACACCTACTGGCGTCAAGTTTTCAAGGAGGAAAACGTGATGTCACGAAAACTCTTAATCCCAAAAGTATCATTTTGATAACTATTAATTCAGAATAATTTTTTTATCTTTTAGACAAACAGCTGGATACATTAAGTAAAACCACAAATGGGTTCGAAAAAAAAAAATTATTCGCTTAATCGTGTTAAAATACCGGGACTATGTCATAAAATAAGATAATAAGGCCAAAATAGCTGCAGGGACCTGTCAATTTCGCTATCATTCGTGTATAGAGACATGGTCGCTCACGTGCCTATGGGTGGGAAGGGGAATTAGCTTTCAGACGCGACCGCGTCTGTTGATTCCTCAAGAAGAACCACATCATTTTCATCGCTTGCAAACGTTGCAATTTTACGGATATGTTCGCGAGTGTTTTTTTACCGCTTGGGTGTTTATATGCGTTCCCTCAGTGCATGCAGTGTGTGCGAGGAACGCTCATAGGCGTTCAACGCCTATAATGAAGAGATGCAATTAGAGGAATTCCGTACGCGGCGTACGCCGAGCGTTCGATTATCAGCATTCAAAGACCTAAGTATGAAATCACATAAAGTAGCAAAGATTCTTTTACCACGGTTGATAGCGAGGACATTACTGCATTCATTGACAATGGTGGCACTTGTTACGTAAGTAGATAACAAATGCGTTTAATGTCGGGAAAGTAAAAGGCACGTTCAGCTTCGGCGTGCCAGACGTTGTCAGAGCAAGTGAAAATACGTGTTACAGGCTCTCGTAACGCATTGGAACACTTCATGCGAATGGTATGATAAACGCGAACGTGCATTTGCTCGTGTTCCCCGCGTCTCAGCGCAACTGTTACTGACATTTAAATAGCGCGCGGCGGAAGTCGAGCTCCAAAGCTACGAATATGTACCTCTGCCTCGTAAGCGGAGTGTCGGATTGCGGAACTATAACTTTTCGATGCATTCAGACAGGAGTAACTTTCATGTTTCGACTTGTCATAATTTCGCAGCGCATTCCTACGTGTGTATAGCGCATAACATAACTCGTCGAGATTAATGAGTTATGTAATTAAGAAATTCATTGATAGAGGCACGAGGTAACGAGTACCAAGATAGGCGGAGAGGATAGAGGCTCGATATAGTTTTATATTCAATTTCACGGTATACTTTAGAAATATCTGTGTATTATTTTTCCCGATGGATTTTAAACAGGAGGAGGGTTATGAAATGCTGCGAAGCAATGATACGCTGGACGTGCCCGTCACTCCCGATTTTTAAATCCCCCATTCTGCCCGCTCACCCGAAACCCCATCAATCAGAATGGAAAACGAAGCCACGCGTACCGGACCTAGCGCAAGCCCACGGCGTCGTTCGACGGCCTCCAGCCGCGACAGCCGCGGTGCCCCCGATAAATTCTCCTCGATTAAGATGCACCATGTCGCCGCTCGCGCTCGCGCAATTCACGTAATTCGCGCAATTAACCCTTTAGAGCCGCATTCCCGGCCGTTCGTCGGCATCCGGGGGCCCCCGTTCGTTCATCGCGGTTTCGCGATCGGGGAACGGGTTCATGAATGAACCTGGTCGATGCCAGGCAAAAAGGATCGCTTCCCCCTTTCCTCGTCTTCTTTTTCTCCGTCTTTTTTTCCTTTCCACCGAACGCCGTCCTCGTCTGTCGTGGCGATCGCCGGACGGAGGCTTGCACGTAGAGAAACTGGTATCGGTACAATGCCGTCGGAATACGCTATCGGGTTCCCTCTATCTGGCCGCTATTTCAGCCTCCTGTTGGTCGCGGGACAAGAAACAGACGCCACCGGAAATCATCATTCTCCTCCTCCTCCCCCCTCCCCCCGCGTCCTCCTCCGTCTCTCTGTCGTGGGTAGGTTTAATCGAGGGAAAACCGGAATACGGCGCGAGCTGACTGACAACAAGAGCAACCTGTCCCCGCGCGGGATTCCGCGCTCATATTTTTCACGTCCGACGCGGTGTCGTCCGTTTTTCTACGCGCATCCTCTCTGGCGATTAATTAGACGGCTCCTCGAGCCCTGCTTTGACAGAGACCGTGTCTTGGATGCTTGTTAACTCGCGGAAGAATTTGTGTTTACGCGTTATTGGCAGTCGTGGTTGTGCTAGCACTGTGAGCGGCGTCGGGGATTTGCAGCATTTACATTAGGGTGGCTCGTATTTGCTCTCGGTCAAAACCCCCAGAACTAGGGATGGGATCAAGTTCAATATGTAATCACGAAACTAAGTCCGGGGCAAAGTGGGCCGGAAAAAGTTTGAAGTCGAATAAAATTTTTCCCTTTCAATAAAAATGTGTGGAAATAGATTTATAATTTACTTTCAACATTACTATTGATAAGTGACGAATAGCAATACTTAAAATAAGCTTAAAGTATAGTAATATTCAATTTGAACAGAAAATTCCAAATGAGCTACTATGTAAAATGAGCTATTATCCGGGGTAAAGTAAGGCACAACAAAATAAGAACTTTAATTAAGGATATAGGTAAATATTAACCCCTTGCGCTCGATTGACGTGTGTAGCACGGCAGTTGCTGGCTTATTTGCACCGTGGTTGTCAAAAACTGTGGTAGACTTTTCATTTTTTTAAGGTTAGATTGTGTTACATCACGCCGCGTGGTTTTCTAGTCAGCTGACAGGTTAGGGATATTGCGCACATCACTTGCGCACTGGTTCTTAGCAGCCATTTACAGCTCAGTTTACCCCGGTCACTTTACCCCGAATGCGTACTCAGTGGAAAATGAATTATTTAATAATGTTAGTATTAATGTTTTCTCAAACGCGTGTACATGTATGTTTATAAGCTTGTTATAAATACGCAGAAAAAATTTGGAGTTAAAATAACACATTTAAGACCCATTTATCCAAAAAGCTAAATTGAAAAGAAAACCAATTGGAAGTCTCTAAAATTTCATTTTTAATTTTTTAAATGAATTTCCATTTTTCGATATCTAAATGTGCATAATTATCATTGTGGTATTACACACACTTATTACATCACCAAAATTTGTAAATAAATTCTATTGTTAAAGAATAAATTAAGGAAGCTCATTTTACCCCGAGGTTCACTTTGCCCCGGTCTGCCCTACATATAACATATGACTTAAGTTTTCAAATCGTACTGGTACGATTGCAGTGGTACGATTTTACGAAACATGATTGATGAATTTATTTATACACATCGATTTAAACTTCATAATAAATGTAATATGTACATAAAATGAGTGTGAAATATTCTACAATAAACTCGCTTTTAGAAAAATAGAAAAATGCAGGATAAAACTGCATTGTTTGATTCATATCAGCTAAAATAAACTGTTAAAATGTCATCAATCATACCTGATTCTTTCATTTTTCTGAAGTGGTTCGAATTCTACGTGGCGCTCCGTGCTCTGCTACAATAAAAACCAGCGTCGACAGTAGCCAGTATAACTCGACGTAGGATTATCGCAAATAAAAGTAGTCCACATTACATTTACTTAACTTCATTATCATTAACACTTAATTTACATGGCAAATACACAAAACACTCTTAGCATTTGTAGGTATTGAGGAATAATATTTGATTGACAATTTTTGGTTTTAATCTATTTCGTTTTTTACTAACGACATTTCCTGCTTTCGAAAATATTCTTTCTGATGGGACAGACGTTCCCCTGCTGCACAGGTAATCACGAGCTAGTTTCGTTAAAATGGGGTAGTGAATACTATTAGAGACCAAAATAATAAAGGATTATCTTTACGATTCGCGTACTGTGATTTTAAATAATTTCGTACCTCTATAGTAATGCCGGATGAACTAGACACGTGCTCGTTTGTTGTAGTAACTTCGGTATCAATGGATGACCATAGGATGGTCAGGGTTCGATTATACTTGCAAGTACCGCTGACGTTTCTCAAAGTTCTTATGAAGATTGCGAACCTTTCTCGTCAAGGTTCGAGTCTACTTGAAAGTAGTGTTTTTTTTTTTCGAAGTACTCGTGAACTGTTCGAAATTATACAGTCAGATTCAAACCTACTTCCAATATACTTGATCCCATCACTACCCAGAATAGTTTCAAATAATAACAAAACAATCTGCGTAAAGTTTCAGCCCGATCAGATCTCAGGAAATGGTGCCCCTGGGCCTTTGAACGTTTAAATAATTATTTAACTGCTCACGAAGTCGATTTTATATAATACCTTCCAAGTTATTGATTGAAAAACTCCCCAGAACAGTGCATAAATTTCGTGCCCCTTTATCGAAAAGTTGCTTGCAACGTAGCAGTGGATCGCGAGAGGGTCCCGAAAACCGTTTCCTTCCCCCCGATTCATCTGACTGGATCAAGCACCGCGAACGTTCAAGCGCGCCGTAATATCTGGGGAACGTGCATCGCCAAGTTTCGCCACGACACAACGATATCGTGGGCCCCGGCGCGTACACCAGCTGGTCCAACTTCTTGTCCAGCGTCGACAGCTGCGACGAAAACGAAAAATCGGAATCGGAATCGGCGGGAGCAAGAACCCCCGACCTCTGGAGGGGATGTGAAGGATTGGAGGCGGCCTAGTGGGGGGAAGGAAGGACTGAAGCAGAAGATGCAACTGCAGACGAGACGGTGCAACGGATTGATGGAACCGGATGCAACGAAACGCCATAGCCGGTTGGGTTTGATGCTCCTTTCGAAACGCGTGCACCACAACAGCGTTTCAATTTTCGTTTACCACTGTCCGCAGTAGCTGCACCACTCTCTGGGTAGATTCAGTCCGGTCTCGCGTTATTATAAAACAGTCGAGACGATGCGCGAATAAATGTTCTGCAGCAGATAAATTCTGCTTTATCTTCGGATGGATACGATCTCGGGAGGTCCTTCTTTCGCGAGTGCACACCTCGTGGCACGACGTTGAGTTCTTCAACCTTGGCGGCAGATGTCGGATGCACGCAGCCGCATGCTCGAAGTGAATGTAAAAACTGGATGCAATATGTTGTTTTATACTTTTTTCTAGAAGAAATACTCTATTTAGCAGAGCTGAGCAAAATTTTTATTTAAATACAAATTTCGAATATCGAATGAATGTTAGAAAAATTGTTCGTCATGCGGCGAACAATAAGTTTCAACAAATCCTTTTAAACACGTGTTACTAAAAGGTTGGACATTCGAAAAATGAAATAAAAAAGATCCATTTTTAGACCGGAACCTCCCGTTAAGTAGTATCAAGATATATTTTTTTAATGCTGGCGCGGTAGCTCTGCAAGAGTAACTGTTATGACCAATTATAACTTGTTTGTAAAATGGTAAGGTATAATTTAAAATAATTTTTTTTTTAAATTTCTGCAATTTCAAACGTTTACCACCATCACACAACCTTACCAATCCGCAAAGAAACTGTAGAATAACAGGGTGTCAGTAATGAAAAGGAAACACTAAAGAATGGTAGATATAGTATATTCAACTTTAACTAATATCTCATAATAATAATCATGTATGTATAGTCGTATAGATAATGTCGGCGCGAATGTACAATATTTGACAGGTTGAATAATTACGAACGATTCGTTAAAATAGTGTCAGCACTTACTCATAGTATTGTATATGTATATATGTATAATATAACGTTATAACGCATACATCACACTTCGGTTCACCCTTCGTCCATTAGCATCTGCACTGTTCTCCTCGCTAGAACGATCCTATTTCTTTCAATTGTTGCTCTTTAAAACAGGTCGAAGGATGGACCATGGCAGAATGTACAGTTCACAAGCTCGACTAATTAATTTAAGTAAGACCTAAGAGTGTCGCTTGAATCATTGAGAGCGTGCTAGCCACGTTTATTAATTGGAAGGACACTTGCAAAATACCTTTGCCGCGGAAAAGATCTATCGCGTTCGATCGTGGCCGCCGTGAATCGCTGTGTTCCATCCCGATAGGTTAATCGCTAACGATAGAATGTCACAGACGATCTACCAGCATCGATAATATGCTACAAGCGTTTTTTTTTTCATTCTCCATACCTCCTCTTTGTCGGTAGTCGTGTTGTGTTTTTGTACTGGCTGTGTTGCGAGCGCATCCTTGCGGATCCTCAATCCCCCCTTGCAAAAAGTCATGTTAATCGGTTAATAATTTTTGTGTGCTTTTGCTTCTTCTTTAGCTGGAACCCCCATGAACGATTTTAAAAGTTTCTCTAGCGTTTCTTCAGTGTTTTCTAAGTTTTTAAATGTGTCTTTAAGATGTTTTGGGGGGTTGTTATTGGATGGTGTGAGTTATCTACGTTAGTGGTGAATAAATTGTAGGTAATTGTTTTGTTTGTCTAGATTAACCGATGGATTTAGTGGTGCGTTTCTTTCAGATAGTCTAAAATGTGTAAATCGTATTTTAATCTATCGGAAGGTTAAGTCTATGTTATAGGGAAATCAGCCCCTCCACGGAGGAAATTAGTTAGGAAAATTTGATTTTCACGTGTAAAATTATATACCAAACATTTGCTTTTCTTGAAGCATGATTTCATCAGTTTTATATTTTTTAGTTGCATTTTGATGAAATCAGAATTCAGGGACTGGATATAATAGTTAAATTCAACTATCGATCACCGAAATAGAATTTCAACAAATACTACATCAAACTTAAAAAAGAAAGCAGTGAATTTTCCAGAGTTCGAAAAGGGTAGAAAGTAAACCTAGCAAAAGTAGACGTTAAGAATAATTTTAGTTTTAAAATTTTAATGAAAACCTCCTGAATTATTAATCAAAATTTATTGCCAAATTTTTCTACCAAATAGAAATCCAAAAGAATATGTTCTAATTTCGTGTAAACATTTCCAAAATCAACAACGCCAGCGCTTGACAAATTTATTCAACTATTAACAAAGAGGAACTGCAATGTTAAAATCACCAATCAAAAAATAAAAACATTCCAGTGGAACGAGTAACGTCTCAATTTCAGAGTTCACGTTCGATTAGAATTCTTCCAAAATAAACCACTCAATGAATATATAACGATATATCAATTATATATAAGAATAAATATATATAAGAATATATAATTAATACAATTTCATTGTTACGGAGAATATAGCATTTCATATAAATTTTAAAGCCAACTCCAATTCACAATCGAGTTCAGTAGATTCACACGACGGACTGTGGTTTTAATTGCTCCAGAAGTAGATCCTATCCCTATGCTCACTTATTTACATATATGCATTTACGTTTGTACAATAATGAGTATTAATAGGCATATATCTAAAGCGTACTTCTATCGTTTTTAAAACTGTGTATAATAGTATAAGAATTGCGTTGTTTCAAACACTACTAGGACCTTCCGAAACTCGTCGACCCCGATTTCTAACGTATCAAAGAGAGGACAACGTTTCCTTTAAACAGAACGTGTCGAAGCATAAAAATCCTTTAACTACCGCTACCCTCTAAACGTCTGTGCAGTTCCGTATCCTAGTCGAATTTAAATTTCACGGGCGGTAGAAAACAGTCGTAGAGAAGGCAAAAGGAATCGCAGAATTACCAGTTTTATTCCACACCTCTCTATTTATAATTCCCACTACGCCCCTAGTTTTAATTCCTTATACGTACAGTGTTTCTACCTACTTCGCGATCCTCTATTTATGTTTTTAGTTACGTTTTATCATTTTTCAACCCACTCTGTAATCGTGAGATCTGAAAGCGATTAGTCGACTAGGAACTACTTGTTCGATAACAGGACTAGAAACGAAGAGACTTCTTACAAGGTATTTGCGAAGATGAGCGCAGAGAGACGCGATACAGCGCGCCCGTTGTCGCTCGTATCAAAATCCTACGCCATGTTGAACACGTTGAAAATTATCGGCTAATTAGTATTCTTAACGACGTTAGTAGTTAGAGCTCTACGAGTCCATAGTATTGCTGAATTTCTTGCACGATAATTGCCGCTTTGTACGTTCACGTTTTCGGGTAGTTTCGAACGTGATTTAACATCTATCTTGAAAATCATTGAATGACAGATCGCTGGAACACGGTTGCAGGAGCTTTATTGCGTTAGGAGATGTGCCTCCGATATGCATTTCGAGATTTCGCAGAGAAAGGGACAGCCTTTACATGCACGCTGGTTTGTATGGTTTTGTGAGTTTTATACAGAAAAGAGGAGTCAAGTTTCAAGTTGGTGTTGAGAGTTGGGAAATGGGGAGTTTCGTAGATGTGAGTGTCGTAAGATTTTGTAGAAAAATTGGAACCTTTTACAGCGACGTTTTTCGATACGAATTGCTAAGATTTATTGTACATTTTGTTTAGTAAATGGTGCAACAAGGCCGACGGTGATTCTTTGTGAAAAGGCAAGTAGAGAACATATAAAATAAATCTTCTTGATTGGTGGCACAGATCTTCAGAAAAAGTATTTTCAATACCAAATTACTCTGGATTTGTTTTTACTCTTCTATTTTTTATACTGGAGCGTTAACGAATCAAACAAATTATTTCGGTGTTCGAGAAACTTAGAATTGAAACATTCTGCATTAAAACTTTGCAAATTTAATGTGAAGAGATTTTTTAAGTCAAATGTCAAAGTTTATATTAAAATCACTTCTTTTGGAATCTATGCAATCAACAAAGAACATTCCTTTTACATCTATTCCTTCTCTTCACGAAGAATTACCACATTCGCAATTGCACCACGATTTCTTACTCACCACATATGAAAGCAATAGAAATCTCTTACGAACATTCTGTTACAAACAAGACCATTCGTAACATGATTGTCGATTTTCACGCTCTTCCTATTCTTACAAAGCCAATGAAACGTTTTAGAACAACGGACGTCCAAAATCGAAAACACAAGTGCCTCGTGTTCTAATTTATTAATAAGCAATTTTAACAGAACGCCAGAGGCTAGGGGTTGCAAAATTTCGCTCGTACACTTATGCAACTTTCGTCCTCCCTAATCCTGCCTCATCTTTGATTATCCAAAGTCACACTCTGTTAAAGATGTTGGCCCCTCTTGTACCGATTAAGACGCACGTGCAAAAGAATGATACGATTGTACAGTTACTTCAACATTTCCAAAGTGAATTTCGACCCATCTCGCCACTGGTTCACCACCAAACCCGTGGATATCGAAAAACACACAGCCAGTGCAAAAGATTCGCCACTTGCGTAGTGGACAGGCCATAGATCGCCAATCGTTCCCATCGCCGCGTCGATCCATCTGATCACCATGCTTCTCGAGTAACAGTGTAGTAATTACTGTTATTTCGTACAGACTAACAAGATGAATGTTGTTACTCTAGGATAAAATCCTGTGACTAAGATTTCTCGGTTTAAATATCATTTCGAGTGTCAGTTCGTTTTAGCAACGTTTTCACTTTTTAAAGTTTATGATGGTAGCTCAATTAAATTCCAACGAAAATCGAGGCAACTTGGAGAAATTCGAGTAAAATTCGAGCTACGGGAATTTTTTTAAGCTTGTGAAAAATTGAGCTACGAGAGGTATTAGGGGATATGCACTAATTGATGTATTATTAAAATATTAATCAGAGATCTTATATCCAGGACTTCTTCCTTGAGTAACACGACTTATTGGAACCCCTTGCGCATAATAGTCATTGTACAGGTAACGTATTTCTGAGTCGTGAGGTTCAGATGCCAGTGGTGCAAGGTTTCTCATAATTGATTTGAATTTCAGTAATGTGTAAACTTATTAAGAGCTTAAAATTTTTTCATAGATTTTAATCCTTCAAATCGTAGAGTTATAGGATTCTAAGTTGCTTAGTGGTCGTTCGCACTCCATTCCTTTCTACAATACACTTAAATTATCACGAAGGAACAGGGATATAACAATAACAGAATATACACACGTAACATTCTTCGCTTAAAAATGATCGTAGAAAGGGAAGTTTAAATTTATACAGAAATTAAACCACATCCGTATTGGGATTTATGTATCATCCCATACAACATAGAATCGTTTAACACTCCTACTATACAGAGTTACCAAAAATCCTGAATTATACAAGACAAGCTGCATTTCAGAGCCACGGCAAGTTTCCCATTTATCATTATTAATTTTCATGGAGTCACGCGCACCATCTGGCATCTCAACTCATTTGTCGATCTTAAAAGGTTGAACATACCTGAACAGGTTGAATATCCGTTCTAAACAATTAACTTAATATTTCAAAAACATATTCTTAAGGCATCATACTTTAACAAAATCAATTTTTCCAAACCGTCCATATATATCTAACCCTTAAATCAAAGAAAGTTGGCGCACGCACCCTCCAACATAATCGTTGCCGTTTTAACAATTGCGTGCGCTGGTTTATTCGCATTGGTAACGAAGTAGAGTATGGACAATAGTAGTGAAAAGAAAATATCATTCAGCGTCGATAGGATCGCAGAGATCGGGTTACACTCGCGGATTTCCGCGAGGCCCTCGATCGTTTATCCGTTATCGTTAAAAAGGTCAACAGTATTGTCGACGAGCTACTGCTAGCAGATAGTAGAGGCAACTACGGTGATATGATTGAATTTCGTTCGTCTCCTTCCCTGTAGCTTTAAACGATTCCTTCGCCAGCCCTCTTCGCGATCTTTTCTCGCCTTACTCGCCTCGGGTGGGAATTCGACGTTTCCTGAATCAGAAATTCCACTCCCGCCTTCTCCCTGATGGCGCGTTTATTTTCTTTGAATATTGCAAACGCAGGAAAAATTATATCAATATACGATTGAATTTAGAAGATTTGAGGATGCTCTAAAATGAAATTAAATTTGTATTCAGAACCAGAAATTGTGATTTTGGTACACGATTAAATTTCAAGATCTTAGGAATATATGATTTTTCTATAATTAATTAATTTTAATTAGTTTTGACTTTTTTACTTTAATTACTTTTAATTTACTCGAATAAATCTACGAATTTGTCTATTCATATTTCGTGTCATAATTTCACATAATGTACATTCTAGAATAAAATTCAACTGGAAAAGCAGGAATGCACATTTGTATATAATTTTCAACTCAATTTCGTGAAACACCATCGCGACACAGGAAACGTCGTAGTCCTTGGTCCAGAAGCACCACGATGGAGGATCAAAGGATGTGATTTTATGATTAATATCTGCTCTTAAAAAACAGTAGCTTGATCTTCTTTCAATCATGGTCTCGTACGACGTGTGTTGTCAGTCAGTATTACTGTCAGTCGACCGATGACAGTAGAATCGTCTACATAGTTTCTATAGTTACCAAGTTGGAATCATCGACGAGTGCCGAGTCTGAACACAAGTGATGTAAACGATTCATCGACTGGAAAGCGTTAATAGATGATGACAATCAAGGGATTATTGCTTTCGATTTCGTTGCTGGTAGTACCGAAGTCTCTGTTCACTGGACAACCAGCAAAGTGAATATTAACGGGACTTGATTTCACGAAGCATTTACGTTTCCTTACTGTGCTCTGTCTTCTTTCAAAGTATCAGCAACGCCAAGCACTTTTCACACAACACTTTGGAAAAGAGATTACCTTTTCAGTAAATTGTCCTTTATTATTCGCAGGATTTTTCTCACTTGCAGGTCAAGGAAAAAGTCACCTCACAAATGTTATCAGAGACAAACCAGACAGGAATATAAATCGAAATTAAAGATCTTTTAAAGCAGCATATAAAAAGGTACCTGACACTTTGTGGCAAAAAAAAGGTAATGTTATATAATTTTTTAAGTACCCTTAGCATTCAGTATATGAATTCCCACACCAACGAAATATTTAGGAACCAACTCTTTGCTTTTCAATATTTCATCACCTATGCTGCACGCTGACCGTCGCAACCGTTCCTCGATTTAATAGATTTCCAAATTTCATCGAGTGAAAACTGTTCTACCCTCACTTAAAATTAAATGCATCGACATTCCACAACATTGTAAACAAGCGGTAGTTGTGGTAAAAGCTTAAAATCTCAAGCGCCCCTTTCAAGGAGAATATTATCAAAGAACGTCTAGCAAACCTTAAACGTGTTTTAAAAATTTCATACCGGTATGTTTTTATAAGGTTTTTTTGCAAGGGAATATTTTACGTCGGTTTTTAAAATCACTTTTCCGGGCTGGCACGCCATCACTGACACTTTGTGTTCAAAATAACGATATACACATTTTCGTGTCACAAATGAAACTTCATTACAGGGAACTAAAAATTATTCTTAAGTAACTAACAATGCCGACTTCGAACGATGTCGTTTGCACCACTCTGCACGAAACACCGTGTATAATAAATAATATCGATAATGCAGCTGTGATTAAGCGTTTAAGAATGTTTCTTGATATTTCTGTCCCATAGAATATTTTTAAATCGTAGTAACTTGCTGTCGCCAGTGGGACGACTGAAAATAGTATTTCTTCACAAAACACGATTAAAATCCTTTGGAAAAATTGCTCCAGGTGATTTGACAGTTGCACGATATAATGGAGTTTGGTCAGCAGAGACAATCAATACTAGTTTTTAAACGAAAATAGGAACGATAGACGTTATAACTTCCATTTTTCTCACGAGTATCTCTTCATATATTCATACTTTAATTACGATTTATGGTAACAAGCATAGAGTTTCGCGACTTTCGTTATGGTGTTATCATACGTTCCAATTGTGAGGTGCGAGTACTTACAGCAGAAATTTCGTAATTGCAATCCGTAACTTTAACCACTCTTCCCATCTTTCCATAGGTGATAATAAATTCATCTAACGATATTGCATAGAAACTATACATTCTAAAATGAAGAATGTTGCCTACTGATCATTTTCTGCACTTTTCATTTCGAATTCGATCATCAAGCCTCCGCCCGTGCCGATAATTTTGCAACCCACTACAGACTCGAGGCTACGACCTCAACGCTTTGCGCTCGGCTCTTTAATCATTTCCGCATTTATTCCAGAAAGCGTATAGACGTAGCTACATCTCGTCGCAGACTCTTTTTAACACCTTTTAACGAGACTGCGATGGAAGTATTTGCCCTGGCCCACGACATTTATGCTTCCTTCGAGGTCATGCGCCTTTTATGCGCCCCGGGACCCTTTCTGTCGGGCGTCTTTAGAATATTCGCGCATTCAGAATGTAAAACTGTTCAGAGGCGAATTTTCCCCGTCCTTTCAATCTCTTTTAATGCGCCAAGGGGAGGTCGCTTAATTCGGGTAAATAGGAATAAGATGTTAAAAGGCGACCCGCTATACGTTGTCTTCGGAACGATAAGTAAAAGGAACGTTCCTGCATTGTGAAAATTCGAATGTTATTAATCATTACGATATAAATATGGCTGAGAACTTATGAAAGAAGTTTAAGTAGGCATTCGGTATGACAAATTTATGAAATAATTTCAGCATTTGGAATTATTGCGAATTTTTAATTCCGGTTTCTAGAGAAATAGTGAGAGGGGAGACAATTTGGAAGTTAACCTATAGTATACCTATACATAATAGTATGGAGTTTTTAAAATGGAATGCATTTCTGAAAGTGAGTCAGTGAAGAAGAAATGAATCTTTTTAGAAAAAGGACGACCAATTTACAAATACGTCTTTGCTCAAATATGCTATAAAGCAAGTAACAAGGTTCTACATATTTCCTTTCTAGGAAATAGAAATGAAAATAAAAATGAACTTAAGGTAACAGATATAATGAATCACGAAGTACAAAATTCGACAAAATCAATCAAACACAATCCATTCGTATTTTTTTTTAATAAAACATACCTCTGTGTGACTTTCTGTACAAAACTCTGTGCGCTAAAATATCGATGAAAAGTGGCATTGGGCTTCCTTTTAACAATATCCCGTTTAATCGCTAGCTCGAATATTCCACCTACAATTTTAGATATAATCGATGATGACCCAGCGCTTCGAAAACCGATGCACAAAGCGTCAAGTGCATAGAACAGTTACATTCCCCTCTAATTCCAATTTAATATACAGCACTAATTTTGCACTTACGATGATTACGCAATGCGTATATACGGTGTCGTATACGTACACGCGCGTTATCGTTAATAAATCGATATTACACGTATTTTCGGCCGATTCGCGAACACTACTTGCTTTCCAAGATCCCCGCGGGTATATTTTGCAATTCCTATCAACAGGTATATCGATCACGCCTCTATATACGTTTATGTAACTTCGTACAATTGCAAAATACCACTCCGCGTGTATATACACAATTTTTTTTACATATTCTTACACTTGTTTCTTTACAATAACCAACAATCGTCTTCCTACAGTCGAAGAAAAACCCTTCGCCGATAAATAATCGAGTTCTACAACTGAGAATATTTACTAGTAAGATCTATCACTTAATTAATTTATTTAGTTCTTGTCTATAGGAAGCGTAGACTCGAAGCGCAACTTTAACGCGCAAATTCAAGCAACAGTCTGATCTAATTCAATTTTCCAGATTCCCTATTATTATTTTCCTTTAATCACTACAAATCTGATGAACACTACTGTGTTATATATCGCGTTATACTACTGCGTCTTTTTCTTGGATTCCCCACGTTGAGTAATCATGGTGGTCCAGGTAAGTAGGTTGTTTAAAGAAAATGATGTATTATGTGCAGGATAAAATGCTTTCTTCTTCGCAGAATTTTACTCACGATCAGTGGCTTGCATTATTCCTATTTCTCTTATTTCATCCCCTTCTTACAAGGACGCACAGAATTCAGAGTAATTAATAGAGTTGCAGTAATAAAGAGATGAAGTATTCCTATCACGTTCTAATTTACAATCCAACAAAAAATGGAATCCATTAAATCAATAAGTTCGATAACATTATTTTTCGTCGACTGAAACACTTGCATTTGAAAGTTGCGCAGAGGCTCTTCTAAACTTTCTCTCTGCACACAATCAATTACAGAAACACGAGTTTGAAATGTTATAAGAAATTGTCATACCTATCGAGTTCTCCACAATGTTGAATATAAAATAAAATGATAGACTGACTTTATTATTCCGAATACTTTTCACCTGAAATCGATCGTTACCTCACCCAATTACAAGTTACCTTATTCTGCACATAGAGGACCGAAAGGTTCGTTCGAAAGTCCATTTCTAATTAAAAAAGAAATTTGCTCACATCTGATCAGCGTTGGAGTTGAACAGCGAAGTTTGAGCTTCGTCGTTTAAGAAGTGATAAATGTCAGCCATATTTGCATGGTGATTACCTTATCAGTTTACAGTAAGTGTTCCCAGGATCTCGTCGGCGAGAATGTACGACTGCGGAGTCGAGAAATGGTTCGAACAGTCGCGGATAGTCATCATTTACAACGAGAGTCTATCGTGAAACGAAACGTTAGCATTTATTTATTGTTAACACGCGTGTAGACGCGCGTTGTTGATTGTCTCTACTCATGGTCAGCAATATAATCGTCGATTAATATACCCCGTGAAAAATTCACCAACCCCCTGTGAAAGTTCAGCGATCACTTTCGACCATAATCACTTCTATCCCACGCCTTATTTGGTCGACATAGATTTCCAAGGTAAACCAGAGTTCCACGATCGCGAGGAACATTTCTCGTCGAATTTCCTCGAGATTCAAAGCATAGAATATTCTGGTATGTAATTCTTTCGACAGTAGTCAAAACACAATAACCATCAATCGGGGAACGCCGTTGGGCGTTCACCGAGCACGTTAACCAAGTGGGGCTGGAGTACTTCCGCACACGACTTGCGACAAGTATTTCAACCCCCGTACTGAAAGGATTAAGGAATTATATTTTTGTCGTCGCGTTTTAGTGGCGATATCCTTTCGTTATTTGTTCGAAGAATAAATTGAAAAATAGTTCGTTACATCGCAGAATATAATCTTCATATGAATATTTAGGAACGAATAAAAAGTATCATAGTAATAACTGTTTTCGCAAATTTTCCAATTACTCTGCAATATATTCTTCAATACTGTACTCTGGCTTTTCAAATCTCCACCGATCCTTTGCAATATTTTTACACCGTTTTCACGAGTCGATTCAACGAGAAATATTACACGCGCTGGTGTAAAAGAGTAACGTCGAGCGGCTTGGCTTTACGAATTTGGAAAATTCGTGCTGCACCTTCGGAGCCTATATTGCCAGTATAATTTTATAGTCCTGCGATGTCGTCTACGCTATTTACAACGCTATCGTACTCTAGATTCTATTATCGATATTAATTAGTTGCGTCATAGTGGAATTAGTCGAGTGAGAGGCACCATAGAATTTTTTTTTCACTCCGTGCAATGGGGGTCAGAAGAAAGTTCGAAGTTGATAATTTTATAGATATATATAAATAACTTTAATACTAGAATTTACATATCGCGTTGGTATAACCGGCCTGTTCTTATCCTTCGATTTTATAAATTCGGTTACGGTTCCTTCTCGTGGAATTATAGTATTTTCTTGTCGTTCTTCAAACATCGAACTACCTCCTGACCACCATCCCGCGTTCGTACATGCTCGAGCGTGTTTTACAGAGTATTTTTCGTTCCTCGACGAGGCAGATAGCAAAAATACCACTCCACATCTCCGAAAACGAGCCATTTTCAGGAGGTCGAGTCCTTCGTCGCTGAAATTAAATTAAGTTGAAACGAATTTGTAATCGATTGCTTGACTAGAATCTCTTTGATCCAGGAAAGTTTTGTCTTAATTAATTAACTACGGAAACGTAAATTCTAAAGCAGCGTAGAAAAGGAATACAAAACAGAAAGACACGCAAACAAGCGAAGTGCGTCTGAAGTTGCGTAGAAGTTAAAGCTTATTGACTCTGCAACCCTTTGCGCTCCAACTATCGTACTTTTTGCTTCTTAAGCTTCGAATTAATTGAAATGAAAATATATAAAATCGGTTTTGAATATTGCCTACTGTGATATTTCCACCTTGAAATAGTATGTTAAATCAATATCATATTATGCCGCTGAAATTGTATATTTATTCAGCAAACAATGTTACTTGATCTCCAATAATAAATTGATTTTTCAACATCTCACTTCTATAACTGTATTTCCATAATTATGAAAACTCATTACTGCGGTTACTTTTCATCTGCGATAAGAGAGAAGAACAATAACGTTGATAATTTTATAAAACTATTTTTCCACCACTTTCTTTTTCAAGAATAATTAATTTTCTCCATCAAAGAGCGGAGGGAAATTCTATAGAAATAAAATTGAGGAAATTGTTTCGTTAAATGAAGGAAAAATGCTTGAATTTCAAAATAAAATAAATGGACGGTTCACTGGTCACAACGGCATATCAGCGATTGCAAGAAAACACGACGTGTTTGTTCGAACGAAGGAACGCGAAGGGTTGTAAAAGCTTCATAACTTTAAAATGGAATGTATAAGTATATGAGCTTTAGTGTCTTCGCCTATTCGGTTAAAAAATACTCTTAAAAGTCGCTTCGCTTAAGAAAACTTTCTCTACCCTAACTATGTATATAAGTATATGTATATATATATATTTACAGAGTTGCATTAGATTCTAGTAATCATATTAGTTAGTTAGATGATAGATATTTTCAGTGCAATATTTCGCCTGACGATAAACGTTATTCTGGTTAACAAGAGAACTGGTCCTTCCCGCGCAGAGATCGATTCACCCCACCCCAACCCCCCTCTCGATTAGAGTAGTCGATAGATCGGGGCGAACGTAATGCCATGCCTTACGAAGAAAAACGTTCGTGCATTTCGAGAGCTCACGTGCTTCCACTGCGAACGAAAGCTTTAAACATTCAACCATTCGAGTGCAGAACATTATTCCTCGGGATCAATTTTAGATCAAATAAAATGGAGATCGAAAGACACCTTGACGGCACGGTGGTCTTAAGCTTACGTCTTTGAGCTCCGTACAACCCCGGTAATCGGTGAAAAGGTTTCTTCTCTCTTCGATAAGAAAATTCGACCACCCTTTCTCGTGGAGCTATCGCTGAATTATTATGATACCTAGTGTTAAATAATCCAACATCCCTATTTTTCCACTCGAATGGCCAACGAAGAACGAAAAGTCGAAGAGGAAACTTCTTCTTGCCTTGCGCTACGACACACACGCACACACGCGCGCGTAGGCACTCGCACTCACGCTCACACGCACACAGAATCGCTTAGAATTAGCACGACGAAATTCTGACGTGAGCTTACGCGTATTAATTACGGTGTCGATAACATTACGTGCCGTATCCGATAGTCTACGTAGAAAATATAAATGTATTTATATGCAGAATAAATCCGATTTTCTCTTTCTCTCTTCCTCTCTTCCTACCCCTTTTGTTTTTGCAATATGTACAGCACCAACGTTTCACCTTTTCTCTCTTTATTTTTTGTAGCTCTCGGCTCTGACACACGATTCTTTAGAGTAGTAGTAGTTTAGAGTAGTCTTCGTGATTCTTTGGCGATATACGTATACATAGGGTGTTCGTGACGGGGAATTGTATTTCTATGACGGGTTGAAACGTAGGAAGCTTCTCTGAGGTGAAAGTAAACACGAAGCACTGAGAATATTGCAGTTGGAATTTTGTTTGAGAAGTTTAGCTGAATGTACAGGCATGAAGTTTAAAATTTTTCGTTTATAAATGTGCGGAACACTTTTGAATTTTTTATACGTATTTTAGTGTCAATTATTCATCTACAAATTGAATTTTCAACAGCGTCCAAGGTAAAAGCAATGCTCAATGTTAATGATACTTGAAGGATAAGGCTGTGATTAGTTACTAACTATTCAATTGTGCCACCATTGACAAAATTATAAAAAAAATATTGATCACTTTTAAATCCCTGATAGAATTCTCTGAATGCTCCACCTTGTTAATGTACAAATTAGAAGAAAGATTGTTCAGTATCAAGGTGAATATCGTATGGTCAAGTAATTTTTTCTAGGTGGAAAATCATAGCAATTAAATACAAATGGCAAATCACTTTTTCAATCTACTTCTGCGGTGAAAATTATACCAGAAATCGTAACGAAAATTTCATACAGTTAGCAAAAATAATAGAAACGAGGACATAGAGAATAATAATATTTCCATATTAAAATAGATCATTCACTGGTAGCATACTTGCAACCCAATTTCAACTGTAATTAGAGGCATCCACGGTCTGACTAATCACAGGCCGCTACTACTTGCCCCTGTTACGCGCTTAGGAATCTGTTCGTATAAGGAGCCAAAATTTCTTTTCGACTCTTTATCCTCCATTTTCCTCTTATAACCTTCGCATAAATACTGCAAGTAGCCATTTCCCTTATCAACACATGGACGACAAAAGAAAGTATCTAGAATTGAAAATTTTGAGAATTTCAAAGCGTCGACAAAGGAGAATTCATTTAAAAAAAACAATAATTTTTACTATCCTCTCGGTTCATACGATAGTTTCAGGTTTATGAAACAGGCCAAAGAAATGGATATCTTTTTAAAAACCCCGAAAATTTTCAATTTCTCTCGCTCACCCACCAAACACCTTCCACCACAGAAACATCACCATTCCTCTCACGAGCACCCTATTCCCAGCCAGGAATCAATGGTTCCAATCGTATCGAAGACTGATAAGCACCTCCACTCGAGCCCTTCGAGGTTTCCCTTGACGAAGTTCCGTCGCGCGATTCGGGCAGCGAAGAGGCGGCATTAAAAAATCCCAGGAGAATCGGCACGAGGCTTATTTATTCGAGAGTGCCTGTACCCGGCGAGTTGCTCGGGTTTCGTGCTAGAAATTGAGAAACGAAAAGAAGAGAAATCGATCGAGTACGATGTTGAACGAGCAAGTACGTACGTATCGTAAGTAACTCGACACCGTTTATCTTTTTGTACCAGGCGCGCGTACGCGATTCACCGGCCCGCCCGGCACGCTGAATCTCCGAGTCCGTGATTAATTAAGGCTTAATAATTGATCGTTATTTACCAGCAGAGACTAGAAGTTAATATGTATACGTATGTATATTAATATGTATAATAAGCCTATTAGAGACATACGCGTCTCGTCTAGGAAGGTTTTCATTTCTTTATTTGCTTATTGTTCCTCTCTATTATTCCTAGTTGGCCCGATTGATGTTCCCAATACGTTTCCATCCGGCGCGCCGCCGCGCCGTCGCAGCCTCGTCGTTTTCCCCGATTACGGAGCCGCGAGACCCCCGGGCTGCCTCTCTACGCCCCCACGTTCTGCCTCGACGAACCACTTCTTCCCGCCCGCTTTGGATCCTCGCTTCGTTCGATCCATCCGAAGCTCGTCTCCAGTCTTGCGTCAGTGATCGTCAAGATCAACCCACCCTGTGTATCGAGCAGAGAACCCCCCTCTCGTGGTCTCCAATGTTCTGTACGCGTAACGTCCCCCCCTCATTTCGTGTTCGAAGAGAAAAATCGTTTCTGTGCGTTTAGCGTGATCGTTTCGTTTTTTTTTTTTTGCTTTTTTGGGTATTTTTTTCTTTGGTAAACAGATTTTCGAGGACCACTCGATCCTACGTTGCGGAAGTATCGAAGCGACGACGTTCCCTCGTCGAGTGGGACTCGCTCCCGTCGACTCGTACCGATCTTCGACCCCTTTGCGTACGATCATTTGTCAGGAGAATGCGTCCTGCTCCCCGTGGCCTTCTGGAGAGGCGAAATAGATCCTCCGGAGGAATGGCAATTCTTCCGCTCTCGACGAGATGAGAGATGGGGCGAGGAAAAGGATGGGCGGAGGATCTGTCGTGCTTCCTGCGACGAGGTCCTTGGAGATTCATCGGTCGCTCCGCGATGCCTCTGTTTCCGTTTCGAGGTCGTTTTGCTTCGTTTCGTGAGCTTTACCTGCATTCTGGATTCCTCGTTTTCCTAATCTTCCCACAGCTTTGTAAGGCATTTTGGTTAACTTGCGTTTTTGTACCATTCTGAATTTCTGAATCAAAAATACTGTGTATTCTGCCTGCTCACTGTTTTCGAAATTGAGAGGCAAGATATTTAGAAGTTACGAATATTAGTTACACTTCGAGCTTCTTGTTGTAATCTTCTTCTGTTTTGATAAGATATTCCGATTAGCTTGCGTTTCTCTTCTATGTATTTTGGAATTGTGAATCGGATTACAATAAAAAATTCATAGAATTCTGTGGCCTTTAATTCTCGTTCAATCATTGTCGCAGATTTTCTCCGAATCTGTAAGACAGAATATTTTTTGTCCTCGAGTTTATCTCCTTGAATCACAAATTTGCATAACCTGTTGTCTTTAGTCTTTGTCCCGTCACCGTAATTTCAAACTCTGATCAAGCTACACAGTTACGAAGCGTCCCGAGGAAAGTGCATCCTGCAGGCGTCCTCGAGCTATCGCCTCTTCGGTTTTTCGTTCATCGCGAATACCCTCCTCGAAACACTGCATCACAATTCGTCCGCAGCCTCTCTTCAGCAAGCAAATTGAAGTTAGCCATCCTTGTCCGCAAATTTCATCTCTCGATCAACCTAAATCAGTTCGAGCTGTGAGACTCGACACGAAGCTTCCATTCCTCTGCTTTTCTACCTTCATCTTTTCGAGTCTGCATACCTCTCCTGATTTAAAGTTCCCACTTTCAAGTAAAACCAGATTCGAATCAAACTTCTGCACTCCTGTTAGCAACTTCATCTCCAGGCGAAATGAAATCAATCACAATTACTATGCTCCGCGTAAATTCTTAAATCCCCATCCTTCCTTCATCTTCATCAAATTAAGCAGAATCAAATCCAACTGCACCAACATTCTTTCCAGAAACAGCACCAAGGTCTTCGCCATCTTCGATAAATAATTCCACCTCGAAATCAACTTAAACCAGCCCCATCTTGATCCTCGACATTCAACATCCCTCGCTTTGGCTCCCCGTATTTCCTCCACCTCGATCGATAGACTCCTTCCATTCAGAGCCTCCACTTCGAAATCGACTCAATCTCACCCGGATCAAGCACAGATGCATCCACTCCCCCCCCCCCCATTTCCTTTCCTCCACCCTCCGCCATGTCGCCTGCGCCAGAAACTAAATCCTCCGCTTGGCCCAACATTCTTTGAACCTTCCTCTCACCTCGTATCATCCATCCGCCTGTCCACCCGAGCTATCGTCCAGCGACGCGGCCTTCAGACGCGCCTGGACCGAGGGCGCCTGTTCAGCAGCTCTCGCTGAACATGTTGGGGACGACGCTGGTTATGGTAACGCGGGGCAAAGTCCACGGGATTTCCGTTGATCGCGAAACAGATGGCACGAGCTCGCCGGGGGCTTTCTGTTACACGTCGTCCTCTATACTCCTCAGGGGTATCTGCTGCTTTTGCGCCACCGCGTTCAGCACGTACACCAGCTGGTCCAATTTCTTGTCCATCACGGACAACTGCGGACAGAAATAGTCGCCGTGTAAGGATCGATCTTCGGCCACCTCCCCTGTTTCGGAGCGGCGGGGGAACCTTCTGTCTCGGGCGCAGAGCGTTTCTCGGGGATCAAGCGAGGAAGGGATCGATATAAGTTGGAGGCGTAGTTTGCTTGATTGTTAAGGGGAGGTTTCGGTCTAGAGATGTCGAAAAGTCGAGTTTTGTTATATTTCATTTTTTCAATGTTCGGCGCTTTGATACGCGATTGAAAGGATTTTTTGAAATTTGAAAAGTTATAGGCTTTTCGGTAGCGGCTAATGCGTGGATAAAACTTTAAACGCCTTTTTCTGTAAAAAGTGGTCTTCAAACTGGTGGAACAAATACTTTGAAAAGTTATCAAACGATTTGATTGAAATTTTTTTTATTTTGTAGAATATACCCTTTTGCATGGGGCAAACCTGGGACATTTTGACAGGTTTGAAATTTTATATTTTTCGAAGGGGTTGAACGAACAACACGGGGAAAAAGTTATTTCGAACTTCACGTGTCGTTATTTCGCCAAAAAATGTATATTAACTTGACATTGTTTTTTACTTCACATCAATGATTTTTTATGAATTTTTGAACCCCTCGACATCGACTCCCCAGAGCATTTGCAATGATTAATTAGAAAAAACAAATATAATTCCATAGTTTAAGCCATTCTTAATACAATGCCAAAGTCGCATTAAATTATTATCTGTGGTAGTTTTCCTTTAATTAATGCCTAAAGAATGCCTATTTTTGTGGACTCTAGACCGGAACCTCCCCTTAGGGGTGAAAAGGGCTTTTAGCGATTGCCTCGTCACTTGGCACCGCTCGCTGCTTTCGTTTATATGCTGGACGAGAAAAAATTGTGCAGGTGTCGTTGCGAACAACTTTTTCAGTTTGAAAAGGGAAACGTAATAAAAAGATAATTTTTATGAATGAAATGGTATGGTGGGGATGCACTAAAAGTGGTGTTGAGAAATCAGCTGACGTTGGTGTGACTATAGTCGAGTAACGAAGGTACCCAGTTTTCAAGATCTCCACTAGGAACTTCTGAAGAATGAATAAAGGGTTAGAAAGGGACTCACCTGCTGCTCGACCCTATACAAGCGTGCGCCTATCGTCATTGGCTTCATGTTGCCTGCCCGGTCGATTCCTGCCAGGTAGCTGCCTGGCTTGCCCAGGGTCTGATCCAATCGCCTCTGTAACTCCTGCGAAAAGATATGGGTTACGTATAGGTGGGATATATGAAAGGTGGCGGTGGAAAGAATGTTTAAAAGGTGATGATGGATAAAGTATCATAATTTGACAGAGAGGGACTTTATTCCTATTTATGTCTCACGAAGGTCAGAGGATTCTTTAGAATACAAGGAAAACGAGTGACAAATACTTAATTCCATTAAAAGGAATTATATTTTAAAACGTAACCTTAATATAGCGCAGAAGGAAATTGACATTATCCTGACCCATTTCCTTCCTTTTGTTTATTAGTTACCCTTAACGTGTAAACGAATTAATATTTTACAACACCCTCAGCTTAATATCCAGAAAAAAGGATTCTGAACATACTACTTTAGTTTCTGTATGTACCCACAATTTACACCCTCGTATTACAGAATTCGATGCTCTTTAAAAAGCTGCCCTGTCTGTACTCGACAGGCACTATCTACTCGCCGCAGCCCAGAAAGTGTTGTTTTTCGCAATATCATAAAATCGTGATATAATAACTTGATCATGGATAATGGATCCCAAAGGAACCACACACTCCACAAAAGTACACATACACACATCTGGACACCTGCATCTCCTATTTTCTCGGATTCATTAAATGTTAAAATTAGGTCGTACCGTCAGGGCCGTCTTAAGAGCATTGGAGGCCCTGGGCAAAGCAATGCACTGGGGCCCCTGCCCACCCACGGGACTAAAAACGTTAAAGGTCAATAAAATTTATAATAAAAAATTATAATTTTTTTAGGTCTTAAAATCAGACTTTTTATATTTGGGGGCCCCTAATATCATGGGGCCCCTGGCGACTGCCCAGTGTGCCCATGCCTAAAGACGGCACTGCGTACCGTGTTTATAAATTTCGGTAATGCACGCTACCTGTTTCGTTCGTTATACTCAGCCCCCGCTAGAACATATATTCTGCGTTCATTATCGAGACGAACAGAGTTAATCTTGCTACAAGAGTGATTAATTAATCGCGGTAATTATACCTGTTTCATTGTTAGAAATAATGGCGGAACGCCACGAACTCGAGCGATCGGTAATAAATAATAACAAAACAGCCCACGTTCACGATATTCAGGCACTTTGCAACAATCCCCTCCGACTTTAGCAAATGAAATTCGACTCTCTGCGTTACTTCATAATACAATATTCCTTTTGTCTCTGCTTGACGCATACCTTCGTATCGTTTAAATTTGACCATCTCCTGCCGTCTAAATTATTACTGGTCTTTTGCACCGAAAAGTTGCAGCTGTTGAATTCCACGAAATATAACAGAAATTATTCTACAAATCGCAAGTGCGTTAAAAGGCCAATTCCCATTTTGACACGTGTAAATCACTCATTGGCAAGAAACAATATCGACGCAGTTGACGTGAAACAGACATTTCAATATTCTATTAATTCCAAAAATGGATATAATTCCTGTACAAAATTATTATGTCCATTTTATTACATGTAGCACATACTGTGACAATAAATCCGTACTCTGACCAGGCTGGTAATCGGTAAAACCTGAAATTCATCACTGAAAAGAACCCATTCGGCGACCTAACGCGATAAATTGAAATCCATGGCGGTAAAATGAAATCTATCTCGAGGCTGAAAATCGGGAGTACAGTGAAACCCGTTTTCCCCGTGGCTGCACGAAGGCTTAAGAGCGCTATCGATTTCCCAGGATACATAATAAAGCCTCGTCCGTTTCAAACTCCATCCACGAACAAAGGGCAGCACGTTCGCGAAAGTTAGATTAGCGCCATCAACAATTTCGCCTTGAATAATCACGCCATTGTGGATTATGAATGAGTAATAGGGGTGGATAGGAAAGCATGATCGGAAAGAATTTGTGAAGAGGTTTCGCTGTGACTGATTCTGTGTATGAGTGATTTCTCAGGATGGTACGCAGACTGTATGGCCAAAGTGTTGGAGTGGAGCAGTGTGCACACATTCATAAGTGTTGAAAAGATTCATGCCATGTACTTTTTCTGTATCAACTTTTATTTATGTGTCACTTGTTTGTACTGAAAAAGTGGAAGTAATAAAAATGTGTTTGCAAGTATATTATGCCTGAAAGAAAGTATTTTCATGTTGAAGTTACTATGTTACTTTTACAGAACATTATTAATTAATTTTAGTGTTATCCTTCGCTGATAATAATTTCTATTCTGTATCTATACACCTCCTGACATATACCATTCCTACCTAAACCCCAAACTCATTTTCCAAAATTTAAATCTTCCCTGGAAAGCACCACGGTGCTTCATGAACCTCAGCGTTCTCCAAGAGAAGAAATTGATATTGAAGAAATTTTTATAAAAGTCTATACTTGCGCTTTAATATTACGAGAACGTGATAATTAAATTGGCGACAGGAAGTGTATGCTATTATCGTCCAAAAGGAAACATTCCCTACCTCGAGAAATGGGACGTGCATACTACTTACTTTTAAATTCATTAAGCTACATTAGTTTTATTAACACCTTAATAAAATCGCTGCTACGTTTTGGCACACGTGCTAAAGTGTGTTGTGTTCCCATAAAAGTTTAACGAGACATGTACCTCCCCTCTTCCTTATTTTCGGAATGCTGGAGATGATAAAATCAGACTTGACAGCAAGCGTGTTGCGTGGAACTAGAGTTAGCGGGCAACTAGAGCAGGCCGGGCAATATTTGAAAACGGGACGGCTGACAGTCGGACGCGTCAGGTAGCGATAAAATAATCTTACTCTCTATCGGCCTCAAGAGTTAGGCGATCTCCACAGGACATCAAAACGCACACAGGACGATGCTCGATACGCTCTAGATTGGCATACTATTATGTCGACACCTGATCAAGTGACCTGCCCTTCATCTACCGTGTATTGACGATTCCATTGTCCCACGGTCTGACACTGGCTTTATTCGCCCGCCGATTGGCAGCGACGGAATAATTGTCGGCGCGCAATCTGCATCCCCCTGGCGAGGGAACAACACACGAAACAATAGTTGCCTTTGTTTTCCCACCCACGTTAACTCTCAGCTCGGATATTTAACACGCTGATCGGCTGTGCAGTTGCCAGTGGCCGAAACCTGCACGCCATCAGCTCTCTGGCGTGGAAACGCGCACAGGATTTCGCATTGAAAGGTGAGTGATGGGTGAGCGATATGTGTGTGATATTTAGAGTGCCGAGTGTGTAGAAAATGCGAGGTGTGTTGGATTTACGGGATATGTGTTATTTATGATTGAAACCTATTAGCGCTGTTTTCCTAAAAAATATTCTTCTTCCTTTATATGGGTATTTATGTGTGATTTCGGAAAATGTCGTAAGCTGCTTTATGAAATGAAGGATTATAACCAACGAGAGTGGTGACTGGCGAAACTTTACTTCTCATGGGATCTGCATGAATCTTCAATGCCAGTGGAGTCGTTAGGAATTCTGTTTGTTCTGAGTTTCTCGAAACTTGCAGTTGATTATTTTATGTCATTAAGGTTAAGGTAAATGGAGAAGCTTGGGAAACTTAATGAATTACTGGACTAATAGACTTCTCTAAAACGACAGTTTCTCTAAAGCTTCAACCATATCGAACACTAAAGTCTCATCGTTTAATCTAGTCTACACGACGAAACCTCCACTTCTATTTAATTAACTATCAAGGCCAACTGTCCTTTTAAAGGAACATTAACAATCATTAAGATACCCCACGTCTGTATAGCTATTATTATTTCAGTAATAAAACAAATTGTTACGCAGATGAAAAATAAAATAAATTGGTGCAAGTGGCTGAAATTTAATTTATAAAATAACTAACAAATTTGTATTATTTCTCTTTAGTATTTACCAATGAGTACATAGGGGAGAGTTGCCAATATCGTACTGGTCACCTAAATCATACCTTATCAATTTCTCAGTAATTAATGAATGTAAACGACATTTGATAATAAAAATATCAAGTAAATGCGAAATAAGAAATAGAAACAAAACCTTTTGAGCTTACACTCTACTTTGTGCGTGCTATAAACATTAAAAAATCAGGTGTGATTGATGTAACTTTTTATCAGTTTTTCTTAGCTGATAATAATCAAACAATGCAATTTTGTCCCGTATTTTTGTATTTTTCTGAAAGCAGGTTTAATGTAGAATATTTTACATTCAAGTGCATATTACATTCATTATAAAGTTTAAAGGGATATTTATAAATAAATGTATCATGTTTCCTAAATCGTACCACTACAATCGTACCAGCAGGATTTGATAACTCGTATGTTTTGTTATTGCGGCCTGTGTGTGATCCGTATTCATTTGTATATGTAACTATATAATAATCATTACTTTATGTTGAATATTTTCTTCTCTATTTGTTATTCACACTATTTTTTAGTGGAGGCACGATTTTGGAAACCGAGGGGTACAATTTAGAAGACTGGTTGCCTAAATCGCACCTTTTACAGTATGTGACAAAAGAGATTAATAACAAATTAATTTGTTCTCAACAAAAGGCTAAGCAAATAATAGTAGGCGCCATTTGCGTTCAAATGAGTACCAAATATGAAATATAATGTAAAATGTCTTAAGTAGTACGATATAGGCAACTCTCCCCTACATAATCGATCAACTTCTAACTGATTCCCTGTGCAACGTTGTACGAGGGAGTTTATTTGTACCCTGTTGATTTATTTTAGAATAATCCTCCCTTTTGCAGGCCTGCCGTGATATTCGTCCGACATATGTGCACGTGTAAATAGTAATATTCGTGTTACCAAAGGAGCTTCTAGGGTTCTCCAGCTTCTCAAAGCAATCTACGGTTTTTCCCTTAATCAAAATTCCTTCCTGAACGCTTGCACCAGCAAACGAGTCTCGAATCTCGGTTTCGAAGCTGTCTCGTCGCGAAATCCTTCTCAATCCAGCTCGCCAGTTGCAATCAGCTGTCTTTGATCGAAATACTGGAGAATTTAATAAGCAACAACTTTACTATCCCTCGTATCAATTGCATGATTACAGTTTCTCCACTCTTAGCAAGATGTGAGAAATGAAAAAGTTATTTGGCCAGTTGAAACGTACACACGAAGAGGTATTACTATGGCATAGGCCAAGATTCACACTTCACACTTCATGTGTTGTAAATCACACACCAAACTTCAGACTTCACAGCTCACACATCTTTACACATCACACTTCACACCACTCATGCACTGTTCTCAACTGAGGAATTAGTCGCCTTACGATCGTGCATAATGTAGTAAGTATTCGGGGAAGTTTTTCAGCGTCCCGCGAAAACGTAACAAAGTTGCAAGTGACAAGTATTTTTCGACAATGTTGCAAATGGAATGTTAGTGTTCGAGGAATAAAAATCCAGTTTGCAACTTTGTTGCGCTTCCGCGAGATGGCAATTGCCGTATTGCAACTTTGTTGCAGGTGCAAGCCGAAAACCTTCCTCTCTTGCTTGTGCAAGAACCGTATAATCGAAGTCGGAGCAAGTGGTTTCTGAGTTGCTGCACCTGCGACAAAGTTGCAAACCGAAATTATGCTTTTCGTGGATGCGCAACGAAGTTGCAAGCCGGGATTTTTGGATTCGAACACCCATAATCTATTTGCAACATTGTTGAAAAATTTCCATTTGCAACTCCGTGCTTTTTCGCGTGACGCGTGATTTGTGAAGTGTTGTGAGAAGCTAAAGAACTACTTACCATGCTGCGTACCGTATAAAGTGTGAACTGTAATGTGTGAAGATGCGAAACAGGTACAGTAAAGGAATGATAAAAGAATAAAATAAAAGCAGTATGAGAATAGTATAGAAATAGTGTTGATCTATGAATCAATGAATGCTCTAGGAATTACAAATATTCCAAACAGTATAAATTGTCTGTGTAAAATGAATAATGAAAGTTACGTAAATTTTTCGACAACTACGGCATTCAGGATTCACCCATACAACAAAGATATTTGTGCTTTCGTTCCCAATAAAATACCGATTCGAACCAATACAATCCCCACCAACCACCAAACTGAAAGCCACTTCCTTTTCTTCCTTCCATTAAACTGATGTTTAAGACCATCTAATCCACTGCGAGCCTTTCCCTAGGAGAGCCTCTAAAGCTCGATTGCTCGCAAGCATTTCCGCAAGAACGACTCTTTCCCCGTCTTACTTTAAAAAGGAACCGACGAAACTGCATTCTCGAAGTGTGTGTATCGATGCAATGCGTCGACGTCGATCCACCCACTGCCACAAACATCCTATCGATTTTACCCACCCGTTTCATCCTTGGGTACGATTCCCCCGGTAAACTCGAGTTTACCCACGTATACATCGCGTTTTGATGAGTCATTTTGGACGACCACTTACACCCAATGAAGAAAGAAACTACTCCTCTGAGGAGTCTTCAAACCAGACGAAATAAAAACTTGCCCATCTCCTCATCATGAATTTAGAAGTCGCCTAGGGAAGGTCACCCTCTTCTCAGATGGTAGCAACTTATTATTTTAAAAATAATTTAAAGTAAATATTACATCCTTGACCCCACAAATCAAAATTTGAAATTAAACTACTTAAACAATAAAATATAATTACGCTTAAAAACATCAAATTTAAAGGAATTTAACGAATTAAGAAAATTGTTTATTTTTTCTCATATAGTCTTATATAGTCTAATTATATGTGGTCATCTAGATTCTACATAGAAAGAGTTATTGGGACGCTATTTCTGCTTTGATCATTCAACTGAATATAGATCCCACAGTCACAGTTATTTGCGAAATAAATTATGTCATCTTATAATTAAGTTATGTGCGAAAATAAATTCCCATAAGATGTTGGGTTTGTCTATGGCATGGAGGGCAATAGAAGGATTTGCTCACCTTAATCCGCACCATCATGTTCAGGTGGCCCTGGCTGTACTGTTCGATGACATCGCGAACGTCGTACGGTTTACGGGCCTGCTGGAATTTCCTCCTCGCCACGAAGTACTTGATCTTCCTGATCGCCCGGATGGCGTTTCGATGCGCCTCGGTCAGCCTGGAAATCGAGGAAACAAGATTCTCTTTTAGATCAGCCAGCCCGCGATCTCCACTCCTCGGAATGGGCAATACAGCATAACGGCTATCATTTCTGCCAGGGGCACGTTCCCTTGGCGTTGATTTACGATCGGGACGATTGATTTCACCGCGGATCGGCGGCGGGGGATTTCTGTCTAATGTAGCGAGCGTGCAAGTAACAGGGTTCCTTGGATTTCGGCTGTAATTTGCGGAGGGGCTGAGAGCTGCTTTATTTCGTTCCATTTGTTCGGTTTTTTCTTACGTATCCCCCTTTTCTTCGTAAGAAATCATCCTAACCATTACGTCGGTGCGAAAGTTCCTACGCTTTGTTGAACCAAAGTCTTTATTAAAAGTAAAAATATATTTCATACCTCAAAGTACTTTCCTTGGCTGTATTACTTGTCTCGTAAAAGTACAAGTAACTGTAGTAAAAAAAAACATGTCCGTAAAACTGACACCACCTAATCCTAATCTAATCAAAAGAGTCTTATCCTTATTATACATTGCTATGAAAATGTCGCAAGCAAAGAGTACGCTTTTAAATAATCTATTAATAAAATAGTAAATTGTATTTAAAGGATGACGCGATATAATTATCTTTTAATATAAATCGTGAGATCGTGGCGACATACGTTAGAAGCCTAATTCGGAATGGCGGAAGCTGATACTTCCTGAAACTACAATTCCACGACGCCGTGGAATCCTCCTCGTAAAATAGTTGTTATTCCAAGGAAGGGAACGTCGACTGTCGATTGTCCGTGTAACTTCGCCTGTCGATATTCCGAATTACATGGAAACACTCTCGGCTATTGGCTCTCGGTTCCTCAACCTGGCTCCAACGACACGCGTGCCACCCACATACTCTCGAGAGGAACATTCTTGAGAAGAGTGGCCGATTCTTCCGCTGTTTACGATTCAACGCCGTTTACCCCGCGCGAGGACACGTTCTTTACTGAGTAACACAAATGCCAGAGGAACGTTTCGTCTGATTTCTGAGAAAGGATGAACCCGTATCGTTCCTTTTTCGGAGAAAATTAAATACAGAGATTTCGATTTCTAAAATAATTACATTCAAAATTCAAAACTTCGAAATTAGCTGAAACAGGATATTCGCGAGGATCAGAATCGAAATTAACATTAGAATTTTCAATCAAACTTCGTGCCACTAAGCAATTTTAAGGTTTCGGCAGAAACCTTGATAAGTGATAAAGAAATTAGACTGCAATATTTGATATTTATTAACAGAAAAGTGGAACAGGCGTGCACTCAAGATTAAATCTTGGGGAAGCCGAGTTGTATCAGATAAAGATATTTTTAATCCAAATTCAATAAGATTCATTAGGAGATTATAAAAAATTATTTATAAAATACAATCGAGTTTTGATTTCTTTTTACTCTTTTGAATTACTTCAGTCGCGGTTGCATTAATCTCCTCTTTCCCTTTTCTTTGAGGGCTGTCTTTCTGAATTTTTTCACTATAAAAACAAAATTCTCTGCACTATTTGAATTGCTGCTAGAAATAAAGCCTAATGATCCTTCGTTCATTATAAAATTAAAACCACTCACCCCACCCCGATCCTCCTTTAACAAATCATACAATCTTCGCGATCTATCTCTATGGATTTCCAGCTATATACTTCTCAGCTTCCAGATCTCCCCTTCGTTAGGAAGGTAGTCCGCGTTTCACGAAGACGCTTAATTCGCAATTCAAAAGTGGAGTGGTTCGAGGGGCCTGGCGGCCACTTTGAGCAGCGATTTCGCGTCGCGACAGCAAAGCGCGGCGAGGGGCAGGCCGTGAAAGAGGGCAGAAAGGAAACGCGTTCGGAGTTTCAAACGTGGGGGGGGATGCGTCGCGAATGCAAACCGCGAGGGACGCTTCGAGAGGTGGGAGAATTCGGCCGGCGAGCGTCTTTGTGTGAGGGGTTCGAGTACGCGGGCTGCCAAAGAATGTAGGCCGTCCGCGAAGCGGAGTAATGCGCCGGTGAAAAAAGCACTTACGTTCCGTACTTTTCCAGAAGGGATAAAAAAAAAATAGAGCCTTTCACGAGAGCCACCGTCACCGCGATCCAACGCGCTTCCACCCATTCCCTCTTTCAGACGTACCCAAGTTTCCTCCAAATGTCAATGTCACCCGCTTCGGGTCGCTTTCGAACACCCCCTCCCCCCCCCCCCATCCCTTGCCCCGCGAGCAGATGCTTGGGGACGAATTTTTTGGTCCCTATGTGGCCCACTTAGCGATGATTCGGTGACTTTTTCAATGATCTCAGAGGTCCCGAAGGGTTCTTGTAGTGGTTAAGAATAGGGGTAGGTTTGAATGCCAGTCTGCAGACGTTTGTAGAACTGCAGCTTGATAGAATTTACGAAGAGTTATTTCTGTGGATGGATATATGGCTAGAGTGGGATTTATTGTGCACTCGAAAAGGGGATGACTCTTACAAGGGATGTTTTGCAACTCGAAAATTTAGTGAAAAAATGAAACTTTGCAGAAATGTAATTAAAAGGATACTAAACTAACGTAATCATATTTTATTTCAGTAGTGAACGGTCCTAGGAGTGAAAACACACCCTCAAAGAAATTGAAAGTTTCCATATAATCGTATTACCTATATCAAAGGAAGTCGAATTCCAATATGAAACCGATTCCTATTCACGATCGCCCTGCAATTAAATGACTTAAGACTCCAGACTATCACTTTACCCCCTAAGTAGCCCTCAAGCAGCTCCCCATCCCTACAAATCTCACGATCAAGTCAATCGAATATCCACCAATCACTCTGAACACTGCACCCGTGTTACGCAATCCCAGCAAACTGCACTCGGAACCACCTCCCTCGCGTTTCCCATATTTCCTTCTCAGCGTTCCGTCGGCCGACAAAGGGGAGGGATCGATCGGATCACGGAAACGGCATGGATCTCGAACGTCTAACGTTAACGGGATCACGTATGTGGCCGTTGGAAATCGAATACACGTTCCGCGCTATCGGCCCGTACGTTTCCAGCGCGTATTACCAGACCGTACGTGCTGGGCGAAAATTCTGTGGTAATATTGATTCGGCATGCAAAACGAAACGTAATTTCCATGGATATATAGGGCTGGCCGGCTTTCTCTAACGCCTTGATTTCGCTCGTTGTTATCTAGCCGGACGTAAGCGCGAAATGGCCGACGGTTATTCTCACGGCTCGGCAGCGGCCTTGCGGTGAAAATTCCCATCTTCTTTTTTAGAGGCAGTCCCCTCGCGCCCGTTGCTTCGTTAGCATAACCGTGATAAACAAATAATACGCTGCCGGCGCGGCTGTTCGAGGTAAACAGGAATGAAGGAAACTCGTATTGTGAGGATTCGGGATGTTCGCGATTCCGTTTTCACCACACCTTTTAGTTAATGCAAATTTCTGGTGGCTGAATGAAGATGTACGCATCTCTGGGGTATATCAATCTTGAAGCTTTTTTTAGGGATGTAGTGGTGGTATTTAAAATAAGGCCTGAGTAACTGCTGTGATTATTAACCCTTTAGAGCCCAGTGTGACGTATACGTCACATCATTTTCAGATATATAACGAAAAGCGATAGTTAATAATTTTGGGTCCCAAAACCGTTCATTTCTATAAGTGGCTCCCAGATGAAGCCACTGATAACGTTTACTGCTGTATGAAAGTAGAATGCATGTTACGACAGTTTTCGATAACCTGAAACGTTGTTTTCTTTAAAAAGTTGTGAGTAAAATTATTCTTTTACAATTTATTTGGTAGATTCGTGTAAGTTAAGTGTTATACTAAAAGAATATTACTTATAAAGTTTGATTTGATCAATATTGAGCGAATTTTTTTTTCATTCGTATAATGGTTTCTGTTGCTTTTTAAAATTATTTCTCAGTGTCAAAATGATGATGCGAGCGAAAATGAGAGCCATTGCTCCGCCGGACCCCTTAATTTCCGATATTAGTGATAAAAATTAAGATTTTCTACTTCGTTATAAATTCTACTAGCTTTACTACACGGCTTCGCCCGAAATTTAGATTCTGATTTTATAAAAGAATTTTTTTTAGTTTTTTTTTTGTGAAAATGGTCACATTCATCTGGATGAGCCAGGCATAATGAGCCGAGACACCTTTCGCGATCCCAGAGTTTACCGTTAGAAAGTTTTTCGGAGACAGACAAACACACAACATACGATAACTTTGCTTTATAGTATAAGATAAAAAATGTATGTATTCTTCTTTTCATTTGTACACTATAATTAGTAAACATGCATTTAAAACACAAATTTTGTATTTTTAATATTGAGCTACATTTTATTCCGTATACGCCCAGTGTGACGTATACGTCACATCTAGAAAATAATATTTTGACTGGCTTTTTTGGGAAAACAACGATGAAATGCAAGTATTGGGACCATTTTTCAGTTAACTAATCGCAAGAAATAATTTTTTGAGAAAATGAAGGAAAGATGTCTGGGCCTTAAAGGGTTAAATGATAGTTGAGGGAAGATTTGATTTATGCGTAATAGTATTATATTTCTATTCTTCCGTTTTTAAAGTGACTGTAAGATTCACTTAATTTTTTTAATGAGAGGTTAATGATATCGGGGTAGGTGAAATTAGTAGTTTAGAATTTATGGTAAACGGTACTTATTTTGGGGCACCACGTATAAAAGACTCGTTTCGTTCCCAATTACCTATTGTTAGTTTACAAATAGGAAATTCAGTCACCATATTTTACCGCGATTTAACCCCCATTCATCTTTATAACGCTTCGTATAAAAAATCCATACTTTCCTTTGTCTATAAGTTTAAAACGTGGTTAAAAATGAAAAGGATTTGGAATACTAAGAAAATGTTATTAAGAATTCTTAATACACCTCTTATGGCTTCCAAAGAATTTTGAAAATCAGTAGCACTAAGTTTTGATTAAATTTGAATTTGAAGCCAACTTTTAAATCTATTTTATCTGTTCGTGTCGTTTTCTTCGTTTAATGCGTTCGTTCCATTTATACTTGCTTCGAGAGAAAAAGAAAAGTGAGTAAACACACACGTCCATGTATGTAAATGCATTATGGCAGCGCAGAAAGACAGAGCACTGAAAACCATTCAATTTTCACTTAGGTATCGTTTTTTCTCGTATACCTGATAGTTTCGACGATAGAACGAACTCCAGTTAAAGTAAGTTTGCCAAGGGTCACGTAAGTGTCGAAAATTAATTTATTCTACCTAACGAAAATTTTATTTTCGGCAATAGAAAGAATTCCAAACGATCGATTCCAAAACACAATATTCCTCTTTAAAAACTCAGTTTTAAACATTACATTTTAATCTGAAATCTGTTTTTCTTTTTTAAGGGCTAACAATAATTTTTACAAGAATATGAATTATATATATTATAATACATATTATATTACAATTATATGACTCAAATATGTTATCACTGAATTAATAACGACTAATACTTAAGTATGTTTTATTACTAATTGAAAGGTATTTTACTTGGTGCAGATAATAGTAAAAGTCTAAATTTCGGATTGTTATGAAAGTAGAATCGAAACGCGGTTGGAAATTAGTGAATTACATTGGAATAGGACGGTGAAAATAGAAAAGGGTCTTAAATTTTTTAATACCATAAGAACAGCTTTAAACCACGTAGAATGTGTGCGTGCGTTTTCTACCTAAGAACCGAGCCGGAGATAATTCCTTCTTTTTAAAAAAAAAAAAATACGTTCCTCGAATTAACTTTTTACGTTCCCCGAAGACCAAGTAGCCTGCACAAAAATAAGCAGGAAACTTTCACGCAGAGGAATACCCAGGGGATTCTTGCCGAAGCTACATTTTACAAATTAGTCTTCTGCATTCCCTGAAGAGGAAGTAGCCGCATAGGAACGAAGGCGAAACTTCGACCCGCGGATATCCCTAGGCCATTCCCTTTAAACCCTCGTCTTACCGATAAGCCCTTTACATTCCTCGATGGACAAGTGCCACGTACGTAACGGAATGCAAATTTTTTTAATCAAACAATACTCCCTGTTCTACTTTGCATTCTTCGAAAAGCAAATAACCCGTACTGAAACGAATACAAAGCGGCGTTCTCCCTGCACCTTACGATAAGGGAACTTCCGCAGTGGTGGCTTCTATCAATGTAAACGAAGAAACTTGCTGGAGATACTTTCCACGAAACACTGTATTCTACCAATGAACTCTGTACACAAGATGGAACTCTGCGAGAAAATAAGTAGCTTGCATGTTGAAAAGAAAATAAAATTCGTAGGCAAAGTGTTTTTCTCCTTTCCATTTTTCATATCCCGAATTTAAAAAGGAGTACTTAAAACTTTTAAACTTTCTCGTTTTAAAATAGTAACACTTTTTAACCACAAGTTTTAAATTTTCACTAAAATATTCAATTAAACTCGCCCCAACTTCTACTTTCATACAATATCAAGAAACCTACAGCTTCCTATGCGGGGAAACCAAGCTCGTCCTCCAACTCTATTAAAAATTTAAAGCCCACTCTTAAGTCACCCTATAGCTTAGAAAAAACGGCCCAAGCCTCGTTTGCTCCATCTTTCCACGCGCTCATCGCTGCCAAGAGAAACGTAACGTTCCACTAACGCGAATGTCCAACGGATTTCTTCTTAAATCCACTTTACTGTTTCATAACCATAAAAAGGAATCTCGTACTTACGTGGTGACCCTCTGCGGCTCCTCGATATCAATGTCAATTTCATCGCTGGTGGCCTCCGTGACGGAGCTCGTCTGCGAGGTGAAGAGGCTTCCCCTGCCAACCGGAAATACGCTACTCACACTAACAAACTCGAGAACTAGTTCCTTCGACGTTCTCAAAGCCGCTCTAGAGAAAGTGCCCTTCAGTCGGCTGACGTTTCCTGTCAGGCCAACTTTCCCGGCCACCTACAACCCCGCCGCGAAATTTCCAGAAGGTTTTCCGCCCTCTCACATATGCCACACGTGGCTGCTCCACTTTCCAAATACTTGGACCAAACACGACAAGCACGTCGGCAAGTTATTCGCCATTTCGTACTAATTGTTCGTCGATGGATGGATTTATGGGGGACGGGGTTGGAGTAGTGTTAGTGACGCTCAAGGGGTTGGGTATAGTTGAACTTGATGGGTTTGAAGTGATATTACACAGGGAGTCCCGTAACCATTGGTTGCCAGCGGTAGGGTGGTGATTCGAAGTGAAAAAATAAGTCGAAAATATAGAATAAAATTTGTTGATGCAGCGCTTCGTTTTCGAGAAAACTGACTTTGAACTTTTGCCGAGTACGCGTGCACTGAAATACAGCTTTTGGGGGAATGCTTTGCATAACTGTAAGCGAGAACCCAAAATAAGGGAGAAGCGCACCCATTACCTTAAAAACTTGTGCAGTAATTTACGAGTATTAAATGGAAGTAATTTAAAGTCAACTTTCTAGAAAACTAAACGAGCTATGACGAAAGTTTATTCTATATTTGTTACTTATTTTTTCATGTAAAATCACAAATCCTCCGCCTGTATCACTGGTTACTGGACACCCTGTAGTTGTAGTAGGAGGGAGTTTCAACTTTGAAGGGTGACAAAAATAAAATAGTGCTATTAGGAAGGATTGTGTCTTAAAGTTTATAAACCATTGACTGGGGGTTGTGAAATAGATTACTGGTAACAACATAATACGTAAAAATCAAGTTTGTTATATAGGCATGTAAAAATATATAGATAAATACTAATAATAAATATACATATATCAGTAATTAGAAAAAAATATTAGTGCAAAGGTTGAATGGTTTTGATACATGGTAAGAGTACCTTTGTAGCTCGCGATGGGTATTTTGGGAAATCACATATTTCTTATTATTTTATACTTTTGTTCGAACTAGTGGAATTGATTTCAATTGAATCTGTGCGACACAGAAGTGTGAAAAGCCTTGTTTTGTGTTTGGCTATTGGTTCGCTTAAAATTCAGCTTCATTGATTATATAGATGTACACATAATATTTTGAAAACGCGTTCTCGAGACATAATGTTCCAAAATAATGCAAACAGCGTAAATCGATGATTTGGTTATGTCGAAATATTTGGAATAAATGTTCGAATAATTAGCGATGATAATTAGTTCTTGAAATCTTATCGGACGATGTACAAGCAACTAGGCAACCCACTTTATTTCATTTAATAACTTCATCCCTGATAATATACTATCCGCAATTTCTACAGCTGATTTTCTAAAAAATTTCTATTTTTAATATCCTGTTCCACATATATCACTTACTCGTGCTCCTAATCTGCAAGTACAACGAGCACTATGACAACCGACTTTGAGGACTTTCTCTAGAGCAATTTCCAACCCGAACATCCAGACCATGGAAGTGGCAGTACGCAATTTTATATAAAAATATTATTTAAACAGTGTCTTAATTCCGTATCGATGCCGAAAAGCCTCCCTGGGGAAATCTCTAGCGCTCTAGAGAGATCCAGGGATCACTGTGGACACGGATAAAGGGAATTTTAAAACGCAAAACCTCAATTAGCCCTCCGTTGCCAGGAATGCAAATTATCCGCAACTGTTTTTTCTGTCGTCCAGATTTCGCGCTCGTCCCCGTGATACCGTCGTTTCTCCGGCTGCCGCGGGTCGAATAATGCACGAGAATGTCAGACGGAGTAATAAATTCGTTCTGAAGGCTTGATTTTCAAACCCAACTCGACGCGGGATTTTATTTCGAAACTGGGCTGCTTTGGTAATTTTAACGGAATTGTGGCAATCCTTCTGCCACCTTCCGCGAAACGTATTTCTATCCACTGTCAGATCTACCGATCAAAGAACTTGGGAAAGCTCGATTTCCATTTTACATTTTCCTTCGGCATGTTTCTCATTTGCTAAGTTCCAAACGTAAATTGAGTCGTCCAATTTTTCATACACTAATACATTTCCGAGATTACGAAAAGCCTCATAAATTATATTTATCGTTTGAGGATTTAAAGGATTTGAGGGCTGAATTTGTCGGGTTTCAAGGAAGAACATTAATGGCACTGAAATGTTGAAAGATATTGCATGCTTTGAAAATACTATCTACCAACAAACTAATAACTGCCCTTTTCATTAAAACCTCTTATCCAATCCTTGTCTTATTACTGACACTTCCTGATCCAGGTTAGGTGTCGGATTGCAGTGCACCTATTCTTTCTAGCAGCATAAAATTTCATTGAAGTGGTGTTTTCATGCCCAGGACCTTTTCATTGCCGAAACAAATATTAGCATCGCTCGAACTACATTTCTGCAAAGTTCGAAATTCTTTGGAATTCTCCAGTTGCCGAATAAGCGCCGTTAGATAAAAGACGAGTGCGTTTCTACGCCGTAAGAGTGCTGGGTGGATCGAGAACGGGGCCCACAGCAAGCCGACACCTCGTTGAGCACCGACAAAGAAGAAAATCAATGGCCGACTCACCGGTTGTCGCGCCTGGCACGGTTCGGCGTGCCCGCCTTCGGTTCCTCCATGTAGAAGATAACGTCACCCTCGTTCTCCATCCGTTGATTGTCGTTCTGTCCCCCAGCGTCGCCGACCGCGCCGCTGGAAACCCCGCCGGATATCGTGACGGGGGGCAGCGACTGTTGCTGTTGCTGCTGTTGCTGCTGCTGTTGCTGCTGCTGCACGTCCATCCGGTTCCGCGACTTCCGCCTCTTCAGTACGCTCGCCTTTTTTGCCACCTGGATCATCAGAGACTGAACCCCCGGTGCCCTCCCATTACAACACACGTCGAACACAACATGCACTATCCCTACTAGCGAGCACCAGCTCGGCTCCGAGCACCTGGACATCTGAAAAGCTCCCTAATCTCTCCTGACGGAACATCGCGGCCGGTGGACGATCAACCGAGTCATCTTCTGTTTGGGGAACCTAGGCTCGTCGCGCTGACGCGCCGTCCCTTCCTGTTCTTTCGTAGTCTTTTATCATTCTGGGCACGGGGGTTGAAGTTGAATTGCGGGGGCTGTGCTGGGAGCTAGAGCGATTGGAGGATTTTCCCGTTTGGATTTCAACTTGAATTGTGGGGGAGAGGGAGTTATTCGAAGATATTCTGATTTGGATTTGAAGTTCAATTGTGAGAGCTATGGAGTGATTGGAGGATTTTCTGATGTGGATTTGAAGTTGAATTGTGGTGGCTGTGGAATGATAGCAGTTTTTGTGGTGGCGGGGATTTGAAATTAAATTGTAGTGGTTATGATGGTAGGTGGAGTGCTCAGAGGTTTGTTTATTTGGATTTCGAAATTGGACTGGGCTACTTGTAGTGGAGGGAGTCTTTTGAAAAGTGACACTCCATGGTAGATGGATAACTGCTAGTTAGAGTATTTTCTGCCAAGAAACACCCTTTCTTCTCCCACGGTAAAACCGAACCCTCAACACCAAGACCCCAAATAAAATAAATAAAAGAGCATTAAAAAGAAGCACAGAAACCAAGCCCTCGTCAGCTATCCAAAACCTCATTTATCGAATATCCGCTAACGAAAGCAAATAACAAGGCGAACACACTGTAACAGGAAACTCGTTCGCGGAGCTTTTTATCGTACCCGTAGCCCGCAGAACATCGGCTCTGGTACAATTTTCCGCGGGAGGAAGAAAGGGTGTGCTTACTCTAGACAGAGACGGAACAAGGACCGCGACAGTAAACACGCCCCTCGCCCCCTGCAAATTTTATCGAATTTTTTGCACGTACGCGCCGGAATGAAGCCCACGATGGCTACAGCCTGAGAACGAAACGAGCTTCCAAGTCGCGAGTGACGGAACTGGGTCAGCATCAGTTTTGAAAACTGCTTTCGGAGGCCGTCGACATAAACTTCGCATTAACGTCGTTATGTTAGGCTCATCGCATTAAGCACTAGGGGGGTTTCCGCGTAGGGAATGCAGATCGTAAATCTATAAAACTCCCATAAAGCAACCCCCGCTTCCCAGCGGCGAGAGGCGATTTTATCCTCGAAAGTTTACACGCCGGGACCATGCGTAGACTTAATAAGAGAAGGGAGCAGGATTTCGATAACGCGAAAACGATGAGTCATTTCGAAATCTGTTAGCGTGCGGGAGGATTCGATAGAAGTCTGCAGTGATTTTCATTTTTATTTGCTATTTGGTGGGAATGATGGATGACTCTCTTTTTCTTGAGTTTCTTAAAAATTCTTGTTTGCATTATGGGATGCCTACTAGTGGTTATCTGTTTGTATTATTTTTCGAATAACTTTCAAGAGTTTTAGGTGGAAAATATGTGTGAAGGAACATGATTATTGTGATTGATTTGCTGCTTTCTAAGTGTGAGCATTATTTTACTTACTGTTGTAATGACTAGTATAGGTGGCTATATTCCACGAGTTTATAAAGAATAATGAACTGTTAAATTAACGTCTGAATAATTTAGTAGGCACTGTTAAAAAGAATTAGAGAGTCTGATTTTTGAAGAACTTGAAAATAGCAAAGACTGAACTCTACTGGTGAAAATGTTTAGAGTGTAATAGCGATGTTTTTGAACACTTGATATAATAAAACAATCTTCTGACAAAAATTGTAAAATATATCGGCGAATCATTAATTTTCCCATATCTTTGTTTTAATATTTTTGCACAAGTAACAAGAGGTATCAATTAAGTAATGGTTCCATTTTAAAATCACTGCACTTCAATTCTGCAACTGCATCAATCCACCGTGATCACCAACAAAAGGACTTAAGTAAACAAAATAAAACTTCCATCCCGCAATTATCTCTGTCTCCCCATAGAATAACAGTTCCATTTACAATAAAATAGTAGCAGCTAAAGCTTAATTGCTAGAATCTAAAAAGTTACCATACATATCTACATGTCATTAACACATTACTGTCCAAAATTATAAATTCATATCCACGTGAAAACCATAAAAATACAAAATGTACTCTCATACCACTTTTGAACTACCTTATCGACATTCTGTACATAGATCACAGAAACACATTTACACAGTTCCATTTCCTTAACAGCACTAAAAAAAGAATTAAGACATCAATGAACAATAAATTAACTTAACACTCTGAGCGGCGTCGGCATGTTTCTACGTCGAGTATATTTTTACGTCGATATATTATAGGGAGCATCGAAATTCCCACCTTCTCTACTAGATCTTTATGAAAATACCACCAATGAACTCCAAAGGTTTATTAAATTCAGAGAATATTCAAATTACAAATAATCAAAGATAATCCGAAAGAAGTTGTGCTTGGACCCATTTTCATAGGAAAATCTTGCTCTAAAAAAAAATATAGAAACGCCAATTTTCATTAATATCAACACGTATTATGATGTCGGTGCAAAAGTTCGTTCCCTCCCTTTTAGGCAATGTTAGGAATACAGAGATACTTTTTTCATTAGATACACCTACTGGTACTTTTCCCAGAAAATTAGCACAGCCAAGGAAAGCACTTTAATTAAAAAGACAAATATATTCCAAATCGAGTCAGAGAAAACATTCTTAGTAAAAACTGTCCCTCAGAAGGACCTTACTGACTCGAACCGACATTTATCCAAAACTTGCGCCACTCAAAGTGTCAATGCTCCGCTCGATCTCCTTTACTTCGAGGCCGCCTAATTATTTTACCCCGTCCAAGATCGTCAAACAAACGCTACTGCACCTAATAATTCTACGCCAATGAAGCGACGGAATGCGAAAGGAAACGAAAAGCGATGAAATGAAATGAGATTCGGGGAGCAGGGGATGGGAAGTGTGTTTCAACGGAAACAGAAAAAGAGACGCCAGGAGAAAGGGTCGGATAATCCCAGGCTCGTTCCGTTTTAGAGCGCCACGGCGCGCGACCCTGCTCGCGGACGTAAAGGGACGCCTCCCGACGTTTCAGCTCGGCTGTTCACTGTCCCGCGGATCGAAAGGAGGGAACTGCCTCGTCGAAAGAATTCCAGGGACGATCGCGACAGCGGACGAGCGTAAATTCTCCTGGCGAAAGCGTGGCGAACGCGCAACGTCCGTTCTACTCGCTTGCAGCCCCCGATGCGAAAATAAAACAGTGGCCACGTACGCGCGGACACGGGGTTAACGCAGCAATGATTCTGCCACGAGCATCTCGGGAAAATGTCACAACGGAGAAAAAGCACTGGGAATCTCAGCGTGCCCGCGAAAAATGCTCCTCTTCGGTGGACCATTTGAAATGTAGGAACGAGAGGAACACGCGTACACTGTTTCCCCTGCTCGTGTTTCCGGAAACAAGATTGAAGGGTTTCTTTTATGGGGGAATTAGATCTGGAGCATCTGCCGGTAAGGATTTTTTTTATTGGATTGGTTTTGGTTTTTATGGATGTTTTGAGGTTTTGGTAGGAAGTATTGTTGAGGTAATTTACGGTGGGATATTGTTTTGGAAAGTGATTTTAGTTATTTATTAACTTCAGAATCATTCCTGCTATTGCTGTTATCCCCTTTTGGACGCGCGGGGTGTTAATACAATCGAGAATACTTGTTTAGGATTGATTTCTTCGGTTTTGAGAGTTTAATTGCAATTAGGTTTGTTTAAGGTGTGTAAAATTTTTTTTATATTGTTATAATGCGAATAATTGTGTTTTAGTAGTAGGTGATTTCTAAAAAATGGAAGGTCTACTATTTTGGATTCTATTTATATTTATAGGTTTCTTAGAACTGTTTAGTTGGCATCATTATAAGTATAAATATATACAATTTAGTCAGTAATAATTTAAAGTACTTGGTGATTCTGAATTATAACCCTTAAAATTTTTGTAGTGTCGAATTAAATCGAAAACCGAACAAATGCCTAGTAAATTATTATTTCTGAAAAATTGAAACTAAAATTACATTGAGCTGGAAGGTACTCGAAAGGTGATTCCTTCTCCAAAAATAAATAAGAAATATGTCACTTTACTTATAGATAAATTAATTCCTACAGTGGTGGTCACAAGCAAGTTAAAAGTCATATTTTTCTATCTATTCGAATGAACTTTAATACTAATCTACTTTCGTTACTGCTTACCCTTTAAACTTTCTTCTGACAACCACTGTAAAAGGCATCCAATATTTCTTACCACTTCAATCATTTTCCAAAGTGACAAATAAATAATTACTTTTCCAGAGTGACTAAACCATTTTACTACGTAAAAGATTCTAGTATTAAAAACTCTATTTCACTCGTTCTGTCTATTTCGCCAAAAAGAATCACCCCTTTTTCTTACAAGTATCATCTTACATATATTATATACATCACACCTCACTATCATTGTAAATTTTAAAGCATTCTTAGGTAAGGACCTTCCACGCAATTCACTTCTGTAACTCACTACTAATAATTCAGATATAGGTACTCTCTTGTCAGAAATAATTCTGCTTCAAACAGGATAAAAAAAATATTAAAAATACGTGAATATACCTGAAGCACCAGTAGTGAACCACAAAATTGACTCCCATGAAAAGTCTCTGGCACACGCACATGTAAACACCATAAACAAAGTTCGCTAAAAACTGGGAAACGTAATTCGTGGAAATTATCCTCGTGATTACGAAGGATCCTCGATCTCCATCAACGCCCCGCGCATATAAGCCTCGTTGCACGTTATATACATCGTATGCACAGGCACGGCGCACACAAATACAAGCGCATGCACGATAGGAAACGAAAGAAAGGACCGAACGAAGTCACATAACACAGATCTTCATCCCATCGAATTTGCAACGGTGATACGAAGCTTAACGGTGCAGATAATGAAAGAATAATAACGCAAACGTGTCCACTTCGCCGCGAATCGCGTGGAATATTCGGCATACTTCTTTTCCTATCATCTTTCACGAATGTAACCAGCATTTGTTTATGCATCGATTTATTTTCCACGGCGAATTAATATTGTTAAAAATGTCGCCAACTTTAGTAGATACAATAGTTTAATTTAGTAGAGATCAATATTCTTTCGAATTTTCAGATAGAAGATACACTTGAAGTCCACTCGAAAAAATAAACCAGAGATTATTCAGTTTAATATAGATTATCGCGAATCAGTAGACACGGTACGAGATGATATAAACTACCACTGATGTTGCTTCTATAATATTTCCTCGTGTAGAAGTGAGATTAGAAGAATTGTCAGTGAGTGTTCCGGATCGAAACGATGCACTGTGGCTGTCGTTCAAGCGAAAGCTACATTTCAGCAATCATTAATCGACGTGTCGTACATTGAACACGTTACATCGACTGATAAAGTGGGCGGTGGTCCCGAGTTTCGTTTGCGAGACGGTTCGTAGACGTGAGAAAGTAAACGTGACCAATAATTGAGAAAGAAATAAACATGCAAAATAGTAAAAATTGAAATAAATCTAAAGCCTTTACATACCATCTTCTTTACACAAATCAACTGAAATATATTAGGTACATTTTATAAATCGTCCAACACAACGAACACTGAATTGTATATACACATGTAATTTAAACAACGCACTGTCGTCCTTAGAACGAGAGGAGAGAAAAGGATGTTCTGGGATCGCGCTGAGATCTTTGGCAGCAGATGCGAGAAATCACGGACGCTGGGCCAGCGGTGCCCGGCGGATTTCAATTTCAGAACTATCGAAATTCATGTTCCTCTTTCGTCAGCTTTCTTTTAAATGCTCTACAGATTGAACGTGACTTTAATCTTACGACTAAGGTTTAATCGACTTTCTTTGCAATTCAATACAGCTCTTACTGTACGATCCTTACAACGTGGGATTGCTGTTTACTCGCAATTGTATTTTAAATTATGCTGTTTGAGATGAATAAGTGAACTTTACGGCAACTTGTTTGTATTGAACGCAGGAACTGAATAGTGTTCTATAAACATTGCAAGCGTTGCGTTTGATCGCGAAATCAGCAGAAATCAATTGGCAACGAGCAATTTCAGCGAACAGAATGTTTGAGGCCAGACAGTTCAAACAGGCAGCTACTAGTATTGCGGTGACAAAAATTGATGGGTTTTTTTTTAGCTTTTAATGTGCTTGGCACTGTTCATAATTATTTGCAGATTTATTTATTTTTTAATTTATAACACAGTGGTTACACACAATTTTAGAATCTTTTGACGACTTGTGGACTGAATAAAAAAGAATTAATTTCGGGGGAATTATACACCACTGTTATAAGAAACAAAATCAACGATGGAAGTGTGTGCAAATTGAGAATAGAATTAGGGGTTTCAGTAACTAGAGATTATTTTTAAAAGAAATATAAGTTTTTTGTACTTCAGTTTTGGGTTTTTTATAGTAACAAAAAATTGACTGCTAAAATTTATTTCTAAATAAATTGCACATTTTGTGTTTCAGTTTTGACTAACGTAGAAGTTTTCGGTTACTCTTCTATAGCAGCGAAAATTACTCGCGTAAATGGACAAATATTTATGAACGGTGGAGAGCTTTAATCACATTTCCATGTATACAACTGGAAAATAAATTTCTCACTTATGAATTCACCGTTTTTCCACATTGTGAAATTCAAATTTCTCCGTTCGCCTACGTTGTTTCCGAAAATTCCGTAAATTCTGAATTATCTCGTTTTCCGATCGCAGCACTTAGAAAATGCTGCACACGTGGAAATGTGGATTTGCATGGGGCTTTAAAAAATACCAGAACGCAATGAAACTAAAATGCGCATCCATTACAGAAGAATGCGCTTGGGGAAAGAAAACAGAATTCGTTGTTTCCATTTATGCGCATTGGTGTGTGTATGTACATCGAAAACAATGTCTGTATGTCGATCCAAACTCAATTCCTTTTCTAAACAACGTATGCAAGTGGCGATTTGCATGACAAGAACGATCGATCTTTCGAACATCCGAGTGAATCTTAATACACACTTATGCGCACGAGAAACGAAACAGTTTATCTGACGAATCGATCGATCAAACTTGACTTCCTCTCGATCAAACGTTACACAAAATACGAAACAACAATGGAAAAATTGTATAAATATAATATTCCCCATAGTTATGCATACAATGAACTTTCAAATAACTTGCTATTCTAAAGCATGCAGGCTGTAGTGTTTCCACTTTATAATGCAATCCAAACGAGTATTGCTAATATCATTAATAATAGTAATATTTGAATTTTAAGTTTTTTTCGTGGAAAAAATAAGTAAAAAAATCAAATTTTCAATTCTTACAAATTTATATATTATCGATTTAAATATTATAAATAGGCATCTTCGATAAATACAACACACTTTCAAAACCCATTTCCCCGAAACAATAAAGTCTGATTCAAAAATACTTTTCCCCATTCAATTTTATTGTACTACCAATCACACTGCAGCCTTCAAAATTCCATTAAAAATGACAATAAATTCAACTAACGAACTGAAAAACTGGAATAGGAATTAAAGCACGTTAAAGAAACGAGCGACGTAAGCGAAAGAAAGAAACGATCCTATCAATCAGTATCCCGAATAATAATAATTGATCAACGCGAATGAACGTAAAATAAGAACGGCGAAGGATGATAAGAAGATTGAAGCCAGATTTCGATCGTGAAACGGAGAAAGTAAGAATACTTTTACAAGAAGCTTCTAAGCGCAAGTCGAACTGCATCAACACACGAATAGTCACGAGCAACAGTCAGGTAATGTTTGTATCTCGAAATATTGACGGGCACATCGAAAACACAGAGCAGAATTCGCATTCTCTGCTTACATCCATCCACTGCCAAATCGTCTGCATGACTTTCACAGGGCAATCGAAATTCCGCGACCGACCTGGGCCTTCGGGAGTTTCGTTCACCCTCCCTGATTCACTTAACGTTTTCAGCGAAATTCACGGGATCTACCTTCATGGCGTTTCTTCCCCGTCGCCTCTAACGTTAATCAGGGAATCAACGTGCCAACAAGTAGATCCGATTTGCGACTTTCATCGAAGGAAGCATCGATGGGCGACTCTTCGCGGAGAGTGTTGCGTGGGGTGTTTTTAAAATGGCATCGAGAAATTTGTAGACGTGTTTTGTGGTTAATGGGATAGATGGGATAGGTTTTAATAGGCGAGCCTCTAAGAATCTCGATTTATTAATTATTCTATCAAATGAATGGCGGAGACAATATCTGCTAACAAAAAGCTTTTGTTGGTTAAATGTAGATATATCAAGGTCCATAATAGTTTGAGCAAAATTAAATGGCTGGTGAGGTTTAGTGGAGGCAATAGAAAAGATTGCAAAAAGTATTAGCATTACGAGGATTTAGATTAGAATCATTTATCAGGAATGAATAATATGTTTAATAGAAATGTGATTTTGTGTTGAAAAATGTAAGGACTTATAGCAGCTGTATTTGAAATAAAAGTTGAAAGTATTTATCTGGAGCTGTGTTTACTAAAATTGTGATCTGGAAATGTGTCGGAAGTTTCTCACACCATTTTAAGGACACCCCATACATTTACTTGTATGATCTCGGTAAAGTTGATAAAATTGTTGGTAATTATTAAATCATGAAATATTACTATTATTATGTGAAGTATTAAATAATTTTGTAATCTGTTAATAAGTACATACATACTTCGTAATAAGTGGAATAGAATTGCTTTCATAACTTGTACAAATTGGATTCCTTGTCCATGTATAAATTTAGTTTGATTCAATTGATTTACCGAGACCAAACGAGATACAACAGGAAAGTCAGATGAACTTTCAAATCTAAAGAGAAAAACTATAGAACCTAAAAGTCGCAGTTTCATACAAATACCAAATAAATATTACTGTAAAATTCTATTGGTTATAGTTGCAGTAGAATCGTCACAGTACAGATCTACAAATATTAATTTTACAAAAGTTCATGTTGGAAAACCAATATTTCTACATCGTAAAGTTTGTCCGTTTCCACAAGTCATCCTTTGCTCCACTGAAACTGTCAATTCGACAGAACTGATCAAACAACCACAGCAATTAATTTTATCACAGCAATCAACATATTACGAAAATAAAAAGTTTTAGGTAATCAAAATTTACTTCAAATTCACTCTAAACAGAAAATTCAAACATACCTCCCCTGCATCTTCAATATTCCATTCTAAATACTGTTTCATCTCTACAACTACCCTACTACGAATCTCAAAATTAAAAACTGATTTCCCATAGCTCCCTTACTGAAACTTGCAATTTATTCTTCCTTTTAAATAAACAGTCCGCAATGAAATTTTTACAGTAACATTAAATTTGACCTTTCTGAACGGACAGAAACTGTTCGACCATCGGGTTCTGAGTGACCGGAAGGAAAGGAAATTCGCGAAACGCTGATCGAGACGATCCCAACGCAAAACGGCAAAGAACGGAAGTCGCGATCGATGGCCGTCGATCGCGACGGCCGAGGAACATCGTAAGCAACTAGAAACATCAACAACCAACGGCTAGCAGCTACTGCCACCGAGCTTCCCCATTAACACGTCGGTGAGATCTTACCTTTCCCAGTGGCGTGGAGGGTTGTCCAGTCGGGGCTGGGTCCTTTATGTAAATGTTCCAGGTCGCCACGCTATTGATGGCCTTGTCGGCGGCGTAACATCTCCATAGGCACTGTATCAACATCGCAGCAGCCGGTATCTGACGATTGAAGTGCTTCTGTCGTTGCTTCTGTTGCACCTTCAGCGCGAAACCGGAGCCCAATATACCCTGAAGCGAGAACTCGTTTGTCCCCCTTGCACGGAATTTCGGGGCGGTGCGAAATCGTGCAACTACGTGGACATGTCCATTCATTCAAATCAATCCATTCGGATCTCGACTTTTTAATATACTCCGTTAACGTGGTTAGTGTCGATTCGAAATTTTATGATTATTCGATAAGAAGTTACGTATTTTATTTTGTTAAAAATGGATTATGTGACTCGAAATTTTTGAATCGTCTAATGAAAAATTTTCAACCTACAGTGAGACGTTAAAAAGTGTAAAACAATGGGATATTTCTAGACTATTAAGTCGGATACCTCGAAGAATTTTTTTTTCAAGAAAGTGCAGGAGTTGTTTGTATTCTGGTAGACGTGGGTGTCATACTTACGGCTGGAAGTGCGAAAAAGGATATGGCGAATACGCTGAAACACGAAGCGACTATTTTTCCCATCCACGTCTGGGGGACAGTGTCACCGTAGCCGATCGTGGTCACAGTAATCTAAACAGAACGAGATCACAAAGTTAGTTGAAGAATATTTTCAAAGTCCCATCTGCTCCAACACCTCTGATGAATATTCTAAGTTCCCATGGTTTCCTGAAATATTCCAAGCTTCACGTAACCCAACACTGAAACATCAGAATAAGTGAGGTAATTCTAAAAACTAACAATATTTCACTACAATATCAGACTAAACAAAATTCCCGTTACTCCCGCAATGCATTCAAACTTTCAAACAATCTAAACTGTAAAAATCTTGTAAGCTCTATAAAGTATCTCAAATGTCCAAAGTTCCCCTTATTCCCATACCTCAAGCTTTAACATACGTCGACCAACCATTTTACGACTCACCACCCCCAACCTCTCAGTCCCCACGTTAATTAAAATTCAGTTACTATAAAAAAGCAATTCAATGATAATTCATATTCTCCTCGAAAACCCCTCCCAATCGAATTACCCAGAACCAATCCCCTTCCGGTAATTTTACGCGGCGAAAATCGACACGTCGCGTCGCCCGTGAAAATCAAGCTGACAATTAGACAGCAAACAATCCACGCGGGGTGACATTAAATCGAGTCGCGTTTGTTCAGCCTCGGTTTCATCGATCTGTCGTTCGAGCCTCGCCAGAAATGCGGGTATATTTTCCAAATGATTAGCACGGTCGCTTAATAAACATTTGCCAGTGGCGGGCGTGCATACAATTAAGCGGGCGTAGCTCGCTTAACGAAACCCAATTCGAGGCAACGAGCGGATTCGGTGAACTGAATTGATTATTCCCATTAATAGAACCCGAACGAGCACGGAGCTTATTACACCGAGCCATGTGCTGGCTATTCATGCTGGACATTCTTTCGCGTCTACGCCGAACAGGCTGCTTTGAAATTATATTCGAATATTTAAGTACTGTGGGCAAGGGATACGGGAATCACCAACTTATTAGGTCATAAGTTCATGCCACAGAGTGATAAAAGGTCGATGCATCTTACTGCTATATACTATATAATATATAATAATAATAATATTATTATTATTAGTAGTATTAATAATATTATTATAGTAGTAATAGTATTATTAGTAGTATTAATAATATTATTATTAGTATTAATAATTATTAATAATAATAGTATTTTATTAGTATCAATAATTAATATTAATAATAATAATAGTATTAATAATTATTAATAATAATAATAATAATATTAGTATTAATCATTAATAATAATAATAATAAGTTTACTAATAATAAGGTTACTCGTAATAAGGGTACTAATAATATTATTATTAGTATTAATAATTATTAATAATAATACGTAATATTATATAATATATAATATGATTATATTATGCGATATATTATATAATAATATTATTATATAATGTTATCTACGTTTTGTCATAAAATTCAAAGGAATATTTGAAATATTGATTGAAATTCCGGTGCAAAATTCTGAACGAACTTATTGGATAGCCTAATAATTTTTTTTCATTGCCTTTGATAGTGTCTGGACTAATTATAATGACATTCCAGGATTTTCCTGTAGCAATATGGTGGTATTAATATAATCGATGAGTTACAACAAAGAAGAATTGTAAAATATAAGGAATATGCTAATGGTGGTGTAGATAGTGTGGTACAGAATAAGAACGGATTGGTTCGTTTAATTTATAGGGGTTCTGTTTGCTGCTTGAGATTAGTAAATGTGATTTGAAGGCTGTTTCCATTAATTCGAGATTACTATCAGATGGGGATTATTCTGCTAAAGTGGATTCTAAAGTGAGGAAGTTGGGGGAAAAATGGAGAAAATAAGGATTATATATTTAAATAAGAATCTGTACTTTTTAAATAATCCATGTCAAAGTTGAAAGCACGAATTACGCGTTACGAAGCAAGAATCTCTAGAATATCTAGATGGATATTCGAGGACTAAAAAGAAATATTCTCAGCTCTTTATAAAATTATATCTTTCTGAAATATACATGTGTGTACATTTAATTGCAATGTTTTTGATAGAGACAATGAAAATTCGATAAGTAAGTATTCACTACAGAATCTCCCAAAAATAAAAACAGTAACACCCTAGTATGACAGTAGAGGAGACAGGGGCTAGTTGACTAACGAGGTTAGTTGACTAATTGCATTTAATTATTGTATTATAGAATAAATTATGCTACCATTCGCGATATTGAAGTATATGAATGACCAGCTTGCCATTTAATGTGTTGCCGTGACAAAAACTTGCTTGTTATGTCAGTGAGATTGAAAAATCTAAAAAGGTCGGCCGCGAGTAAATATTTTTGTTTCGAGTAATTATGAATTTTTGTCCACTAAGTACTGCTTGATGTTTTTTGATGAATATTTTGTGGAAACGTGATACATTGACTATAATTTACGGTATTTTATTTTATCCGGTGCGTGGAGGTTTTGTACGTACGACCCTTATCATGTTAACAATGTCGGTTGGGGTTACTTGACTAAGCATAGGAATACCACTAATAATTGCATGTTTTATCCTCAAGATGCAGTCGAGGCAAAGAGTTTAGCTGCTCAAGTTCACTTCCCCCACCACAAATCCTTCCAAACTCACCCCTACCAGTTTTACACCCTATCCTCCCTTCAAACTCTCAGGCCTTCCAAATAGACCATAACCTTTTAGTAGCAATGGTCGTAGTATACATATGTACGCGTTTCGTATACTATATTAATGGAATTGACAGCGTGTATATACACTTTTCATATATATTGATGGAACAGTGACAGCGTATATATAGACTTTTCGCAGGCAAAGGGTTAAAACTGAAAAGTAAATGACAAGTCAACTAACCCCATCATATTTGTCAACTAACCCCGCAGCCGGGGTTTGTTGACTTATTCGACTCACTAATCTAAATACAATAAAAACTACAACCTAGACTCAATTAAAACGATTTTAAAAATTAAGTCTGTATACCTAATGAAATTTGCAAACTTTTGGTATGCCGCAAGTTAACAAAATACCAATGGTCTATTTATAAAAATTAGAAATGTAAAAAATTAGTCAACTAGCCCCGGTCTCCCCTACTTGTAATATTTTATTCCATTGGAAATCTCGTGGCGGAAACATGTTTTGTCGTTGTCTTTAAAAGATTCGTACAAACGAGAAAAAAGCTCGTCTACCGATGACTGGGGAATCCTCCATGATAAATAAAAACGCATTTATCGCACGGCATGGAGGTACATCGTTTCACCGGTAATTGCCGCGCTCGTCGTTCAGACTACCAGATAGAATCGTCGTTGAATGAAGGATGCATCCGCGAGAGAGCATCGACGGCGAATAAAAAGCAAGAGATGGGAGAACAGCGCGATAAATGGGCGTCGAGATTCCCCGATAAAAAGAAACCGATTCGATTAATTGACGAACGGAATCAACCTATTCGATACCCATTATTGTGGTTGTTTACGCCACTGAGGTAGTCAGTTTTTCTTCTTCAAAACATTGTTGACAAAATTGAATCTGTGAGGAGAGGAAAAATATCATTCACTGAGAAATTCGTTATCTGCTAGTGATAAAAATTGTAAATAATTGTCTCCGATACGATTCTGAACAAGTATATTTGATACCACACTTTCGATTTATTTGGAGGAAGGGAAATGTAAAAGTTTTGTCTAATCCACTATTGCCACCCAAGTATCTCTGAAATGTAAAAGATAAGGGAGAATATATTTAATAAGATAAGGTCGCCTCAGAATAATCCCTTCCACCAAATGAAACTTCCATTCCAAAATTGTTCTCTGTTTCTACTATTCCTGGAGATATGCAAATGGAAATCGTGGGTAAGCCTTGTGCACAATACAGCAAAAATAAGGAAGGGGATAAAAGGAAGAGGCTATAAGAAAAATCCATTTCACTGCTTACCACCCCCCACCACAGCGCGTCTGCGTAGTTGGAAAAGTCTGTTTTTCCATCGGGCCCGACAGCATCTTTTTCGGCAAGGTACACAAAGTAGCTGCTGAAAATAAGACCTAGGAACCCGATGTACAACGTCGTGATCAGCTCCTGAAAATTTCCAAACGGACGCTCCATAATGATCGTGACCATCGCGCTTACTAGCAAACTATTTCACCCGGCATCATCCTGACCGCGCGTGAACAGAAAACGCGGCACAAAGGCTGCGGCCAATTTACTTGAACAATCGAAGTCGGCTGTTCGCTCGGATTGACCGCCATTCGTTGACAAATCGGATTAACTTCATATGGAATTACTCTTTGTTCCCGTTTGATTTTTTTGCACAATGCCTCGTCTGAAATATGTAGTTGGGACGCTGTGTCAATCTATCAATCGACGTCTCGCGTTAAAACTGTCCTATACGCGCGAGCTGCATCGAACTTTAGGGAATTAAAGATTTCAACGCTGATGTCGAGTGGACGAGTTTGCATAAGTAAAGGGGGCGTTAATGTTATTTAGAGAAGTATTAGTCGGCGGTGTACCTGACGGTGAATGAAAACGACGGAGCCAAGAAGTCGCCACGTGCCACCCTGTCGATCCACGTGGAGCATTCGCAGTATTTGCAAAAATCGGATGCCCCTTATGGCGGAAGTAGCGAACACCTGGCCATTGCTTCCCACCGACAACACCACCATGGAGGCCACCACCACAATTAAATCTGACGACAGGCAAATTGATCGTTAAAGTTGAGGTCGCTCCGTGAGACGCTCATCCATGTGTGAGCTGATGGGCAGGCATTATCGTTCATAACTTTAATAAAAAGATTTGTCACGGGTACGTGTCTATATACCTCACGCTATTATTAAGAGTGATAACCGGTAGAAAGTGCAAAGCTTCAATTTAATTATATTAGTCAAGTGTATAATAGTAGAATTAAAAGAAACCAATTTAAGTATACAATTTGTTTCTTTTTTAACGAAGAAATGAAATTACTAATTCTTTCATCAGATTTGACATAAATTTTTGGAGCATTAGAAAGTATTAAACATTCGCCCTTTTGTGTTTTTAAAGATCTTTATTTTGGTAGAATATATATTTACTAATGAATAATTGTTACATAAAAATTCTCGCATCAAATCTTGAACGAATATTCGTCACTAAACCCCAAGAAAATCAATACTTTGAATTTAAAAAAAGCCCCAGTAATACCATTTCATATATCTCGCAATCCACCAAGTAGATATCAGAGAAAATATTTCATCAAATTTAATCGCAATTTTAATTTTGACAGGGAATGTTATCAACAGTTTAAAACGTCTCTCCACTTGATGTAAGGTACGGGCAGGGTTCAGTTGGCACAGATGTACCTAATTCCCGTTCGTTGCATCTGTGGCTGATGACATTTCGCCCGCGTCAGCATTCGCCCCACGCTCTTGAATATTCCGTGGAAAATTGGGCGCGCGTAATCGACCCTCGCCAATAAACACGCGATGTGCCTGATACGATTAATATACCCCGGCCCGTCTTACAATTTCACTCGCTGGTAGAGCTTCATTAATCGTGTCGCGGGGCCGCTTCGCTCGAACGAGCGCCGTCGCTTTCGATGAAACGGCCTTACCTGTGCTTCCACGCGATTCAATTAAGCGATCCGCGAGAAAAACATGATCGATACCAACATCGAGCTAGCATCGATCTCACTGACGAGAACGCATGCAATAATTACGCTGTCGCGCGTCCACTTAGTGATAAATGATGCGCCTAGTGGCACAGAGAAATGAATGTAAAAAAATTTCAGATCAATGTTGTATATACTTTCGCTAATACTTCTATAAGTATTATTGCTAAATTAAATTGAATTTCATACTTTTACAAGGAGGAGTTACGTTGCAATTGCCCTTCGTAAGGAGTTAATTCTGACCGATTCGTCTCTTTCGCGTTTTATTGTGAACTAACCAGGCGACATTTTTATTACCTACGAGTTAGCGGGAAACGCATTGCAACTTTATGGAATGAGAAAATGGGCGCGCAGAAAGTTTCATGACAAATTACAATCGTTAACCATCGAGCTTCCAACGCTGGTGCCAGTAGAGTGTCGAAGCCATTAAGCTAATATTCTTCCCAACATTATCGCAAATGTAACGCGCGATAGGTGTAGGCTTCTCTCCAGAAACACACAGGATATCTCTACATAAATCCTTTAACTAATTTCACTAATCTTCTTTCCAAGCTCGCAACCTCTATTTGGCCAGGAATTGGTAAGAGCACATACCCCGTGTAATTAACCAACAGGCACGCGATGCTAAACAGTTTTGACGTGGAAGTTTCAGCTGACGAGCCTGAGTCGCCAGCGGGCGCACAAAGAGGCTACATTCCCGATCCAATTTTGGCCAGGACAATCGGACAACGCGAATACTGGATTAGCTCAAGCACGGGCCGATTGAATTGGCGTGGCGTGCATTAGAGAAACGCACTCACCTATGATACAAATCGGTTTCCGTATGAATCGCAGCCTGCCGCAGCAACCCATGTACTTCGATCTGCAGCCCGCGCTCCATAACCTCACCATGTACTCCACACCGAAGAATACCACCAGACATATTTCCTGCAGACAGAAAATCAAAAGGCTTTCACGTGAAACCCGATATAATCAGAGGGACTTGGCAGTTTGTCTGATATACAGTTTGGTGCTTCTAACCCTTTGCACTTTAACAAGGAATTGGGCAATGTTCATATCGAACATTTCGAAGTGACAATCGCCAATTTTTATGCCACTTTGGTAGAAAGTAGTTCATACAAAAATATTTGACCTGTATTTTTTTTATGGGCTGACATTCATGTTGAAGAGATAAAAATTTCCCTCAAAGTGAGAAGAGGGTGAAAAATATGTTTCGTCGAATATTTTGGAAATTAGGTACTAGAGAGCTAGGAAAACGGTTAACCGTCATTGGGTCAGATTCCAAAAAAGTCAATTTGTTTATATAAATACATTCAAAAATACCATTTTCGTCAATTTCTTGCATGCCTGTATTTATTATTATAAAGTCCACAATTGTGCCATGTACACTGTTCTCCTAGCTTTAGTCGTTTCCAAAATATTCGACCAAACATATTTCTCACCCTCAACATTGATGGCAGCTTTCACTCCTTCAACATGAATGTCAGCCGATAAAAAAAATACGGATCAAATATTTTTCAATATAGGTATTTCTTCGTAATGAAGATGTATAGTCACTCCATATCCTGTATTAACTGTATCGTGGAAGCTTTCAATAAAATTTCTCCATTCAAGTCTTTTTTTTTATTCAGCTTCGCGCACCGTGACCCACGCTTTATTGTTTACGCTTTTGGGGTGGAGGAAGCCACCCTCCTTTTTTTACCAGAAATTTGAATAGCCCATTCGATTTAGAGATAAAAGGTTTTTCGATGAACATTCTGGTCACGCGTTTCGCGCGTTGCAAAAATCGTTATCGTTTCTGATTTCTGTTTCACCCCCGCGGAATCTGCTTCCACCTCGTTACTAGAGGTTATTAGAGAATTTTTTTAATACGCGAATCCAAGCGCATTTAATTCCCGGCAAACCATTTCGGCAAAGTTCGGAGGTATTTTTAAAAATAATAAAAACGGACGGTTTCAACAAGCAGAATCACAGATTAAAATCGATGTTAAATTTAACCGGGTGTAACAAAGTAATTTTAAGGGTGCAGTCATCGTTTACATATTATTCTCGATATTTAAATTTTTCACGGTTTGTTGCACGTGATTCGAAATATCTTTTTCGTCAATAGCATAAAATACATTTTCTGAGGTTTAAGGTATTATATTACGATAAATTGCACTGTGCGTTTACTGATTTTTTTAATTCTAATGTGTCATATTTGCAATAATCGCGAACGATTGCATTTTATATCTAATTTCTTTTTATGTTATGCCCCTTTATGTGATTTTATAAATATCTACTAATGTTATTTGAAGATTGTATAATGGAACGAGAAATAAAACTGAAATAATTGAAAAATTGGTTAAGGATTGAAATTTATATTTTAATATAAATGTAGACGAGGAATTTTGTTCTATAATCAAACACAAGGTCTGCTCTCGGTTAATTCAGCAAAGCTTTACGAATTAATATTTCCATATTTAGGTAGACGCACCGTTTGTGGCCACTGTACTGTTTTTGGCCATGTGCATAATTATCGCGGTTTTCTTAGCTTGAAATTGCTTGCAGCCACAATTATGTGTAGAATTTCGCACCGTAAATATTTTTTTTAGTATACTACCAGAAATAAATGGTTACAGTTATTGCTTACGCGAAAAAACATTATATTTTATATAACCCAGTATTTTAATAACTTTTCCAGTTCTGGCCACCCTCAGCCAGAAATGGAAACTTTATCAAAATATTGTTCTATTTCCTGCCACTATGCTTTTTAAACGATTTTATTCACCTTGATCCTCTGTTTAAAAAAAAAATTAACCCCGAGCCGGTGAGAAAATTACCCAGTCATCAATAAATATAACCCATAACCACAAATCCAAACGACTTGAAATCAGCTACTCGCTTGCTTTACGAAAACGACTAAAAGCCGCTGCGTTCGGATCGCTAGTTGCATCGTGATTTGAAATTAAATAAAAGATATTTCTAAAGAAGTCAGAGCTGCGAAATGTAAATCCATAAACAATAAAAAGTAGAAAATAAAAAATATATAAAAAAAAATTTATGTTAAACGAGTTTATTAAAAATGCACTAAAACCTAAAGATTTGAAAGTGGCCAAAACTAGTACAAAACATGGCCAAAACTAGTGTGCAAGTAGCCACGAACGGTGAAAAATGTATTTCTTATATATTTTTAATTTTATTAATTATTTAACGATTTCTCTAGTTAATGAAAACTTAGATATTAATAGTAAAGATAGTGTAAAATTTGGTAAAGCTTACAGTTTCCTAATTTTAAGTATAATTTTAAAAATAATTACGATGAAAGTCACTGAAATCCTTAAGGTGGCCACATACGGTGCGTCTATCCTATTCTACCAATATTTTAATGAAACTACCATCAGTTAATCAACCTTTCTGAAAACTCAAATTACTAAAAGGTTTTTGTTCATTACTCCATCGAGCCTGAAAATACTGTACGTAGCCAGGTGTTTTGAATTTTGATTAATAACGCTTAAAAAATATCTATCTACAATTTTTCAATTCAATCATTGGAATCATAGCTATCCACTACTTTTTAATTAATCCAGACAAATGAAATGTAAGAAAATCTTAAGAGGAAAGATACTACAATAATATTATTAACATTAAAACGATATAAATAAAGAATCCATATAAACGCATTATACCATCCACGCAATAGAAATAAAACAAAAAGCGACAAACAGCTTAAAAAACAAAGCAACGAGAGTTTAGTAATTGCATTACTAAATTTTACTCCTGAATGCTTTAACGACAACAATTCTCTCCACCAGAACTGTGCGAGGCGAGCAGTAAAGCGCAAATAAACAAATCGATACGTCAAATGGGGGAAACGAGAGGAAGGTAAAAAAGGAGAAAGAAAAATTGCCTCCACTAGCCGATAAGCATAATAGCGGAGGAAAGGCATTTCCGTGATGACTTTCTAGGCTAGCCCAGTCATTAGTTGGCCGTTCTTAAAATAAATGTGCAACGAACGCGACGCGATGCACAGAGATACTATATCGATTCTGCGACCTTTATTATGAAGCCACAACGTCCTGGAAAAATAGGGAACGTCGATAAGGGAATTGCAATCTTCCAGAGCCACGCGAATGTTTTATAATTCTGACCCTACTTAAAAAATCAGTAACTCATGGAAATTTCATTTATCTAACTATTCAGCTAGTAAAAAATATTTAAAGTATCCTATGGTGCTACAGTAGAATCTTGTTTTCCAAATTAACCCACGGACAGGATGTTCGATAGGATGACTAAATTATTCCTTGTTATACAATATTTCCTTTATAAATAAATAAGTAATACAAGAGTTCCAATTTTCTCTAAATTCAATGCACCATAACTATACACAAGTTCTGCAATATTTCAACGCGACGAAGCAGATCAATCGTTAAAAAAAGATTAAAGGAGAAAAGCCCTCCCTAACCAAAAAAGCTTCGCAGTACATTCTCCCCTGGATGCTATTTTTAGGATGTCACGTAGAATGAAACCGGAAGCCAGGGACGTGGCGTCATTAGGGCGAAGACGGCAACTTGTCAAACCCCGTAAAATGCGCGTAAAAAGCCTTTTCGTGGTGTGTACCCCGGGTACATAAGCAGGATCCATGGATCGTCTGACGCTAGATGGGGGATTGGCACACGCGGAGGATCCCTTGAGAAGGGTGCCCACATAGGAACCAGCGGTCCCTTCGCAGAAGCCTGAAGCTTCACTTTACTCCCCAATATTTGCATAATAGCTCGCGTGAGTCACGTGACATGTTGACTGCTAAGTCGTAATAAACTTGAGAAGCTTGGCGAACACTGCAATTCGAACAGACAGATTTTAATCTACCGTCTAAATTGTTGTATTTAATTCAGGTGCCTTGTAACTTCGTGTCGATTACTATGTCGCTGCATAAGTGATTTAAATCACATTTTTAATTATTCTAAATATCAACAAAGCAGGATTTTTTTATACTACAGCGTATCGCTAATTGTCATCAGCGGTATATGAGAATGGTGATGGAAATGAGGCATTGAGAGCAAGAACGGGCTAACCCACATTGAAAAAAAGAATAACTGCTCCCATTTTATATGATTAGCACTGCCTATTCGAATACATTATTGCCGCTAACTGAATTTCGCAAAAAATGTGGGTTAGTCGGTTGTTGTTCTAAATGCCTCGAATGAACGTGACTGTTCCATGCTTACTGGAATAAACATTTAACTGAGAATATAGCTGAAAATTTCAACGCTCTGCGTATGCCCTGCGGAATTCCTGGAATTGCACCTGTTGTTCATATACCCGCTTAACGCCCATAGGCGGTCACCACACGCATTATTTGCACTGAACCAATGCACACACGCTGGCAGGACACGTAACATGGTATTGGCAATTTTGAAGTCAATGGCAAACTACATTTTGGTCAGGCTCAGTGCTTCTTTTACATATCTGGTGGTATCGGGAGCGCGGAGTGCTTCACAAACTTTTAAAACCAAATAAAACAGTTATGTTTCTGACATGATATAGTATGGAATAAAAAAATCCGACCTTAAATAAAATTAGATACGTAGTAAACTGTGGTTTCAGTAAGTCGCTAAATAAGTAAACAGAGAGCAACGTGCGAAAAGTAACAAGTTTCCTCGCCGCATTGTTACAACATTTATTTCCCCTTTTACTACATCAAAGATCGCAACTTTAGTACACGACGCCAGAAGTTGTAAAAGAAAGTATTACAACGTGGATATTGCTTTTTCGCAACATGTATCTAGAACATTCTACTGTGTTCTCACAGGAATTAAAAGAAACTCTTCAAGTACGTACTAAAACTGGGGCAAAAAAAAAAGTTCTCCACTCTACATAGTTGCCGCTGGCAATACTCATATCACAGAATTAAATATAATTACTCTTTAGATTAAACAGCGATGTACGTACACGACATCGCCGAGATATTGAAAAACAGAAACGCAATCACAAGCCGAGGGCAAATTAAAGCTAAATGCGCAACTGACCGACTAAAAATTAAATCGAAAAATAAGGTTCGAAACAGTGCCGTAATGAAGCACAGAGTTTCTTCCCCGTCCAATCATACGTTTATCGATACTAATTAATACAGACAAAATCGACGCGTTCATCCAGCCACGCTATTACTCCAGAAATTTAATAACTACCTTCGTTCTGTTCTGTTTATACGCAAACGAGCCATCACTGTACTTCCCCCAACCACCTCCATTATCCTTTTTTATCTCTAATGAACAATTGATCCTTCGCTCGTCAATTCCACGAGGTCTCGTTCTCAACGAAGTTTCAATCGTACCGTTTTCGAGATTTCCATTTTATCAGGAGTTATTTGACATTGCGCGAGGAAAAGCAACCCCCGCCCCCCTATTTAGTCGATTACTCCGCTTATTCGAGGAGCTTGTTTCGAGCAAACCGAGAAAATGGCGACCACCTAAGTAGCAGCTATCGTTAGGGTAACCATTCAGTCGATAATGTTATGAAGAGGGCGAAGAGCGTTAGAATGATTCGCGAGAAGGGCTAAGCTGCCAAGGCTGAAACAATGGGGGCTTTCAGTGAAAATAATGGAACGCAAGTTTCCACGGGGAACTCGGCGAAAGTTTCGAACGGCCGGTGAGACGTTAAACACCCTCCCCTAAGACATCTGATAAGCGAGACCGTTCTGCCTGATTTAAAAAATGGCTCGCCATAAACACTTTACACTTGAAACCCTGCATACCCACCGAAGCTGGGTGAAGTTCAAGATGAAGATTAAGTCTGGAATAAATGACTGAGATTGTTTGGCTCGGCAAAGCTATGATCGAACTAACAATAAGCACGCAGACGTAATGTTGTTTATGGTAGTGTTTGATATTGACGTAGATTGTAGGTTTAGAGTTTTGTGTGTGGGTATTTGTAAAGTGTTTGGTACAGTTGTTATGTTGTTTTATAATTAGTTAGGATTGCCAGAGTTTGTGATATTCTATTTGATTTGTGTGTTAATATTTTATGTGATTTTAACGAATTAGAAAGCTTATTTTTAGAGATTAATTAATTCGGTATAAAGTATTACATAGTTGTGAAAGGTGTCGGCAAAAGTGGTAACTTCAATACCATGGAAAAATTTTGTTTTGCTTGTTAAAAAAATTCAACTTTAACTGGGTTTTATACAGTTCTAAATTCTTCATCAGAATATGTGTATTAAACACATACCACAGTTGCAAGTTTGATGCTAAAATATAAGAAAAATAAAACAATTCGAAGAAGTGGTATTTTTTTGTCCTCTACTGTATGATAGGTTCAAGTAACTGGAATTTGAGTGTCCATTCCAATATTTTATGTAAGTAAATTCTAATTATTCCTTTTTATAATGAGCACGAAATTCCAAACTATTGTTACATAAAAATGTTTTAAGAATTCTAAAAGAAGGGACGCTTACCATCCAAAACAGCGTTTCGTTCGCGAAGTTACTGTACTGGTCAATCGTTGACAAGACACTAAATATGAGGCACACCACTACCACCATGAACCTAAAAAAGAAAATTATATAGTTAGTATATATTCTACGTAAGCAGCTAAGTATATTTGCTAATAGGTACATTCGTACTACGTTCATAGAACACAACGTATACAAACATTTTCACGTAAATTCCGCAGAGTCGTAATCATTAGATACACTCAACACAAGTGTATCATTAAATTCCACCTGACTCATCACTACCTAATATAAGATCACTTTAGCGGCCACCTAAGTACACCTTCCACATTATTATTTAGGGATATCAATCAACTGATTTGTACTTAGCACCGTCAGTGATCAATAAACTATTACCACGAGACTTTTTTAACATGCTACACATACCCACATAATCCTCATCTTTCTCTACAATTTACAAACACTGCATTGCCTCTCTCAAGTGAGCGTACAGCCAATCACAAAAATCTACATACCACTCCACAAATTCTGAATATAAATGATACCATAACTTTGATCATTCTAATTCAATTAGTTTACTATCTATCGGGTTTGTGCATATGAAATTACCGATCGCGGATAGCGTAAAAGTTCCTTTATTTACGGTGGGGACACAGTAACAAGTATGCTGGCTTACCACTCGAGAAATTTCATAGAAACTTAAAAAAATAAGACAGTTAAGAACTACCAACATAATAACACATAAGTAATACAAACATTTCCTAATTTTTAAAAGAAACTTGTCTGTTCCTCCGGCCAAAGATTCGTGGCGTTAGTTAAAAAAAATCCCAACGAGAATTTCTCCAACGTGCCGGAGAATTTTTCCGACAACCGCGGAATGGACTCGGGGGCACCCAATTTCCTCGCGACCCGCATTTTCTCGCGAATCATTCCCGTTGGTAATTCATGAGAGACATCGAACGCGCGTTACTTTCGTCACGACGTTCATTATCAGGCAATAGAACGGCCGGGTCACGGAGACGGAACTTTATTTATAAACGGACCGAGTTATATGCAATGCATTGCGCATCGATTCCAACCGTTTTATCATCGGGACATTTAGTGGCGGACGCGACACGCCGAACTGGGACAGTCGCGACTATCGTTCTCGACTTTTACAATTCATACGGGTCCACTGGCGAAAAGACACCGGCAACAACGCGTTATTTTTAGCAAAAGCTTTCCAGCCGAGGCAGAAGCGTGACGGCTGCCTCCATGGATGAACAATTTTGCAAGACTTGTGCCCGTACGGATTCGCAGCGAAGCGTTAGGATGGTTTCGAGTTTCTGAAAAGGGGATGTTAAAGTGAAATTTGCAAAATCAGAATTTGTTTGTGATTTTTGTGAATGGCTAATTCTTCTTGGTTAGAATAAAGGGAGAAGGAAAAGATTGCAGGGTTTGATGATCAATATTTTTTTAATAAATTCGAGATTAGAGAAATGATGACTTAAACCCCCTCTAATTTCCTGTGGACTACATTATATTTGAATTTTTGTAAATTTTATGGCACGAAACGCAAAGCGTTATCGATTGGGCGGGGAGTGACTTAAAGAATTTATTGCTATCGAAAGTTAAAACACAGGTAGCAGCTGTTTTATTTGGGATTTTTTGTGGAGTGAATATTTTTAGCCTGTTGAGAGAATTGTTAAGTTTACTAATTAAGAATTGTTAAGAATTTTAAATAATATTGTTTGTGCTTCTCAGTGGGTTAAGAGTTCGTTGTCTGGTGGCACTATTTTTAGTCCATACTACTTGAAAGGGAAACCGGAAATTTGGAAAATTGAATCTAGATCCCGAATAATGGGATGCTGTAAAATATTTTAAGTCAATTCTTTTTATAAACAATCGATATTTGACTCGCACAAGTCCGTAAATTGAAAAACTTTGCAAGGTGACGTGATGAGCAAGTACAATTCTAATAAAAATAAACCTGCAACGACGATATTCTTTTTATAAAGTCCATCAACTTAAGGATTTGTAAAATTCATATATCAATTGTTTATAACAAAGAATGCACATTGCTGCAAAATATACTTCACAACCGTAGAATCACTTTTAAGTAGTATAGACTAAAAATAGCCCGACGAAGCAAAGAATTTTTACTGCACTGTAAATCATAAAATATCGTCACCAATCAAAGCTCGAAACACCAATTAGTCACTTTAATATTCTCAAGAGATTAAAATGTTTAGTTTGCTCGAAAATTCCAATTGAAACATCTGCTACCGATTGCATTTCCAACGTCCAACTTCCTAATCGTTTAATTAATCGTGTCCCAAAGTTGGGCAAACACGTAAAGTCCGTTTTGTACCGTGAGATAGCTGCACACTACAAGATAGGTGCTCTCGTCTCTAAATTATAATAATTAACACGACGATGTGTAATCCTTTCGCTCCATGATATATCTGTTTGACGAGCACACAATTCGCGATTGTAAAGATGTGCTCGACTGAACAAGAAGCCTCCAGATAAGTGGAACGGCATACTTGCTCTGGTTTCCGGTGTTAAATTTCATTTTATACGGGCAATGGCGTACATGTATTACTGTTCCACCAAATTTCTCGTGTCGTGTAATTAATTAGCAATTCTTGAAGCGCTTTTTCTATTGCTTGCAACTTTAGAATTCTTTTTAAAACATATATATGTATATCACCGATATCTATGCGTAGGAATATTAATAAATCTAATTTGCAATAAACTTTTAACACTCTTTAGAATCAGAAGATCAATTTCAGCAGAAATCCACAGAAATATCATAATAAGATTCTGCAAAATTCTAATTTGGAGAAAGAAGATGCTGCTTCTGAGAAACCGAAGCCATGAAAGTTTCGCTAAATATTTACAATAAATAATATTCAAAGATGCCATTTTCATCTTCTCTTTTATATCCTCGTATATACCTACATATCTAACATTGGACGAGGAAAGTTATAAATTCCTCTGACACACAGTATTATGTACCACAAAACCTTTAATCTGAATGCTAGTAGCACACACGCCAAACATTTCACGTGACATCTAATCGTCCAAAGAATAAGCGTACAGAGAATTATCATGGCGATCCATTTATATTCGTGACATGCCGAAGCCTCTGAAAGCATAATCTAATCGGATACAGCACTCACCCGTATACGTATCATTATAATGCAGTCTGCACACAACTAATTCAATCCACACAGATTTGAAGTGAACGATGGAGGAGCGTAATTACAATCTGCCGATCAATTATTCCCTGAACTACGACGGCTGTTGAGCCGCGAGTGCGCACGTTATTAGATCGATCCACGCAATTAAAAGTGCTCTTTTGCGTGACTCGAATATTTTTCTGCCATGCGTGTTTGGGATTTTGCATCATCATCTATATTCTATCTAAACAACCATTGCCAACATTATCATTTAAAGATCGAGTGGAATAATCAATTTCAACGGCGTTAGTATCATTATTCCCTTTACTCGTATAATTGCAAATTATTTCTTCGCCTATTTAATAGCCCCTGAGAGGATTGGATTTTATTTAAAACATTCGTGCCACATTTGAATACATACACCCCACTTTACATTTCTGCAAGCAGGATCCACCAGGAGATATAAATCACTGGTGGTTAAAAGTTGGTGAATTAATCGTATTTATTTACTTGGATATTTATATATAGAGTATACATCAATTAACAATTTCATTCCTAAACAACTTATCGATGGCTCAGCTTACAACTAGTTTCTTTTCAAAGTAAACATTCAGTACTTCCAGAACAGTACTTTTGATGTTTTCTAAATAAAGGCAGAGCAAGTATAAACTAGCAAAATATAATAAATTCTAACAAAATATAGTGCGCACTCCGCCCATCACTAAATATAATCACGCGTACCTAGTTCATTTCTCGATGTTCACAGTTTCTATAATAGAAGAATCAATGGACTATAAATACGTCCGTCGAGGTAAACTTAACGTTTACCTCGATCGCTAAATCGAGAAGGTGCGACAACATATTGTTCGTAAAAGTTTCTATCGGCGTTCGGGCGACTCCCATCGGGAAACGGCGCCGAGTTTGTTCGAGCCGTCAGTTCTGCTGCTTCGAACCGATTGATCTCGAAAGTTGTTGAAGAACGGAGGAACGTGACATCTGGCTGCATGTACTATCGACCGCCTTTGCATGTTCCAGTGTGCACAACTTGCGCTGCAACTCGTGGCACCGGTGCCAGTTAAATATAGCAATCTGTGTTGCTCAACAACGAAGGTTACGTGTATCATGTTACCATTGACCGTTCAATCCTTCTTACTGGAGTACAGAATAATGTCACGAGAAGCTACGATCCACCGTTCCTTCTTCGGATACCTATGTTTGCTCGCGAGTCAGATTTATGTGGTTGCAGCTTGCAAAGGGGTAACTTGTTGCAAGCATTCCACGTCCCGAAAACTACTCGTAAATTAATGATTCCAAAAGATGGACCTCAAGGAGAGAATTGACTAGTGTGATTAGAGTATTAGAGGGCGAGTCGTGCTGGGGTGTGGCTATGATTGTAGACGATTGCGGATTCGTAGAAATAAATGAAGGGTAGTTGGAAGTCTTAGGAACTGTGATGCATATGATTTTAGATTCATATGATGTGGTATGCATGAGTTATAGATTGAGGGCGAGTAATAGGGATTATAGATTTATGTACATATGGGAATTGGGACTGAGATTATCTGAGATTGGTGGAACGATGGGGAAGATTACTGTTTACTTAAATAGTATATTTGAAGAACGTAAGCGTTGTGGAAAGGTTATATTTAGGACTTCACATGAGATCAGAGAATCGAGGAAAGTCAATTTTGGTAATAATTATTGATATAACAGAATTGGATAGTAACAATTCCAAACTCGATAAATTGTATTCTGATGATTTTTAAGCGTAGGATTTCACGATGACAATACCTACTCGTTTGTTTGTGCCTCTAATTTGGCCCCTTGGTGTTTTAATTCCAATTGCAAAATTATAACTATCGTTTGTTATTAACCTCTGCAGCTATTTGACATCTGAACTTATTTATAACGCTATAAAATCAACTCTAGGAATAAGTAATTCGCCAAATTCGGAATAGTTTGAAACAGTAATCTAAATTGAAAAATTTAATTCACCCCTTAAATTAAGCACGAGAACAGAACTGTAACTATTACTCACAAAAAATGTAAAACACCTCGACCAATTTGTAATCTCCGGAAAGTCGCGCACCCCTCGTTTGTCACGCGAGCAAGAAATGTCTATTCAGGCAAATTTCACGTATGCTTGTGATTCACGCCCACACGCAAAGACATTTTGTGCAGGACAGCTTGTGCAAGTACATGTTCTTCAATAAACAAGGGAGTTCTATATAAAAATGTTTCTTTAGCTTGTATTAGGATTAAAATTAATATATATTCATAGACTTTCATCCAAAATTCAACATTTTTCGAATTTTTACATAAAATACACAACATTCCGTTTGAAATCTGAAACACTTCCATCTACAAGTCAAATTTTAAACTCGCGAAACTTTTGTATAAAAGTTTTAGAACAATCTCTTAGATTAGAGATTATTCGGATGTACACTAAGTTGAGTGGCCCACCCTGCACGTTTACTCATCAGACACAGCATCCATTTACGTAAAATAAAAAGAAATAAAAATCGACACTACGAACCCCAGACCAAAGCGTGTGCAAAGCATAAAGTTTAACAGTGAGTGATGCAGCTTCGTCGAGAGTTCCTCGAACGATAATTCACCCCAGCTTAAAGTGGAATACTTTGATTCGTTTAAGGTTAATCTCTCGCACAACGACAACTCGACGTAGCAGCCCGACACGGATTAAAGTTAATGGGCAAGGCGACGCGACAATTAGAGCGTACCTACCGTCCCCAACGGAATTAGAAGTTAGAACACAGCTCCGTCGAATTGCAGTGGCTGATCTCTCGAGAACAGAAAGAAATCCAATTTTCCCCAGGCAGCTGCATACGGAAAGAACTAATTCTGAATGCTACAGAAGAAGAGGATCAAACGCGCGATTTACTGAACTCAGATTAGAACGCTTCTCGCGCCAGCTGACTGCACCCGCAAATTGATTCTGGTGGAGTTTCCTGTCTCCTCGGGCCAATATCAAAATCCCTACCGTCGGGGGAATTAATTCAATGTAATCAAAGCGTTGATCTTACGCAGTGCCGGACAAAAGTGTTGGGACACTCTTTAAGACAGAATAACTTTTACAAAATTGGTCCCAGCGACTCGAGTTTTTTCGAGAAGCTAGAAGGATTAGTTCACAACAAATTTTCAATTTTTTAAAATGTTAGACATTCTTCAAAATAAAAATGTTTCAATCGAATCGTATACTTACTAACTTTTCGAGATATTTCTCCCACTGAGCTGTCTACTGTTTCGAGAAAAACGCGTTTAAAGTTTTATTCGCCACTACTCAAATGCCTGTAACTTCAGGAATATTTTAAATTTAAAAAAAATCCTTTTAAACACATATTCTTGAAAGGATTGAACATTCGAAAAATGAAATAAGAAAAATCGATTTATCGAAATTTTCAGATCGGAACCTCCCCTTAATGATCTTCATCGGATAATCATGTGCAACCTCCTGTTACTAAAATCCTAATCGCCCCCCATTCCCGGTCCCTCATGCCAAACACCCCAGCAGGGGCGCGACGGTAGCGCCTACTTTGAGAAACACTGACCTACCCAATAATTCCACTCTAACTACACCCAGAATAACACGAACTTCTTTCCTTTTCATCCTGACGAATCGTCCCACTCCCCGCACCGCCACCCCTTTTATCGTGCGCCCCGCGCATCAACGCCAAACGTACAACTGTAACGTTAACGTTAACAACCACGGCGGCCAGTATCGCCAAGAATTAATAGAGGTAGATACGGCGCGATAATTCCGCGGAGCGGAGAGGCAGAAACTCGGAACGGGAATGCAGTCGTGCATTTCCATGCCGGTCGGATAAGGTTGACGCGGTGTTAACGTTCGGGGCTCGAGCGAAGCCTGATTTCGTAGAGAAAAGCACGGATGCAACGCTCAACGAGCAGGGAGGGGTTACGGGATGGGATTGGAAGGTTCGATAATTGCCGCGGTAGATTCGTCCGCTTGTATAAGTAATTTATTAGCGAGCGATACCTCGTTAAGTAACGACGAGCTGCGGCGTTAACGAAGTCGGTCTCTCGCCGTGGCGCCCGCTTTAAGATGGCGTGCCTGGGGACTATAATTCCGACGTACACCAGAGCCTGGGCCACCCTGGCTTTACGGGTCACCTTCATCGACCTACTATGATAATTGTCCACATTCGACCCCCCCTCGCCCTTCTTCCACCGTTGCACCGGCCGTCTTCGCGTATTAATTGCTACACCCGCCCCCCCCCCCCTCCTCCCTAGCCTCATCGATTTCTTCTATTTCTGTGAGATTTTCATACACTCGATGTCGCTGCGCCTGGAATTTTGTTACTGGAGTTTTATATCGAGGTCCGATGGTGGAGAATTGCTCGTCAAGGCGGCAAGAAGTTTGCGCGGAGTTAGTGTGTAATCTGTGTTGAAACTTTGGGAGGAAGATTGAAGGGGGTGAGAAACAAGGGAAAGATGTTCTCTTGGTATAGTGTGTTAGGGGAGTGGGGTGCATCGGTGTGAATTTTGAGAGAGAATTGAGTTAGAAGTGTTGAAGTTTGAAATTGGTATTTTCGTATGCGTGTGATGGATAAGAGGTAAGCCTGGTGGTAGAGTTGATGCTTCGTGAAGGTGTCATTAGTCCACTTTAAAGTGTCGCATTCAGTTTATATATGTAGTGAGATATTACTATATCACTTTAGATTTAAAATTGTGTATAAATCACAGCCGACCACACTGCCACTGTTATGTCCGGTAAAGTTCCTTAAGGGGAGGTTCCCGTCTAAAAACGTCGATAAATTGATTTTTTATCATTTCATTTTTTGAATGTACAACATTTTAAAAATATGTGTTTAAAGGGATTTTTTTAAAGATACAGACACAATTAAGAGGGGAAGCCACTGTAAAAAAAATTTTCAGAAGTTTTTTGCATGTTCTTAATGCTTGGGATCTCAAGATTGTACCTGCACAGTTTCAAAGTGGATCTCGAAAAATTCTAGGAGCTACGGAATGTTTTGTATAGGTTGCGCAGCGCTCATAATCGAGTGCACACATAGGTAGCTTGGTGTCACTCGCGCGGAAAGTTTATGTCTAAAAGTCCAAATGTATCTAATAAGAGGGGTTATGAGCTTATATATTGTTTAGAACTAGGTAGAGAATCACTGGCCACGACAAGACCGTACGTAGCTGCGATCTTTGAGCTCCAGAAAGTAACTTCTGTCGAAACTTTAAACGCGACCTATATCGAAACGGCATTTTTCAAGTTTTATTGGATTCACTCGAAATTTTCAAGGAATATTCGTAATGCAATTATCTTCAGTTAAGGGTACCAGTTTTTGGATCGAATAATTCGTCACAGTGGCTCCCCCCCTCAACATGTACCTATAATATTGGAATTTACAAATTATCGAAGAAATCTCTGTCAAAAATGGGAAAACTTTCAGTCAAAAACTTTCACCTGTGAAAGTATTTTATTCTACATTTTCAGTTTATTTTTTCACATAGAATCATCGAGTTCGTGGTCGCGCGGCCAGTTGCGAGACATTGTGTACAGCTGGTGTGCCAGACATCGAGCCTCAATGGACCCTTCATCGTGGAGGACGGTCGAGGAGTCCTCGAGAATTTATCCCTTGTTGGTCGGGCTGCTTCATCGAGTGGTTTACGATCAACGTATCATCAATGACACTCCTCGTGTGTATGATCCTTTCGAAATGGATCTACCACTATCTACGCTATCAACCCTCTTACTTCTCCCACGATTACAAGAGTCTGTAGAAACTTTCATTTATGGGAATTTTATTTGTAGCAACTTTTCATCGTGGAAATTTCTAATGCCAAATAAATGTTCCACCTTGCAGAATTTATAGTCCCTTCGTGGTTAGTGTAGTAAGTGGTGATAAATGAAAGAAATAAGTGGTAAATAAAATTGTTAAATTCGGATGTTGGATATGAAAGTTTGGAATGGAAAGAAGGGATTTAAATTCGAGTTGAAATGTGGGTCCAAGAAACAGATATCAATGGAATTTACTGGGTATTTATTAACAAAAAATTTCGAATGGCCAGTTATGGATAATAAGAACAACTCGAACGCTTCGTCCTACTTTAGCGAGCATAAATAGCAGCGTGTTATTAGGTGAAATGCATGTGCAAGCTATTCGCGTGTTGCTTGTTATTTTTAGATGGGAAATCATGCTCCCTGATACGCGATTTCTGCACGTGTGCACGCCCTCAAGCGAATATTTTCCATTTCGACCCCATCACTAGGGGTGGTTAAATTTTTTAACGCTCGCTTGCGTTACCATAAAATAGAAAAATACAGCTGCCGGAATAGTAATTCCTCCGGGATGACCAACTCGTTAAACGTGGAAAGCAATTGCTACTAAAAATAGAGGGTTCAAAGAACAAAAGGGGGAGTACGTGAAACCATGAATCGAAATTGCAGAAATTAGCTTTTCCATACGAGCTTTGGTTTTCCAAAAAATCTAGTTTAAAAAGGCATGTAGCATTTAATAACTAAATCTCTGTATAAAGGCAAACGATTTTTCTAACAACAGAAAATTTCATCTGTAGGTACACGACAACTGTTACTAGCGAATAAAAAGTTATAGGGAAATCGTGAGCGACGCTGACATATGCATAAGTTCTATTTATCCACGTGAAACGATTTGCTAAAAAATCCATAGCGTAACTTTCACGCGCGAAGTCGACTTCCCGGTTGCGTTTTCAATTGAAAGACCGTCGATTATAGTCAGAGAATAATAGAAGTCAATTTCTATTGTTCGTGCAACAAACACAATACGAATTCATTCGCAAATTCCAACGCGTCGAATGTAGCAAAATGTATGTAGCGAGGGGCGAATCGAGCGTGTAATCGTGTAGTATTCATTAGGCGAGGAAATGGAAATTTTCTGTCGTTGCAAAGTGAAACTTCGTATTTACAGAAAAATTTCACAGGGAAGTGGTAGCTTTAAGAAAAATATGTGAGTTACAAATTATTATAGTTGAATGACCAGTCTTTAATAAATTCAATTTTATCATACCACAAGAGATACCTACTGTCTAATTGCTTCTAATGTATATCGTTTAAATTACATGTCAAGTTACAGAGAAAATTACGTACGAGTAGAGGAAATTCAAAAAAGATCAAATGTTCGGAGAAAACAGAGGAAACTCAATCTCAAATTAATACACTTCAGTACTGCGGTTAATACTTGGTGTTTCTTCTGCAACCAAATAAATCTATAATCGAATTGTAATTAGTGTTTAACGTGTGTTTAAATAAGTTTTCTTCTTTCGTATGCTATCAACTCATATTTAAACTCTCGTTGTCTAAACACTGTGTTCGTTTTAACGGAATCTCGATGCACATCCAAGATGACTTTATCAAGAAGAAAATCACAAGTCCGTCGATATCAGAGGTGGAAAGTTCAAAGCAACAGCCCCTATCAGTAGCGACCCCCATTAGCTAGATTAATTCAAAGCTGCGATAGGAGAGAAACCACTTGAGCTCGATTACCAATCGGTGCGAAGTGTGAAGCGTGTCTATACCTTCAACGCGCAAACCTCCGGCAAATAATTCGGCCCGCGATAAAACAAGTCTGACTGCGATGCGCGTGACAGAATGATGAATACGTCGGTTAATTACTTGTTCGTTGATTAACGCTCTCGAATAACATTTTCTACCATTCATGTCAGAGAAACCTAGGTTCTCTAATGAGATTTAAACGATTTGTTCAACAAACTTTTCACAATGTAGAATTATTGAGTTTGAACGAGTGTAAATTTTTGGTTGGACTAAAACGTGTTCGTTTAGAAATTGTGGAATGATAATTATTAAAAATTGCTTTGTAAACTTTTTTATCTTAAATAAAATAAGTTCATATGGATATATGAACGTCACAGAAAGTTCTTTGTTAGAAATTACATTTTTGTAGCGTGAAGTCGTACATCATAATGTTCAGTGCAATTTTGTGGCTATTTGCAGTGAGGCTGTAAAAAAGTTAATAACAGAATTCATTAATTTTCAACGACCAATGATTTATGATAACGAAAGTTTCGAAAATTCTTTTTTTAAATAAAAAAGGTTGCCTCCAATAGTTGTTGAGTTTACACGATAATCCCTATAATACTGTTAACTCCGTACATTTTAATTTGCAACAAAGAGGAAATAAACAATTTTAATATTTTCATCACTAAAGTACGTTGTCGATAGTTAAACATAGACGAGTTTTCTCTACCGCTATCAGAAATAGTTTAAAATTTTTCTCGATGCTCGTAGTATTCATATCTTTCGTATATTTTCATATATTTCTGTGGGTATCGAACGAACGAATACGTTCTAAATTCGACGTTAATTAAAATCTACCATTTTTTTTAATCGACGGTGGCAAAGTTTCGTCGACCTATATTCCCTGCTTCCCTTGCAGAAAATCACGGGGGAAAACGTGCTATTAAACGCAGCACGCCCGCCATTTTCATTTAACTGTGGCAAATTGTGGTTCATTTGATTGTAGGCTACCTGAATTAGCAATAGGTACGCCGCGATAATACTACTTTTTCACTTTCCTGCGTATTGCAAATCACGTGAAGCTATTACGAAGAGTTTGATCATCAAAGATCTATGCTTAACTATACAGACAATGCTCTCCATAATTAACGACAAATGAGGAATCGATACAACTGTACTGTACTCTTCTCTATCAAATGGTTAAGACTTATTATTATTTCACAATATATTGTCAGTAAATATTTTATCATCAATACGGTCATATCATCGTAAAGAAAATAATTCTAACTTAAAAAGGATGAAGTATTCTATTAACTTTCTATTAACTATTAACTATACACTATTAGCTTTTCAATGTCCACCTCTCACCAACTAAAAACATTCAAATTTTATGTCAAAATTTGCACTCAGCCCGTTCGATTTCTGATTCACTATTAATTTCCAAATGTATACACCTTCCATACAGAAATAAATTTATAGCAAAATTTGAACTGAGCTTCTACGGTTCCTAACTCATTATAACTTTTTAAACTCATACCCAACTTTTGTGAGTGGGAAAAACGGACACAGAGTCCTAAATAATTCAAACCGGTCTTGGAATTTGACAGCCCCTTCAGCCAGAAGCGTTTCAATTGTCCCAGCCTTCATTCTCTCTCACTCTCCGAGACGACCTGCAAGTTTCAAGTCTAGCAGAGGAGAGCCCGTACAGAAACGCAGAAAAACGGTGCAGTCCCCGTTTATTTTCGCCGCGAATGAAAAACAGATACACGTTTCCGGAAATGAATGACGCGTGTTCGTCGCAGCGGCAACAGTCGCGCCGAGCGCAAAATGAAAGACATTTCCGTGGCAATTTCCGACCGTGACGGTTCGTGTCGCCAAAAACTTCGATAACGTAGTTTATTATCAGAAACGCTGGCCGACGATGCTGGATACTCGTAGGAACAACAAGAAGGAAAAGAAGGGAAGCTGTAAACGCGAGCTCTTTTAATAGCGCAGCTATCTATCGTTGTGATATCGCCACGAAAAAATGGAAAACCCTTAACAACACTTACATGTATAGGAACATTCTTCAAAAATCAAATTCGTAATTCTTCTACGACTAAATTCTGAGGTCGTTCCTGAGCATGGGAGTGTTTAAGTGTATAGGTTTAAATTGCAATATAAAATTAAGGAAGTTTGTGGGTTGGTATCTTTAAAACTAAGGGAGATTTGGAATTTATGTTTTGGAGACTGATTCGATGGGAAAAGAAACGTTATATGTATACTTTAGATGATGTTTCGTAGATGGAGAAAGAATTTATAATTCAATTTTTTAATTTTAAATAGTAATACCAGCACCAGCTATTTCTAAATAATTGCAGCTTATAGTCGACTTTCTAATATGATGGTATGAAATCAAGATTTTAATGAAAAAAAGAGTGGATAAGGAGCTGCAAGCTTTCCTTTTTGGCCCTCTTCGTGAGCTATTTGTCTTGCCAGGTCGGACGAGGAAGTAGTAGCGCTCAGTATGCGGCCAGACGTTAACTAATCGTTCACTTATCCTTCTTAAGTAAACCATTTCCGTATTGAATAAAATGGTAAAATTATTTCACAGTTATTACCGATCAATTTTAACATTCATCACTTCCATTATACAATAACAATCGAACTCGTCTCGTTTTTTTCTCGCTGCTTATTCATTACGACTTCGACTCTGTGCATCCAATTTTAATCGTCAGAAATTTGATTACAAATGCAGAGAATAACGAACTGGAAACTTTGTTTTAAACACAATTTTTAATATTGAAATATTTCAAACGCACCCGTAATTGTGATATGGAAATTTAATTTTCCTGTCACTTTAAGTCTTCCTATGAAAATTTAGCATGGCTGGATTATGCTTACGAGGGTTTATATCGTAGGAAACGAGAGGGGAAAGTATGCGCACGTTGTTCGTCCGATCGATGGACTTCGAAAGCTTGTTCGGCTATATAACACTTTGTTTTCATAATGAATTATTTAAAGGGGTTACGCCGTACTTCGCGGCGTCTTCGAAGAAATGAAATACAGCTGCGCTGAATAATGCATGGGTCGAGGGTATTTTGATACTTATGCAGGTGGCAAATGTGGCCGGATCAAAGATAGTCCCTTACGATATGAAATTGTGAGTGGCAGCAACGCAAGGGAAACTTTCGACTCGACGGTCGCTTTCAAGTCGATTTTTACGATAATACTGATCACTTTATTTCTTAAAAGTGGAAACGAAGATAAGGGTGCTGAATGGCGTAAGGAAAAGTGCGGAAAATTTCCCTTGTTACTCGTCCTCAATAAAACTGTGTACACAGTAATTTTTTATCAAAGAACAAAGCAGCGGTGTAGTTTTTAGCAAAAAATTCTAATTTATATTGGAGGTGGTAGATTGTATTAACATTAACGGGCTTATTGAAAAGTGATTACACCATCATCTAGTTACAAAATGTTATCCTCTAGTAAATAAGAATTATGAAAAACTTTGAAAACTGTAACAAGTTTTAATTAGAAACAAAGATTTCAGAAGTTGAAAAACTGCATCAGTATGCACTGTGACAAACCCCTTTCAAATTCTCTACCAGCCGTCAAAGGGACCAGCAAAATCAACAACAAAGCGGAGTAAATAGCCCCAGAACCAAATTCCCAGCCGACAAGCCCCGATTCCAAAACACCGACGGCAAACGGAATGAGGGAAAAACATCAACCCCTTCTCGAATAAACATAACCACGTTACCAAAAGCCCGGCAACACAAGCTAAACGTAGCGTCCCGTTATTCGACAGTTTATCCAGGCAACACCCCCATCCCCCAGAGCTCGAGCGTAACAGCGAGATCTCCGTCCACTTCGCGGGACCAGAAAAGAAGCGGCGTGAAACCGTTCGAAAGCGCTTTCGAGGTGTCGACCATCGGCCATGCACGACGGTTCTCACAATGGCGACATGCATCGACGGCATTAGCATGCCAGTGTGACGGCTTTCAACGCGAACTAGCAAGTATTCAGCGGCGGTGAGCGACGCACTCGCGTTGCATAAAAGCTCTTCAAGCTCTCTCCCTCTCTGTCTCTCTCTCTCTCTCCACCCCCCTCGACCTCCCTACCGCTCTTTGCTCTTTCTCTCTTCCCCGTTCTCTGTTGCTGAACGCGATAGGGTGAAAATCCAGCGTGGGCGTAAAAATAGACGGCGAACGTGGCCGTTTGTCGCGCGAGACAGCCGAGAGGCGGCTTTCCCATCGAGATCCCCAGAGGTGTATCCGAGAAACATCCCCCTCGGCGCGTTTTATCGCGTGCACGCGGACCGGCAGAGCTGACCGACAATGAGGCACGCGCCAGATATTTGCCACCCCCTCGCGGTTCGAAGATTGCCCCGTCAAAGAGGCCTCGACGCGTCCGTTCGAGCGCCGCGAAGAATCCCGATTCACTTGTTGCGATGGTAAACCGCGTCGGGGATTGTAACTGGACGTGATTAAAGGCGGATTCACGCGCCTCGGTGCCATGACGGTTGAGTGCCGTCAGTGGCAGTGGGCTCTTTCTGTCGGTGTCGGTAACTGACATGGACAAGTGCGAACTGCGTCATTCGAAACTAGGAAACGATATTTTTTACCACTCGCACTGACGGCACTGAACCGTCACGGAATTGATACGCGTGAATCTGGCTTAAAACGAAAGCTTCCACCGTTTGGGTGACTAATTAAGTGGTTAGGTTAACAACAGCTGACAGCTGGTCCTCGCCTTTTACAATCTACTTTTATATACGTTATCTAATTTCTATCTCTACTATTTTCTCTTTCTTGTTTTCTTGTATGGGGCATTGAGAACAAAAACGGACTAACCCACATTTTTGGGGAATTGAGTTAGTAGCAAGAATGTATTCTATTAATCGTATGAAATAAGAATTTTTTTCAATGTGAGTTAGGTCCTTTTTGCTCTCAATGCCTGATATTTGTATGTATGTATCGTCTTTTTATTTTCTTAATATTATTTTTAATGCACACGGGAGCAATAAAAAATTATTATTATTGCACACTAATTTCTGCTTCGATGTATACGTGTATTAGCAACGGGACACAAAAAACAGATTTGAAGATCGGTGTCATCACTATAAAGGTCGAAAGAATACTGACTGCTCCAAGTTATGTATACGGTAAATCCGGGAGACGCGGTCGGGCCGGAGAGTTGGTCGAGTCGCTATATTTCAGACTCTATACGTAAAAACGCGATAAAGTGCAGACCAATTACTTTTCTAGAAGTCAAATAGTTGAATGAATAGCGTCATTTCGCTTCCTCCTGTGTTTTTCTGGATTTATAAGCTATAAAAGGCAAATTCAGGTTACATTTAACCTCTTTTATCAAACAGCGGTGTACAGAATCGGATTTAAAATATATTTCTAAGTTTATTTTCGGTTAATGTTGGGGATAATAAAATAGTAGAGATATTGAGGGACAATTCAGCCAAAGTATTTGGCCATATTAACTCCTCCTCTTAAAACTAACGAGAAGACCATCTCTCGTTGCAGAAAGGAGAGATGGTCGAGTTATGATTTTTTTATTATTTTTGTTTATTTTTTATTTATTATTATTATTATTTTATTATTATTTTGTTTATTTAGTTTATTTATTCACTTTTGCATTCATTTGCCTTGCTAATCACCAGTAGGTAGTTCATTTTCTCTTTGACGAGTTCTTTACTTGTTCAGCGTAAACAAATTAAATATCAATAAATCGATAGTTGTATTCACTCATAAATAATTTTACTTTCTTCTTTGTTATTTTTCCATGAATAATTATGTGAGTGGTCAGGAGAAGTGGTCAGATGTCATGACTTCAATTTACAATCCGACTTACAGTAAATATTGTCTTAAAATAAATATCGACCAGTTTTTCTGAATCAGCATAAAATTCTGAATATATAGGTTTGTTGTGATAAAATAAGTAAAATCTATATTTGTTTAAGTAGCCATTTTATATTAGGTCGACCGCATCTCCTGGATTTACCCTAGTACCTAAAAAGGATATCGTAACTGAGATCGTAAAAGCTGCGGCCGTCCCACAGTTTACAGTTTCGAGGTTTGCGAACAAGAGGTTTGGCATTTTTGGGGGGAGGGAAGGTGTTCAGACCTCTTCTTCCAAAACCTCAAAGCTTTAAACTTTGGGGCTCTCACAGGTTTTACAAGCTCGCTGCATCCCTTCTAGGTAGTATACATACGTCTCGTAATGTCGAATAAAGCCTTGTATGCCTTAAAATAAAAATGAAGCCTTAAATCACGAAAACTTAAAGAGTTTTTCTGTCATTGAAATTCAAAGGACTTTTCTTTAACATAGGAAGTTTACACGTTTCACCCCATCCCACGATTTGGAGGCATAAACAATTGCATACAATATTCATGCATATTTATATGCCGCCATCGTACCTACAAATCAGTAATTGTTTGCACTTTTGAGAGCTTCTACCCCGGAAGCACACTCTCTTTTCCACCATTCTTCGTGCACTGAAAATCCTCATACCGATGCAAACCACATTAGATTCCGAATTTAAAGAATCAATGTTATCGGCGCGTAGGTTCGGTCAATTGACCAGAAGTTATTTGCAAATTTTATGATATATTTTCCGACGTTTCGGTCAATATTGAGACCATTATCAAGGAAATAATTCTATCAAGAGAAAGCTGCGTTTACTTTTAAAAATTCCGTAACGTATTCGACGTCCGGAACACAGGTCGGTTGGAGAGTGACTGAGTCATTTTTAAAAGTAAACGCAGTTTTCTCTTGATGGAATTATTTCCTTGATAATGGTCTCAATATTGACCGAAACGTCGGAAATTATATCATAAAATTTTCAAATAACTTTTAGTCAATTGACCGAACCTACGCGCCGATAACATTGATTCTTTAAATTAAAAATTTTTTCGATCGAAAATTTGTAACATTTTATTAGATTCCGAAGTTGTATGCTACGCACTATGTCAAATTCTAATAGCAATTAGTTCCAACGAGGCCGCGGACCTCGATTCTAATTCCCCCAATTAATTCTCACACACACGTGCTTTCGCCGCTCAGAACAGTCTCTCCAAGATCCCCATCAATCCTATAGCCTCTTATGCGCGAAACCGGGCTTCAACTCAATAACTCCCAAACCATTAAACCACCATAATACTGAAAAGCCCACCGCCTAAAAGACTAACCATTAGCAACTGCCATTCCCCAAGCAACCATTACTCACCTGCCCACACTCAAACTCTCCTCCTACTCACCCATACCCCCGATCATCCCTCACGGGGATGAACTGGCGTCAATCCCACGTCCCATCGAAATCAACATCCCCAACCCACAGCCACAAAAAAAAGGGGGAACACCTCTATTAACCGCCGTGTTCGCCGAAAGGGGGCCGGTACAGGGGAGTAGGGGGCAAGAGATAAGGCTAGCTCCGCGTCGGTACTCACACAGTGAAGTGATAGATGAAGCAGATCCAGCCGCCTGGGTGCTCGAGGAACACGTACAGCCTCTCCTGGAAGGTCTTCCCCTTCTTATGATGGAACACGTACTTGGCCTTGAACGCTTGGTCGATGGGCAGATAGATCGGGTAGTAAGGGTCGGGCACGCCCGCCTGGTTCAAGCTGGGCGGCTCCACCTCCGCGGCGTTCATGTCGCTGTCGATGATGTCGTCCTTGCTCTTCTTCCTGCGGTACTTCCTCTTCATCGGCGTGGGCACCCTCTTGTGGTGCGCCTCGCCGAACCGCGGCGAACGGAAGCGTCTGAGGAAGGTGAAACGGGGGTTGCTGGACGGCGGGTCGTCCATCTGGCCGCCGTTGTCCTCCGTGTCCTCCGTCTCGCTACCGGGCGTCTTCAGGGCGGCGTCCTCCGAGTCGAGGCAGTGCTCGGCGACCAGCTCGTCCTCGCTGCCCTGCAGGGCAGCGTAGGCGGCCGCGGCGCTCGGCCGCTTTTCCGTGAGCCTAGAGCATTGGTCCTTGCTTCGTGGAAGACTCTCGTTGGTCTCACCTGGACATTGTTCCAGGATATTGCCAGGGCTGTGTTGGGCGCGGCACGTGAACGCGCCTGTACGCGCGCGGGGACCAGGTGGGCCTGAGGACAGCTCGCGAGGGGACATTTCAACAGCGACGATTTCGTCAACAGACGGAGGTACGGTTATTCGTGTACGTTACAGTAGGGCTGAAAGCTGAGCTTAACCCGCTGGCAGCGCCCGGGTCCCTCGAGACTCGCGATTCAACTGTTTACTTTGACAAGCGCTACAGAAGAAAGGGGAACGCATCCGCGGTCAGCCTCTGTGTAGTGTAGTGTTGTATAAAGCTCGAGTCTTCAAAGCTTTAAACCTTAACCTTAAAGACTCAGCCTTTGAGGCTAATATCATATGAAGCTCGAGCTCTCGAAGCTTGGGCCTCGAAGCTGGAGGCTTTTGTGCTTAATAGTAATGAAGTTAACTCCAAGTCCTTGATATAATATTTGATGGTTCCACCAATTGTACATCACTTCACTATAGTACATACAATTTATACGATTCGAGCTAGCTGTCATAGCTACGACTGGTACGAGGTTCGAGCCTTCGAGCTTTCAAGGCTACAAGCTTCGAGCCTTTAGGGTTTGAGCCGCGACTCGAGCCCTTGAAGCTCACGGCTCGAAGCTCAATTTTACAACACTAGTGTAGTGAGACGCTTCGGTAAGAGAAGATGTGGGCCACAAATGACTCAAGTATCGCCCTGCGCCAATCGCCGGTCGAGGGTGATACTGTGAAGGGTAACAGGGATAGGATAGTTCTCTTAGAAAGAATTGTGTCTTAAGGGGTCTCCCTACTTTGACGGCCTGAAAAGGAGCGCGATATTTGGGTTTTTTTTTAAGTGAAACCCTCAAATTATATTAATTAAAAACTGTATGCCCATATTTCTACATATTTAGGAGAACATTTAAAACAAAAATTAATTAAAAATGTGGTACCTAAAACTTTTCATGCGTTTTTCTCAAAACGATGTGTTTCGAATTGGTTAGCATGGCATCTCAAAAACCAATCACTAGATTTAATTCAAATTTTGTATATATTTTCAGTAGATGTCCTATTCTCGTTGTTACTAAAACTAAGTCAGTTTTTGCAAAATTAGACTTCTGCGACTTAAAAAATCAGCGATTTTGCAGAAATCCATGTCTGTTATACACGCTGCCTTTTTTTTTCTTCTCAATATTTCTCATTTAATCTAGTTCAAACGATAACCATACTCATACAGATTACACAAATGTTTAAATTTTCTATTTCAGACAACTACAACGACCGATTTTATGCTAACTATGCGCATATGATTCTTGTATAACTCTAGCTATTACCACTATTTTTGAACACAATTTTTTTCATATTCTCTAAATATTAGCAAATAAAGCTACAAAGCTGGAATTAATTATATTTAGTGGCTTTGTTTTAAAAAATTCCCAAAGTTCGTATCATCTTTCGTCCGTCACGATGGGGAGGCCTCTTGAGTACTAGAATACACCAGTGATAACAGCTACAAAGTCATGTAGACATTTAGAAGTAGGAGGTTTAAACTCATTCTTTTGTCCACCACATAGGCGTATGCAGGGTGATTGAGAATTGCAGGTAAAGACGGACGGGGATGGTAGAGAATGATAAAAGAAATATTTCTCGTTTAATAAACGTATGACAGATTCTGCTTCAGCTTTCAGTTATAAATCTCGGAATAACTGGAATCGATGTATGTACTTGGTATTTGTGGAATACGGCTCGAGCCGCCATCACTACTTACGAAAATTGCACATGAAATTTATTAAAAGCCGTGGCACGCGTCCGATTTATCACCGAGAGCCCCGTATATCGCGCTCTTCCGCCGCCCCGTCAGCAAACACTCTCCCCTTTGTGTTTACCGAATCGAAACTTTCCCTCGGAACGCTCTCAGCAGCCTGCCAGTGCAATATTTAGCAGTCGTTGTTTCAGCAGAACTCAACCGGCGGCGTGTGTAACGGGAAAACCGTTCTCGCGGTTCACTGGCTATTCAATTGTTTTAACTGGGCTGAACCAAAGCTGTCGGTCCATTTTACGGAACGGCGGGCAACCGCCTGCGAGCTGTCCTCGAACACAGGCCCGATCCTCGAACCTTCTGTTCAGCGTGGTCTACGGTGTTGCGTGTCTGTTCTGCGCTCATTGTGCGGGCCAGTGTAATCGTCCCTTTGTCGATATGATTCGATGAAACGATTCCCCCGAGACAACGCGCCCCTTTCTTGGGGATGAATCGGTATTTCCTTCGCGCGTATCAACGATACGTCAAGAGTGCGGAAGTCTGTCGATGGTGTGGTACAATTATTGTGGGTGGAAGAAACGTAGCGAGGTCGTAAATGTAGATGTGAACACAGTAACCTATCAAATCGCGGAGATTTGGGAGTTTGGGGGCACGGTTTTTATATTTTTCGAGGGTTGCATAAAATTTGTTTTAATGAACCTTGGAAGGGATAGGTAGATAGGTACTTTCAACTTGTAACTGTTATGGGCGATACTGCTAAGAAAGTTTAGCTTACCTCGCCCGAATTAACATTTACTTTCTAGAAAGTACAAATGTAGAAACACGCCCGAATGCTGCGCAGGGTGCAAATCCCTCGGCGAGAAAACTCGACCGCCCCACTCCAAGTGTTAAGAGGGTTGCGAGCTAGTATCACAAAAAGTGGATGAAATATGAAATTTTCGTTTACTTCGTCCTAAAAGGAATACACTGTAATTAATTTAATTTTCTTCTAGGTGAATGCATGTAAATCATACAATATGTATGTGCTTTTAAATATTTACACTTATAACTGATTGCTTGGGGAGTAAAATAAACAATCAGGATCATATATCGAATATGATAAAAACACACTGGCCAAAGAAAAAGGAATAAATTTACTTTTGAAAGCTGATTCCTTACCAAGTAAGACTGGCAAGTAGAACCAGTCATTATATGGTCAGGCGCGCCAATAATTCACGCGACGGATGCATGTAGCATGGCATTTCAAACTGTGTTAATCATATATAAATTGTACCCCAAATAAGCCATGTATTAAACGTGCAACTGGACGATTATTATTTTAAAAAATTGTTGTCTGTTTGCAACCAGAATTGACACTTTCTATTTTTCTATTGCGATCGCCACTGCGGCTGACCAACTTAATCAACAAGAAATGGGTTACGAATTGTAGATATTTAGAACCGTGTATAGCAGTTTTAAAGAGAAAGACAACTTTGCACAAATCTTAGTGCATCCACCTAGGTTGAAAATTAATTTCACGATGTAATTCCTTTCTTCGAAACCAACAGCCTCTGAAAACAAAGAAAAAATTTCATGTCTCGCCTACTTTCACAGGTATGAGCATGTGACGCTGTTAATTTTACGCCCCGTACTTCTTCCACCCACAACACACGACGTGTACTTGTCGCGTGCTATTGACAGCTTGATGAGACACAGGCGATCTGACTTTTGTGCCGCGGCGACACAGGATTTCTGGGCAATAGTGGCTGGGGATTTCAGGCTTGTCGACGAGGGAGTAATACGAACGGATGGTCTCTTGTTGTATTTGTTCACCAGGACGGTCGAAAACTTTATTGTGGTCTTCGAGGGCATATATTTTGTAACATAGTTTAAACATTTTTATTATACCCTTTTTTTGTAAAAGTGGTAGAATTAGTAGGTAGGAATATTATAGAATATAATAAATACAAGCTTAAAGACCCTATAATAAAAATTCTGAAGGTTTACTGAGAGGTGTGTTATCTTTTTGGGCTGGATGGTACTTTTCATTACTGTCGTCCAAAATTTACTCTTCTAACGCTGAGTTTGGATTAAAGCTGGATCTTTTTACCTAATTCTCTACCACCATACTACAACAAAGAATATTTTCTCTCCAATAAAATTATTTAACACCACAAAGTGTTGACTTAATATTCTCCATTAAAAATTGATCAAAAAGATCAAAGTGCATCCAACATTCACCCTCTTAAGTTTAATCTTCGACGAAGCCTTTATTTAAAACACTGAACATTGAAATCACCTAATACTACAAAATATTAGCTTTCCATTGCCAAGGAAAATTCAGTAAAAGAATCTATATCGTCCAACTTTCACCCTCCTAACACCGACCTTGGATGAAACCATCATTTATCACCTACAATGACACACAAGTTTGTTCCCAAAATACTATTGCATCCACTCACCCAGATCATATAGGTAATTTTATTGTTTGTATCGAAATGGAAGGGACTAGACAAGAGTTGGGTATAAAAAGGCGATGTAAATAAGAGACAGGAGCTACGCAAAACTTTCAGTTAAATTGAGGGATTGAAAAAGAAACGGCTACTACCCCACCTTCTTGCGAAATTCAATTACAAGCAGTAATGTATTTCAATAGTCTGTACTAATCATATAAAATAGGATTTTCTTTAAATTTATATATGGCATAACAAAATCACTTGCTGCATTGAATATTTGTAGTGACACCTGTGTGCAACGCTTATTAAAATTAAATGGAAAATTAATTATGTCTTCGTTAGGAAGCATTCCGAATACCAGCAGAAGCTAAATATTGTGACTGCCCTGGCAACAACACCTGCAAAACAAAATGCAGTTAAATCCCTACTCTTCGGATCGTCTTCTTTCCTTTTACCGAGTACTAGGGTTAGTCCGTTGTTGCCCCCAATGCCCCGATTATTCTCTGTCGTCTATGCGACCAAACCTATGAATGAATGTAACTTTCCACCACCGGACTTCAACAATGGAGACAGAAAAATGATCCCACCACCGCTTCGTATCACCAGACGCGGACTATCCATCGCCTGCGAAAATGAATCGCAAAAATTGCCCTCAAGCACTGCTTGCAGCCACTGCTGCTCGTCGACGGCAGATAAGCGGTTGGCTGAGGACGCCGGGCGATACAGGACACGTCCTGCAATCCCGTTACTTCAATTGATGCTGAGAAATATAGCCGTCGCGTACGCGGTCGATAATCGAATCACTGGACAATTTTCGTCGTCCTCGTTATGCCCCCCGCCAAATAGAAACGCCGGCCCAACGCTTGACACACCGAGGAAACCGATGGCGGTGGCGGCGAGGCAAAAAAGAACGCGCGGCGAGCTATCGGCGGTCTATCGACGAAACTTATTATCGAGGCTGGCAAATGGGCCGCCCTGATCGCCAGCCGATGCATTCACACGCGAATATCGCGTGGCGAGATATCGCGCCGCGACCTTTCTGCCAGTTAGAATTGCAAATGCCAGCTTGGGGCTCCTCAAATATTTGAATAATTCCTATTTGATGAACGATTTATCTATTTATCGACGGAACGGGCTGTATCGATCCTACGTGGCTAAGGATACACGAAAAGGTGGCACGCCTCAGTTTGCAGTCGCGTATAAAGTGTTTTAGGCCTACAGTTGGGAGCTTGACTGATTGATAGTGCTGATCAAGAAACACGATAGTAAGGGATGCGAGGAAGGATAAGTACTAGCTTTTGAAATATTCAGTACTTTAAGTAACTGGAGAATTATGTACATACATGGAGTGGCGTTTTAATTCGTCGGCTAAATTTATGCATACAGATTCGAAGTGGATCGAATGATGTTTTGACAGATTTGGAATTTTCTAGTGAATTGCAGTGAATTTTAATATGGAAAAGCTAGTAGGATCGTATCTGTCACTGCGGATCAAGGTTAGAGGAATCAATGTGATAAATTTATAACATGCACAGCTGAATTCACCACGCAGAATAAATATTTCACAGTACCCTAATAGCGACGGCATTAATAAACTGAACAGTGAACTCAACTGCACCTAAGTAGCTTTTCTATGACCTAGAAAAAATGTTGCATCCCCTTTCTTCGAAGAATTAACCATAATTCCCTCAAGAATGCATTTAAGAAAAACAGGATATTTCGCTATATTCATCTAATCCTCAGATTAGTCGAATTAAAAAAGGCAGAGACAAACTCGAAGCTTTGTCACTGACAATCACCCCACGCCACAATTCAGTTCAGAAAATTGGAAACAGCTATAGAAAGCGTCGTACGAAAGAAGCATCAAATGCTTCCCCAGTTTATTGCACCCCGTAAACCGCGCACTAGCACCGGGTTGCTACACTCTTCCGAATGTGGCAGCTTGGTGCGGTTATTAAATTTAAATCTCAAGAAGCGACTCGTCTCTGAAGTTTGAGTTTCAAGCGACTCGTTTGCGGCATACGAATCGCGCGAAGGCTCCGGGACAAGATATTAAGAGAAGAAGAAACGTCACCAGACGGAAATTGTACGGACGCGAGACGTCTCTAACGAAGGACGAGAAACTTGCAACGACTAGGGAACAAAGTTACCATGGTGCAACAACCCACGGCAAAATTTCTCGACGGCCATTCGTTGGTTCAGACTATGCAGGGTTTGAATTACGAGCTGGGAAAGCCTGAAATTGTTCGCCTACAGGTTTACTTTTCCTAAACATCCTATATCAACTACGGGGTGCTTTTGAACTGCCAATGTAAGTTCTAAATCGGGGTATTAGATATTTTTCGATTTATTATACAAGGTGTCTTGAATTATACAACTGACGAGGGTGTTCACCAACTCGAGAATGAAAAAGAAAAGAAAATTTTGCAGAAGTGTACTTCGAGTGATGAAACTTTTTGTTTCAAAAAAATTATGAGTTTATTAAAAATTGAATGGTTTCTAATATCCTATAATATGGCGATAAAGAATTTTCGGGGAAAACCGTGGGAATAAATTTTAAAAATATTAATCTGCGTCCAATTCTCGACTTCTTTTTTAATTTTCAAGTTGCCGACCATCTCTCGTACCCCTGCTACATTGAAACTGACAAAAGAGTGAGAGCAATAGCTATGATAAATATCTACGGAATCTAAAGGTCTAAAGGTAGCTTCTCTGAAAGTCACAACCCACGGTCCTCCAGTATCCCTTCCGAATCTCAACGCGTATGTAGATTTACACTCTAAAGTATTATCCTGCACACTATTCGATGCATCGCTAACCACCAAGCCGCACGGATCGAAATAAAAATGCACAAGCCGTGCACGTGGGCGGCGGTGCTACTGGTGCACACTACTGCACACGCTACGCCGATAAATTGCTTCGAATTATCTGCACGCTCATCGCGAGAGCTTCCTGTCTTCTCCGAAGAGCAGCCGCTTCTATAGCGTATCCAGATAAATCCCAACGATTACGTGCAATTTCCCTGGGACATTAACGAACGAAGAATCGGAAGTTCGGGGGGCGATAGCGAGGCGGGGAGATATTCTTTGTGGAGCGCTCTCTTCCACGTTCGAAGTGGCCTCGTTGGTTTACGATGGGGGGAGGAAGAAGAGGGCAGCATTGGTCCTTCGTTCGCCGATACGCGTTGTTCTCTAACCCAAATTTCCCTCGTCAACGAGAAACCCGTTCGATGAATCGAAGAATGCGATATCGCCAGTTTCAGGCAGAAGGGAGCAGCAGCCGTGCATTGTATCTGGTACGAGGGTTCTCGTTTTTATTACAGAAACTGGGGAAACTGCTGTTATTTTCGCTCTTCCGAAGGTAATGTCTACAGATTTTTTAGAAAAATTTAAATATATGTTCCTCAGTGTTTAAAATGAAGATACTGAATACCAGTGAATGACCATTAGACAAAGAAATGTCAATTATAAATTGAAAAATTATTATATGTTTATAAATGGAGTGTAGTTGCATTTTTAATATCCCATATTTTTAGTTACGCGTATTAGCAAACATTAATAAGTACAATTCTTATTAAAAGTATGCAGTCATTTACTGGGCTTCTCATTTAACAATTCGGTCATTCACTGGTTGGTTTACCTACCTATTCGAAAGTTAAATGAATTATTCTATTCGAAATCGCCGGAGTATATATTATCTGTTCTAAAAAAATCTGTGGTTTATTAGCGAGTTAAGTAGGAGTTAGGGTTAATTACCAGAAGGCACATCTGCAGAAGATACATTCTGAATACTTAGAACTCGTTTGAAGTTTTAACGGATCTTAATAGGGATTTAGATAATGAATGAAATACCAAATTAGAAGTGCCCTGGGACTGCAGTAATCGAATCTGTATTTCCTATTCGTCGGAGAATCGAAAGCACCAGTGAAAAATGGTATAAAGGAAACGTTGACAAGGGACCCGTGAATATTAACGCTGCCATCTGTGTATTCCCATGGCTTTAGTCTATTCACACTGACAAGTAGTGGGGAACACCAAGATGGTCTACAGGGTCAGATAGAAAGGTCAATGGCGTTCGTATTCGTAATCGATAATATAATAATTACGCCTCGATCTAGATTATACCCTTTCGATATCGCAAATTATCCTTGACCGCCATATGATTATCGTGAAACCCTTTATGCTAAATGTTCAGTCGCCTGTCATTATCCCACCTATCATTGGAGAATATACCTCCAAGTGTGGACACGAGATGTTTAGAGGGTTTAATGGACGTATACATTTCGTACAGGAAAAGTTAATGGACTCATTTATTTCGGGACAATTTGGAGATGCTTGATTTCAACGAAAAGTGGAGTGACAATTGTCATTTGCTGTGTATTACAGCTCATTACTATAGAATTTGTAAACGTGAATTATAGTCATTGAAATAATAGGTGGTTTTTATTTCTTTGGTAAGCATGGTCCCTAAAATGGTAAAAATGCATTTTTTTGGTGGATGAGGAAGAAAACGTACACGTGGAGCTAGCGACGAATCGCCGACGATTTTTTACGAAAATGTGAAATAGTGGCACAGGCGTATTCGTCCGGCGGACTAAACTAAGAACTTGGTAACTTTCGGGGATATCAGTTCACTCGAAGTTACTCCAGCGGAAGAAGTAACTATATTTATTCCACCAACGCCCAGGAGAATAAGTGCATCACGTAAAACAGGTAAGAGATTGTGAAATTTTTCGAAAAACTTCGAAGTGACAGTCCAATCACATTGGTTCTGCGAATTGCAAGATTCTTTGAAGCAGTAATATTTCAGTGGTATGGTTCGCACTAGTTACATTAGAATAATTTAGCAAACGTAGCATCCTCAGGCTACAAACAATTGGAAAATACTTGCATAAAAATGCTTTTCTAAAACCTCGAAGGAAATGTGCTCGAGGAACAAAGAACAAGGAAAACTGTGCACGTGTCTAGTGGCCATAAATAAATATCACTCACGTGAATCTGTATTGATAGATGTATATGTGTGTCAACGAAGGGTTTAGTATCCTAAGACAAGGTGTCCTGTCGAGAATCTAGGATCAACGTCCTCCATTCACGAAACTGTAAACGAGACTGCTCGTGCGAAGAAGCACGTTCTTGTTTTCTAACAAAGAGTATATCAACAAAAGAGAGCCATCCCTTCCATGCGAGGACAGAACTGCTGATGGAGTTGTTCTTTACAACTTTTTTAGAAATAGCAAATGAAATTCCCCAAAAATTTCGAAAACTATGAAACGATAGCATGAGAAAACAACATACGCAGGGCATTTCAGAACTGTAAGCAGGAATTTTGTTGAGTGATAATCTTACTGGACATAGGTACTCGTACTAATCCTTTTCGAGGATCTTTAATTTTTTAGTACAACATCCTTTAAAATATTGGAGAAAAACCATGTTTACTTATTACAGCCTGTATTTGAATAAGGAACCATATAAAATTAAGGGGGGAAGCCACTGTGACGGTCGAAAATAAAGGCTATTTTCAGGACATTCTTTTATAATAAGATGTCACTTTAAAAATTGACCATAAAAATTGACCGAGTTATTAATACGCCCGTTTTGAAAAATGCTGTTTCGAGATACTCGCATTTAAAGTTTCGACAATAATTGAGGCAGTCAGAGCAACAATGGACTAACCCACATTTTTTGTCGAAATTCAATTAGTAGCAATAACGTGTTCCAATAGGCTCTACTAATCATATAAATTAGGGGAAAAAAATTTTTTCTTAATGTGGGTTGGTCCGTTGTTGCTCTGACTGTCTCAATTATTTTCCGCAGCTGTGTGAGGTCTTGTCGTGGCCAGTGATTCTCTACCTAGTTCTAAACAATATATAAGCTCATAATTCCTCTTATTAGATACATTTGGATATTTCGACTTAAACTGTCCAGGCGATTGACACCAAGTTACCTATGTATGCACTCGATTAAGGTCAATTTATACATACGTAGAGGGTGTCTTCTTCTTACCACTGGCACGCCGGAACGGATATGTATAAATGGACCTTTATGAGCGCTACGCAACCTATACAAAACCTCCTGTAGCTCCCAGAATTTTTCGAGATCCACTTCAAAACTGTGCAGATATAATCTTGAGGCCCCAAGCATTAAGAAAATGCAAAAAGAGAAAATCGGAAAAAAAATTTCACAGTGGCTTCCCCTTTAACACCCTTGAGACAACATCAAAGAAAATCGCTGTAAGTAGGAAAAATTGAAAGATAAAGCAGTAGCTATAGATAATAAAAATATATAAAAGATAGTCCATCATGGTTGTTACCGTGTAAAAAACTATTAACATATAATCCACAAAAATGAATATCGTAGAAATAATTAGCTTATTAACCAATAATTACCTATTAACCAATAAAATTCGTCATTTGCGGTCCTAAAATACCCAGTCTAAAAACTCAGAAAAAATAGGAAAAAAGAATTGCGAAAACCTGTAAGGATCGCTACAGGATCGCCGAAACTTATTGGTGGAACGAACATAAGCCAAACATGTTCAATTGAAATTATTCGAACACGTTCATTGGATATAGCTGGTCCGAACCGTTTTTCGGAAATGGAGGCAAATTTGTTTGGGTATTCGTCAGCAGATTAATGTCAAGTTACAGTTTGCAATATGTACGAGCTGGTAATGCATGTTATTAAATGATTTACAGCTTCGAAAGCTCTATTGGGGGATTCAATCTGATTCATAATTTCTGTTTCTACTGGTATTTGATATTCATTAGCAGTCGTTTCCCTGTATCGAGTACACAAACGTGATAAAATCTAAATAGAATACTTGAGTCGTTTCCCATACAAAGGAGAGAGAGAGAACGAACGTTCCAAATAATTTCTAGAGAGCCTGATACAAGGGTGGAACAAAATCCAAGAAGAAAAGAAGTATTGGGAGAATGTTTTGTTCAAAATGGAGATGAAAACGTAACTATTCTAAAAAGAACATTACTCACTTTGATTTTTTGTTAATTAAATTATTTCCTTTTTACCCAGTGCACACAATCTGATTTTATTGGAAATTATACGGGGTGTTTAACAATCAAATGCATGTGTAGATTACTTACGTGGTCTGTGGATCATTTTCAACTGAAAAGTTGGTTTAATTGTAAAGTCTATCCCCTATGGTTTATCAAAGAAATGGGGATTAGTGTCTCATAGGATTTATTATTTGTATAGCATTTCTCGCTGACTTTAAATTAAGTAGTCATCCATGTATTGATTATGTTCGAGAAATTAATTTACTGATTGCAGTGTTACACGAAATCTCTGGCGTATGACTGTCAAACCGAACAGTTGGCGTGAGTTGCTGAACCGAATAATGGACTGCGGTGCTGCTATAAAAAGAATGACAAGTTGCGCTCTGTGACTGGGGCTTTTACTTGACTTGCACGAGGAGATCAATTATGCATCGACAATCAGAGTGGACATATCGAATCGCTTAAATGAAAATCAATGCTGAGGTGTAATCTAATTTCGCTGCTAATAATACTATTAAAAACCGCAATAGAACCTAAAATAAAATAAAAACACCACAGATCTTACAAATTCTATGAAAAGCTTAAGTATTATAGTTCACAATTATTTTTTTTTATTATTCATTGCAAGTTGGATGCATATCGATTCCAACTTATCAACTGAAAATGATTCCACTAGGCCTTAATTAATCTACGCGTATTTTGTAAAAACATGTTGTATTGAACTTTTTTATTATATCATAGTTCCCCCAAGAATTACTAAAAAAAATAATTATAAGTGTTGTGTTATTGTCTGGAAATTCATGAAACGACTTGAAATGCTAATTACTCGGAGAAATAAAGGAATCAATAAGTTAAAATATGGAATGTGTAATAGAATGGAGAATAACTACATAATAGTTAGGCTCTGGTAATATGGTTTCGTATGGTAACGCAATCCACGCGTACTTGATGCGATTACGTATTCCCTTACGAGAGGCCTGTTAATTGAACAAGGATTTGAGATTTCGAGACTCGACAGGAACTGAGAGATCATTACACTGCAGCTCAATTATACTGGGTGTCCCGTAATTCGACGTACAGTCGGAAGGGGATGTAAAGAATTTTTATTCAGGATGACTTGAAAGGGCAGTAAATGGATTCACAAAAGAACTGCGGTAATTACAAAGAATTACGAGGGAAAGGACATTCCAGAGGGCAAGAAGGGGTGTTAAGAGAATTACTGGCTCAATTTGCGAGAAATTGCGCGCAGTTCCCGATTTTTTTTCTGTAAATGAGAGTAAATGAAAGGGAAATAATGATGAATACGTTAAATGGATGCACTCACACACCAGGGAAGAACACTGTAGAATTTTTATTATAAAATGCAACGAGAACTGTCGATTTTGGAATTATGATACACCCTGCACGTTCGTTGATATTTTCCTAAACTTCTGTTTTCTAGAATCCCCTAAAGTCTCTGAATAAACAACACTCCTTAAACAGTTCTGAGTATCATTCAATTGAAACATTCAGAAGCGACTATGAGAGTAATAAATTATATAAAGTGGTTGCATGTCGTCCTCGATATTTAGAGGAGCATAGATAAACGAATTTTATAAAATGTAACATCACAAGTGGAATTGTTTTGGAGAAAACTAAAATACTGTGACTCGCAGGTCTCTTCACATAAATGTAGAAGAACAATTAATTCCGGAAACCACTAACAATAAATTACTTTCTCTTCTTGATAACTAAAACGACAGCACTTGATCCACAGTTATAATACCAAAAATAAGATTGCATGTGAGTGACAAAACAGAGTGGTCCATCTAAATAAATCTACAAGGAATACCATTTCTGATCACATCCCAATTACATACAAAATATTTCCTGTACCATCACAGCGGGAAAAGGCATTTAGGTGGCCTGTTTTAGATAGGACACCCTATATACATCCACGTTCCTATCAGCCCCCTATCACCTCCCAGTAAGTAATACCTGCAACCCCTCAGCACACCCAACCAACTCCGCCGCAACCTACCAAAAACCGACCTCGAACTATCCCTCGAAGCCACCAAACCAGCACAACAGAATCAGAAAACCCTCGACGCTGTCCACGCGAGTGGCGTGCCCATTTTACCACAAGGAAACCATCGATCAAACCCACCGATACGTGAGCCAGATGCCCCATTACCCCCCAGAGACCAGCCTGAGATCCCGCCACGTCCATCGACCGACAACAGTCGATCCGAATTGTACCTGAATGCGTGCACTTCTTATGATTCTGATGACCTTGGCAGTTAACATGGTGCTCGTGCGAGTGGTGGCTGTGATGGAACTGCTGTCGCTGCTGCTGTTGCTGGTGCTGGCTGATCGGCGATTTTAGAACGCTGAGCACCAGGTCCTCGGGGGATGGCACGATCCTCGTCAGCTGGCGGCTCTGCCTGAACAGCGTCTCCTGCTCGCCACGGTTCATCCTGCATCCAAGTCGTCGACGCTGCAGATAAAATCCCGGATACCATTCGTGTCTGCCACGGCCAGGACCGCTACCTAGCATAACAGCGTGCAGCATCCCGAGGCTGTCTTGCTGCTCGTGATCCACCAGCGACCGTTCACCTCTCCTACGACCAGACGAGCAGCCCTTCTGTCCATGGTCGCCTGGGGTCCGCGACCACCGCACGATTCACCCCACAGCGTTCCTCTGGCCGCGAAACTGGCACAGTTCGAGGGGACACCGTTCGACAATTCTTACTCGCGGGCTGGAATTAGGAAATAGCCTTGCGGTGGAATATAGAATTTCGGGGGTTAGGCTGGTGATTAGATCAAGCGTGGGTGATTATTTCGTGATGCGCATAGGATCGTTGGCTTTATTTATCGGGCTGGGTGGACCTAGATTCTGGCTTTAAATTTCGACAGCAACTGACGACGGTGTGTTCGTTTTAGTTCCCGTACGATGCGAATGGCTCCCTTCGGAGGCGTTCCGAGCCTTGCACAGACCGAGTTCTTTTCCGCTGCCCGTTTGCACGGGAACGTTTCTCAACTTCCCTCTGGTTCGCTCATTTGCGTTTCGTCCGCTCCCTTTGGACCCTGCGACTCCGCTATCCAGCTTCCTTCGACTCGGCTTTGTCTTGCCCAGGGGCTTTTTCCACGGGCTTGTGGTATCGTTCTCTCGTCCGCGGTTTCGTCCAATCCCGCAGAGGCGATTAGTTCTCGTAACCGAGTTTCCCACGTCCGCAGACAATCTGCTCTGTCAGCGTCACGCGATCACGAAGCTGGCTACTGTGCAGGTCCACGGTGGAAGGTACGATCGGAAATACGAGGAAAACGATGGAAGAACGGATATTGTTTTCGAAAAATCACCATCGCTCGGCACAGAGAACTCCGTTCGACGTTCCTTCCTCGTATATTCTTCCAGGATGAAGGGGAGAAATTTCGTGAAGTCTTTACCTATGCGAATGCCCAGAAATCGTTTAACCAGAAACAGAAACAGGCTCGCTCACTCTTGGCATCTTTCCTCCAATTCGCTTCACGTGCCTGCTCCCCCGTTACCAACTCCTCCAAACTCACCTCGACACTCTTTTAAAGGAGTCACACCTCTTGGTTTTCCACAGCGACTTAAACGACCCGACAGGCATTCTCGAAAAGTGAATTCTGCCGATCGTTGCGAGGCGCCGCGACATTGGACAGTCAGCGATCAATCGTAAACGATTCTCGACTTTCGTAGGAGATCGCGCACTATATTACTATTCTTAAAATCGCTTTCAGCGGCACAGTGGCGCGTGGGAACGACCGAAGGAGCTGTCTCTCCGTGGACGAAGAATGTCCAAGTGTCGGGCAGGTTGCCTGCTTATCGGAAAGTTGGCTCCGGGCGCCTCTAGACGATGCTCCACGTTACCCCGAACTTCCCTCGCGAGTACAGTGTTTCGAGGCACGGAAACTTTTTTCATTCACCGCACAAGCGGCCCAGTTTCGAGGATATCCTGCTCTATCGCCGTCCCGGCGCCGTGGAACGACGTGCCGCTCGGAACAGGGGCGCGTATCGACGACGGAGGCAACCTCACTTCCCACGATCCGGTGTCCTCTGACCTTTCCCGATTCCGCACCGGCGAGTTCAAGCGTCTCATAAATTTTTTAAACGCGATCCACCGTCCCGTTTCGACGGTGCCCCGCGCATTCGGCCGTCTTCTGACCTATATCTATCGCTCTAGAACCCGACGTTCAGCCGAGGCTCCGAAATGAGAATACGAAACTCCTTGCCACGCTCCCCTTCCTCGATCCAGCGCTCGCTGCTCGACGGCCAAGATGGGAGAAGAGGATTCACGAGGTCTGCGGAGTTCCGGCGACGTCCGAGGCACTCCTCCACGTGGGATGTTCTTTGAACGGCGAGCGATCGAGGGGATTTCGTTGGGTTCTGAGAGATTCGATCACGGGCTGCGCCTTTTCTTCCCGTCGATAGAATTTCATGGGAGCCCGCGCTTACAAGTTCCAATCTCTCAAAGAGGGGATCCGTGGCGACTCGACGCGTCCGACGAACGTAACGACTTCTCTCCGAACTCTCGATTATCCACGCCACGCTTGCCCAGGCTTAATGACGGGATTACGTACCGCGGGCGAACCTCTATCAGCCCCGTCGTCCGCTATCGGCTCGATAAAATTTTAATTGAAACTTCCCGCCGCAGCCTTCTAGATACCGAATATTGCTGCTCGATTCAGCCGCGCCTACACTTGCAACCTCGGATCACAATGAACGCTCTTCACAGTTCCAACTAGGAGGGGTTGATCTTCAAGGTCCCACTGAAGCATGCAGCGCTGTGGTACATGTGTCTCGGACTGACCTCTTCGACCTCTCCCCTATTTCTCAGTTCCCGTTACGTAATGCGCAACAAACGCAATTCAATATGGTAGGCCAAGTGAGGCGAATCGCGTGGACGTCCTCTATGAAGACCACAGCTGTTCCGACACTTCCAGACTGTGGAAGAATCGGCGCGATCAGTTGTCCCGAAACTTAAAGCTTCTTTTAGGCAACCCTTCTTACAGGGCAGTGAAGGGAGGCTCCGAAACTAATCCTTCCACGCAACGTCGCGGTAAAAAGCAAGAAGATGTCGGGGGGCGAGTGGATGAAGGGCTGGATGGTGCTTTGTAAGGAGATGCTCGTGCTTGAGAGGGTGTTAGTTCAGCGGGGAAGGTTCCCGAAATCACAGGGGGGGGGAAGCACGATAGAACTGGTGGATCCCTTGGACGGATCGAGGGATGGCGATCACAACGCGCACCTGTACGATCACGGGATCACACGGGGACACGAGGTCGCGTGGTGGAGGTCGAAGTAGCGTAATGTGCTCATGACGACAGCCCGCAACCAACTGTGGCTCTTGGCCACCCTGTAGTTCCGCCACCCACCGCAGCCCCGAATAGGGGTGGCTTGGCGCTGGCACGCCGCGCACCGTTTAGGCACCGGAGGAAAATGTTTTCATCTGGCCCCCCTCTACGTGCCCCTTGGCGAACCGTTACCCGCGTCACGACGACGCGCGCGGTACGTTTTCCACTCGCGTTACGGTCTCCCAGAGTTGGGAAAACTTCGGCTTCGAAATTCAGAGAAATTCAGAGCACACGTTACTGGGATTTCAATATTTTACAATTATAAAGCTCGCAGATTTTAGCAAAATCGAGTCACAGTCGAAACACCTTCATATCCTTAAAGATCGTCGCAAAACGAAGAAAATTGTAACAACTCTTTTAACCCAAGCGAATTACAGCTTTTATACACACTTATGGATTTTCTGCGCAAAGACCCAATGTACAGAAAACAGTTTCTGATAAGTGATAATTAATAAATAGTATGTGTGGCTTGTCAGGGTGGGTCAAAAGTGACCCTGTAACCCTGTGCGAACACGTGACGGTAATAATGTAACATTGGATATTCAATAACCATATTCCCTGCCCAAGTCACTCCAATTCACAACTCGATAATTTCACAAAAGCCTAAAAAAATCATCCCCCACGAAATTCTAGATAAATCAAACATGCGTAAAAATTCAAAAACAAAGGAGTCTCTCTTTTGAAGCCCATAGACACAGCTACCCAGCAAGCGTCTACTGATGTCGATGAATTGCTCGACGAAAATAACGAACGAATTTTTCCGCGTTTAACGAAGGAACAAAGTTGAAGCAATACCGTCGTGGTAATATCATGTAGACAGGCGGAAATATAATTAGTGCCGCGCGGAACTGATGAAAAGCGACGCAAAAGAGGGCGGAATTATTCAGGGGGCGCTGCAGTAACTCGCGAAATCGTTCCTGAATAATTCCGCCGTACTTCCCTTCGTGCACCCCGGCCCCCCATGCTTACGTTATGGAATTTCAACTGCGAATTCTCCCCCGTCGCATTTGACAATGCCAGACACCGCGATACGTTCCACCCGCGGAATTACGTTACGCGGAAATTTCCATGCACGCGGTCCGCAGAAGTGTCCGAATATTTATAACCCGTAATCATCTGTGGCGGGCTAAACGTACCTCGCCCAAATGATACGGCGGGGCGGAAGAAATAGTAACACAAATCTGTAATTGCGCCCTTTCTATACGCGCGCGTGCGCGCCGCTCCTTTTCACGAGGGACACGGGGGAAAAAGATGAAAATGAAACGGGGGAAATCTCTGATGAGATGGAGATTCGCGTCAGAGGGGAAATCTTCGTTCTATGGAAGACGTTATGAGTAAATCTTTTCATCTGCATATATTAAAGTAAGGGAAGCGTATAAAATTAACAGAGGAAAATTAATTTATTATTTTTTTTGGAAAATGATGAGGGATTTTGATGCAATCTGAGGTTTAATCAAGCAGAATGGAAACTTCTACATAAGGTAATGTTTCGAATTAAACAAGTACCTGTCGAATGTCGAAGATAGGAGTCACTTGGCATGGAGTTAGTGAGATTAAGTATGAAGCCCTGTGCTATCCAAAGTGTATTTTCTCTAAGAAAAGTAGGCTTCATTAAAAATTGTTTTAAGGATCCACATATTTACTTAACACCTCCCCGCGTTCCCCTAGATATCTGTCAATTTCGATTCGTAATACTGTCAAAGACGAACTCGTTTGTAAATTGCAAGAATACACTGATAACTTTATCATTCTATAAATAAAGTAATAAGGAGTAGTAGGTACAGGTAGACATTTTTCGCGTCCAATGCTTGAGATTTCTGATCAACCAAGAAATTACTCCCACGATTGATCCAGATGTCCCACTTCTGCGCAAGTTACGCCTCGGTACATAGGTATGTGTATGTAAATCCGTGCATCCATACGTATAGCCTCGAGTACACACAGGCGACCATGGATTTACGTGCACGTTTCCTCACGAACTTCCCTTGCCAAGCATGATTTATTTATAGTTGCAATTTGTCTTGCAATCATCCCGTCGGTCCATCATGTAGGATCTCGTTTAAAGATCGCTACGCGTGCATAGCTTGCATCTGCCAGCAGTTGAAACGTTTCTTCGAAGGGATTTCGTATTTTCGCTTTACCTCGTCAAACGTCCTACCGCTTTTTCAAACTTTAGCTCCTCGTTTGGGGGCTGTTGCGAATTGCTGCTGTTTATTTTGGGTGCAATAAATTAATGTTTGAGTTGTAGAGTAGACCAATAAAAAAGGGTGGCAATTTTGCTGAGTTTTTAGATGGTATATTTTTTAAACAGATGTAGGGAAAAATCACTTCTTGCAGCAGATACTAAATACATTATTCATTCCATGGAAGACTTAGTAATGAGAGTATTTTGTAATTTTGTAAATTAGAAGGGAAAACAGGGAGTTGTAAAGAAATTGATGGAGGCGTAGTATTAAAAACATAAAATACCGATAAGTACAAAATTGATTAGTCGAAGAGACTTCAGAGTTGTGATCAAAGTTCTCCAGACTTGAACTCATTTTAATCAAGAAAATTGCGATGATATCATCGCCGATTTAGTATTCTGTGGAATTTATATAGACACCTAACCTTGCCATGTATTTCAATTCTGTCCGTTACAAGTGCTCAATATATTATTGTGAAGGTACATCGTAATAATCTTGATAGAAATGTCACCACGACCCACGAGGATGCATTTAATTCGTGAATTCAGTATGAAGCTATAAAGACGAGTACTCAGAGGCTTAATACTCGAAGGAGCGTTAAAGAAGATTGCAGTAGTGAAAAAAAAAATTATTTACGACGGAACGATATTTCTGTCTTATTTAGCGATAAACAGGTCCCATTTCCATCGCAGCGACTCCAAATATCTGCGACGGTTCACCATCAATTTCGCGATGATATTTCTGACCGCGGGATCAGGAATTCTTATCCGTCGTTGGAAAAACGAGCAATGCGTCCCCCAGGAATCCTTAAAGCATCCCCGCAACCTTTCCTGGATGACGATAAATTTTCTTACGACCTTCGAAAGGGGGAAATGTAATGGGACGGATACGTGCACCGTTATTTCGTTACTTTCACTAGGTCTATTGGGAGAGACAGTTCAACGAATATAAATGACGAACATTCCTCCAAGAAATTTAATAGCATGCTCTTCGATGGTGCTAACATTACGAACACCTTAAATGATGGTTCGAAGCATGGGGATGAAATGTGGAGATTTCAGAAGGGCCGAGAAAGAAAGATGAGGGGGAAGATATTGTGACGATATTATGACCTCGAATAAAATGTGTAGAAATGTAAAATTGTAGGTTGTAAGTCGATTTTACTGCGCATTTATCGGTCGCAACGTAACTACATTTACCCGCTCCAATTTCAGCCCTGTATCTCGTAAAGCTCGCTGGCTTAAAACGATGAAACGAGTTCGACTGATAAATGACTTCTGGCGAAAGGATTCGAACAACCTTTCGCCGGGTGTAACGCGGAACCGAATGGCAATCGATATAAAAGTAGGATTATCAGTTAGCTCGTGTCTTCAGACCTTCACCACCGATCGTGATCTCGTTCTCGACGAGAAATTCGAAGGGGAAAAGGTCATTTTCCTTGGAATTATATTTCTCACTGGTAATACTGACGGCCCCTTAATCCTTTTCTTGCACCTACTGTATTTGGTAAATTAATAGTGGATGCTAATTAAGAGATAGCTGCTATCGAAAACGAACAATTAATTAATGTTTCTTAGAAATATCGTTTCTTTTCATTTCCGGGCTTTGCGTAAATTTGGAAGTTCAGCTGAACTGTTAAATTGTAAAAATGTAATTTTTCAGCACGATGGAATAGTATCTTTATATTCCAGTCGAAGTAAATTAAAACTTTATATTGAGTAATATAATGTAAAGCTGTAATATAATATAATGCTATATGTTAAATAGTGTAATATAATAAACTGAATTTACATTGAAAAGATCTTTATGGATTGAGAAATAAGAACAACCGAGGAATTAGCGATGAAACTATTTTAAAATTTGAAAATTGGAGGACAGAAATTTGAAGAGACTGATTTTGACTAATTCTAGAAATTTACTAAATCTATATCAACCACTGCAGATATTCGTAACACCATCACAAAGAAGTGAATCGATTTAATGAAACGAATAAACTATAACAAAATCATAAATTAGAGAATGCAGAAGCTATTACTCATTCATCTTAAATGAACGCATGCAAAGAGCACACAAGTAAGTACAAATGCAATACGACATTGCAGTAAAAAGGAAGTGCAATTTATGCGAGAAAAGGTCAGCCATGCAGATTTAAAAGCGTTTTCCATTCGGGCAATAATATCTTTCCCCATTGTTAGGTTACAATAGCCACGCGACAGTGTCGTTCGAGCAAAAATATAATCGTAAAAATTCCCCGACTGCGGCGTCGCATAAAATGTTGAGAAACCTTTCACCGAACTGATTAAACTCTCGTTCCCTCACGGAAAGATATTAATGAAACTCAAAATAAAATAAACGATAAAAAACGTCAACGGTTGAAACATTTAGAACAGTATAACCATTTATTATCTTGCACAACCAAATTGATCCATATACTGTCTTTAAATCAAATTATCTAACAGCACTTTATCATTTGAAAATCAAAAATTTATGCCTGGATGATATTTTTAATTTCAAAGAAAAATCTGCTTTAGTTTCATTCATATAAAGCCTAGTCACTGAACCGATGGAAAAATTCGAAAGTGTGTAATTATATAAAGATATAAACCGAAAATATAGGAAAACATTTTTTGATTTGGAGCTTGATTCCCAAGAAACATACCTTTCAATAGGAATAACTGTCTATTGATCGAGGCATTGTTTTCAAGAAAATCGGTACTAATTCTTGTGTTAATCAAATCCACACATTTAAATTTAGTATAAAATTTCAACTTTATAGAATCACCCCAATTTCGTATTTTACCACCACTACAGTGGCACCCTGTACAATATATCTTCACTTGCCTCCCAAATTGGAAAATTCAAAGAAATGGGTATAAAAAGCGTATTTGTCCCGAAATCAACAAATCCACGTCACTTTTTTCCGAGGGTAGCCGTGGTTCATGAATTTCTACGAATTTCTTAGCTCGTAGGGTTTTCTCTGAAACCCTCTTTCTGCCAGTGACAAGGGCGCAACAAAGGGACGAGCAATTGTTTGCATACCGTTGAAACATCCTCGTCATTAATCATGGTTCCCAGCAATTTTTCAGGGTACGTTACCTCTTTTGTGCCCATTCTTCGCCGACTCGTCTCTGACGCCTGCCACGCTTTCTGCGTCCGCTGAAAACCCCTTGCTGATCGATTGAAAGTGTTTCCCTAAGCATTACCGACCACTAAAAAAATAAAACTGAAGAAGCGGAGGTGGCAAGTCACCTTAAAGTTCCGTCGACCTCTTGGCTCCTCGTTGCACGACGTGATCGAGGGGAGATAGAACGTTTTCTGTTGTCTATTTTCACGCCACTATAACATACCATACACTTCTACCTAAAAATTCAAGCATGAAGGAAGAGAAGGGAGGGATTCTAATAAAATGAATAATTTATGCTGGTCCTCATGCTCAAAAGCGTTATATCTGCTTGCACCACGAAGTGGAAACTTTTTGTTCAGAAATATGGGGATTGAAGTTGTGTTTTGAAGGGGTCCATGCAATACGTAAATTGAATACAGAGTGCTGGAGAAACTTCAGCCAAACTTTAGGTTCTTCTATTATTCATACAATTGAATACAAAATTCTTAGAGGATATGGGTACAGAAATGATTAATTTTTTATACTTTTGATAGTGGGAAGTTTTCCTTTGTTGATAGAGAATTTTCAATGTTCCTTTTGTTCATTCACACGAGCGTCTTAACACGTTGTATATGTTTTCTGTGTAGTATATATTTCTAACCTACCACCCGCAATTTCGCCGAATTCTTCATACAGCAACAAGCTGTACTTTATAATCAATAATTATAAGCCTCGCACAATGGAAATCCCTAACGTGGTAATTTCAAGTTCACTGGGAAAGATGAGTTCGAAGACCTCATTATTTGAGAATTAAGTCCCGTGTTCTGCGATCTGTCTCGCTTGAATTTACAAACGAGACCCCCAAATTTCTATTAGAGAACACTTAAATGCAACTGAGGCGCAACAGCGGTTCACGTGTACACCTCGCACTGACATTTCGCGAAACAAGCTCATTCTGGTCACGAATCATCGAGCAAAGACGAGCCCAAACGAGGCTCCCCGCCGGGATCGATTAATCGAGCATCGTTCCTGTTCTCCAGCGAAAGAAATTCGGGGAAGAACTCGCACGTAATGGGAGCTAACATGCTGGCGCGGCTGGGGTGAGTAATGGAGGCGAAAGCGACTCTTCGCAAGCAATGTTTCCTCGCTTAGACGTCGCGATTACGCTCAAATACCCTGAGCCGAACCAGACTGCTTGATTACTCCGGATATAATTGTGGATAAATGCGAGGACTGTTAGCGCGATCATTCTATATTATGCCACGATTAGATTTCAAGAACACCTGAATGTTGAAGAGCTTGAAATTTGGAGATCAAAAAGCTTTAGTGGCGGAAGTCCAACTTCAAAGAATTTTAATTACAGTGGCTCGATATAAGGAAAAACTTGCTGTGAAAATTCAAATATAATAGGTTCAAGCCTAAGGAACTTAACTTCAGAATTTGATTTCGAAAACTTAATACTACACACTCGAATATTCAAAAACGTGAGATTATGAATAATTATTCTTCCTTACTGTCAATGTCCCTCTATCTTAATACCTATTACGTGATATTGCATAACTACAAGGGTGAAACAGTTTCCTCTCAACTACTCCTCTTTGCTTCCTTCTAAGCCTACCCCCATCACAACTCAATAACAATACAGCACAAAACACCAAATCCTTCCAAAAATTAAAAACACCCCTCCAATTAACATGACCCTCTATTTTCCCGCAGATACCCACCGCAGAGTCAAGTAAATCATCCATTACCACGATCACCTGCACTAAAACAAAGATGAAACGTTTCGAGGAACGCTAAACGCGCCCTTGCAGTTACGTAACATGCGGAGGGGGCGGTGTTAAGGCACGAAACACGATTTCACCGAGATTTAAAGGGGACTGGTCGCGGTCTTTAAATAGCTCCGAGAGACGGAAACAAACCCCGCTAGTTCTCATTCATCCACCCCCTCCAGCCCTCGTCTCCAGAGGGGTGGTTCATCGCCAAAGTGTTCCCGCGCTTCCGCTCGCGAAGGAACTTTCGCCACGGCAAAAGTTTCGTCGTATCGCTTGGCTCGGGAGCGTCCCGCGCCCCGCCACCACCCCCCATCAAGTTTTCCTGGCGCGTTAACGTCTACCCACACGGCTTCAGTGACCTCTTCTGGAAGCGTTGAACCGTCCCAGCCGCTTGTTTCAGGAAAGATAAGTCAGTGGGAAAGGTATCGGGCCGCGAGGAGTCGGAAGATCGAGGACACGAACTTCCATATACCGTACACGAAAGGGGTTAAATGCAGTTCATTCGCGGCGAGCACCCCCACCCCGCTCCACCGCCGTCGGCTTTTACCACCCCCTACCCTCGAATGCAGATGGGAAAAGTTTTATTAACTTATGGGACGGGTTAATTGATTTTGTTGTACGGGATGTCTCGCGAGGAGACGCGTCGCTCTTGGCTAGATTTCTTTTTAAGTGCGCGGTGTGGCTTCTGAGTGGAAGGGTACTGTAACAGTGTAAGGAGTAGAGGTGAGGAATTGTACAGGATGTTTCTTCGTTCTTAACATAAGCAGGATAAGTTGCTAAAGTTTGTTCGCTTACATCTTGCAGTGTACGATGTGGATGTTGTTATTTATGTGCTTAATATAATATTTTCCTGATGTCTATTTATTACTGAGGGTGTATTTTGTTATGATCTGTGATTTCGGAAAAAGACGCTTAGCTTTGGAAGACTCCATTTTTACAAGATGAATGACAATCTTGTAGCAGTTAATACGTGATTGCAAATTCGCTTTTGGCTGAGTTTTTCTATTATACTTTAGGCCCAGAGCCCCGGGAGGTGTTAGAACCTGGGAGTCCATTCACTTTGACAGGAAAAGAATTCCATTCTCACTGGCTTCTAATTAAGATTTAGCGTCTCCTTAAATTATAAACGTAGACGGTAATTCACGATTTTGTTACCGAGAACGAACTGAAACCCCTGGATTAAAAGAGTGGATAAAGGTTTGTGATTGAATGGAGTCTTATAGATGTTGAAAGAACTACGTGTGATGGAGGTAGCGAAGAACTAGTGCACAGAAAGTGCCTGCGGGGATGATCGCGGATTGGTTTCGGACTGGGTCTATTGTTCTCGGTTCTACGAGGTGGACGTCTCAAGATTCTACATCTGGTATACATGACCTCTAGGCCCCGAATTTCGAGAGTAAGTGGCATGGTGACCTATTCCACTTCAAAATATACTTGTCAGGCAAAATTTAGACACGTACCTATTTTAATTGTACCTATTGTAATTATCGTACAGCATTTCCTACACACATTAAACTTTGAGGAATATTTCACCTGAAGAACAAAAAATGTAGCAGAAAAGAAATTGTTTAATATCGAGGTTCCCTGCAGAACAGTAAAGTTGAGAAAAAAAAATCGGAATACTCGGGTTACCGAAGGTCCCTTGTCAGCAAAGAAACTAGCGATTCATCACAAAAGAATAGTCCCGCATAAGAATATGTCCCATTAATTGAAAACTATATCACATCTGAAAATCCTCTAACTCAACTTTAGTTCGCAATAAGGGAATAAAACGATTGAATCTATTTCCTCGATATCCACAACGGGACCATTTTCCTTCGTTCTATATTAACGGCCAGCTGCCACCCGGCCAGATCGATTAATTTTCCATCCACCGATGCATATAGCGGCCTGGGTTAGGTCTGCCTAAAGTCTCGCGTGTTCATATTTTAAGAGGAACCATCACGCTGGCAGGTCACTCGGCTCGCTGGCGTAATAGCGGCGCAAGTGGACAACAGAGTTGAACGCGCTATAAATTCAGCCTCGCCAGGTGCAATTATGCCACCGGTTAACCGGTACGCCTGCTTACGTTATTACCAGCGGAGTAAACTAGTTAAGACTCGAGGGAACAATCCCTGACCGGGGTAATAACCAGCTTTGTTAACTGCTTGTGTTCAAGCGCGACGTAAAGGGCCATCCTGAGCTCTGCATGTACGCGCGCGGGTGTTAAATGTTGAGTGTGGTATTCACTAACGGGAGGCTGAGTTATCACGCTGAATTAAGTAATGAGAAGCCGGTTAGATGAGAATTCGAATGCTGAGGATCAATGAAATCAATGCGGGGAAGAAAATTTGAAAATTCTTCAGAAGATTTTCCTGGGGACAGTCTAGGTCCCTTTTCATGAAGTTGGTGTATTCAAACTCTGCTTTCTATTTCTTACGTTGGGGATTCTTTGCCACGCGTTAGTGCCAAAATTGGGGCGAAATTATAGCAATTGCGACCGTACAAGATTATTGTAAATGTAACAGTGAAGAATTATTGCAATGCAACTGTCCAAGTTCTTCAACAGGCATTGCAATAATTCTGCGCGTGATTTCCGGCATAAACATCACAGCCTCTTTGCCCCCTGTGCTCGCAATGTACCTTATATGTACAAGCGGCAGTCGAGTCGCAGATTGTCGAGAATGATCGACGAGCACGCCTTCGCGGTCCACTTGGCCACGCGTCGGTCCCAAAAACTGAGAGCTCCCTCGATCTTCCTTACCCGGAAAACGATGCACAGAAGGCAAGCAATCGTGCGTCGGCAGGAAAGGGGTCAGAAGAAAATCGCTCGTTTGGCTCGTAAAAGCGAGCAGCTACATGGGAATGGCATTCCCAAAGCCCCTCGCCCATCGGGGGATGTCGACACAAATATCGTTACACCTACTTGTCACGATCGCCAGCAGCTCGCTGCACGCAGGCTATGAACAAGTAAGTCAGTAAGTAGTTCGTTGTGAAATGCTAAATACCGTCGACGACCCGCGTGTCTATTTATAGAGCCGGCTGGATCGATATCTGTCCACTATACAGAGAGGGGCCGAGGGGCGAGAAAGGCGAGCGAAGGGGAGGGGAAACGTGAGGAAGTCAGCGAGGAGGGAGGAAACGGAAGCAGAAAGAGCATGTATGCCCCCAAGCTTTTTATGCATCGATATCTGCGCCAATCCCACCCTGCCATTTCGACCCTGCTGCCAGATAAACTCTTCGACTCAACCCCTCGGACCCTGCACCACTCTCACCCTCTTCCATAGGACTTCTGCCCGTCTCGTAGCGTCTTCCTGTCCTCCCTCTCCCCGTGCCTCTGAACGACCGTGTGCTCGCGTGGCCGAACAACCCCCGTTTTACCCGTGCGTGGAAGTCACTGAACATCCCCTATTTAGCACGCGGATATTTCAGAAATTGCCATTTGTAACTGAGACTAGAGAGGCTTTCTTGTTGGATTCGGATAATTCGGGAAGTTTGTTGGAATGGTTCAGAGTAAGAATGTTTTTGATTTTGTCATGATGATTGTAGATACAAGTTTTCGTGGTAGATCAGGTAGTTTGGGAATGTATAGTCATTTGGTGGAGGAAACAGTAATTTCAAGCTGTATGAAATATCGACTGTTAATGGCACAAGTGTGTGGTGTACAACTCACATCAGCTGGTTTGGAAAACCTAATAGTTCGAAGGTCTATTTAGGTGAGACACTTTTTGTTGAGTCACTGGTATTTTGAAAATATTCGGAGAGTTTTCATGGACTTGTTCTTTTTAAATATATGTTTGAAATGTCGCTAGTGAGCCACAAAAGTGTCTGTTGTGGAAGTACTCTAGAATGTGTATTTGTTTAGTGTGTACGTGTTGATGTCTGAGAATATTTTTGTCTGCCTATGAGAACATTTAATTTTTTCATTTACGAGAATGCGTTTCTCATATCACACTCTAGAAAATGTAGTTCTTCTATTCCTCAAGAAGATAATCGGTTTCTGTCGCTTACAGTAGAGAAATTAACTTTTATACTTTGCGTAAAAATTGCTGATCCCGTTTTACTCGAAAATAACTTGAAAATTGTGTAGACTTACATTTGTAAGATAAATTAGCAAGGGGCTTCCTATTTGCCGAAATTTCGATGAAGCTTGAAAAGAGATTTCGGAGCTTCCTTCGAGACTCGACAATTTGAGGATCCGTCGACGCGTGCAAGGGCTTCTCGGGATATAACGAAACTTTGCTTGAGGGAATAGCGTGTACTGGGCGTGCATAAGTTGTACTAGGTTTATCACACAAATTCAGAAATCCAGCTTCTAAAGTTACAAGAGGGGTAGGTATGATAAGGGAGACTTGTTTCAAATTGAAATTGAATGAAATCATTGAATCAGTTAGAAGAATGTGCAGAAAGGATTTGCCAATTCTATTAGAAGTAGAATTCTTACTATTTTGAATTCATAATTGACATAATAATTATTATTAAGTAAAGTAATTAATGTCAAGGTTCTTATAGACCAGAGGTGCTCTATATGTATAACAGACATCAGTTAATTTTATTTTAAAATTTTATAGGGCCGATTTTAGTTCAAATAATTAATAAATGGTGACTGAAACTATTTCTGAATTTTATGTTACGTAAATTCTTACATTTTCTAGAATGTAGCCAATAAAATATTGATCAGGCCCTTCTTTTCTAATAATTCTATTCCAAATTATTTTTTAACAAAGTCCTTCTCTTTTACTAATTCGATTAAAAATTATAAAGTAATGCGTAACCCCGAAGTTATAAAAATAATTAACTCCCATATACTACCTCGAGCAATTGTTCACTTTCTGTACCCAAAATTACACAAGAAAATCCTATCGTTGGATTAAAAAGAAAATTTGACAAAAATCCCAAGATTTTAACAACCCTTCTGTCTACTAAACTTGTTTTAAGTTTCCATTCAAAATCACCCCTTCTTTGCCACGTCAACAAAATTCAAAGATCAAACGAAAGATGACAATCCACGCGCCACAATTCGCAAAGCGTGAGATTTCGTTCTCTACACGCGCAATAATAATCATTCCCTCATCTTTAACTACAAAAGGGAAGATTCTGCTCCTCTCCGTGAGAATCCATCATAGAAATAGAGACGACAACAACGCCAAATAAAGCGCATTAAATGAAACGGAAGAAAGCGATCTCGACTGAAAAGATTCTCTTCCCTGGAGCCCAAGACTCCTGTTTGCGAATCCACTCGAGGCCGCACAAAGATGGATGCCTCGAATGGGGTGCGCGCGGCTGTATAAAACGCAATGCATATAGGGCATATAATCCGTGGGGCACACGAAGAAACGTCGAACAGGACCAGTTGCTCGAGGACTCGGGTTTTGTTACGAAATCAGGCGTGCAAACGCGAAATGTGAGGGTTCACGTTAAATTTAGTTGCGCCGCGGCTCATCCGAGTGTTTGATCTCAAAGCGAACCACGGCCTACTCCAACCAACCCCCCTCATTTTCTTCCTTTCTCTCTACTTAACGAACGCTACCCCCAGCTCTCCCCTTTTCAAAATCCCGCGAAGGCGGTAGCGCTCGCTGGATTCGCTGGAAAATCAAAACCTTATTTGCACAGGCGAACCTCCTCACGCACGCGCGTGTACGCCGTTTCACTTAATTAGCGAGATTTCATTATTTAATTAATTGATATACTCAGCATTGCGAAGTGAATTCTATTAAAACGGGGAAAGAAAATTGGATTTTTGGGAAAGTGCTTGTGAGTGGCATTGTTGTACCAGTGTGAAGTTTTGTTTGTTACGAGTTCAAGGAACAAATGTTTGAAAATTTTAGAAGACTTTTGTTGTATGTTGTTCAGTATAATTGAAATGTGTGCCTCAGAATTAGTACCCCTTTTGCATAAAGAAATATGGTAAGTCCTACATGTGCTGACATTTATAATTTAAACTTTGTCAACCCTCGGTTAAATTTCATGTCATGAATTCGCAAACATCCCGCATATTCCCAAAATTTTCTCTATAATATCACAGCATTTCCAAATCGTATTTCGAGCACTCCTGCATAATAGGTATAACCAACAACCAATTACGTCTGTGTTGGTGAAAATACAAAATACATAAACAAAAATTTAACTGACTGTTGGAGTATCGATCGACGTATACCTCTACCAATATTTCTCCATTATATTCCAATAATCTTCCCCAACCGCTACATATTTAATTGTATCAATTCAGTACACTTTCCTAGATAAATCAAACTATACGTATACAGTATACGCATTAAACAGAAATACCTTTAACACTTTTACCTCTAAAATCTTCTGACCAATGTGCGTCAACATATTCGCAATGATAGGAAAACAGAGGGTGCATTGTTCATGCCAGCTTACGAAACTAAAAACCAATGCATACAGGGCATGTTTGGAAGTTCATAGATAATGTACGACTCGTTCCGTTAAGAGGAAGCTCGAGTAGCTTAGGAAATCGCCTGTACGTCACTGATCCCAGATTTCACTATGAAACAAATATGAACTGATTGTCGTGGTGCCAGAGGAGCTAATTTGGGTAATAGGGGGACCGAGTTGCCCTGGTGAAGTCCACGAACAGTTGGGTGGTTTCATTAAGAAACTGCCACTCAAAGTTGGTCCCATCAAAGGGCCGACAAAAGAAGAAGGTAAGACAAAAGAACGGATATGTTATTTTGAAATCTGGGGCCAAAATACCAACTATGGATACGACTTTTCTGAATTTTCTAACCATCTGCGAGATTTTTATAGCCACTTCGCGGAAATTCGAAATTTTGGAATGGCTTGATTTTGAGAGCTTGAGTAAGTCACATGTAAGAGTTCAAGGGATTTAAGGAGTTCAGTGATTAAAATACTAATGGAGAATTATTCAATGTGGAAGTTTTTCAATTTAATGATAAGTGCTGGATGTTTAAGCTCTACATGGATCGAAGTTTCGATTAATTTCATTTAAATATTCCCATGAGCGTAGAAGTTCCAATGTGGCAAATCAAACATGGATCAAACTTGGATAATTCGGAAATAGAAGTGGCTCGACTTAAATTGTAAATTCTGACGAATATAAGAGGTCTAGTAAGCCGGTTCAAAAGTGGAAAATATTTCAATAGATCAACAGATAAATAACCGGAATGTTCTAATACGTTGCAGGTTCTGAACAATTCTCAAGTTCAATTAGTTCACTTCCCATTTACCTTCAGTACCTTCATCACAAGGCTTCGCGCCGTTATGATTCATGCAATCACAAGATTTCATCCCCTACGATAGACCACTTTAATATCATACCCCTAATCTAATTCTTCGTTTGTAACTATTCTTGGACAAAGCGATTACAAGTTTCGGATAACAATAAAAATTTCTGGCGATGTCTAGAATCTTAAATATTAACTTGGAAAGTCCAACACTTAACCTCACAATCGCTGTTACAATAAATAATTCATTACCAACAAGCAATTAAAAGCTCCAGACCCCTCACCAATAATTAATGAAAATTAAAAACACTGTCACCTACAGAAATTAAAACACTTCACAGAAACAGGAGTACCATAATCCTATTACAAACCCAGCGAATACCACAATCCTTAACTCTTCGAGTGATTGCAGTGTTAAGCGGCTCGTCCAGCTTTATTTACCCTCTTTATTAATTTCAAACTATCCGAAATTGAACTACTTTCGTTAAATGGGGGAGGGGTAGTACTATGGGAAATCGTACTCGTCACCGTTCTCGATAAGAATTCCAGTTTCTTTCAGCTAACAGAGGAAACCTCGAGTCAATAATTCTCACGAGGGAGGAAGCTCGAACCGACTCGCTGGATCCTCTGAAATAGGATGTACGGAGGTGCCCATTAGCGACCTTTTGTATACTCCAGCAGCGTTGCAGAACGCTTCTTCTACGTCATCTTCCGGTAAGGAGCTGACCTCGCCAAGCACAAGTCCCCCATTGTCTTTGAATTCAAGTGCATTCTCGCTGGGGGTGGGAAAAAAAGCAAGTGGATAATTCTATATGAACGTGTCTGTTTCGCGTTCTCACCTTCTTCAGTGGCGGTAACGTAACGAATTTTCTTGCCTTCTTTCACCCCTTGCGGGCTGGAAGTAACCAGAGGAACAGAGGAAGTTAGAATTAAGATAATTAAGACTTCGCCTAGAAACGTTAACCGCTATTGTTCATGGTTCCTTGTGATCATTAAAGAACGAGGTTTGTTAGGAGTCGTTATGGCGAGGAGATTCGGGTAAAGAAAGAATTAATTTGAATATCCCTTGAGATGTCACTCACAAATTACTTATTCTTGTGGAAGTTTCGAAATGGAAAAAATCTCTTGGCTGAGAGTGAATCGAATATTATTAATAGCGTTTCTATTGGTGCTAGGACGTTATAATTATGTAAATTTCAATTTCTCTACACCGAGTGATTTTCAAAATTTTTACGAATGAGCCTCTAATTACTTAGAACAGTACAGTAAACACTCAAATAATTGCATTTAATCTACAAAAGTGATCAGCATTTTTGTCACTTTAAAGACTTTAAAGCTAACATAAATATTTAAAAGCTTGGGTTTGAACGTAAATTTCACTGTCAAGTGCTTACTATACATATATATAAAGAAATATTATTATTATTTCGATTTTGTTATTAAAATTATAGTAAAGGCGAGATTACAGAAGAAAATTATAAATCATTAATATTATTATAGTTATTGACTTTTGGTATATCATTCTATACCTAATTCCTTCCGAAAAAGGAAGTACCTACATATACAGTAGCACATCTTCTTCGAATACCTGATACCCGCGCAACAATTTTGATTGAGTGTGATCGATGGACACAGGTGACTCGATTTATATAATACGCGCAAATCGGAGTTACCAAGATTGAATTTAAAAATTAATGGAATAGAATGATGCCAGATCGATCTGAATATAAATGGACTGTTCAGACATGGAAAAAATTATGAAAACGTAACCTAGTTGTGAGCCAGGTTGTAAAAACAACTTTAAAACACATTTGATTGATTGCAGAAGGCTCTGCAATCTTCTGCACCGACTCAAATAAACGATGCAAAAATCTGTAGGAAACAGATTGACAATTAGGTATCTACTGAATCCAGAGGATTTCAAACACTAATAGTGATTCAGCAACGAAAGATATCCCATGGTATAAATGTTATCATGAATATTAAAATCTGAAGAAAAAAAGCGTATCCAAAAAAGGCAAATTTCATTGTATGCCATTAGTAAAATTCTAGTTTAGTAAATAGCATAACTAGCTCCATAGCTACTGAATACTGTAAAAAATTAATTTAGGTACACGATTTACCAAAGAAAAAGCTCCATGAAGAGAAACCACGAAGAAATATGTATAACCAAAAAGATTACACTTTAATTTCGTTCAAAATAATTAACCATCATACGAAACTGTCTATAAAAAATTTCCAACATATGTACCAAATAATTTTTCATTGTAATCGATTTTTTAGAAACCTCTTTCTTTATTCTAGTAACGAAATGCCTGCAGTCGTGCACTTTCGCCGAAATAACAAATAATTATCGTCCAAACCACCCACCCGTAGAGAATCTATTTATTTTGTTCATTGAAACTGACGTACTGGATCCGTTTCAACGGTATTTGAACCGTGCCCACGTCCCACCCCCTCAGACCTCACCCTTTGCCACGTGGGATACATCAAAGCGATCCGTGACGGGTAGCGAGCGAAAGATCGAAAGCCCCGCGATGGGGCGTATATAAATTTTCCACGAACCCGAGGGTGGTCGTACAAAGGCGAAAAAAAAATAGAAGAGAGAAATCAAGTCTTCCGAATAAGGCACGCGACGGGGTGAGCTACATCACGACCACGGAACACTCGATACTCGCACGCGAGCGGACCCTTCTGCACGTGTAATCCAATTTCCGCGTTTAACACGACACGAAAATTACGAAATCCTGAGGGGATGCAAATAATCAACCCCGTGGTAGTTAACGAAGCGTAGCTTGAAATATTCTTTCAAATACTTTTTGTTTTATAGCATATAGGTATGTACATAATTTGGCGAGTTGAATGCTGTGGATTTATTAAGGATTTAATTAACTGGAATAAGGAGAATGAAAAGATACCATGTTCTTGGTCAGTTGCTTGGATAGATCGATACAAAGTCTCATTCAGGCGATATATTAGCTTTGAAGTTTTTATATTTTCAATAGATTCAAGCTTCTGTATACTACACGCACACTGCTGTTCATAAATCACTGCCTACTTGTTGTTTCGAGTAAAGTGATTATTGGAACGTGAGTACAAGTTTGTGAAGTGAGATTATTATTTCAATTTACTATATTTTCTTAGTTTCGTACTTGTTTTCAATGAACCCTTTAAAAGAATTAGAAAACAATAGTGAAATGGAAATTATGTCAAGATTATTTACTAACAATTGTGTATACTCCATCTCATCTTTTGATTTCAAATTGATTTCGACACAAATTCTACGAAATCCACAGTGCGGTTACTCAATAACAAATCATGGACCTCTATTAAATAATAGATCCCTCTATTCAAGCTTCCACGACAGGAATCGAAATTGAAAATCAGAACGATATTTCAAAAACGATTTGATTAACCAGGGAAATAACAGCAGCAGGCTTTGTGCTAGATGAGAAAGTAATTGTCCACTAAAATGAATGTTTCGTTCACACGCAGCAATTTCGTCCCTTTTATGCAAAGGGGCGTACAGGCGAATTAAATCGTCGGGAAAAAGATTCAATTTAAACGTCGCACCAATTTCAAGGCACCTCGAAATGTCCTTCTGCTCGTGGAAATAACGTGGGCTGGCTGCATCAAAATAAATTCGTCGACGACACCCGTCGTATGGAAAACCGAGAAGAACGTGAGCCAATAGTCTGGGCGTATAAATATTGCACGGAAGCGGAAGAAACGGGACACTGGCAAGAAAATCAAATCCCCAAAGTCCTCGTGAATTATTCCCCAGTTTCTGCGTAGCCGCCGCCAGAACGTTATAAATGATTCCCCGCGTTCTCGATAGAAGATTGAAAAGAGATGGCGTCTGTATCTCACAAGTGGATTTCGAATTTTTCACGGAAGCGAGAGAAAAGAGGACGTTGTCCCCTGGACGCGAGACTAGAGGCGCTCTCTTTTGAAAATCTTCGCCCAGACAGAACTTCAATACCCGAGGGATCTTCAAATGCTTTTATCTTCCGCTATTCATTCCGATCCAATGACGGAACGTCGCCCTTCGAATTACACATCGATTCTGCGCTTCTCCGTCGTTGAAACTTTTCCTTTGGTTTATCTTTCGAGCGAGAGTATTATAATCTCTGTTTCTGTTGGACAATGCATAAAATGTTTCAGGACGAAACGAACGTTTCTAAAGGGCAGGTGTGACGTAAAAAAAATCTGTTCCTCAGTTTCATTTGTTGCCCCGGGTATTTTCCAAGTTATAATAAAGAAGACATATTTATAGTGGGGAAAAAATGTTGAAAGTGAACAAACTTTTTCACAAAAATTCCACGTCTCAAAAGTATCATCTCTTTGCGTACAATGAACTCGTATATCCATTTCGTCAATCCGTGGAGTGCGGAGAACGCCGATACGCGTTCAGTGAGTACGGTGCGCAAATGAGACCGGAGGATTCCCGCACGCGGCGTATGTCAGTCGTTTCAATCTTCGTGCTCAAAGGGTTAAGAGTTGTTCGAGCTTTTTAAATGAAATGAGGATGTCTTCTTTTCACACCATTATTATTGGATAAATTTGTAAACCTTTAAATAGTTTAAAGAGATATTTGGGTGGCAACAGCCACTTGAGAAATTTCTGCAGATTTTACTGCTCCCTTCGAGTTCCCTCTGTCTCGAAATAATATATTGTATTCTTTGTTTGCGTCCGACCAAGGGAACGCATGAATATAGAAATGAGGCGAGGGGGAATGAACGAAAAAGGTATTGAAAGAAGGAAAAGGAGGCGGCGGCGTTTGAAACCAATATTCCGAACACCGCGGAGAGAATCACTTTGTAGCCACTGCTTTCCCAAACGACTAGGAAAAGCATCGATATTCGCACGCCAGTCGGCACCTCCCGATAAATTGCTCCTTTTTCCACCCAGTCTACGGCCAAACGCCAACTTCAATACCTTCTTCTCTCCCTGCTATGAAAAGTTTCGCAAACTTTGATCTTTCACGGGTGAATCGTTTACCCGCCAAACAGAGTGTATACTTCGTCAGATTTCGCGTTACACGCCGTTGGGCAATGAGAAACCTTATCGAGGGGATAGAAATTTAAATATAAATTTCGATGGAATCGAATTTACATGTAATAACCGAAATTGATAGTTGGGCGGTAGGAAGACGAACATTTCCAAGGTGTCTGACACTGAAGATCGTGATGGGCGAATTTAAATTGCGAACGAATTGAATTTGTGGAGAATAAGTTGAGAATTTGTGTTACCCAATTTGGAGGCAAGAAATTGGAACGAGTAGGGAGTATTTGATGTATAATAGAGTGCTCTAAAAGATTCTGCAAATCCGTTGCACTTCCTTGTTCGAGCTTAATTCAGCTCCAATTCTCAGGGAGTCAGTTTCAGTTCAATTTTAGTTCAGTGCAAATTTCAAACTTAGCTTTAGTTTCATTGTACTCCATAGCAGAGTCAATTTACTACTAGCTTGAATTTTTAATATGTTTTAATAGAACTATGTAGGAATACCGTTGTGCCTCTAGCAATCAGCTCAAACACATTTAACTTCTAAACTTGATACATAATTTTAATCACACGTTAGTATTTCAAAAGTCGCTCAGTGCTCCCGAACTTTCGAAAACTTCCTTTCTCATAAGCATTCGAATTACCCCCAACGTCCAATTTTTTCTCTCAAAGAAAAAAGGTACCCTGAATTCAGTGTCAAAATCAGAATATGACAAAAAGATGCTGAAACCTGAGACTATGAAAATATGAATTCCACAAGGCACTTAGACTCACACTCTCGGCATTACTACATCACAGTAAATTTTTCCTCGAGTTTTCCTAACGAGTTGTCTTACTCGCGGACCCATTTCGCATCTTCTCCTCCCGAGTATAAAGCGTGTCTCATATCTAAAATAAAGTTTGTCACTTGCAATTAGTTAAAACACGAGTGTCTCCCTACATCGTAACAGTGTTCCCCCTTCCCACTCTGCTGTCTTCCGCGTGGTCGACCCCGAAACTATGTAGCAGCAGAAATGGAAAGCGAGGGAAAGAAGGTTACTCGGTAAGCGGAAAAGTGCAAAGCCGCAAGGTGAACGTTACAAAAGGGTAGTTACTTTGTACCAAAAGCCTCCCTCTATCTGCCCGGCCAGCAGCGGATGGGAAGAATCGATATTCGCGCGCGGGTCGATATTCTCGCGGCAAGGCCACACCACGACCCTTCTGCATTATTGATGCTTGATGGACGGCTTTTATGGAATGGGGTGTCTCGGTGTTTGCGGGTCACCAAGCCTCGCGTGCTGCCTCGTGTCACAATAATTCCCTCCCTGCGCATGGCCCTCGTTTCCAACGATGACATGTGCACCGTAAACGAGGAGAGATGTATCTAATCAAAACATTAGTCAACTACCAACTGGCTTCTCTTTCTCGCTCTTTTCCTCCCCCTCCCCTCTTCCACCATTAGGCTGCAGCTATCGCGCGCATGTTCGAAATCTGTTATCTCCACCGTGAAGCTTTACAGATGGAGAATGTAATTAAATTGATTAGCGTGCCGTGTTTAAATTCAATCATGGTTTACTGTGGTTCTTTCTCCTTTTCGTCAATCACTCGTGTTTAATAGAATAGTCCGACTTTAACTTGGCTATATTACGAATGACGGAAGTGTGTGACGTATTATTACAGCGTCATTTTTCCGTGACGCAGGTCTATCTTTCGCGGTCGAAGAATGAGGTGGGGTAATTGTGGCGATCGTTGCGCGTTAATAAACCTCGATGAAGGTTTGATTAAGAAATCTGGCGGACACTTGGAAAACGTTTGCTCTGAATAGTAATTTGTAGATTAATTTGGAATGTTGCCTTACATTTGTCCCACGTCGCGTAAGTAATGAATGCAGAATTATTTATTTTGAACGGCAGACATCTTCGTTCTCGCGATGTCGATCGAAGTAAACCAATTTTCACGGTTTGCCTCACGGTTTGCTACTTTTTGTTTAATACCTATTCGCACTGTTCAATTTTTCTCAAAGTGCTCTTCGTGTTATGGACACTTCCATAGAACATTCTATAGAATGAAATAAGCACCGCTGTCTATGCTGAATCAACATGATTTATTGGATGATTGAATGTTGAATATGGACACTTTTATAGTCGCACCTAAGACACATCGATTACGTCTCATATCCCGCAGTTCTCGATTCACGAGGACGCAATTGCGTTTACTCTACGCACAGCTGTATAAACAAGATCCATGAGAGAAAGTGGGATTTCGAAATCAATATTCAAGCTCCCTTAAAATCCAATTAATCCTACGCATCGCGCATAATTTTAATTGTATTCAGTTTCTATATGATTACTATGACTATTAATTGAAACTGTACACTATATTGATTAAAACTACTTACAAGGGAATATCCCGAACTCGAAAATTCAAAAAATTCTGAAACTTTGTGGATAGGTAGGGGATTTCCTTCTGATTACAACACAATTTTTTTGCTGCCCAAAATCACTCTAAGGGGGTGAAAATAATCCCTGAAGATTCGGCCATTTTTCGATTTTCTGTTATAACTCGCAAACTCTAAGAGACAGAAAAAAAATTTCGAGACAAAACTTACTTCTTTTAATTAGGACTATCATTTGGTAACTTACAATTCTTACAATTCGCGAGTTATAACAGAAAATCGAAAAATACCTGAATCTTCAAGGATTATTTTCACCCCCTTAGAGTGATTTTGGGCAGCAAAAAAAATTGCGTTGTAATAAGAAGGAAATCCCCTACATATCCACAAAGTTTCAGAATTTTTTTAATTTTCGAGTTCGGGATGTTCCCTTGTTAGAATACAACGCACAGTGACTTATTTTTACACGTCTACATAACAAGCAGTACGTACTATATTTGTACCACTGATCTATTTTGGGCAACCCCCCATTTAAGGCAAATAAATTTAAAGATTCATTGTTGAATGGAGGGGCTGGAATGGAGAAGGGATGAGAGGAAAGTGGGGATAAGGCACGAGGGGGAACAGGTATATTAAAATAAAAATAGGAATAGGAATAGGAGGAGAGGAAAAGAGAAGGGTAGATAGATTTAGATATAAGGTAGAGTAGTAAATAGAAAAATGGCAACAGTGACTAGAGGGTAGCAAATAAAATAGGTTAAAGTATAGAATAATAAGTGTAGCATAGAGTTGAATTAAGAATGGCAAAAAATGTAGATATGACAGAAAAGAAGAAGATTCTAACAACCCATAAGGGTTTTAATGAAATTGTTTGATATATGATTTATAGATTCATTTCCTTCTAATGGAACTATCGTATCTTTGTTATTATCGTTCACAGCTTCAATTGTCATTTGAACACTAGCTGTAGTCTATGTCGAATAGTTTTCCAAGTACAAGATGATCATTAAGATGAAGCGTTAAAAGGCTTAGTTGGATTACGAAAATCAGCTCACAGATTGACGTGTTAATACCATTAAATTTTAGACGCGAGCACGAACTGCACACCACCGCACTCCCAATATAGCACATAAGCGAGCTCAAAGCGAATTCTTCACGGACGATATTGGAATCTCGCAAGCCTATCATGTTTTCCAGCAAGGCAATCACAGGAACGAAGGAACGCCAGGATTCTGATCGATACTACTCCGTAGTAGCTCGGTTTTTCATCGCTTCGCGAACAACAAACGCATTATACGCGCTGGTGTTAAAGCAACGGGGAACAGAATGGCCCGGCCGTTTCCATTTGTTGCTCCCCTCTCGTCCCTCCGTTCGCTCGCCATGATCGTGCTCTCGCGGCTCCTTTTATAGCGAGCACGATATGACTTGGCGAAACTGTCCGTGCAGTCGTTAACATTATTTACCTCTGGTAAGCAAAATTGCTGTTACATGGACGGGGAATATTGCTCGATCTAATAGGACCGGCCGGAAATTAATTTTAATTTAGTTGGTTATTGGGGTTGCTTCGCAGAAACCTGGCGGATCCTTAGGAATCATTTCAATTTTAATGTATTTTGTTATAAGGGTTGCTTTTTAGAAGCTTGATGGGTCCGTAAAATTCTATGTTGATCTATCATCTTAGATTCGATATATGTACAGTTAGGAACATTTTAATATTTTAACTAACTTCAATGAAGATTAATATATTCCATTATACGTAATTCCATCTTCGATTGAAACATATGCATCTCTACTTCCCACCACCGAGAAGGAATTGCATGAGGAGAAATAAGATTGTCGATAGAATAGTGCCAGAAATCTTCGACAAAAACGAAAGAGTTATTCCAAATACCTACGGGCACCTGTCCACGACCAAACCATGCTGGCGCTAAAAATAAACTAATTCGCTTAATATTGCGCTGCTTGGCAGTGGCCATTGGATTGCTTTCACAGAAAATTTAATTCCGTTTGAAAAATTCGCTCGAAAGGCAACAAGCCTCTAAATGTTCTACATGCCGGACGTCGTGGCAGTATTTTTTAATTAAGGCTACAGCCGCTGGTTGAAAGGCAGAAAATTCAATTCAGGACGGAGGCAGGAACTTAAAGTTTCCGCCGCTGAACCATTCACCCCCACCCTGCACTCGTGCTTGTAGTTAATAACGAACTTAACAGATATTACCTTCCGACATTTTTCTCCGTATTAACTAATAAACTTTTAAGGGGGCATAGTACTTTCTTTGCCCGAAAATTAAGCATTCTTTATGAATTTTTTCTACATGAAAATGAAAGGCTGGAAAGATGGGGTTTATTGCTAATGAATGATCACTGTTTGAAAGTATTAAAAGAATTTGTATTTAAACAAAATCACCCTCCCTCCGTAAAAATTCTTTTAATACTTTCAAACAGTGATCTTTGATTTGCAACAAACCTCATTTGTCTAGGCTTACATTTTCATATAGAAAAAAATTCACAAAGAATGCTTAATTTTCAAGCAAAGAAAGTACTATGCGCCCTTAACCAATTCACGTCACTTTTCATGCAACATTTCCAGCGCAGCTTTGATCCGACGGTAACGAGACTTGAAAATGCTTTCGCATGAATAACACTTTATTAAAGCCGGCTGCGCACGTAACTGCATACTTCTACAAATTTATTGAAGAAGTATACCGGACGGCCATATAGCCTCCTCACGGCACAAGTATACTTGAACAGTGTCAGTGCACGCTTGAACCATGTCGTCGACGAGCGACGACGACGTGCTCGCTTAAGCTTCTTTCGTTTTAGTTTTGAAGGAGAAGCAGCGACATAAAAAACGTAGCTTGTGGTGTAAAGACTGGCTAAAGAGATGGCAAAGCTATTCACACACTGATAATAATTTACCCTCGCGATTGGCGTAACTACTTGCGAATGGATGAAGAAGCGTACTTGAAACTTTTATCACTTGCCACCCCTATGATTAAAAGGAAGGACACGATCGTGAGAAAGCCTATAACTCCACAGTCCACATGAAAGACTGCTTCCGTCTTACACAAGTCAAATATACAGTTTAGAAGTTCAAACATTTTCATGTCGCTTGATCAGAATAGTTGCGCAATATTAAAGTACACACGTTCATGTATAGGTAAGATAATTAGAGAGAAGATGCCAAACAACCATAACTCAGAGTTTATGTACTGGATGTTAGCAAAGTCGTATCAATCTACGAGTTCTTTTCCTGTGTCAGTTGCTAAAATAGATCACTTGGCATTTACTTTAACATACATACATGTTTTCAAGAAGGTTATGCTGCAGCGTCCGTAAAATTGTTTGCTGCAGCTTGATATTTTCTGTTATAATAGAAAAGAGAAAGTGCTACGGCGATCAACCATGACAAGTTGTTAGCTGGAAAGAAGGTAACAATAACATTGGGGTAAGACGCCAAATTGTGTTTGAGAAGAATTGTTGTTTTTATGGGTTAACATTCAGCTGTTGTTAATTTAGTAATGCTCGTCTCATAGCATATAATTTAGATAACAAATAAAGTTTGTTGATTTGATAGAAGTATATGTATTAAATTTTTTATAAATTTAATAAGACACCTTAGACATCTTCCCCCCACCCTAATTACCTTAGTTGTGCAATAAATGTATCCATATATACCGCATAAGTATGCAGTTACATGTGTAGCCGGCTTAAGGAAGAAAGAAGAGATTTCGTTTAAAAACCGTCTAATTGCGAATTAACATTAAAGTAACTTAATTCTCGTGGTATCTGAGAGAAACAGTACATTCTGAATGGGGAATGCTTGTATGCTTGTTATCAGCGTTGCGTTCAACCTGAAGTGGCGACATGACCGGTGATATGGAATCTGACATAAAATTTTCTGAAGTAAAATACAACTACGCCGTAAACCGTTGCGTTGTTTCCTATAAAATTCTAGTATGCTATAAAATGCAACGTCTGGTCACTGTAAACTTCCAACTGGCGGCGGTTGTACTTAAAATAATGGCGCTGAATGGTGGCGCTGGATCTCGCGGATCCAGAATGTTCCTAAGTCATTCGAACATCGAATTTTATTCCGTACCACCGGAGGGAAAGATATTGTGGGAACAAGTAACATAAGGAACAAGAATGAAAGAGTGGACCTAAGTGTTTGAACCTGTACGTAAAAAGTTTCGAGTGATATAGTTCTATTATTACTGAGTTTACCATTCGTTATTTGTTGAAAAGTGACTGTCACTGAGCTTATCGTGTTATGTTTACTATACTACCATTTCTCCCCACGTTCTTAACCCGTTGAACCCTACGGACGCAAATATGCGTTCGTTCAGTGCAAGCAGAGTGTGCGGAAAACGCCCACGGGCGTTCAACGACTGCGGCTAAAAGTTACAATTGGAGCAGTTCTGATCGCGGTGTACGCTGCACTTCCACATTAACACTCAAAGTCAGGAGGTCGAAAAGAGGCAAATGTTTGTGAATTTTTTTTGAAAAAGCGGAAGCATATATTTTACAGAACTTTTTGCACTTAAAAGAGCAACATTTGGTCATTTTTTGCAGAAAAATATTTACGTTTCTTTTCGACCTCCTGACTAGATAATAATTCCTTAAGTAATTGTAACTATTTTAAAAGAACTTTCTCAGAAATCAGAAATACGAAATTATCTTCACTAATTTATCATCGATAATGAATAATCACACCAACGAAACTGCGATTTTTCAAAGGAACCCTAGAACCTCTAACCATGCCACTAGACGAGGGTGCATATACCTAATCTAGCTGTGCGACACCAGGAAGTACTCTACACGTGTAGCTGGTGTCGAGGTAAGCACGCAAACTGGCCTAACAATTTGGCACAGAAGTGGCGCGGCCGAGTTTTTTTCAGCTTGTCTTAAAGGCAGCCCAGAGCCTCCTGTTTTCGCTTGGTACCTTGAAAAGAAGTAGGTTACATGGGCCCAGATATAGTACAATGGGACGAGAGGGACGAAAAATAAACCGCGAAGGTGAACGAGGAGGGAAAGCCGCCAACGTGCAGGCATCATATTCATATGTACCGTTATAAAAGTGAGAAAATCGATATTAGTCGTTAGGCTAAACTAACCCGTCCTCCCCGCCCCACTCTCCACCCGCGATCCATCCATTTTCTACCCGATACGCCACACTGCTGTTGATTTCGTCCCGTTCCTTTGCCTCGCCACACGCGAAATTCCTTAATGCCCCTTCGCCTCGTAATGCTTAACGAGCGTCCTTCGCGGACTGCGCATGATACTGCTTCACCCCGCCAAGTTTGTATGAAAATCCCTAGATTTTCATTCTCCTATTGCAAATGATTTCTTAAAACATTCAATGACAAGCTTTCAAACTGTTGCCTTTGTTAACCCATCACGGTCACACGGGGTATATCGCACCCCAGAATGTGTATTTTCCAGATTTCTGTAAATTATCATACCTTAGTAATAAAATTTAAAAATCTGGTGAACTTTAGTAAAAAAAGTCGCTATCATCCGCAACTATTTTTTCAAATAGAAATTTCAACATATCAAAACTTACATTTCTAGCAAAAGATTATTAAAGCACGATTGTATGAGTATTACGAATGTGCAATTATAACTCAAAAGTTAAAAGATTAAAAAATACGAAAATGCCAACTCAAAAATAACACTGGGGTGCGTGAACCCCACCTTACTAATTAGTGATTATAAGAAAGTGTGATCACGGAGAATTAATAAACTCCTACATTTACATATTTTCATAATTGTTGCTTCAGTAAAGTTTTATTAACAATTAATTAGAATCGCGTTATTTTTAAGCGGCAGAGAAGTTTCTAAAAACATTTGTAGCGTGATCGACACAATTCTTGATCGATACACCTTTCGATACAGTTACCAACGATATCTTTTGTGAATAAAAAAGTGGCCTCGAAAATGTGACACGGGTCGTTAGGATGTCCAGTGTGTTATTTACACTGTCAGGAGGGAAACGTTTGGAGAGGACAACGTCGGCCATGTTGGGAAAATGTTCGTCCGATGTGATAATCATCGCGCGGTACCGGAAGCAGGGCAAGGGAACATCCGTCTGAGGTCGATGGTAATGATGGAGTAGGAAAGTCCTTCGAAGGGTAAACTCGCTCTAGATCGTGTACACTCTGTATTGTGATTCGATCTTGTGTTTGTTGCACTCGTTAGGAACGTCGGTGCAACCGTGACTTCGTTTCGACGGCCGAGTCTGAGCTCGTTACATTGATCACATTGATAACGACTAATGCGAAAGGTGGCGTGTTAATAAACGGCGGGACGTATCCTCAGGGTCAGTTGGACAGGACTACGTGGATGTTACAAGATATTTATTGTTCTTATCGCGGCGGGGCATTCAGAACGGAATATCTGTATCGCGGAGTCGTAGAGGTATGGATTCGGTGGAGGATCTTGATAATGTACTGGCATGGCGATTGCATTCTATTCTGCTAGGATTAATTAGAGTGCGCGGAAAATATAATTTCATGTGAGTTTTATTTTCCATTGCGCAACGCCCTTTTTAACGGGACTTTTGTGGTATTAGAATTAAGCTGAACTCAAGAAATACTGTGCAGGTATGGAGTATAAATAATTATCCATGAATGTAATTCCCTCTGCCAACCTGAGGTATTTTTTCTATTATTCACATTTCAATCCATGGACGGTGGTTAGCTTGAACACACATCACCAAGAGGGACAGAATAAGCTTTTATATTGAAATCTACTATTGTTGTGATCTAAAATCCTTGTCTTCTCTAAGAAGTAATAATAAGTGTTAGTAATCACTTAACACTTAACACCAGGCAAGGATTAATCTTTTCTTCGCCTTTTAAAATTTCTAATAATCTATTCCTAATTTCTACCCTTAGTTTGGCATGTATTGGACGCCCGAAGTGATAGTAACATTTTTCTAGAGCCCCACTCTATACTCCACAATGCCACGATGACCCTGTTTCGAACGTGCCCCCTTTTTGGACACGAAACGACGCTCCACGTCGAAACAGTATACTTTTCTGCGGCAGTTTCCCTTGACGGTAGCATGAAAGCACGGCTATCATCGACTGAAACATTCCTCACGCGAAGAACTTCTGCTCCCCCAACGATATACACAGGAAGTAATACACATCGTGCAGGCGTCCCATGATCCAATTTGAATAATTTGAATAACTTGGCACGCCAACGATCGCCCCCCTCACCCATGAATATACCACAAATTACTTAATAGCACACTACATGATACTTTCCCTGGAATCGTACGAGCTACGCGACGATGATCGACGGTAGAAACGTGAAACATATAGTTCCGTCGACGAAATTCGTTAATTAATTTTCATCGGAACGGATTACGTTGTTCTGGGTTTCTCGGAACGGATATCGATGTCGTGCGTTTAACACAGGGCCTGCTCCTGACTGTAATTGGGGTAAATGAATGATAGAGATCTTTAGGGCGAGCATGTTAGCGCGATTTTGTGAATGCTTCAGAGATAATGGCTTCATATTCTCAGTTGGCGTAGCAGTAATGTATTAATATTTGCTCAGTCTAATTTTAGAATGCTTTATTCTAATTTCGAAAGCAATTTCGAGTGTACCTGCGTGCTCAAAGAACACGAGGCTACTGGTGGTGAATAATGAGTAATGAATTGAACGACTCGAGTTGAATACAGGATGAAGAATTAAGAATGTTATTAAATAAATTTTTTAATGTTAAGGATGATATGACGGTTTTTATATTTAGGGATGGATTGATTTCGAGGGGATCTAGACTAATCAATTTTTTTAGGTGCGGTTGTATGTATGGCTCACATACCAGGGGTACTTCGATTTTCTTTTAAGGAGAAATGTGCTTTTAAATATCTATTTGTACAGTTTGTGTCTTGACGATTAATATGATCATCACGAGATCGTCATAATGAGGAAATCCTGGCTACGGAGAGAGAAGAGTTTCTTTTAGCCCAATTAGTGAACTGGTTCTCTACGCGCTAAGGAAAGTAAGTAGAACCGCCCAGTATGTGGTCAGACCTGGGGTAATTGATGACGGGAACGCGTCTAACGTTACAGTTCTTATGGTGTTACATGTATACCACGGTTAAATAGAGCAAGCTATACAGCACAATATTCGAAATCGATTGTTTCGAAAAAACATGATGTTCTTTTCGTAAAAAGGAAATTAGAAAAATGAACACTTGCCACTTTTTCATTGTTATTCATCCATTATAACCTCGACTGTCTACGGTCTTTTTAATTGCCAAAAAATAGATCACGAACGTAGGTATTCAAAAGCCTAAGTTATTGTTTCTAAAAATCAAGATTTGAAATTCCAGCTAGTAGAATATTAACTTGGTCGCACGATGTCCTTTTTAAAACGAAGAATCCAGAAAAAATATAAAAATATCCCACCCTTCTTAGCTTTAGAGATATCCGTATACAACATTCTCAATTTTACATCTTGAACACATACATATAGTTTTGCATACGGATATAATCTTCACTTGTAACATCCCTAACTGAAACTTCACTTCTTTTAAAGAAAAATCAAAATGCATTATATCATGAATGGCTGAATAAAAATTCTATGTAAAATATTTGAATACTTTTCTACTACTCAGTTTGAGTAATTTGTTTAAGTAAACAAATCAGATTATCCTCCCGCGTTTATTTCATCCGAAATTGACATCGTGGTCTGAGAAATACTAGCGTGCTCCTAGAATATTAAACGTGCAAATGAACGACAAGCAAGTTCTCCCGCGAAATTGTTGCTTCGTCAATCCGCTGAATTTATAGCCTACGCTGTAAACGTGCTTTGTTACATCGATAATCGAGTTACCACGGAGTTCACGAATGCGACGTTCTATTTTCAAATTGCATTTAACGCAGCCGCAGGGCTGCGGAGGCGGTTTTGGGATCAAACCACGCGGCATAGGAGCATTATTACTCACAAATAGAACAATATACAAGATTTGCAATCCATTCGTATAGAAAATGTAACAGAAATACATGATCATATTATTTCAGTTTATTCGAAATCTGTCGAAAATATTAACCCTTCGTTGACACTCTGGGCGTGAGACACCCATAAGCCAATTTTGGCACTCTGAACATTTTCAAATACGTAGATTTTACGTAGAATATCGTGGATATTCGTGAAATATCTCTATTTTTTCAATTACCCAAAAAGCCTACCTTCTATAGGTATGCGAAATAAATACCTTTCTTCCAAACCCGACTTACGAACTATTTTTTATCTTGAAATATTATATCTGAACAACAACTCTGTAGATTTTTAGCTTCTAATATTGAAATTTGTAAAAGTTACAATTTTTTTAAGATTTTCTTCGTTTTTTCTCGACATATGGTAATCTAGAATTATTGTATTAAAACTTTGATGATATTTTAATTAAAAAACTACTGGAATACATTCTAGAGAACTTGAAATTAACCTATGATTTTTTTCGTAACGATTGGATTCTTTAGATGAGGATGGCTGTCGTTCAAAAGTTACTCTGGTTGTGAGCCACCCAGTTATGTCAAAGTTGATTGAAAAATATGTGTGTCAGCGAAGGGTTAATCATGAAACAGATAATTATATATGGCAAAGCAGTGACGTTGCTCGATGTCACGTGTACAGAGCAAATCAACCATATTGTGCCAACAACCATATGCTGCATAATCAGATATTAGTTATTCATAGTATATTAGTGCTAAGCTAGGTCTATAATTTGGGGCCGCATGCCTCTAATGAATGAATATTAATTAATTTTAGTAATATACACACACTGATATTATTGTAGAAGTGAGAGTTTTAAGAGAATTAGTGTTACTAATAACGAAAAGTATCTTTTACATTTATCTATATGTCTCCTTTTTATTTAACCCTTCCTGTAGCATCTCTTAACTACAGTCGCTTAACGCCAATGTGCGTTTCCCGCACAAACTGTACGTACTGAACTAATGCACATACAGTCACTCAGAAATATGTTCACGAAAGATTGTCAGTTCGATTCGACCACAATAATGCGTGTAGTCTTATTTCTCATGGTGATATTACGGATCAAGCGATGACAACCTAGATATTAAAGAGGTAAAGCAAGATACTGTCTTTCACAAGATATTCTTCTAAAATCATGTGAACAAACCTGTGATTCACTGTATGTGCCCGTAGGGCCAATGTATCCCGTGACTACTTTCTCCTCCGCGTAGTTTAACGTTCTTGAAACCATACTTTCGACCCACTTGTGCACATTTAGCCACGTTGTACCACAATTTACTTTCATCCCCAAAAACCAATCCTCACTTACTGCTTTTCTTACGATCACCAATTTTAGCAGATACGTACTAATGTATTTTTTAAAATAACATTAATTTTTCCTCACAGAAACTATAATACACGGCGAACTCTTTATAACTCTTAAATTCTTTATTTCTTTATTTATGTACACGATCTTTGTTGCATTGCCTGCTTGAATTATTTGTAATGCATATACTTTGCTCTTAATGGGCTTGCCCCGTAAATAAATATTATTATTATTCATATGAAACCTAATAAGATTAGAGCTCGAAAAAAGTTTCTAATATCCTTAGAAATCAGATTCAGTCGAAATCATGCTCAGAAGTTACAATTTTTAAAAAAAATGTTTACAAAGTTTTAAAAGCGTCGCATAGGAATTGTAGCACAGTTCTACAATGCCGCAGTCGTTATAAGCTCGAATAAATCTCCGAATAACGAGGAATTTTGCAAGCAAGTGAATTACAGATCTCTGTATACGCATTGGGTAAGTGATACAACCAGAATATTGATCAGCCCAAGTGATGCACGTCGGCGTTTAGAGCGCCATCTACGCGAAGGGTGTCTAACTCTTTGAAGAACGCACTAAATCTTTATAAGGAGAGTAGAATCAATCGATCTTACGAATCTGAACATATTAATTGTATTTAAATTAAATAATATTCCGTGAAAATAATATTTCGACAGATAAATAAGTATTACTGTAGAGAATATATTCTGATATTATTTTGACGAACTAGTTTCGTTTTGAATAACAATTTCCAAATTGTTATTAGCAATAGAATTACTGGAAACAGATATTAACGGTCAAAAAATGAATAGAAATGTTAAATAAATATGATATTCACTGATTCTGGTACTTTAATAAACAGAACCCCTACTCCTGTTGCATGAATTAATTATACTAAATGCTTCAGGCATTATGCTTCCATTATGTATACTGTTATCCTACTGGTTTCTTTTTTTAACGACTGTTTGCACGAGCAAATTGAAACATAATGCACGCCCGTCGGGCTCGAACAGTGGAGGAAGTGTTTCGTCCGTGTCATCAATCTTTCAGAAGTACCGCAATCTCGATATTTATTAACTGACAATAAAGATTGATGCGGCAGCGTTCTCGGAAGAGAATGCGCGAGGCAAAATCGACACATCGTTAAATCCGCCTCTAATGCATCGACAAGGAAGACAGCATCCAAACGAAGCTGCTTAAAATAATAAGCCAACCTGTTTTTCACGAATCCACGACGCCTCTCGTTATAAATAATTCACAGTCAATCGATAACTGCAGACATCCTTGCATCGACACAAACGTGAAAGGTTTAATTCAACGCGAAACACTTCGCGAATAATCAACGTTCTCCAAAATTTTACGAACAGAATATACTTTTCGAAAATAAAACTCTACAATATACTAAAAATCCCATAAAAAAGATGAATGTTACTACAAGACACTCCCTACCTACATATTTATGTATCATTCAAAAAACTACTTTTACTCCACTGAATCCTACGTAAATTTGCCAAGACTCTTCCAATCTTAATCCTTATTATTTATTATTAAGAATCATTAATCCTTTGGGTATTTAGCTGCTACATCAAGCGTTCATCGTTTATTTATAATTAAGTATGGAAAAATTAAAATACAAGTGTAAAACATACATTTCAACACGAAGAATTTAATTAACAAAAAGTGGACATCCTTTTTATCATACTCGATTATCGTAATCTCTCAAAGAGTTGAAAATCAATTTGCGAATATTGCGATATTATTGTCCGATGCTTCAAAAGGGTAATATGAAATGCGCATAAAATGGGCCATAGAATAATTGTCTCGCGTTTTTATAATCCACCCTCTGTGGAACACCACACCCTTTGCGTTTCTGTAGATGGCTGCTCGCGTGACCAAAAAATTCAAATATATTCAATATCACGGCAGCGATGACGAACATCGAAAGCATCGAACACGTGGCAGGATAGAAGGCGTTTCTGGGTACTCACACAGAGAAGTGGTAGAGGAAGCACTTCCAGCCGGTGGGGCGCTCCAGGAAGTTGTAAACTTGACCCTGGAAGGTTGCTTTTCCAGCACGCCGATGTTCCTTCATGTGGTAACGACCCTCCCACGTGATACGATCGCCGCCAGTGCTGGCGCCCAACAGTAATCTTGGATCGACACCTGGAGATCCGTGGGGCACACGATTAATACGTACGATTGTGATAGTAGCGATGGAAACAGCCAATCTCTGATCGCGGAAGGAATATGAATCAAAACTTAAGGGTGATTTGCTATATGAAATCCTATTTAAAAAAGTTTGGGGGAATATGTTGTGATTCCAAGGGATAGGGCGGCAAATTTTTAGGGCCATATATTTATTTCATTAATATGCGAATAATATGAACGTAATATAATTGAAAGGACCACTTTTTTATTTTGACTGTTTTGACCGGGTGATCTTTAAACACGAAAGCTTGAGACAATTTTAAAGCCATTCACTTTTTTCGTGTAGTAAATTAGCAATAACTCATGTACGTGAGTTGTCTTATCGAATTAATTTTACAATTCTCACAACCCTTTTAGGTTAAAATAATTTATAATATTTCACAGAAAGGGCAGACGTTCGATAGCCTAGGAGCGCCAAATCTCCAAATCCGCCCGTGGTTGAAAGGGTAGTGTAATAATTTGTGCGGATAATTACAGAAGGGAGAACCGTATTGGGGGAGATTTATGAAGTATTTGGATTGAAGTTATTCGCCGGATTTCCATTTTCAGAAACTTGCGTGAGAATCCTATGCACATAATAATTTGTTCGCGTTAAGAATAACAGAACTGGACCTTTAAACTTTCAAGTACCAAAGTATTGCACACTCGTCGTAAATAATAGGGTACCCAAAAATGTATTATTAACAATATTCTTATTTATATTTTAAGAAAGATATGCTTGTATGCTTTCTCAATTACCTTGCTCTTGTCGCGAACAAGGACATGTGAGAATATATTTTAGACCAAACATACCCAAAAAATAAAAGAACATTTTTGTTAATATAAATGGACATGTACATACTCGAATCAGTCGAATAAACACATTATCACTTGTCCAATTATTAGTGCAGAAACATATTGCAAAATTTATTTATTACAATAATGTACAGCCACTATCTTGGCCAAAATAAATTGGATACGAATAATTTTATCAATCATATTGCTACCCAAATTCTCCGCACTACGGAAATTTTAGAGTAATGCAATAAATATTTCCAGTACCATGTTTTACTTCTTCACCCACAACAACAAGAGCATGTCGTTACGAGCATGGAATTATATTTTCGTTGTAACACTCCTTGAATGCATTTCAATGATATACATAGGTACGTGCCCGAAACATCGAAACTTTACAAACTCCCAGCCTGCTGTCGCGGTTTCGCACGAGAAGAATTAACTAAGGCCGCGACCGAAAACTAATTCAAATTCCGAACTGAACGGAACTCTACGTGCCGCGAACTTATTGGATCTAATACGAAACCGAAACTCTGTTTTGAATCTTGAGGCCGTGACGGGCAGCCGGTGCGCGAGTGTATTCAGTTAGACAACTATTGGCATGCAAAATGTAATCCCATTCAATAGCTGGAAACTCTGCCGAAGTTATCGTACACTGTTTCTGTTAGTTTATCGCTTCGGTGTTCTAGCACCTCGAAAATATCTTGCTGAAGACGTCTGAGGTGTGCGAACGAATATTCGATTGGAACGCGCAGATTTCATGAGTCACGGAAGTATATCGAATGTTTAATGAGTCGTTCACGCGAAATAAAAAGAGAATTTGGTGTTATAAAAATTCTGACGTAGGTATATAGGAATTCTTACTTTTGTGTTATGTCTCATTGAATATAATCCAAATTTGTGTTATCACTTGTAATTTTTAAGATATGGAAGTAAGTTTTTCGTTTTTCCTTTTTTAATTAAAGTGAACTTATTTTCTATAAATTCTATGAATTCCTGTTTATAGCATTAATAATAACTAAGGACGTGAATGATATTGAAATAAATTTGGTTCAATGATCATCGAGAATGATGTGAGAAAAATATTTTATACTATTATTACTAAACGTAATATAATAATCAGACTTATACAGAATTAATCAGAATTATCAGAATTATTTAAAGATACATCCAAAATGGAAAATATATTTTTAAGGCCCTGTAAGGATGAAACATATTTTTATCAAGTGGAATATATATTTGCATAAACGTTCGCAATTTAATAATAGTATCTACCTGTTATATAGGTTCAATTACTGGCAACGCAGATTTTGGAGAAGAGATACACTTTTTGCTCGAAGGTCCTTGGGTAACCAACCTGCGATTCATCACAGAGCTGTTATAAAAAAGCACCTTCGCCTTTCCCACTACGTAACCAGATCCTGTCGAAACGAAAGCTCTACCCTCTAGCAATACGTCACTTGCTATCTATCCAAACTCTCACTCTAAACTAAACAATCATTACAGAACCGATATCCTTACGTGACTTTGAGCGACGATGGTACAAAGCCAAAGTATAGGCACATGGAAGGCCCCTGTTCCACTTCTCGCCACAACTATTTATTAGCTTTATGCCACGACCTAACAAAACCCTTAAACAAATGTGAATCCTTCAGAATTATATTTCATTCCAAATACAGTGAGATTTTTATTTTTGATAGTGAAACAATAATGTCAACCATAGTCTGAGGCCAAAAAAATTCTGAGCTTGACCCAGCAATAGAACTATCCTAAGCGAAGTAGATGCTTGTTTTTTTAATATTGTAATCGTAGATGAAAAAAACGCAATGAAGCAAACACTCATCATCAATTAAGTATGCATTGGATAGAAGATACGAGCCAATGGGCAAAATATCTGCATTTTACTATTTTTATATATTTCAAATTAAATTTTTGCTTGTAGTTAATTGTAACAGATTGCAGATAAACTGGGACTACATTTAAAAATAAAATGCGTGAGGTACTGTGTAAAGTTGTAACTAGATAGTTGCAAAGAAGTGTCGAACTATTAACTCATAATATACGAGTGTACTGAACTTTTTAGTGCATTATTTAAGAAAGATATGGTCACAGAACCAAATAGCGGTATATTTCCCTTAAACGATCTTTTCTGCTTTCACTTGGGAAAGAACGATAGCCCAATTCAGTTTTCACAATCACCCTACGTGTCTAAATAATGAAAATAAATATTCAAATAAAGGTATCGAAATGCCACGTATATGCATATTTGTGAGATGAAGTTATAAAACAGACCAACTCAGAAAACTTGTGAACGATAAACTATTTCTCGCTTATAAACCATGCTCTACGGGAATTCCACTCTAAAAGGAAAGTTATGAGAGGAACGTGCAACAACAGGGTCTGAAAAAGACCTAAGGTGGAAAAATGCCATGGTGCTCTGCCGGGAAATGAACTCGTTTATAAAATCCCTCCTAAAAAAGCTGCTGGTCTAGACGGCTGCCAACTGATCATGTCCGGTATCATTAATATTCTCGAGCCCTCGCTACTTACGATAAAGCACTTCAACGAAAGTAAATCGATGAAACACGTATCTTCCAACATTTCATATTTATTATTTAATTTACGTAGAAACCTTTGAAATGATTTTTGTTAATTACGACGCGTGTCTATAGAATACTTGAAAAGAAATGCGAATGAATTGAAAGATTTGCAATCCATCCACCGATTCTTCATTTTATTCTGAAAAAATGCGAATCAAATTGGAAGATGTGCAACCCTTCCATGGATTCTTAATTTTATTTTGAAAAAAAAAGGAAAGAAGAATCAACGTAAACTATGAAATTCAATGACATTTCTAATAAACTTATTTTGTTAAATTCTTGTTTCAAATATACTGGAGTTTCTCTATAAATAAATTCTCTTTCTCCTCTCTCAAAGAACACGCAAACTCATGTATATTATATAAAAATCGATGCATAATACACCACGTGGTTCCCTCGGCAGACCCAAAGTTCCATAACTTCCAGAGAAAGAAGACGCTGCAGCTGGCTCGCCTGTCGATGCTCGTAAACGCGAATTTGCTTCTAGGATACGCGTTAGGTTCACGCGTGGTTGATCAATCCGGCGCTATAAAAATTCATGGGCCACACCGAACAGATTTCACGCTAGGGACGAACGCGATTCGCTGTATCCGCGCCCCTGCACGTTTCTATTCGCCGTTATACCGCGCGAAATTGTCCAGCCGCGAAAAAACCACGCAGTTGTAAGACCGACTGCGTTGTAAGTAATCCAATTATTGACAAGCAAATGCCGGCCGCGGGCACACTGCCACCCGGTGAAAACAATCCGCCTGCGGAATTAAAGCTTGCCAAGCGCGGCTGGACTCGATATCCGAAAAACGCGACCGTGATTGCAGATATTCGAACCTGATATATCGAATGGTGGGGAACCTTCGCCGTTGGTGCTAATGGGAAGACGAGCCTGGTCGTATAAACTGGTGCTTGCTGCTTTTTTTGGTAACGCGAGGTCTACATATGGATATGTAGTTGGCGGAGGCAGTGGTGGTTTAAGAAGGATCGATGGACATTTAAAATGTATGAATCTGTGTGAGCTTCCAGTCTACGGTTACTGAAATAAGATGTGTAGAAAGGATTTACTACATGCTTACCAAGGAAGATCTGCAATCCGCAAGCTTACAAAATTATGAAACTTTGGAATATGTAGAGAATATATAGATATGTATTACGTATGTTTTTTTGCTGCCAAAATTCACTCGTAGGGGATGAAATTGACCCCTGACAATCCGGATATTTTCGTAGCGAACTAAAAGAACTATAAGTAACCAAGTGAAAGTCCTAATTAAAAGAAGTAACTTTCGTTTGAAAACTTTTTTCTATCTCTTATAGTTCGCGAGTTATAAATCGGGAAACAGCCGGGTTTTCAGGCGTCACTTTCATCCCCTTAGAGTGAATTTGAGCAGCAAAAAAAGTTGCGTAATACATACTTATATATTCTCCACATATCCCCACGGTTTCATAATTTTTTGAATTTGCGGGTTGAGGATCTTCCCCTGTTAGTTTCCTGACGTCAAGTATTTTTTTTTTAACGAAATAGTATTAGATCAATGTAAAAATTTATTCGCTCACTGTTGGGGGATGCTAGGTGTATGGAAATGTCTCTTTTTACTACACCTACTTGTACTTTTACCAGAAAAGTGGTAGAAGATCATAGATAGCCAAGGAAACTACTTTGATTAAAAAACTATGTGATATATTTTCAGTTTTACGATTTCAGAATATTATGTTCGATTAAAGGGCTAAGAAGACGTATGAATGGAAAGATATTATTAAATCTGAGGCACGTTATGTTATAATTTGTCTTATATCAAATTCTTAATACAACTAAAAGCACAATTTAGTACAGTGTTTCGTTCACCTTTATCGTAATATATCATATTCCTAATACAACTAAAAGCACAATTTGCTACAGCTTTTTGTTCACGTTTATCGTAACACTTCACTGAATTTTTCCCTGTACCATCGCCGAACAATTTAACTGTATCCCAGGACCTGTCCCCTGAGGCAACTTCCGACAACAGCATATGACGTCATCTACCCTTCCATTACGTACTGAACTTGACGTAAGCCGATCCCTCGTCGTTAATATTTAAATTACATACACGTACACAAACGCGATAGCATCTCAAAAAGCTTTAACGAAAATAGCCATTTCCTCTTTATTATATATACCATTTATGAATTAATTCCACCAGGAACTGAAGTTCTATTCCTTGTAAGTACTGAATCAGGTACATACAATCATAATCACTCTCAATGCAAACAAATTCATGCCAAATCTTTACAACTACATGAATAAATAGAACAACTACCATTTCGATATACCCTGTACTTTTCTTCCTCGGGACAAAAATGCCCCACATGTATTTTCGATCCCAAACACAAGACTATCCCCCTCCCTTTACAAAAGGAACAATAATCATAGAATGCCTCACCTCCGCTGAAGGCATCATTGTTGTCGGACTGCAGTGTGGTACTGGTGTCGGATAAGGGCGACGGATTTGGCCTTAAATCCGACGGTGGTTCCAATTTCAGTAAATCACTTCCGCCATCTCCTCCGCCCCCGTTTCCTTTCCCGACCTGTACAATCGTCACATTCAGAGGTCCCCGGTTACCTGTGGTAAAACAGAGAAACAGCAATGAGAGGCGACGACCACTAAACGCCACCCTTTCGAAGATTGCAACAACCGGTAATTCGCGGGAAATATTAATCGTCCTAAATCGCCCTGCTACAAGGACAGGTGAAGTGTCTTGTAATTCCTGTGAGGAGTCATTCTTTGGGAAATTATTAGAATTAGGTCTTCCTTTTTTTACTGATAGTAGGATTTACACTCGAATTTATTAAAATGTAGATACACTAGAAATATTTTGCTAAATACTGAACTTATTTGATAAAGAACTTTGGGCCACGAAATAATATAGCACAATGTTTTTAAAATCAATAATCTGAGTTTATGAATTACGAATTTTTTACTTTTTTCAAGTGGAATTTAATGTTTAACCCTTCCGCTGCGTATTTAAATTTTCAGACGAATAAAAAAGTTTTTAATTTTCAACTTTTTTTGTAGATACTAATACCTATGGAAGTTTGAAATCTGTCTTGCAACATATGTCTCCGCTATGGTCTATTCACATGAGCATTCTTTTTTAGACTTTTAGCATGTATGATATCTCTCTAAAAACGTGTACAATCCTGCATGGGAACGCGAGCGTTACCGATACAGTAATTTATGGTTACCGATAGAACTGTCTCAGAGGGGCTCAGGAATGGAATCCAAGAAATAAAGAGTCGACCAGATATATCGCAGAACACTGCTGAGTATCACAGTACAAGAGAATACCATTTTTTAATGCGTGAACTGTAGTTGAACACCGCAGCGAAAGGGCAAACGTGAATTTACACTGTGGTATTCCAAAAGGCATAGTTTAAAATGCAAAGGGTTAACTAATCGCATAACACAATGAAAATCATTATATTGGTAATTTTTGTAGATACATGGGCAAAGATAGAACAGAGCGAGGTCTGTCAAGTCGAGATGTAGCCAAGATATACTTGATGACTATTCAAATTCATTTTTCTGAAAAATGAAACACTTTACTTCTTACTATTCCACCACTAAATATAGACTTATAAATATTCAAAGACATAGAATCAAGAACGCAATGATAGGCGACGGGGTGTCTCGGGAACGTCTATTATCGGTAAGTGGTAACTAACCTCCGCTGTATCGAGCCCCAAGTAAGCTGGTCCGAAGCTAAGTCCACGTAACTCCTAATCCTTGTCCCCCGTTTCTAATTTACTCGAAATTCTTCAGAAGTACGAATTAGAGGGATTTCGGCATAAAACGTGTGTGGCTGAAGCCAGAAGACGCGCCTTTAATATGTATTTCATGCGCTTGGTACTAAGTAACTGTAATGCTTCTGAACTTATGTAGCTGCTCGTCAGTAGACATACACACGCAGTCTTGAGCCTGTTAATGTTTCAGAACCTGGGGCAGGTAGGAAGTGAACGTTTCGAAAATACCCTACTGACGTATTTCCAGGGAATTATGAGGGGATCGATTTTGCACCTACTGTGGGATGACTGCTGTCCTTTAAATCCGAAATATGTGTTGAATTTTATTATGAATTAAATACAAAAATGTGCGTGGATTCTCAATTGTTAATATTGGGATTTTTATGAGACTGAAATATGACGTAGTTTATGTGAAATTAGGTGGGGGATTGAGTTTGAAAACATTATAAAATAAATCGTGCAGTTTCTCTGCAGTCGTTTGCCCTGATCTTGTCTGTACTTTGTTATCATGGAATAAAAAATAGAGAATTTTTTATAATTGCATCATTTACGTTATCCTAGTATAAAGAACAATTACTGTAACGTTATCCTGTAATTTTGTACCCATTATGGTGCAATTTGCCACGCGAACAACTATTTTTTTTCCAAGCGTTAGCACGTGAAACGTTAAGTGGGCTTAATGGAAGTATGAACTTAAGCCACTTTGTATGCCTAGCAACTTTGTCTCCAGCATTAACAATTACACAATAACGTCAATTATAAACGACTTCCCTTTTCTCCTATACTGCCCCATTATACTATCATCACGGCTGATTATTTCATCGCCGTTGCTGTTCTTTAAAAGTAACCATTGTCGTTAAAAGTAACCTTTGCCACGCACATGCAGCAGTTATTCAAGTAATGAAAATGATATTACACATGTATTATTGCTTGAACGTAAACAACAGTGCGTGACGAAAACTGGCTCGCGTTTCTTCGTTATTTAATTGGCGAAAGTGCTTTGATAATGAATTTGCGTCTGCAAAAGACAGCCCAGTTGAATACGCGCACCTTATTCGCAAAGTATACCTACAATTTTCAATTTGAATTGAAGTATCTAAATTAATATGGTTACCAAGAAATTCACTTACAAAGAAACTTAATTTCAATCAAATTGCACAGTTCTACCAACCCACTGCAAAAATGGAACCAAATGTCCACCACCATACTAGAAAAATTTCTACCCAGCACACGTTAATTCCCCTTCAGCCGCGATAAAAGCAAAAGCAAAAAGCTGTCGAGCCTCTCGTTCACTCGATTACTGCGCAGGATAATTCGTAACCATACCACGACTTCCACTTAATTCCCTCCAGTTATAACTAAAAAAAAACAACTTCACTTTTACTAGTGTTCAGAAATACCTCTCGTTAATCCCATTACTCTCCACGTGCAAATTTAGAAAGTGTACTACTGTCGTACATAAACACCCATCCTCTGTAGCAACAACTTCACGAAAAGTTAACAGAAGCGTTGAGTAGCTCAGCGTGAAAACACGCCGATGCCTTTTCATATCGCAAATTTGAGACTTTCACGATGAAACATACATCATATACATATCTCCTTAAATTAAAAAAAAATATAGACATATATTATTTGCATTATAATTCGCTTACTCTCAGAGCCGTCATTTATTTTTAGCCTTATAACTAAACAAACAATCTGCGACGAATTAGTTACAATTATTTTCTAATGCAAATGATATATTTCTAATTTCATTTTAATTTAAGGACAATATGCATATGGCACATCTTACAACGGGCAGAACTTACAGTTGCTATTGAATTCGAAGCTTCCAGGTGTAAGCTGTATTTAATATGAATTTTATCTCAATATTTCGCCAGGATTGCAAATTGGCGATTGTGGTACCAATTTATAATAAATATTTAGTTGAAATATACTCAATTACTATATGTTAAATTAACATTATTTATTAAATAAAGAACTCATATGCAACCGTGTAGAAACTGAAAATTCCACTTCTTTTTAATAATTCCTCCTCTCTAAAAAATTATTATTTTATAAAAAGAGTAACGTTTCTTAAAAACATATAGTCTAGGGGGAATGCTCTAGGCACTGTTACCACGCCACACTACGACTAACCAACGAATTTAATTGAAAGTCAGCGAAAAAGGCAGCTCACCTGTTCTGGAGGGTGGAAGTAGGAGTCCTTGGACCTCCTCGAGGGGCATCGCCTGTCCGTGATGGTCCCGGTATGGTCGATGAGGTCGATCTTTCATACCTCCTCACGAACAAACTGGCCGCGTCCGTTTCAGCGTGCTTCCTCGTCGAATAGCCGTAACAACGTTCGTTGTCAGAGGCTCGGGTCGGGACCAAGCTGGGGACCAGGTACGGGAGACTGGGCGAGTCCTGAGGGACTCCTGACGATGACGACGGACGGTGGTAGAGCGTCATCGCCCCGCCGTCGTCCCTAAGACCATGCCCAGGTCACGAAGAACCTCGAATTCGACAGCGTGCACTCGAGTAGTTTACCCTTCCTCAGCTGTACGATTGAAAAAAAAACCATGACAGGTTATTTATTTAATCCCTTATTGTTATTTATTATTCTCCTAATATTTGTTACTTGAAAAAGAGACGAGGTCTAATTTCTAACTCCTTCATCGTGAAGACAAATTAATCAATTAATATTAAGTTATTTATCTTCATCCTTTGAGCAATTAACTCGAAATCCAGCGAGTATTCCCAAACGGCGAAAAATCCCTAATCAGTAATGAATTAAAATTTTTTAGACACCAGTGATTCATTAAGCAGCAGATATTCGTTCATTAGTACTATAGGTTATTTTCGCCATTATACCTAATCATCGCGTTATGAATTATTTATAGCTAATCTGTTTCATAATTATTACAGGCTGGCTTACTACCGGTAATATACGCGATTATGACGCTAGGTACATTTAATAACGATGCTCGAAATGATTTGCATACATCAATATTAATTATAAACTTTCAAACTTAAATTAACTGCGAAGGTCGACGGTATTAAAGGGTAGTGGCAATTAAAGGAAGAAAATGACAGGGAAATTATTGATCGCTTCGGGGCCGTGATACCGAAGAGATTGCTCTATCAAAATAAACGAGTGGAATCGGGTAACCGGGTGCTAATTAAAAACCAATTAAAGGTATCGTGCAATCGGTGGATAAGTTAATCTTCTAGCCGTAGCACTACGCCATTGACGCAATGAATTCTGTTATGACGTCAAATATTGTAAATTCATCCAAAGAAGAGAATGAACTTCAATAAAATTTAATTCTCTTGTAATAAAATGCACAGCATGTTGCATCTAATGTAAACGTCACATTATGTAGATACTATAAATGAATGCTGCCGAAATATTCCACCATTTTATTCCTCCGAAAGCTCGCAGCAGCTTGTATTATCGATATTACTACTTCAAATGATGGTTCTCACATTACTGAGACTTTTGTTTTTGATGTTATAATACCTGTAAGTACTTATTAAATGAATTATAAGTCTCAAAGCTTGTTAACGGTTCTTGAATTATCGTGGAGGCGATTCATTCTTAATAATAGTTACTATGGCTGCAATTGTTACTTGGTAGAATGGTGATAAAGTCAATGCTCCGGAAACAGAAGGTGTGGGTGCTCAAACAAATGTAAATTTTTAGTTAAGTATTTTGTGTAAGATTTTCAGGCTACGGTTTTTACGATCACCTGGATGCACGAAGGCCAATTGTTTACCATTAAATCAATTTAGGTCGCCTATTGATTACCACTAGAAAAAAGAGTTGCTTTTTCTGAGTAGACGCACTTACAGTCGACGAGGCGCCGATTACTCTTACCCTCGACTCACCATTAACGTCAGCAAGTAGTCTACATATATTGGCTGTTTCAATCCGTAACGACGTAGCAATTTTCAATATAGCACTATATTTCTCGCAATTCTATTAGTCCTACTCATAATATTTGAACAAACTGATTTGTAATAAGAGATAAATGGTATCCCACTTTATTAATTGTATAGAATGTGTCCGTTACGATCACCCACTGTTTTGTAAATGATAAATATATTTAGATAAACAAGACCTTTCAAGAATCTTAACTCTTTATAGAAAATTCTAATTCTTCCTTATTATAACCGCACAATATTTATTACACTGTTAATTCAATAACATGTGACACAGAAACATTCTGTGTTTTTATTATAATTACAAAACTGCAAGAAACTTCTTAAATAACTTTACTCCTGAATTTTTTTTATGGGAGCCTATCAAATATATTATCTACATCACAATAGAAACAATACTATCTACACCATTTTTGAAACACCTATACGATCCTTTTCTTGCATTGTTCATTGTTCAAATCAACTTAACCATCCCTTTTGTGTCAAAAAATCTACAATTCTTCCCCAAAATGACCACAGACATCCTTCTAAATCAAGATGCAAAATTCATTTTAAAAAAGGAATACTATAACCAAAATGATGTGTTCCGAAGAATGTATTACTACTCTGACAATACTCTACTGTCTTCAAATGGATGGGGAAAATTTAGTTCGCTAAAGTGCAATGCTTCGACTCATTCCACTGCTCATGCGAGTGGTTCTACGTGCCATGCTGTTTCGTCCGTCTATTTCCACCCTCGTGCATTGTTAATGTTACGTCGACCTTCCGAAGAACGAGACAGCGATCCATAATAAACTTGGCCTGCTTAGAAGCAAATTAAGCTTCACCTAACATTTTAATCCAGCTGTGTTCTATCAATCTCGAAGCTTCGCTGATCGTGTGTGCAACTGTCAAGTTTCTCGAACTCGTTAAATTCAAGCTAAAGCGTATAAGAACCTCTTAATTATGATAATCTTAACGAAACTATTAATTGTGTATAGTAAATCAGTGAAACGAATGAGTTTTTAATTTTTTTGATGAAAATCTAGAATTCTTACGGACCATATTATAAGTTGCGCGGGAAATGGCACATGTTTTATACATCCCGTAATTTTTTCAAGTCGGTCTGTACATCCGTGCATTCGCAGCTAGAGGAAAACCAAGAGAAAAACAGATTCGAGAAAAACGCGTTTAAAGTTTCTGGGCAACGGCGACGCCGCCGCTGTAGGTTGCCGCTTGACCTTTTTAGCTGCCAAATCAACAATTCTGCGACTTTTCAAATAAACCAAACGATAGTTTATTCAGAGAAGATAATACTTTCGGAAAATACAATAAAAAAAAATCGATTTTTCGACTAACTAGTCCCCTTAAGATACTTTTCACACGGAGCCAAAACGCCATTCTTCTTCAGACTCAGTACACAGAAATTCTTAAAGATACTACAGACACTTTTACTCACATGTTCCTACTCCAATAACCAAATTACCATTCACTCTTGCTACCATACATTCCATACCACCACTACTGTTACTACTCACAAAAACCCCCCAAAAAATATAACAACCCCCAATAAGGGCACAGAAACTCAAAGAAATAAATTAAATAAAATAGCAAGAAATATTTTCATTCAAACTTCCCTTAGCGAAACGGCACTTCTATATAAAACCTAATAATTTTCTATTGAATGTAACGAATTTCTACCCCAATGCGCAAGTACCTAATGGGTCCTCGGAGTGGTTTCCCGCCAAAACGCAGGCCCACCCGCGATAACTTTATCCCACACTTTCGACGTATCTCTTTATGAAGAATCAGCCCTTTGGCCCTGGCATCGACAGCAGACTACCGTGTATGCTGCCCGATATCCCGGTCTATAGACACGCTTTACGCCCGCGTGTTCCTGGTCACCGAGGTGGACGCGTAGATCGCGGTGTTTGCTCGCAGTACACATTACGCGCGTGTAAAATAGATCGATAGGAAACGTGTCTCGGTTATTGGGTCTAGTTCAGCGGAATCGTATAGCAGGATCGTAGACGGTAGAGACATGCGATCCCTGTTCGTGTCTCCCAGGCTAACGGCGACATTATCGTGGCACGCGATGTTTTTCCTCCAGTTCGTCGTTTTTCCATGCATACCCGACGACACCTCGTCAAACAATTTTCCAACGACACGAAAAGGTAACCTCGACACCAGTTCCCCGCTTTTTATATTCCTCTCCTGGAAGGCTTTTATCCATCACGGTTTAGCTCGTTGGATACTCGAGGAAAATATGTTTTAAGTATTTGGTCTAGGACAGATATGTAGTGCGGCTGGAGTTTATTACTACACCCGACGCTTTTATGCTCCTTCGTGTTTTAAGGGGGGATTCTCGTCTAACAGCTACGAGACTAACTGATATTTAAAAAAAAAATTTAAAAACTTGTTGGTCATATTGGATCGAACTCTTTTGGGATATAAGGAGGCATCTTTAAATTTGTAGAAAATATTTTTTATGTCGATCCTCCTTATTATTTATTAATTGTTGTGGAATCTTGTCCACCAATTCGACGATGTAACTCCTGTTGGCGGGATGGATAGCACCTATTACAGTCGTCATCTGATTGCAAATAAATAGGAGTTTCTTAAAGTTAAAGATAGTTTGTGCTGGGATTGGTCCACTTTAAAGAAAAAAAATGAAAAATTCAAAAAGTTGTAGCGTTTGAAAGAAAAAGTAATTTTTTTTCATATGATTCTTTATATCAACGAAAAAAGTATTGTAAATGAAAACTAAAATTAAAATTTTAAGTCCAGTCCCAGCGTAAATTATTTAACTTTAAGAAAATTTTCTTCATTTTGCAATCAGATAACTGTGACAGGTGGTGCACTTAACGCCAAAATCGTCGAACAGGTTAACACGATTCCACAATAATTAAAAATTAATAAGAAGGATCAACATAAAAAAAATTCTACAAGTTTAAAGATGCCTCCTTATATCCCTAAAGAGTTTAATACAATATTAAAGTATTATCACACGTTTAAAGTTTATCAAATCGAAATTTAACATTTATAAAGTGATAATATTCAATTTTGGAGGAGCTTTTTACTCCTACATCTGAGATTGAAAGCAGGTCAAAAGGAACGTAGAAAAATTCACCACTAGACAAAAATTAGAGTTCATTATGTCTGGAATGATTCTGGGAAGCCCTGTGCATCATTAGCTGCGTCGGAGTTCAAAATAATGAGAGTGAGGATGTAACGATCCACTTGCAACCCTCTTGCTTTACCAACATTCTGAACAAGCCTGCGTACACTGCATACACAATTTTGAACACTGCTCTGCAAACATTCCCCAACCAGAAATTTCGATACAGCTTCCAGCGTCGTACATTTCAAAATCCATCTTCGAATAAAGTCTCTAATCGAAACTTTGAGGGATGTGTAACACTTTGCTGTTCCATTTTTATATTACTTGATTCGTGAAGCTATTTAATCGTTTTATACTCATTTTTTAAACCTAAGGACGACATAAAATGAACATACTGTGGTTTTGTGGGAATAGCTGTTTTACTAAATCGAGAAAATGTTTTAATACACTTTGCTGTACCTATCGAAGTTGAAATTTTTCTTATCCATTGAATTTTTAGTAGCTATTATTGGAATAGATTCACTTTAACACACGAGTAAGTCGATCTTACCTCGTCTTGGGAAATTGAGGATTAAACTGTAATATTTAATAAATCATAAAACGAAGATAGACAAGAAATCGGATTGAATCAAGCAAAAATATTGATATGGAGATAAATCAGTTTGAAAATTTGATTTGGTTCATATGTCAAATTTTTAAGATTCTTGGTAATGGATTCCATTATACAAATTCTTAAATTGCATGCCCATGTGACCTTTGCATGGTTTCAGATTAAAACATGTTTTTTCCAAGGCAAACGTAGGAGGAATTATACAACAGGGCTAGATTACGTTTTTCCTTCTAATTGAACATGTGCTGAGGCAAGATATTCTATGAAACGTGGAAGCATTCAATTTTGTATTGTATAATTCTAATAATTCGTCGTAATATTAAAACTGTAGGCATTAACAGTTCTAAATTTATTCCTTGCTAAAATAATTTCATTATTTTTCTCGAGTTTTTAGCTAATTTAGAATGAAAGAAGTCGTCGAAGAAGAAGTCAATTTTCTGGAGGGATGCCTAACCAGCAATGAGGTAATTAATTTTCAATTCAAATTCTGGGATTCTTTACTTACTTAGTCATTACTTTAATTTCGAAATAAAAAAGAAAACTTCTGAATTGTACCTACTCCAGTATTCTAAAAAAATTACAAGTTCTACAACTGCAATGGCTGAATATTCCGAGTTCAACAATGTCTCCGTAAAAGTTGAATACTTTAAGCTCCAATATTTCGAGAAGAATTCCAGGTTCTACTTATCAAAGATTTCAAGCTTACTTGCTTTAATATTAAAAGCACTGTATTATTTAACATAATTGAATTAGTGGCTTAAGAAGTCTTGCCCATCCCTGGTTACTAAGCAACCACTTAGTAACTTTAGATAAATATCGAATTTATAATGACTGAAATTTTATTCAAACAATAACACGAGTAAATGTCTACCTCAATAAAGTTTAGCAAGTTTACATTACCAAACTGCACACGAAAAACTTGAACCAAATCTTTCTGCCTCGGTTTAAGCACTAAAAATAATATTATCTTCGAATATACTGTTTGGAACATTATTTCCCCCCGATATTCGCGTTTTATACTGTACATTTCGTCATCGGAAAAGATTATTGCCCCACTGCTTGCTCATTAACGCAAGTACCTATCGCACTTGCTCGTGCATTAAAGCTCATTAAACGAATTAATCCTTTCTCTGAATATAACGAACACGTATAATACATAAAATTGTGTAATTTGTTTGAACATACGATCAAAGAGCTCAGAGCTCCGTTATAGAAGAATTAATGTGCAATATTGATTTCGTCGATGAAACACGATACACGATGCTTGATAAATAATCGCTAACACGATCGCGCAATCGGGGACCACGTCGTCAGAAAAATAATAGAGACCTAAGGCAGAGAACAGCTTGACATTTAACGAACAGGTGAGCCTCGAAATTCCACGATAAACCGCTGGTCAAGCTGTTGTTCCCCGTTCACGACAATAACCTACTAAAATGTGCGTTTGATGTGTGAAAAGGTTATCGGGTCCTTCTAAACTATAATGCACTAAAGAATTCAATTACCTATGTGAGACCTCGGTGGGAAGTTTGATAAAGTAAAGTGCTATCAAATTTGAATATATAATATCGTTCGTAGAAAAAGTGTGAGTGACTATGAAAGTCATCACTTTTGAGATTAAAAAAATCTCAAACAATGGGGAAATATAGAAGGCAGATTTTTTATTAAATTCTTTATTCTGGAAGGAAACAGAAAAAATGTTCGTAAGATTTTTTTAAGATAGATATTTTAAAATGTGCTCCCTGCTAAAGTGCAAATCTTCTTTCTATTAAAATATAAGATACTCGTGTAAGTTCTTCCAAATGAAAGCGATTAACGAGAGAAATTGAAAGACTATAATTTCATATGGTTTGATATAATAACAGCAAAAGAACTCGAAAGAAACTTATTAATTATTAATTAACCATTACCCATCGATAAAATTTAAAACTGCCTCAAATTACGATTTCTTACTCCCCAATAATTAACAGTCTCTACTATTTACAGTGTATTCTGTGCTATCCAATGTAAAAAAGATCTGTTCTCGATGAATGAAAATATTTGCCTGCGTTAGTTACATTTCATATTGGTGTTAAATAAATATCGATGTGCAAAGGTCGAACGAGAACATCGTTTGACATGGCTCCGTTTAACCAGACACGAAATGCTTAAAATGGCGAGTGCGTAAAAGTGCCGATGATCGATGACACATTAACAAGGTAAATGCTGTGACATTATGGAAATAATCAATAGTGCGGGCAGTTGACAAAAATAGAGACGTTACATCGCAACTGCACCAAGCATCACCTACAGTTTACCCGATCCATCGATGAAGCTGTTTAACGATGGAGGATAATCGGAGGTAGATCGAACGTACGCGAAATGCTATTATTAATTGCTTATTTTGAATTGCAGAATATTGTACTGCTGTGGAGTTTCGATTTGGGTACGGGGATGGTATTAAATAGAGTATATGAAAATGATGGGCTCAAAATTCGGAAAGTTACAGTACTCGTTAGAACAAATAGGAAAACCTTAAAAATTGTAGGTTCTTAAATATAGGAAAATCTTTCTTTTTTCGAATTCGGGAAATATTATCGTTTACAAGGGAATAATCGAATAATATCTGATAGCGTTGGAAGGCATCTCTTCGAAGCGTAGACAACGAATGGTAGATACAATTATAAAAGTTAAAATTCTTTTAGTTAAAATAGAAGGATGGTCTTAGAAATTGTAGGTAACGATTTTGAGATACTGCTTCGTCGTGTTTTTCGTTCAATGAATGTCAAAACACTTATAAAAAATATACATAGGTATAGTAGGTACGTTCATGAGTTGATTCGATTAAAACTCCACAACTCCATCAATTATGCAGATCACAACATAAGTAATATTATGAAAACAAGACTTCATACTTCCCTAAAACAGAATTCAGCAAACCAATAAAATAGACTCAAAAATCAATATTTTCAAAAAGCCAGATGCACATAATCCCTCAACTTCCATCGTCCAGCCAAAATACCACTTTCAGGATACCACAGCAATTACTTCGAAATTTAAATACAGTACGCCCATAGCAAAACGGGAGAAATCGATTTTGCCCAAAGCCCCCAATCACGCGTAAACCCTTTAACATCCTCTGACCTACATTCGTGGACAGCCTGAATCCATATCACGAACTTATTACAATCAGACAGTCGGTATCAACACGTATCATCGATACCTGGCGTTATTACCACCACTGTGGCCACTATCTAAAGCAAAATGATCTCCAACTTGCCCCGACAGAACGGCCACCGTCGGACAGATCCTAACCCCGTTTTAATCTAAAGGGTGCATAGTTTACCGCGCTCCCTTTTCACGCAGAGAAGGCGCGGTCGTGACACCCCGATATCGGCCATTGGAAATTGATATTTCAGAATCGGAGCAAGGAACATCGACTCGAACATCGCGTGACATGTTGCCCTTCCTTCGCCATCCTATAAAGCAACCCTCGTAGATCCAAGATTTATATCGCCGTGCATCGATGAACGATACTGAATCGTCATGCTAATCGGAACCCTTCCGATGGAACGTTTTCTATTTATTTAGTTATTTTTTTATTTGGTTCCAGAGAATTAAAGTGTGCAATGTACCTATTCGTGAATGTAGGGAAAAGATTTTAAATACTACAAAGGCAGATTCGTTTTATAATTACAATTATATACTAGGTGTGTATTATTGTCTATTATACACGGAATTTTTCAAGGCAAATAAAGAATCGAAATGGAAATTTAAATTGTCCAGGTGGCAGTGGAGGCTGTGCGATTTATTGATCAGGAGTATTGTATTTAACTCTGTGCATAGGATAGTGACAGGTATTAACAAGGATAAATGCAAATGATAGGTCAATTATTTAAGCTTATTAATGGACAAGTCGAATGACGATATCTATTGAATTGTACCAATTTGCATGCACGAAATTGATAGGTCACTCGCTATCCTACGTTCAACTAGGGTTGACATATTGAGTGCCCTCTATATAGAAGCATGATCAGAGTGGCACGTGTATGACAATGCACCTTGTTCACAATCAATTTAAAAATCTATATTGTAGAGGAAGTGCAGCATATTTGGAATACTGTTGGTAATTTGAAATACCTAAGTATCTAATATACTACTAATGTTATTTAATTTTAACCCCGTAGATTATAAGGGCTAATGACCTGTTTATTAAGGACATTTGTGGATGAACCGCCATTTTTACATTTTCGACTTAATTTGCAGAGGAAGAAAAGGTCAATCTGCAAAACTTTTTCAGTAACCGTTCTTATCATTTTTATAAACAGTCTGTTATACATATCTCCTCAAGATATCTTTATTTTATAAATGGCATCGGTTAACGAAATCGATACTTCTGGTCATTTTTCATTCAAACCAAAGTTTCAGTTACATTTTGTTTTTTATTATTACTGAGACCATGAAAGATGCCAATTAATTAGTTTCCCTATGATATTATGCAGTTTTATTTGTTCCCATTCTCTATCGTAATTTTCTATTCGTCTTAAACAAACTGGTATTCCAAATATACTACACTTCCTCTACTATTTCCAAAAGTAAGTCAACTTCGCTTATATGAGCGACCAGATAATGGCTACTGTTTAAACACAGAGGCCTAAGGGAAATTTAAAAACAATTGCCTTCTTTTTCGTGTAGTAAAATAGCAATAACTTATATGTGGGTTGTCATATTGAATTAAAATTAAAATAATTGACGATATTTCGCAGACAGGGCGGCATTAATATTTAGTTGGCAAAGAAATTTTCTCATATTTCATAATCAACTTCAAGGACAACTTTTATATGTAAAACTAAATGCTTTTAATATATTTAACTAAAGTTTGTTATATTGAATATCTCTACAACCTGCCGAGTCGACTTTCAAATTTAATTTGCGTGCGTGAAACTAAAGGAAACCACCCCTAAACTGCCATATTGCAATTAAAATCCTATACTGAAAACAAACGGGAGGACTTTGTGGCTAACTTAATATTATTTAAGAAAATCCAATTTTGATTTTTTCGTTAACTCGACAATCCTTTGCTCTTCACCCTCGTAGCCACGTGCAAGGTGCAGAAATTGCAGAGCATCAGAATGGCTCGCAGTGTCTATGCGAAGACGAGAAACGCCCGCTAAAAATACATTCATTAGACGATGCACTTTTATCGGATGCACCAGGTGAAAAGAGGAAACGAGAGAGAATATATTGTCATGGCTACGGAGCGTATCGATTGCTCTTGTCACTTATTTACTCTGGCGTGGATGCAGCTTTGTAAAATAGACCGATTTCCCGCTAATTAGATTGCCAACCAACGAGCTGCACCTTTTAACGACAAATTAGTTGTCGAGCTTGGCTATAGAATGAATTATGTCCACATGTCTGGAAGATACCTGATAATCCCGTGTATTGATCAAATATAGAGAACTGTTGGAAATTATGTCACATAGAGACGTTAAGAAGTGAAGTTTGTATATTTTGTGTGTGAAGAGGAAGTGGAGATTATTTGAGTCAATGGGAAAGTTGTAAATTTAGGTATGAAAGAGGTGTGTATTTGTAGATTTGGGGAAGTGTATTTGTTAGTTTGGGTGCAACGAGGTTTGTAGGTGAAGTTAAAAAAGGGGGCGATTTTTGCCGAAGAAAACATGAATTTTCATTGTTTAATAGGGTCACCTTTCGATTAAAAGCGCCCTCTGAGTCTTTAACTCTTTCTAACATTCTGCAGCTTCGAGGTAATATATGTAATATTATGTGTTTTATATAGCAGGTGTTAATTCACAACTACTGTAAAATACATAAAAATCACAAACCTTTCTTTTACAATAAAATATTTATGAGATAAAATTAAAATACAGTAATTCGTCGTTATTGTCCCGTTTTTACCAGCGTAGTAGGCCTGGTGACAGTCCCTACAATTTCTTGGAATCCTTCGTTCGAGAGTGAAAGAACGAAAGAGTCTACGGCAACTTCGTGTCAACTGTTTCATCGGGACTATTACGACGAATTGCTGTATTTATTTAAAAATTCACAAAGGTGTATTATGTCCATATATTGTTAGTTGTTATAGTTTCATGTTAAGATCATTCATCTTATCAAATAGACCCGAATGTTCAAATGACTCGTTTTTAATTAACAGATTAATTAAATCGTAAGTAGAGGCTAATGCATACTATATATTATTTTTCTATTCACGTTATTGAGAGAAATTGGTAGAGTTGGATGGTTGTATGCGTTTCTCAAAATAAATTTGTATAATCAGCTAAAGCTGCTGTTTGATCTCACCAGGGTAGATTCATACTTTCCCTTAAATCCCATCCAATGTAATTTAACTAGTGCCATCGAGATGCAACTTTCAGAAGATTATCTCAGAAAGCCAATCAACTCGATTTAGGACCGGACACATGTAACTGCGATAGGATCACAGGAAGATCAGATGGATCGAAACAAGTTAAAGTTACTTGAAACGAGTCGAACCTAATTAATTTCTTGCAAGTGGGAAATATTTTTAGAATCAAACACTTAATAAATAATTGCTAGTCAAATTCGTTCTATTATAATTAATATCCAACATCCCTAACTACATCATGTTTCATTAATTCGCAACTTTTGAAATACTAAAAGCGAAAAATAAACTCTGCACAAATGAAAGAGCATAAAATAAATATTTTTATAAAAATGGCACTGAACACGATGCTAACAAAAATTCAACAAAAATTGGAAAATTTAACGAAACATTGAAATTGAATTAACGAATCCGATTCTTTCATCACGTCGAAGGGATGGAATCAAAATTATTTATTTTAATGTAACATTATTCTGTATAAGTCGTACTATCTTCCATTAAATTACGTAATTTAATCACAGGGCGCCACAAATATTACATGTTATCCTGAAACTGATGCCGATGAACGATATACCCAGCAATAACAGACCACAGCGCAACAATGCAGCAATTATTACTCTAACAAATGATATTCGCGAAACAATAGTATCGTTATCGGCAACGAGCAACAGTCGCTCATTACGGTCATCAGCGTCGCCAATAAATCTTAATTCGCTGCGGTCGAGTAAATGGACAGACCTTATCATTTTTATGAAGATAATTCCTTATCAGCGCGCAATCACCGTATGAAACACGTTAAACAAATGGGCAATGCTTATATCCTTGACGAACACTCCACCTACCGATCGGTCTATCCAACTTATCTATCTATTTTACTTATCAGAGCTGTTAACCTAACCCAGTTCCCTCGAACAACGGACACCTGACTCTATGACGACCTGCAAATGCTAGACAAATTACCAAGAGCAGGCAACTCGTACTACAGGAGGCTTGAAAAATTGTGTACGCGGTGTAATTTAACGTGTACACGATGTTCTGATTATCTGTGGAACTATATAAAGGGATATCAGAGAAAATCTGTGGAACGAAAGTTACATACACACAACACTGGGATCGCTGGCATATGGTGATAACGATTTTTCTATTATGCATGAGATACGAAGTTTGCTTTTATTTCGTTTAATGGAAAGCTGTGTCTTTTTTACTCTATTGCGTGGACATGGATTGCCAATAACGACGGATTGAAAATCGGAGAGTTTCTAATTGTTATGCTTTATTTAACTAATTAAATTTTTTCCAATTGGGGTGATAACAATGGGATAGGTTTCTCGATGCGTCGAAACCTCGAAACCCAGAGGAGAAAAAGTATAAAATCAATGAATGAGAATCGTTGGCAGTGTGTCCCGAGAATTGGTATATATTGTTATATTTTTGTTCGAATTTGTTTAACTCTGGTCAATAGAGACTTATGCAAAACTTTTAAAGCAAGATATTCCACTTACAGAACAGAATCAGCACTTCAAGTTTCGAGAGTTTCGAAGCCTTACAAACTTTCGGATTCGAGTTTCGAGAATTTAAAGATTACCTTCGAACCCACCCCTAATCATAATTCATATGTCAGTGATTAAAGTGTAAAAATAATAGATCCACGAATAAACTTAAATTAGAAGAGAAATGATCAGAAGTTGAACCAGAGGAACATTTCTTCAACTTTGAAATCCTTTGTCAAGGATGACTGAACCTAATTTTCTACCAAATTTTCCTTATCTTTCCAATCGCAATATGAAATATTTCCTTGATGAATACAATATCCATTTTCTTTTTAATATCAGCTTCTGTGAAGCTGGAATCCGACGATAATATTAATTCCTGATAATTAATATTATTACCAAAATAATTAATTATTTCGTAAATATTATTTTAACCAAGCGATGCATTACAGAATAATAGAAGAGGAGATTGAACACATCCGTTTTAGCAGGTCGAAGTGATCTTTCGTTATTTTGATAACGTGGCTCACGATACGACGGCGATGTATTTTAATAAAATCCCTTACGTAATTCGAGGGGAAACCTATTTATAATATGATTTATGATATCGTTCAGCGAAAAGGCCTATAAACGTGTACTTTCACATTAAAGCTATTGCCGCAGATAAATCAATACCTTCTACATAGACACACACTTACGTATAATATGCACATATACACACACATTTATAATTATATAATTTAATATATGCGAAAATGATATATGTACAGATTTAATGAAATTATTTATCTCGCGTCACCGTGGCCTCCGCCGGAGAAAGGATATTAGAATCGACTGTGAATCTTGAATTTCGAACGGGAAAATCTAAGGCGTTACCACAATGGAATATCAGGTATAATGGAAAGTTCGGCGCGGCAGGTACTTACCTGCAAAAGTTACGAACAGATGGCTGGTGAATTTATAAAAGCCTTTAGAGAACTTTGCTCCAGACATCTCGCGAATACGGAGATTATACTTTCAGAAAGGGGAAACTCTTTCCAACAAGTTGTCCCATCCCGACCGTCATCCTTGCACAGCCATCGCTTCCGGCTCCACGAACGGAGCTCACGCAAAGGGAAATTGGTTCGTTCTCCTTACGGCGAGAGATCTGCTATCCGAACTGATGTGGGAGGGGAAAATTTGGGGGAAAGAGTGTGGCCATACTTAGATTTGGTATAGATTACGGGTTGGAAACGAGAGGAAATTGGTTCACTCGTCTAGTGAGCAAAGTTGTTACTACGTTTTTCGAAATGGTGACAGGCAACTGTAAATTTTTCTGTCTGTAAGCTTGTGGAAGTGAATTCTTAAGCTGGGGATCCACCTGGAAGCTAAGCTAAGCTACGCCAAGCTTTAAAAAATTAGCTTCAATAGTCCTTTATGGAACCGTTTCCACCAAAAGCGAAGCTAAGCTGTGCTATGCTTTTTATGTTCTATAGCACAGCCAGACATAGCACTGCATCGCGTAGCTCAGCTTAGCTTCCTGGTGGATCCCCGGCTTTAAGGAGATCAATGCGTAGGGAAAGTGTCTTTTAGGCTAGCCCCTTTGGAGAGCTTTCAGAGAATGATGGCGTCACGAGTTTGTTGAGACTTCAGCGAGATTAAATAATTGTAGCTAAGTAGTAATGTTTCATCTATGACATATTAGTTTAATTACTGAAGTTTTAATATACATATATTCTGTCCTAAAACCACCCTTGTAGCAACCATCGTGCTCCAAGATCGATATTTATAGGGCCTACGAAATTATATCTTAATGTTTCCTATATTAGTAATAGAAAAGTATTTTCTACAATCTGCACTAATAGGAAAATTAGAATTTTCTTACGTTTCAAATTTATGAATTCATCCACGTTTTGACTATTAAATCCTACAAGATTGGAGAATATTTTAATAATTCATTTCCAACATGGAGTTGGAAAATATCAAGTGATACGAAAAAATGTAGAAAAATTCACTATCGATTCTCGCGAGAAAAATAGAACATTTGACCCCGTCAAGGCGTGTTTCTCAGGCAAGCATCGCTCTTCTGGGAGCAATATAGCATGCAGCTGAACTAAACGGTTCGTTTTCAAACGAAAATGGACGTCGCTGCCTTTATCACAGTCCACTGGGAATTCTGAAGAAGCCACGGAATATACAGGGTGATTCTGATCTGCATCCTAATGCTCCAGGGGATGAATGTGCACCCAAAAATTATTCGAAAATTGTAACTGAACATAGATCATCATTACTGAATCCTACAGAGTCAAAGAAAATGCTGGAACGGTTTTTTATTTGCTTCAATATGCACTAGCTTTTTTGTTATTATTCTTACCAGCATTTAAAATTTATTGTGTAATCCAGTGGCGCACCCAGAGGGGGGTTAAGATGCCATGCAACCCCCAATGAAGGAGCTTCGTAAAAAGAAAAGAGAACTGGATTTTATTCATTAAATAAATTTTTATAATCACATACTGAATTTTCTTGAAAATAATTTTATTCGTTCAACTCTGCTCCCTCCAAGATTGAATCCTGAGTGCGTCACTGGTGCCCTCCAAATCTATAAATAATGACGCTAATAAACTGAAATCGAGCTAATAAAATTAACTCGAAAACACTCAAACCACTGACATTTTTCAATGAATGCAAAATCCACTACTGAGTACTTCGAGCAATTCCTTCTATACTCCATAACTCATGAATACGAGATATCCACATAAAATTTTGTACTTATTTTAATATATAAATTCCACCCCTGTAGTATCAATATACTTTTATGAATCACCCTGTAAATATCCTCCAGAACCCATGGCTCAATCGATGAGAAAATGTCTTAACGTCCGTAACAGGAAACTGGGAGTTTTAATTGTGACCAGAGGTAGGCTTGATTTGTCTTTTCGCTGCTGCATGTGCGCTTTTCACGTCGTAATTCTAATTCATCGCCAGCCTGTCTCCTTTAAGAGACGCCTTTCATAAAGCACGATTAATCACGAGTTCAGGCCCGGCCCTTCTATCCACGGGAAGAGAAAATGGACCTCGATATTGAAACGAAGGGGCAGAATTTTAGCCAGGAAAATGTGAACAGCGACGCGGATATTACCGGAAACAATGCCAAGAATCGTGTTGATACAAGTGAAATGTGTTGAAATATGCTGGAAATAAGCAGATAAAATGTAGGTGAAGATATGCACATCAGATGAATATAGTGGAATAATATGTCGACACGCAAGAAATAAATATAGTAGATGAAAGAAGTATACTAAAAATCTGCTATGATATTAAAGTATCTATCTGCTATAGAGGTATTATAATAAACTACAAGGATTTTTTCTATATTCGTCGTCGATAATTAATGAGAGTTATCCGTTTAAATAAAAAGATAAGCCGAGGACAAGTATTCTACGTCATGCAATATTCTTACAATATTCTCCTCTGGATTTTTAATAATTTATCCCCCTAAAAATTTTATCCATTCGCGATGAAGTCGTAACTTTAAAATCTTGCCTGTTGTCACTTTCTGAAGAATGATTTAAAGTATCCAAGCTAAAAGAACAATTTCATAATCCTTTAATAACGAAGAAAATTTCTACCTTAAAATTCCTCTATTTATAATGTACAAACGTATATATTTGCATGAACATCTATAATCGAGATAGTATTTAATTGACCATTACTTCTTACTAAATTGACACCTCGTTAAACTTACTAAGGACCTCGACATACCTGACTGTTTTAAATAACTTATGCAAATAGATTCCCAATTCTCCATATTGATCTCGGTTTTACTCCCCGCTTCTATACGACTTAACAATCTCGTCTAAAACGGGCCGTATCATCAAAAATTTATAACTCTAACCGATCAATCTAAATTTAATGCTCCAATTAGCACCCACTAAATCTAGCTTAATCCAGTCTTACTTCCTCCAATCAGCCACTAAGAGCAAACGCATTCAACTGCCCTCCAACCTCGCCATTCCCACATCAAAACTGCATACAATAAAATTTCAACCCCTCACTCCTCCTCCGAATAGAATCGCCCGCCCCTTCGCCCTACAACTCCATATTTCTCATTTGAAATTCATTTCAACTCCATAAAACACCAGCCGGGCAGAAGGAATATAGGTCACGATGACTGCGAGAGCGGCCGTTCGCAGGAGCGCGACATAACTAAAGAATTTCGAGGTGGAATCGATAGACAATTAGGCAAATTGCCTAGAAGCAATCACCGTGGCTCGCGCATAGCCCGTTATTAAATAATATAGAGAGGATCGATATTTTTCCAGGCTGGAGTGAACCGACATAGAGAGCAACAACAGAACGCAAATCGAACCGCGACGAAAGTTACTCGCAAGACAGTAACAGGTAGTCGGTTCTATGGCACTTGCGTGTGCCTTGCGTTCCACCTACACAAACGTAGGCACAGACTGGCTTGAAAAGTTAACGAAACTGCAAACCCTGGGGGCATAGGTAATCAATCGCGTCTGGGAATTCGCGAGGTTTTACTGTTGGATCTTACCAAACTATCAGGGATGAAGAGTGCAACGTTATCTGCTTTCGAAACCATCGAAGGTGCAGTAGGGATAAAAAAAAGTTTAAACTACGAATGATAACAGAGATAAGGTAGTTCCATTGGAACGAATTGTACCTGTCTTGAAATTTATGTCAATGCGAAATTCAAAATTAAAATTAAAATCATTCCAATCGAATGTCTTCGATCTTTCCGTAAAAATTCGAACTGGGTGTAAAAACTGTCAGCTTCTAATCAGAAATCACCTTGAATCCTACGTCTGATGAAAACAGTTTCCTCAATAAAGCACTCTGCACCGTAATGGTGCAACCCTTTCTGCAGTTCCCTCCACTGAGAACTATTATTTCTTTATTTCCTCCGAAGTGTGGAAAAATTTCAATTTCACCCCCTCGATCTTGAATAATAATCCCTCATTTAAAATAGATTACCTATTGCAGAGGGAAATAAAGAGTAATAATTAATTGGTAAGATTTGTGAAATTCCACGGTTCCAAGTGGCGTGTTACAAATTCCTTTCAATGTCAGCTTACTCCACGGAATATAAGCTCGATTCGCGGTGGCATATTTCGCGGGACAATACAACGTGACGCCAACTGCAAGCACCTCGTATACGCGAAATGCTTGTCTATTTATCTCCGGCATAATTATCGTCGGCGAACTTTAACTAGGACCAGGCACACAACTGTGGCTACTAATCCTAACAAGCCACAGGCCATAGCCGCCGGTTTCGTTGGTTTTCATGTACTCGCGAATTAACGGCAACGTTGCGTGAATTACGGGTCATTTTAATCTGAACGCGATTTCGTGAAAATAAATATTTGGAAATATAGGTGGCGGAAACGTGCCACTGTTTTGTACAAATCTCTGGTGATTGATTGACTTTATATGGAAATCGAATGAAATGGATATTTATCAAATAGTCGTGGCGATTTACATTTGAATACTACTAGTCACATAATAAAGGTCGCCACTGAATTTCGAAAGATGAATTTGGAAAGATTCTTGCATTTTATTGAAACGATATTCTCTGCTAGTAATTCCATGCTTCTTAGAATCTTAAAAATATAACCTTCGCTATGGAATCAGAAAAGAGAAAATACTGCCCGTTTGAATTACTATCAATTAAAAGAAACCCTACGCGGGATATTAGCGAAGATATAAAATTACCTTAAAGGCAGTAAAGCCTAATAAAAATGCTTTTCACGAAGACCAGTAAAGTTTACTATCAATTTATATGCAAATGCCCTGCATTACCGTAAAAGTCACAAATTACAAACACTGTCCAGTATTTTCTACTTGAAAAAAAAATCGTAACCTGAGCATTTCTACGAAACTAACGACACGTGCAGGGGTTGATGCTACACGACCAAACCGCTGATTCCATGGCGTTTTCAGCGTGTATTAATTCGCTGATTATTTGTGCGACAACTGTTCCCGCGCCCTATTAACATAATGGAATCCCATCATTTCATGCGAACTCACGTAACAGGGGTATGAGCTTTGAACTTCACCCCGATTGCTCACGAAACGCAACCGTCCGGGTTAGTCACCCCCGTTAGTTATTGACTGTGGGGTAAACCAACTGCTCGAAAACTCGTGCAACAGTGTGCCCCTCGTGATAAAACTCGATTAGGGCTGCTGGCGACAAAAGCATCAGTCATAAGGAAATTACTTTTTGCGGCCTTCGTGGCAAACATTTAATCGCGACGAATATTCATTCAAAGATTGTAATCGTTAGAATATCCGTGATAGGTACGAGCGAAAGTAGGTAAATTAAAATAAAATAAAATGGAAGTGAAAATTTTCATTAGATTTTTTATGACTGGTATAATGAATTAAAATGGAAGATTTGATTTGTACAGTTGATCTTTATAAATAGTAATTCTATGCGGAAGAAGGAAAGTTATTATATGTATAGAAGTGTATGGAAAACTATATTTCTCTTCAGCTTTGCCCTTTTAAATAAATATTCATTGCCCTATAATTTTCGGAGCATTTGTCATCTATTAGAGTAGAGTGAGGGAAGAGCGCGCACTTAAAGTTTAGACTTCCCTAAAATCCTTGGTATTACACTGATAGCACGTGTCATTGTGTAAGAAACAATTACTATTTCTCATTACTGGATTGGCAGTGACTTCATGTATGTTTACCGGTCACAGATATATAAAATAAATATTTCCAAAAAGTGTAAAATGCGAACTTTTCCCCGATATGTGGGGCAAAAGGTCGCATTTTATGGGGAAAAAGAACGCAACGAGAAATTTCCAAGTGTTTTCCTACATACAATAATTGTGGTAATATAGCAAAACGTCTAATAGTTTACAATTTTTTTTCAATCAACGTAACAGTAATCGTTAAAAAATTATTTTTTCCATTCCCTTTTGTTCCGTTCCCTTCAAAATTTTTCAAAAGTAGATGTTACTTTTTTATTTTTTTTTTGCGTTTACATTGCTTCAATTACTTCAAGCTGATTTTTAAATGTGAAGTTTGTATTCGAACTTTTGCCCCACTGCATTGTGCGAACTCTTGCCACCACAGCTACATTTCCATTGTTTAATCAATCCTGTTATCTGTGAGGAGAACTGATAATTTCTATTAGTACTTTGGAATAGAAGAATTTCAACTCTTTCAGACGACATATTAAATAAAATATTTACTGATCAATTTATAGGGATAATATTGATTCCTAAAAATGAGTATATTAAATTGCCACCACAGCTACACAATTCGACACTGGTAACTCTACCTTAATTGACAATTCACTATCAATCACCATTGGTAACTGCCACAAGTCAAACAATGAAATTCGCATGGTGCGAACTTTTTATCCCATTCTACTCTAATACAGTGTCAGGTATTCTAAATTTATTTTTTATTTTTCATAAAGGTCCTTGAAGCTAAAGTTAACTTGTTGATGTCCGTTGACAATGCAAGTTGTTGAACAATCGATGAATATGAGTGATGCAAATTATCGATAAATATAGACATAAGAAGTTAGAATGATTGTGTTTTAATTATTAATAATACAAGGAGATGAATATGTGATTGGTGAAAATCTGGATTAAGAACGTAGTGAATATCATTGCCACGTCAAAATTCAATGTGTAATTTCTCAAATAGCCTAACATTTTGTCCACTAACGAATAAACTAAGAGGTTTACAGAATAACAACTACGCGACAAATAAAGAAGTGTACGAAACGAAAGACGCCACTCTTTCAAGTGTTAGCAAACAAAACAAACGTTAAACGCATCCGTGTGTAATCACGGAGCAAACACAAGATTCACGCGAGGGTGAAAGGGAATATCAGCAGGGCAAATTCACGCAACCGCTGCCCTCCGTATTTAGTTTAAAAAATAATCTCGACGATAGCATACAGAATTCTGCTAATGCAATAATATAAAATAACCGTAAATAAATTATTTTCCCGTACTTTTCGTCCTACTTTCAAACTAATTCACAAGTAGAAACGAAACAACAAAAATAATTCCCCCATTTTCGCTCGGGCAAAACTCATTTCATGCTCCGCTCGAAACAATAGCCCCAAGCGTTCATTCAAAGAACTTCTTTTAATTAACGCACTTCCTAATTCAATACCCTGTACAACTGTCAAATTCAGCGCGAATATCACTGCGTTAAATACCCAGTAAATCCAGCACTCTAGATTTCATTTAAACACAGTCACCTAATTATTTTGAGGAATGGAGCGATCCATAGTACATCTCACAATTCCCCCGCCAAAACTAACTAACCTACAAATTGTCCACGCCACGTCTGACCTCTCCCCGCTCCTGCCCCACTCGACGATCTATTCTCGTCGCACAATTAATATAACAAGCAGGTCTAGACCCTTCGACCACTCTTATCGCCTCCTATCTTAACGCTTCTCCAAATAGAAACGAAGACAAAGGACCTGCTGCCTTCTCGCTGCGATGCCCTTTACGCGCGACAGAGGCGATAAACGAATCGAACGGGACAAACGCTGAATGCAACGGCAGAACGAAAGAGAGGGAGGCGCTTACCCGTTACGAGAGAAGTCGACGGGTGCGCGACGTGATCCACGGGTACGTTATCCTGAATGAACGGCCGTTATCCAGCTCGCATATCACACAGGGCCAGTGGTCTGTACGGTGGACGATTATAGGTGATCCTGGTCGCATCGATCCCTGCGCTCGCTGCGTGAGGACGTTTGCCTTTCGCCAAGTACCGGGGCAGCGTTAAAGCACGGGAAAACGGCGGGATCCGACGGGGAGAACAACACTGCGATGGTGTCACCTGTCAGCGGCGACAGACACGTGTACCATTGGCGAGCTCGCGTGCACGTGCACGCCGTGGCGCGTGAAAGGCCCACGCTTTCACTATCGATTGTGCGCGAAAAAGCCGTAGGAACGGTGACGGTGAAAAGGGAATTTTGTCCCTGGAGAGGCTCGCGAGCTACCACCACCACCATAGGCGGCTTTTCTACGGAGACAACTCGTCCTGCGGCGATACGGACGTATGTACAGCTCTGACAGCAGGCGTACACGCGCGCCTCTGTTCCACGCGCACACGCTCACGCGCATCCTGTCTCCTCGCTCATTAGGCAGGCGCGCTACTTCGACGCGTGCAATCTTACCGCTTGGCCGTTCGTATAAACAAAGCTGGCTGCTTTCCGGCAGCTTCGGATCGCCCCTTTCGACTTCTGCACTCGCCGGGGCACTCCTACGGCAAACCTTTCTAATCAGCCTCCATTTTCTGCCTTCACTGCAGCCAAATTCTTTCCCAGCACTCTTCATTAATTTCTGGCTGTCCCGAATTTGCTCGTCATAGTTCGGGCGAGTGTGAAACAATGCTTCATCGTTAATTAGAATTTCGAATGTATAGTAATGCCATTTTTTGGAAGGGGAATAAAAAAGAAATTACGGTTTAAGGTATTATGAATATTAATCGATATTTGAATACTGAAAATGAGTTTCTCGATGAGATTTTATGAATTTATGAATAATGGAAACTGGCTCGAGTTTGAACAATGTCCTGTATATTAGTTTTATAATAGCAGTTTACCGATGAATAAACGGGTTTGTTTAAACGATGCCATAGATAGCTTTTAAATTATCGATCGGAGACCGTCGCGAACGAAAAACGCAGACACCAAGTCACCCACGAGCACGACCTCGCTAATTCTGGAAGAGAAACTTTATGTTCTATAACATCGCCAGAAGCGCGGAAACTTTTCCCGTGAATTTGCTAACGTCCAGATATAGCGATCGTTAAATGTCACATCGAGAGTGAAATAGTACTTTACGAAGTCGAGATGAATGAATGGAAACGATGCGCGACAATGAAATCGGATGAGAAAGTATGAAGTGGAACGAATTAGGAAACACAATTTTGTGGAAGCGTGTTAAAGTCAGCTAGCTAGACGTAACTCGGAGAGTTACCTTAATTTAATAAAAGGGAATGAGAAGCTATCTGCTCCTCAATGTAATTAGGATGCGCCGGTTCAGAGTAACTAAATGAAATAATATTGTGTGTTATGTACTATATTAGATGGCATAGTAGATTCAAAAACCTTTGACTACCCAGCTCTTGAATTATCTTTAACCATACATAGAGGAAGTACAGTATATTTGGAATACCAGTTTGTTTAAAACGAATAAAAAATTACGATAGAGGATGGGAATAAATAAAACTGCATAATATCATAGGGAAACTAATAAACTGTCATATTTTATAGTCTCAGTAATAATAAAAAACAAAAAGTAACTGAAACTTTGGTTTGAATGAAAAATGACAAGAAGTATCAATTTCGTTAAGGTGAATTCTAATTTGCCTTCACTTTATAAACTTAAACAAATCCTCCGAACTCCAGTGCTTCCTTGTTTTGTATGTGTTAACCGTTACCATTTCTAAAATAAAGATATATTGAGGAGATATGCATAACAGAATATTTATAAACATGATAAAAACGGTTACTGAAAAAGTTTTGCAAAAAGATTGACGTTTTCTTCCTCTGCTACTTAAGTCGAAAATGTAAAAATGGCGGTTCATATACAAATGTCATTAATGAACAGGTCATTAGCCCCTATAATCTACGGGGTTACAAATTAAATAGTTTATTAGATACTTGGGTATTCCAAATTACCAACAGTATTCCAAATATGCTGCATTTCCTCTACATATTGAAATATTTCAAAATTTTATATAATTGACTAGCAAAAGACCCCGCGCCCTTACGGGTTGATTGGGGCAAAATCCTGAAATTGTTTTTTAAATATTTGTGTGGGCAACCGTTGTGAGTAAGAATCAGATTATATCTAATCGGACCTAAGAGATATTATGTAATCTGAGAAAAAACATTTTACCCCTTTTCACCCCCTTGGGGACGAAATTTCCGAAAACCCTTCCTTAGCGAGCGCCTACGCCATGAAAACAATGTACCTTCCAAATTTCACGTCCCTAGGTTAAACGGGTTGAGCTGGACGTTGATGAATCAGTCGCAGAAACAGTACTTTGATTTTCTAAATGGAAGTCCTCCAAATTCGGGGTACATAAATAAAAATATAATTATATTACCTAAGTTTCGCATATCGGTCTTCTTCGCATATCACGGAAGAACGTAGTTTGCACAAGTTTCCACTTTCGAGTTGAAATTACTATACCCTGCCTCTCCACTGTACTTATTTAAATAACTTCTAAATAACTAGAACATAAATGAAACGGGTCAACATTGATAACAACAGGTTTTTCATAATTCTTCGATTCATAAAAGAAGATACTTTTGAAACGTTTCATAGCCCAAAGGCACTTCAACTACTGTGCACCGTGGAAATGATTTGCTCTCCAACGTTGTTGGCAAACAGTAACGATGCAAATATGTAAAACGGTATTGTGAATTAAAGAGCCGGTGTCGTAAGGAATGCTTCCTAAACGAGACCTAAACGTTCCCGCACTTAAGGTTGTTTGATGTTGTGCACGGCACGATTGAGAGACACGTGTGTCGCACGCAATGGTTCCTTCGGAGGCTATAGAAAGCGGCATTGATGACGACTTGATGACGAAATACCTCGAACAACGATGGCCTACCTCCCCCGTAATCTATACTAGCATTGCTAGTTGAACATCCGCACAAAAGTTAGATCACACTCCACGAATATTTCATTTCATACTCTCAAGGACGCGGAACCGTCCCAGTGATACTTCCACGTGATCGATCAGCCTTAGGTGACCATGTTCGTAGGAGCTATCGCTGCATGCATTTTTCTACGCTTCCGTCGGTCTCGGTAATGGAAATTCAATGACCAGCCAACGTGCATTTCTCTGATTGAATCACGGAAGAGCGGGGGGGGGGAGGAAAGGGCAGGGGTGATACGCGTTGTTTAACGACTGGTTCCACAGAAAACCTACAGCCCAATTACGCTGAAACGTACGGTTTTATCGACTTCGTTCTCGAAAAGCTCGAACAATGACTGTAGTTTTTACATCTGCGAATAAATGTGGCGCGAATTGAATTGGAATCGCATGGAGGAATTGGCTGTTTGGTAAAATAATATTCAAAGTAATGCAGCTCTTGGAAGGAATTAAGCAACGATTAAACGCTCCGCGATGAATATCGTGCTTCATATTTAAACGAGTCAGAAACACTAGGCGCCGCGGTTAATTAACTTGTTTGAAGATAACTGACAGTGCGGTAATTAATTTCACTGCGAATTTCGCTCCATTGTACTCCGCTGCAACCGAAGCAGCCTTCCTCAAACATCGTTGAACACGCGAGCAAGTCGAATTGAAAAGTTTGAATCGGCGTTAGCGACGATGCTTCGTGAGCTTGATTTTTTAGAAATTTTAATATCAGAATATTTAGAGGTATGAGCAACAATTACCGCCATCAAAGACAATAGTATTGTCACGCCTCGTGAATTTACTTAACTTCTCGCTGCCATTGCAAAGAATCTTCACGAAATTTGTGACAAAATCTAAGAACACTTCAATTACAGATGAATTAGAACACCGATAAATAGTATATTCGATTGCAGAACGGCATTGCTTTAATTAGCAGCGACATTTCAGAGAGTACGACAGCGGTCGTCTATTCGAGTGTATGATTAAAATTGGTTGACATTTAGCGGTACACATGTAACCGCGGTGCGCTTCGACATTAATAGATACAACTGTATGAATTAATTCAGCGAACGAGATAACGAAGAAAGTTATTAAGTTACAAGATGAATGGGACATTATTTAGATACAGAAAATTATTGACATAAAAATACCAATAGTTGAAGTAGAAAATACCTCATATTTATTTGCTATTCAAAGGTTCGAATAATCCGAAGTATCCTTCATTCGATATTCCAAAGTTTTATTTAGATAAACTCTGTGGTTTTCAATTCGTATTTATACTTACATAGCGATGTGTACGATATTATTAACATTCATTTACTTACACAACGCTGGGTATAAATAGTTCTGTAGAATCAGTTAGCTGAACTTGTAACGAAAATTATGAAACCGCGAGCGCACAGGTAACTGGAAAACAAGGTCAGATAGGATGCATGCTTCCATGAACTATTTTTATTATCTTGAAATGCTGAATACATCCCCAATGTTAGTTACCCACTATTAACGTGGCATATTCGCGATATAATTGAATATAATTAGAGCACTTGAAGATATCAGAAATGGTTACCATTAAAGCTTTGAATTTTATCCTTGGTTCGTTTTCAAAATAAATATTCAGCGACCCTCGGATAGCACTTTCGATGCTTTCCAAAAAATATCGGCGCGAAACCACGCCAAAGCAGTACACGGGGTGGAAATCCCTCTGGCGTGGAAACACGCCGACGCCACTCGGAGAGTCTCGAAGCGCACGTGCCTTAAATTTCGCGGTGGCCCGATGCGATGTGTGACGTTCGCTTGAAAAATAAGGCAGATCCAGCGTTCCGCCGATAAGATCGTTCTACGATAAATATGTGGCGGCGCGGAGCGGCACGAAATCGAGTTGTACGCTGTCAAGATTCGAAGGCCGGATAAAAAATATCGCTCGCTGTTAAGGGCGAGGTTGTCGCTGGAAATCTTTCCACAAAATGTGATCGACGTGAATCAATAAACACCTAGAATGCTAATGCCGTGACTAAACGGTGTTCCGTGCACCTTTTATTTTTAATACCTTGAATAATGCATGATTCAGTGGAGCACGGGTCAGGCGATCCGCTATGGTATACAGTTAATAAATCTAGCGAATCGATCAGTCACCGTGGAAATAAATAACTGTATTACATATTTTGCTGGTATAGATGATATACTGTGCTAGAAATATATAGAGAATGATCGGGTTCAGTCGTTTAGTCTTACAGATTTATTGGAAATAATGAATTAATTGTTTGCGTAGAAATAGAATGTGGATCGATGTGCGTTCAGTTCTACGATAGGCTGGATAAAATTCTACAGTAGTACAACGTTTAGTGCCCTGTGCCTACTCTAACTGCAGTAGATAAGCCCTTCAATGGTCAGACCACAGAGGAGATATGTACGTATAGGCAGACGAAGTGTAGGTAGGTTGCCACCACAGACGAGGTACATATTATGCACATATATATAAACAAATTTTAAAAAAAATTCCCTTATTTAATCTACGACTCTCATATTTTTTAAGTCGGCGCCAGATATACGCAGTGCAAATGATGAGGCACCAACGAAAAAAATATGAGAGTCGTAGATTAAATAGGGGAAACAATTATTTTTTACTTAGTGCAATTCTTTTTGAAGTCGGTTTAAAATTTTTAAAATTTTTTATTTTTAACTTTTTAGTTTTATATATATTGACACAACATGCAGAGGCGATATGCGCGTACGTACATAAAATAATAATAATTAGGTGGCAATAATCTTTGTTATTAACCAGAACTGGCAAAATATTAGACCAATTTTGATGCAGTGTAGGATGGGACCAGCGGGGCATCGCCCTCTTCCGAATAAAAAAGGATCATCTAAATCGGTCCATATACTAAGGAGTTATGCAGGGACAAACATAAAAAAAATACAAACGGGTCGAATCTATAACCTCCTCCTTTATGAAGTCGGTTAAAAATTGCTCCGACTTCCCATGTATGTATTTTTCTGTCCCGGGATTGGGGGATCAAGGACCCTTACCATTTTAGGGTCACAGGCAACGTTAACGACAAGGCTCGAAACAGATCGTAACGCTAGGCGTGGTAGAAATCGGAATACAACGCGACACACATATCGACACGATAAAGAATAATTTCCTGATAGCATGATCGACGAAGTATAGGATAGACCTATCACGGAATGTAATTTTGTGTCACATGCTGGGGGGGCTCACAAGCCCCCTTACCATTTTCATGTCACACCCAACGTTATCGATTCAGTCTAAAATAAGATTGTAACGCTACGCGTGGCAGGAATTAGAATTCAACAGGGGTAAAACTTAGATCATTTGAAATACGCGATTTACAAATGATTCTGTTAGAGTTAGAGTAACAATTTAAAGATCGTTTTATAAACGTATTCCGTGCAACGACAGAGAAAGAAAGATCACATCAAAACAAGAACACATACGCCTTTTAACCATGCTGTCCTATTCCAGTTTATTTAACCCTCGGTTGTCACACTGGGTCAAATTGACCCTGCCTTTTTTTAAGCAAAAAACCTTTTTATCGAAACTCTTATAGCTTCAAATTTTTGTTTATGCATGATGACACTTTAAATGTCAACTTTCAATGATGGGCATATATTCTACAATGTTCAAACATTATCTCAGAATTTTTGAGACTTAATTTAGCAAATAGTTTTTAAATAACAACTGATTGAAAATTGACAGGGTCAAATTGACCCAGTGTGACAACAACCTTTCACGCCTAAACGGCTGAACGGATTTCATTGGGAATATTCAGTACATACGTCCTAGATTAGATTATAGGCTATTTATATTTTTTGTTTAGGTTTTTTATTTTTCTAACATCATAAATAATTCCTGGGTGAAACCGGGTAACGGTTCAGCTAGTGTAAAATAAATCATGTAACCCCAACAAAGAAATGCATCAAATAAAATATGTCATGTAAACCCATCGAAGAAATGCATGAAATAAAAATAAGTAAACACATCAAAGAAATACACGAAATAAAACGACTCATGCAAAAATCCACAAAGGAATGTATGAAATAGGACAGATGATGAAAAACAATCGAAGAAATTTAAAAATTTAAAAAGGAATTAAATAATTTAAAAAGGAAGAGCAATCGGTTTTGGCCTTGGCAGAATAATAACATTTTGAATGCCTTTTAACGAACTCGAAAATTTCATCGACACAACCGAATAAGCTAACCTAGGTCAGGGGCCGACGCGTCGGGGTGCAGGAAGGACCAGGGCTTGGAACCCTGACCAGTTCCCCAAGAAGTCCAGTGGGTCCAGGACTTAGCAACTATAATGCTACCATTCAAAGATATACCTACGTATTTGGAATTTCAAACTTTTAATTACTTAAAATAATTTGTCAGAAACTTTTAAAATAAGCTTCGGACCGAGACACGTTCCACGGTCTCCTGATCCTTTATTTGTTAATAACGCAAATTTAAAGCAAACTATAAAGTTACCATCTAGAGGTACCTACGTATTTAGGAATTCGCAATTTGTAATTCGCGGCACTAATTTCTCAAACAACTTCAAAATTCCCGGATGGTGCTTCATTATTGAAAATTCTACTATACTCAATACAAATCCCAAATATTAAATGAAAAAGCTCTCAAGGAGCTACACTACTTTAACAAATATACCTAAAAAGGTACCGAGAACTACCACGTGGGTGGCATCATTTTTCGCAACACTAATAAAAATTCAGTGCACCTGTGTCTCGCAATATGCAACTCTAACTTTAATTCGCTGCAACCTTCCTGAAGGCTGTGTGGGGTCCCATGTGCAGCAAAGCCAGCTGTTCGGGCCTCCTTTTTCCCAGGAACATGTCTTCGGACATGTCCCAGGACAGTTTGGGGGGATTGGGGTCGTTACTCTAATTACAAACGCGATCAGTCATCATCGCAACACTAACTCAAAAAAATATTAAGTATCAAACTAGGACGAGTAATTAAAAAAACGCGATCAGTCATGAATCAAAACTAATGCAATGAATCAAACTCTAGTAACTCCAATTCCAAATACAAGAACAATTTCAAAAACAATCGCGACTCTTTTTTCGGAACACTACAAGCAACCACGCTCGACATTCATTCGCAACGCTATGCTGGAACCAAACGCGGGGAATATTCAATTCGCAACGCTAATTCAAACCGTAATTAGCATTTAGCAAACGTAATCAACATTTAGTCGCAACACTAACTGACCCCGTAATCTTCTTCGCAACCCTAACTGAAAACGCGGTGTGAATTTCGGGAGAGGGGATGTCGATGGGTCAGCGTATGGCCAACCAAACTACTACTGCTACTACAACTACCGGCGAGCATAATGGCAAAGTAATACCTAAGAAGAATGACCCTGCACTCGAGAATGCAGGGCCATTCTTCGTAGCCCACATGATATGACCTTTTTTTCTGGCCGGGCTATCTTCGGCTGAAATTTGCTCACCCTCAATTGTCTTCTTGCACATGGAAATTAATTATTCTATTGTGTACGCAAACGAGTGACCTTTATAAGAAAGGAATTACGCCTTTATCATCATTTAGACATCAAGTTACTTTTCAAACGAAGTATCAGAAAAGTAAAAGAAACTCAAGTCAATACAGTCGTCGCAATGACGAAATCGAGGGCATACGATTTTTCCACTACATATTAAATAAAAATAATCGTAGCTGTGGAGTCTGAAAGTATCAGACTTCTTCGTTACATAAAAATTAGCATTCAGCCGTATTGATATTCATACCAATACCTTCTGAGCTGCTATGCACCTTTATGTGCACTATTAATAAATATCTACATCAATGTATGATCAATGATAAACATTCGCGTTAGGAACCGTTTATCTTGGAAATTATGACTATAATTTGATTCTATTGAAAAGGCGCGGTGTACCCTACCCCTTGTCTAATAAATACATACACAGCCAAAATGTTAGAATTCATGGGCATGGTTACCATACCCGAGGTCATTATGCTCGCCAAAGCACGTATACAACCAGTCACTCGTGTCGATTTGGACCAAACGTCCTACGACATGATTGAGTGACCAGAGGAACCATAATGCATGCGCACTCACATTTCGCTGTGCCCCGGTGACGGAAACGCCAACACCCCTGCTACTACTCAGGGGAAGTCATCAAGCTGCTCCGAAGTCATCAGGCTGCTCAGCTGCGCCCAGACTGGAACAAAGGAACAGAACACGATTACAATTTGTTTCCAAAGTTACGATTGTTTGAACTCTGATGAAGAATCCCGAAGCAATTCAAAACTAACGAAATTTTTTATAATTTAGACATTTCGAGAAAAAATTAACAAAATTCTTTTCTTAAAATGTCTAAATGATGAAATGTTTCGTTAGTTTTGAACTGCTTGGTGAGTCTATTCTAAAAAAAAAATTTAAATTTTTTTAACTTTTCTCTTTCTAAAATATTGAATGAAATGCATGAAAATATTTAATGAAATGCATAGATACTTACATCTTCCCATTAATATTCAGTGCACAAATCTCCTCTTCAGCTGACGGATGGACTCTAATTTCCGACAACGACTTTCGCTTTCAAAAGTAAAAAAAAAGAAATAGTAGACAACCAACGCGCACGAAAGATTCTAGTCTCGCGATTCGAAGATGAGAACCGCGACGCTCGTGAAAGAATATAAATTGCGTAGAAAACACTGACTCTACCCTCGCGTATCCCCAAATTGTTAACGACGCTCTACTATGAGCAACTGTGCTCTTCAAAACGAAAAACTTCGTACGTCATAAACACTGACTCTATTTGGCCGCATTGCACGCGGTCACAATCTCTGAAAAATAAGTAGAGTAGGAGGGTGGGGTGGATGTGGTTTCATCGAGTGTTTGTCGCGAGGAAATATTGTTTTTCTTGGAACCAGCGAAGGGACTTTCGCTCCGTGTTATTTAGAATGCAAGGTGTGATGCGAAAATACAGAATGCTCACTCGATAGGAGCAGCTTTACATTTCACACGATATTATCCAAAATATATTACTTCAGAAATAATTATTACATTTAAATGAATCATAGTAGTAGCTTTCGTGATTAAAGGTGTAAGCACGTTCGTGTTACTCGAATAATACTTTAAAATTTATCACGATCTTTATAAATATCCAAAATTCATGGCAAGAATCAAAATTCGTTAATTATTCATGGTTGAATAGCATGTCCTTGATCAACTACGCAGTTTCTGTATATAAAGATCAAAACTTGCATCCAAAACCGAAGGTAAATGCAATTGCAACAACTTCATAGAGATATATTCTTAAAAATCATTGAAATATCGTTGAATTCTACGTAAACGCGACCGAAATGCAATAGAATTCGATCATTCCAATATTTCGTAAACATCTACCGACGCTACTTTAAAAATTTTAAACAAATCTGATTTAAATTATTCAATTTATCATAATTCAATCTTTTCCCATTTCATCATGATATTAACCGACTGCAAAGTGACCCATCACCCTCACAGCCAACAATGATCTGGCGGGTGGCACGTCAACCACGTCTGAACGTGTAAAGAACAAGTTTAGTCCTTTATTACGTTGGATCACGTTGGAGACTACACGTACAGTTTTCGAGCGCACGCCTGGAGTGTACGCTCCAAAACTGTGAGAAAAGCTATCCGTATAAAGCCGGCTATTGATTCAATAAAATAACAAGAATAATGCCTATACCACACGTATTGCCATCTCCTTTTTCCAAGAAATGACCAGACGGCACCCAAGCACGGTTCAAATTAACCGTCAAAAGTGTCATGGCGTCGGCTGCCCTGTGGTTTCGATTCCCGCCTCAACGTCTGTAACCAAATGATACAACAAGTTTGAAACAAAAGCATTGAAACATTCGTAAGGCAATTAAACATCAAATAAACTTGAAATATGCCCGAAAAAGGATGTAATTGAATACCTAGACACGATATGTGTGCACTAAATGTGCAGAAATATCGGTAAGGCAACGAAGGGAATACGCGACGAACATCTAACGGTTTTCTCGCGATATTTAATCAATTTCGGAACGAAACCGTAATAACAATAGCAGCAAGTGGCGATATAGAGTAAAGAAGAAGACTAATAACGATTAGAAGTAATTATATGAGGATAGATAATGTACTCGTACCATTTAAATACGCAGCTAGCTATCGAAGCGTCTTAACTCAACGATGTCCACGGAACGAATGACCCCGGCGCCCTACCGCTGTACGTCGCGAATATTAGCTTTGGGGGGGGGGGGGGGCAGGCAGGCGGCAGGACTCGCGAGACAATCACGCGTACGTATTTTCGAAGTGTTGGGATATCGTCACCGAGCCGTGTAAACAGAGGTGACTTCCAAAGCTAGCATCGTTCAGTCATAACAAACGTCGTTTCTACGCACACGTTCTGCTAACAGTAAAATAGAAATATTACGCGTGATATATTTCCTTCGTTTATAAAATATCTAGCATCTACATACAGGAGTGTACTTTAATTAAGCTTGTGAAACTTAACAATCTAAAATCAAAATGCACGCATGCAGCATACTATGGTATTTTTAAGGAAATACCATAGATATTTGAAATTGAAAGTTTGGAATTTTGATAGGTATATGTACCGTTAAGGAACTAGTTTCTGATCAGTTTAGAGGGTTTCCCGCTTTAATATTTACTTTTAACCTAATAAAACATTAAACCATAGACTTTTTTTATACTAAAAGTTGAATTAATGTTTAAACTTCAAGGAAAAATTTTAAAAAGTTGAAAATAACTATATAATTTAATTATTTATAAGGTATGGAATAATAAGGTGACTAGGAACTAGTTTTTGATCATCTAAAACTAACAATATTAACTGCTTTCACAGACAACACATATATTTTTGAATTATCAATTTTTATGTTAGTAATTATTTCAAACAATTATTTATTGACATAAACTCAAAAGAACGATTTATTTCATGAACTGATCAAAAATTAGTGCCTGATCAAGAACTAGTTCCTTAACGGTAAAAGGTATTTCTGAATTATAATATAGTTTGTTTCAAGTTTCTCCCAATTTATTCTCTCAAGTTTCTTACAATAAAGTATAAATTATATAAAATCACTATTTTCTTCTGTTCATTGTTGAGGTTTCCATCATTTGGCCCACATAAAGTATATATAATAAGAAAATTATTTTTAGTAGCCTGACTTGTCTATTATAGTAAATAGGACAAATGTTACAATATATTTATTTCATGTACGTAAATCTATTAGTGAATGGAATTGTGCAACGTGTTTCTTGAAATTAGTCATAACACTATAAATTTTAATTTTAATTCCTACAACTCGTAGTATTGTAATCGTATTTTAGATTGAGTCGATAACGTTGGGTGTGACTCGAAAATGGTAGGGGGCTCGCGAGCCCCCCGAGCGTGTGATACAAAATTACATTGCGTGATAGGTATATCCTATACTTCGTCGATGCCCGGACGCTTAAGCGGGGAATTTATTTTTTCTTGGTCAAAAATATCGATACTTTAGGATTTTTTATAAACAAAAATGTAACATTAATTAATTTGAAACTGTGTATATGTGTTTGTTATACTTTCATCATGTTACATAATCTTTTTCAGTTCAGTTCACTTAAAAATACAGTTTCAGTTGCCCGTGAACTAGGACGCTCCGCACAATTGTTTGAGCCCACAAAATTCTAATGAGATTTTATTTTATACACATATAATTATCGTTTGACCTACAATGAATAAAAAAAAATATTTTTCGAGAACTGATAACTGCTTAAATTCAGATGTTCGATTTTTTCCAAAAAATTTCCCGAACATTTGATAATTAAAAAAAATATACAACCTATCGTCTTGCCTGTAGGTTAAACGATAAAAGAATTCTTTCTTAACATGCAGTTAAAATTTCAAGTTGATAGATCCAGTACTTTTTTCTAAATCATGTCAACCAGCTACGAAAAAGTTGTCTCGAGAAAAACGCGTTTAACCCTTTCAATACGGCGAAAAATCAGTCCGAGTGCGCCCCATTGCCGGGATCAGTTATTTCTCCTCCAAGCGATTATTGGATAAAATAACTTTTATGCCTAAAAGGTTGAAGGTCTTGGAGACGCATAAACGTCCCCATAACAGCGCACCATCAATGGACTCAGAACGATTGAGACGGCCTTAGAATCAGTTTGGAGGCCCAACTTGGCGTTATTTTCTGTCCTAGATGTTTTTCAGTAACGGGGACATATGTTGTCCCAGCCGTAATATCAAAAATTTTCCAGACAGGGACAGCACGTGTCCCGTCCGGTGCGAAAGGGTTAAAGTTTGTAGTGCAGTTACTGAACTGAAATAAATTTATGTAACATGATGAAAGTATAACAAACACATATACAAAGTTTCAAATTAATTAATGTTAAATTTTTGTTTAAAAAAATCCTAAAGTATCGATATTTTTGACCAAGAAAAAAGAAATTCCCCCCTTAAGCGTCGATAACCTGTTTCTTTTTATATAATTTTATATAATTCTTGGAAGAGTGCAATTAGTAAATCATATTGAATTTGATAAAATTAATTTGATATGGCTATCAATATTGGGTGTTTTTATATTTGTAGGATTCTTGCGTTAATTAACGTCTATAATTAATATTCCGATAATAACATGTATCGATGAGATACGAACGTTTTCACTGCATCATCAAATTGATTATGTATTGCGAATGTTTTGAATTGTTAATTTTGCAGAATCAAATTGCGTTTCTTGTAAAAAATATGGAGAATATGAATTTGGACAAAGGAATTATATGTGCAGACATTTATTAATGTTAAAAGTTCGAATATTTTTGTAGCAGTACTCATAAAACAGAGTAAGAACAAAGAAGAAATTTTTATTTTATTCAGCCTCCATTTTAATGCATTTTTTTTTATTATTCTTAAATTTCTCAGTTACAATGAACCCTCAATTGATAAATGCCGTGGTGAACGCGCAGACGCATGCAGGCCATGTGGCGCAGCAGTAACGTGTACATACACGTATAAAAAAGGGATTTTATTCGCATTTCATTATTACAACTTGAATCATCGTGCACGTAGAAACGTCCATATAGAAGTAAAAGAAAAATCTTTTTTAAAAGACATTTCCTGCGCAAAGTATCTTCTACTGTTTCAAATACATATTTCACGTTAACAATATTCAATTTTACTTAGCACACAGTAAGATTTCATAGAGAATATTTATGTTCACCATTTATCTCCATATGTTAACATAAGTATACTAAAATAAAATCTTTAATGATAATATAAAAATTTTCAAGAAACTTTTAGTTAAATACCATGTGTGGAATTTGGGCTTTGTTCGGATTGGATGGACAACCTTTGGCCTGCATCTGTGAAAACTTTGAAAAGATTAAGCATCGTGGACCAGAAGCTTTTAAATTCGAATCTGACACTACAGTTAAGGTACGATTCTTGTAAAAGATCAAAAAAACATCTCGACATATGCTTATTTGTATTTTTCAATCGACTACAAAAGTATAGTTCTTCACATAGCTTTTCACAATCTTTATTGGCAGAATGGTTACCTAGGATTCCACAGGTTGGCCATTGTTGATAATCTCCATGGAATGCAACCAATGAGACTGTATAAATATCCGCATCTCTTTTTATTATGCAACGGTGAAATTTACAACAACGGAGAAGTGAAACTTAATCCATGAGTTATTATCTGATTATTATACAAAAATTGCATCATCGCAGTACCAGTAACTAAACTTTCCAGATCGGCCAAGAATATGGATTCGAATATGTTACCCAATGCGACGTCGAAGTGATAATACACTTGTACGCAACTGTTGGCGCTGAGAATGTTGCCAGAATGCTGGACGGCGTTTTTGCATTTTGTTTAATGGATATCGAACGTAGGAGAATTCTTATCGGCAGGGATCCCTATGGTGTTAGACCCGCCTTCCGGCTATCTTCCGATGACGGGCAATTAGCAGTTTGTTCGGAGAGCAAAGTAAATAGTCACTTCAATTTTATCTTGGTGCGATGTAATTATTTATTTATCCGAGCATGTATTTAGGGACTTGTGGGAATACAGAAACGAGTGAAGTCCAAACAATTATTGGAACCATTTCCACCAGGCCATTACGAAGAGTACGAAATTTTAAGCGACGGCAGAACAAAATTACTAACCAGGGTGAATTATCACAAACCCGGAGACAAGCCTAGTTTCAAGGCTTATACTCCATGGAATGGTCTGTTAAAACGATTGAAATATATCGTTTGTAAGTTTCGAGCAGACATAAACTAACATAATACTACATTTTTCTTCTTTTAGCTTTGCGTAGCACGGATATACATGGAAACATAAGAACATTGCTGTCAGCTGCTGTGAAAAAGAGATTAATGGCGGACAGAAAAATTGGATGTCTATTGTCGGGTGGTCTGGATTCAAGTTTGATCGCAGCTTTGCTCGTAAAGCATGCGAAAGAGGAAAATCTACCATACAAAATACAAAGTTTTGCTATTGGAATGGATGATAGTCCAGATATTATTGCAGCTAGACAGGTTTAAACAAGATGCTTTTGTATTTTACTGACCCCGTCGTTGTGTGTTAGTATTTAGTAATATCAGTAAGTGTTTGTTAGGTTGCAGATCATGTAGGGACGGAGCACCACGAAATACTCTTTTCGCAAAAGGATGTGGAGGACATTCTGGACGAACTGATCTATCAATTAGAAACTTATGACATTACCACAATCCGTGCTTCTATCGGGTAAATTGTTACACCCATCGCGCATATTCAATCACACGTATTTCTCAGCTTCCCAATTAAATGTTCTCCTAAATTTTAGTATGTACCTTATCTCGAGATACATTAAACGGAACACGGAAGCAACTGTAATATTCAGTGGGGAGGGTGCGGATGAACTGGCGCAAGGATATATTTATTTCAGAGATGCGCCTAACGCAGTAGAAGCTCATAATGAATCTGTTCGATTATTAAAAGATATCTATTTATACGATGGCTTGAGAGCGGATAGGACAACCAGTGCATTCAGCTTAGAATTGCGAGTTCCATTTTTAGATATCCAATTCACAAGTTATTATCTATCGTTAGATGGTGCTTCTAGACAACCTCAAGGTACAGCCCGGTAGAATATTTGAGAAATGAATTATGAATGTATTCGAAGACATGTTGAATGTGTAACATTTGATATAGGAGGAATTGAAAAATATTTATTAAGATCCGCATTCGATGGCACCAACCTATTACCATCAAATATATTGTGGAGGCATAAAGAAGCATTCAGTGATGGTGTAACGTCGGTTAAAAAGTCTCTCTTTCAAATCATACACGACATTGTTGGTAATAGCATATCAGAGGAGGACTTGGAAAAAGCTCGGCTTAAATATCCTCACTGTACTCCGAAAACTAAAGAGGCACTTTACTATAGGTAATAGCGTTAACCTTATTACATAATAATTATGTACGATTAATTTGATTTAATGCTACTGTTTCTTACTTTAGAAATGTCTTTGAAAGGCATTATGGAGGGCAAGCTGAAAGTTTTGTACCATACTTCTGGATGCCACGTTGGGTGAAAGGGGGGGTACGCGATCCATCTGCGCGATTCATTGCTCATTATGCGGCAGATGTAAAGAATGGTGAGACGGAAAATAGCGTGGGTTGAATTTGCAATTACTTATTAAAAACTAGGGATCGCTTCGAGAAACCTCGAAAGCCAGATAAGATAACATAAAATCAATGAATAAAGTCGTCGTCCGCAGCGTGCCTCGAGAATTTCTTATTTTTCTGTTTGCATTTTGTTCAACTATGGTCAATAGAGATTTACCAAAAGATTCTGCCGACTTCAGATCTTGAAGCAAGATACTTCCGCTTACGAAACAGAATCAGCACTTCAAGTTTCCAGAATTTCGAAGCTTTACAAAGTTCCGGATTCGAGTTTCGTGAATTCAAAAATTCAGCTCGAACCCACCACTACTAAATAAAACCAAACCAGATTCTCTATAATAACATATTTCAATTAAATCAACGTATTGTAATAAATTTTTGTACGATGTTTATAATCATATCGAATGTTTACACAAATAAAATTTTTATTTTCTAAACGTAATGCTTCTTTCTACTACGATTAAAAATAATCGTATAATACTTAAAGTCGTGTCAGACGCGATGTTGTAAAAGTTATGCGCGTGAAAAATAAAAAAATGATGGTTGTATATACCCCTGGTGGGACTCGAACCCACAATCCCCGGTTTAGGAGACCGATGCCTTATCCATTAGGCCACAGGGGCGGTTGGTGTAAGAAGATTCCTTTCGAGAATAGAGTTACAAGAACTTAACGACGCGTACAAAATTTTGTTATTAAAATAATCCTATACATAAACGTTGCCGTCACAATATCCGTAGTTCTTGCAATACCTGATACACTTCTGAATATCAAAAGGTAGTAAGCAGCCGATAAAACAGCTGTTACAGAAACTTCAAAGATGGTGACGCGCATTTTATAGTACCATCTCCGGCGTAGGTACTTATTATGCGTACCATAAATGTAGAATATGTTTTATTAGCATAATCACAGTTTAAACATCAATTAACAATCGAATATTCTAGCAGTAAGTGTACAATTTTATACTCCGAATAATTTTCTCATGGTAACAATAAATAAAAATAAACATTCTACATGTTTACATGGGACATTATAAATTGCCTGTTTTCTTTGTAATTCGTAGATGATGTCAACAAGATACATTTCTTTCATATCTGGAATAGTAATAGCCTCGCTAACATGGGCTATCAGTTTATATCTCTATTCAAGACTCTCCCAAAATGCTAACACTTTCAATCCAACGATGCTGACACTGGAGAGATCCAAGTTGTTAAGACAATTTGATCACAACGTATACAGCGATCATGAACTCGGGCTACGTGATAATCGCGTATTTCGTCGTGATAAAGACACCCTGGTTGATAAAGGGACCTACAACTTAAAAGGAAGGAATTTCAAGAACAGCGAGAAACTTTTGCAGCAATTAATGCCTGTACCTGTGAAACCCACCGTTACTTTAGGGCAAGGTACTTTTGTATTTAAATATCCAACCAAGTTCAACTTTATTTGCGAAATATTCACTTGAAAGGAAGTAATAACTTATTTATAGATTTAGACGAATTGGGAATGGTGAGGAACTTTGATGATCAACAAAAACGAGACGAAGGATATAAGAATTATTCCTTCAATGTTTTGGTATCAGATAACATTAAATTACATAGGCAATTACCAGACACGAGGCACAAATTATGCGCAGCGCAGGAATACTCTGACAAATTACCAAACGCCAGTGTTGTTATATGCTTTTACAATGAACATTATACGACCCTTTTACGGTCTTTACATTCTATCTTCGATAGGACTCCTGCGCATCTTCTGCATGAAATTGTCTTAATAAACGATTGGAGTGACAGCCGAGCTTTTCACGAGAAGCTCAAAACATACGTCGATAATAACTTTGATAATAAAGTGAAATTATTTATGACTGAGAAGAGAGAGGGATTAATCAGAGCAAGAATGTTCGGTGCAAGGAGAGCGACCGGGGAAGTTCTGATTTTCTTAGATAGCCACATCGAAGTAAATAAGATGTGGATGGAGCCCCTTCTCTCGCGAATCGCTTTTTCAAAAACTATCGTTGCTATGCCGGTTATCGATATCATCAATCCTGACACGTTTCAGTACACTAGTAGTCCTCTGGTCAGAGGAGGATTCAACTGGGGCCTACATTTCAAATGGGACAACTTGCCAATCGGTACACTGGTGCACGACGAAGATTTTATAAAGCCTATAAAGTGAGATCATATATTTACATGCTCGTTCTAATTCTTGCACAGTTCCGTCATGTTTATGTTGGTAATTACTACTTTATAGATCGCCAACGATGGCAGGGGGATTGTTTGCAATGGACAGAGAGTACTTTACGAAGCTGGGAGAATACGATCCTGGTATGGATATCTGGGGCGGTGAAAATCTGGAAATATCATTTAGAGTAAGACGAAAAAATCGATACAATTTTATCGATTTCTTATATGAGAAAAATTTTATCTTTTTTTTTTTTTAAATTTATCTCGAAAATCTACTCCCGACACATCATCGTAGGGAATGGTTTCCCGCATCTCTCATTAAATTTTCATCCAAATCGTTGGAGCGGTTTTCGAGATATTATATACACCATCAAACGGTGCACCGCGTACACACCTTTACGTTTTTACTCAAATCTTTTACGCACATAGAGATATTTAGACTTTTATTTTTTTTTGTGCTAAAGCTCATAAAATAACGATTAAAACTAGAAAAAAAACGTTGTCTCTATTGTTGTTTATCACTTTACAATTTGCGTTTGAAAGAAGGCTTCTTTTAGGGTTATCGAGGGTGACCTACCCCTTAAACACCTATTTTTTTCGAATTGAAAGTGGTCTTGTAATATTTCTCAGATCTGGATGTGCGGTGGAAGCATCGAACTGATACCCTGTTCAAAAGTTGGACACGTGTTTAGAAGGCGTAGACCGTACGGCGGAAACGATCGACAAGATACTATGTTAAAAAATTCATTGCGCGTGGCACACGTCTGGTTAGATGACTACAAAGATTACTTCTTAAAGAATGTTAAAAAGGTCGACTACGGCGACATTACAGAAAGATTACGTTTACGAGAGAAATTGAACTGTAAGAACTTCGCCTGGTACTTAAAAGTCGTGTATCCCGAATTAACACTACCGGACGACGACAAGAACAGATTGAAAGACAAATGGGCAAGGATGGAGCAGAGACCGATGCAACCTTGGCATTCGAGGAAAAGAAATTACACGGATCAGTATCAAATCAGATTTGCCAATTCCGCGCTATGTGTTCAGAGTGAGAAGGACATCAAAACGAAAGGTTCTAAACTAATTTTATCGCCGTGCTTGAGAATTAAGTCGCAGGTAATTAAATACAAAATAGTATGTCTTTCTGCAAATAGATTTATTGCTTCGAGTCGGTATAATTTATTATTATGTGGTCCCTTAAATGTAGATGTGGTACGAAACGGACAAGAACGAATTGGTACTTGGTCAAATGCTTTGCATGGAAGGCGCAGAGAAAGTAGCAAAGCTTGGGAAATGCCACGAGATGGGTGGTAATCAGGAATGGCGTCATAAGAAAGCTGTAAGTATTTACTGGTTTATTCACGCGAGTGATATGTACTAAGGAAAGAAATTATTTGCGTCTAGAATGGTACACCGATATATAACATGGCAGCTGGTACGTGTTTAGGCGTATTACGAGCAGCGAATGGTTCTCCAGTTATAATGGATCTATGTACTAAACCAAATAAAACTTTGATATCGTGGGATCTAGTGCACTCAACGATACACTCAAAAGAAATTAGGTGACACAAGCTGAAGAGAATGGTAGAAGGAAAGAAAAGGCCGCGAACGTTAAATTAATATACCCAGATATGAATAAAATATGTGATACTTGTATATCTCGAAGAATGCATGTACAATGCAAGCGAATGTGGAATGTGAAGATAGATTTAAAAAAAATCTTTATGTTACATTTATACTATTTTATATTGCAGGATCAAATGAACCATGACATTACAAGTGAAGAAAATGTTGATATTGTTGTTTATATATGTATATACTTGTACACTTGTTATACGCTTTTATTAACATTAGTTTACAAAATAAACAAAAATGTTTGCGCAACAGATGCCACTATTTTTTTCTTATGGTAAATGGCCCGCTGATTTAGAAAATGTGTAAAAAAAAATTTCTATGGATACGTTTTGGAGACATCGATAGGAAAACTTTTTACCTGCCTGTCCAAAGGGTGATCCCACATAATTGCGAATATCTCGGATTGCGAATAACCGATATGGTCCGAAATTGTCTCAAATTAAAGATAATTGAATCACCAACAAATTTACCTGACAAAATTTTTAAATCCGTTCAGTAGTTCAGGTGAAATCGATGGAAATATGCGAAAAAAGTCATTTTTTTCGACCGAAATTGACATCGACAATTCATTTAATCATCTGGGAAAAATCGAAATCGTAAAAACATCCCCAGTTACTTATTTTTTATGTTGATCTTGCACTTTTTCGAAGAAAACAAGCTGCTGCTGAAGAAAATCTCTGGATAAATGCCGAAGCTACCCAGATAGCACAACGTCTGGTAAAGTCTTAAAGACGTCCAGAAGGTGTCTTAAAGACGTCTTGTTACAAATCAAGACGTTCAGACCTAAAATGGACATAAACTAGACGTCTCTAATATCTGGGTAGAGACAATGGTGTGAAAACACATAAATTTCATTTTCTCTCGGATTTTGTGTTTTTTTTCAATTTTATTGTGTTATTTCCATTTATTTCATTCTGTACAGTTTTTCAAGTATTTTGTTAATATACAAGGGGGGGGGGGGGGCAAGCGAATGTAATCCCTAGTTTGATCTCGCACAAGTCCCCCCCTCGAGTGTGAACTCACCGCGCCAGGAGGTCACCTTGGTGGTTTTAGTGACCCTCCCCCGAGAGTTGGGAGTATCCGTGGGGATTTCCACCAAGTAAAAAAAAGACCTATCACGCAATGTAATTTTGTGTCACACTCGGAGGGCTCGCGATCACCCTTACCATTTTCGAGTCACACCCAACGTTATCGACTCAATCTAAAATACGATTACAATGCTACGAGTGGTAGGAATTAAAATTAAAATTTATAGTGATATGACTAATTTCAAGAAACATGTTGCGCAATTCCATTCACTAATAGATTTTCGTACATGAAATAAATATATTGTAACATCAACAATGATTAATGAACACAAGAAAATAGTGATTTTATATAATTTATACCGGCCTGAATAAATTTTAGCTTCCCCATATTGGCAACATTGAAGATTCAAATATACGAAGTGACGTTGGCCAGCTTTCCGGTTTCGATCGCTCTTTCAGTATAGCAAGATGGCTGATCAGGTATGTGTCCGACGTTAACAACACAAATATGGACTGTCTTTTCCATTTAACCGTAGTATTTATTAAATATTACGAGCACCGTCGTTTCTACCGTGATAGTTAATAATGGAGAAAAAGAATCGGTTACTTCAGGATCTTATTAAAAGGTTGTGGCTTATAACGTAAATGCTGCACGTGGTTAGACCGTTCGGAGTCGATACTTGAATTTAATAGCAGCGCTTCACACTCGCGAAGATAATATTCAGTACTCAAAACTGTCTTTACGTTTATAGACCGAGCGTGCGTTTCAAAAACAACCGACGATCTTTCTTAACCGAAAGAAAGGTCTGGGCCCGAAAAGGAGGAAGCCTATGAGATACAGCCGCAATGTCGGTCTTGGGTTCAAAACACCTCGCGAGGTAAGCAAGCGTTTACTCGTTCGAAAGTAATAACAGGAATACGCCATTTCTACCTGGATGCTACCTCTCAGGCTCTCGAAGGAACTTACATTGACAAGAAATGCCCATTCACTGGCAACATTTCTATCAGGGGACGCATTCTCACCGGCGTCGTGCAGAAGATGAAGATGCAACGGACCATTGTCATACGCAGGGATTATCTCCACTATATCAGAAAGTACAACCGTTTCGAGAAACGCCATCGTAACATGAGCGTACATCTTAGTCCTTGCTTCAGGTTGGTATTATAACTATTGGATGTAGTGTTAGAGTTATTAGACTTTAATGATGATATTGACGACGGTCTTCTGAAGAACAAATTGAAGAGACTTCGTCTTCTGAATGGAAATTCACGCATAATGCTACATATTCAATAAGCGAAATTATCTTCCACTATTCTACTGTTGTTGTTGGTGTTTGTTACAGGGACGTAGAGATCGGTGATGTAGTAACTATCGGGGAATGCAGGCCGCTCAGTAAAACAGTGAGATTTAATGTCCTGAAGGTCTCCAAAGGAACAGGATCGAAGAAGAGCTTCAAGAAGTTCTAAGATTTTAGAGACTGCAATTTATGGTTAGTAATACTTTTGAACTCTGTACAGAGCCACAGAATATGCATTGAATTTTGATAAGGACGCTTCAAAATCTTAATGATGAGAATAACGACGGTCTTCTGAATTAATTACAATGAACGACATTAAATCGTATTCTGAATGTAATCAGCAATTCTTTTTAATCAGATTTACGAAATTACAATCCAATGTCTCAGTCATATATGTTATCTGTTATTATAGGCGAGCGTGGCGGTGTAAATTGAAGGAAGTAACAGACAGGTTACAAGAAATGTGAATTACCATCTTGATTTGTAACTTACGACATTTGAAAATAAAGGAAATCTTTTCTTACGCAAGACATTTTATGCTTAACGATGCGACATCCTTTTCGCGATCCTGATGATAAATAAATCTTAAAGGATTTATCGAGCAAAGCATAAGATACTGTGGAAAAATATATTTCTATAGAATTCAACGTGGAAAATAGTCACTTTATCAAAACCATATTTTACATAACCTTAAAAGTCGCTCAATAAAACATTTATAGCGTATTCAGACGGTCACACTGGTGCGTACTGAGTGCGACTTTTAGCCAATTGGTAACGAAAGAGTTCGCACTCAGTGCGCACTAGTGCAGGGTGCCGAATCTACTATTATTGTCGCATTCACATTATCGTAAAACATAACCATAAAATAAGATGATCATTGAATACTTCGTTATACACTCTCTTAAAGCAGTAACAATAGTGTGAATACAAAACGTACAAATTCATCACAAACGTCGCGAAATATCAATATGTTTATCCTCGGTAGCACTGGTATAGGATAAAGGTAATAGAAATCACTTAGTGTCGCGCAAACCTATAAACTCTTATTCTTACGACTTAAAAGAATATGCATACCTCCTAATCGCTCTGTACAACATCCTTACAGGTAGCTCAACTGCCAACAGGCACATCTTTGGCAATCCCTGTTTTAGGTATATAGTATTCACGTAACGTTCAATACAATTAGGCTCAAGTTCAGTAGTGTACATACAGTGGGGGACAAAAGTATGTGGATACTTTTAAAATCGTATATCTTGTTCAAAATTGGTCCAAACAACTTGGGTTTTTTTTTTTGAGAAGCTGGAAAGATTAGTTTGCTAAGGCCGAATTCCACTTACGCCCAAATCGCCCGTGATTTTCATTAAGCTAGGTTTTCCCGTACGCGACTGGACGCATCGTCAAGAATTTCAAAGTCGATTTTCTCGAAAATGAAACGCAATAATAAAAAATTTTATTCTTTTATTTCGACTTATTTATTTGTCATAAATCAAAATGGAAGAGTAACTTTTTTTTCATATCGTGCTTTATTTTCGAGAAAATCGACTTTGAAATTCTTGACGTTACGTCTAGTCACGTACAGCAAAATCTAAGTGTGACGTGTTTCGTCGTTTTGAAAAAAGTTGCATTTGGGCGGAATAGCGAAAAAAATAGTAGTGGTCATTTTTTTTTCAACTTTTTTGTGAGCCTATAATGAAAATTCAGAAAAAAAATTAAAATTCTGTTTGTAGATTTAAGCAAGTAAAATCGCGAAATTCTCGAAATCAGCAATTTTCGACCTTATTCTGCGATCTTTAAGCGTTTATAGTTCAGGGCAACGTTAACCGATTTTGATGAAATTTTAGGTCTGTATGCAACTTACTTCAATCTACAAACGGGGCTTTTGAATTTTCATTACAGGCTCACAAAAAAAGTTGGAAAAATGATCTTTCCTATTTTTTTGCTACTCCGACCAAGTACAACTTTTTCCAAAACAACGAAACACGTCGCTTAGCAAACTAATCTTTCTAGCGTCTCAAAAAAACTCGAGTTCTTTAGACCAATTTTGAACAAGTTATACGATTTTAAAAGAATCCACATTCTTTTGTCCCCCACTGTACTCGCAACTCTTCTATATAACACTAATGTATCGAAGAAATAATCACAAAGGCACTTTAACATACGCATCATACTATTCAACATCGCTCCTCCATAGTAGCCCATTTACACGTTCACGTTAATTAGTAGAAAATTTACGTTATTCGTATATTCCTAATATAAGAGAACAATATCTTTTTATGCCAATACAGACGGTGTAACAACAAGTAAAAGAGTTTCTAAATCTATCTCTTAATACGATCTCACTTGTTCAAGAAAAATATACTCTCCAGTAGTGTCATGATATCGTTGTAAATCTAATGAATCGAGCAACTTGTACATCACAATAACACAGTTCCTTGCTAAAGCATTACTAATGATTAGCAGTCGAGTGATTTTTAATCGAGAATTCAGCTATGTAGAGTATGTATAGAATAGGTCCCGCGAAGCCTAATAATAACGAAAATCCGAGGAGCTGCGTCCAGGATAATCCGCAGTCATCGCCAGAACATTTAAACGTGTCCGTTAAGTAAGAGTTATTCAAATTACTCTCCGCTGAAGTAAGCAATTGATCGCACTCCGAACTAGCTATTTCCAACGAATTGTTACTGTTATACGAGGACAAAGGTTCGCACACCGAATTCAATATAATCGCATTGATCTCTGCCCCTGGCAGCTCAGTTACATTCTGACTTCTCATCAGATCCGACGACAAATCTCTTTGTATACTCACTCCTTCTTCGTTCGAACCTGGCATAGTTACTTCGCTTTGATCCGTCTGGCCGCTTGGAGACTGTTGGAAAGTTTCAGTCAGCAAAGAGAACGGTTGTATAGGTACTTTGATGAAGCGTCTGGCGTGTATTTCATTCTCTTTGTGAATCTTGTTGATCCTCTTCAACTCCGATATCTAAAAGCCCAGTTTATTAGTCACTCTTATAGCAATTTATTCTGTTTCCTTTCTGCTATCATTACCGTGCATCTATATCGTAGCGCCAAAGCCTGCAAAGTGTCCTCCGACTTCAGTGGGACGTTTATCACTTCCACTTTACGTGGCAGCGATGCAGCCTTAATACGTGGTTGCAGTGGAATGTTGCTTTCATCTCCGCTGTGCTCGTCGTCGGAATATAAAAGAACATAGTGCGGGGAACCTTCCCTCTGGCTTCCACGTTGATGAACCATTTGCCTGAAACAAATTGCTTCGACATGAACACACAGGATTAAATCACAGGCTCTGGGTCATCTTCCAGAGTATAACGGCGTGACGCGTATAATTTCGTTAAGGAAATGACTCAATAATAAATTGAGTTAATAAATTTGGTTGAAAAAAAATTCCCGATTTTAAAGAAATTTGGTTAATAAATCAACGCGAATGATGTTAATTCTTATCACCGATGCTGCGTGTGACGTTAAATAAGCGATCTGTCAAACTTCGCCTCGAACCTAATCAAGCCTGTCAATTACCTCGCACTTTACGGCCGTTTCTACAGTTTCTTTGTTAATCTTTGTCACTCGCCATACGCACCACTCGAAATTACGTCACATTTCGAAAGAAAAGTTTTATTTGGATTCTGCACGGATCGCGAGCTTCTTTCGCTGACCATATGTAACTTATCGTAAAGAAGTGAGGTTAGGTTCGCTATTGTGAATATTCTGAAGTCCAAAGTTATGTCGGCTGCAAGGAATTTGACGTGGAGTTTTTCGTACTGATTATTCTTCAAAATGATGCGATTCTCGAAGGAGGGTGAGACGCTGAAGGACAAATCCAAATGCGCCAGCCTCCGAGCGAACTTGAAAATGTGTTTATTGGAGACCGAGTGCTGTAAAACTGTAAGCCTTTATGCCGAACTGCTACGGCTATCCTAACCCTTTAGCTACAATCTATCTGCTATCAGAATGTTTATAAATTCCTCGCCAGCGCGATATACAATTCTTTATCATTGTATATATACAGAGATACGGGTTCGAATACATTTCTTTGAAGGATTGGTTTTCAATGGTGTGATTTAGCTACTCTGTTGCAGCACAAACGGACCCCAAGGGAATGCCTTCGTACAAAGGATAAATCTGTGCCCGATGAGTGCTACGCACTGCGTCAATCGTTTTACGAATGCAAGCATTCAATTGTAAGTGGCATTAACCAGAAATAAATAAAGCTAGCTGCGTTAATTTGCGTAATTTGTGTTTCAGATAGATGGAAGGCGAAGGTTCAGGGGCCCCAAAGGTTACTAATATTCTCCCATATATATCAAACTTGTGTAAATATCCAGTTTAAGTCTCCTGTTGTACATTATACAGTTATCTCTGTTCCGAGTGCTTTGTCGATAGAATTGCACTCATGATGCTAAACGAGCGTACCTCTCGTTCGACGCTCTGCTGGCTCTGCTGGAATTTAGGCAAGAGTCGTAAAGAGAAAGCGTAGCTCGTGTGTCGAATATTAGAAGTGATTTATTATTACTTAATCGTATATTCGTTGTACATGATATAATAAATCTATCGTAATTGCGAAGTACCAATGTATCGTACAATCTCGTCCCACGAAACAAACGTTCTGGATCCATGGTCGGATCCAGCGGGTAATCGACAAACCGATTGGAAAGTTACCCTGAAGAGACGTACTCCCATGCGGAGCGAAAAATCTGTTTCTCGTAAAGAGACTTGTGCAGGCAAAGAATCGTCTTGTATTTAACGGCGCTTTCCCGCCAATGGACAGAACCAATCACGCGCCGCGCAATTTAAACGGCCGCGGCGCGAGCCCGCGCCGCGCTAAGCCGCGCGCGGACGCGTGCATCCCGTTCTGGCGGCGATACACGCGCGGGATCACAGTAGAATCGCGAGTTTCATCAATGTCCATCGTCTTATATTTAAGAGTGTCTTGTTCCACGATTTGTTTCAGCGAGTTACAAAGCGACGTATTGTAAGTATACGCCGTCGGGTTCCTTAAAAATCTAGTACGGTCTTTTACTGATCGCGCCTGCGCAATCGTCCTAGCTATTGTCTGTATGCAACAAGCGTATATTCACTATACGTTTACAACTTTTTTTTTATCAATGTTTCCTTTTGTACTACAATGCCGTTTCACGCTATTCGTTCTCTTTCTCTCTAGAACTTCTACGGGCACCTAAGAAAGATTTGATTAAGCTTGCCCCGCGCATTCCGACAGATCTACGATTACTTCTCCCAGGACAAAAATTAACGGGAGACCTGCCCTTTCGACTTGGCTCAGCGACTCGACAAGGTACAAATTCAAAAGTTAAATAGCGATCAAATATCCATTCGCTTGCTTCGCCGGCACCTCTGCGCGCGATTCGCTCAATTGATGCTTACCATTAGGGCTGGGACTATTCGAATAATTTGATATGCGAATGCTAGGAATAAACTTCGAATATTTGAGTATTTTAATGTTATTATTCGAATACATCGGTATTCGAAGAATACTCAGATATTCGAAGTTTATTCGTAGCATTCGAATACTTGTAAAATATTCGAATAGTCCCAGCCCTACTAACAATAAGCGAACATTGACACTGGCAGCGCTGAACTGATACGTGTTAGTAAGCATCCGTTGAGCGAATCACGCGCAATACTATAGTATTCGAATACTTAAATATTCGAATAGTATTCGAATACTTGGATATTCGAATTATATTCGCCAAATAATTGAGCAACTGAAGTATTCGAATATTTGAATACCGAAAAATTCGACAAATAGTCCCAGCCCTATTTACTATTCACCTCGATAAAATTATCCCAGCCGCGTCGCCATTTAAGTTTCGAAATCGTGTTCCATTCGTTGTCATCAGCGTTATCATCGCTCTCCGCGATCGAAACCCGCGAGTATCGACAATCCGTGTAAGAGGATATGTAATATCAAACGTGTGAATGTAATTGATAAAAGAGTACAGAGCTCCGTCGAGCCCCTCGGTAGCCTCTAACCGTCGAGTAGCGGTCTCGCCTAAATAGATCTCGAAGAGTTAGCATTTCAATTAGTTATTTCATCGACGATTATTCGCTTCGTTCGTTGTGTGATATATACGGCATCCGTTCGAATATCACAGTTCATCGAGTATATGATATGTAGTTAGCGATTTAATCGATAGTCGTTCGATAGTAGTAGTAATAAAAGTTGCCTCCCCGAGTCCTAGGTACGCGCGGGGAGGCGGCCGCGTCCCTCGGTGCCGAGCGACGATTCGCGTATACGTACCGCATTGACGTTCAAACGTCGTGATGAAATGTGTAAAGTCGAAAAATACAAACTGGCCAGAGGCGCTAGTTGCGGAGTAACTAGACGCGGGCATGCAGCCCGAAGCGTACAGATTCTCATCGAGATTTCCCTAAAGCGTATACGAAAAAAAGGTGCCCTCGCGATTGCTACCCCGCGCGCGGGGTATCACAGTGGGGTAGCCCGACTCCCGTCGGCCGTCCAACCCCCCGGCGGGTGTCTCGTCTCGCGAAATCCCAAGACTCGCGATAACGCCGGCCGTACACCGGCTACGATAAAGTCGTAAGCGGCGTGTTATGACACGCGAGGCTCGTAACGTCGCGGTGTCGCGCGCTGGATGTAAGAAAATAACTGACTTTAGAAAACCGGAAATGATAAGATCGTGCCGCCGGTGGGCCACCGGTGTTGCTGGCATTTACGATCGAACGGAACGAGCCCTGAAACAGATTACACCCTTCTCGCGTAACAATGCTTCCTCCGGCGCGTTTCCCTCTGGTGAACGCGATCTCCTCCCTTGTATATGCCAAGGCTATTTAGACGCTTATCGACTAGGATATCGCGATTAGTCAACGGGCGCGCGGACACTGCGCGCGTATGGTCGTATTCGTTGCTTTAACGCGAGCGAACGACTGGCAACGTCCCCGTGGCGCTCGAGGTTTCAAAGAAATATACGTCGCTTGGTAGAGGCTTCATAAGGTGGCCCGGTCTGACCGTGTGCCAGGATTGTTGCCGCGTCGTCCGCGTTTCTTGGGGAATCAGAAGCACACCGACGGCCTGTAAAGGCCAGTGTATCCGCATAATCGGGCGCGCAGTGCTGGCAGCAATATCGCCGCCGCTGATAGATTGTCTTGCAGCTGCGAGCACTCGCAGATGAGCAGGTACATCTTGTCGCCCTGCGACATGGATTTGTGCAGCGTGATGCGTCTCAGGCCCACCGATTTCGGCAGGTATCGGTATATCATGCGGGCACCTGGAAGATAGGAAATAGGTCGGTTAGGGTAAAAAGGCCAATAGCTGGACAGTTTAGCTGATTCCGAAGTTTACATCATGGTGTTAGAAATATCTATTGTATTGAAAAGAAACCAAAAGCTTTGCACGTAAAAATGTACAAATTTAAAGTAAAAAATAACTGCAAGTAAAAAAATTAACGTATTTAAGGATAAAATGATGAAAATTCTACTCATAGCCTATATTACCAGTGGATGGACAATAGAGCTAGCAGATGGACAGTTCCGAACCAACAGATGGACGGGTGTGTGGCTAGACTTGTTAGCTATAGTAGCTACCTAGATTAAGTTATTTTTTGTAAAAATGTAGTTTATTTCACCAAAACTAAAAACGTATGGAGTCTTCATTGCCAGAAAACGGTGCAAAAGGTTATAGTCTCAGGCCGCAAATAAAGTGAGGTTATCTCCAGCCTAAAGTGGCCAGATGTCAACGCATGAAGTGACTCGCGCATGGTGGCGTGAAATCGTACATAGAAATACATTTTTCGCGTACAAATTTTTTTTTCGATAAATATGTTAATGTTTTATGAAAGCAGAAACGTTTTTTCTACATAATAAAAAAACAATAATGTAGATTAAAACTCTAGTTCTTTCAATATTAACGATTAACCAACGATTTGTCCATCTGCTGGGCTCTGTCCAGCTACTGGTCTTTTTACCCTACACTATCGAGTGATTATTCGAGGGTCGCCTCGTAGAGGTTTACGTATCCAGGGTGATCCGGTGTTCCGCGTGAATAGCGACACTTTGGGAGGATTCTAGAATCCCGAGGATTGAATACTAAAAAGGTGAAGGACGTGGAGATATCGAGCAGAAGTGTAACTCAAGGTCACCCGTGCCGTCTTCGCGAATCAATGACTCACGCTGTGATCGAACCCTTGTAACCCAACCCAGCTATCCCGACTAGAGTATACCGGGTAACCTCGCAATTCTTGACGCCCCCCACCCATCGATCTCCCTCCCTGGCCTCTTCAGTTCCCACGCGCGGACAATCGGATGGAATTATGTTAGAAGGGTGTCGAATAGAGTACCGGTCCAGTAGAGCCAGTTCTGCTCGAACTTGAGGCCGTCGTCGCCCTCGAACACCTTGAAGATCGAGACGATGTAGCCGGTGGACGGAATCGGTGGCCTCACGCCAGGTGGTTCCAACGGCGGCCTCGCTATGGTGGCTACCTCGTTGAACAGGTCCAACGTGTGACTGGCCGCGTACCGAAGATCCCGGGGATCGAACTTCCGCAGGGCGGCGCATTGGACCTCGTTGTAAAAGTCCACGGGATCCGTGCTCTGCTTGTTTATCAGGTAGTACGTGATAAACGGGAAATCCGCTGAAATCAATTCGCAACACCGGTTCACCGCGTCGTTCTTAGGCAGTTACGTTTAATTCAGTTAATTACAAGTTACTTACAAATTTAATACCGACCGGATTTATTAATAAAATATGTTTCGGTCTTAATTTAGACCGTTATCAAGGAAAGATTCAATATAAAGAACCGAATACTGCGTGAGCTATAGAAATTAATAAATCGTAACGTTCGGAAACGAACGTGCGACACTCGAGTCGGTTGGAAGATGACTGAGGTAAATAGTAGGCAACCCCAAACATCTAGAAGGTGAACGGAGGAATGGCTAGAACGAACCGTTGACCAATATACATATAAATTCAAATTTCCACGCAATACCGTTTAAGAGGAAAACCAAACATTTTTTTGCCCCTATGTCATATTTCATGACCATTTGTAGATGTTCGAGAGCAACAAAACAACAACAAGTAAGATCATAATTGAAAATTATTAGAGAACTACACCATAAGGCTTTTTCAGTAATGTTGCGTAATATTCTTGTATTTTAGGTGTTTCATACCTAAGGTTAACGCTAGGTTGTTTAATCATATGTAGTGTCTCTAAAAGAATTCTCTGATTTAAATTAATTTCTTTATCTACAATTTTAGCATTGTCAAAGTCAAATCTATGATCGTACTCTAATGAATGTTTGGTTAAAGCAGTATTGTTAGAAAGCTTAGTAACGGATCGGCGCAAGAAAGCTCTTGCACAATTAGCGAAGCACAGTGTTTATACAAAGCGATTAGGGCAGCACGAAAACGTATATTTTAGAGTTTATAGATTTAAGTTACAGTTAGAATTGGTATACAACCTGGTATTGTTGGTATTGACCTTGTATATGTACAAGGTCAGACACAATAAATTAACAGTTATTTTACACGACACGTTTGACTAGTTATTACAGAAAACAAACAGCACTTAGAAATTAGTATTGAGCTCAAGCGTAGCACCGATTAGCTGGCGAAGCAAAGTAGCGAAGCGTAGAGTTCAATGCAGTTCGAATAAAGGCTGAAGCAAAGTGCGAGAGAGCGAAAAGTGCGTAGCGTGATTATAGAAGCGTATTAACTGTAGCAGAGTCGCGAACAGAGTCCTCGATCCAGGAAACAGCGCTCGATTTTCTGGAAGGAAGAGAGTCCCCCTTCAATCGATCGCAAGTTGATGAAAGGGGCAGTGATCGACGCTCCACGCGAGTCAGCTGGGCCGTTGCCATTGCCGAATTAGCCGTGGGCCTGGGAGATGGCGTAAGAATGCCGAATTTCTTGAACAGTATGTTGCAAGGAAGAAAAGAAGATATTTCTTTTATGTCCGTAAAGACGCCTTTCTAGATATCTGGAGGTTTGACCAATATTGATTGTAGCCCATGCAAGGGATTGAATATATAATGTTTGAAGCTTTTGACATAGGTATTTTATCTTTGATTAAAGGGAACAAGTGCTTAGCATAAAGCGGTATTTTAAAAATAGTGTGTATTCCGACTCTTCTGAATATTCTTCTTATGTCTTTCGAAATGTTATTACAAAAATTCACAGTTAATTACGTTCAATTCAGTTCACGAGTTATAACTAGGGAATTCAATCCCGGGATCGTAATCCCGAGATCCCGGTGTTTTTTTGGATTCCATTTTTATATTTTTCAGTCGTTTATAAAGTAATTTACGTTTTTAAAAATTCTCGAAATTCTCAGGATATGTTATAACTAATTACATCAAATCCCGGGAGTTTTAGAATCCAAAAAACAGCCGGAATCCCGGGATCCCAGGATTACGATCCCGGGATTGAATTCCCTAGTTATAACACATAATCGGAAAATAACCGGATTTTCAGGAGTCAATTACACCCCCTTAGATTGGATTTGAGCAGCAAACACAAATTGCAATCAGGAGGAAATCCCCTACATATTCTCAAAGTTTCAGAACTCTTTGAATTTCCGTCTTCGGGATCTTCCCTTGTAAGATAGAAATACAAAGCAATGTAGGTAGTATTTTATTTATTAAACCTGGCGTTATTAACCCTCTAGGGACGAGTGGGACTCCAGAGTCCCATTCAGATTAACACATTTTTATTTACGTTCTATCAATAAGATCTAAATTTGATAGGTATAGTGACCTTTAGTAGGTAGAGAAGACACTGTTGTACCATCAGAACCCGAAATTAAACTTTTTTTTGTTATAAACAAATTAAAAAAAAAAAATTTTAAAAATTAACGAGTAGTTTCCAAATCCGAAGTATAAAATAGACTATTTTAACGCTCAAAAAAATTCTACGTTAAGTTTAAAACATCCCCGTCCCTAGAGGGTTAAGCACGTTATGCGTTATACGTCAGGAGACCGCCGGTCGAGGAACGCTGTACTAATCTATTACGAGGCGTCGTCGGATTACCATTTTTCTCCATGTTCGTGAGCAGAATGCTCTGAGAGGCGGATGGCGCTATTTCGGCGACCAATTCGGCGGCAGTGTCACGTTGCAGGACCAACGGACGGGAAACCGGAGATTCGACTACGGGGTCCAGGGGCTCCAGGGGCGTCATGAAATGCGCGAGGACGCATTGCTTCGGGTCCTCGACCTCCAGGACCGACAGGGGACTTCCTGCCCGCTTCTTGTCAGCTATGGGCGCGTGCTGGAACGAGTCGGAATAAAGCTGTGGTTGGAAAGAAAACAGACGATTAATCGCTGTGTACAATGTCCGCTTATATTTTCTTCTGCGGTTAGTTCGTCGGGATGGCCGAAAAAACCGCGGCCAATTTTCTCTGCGCTCGCTCCTCCGAGAAATCAGGGTCAAGGTTCTGTCCAACTTCCACGTGAATTTAATAGCCGCGTTGGGTTGCTGGTGAAAACTTATTTTCTCGTGTGACCGCGCGCGTCGTTCACGATCATGCTAGCACGTCATTCATTAGACCCGCGTTTGTTGTGCACCGCCTCGGTGGCCACGCTTTTATCTATTTTTAAGCGTTTGAGGCCGGGCCAGCAAGGTCGCCGTTGGTCGCGGTTACCGGGTCCCTAAGGCCAATACCTCGAGCGTTCTGGTTTCAGCAGGTGTATTCCCGATTAATCGTAACTTCGCCGCGGCTGACAGAAAATCCCCCACCCCGTTCGAAATAATTGTCGTCGGCCGTGGAGTTATATCGCGAACCGACGCGTAGACGCCAACGCGATGCATCATCGTCACGGGCACCGTTTCGGGGAACCGCGTATTATTCCACCTACCGAAATCCGTCGACCGATTCGCGGTGCTGCGAAAGCGCGCTCTCAGCTGATCGATCATCGCGCCGCGTGCAAGCCTCTAACGGCCGGACGGACGTGAATCGTGAAATATATCGTTCGCGGAACGACGTATGACAACCGGCGTGTAATAAAATGTTGGTCAGCAATAGAAGGAACGCTGCTAAACGCTCGCGGGTGGAAATGGTACTCGCGTGCATCTGCGATCTAGATTCTTTGGTTAGCAAAATTTCGAATATAGGGTAAACGCACCAGTAAATGAACACTTAAGGCTAATGAATGAACACGTTTATAAAATTATCTTTGCAGCGCGATTGATTCCTCGTGCTGCAAAAATTGCTTGGATATGAAGCAAGAAATTAGAAGAGGTCTCTAATTAATTAGTTGCTTATTTTAATTACTTATTTGATTACTTTTAATAAAAAATGTCCATTCACTGGGACGTGTTCAGTTACTGGTACATCCACCCTACTGGCTTTGGTAACTAGGTGCCCAGTCAGTGGTTCGCAAAACACGGATGTTGCTGACGTCTGTCCGCGAACTTAGGTGAGGAAGTTTTTTTACATACCGCCTCGTCATTGGATAGCTTAGGTTTCGACGAAGGTTTTGTTAGTTGAAACAAGCTTGTACAAAACTCAACACACATACCGGAACTCCTGCCGGTAAAAACCGCTCGAGGGACGCGAGGGGAATGATGAAACAGTCTCGGTCCAGGGTGGCCAGGGAGATTGGTTCGCCACGCGGCGGGCTGTTTCCGGAAACCACCAGGGGCGTGTACGCGCCGGATGCCCGGTTCCCGCTGAAGGAGACCTGTGGGGCACCATGCAACGCAGGATAATTAACTCTGGCCAACTTGGGAGATCCATTAGTTCTCTCTTTTAAAAGTTAGCCGAAAATCCTATATAAATATCTAACAATTCTTGGCGAGGAAACGTTTTACAATTGGGGATGAAGCACTTTACCCAGGAGTGCACGCTTGAGGGGTTTATTAGGCCCGTTTAACAATAGGATTGACACTCAGTCTAGCTTTCAGATACATTGATTGCGTTCCACATACACAAAAAATTAAAAAAAAAAAATTAAAATCGACTTCAAAACTAAAAAGTAAAGAATAATTTTTCCCTTATTTAAAGTAGGCTCTCAATGTTTTTATGTCGACGCCTCGTCATTTGCGCTGTGTAAATTCGACGCTGAGTTAAAATATTGAGAGTCCTACATTAAATAAGGGAAAAAATTATTTCTCACTTTTTAGTGCGTTTTTATTTTTTTGAAGTCTGTTTTAATTTTTTTTTAATTTTTTATTTGAGTTTTTTATTTATATATTGACACAATATGCTGAGGAGATATGCACGTACGCGCATAAAATAACAATAATAATAAGGTGACAATGGATTTTATTAACCACTGGTAAAATATTGAGCCAATATTGATTCAGTACGGGATACGACCACCGCCCTCTTTCGAATAAAAAAAGATCATCAAAGTCGGTCCATATGCTGAAGGTTTATGTGGGGACAAACATAAAAAAAAATATATTCGGATCGAATCTATAACCTCCTCCTTTTTGAAGTCGGTTAGAAAAAATAAGTTGTTTGTTTAATAATAATTTTTCGTCATATACTATGGAGTAATATCAATCTTCGTTTAAATCTATATTGTTCGAGTGTTAATAAAGAGTATTTAAACATAGATTTTTCTATCTCCTGGTCAATCAATGTTACTTTTTACTGGTGGTTCATGACCACCCCACGTGGACATTTGTGTTTCAAAATTTGACGCGTGCACTACCGGGTTAACGACACCATCCAAGACTACAAAACCTCACCCACCTTCACAAAACATAAACGCGCTTCTGTTTAACCCTCTAGGGACGAGTGGGGCTCCAGAGTCCCATTCAGATTAACACATTTTTATTTACGTTCCATCAATAAGATCGAGATTTGATATGTATAGTGACCTTTAGTAGGCAGAGAAGAAATTGTTGTACCATCAGAACCCGAAATTAAACTTTTTTTTGTTATAAACAAATTAAAATTTTTTTTTAAATTAACGAGTAGTTTCCAAATCCGAAGTATAAAATAGACTATTTTAACGCTCAAAAAAATTCTACGTTAAGTTTAAAACATCCCCGTCCCTAGAAGGTTAAAATGAAACATCAATAGCCGCAGAAATCTTTTCTTGATCCTCTTGAAATAAACCCGCCTCCAAAAATGTCAATATCCCCTCAGCAAAGTCGAATTGCAAACACACACGATTCGTCTGCCCCTCCGTGCTCACTTCCACGTCCCAGTGCACGAGCAATAGGTTGATCAGCCGAATTATCGCGCTCCTGCTCGGCAACCGAAGCTTGCCTCCTGCGGTACTGCCGCGCGGTAGTTTCGGACACGTAGCCCGAGCGTTAGTTTACTGCTGATCGTAAACAGAAAGTGGCGCGCCGTCGATCCCACTCGTATTTACCAGCGCTCCCGCCTGAAACCGTGGCTGTTGCATTTTTAACGGCCTTGTGGCCGCTGAACGGCACCCCCGAGTAACAAGTGAATTCTAAAGTCGACACCGACGTCTCTAGATGTAGGTTAACGCGGTTCCTTTCATTGTTGCAGCGCCAGGGGTATTTCCAGGGTGACGTGTCGTGATTTATGGCGACATGCGAATGCCTTGTAACCGTCCTCCTGACATTTTCGAGGGGGTTACACCATACAGCGTAACATTCTCGACGCTGTTCGCGCGAGGAGCTTCAGACGGTGAAGATCGCGGAGATCAAGGGGGGAGTTGAGCGTGTCGTAGCTTCTGGGGGTGGGCCCAGAGCGAGGGGATGAATCTGATTCCAAGTTGTAGCTTCTTCGGCGCGCGAACCGTTCCTTTCAATCCAGAGAAAGCATCGTAAGCCATATCCTATTGTATAGAAACCTGGAGTTCTCATCCTGAACTCACAAGGGGACCTTCAGGACTGGCAAACTCAGAAATTGTTTATACTTAGTGTACGTGAAGGTCTTCACTCGGACTTTAATTTCCCGAAGCAGTAAGGCGCGCTTCCCATCCAAATTCGAGAAAATCGACTTTGAAAAATATGGAGTTCCCTTGTATATATTTGATAGAAATCGATGACCAACGAACATCGTGGCTCTGTACGTAGCGCTCCCGACTAGCAAGCATGAGGTCGTCATTTCGAATCTATAAAACTATCGGCACTATTTTTTGTTTATTCATTTGAATACCTACACCTTTCACATGCAAAGTTTATAAAATTCATGCTAATTAACAGATATGTAAATATCTGTTATATGTTTGGGTGTACGGTGTATACCAGTGCTCCACCTCCCAGGAGATGGACATCACTTTCAATTAAAAACACACATCTTATGTAAAATTGTCTCTTGCTTGAAAAATCGTACTTTTTATTGCACATATTAATTTTTCAATAGGAATATTTACAATATTTAAAAATTAATATGTGCAATAAAAAGTACGATTTTTCCAACAAGAAACAATTTTAAATAAGATGTGTTTTCAAAAGGTATTCAAATGAATAAACAAAAAATAGTGCCAATAGATTTAGATTTGAACTGACGACCTCATGCTTGCTAAGTCGGGAGCGCTACGTACAGAGCCACGATGTTTGTTGGTCATCGATTTCTATCAACTATATACAAGGGAACTCCATATTTTTCAAAGTCGATTTTCTCGAATTTGGATGGGAAGCGCGCCTTACTGCTTCGGGAAATTAAAGTCCGAGTGAAGACCTTCACGTACACTAAGTATAAACAATTTCTGAGTTTGCCAGTCCTGAAGGTCCCCTTGTCAGTCGCGAGTATTATTACTATTAGTTATTTACTTTTCTTCCGTTGAATGCGCAACAGCGCGTGAAACCCCCCCCCCCGCGACTTACGCTGCAACCGGTGCCCAATTGCTGGCAATTGATAATCGTTTCCAAAAAATGCAGCACGCGATTCCAACGCAGATGTTAAAACCTGTGACGTTCGAAAGCCAAGGGGCGACGTATTCCCAAGCTCGGTGTGTTCTTGAGAATTATTAGGACCGGGATCCTCTATCCAGTGCATCTTGGAAATTCGATTCTGAAACTCGCCAGCATCTCGGCCAGGGATATCCGCCAAGGATAAATATCAGAATGATATCCATGACAGGATGCGCACCTTGCACGCGAGGCTCTCTAGTTACTCGATAGCTCGATCCTCCGCGGTGACATCCAAACTAATTTCCATTCTAATGCCGTGTCCTCTCCTTTTACTTTTCAGCGGAGGCACTCCGTTGCTTCCTGTTCGGTGCGCGAGCCCGTTTCACGTTCGGGAGGAGATACGTCGCCGTTCCAGCGCGCATTTACATTCGTGGAGGAACCGAGGCGAGGTACACCGCAGCCTGGCATGTATCCTGTACACATCCTCCGTGCTCCATCCAGCCGAAGATGCTGTAAAAGTTCACCTGACAGACGGTGAGTCGCTTCTAGCCGACAATTTCTCGAATTCGCCCGAGTGCAGCCGTAAAACTTTAACACTGTTGCTGCACGGGAATGTATCGCAACGATATCCGCAGTCGATACAGTTGTCCATCACGCGTCTCTCCGCCGGAATGGCGCTTTTTATTCTCCGCAATCAACGTTAGAAACACCCCATTCGCTGCGCACCGCGTTAGCCAGCGAAATGGCACAGAACGACCTTGATTACTCTCTTCAAACTCGCAGTTCCACCCACTCCACTGTTACAAGGGATGCTCTCCAGCTGCCTATTGCTATCCACCGCTCCGCTAAACACCCAGAATATAGTCCCCTTAGGTTCGAGGAGTGGAAACCAACCTCGACTCGAACGTCCTTGTAAATAACGTAAATTGATATCAGGCGAGCATTTTCCGTGACCTGTCCCCACGAGTCTCTTTCCTTCGACTCTCTCATTTCCCACAAAAGTACACCCCTGCGGGTCTTCTCCATTCCCCAGAAACTACCCCCGCTTGTAGCGACCAACGCGAAGGCTGAAGCACGGGGTAACTTCCAGCTAGCAGAGATAAGCTTGAGGATCCATCTTCCAGTTTCAGGCGGCCGCTCTCCAGCTACTCCCGAAAATCCGCTCCGGGCGCGGTCCGCATCGGCGATCCAGGGAGGAATTCGGGCTGGGTCGGGGGTCCGGAATGGGCACAATGAGCGGCGGATATCGGGCATAGTCGGTCGGCTGCCAGGAAATTTATGGAACGTCGCGAGATCCGCCTTGGCGTGCAATAAGATAGCGAGTTTGCGTGCTGGTCAGGCTAGGCCGGGCGTAGGTGTAACTTTATGCGGCCCGTTCCGTGCACCGCCACTCGTTTCCTCCATAATCCACCCGGAAACTATACCGTGTTCATAGGTACTCCTCCCTTCTCGGCTACGTGTCCGCGCGTACGTGCACCCTGGCCCCCGAGGCGTGCACCTCCCGCTGAAATATCGTCACGAGTGACTCGCGTCCGGGCCGGCCGTGTTTCAGGTAGCCACTAGTCAATAGCCAGGGTTACTTGCACGTGGGGGATGAGTTGCGGCGTATAATTTCCTTCCACCGCTGGCTCTTGCTCGCTCGACCATTTGCGAAGGGAAAAAAGCAACGTGCCCACTTTCCTCCGCGGCCTCCAGCTGGCCACGCTTTAATCGCGACCGGCACGATAACCGCATCGCGTCCCTGATCCATCGTGGATGTCTGCCTCATCGATACCGAGCTCGGGCGAAATGGGATTTGTAACGGTTCCGCGTGCAGTTGTTTTGTAAGGATTCGGGATTCGCGTCTTTCGTCGACGCATTCCAAGTGCATTAAGTGTCGCTGCGGGTAGATTCGATGGGCTGCGCGTTTCTTCTCGCGTCCTTCGACGCTGGAGGATCGTGGATAGTAGCTGTTCGTAGCTAGTGACTGATTAAATTCAGTCCACGTCCCCTAATTGGCGGCACCTGAGCCGAAACATCTGATTAGTTGGAAGTGAACGGCCGCACGTGCGATCAGGGTGCATCAATACCGTTCGCCTCTTAGGTGGACCCGAGCGGGGATTAATTTAACCATCCTCGGCTTGGTAAACACTGTCTGCAAACTCAGCAGGGATGGGGAGGGTCTTGCTTCTACATAGATGCTTCTTCGCGCTGCTCAGAGCTGCCTCTGTGTATTAATTTCGTTAAGCTCTGCCTGCGTGCGAGCCCGACACCCGTGCACCGGTATTTCTGAAGCTTAACTACTCGTGGGGTGGATAGCAGGTTTTGCTTCCGCTTCTTCCAACTTCCACTTCCCCTGAAACACCCCCGTGTACCCACAATAGACTCTGCCGCTATTAAAAACCTATGCCCCTTCAGACGATACAGCAGCTCGACTAAGGTAAAAGTACCTATTATGAAACATTGTCCCTTTCATGGAACAGTTTCATCATTACTGTAATTTTAATATAGTTTTAGGGATTATTAGGACCTACAAATATGTTTTCAATACATTCGAATATTTAACTTTGTAGATAAATAAGAGTAAATATCATTCTCTCGTGAAAAATATTAGAAAGAAATTGTAATATTAAACACGGTGCCAGCTCTGAGAAATTTTGCTAGCGGCCGAGTTAATACTGATAGGATTCGCGGATTTATTTTTTAATTGTTTTCTTTTAATTTAAATCTTTATATAGCATGTGTAATAGATTATAGGATAGCTTATAGGTTGTAGAATGAATAATTCTACTCAATTTCCGAATTTGAATAGAATTTTATTTATAAAATAGGTGTTCCAAATTGCGTACATAATATTTGTTGGCATGTCGTATTTATCGAACAGAAGAAAAGCGTGTTTCATAATTGGTCGCCCTGTCACTCTAGCCGGTACATGTTTATGAAACACATGCACGAATTTCGTTTAACGTAGTACGTTACTTATATGTTCGCCAAACACGTGCATTCCTTTTTATAAGTTGTTTATACTTACATAAATAAGTAATTAAACACAATAAGTAAGTATTACTATTTTATAAAAAAGTCAAAACCTAACCTCTAAAAAACTGCCATCAGTAGGAACTTCACAGAAATGGTGGCAAGTTCAGCTTGAGAAGGAAAAACAGCAACAATATAAAGATTTAAGGAAAAGAAAGTTACTTGAAGAAAAAAAGAAATTAGCAGAAGAGAAAAAAAGCTTCAAGAAAAGATGAATGCAATTAAGAAAAAAATTAAAATCAGAAGTAGCATAATTTTTCAATATAACTAATTTCATATAATAATTCAGTTCCCTATTTTATTTAAAATAAATAAATAAATACATATCCCCGGTCTCCCAATCTACTGCTCTTTCTCCCGCCTCCTATTCTACTGTAGTTACCTCAGGACGTATATTAAGCCGTTATTATTAAATAGTAATGAATATTAATGAATATTTTTCTAGTTGTTTAATTCCCACCTCAAACAATTTAAAAAAATTTCACTTTGTTCCTTTCATCTTTATATAATTAAAAACCTTAAAAACTTGAATCGAATAACAAAATAATTTTAAAGCAGTATATTTACGCTTTTTCTTCTGTTTCATAATAGGGACATAATTTATGGAACAGCGCTACTGGTGCGGAAATACCGTTTCATAATAGGCACATACGAGTGCTATTAGTATTTTGTTAATAAAATTAATTTTATACATTAGATTAAGTTAGAAAAAGTCATTTTTATTTCTAAAAGAACTAGCCCTCTGTATAGTTAAAAGATTTTTAACATTTTGTAAATTTATTAACTCGAATTTGATGAAAATTCTAATCTTTACAAAATTTCGTTCCATAATAGGTACTTTTACCTTAACAATAGCTGCCCGGAAACCCTCGGCATCCCCGAATCTCATCAAACCCACCCATCTCTATGATCATCGCCACTTCTCTTCTACCAACAACTGGAAGCTGGAGAATTACACACAGTCCTCCGCCAAACGCCATCCACAGACAACAGTAACATACATACGTACCTGTCTAGACGCAGTAGGTGTAGCTGGTTCAGAGGGCTCCTTCTGCTGGCCCAGCAGTTTCCTCCTCGCCTGGTTCGCTGCCCCCGAGCCCTGTCCGGCCCCGCTGCCTCCTCCGCCGCCCCACTTGATCACATGGGGCCCGGAGTTCCTCCTGGGTGGCGGCCCCAGTCGCTCGGTGGGTTCCTCGGGCGGCGAACCCAGGGCACCGCCTGACGGTGGCGTGAGGAACAGGTGAGTCCGGTACCCGAAGCCCTGGTGCTCGTGATCGGCCATCGACGGGATGTAGCCGAACTCTCTGCTCCGTCTAATCGGTCCGCGCGCCCCGACGGCCGTCTGGCCGGCGCCGCGCACCACGCCGAACCGCGTCCCCGTGTACCCCAAAGCACCTGCCCCGTACGTACCGCCGAGGGCCGTCCTACCCTCCAATCCACCTCCGCCACCTCCTCCTCCTCCTCCACCACCACCGAGTCCCTTCTCGCCGCCGAAGTTCTTGCGGAACATAAGATTCATGACTATGACTAAGCTGTCCGCCGGTCACCGTTTCGAGAGTGTTACTGTATACTTTTTTTTTGTTTTTGTATGGCGTGTGGTCTTTTTAATTTTTCGTTTCGTCGACTCGGAACGCGTGTGGAACAAGCAACGACCAACGGTGGTGGTGGTGGTGGTGCTCGACGATCACGAAAGCGTCCCTACACAGGCAGCTCCCCTATGCTTGTCCCTTTCTCAGTAGCCCGCGACTTTATACGTTTCTTTTACTGTAGATTTTATTTACATTCGATCAGCCAATTCACTAGAGCGTTCATTTAGGGATGATGGTGTCTGAGTCTTTAGGCGGGCCAACGAACCCAGCCTGTCGAGCTTCATTCGAATGGGAACAGTCGAACGGTAACTGTTGCACTTGCGGTCAATACCCTTTGTCACATACTTGGTAGGAAAATACCGGATGGATTGTTTAGAGTTCGGGGGGAACGCTTTCGCAGCTTCCTTGGGGCGAGTGGTATTAGACGGGAATGAGATCGCAGCGGCGTTAACCAGTGGTCTAAACGGGGAACGATTCCCTGGCACACTCGTGCACTCGTTTGTTAGGGGGGTGATTAAGTTTCCTGCCAGCCAGGGATCTAGGTGGCGTTAGAAGATTCAGAATTATTTATTCGGGAATCGCGGGAAGCGTCATAACCGCCCCACCTTGCAGCGGAAACTTTCGAAACGGGGATTTAACGGGCGTTTCCGTGTACCTACGAGTGGCGCGCAAAACTTTTCCCCTCGTGCCACTTCTGCTGGTTCTTCGGAATTACCCGCGAGGAGCGACGTACATACCGAGACAGGCTTTTCCCTACTTTTCCATCGACGCCGCAGCTAACAGTTCCGCAACTTTGTCGTTGAAAGGAACACAATTATACCTACTGGCTGTTTATGCACGCTAGCTCCTGTTTAATTCAAACCGGCGAACCCTACATTCCACGGCCAGCGCTTCCGCAACTAGATCCTCGATCGCGGTCCCTTTCCCCTTCGCGACACCCCTCCGTTATATGCCCCATTGTCCCGTATTGCGGGGAAAGAAACCGGCACTATTTCAGTTTCACAGATAGTCTCTAGCGTGGACAGGATATAGCCGCGCTCAATTTAGCTCGCCAGAGACTTCAAGGTCCGGAATTATAATTGCAGAGCGGGAAATGATGGATCGCGTGTCACGCGGGAATCAAGGATCTCTAGCCTTCTCTGTCCTGATTATAATTACGAGTACCGTGTCCAATTGATATGCCTGATTGCGCGTCGTCAGCGAACTCGACGACAGCTAGTGCTCCACGCAATGTCTCTGCACCTCCTTCCTTGAACTCTGGTTTTAAGGAGGCTAGGTAAGTTTTCAGAGGAACTGTGCGTAGTAAACTTCCCAAGCGTCTGCATGCCATGCGAGAACCGTCGAGAGTATCGGAACCACTCGTGTTTGAACCATAGCTTCACGAAACGAACTAGAAGAGCCGACGCTGCGAAGTTAATAGAAGATATCACACTACTGAACTTGGAACAGTTGCGAACTGTACAGAGAAACCGTGCACGTTTGCCACGTTTGTCTTGCAAAGTCTCCGGCCGCCCAGTCCTTTTAAATATAGCCACATTCAAATTCCGTCCCGCCTTTTCCTTGTATCGCGACGATTTCGCGAGATGAGCACGAAACAACGCGTAAATAGACACCTCGGCGTCGGTTTAAAAGCGACCAGGAACTTGGTCTCCTCGTCAGGGAGGACTGTTCAGTCGACCCAGCGACACTGACTTTAGTACTCGAGAGTCACGATTGATCTGCCGCAGCCACAAGGACTGTCTTGTCACGACAACGTTCCGCGTTCACGGCGCAGCTGGCGAAACACGAATAGGCCACGCCGGATCGCATTATTCGTGCCGGGTCTGAATTGCGATTTAGGTACGTTCCTTCTTTCGCGAAACCTTTTCGGGAACGAAGATACGGGACTTTTGGGGAAAGCGATCGGTTACGATCGAACGCATCAGAAACTCGTAACGATTCACCTACGGCTGGGAAGGGTCCCTTGAACCCAAGTTCAAGCGTTCACCGACTATCCCCAAGAGAACACCCTGGAGCCCGAAGTTCTCCACTCGTTACCCTGAATTTCCCAAGGAAAGAAGAGTGATGGGAGACCCAGCCGCAACGACAGCCCTTCCACATTCTTCTTCCCAAGAAAAAGTCCCGTACTCTTTCTCTCGGATCGGATGCACCTTGGCCGGGGGGGGGAGGAAGATCATTTGTATGCAACGTCGATGGCAACGCAAGTGCAACAACTAGGAGGCAGGGTTGTCGCTCTACGCGTTCGCACTCCATTTCACCGTGTGCCTAGCCTTCATGAAACGGAAGTACAGCTGGAACGCGACGCCACGCGGGGGACAAGGCCTGAATTTGACAATCGCCAAACAAGAACACCGTCCTCTGCCCTCCGAATTCGACAAGTTTCCGACTGTTCCGCGGTCGACTGGCAACCGTTCAGCTTTCCGCGTGCACGACGGTAATCGCGCCCCGAGGAATGATCTGCGGGGCAAAACCGCGCCGCGTTAAGGGGCCGCGGGTGTCGCGAGCTCCACCGCCTCGGGGACAAAAAGCCGCGACGTTCTCCCCTCGGCTCGACCGACTCGAAACGAACAGGCATCGGGCTGCGCACACAGCGGACTTTCACAGGGGAAGCAGACAGCAAGCGACGGACAGGGGTGAGGGGGCGAACAGAGTCTGTGAGCCGGACCTGTTACACGATCAAGACACCCAGTCCCGCGTGAGAAGAGGGGTTGTTAGCTCTACGTCTACCGGAAAAAACGTCCGTCGAAGCGGAAAACCCCGTGATCGTAACCGCGCTCGCCGATCGATACGGGAACGGTCTCTGTCAGTCGGGGAGGAAAAAAAAAAAAAAAAAAACGGGAAAGCGGTCCCTCGCGTTACAACCAGTTGGAGCACGGCGAAAGCAGAAGCTGAAGTTTCCGGGACTCGCGGGAGGATGGGACGGGTTACACAGGAACAACATCCCCAGTGGCAGGTGGGGGAGCACCGTTCTCTGTCCCAGCACAATTCACAAAATTCACAAAATTCACAAAACGGACAAGGAACATTGAACAGGACGTCACAGTCGCGTTCCGGGGGTGGGGGGGGGGGGGGGTGGGGTCTGAACGATCGCGCATTGACAGTGATAGGGACTTGAACATGTCCTGAACGGGGTACCTGGTGTATCCTGCGTGTTGGCACAGTCGATGGGCGCGATAAACGGGGCGGGCTGTGCCGATGCGTCCTTATCACTGACAGCGGGGACCCACGGTCGCGAGCCGCACGTGCTCCGCTATGCGCTAGATCGATACGATGTTTGAAATATTCACGGGTTCGATGTGTGTCGCTATCGCGAAGGCCGTGGCCGTGGACGAGGCTCGTTATCTCCGCTGAACCCCTCCGCCACCCCGTGCGCGGTTCCCTCTTCCTCTGCCGCGTCCGGGGAAAAACCGTTGATCGCCGGCGCGGATAAGATCGATGGATCAAGGCGCACCACGCGTTTCCCTCTGTCACGGCTAAAGTGAGGGTTGCTCCGCCACCAGACAGCCTCGCACTGAGCGTTGCACGAGGCGTCGCCACGCTGACCAGGCCCTCGCCCTCGCCCGCTTCGGCCAACCCGCCCCCGCCGACCGACTCCTCCGGCCACCACCTGGCGGACCTTGCGTGCTCCGCCGCGAATTCTTCTGCGCTCCACCGAGCGAATCGCTGGAAAATTAACGGCCACTCGAGGAAAACTGTCGCGGCTCGGCTGGCGCGGTCACGATGCACGCGGGTGTAGGGATCGGTGACCAAAACCGCGGCGCTCTTTACGAGCGACCGATTGGCACTGGCTCGCGTGCACGATACGTCGCCACGCATGCCAGGACCGTGAATACCTGGGGTGCTTGCAGACACGCGGGGGAGGGACGCCCCGGGGCCTGTTGCGCGAGTGTTTCCCTGCATCTCTTTGGCTGTCGTGGAACACCGGGGGTTCTGTGTAACGTAGCTTCGGACCAGGGCCTTAGGGCTACAGGTTCCACTTGAGTAGGTGGTCTATTAAGACTTCGAAGGGAACGATGATAGACCGCTAGTCGCGATCAATCTTGAAAATTCATATCGCTTCATCGGCCAAAGGTAAAGGCTGGTAATTCCTTGGACCAATGCCACGTTGGAAAATTAACCAACCTTGCCGCGTATATTATTAGAACTTGTTTTTCGTCGCTGCTGAAAAAAAAAGAAGCAGCGGTCTCTGCGGGAGAGGATTACGTTCTTCAGTATCGCACTGCGAATTATCGTGCCGTTCAGAGCATCAAGCCTGGGTTAAGCTTGTAAGCCTGTAACCCTATTACCTCGCGGAGGAAATCACTCCCGGGGTTATTGCTCTCAATCTATCAACAACAAACCATGCGCGATCTCGCTAGTATCTCAATCCTTCTAATTTTAATCGCGCGTGCGTTTAGTGTTTCCTGTCGCAGGTAGTCGCCAAGTATCGACAGCACCACGCGACGAGGACACTCTGCCCTTAGGTACAGGAACCAAGCGTTACTTACCACGGGAAGAATATTAATTTCCGAAAGGAAGTGCTCGACAAAGCCTCGGGATTTACGGCGCGGGCTTTATCCGTCCTCGTATCGCGATAAATAGTCGATAAATTGCAGGAGAGAACGATGGAGCCTCCGAGGGCGGGCGGACTTTCGTTGAGGATGCAAATTTGTTTTCGGATGTAAGGGGAAACTCGGGACACGGGGTACGGTTTCGTTAACAGCGCTCGCGGAAGTGCACCCGCCGCTTCACATTTTAACGCTGTTACACCGCGCGAGGCTCGAGCGGCTCGATTATCGGCCGTTAAAATTGGAGATGTAGGGTAAACTGTACTAATGCTGGCACTGCACTAATCATTGGCACTCCTGATTAAAAAGTCAAATATTAAGAAGCACAAGCTTAGAAAGTACTTTTCTACAATTTCTTATTTTTCTTTCACAACAACACTGCAAAGTCCAGTAGTTGAACTACACATCTTACATCTGGCAACACCACAATGTGGGACAAAGGGCTGAGTGTTAGGTGTTTTCTAAAAATTTTGATAAGCGGTAGGTAAGTATATTTTGTTGCTTCATAACTAAATAATGGATTGAAATGCAGATTTACTAAGTGTTGTAGGTATTTAATAATGAATGAAATAGTCTGTTTAAACACTTTACACTTTGTTTCTAACTACATATGTTTTCCTATACAACCTCAAATTTTAGGGTGCCAATGATTGTACTTTTGTGCCTATTTTTGTTTTCCATTGAATATTTTTAAAATAAAAGACTTCACAGGCACTCGAGATGTTTTATTGTAATAAGAAATCCATAAACATTTATAATAACTGAAAATTAAGACCATACAAAGGCTACAGAAAAAAATATAGACATTCCAATTGGGATTTCGGCTTAGGGTGCCAATCATTGTACAGTTTACCCTATCACGGTGTGCAGCGAAGGCGTGGAGAATTGCCGTCGCTGGTAGATCCGCGCGACTTATCGTGCTTATTCGACTCGTAATCTAAGGAAACGAGATAGCTATCCGACCTCGGAGTTTCTTGGTCGCGATACCTTCAATTGCGGAGCAAAAAGTCAAGGAGCTAGTATTACTAGACTGTAAGGTCGACGAGTTTCAAGTGATTCATCCTGTAGAAGCATATTCCTCTTTAGATTTCTTCAGCCATCGGTATAGTGTATTTACGAATCCTAGAGATTCCCCTGCTCCTCTGAATTCGGCAATCATCGCCGAAAAACGGCCAGCGAAATTTACGGCGACGGAGCCGTCACCATAATTCAGAACGCGCGACGCCCGCCGAATGGGAATAAAAAGCTGGCCGTCGATGTTCCGCGGCTCGTTTCCAACGATCTCGCCAAAATTCACGCCCACGGACAGTTTTGGCAGCGGCTAGCTTTCTCCCATCTTTGCTCGCGGGTCAACGAGCATTGCTAGGGGCAAGGGAAACGCGAAAAGAAATCGGTCGTCGTTCCCCGCACTCGGTGTAACCGGCGATCCCGTCGCCAACTTGGCACGACTTTCCCTCCTGATAAAACGTGACGGATGAAGCCCGGGCAGCTTTTAATTCATTTCTGCGACGTCGATTGGAAAGATAGGGTGGAATGAGTTCCATGGAGAGAATTTTACAGCGCTCTTTACTAACGCAGCGAATTTCATTCGGATCGAAACATCTATTTAGCAGCCATCGGAAGTTGGATGACAGGCCGTTCCTACAACCACTTTGCGTATCACTCTAATCACCCGACCACCTCGGGAGGTCTCACCCTCTCTATCCTGCCCTTCAAGCCCCTGACGGCTAAATTTACTTTACCTTTGAACCCTTCAGTCACCCCGCAATTCAAGTGCACCGAAGATTCTATCAATCTCTTAGCGAGCACGAATGTAACAACCCCCTCAACTTCGATCCTCCTAGTTTCGAACGCCTTCTGTATTACACGGTCTACCTACCTGTCAAAATAATACACGAGGAAAGTAGCAGAAGTGAAAAAGCGTCCCGGCCGGTTTGATTAGTCTCCCATTCAGAAACAAACTCAAGCATCATCTCGCCGGAGAAGTTTCAGTTCGCGCTACTCGTCCGACTAGCCGGCTTATTCTACTGCCAGCGTCTAACGAGCCCTTGCTGCTCACCGACAAAACAAGCCTCGAAGCACGTTTTGCCATCGCGCTCTTCGCAGCTGCGGTTCCACCAGCGGTCGCTTTTTCATCCGAGGCGATCGTTCGTTTGACTCGCAACGAAATACCCAATTAACTTGTTTGCGAACGACCGCCAACTTTTCAGCGACGTTTTTCCGCCGAGGCGAGGCGGTAAGAAGCGCGGCGGCGGAGGTAGAACGAAATAGGGCTGTTGCGCCCGGCGAAAGAGGAACGGAGCTCGGCGATCGGCATTATTTACAACGCCGATACAACGAGGCGAAATTTATTCTTGGCATTCGCTTCGGGACCGAAGGTATCGCGCGTATTTAACGGCGCGCTGGCGGCACGACAAAACTATGAATACTTCAAGGTGGCCCGCGCCGCGGAACGACGCGCTGCGGCGCGTAAATTCAGCGCAGAAATCAAAGGGCGATCTTGCAATGTCACGGCGATCGATGGCTCCCGATCTAGCCGGCTCATCGGGACGTAACGACTCCGTTAATCTCCTTAATGGCCCCGTGTTCTACATTTTCTCCTGGCCACGGGTTTTCTTGACAAATCTTGCCGCTCTGTTTTCTGGATTATGCGCGAGCGCGCGTGCTTATGGTTGATCCATTCGAGAGCATCACTCTTGCGGGGCTCGCTTGGGAAGTTTCGAGTTACCTCGGCACGTTCACTGTTTGAACATTTACCTGGCAACGATACTGGAATATTCTAAGTGATCGGTGGAAACTCGACGAAAACTCCGGGGCCACCATGAGTGCGGTTTGCACTTTGCAGCTGCGTGGCTGCGTTTGCGGAAAAAGTTTGGTGGGGAGGACTGGGGACATGAATGTATTAATCGTCTGCATACAATTGTAAGAGGGAGGAAATTTCAGGAATACAACGTCTCGTTACGCGCTTCTCTATTCCAAATGAAAGACACAGACACTTCAATTGAAATATAACTTCGAAGACGGTATACAAATTTTTAGCACGGACATTTCGTGGCAACGTCCGCCTCAAGCGACCCGAAAATGCCACTCGAAGAGCGTCTTAACGGCTCCCCAGTATTTAATCGCGAGGAGCATCCAAGTTTCAGCTAAGTTGTCCACGATAATGTAGAACGGGAGCGTTGAACTTGAACCCAGAAGTTCAAGTACGCGGTTGAATGTCTTTCTCTCCCGTTGATTTCGTCACGTGTGCGGAGTAACCTTCTAACGAGATCGATGCACCCTTAATGCAACCCCTCTGCTCTCTTTTTTTTTTCAATTGTTTCTCGATATGCAAACCGAGAAGTCGAATTTTTCATTAGTATTTCAATTCCTTCCGTCTTAATTGCTACACAGGGCAATTAGGCTTCGATTCACAATCTACCTTTTAAAATACCCTTTCATGAAAGTTCATCATGCACGAATGCGGATGACAACACTGAATGTTACCCTTCGCGTGCGCGAGCTGCAATTCGTTCCGCGCGACTCTTGATACAGCACCAATGTTGCGGAACTTGCAGCAAGTTCAAGTATTCATCGATTTCCTGATGCACACGAGCCCCGAGTTCGCTTTCACGCTACTCCGCACGGTTTCGAGGAAAGCACAGCCATGCGCGACACATTATCCTTGCGTCGCGCGATTTGCACAACACCATCTGTAAAATGCGAGCGAGTTCCTTTGAATCTGCGTACCGAGAAGGCACTTTCGATGTATAAAGGACGCTTTTCACGTGCAGCCGCCGTGTTAAAATGCGAAAGGGAACGAGCCGAGGGCAATATTAGAAAGGTGGTACCATTCGCGAGGAAGAACGAAGGTAGGACTGTTTGTCTTGCCGCGTTCTACTCGCTAAACTGTAATCCCCTAGTGGACAGTATTTCGCACGGAAACCCCTGGAATATTTGAGTCTACCTCGGGGATATTCGCCATCTGCGAACGTCTGAAAACGCCTCACAATCGATCATTAGATACTGCAAAGAAGCTCCCCCGGCTGAGCTGCTAAAAACCATCTTCTAGGTGATCTACAGTGAGCTACTTCTTGCAGAGGTACGTAGATCCTCCCTTGTCGGTGCAAAAACACGTCAGAGGCATTCCCAAGGTTACGATTCCAAAATTATCAGTGGCTTCCACCCGGGCGTGCTTCGTCATTCACCGGGGGCGAAAAACACGCGGATGAGAAGCGAAACACCTGATAGGAACCTATGGCATAGAGGGAGCACCTCGAAGATGGTGTTTTCCTAGCTTTCGAACCCAGTAGAAAAATAGTTATAGAAAGCCAAAAAATTAAATACCACAATACTTCGATGAAAAAAAAACCCAGACCCTCTTCTCACAAATCAACGAAACACCCAATCTTCCTTGCATTCCCCTAGATCACTAATCTACTCGAATTCCACCCCCTCGCAGTATCGAACCAACAACCTCTTCCCCAGGAGCGTTGCAAGCCCACTCAAACGTGACTCGATCACGCAAAAGGGTTTAAGGTACTCGAGTAAAAACTTAAGACCGATGCTCGACGATCTTGGTGGGCAAAGTGATCGACCGACCGGCAAGGTTCGAAAGAACGCTCGAGGCGCAGGGAGCATTCGATTCGCTTCTAGCAGAGTAGCAAAGTCAAGTACAGCAGAGGGGTGGAATCGATAAGAGAGGCTTGCAGGGGGCTCGATCAATTCTGCGTGACCGCGTGCCGCGGGATCAGCTGGCCCCGCTCGCCACGCGGAAACGCTGCGACGGGCAGAACTGCAACGTAAATGCAGCTGCGTACTATCTGCATTCCGTGGCTCGCGTTTACGTACGGCCTTCGAGCGAACTTACCACCGACACGCGTTGCCACACAATGCCTAGTCGCAATTACATTCTATTTTCAGTGGCGACCGCGTCTACCGCCAGCCGTCCCACCTGAAAACACGCGCCGTCGCTGCCTTTCGCGGTCTTCCCTTTTAGGGTAGTTCCGCCGAGCAGACTTTGGGACACGCGGCTTGGATGGTATTACTGTAGAATTCTGCTGTGGTTTGTCGAAGGAGACCCGGCTCCATCGTGAAGTTTCTATCGGGGAATTCGAGGCGTATACAGCGAATGTTGCAGAATTTCGTGCTCGAGATCGCTTGGTGTTCGTGGGATCTGTTTTTCTTATGCAAGGTAACTGGCTCCTGGATCAGTGACGTACAAGTTGATCCTCCCCCGGATGTGAGAAGGAATAATAGCTTCATCCGTGTATAGAAATATTCAGAAGCATTTGCGTATGAATGCAGGATAGAGAAAGAGTATTTGCATCCTGTGACCACGGGATTCTTTTTCATCCTCGATATTATTCCTAGAATAATCGCTTTAGGTTTTGTGACTTATTTAAACAACATGGAGTAGGGTAGATGTCCCTGTTATAGGGCTCGACACTATTTCTTGCCGAATATATAATTATGTATACACTAATTGAAACATAACTGCCAAAGAAAAGGCATATACACTTTTCATAAAAATCATGTAAGAAGTTAATGAGACGGAGAAAGCAATTTTAATACACCAAATTTACATACAACTTTAGAAAACTTATAAGGGGGCAAATTTATTGCGACATATTTTTTTGTCGAGAAAGTTTGTCACTTTGAATAGTCACTTGCTCACTGGTTCTTAACCCTTCGTGGTCACACGGGGTGTAATGTACTCCAAGAGCAATTTTCGGTTTGAAATTTCGCACCTTTACGCCTTTCAAAGGGGATTTATCGCAAAAAAGAAAAAAAAAAAAAATTTACAATCGGGTTTTACCCACAACCATGGAAAATCGCTCATTTTCAACTACATATTTTATCATATAAAAATTTACATTTCTAGAAAAAGATTATTAGACCACGAATGTACAATTATCACTGAAAAGTTAAAAGATTCACAAATACGAAAATGGTAACTGAAAAAATGTGGCTGGGGTACAGTGAACCTCGTGTGACCAATTTGTGATTATAAGAAGGTGTGACCACGAAGGGTTAAATTTAAAACAATACGCCATCTTCTTCTAACTAATAATTGATCATTTAAAATAATGCCATTTATGTATCAGATGATACACTATTTACTTTACAGGAATTTCGTTAAACTTTTCACGTGACCGATCGACAAAAAATAGTGTCCAACACTATACTGTCAGTGTTCCTATTACTGTCACTTTATTTATTTTGCTTAATAAAGATGTAACGTATAAAGAATAGTGTACAACAATAATATTATTATTAAATTGTGACTGTTCTTATTATTGTTAATATTATTGTTGTACACTATTCTTTATACCGTACATTTTTATAAAGCAAAATAAATAAAGTGGCAGTAATAGGGACATTTACCCGTATACAGCTCTGCTCAGTGATAAATAATGTAGAGGACAAGTTCGAAGCAATGGCACGAGAAGTTTTTTCAATTGAGAAACAACCCGTGTAATCTACAAATTTTCGCCAATCGCCCTCTTCCACGTTGTACCATAAATTCGACCCAGCTGGCTGATCCATGGCGAGCGAACGCGTAGCCAAGAATCTAGCGCGGAGGACATAAACACTGCGAAAACGAGTGAAAGAGCACCGGGATCCTTGCTGGTTTTACTGCAGCTGTGGTTCAACAAGTAGTAGTAAAATGGCTAAACGCTTGACACAACGTACTGTGGGTATTTATCATCCGCAATAAAATTCGCGGGCAAATATTTGCCGGCCAGTCAGAGCGAGTGTAACTTACTTACGCGTTAGCCAATTATTTCCATCGCATTGTCCCTCGCCCGTAGCACTTTCCGTCCCCGTGGCGCGGATTGGAAACACGCTGCGCAGTGAAATACTATCGAAACAGATGCCAGACGAATCGGAACAGAAACTTTGGGCTCTCTGCATCAGCAGATTCAATGCTCCGTTGCCTCCAGAAAATTTATCTCTCGGAAGAATTATGACGGTTCAACTTTGACAGGATTGCCTTCGGGAACGTAGAAATTCGTAGAATCTGCGAGTTGAATTTTGAGCTTTCAAAATGATCGATCACACTTAATTCGGTGTATAGACTAATCGGACCACGTAGAATTTGTTCCCCGGTTGTTCCATTTAAACAAACCACCCAATAAATCGTCCCCTCGAAATCTCCAATTCCTCAGAGGCTACGGCAATCTGGCTGCTCAATTGGAACAGGTTTCTAGCGCTCCCGGGTCAAGAGTATAATATTTTTGGCAGCAAAGTATGACTCCCACAATACATTGTACGCAAACACGATAACAGAGCCGTTAACCCCAATATTAGTCAAGCACATTCGCCCACTCTATCGGCGTTCAAAGTCGCGGCGCGCGTCAGGAGCGAGCGGGTTTTCACGTGGAATCGCATCTGGCGATATTTGCCACCGCGTTCGACCTACGCGGGCACAGAAAATTCCGAACGTTATATGGGACGGTAAATAGCGACGCGACATGCTTGGGTTTTCCTATTAGCCACTTACCGAGCCGATTGCCCGACTCATTGGACAGTTGTGATCGAAAGGATCAATTATAATGCACGAGCAGCAAAGACCGTGACGACTTCTTTTTTCCACCGGGCACCGATTATTTATCCGCGCCGATATCGCGCGATATCGAGTGCCGTTTTCTGCCTTTCACCGAGCAATCGGGGAAACCGAGCTGCACAGAGGGAGGAAGTGGACAATCCTAGCGAGACAAACCTGTCTGCCGTTCGGCGAGTGGAATGGTACTCGCTTGCCTCTGACTGCAGGGGAGAGAATTATTCTAACTTCCATACAGGGGAAAGGTGGGATAGTTGATCACAGTCTTGCTAATTTATTAAAATAATAATAATGGCTTGCTTTCTTTCTATTTAATTACTTAAGTTGTGATTCTTAGAGTATTCTCAATATACTTGTACAAATTTCAGAGTTGAAAACTAATTTTAACGACTGAATTTAAACATTTTCCGACAGTGACGTTATGCACAAGTATCCCTCACTAAAGGGGAGACTTGATCAAAAGGTTAGGGATACTTGATCAGTGAATTTTAAGAGTAAATAACATATTAATATTCCAAAAAATATTTATTATCGTAGTCAATAACGTGAAATAAAGGGAATATCATAAATGGAAAATAAACTATGATTGACTTGAAAGAATTACTGAAAAAATAAATCCGAAAACTAACCTAAACTAACCTAAAACAACATAAATGCATTCTTAAAGAACAGTTCACTTAGATATCATCTGATTCAGATCAGGGACCTGGAACGAAATGTTTTTTCGTTTCGTTTCGGTTCAGTTCCGATAATAATAATTTCGTTTCGGTTAATATCGTTCCTGCTGAACAAATATTTCGTTTCCATCAGAACGAAAAACAAATTTTGTTCCGAACCGGTTATTTCATTTTTAAAAAAACTCGTGTATACTTATTTTAAAAATTTTATTGCATTTTTTGTACTTATAAAAAATTATAGTGATTCAATCATATAGAGATATTATAGATTTATATTGGATTCAACCAATAATCAGGTAAGGTTTTGATTATTGCGTTTTTTACCGACAACGAAACATGAGAAATATAAGGAGCGCGCTCAATTTAAATTTTTTAACCTGAAGTGTACAGAACGTTATTAATCGCAATTTTTATTTCGTGTTATATCGTTTTCACTCCTGCAACAGGGTTAAGAATTTCGTTTCTGTTTCTGTTTCTGTTCCGGAAAAATATTTTTTTAAATAGTTTTTTTCGTTTATCGTTTTCGTTTCTGTTTCGTTCCGGGTCCCTGATTCAGATGATGATAGAAAAAAGATTTTCCTTCTCACTTTCTTTGCCGTATTTTTCTGTTTCATTTGCCGTTCTATGGTTTTTTCTGAAGTCTTTTCAGCTGTTCAAGTATCCCACCCCACATACTGATCAAGTATCCCTCAATGCACACGATTTGAAAAAGGTGAAAAACTAAACCTACCCTAAATATTCAGATGAATTAATAAATAGCATTAATAAGTCAGAAACTGCTGTTTTTACTTAATATATTTTAAATCGTTGAAAGTGCAACATTCAGTCGCAAAGGAGGAAGAACAAGGTGACCGAAATATTTACTTTTTGGCTGCAAATAAGATCGAAGCTTCTAACTACATTATTCTATGCTCCCGAAAGAAAACTGCAGCATGAAGTGTTGCGATAATGCAAACATTACCACTATAACGTGACAGCAGGTACAAATTGTCAATATATTAATTAAAAAACTAATGTGATCATGTATCCCCGATGATCAACTATCCCACCTTTCCCGTATTCCATCTCAGATCCAAATGGGGAATCGAAATAAAAAAAGAGAAAATATTTGAGAAATATCTGGAGCAAACTGTACCTAAAAAGTAACGTGCTGTATCAGTTTCCCATATTTCTTGCCGATAATAGTATTTATCCAACGCGAAACTCGGCTGTGGAGCGAATAGGTGACGAATATTTCAGCGAAATCTTTCATTCGCACGCGTCACGCTGAGTTCCGAACAACGAGGGACCGACTTATCCAGATTCCTATCGAGTCGAAGGTGGAGCGAACAGTTTCGCGGAGCCTGAAAGGCAAATTTGCTTATTCCCGTCGACGTTTGTTCGACTCGATAAAACGCGAGGAGCAAATTTACTCTCCCCGGTTGGGAAATAATTTTCGGAGACTCGTGGAGGCGAGCGGGGGGCTGAAAAGATCCTCCGTGACACTTCTCCGCGGGAATTTATCGATAAACAACTCCGCTGGGCTATTCTAACCCGGCTGCTAGCATCGCTCGAAGACAAATCATCGGAACCACGAACAGTCGCAGCGACAGTCCGTCTGACCGCAGTTGAATAGTTTTATCTGCGCCCGATAGTTGAGCGGAGTCTAGCTGACAAATACTTGGCTCACTTCGCGAATGCAATATCGGGGAGACTTCCCCTGAGGAGAGACAGCCTCCTTAATTAGATATTTCGCGCGTTTCTCTGGCTACGACTCTTCCGCGGTTCCCGGCGTTTATCGAGCCGCTGAAACATCCGCTGACTTCGCGTCGCCTAAATAAACGCGACGGAGGTCTAACCGCGGCGGTCTGCAATGAAAACAGCCGGGGCAGTTATCGTAGGATGATTGGAAAAACCTCGGCTCTTCAATTTTGCAGTTTCTCGTTAAGCCTCGTAATTTAAATGCATCGTCAACGAGCCACTGTTCCCCTCTGCTATTAATCGATGATTTATCTCCATCCACGCGCCGGGTATCAATCACTCGAGCGATCCATCGATCAACATTTCACTGTTAATTTTACAGCGAAATCTAGGTGTTAGTTTAGGCGAGAGAGGCTATCACCGAACACGGTTGCAAGAATACCGCCAGCATTCAGAAACACTTTGAAGGCTCGCTGGTGGATTTTAGCATGGAATATTTCAGATATTAATCCCAGATAGCTCGGTTATTATCTCCACAAGTCTATAGCAAGAGTTACATTGTTCGCCTCTCTTTGTTCCCACGCGAGGATCGTTTTAACCACCGTTTCATCCCGCCGCACGTCGCTCGATATCGCGTGTGCCGTCTATTTGCACGATGTGTCCGCTGATAAAGCGGATCGACGTGTCTGTCCCTGTCCCGTTAAGTAACCGGCCGAAAAAGCCGATATTTACAGAAGCTGGCCCGCTTTCATTCGTCACGCTCTTGGCCACGCTTCTGTCGCGTCGGAAATTGCAATTAATCCGCCCACGCGCGCAACCTCCGCCACTAAACCATCGCGGGGCATAATAAAGCAGGCGCTGAATCAAACATGAAACGTTTCACTCCTCGCGAGTAACAACCTTCCCCATCACTCACAAACTGCCCCTGAGTATCAAAACCACCTAGCCACGGCATTTTGCTCGCAGTATTTGCCTATATAAACAACTGGCCGATCATCTAGAATTATCTATCCAGACGCAACCGTGATCGTTCGCTCCTCCACGAGGATCTGCTAGATAATAGAAGCGCGTGGTTCTTGTTTACGCGGCCTGCCACGCTCGGTTTCAGCGCGCCTCACTCCAATTGTCGAGCAAATTGAGGGATGGTGGATTGCAGGCAGTGTTCCCGGTTATGCAAATCCCCCTGCAACGTTACCCAACAGCCGTCTGGGATAATAGTTGGGATTGGTGGCGCGTGGTAGACGCGTCTACCGGCATGGTTCCGTCTGCTTGATCAGATTGCGAGTGGGAGGCGCTGGAGTACTTCGGGCAGGGTTTTCAATTAACTCTTATCCAGCCAGAACGCCGCCACTTTTTACCGGGGAGTCGCGGCGGGAGGGAGGTTACCGTGATTCCCGGCCAGTGATAAAACGCTTCCGTGAACGTCGAGCGGTCCCCTTTTCTCCCTGAGCGTCCTCGAGGACGCCGTAAATTCGAGTTCGACGGGGAGAGGTCGTTCGTCGACGGGCCTCGCGTGGATTGATACGGTGTATATTTCGGTGGACCTGTTTCGCCACGGGGACCGGCGTCCAAACTTCGCCGTAGTTGCCAGCATCGATGCCTCGAGTCCCGCGGGGACGCGCGGCGATGGATCACGAGCACCGCGGGTTATTGTTTTCACGCTATAATTAATCTCCCAGGCGTAATTAAACGCATGCACGCTGGGCGCGGATATTCGTCGCGTCCTCTCGCGGGCTAACGCGGTTTCCAGGGTTTCTAACCGGTGGCGGGGGTGATTTCGGGAGAGAGAATCGTGCGACGGGCTTCTTTGCTGGGAGGGTGAAGTTGAAATCAGCTCGGTTTAGTTAGAATCGAAGGGAACAGCGGTATATCGCACACGTGCCTTCGATTGGCCTCGAAGTGGCTCTGCGTTTCAAGTTGTATGATGTTTCTAGTCTGCACCCTGCCAGCGGGTCGGGTAGGGGAAAAATCGCACAGTGGATGATGCATGCGAGCACTGGTGGCCGAACTTCGCCGCGAGCGAAGTTTAATTAGGAAACTTCGTAGTTTTGTTAGTCAGATGAGCCGTGCGCGTACAGAGGCGGTCGCATAAGTACCTGCGTTTTAAAAGGGAATAATGATTTAATAAATATTGATGGGGGTGATAATCCCTGGTATAATCGGTTAATCTATGTCGTCGTAAATAACGATCTCCTGCTTCACGGTAAAATAACGGACGATTTAAGAAAGATTTCAGAGCCCAGAATTAACTTTGCTTTTTCACTGTGTCATTCTGTTCCCATAGGGGAGAGCGGGGACAAACGTAACACTTTTTACATTTGGCCTAGCTGCCAATTACCTCTTACAGATATAAAAACGAAAATTATGCCTTAAGATAGTGTGTTTCTTGGTCTATCATCTCACCACAAATTCAGCTTTCCATGATAAGTAGTTAAAGAGTTATGGCAATTTTCCGCAGTGACTGTCAGTGTTACTTTTGTCCTGCAGGGGTAGGACGAAAGTAACATACCATGGGGACGAAAGTAACACTAATTATTTTCAGGAGAATTAAGTAAAAACACTTCTTTCAAAGCAAAATGGGATTTTCTTATTATCAGAAACGATAGAAACAAACATTTAAATAAATCTCGTGTGGCGGCCCCAAAAGTAACTAATATTTATGATTTTTTTTTGAAAACTATTGTTTACATTGGATTCAACTCTTTGGGGATATAGGGAGGCATCTTTAAACGTATAGAAACTTTTTTTATGTCGATCCTTCTTATTATTTATTCATTATTGTGGAATCTTGTTAACATCTTCTACGATATAACTCCTGTTGGCGTGGGTGTTCCACCTGTGACATGTTACTTTCGTCCCCGTAGTGACGCGTTACTTTTGTCCCCAGTCATGTTTTTCAGCATAGGACTGTCATAACGTACAAACTATACAAGACTTATTGAAATCAAATACAGGAACTTATAAAGACATTATCTAAGAACGCTCTAACAAATAATTGGATCAATGTCTATAGTTTAACTATGAATATTAACAAAAAAAAAAACAACAGAGGAGACACTAACCTGAATCAAAAGAAACACTAAACACGCGTAACTATGTAAAGCAAACGTTTTGGAAGCTTTTGTGGAAGGCGGGAGAAGGGGTGTTACTTTCATGACGCCGTTACGTTTGTCCCCGCTCTCCCCTACTCTTCAACCCTTACTACTAATCCTTTAATCCCTCATTCCCCTATCTCCGTTCAATCTTCCACTTCTTCATCTTTCTTGCCTCTCTCTAACTTCCCTATCTCCCCTCCCGCCCTACCCTCCTCCCTTCCCCGTGCGGGTAATTTACTAAAAGGCAGGAGGTGCAAAAAGTGTAATCAAGGGACACCCGGCCAATTAGAAATCGCAACGAAGCGTCGTTCCACTGAGAAGTTTCGAGGGAAACTTATTTATCAGACACCCTTTATTACCCCGAACGATATTTCGATGCAAAGTAACGCGAAGATCCACGCGACAAAAGTGTCCCCCCCCTAGTTCGATTCGGCTGGCCGAAAGTTCTCGGCCCGCTATAGAAACCCAATTTCCTTTAGTAGAAAGTACGACCGCCAAGTTGCAGGGATCGGCGGGGAATCTTATAGAATAGCCACGCGGCCCCTCTCCTACACCCCGTTTGCAATCCGTTGGCAAATAACAAGTAAGTGGGACAGCAATCATAAGATGCCTATAGAAAGACCTGCGGCAAAGGCCTGTGGATCCTTTCTCCCGTGGATACTATTCTCCCTAGTCGATCATTCACTCTAGTTGACAACTTTTAACAGTAAAACTCGTACCTCAACGACACCATCCTTCCAAAACAGAAGTCTAATTTCCCCCCTCGCGTCCGCCAGAATTCAAAGTTCTTTCCCCCTTCGATCCATCGCGCCGACCCATTGAGCATCGACACGTCAAACTACGAAGTTTCCAAATTACTTCGGTTGCCCACCGCGAGCCATTAGCACAGGCCGTTCCAATGCCCCGGGGACTACAAGTTCCCGTCTAACCCTCGCAGCTCTGAATCGACCTGTACCATACCAACCGAGTGCATATCCAAGAGCATGCGACGTGGCGCGACAGCTGCAGCATAGATCCACAGAAACAACAACGAAAAAGCACGTATCCTCGCGTCTGGTACACTCCGGCCACCGTGCATCGCGGATGGAGGGAACAGCGCGGAGTAAAAACGGTATCAATCTCAAGTGTCAACAGTCAAACAAGCCCGGAGGGGGGGGGGGGGCAGCTTCCGCACAGTCCTCGAACTATATCAACGCCTCAGGCTCGCCAAGGTGGACGGCACACATTTCCGAAGTCGTTCCCTCCCACTTGACACCGTTCGACCCCACCTCGGGCACCGTCGGGCGAACTACATAGTCCCTCTCCATCCGCGATACACTTTGAATCCCGAGTTTACTCACCGGTGTCGTAGAGAGGACAGGGCGTGTAGGCGTAGCGCTGCTCGGGGTGGACGACGGACCGGTTCCTCTGGCCGCTGGTCATGCTGGCGAATTTGGTCACGTACTGCAGGAGCTTGTCATAGAAGAGGAGGACGGTGGTGCGTATTATCGTTGAGGCGGTATCGTAGGCACCCGCCGGCTGGACGGGATGATCGAGCCGTCGGCGCGACGAAGGGCGATTATCCAGAGATGACCGGGCGCGACTGCATCCTGCGATAGCCGTCGTCCCCGTCGCGACGCTGCATCGGTCCTCGGTGCCTCCGCGCGAATTAACCAATTAAGGATGCCCGCGCTGTTTCTGTGCCAATTAGCCACCGCTCCCCTCTAGACCAGCCCCGCTCGCCCCGCGGCTTGCTCTCCGCCTATGTGCGCGCACGTGGTCGCTTAATTAGCACCGAAATAACTGGGCTTCTTCTACTTTCTGAACACCGACCGTTTCTACCTTTCCCTCCGCCGCGGTACTAGCTTTCTCGCGGGGGAACACACGGCCACGCGTGAGGAAGGCCACTCCGCGTCCTCTCCGGGGCTATTTTTAGGGGCGAGGGTGTGCAGAGCTTCTTCGCGAGGGGAGCTTCCGGTGCGTGGCGAGCTCCACGGTCGGCTTGGTATATCGAGCCACCCTTTCTCGGCGCCTGTTCACTTGTCAGAGATGATGGATGTGGGTCACTGTGCTCAGAGATTATGTTTAATAGTTAGCAGGTGTCCCGGGGATCGCGGGAATTAACCATTCAGATGATTAGGGGAGACCGGGGCTAAAAGTTCCGAGTTCGGAATCAAGTCACACGGAAAAATGATTTAAAGTGCAAAGCTATTTTCATTTTGAAGATAGAACCCTTCGGAACAACTTACCCCCGGTCTCCCCTACACTTCCGAAGAGTCATCTGCGCTCGGTGGAAAGAGCGGAAGGGTCGAGGAACAGGCTGTAAGGTGCTCCTCTATTAGCAGACTAATTTCTGAACGGATAATCGAGGGAGGGTGGCGTGAAACAGGCTCGGCGATTAAGACGCTGGAAATTGATGAAAGACGATTGAAAGCGCATCTGGCAGCGGGTCGGAAGGGTTGAAATCATCCGCGAGGTTCGACGATATCCCTCGATTTGATTGCATTACGGGAAGTTCGCCGGAACACAGAGACTGCCAGACGTCCCTCGCGATCAAGTTTCTTAATAGATCGCGAACATATTAGCAGCTCCGAACTTTCCCCCGTCACGCTCCCTTTCCCGATCCCGGCTGCCCCGAGCTTCTCCGGATCCTCGGCGGAAGTGTAACAGTTACCGACGGACTTTACACGGGGAAGCTTGACAATTTTTGCAGATGAAAATAGTCCGAGTAATATATCCCTCAGAAGCAAAGACGCGCCACTCGAGCCCCTTCCCTCTGCAACTCTAAAACGACTTCTCCGTGTTCCCCCGCAATAGGTGGAAGTTTCGCGTGCAACAGTCAACGATGTTTCCCTCAGATCCCTCGCCAGCGATACGAAAGCACGCCAATTACCAGGCAAGGTTCTCCGCCACGCTCCTTACACTTCGACCGTGTAAATACCGCTGGGTAATCAGCCGCGTGGGGGTGGCGAGACTCGTGTTAATAAAAGGCGCGCGGTCATCGAGGAAATCACCGTGTCGACGCGGCTTATCGGAAACGGAAGCAATAAGTAGCCGCGTTAAATCGCTGCTGTCGTTTTTACGGTCCACGGTATGTACACGCGTGTGTGTGCGCGCGCGCGTGTGTGTTGAGTGGTGCTCGATTCGAGTGGGCTCTTCGAAGCAGTGCCCTCGAGACGATTCCGCGACTTCATCGACGTCGATCGTCGTTGCACTGAGATTCGCGCGAGATTCACCACTTTCCCCCCACCCCTCCCAACCCCCCGCCGATTTTATTTATCTATTTAATTCGCGGGACAATGACTAAACTTAACTAGAGTCTGACCCACTTACGACACATCCTAAACTTTTCGTAATCGGCCACGCATCCGTCTGGCGAAAACGTTTGAGGGAAACAAGAGAGGATCCTAATCACCGAATTTCATGTTGAACCGGCGCATAGCACGGTTTATAGAGACTGCCGTTATAAGCGGCAGTAAACGCGACGATTGTGGAACGGAGTTAATCACTCCAGGTGTAATCGAGAATCGCGTTAATTATCCTGTTGCCTTCGCGAGCACCGATAGATCCGCCGCGAGTGTGCGGCCATTAAGCCTGCACTCGGGGGGGGGGGGGGGCACGCTTGGCTGACCAGTAATGGCGCATTCTACTTGGCCAGGCGCGAATGCCACAATGGACTCGTCGACCCGTCGTAGGTGTGAATTTCGAGTGACGGTCCCCTTTGTTCCCACGGCTCCTTTCGTTTTTCTTCCCCCGGTTGAAAAGGGGAAGCTGAGGCACAGCCGCCGTGGGTGACGTCAGGGTGCTAAACGATCGTCTAAACCTCGGCTCGGAGAGTCTTGCTCGCAACAGAAGCGGATTACGTTCTAATTCAGTGGCGTTTATCGCGACATAAATAAACCCGCAACACGCGCGCGTTCCGATGTGACAATTTTATGATCGACGTAAATTATTCTCGCCATCGCAAGACGTCGCACCGGGGGGCAAAGTGGCGAAGTTTGTTTCAAAATCAAAGAACTTTTGATAGAAATGAGATAGAGCGATGATTTTTTTTAAATTAAAGCTGAAAGATTGCTGAATAAGGGAAAATTAACGAAATTATGGTACGAACGTTTTTTAACTTTGAAAATCTGTGTGGAACTTGAAATATTACAACAAAATTGTGATTTATCCAATATCATGAACGGTTAGATTTTTTTTTGTCATGTTGTACATCATTTCCTGTAGATTTTGTCACGCTGATTTCAAGTCCGTTCGCAAAATTTGTCTACTACCTCAGGATTTTGGAAAAAATCAATTTCAAGTTTAACACAGATTTTCAAAGTTAAAAAACGTTCGTACCGTAATCTCTCCAATTTTTCCTTATTCTGCAATCTTTCAGCTTTAATTTAAAAAACAAATCATCGCTCTATCTCATTTCTATCAAAAGTTCTTTGATTTTGAAACAAACTGCGTCACTTTGCCCCACTGTGCGGCGTGGTGTATTGGAATGAAGCACCATGACGCAGTTTGTTTTCAAAATTAAAGAACTTTTGATAGAAATGAGATAGAGCGATGATTTTTTTTTAAATTAAAGCTGAAAAATTGCAGAATAAGGAAAAATTGGAGAGATTGCGGTACGAACATTTTTTAACTTTGAAAATCTGTGTTATACTCGAAATCGATTTTTTCCAAAATCCTGAGGTAGTAGACAAATTTTGCGAACGGATTTGAAATCAGCGTGACAAAATGTACAGGAAATGATGTGCAACATGTCAAGAAAAAAATCTAACCGTACAGGGTATTGGATAAATCACAATTTTGTTGTAATATTTCAAGTTCCACACAGATTTTCAAAGTTAAAAAACGGTCGTACCATAATTTCTTTAATTTTCCCTTATTCTACAATCTTTCAGCTTTAATTTAAAAAAAAAAATCATCGCTCTATCTCATACCTATCAAAAGTTCTTTGATTTTGAAACAACCTTCGTCACTTTGCCCCACTGTGCGTCGGTGTGGACGCGTGTTGAGATTCCATCAATCTCTGGACGATTCTGTATGAAAAGGTCGATCGAAAATGTGGATTACTGTATAGTTAGTTTTTGGGAAAATCGAGCTCGGAAGCACGTGCTGCATTGAACCGCCGTGCACCTTCGAAATCGATCTCCTCCAGAAATGCAGTCCTCCTTCACGAAGGATCATTATTCATACTATTTTCCAGCGGTCTTACGGAATAAAACGCGAAGCGTTCTTTTTTTCGATTACCTAATCGGATTAAAGTGAAGCAGCGAGAGAAACGGGAGAGAAACGTCCGCCCGCGAAGCTCTAGGATAGCTGCAAGACGGTTTGCTTCAATGGCGAGGGGGAATTTTAATTTGATTAATGCCGAAAAAGGAAGCCTGGACAACGGGGGCAAGGAGTCTAACCCACTCATTGTCCGCGTCTCGCCGCCGAAGCGGCGGTAATTGAATTCCTTTGTAAAGGGTAATAGACCCCCGACATTTGATTTCTTTCGGGCTCAATGGGTGGATGCGTGCACCCCGCCACGCGGTACCCATTAACTCCGATATTTATGACGGCGCGGGGAAACAAGCGCACGCGTCCCCGATTTTCTCCGTGGTAGCGCGAGCAAGCGGGCGGAAAATCGTGCTCGAGATGCCATTCTCGGCCATGAGACGCGGTAAACCCCGGCTCTTTATGCTTCCGCGAGCGCCCGTCGCCGTCGAGTTCCGAGGTTTTCACCTGAAATGGAGCTCGCGGGACTGCGAGCCTGGAGAGCATCGCGACGGGGAGCTCGTGAAAGTTGCATTGCGAGGCTAACACCCCCTTAAGTCCTGCGGTAAGCTTCTTACGGGTCCCTAGATCTGTGTCAGAAATTATTTGGAGGTTCGCGGGATCGAGCGCTACGGAGTTCGAGACCGGAGCTCGTTCGTCGGGGGTTGAAAATTCCTGGCACGTGGACACCGACAGCTGATTTTCTATTTTCCCCGCGCGAAACTGGGATCGCGTGTGACCGGAATACGGAGTATGGACACGGATTCGAGGGTATTTACAGCGTGCCTGTGGGTTGAAAGGATAATGGATAGATCGTAGGATCTTCTTTCGAGCCTTCTTCTTTGCACTGAGTCACGTGGGACCTCGTTACGCGGATATCTCTGAAAGTACTCAGAAAATAATTTGTAGAAGGGTTCCAGGTGCCTTCGAAGCGAAGAACCATGACGGAGAACGTTTCCTTGTCGTTAAAATTAAAATTCAGAGTTTTCTTTTAACCCTTCGTTGACACTCTGGGTGTGAGCCACCCATAAGCTGATTTTGACGCTCTGTACCTTGTATATGCAAAATAAATTCCTGTTTTCCAAAACCAACTTACAAACTATTTTTTCTCTCAAAATATTATATCTGAACAATAACTCTGTAGATTTTTAGCCTCTAATATTTACATTTGTAAAAGTTACAGTTATTTGAAGATTTTTTTCGTGTTTTCTCGACATCTTTTCAATCGAAATTTCAATCGAAAAACTATTGGAATACATTCTACAGACCATGAAATTGATCCACGTTTTTTTTCCTAACGATAGGATTCTTCGGATCAGAATGGCAGTCGTTGAAAAATTGTTCTGGGTGTGAGCCACCCAGGTGTGTTAAAGTTGATCGGAAAATGAGGTGTGTCAACGAAGGGTTAACAAAACTCCGAATTTGAACCCGAAATTAAATAGACGCGATTGGAAGGCCACACTGAACATTTCCAAGCCTCCCCGTCCGTCTCAAACTTTCTCCCCCGTTCCGCTCCGAATTTCACATTCCCACATCCCCGGATCTACTCCTCTGCTCCTCAAACCACCAATAAAATCCAACGTGCACGCGTGGGAGGCTCGACTGCGCAAACATTGAAACATCAACCCCCGATGCATAAAATTACACGGGCAAACGGGCCGATCACTGGACGGCGACTCTCTCGACTCGGATCGCAAGGGATCGCGGGAGCTTTGAAAGGCACTCGGCCCGCGTGGATCGCGGTCGATCGGTCCGAGGGGTTGAACGCGTCCAATGGGAGCGCACCCCGAGCCCTTTCCACCGTTGGAAAGCCTCGAGCGTCTCCCTTCTACCTTTTGCAGGCAACGTCGACGTCCGCAGGCCACGTGGATCCCTGTCGCGGTTTCCTCTGCCCTTCCTCGATGCGCCCCCGAAAGCGGCTGCAGTCGCGTCCGTCCCCCGAGCTGCGGCTAGGCCCGCGGCGCACGGTCGCGTACCCGCGGTGGCGAAAAAAAAAGAGGGAAAGCGGTTCTGGCGCGAACCAGCTGCGAGGCGAACTGCACGGTGCACGGGCCGACACACGACTGGACCGCGCCGAGGTGAAACGGAGAAAGCCAGAGGAACGGAAGGGCAGACGAGGGGGTGGCTCGCGGGAGGGTGAGAGCGCTAGACGGCCGCGTGGAATAGGGAGAAACGATAGAGAAGCAAGCGCGGGGGGTGGTGGTTGAAGGAGGTTGAAGGTGGTCGCTGGCGAGGGGGTGGCTCGGGGCGACGGGGGCGGTCAGGCGGGGAGAAAGGGAGAGGCCGAAGAAGATGGAAAGAAAGAAGGGTTAAACAGGGGTCGGGAGGGTGGATGCTGCGGATGCGGAGCGGAGAGTCGCTCGGTCCTCGTCTGGCTTCGCCGCAGCGCGTCGCGGCGCATTTCATCCCCCGTGCCGAGCACCCAGCCACCCACCGCCCCCTCGTCGCCGGTCCCTTCGCCCCTCTCGCGCCGCCACGAAACCCCCTACACTAACCCCCGGTTCCATGTCGCAATGTATCTGCAGTCGGAAGCAGGGAGCCCCGGTGCCTTCGAGACACCGCCGCGTCGCGAATACCAACCCTCTTCGCTCCATTACTTTCCCTGCTCCGTCCGAGCCCCTTCTGCCTCGCTTTTTCATCCCCTGGCACGCGTCCTCCGTGTCTTCTAGGTCTCCTCTCCGAAAGGACGATCGCACAGAGGCAGAGGACACGGGACCGTTGCGGGGGTTGAATAAGCGAAAGGAGCCTCGCGAAGAACCTTTCGATGCGCGGCTCAGGTTCATGCAGGGTTCAATTGTTTTAGGGCTGCTCGGGCGAGGCTATTGTTTTTCGGGGCAGGTAATGAGCACCTATGAAACCGATAGTTTCCCACTTGGGAAACTGCGGGGTTGCAGAGAGGGTAATTATTGTGGAATCTCCAGTGTATTTTGATAGTGCCTCGGTTCTTTGGGAGTAAATCGTTGGGTTTTCTACGCGCCGGGAACTTTGGGTTAGGAGATATTAGATACCAAATGTGAGATTTCACTGGAATACGTCTGGATTGTTCGGCAGGAGGCAGAATGGGAGCAATTAACTAGCAGGTAAATTGCTGGAGGGGAGCACAGCACTCGATACCCTTACTACCAATCGAAACCTCTCGAGGGCTTCCAGTTCCAAATAAAGGAAACAACGTACCCTTGCTCGAGGAGTTATTGAGCGGCAAATCAGGAGCCGTATCTGCGGTATATAAAAGCTGATCCTCAGCCGCCGCGAAGGGGCACTCGAAAAAGAGGGTCAGCCGAAGTGGTGGCGGAACTTAAGCGACTGGAAGTGTTCGCGAAGAAAGCTCACGTGCCCCGGGACCATTGCCTTTCGCCAGCGATTCCAGCAGACCCGAAAAAAAAACATGAGGGATTTCGTGATCAGCCGTATCAATCGAGCAAACCACCCTCTTGCCTCGTCAGGGTGTAAAGAACGGGCGCTCGCGGGGGATAATTGACTTTCTCGCCCCGAGTGCAGCGGAAACCTTCTTACCTGTCCTTCGCGGAGCCGGGGTAACCAGAAAGAAACATCCCACGAACGAGATTACTCGAGTCTCCGTGAGATTCTAGGGGATCTCCGCGGCTTAACAGCGCGAGGCGCATTTTTATCAATTATCTTCTCGAGTCGGGGGAGGGAGGCGATGGGGAAAGGGGAGATCAGACGCGGCCAAGTAAAAGCTGTAAAATGGAATTGCCGGTGTTCGGTATTTATGACTTTGCTCATTGCCCGGCCCTCCCTCGAAGTCGCCATCTTCCCTCGCCAGCCTTTTTCCTCGCGCGACCCTATGCCCGGACATAAATTATTGCCGTTCGTTAAACACGCTCCCCTTTTCGTCGACCTTCTTCTTTGAACTTAGGCGAGGACCTATTTCTTGACCACGGACAATGTGCAACTTTCATACTTGCTCCTCCGTCGCTCACCTTGCACGATGAATAATTTTAAATACCTGCCGCGGAGCATGAAGGATTCACGGGGCTCGGTGAAGCAGCTTCGCTGATTTAAGGGGTCATTTTACTTTCATTGCCCGAAGAATGAAGCTATTTTTAAAGATTTTCTTCTCAGTACATACAAATCTTTGTGGTATTTATTATGCTACTCTTATATTACAGAACATAAAATTAAAATGAATTTTTCAAATTTGTTTTAATGCTTTTTACAGCGTTAATATGGCACCTAAAAAGGAGGTTTAGGTGATTTCCCGGCTCAGGTTTATCTGAAATAAAAAATTTGAAAAGATTCTTAATCTGTATGAGTGCCCCGCTATCTCCCGTAGCTCAATTATTTTTTCTCAGGGAACATTCGAGAAAACACTCATTTGGGGAACTCGTTTTTCAAATCGGCAACATTTTAACAAAAAATGTTAATTGAGCTACGGCCGATAGCCATCCTCATACAGATTAAGAGTCTCTTCGGATTTTTTATTTCAGATAAGCCTGAGCCACGAACATACCTCTTTTTGTAGTTGTCACATTGACACTAGGGTAAACTAACCAGTAATTGACCGCATACCAGTGAATGACCATTAGGCAAAGAATTGTCAATTATAAATTGAAAAATCATTATATGTTTATAAATGGTGTGTAGTTGCACTTTTAATATCCTATATTTTTAGTTACGCGTATTAAACGAACATTAATAAGTACAATTCTTATTAAAAGTACGCGGTCATTTACAGGGCTTCTCATTTAACAATTCAGTCATTCACTGGTTGGTTTACCCTATAAAAAATATATGAAACAAATTAAAGACGATCTTTTTAAAATTTGTTTTGCATAATATAAGAGTAGTTTAATAAATTCCAAAAAGATTTACTTCATTGTATGAGGCAGTCAGAGCAACAACGGACCAAACCACATTAAAAAAATTTCTTTTTCTATTTTATATGATTTGTAGAGCCTATTTGAACACGTTATTGCTACTAAAAAATGTGGATTAGTCCATTGTTGCTCTGACTGCCTCATACGTTGTATTTATTGAGATAAAAATCTTTAAATATAGCTTCACTTTTCGGCCGATCAAAGTAGAATGATCCCTTAAGGGATTCGACCTTTCCACAGGGCATTCTTTCAGGAGGAATCGTCAAATTTTTTAATCTTCTATAAGAATGCCATCTCCTTCAAAATGCTTCTCTGAGTTCAAGAGTGAAGAGTATCTATAATTCTGAGATACCTCGAAGCGAATATTTACTGCAGACTCCCTCTTCCAGGTGTCTACAAGACACCCGAAACCCTCCGGAGATATCTAACCAACCTACCACGATCTCTATAAACGATTCCCAAGGCAGATCGAACGGTAATAAAACAGTAAACACGCAGCGGAATGCAACACACGATGGCAAATAAAGTCGCCGCGAAATGCAATAAATTTTAATTGTAACAACCGCCAGGTTGTTATTGGCAATGAAGCATTAGAAAGCGCAGCCAATTACACGCCGCCGAGTCTCTCAATGATCGCGACAGCGCCGAGTCACATGATTGGCTGGTCGATAAATAGTTTATAACTAATTCATGCGCCGCGCTCGTCACGGAATCGGGGAGTGGCGGGGATTGGGGGAACAAAAAAATGAGGCGCGGAAGGCGCTCGCCGCGGAAAAATCCGTCACCCTTCAACGTTTCTCTGGTCTTAGTATTTTCAAACCGTGCCTCGTTTACATATCCGCCGCCGTGATCGTTATCGCTGAAACTGCACGCTTATCCAGGCGTACGAAACGCAGCCGCCGATGGTAACTCGCGTAATCAAGCGTCTATCCCTCGCAAACGAGCACTCGGGCCGTTTATATTCCGCGAATCTCTGTAAACGAGCTAACCACGGTTAACGTTTCGAGTTATCTGGACCCCATCGCTCGCCTATCGTTTCTGGCACATTCTGAACGCCCTGATCTTCGTAGCGCGCGCAAAAAGGTGTCACGAACCGTTCGGAGGGGGGGGGGGGGGGGGGACAAGGGGATAACGATCGGAACATCCGCGCGCAGTTTATCGCGGGAGAGGGGTAGGGGATGGGGGGGGGGGGTAGTTCGCCGACGCGTTTTCGATTCGGCCACGCTGATATCGCGCGTATCGTAAACTCTGACTGTGTCGACCTTTCGTCCGCGATTCATAAAATCGAAGCAATACGCGGCGCCGTGAGACTGTCAGGAACGAGTGAAATTGCGCAATGTTACTCGTGAATGGTGGATAATACATGTATATAGTTCTGCTTTCACTGCACCCACACTTTCGTAACATTTTAACGCGACACGAATGTGACGGCAACATTTCGCCCAGAAATGAGCGAGGAACTGTATAGTATTGTACATCCCCTTGTCGGAGGAAGCTCGCGTTGGAGATTAAACAACGAAATTTATTGTATTTGCTTAGGTTTATGAAATTTCGTACATTTCCACGCGGCATCGTCGCGTTGTTAAGCGACAAATCGTCGAGGGATCGCAATTGAACGTTCCCTATTGTTTTTTCAATATCCCCGACAAATTTGTCCACCAACGAGGCGATCGCATGCGCCCCAAAACCGCCCTCCCTTTCTCCCCCCCCCCCCCCTCTATTCGCGGACGAAAGATCGTCGCTAAGGTATACTAGGCTATACTAAGGTAGACAATTAATTAGGAACAGTAGGAACGGATTTCATTTTTGAGCAAGTCCTTACGGTTAAAGATGGCCGACGCCCGGCCCCCAGCCGGGTGTCACGGTTAATAGTTAATTAACGCTATAAATAGCACTGCACCAGAGCGGATGCACGGTCTGCCGAGATTACGCGTACTCGTTTATGCAAGTACATACGCCATTAACGTACGGTCGTGAGCTTATTCATAATAGAGGTGCAGAAGCGTGACGTGTCTCAGCCGCTGATAAATCTAATCTCGTCGGAGTCCGCCTCTGAGCCACGACCGCGCCGTGGTGTCGAGTAACAACAACCCGTCGAAATGCAGAAAATGCAAGGGACTGGCGTGGATGCGCGTAGAATAATTAACAGATGAACTAGACCGCGCGATTGTGCGTACGGCAGTTCGCTGGAAAACGGTACACAATTGTAGCAAAAATATATCGATGTTAAGAACGATCGTTATCTAGCTCGCGAACACTCGCGCCCCAAGGAGGCAATCGCCCTCGTAAGTAACTTATTTAATTAACGTATTTAAAAATTCGTCCAACTTCGAATCAACTGCCCCGCTGTTAAGATTAGCTCGCGAGAGTGCGAAGCGAAACGAAGCTTGAAACGAGTCGACGATGGCAATCCTCCGTTTATTGCGGGATCTAAGGTGCCCCCACGATCTGGGCCCTTCTCTCGAGGTGTTCGCCTAATGGAAGGCACGCGTGTGGTAATTAAAACAACGCTGTCGCGGTGAATTTCCGTTAAAAACAATGTGCACGAGCGTGGAACGCGCGCCGGGGATATTATAAAAGTGGTCACGCGTTTAGGAACTGGTTTCACAGCGAGTACCATTTTGCCTGGATTGCCTGCGGGTTCCCCTGAAACGAACTAGGGCCCCCTCCCCATTGGTGAACGACGACGGAACACTGTCGCGTTTACTTTGAACGGTACTCGCCGCCTTCCGCGTCGCGTGATCACTTTTAATATCGATAGGCGCCCGCTCGGACACACGGTGGACTGTTTAGCTTCCCGACAGAGACCTGATAGCTGAATTTCGGTACCGAGAGGACCGACGGATGCCCGTGGCGTTTATTCGTCTATGCAACGCGACAGATCCCGTCGCCGCGTGCGCGGTATTAATTATCGATTCGAGCGCTCGCTTATAAATTACTATGCATCAGTATGTACAAACACATCGCCGCGCGGCGAACGGGAATCGACTTCAGTCTACCACGGATCAGCTGCGAGGATCAGGACTTGGACGGCTCCTCGGCCGGCTTCTCGCCGCACTTCGACGTCTCCCACTCGTTGATCCTCTGCAGGGGGTAGCAGATCACAGCCGACAGGAAGATGAGGCTGCCGGACAGGTAGAACGAGGCGTCGTAGCTCCCTGTCGCGTCCATGAAGATTCCTAAACGTGGGACAGTCGCTCTATAGATTCCTCCGTCGAGATACCTCGCTACTGTTCGTTCGCGAACTTCGCGGAATTAATTCGATATTAGATAACCCCCAGCCGCCTGTTTATCTGCCGTTTCGACAGCCGCGTAGGCAATATGTCAAGTAGATGGTATATCTATCGCGATAAATCAGCCGCTTGGGCAATCATAATGTTATGGATCGCGGGTAAGACTCGCCGAGTCCGTTACACAAATATGCTTAAAATCTATTTGCGAATCGGCGACGCCTGAGTGACCTTATCTCGCGTGTGCTCCAAGGTTCCCGCGTTTCTCCGCGCTGCGAACGATCGTATCTCGCGCGGAGTGCACCGAGACGGCCTTGTTACTTCGCTGGATGGTCGATGGGGTCTCGCGAGCCATCTACGCCCCTTTCGAAACCATCGGGCAGCTCGCAGAGAGCTCTCGTTCGCGTAAGATCCGGCCGTGTAACATCCCCGACCAGGTAAAATCGATAGACAGTTTCTAATCACCTGCGAGAGGCGCGCCTACGGTAGCCGCCACGCCTTGGAACAGAAGGAGCAGGCCGAACGCGTTGGTCAGCTTCTCCAGGCCCAGCAGGTCCACCACGAGGATCGATCTCAGCGAGGCGAAGACAGCTGCGTAGAAATCGATTAGATCGACACGCTTCGACCTTCTCTATGGCGAGTACAACGATCGTTACTCACATATGCTGATGCCGAAGGTGGCAGCGTAGAAGAACTGGTATCCCTGCGACAGCCACACCCCGGATAATATCGTCAACAGTCCTCCGGCGCTGATGAAGACGTTGTTAACCACCAGAGCGTTAACTCCTGGCAAGCTTGTCGCCATGCCGCAGAGGACACGGCCGATGGTGTTGCCGATACCGATCACCGAGACCAGGAACATCGCCGTGGACTCCTCGATTCCAGCCAAGTGCGCCCGATCTAGAACAGAGCAGACAGCCGCGTTTCACTTCGCCCCTTTATTTCGTTCCTCTAGTCTAGACTCTAGAAGGCTTCTGCTCGGCAATAATACAGAGCGTATCAAAATCCACGCTGCTCCGGAATCCATTCTCCGAAATACCGTCGTTTTTAGCACACCGTGTAGATTGCCAACAGATCCCCGGATCGCTATTACACGCTTCCGCGCAGTAGAAGCTTCATCGCAATCATTTCCACCCTCCGAAGCTTCTCTCTTTGCAATATTTCCGTTGGAAACACCCTGCAGGCTACAGAAAGGCAACTCTGTCGCTGCTACGGGCTATCAGTAGCTGATAGGTTTATACAGGAATAGACTGCGAAACGGTGGCTGTATCGATATTATCTTTGAACAGCTTTGATACGTACCCGGGACGTACATAAAGGGCGTATAGAAGCCCATCATAGTGAGTCCGCCAGAGATGGCCAGTATCAGGAAAGAAGGGCTTTTCAGGAGGCTCAGATCAAGCATGGTGGTGAGGATGCGCCGCACGCTTTCGGGGCAAATGTAACAACTTCCGCTTTCCTCCTCCGCCACGTCTGTAGCCGTCGGCAAGCGGGTCACCGACATGTGATAGCCCACGGATGATTGCTGCGGGAATCGCATCCGATAAACTCGATCGCTTTCAATTTCATGGGCCACTAGGGCTAATTGTTAAGCTCGTTGGAAAGTTCTCTGGCCTCTTCCTGGGTCCAATAATGCCTCCACGGTATCTCGGCGAATTTAAGCATTGAATCGCCCAGAAGATCCTAAACGACCTTTGGACTAGCAGAGAACTGGCCAACAAGCCCAACGCGCTTTTAAAAACGTTCGCGACGACTTCTCACCTGCGACCTGTAATGGGGCAGCCTGTTCAGGGAGCCCCCGTAAAAGATGTCGTCCCTGTAAAACGGCCTCTGCGGGTCCTTGCTAAGGGGATTCCGCCTGTTGCCCGTCTTCAGGGATTTCTGGCTGCAGTCCGAGTCCGCGCGAAGCCGTCGCCCGCTAATCGTGTGCCTGCGAATCTGCCAGCAATTCCCGCTAGTCACTTAACTAGGATATACTGTTACTACGGCTAAATGAATCCTGTTGGCACGGGGCGACCGTAAACGCTACGTCGCGTCCGCGAAATACATATCTGCTTTTGGAATCGCCGCGGACCAGGATTATTGGGCTTATTGGTCACGAGCTATCTCTTTCAAACTGCCAGGAAATAACTCGCGCCTAGAGACAGGTGGTTCAACGAGCCTCCAATAACCGTAGTGTCATCGGAGCAATTCAATTAACCGAGGGAATCGCTTTTCCGCGAGAGCTCAGCCTTGGACCTCGCCTTCTCTAATTACTTTATCGACTTGGGTCTGAGTTTCTCTGGTGTACACCGAGGATCGAAGGCGCGAGCTGTGTCCTCTTAGAATCCCGATTCGAACGCTTCAGGATACTATGCTTAATAAAATTATAGATTGCGGGATACTGAGTGATGGACGGTTGGTATGTGCGTAGCCAGAGTTGGGCATTACTCGGCTAAACTTTCATTCGGATACGCATTCGTATACATCCCCAAGATTTATGCGCGAATAACAAATGACGATTTTATTCGACGTAAAATTATTCGTTATTCGCGAATAAATCTGTACCGTTATTCTAGCCAGATTCGTTGGAATAAGAACTTATTCGTTATTCGACCTGAATGAACGACGAATAAATGCATATGCGAATATTCGCATGACTATTTGTAGGTGTATTTAAAAACGTTCAATGATCGCTTATAATTTGAAGAAATTAATTTTTTCATTAGTTTAAATGGATTACCGTGAGCAAATTTTATTTAAAATAAATCAAAACGCCACTCTATGTCGTACCGCGGCCTTACACCTTCCTGCAAAGTGCCAGCTATGACAAGAGTTACTTAAGGGGAGGTTCCGGTCTAAAAGTCGATTTTTTTATTACATTTTTCGATTGTTCAACCTTTCAGGAATACGTGTTTAAAGGGATTTGTTGAGTTATAGGCATTTGAGTAGCGGCAAATGCATGGGCGCAATACCGGCCATTCGGCGTTCAGGTAAAACTTTAAACGCGTTTTTCTCGAAACAGTGTTCTCAAAACGGTGGGACCTATATTTCCAAAAGTTATTATCCGATTCGACTGAACCTTTTTTTATTTTGAAGAATATACATCTGGCTAGGGGGGTAACCAGACAAAATTACAAAATAGTGAAAATTTATAATTTTTAAAGGCGTGGAAACGACGAACGGTATAGGGAAAAAGTGACTTCAAACTTCAAGTGTCGGTATTTTCTCAAAAAATGTCATTTTTGTAATTTTGTCTGGTTTCACCCCTAGCCAGAAGTATATACTTCAAAATAAAAAAAGTTTCAGTCGAAACGGATAATAACTTTTCGAGATACAGGTCCCACCGATTTGAATGAATTTTTTGACGCCTTGGCTTTAACGACTCCCCAGTGCCGTCTGCAATGATTAATTATAAAACAAAAAATATATTTCAATAATTTAAGACATCCCTAATACAACGCAACAAGTCCGATTAAATTATATATAGTAGTTTTTCTTTAATTAATTCCTAAAAATCACCTATTTTTTGGGGCTCTAGACCGGAACCTCCCCTTAACCTAAAACATTAGGTCTCACGGGTGTCATCGCCGAAATCACGTGATCATTTTATTCGTCCGTTGAGTCGACTAAATTCTTATTCGAATAAATTTTCCGTCAAATAAAAAATTATTCGTTATTGTCGGATAATGTCATTTTATTCGAATTTTTTATTCGCGCAAATTTATTCGAATACCTATTCGAATGAAAATTTAGCCGAATAATGCCCAACTCTGTGCGTAGCTTCTGTTTGAAAGGGACTCGCTACGGGACTCACCGTGGGCACTTTGCCGTTCAGTCTGTCAACGTCGCCACCCAGGAGATTGTTCTCCTCCTCGGCGATCTTTTCGTCCATGTTCACGTCCAGGTCAGGGTATATCGGTACGGAAAGCTGCTTCTCGGAGCTGCTCAGCGTCCTCTGCAACGTCTGCAGCTCCACGTGCACCTTGTGGAGAGAGTGCAGGGACTTGGAGGCGCTGGGAACATGAGATCCCGGTATCTTTAAACTCCCCGACTTTTGCTCGAACTTTCGCAGCTCCGTCGAGGTTTGCATACTTGGGGGATTCTAGAGAAAGGTTCCTTACTTCACTATATTGGGGTTGCTACCAAGCAGCTCGGCGGCCGTGGGGTATTCGGTGTTGTTGTTGGTGCCGAAGAAGCCACTCCTGCCAGGCTGCACGCAGTGCAGGGACGCAGTGGACACCCCCTTCCCCATCAAGCCGCTCTTCATCTCTAAGCCCGCGTTTTCTGGCGTGGACTTCACCTTAATCCTCGTCGGCTTCAGCGGCCGGAACATCGCCCCGAAAATGGCGCAATTCAACAGCATCCCTGGAACATTACGGAGCCTTCCTAATCCACAGGACACTCGCTCGGCCCATCCCCGCGGGGATCAACTCGAACGTTAAACAGTCTCGCGTAACAAAATTCTTTAATCTCGAACAGCGGTGCTCGTTTAAACAGAAGCTATCGTCTCTAATCACCTGCTTGGAAGAGCAAAGCTCCTCTCCAGCCGAACTGCTTCACGAGCATGTCGGAGATTGGCGCGAGCAAGAAAGCGCCGATCCCGGAGCCGCAAACGGCGATCCCTGTGGCCAGGGCTCTCCATCTTTCAAAATAAAATCCGGTAGTTATCACAGCCGGCACGTAAATCAAGCCTGCCCCGATACCTCCTGACAATCCAAGACACAAAGACCACGTGAACTGCGGGAATAACGATGAAGGTCTGCGCGCACATGTCGCTCCCGCGACCGTTCAGCGCCGTCAGCGTGAACGGCCACTTCGCCTCAGTGGCAGTGTGCAACTGACTTGGGCAGCTGTGAGCTGCTGCCTCCATTCGAAATACTTCTCGCCACCCGAAACTGACGCCGCTCAACCGTCGCGGAACTGACATGCGTGCGTAGACCTTAGCACGGTGTGTGGGGTGTTGCTTAAATCGTAACTGCATGCAGAAAGTGTGGAGATATCGCGTCCAGCTCGCAATTTTCCAGTTTCATTTGGACGGACTAGTGTAATGTCCCTTTAAGAGGGACACTGATCAATCGTTCTGGACGAGAATGATTCTTGGGGATTGGAAGGGAAGTTTCAAAGAGGGAAGTAAAGGTGAGCGAGGGGGTGGGAAAAACTTACCCAGGACGCCGTAAGAGATGTAAAGAAACTCGATGGAAGTGCTGAAGAACGAGAGGACGAAGGCGCCGCAACTTATGACGCTTCCTAACATCGCCACCAGCCTGAAACCGTACCTATTCGCCAGCGCTGACACGAACGGACCTGCGAGCAGGATAAGCCCACCGATAATCGCGCGTTCGCGGTTCAAGGGTAGTAATGAAACTATAAAGTCAAAGAATCAAGTGGAAACGGGAGTAAAGGGAGGATTGCCGTTTAAGGATGAACTTCAGTAACATTCAAAATAAGCGAAAATCTTTGAAAATTGGAGGCGCCAATCTTTATGCAATAGTAAAAGCCTCTGGAAAATTTTAGAAAAATTGATTCGATAGTTTTCAAATTATTTAACTTTCAATTTAACATGTATTCTTAGGGAAAACGCAATATTGAGAATATAACTACAAAATTAAGAGTGAAATAATTGGCCAAAGTTTTTGAAATCTTGTGTACAGAAAGATCAAACACTGAACAAAATTGTCAGAAAAATTCCGGTCAATTGATTCGATAGTTGTTGTTTAAATGAAAGAAAATGACACGGATATATATGATCAACACTCACCAAATACAACACATTGGCACACTTTTCACTGCTTTTTATGTACGTAAAAAGGAAAATTATAGTTTGATTATTTCATTTGCAGCAGTTGCGTTTCAGGTACAGTCCAACAAACAAGTTAATGACAAATCGTCAAATATTCAATAAATTGACAAAATAACATAAAAGATAAGAACAAATTCAACTGACTTTGCGATAAAAAAACACCACTGCCATTTCTGACTGGTTTTCTTCACAGGAAAAAGCCTTTTTAATATCTTGGAAATGGTTTAACCTTTGGCTAAGATTGTCACTGAAGTTCTACCTTAAATTTCTTTTTAATTCCACAGGGGAATACGAAGTGGTGTTGAGAACGGTTGGAGAATCAACTCTTTAGATCGGATCTTTATCAGAATTTATCCTCCAACAGTTTTGACTAGCAATCTATTGCAACAGGCTGCCATAAATTCTCAAAGTATTCACGTATCCTGTCACTGACCAGCCATAAGGTAGAACCCGGACTGCAGCGAGCCGACCAGCGCGACCCGCGCCTTGGACACGGCGAAAGCATCCGCGATGTCGTTGAGGAACACACCGAAGCTGAAGATGATCCCGTCCACGAAGAGGTTGCACATGAAGGAGGCGGCCACGATCACCCAGCCCCACCCCCCGTCCGGTGGCACCACCATCTCGACTTCGATGCTCTGTCAACAAGTTTCCGCCAGATTCTCACCAGGAAGCCCCTCGCAAAGTCCCCTTGCAACCACCCCCTCCGATCACCGCGCCAATGAACAATCACCCAGGGATATCCGCTCTCCTCTGTCTCCTCGGAGCTCCCTTCAACCCCCGCCGTTCTCGTCCCCGACGCGCACCTTCGCCTTCCCCATCGTTTCTTAACGACACCGTGAACAACTTGTTCAGAATGAGCCCTCTTATCGGAGCAGCTCGGTCCGGGGACTTTCGCTAAACTCGCGACGGAACCCGAGGCGGGGTCGGTCCCGCGGCTATGTAAGAAGAGATCTCGCTCTCCCCTCGACACCGACGCCCGTGGAAATTCACAAGGTGCTCGAGATCAAGGTTGAGCAGAAAATCGGTGGACCCGCGCGTGACCCAAAACTCTGGCGGCAAACTTATCAATTCGTCCGGACCCGCCGCGCTGATACCGTTCTGCCCGACAAAACGACCGCGTATAAATTACTACGGGCGTGTATTTTTAGTCTCTTGCAATAATATCGTTGGGCAATGTCAGTAATCTGTCCACGAACTGTCGACAGTTCGACGAGCCTGTGTTTCGCAAGTTTTCGCACTGTTCATCGGCTAATAAAACCGGTCGGGCGAGACCCTTCGACCGAAAAAATTTCATCGATCCCTCTCTGGGAAGCATCTCTGCTCGACTCGAGGACACTACGATCTCTACTGACTCGGCGTAGACTCCCTATTACCAAAGTCTCCCGCGCCACAACGGAGCGTCTCCATTAAACAAGAATTCAACACCCTGCAATGATTATCCTTCTCCCCTCCTCCCCCTCCACAACGTCGTCGGCGGCGGAACAACTTTCACCCGCCGAAACTTCCCCCAACTCGCGAACAATAATGGAATATCGGGTCCGGGGATCCCCTGGAAGATAGCAGCGCCGAAAACCGCGGAACGCGCTTAGCCACCGTAACATCCACCCAGCTGCTATTAATCGAGGTATCGTGTCGCGAATAAACTAATAGCGCGATAGCGAGGCGTGCACCGAACGCGAACCTCTGCACGCGAGTAATACACCAGCGGGATTATCGAGCGGCATAGATCGATCGATCCCACCCATCCCGGTTGATTTGCATCGCTCGGAAGCAACGGAGCGCGCTCGCGCGCCTTCTTCTTACCTCGTTGTTGTTGTCCTGGATGTCCTCGAGCTCCTGCTGCTGCTCGTCGCCGTTGCAGCCGCGTCCATTCTGCTGCGGCGGCTTGGCAACCTGCTCCTCCACTTTATTACCCAGCGACGCCATCGTCGTCCACAGCTGGCTGAAACAAGCCGAGTGCTTGCAGTTTGCAGTTGAAGAAGCGCCCGATTAACGCGGAGGGCGGCGATTGTGCAGAAGTAGGAGAAGTAGTCCGCCGAAAGTCCGGAGGAATCAGCGGCTATCGGCGGTTCAATTACACGTTTGTTTGCAACGCTCTCGACACGTCCGACGCGTTATGCGCGCTGCCGCCGCCGGTTCCGGCGTAAATACGCGGATTATCATAGCCATAAATTATACACGTGCGCGCATTTTAAAGCGAGAGAGGAACGGAGCGCTGCCTTTCGGTGCCAGCTTCAGTCGCCCGCGATCCCTATCGCCCGATGGATCATCCAGCACGCTCGACCATGCGGAGTAAAGGCCGCGGAGGTGGATGGCTTTAATAAAGAATTCCTACGCCGAAGAGATGCAATTCACTTGCTGGGGAACCGGGGCTGAGAAACGCGAGGCTCCTATGTTCCAAATGAATTGCGAGTTATGATCGGAGTGGACTATGCTTTCTCCTTTTCTTCTCACGCGCCGCGGCTGCTTGTAATCGAATCGTACCGGGGAGCTAAACGAACCGTGTAATTGCATCTTGTGCAATCGCGGCGAAACGAGCGAGGATGTCTCAGTGGGCCTGATTTTCTCGACGGAGGATAAACGTTACCTGATAAACCGCGGCCTCTCTCGATTCTGGATGAAGATACTCAATGGGGATCGTGAAGGTTCGCTGGATTGCGCAGTGGATCAACGGTCGCTGCTCGATGCTGCGGCGCAGGATCGATACGTAACGCGACGAATCTCCGCTCGAAACTGTGCCATGCCCGCACTAATCGCAAGATATTATAGCAACTTTCGCGGGGACCCTCGGGAACGCTTCGCCCAGCGAACAGTGCGCGATATCGGGGAGAAAAGTCCACCGGCCTGTCAGAATCTCGGGCAAGTGGTATCGGAGAAAATAACGTCTCTATCTCGCCTCTGCTGTCCGAACGTCCCCTATCGGGAGCTAGACAAATACACCATCGCGATTAGCATAGGCCCGTAGACAATGAGCCGAGGCCTATGACTTACGAGTGTCCACTGTTCGCTCCTGTTTGCCAGTTTGCCCAAGGCTCGATAACAGGCCGGAGGTACAATGCACGGTGTATGCACGTCGATCGCTCTAATCTGTCAGGTGACGAGTGTTTAAACTTCGAAGGAAGAACATGGGTCATTTCAATTCCAATCTACGGGGCTAAAGGTTGACGCGTAGCGCGGTGACGTTCCACGCGCGCCGAGTGGATCGTGTAGGAAGGATTTACGGAGTCGCAGGCGGGAGGGGATCGGTCCTTAGAGAATTCCTTGCAGGATGATTAGGCCACAGTGCTGCGGAGGCAGAAGGAACAGCATTCTGCCGATTAAGGTAGTACTACCGATACGCCTTGTGTCAAGTACGTGTTAGATCGTCCTTTGACTTCCGTGGTGATTCGATTTTGCAACACTATTTGGTGGCACGATTGAGAAGGTATTCAATAAAACGGTACAACAAACTGAAGTAGGATTTGATAAACAAAATCCTAACCTCGAAAATAATGAAAAAGTAATCATTGAACGCCAAACTTCTGAGTTGGTGTAGATTTCCAAAAATTTACATGAGCCAGTGTAAGGTCAAAACAATCTACTGCGCAAAGTTTCAGAATTTTCTGAACAGCTTTCAGAACAGTATTTCAAAACCGGTAAGGGGTTATACCTAGTCAGGGGACCGAAAAGAAGCGCAATGTTTGTGAATTTTTTTTGAAAAAGCGGGAGCATATATTTTTACAGAACCTTTTGCACTTAAAAGAGCAACGTTTAAAGAACATTTGGTAATTTTTTGGTAAAAGAATATTTACGTTTATAATAAAGTAACAACCGACATCCAAGAAGCCTTTTTGAAACCGGTGAGTAAGATATCTCAACCTTTTTTTTAATGTACATTTTCGATTTTATTAACGAAAAATGGCCGTTTTTCGCGCGAAAATCAGGACATCAAACTTTAAATAGCCGCCATTTTATTTTAAATTAATATTTCGAAAATTCCCCCTCCGTCAGTCGATAGGTACATTAATATACTAACGAAATCTTTTTTGTTTTTCCATTTTAGATAATCTGGTTCCGAGTTGCAGTGCTCACCGCGAAACAACTTTTTAAAAAAGCCTTCTTGGATATCGGTTGTAACTTTATTATAAACATAAATATTTTTTTACGAAAAAATTGTTCAATCTTCTTTAAATGTTGCTCTTTAAAGTGCAAAAAGTTCTGTGAAAATATGTGCTTCCGTTTTTCCAAAAAAAAATCGCAAACACCGCCGATCCTCCAACCAGCTGGTAGTTGTCGTCACGTGCCGATTGTTCGGTGAGTTCCCTCGACCTTGGCCCTTTTCAACGCTGCTAGCCGACCTTCGTGCACGAGTCAACTCGGCACGGGTGTAATCGTTCCTTTGAACTTTTAATCGATTTAAGGCGACGTGGCACACCTGGGACCTCTGTGCTCGTATGTCATCGCGGAGATACTTGAGGAGAAAGGATCCGGGGACTTTGGCTCGCAAGGCGTCTCGGTAGGAGGGATGTGGTTATTGGAGACACGTGAGTTCTTTTCGAGCTGATATGGTTACTTTGTGGTAGTGATTGATTCAGCTGGGTAATCTGTCACAGCCGGTGTGGCGCCTTGGAATCTCCAGTCACAAAGTAAATCACACCCCACAGTGGTTCGAGTATACTACATGCTAGCTGGACAAAATTATTTTTTCGCGGGTTTGGGTTTATACGGGGTTCAAATTGTTGGGAAATAAATCTGATTCGTATCACAGTTTATTATGTCACTAAAAATCTCTCCTGTCGAGCGTCGCACTCGAAAACAACTCACAAAACATAGTTTTGCAAATTTTTGCGGATTGATAATTTGATTAAAAAAAAAATAGGGAGTCTCTACTATCCGTACATTCAACCCTTGTCGCCTGGAACTAGGGATTGCAATACCGGTAAACCGATAAACCAACTCTGATCCAAAAGAAAACTAAGAATCTGAATCAAGTCATCAAAATCATGGACGCTTTTTCAAGTAGAAAAAGTAGGGAGTAGAGAGTATATATAAATCGTCGGTGATAGTGCAAAACCGCGTATGAGCAGTTTGTAAATACCGCGGATCAAGAAACTTGATATTTTGGCCATTTTAAGGGATTTCTTTGGCTGAACTTTTTTGGGACAGTTTTAGCACTCCTTGTAATAAATACTAACATCAATGGTGTGACTTTTAAATAACAATTATTTAATTACGTATGTAAGATTTGATTCTTTTCATTGTTTCCCTGATGAAGATACATATTAATAAGTATTGTCAATAGTTATACAAATATATCTACTTTGTGTTATATCATTTTATATTTTATGTTCAGAATAGTTTCACTTGTATATATTTTTTATAATGCTCGATTAGAGTTAAAAAAAAGTTTTTTTAAGTTTACTCTTATATTTTGCGTCATGTAATACCTTAAAAAAATACCGGTTAATTACCGGTAATTGAAAAAGTCGGTAAATTTGCAATCCCTACCTGGAACGACGTGGAACATATAGTAAAACACCGTTTTAATAGTGATGCAGAGAAAACTGATTTCAAAAACCAGGTTTTAAACTTGAGAACTTAGAAATTACAAGAACAGACATAATGTTGTAACTGATAATTATAGTTATAGTACAATACTGTCGTTTTGTTCTGTTTCCTTCATTGAATTAGTCATATGTTCATTTTATTGATATTTTTAATGAAATAATAAACTGTGATACGAATCAGGTTTGTTTTCTAACAATTTAAACCCCATATAGGGTAACGCATACAGTTGTTGACCCCTATACAATGATTGACACTCTTCCCCAAAAAGTAGGAAATATAATATAATGCTTTTTTTATATGATAAAATATAATTATATTCGGAAGAAAAATATCTGGGCCACTGAAATATAGATATATTTTATTATATAAAAGAAGAAATACATTATATTTCCTACTTTTTGGGGAAGAGTGTCAATCATTGTATAGGGGTCAGTAACTGTATGCGTTACCCTAAACCCAAACCTGCGGAAAAATAATTTTGTCCAACTAGCAAGTAGGGTAAACCAACCAGTGAATGACCGAATTGTTAATGAGGAGCCCAGTAAATGACCGTATACTTTTTATAAGAATTGTACTTATTAATGATTGTTTAATACGGGTAACTAAAAATATGGGACATTAGAAGTGCAACTACACTCCATTTATAAACATATAATAATTTTTAAATTTATAATTGACATTTCTTTGCCTAATGGTCATTCACTGGTATGCGGTCAATTACTGGTTGGTTACCTAGTATCCTAGAACCACTGTGCTCCCTTGCGTTTGTCACAATGAAATCGCTACCGTAATCTTTGAGGAATCGATAAACGATCGACAGAAATTTTTACGTACCTACCGCTGTCTTGGGATGAATAGTTCGAAGGATATAGAAATTTTGCAACGTTCCTGTGCTGCTAGAACGGTCAGTCGGAAACTGGTTAGTTGCCTCTCTGTGAATGAAATCCTGAACGACTGTCGCAAACGGTTCGATGGCCGATGGCGCTGTTGTTCTAATAGCGAGCGACTTTATATCTCGTGCCCTGTAAATGACCGATAAGGTACGACCTATGTCAACCAACCAATTCTGCGGTGTCAATTTGCATATCGTGCATTTCTTCGAAAACACGCGAAACATGCATTCTGTTTACCACCGAATATCCGAGTCCCCGCCACATTCGCAAATCAACCGCCGCTGATATCTCCATCGAAACGAGCGCGACCAGGAAAAAGTTTAGGCCTCCGACGCGAATAATATTTTCATTGGGATTACCACGACATTGACGCTTCGTAAATTTGTCTGCAATTTTCTGATTGAATATCAAATGTTCGTAATTTTCCACAAGGGGCGGATTTCAGTAGAGGCTTGATAGGCTGCGGCTTAGGGCGGCAAATTTTGAGGAGCCATAAGTTTTAGGGAGCGACAAATTTTGGGAAGCGATAAATTTTGGGGAGTAACACATTGTCGAAAGCGGCAAAGTTGCGGGAGCGGAAAATTTTAGGGCGCAACAAATTTTGTTGAGCGATATATTTTGGGGAGCGGCAAATTTTGGGGAGCATCAAATTTTGGGAAGCGACAAACTTTTGGAGAGCCGCACATTTTGGGGAGCGTCAAATTTGGGAAGCAAAAAATTTTGGGGAGCGTCAAATTTCAACCGAAAGAAATTGGTAAAGATTTAAACACGGAGGCTTGAGACGCCTTTCTAACCATTCACTATTATTTCACATAGCGAATTAATTTTGAAATTGCCTCGACTCTTTTAAATTAAAACATTTGATGATATTTCGCGAGAACGGTGGCAGACGCTTGTTAGGCTAGGAGCGCCAAATCTCCAAATCCGCCCCTGGTTATCCACGTACCAACCTCCGAAATTTTTCAATCTCGACTGTAAAACTTATCACCACAGTAAAATCTGTCTATCGAGCTCATCGCCAGATCGCTTCCCCCTAATACACGAAGGAAAAGACACTCGCGCAGGTTGAACGTCCCTTTTACGCTCTTCCTTCCCGGTTAACCCTTTTCAAGATCGTTCAGAGCAAGTTCGGGACGGCAGTTAGTACACGCGCGAATAGCCACGCAGATAATCATTGCCATCTGCTCTCAGATTTCGACACAGTGTGGAGTGGATTGATAATGTCCCGGCTCTCCACGTGTGTCTAGTTGCTACCGTTTCGCGGTCTTAACGCGGGAATACTTATTGTTTGTTCGCGACGAAAAGGTAGTGGTAATGGTGCAAACAGGATTGTGCAAACTTCACTCGCTTTGATAACGGGGCAGCTTATTTTTAGTAAGTTCTTTCCCCCGTTTCTTCGGGAGGGACTTTTAAATCATCCCAGCTCCGAGATACCGAGCGTCGCCCGAGTGAAATTCGTTCTTCTCGGCGGCGACCCACGGGGCGAATATCCTCACCGAACCTTTATCGATATCATCAATGCGTGATCGTCGTTGTTCGAGCCATGGGCCAGCTGGTCTCGAGCTCGTGGCCCTCTTGAACGGCGATAATTTGCGGCCTAATTGATAGCAGCGTGTAAACTGTGTGGCGAGTGAGCTTAGAACACTGTCGACACGGAAATGTCTCGATAAGTATCGATGGGTGAGACGGTCTACGGTAAGACGATCTTCAAACGAGATCTTGTAGCTGTTCCGAATAATCTTAAGTGGAAGATGTAAGTTCAACGACGTACCTCTACCAGGGTCTTTTCAACTACTTCCAGCAAGAAATTTAAGCTTGCCTCTGTGGAGACTACAGGGACCGGAAACGGTCGTAAAAATAGTTGGACAAGCCAAGGGAACGGTAAAAAATACTCTAGCCGAACGACTCCAATAGTCCAGCCGCAACTGGCCAGAATTTTATCGCGGTGAAACTGATTTGACCGTGGACAGACACCGGTACAAAGAATTTCGTCATCCGACCGAGGCATTGTCACGCTTAACTTTCGAACAGTGGCGAAGTAAATAATCCCGAGGCGTCTGCAGAAAGTTGAATTAGCAAACTGCGAGCGGAGCACTGATAGATTCAGGTAGACGGTTTTTATAGAACGACAATGCAAATTAGAAGGCTTGAGAAGCAGGAAAAGTGTGGGATAGTCTTTGTGTGACAAACTTCTGCCATTCGACCTCGGTTAATCGAGGGCGAAAACAGTGGAAGGAAGAAGAAAGCTGGCAGTTAAAGAGACTGGAATTCACCCAGATGTATTTGGTATTATAGCGACGTCTCTTTGTGCTCGAGCCTCTAGCCTAGACGCGAGGAGAGCCACGGAACTATGGTAGCAAGTGGTACCTATATCGAAACGAAAACCGGCGAACACATCCTCTCGAAATAATCCCCGGGGTTCCATGACGCGCCCGGGAATAGTCGGTCGCCTAATAATAGCGATATAAAAAGTAGTCCATGGGGGAGATTCGGGAAAGGGTGGTGGGGATGGAAAAACGGGCCCGTGGAAGTGAATCGGCGCCCCAGAAAGCAGAAGGAGCAATTATCTCCGGGGAGAGCGAGCAGATAGCTATTATCTTGTTGCGGCTGGACACAATGCAGCGACCCGTTTGTTCGAGAATTCATTTCTGGCCCGATACCAAACGCGCCAGTCCTCTCCGTCTTTCTCCTGCTAGATAACGCGAGGCGATAGTGAAACGACGAAAACGCGAACCGCTCGTCTATCCAGCTACGTTAAATCGCTTCTTCCATGAGGAATTATCGTCTATGCAATAACGAGGGAACACCTCTGTCCCGAGCACACAAGTCGGCGGTCGTAACTTCCGCAGCATCCCCTTGGGGGAACAAAGGGGAGGATGTTGTTTTACTTAAATTGGAGCAGGTTGTATCTTTACACGCATTGCTTTCTCGAGACTCTGATCGAACCACCGTTCCTCAGATGACACAATCCTCCGGGAACCCTCCCGACGATTGCTTAATCGCGCCTTCCGACACGCTATTGTAAATCTCTTCTGTTTCTCGGAATTATGTTCTCCGAGGAAGTGTCTGTCATCGCTTTAAACCTTGCATATTGATTGGTCCGCAAGATTTATTGCCCGCACTCGTGCTGTCTTATTGCTTAACCCACATACAAGATACCGCCAAAGACAGTAGCGCTGCCATAAAACGATCATTCGAACGTTATTCCACAGATAAGCGGGAATCGAGTCGCGCGTAAATACGATTAAACAGCGCTGCCGACTGTTTCCCTCGCTTTCGAAGCGGCGACGAAGAGCGAGCTATGGGACACGTTTACAATGCAGCGATTTGAGGGGAGGAATTTTGGTTGAATGAAGGGAGAACCGCTAACTACTGCCGCAGGATCGCTCGAAGACGGTTCCGCCTCGGCATTCATCTCGTCTTCCTGGAAACGTCGCGGAGGCAAACTATTCGTTTTGATGTCGGGAAAGAAGCCCTCGTTAGGGGCCGCTCGTTCAATTCGATTTAGCCGGGGTATTGAGCCTAATTGGAAAATTGTCAGGTTTCCAATTGAATTTTCATGCGACGCTCGGTTTAATTGATACCGACGCGGACGGTAAAGAGCGGCCGCCGGTGCCAGGCGAGGAGGATCGTCCACCAGGAATTCGATCCAGCCGCTTCCGCCCGGCCTCGAGCTACGGAATTATTATTTTCGCGCACATATCGTCGCGACTACTTTCGCTCTTTATCTGCCTTGTCGCAACAGTTGAGGCAACAAATCCAGTGGAAATTTATAACGCGTGGGAATAAATATTGAAACGGGCAACATCGCGGCGACTCTGTCCGTTACGATGGTGTTTAAGTAATCGACTTTCCACCGATAAATCGGATGACGACGTGCGCCAATATTTGCGCGCTCCCGTAGTAATCAACGGCGACGTTTATTATTACGGTCTAGCTGGGAGTCCGATCGCGTGAACGATCGTTATCCGCGGCGCATGAATCTCGTAAACACTTGGATCGTAAATACTAGATCACTCGAACGCCACGAGTGATCGTTGAATTTGTCTTCGATTATCGCGGCCGGGCATCTGGAGTAGCCGAATACTCGAGCACCGGCTATCGGGCCTCGTGCGGAGGAAACTTTCCGACCTTACACCTTCGAGCTGGCCGAGCACAATAACCGATACAGGTATCTAAATATCTGGTACCTGTGTAACGCTCTCCCCTGCCTGCTCGGCGTGTTTGTCGAAACGTCTCGAAAGCCGAGGGCGTTTATCGTCCCCGGGATCTGGTCGCGTTGCTCAGGCGAGACCAACGATAATGTAATTTAGCTATCTGTTTTCGACGAGCGGCTAAATCTAAACGACGATCACGAGGAATACGCGAAATCGGGGGGTCCATCGATTGGAGCGCGATCTCCATCGAACACTCGAACACTTCCTTGATTCAAGGACTGTAACTGACAAGGGGACACCATGGACGTGGAAATCGCTGTTGGAAACACAGTACATGAGGGTCGTAGTACTCATGTAGGGTAAAACTATACGATACGCCCCACCATTATTTTACGCACACAAACCAGGTTGCATCGACACTATCGTCAAATTCGAACTTGCCTCAGTCGGCCGCAACTGCCGCAATACAAATACGAACAAATATTACGGCTTTGAAAAAAATATACAAGAATTTATATTTTCGGTCATCAGATAATTTGCGGCGAATGTGTGAGAAATTCAATTGTCTAAGTCACTATTGTTTTTGCGATAAATTCACATATATATTTCGAAAGTAGACAAATTAACCTCTTTAAATTGTTATTGCCCAAACCTGTTTTCACTACGTTGATGCTAAATTTAAACCGGCGCGTTTTGTACCCCAGAATTTACAATCTGCCCAACCTCAAAATCATATTTTTCACGAGTAACCTATTTCTTTCCTTTTCGTGGATAACTTTATGTAATACTTGTCACAGAAATGTCAAAAGAGAAAATGTAAATAAAAAAATAATGTAATAATTTTAATCAAGATTGTTCTATTTTTGTTAATAATATCTTGTATAATATATATTCTATAACATTTTGATAGAAATAATAAAAAGTAATCACTTTTTTATGTCGGGGCGTTTTACCCGACGACTGTGTTACAAAATGCCTCATGTAAGGTTCAGAAAAATGATTATTTACAGTTATTTCCAGTTATGTTTTTTGTCACAATTTCGGTGTAGTTGGGAAGAGTAATGAACACTTAATGTGTTCACACAAAAAATTTAAAGAATTATTAAAAAATATTGGTTTTATAGATATTTCTTTAAAAGTGGGGCGTATTGTATAGTTTTACCCTAGGTAGTATGGAAATACTATTTCAGCTTTTTGTCGAATGGGCCTTCGTTTTCGAGATATTGCAATTTAAAGTGTTTAACGTAGGCAGTAATACAGAGATGCACCATCTACAGTGACCGACGCCCAAAATTTCCGTGGACACAACGGTAGTGTGTCAGATTGTCAGAATACTCCCTTTTTTCTTTTTCTTTTTTAACAATTTTTCCCGTGGAAATATATTTTTTGGATATTACGTGTTATATAGTACGTTACATATTACTCTACGCAAATTTTAAGGTTAAAAATGTATTTGTAACATAAGGTATTATTCTAATCATCTCTTTTACCGGTGTTTACGTATTCTTGTACTGCGAAAATATTCATTCCGAAACTCTCGACGCCTGCGATTGACGAACAGATAAAGTGGGATAGCCGTATACACTAGCGGACAAAAAAGTTACCAATTTTTCGATTTGTTCTATTTTTGTTATTTTTTAGCATACGTTTGGGACAGTGGTATTTGTTTAACCCTTAACTGGTATCCTGGGGTCGGTCGTGACCCCAAGAACGCAAAGTTCGCTGCAAAATTTTTGGTTGCTTAAGTTGGTAAACTGAATTTATAATTAATTTTATAATAATAGTTTAACGTTCTACGTTTCTATTATTTTACACATTACCTAAGAACAAAATATTCATAGACGTTGATCCAGTGTCGATTTTACAAATCTCTGTGTCCTTTTTTTATTTGGGGTCCGCCACGACCCCAGTGTACCAGTTACGTTTGAAAAAATCAGTATACCAGTTAAGGGTTAATATGCATATTCTGATGAAGAATTTAAAGCTGTATAAAACCCAGTTAAAGTTGAATTTATTTAACTGACAAACAGAAGTGTTACATGGCATTGAATGGGGTAACATTTTTGGGACCGACAAAGAAGTTACCACGTTTAGTAACTTGTTAGGTTGTCCTAAAAGCAAAAGGTGAGATTTTTTTTATTAACGTTCAAAAGTGGTAACTTTTTGTTGGTTTTAAAAGTGTGTTGTCTTGTTTAATGTTATGTGAGGTTTTTGTTTGTTAGTTATAATAACTTTTACTGTAACTGGATTTTATACAGCTTTTAATTCTCTTTCAGAATATGTATATTAGGCACATACTGCAGTTTTGAATTGATATTGAAAAGTAATAGAAATAGAGTGGTTCGAAAAAGTGGTAACTTTTTTGTCCGCTACTGTACCTACTTCTGACCGTAAGGGTGGACTTACAGCTGCTCAAAAGAATGGTCGAAAACCTGGTCGTTGGAAGCGATTAAGTCTCGGCAACAAATAAAAACGACGTTGAAAAAAAAAGAAAAAATCAGTAATGCGGGGGAGGAGCTTGAACTGCGGCCGGCCGCATAACAATCTGACTTGGTAACAAACCTCCTTGGTTTGTAGGTTACTATAGATGATATATATCTGTATTACTACGTACGTTAAAAACTTTAAATTACAATATCTCGAAAACGAAGGCCCATTCGACAAAAAGCTGAAATAGTATTTTCATACTACCTACACGAAGTACTGCGACCCTCATATACTGTCGTTCCAAAAGCGATTTCCACATCCGTGGTGTCCCCTTGTTAGACAATAGAGTGCCTTTACGTTGGAGCTAACAAAGAAAGAAACAATGAGAGCGTGGATCGGACGCTTTTATCGTCACTCCGTTCGTTGCTCCAATATAAACACTTCCATTATAAAACAATATAATATATTTCGGCGCATCGCTCTTATCGTCGCTCCGATCGTTTATCACAGCTCCGCCATAAAAGTCCTCTACTTAGACACTCCGTTATCGTAGCTGAATATTTCACCGCGAAATCGCGCCGTTCTCTGAACCCTGCGTGACAGCAAGGTTTACCCAGCGTTATCCTTGAGTCACCGATTCTGATTCAGTGTAAAACGATATCTTAAAGTTTCGCTCCGCTGTACGATAGTCAGCCTCGCTACGGAGGAGTTCGCCGCTGCGCCAGATCCCTCGACTTCAATGCCCAATTTCGAAATTCCGCGGCAGTAGGAGCTTGAAGTGATGTATGTATGTGGAATAGGTCAAGATAGACAGAGCGGCGATATGAAACGCGAGCGGCCGGTACCCTTTATTGAAATCCCAGCGTCGCCGCTCTCGTCGAACTTATTAGGGCGTACACGCGGCCCACGGTTCCCGTTCCCATTGACTCACTGGCTCGTGAACGTGAATGACGCACGATTAAGACGCACAATCGCCCCGTACCTAGAGCTCGCGAGCCACGGTGCGCCGAGGGAGCCGAGGCCACGTGTCCCGGAGGCCAAAGTTCGCGGCAACTTATCTGCAGATTTCGCTGCTGCATCTATTTACCAACATTCACTTCTGCGAACGCTGAATCAGCGGACGAGAGCGTTTCAGAAGCGAGGCAATAAACTCGGGAAATACACGCCCTTCGTCACCGGCCACCCCCGCCCGCCCCCCCCCCCCCACCCTTCGTCCCCGTTCAGCCGCGAGTTTCCCCGGGTTCGGGAGAAAGCGAAGGGACGTCGTCCACGGGTTCGAGAATCAGCTGGTCACCGCTCAACAGCTGTTACCGAACGCATTCCCTCGCGGCGAAGCTTCTCGAAGCGGGGGCCCGCCTGCCGAACAATTAGCAGAGGAGCTTTCGTAGACTCTTACAGTTAAACTTACGATCGCACGATCTGTTGAATCGGTTCCCCGTTGTAATTGCCAGGCGGTTAGCAAAGCCGAGGACGGAGACGGCGATTATTGTACGCGTTGCTCGGCTGGCTCGTGGGAAGAAAAGGCCGGGCGACGGACAGCCGCTGCCCGATTGACTTTCAAATTTCCGCGGAAATCGAAAGGCCTGTGAGTCGCATCGCGGTCCCGGTCGAACGGTTCGCGAAGACGCGACGCGACCAAGGCCGCGGCTGCTCCGCGGGGAGTTTCCACAGGCCTGACGGGCGTGGACTCGGCGTGTATAGGAGCGTGGCCGGTCGCCACCTTTAAGGCCCATTACGGATTCCAAATTAACAGTCAAGTCGAGATTTCGGAGGCAGCGCCTCGTCGCCTGGCGCGTAATTAGCGTCGCGGATCAGTGCCGTTGGTCGAGCGGAAGACAGATGTGTCGCCAGCGATCACGGAAACCCCCGGAGCTTCGGGATAAACGGCCGGGATCAACTGACGAGCGTTAAGAGAAGCTAGACAGCGCGAGGAAGAGCGGAATTCCAACGGGTGGACAGGCTTACGCAACCCTCGTGGCCACCGTGGACGCGTGAATATCGCGCACGTGTGGGCGACCACGTGCAAAGGGAAGCGGCGTGGCGCGCTTGCGCGGCCGTCGAGGCGGGAAGTGCGCGTGAGCGTCGCGTAATACGAAGAAAAAAAAAAAAGAAAAAAAAAAAAAAAAAACACGCACACGCGTGCACGGGGCGTGTGTACCTCCGAGCGTACGCGTACACAGGCGCGGGACAGGAACGGGCGAGAGGCGCGCGGCGGGACGCTGGAGGCACGTTAAGGCCGGTTGATTACCTTTCCTCGTAAAGCTCACTGTCACCGACTGTCGAAATTCCAGGGAAGGCGGGCGCGATCGAGAGAGACCGGAGCGGAACGCGCGCGTGTCTGTGGCCGCGTGGCGCGCGTGTACTAAGGCGGCGTGCGCGGCGCGGGCGAGCGTGAGCCGCGCGAGCAGCGTGTCCCGCGGTGATCGGGCGTGCACGGCTTCCATCGGTCACCGATAACGTCCGAATGCCAGATTGGTCCGTCCCCGGCCGAGAGGATTCGTCCCGTTCGACGCGCACCTTCCACTCGCCCCGCGGAAACCAGCGTTCCGCGACGTAAACAGCATAGAAAGTCGCGAATTTTCCCGTGGAAGTCGAAGGTCCGAGGAACCGGGACGCCGCCGTTCACATTTGGGGAACCAGCGGGGGGCACCGAAACGGTTCGACTCGCTTCGAGCGGACGTACGAAGTAGTCGTAAGTCTCGGAAGCTTCTGGCGCGCTTTTGTAATACAAAGTACTTACTCGGTGGAACATTCACCGTTTCTTTGTAAGTAAGGTAACAGTTTAGTAAGTGGGGTCGGGGCTTTATTTTGGCCCAGTCACGGTTCGAGTCTCGTCGCTATATATCTCTCAGGCATTAGGGGAACTAGGGGCATGATGGGGTAGCGAGGTAAGATGGGGTATCTCCCTAAACACTAATTAAAAGATGCTAGGCACGTGACAAATATATCATTAGGAAGTCGTTGTGTTATAATATTGTGGTCGCTGGCAAAAGTGAGTGGGGGAGCACGCGTTTTTTGTTAATAGCTGTGAACCGTTTGCGTGGTGCGTCAATGTTATTTCGTATGATAAAAAGATTTGAAATAAATATATATTTAAGAACGGTAAGTCTATTATTTTTCTTCTGTGATAATCTTCATTTCATCTATTTTAAGGTGACATATTCAAAATTTCAATATTTCTTTATTTGTTGTACAAATATATTAATCTTTGGAAAACGATACTTCGAGGCAAGATGGGGAATGATGGGTACCCCATCATTCCCCGTATCATGGTTGTTCATGTGAAATTAAGCAACGTTATCGTTCCCTATTATAATTTAATTAAAATAAATCTCGTTATACGTTCTACGTCTGCTACATCTTCACAATTAGACAACAGATATTTTGCGCCTTTTTCTAGTTCAACAGCCGTAGTTGGCCATTGGGACCTCAAAATTGAAATTAAAGGATCCGATGTTATTAATAAATTATGCATAATATCCTCATTTGTCGAAAACCTCGAACTTTTTCTTGGATTAAATTGTCGGAATCTTTTAAAATCTTTGTTCCTAGATTCCTGGGAAACGTCTTTTCCGTGAATTAAAATTTTGTGTACTGATGATGGCATGATGGCAAATTTAATCCCCTACAAAATGAGCCAAAGAAATCAAAAATCGGTTGAGAGTTGACGGAGATACGGAATTTTGTCCGCAGAAAGGCACTTCGAGCGCTATCGCCAATTAAACAAAATCGGATTGACACCGCAGTTGGACATAGTGGCAGCTAATTCTTTTTTTAATTTGTTTATTACATTCTTACCCACATTTCAAATGCCCAAAATGTGGATCGGGAAGAGTCGATAAAGTTTTATTTACTAATAAACAATAATAAAAACGTAAAAAAATAAATCGCGGTTTTGACGTTCTTCGATATTTCTGAACGCTATTAGGTTCCAGAATCATACATTAAATTGATATTTCAGACGGTTGTGGTTGTAATAAACTCAGTAGACATTCCAAATTTTCAGCCCTTGTAAAATTGTATTTCAAACATTGTGACGTGTCAACAGATCGCCTGTTTTATGTTTCCGCTATTGCCCAGTGCCAATTGAAGATTTTACGTAAAAAAAACTACTTAGATAAGCAATATCTTATCAAATTAGCCCCAAAGATTGCTCTACTATAGTTTTCATCCAACTTTGTCAGAAAAAAGAATAGAAAAAAACCCGTTTTAGTTGCAATTGAGGTATTTGATATTATAGCAAATTTAATCCCCTACAAAATGAGCCAAAGAAATAAAAAATCGGTTGAGAATTGACAGAGATACGGAATTTTGACCGCAAAAAGTCACTTTGGAACCACTGTGCGCAGGCGCGGAGCGCTCGCCGCCGAGTCCTCTGGAGATTCGAACGGGGATGTTCAGTTAGTTCTCTTTGTTTTCGAAGCATTGATAGTGCGAGTGTTTCACGTGCGTTCGCTGCGACGGAATGAAATCGAATCGTCGAAACGGTAACGCGGCGAACGCGCGCGACGCGAATTCCGTGGATCGTCGATAAGAGAAGCCCGTAGGCGACGGTCCGATAACCCGTTTCAGCGGGAGATTGTGGCCGGCACCAAACTGGCCACTCGGGCAACCCGCTTTCGGCGGCTCCGACCACCGAGACTCGGTGATAGTGGGCTTTCGGTGACGTAACGACGAAGTAAAAAAACGTTTATCGTGAACGCAGCGCCTGGGCGCAGGTAGGACCTGATAACGACCTGTTAACGTAACCAGTAGCTAGACGCGTCCTTGCCCCTTCTCCCTTCTCAATAACGAATCTAGAATGTCCCCGCTCAGACGTTGCGATCGACCGTTTCGAGCGGCGTATCGAATACGCGATTTTGAACTTTGAAGCGTCGTTGTTTGTTCGGAGGTTCAGAGTCGAGCAAGATCGATCGATAGCGCCGACTGAATCTTTATAGAAATTTACGGTATTCCCAGGTCGCGTGATCGAACGGTTAATCCAAGCTTCGACTCCGCTATTCCCGCGTTAAAGGGCGACGCGGCCGCGCCGAGCCCCCGCGCCTGCACGTGGCGCGCGACTACGCGCTGCGCATAAACACGCGCCAGCTGTCCTTTCTACTTCGAGCTCGCCTGACGGTACGCACGCCCCGTTCTTTCTGGCAACAGCCGAGCACGTTTCCTCTGACTAACCCGCGCCCCTCCGTCGCCTTCAGTTCCGCGGCGAACACCAATTGTTGCACCAAACCGGTGAACAGTAGGCCCGCGCGATAAGCGGACGTTTACAGGAATCTGTCTCCAATTACCGATTATTGGTCACCGGCGCGCGATCGAGAATGCGCACTATATTCACGGGATGTTGAACCGCGGTTCAGGGGAGGCAACACACTTGTCCACGTGCCTTGAACCTCCGTGAACCTGCTACCGAACTGCACTCACGTGTGTGTCATGGTCGCCGGTCGGGGAGCCACGAAGTTCGGCGGGCCTGGCTCCGGGCAGCCTGGTGTCGTCCGAGGAAGAAGCAGGCCGGCCGTGGGCAGCGGGTGCCATAAAGTTAAACGAGAATATATTCGGCCGCGGGACGAAGAAAGGTAGACGGGAAGAGGAGCCGAGAGAATGGCCGCGGCGGATGAGCGGCTCAGGGCGGGATGGACGTCGAAAAAGCACTGCTGGAAAAGCACGAGGTGGCCACTTGCAATTCTCGCGCGACAGAATGGAGTCGGCGTTCCTCCGAACCTCCGTACGGTTTCCCGTGCTTCGCCCCTCCTGTGCCCACTCGGTGGCGCTTGAACGAAAGTGTAAGTTTACTTAAGGTAGGTCGCGCCAAGAATATACGCCTATCGCGCGACGGACTCGTCGGCACCGCTCGCTCCGATGCAGAGGAAGGCGGGAGACGGAACGATCCCCCCCCCGGTAGGAACACGTGAAACCAGGAGACGGGCGGGCACATCGCCGTCGCCCGACGAACTCGGCACAGCCGGGGAAACGTATTTTCGCGAAGTCACACTCTCCCCCGCGTGCTTGCGACACCCAAGCATACGGATTTTTCGGCGCGCTTCGCCTTTCACTCAAGCAACCGTCACTATCCTTGATGGTTTTGTAACGGTATACTGGGTGATCCTCGCGAGGCGATACCGATGCCAAAGACGCCTCGGCAAACTGGTCGGAAGAGGTCCTGCAATGGAGCCGAAGCCTTCGTAACGATCACCGTGTGGGTGTCCCTCGATCGGTACCTCGAGCAGAAGTTGAATAGTTAAAGCGTGGTGAAACAGTAATCGGCGATCAGCCGATGCGTGGCAATAATGCAGACTGATTAACATGTTACAGTGTTTTATTGCTAATCATTCGCTGCTCACTCGTCGTTTACATGCAGCGGCGTAATCGCGAATCGTATAAGAAACGGGGACCGAAAATGGTGGGAATGTCGCGCGTGACGAATGACTCCGTCTTGGACGTGCGCCTCGGCCGTGGGATATACGTGGGGAGTGTTACCATACGTAAATAAATAAGCAAGCCAACGCAAAGTTTCAGTAATAAAAATTCATAATTCCTCTTCAATTTCAATAAACGTCACCTAATACATTTGTCCTTCTTTGTACCATAGCGTAATATATATACCTCACATGTTTTTTTTTTTCTCATTTGCTTTTCCTTTTCTTAAACATATGCACAGGATCGAGAATCGCGTGCACGTGTGTATGTTAAAACGTTCATACGCATGTACGCCTTCTATTATGCACACACGACAGACAGACGGACAGAGGGCACACGTTCCGCTTATATATGCATTCTTTTCTAATCCCAAGTCCCGCCTGTTCTCCATCCATACATACATATGAAAAAACACATGCGCATGCGAAATGCCACATGAACACGCGCGTCGATAATGCTCTTTTTATATACTCTATATAGTGTCTGTGTGTGTGTGTGTGTGGTGGAGGGGTATGCGTGTAACTGCGGGACTCGTGGCGGCACGCGTGCACACGTACACACTTCCGGCTGAGTAGCGGCATGTACACATCATTAATATTTGATTCAAACCACAAGAAACACGGTTCCCTGCGCAACGATCGTTTAAGAATAAAAATAAGTTGTCGTAATAGTTGTACTAATTTAATATAGCGTAATAGTAATAGTAGTGGTAATAGTGATAGCGGATAACAGCGATGATAATAGCACTGTTGGTATTCCTTTATCGACAGCAACGGTTCCTTCCCTCCGCTCCTCGGCGCCTCTCTTCCGCGTCGATAATTAATCATTGTGGCCGTTACCGGTAATCGCCGTATATACAATGTACGTACAAGTATAACACTTTTTGTCGTATGCCGTTCAACAAGATTTACAGTTAACTCCCGCTTTCGTTTCATTATCTATATAGTTATCTATCTATAAATATATAAATCTACGAATGGGGATCGCCGTGGATTTATATATTTATACGGATTCATAGGCGTGTATGCGTTTCGTAAATAATAAGTCACCGTGTAACTTAAGCTCTCCCACGTCACAGTCGGTAATTAATTAGTCTCACTTACGCGACACAAGCGACGGCGACGAACGTCACCCTCTTGCGCTCCCGCCGAGGTGCCCGGTGGTTCCCGAGCACCTAGCATTAGTCGATTAGTTTGTGTTAATTAATGTGCTGACGAGCATTCCTCTCTTTCTTTCCTTTCGCACGCCTCGGGAATGAATTTCGCGAACTACCGTGATTAATTCACACAAACTAGCTGCGTCAGACGTTCCCTTTCTTTCTCACTTTTATACATCGAATGAGATAATCGTTCTAGGTGAATCGTTAATATATTAATTAGTCTCTAGCTAACAGCTTGTTAGTCGCTTCATCGATCAATATATTAATACAGGGGCGGTCGGGGGCCGGCGCGGTAACGGGGGGGAGGGGGTTAGTTGGTCCCCCCCCCCCCCCCGAGAACAGAAATCGCTCTAGTTTGCCTAATTTCGATACTCGTTATACGCTATGTTACAATTGTCTATATATTATTTACAAATTCTTTGCGCAACAGCGAATTCATCTACGCTCTCTGCACGCGATCCTAGTGATTCGCATACCGTTTTGCCGCCGCCTCGCTTCCTCCCGCCTATATAATATATATACATTTGTCGTGTATGCAAGAAAAATATCTCTCTGAATGTTAATCGATTGGAATTGTATTCTTTGGATCGCGACCAAAAATAGATTTAAGTAACACGAGTTACAGGTGGGGTAGTCTCGATTAAGGATGGTCGATCGTGAAAGACATTGGCCGTGCTTACTCGTAAAGCTCTACAAAGTCGGGCGCGATGCTAACATAAAATAGTGCCCGGCACTCGACGCACAACATTGGTAACTGTCCTTTCGTTGTCTCTCAACGCGTGAAAACCGTGACCCCGAGAAATATAAGCGAACAGGTCGTTCTTAATCGTACTAACGGTAGGAAATGTGTGTGTGGGGGGGGGGGGGGGGGGGAGAGAGCCAGTCATCGCAGTTTAGATTGACCATCCTTACTCTAAATCATAATATTTATATCACCTATGATGAAGATTAATATATTCTTTCAAGACATTACTCGATATGCAAGTGCAAAAGCATTTTTTTCTACGTTTTTAAATATTTTTTTCCTCTTTTTTTTGTGGGTTTTATTTTTTAATATACTGATTCATCTATACTGATTAAGTTAATAAATTTTTTCTATCTATCAGCTACTATTGACATAGGCAAATGAAGCCTCGCCTGATGGTATTTCTCACATCGCGTATATGTATATTATATATATACGTGCAATTGTATATATATAATATAATATACTTTGATAAAAAAAATTCGTTACAATTGCAAAAATTCTAAGTACGTTAAAAAACACCATCAGGTTGCGTTCATCAATTTGTGCTTTATCCATTAAAATTGTATAACGAAGAAGTACCTTTTCTCTCAGACCTTCTCGAAGCAGCAGCCCTATCACAGTGTGGCTCGGAGGTGAAGGCGATTTCTCTCTCTCTTTCTCTCTCTCTTTCTCTCTCTCTCTCTCTCTTTCTCTCTATTTCTCTCTCTCTCTCTTTCTCTCGCTCTCTAAACGGACCAGACTTTATAAAACAGACTCTATTTGCTTGATTTCCTTCTCGGGTAGTTCCTGCGGTGACGGCGCAGTTTCTACAATTTCAGGAATATCATCCTCATTCTCTTCTTCGATATCTTCGTCAATTGGAGTCAACGTATCTAATATCACAGGCTGAGTCTGCAAGAAATTTCGTGCCCCTCGTTACTCAACAGTCACAGATGCTACATACACCATGAATGCTACATGCGCATGAAGTGCCTCGATATCCATACCTGCGGCGTTGTGCACCGTTTCATCGTGGGAGCCATGAAACTGGTAACGGTGCTCATAAAGAAAAAAAATCCTGCCATGAAGAATGGGATGCTGTAGCTTCCCGTTGCATCGTAAACGGCGCCGGCCAAAGGCGAGCCAACGATCGCGGCGGCTCCTCTGAATAAAATTAAAAGGCCGAACGCGTTTGTCAGCTTGTCCAAGCCCAGTAGGTCCACCAAAATGATCGATGTCAGGGAGATGTATCCAGCTGAAATGAAGGGATCAATGAATTCCGCTGAGTGGCTGGCGAACGATAGAATCGTCTCAACAGCCCGGGTACTCACATATAGCTATGCCAAAGAAAATGCTCATGAAGATATAAGCGACGTAGGAATGGCAGAACGGAGTTGCAGCTACGGCGATCGTCGATATAATTAAACAGATATTATTCAACAGCAACGAGTCTACTTGCGGGAAGTCCGCGATATAACCGCAAGCCACGCGGCCCACGGTGTTGGTAATGCCGATGATAGACAGTAAAAACGATGCCGAGTTCCTTTCGATTCCCTAAAAATTATCGCGCATTAAAGAACCCGAAAGTGATAACAGCGTAGCAAGAGATATACCGCAACGCTCCACTTACATCCTTGACCGCAGCTTCTACTAAATATACAAAGGGAACGTACAATCCAGCCATTCCAAACACGTTACTAATGCCGATTAGAAGAAACACTGGATTCTTCAACAGGGATACGTCCATCATCGTCGCCAAAGCCTCTTTAAACGAATCAGGTAACACCAAGCAGGGACAGAGTGGTTCTGAAATATTGTCGATGCTTAATTGACATTGCACAAGTTGATACGTTTCGTTCGCCGGGAGCATACACTTACGTTGGCGTGCCTTCTCAACGTCGGTGTCCTTAATGTCCCCTCGAACAGACTTCGACAGAGAAATAACACTTTGCCGATAATTCGCAAGCGACTTCTGGCTCTGGTACTCTGGCAAATTAACTACGCTGCCGCTGTAAAAAATATCTTTTCTCGACAAAGGCCGAATAATCTGTGGCTTTTCCTTTGGGATACTAGATTTGCTAGTGGTAAAAGTAATGCTTTCGCCATCCTGCGAGAACACGGAACATCGACATTATAAAATCTAACGCATTCGCTCCATCGAGCGTATATTCGGAGATCTGACGCGGTAAACACTTACGTCTACTTCCGCGTTATTAGTCCGGGAGCCCATAACGCTGCTCGTGGAAAGTCTTAAGTGCAAACTTTTTCTAATATCGCCATTAGAATTCAACGTTGTCCTGGAATTCTTAATCGCGCTAAGGCTCGGCTTGTACCTCTCGCCAGTGCTGGTCTTGCGGATCCTGTCGAAGAACGGCACAGACCCGTTCTTCGGCAAGCCCTGCACGTGAGTCGTGAAAGCAGGCTGCGAAGCATTCCTAGGAATAATCGGCTTGAATTCGTTCTCAGGCTTCTCCAGCATATCTTTCGCATCTTTGGTATCGTCGATATTCCTTTTGCTCTTCGACTTGGTGGACAAGCTCTTCAGATCCATGCTGCCGCTGTTGCTGGTCGCTCCGCTAGACGAGTGCTCCTGCACTTTCACTTCCGAGATAGTGGGCAGGGTTGGTACCGTTGGAACTGGCGTTAAAGGAGTTCCTTTAATATTATGAGTATTGAATAAAGTGTATCATAGAAACACCTTATTAAATATCATTCTGAAGGATTTTACGGGGGTTTAGCGAAGGTTCCCTTACCAGGCACTAGTTGGTCTAAATTGAAACTGGAGTGAACACCAGGATCAATGTTAATAGGCATCTTCATTCTCTTCTCCATGGACCCGTCGGGCAGTTGGACCATGAAATAAGAACCCCCGATACTCCCGCGCTCCATTTGGAATCTTTTCTCTTCCGCCATTCTTTGTAGCAACGGCTTAACGGAAGATGCTTTCGGGTACTCTAATGGCCTCATCAGTGCACCAAACACCTGAAATTCGACTGCCATTATTATCAAACGTACAATTTACATTCTTCACCGATTTGTAGACAGCTCCGTGATGATTTACTTACAGCGCAGTTTAATATAAGGCCAGCAAGAATCAAATTCGCTCCTTTCCAACTATACTCTTCTAGTAACATTGTCGCAAGCGGCGCAAATGCGAATGTGCCGAAACCTGAACCACATACAGCGATGCCTGTAGCCAGAGATCTTTTGGTTTCAAAGTAATAACCTACGCAAACTACCGCTGGTAAATATATTAGACCAAATCCAATTCCTAGAAAGAAAGGGAAACAGCGTCATCAGTCTAACACAGGCTGTCGTACGAAGAAATAATTTACACCGTAGTACTATGCGTTGCACACACCTCCCATGACACCGTAAGTGATCATAAGCATATTTACACTTGTTGAAAATGTTGAAAGTATAAATGCTGCTGCACCTAAAAAACTCCCCGCTATACACACAGCTCTACATCCGTATTTATTAGTTAAAGCACTGACAACGGGTCCTGAAAGTAGACGATGATTATTCGAACTACAAGTTTCGATGCGACTCGATGCGAATTGCAATGAAAACACTTACCAGCGCTGAGGTACATGCCGGATAACAATGAACCAACCCATGCAGTTTTGCCTTTCCCTTCCTCAAAATATTTAACAAATTCTCCCAGAAAGACACCAAACGTGTAGGCGATCCCATCCACTATCATGTTGCACATGAAGGAAGCAAACACCACCACCCACCCGTATCCACCATCAGGCGGGGGTGGTATATCGTGGTACTCGCACAATGACCCCCCTTCGTCATCTGGAGATGCCTCGTCGCCTGCTCCATCGTTAGTCGTTAGTCTCGCATGTTCTTCCACAGAATATTCACTTTCCGTCTGTAAGAAAGCACGAAAGTTTTAGTCGAAGCTGAATTAACAGGCACAAGAATAGTTCTAAACACCGAAATTATTGTCGTTACGAAGAGGATGTAAAGCGAGTGGATTCTGTCAGTGATAAGCAGAGAATTTGAATGAATGTTTTTTCAAGACTGCGCCGTAACAGCGATATTTGTGTTCGCCTTGAGTAAAGTAACGGTGGTTCACCTTGACCAATGTAAGAAAGAGCTTCCTTTTACGCCACTGCATTAACACATAGATACATCTCATAGATCACTATGCTAGCCAGGAGGATGGATTAGCAGACAGTTGGATAAGAATTCTTAAAGGCTTCTGGGAATCATGCATATGTAACGCAGACACCAGGCATAATCTTTCTGAATCTACGAATGCATTTTCAGGATAACAACAAGAGGATTTAGAATTTAGAGAATTGTAATACGAAGAAACTGTTAACTACATCGAGGCACGCGCTGCTCGGGGGAAAATAGCTTCGCGAGCGTAATGCGAGATCGAGCGACCATGTCGTCCGATAGAATGATCTCATAACGCAAACGTTAGCATAGATAGCGTACACGGGGCTACCGTGACTTAACCGGTCCCTAAGGCTACGTTTATCCAAGGTAAAGTGGCGTTTCCACCGAATCTAATAAAGAAGAAGCGATATCGATCGCGCGATAAAGCGCGGGGCGCTTAACGAGACGCTCTATCATCGTTATCTACACTTCCCTGAGACCAGTGGATCTCGATAATTACAGTGATCGACTCCTTCTATGCCGTCGATTCGAAATAATTCCACCGTAAGTCGAGGAACAAAGACCGAGGGCGTGGAATTATTTTCGCAGGCATTTCGAAGGAACGGAGAAGAAGTGCCGAGGCAATGACCCCCGAGGTGGCGGCAGATTAATGAATTCAAACGTAGCGGTCGACGCATGGCACAAGTGCGTCGGGGTGGACTCTGTGCAGTGACTTAGCCGAACGGATGGAAGGTCAGCGCGATCAGCTGTTCCGCTGTCATTAGGAATCGGCAAGCCGTGCGCCACCTAACGTCACCGCGAACAAACCCGCGACGGGAGAGAGAGAGTATTGTTTTCGACCTTGTTTCGCCGTGACGGTCGGGGCGTTGTGTATTCGCACAAGCGTGATGCGCGCACGTATGCACACGGCGTGCAAACCGAGTGGCTGGTTTCGCGCGTCGTCATCGTCAGCTCCGACTGAAGTGTAAATTACGCCGGACTGTCAAGGCTGAGTCACGTGCCGTCGTTAAACGAGCGAACGAAAACGAGCGAAGGATCCGAAACCGAGATCGAGATCGAAAGTCGAGGGGGGGGGGGGGCGCGTACGTACGCACACGCGGCAGGCGGGGGGGGGGGGGGGGAGATTTACCAAACAAGAGACACGAGGAGAATAGGCGAAAACGTACCGTGCTGATCTTGCGCACGCGACGCGAGCCGTACTGGCTGTACTGCGACTTGTTGAGCGACACGCGCGACATTCTACGGATCGCCTTAATGTCACACTCCGCGCTCCTTCACGCCGTGTCCGGCCCTCCACACGCAACGTTGTGCAGAGTTCTATTTTCGTGTAGAGAAGTGCGCGCAGCTGCGCGCCGTGTACGCGCTTCTTTCCTCCTAGTCGCTTCTGATCCGGCGAGAGAGCTTTCCTACGCTACCGCCGCTCCTCGGCGCGCTTTAAACTCCCCCTGGGTGCCAGGAGCCGAGCAGTATCACTCGTCAAAATCCGCTGCCATGTCCCCTGTTTTTCGCACTCGCGCGCCCCGCGTCAGCCTCTAAACTCTTAGCGTATTGGCATCGCGGCACTGCCCCTCCACCTCCCCCCACCGGCCGCTCTCTGCCCACCTGAGCGCGAGAGAGAACAGTGGCCAGCACAACACAGCTACGCGCGCCACTTGTGTCCGCGACACGGGAGGGCACAGGCCCACGACCCAGGTAGAGGCACCCAGCTGCGGGGAGGGGGGGGACCGTCCTCGGTTCAGGTTTTCGACGAGGTCCACCGAGCGGGCATCGGGCGCACGTAAACCGAACGGCACTGAACACCTCCCCTTGAAACGATGATGCGGCACCCGCGAATTGTCATGACAACTTCCCCGGATAGAGAGACACAGAGGGCTGGCCCCGTCCGGTGGATGCGTATGTATGTATGCTGCGTACCACTGCACGCGACGGAGATTCTATTTATACGCGGGGATATACAGCGGCTTCTTCCTCTCCGACTTCCTCGAATCGAATCACTTTGTTCCCGTGCTAGGCCGATGTCCTTCCTTCTGTCATTGCGTCGGGACGATTGTTTCTCGCGACGAATTGACAGAGCTCGCTGCGCGGCCAGGTGTCAATGGTTACGATCCCGGAGAGTCGGTCGATGGGTTATGGGGCGCGTACAACCGGTCCCCCGTGTTTAATTCCCGTTCGACTTCGGACGAGCTCGAGGCCCACCAGCGACTGGAATCGCAGCCGTTCACGGCCGAGCGTCTTAAGTACGCGGCGAACAAAAGATTCTCGCACGGCGACGAAAGAGCGCGGAGCCCTCGTTGAAGCGGCACTGATCCTCCGTGCGCGAAAAGTTAACCTATAAATGCGAAGCGTCGCACACGCGTCCCCACCCTGTCGCAATTACGTGGCGCGACGGCCAGGCCACCACGATACGAATCTGCCATCCGTTCGTGGCACCGAAAGACGCCTTGAATTTTCAAACGATCCTTCTGCCTCGTCCACGTTTCTATGTAAGACGGTACGCGTTAATCGGGCAAGGTCGGTATCGCGCGTCCCAGCGGAATCAAACGGAACAGCGTGTACTGCACAGGATTCGATAGTAATGACGTTTATCGATTTTTTTTTTTTTTTTTTTTTTCACGTAACGGGCGAGTTTTGAAACGCGGCGTGCAACGAGGCGCGGGAGGTTTTGATACGAACTGATTTGCTTAAAATGATTTGCGGCCTTACGAAAGTTGGTTACATAAACGAAGGCTATAAAGTATTAAGCGGCTCGGATAATGATGTAAACAGTCGCGTATATCCTCCGTTCCCAGATCGCCTGTTCTTTATTTCTCTGTTAAAATGAAAATATGTATCGCGCGAAGAGCGTCGGTTGTATCTGCGACATGAAATTCAGAGAAGAAGATGTAATAAAAATAAAAGTTTATTATCGACGTTCAAACACTTGGTGAGCGTAAAGTAATCGAGAGGTTGCCAAAAAACATCGGCGCCCGGGATTTAGCGACTCGAGTGTACATTATCAACGAGAAATTCCCGCTAATTGCAAATAACGCGGTCGATCGACGGAGAATTAAATACGCGAGGGAGATCGAGAGGTGGTGGGTTCCGTTCGAGTCGAAAATTCCAACCGGGCGGATCGCGGACAAAGGAGCACGAAAATAAATGGGCCTCCGCGACATTGCGTTCCCACGCAATGCCAAAAACCTTTCTGTTGACATTGCCGTACACCTCGGCAATGATTCTATCGCACTGTTTGCTTTCGAGGGTTACTTCTTTCCTTTTTTTTCTTCCCGTTACAGGAGGAATGCGAGAGGCGCGGGGGCTCAATGTCACTCGGCTCTGTGTCAACCGAGGATGATTCACATTGACTGGCATAGTAGGGATCGGCGATGGTTATTTACTAACGAAGCAGCACAGGCAGCTCGAACTTACGTCCAGCGTGTCGACGCGTCGTTCTGCGTAAGCCATTATAATGTAGCGTGTCCGATCTGTGTTGTGTGTCACGCGCTAGAGAACGCTTCTCTAAACGGTCGCACGCAGCCGGGGGAGCCCACCTCTCCGACCACCGAACAGTTAATGCAATTTTCAGGGTTTACCCGCTGGGCTTTCGCGGCGTTACCTCGCCGCGCGCAAATATTTTCCTGGCAACGTTCGTGGGTACGTTGACGAGGAAAGTGACAGTTGCTCCCGACGCGACGGGGGTTATCCGTCAGCAGTCGGTTGCGAGACCGTCACGTTCAAGATCGAGCGGCCGATTGGCGGTGCGGTAAGCACCGTGGATCCGCGGAGTGGCCATCGTCTCCCAGCCGATCGGGCCAATGATCTAAATAATCGCACCCGCGAGCCGAGGTTACCGAAATACTCGTATTATCAGGATTACCGGCGATACATGGAATCAAGTTTAACCGATAGGTCCCCGCGCGTACGCGGAGCGAAAATCAGCGAACGATCGAATTACCGCGGCTGGCTGTGACGCCGGTGGCGGAGCAGGGTGCCGGGAGGGGGAGGAGCGTTAAGTAAACATTCCGAGGACGATCCGAAGGTGTATCCGACGGTAGCGGGAATACTCGTGGAATTGGTGGACGGTAAATGAGATAGGTGAGGCCGGAGGATAGTGGAGTCACTGTTAACTCGAACCGCGCGGGCGAGCACTGGCGCGTTGCAGCCGCGTTCCGCGATGCTCGTGTGTCGGACGTCGCTTATGAATTAATTAGATAATAACCAGCGACAATTAGTGCCGAAGGCAGGAGCGCACGAACGCGCACCATCTGCTTCTCATCGCCGCGGAAAAATTAGCGGCGAAGCCGCGCAAACGGCGCGCCAGACCCGAGTCAATTCGCGATGATTAACAAAACGCTGTTTACTTCTCGTCTACAGGCGACCACGGGAAATGGATCGGGGCCCGCGACGATTCATTTTATCCTTCCACGGCGGCGAAGGGATCCACGATACGCGGCGATCATCGACGAGCATCTGGTCCTCGCATTCTCGGAAACGTCAGCAGTGACGCCGTCGAGTGACTCAGGCAACGCCAATCGACGCCGCCTCGCCATGTTCCCCCGGATCGACGTTGTTTACGGGAACGTTTGTTAGCGCCCGCTACGCACTCCGGACAAATTGCCGGCGATCGGGTCGCCGACGGCCACGAGGTACACGGGGATATAGGAGCGACAAAGGTTTCTGGTATCTCGGTGACTGGTCGCGGGTGCGTAACGGGCCGTAGCCTCTTCTCCGTTGTTGTCCCAGTTTGCTTAGGACCGCGAGATACTAGGGGCGGCGATAAACGATACGCTCGGGAAGGAAGAGCCAACGTTCCCGCCGGCTGAATGAATCATAGCCGCATTGTTTGCACGGTTTGCTGTTCTAATTATCATAACCTCGCCGAACTCCCTCATTGATAATATTTCCCGCTCCATCTTCGCATTTACTTAAACGCGAGAACAGCCGGGAACGACAGGGCGGCGTTGCAACTGATAACGGGAGCCGAACCTAATCGAGCGTAATCAGTCTGCGAGGGAATTATAAAACTTTACGACCCGTAATTGCGGCTGTATAATCCCCTATTTTTCTTTCTCCATCCTTAGGATCAAGAACCGTCGCCGCCAAGGTCATCGATCCGGCCAATTAAACCGCTCGCCTTTCGTCAACGGGACGGGGTGTATCGCGGAAATCGGCGCACCCAACGTCGCGGCGAATAAACTCCGAGGTTCTGGACACGTAGAAAACCGGAGGGCCTTCGGAAAAGTAATTGAGTCGTATCCGTGGGCACGTACTCGTGTTTACGTGCTCCATCGTCGGCTTGACCGAATAGCCCAGGGATAACGGGGATACTCGACATCGATATAGGATGATAACGAATTCAACAAACACTCAAAAGATAAGGTGCTCGCGCGCAATAAAGCACATTCTTGATCCACTGCTCGGCACCAATCCACGGTAAACTGGCACGTGATACGATCCGCGGCCAAGACGCAAAGGAATTAATAGTCGACTCCCGGCGAGTAAAAATGCGACAGGATATTTCGCGCGCAGAAATCTGCCCCGGCCATTGTTAACGTCCGCGGCGTTGCGTTGTGAATTCTCTCGCTGACCACGCCGCGCGTAGACTACTTTCACTGGCGCGGCTACGTTATTAACCCGCCTATTCGTCTATTTACCGCGGGATACCCCGTTACAAAGCGCGACACCGCGCACGAGCCTCGCCGAGGCGAAAATTCCGTGGCCCGCGCGTGTCCGATGGGAAAGCACGCCCACCGGATCGGTGGCCCGTCGCAGTTTCGCTGCCGATGCGCGTTGAATTTCCGCCAACTTTGCCAGACCCGCGGCGAACCACGTGGCGCTGTTGAAAAGCTTCTCGTTCCGGAATTCAATATCCCCGGACGTCGCTGGAAAACGGAGAGGGGTGCAGGCGCTGCCTGTTGCCGAGCAACTCGCGATCCCGATTTCAACGGCGACGAGCTAGCGAGCGAGCGATGTTTATGTAACGGATCGACGGGCGAGCGCGAAAAACTGTAGCGTCGCGAGAGTTTTGCTCCCCGGCAGGGAGCGGAGAGAAGATTTTTACATACCTTGTTCTTAGGCGACATCGCGCGATAGCAACGTTCGACGGGGACGTCCTATCGGAATGAGGATGGAATACACCCTCGCGTGGTGAGTGAGTGAAGAGAATGAATGTGAGAGGAAGAGAGATGGCAGAGGACTCGCGCCACCTGAGTGGACAGCGTCCAGCCGCGGTACGAGAGACAAGCGATATGAAAATGCGCGATGCTCAACCACCGGCTGACTTATCGCATCGCGGACGCGTAGTCCATCCGATTCCCCACTCTATGAAATCTCCATCTCGCTCCGTTTCCCCTTACCCTGGCACCTCCCCCTGTGTCCTATCGTGCCTCGTTTTCCTTTATACCCTCCCTCTTTCTCGTTACCGATTTCCCTCTCTTCGTTTCAACGGCCCTCTCTTCCCCTCTCTCTGTCTCTCTCGTTTATGCACCGGGATCGCGCTGTGCTCGTCTTCATTCCGCCGCTACAAATTTCCACGCGCCCGGCATTAGTCACGATGCCGCACGGTCACACGCGACGAACAAAGCGATCTATCGATAGGTACAAAGTTCTAGCCGCGTGCGCCCCGACACTCCCGGGCGCGTATGCGCCAGATATCGCGGTCGGATGAGGATCTTGCCCGCCACTGAGGCCGACGATGCTCGACCTGTCGCGACACCACCGAACGAGGAAAATGAATCTCCGTTGGAATTAAAATTCCACGGGGTTTCCCAATCGTCCTAGAGATTTCTGCGACTGATTAATCGTAAGTTGTTTTATAAGCGGCGGGAGCTGCTGTTCTTTAAATACTTGTGCTTTTCTATGTAATGTGGCATGTAAGTGACGCTCAACTATTTCCGTAGGTCGGGCGGACATGTCTTCGATTACCCAGCGGATGTCCGGGCTACGAATTCTGGAAGGTTAATGTCTTTTTATAGAGAACGCGTGGTCGATGACAGCCAAGCCAGCGAGATTTATTTACGCTCGACGCCCACCGGACCCCAGCACCGGGTTCATTGAATAAAAAAGAAATGCCTCGATCACGGGCCTCGCCTCGTAGGTCACGCATTCGGGAGCGTTTCGTCATGGAAGGAGTTCTAGATGCGCGAATACGTCTCTGTTTTATGACGAAAATAGAGTGCCAAATCGTTCGGTTCGGTTCTCCCACTTACCGCGTGAGAAACGCGAACTGAACTCGGCCCCGGCTATTCCCACGAGAATCTCGTACCCCCGCGGCATCGCCAGCGCCGGGTGAACGGGGAAGAAAAGCGTTCGTCGGCTAACGACGAATCTAGCAGAGATTGCTAGAAACGAGTCAAGGGCGACTGGTTATCACGTTCGCGTTTGACGAGGCAAGATGAAAAGGTGCTATCGGAGAGAGATTTACTTACGATGTTATTGGCCGTAGGTTTCGGAGTGATGTGCAAGCCATCGTCGTCGCCGATCTGCCCCCCGATTTGCTCGTGGCTGCTGGCGGGGCCCATTTCGGCGCCGAGGCGCCCGCTCGACACTCGCTGGTGTCACTGTCTTGAACCGACCGAGACACCCACAACTACCGGGACGAACCCCGGTGGCCGCGCGTCCACCAGGTGAACGAGGAACGACGCGGGCGATGCACAGGCCGGATGACACCTCGTACGGGCGGTCCGACGCGCCCCTTCCCAGCTGCTTTATAAACCCTCCATCGGCGGTGAGTGGTTATCCTGGAAGTCTCAGCTGCACGGCGACAGCTCCTTCCGGGCGTATCCGCGTCCCCTCAGTCCATCGATGTTTCCAACCACCACGCGAACCCTCCCGAGAACGATCTTCCTCCGCGGGATCGGTGGGGGAGGGACACGCTCCTCAACCCCCCGGGGCTCTCAGGCGTTGAACGCACGTCAACAGTCGCGCGTCTCCTCCTCCCGCGGTGTCGCGTTTATCCACGCCACCAACAGATTCAGATCCCTCGGGAAACTCTCTTGGCCACCACCACCACCACCACCACCACGACGGCGAAGGAAGGACGTGAATCGCACCGTGCACGGTCCAAGTCCACGGGCAATTCGATCCGCGGCGTTCGAGGACGATCCTGCGGAGGGTGCGGTAATCCCGCCCGATCGTAGAAAATACCGCCGCGATTTCAGATCACCGTTCGCGCCTCCCTTTTCGCGGATTCGATCGCCGTAGGTGGATTGCGAGAATCCTGTTTCACAGAATTCTCTCTCGCAGACGATCCCGCCGCGGGTGGGTAGCGCCGCGGCGCCCCGGGATCAATAAAACGACCGCCCGGCCGTCGCCTTCCCTAGGTCCTGCCTGCCTGCCTGCCGTGATCTCCCGTTTGCCCGACGCCGGACGTCGCGACGCTTGCCGCCCCCCTCGCGCCGCCGCCCCGCCGCTCGTGCCCGCCCGGCGCCGAGCGACGCCACCGGGCAGGCGCGATCTCGCGTCGCGCACGCCCCCACTCGGCTCTCTCCCCACGGGCGTGCGCAGGTCGATTATCGACGCGATAGCTCTGCTCGGTATTACCATGCGCCTATACGCATCGCTGCTCTATCCTCCTCCCCGTCTCTCCCGCTCGCGCCTCGCTCTAGCCGTCTCTCTCTCCCTCTATGCGGGATAACGGAATGCGATAACTCGTGCAGCTTTTTATTCCTTAGTATTATTGTTAACGACGTTTTTCGCGAGGTAATCGCTTCAAGTGCAGTGACTGGTGCCACCGTAGGAAAGTCTCTGGGCCGCGTAGATTTTCTTCTCCCCATCGCGAAGGAGCGCGTGGGTGCCGCAAGGACGATTAATAATTCTCTCTTCACCCGATATATGGTAGAATCGATCCGCTGAACTTGAAAATGCCACGCGGCTCGCTCGAGCTGAGTTTTTTCATCGGCGGCAGCGGCTTTCTATAGTTTAGAGTCCGTGGGATTGATTTAGCGGTGAGTTACTCGGACTTCCGAGTTACTTGATCGATTATCCGAGTCACTGTACCTTTCACCTTCGATTTCCGTTACCTCGCTGGAACCCTTATCAACCTTCCGTCGCAGTGAATCGCGTGGGCGAAAGGAGGGCACTGTTTCGTTCGTGTTCGTAAACGAACATCGATCTACTTTTCGGGGTTCTGTATTTACAAACACTCGCCGGACTGCGTCGTAGTGTATATCGATCCCCGGCGTATCGATTGAACTTGCGATTTTCAAAATTATGAATATTCTACCGCCCACTCCCCGATTGTTGTGCAGCTGTAATTTTATGGTAATCGTGGAGTTATCGGTAGATTCAGCTTGAAAACCGCAGAATACGTATTTGCGCGGCACGTGGAACTGTTCTAGCCAGGGTTGCGACTAAGCAGCCGGGATACCGCAGTGCTCGCTGTTATGGCGTTGCCGCAACCTTCAAATCCGAAGGCCGCCGATACTCAATGAAATTTACAATTGCTGTAACACGCTGGCAAGCCTTCGTAGCGCATTCTATCGATGCATTCTGCGTGCCAATTACAAACTGACGCGACTCGGACAACTCCATTTACAGCGGACCTTTAACTTTCGTACCTGTGTAATTGCGACTTTGAAAATTTTTCAAAAACGCCCGTAAAGGAAACATTCGATTCACTTATTTCGTTTAATTTCCCTTGTAGGAGCTTAAATAAATGAGCCTTAAGGGGGGAGACCTACCTACTTAGACCGGTCAAAATGTTGTGCTCCTTTGGGAAATTTTTGTAGAAAAACCGACAAACTTTTATTATTAATCATTAGTCTATTGGAGAGAGTACATCCCACGGATATTTCAGTATTTTTTGTGGTATAGGCGCTTTGCGGTGACAAACGTAGCTCGGTGCATGATCATCCAAAATTGAAAATTCGATTTTGTTTAGATAATATATAAAATTATCTAGGCGTCATCGGGCCCGATTTTGGAAAAATTATTTCGAGACGAAATGGCGGCTGTGCAAAGTTGAAGCATCGATATTTGGCAACGAATCGCTCGTTTTTCAAGTGTAAAAAAATCTAGGCAAAAAAAGAAAAATCTGACAGCGCTTAGATTTTTAAACTTAAAATAAGTCTGCAAAGCTATAAGTAAACCGGTAATCGGTAAACCGACTTTGAAAACATGACTTTGAGGAAAACGCGTTTAATGAGGAACACTTATCTATTTACACGCGTATAAGTTTATCAATTTTGGTCGGATTAACTTGACACTTTCGGGAAATATTTTCAAGACGTTGTAGGTACTTCAAGAAAGTATAAAAATCGATTTTTCGCAAATTTCTAGGCAGGCCTCCCCCTTAAATCGCAAACATTATTAGAAACTCTGCGCACGATAAGCTCAATAGTTCGGTAAACATTTGTGCGTGAAATTAAGTCTCGCTACGCGTAACCGTCCTGCATAATCGATTCCGCGCTATTTTATACGCTATTCCGCACAATTGCTCTTATTTTATAGCTGCATAACGCAGATCGATATTCGACAGTTCTCGGAGCTAGTCACGAACATGTTCCCAAGGATATCCCGATGTCTGACATCGCCGCAACCCCGACTTAAATGAAAACACCAGGCGAAATCCTTTCGAACATAAATATTATTATCCCCGTTCCCGTCGACAGGCCCCGATTAATGGGATTGCGCTCTTAATGAGAACATTAGCCTCGCTCGTGTAAATCGTTTAATTGGAATTTATGTATTTCTCCGAGTCCCTCAAGTGTTTCATTACTTGCTTCGCGACCGTGCTCATTTCGTTCTTGTTCGAAGCGGCGATGTCCTCTATCTTGGCGATCGGCAGGGTCGTGATCAAGTCTTGAATGTACTTCGGGTTGGTTAGATCGTAAGTGATCGAGTAGAGGACGCGCAGACAGAGCCATTGTATCTTCTCCGGCAGCGTGTTGTTCTTCAGATAATAATTCAGAACGTCCCCCACCCGCGACTCGAACAGATGCTGCGCGCCGGTATTATTCATACTCACGTTGTAGAATATCATGAGCATCAGTCTGCGAAATTATAGTCCACGATTACGAGCGAGGAAGGCTCGGTTGCTAGTTCGAATTACTTGAAAGCAGAGATGGGTAAAAAATTATTTGAAATAAAAATTTTGTATACAAATTTATCGAGTACAAATTATTTGAAATATAATTTTTTTTTTGTCAAATAATTTTTCGCCCATCTCTGCTCAAAAGCGAGCGGCCGCGAGCGAATGTACCTTTTCAAGGAAAGGGAGCCCTGCGACAGGGGCAAAGTGGGCATCAGCTTCACCATATTCTGCACGAAATTCCTGCCGTTCGGGTTGGTAATTAAAAATTCCCGGCCCTCCGCGCTGGCCGATATGTTCGTCACGATACCCAGCAGCCCGATTAAGAATTGATATTCCACGTTACTAGTGGGAGGGAAAGCGTCCCGATAAGTATTTATGAACGCGACAAAACTTCCGGCCGTCATCGATAAAAGCTCGCTAATCTTGTGCTGAACCTGTAAAAACACTTTTGTGAAACAGAATGGAATATCTGCATGTCGAAAGAAACGCGCACGCCTACCGTCGAGAGCCAGACGTTGACGATTTCCGGGAATCTAGAAGCACGCCAAGTCAGGTTACCCAAAACTGCTCCCAAAGTCGAGCAATACGTGCTCTGATTCAGTGTCTAGAAAAAAAGAGAAATCTATCAATAATAATTTAAATAAGATCAATATATATTTAATTCTCCCACGCAACGAATTTCAAAATGAATCAATACGGGTAATGCTGGTGGAAATTACTTGTTCTTTTAGATACGCTATTTCCCTCTGCGCCTTTTTGTTCTCCTCTACCTGCTGCTGCAGTTGAGCGCGCAATTCTTCGCATTCGAACTCTAGCGCGACAATTTTCTTCTTCTGCTCTATATACGCAAAGGATTTAATTTAACAGAGAGCGGTATGATCGGCCGGATGCCGCGCACCCACCTTCCGAGTTCGCTTGATCGGCGAACGACTTTGGGAACGAACTAATGAGGTCCTGCATTTTCGTGCCATCCTCTATCTGCAGTTTCTCTAAATCGAAATTCAACCCTGAGAATGCCCGAGGAACGTCCGTTATGAAGTTGTGGATGCTTTGCTCGGCGGTGGTCAAGGTATTCTCCACTGAGATCTGCGAAAATATTTCGATACCTTCGCATCACGCGGAAATGCATGTTTGCCCTTGGCGGCACTTCCGGCCGCTTTTCATATCGCGCTGACCGCAGAACGCGGAATTACTGACGTCGTTAGATTAAGCGTTAATAAGTTGCGTGCATTTATTGACGAGCCTCACGAACGTACCAAAAACTCTTCCTCGTCCTTCAAATTTGTCTCATCCGCGTGCGCATCCGTGTCCATGTCTATTCAACTGAATTTTGCGCCGATCCGAATGATCGTTTTTCACGTTTATCGAAGTGACAACACTGAAGACACTTCCCGTGCGATTTGAAATATCGAAGGCGGTAATCGTTGCAACGATTTTGCTGCGTTTGGAAACGCAAGTGATATTCGTAGATCTATTACGGGCGAATTCCACTTACGCCCAAATCGCCCGTGATTTTCATTAGGGTTGGTTTCCGCATACGCGACTGGATGCTTCGCCAAAAGTTTCAAAGACGATTTTCTCGAAAATGAAGCGCGATATCGAAAATTTGTATTCCTTTTTCTTGACTTATTTTCTTGTTAGGAGTCGAAAAGAAAGAGTAACTTTTTTTCATATCGCGCTTCATTTTCGAGAAAATCGACTTTGAAATTCGTCACATTGCGTCCAGTCGCGTACAGGAAAATCAATCTTAATGAAAACCACAAGTGATTTGGGTGTAAGTAGAATTCGCCCTACGAAATCGTTAATAGCTTGAACTTTTAATGAAAAAAAAAAAGAAACCGTAGTGCGGCTGAATTATTTTCAATGCAAGCAGAATCTGTGACATATAAACGCACCCGAAGGAACTCGAGTTGGCGGGAAATGGAGTAAATGTCGTGTTTACTTTGAAACGCAGTTTCTTCAAAGTATTACGTATTTATTTAACGATAGTTACATCTGCACCAGTAATACAACTTTAGAAGTAACTGTTGCTTGGAATTTCACGTTTACATACAGCGACGTAACGGAACGCTCTCCCACACGTGGCTTCCCCTCGTGAATGTGCGCGTAACACACGCGACGCATTCAATTAACTAGCGTGGCCTGCATTTTATGCATCTCGGAACGCACAGTTAGCGGTTGCGCGTCTTCGTGTTATGATGCAAAAAAAGGCGTTAATTATAACCTCACGATTAGAAGCCCCCTTATTTTTAAACCAGCCGGAACCTTCTTACAAGATATTGCTGTTGCTTGAATAAAACTACGCGTAAGTTGTACAAACGTGCCCGTTAATCTTCCCATACGTTACGATTTAATTCATCATTCTCGCTTTTACGCAACACCGTTCCGAATGGAGCGGCTCCATACGATGTTCGCTTTGTGAATCGTGCAAGCATCCTGTGCAACAGTTTCCCCTGTAAATCAAATACACTCATCTCCGCGCAATGCCAGATTTTCAATATACTCCACATTTACCTGTTACATAACACACTTGTTTGTTAAAGGTCATTGACGGCTTTTCGGTACAAGAATGACGTTTTCCGAAGGCGACGAAGTGCTCGCTAAACATCCAAGCTCCGATGAATATTACAAAGGTAAAATATTGAGCATGAAGGGGGACCGATACAAGGTGCAATTTGAAACAGGCCTGGAACATACCGTTCATTCGAGCGACGTTAAGGTACCATCTTAGAACACATAAAATGTATTATTTAAATTTATATGCCAAAGCATTCTTCCGCCAGCTCCTCAATTTTTCAATACTCCAGGCAAGCCGGCCGTCTCGGAGCATAACAAGAATGAGTCTCAGGGACAGGAAAAGCCCCTCTCGATATTCGCCTAGTAGAAAGTCTCCGCGTAGGCAGTCACCTGGAAGATCTCCGTCGTCTACGATTAAGAGAGCTTCGACGCGTGGTAAATTTACAAAAGTTTCTTTGCCACGAGTGGAGCTACCTAGCGGTAAATATATCTCTTTCGAATGATACGAGGATAGTTTTTAACCATACTGTTAAGTAATAAGACTGATTTTTAATTCAACGTGTAGATATACCTATTGGTGGAAGTATCGCCGGTGCGAAGAGTGTAAACGATGATAGTATCGAGGCGATGCCTCTTCAATCTCGATTGAAAGAGATGGGATCGCTTACGCGCAGGTCGACGCGGCAATTCTCTGGTGCATTGAAATCAGAATCAAATCATAAAATGGTTATGCTAAGTAGGAATATTGATAGAGCTGTCTCGCTTCCGTTGGAAAGGAAAAGTCTGATGCACGATTTTAGCATTGATGGAAAGGAAAGGGGTCAGTCTATGCAAAGGGATCAGGTAACGCTTTTTATGCATAGGAATTATATGCTGCAGATTCGCTTGAATTTGCACCGTGTATTTATTGGTATGTCATTTCAGGATTTATTCAAAACTGTGAGTTATAAAGAGGACGTAGCGGATCCCCAAGTAATAGAGAAACGTAAAAAGGAGATAAGTATGGTCAGCGAACCGCAAGAATGGGGCGGATGGTTCGGCACTTTAATTCTTACGTTTCTGACACCGCTGATTACAATATTGCCACAAACGATGTGTACAGAAAATCAGTGTAAATTCGGGTATCTTGAAATACCGACAGATCTGAATTCTTATATAAGTGCCTTGACACTATATTTAGGATTCTTCTTATTTGTGAATATTACCTCGGTCGTTCCCATTGGGAGAGAGGTGGACGGGCCGCAGAGTAGAATCGGGAGATTGCCGTATCGTATAAACGGTAATTTTCTTTATGCTTTCCCGCGCTCGATTATTTTCGGTAGAATTCTTATGAATTTTCTTTTTCCAGGATTTTTATGTGCTATTTTATCGCTAATTCTATTTGTTGCGTGTGTATATAAAGAATTCGAACTCGCTGATCTCATTGTAGAAAATTATGTACAACTTTCAATCAGTGGTTGGATCCTTGGTGTAATCTTGTCATTATTGTTATTCGTAAAGGGAAACAAAGCCCCGGTGGCGAATCTGAATATACACGGATCTACTAACAGTAGAATCTATAATTTCTGGCAAGGAAGGGAGATAAATCCACGAGTTGGTCCCGTGGATGTTAAAATAAACCTATTTCGTACAGCTATGATAGCTATAGTAATATTTTTTAATCTTTGAAATTCTCTGAATTTAAAAGCGTACGACGCGAGACTTACGTAGCCGCATTTCCATTTCAGACTCTTATAAACTTGGCCATCGTGATCAAAGCAATCGAACAGACCGAGGAATATAGTTTAGAACAGCTTAACGTAGGCGTTCTGTTAGCCGCTTTATTGCAAATAATTTACTCAATGGACGCGCTCTTCTTCGAGTCTGCGTTCTTAACGAGTTTCGAAGTGATGTACGAGGGGTCTGGTTATATGTTGTGCACGGGTTATATGTTGTATCCATTTCTACCCACTCTGACAACGAAGTATATGCTGTATCACAAGTGAGTGCGTTTAGGGGGTATACCCGTTTGAACCCTCGCGAAATGTGTACATTTTGTGGATTTTTTTACAAGTCAACGGCTTGATGCAGATTTCCCGTTTTTTTACTATCTTGTCATGTCTGAAATCAAAAACACTAAAACTTTCCTATAAGATATGTTAATAGCTATCGTCCTACGGGGCCGACTTTGAAAATTTTGAAAAAATAAAGAAATGGGAGATCAAAGGTAAAGTTAGATTTTTCTAAGACAAAAGTCCACCTTCTTTCTTTATAAATAATAAACGGGGAATCGGAATAGAAAAGGCCCTTCGTAGGACGATGTGGAACCTTATTACGATTCTGCATGCAAAATTGGAAGTGAATTGGTTGAACGTAGCCCGAGTTTTTAGGGCCACAGTTTAGCCGTCTAAAATTCAAAAACAATAGTTTTTAACTGTAACTTTTTTTTATGTACTTCATAATACTATGTAAAGATAGTAAAAAAAAAACGGGAATTCTGCATCTAGCCGTTCGACTTGTAAAAAAATCCACAAAATGTACACATTTCCCGAGGGTTCAAACGGGTATACCCCCTTAAGTATCGAATGGAAAGGTCGTGAAATAAATGCGACTGAAATTAAACGTTTCATTTTCAGGACCCAGTTCAGCTACTTACTTGCTATTCCTGTGATCTTTTTTATAATCGGCTACTTATTGTACAGGATTAGCAATTTACAAAAAAATGAATTCAGAAGGAACCCTTTGTCGCGGGGATTGTCGCGTAAGTGTGAAATTATATCTAAAGTAATAAGAAAATTTGAAAAGAATTACATGTGCTGTTTTATAGATTTAGAAACCATTCCCACGATCCGTGGAAAGAAACTTATAGTGTCCGGTTTATGGGGATACGTGAGACATCCAAATTATTTGGGCGATATAATAATGTGGTGGTCGATATCGTGCATAAGTATGGCATGTGATATTTTGCCTTATTATTACGCGATAGTATGCGCGGGATTATTAGTGCACAGGGCAATTAGAGACAATGAGCGTTGCAAAATGCGCTACGGATTAGCCTGGGAGCAGTATATGTCGCGTGTAAAATACATGCTTTTGCATCGTATATTTTAGAGCAATATATTATGTACACAATTTTAGTATGGTATTGTTATATACCAAAATTTATCACAAAGTTGTACCTTTGAATCTCTACAATGCTCATTATTTTATAGAATGACATTTTAATCGTGTAAATGAGTTTATATTTTAATTTATAAATATACATATGTTGAGAGATCGAAATGTAGGGTCCAACTTGAGCGAACTCGAAACCAAAAATGAATTAACCATGACATTTAATGTTAGGGTGTAATAGTACGATCGATCTTTCGAAATCTCAGAATCTGAAAAAGTGCTGTTTCAGCAATGAAGTAATTGTCTATATATTCAATTTTACAATGGAATGTAAAGTGAGATACTTGTTGATACAAAGTACATGTAGTGTAAAATATATATTTCTATGATGAAGACATTAAGTAAGAAATTTTATACTTTTATACAGATGTGTATAATTGATAATTCACAAATAAATAATTTTTCTAGCAATCGTGTAGTTTGAGAATTGTACAATATAAATTAAATTCTAAAGCAATTGATAAATAAAAATGTTACATTAAGAACAGTTTAGAGTGATTGCTTTAATTATTTATTCGCTCCCCAAGTCCCTACACTTCTCAAACGCCCCATTTTTTATTTGCAACGATATTGGGGGGAAAAGCTTGTCCTTTGCAACTTTGTTGCGTTTTCGCGATGCGCTCAATAATTTATCTAATTGATTGTAAGTACTACTATATTCAGCTACGTAAATAATAGATAAGCTGAAGAGGGTATTTCAATTTCCAAGCACAGTGCCCTGTTGGAACTGCCAGTTAAAACCGCATTGAATTTTGAACTGGATCTATCTGGTTCAATGCGGTACTACCTGGATTTTCAAGCAATGATTTTTAGCAGTTTAAAAATGGATCCGATTCAATGCAGATATCCAGATCGATGGATGAAACAGGATTTTTCAGGTCCAAAATTTATCAGTTTCTATCAGGAATTGCCATTTGTACAAACCCGGAAGGTTCGTATCTGAAATTACGGATCAAAAATCTTACAAATTCAATCTGGAAATGCCAAAAGCTCTTTCGAGTCTGTCGCGATCCGGATTGGCAGGGAAAATAATTCACGGGATGCATATGGGGTTCGAAGAAAAATATTTTACCCGGTTTCCAATGGTTCAGCGGATAGAAAATGAATGCGATTCCTTCGGGTTTTACGAAACTCAAACTTCGAAATAATTTATTTGGTTCGAACACCGTAGGTGGCCGCGATACTGGTAACTACTCTCGCGGCAGCGATGTGCGCCGCGAGACATAGGGCGGTATTCTCAACTGTAAACTAAAACGCCGAGATTGTTCGGATCAGGAAATACGGTGGAGTTAACCGAAACACAGAAAGAAGAGGAGATCGTTCAATTATTGGGCCACCAACTGTGATTGTGAACGCTTGATACTTTCTGCTTCGGGATCAGGAGCACAGAATGCAAGGAGCTAAACGGATGAAAAACGTTGTGGAAAATGATGAAATTTGCGAAACAAGCGGGGAGTTTCAATTCTACGGTACAACTTCCCTCCCTTTTTTATTTACAATAGTTTACATTCTTCTTTACTTTAATGCGTAAAATCGATGTCGAAAAAATGTTACAGGGGTAGACACGAGTAATGCCGGGCGCTGTATACCGACACAATCTGGCCCGAAACATGGGTTTGGGGGAGTAAAAGGCGTTAAAAGCGATCACTTGCTGCATTTCGGATCTACCTGAATGACCTGAATTATGAAGTACATATCACATGCATCTACTATATTACGAACGCACTTGTAAGATTTGATTGTATCGCATTTCACTTATTTCAATAAAATGCAGTTAAGTGATAAAAGACTATTATTATTAACGAGCCTTCCTTCCACTACTTGTTCCTTCCGATTCCAAGTCATATATAAAAGACATGATAAAAAAATCACCTAAAATGATCCTTCCACACTGAGCTGTTTTTAAAAATCTTTACATTAACGCACTGTTTTAAACATGCCATTCCCTACTTTCAAACTTTATTGACTTCAACACATCACGTCAAACTACTTCTACATCACGCAAAATATGGTAAGTATTCAGGTAAGCTATTGAGCGCTCCGCGAAAACGTAACAAAGTTGCAAGGGTAAAATTTTTGCAACAATGTTGGAAATGAAAATGGCCTGTTCGGAAGAAAAAACCCGGTTTGCAACTTTGTTGAGATTTCGCGGGGTGTCAGATTCCGGTTAGAAACTTTGTTGAACCCCAAAATCTTCCAATGTCATCTTCAAACTATTCCGATTTCACCGGATTTGAACGCCCCGCGAAAATTGAACAAAGTTGCAAACCGGATTTTTTCTCACGAACAGGCCATTTTCATTTCTAACATTGCTGCAAAAATTTTGTCCTTTGCAACTTTGTTGCATTTTCGCGGGTAGTCAAATTTCGGTTAGCAACTTCGTTGATAGAAACTTTCATCTGGTTTGGACTTTGTGATAGAAAATATTTCATCTGGTTCGATCTGCAATTTACGAGAAGAAAACCGCATCAATCCGGATTTAAATTTTTTTAATGCGGTTCTACACTGGCAGTTTCCCTAGTAGCAATTGTTGTTGGCATACAGTTGGGCCACACATATAATATTAGTTGGCCAACAGTTAGATTTGGCACTTTTTTTCAAGTTGGGCCAACAACAGATGGCCAAGGTAGACTTTCCTACTGTTGCCCAATTATTTATATTCTTTCCAAAAGACGTCCAGAAGGCGTCTTAAAGAACTTCAAAAGACGTTGCAAACACGTCATTTTCAGGTCTGGTTTATGAAAAAAAAGTCGCAGTGAGAAGAATTGAACCCAAATTTTCCGCTTACAAAGCAACAAGCAACCGCTGTTCGCACTTACCCAACACATTTCCTTGTAAACACTTCTAATTTCTAGTTACATAACTAGTATTAATTGTTTATAAAAACTGTGCAGTGACGCGAAATATTCTACAAAAAGGTTTTTGGATGTAGCAAATTTTCTGACGTTTATAAGACGACATTTAATCATCGTTGTAAATTTTTTGTTAATTAACCAACCGTAGTAATTGTAGGCCCAACATTGAATATTCGCTGGCAAACTGTCGTAACTTTTTTGCCGTAAGCCCTACGTTGTGAATTTGTAGGCAGAAACACTAACTATATTCCAACTAATTCCCAACTGTTGGCTACCGTTGGCCAACCAAAAATTCTACTAGGTTCCAGCAGGGTGATTCCCAAACTGTGGGTCGCGAAGTGTTTTTTGGAGGGCGTCACGGTTTTGTTTTTTAATATTATTAAGTTAGAATTATACATGGAATTATATTCTGAAATACCTATTATTAATACGTTTTCTTTACCTTATATGGGCAACGGGGTCGCAGGTTATTTGAATATTATAAAAGGGAATCACGAATCAAAAAAGGGTGGAAACCACTACCCTAGTGTTAATTGAAGAGTGAAGAAACTTTCTGCTGTTGACGTTCCTCACTCCTCAGCTTCATTCAGGTCAAATTCCGGCTGCCCCCATGTGATACTGCCACTGCCAAGAGAAAGAGACAGGCAATGTGACAAAAGTATACAAAAAACTAACCTCCAAATGTATAATATGCTGATGGAAACTTTGAACAATATATTTCTTCTCAATTCTCAGCCTTTATATAGCTGATGATATTTTCTTAGTAAAGAAGATTAAATAGCATCTTCTACGATCCACGAAACCGGCAATGTTTCACTTGGAATTTTTAACCTGAATTCGAGAACCGAATTTGAATATCGTAATTTATTTATATTTATACACTGTATATCACGCAAACAAAAAATGTCTGAAACAACTGACGAGGGAGAGACCAATGCAGGCACCATCGACTTTTCTGATACAGAAGTCTGTAAAAATTGCGAACGCTTGTGCAATCCATACACTAACCCAGCGCTGCGCTGTAGTGGTTGCTCGAGAAAGACTCACATAGAATGTTTAAAGAGGGGAAGTGTTCCAGTAGCTTTCGTTGGTGATGTATTCTTCGAATTGAACTGCTGTCACTGTAGCCCGTTTGGCGAGGAAGTAGTGGCTCGTAACAGAATGCCATGGCTCAACGTAATCGTATTGACTCTGTACAATCTACGCGAGAAATCAAGCGGTATCAGTAAAAGGGGGTACTTTCACTGGAAATCCGATATCAGTACCTTCGTCGATCGTAATTGGGATTATTTATTTAAGAAAACTGTGTAAGTTGTCATAGCTAGGTAACAGTGAAATGAATTCGTCGGGATTGTATACTTATTATCAATTTTACAGGAAAAGGAAAAAGAATTGGATCGGTACCATATCTGGGACGCTTTCCCACTATAGCGGGATCTTTTTCAAATCGGGGACAACAGAATTAGGGGAGTCCGGTTGGTGGAGATTGTTAGACAGTGAGCCGCCTGAAGTGCTCATTGCTAAAAGTAATAACGACACTTATAACTTGCCTATAAAGTCTTTAAAACAGATGTAATTTCAATTATCATTTTTATCGACAGACGAGAAAATGATACTGGACCGTAAGAAACAGGTCGGCAACCCAGCGAAACCAGCAAGTAGATCGCGCGACAGTCCAACTCCATCGGAATCGAGTATTTCAGTCGGCGAAGACAGCACATATGAAAGAATGATTGAATTAACAAAAAGCGAAGGATGCTCTACGCATTCTCAAGCCTATGTCCGACCTCATAAAACGTTGCTGGATTTATTGCTAGAGGAAGATGAATTGAATAGTGTGTATATCTACTAGACAGATAAATTCATCGATTATAGAGCTACTCTTCAACGTTCTTTGGTTTCAGATATGGAAATTGAAGACGATACGATTCTTAACGAACAAAGCGACACGCCATCTCTGTCCGACTTAATCAGGGATTGCCAGTATCAAACCAATAATTTTCATTTCTCGCAGTTGCTAGATGACTTCGCGTCCGATTGGACATCCAACACAGACACTACATCTGAAACAATGAACAATATGAAGATAGAGCAGCCGAAGGAGGAAGAAGAGGAAGAGGAAGAGGAGGAGGAAGAGGAACAGTACGAGGAAGAAAGCAGCGATAGTTTAAGTTCTGTCCAGGAACAACCACCTAAATCATTGTTCAAAGTAACAAAACGGCGGCCATGGCCTTGGCAAAGGAATCGTATTATCGGTAACTACCATGTTTCCGCGTATGAATTTATTGTATAATTTCTACTTACATTAATATTTCTTAAACTTCACAGAAGAAAAGATTCCGCACATGACGCATCAGGAGGAGGCATATTTATTGCAGCAAGCTAACAAGTCCGCTCTTAACTCAGCGCCTCCGGAGGTCAGGCGACTATACCGAAAATTAGCTGTGCGAAAATTGAAACGAGAATACGGTTTGCCCGTACTCGATATCGATAATTTCGGCTTTAAATCAGAGATACCTGATAAACCTTTGAAAGACTCCGGCAGAGTCTTGGACCGATTTTTCGGCGACGACTTAGGATCGTTCGAGCAAAGGCTGCAAGGCTACAACGAACCTGCATCCGTGCATAGCCCGTACACGAATAGACTTCTGAAGCCGTTTATTAGAAGAGACACTTGGTGCCGTCCGTTGTGGCTGAGAGTGATGGAAGAACTGCGCGGCAAAGTAAATAAAAGCAATCCTAAATGGAAACCACCGGCGAGCGCACCAATCGACTATTCTTACGTTAGGCCGCAACACATCCCCGCGATCAACAGTTTGTGTAGCCAATTCTTTTGGCCCGGTATCGACTGTAAGTACACGTGGCAATTGCACAACTACTCTGCACATGTACAATCACTTACAGTGGCGGACGAAAGAAAGTTTACAACTTTTAAAATCGCATATCTTTCTTAGAATTGGTCCAAACGATATGAGTTTTTTTTATGAGAAGCTAGAAGGACTAGTTTGCTGAGTGAAGTGTTTCGTCGTTTTGAAAAAATTGCAATTGGTCGAAATAGCAAAAAAAATAGTAAAGTTCGTTTTTTTTTTCAACTTTTTTCGTGAGCCCGTAATGAAAATTTAAAAAACCCGTTTGTAGATTGAAGTAAGTTATATACATGCCCAAAATTTCATTAAAATCTGAGCTACAAACGCTTAAAGATCGCAGAATAAATTCGAAAATCGCTGATATTGTGAATTCCGCGATTACAGACTCACAGCAAAAGTTGAAAAAACAATCTTTACTATTTTTTTGCTGTTCCGACCAATTGCAATTTTCTTCAAAACAATGAAATACGTCACTCAGCAAACTAATCCTTCTAGCTTCTAAAAAAAACTCATATCGATTGGACCAATTCTAATAAAATTATGCGATTTTAAAAGTTGTAAACTTTCTTTCGTCCGCCGCTGTACATATATTTTTATACTAAAACGTACATTGTACGCTTCGAGGCAGTTAAATGATAATGACGTATCGTTTCAGTGACCGAGTGCTTGCAGTACCCCGACTTCAGCTGCGTCGTTCTATACAAAAAGTTAGTCATAGGATTTGCAATTTTGGTTCCCGACGTTGGTTACAACGAGGCGTACATCTCGTTCTTCTTGACCCGCCCCGAGTGGCGTCGATCCGGCATAGGGACGTTCATGCTCTATCATCTAATCCAAACGTGCATGGGCAAGGATGTGACTCTGCACGTATCCGCCACCAATCCCGCGTTGATTCTGTACCAGAAGTTCGGCTTCAAAGTGGAAGAGTTCGTTCAAGATTTCTACGACAAGTACATGGCCCCGAATTCTCGTGAATGCAGGCACGCGTTGTTCCTACGGCTTAGCAGATAGACGTGCCTCGCCTCTGAGTAATGTGTTTGTTACGTTCGCGCGAAATATACGTGAAATTAACTGAATCATCCTGACCCTTATCGCAGCTTTCCTATACGGGAACGGCGATATTGGAAGACGTATGTACTTTCAATTCTGGTAGAATGAAACGTAGGTTCGTAAACGCTAGTCATCGAGCGTTGATTAATTCTCTGGGAACTTTATGAGATGCATTCGTAAAGAATGAATTTGATTGCAGCTGGGGAGGGAACGATTAGTCTCACTGCTGTGAGAAAAAGCGGAACGAATCGACGCAGTTTCACTTCTACGTGAAAAGAAGCGCCGCCCCAAATATTATATTCCATTACATGTAAATGGTAAGTAGGGTAAACCAACTAGTGAATGACCGAATTGTTGAATTTATGGACCATTGAACATATTTATGTATAACAACGAAACAACAGTTGAAATTGCATTTAAATTTATTTTTCTTGAAATTTCTATAAAAATAATTAGGTACTTATTCTCATCGCAATTTAAAAAAAAAAACGATTATAAAATGCAAAATGTGTAGAAGCCCAGTAAATGACTGCATACTTTTAATAAGAATTGTACTTATACGCGTAACTAAACGCTAAACTAAATATTATAAACATATAATATTTTTAAATTTATAATTGACATTGCTTTGCCTAATGGTCGTTCACTGGTATGCGGTCAATTGCTGGTTGGTTTACCCCACCGCTAATAAATGACATCTTATAAATCCAAGCGAATCATTTCATGGCTACTAAAATTTAATTAGATCACGGCGCTAAGCGTCGTTAAATTTCACAGACACTGTGTATATGTACAGACGGAACACTCACCCAGTATATCAATACAATACTCGCCTAAGTTCAGGTCGTAACGGGAACGATAGTCTCCATATATTCATTTTCACGTCCCAGCAGCGTGCAAACGAAATTATCAATCTTCCACAAATAAATACATACACGCAGTGTAAACTATTCCTCAAAAAAATATCTCGATAATTCAAAAGTATCGCCACTTCAGCCGCGTATTAAACTCCGATTTCGTAAAACCCGCCGGTAAGATAATGATAATAACAACGAGAGTGGGGGTCTACTAACGTCATCGAATGAGCGCTACGGAATCGCCGTCGATCCATTCTCGAAAGTTCCGGAAGCCACCAGAACGAAAGTTTGTATATATGGACTGCGCAGCTTACGCGACACTTTAGTACGTGACGAGAGGTGTTAAATGTTGTTTCGACCGATCTGTCAGAAGCGGACGTCCCCTCGATCCTCGTAATATCCTCGAGAGAAGCTCTGTGAATTCAGTGCCCAATCGGATTTCGTGATTTGTCAAGCATCCGCAGCAACAACAACGGTACGTATCGACGGGGGAATGTATGTCGCGAGCGATGGCTCTTCCCTGCACGGGGCCCCGATTCTGTCAGATGTTCGCCGAGGGGGGAATGAAAGAAAAAATGAATTAGCGGCCAACGAGCGGGGTGCCGGATCCTTCGAGCTTCGGTCGTCGTATTATTTTACAGCCGGAGATATCCGCGACGTGGAGGCGGCCAGGACAACAGGCCGCCGTGGACACGGTAGAATTTATTTTTACGCCGCTCGAAATCGTTGCAGGCTCGGTAGGAGCGGACACGTTCGTCGCTTGTACGCGCTCATCATTGCCAGAAATAGATATCGGTGAGAGATACGCGTACGTGGGTGTGCGTTAGAGAGACATCCATGCCTCTTTTCTCGAGAAACTTACGGGGAGGTAAGAGAGAGAAAAAAAAAAATGGCAGATTCTTGGCATTATCCCGCTGAACGTGCCTCTGCCGCTCTTCCACCTGTGCCTCCTCGATCGTCGGGTGAACGTAGAGTACGTTTCCCCCATTTCTGTACTGGGGCGTCGATAAAGGCGACACGGAAGTCTAGCACTGTGTTGCCTTCGTCTGCCCATGTATGAAAATCCCATCGCCGTGTCCCTCTCATTAGCAGTTCTCCTAGTCGGAAAAGCCATACGTCATGTAACAACGTCAACAGCAATCGCCCCCAGCGCGATGCACGCCCAGAACGATTTCTATGGATTAGGGGGGACACGGTCTCTTTCGGAAGTTTTCGCGTGCCTCAAGTTGGTAAACTTTCATCTCGCGCTGATTCTGCTGTAGGCGACGATTCCACGAATTGTGCAACGACAAAGCATTTGGAAGTTGATGACCTAAAAAAGAATATCTATTTCCGCGACCGCGAAGGTGAGATATCCGCGAGAGATAAAAGAGAAGTTCTCTTCGCCGTGACGTCCGAGGCGTACTTGAAAACTTCGGAAAGAGCCGTACTTTTATGGTCACGTTGCGTTAAATGTACGTTTCCTCAAACCGTTGATATAGAACGCTCCGCAGACCCCTCGAACGATTGTCTCTGTAATGATGTAATAACACTGAAGTGGATACGCGACGTCGTGTGCATCACAATCGGGATATCCAACGGTAACAATAATTTCGTGTAGATCGATTAGACGTGTGCCCGCAGGATTTTCGTTCGAGGAAAACGGAGCGAATAAGGAAGTGCCCTATATCGCGTCTGACAGAACTCTGGGCGATTTAATAAGATACAATTTAAGTAGATTGAGATAGCGCACGCAGTTGAACCTCGTGACGATTCCGAGAGATTGATCGATCGTAGTTTAACAGTTATAAGAGAATTAAGATTATATTAAAAAACGCTCTTGGTATTCCGTGTAAAACGCAACATGCCAATTTTGTATTGTCTTTGAATGGTTGCAGATCGGTGATCAATGGGGAAAGATTATTACAAGATATTAGGCATAAGTAAAAGTGCCACCGACGATGAGATCAAGAAAGCTTATAGAAAGCTTGCTCTGAAATACCATCCTGACAAGAACAGGAGCGCCGGGGCGGAGGAAACGTTCAAAGAGATAGCAGAGGCTTATGAAGTACTTTCCGACTCTAAGAAGAGAGACGTCTATGACAAGTATGGAGAAGAAGGTCTGAAAGGAGGCGCTGGATCGGCGGGAGGTGGTGGTGTCGGCTCGACGTACACCTTCCATGGAGATCCTAAAGCTACGTTCGCTCAATTCTTTGGCTCCGCCAGTCCGTTCCAAACGTTCTTTGAATTCGGAGGGCCCATCGGTAACCGAGTATTTAGTTTCCACGACGACGACATGGACATAGACGATCCGCTTGGACTGGGGCTAGGGCAGCATCAGCGCCAGGGTGGCCAAGGTGGAGCTTTTAGGTCGCATTCGTTTAATTTCGTAGGGCCCAACTCCGGCAGAGGAGGTGGCAAAGATCGTGCTCAAGATCCCGCTATAGAGCATGATTTGTATATCAGTTTAGAGAAGATCTTGCGTGGCTGCACGAAGAAGATGAGAATCTTGAGGAGAGTCGTACAACCGGATGGCACTACGAAGAAGGAGGACAAGGTTCTCACGATCAATGTGAAGCCGGGATGGAAGGCCGGTACTAAGATCACTTTCCAGAAAGAGGGTGACCAAGGTCGTGGAAAGGTCCCAGCGGATATTGTCTTCATTATCAGAGACGAGCCACATCCCCTGTTCAGAAGGGAAGGCAGCGACTTGAGATACAGCTGCAAGATCAGCCTGAAACAAGCTCTCTGCGGCGCTGTCCTCGAAGTTCCTACGCTCACAGGCGAAAAAATCCACTTAAACATGTCGAGAGACATTATTAAGCCCAACATGGTCCAGAGGATTCAAGGGCATGGCTTACCATTCCCGAAGGAGCCATCAAGAAAGGGCGATCTCCTGGTTTCGTTCGACATCCATTTCCCCGAGACGTTAACGCAAAGTGCTAAGGACATACTGTTCGATACTCTACCGAACTGAGCATGTAAATTTGAAGAGGAGCAAACGGATAAATGTCATCGTACAACGACAGTCCTCTGATCGTCCAAGCCGACGAGAGTAAACACTCGTGTACGTTCTAGTACATAAACGCGTGGTTAGAGAGCTGTGAGAAAGATTCGTCGGAGGTGAAGTAAATAATAATTTTATCTCATAGCTAGGAAAAATGTGATTCTCACGTTAGTCAGGTGTAAAAAGATGTTGTTTTTTTTTTTCGATTTCGGTTTAGGCTGCCTTGTTTTCGTTAGATCTTTAAACGAGACGATAAATTAAGGAAGGAATTAAGTCGCTTTTGTAGTACAACGGGAAAATGTACATTCGCCTCTACACGCGGGACGAGAGATCCGGAAATACTGACTAAGATTAAATCTATTACATTAAGTTATGCGGTTTAACAGTGGTAGAACTGTTTCGGCGCGAGTCTGTGCGAACGGCGTTTAATGATTTTGTTCGTTCTGTACATTCGCAGTATGCATTCTGTATAATTCTTGAGCGAATGGGTGTGCATGGTAGATGAACTTTATGAGCGATGATGCATGTGTTGCGTGTCGATAGTGCAAATGATGTGCCTGATTCGCATGAGTGGATAGTTTCTGCGGGGATATGACAAACTGAGTCACCGTCATTGTGTTCAAATTATTCTGCGTATTTTTTTTTTTTTAATTCTACGTATCGTTATATACACAGACTTGATTTCCTTGGCTTCAGGTTGGTATGTATGTGGCTAGAAACTTAAAAAAAAAAAAGAGTACTCTAGACGAATATTGAAAGAAAGACCCAAGAATGTTATCATCTTCCTTTTTCCGCGGTCGCAATGGTAAGTGGTGGAACGTTTTGTCATATCGAAGCCGAACGTGCGTATAAATACAAGTAACTATTTGTAATATCGAGCTGATTGTTTTCTTATGTCACGCGTCATCTTAATTTTAATGGTTGGTTAATTATTTGTACGCTAAAATAATATCACAATTAAGTTACACGATTTGTAATCTTTTTTTATTCCATCCTTTTTGACTCTCGACTCGCTCCTACACCGAAGTATAACGCTCGGGACACTCCTAAAATAGACAGCGGGGTAGGTGACGTCACCGTCCTATCTCCCAAGATACTTTCACACACAACTGCACGGCGAAAGCAGTAGAATCCAGTGGAAATACGTGCACGCATATATTTATACATCAGACTGTGCACCCTTCGGCTCTCCATGTTGTATACAATATTACAGAATATCAACATAGTTATATCGTATATTCGGAGTAGCGGAGGGGTTAGATAATAATAACCCAGATAGACAGAACGAAAATAAACAGAAATCGTAAAAATAACTTGTACGTATCGATTCCGAGCGAGAGAATGATTTTTCTACGCGAACGTGTGCAGATCAATTGTATGAATTACACGTAGTTATCAAGGCGTAATTAAATCTGTAATAAATAATGCCGCAAGCGAGCCGATGCGCGCTGCAAATTAAAATTCAAGTTCTCTCACCTAGGCGAGTAGACACGTTTTTACGTAATTTTCTTTCTTCAATATCACGTTGGATACCTGAACGAGACCGAGCCCAGCCTTTCGCAGTAGAAAGTGCTGAAAGAGTAGCGAATTATATTGCGGGTAAGGTAGAAAACTCGACAGAGATTCGCGGGTAACGATGGGGAGTGATCGAGGCGTTACTTTCTCATTAAATACTGCAACTGGGAAATGACTTTCTCCGAGGGTGTTGTCAGCTCGACGTAATCTTTATCGATCCACTCGTCCTCGTCCGGAGGGAGGCCGATACTCCGCGACAAGGAGGTCAACAGGGGCATGCCGTCGGATCCCAGGCTGAGATACTTAATCACCTGATTGTCAAGCCGAAGCCCGTCTAAATGCGCGTTCTGCGGCCCGAACTCGATATCGTCGTGCCGGCGGTCCATCGGCAGCGTTTTCTCGAAGCGAAAGCTCTCCGGCAGGCAGTGATGCTGCCGACAGAAATAATCCCGTCCCTCCTCGGCGTGGCACCACGTCCCATCTGGAAAGTATGGGTCAAGGCCAAGGTCGTTTAATTCCACGCGCGGCGTGTAATAAGACGCTATGTCTTTTCGCCGACAGAATATAGCGCAGGCCATCCATGGCCTTTCAGGCTCGTGCGGCGCCTGCAGCCCGCCGCCCTTCCCGTCCAGCTCCGGCAGCCTTTCGCTAAAATCGCCGCACCTGAGCGCCGCGAACTCGCCGATGCTTCTGCGCTTCTTCTTGCACAGCCTGTCGTCCCTGCACAGGGCGACGGTGTAACGCAACCCCTGGCAGCCGATCTCCGTGTTCTTCGGCGAGGGCTTGTCGCAGAACCGCCGTCGAGCTTGAGCGCCGGTCGACTTCAACAGGCAACCGCTGCTGCAAGGCCCCGACTTCCAATCGCTCCAGCCGCCCGGTACCACCGGGCTCGATCCCGGGATAGACTGTAACGCGTTTCTACACTCGCCGCCGCGGCATTCCTTCCCTGGCGCGCAATAAGTACCGTCCAGCGCCGGCCCCGCGAAGTAGTAGCCGCTTCTGTGCGGCGTACTGCACTGCAGGGCGTCGCAGACTTCGTACAGAGTCGTGACCACCGCGTCCTTGTCGCGCAACAGAACCTCGCATTGCTTCTTGGCGGTCCACACTCTTCCCGGCAGCTCGAAGAACCGGGTATGGTCTAGGCGGCTGCTCGTTTGCGGCGCCGGCTTGTCCGTGAGGCAGGGTTTCGTGTAGGAAAGCTTGCGGGCCAAGTCGCGGCTACACTCCGACCAAATCGTCTCGCCCTTAGTGCCTCTGCTGGGCGACATTATGTACCCGTCCTTGGGGCAGCTGTTGCCCGTCGAGTCGTGATGCATTCCTAAGCTTCTCACAGATAAATTCTTCGTTAATTCTGTGGCGGTCCTGTAGGGAAGATAGACAGCTAGTTAAATATACAGCGTTATCGACTTACTTGTGCCCAATCTCGTGCGCTGCTATGTAAACAGATGTGAAGCCAGCGGACGGGAATGGTTTCCCGAACTGATTTGTAACACCTAGTTCAGCAATTACGCACGAGTACTGATCGATGCACAGCCCGCCTACTGTGGCAAGTCCCATGGTCGCGCTGTTCTTCCTTCCAGCCTCCATGGCATAAAAATCCAACCCCGAAACGTACAGACCCATGTCCCAGTGGTGGGGATCATACTCGTCCGGCGGATTTCGCTTCATCGAGTATTTGCAAAAAGAATTCAGTAAGCTACCCCTTTCACCGCCGAAGTGCGGCAGGTCTCTAGGCTGCCTTTGCATGATCTCCAGCCTCACGAGGGAGATGTCGATCTGAGCTCCTAAACTCGGATGATGGTAAACCGCTTGTACACCGTTTATGTACGCTAGAAGCATATCCCGCATTTCCTCGTCGTTCCCCTCGAAATAGGGGGTGAAGAGAGTGTAGCCAGCCTCGTCAAAGAACACCGCTAACTCTAATGTCAGAGGAGGCTCCGCATTCCTTCCTGCAAGCTCTTCGAACAGCTCCCTGCTCAGGCCCATTTTCGTTAGCTTGTCATGGTCGTAATCGTTCAATTCGTTCTCGAAGAATATCGAAGGAGTGTAAGCTCGCTTGACGATGTGCGGCTGCCCTGAAGCTTCCGAACGTCTTCCGATGTAGTGGTCGCCCAGGAACGAGATCCCCTCGCCCTGAAGCGGCGTGATTTCAAGCGTCACGTTGTCCAAGAAGATGAGCCCGTGCTGCGGCGAGGTAGAGAGTGTTATTTATCGAGTTGTGTAATAAGCTTAATTAGTTTTCAATCGAGATACTGACCACCTCGCGCTCTTTGCAGAGACTTATAGCCGCCGAACTGAAGTCGTTCCTATGAAGATAATAGCAAGGCCGCGGCTTGCTGAGCTCCGGCAGCTCTTCCGCTTCGTCTTCATCGCGGCGCTTCCAAACTTGAAACTGAGGCGCCACGATCTTGTCGTTCCTACGCAACGTTAGCTCGACGGACCGATCGAAAGCCTTAAAACTTAGGGGTACCTGTAATTTGTCGATAGGAATATTGAGACTGAACAACACAGCGATAGTTATATTACCAGCAGCCCTGTGCGCTTAATCTAAGGAATACAACGGCAATGCTTCGTTAACAGGCTTAACATTAATCTACCTCTGCGTCGTCCTCGGTGTTCCATAACGGTAACAAAACAATTTCGGTGTCTAGGGTGTCTTGCCCGTACACAGCACTAAGCAGAACGAATAATACAGTCTCTAACACGAAGGGCATATTGCGCGTACTGAATTCTCAAGTTCAAGTACTCGGAGAGAGGACGGGCCTATTTTTATATACGCGGTGCGGGTGCATATAACGCGTTGCAACGCCCGTACCATCGTTTATCTGTTTACAAAAACAGAATATCAGAGATGCATGCTGGCACCTGTATCGCGAATGTCATTGACATTTAGATTTGTATGGCTCGTGCAATAATGCAGGAAATCCACGCAGCAGAGGCAATGCACCGAAAGATAATCCCTTCTCGTTTTTCCTCTTTACAAATGTTCTATTTACAGATTTTCACGCATATGTACACTCGATAGCGTAGAAAACATTTTTAAGTATATATTAACAATGATAATATTGTCGTGGAGCGGTTAAAAATATAATTAAATCAAGATAAAAATGTGGTATATTTTAATGCATTGGTTACTCGATGTACAAAACAGATACCGTATGAAATATAATCTGTTCAGGTAGAACTTTGTACTTTGTTGCATATTATATCTACAGATACTGCTTACATCCGTTCTCCTCGTTCGTTAAAATCGTACCGCGTACCATGATGATTTATATTATAAATATTACCACACCGTTATTCGCTCGCACAGCAAGAAAGTGAGTCCGTTCTCCTAGAAGTGCATAGCTCCATTAATAACAAGAGCCGTGATTGTTATAGACAACGATTATTATCATAATCAGGCGATGGTTACGTCGTAATAAAACTTACGCCCGATGATATACGCTTAAAAATGTGTCTACCGTTCCCTGCGCTATCGTTTCAAAAATTCCCTTCGAGGCGTCGAAGGAGAAAGTTCGGCGTGGATGGCGGGGGGTGGATAAATGACGATAGCGATACAATATCGATCGTTCCGAGGGCGGTGAATCGTGTATGGAAGGTATGAATGAAAAGAATGTATGCTTGTTACAAAAACCTTAGTATTAAAATATTTCAATAAAAACAATAAATAATAATCATGATCAATAATAAAATTAATAGAAGATCCGGCAGTGTATATAACACGCTAAACTTGGCATGTGCCTACATCGTCGTTACTGTTTCTTCTTTAATTATATCCATTAATGTTATTAGGGGATTATTAAATAATTCGATAACTAATTTACAATCATATACGGCGAGCGATCAAGCCCCTTACTCTCTCTTCGTTTCTTTTTTCTTCCCCCCCTACCTTTACAATTAATTCGGTGACGTGGTTGCTCGGCTTCCCATTTTTTTTTTTACAAACTTTCCGGGTACTATATACGACCATACGAAATCTATATACGAAAAAACCTCTTTTTACACGTGCTTCGGACGCCCGGAGTTTCGATGACGCGCCCCTACCTATTTACAATTCTGTCGAGATTCACCGCGCAGCGTCGCTGCAGAAAGTGTCCCCGATCAAACTGCTGGGAAATCTACTCGATAGCCGCGGAGAGAGATCGTTCTTTGGATAATTCTGCACAATATTACAAATTCGTGGCGTATATTTGTGCTGGGAAATGAGATTGATGAATTAAGATTTAAACTTCCGATGGAAATGACTATTCTTCGCTTTGCCCGCCGTCATAACCGTTTTATGAGCGGCAGTGAACACTTCGATATAACAATCCTCCAAAAACGATGGAAGATTACAGCCGCGTTTTATAAAATTTGCAGCGAATATTTGCTACGAACACACACAGGTTTTGGTAGCTTCTTTCCTCGCTCCGTTTTACCAGCTAACTTCTTTCTAGCTGCAACATCCATAATACATGGCACATTTCTTTACAACAGCATTTCTCTATCTCTCTACTACACGTTTCTTTTCATTTCTGTTAATCTCACACGTAACGGCCATGTACCATAATTACAGACGCGCATTTACAGATCGCTTATATTCTCCGGGGAATATAATCTCTATGGTATAGCCGTGTACTTACGAAGGCAAACACATTCTCACCGAAAGGTTCGTATATCAAATCGACAATGATTAACATCTAAACTTCCGTCTCTCTTTTCCACCAAAAAATGTAGCAGCTAATAATATTAAGTTAAAATGCTTATCAGTGAGTAGTGTATAACAGTGTTCTGCGTTCCCTTCATCTTCGCCCATTCAATATACGCATATTTATACCGATAAATATTAAATAGATTCTTCACCATTGAAATGGGATTTCAATTTTGCAGTACATTTAGCCTCGTAGTATCTTTTTTCTTCCCCGCGAAACAAACACATTCCCGACGACAAGTTGATGGGGGAGAGAATGAATTATCGTAGCTCTCGATTCGGCTCGAAACGAAAGGATTCGATTCGAACATGAGCCGCGCCTCGGGTGCCGAAATTAATTCGATCGCACTACAAAAGGCGAGGATACAACGTTTTCGTGATTGGAAAAAAAAAAACAAACATTAAACAAAGAAACGTGGGTGGCTTTTTGATTTCTGCTAGCCTGACAACAACCATGCGAGAGGGAAATCGGTAAAAGCTTCATCGTTCAGAGATACGGTATAAAAATGTAGATTAAGATTGCTCGTCATTCGAAGGCCACTGTCCCGAATGATTCCAATCCCAATCTTTGCCTTTAGGACGAAACTTACTGGTACTCCCGGAGTTATTCCAGTCTCTATGAAAGAACTTTTTCTTAAAATGATGCCGCTCGGGGTCCGGTTGCCGTTGATATTTCAGAGGCACCGAGGATGCATTGCTGGTGCTACCGTTCGTGGGATTCGGTGGGCGAGGGCTGGTGGGTGAAGGTGTCCGGGGAGGTCCCAGCGCCTCGTCGGGCGACGGGATCACAGGTGGAGGTCCCGTTACAGCGCTATCTGACCCCAGGCCGCTGTCGGGGCTCGTGTTCACTCCCTCTGTAGATCGCCTCCGCTTGTCCAGCTCCGTGGAAGCGAACGCTACCAGTCTGTCGAACCCGGAGCTGATGCGGTCTTGCCAATCTGCCTCGCCATCTGCAAGATCAACTTCGTTCAGCCGCTGACACCGCTTAGACGTCGCAAGGTCGCAGAACAAATTCTCATAAAAATAAGCCAATAACCCTTTTCCAGTTACAGCGCAACGTGTCCGTTCTATACAATGTTTCATAGGTGTATTTAAATATACGTGTGTGTATACATGTACGTGTTAAAGCATAGGTGTATCGTGTATCATCTGTATCGATGGGGAAATATTGAAACAGAGTTGGAAGAATAGGGGAAATAACAAAGTGAAAGTCACGAAATATAAATTACTATTACATATCAGCTGATAAATCGTGTACAGTGGCTTCGCCTCTACGAGTACTCGACAATGAAAACACTACGCTAGTCGCATTTAACGCGATGTACTTTCATGCAGAGAAGCATGCAGTAAAATTACGAAACCCCTTAACTAAGATACAACGTTCTCACATAGAACTACCATGCCGCAGTTGCTTCTATGTACCATACACGCGCGAGTATGCTGCAAATGTTAAACAACTTGTAACGATTCTAGCGAAAGGATTCCCGCGAGTCTGGCTTATTTTCATGGAAATATTTTACATTCGTCGCGTGCAAAGATGTGCGTTACTTGTGGCTAGAATGTACTAAGAGAATCTTCATCTGTCGAATGGCTGAGATTAGAAAAAAAAATAGAAAAAAAACTTTGAACAACCCCTGTGGGACAACTCACCAGCAACCACGAACCAACCCACAGGCAGCCGTACATTTTCATTTCTCCCTCTGATTTGTGTCTCAATCTCTAATAAAACAAGCTTCAAGGGTCGTGAACGAGACTGAGTATGTGACAGACAGAGCTAACCAACAAACAGCTACAGTGCATCTAACAAATACAGCAAACAACAACAAAAATAAATATAAATAAAGATCGGGTACCAGCTCCATAAGATAAGGTAAACCATAGATCAACAATCTTAAACCATTAGTGCGTAGAGAGAGAGAGAGAAAAAAATAAAAGATGCATAGCAGGAACTAATACAATAGTATCTAAAAAGGTAAAGCAAGGGTGTTTAGCGAAGTTTTCAAATAGAGGAGGTATAAGAGAGACAGCATACTAAATGCATCGTAACTTTGGCGTACGATAGGGTGAAGCTATTAATAAGGGACTAGGCAGTCGAAAAATCGATTTTTCTTAATGCATTTTTCGAAAGTAGTATCTTTTCTGAATAAACTGCCGCTTGCTTTAGTAGCGCACAAACAACAATGTTGCTTTACTAAAACCCGGTGACTTCTTAATTTTTTTTTAGAAAAATCTCGAATTTTTACGGACCATATCAGAGGTTTGGACCGAAATAGAAAAGATATTCGAGACAAACGCGATTAAAGTTTCCGGGCAAAGGCGACGCTATAGATTGCCGCTTGACATTTTTAGCTGCCAAATCTACAATTTTGCGAATTTTGCTATAAACCAACCGACATTTTATTCAGAAAAGATAGTACTTTTGGCAGATGCAATTAAAAAAAATCGATTTTTCGACTGCCTAGTCCCCTTAATAGGGGAATAGCTGTGCACAATTCTCGTCATAAATTTAAAGAACTGTCTACAAGTCCAGCCGAATTGATAATTTGCATTAAAAACTATACTGTTTCAAAATCGATCTCTCTTTCGCTGGAAACTTATTAAAATCGCGAGAACAACTATTGTTTCTCTAAGAGCTCGAAACATCAGCCAGTATAGAAAGCGTATTTAGGAACTCGAATGCGCGCATTCCAAAGCATTTCCAAATCTAATAGTCTGATGTAACTTGTAACAGGAGATGTGGAAAATAAGATTACGCAACACTCTACTTACCATCATCGCCAATGCCGTTTCGCTGCCTTTGCGTTGTCATCTGTGGCTCGTCGACTAGCGGGGTGGACGTGTTAGAGTGCGGTTCCACGAGAGGACTCAACGGCGCTCCGCCCGCGCTAATCGACGACACGACCGCTTCTGTTTTAACCGACATTGAAGGCTGCGACTGACAAATGGCCGTGACAATGCCGTTCGTCGTCGTGCCGCCGTTGCTGCTATTGCTGCTGGTCGCGTATCGAGGATACGGTTGAAATCTGTCGCAAGAGAAATTATATACATCAGGCCACCAGTTATTTCTGAAATAAATAGAAAGCTGTAGAAGAGAATCCCTGTACCTTCTACTCGTAGAGAGCACTGGCTCGGTTTTGGTGTTGTGATTATTTAATATGCGAGCGTGCAAAGACGCTGCCAGTCCTTCCACTGGCAACAGTTCGCCGTTCGACGCCGCCTGGGACGAATGCAATGATGGCGGAGGGTGGGCCTGCGCGAGAGACTGAGAAGGATTGTCAGAGAAGTACGATTCGTGATAAGGTTTGATGTCTGCGCGAGGCAACTGAACTGGTGTGTATCTAAATTAAAAAAGAAAGAGATATTTATATTATATAACAAGTAAATACGAAGCTAGTTGCAGCGAAATAATCGTGTTACCTTTGCGGCTGTGTCACCGGAGTGAACAATACAGACGATCTCGAAGTGGTGGTAGGAGTACAGGTTGATATTGCCGAAGAAGTTGGAGCGTAGCTTGCCACGTGCGCGAGAGTCGATAAGCCAGCATCGCCCTCTGCGCTAGCCGGTCTACTAATAGGAGAATACACGGTCTCTGGTCTAATCATCGCGCTCATATCGACAGCCGCGTTTATTATAGATTGATTGGATATCTCTAGGGTCCTCTCGATCTCTCCGCTGACCAAATCGCCGATGGTTCTAGTGCCGAGCAGTCCGTTCCCCCCTGCTACAATGCGATTGTCATGACTTGGTTGCCTGGAGTCGATGGTTGGCCTATCGGATGGTGTTAGGTGAGATGAAAGGCGCTCTTGAGAGAGATGACGGCGAAGTGCTAGCTTTGCAGGTGAGACCTACAATGCCAAGTATAAATGAGATTTAATCGGGACCATGAGCGGGAAGAAGACCGTGTGAAGAATCGTGCGAGTACTCGTGTGGATGGTGTCGCGAAATTACCTGCGTGTAGTCAGGCGTGGAAACATTCTGCGGCAGCGCTATGCGCTTTCTATCCGGCTCGGTCTGATTTTGCAGCTGCACCTGTAGTTGCATCTGCTGCTGCTTATTTCTATTTTGTTGATCCTCGTTCAAGACACTTGTAATAATACTCTTCAGCCTGTCCTCGAAATTCGCCACCCTCGGGGGCTCCTGCGTCCTGTTCGCTGCCTCTTTGTTACTCGTCTGCGATTGCGAGGATGAGATTGACACCGATGTGGTAGAGAAGCTAAGAGATGCTTGCGGCAGTCTGGTCCTGGAATTGCTACTCGCGCTAGTGTTCTGCCTATTCAATATTCGACCAGCTTCTATCTGCCTGCCTGTCTCCAAGATCTTCTGCGCCAATATCTCCGGATTGTTCTCCTGTATCTTGCCTATGTCGGGGACATCGGGCCACTCTTGCGACCTAGATCTCCCCTCTCTACCTTTCCGCGTCGATCCACCTTTGCCATTCTGTTGCTGATGGTGATGTTGATTCTGCGAATGCTTGCTGCCAGCTGCCTCCCTTTGCTGTTGAGTAATCGCGGCAACCTGCTTCTCGTTGCTCGCTCGCTCCAGAACGTTCAGCTCGTGCTCCAGTTTGGACACCTGTAAGTTCATCCAAGTTCGAGTTACGCAACATGTTTGGACCGTAGATTACCGCGTATAATCATAAATACCACCGACCTGACAGTGTAATCTTTTACGCTGCGACAGAGTTGCAGATATTTCCTTCAGTATATAATCCTGCGTGAGCGGCTGCGGTGGATTCGCGATGGCGTTTACGTTCGTGAGATTATTATACTTCTCCTGTAATTCTTGGTGTCTAAGGGCAGTCAGCCGCGACTGCTCGTTCTCCATGGACGCAACCTGGGCTTGTAATTTACTTGCCTTCGCTTGCAGCTGCTTGTGTCTAAGGACTATCTCTTTAGCTTTCGCGAGCAGGTCGCCCGGCGACGTAGCATTTATACCTAATTCAGTCATTCTCGCTTTCAGCAGAGCCACGCTGTCGTCGATTAATACTTTTATCTGCTTCTCTAATTGTGCCGCTCTCGATTGTAGCTTGGAGTTTCTTTCTCGTTCCTTCGCGATATCTGTGTTCACCGATACTCTGTACTGAGGCGTTCTCATCGACTCTAACATAAGCATAAATTGGTCCCTGCAAACGAAAGTTTGATATGTAGAACATCGCCTCCGTATACACGGCTTACGGATGTCTACGTACCTGTACAAGTCCAAAAGTATTTGTAAAGCATACGGAGTGGCGGACGGAGCTGGCGGTATACTAAGTTCTTCGTGCACAGAGGTGGAATGTGACTGCAGAGATAACGACAACGAAGACAACTGTTGATCTACGCAACCAGGCGCGGGCGGCGGCTTCTTCCCGAGTGCCTGCGGGGATGTGCTGAGCAACGTTTGGCTGTGCAGCAAGTCCAAGCCGGAAATATTAATCGCTTTCTTCGGCTTGGACTTCTTCACGCCTCTACCCCTCTGCCTGCCTCTGGCCGGGGGTCTCGTAATGCCGTTCGCCTTTCTATTCAATTTCCTACGAATCTTATTCGGTTGCCGACGATTTTTAATGTTATTCTCGTCCCCATCTGAATCGCTGTTCGTCCCTTGTTGCTCCGAATGATTCGGGCTGTCCAACTGCCTCGAAAGATCTCGCTTGGCTCTCTCGCCTCTCTCACTTCTATTTGTAATCTTATTACTACTGCTGGCAGTGTTGCTTATCACAGAATCAGAATTCTCATCGCCACCTTGCTTATTATTCTTTAAACGGTGGAAATAACGCTCTAACTTGGTACGGTCTATTACGTGTAAATAATAAGACACTGGCTTACCAGTCCAAGATACAGAACCCTTCAACGGCGACATTTCTGAGACATGCATTATCGTACCGATATCTGCGAAACGAGAAATTCAATGTTCGTCAAAGTTTTATTAAATAAATGTTTTGTTACCCTGAAAGATTAGATACGTTACCACTGAGATTTCGATCCGTTATGCGAAAGTTTAGGGGACAGAATGATTTAGATGATACTATACGCGCGCCATCCCGTAGGTCAGCAAATCGTTCTTTCAGCTGATGATCCACCGTCGGACCAAATGCAAAATTATTAACAAATACTATGGTAGCTCCGGTAATGCTTTCACGGTGCTCGTCAGCTAAAAAATCGCCTTTTACCAAACGATATTCGCCGCATCTTTTTCCATACCAATTCAACCATTTACGAAAGTTTACTTCCATACTCTAATGTTTGACAGAAATAACAGGCTTGTATATAGAGAAAATTCGAGATTACCCAACTACTCCGTTACAGGAACGAATGAATTAAAGGAATGACGTACTTGTGCATATCTCGACGGCACGTCAGCTCTTTCAACGCCGATGCAGATTTTGCACAGCGTCGCTGCTGCCATTTGGAGAACCACTTGGCCGACGCCGGATCCCAGATCAACGAACACATCGTCTTCGGTTACATCGATTTGATCGATCATTTGGCAGACCAGCTCGTAACTAGTCTCGCCGTACACCTCCGGCGAAAATGGCTCATACTGATTTAATTTATCTGGCTCGACTACCGCTTGGTTATATGTTTGCTGGAGTATATGCCGTAATAAACCTCGGCTAGGTCGCTTATTTAGCCTCTGAGACGGTAAACTAGTGCCCTTCTCCTGCGTTAAATCAGATCCAATACGTTAAACATAAACCAGTGGATTTTACAACATCGAATCGCCGAAGCCAATCACACTTTACTCACCAATTGAACTAAACTATCGATCGCTCTATTGAATCTGTCGCACAGATTTTTCATACTTTCGTAGTCCCTGGTGTCATAATTACACAGAATGTTATTTTCTAACGGCAATTTCAAATCTGGTAAATCTTCGCAAACCCATCGCATCGTTTCGACAACGTCGAGTGCACCATCGTGGCGATCCTACAATGAATTCATAAACAGAACCGTCGTGAGAACCAAATAGAACACTTTGCTCGGCGCAGCATTGCTGTTGGCTATTTTTAGGCCAAGTAGTAAAATCATTTCCCTCGCATACATTTTCTAGAATCTGCTTGGGCAGGCAAGGAGCCTTTACCAGGGGGACAAGTTGTATACCAATAAAACTTTACAACACCCTGTAAAATGTACCTCCACTCTGTTGACAGCTTTTACGGTCATAAATCAGTCCCCGGACTTACCTCCGCAACGCATCCTCGCTCCGCGATATTCTGCGATACTTATTCAGTTTCTCCTGTTTGAAAAACATACATACTTCGCCCGGCCCCCCTCCGCGCTCCCTCTCGCGCACGTACGCGCGAGCCGCGCGCGTGCAATTAATATCTCCGTGCACAGCGATTAACGATCACGCGGCAAAAGGGAGAGACAAACGTACACCAAGGATCCCCCATGTATGCGGCCGTCCCTCGGTGGAACGATCGTGACAGCAGGCCACTGTGGCAAAAGGGAGGAATTCGCGTGTCGCCGCGATAGACGCACGATCAGCTGTGAGAATGCGGGATAGACGGCAGGGTGATACGCGGCAGGCCCGCGTATGGAATTACCACGCAGTTCTATCTCGGAAGGGCGGGAGGATAAGTTCGGCGGAATTAAAGGGACGCGATCGCGGTATCTATATATATATACTCACAGATCCGGATCCGGAGGTGAGGGGCCATTGATAGACGATCGGTTCTGCTCCGGCTGGCGAGTGCAGGCGCAGCTCCATTTTAACAGGGGCCGTCGTCCTCGTCCCCGTCGTCGTCGCCGTCCACTTCTCTAGCGGTCCGTCTCCACCGTAAGCCAGGCCTCTCAGGGTCGTGTGACGTAACCACTCGGATCCAACTCGTTCGTCGGTGGATCGTGATCGCTCGTTCCCTCCCTCCCTCCCACCCACCCACCCACCCCCCCCCCCCAACCGTTTAGCACTAGGACACTACCACCACGTAGACGACGCTCGCGGACCCCCCCGCACCGCGGTTACTTGCCCGTGCATGAAGAGGACACGAAGGGGGCCACCTTCAGCGACCGTCAAGCCACGAGGACGGGTGGCAGCCACCGAGGGCCGGATACATCCGATGCTGGACGCGACGGTGGTGATCCGGCGGATGGGGCACGCCAAAACCGCCGCCAGGAACACGGGACACGAGGCGGACACAACAGAAAAACACTGACAGACTATTGTGCTGCTCGCGGAACAGCGGTTTGGGGGGGGATGACGACATCAAAACATGGCGTCATGTCTCTTCCTTCTACCGTATCGTGCTCGCGCGGCAGCACATCCGGGTGTACCGCGGCGTCAACTCGCCGCACTGCGCACGCGCAATCGGCAACCGTTGAACTTTCGACCGCGGAAACAACTTTCCTCTTCCATTTTAATGTTGTCTCGGGTTTTTCTTCTGCCACCCCTCGAACCGGCGCCCCGCCGATTCCGTCGGTGAAACGGACGGGTTTTAAGTATCCCGAATCGATTCGGCGAGTCGATGGAACCGTCACGGAGCGGAATTTTTATCCCACCGCGGCGCAATAGAAGAATTAATTGGTGACGGGTTTTTGAGATTAGAGAAGCTCGCTGCGGGAAAGAAATGGACTCTTATTTCTGATTTCTCTCCAATCGAGGTAGTATCGTTTAAAGGGATGGTATCGCCATGCAAATGAGAGCGTAAGATCCGATATCGATATTTCGGGGGGACGCGAGTGCGTCTCTGGGATGACCTATTGGCGGAACATGGTATTTGTCACGTAGGCAGTCGCGTGCAAGTATCAGCGCCCCTGCAGATAATGCACAGAACTTTTCGCTACGTTTGTTTTCACGTCGCCGCGTAACGTCGCGAGGACTGAAAGCGCAGGGGAAAACCGGAAGTACGATCGGCGGCGTTTGGGCGATATGAAATGGGAATAAAAATTCACGCGGGACGCTCGGCGAGATTAATCGGCCGGGATGCGTCTCCACGGGCACGAGAATATATCGGCCGATGTTTTGGTACACCTTACGGGATTCGCGGGAACTAAATAGAGTACAGTTACCATTGAATGACGTGTTGCGCATATTTCTCAGTTTGTAAATTGTAAATACACCGAAAGTAGGTTAATTAGGTAATAGAATAAACGTGTAGCCATGACGGACGAACTGAAATTAGACCATCGCGCGAAAAAACGGATTAAGGAAGTTAAAAGGAAAGCTAGGCCAGGTAAACATGCCATAACCTATTCCATAACCTCTACGTTGACGTGAACTTGGATCGTAGACACTTCCTCGCTAACAAACAATTGTTCTTCACGATTTATTTTATATTGCTAGTATGACTAGAAGTAATTCAGACACCGTTTGTCTTCTCGTGACGCTCGTCGTTATAAACAGAATTTGGAAAATGCCATACAAGACCGAGCTGTCTTTGCCGACCTTGGATGATGTAACGCCAAATTCACTGAAAGTATTCACGACAATGTAACATTCTAATATAATGTACATACAAGTAAATAATCCACCGTCTCAATCATTTGTATATGGATAAACTATACTGTATCATGTAGTATCAGTAATACTTGAAACAAAAAAAAAACAATTTGGATGCTAATAAAAACATTGCTGTTTACACTCTGCCTTCCTTGTGTTTACAAGCTTAAAGCGCCTCGATTTCTCTCTCTGAGCAGTGGTTGAGATCTGCCGTCAAATTTAATCGTCTTTCTAGAACTCGCCGACAAAGCGGCTTGGACTCAGCATGGCTACAATAAGAAATTCGAGCCTTTCTGGAACGTTATGGACAATGTGGATCGCATCGAAGAGTCCAAAGTGCCCGACGATGAGTTTATAGAGAAATATGAGAAACCCTACAAGCCTGTGATAATACAAGGTGTTCAAAATGGCTGGAAAGCCCAATACAAGTGGACTATAGAGGTTTGTAATCATCGAAACCTTGTGTTGTCGAAGCGCCGGATACGGATATCTTCTAACAATAGCGTCCTGTTAAATCGCAGAGGTTAATAAAGAAGTACAGGAATCAGAAATTTAAGTGCGGAGAAGACAATGAAGGGTATAGCGTGAAAATGAAGATGAAGTACTATGTACGGTATATGCTTAATAACGAGGACGATTCACCTCTGTACATCTTTGATAGTTCCTTTGGCGAGCATCCCAGACGAAAGAAGTTATTAGAAGACTATGTTATTCCCAAATACTTCCGCGACGACCTTTTCCAATATGCTGGTGAGCATCGGAGGCCGCCATACCGCTGGTTCGTTATGGGACCTGCAAGGTCTGGTAAGTCCATGAAACTGCACGTTTAAGGAGACATTTTTCTCTCGGTCAAAAAATCCGTTACATTTTGGTGATGGTTCTATAATGAAATACACACTTAACGTTTTCGAATTTCGGGGGGTATACTCTACCACTCTTGAAATACAAGAGAAACTCTTTGTTGTTTGTTTATTTTACTTGTTTACTTAAATATTTCGCAGTGGAGTTGGCGTTTTCAGAATTTGACTCCTTGTCAACATTGAACGGCCGGCGTTTTAATAATTTTGGTCGAAAATTGTTGTTCCGTGGAAAGCGAGATAACTATACTTACTCCTGCAAATTAGAAATGCGTTTGGTATTTTTATATGCGATGATCCAGACGTCCGAAATTTCAACGGCCAGCAAGGAGCGAAATTCTGAATCCGCCAACTTCACTGCGAAATATTTATCTAAACAAATGAAATAAACAAACAACAAAGTGTGGTAGAATATACCCCCAGAAATTCGAAAACGTTAAGTGTTTATTTCGTTATAAAAACCATCACTGAAAAGTGGCCGAGAGAGTAGAATGTGCCCATAAAATGGAACGATAGAGATTTCGTAGAGAAGCGTTGTAAACGAATAATCTGAATGTAGGTACAGGCATACACATAGATCCGTTAGGGACCAGTGCCTGGAACGCGCTGATATCTGGACACAAGCGGTGGTGCCTATTTCCTACTCAGACCCCTCGAGAGCTACTAAAAGTATCCGCAGCCGAGGGTGGTAAGCAGAGAGACGAAGCTATTACGTGGTTCTCTGTCATATACCCTCGCACAAAGTTACCCACTTGGCCGCAGGATTGTTTGCCAATAGAAATTTTGCAGAATCCTGGCGAAACTGTTTTCGTTCCTGGTGGCTGGTGGCACGTCGTTTTAAATCTCGATGAAACTATAGCCGTTACGCAGAATTTCTGCTCCCGTACCAATTTTCCAGTAGTGTGGCATAAAACGGTAAGGCCCCTACGTATTAACATCAGGGCTGTCCGGGTACTCGAATATTCAAGCAGCTGGAAATTCGGTCCGAGCCGGGTACCCCGTAAAATCCGGGTAGCTTGAATTTGAGCGCCTCGACAGTCGGACTGCTCGAGGCACATTCGAGGCGCTCGGATTTTCCAAGTAACCCGAAACAATTCGAGCTAATCGCTTCTACCCAGCCGCCCGAAGCAATTCGGGCTACCCGGATTTTACGGGTTCTCGGCTCGGCTCGCTTTATTCGAGTACCCGAAAAGGCTCTAATTAACATATAAACTGAACAAGACAGATTGGCGGGAACGTATCGAGACACGATTTCCTTGCAGGTACGAGGAAGGCCAAAATTATCGCGTAAGTGGCTGAAAGTACTCAGGGATATAGAACCAGAGTTAGCTGCGCTGGCCGAAACTATAGACGTAAAAGAGGATACAGGTGTTGCCAGTGATTCTTCCAGTGGTTCGTCGAGTAGCTCCTCGAGCAGTAGTAGTAGTAGTCAATCGGAAGATAGCGCGGACGACAGTGGTCAAGAATCATTGACAGCGCATAAAAAGAAGAAGAGGTACGTGCACGCAGCGTACAGAGACTTCGCAATATGCACGTTTCGGATTTTAAATAAATTATACTGTCATTGAAAGGAGACTATTTAATATTATTAGTTAATTTATTCTTTTTATAATTACGAACATAATTAGACATAATACTGTTTTTAAATTTTTAGAAGAAAACTAAATAACAGCCAACCCTGACAATATCAAGCATTTGGGACCTACAGAGACCTCAGACTGTACAGTATTAACCAACAATTATTGTTTGTACTAAGAGTAAATATAATAATTATTACCACCTTCATGTTCATAATAAAATAAATGCTAGATAATACCAAATTTATTCTTATTAAGTAAATTTGTTCGAGCCCCCCACGCTTAGGCGTGTCGGGCGATGGTAACGCTTGATTCTTTTTTTCCCCCGAAATTTCGTAATGTTACATCTTTGGGCTGTAAATGTTTCTATATAGAAAAAGGTTTGTAGTCTCGTTATTTAAAATTTATCGCCTTACAAATTCTACGCTCGTCCGATGCTTACACGAGAGAGAGGAAAGTTTACCGCGAAACTTAAAAAATACGGAACATTTAGAGAGATAAAATTACATCCACGTACACGTCCAGGAACCATAAAATATCAGAACAATTACCTCAGCAAGCAACGAGCCCGGGTGCATTGTCATATCGGGTGCTAACATTAAATCTTCCGCTGTCACATAAATTAATACAAATTAACGAATAAATAAAAGGAAAGTGTAGTTACGAAATAAATACAATATTTCAATAGATGCATGTATTAGCTTTTCAACGAGTTGCTTCTCTGGAAAGTTCTTGCATCTCTCTTATAGTAGCTCCACAGCCTCACCGTCCCGTCACTTCACGCCGACACGGTGACCATGCAAAGCACCAAATCGAAGTGTAAACAACATAGAAGCAAAAGTAATGAAAAAAGTTAAATTGAATTTTCATATCCAACAGACTTATAAGTTTATCAGTATCGCGAGGATACGAGTTCATTCGATCAAACGCAATTATTTTTTACATATAATACACTTACAACTACAGCCACGCTATCAGTGGCCAAACATTACTGCAAACTCGCAAACGTACTTTTAGAAAGCGATACTTCATACACACAGCTTTGGTAGAAATGAGAGTGAATTGAAGAGGATAGTACGATGATTATGGAAATCCGGAACCGATGCTGCTTCTCTTCAAAGCGTACACATACGAGTCCAAAGTTACAATGTAACAGACAATGGGAACGATAGCAACAAGAGGGTAAACGATGAATGGGCAAACAGAGCAGAAGTTATCGTCCCCGTGCATTGTCAACAGACAATCCTTGGGAGCAAGAAGTATTTCGATTAGAAAGCAGAGATAGTATAGAGTTTCGAGTAACCGGAATAATGTTGATTCTTCTCATTAGGACGCTAGGAATAAGGTGATTCTTGGGAATTTTTTCCCAAGGAACTGTTAAGTGGATGTTTTCCAAACTTTCAGGGTATTTTAGTTCACATTCAAACAATGAAAATGAATTTTTACGTTACAAGGTGTTCGGTAGAAATGGAGATATATGAACACGTTCGATTGTAGTGGTAGCCTCATTTCATCCCCGAAATAAAAAAACGAAGGATTTTCTTGTTTCTAGTATAATTACATTGTCGATCAACCTAACAAACGAATAAAAAGTTAAAAGTTGGCAAATTGGTGGGACGAAAGAAAAAGTTACGATTGTGCCTAAAGATGTTTCGTACTATTTATGGAAAAAGAGTTGTTCAATTAAATTTATTTATCAATGTCTTAGGTTCGTCGACAATGTAATTATACTAGAAATAAGAAAATCCTTGGTTTCTTTATTTCAGGGAAGAAATGGGGCCACCACTACAATCGTCAATTTGCAACTCGAATATGTATGAACGCTTTCTAACGTAAAAATTAATTTTTGTTGTTTGAATGTGAACTAAAATACCCTGAATGTTTGGAAAAGATCCGCTGAACAGTTTCTTAGAAAGAAATTCCCAAGAATCACCTTATTCCTAGCGTCCTAAATAGGGCTCCCCCCTTAATCGATCGAATAGATAAACACTTTTCTCATCACGATTAAGCAGGTCTCCGTGACAGACGTGTCTACACACTTTTTCAGTATCAACGAGGTGTGTTCAGACAAGCATGCGCATTACCACATTAACAACCTAGGAATGCAAAACAATACGATGCAGCAATATAGAAGGACCAGTTAAAGGGAAACTGTGGAAATAGACATGGATAATGAGGAATCGGGGATACGCCACAGCTTCACCTCTCCAGAGCTGCAATCAACATTCAAGATGTTATTCCATCCAGAAAGAATCGTGGCAGATACTGAGCCCAAGCACACGCTCCCAGATTATTTCACGTAATCGAAGGTTTTGTCAGGTCAAGAAAGTGATCTACGTTAAATCTAAGCTTCGAGTATGCTTCGGATCAGTTTAATGTAAACAACGATAATAAAGAGATATACTTACTTGCTCGCGGTGAATATATGCTGTTGGTTAGTCGTCACAGCATTGATAGCGGAGACATGTGCTCGAACTTCTCCTATCAGGGTGCATTCTCCTCCTTGATCCTTCGATACAGCCCAGGCCTTTAAAACTCCTCCTCGACACCCGGACACCATGACGGACCCATTATTTATCATGCACAGGCCCAAGATCCAATCTTTATGCGCGTTATTCAACGATTGGACTAGCTCCATCCTACTTAGGTCCCATCGTTTAATGCACATGTCCCTCGAGCCTGCAGCACGACAAAGACTGAATTGTAGATAGATCTCGTTCGACGAGCACGGTTTACGATTACAGATCGGAAGTAGATCCTACCGGAGAACAGCGTCGAGTCGCTAGTAGTTAAGCATTCAACTCCGTCGTAGTGCGGCGGCGCCAGGCTGACCGATTGCCCGGATGTATTCGGCTCGACCAGGGATATCAAGTGATCTTTGCTGCCCGTTATCACTTTACCGTCGTCAGCGACAGCCAGGCACATCACAGCCGCCGTGTGCGGGGTGCTGAATCTACCGGTGTACGTTAACTTGCGGAGATCCCACACCTTCACTTTGTCACTGGACGCAGTGTACAACTCCTGCTCGTCCATGCTCAGCACCAGATCGTTAATGGTCGTCTCGCCGGCCGGGACTTGGATCATTCTAGACGGAGTTGACAATGCGATCGGGCCGCTCTGGGCCTGGCCAGACGAAAATAAAGTCTTCACGCAGCTGTTGCTAGCTCTCAGGTCCCAGACTTTCACGTAGGCCGCGGAAACGCTGAATAATAAATTATGCACCGGGGAGTATTTCACCGCCACCACGTTGGTCGGATGCCCGCCCAATGTGAGATTCTCAATTCCAGTTCCCAAGTCCCAGACTTTCACGGTACGATCTGAAAATATCGCGCGTAATCGACTTAAGTAGCTAGTTCGAGACTAATTCTACTTTAATTCATTCCGATAATATTTCTAGTTGGAGGACCTAAATTTTTTAGATATTTTGGGATTAAATTTCAATCGCTCTTAATCCCATACCTTTTGAACCACTGAACAGTAAATCCGCCGTCGCGCATATCGACAGAACGGCTTTACTATGGCCCTCTGCCATGTACGAGCATTGCAAAACGGCTCTCGGTTGCGTCTGAAAAGTGTTATACACGTCGTAAGTGTCCAACAGTGTTCCCGCTTTGTATTACTTTTACCTTGCCTTGATATTGAGATATGATCCCTTTCATAGGCTGCGGATCTGTCGACGCCGGTTGCCTGCTAGCGGTCAGCCTGGAGAAAACGTTCTCCTCCCGGCTGTTGAATCGGCGATACGTGGTCGGGGATCCGGGTGGCGACGACACGTCTGTATGCGATACCTGTTCCCTAGTGAGGTTTGTTATGTTAGCGTGTTAGTTAACCGGGCATTTGTCAATTCTAATCCAGCCTAAGCTACGCTGGCTTGAGACAGGACTGTGGATCATGCAAGTGCATTATGAAACAGAGTTATAAATTAAGTTCAATTAGTGGCAACATCGCTGGATTGTAAGTGTATTAATTTCTGCGGTATTAAGTCTTCGTAAGTACGCAGAGAAACGTGTTTCGTATCTCAAGTGTGAAGTACAAGAGAGTGTTAAACATTAATATTCAACGAAAGTAAAAGGATATCGTGATTAATGTGTAACTTGCAACTCGTTAAACAAGATTATCAATATGAATTTCAACAGAAAAACGACGATCCACCAAGGGGTCTTCTCAATAGTGTTGTCATATGGGCCAGTGCACGTTTAATGTTTGTGCGTTTATTTATTGACATGTATACAAAATAACTGCTTACATATATACAAATTTATGAACCTCGCGCGAAGCGATATATTTCGTACAAATAGAAGTCTTTCTCACATTTATACATATTCGTATTGCAAAGGCATGGAAGTATATATTTATAGATATAATACATTAAATAGGTTGTACTATGGTAAAGCAAACTTACTGAAACACCTGCGGTAATAACGACAACGAGATTGTTATTATTATCACCAACTTGCCCCAACAACTAAACAATCTTTAACACGACAGAAGACTTTATACAATTTTCTTCCTATTGTAACGATGCATATAAGTTAGTAATCTTATTCGCCACTCGATTAATTTATACGGAACCTAATGATCGAACTCTCCCTTCCGTACGGAGATGGTAAAGTAACCGTGTGATTAATTAAATAAAGGAATATATTAGTTTCTCTTCATATGCCTCGATACTTGAACAATGTTTACTTCGTGTCCTAGTGTTTGTGACCGAAACTTTGTACCATTTATTTACCTTCTTTTGGCAGCGGTTGAAGACACAAGGTTATAGCCGTTCAGTGAAGACACCGATTAATGCACTTGTCTCAAATGATACACGGACTCTTTTTCAAGAAAAGTATCTACCCAGTAGTGCATGGAATAAGGCGTCAAAACAAAGATATATAAAAAATACGAGAATAAAGATGTGCTGCAGGATTATCACTCACATGGAGCCTCCACCGGGATGAAGCGGTCGTCGCAGGGGCCTCGGTGATGTGCTGTCGCGTCGACTCAATGTCGGGGATCCACCGGTTATATTACCGTGCTGACTTCTGGTTAGTACCAATCCCCTGGCGAACAGAAACCCTTCTTACTTCGTATTCAATTACTCTGACAAAGTGCAACAGAGATTTAACGCGAGCCCGCACTACCCACTTTAGACTACCCGGCGCACTAGGCACCCTTGTAAGCGGGTGATTGTGGTTTTGACTCTGCTCCTCCATCTTCAGATTATCTGGACTGGCCTGAACTCCGTACAGAAGCTCCAGGGGTTGGGTAGTTCTTCGTCTGACTTTGTTATTACGCTGCCTTTCCTCCCCGATTATAACTTGACTATAAGTTTCACTAATGTTTTCCGTTCAAAACAGAGATTACTAGTAAAAAGCTCGCTTTACATTAAGGGGTCATTCTGCTTTGATCGGACGAAAAATTAAGCTATTTGTAAACATTTTTTTCTGGGTAAATACAACATATAATTAAATAAATCTTGTTGGTATTTATTAAGCTACTCTTATATTATACAAAAACAAAATTAAAAAGAATTTTTGCGATTTGTTTTAATTGTTTTCTTTTACAGTGTCAATATGGCACCTAAAATAAAGAGGTATCCCAGAGTTTTGTCAAACTTTTTTTCAAACCGACGCCATTTTCTTACTTTCCAGAATCTTTTGGAATTTTTTGTTTCGGATAAGTCCGAGCCGGGAAATCGCCTACGCCGTGAACATGCCTCTTTTTTTAGGTGCCATATTGACACTGTAAAAAACCACTTAAAACAAATTGCAAAAATTTTTTAATTTTTTTTGTATAATATAATAGTAGCTTCATAAATACCCATAAGATTTATTTCATTATATATTGCATTTACTGAGAAAAATATCTTTAATAAAAATAGTTTAAGTTTTCGGCGGTTCAGAGTAGAATGACCCCTTGAAGCAGAATAATATCGGGTGACTTACTTGTCCGGCGACGAGCTCCTTGAACTTGGAGGGCTGTAATTCAACGTGTTATGGTGGTTATTTGAGAAAGACAGGAGGTCCCTGTCCCGCAGCACGTGCTCCAACAACTGATGCTGCACGTCGCTCTCTTGCGCGACTTGGTTCAATCGGGACTCCATATCCCGAACTTCGATCTGCTTCTGAGCAGCCACGCAACTTTGCTCGACAGTGAATGCCAGCATCCTTTGTAGCATATACTGTGCTTCGTCCACCGATTGGATGGTCGATATCAGAGCCTCAACGCCGGGTTCGCCTTCGCCCTCTCCGTCCCCCATTTCCATCATATCGCGCTGGCACTCGGATATGCTGTCCTACAGAAAACAGCTTGAAGACCAAGGCGAGGCAACGTTGAGCATAAGAAACTGTGCTTACGTACCTGCAAGTAACTAATTTTACTTTTCACATTATCAATCTCTTCGTCGATGTCGGTCGTGTCGCCCCTCGTGCTCGTTATAACGCTGCGGTGTTTCTGAAGCTTCTCCAGCTCTCTGCCCAGCTCCTCCCGCTCTTGAAGAAGTCTTTCCATCTCTCTCTCCGTTTCCGCGGCCGCTTGCTTGGCCAAAGCCTGCTTGGCGATGGTCCTCTCGAATGTTTGCCACCTCTGCTTCAACGCCTTCGGATTGATCGGTTTAGGCGGCGCTCTGCCCGCGACTTTCTGGCTCAGGCCTCTGTCCCTCTTCCTCAACGCCGTCACTTCCTCCTGCTTACGCCTAAGCACCACTTCCTTCATCCTCTTATCAGCCTCCAACGTTCTAATCATATTCGCGTTCTTCCTGCTCTCTTTACGCAACTGCGCTATCTCCCTGTTGCGCCTGAGCTCGTTCTCCTTGTGCCTCTGCGCTTCCTCCCGCATCTTATTCAGAAGCTTCACTTTGGCCCGCTTCATCTCCGTCAATTCGTTCCGCAGCCCCCTCAGCCTGTTCTCGTTCTGCGACTGATTCTTCAGCAACCTCGCGTGCTCTTTCTTCGCCGACTGCAAGAGCCGCATCTCCTTCTGCATCGCGGTCAGCTTCTTCTCGTATTCGTCGCGCAGCTTCTTCACCTTCTCTGTCGGCGGCGCCGGCTGCTGCTGCAAAGAGTGCAACACTTTGTCCCTCTCTTCTTGAGTGTCCTTGATGCGGGCTTGTAACTGCGCGAGCTTGTCTTCGTAGTGCTGCTTCATATTTTGTAACCGACGTTGCGAGAGTTCCAGCTCTTGTATCAGCCGCTGTTTCACGTCGATGTCGGACGTTAAAGCTTCTAATTCACGGCCCATCGCCGCTTCTTCCTCGTCCTCTTCTGTGGAACAGAACGCGAGTTTCAAGTACCGCGATTAATTTACCAACGGACATTTAAATATACCTTTCCTATCCGAGTCGTCGTCCGAGTCATCTTCGCTCGCTGAATCTTGACCGATCTCTGTGTCGTCGCCTTCGCCGTCCTCTCCCGTCTTAACGGAAGAATTAGTTGTACTTGCTTGCTGCTCCTTTAACACAGTTAACGCGTCGATCTCCTTCTGCAATTCTTTTTTGGCATCGCTTAATACTGATGTAGAATCACTGTGAAATATGTATCCAGAATCGCCGTATGGATTCGCTGCGTTAACCTGTACGGGTTTAAATTGCATAAAGGAATCATATTTGTGCTGAACGATGATAGATTATATGTGCACCCTTGTATACCTGCAACTGCCGTTTCTTTAACTGTTGGTACATAGCCTCCGCTTCTAAAAGACGAGCTCTTAACTCCTCTATCTCCTGAACATATCCCTGCACTAAACTCATTACTTCCGGGTTTCCACCTGCCGACGATATCCACTGACCAGCAGCTTTCTCTGCCAGCAGAAGAACATTCTTCGCCGTCAGCGCTTCGACAGTCTCCGAGAGAGCTTTGACTCGAGTGCGAAGGCTCTGTAATTCGCTACTCAACATTTGATTCTCGTGCCAAGCATCGTTCACGCCATCCTCGCCCATCACCCGCTTGCCTGGAAAATGAGCGAGATTGAATTTTTACGAATACTTAAGATAATATTTTAAGTATCTACCTTGCCTATACTCCATCAACTCCAACTGAAGCTGCTGTATTTCTCTTCTCAGCGAAGCAATCGTCCTCGAACTCTTGTCCTGGTTAATCATAACTTTGTTCTTTATATTTCTCGCTCTGTTCGCGTACTTCAAAGTGCTCAGAGTTTCCATAAAGTCTCTGTCGCTTGGCGATACACACGCTATCATAACAGTTTGACTGTTGCCTGTAAATATCAAGCGTCATTTCGTTAGTATACTATCATTAAATACAACGTTTACCTTAAAAGTACAGCGATTACATTACCTCCTAGCGAATCTTGAAGCAGCCTAGTCAGCTTTGAATCTCTATACGGTACGTGCAAAGCCTTCTTTGTTTTATCACCTAGCGCAGAGATTACGTTACCTAGGGCCAACTATAGTACACAGAGAAACAGATAATTTTAATACCGATCGTCATTCCTTCCAGCTTTTGCTCGTGCAATTATCAAACCCTTACCAGTCCACAATTTATGGATATCCCCTCTTTCGCTCTATCCCCCGTAGCACCGGTTCTCTTCAGCCTTTCCGAACCGGCTAAATCGACGAAGTGAAATTTCGCGGTTAAAGTTTCGAATTCGCTGGCCGGTTCCGTGCCGCTCGTGTCGACATCCGCGTCTGGATCTTCCACCTTTATGCACCTTTGCTGCCTTATGTACAATGTGAATATTGCGTGCGATCTCGACGACTGCGTATTCATTTGGGTAGATCCGGTTGTGCGCGACAGCGCTCCTAATCGTAAATACTCTAGCGTCTGTTCTGGACTAGTTACAGTTCGTGGTTCCACGCCAGCTAAATGAATATTCCCCGAAGTGTCCTCGTGAATGCGAGCGCCGCCTCTAGGCCCGCCTGGTTCCAGCAAATCCTTCAAGTCCTCGTTGTATAGTTCCAAAAATTGTGCAGTGACCTATCGTAAAAGTTTCGTTACAAACTCACTTATCTACCTTTCGCGCAGCTATGATGTAAAACAATCCGAGAAATGTTTTATCTCGCGGAATATTAAATATCACCATTGCCCAGGTAACATAATACAGAGATAAAGTAGTGATATAAGTATTCGATTCCCAAGAGTACCGTGAATATGATATACCACGCATACCTACGAGAGCCACGAACCTTAAACTCTGGAGGCATTTGTGCATGTTCCCTGGCGTGTTGCTGTTTCTCGACGATCCCGTCGAAAAGGTGCCTGATGGCCCTAGGAATGATTCCAATCACAGTCTCGTCGACTTCCACGTCGAAACCTGTGCCCATAGTGTAAGTTTTGCCGGAACCTGTCTGTCCGTAGGCAAGAACGGTGGCGTTGTATCCGTCTAAAGCACCTTCTACTAGATGCGCGACGCATGTTTCGTAAATTGAGCTTTGTCCAATAGCGGTATCAAAAACGTAGTCGTAGGTAAAGGCCTTGTCTGGTCCAAGAAAGACCTGGGGTTCTCCCGGAGGTACTTGTGTACAGATTCTGCACATATCGATTACCTCGCGCGCTACTTGAGGCCTTATTCTGTAATTGATAAAGAACAATTCTAAGTCAGCGATGGATTTGTATATGGAACAACCGAGAATAAAGAAGTTACTTAAAAAAAAAAAGCAGTCTGTGCTATAGTTATGTTTGAGGGATGAAATTGTATAAACAATAGAGAAATAATTCAGAGATCCCTGGAAGTTTGTTCGTTTATTATTTACTGTACGCGGAGCACGATGGATCGATATACCTATGTATAACCGCATTATGTCATTGTTACGTTCGATGTATCATCGCAATCGGCATCGTGTGCATCAGCTGTTACAGCGTGCCGTTCGCGGAAGCCCCGCGCGAATCATTGGAAACGCGAGGAATACGAGGCAAGCGTTGCGGGGTAACAGAAAGTAGAAGTGTGAAGATTAAAAGCAGGTAGAAACCGAATAGCTTACGCAGAGGGAATGCGGTGGGAGGTGGGATATTCATTCATCGAGGAATTGAGACACGCGCTCATTATACAACCGGTAATAAAGCCTACACACCTGTTCCTTTAAAAGGAGATACATGACCATTACAATTTGCAAGCGCGGTACTGCGTAGAAAAAACTACCGATGACATTCCAATGACGCGACAACTCGATACGGAAGTGAAAAACGAAAAAAAATATTAACGAGCGTCGAGAAAAATAATAGTAGTAACAGTACCGATATTCCGCGGAAATCTTTAAAAGCGAAAACAAGAAATAAATTATGTGTTATTGACGAACGTATATGTATTTCGAAATTACAGTCCCGCGTCATCGTTCCGAATAATCGTACGGCAAATACGAATATTTAGCAAGTTGTTTAATCAACCCGTTAAGACCTCGGCGAGAAATCCGCGAAATCCTTTCGAAACACCGGGACGGTCTACATAGTGGAATTTTCTAAAATCGTGAAAGTGTGACAGGAGTCGATACGCCTCGAAATCTTGATTATTGAACTGGCAACAACGGTATGCCGGCTCGCAGGGAATACAGAGAGAAGTTGGATAAGAGATCTGCACCGAGAAAACATGCATGCGGTAAAGTCCGTGCACGGTAAATCGTCGAAACGATCGTAAAGATTTAACGACCGTTTCGAAAAGCGAGATGTCCGTGCTTTAAATTCGAACGCTATTCCGCGCCGATTCTTAGATTATTATTAACCGAATATCGCCAGTGTGACAAGCTGTCAGCGGCGTTAGTCGCTTAGTTCGCGACAATGCAGCCTGCCCGACGGAACAGCGTCTTCGGTCTTTCAAAATCGTTTCGAGTTTTTCTTCTCTATTTTTCTCTTTATCAAATGATAATTATCGCCGTACTTACCGCACGGCGACGCGTACGCTCGTGTCGTCGGCCATCCTGGGCGCTCGATATTGTGCTACTCCTCGGGACGTAAAAACGGCAGAGGTTGATCGGATAAATGAAGGAGAAAACTGGTGCGATTAGGCCGAAACTATTTAGGCGACGGCTATAATTCCTCGGTGCGCGAGTATCTTGAATGCGCACGCGTTACTGGACGCGGTGGCCGTGAAAAATCCGCATTTTTCGTCGTGTACGCGCACACAGGCGACCGTGAAATCCACTCAAACATCTCTCATAACGAAAGGAGAATTCTCTATCCTAGTCGCGTCGGAGCCAAGGACTACACGGACCGCGTACTATCATACGTGACGGACATCTTTAGTTCTTTATGGCGGAAACCGGCTGTCTGGCGTCATCTGTGAACAGTGATGGGAACACGAAGTGTGATCGTTCGATCGAGTTACCAACTGCTCTTGCGTTCCATCGTCGGTAAGAGCGTATCGCCTCAGTCGCCACAGACGAGGCATAGAATCCTATATGTTCCTCGTCTGTGATTGCACTAAAGAGTAAAAAATAAATTTTTCCCTCATTTAATCTGCGACTCTCGTATTTTTCAAGTCGGTGCCTCATCATTTGCACTGTGTAAATCTGGCGCAGACTTAAAAAATATGAGAATCGTAGATTAAACAAGGGAAAACATTATTTTTTACTTTTTAGTGCAATTTTTTTTTATAAAGCTTGCAGAGAAACTAATTCGATTGAATATATTAAGCTCCATACAAGCTACATGGATAGTTCAATGTGTACCAGTCGAATATTTCTCTCGCGACGATCCTTTCCATTTTATTACTCTTCCTTCGAACGCTAACAAATAAATGTCTAACTGTACGTGGATATTTTCCCATACTTTTAAGTGACTTCAACGATAATCTATAACGATTATTAAATTCTTACTGTGTATTTATTTAACTCATAAGAATAAATGTAGCATATCGAAAGAAATCAAGTCTAACTGCTGCCTCAATCTCTCTTCTTGCTGCACGTTGTCGAACCACCTTGATACATGCACATACAGAGCTTTCTCTTGATGCGTTAACTCCCGCTGTGAAAAGAAGTGGGGCAAGGGGATTAGATTGATCCATGCAATGCATGTGCTAAGGATTCTCGTGCCCTACTTATGCTATATTCTTTCGTATTACCATTATTGAATGTAGAGCGTAATATAACGTAACATCGGCAATGGTTCTCTTTGTGCCAGTTAAGTACGTGCTATCCTTCAGCGCAGTGTTCAACTCCTGCAAATTAATAGAATATACTATTAATTCCCATTTGGTCTGAGCAATTTTAAATAAATGTATTACCTGCAAGATCCTCTTCGCGTTAGCAGGAGTATCAGCATAATTGATACAGACAACGGCATATTCCAGCCATTGCCGCGACAGAGCTTCTACTTCTTTATTATCGCCGAGTATATCGGGGCATTTCGAATTTTTTATTAAACATTGAACTATAGTGCTAAACCCTCCAATCTTTTGGCTCGACGCTTGTTCCGTGTGAACGATCGTCTAAAACATGACACAAGAGATATACCTATGTAGACTTTAAATACAATTTATTTGCATAAATAATTCGGTATTTACATTCTCGTGCATCTCCAGTTGCACAGCTGGAACATCTAGGTAATTTGAAATTTTTTCTAAACATTCGACGTTGCACAAAACCATCGTTCCAGATTTTCTATTTACTCGCTCGACGCTTGTGTTTTTATACCGGTTGATGCTTGACTTGTAGGTTATATTAGGAAAGCGCGCGACAGTTGACGCAAGTGTGTTATCGGGAGACTTGTATAATACACGGTCGAGATGGGTAATTGCCTCATCACCTTGGCTCAAGGCAAACTTCTACTGGAAATAAGGCAATCATCGTAACGTCAGTTAAGGGTTTATTTGAAATATACAATTTATTATTACAACGCCTGTATAAAATTTGCGGGGTGACAGATATTAGAGTGGCGCAATATACTCCCGTTAGTTGGTATATTCAAAATTACAAAATCAATCGGCTTAGCTTAAATACGTGGACCTGACAAGGGAACATCCTGAACCCGGAAATTTAAAAAATTCTGAAACTATGTGAACATGTAGGGGATTTCCCGATTGCAACGCAATTTTTGTTTGTTACCCAATTTCACTCTAAGAGGGTGTAATAATTGACCCCTGAAAATCCGGTTTTTTTTTCTGATTTTGTGTTGTAACTCGTGAACTGTAAAATAATGTTTTTACCAGATGATAGATCTAATTAAAAGAAGTAACTTTTGTCTTGAAATATTTTTTTCTATCTCCTACAGTTTGCGAGTTATAAAACAAAATCGGAAAATAGCCGAATTTTTAAGGGGTTAATTTCAACCCTTTCGAGTGAATTTGGGTAGTAAAGCAAAATTGCGTTGTAATCAGGAGGAAATCTCCTGCATATTCACAAGGTTTCAGAATTTTTCGAATTTCCGGGTCCGGGATTTTTCTTTGTAAGCCTTCCACCCTTAAAAGACAGTTCGTATTAAATCAGGGTCATAAAAATATATTTCGATAAATTACGTTAAAGTACATGATAATACAGCGGGAATCTACCACGTTAGATTTGTTTCTATCACGTTGCAACAGGAATGAGTAATCAGCCGATAACTAATTAAGCTGATTAATTTCTCTTCTACCTTGTAATGATCCCACAGTTTGGCATTTAGTTGCTCGATTTCACATTAATATAAATCTTCCTCTTGCCGCATTATAAATACCCAAGAGAAGTTTCCTATATGATTTGTAAAAAACAAACTTTCTTCGAGATTTCAGTAGAAATTTTAACGAGATTTCCAGGATGCCTTAAATGGTGTACATCTTAATGTAAATCAGGTACACTGAATGCAGCAAGAAAAAAATATTGCAATGTACATACAGTCGCAATTTCTTTCAGTATATCAGTCATAGCTTACGCGGTATTCGCGTTGCCATTAAACTGATTAATCTACTTAAGAGATACACATATACATGCACGTGGTGATAAATCGAAATGTTACGGGAATAGGTAACAGAAAGGCCTTCGGGGAATCGACGTTTCTATAGGTGGTGTTCTCTCAACTAACTTGCATACTTTTGCTTCCACATAAATATGTATAAAATACATATCTGCGCTTTAAATAGAACAGTTTCTAAATACACGTAGAACAGTTTGTATACAATGACGAGTTGGGAAAGATTAAAAATCGAGTGTTTAAAATAAATTCTGTGTACACATGATAATCATGAAAATGAATTTCACTTGTCGGTCGTTAAAAAATACCTCTGCTCTTCTGTCAAGAGAATGTTCGTTACAATTGACAAGTCATATGCAATTAAATGCAGGTACTTTTCGCAAGATTTTAATATTTACCTAATTAGAACAGCCTCTTCTCGTACGAGAAGAGACTGTGAACATTCCCTTCCTGTTGAGCAGAGGGTGTCCTTCTTTCGAACTTCAGTTCCCCTCTGTACGTCATAGATCTTAGAGCAGAGATAGACCTTGCCCCGATGTCTTGGCATCCGTGCTTAATGCCGCATTGCAAGTAAGGTAAGAATTTTAAAACAGTCCCTTTGTCTACTATCGAGCCACTAACACCTTGAGCTACTTTCATCTTGTCCATCTCGTTATGAAAGTATCTATCCATCGCGGAGCCGTGCGCGTCTTTTCTATTCATGGCTTCTAAAGAGCCCATGCCTCTGTACTTTTTAAGACGCACGCCGTCGCTGAAGAAATATTCACCCGGTGCCTCCGAAGTGCCAGCCAATAAGGATCCCATCATAACTGTGCTAGCACCCAGGCTTATGCCTTTAATAATGTGCCCGATGGATTGGATACCGCCGTCGGCTATAACCGGAACACCAAATTTTCTCGTGTACTCCGCCACTTTGTACACCGCGGTTGCTTGAGGTCTCCCCACAGCCATGACTTCCTGAGTAATGCAAATGGAACCAGAACCCATACCGACTCGCAAAGCATCGGCTCCAGCTTCTATAAGATTCTTAGCCTGCATGGTTGTCACAACATTCCCGGCAATTACTTGCAGTTCCGGATACTCGGCTTTAATATACTTGATCATTTCAATCTGATACTTGGAGTTGCCTTGAGAGGAATCCAGGACAATAACGTCGACGCCAGCCGCAGCGAGAAGCTGCAATCTACGCTTATCTGTAGCACGGGTGCCAATAGCAGCGCCGACTAACAACTGCTTGTTCTCGTCTTTGCTGGCATTCGGGTAGCTGCGATTTTTCTTCAAATCTGTCCTCGCCATCAGAGACACTAGCTCTCCCTTGTCGTTAACAATCGGAAGTTTACCCTTCTTAGATTTCTCAAGAATCACATTCGCTTCTTGCAGCGTCACACCAGCGTTCGCTGTGATTAAATTCTCTAGTTTTGTCATTATTGTCTGCAGTTTCGTGTATTGCTGATTCGGTACACCCTCCAGAAAGTCGATGTCTCTGGACGTGACTATGCCCAATAATTTACCTCCGACCTTCCCAGTGTCTGTTACGGGAACGCCGCAGAAGCCGTGCTCAGCTTTCACTTTCCAGACATTGCCGACTGTGTGATCGGGGGAGAGAACGAGGGGATCTCTAATGAATCCATGTTTGTACTTCTTCACCTAAAATCACAAGTACAAGCGTCATGTATATGCTACAAACCTTATTAGATTTCAAACATTCCTACTTTCTCTAATGCAATAAGTATGTACAGAGACACAGCCGTAAATGGGATTAAAATAAATAATCCAATAAGGGGAGAGGAACATCCTTGGAAAAGCTCCGGCCAATGGCAATTTGTTTACTGAAGGCTAAATTGTTTATACAATGATTCGCGGTGGTCCGGAGTAGAAATTTAGCGGCTCGACTGGTTAAGAGAAATCTTAAAAAAATCTCACATCTATATATTCTTCAGTTCCCAAGTTACTGTCTACAAATAATTTTCAAGGTGTAAACAGGTGTAAGCTTGAGAAGTATAACCTTAAAACGAAACGTTTAAAAGTTTGATTACTCTTTCCACGTGTTCGAAGTCTCGCTTTTGCGTCGGACAATTGCTTTTCAAGTTTTTAGAAATTGTAACTTAAATTATGGAAGATTCACCATCAGAATGTGAGCTCTTTCTTTTCCCAAATGAAGATAGTTTGTTAAAAGAACACAATTAAGAAATTGGATTAAAAAACAGCAAGAAATCTAGAAAAGTGTGTAAGGTCCGTGGAGATTCTACGAGTAATCTATAACTTTATTAACTCTCTTTGACTCCTCGCAATTTTTATCTGAATAAAATTGCGTACAAGCCTACTACACTCATTTAGTCAACTCGAGAGTATTAAATATCATTAATCGGCTATTTGTTCAACGCACTGTTCTCCTCAGACTCTCTCATATTCCCAATCTCAGTAAAAACAATAGAAAAAGAATTCCGAAAGAATTCATACTTTCACGAAGATGTCGAGAAGCTGTTAGTAAATGACGACGTCGTCGAAGACGATGCTTAAAATTAATAAAAAAAAACTTTCATTCATGTATTACTATTCGAACGAAATTATGTTTGAAAACTTTTCTTCCAGCTAAACAAGCGAACAAGCTGCTGAATTTTAGTTCCGAACCACTGTGCGATTGTTAGTTACGTGCGTCGCACATTCGTTATTATTACGTATCAGTATCATTGCTAGAATAAAAAGATAAAAAGAAAAAACCGTCGGTGCAAGGTAAAACGAGACCTGTATCAAATGTTGCGTGCATACAAAACGAAAGGGGTTTCGCGGGGCCGTCGCCGACGAGCGGAAACTGCGCGGCAATTGCTAGCGAGACGAGGGTGTATGAAAGCCAAGAAATATACCTTATGGACTTCGTTAGCTTGATACTCCGGTGTGCAATTATGGTGAATGATACCGATCCCGCCGCACAGGGCCATGGCAATGGCCATGTCCGATTCGGTGACTGTGTCCATGGGAGATGATACAAGCGGTGCCTTAAGCATGATCTTCTTCGTCAGCGGCGACACTAAATCCACCTCGTCCGCGGGGAAGTCAATGTAACCCGGCAGAATGATAAAGTCATTGTAGGTGAGACCGTCACCGTTCGCGAATAATTGTACAGCTGAAAGACCGTCATCTGGTAGCGGTACGTCTGCCGGTTTCGTGTTGCCGATCACATAGTCTGCCATCCTTCCTTCCTTTTCTCGAGTCGACGGCTATTTACGACTTCCCTCGTGGGAGATTCTTGTAATTGTATTTTAGCTGCCGTTCGCACGTTCTTTCAACACCGACGTTTGGAGCGCGGGTCCTCCGTTGACACCTGATCCGAGATCGCCAGACGAAATGACCGAAATCAACGTGCGCACAGTGCTTTTATAGTCTGCTGCCAAACAGTGCCTCGCGTGTCGCCTAGCGGGGGCGCCGCTGTCGCTCAACTTGTGGCGCCATCTGCGCTGGAACCGTCTCTAAAACCAGCTAAAACCTGTAAAATTGTATATATTATAAATGGTTGCTAAAATAGAGAACGAAATAAGGAAGAGATTTACCTTTAATTCGAGGATGTTTGATTGCGAATGGTTTTGTTAGGCGAGGGATTTTAGTATTATGGAACGATAAAAAATTGATTGCCACTCACAGCTATCTGGCGGATAATTGAGTGGCAACTATATAGTTTCCCCGTTTCGATTTGAAAATGTACGTTTCGCTTCGAAGCGAACACGGCGAAGTGATCGCGGATTACTGATGCAAATTTAGAATTTACGCAGACGATTTAACGATTTCGAGATTGCTGATTTTTGTTTAATAATAAACAGCGTTTAAATAAAATTGTAATAGTAAAGACATGTACAGAAATATGCGAGTACATACACACATGCAGAGTCGATTACAAAAATACTTGTCCGTTACAAAAGTAAACATCGATCAATAGACAAAGAACAAACCGTAGTAAAATGTGTTTAAGCTTGTGCACGATGCGGCGATCATCGTTAATTTATGCAACATTGCATTTCTTACACGCATGCTAGAAATGATACAAAGATTATGTAAAATTCAACATTGTTATTGCGGCTCGTTTTAAAGCGTACGTATTTCATAACTTCGGCTGTAATCTTACTGGGTAGAAAAAAATTTGTTTCACGCCGTTCAAGGCTCCGCCAAATGCTTCCTTGAACGATGATAAAACGTATTCCATTATCAGTTCAAAGTAGCTCAAATCTTCGTACTGGTCGTACTCTTCGTGATAAAAGTAGTCGTACAACATCGGTAGAAGTATTATTAAAATGTACAGCATACCCCCGAAAAATACTAAAAACCGAAGGAATTCATTACGGACTGTAATACACTAATCAAACGCTACGACGTAAACATCCTAAATCGTTAAGAGGGGAGCCTGGTGTAGCGGGGCGAAGAAACCAATTTTTTTCTCCATAAATCAATAGTTGAACATCGCGATAATATGCTCCCAAAGCCGCAAAACGAAATTTGAAAAAATTAAAGCGGATATTAGGTTACCAGAAAACTTTAAATATGTTTTTCTCGAAACAATGTAACTTCAAAAATATTCACAGAGCTTAGCTATTGGCATAATGATATTGTTTAAACAAATAACTTTTTTTACAGATTTAAGGCAAAGTTTCGTTGGAAAAAGTGAACTTTTTTTCAAGAGGCCGCCATTTGTTCAATTTTGTATATTTTAAATTATGAATTTATACGATTTGTGCGTGCACTCGTAAACTAAACGAAAATTGTTGAATTTTTGATTGGAGATGAATACAGTAGACGCTACGTTGCCCGCTGCTGAACAATTGCGTCGCCAACAGACTGGACATAAGCTCGTATAACTCTGTTATTTGCCGCTCATTGTTAATAAATTTTTTTTATCTACCTTAATCCGACAATACAATATCCTGAATGTTCCAGAAAGATCGATTAAATACTTTCTTTAAAAAAAAATTCCTGATAAATGCCTCGATTTTCAGCTAGTTACACCAGGCTCTCCCCTTAAGCAACACTTACTGATAGATTTCAGTTCCAAAAAATTCGTATCATTGTCTTTATTCCTGCTATATCTCGATTTGTCAAACATAGGCTCAGTATCAGTCAAATTCGCAGCCACCTTTTTTCCATTAAAATTCTGGGCGTCGGGATCCGGCGATGCATTCATATTTCCATTCAGACGTAACTGTTTCGTTTGCGCGATATCTGACTGAAGATTCGAGTCCCTGTAAAATAAAACTGTAGCCTAGCTATACGCTCTTCGACTGTGTTGAAATAAACATTCGTTTCACGATACTTACAACGCTTTGTTGATCATGCTAGAAAGAGCCGAGCATTGTTGCAACGTTTGCAGTTCAGGATTTAGTTTCGATTGAGCCTGTAACTCTTTATCGTACAGCTCGTCCTTTCCTTTCTTAGCCTCCGGCGTATCCATCGCCAATTGGTACAGATACTGCCGCTCCATGTCGCCCGTATTCTGTATCTTGTGTCTTAATTTGTTGTAATACTCCCAGTAACTTTTATTCAACAGCTCCTGCGTCTTGGGGGAGATACCTTTCGGCCTCTCAATTGTATCATCCGTGTTCGTCCCCGGAGACATGTCGCATTTACAACGTTCAATTTGCAGGCAGGACTTCGACAGAACCTTTATCATTTCCTGGCACGAGTCCATGCCCCGATCATTTTGCAAGTACTTCTGCTCGACGAAATTCAAACCGTTATCAATCCGAGCCGTTGCATTCCTGCCGTGCAAGAGGAATTTCGCATTAGAACGGCGACCGATCTTTCTTGCTCTGTAATTATTAAATTTGTGGATGTTCATTTGACTGCACTTGTGCCTGTTAGATTGACAATTTGGCCATACCACGGTATAGTCAGAATCCGCCAATGCAGCGTGAGAGTTCTTCTGGAAATAAGATCTCGCTTTCCTGGAGAATTTTGTCGTCGCTTTCTTTTGTTTAAACGTGATATGCGGTTCGGAATTTCGACAAAGCTTTTTGATGTTTTCACTATTCGTGGAAGGTAAATTTTGCTCGGATTTGTTTCTGGCTTGCGTTTCATAGACCGCCCCTTTGCGCTTCTGATATAATTGATTTTGATCACTGGTAATTACATTAGCTGGTGGTACTGACTCAAGATATTCGTTTCTCTCTTTGGATAAAAAATTTGCCTGATCGTGAACTGAACTCACATCGCCGTGCATGTTGGTTTTAATCCTATTAGCTTTTACTGCGAGTTTATTTACATCGATAAGTTCTCTTTTCTGAACATGTTTCTGAGTAATAAATTCAGAATCCGTCGTTTCATCCCCACTTGTATTGTACATAGTCTTCTTCGCGTTCAAACGTTGGAAAGCATTACTATGTATACTCCTTTTAATCGCAGTGGGAATGTAGTATTCGGAATCGCTAGATTCTTGTTGCTTCTGATCTTTTGTGCATTCTAATCTGTTGGGCACACTTGCATTTGTTCTGGATGCGCTCGTAACAGAACCATTATCGCGTGGCTTCGAACAGTGGTCCCTGCTTTCGGCAGGTCCAGAATTTTGTAGCTTCACTATATTCTTTCCGCTATTTCTATCGTCAACTATTTGCTCCCCAGTATCTAAAATAATGTAATATCAAGAACAAGTGAAAATGAAAGTACTGAATATACGCTCTCCTAAATAAGTATTACCATTATTCAGAGGTTTAAGCGTGTTTTGCATCTCGCTCGAAGTTATTTGTGTGAATTGTCCTGCTTCCGTTTTCGTTAAGCCTGGATTTGGACACTGTTGCGCTAATTTATTTGTCCCTGCGCTGGGTGGTATTTGCATTGGTATGTTTTTATAAGTAAGAACTGGAACTTGTACGTTGTAGCATTGATTTACATATTCCTGAGGTATGGTGATTGTATCGAGGTGTATCGCATTCAAAGGATGCGGCTGAAACTTCTTGTCTAACACGAAAACCAACTGCCCATTGTTGTCCTGAATACATTAAGATAATAAGGAAATATATTTTGTTGACATCCGTAGTTCTAGTGGGATTCGAATTATGAAATTTCAGAACATATACTTGCACTGGTATAGAACTTATGTCCACCTGTGTATTCGCGTCATTCACCCCTAACTTTTGCATATGTTCAAAGCAACTTGTGTTCTTCGCACATTTATCTTTTTCTATAATTTCATTTTTGCCATTATCCTCTGACACGTTACCAACATTTCTCGATTCTGAATTATTTATACAATGCTTCTGCTCTGAATTTACTTCTTCATTGATATTCAAATTCTTATTTTCTTTAGACTCCCGAATACATTTATTCGCGTTGGCGTACAAGTCCGAGTTAGGAGGAGTTTGCGGTATTAAATCCTTGTAAAATTGAGATCAAATAGCGGATTGTTAAATGTTCCATTCTTTCTTTTAATATACATACTATGCTTACCGCTTTCGCATGGATCTCTTCGTTTCTTCTTGCGACGCGAGGCCTCTCTTCTTCCAGTTTCACTTGTTGCCTGTAGCAAAATATGAATAACAATCATTACCAAAGTAATTGCCAATAAGCACAGTCTTCTCGATTAAAAGTGATTTGTACGGCTTAGTATCTCTTTCAGGAATCGACTTCCCTAGTCTTCCATTACTCCAAAGTTTTGTGCAGCCGGCAACGTCGGGCTGGATTCTCTTTTCCTCTAACGATTCCATTGACGTCACTTGATTTCTCATAACATTCGTAACTCTGCTCGAAAACACATTAACGACTTTGTAAGTTAGCCACAATTCTGTTTAACTACAAAAGAAGGAAGATACTTTTTGAAACGGGGATCGACGTAACCAGGAAGTCTTTTCAAGGTTTGCATACTTGAAGTAACTCTTTGCTGATGAGACGAAGAATATGCACTGTCCTTGGTTAACGTAGACTTAGGAGACCTGAATTTTAAAGAAAACGTAGTCAGTTAATCGTCGATATGATTTATATAAAACCTCAGGAAAGTCTAAAAGTCGATTACTCACTGGTTCAACGGCGTTTGAACCACTGTGCGACTTCTTCTTGGTGTCCCAGTTAAAGTGACTATGCACGGAGGTGCAATAGCATCGTCCACATCGTCGACCAATTTACGTTGTGGTATTTTCGGCCAAGAAGGATCAGCCGGTACGCTAAAACCGTTTGAAATAAATGAAGATACATCCTGGATAAGCACACTCATTTAACTTAGACACTTACCGCAGCGATCCTGCGTTATACTTTTGTGGAATTGGTATTAAGTTCTCACTGTTTACTGAAATTATATTCATCCTCTAAATGTTATATCATTATCTGATCAGTAATGGTTCAAGCCACGTTTACCTTTTATGTTCAAGTGAATAGCATTTGTGTCATCCTGGTATGCCATATTAAAGCAATCATACATTTCAAAAGTTTCTCCTGCTTATCTCAAGACATTTGTAAAAATAAATTCCTGGATCAACTGTGTAAATGATTAATGTTAGGAGGAATACAAAAACTGTACAGGTTCAACGTTAATTTCATGCTTTACAGTTCACAGAGTAACAGCTCTACACTTCAAGTGTGATCGCACTTGTTTCTCTGAACTCAGATGTTCTTTCCCGTCCTCGTCTAAAAAAGAACATTCACGTTTGAACGAATAATCATTTTATTTTTAATAAGAATCGATAGTCTCCTGTACAAAAAGATCTAAGATGTTACGGTGATCAGTCATTCTGTTTTATTAATGATATATGTATTTATATTTATATATAATATGTATATAATTGTAATTTTAATTTTAAAATATCGTATGTACAACAAATATACAACTGTAGTAGATGCAGGAACAGTTAACTATGATCTACATCATTATTTAATACCTTCATTTATGTTACACTAAATTGAAGTATATTTGTGCACCATAATATAATTTATATCACAATATTAAGCTATCGTTATTATACTTATATAGTGATTTCCTCGTTACTTTCTCTGCAAAATATCGTAATAAGGTTTCACTTAAGACGTAAGACGTATTTTATCATGTGTAAGTTTCCAGCGTTTCCGTAAGCATTGTAAACATGTAACGCATGTTTAAAATGCTCTTTTATTCTTCTCTGTTATTGCAGAATAAAGAAAATTGTGCGCGTTATCGGTCGAAACAAATGATCAGTATTACCTCTTCTCTAGAAATCATATAATCAAATGTAACGAAGTATACATCGGCGCGTGTCGTATCTTCGCGGAATAAATATATTGTTCGTAACATTACAGCGTATGTAAAATCTACTTTAACGAAGGAATGTATCAGTACAATTATTTTGACTAGATTTGCGAAAGATGATACAATTATCACTCTTATATAAAAGTTGTATGCCGTAAAATGTATCGGTCAATATTCAATTTTCGCGTCCGCCGCCGTGCGCTGTTAGTATAATCGAATTTGAGATTGGTCCAAAAGTTAATATATATTTCCCGTTCTTCCTGTCTTATGTCATTAAAATTGCACAAATGTCTCACTGGCATTGTCTCCGGGCATACTTCGTTTCCAATACCACAAATAAGTACATAATATTCAACAGATATCCCTACATAACAATGCGCGCTAGGTTGCTGGCTTTGAACTTTTAACGAAACATCAATCAAGCTCCTTTACCATTCTTATTGTTCTTCTAAAGGATTACTAAACGATGACAAGAATATATATATATATAATTATGGTTACAAAAAAATGACCAAAATAATACTTTAGACAGAGCAATAACAATTATTACGAAGTAAATAACAATTTTGAAATGCTTTTACAAGGTGAAACGTGAGTACCCTTTCGTTTCTCAGACTTTCATTCCCGGATAGAGGTACGTGTCAGTGGATTTTCTTAGAAAGATCGAGAAACTAAGGAGCGTGCGTAGCATCGATAACTTCGTAAGTTCTTTCAGACTACGCTCGTATGTAAACAATTCGCCTCCATTCACAATAGCTTAATATACAAGTATCTAGCAATGCATCTAGTCGAAGACGAGTACACTGTTACTGATGGGAACATAATGCCTTTAATAAATCTATCAGAATCTACGCGTTATATCGCATAAAACATCGCAATTAACTTTCAATTCGTATACTACGACCTTTTAAAAATATACAACGAATACAAAAGCTATATACGAATCTCGATAGCCTTAATCCTGCATGTTTTACAAGAATATAATCAAGTAGATTTGACTGACAATTTTTCGATACACGCGAACGAAAATCTTTTCCGAATCAATTCTGCTGCGGAACGATGTGTATCGAACAACGCGCGCAATTATTGTCTGGTAGTATTGTAACGTTCTGCACAAAGGTGAGATCTAACTTCGACGGCGAATCAGTAACATATGCACCGCGGAAAGCAAACGCGACGATCGTTATTCTATAATGCTTAATATTGCTTGCGCGAACCTTTTGAAAGAAATGCCTTTGTAATTAAATATGCGCAGATCATTCGACATTAAAATATGTACAGAATCCTCTCATCGAAGGAGATATCCATATCAAGAAGACATATACATAGTACATTGATAACGTTTTATGCTCGTCGACGAAGCATTTGTTAGGTGTAGAAATATACATACATAAAACACATTTATTACATAGTTTCTTCCGTTATTGTCGTGTTAAGCTTCGTGTTCACCGCTATTTATTCCTATCAGGGATTCTGTTTGCTCTGCTTCGAGATCCGGTATCCTGCAATTGGAAAGCACCGAGTGTATTACGGGCGACCGTAGCCGCGTTCGACTTTATTTCCAACAGACGATACCTTGTCGACCTGTTTCTCCTGCATATCCAAATGTATATTCTCTTAATTAAATCCATGACCGGATCCCAGTTATCGTAGTAGGACAGAAGTGATACAGTCAGAAATGCTAAAAGCATCGGAATGGTTCCTAAGTAGAAAATGCAGGGATATTCGACTTTTTTAAGTAAAACATCAGCTATCATCGACATTGGCATAGTTAAACTAACCGCCAAAGTTGCTATGAGGGATGATGTTAAAAAACAACCCCTGCAGATAAAAATTAATAGACCTAGTACGTCGGTTGAAGAACGTTGAGCAAACGAGGCGGCCTATGAGCAATTTCTATAGACTTACCACAGCCAAAGTACTTCGCTTAAAACTGTACCGATCAGGCCATTGATAAGTAAAAATGTCCACTGATGGGTGTCCGGCCACTCGAACACCTCCCAATGGCCGTAATGAAGGATAAAGAACAACGGCCACAGAAGCGTCAGATTGAACAGTCCGACGAAGCCGAAGAACATTGGAATATCCATTTTATCCTCGTGATCCACTTTCCTCTTTAGAAATACAATGTAAGCTGCATAAAAAAATGCACTGACTAGCGCTAGAATTATGCCTGTTGGTATTTTACTGGTCTGTATAGTTAAATCCGAGAGGCCCACTAACACCTGCAAATTAAACGAATAAGATTATTCTATCGGTATACCGAGTCCTCGTATAAGGGATTAATTACATTTCTCGTCCCGTAAGCTTCGTCGCAAAGCAAGATTGTACATACTAGTCCGAGAATGCTGACAGAGACAGCGACTAGCTTAGACAACGTAAACTTATCTCCTCCGTTGCTGGGGAAAAAGGCAGCGAGGAATAACGTGAATAAGCTAGAAGTGGACGACAGCACCGTCACGACTCCCGCCTCGGTTTCCGCCAATGACATTTGATAGGTATAATTCGCCATAAACCACTGCAACGAAAGACACACACGCGTTTAGTTCAATGTACACGCGGATCGCTGTAAAGCGTAAATTGTTACGTACAAATATACAAAACATAAGTGCGATCTTAGCAACTTTCTGAACGGAGAACTTATTGGCTTGCCGCCGTGCGTGCTCCCCCGCTCTTAAGCTGGCTTGGTAACTGAGCCTCGCTAATAATGCTTCAGTCGCATCACTTTCCGACATGTGCCTGACTTCGGCTAGCTTACTGAATCTTACAGACCGTATCGACGAATCATCGCTTTCAGTGCCTGAAGAACGATCACAGTGATCTGGTGTTTTTATTGGAACAAATGTTGGATCACTCTACAATAGTACAAGTTTTCATCGTCAATTAACGCTAACAGTGATCGGTGGAGAGTCAAGGCAGATCGGTTTCACACAGAATGCTTCGCGATGCAATTGATTTCTGCTTACCAAACTTGTGTTAGCTTCTGAATAGAAATTATCATCCTCCACGTTGGGATCTATGAACTGGAACGACAAAAGGGTAAACAAGTAATTACGAAAGCTTCTGAAACTAATTACGAGCATTTAAACCTACCATGTACGTCGCCGGTTTATTGCACTGGTCTCTCCAGGGAGGCCAAAAGCATAAACCAAGCAGGTAAAGCGTAAACATTGATGTTTTCACGTATGTACTAAAGAACGGCTTTTCGAACGCTGCTTCCCTATAAATGTACTGAAACCGTAACACACATGTTATTAGGAATCGATTATATCCTACGATTATACTTCTGAAACAAATACTCCGATTAATTCTTACTTTAGTAAGTTCGGAACTGGAGACCCAAATAATATCGACCAACAACAGAACCAAGAGCCCCAATACAAGTCTCTGAGATTTATTCATCATCGCTGCGAGCTTGTGAGGATCCTCCGCCATCCCCTGCTGTCTACGCTGTCGTAATTCTACGGAGCAGCTCATGATATTTCTAATACCTTCCTCCTTCCTGATTATGGCATCGTGATAGCATTGATCTCTGGAAAATTGTATCCTACGTTCAGCGAAACCGACAGACTAGAATTAACGCGGAAACCATGCAGCTCGACTCGTTACCATAAAACTCGCGACGTATCAACATTCTTTGAAAGAGTACACACAGATAATATGCCTATTCGAAATACATAACTCAAACGAGTGACGTTTCCTTCTATCGAGCGTGTTTCAACGTCGAAGGTTCTTTACAAGGAAAAAAATGGGACGGCGGTTGCACAACAGTCGTCGCATAAATCATTGGAGTGTGCGAGGGTAAGACAAAGGCCATAGACAGGAAGCGAGGGATCGAACCAGGGGACAAAAAACAATATTCAAGGTTTCATTAATTTAATGTACTCTCTGCGGCTACAAGTTCACGGCCGCTGATGTTTATTAAATATAACGCGGCGCGAGGGTTTAGAGGGTGGTGCGCGTTCAAAGAAGGTCTGTTGGTTCTGTGACCGATAACAGGTGGACAAGCGGCAAATGTGCGAGACCGTGCGCGTACAATAAGATAACCTATAAGAGTTGCGGCAATAGCGAATATAAACAATTCGGCATGACGCTCGTGGGGAATTGTAACAGCGGATCGACTCACGGATAGCGATAACCCTCAATTTTGCTGCGCTGACGACTAATCTATGCGCTGGCAGTGCTGCTACATCTTGGTATCACGGGACCACGAGCATCGTACGCTCCTCGGCCGATTACTGGAACGACACTTCCCGCGGGACTGATTCACAGCTCCTGGACTGGATTTTTCCGCGGACCACCGGCGAGCTACCGTTTATTCTAATTCAAGTATTACAACGCTAACGTTACCGTCTCGTTATCGCGTCGGAGCAACTACTCGTAACCATGTTGATACGCTGATGACGTTCTGTAGTTTTTGTTATCACCCCGATGGCGCTACGCGTCTCTCGCAAGGGGTTTTTATCTCCTGCATTTGAATTAGATTCGCGCACAGTTTTTTTCCACCTGTAATTTAGAACACTTTAATGTGCCACTAATGAGAATTCCTTGCACGTAGAAGTCGAGTCTGTTATCGCGCGCTAGTTAAGAGACATTTTATTCGGCTGATGTTTACGAAAGATGTTAATAGTTTCCGCGTGTTCCTGGTTTAATCAAACCGTCGGTGTAGGAATTTTTAGCGAAGGCAGGCTAATTGCCCGCGTTGCGTCCGTTTACGCCGAAGGAACTTGCACTCTTCGATTTAACTCGCCGCGAAGGGGGCTCGAGGGTTGTCATGGCGAACAATAGCGACAACAGAGCTCGGCTCAGGAACAGTTTCGAGCTTCTTCGCCCAACGTCAGTTCTCTGTTGCGAGAATGGCTAACAATATCGTCACCAATGGCCGTATTCAGCAGCAAACAACTATTTCGCAGCGGTTGAGAAACGATAAGCAGAAGAAAGGTGTTTTTCTTTTAATCAGTGTTGGGCAATAGCAAGCACCAATACATTCGCCACTTCATTCACAACGCTCGTTTAAATTCGAATTGAAGTCGCGGTTGATAAGAGATATCTTTTGTAACAATGAAGTCATTTTGAAGAGCCCAAGCGTGATAGCTCGATAACCTATCGTATTGTACGACAACTTCCGGCTCGTAATCAGCGTTAATTCCTCCACTTCCTTCCTCTGCACCATTACTCGAGATGTATTCATTTTCTGATCAAATGCAAATAATTGCTTTTTATCTCTACAAATTGAATATTCATCGATTGAAGTTCACTTTGAAGTAATTGCACCATTAAACTCGAGGAATATCGAGCGGTATCGATCTTAAGTTCGACGTTTTATTCTCAGAACTGACGATTAATATATTCGCGCGCCCGTAACGCAATAAATACACTGTCGGTTTTCTTTTTATCAAGCGCCGGAGATACCGGCGATAGAGAGCAACAATTGGCTGCTGCATCGCCACTACACCCGCCACGAGTACAAGACCTGCAAAACTCTGATCGATCAGGAATTGGCAAGATCCACCGGGCACAACGAATACGCGAGCTACCTGAAAGTAAGGGGACTTATTAAGCCCCGGGGTTCACCTGGAGAAATCATTAAAACACCCCTCTGTCCGCACAGGGCTTGATACTCCGGCGAGAGGGGAACATTCAAGACTCGTTGAACTGCTTCCAGACTGCGTACAACGTGAACTCGACGAACGTTAATAACGTCAAGCAGATTGCCAAATCCCTGTGAGTAATGGTAATTCGATTTCACCGGCCTGATGCAGATGGAATCGGTTTCGAGCATTGCGAAGCGCTGCTCGCTCTAATTCGATTGTTGCGCACGAGATATTCGATTACTCGGCCTTTCTTTTTAGAACGAAATAACGCTGCCGCGAATCTCACTGCCGGCGCCATTGATCTCGTTAATAACCAAATATCCTTTCGCAGTCTGATCATGGGCAGCCACAAGCGCGCGATCGACGCGTACCTGGAGGCCGAGAAGATATCGAATGTTCCTGACTGGGAAGTTTATCTGAACCTAGGTAAGTTATTCTAAGAAATCTTGCTGTGTAGAACTTAGCGCGCAGTTAATTTATTTGCTCACGAGATACACGAGATAAACGGTATCAGTTTAGAATCTCAGCGTTTTGCGCGCTGACAAAAATGCAGTGGCGGATTTAAGGAAAAAGGCCCAGGTGGCAAACGATCCGAGGGGCCCATTTTTTTCGGCAAAATGAAGAGGTAGTTTACTACAAAAGGGCTAAGTGTGGAAATGCAGAAAAAATATTGTGTTTGGATAAAATCGTAATTTCTATATTTTTTTGATGATGGGACCCTGGGGGCCTTCTCGACTGGGGCCCAGGTGGCAACGTCCGTTAAAGGGTCATTCTACTTTAAACAATTAAGAATTTTTGTTGAAAAGTAAAAAATGGCGCCGGTTTGAAAAAAATGTTTGGCAAAACACCCAAAAGGTTGTATTTTCGGGTGTTCCATGAGAAAAATCTCGGTTATTTCTCGACAAATAATGTTATTGAACTAGGTGGTATAGCGACACTCGTACAGATTAAGAATCTTTCGGAATTTTTCGTTTTGGATAAGCCCGAAGCTCTTTTTTAGGTGCCATATCGATACTGTAAAAAACAATTAAAACAAATTGCAGAAATTCTTTTTAAATTATTTTTGTGTCATATAAGAGTAGCTTAATAAATACCAAAAACATTTATTTCATTAGATGTTGTATTTACAGAGAAAAAAATCTTTACAAATAGGTTCATTTTTCGGCCGATCAAAGTAGAATGACCCTTTAAATCCGCCACTGCAAAAGTGTCATAGACATGATACTGTTTACGATACTAATCGTTGTAAGGTTCTTGCGGAAAAGTATAGCTTACATTCAGCAGTGAGGGCATACCAGCTTGTAGGCCTAAAAGAATGGGTTTCAAAATTTGTTTTCTCAGGTCAGTTTTGAGTGAAAGGTCGGGATTTTTTAGGAGATGTTACGCAACATCATAACTTTATTTTTTAACATAAAAAATATAAAATTCTTATTTGAACTTAAAGGAAAATGGGGTTTCTTTAACGTAGCGTACGATTTTTCAATAATTTTAAAAATAAAGAAATGTCAGCTTCGTGGAGAATTTTTTTTCCATCACTGAAACAGTTCGGTTTTGGTGGTTTATAAGATTAAACAAATTAGAATATGATAATTAAAAAAATTAAAACCGGCTTCAAAAAATAAAAATGCGTTGGAAAGTAAAAAATAAGTTTTTCCTTATTTAATCTATGACTCTCATTTTTTTATGTCGGCGTCTCATCACTTGCACTGTGTAAATCTGGCGCCCACTTAAAGAAATTATGTTTTAGTTTTCAGTGCATTTTTAGTTTTCTGAAGTCGGTTTTTATTTTTTTAATTTTTTACTTTTTAGTTAATTAAGTTGTATGACTACAGTTATTTTAAACAATATGGGCAGGCCTAGAAAAGGAGCTTCTCGCAAAAAAAAGAACCATTTGCTAGAAATGGAAGGTTGCAATAATAATGAAACACATTTCTTAGTTTTGGTGTAACTTCGAAACTACTTAACCGATTTTGATAATTCTTTCTCCATGACATACGTTGATTAAAGCTAAACTAAATGCAATAACATACATACATACTCTTTCGTTTTGAAGTCGGTTAAGAATGGTACGCTACATCGAAGAAAATCTATTTTCCTTTAAGTCGAAGTAAGAATTTCTTATTTTCTATGTTCCCCTCGCCTTTGGTGCTGGATATATTGTACAACTCCGCCATTTTCAAACTTTAAGTAATAAATAATGTATGAAAATAAAGTGGGAATGTTGCCTAATATCTCCTAAAAAGATATTTCACTGAAAAACGACGTTCGAAAACAAATTTAAAATTTTCCCATTTTCTAAGTCGACAAGGTCCTGTTCCCTTAAACACCCCCCTTCAGAGAATTCGAATTTCCTCCAGGCGAGTGCTACATGAAACTGAACCAGCTGCACGACGCAAAAAGGCACTTGAAGAGATCGATCGAGCTAACGAAAAACGAGTTACCGTACATCGCTCTAGCGAAAGCCTGCCTCCTGGAGGATCACGTTACAGAAGCGCGGGACGCTTACACCGCTGCTCTTGGGTATAAAGAAGCTTCCCCTTTTCCGCCCGCCTTCCCCGTCTAAATGTACTCCGGTGGTTAAACGGTCGCTTGACCTCGCGAGCGTCTCGCTGCGCGCGCGGTTTTAATTCCGCTCGAATGCTCCTTTTTACGATACAGAGTATTATGTTCCACCTTTCCGTCGCAAGGCGGCTATAGATCTCGCCTTTAATCGCCGTTAAAACAGCTACGAGGAAAACAGAAGATATTTTGTCACGGCGACGATTACAATTACGCTCGTCTTGCCTTCTTCAATAACGCGAGCGCGATTGCACGGCTCTTATAAAACAGTGGTTTCTTCTTTTTCATATCCACGAAGGAAAGCATTGCCTACTTCCCTTCAACAGTTGCTCCTCTCCCCGATTCATCTCGTCAATGCTCAGCGTCTATAACAGAGCCGTGCATTAACATTCTCTCGCGTTCTTAATTGGTGCTTTGGTACGCCCGGTTGACGGGTGCTTGTGTACACATGGTTCTGTTATACAACTCGGGCAGATCGTTTAAAGGAATCCATTAAAGCTATAAGGCGATTACCGGCGCGACAATTTACGTGCAAATGAATGGCATAAATACGAGAGACTCTCTTACGAGGCATACGAAGATGACCTCGGTCTCATATGATACACAAGATGTCCTGTAACTATCGCCGCAGGAAATTAAGTTATCCGCACCGTTATATAAAAACGTTCGTACCATGTATGTATGCTTGAAAGTGCAGGACTCAGAAATCACTGGACCGATTTCGATGAACCACATGCCAGGAGAATCCTTTTTTTAACGGAACTGCTACAGAGTAGTTACAAAATCCAAGTTTTACGCGCATTACGGGTATTTCGCTAGCGATTCTGTGAAACAGAAAACGTGGAAAATCTGGGAGAATTTAGTAGGAATGTTTACCAATGTACACGCGCACCGGAACGAACACGTAATCCCAATTTCTGTACAGCGAAACTTCATTTTCAGTCCCCGATTGTTCCGCGAAGAACAACCAATCTCCCTTTTACACTGTCAATTGCATTCTGGTACTATGTACGCCGACACATATTTGCCGGGCGACGAAAATGCTCGGAAAAATCGTGGAAAAATTCCCGTCTACCGATAATCACGAAAATTCGCGGCAACGTTCCCACCGTCTCATTTCCCTTCGCGTTCCGCAGGGAGAATCCAGAGAGCACCGAGGCCGCGACCGAGCTGGGGCTTCTCTACCTGAAAATCGGCGACGTGCAGCGGGCGTTCCAGCAATTCGGCGCCGCCCTGGCCCATTCCCCGAATTGCACCAAGGCGATCCTGCCGATCGCTTACGTGATCCAGGTGAGGCTGCGCGGGACTTTCGAGCACGCTAGGCACGACGTCGGTTTCGAGGGTTTCAAAGGATAGGGAGATTGTTTCTGCATAACGGATTTGCTTGGCGAACGGCAGGCCAAAGCCGGGATATGCACGCACTTCGTTTCGTATTCCTGGCTCGTCGAGTCTGAAGCTTCTAGCAATGCTACCGCAGCGTTTTTCGGTGGAGATAAATCTCTGCGGTATTTGGTTGGGCAGATGGGAAATTATATATGAAATCGGGATGGGGGATTTATGGTTTAATGGTTTCGCGGGTGCGTGGTAGACAGTGGAGATTCAGATATCAATGATGTGCATCGCGTAATGAGCAGTCGAGCGTGTATCTATGATTTGTATGATCATTTAATTTGTTTTCAATAACGTAAAGCTCCAGAGCCAAGCACGCGTGATATATTGTATTGGATGAGCTTGTTATACCACTGCGGGTAATATGTTAATGGAAAGTGTGTAACGAGTTTAGTAGATGCAGGAGAAATATAGATTTATAAATATATTTAAAGGTTTATAAATATTTTAAATATATTTACAGAATGCCTGGTTTGGGGGAAAGAAATTGTAATTCTTTGATTAACTTATGTTCGTTCGCTACCGCTAAGATCGCAAGATTCACGGTGTTATTCCAGCGAAAACCATTGTCGGCCAGAAGGAGATTCTCGCGTAACTTTAATTACCTCGATTCCAAAAGCTTCCTCAATAGGAACTCTCTCTCTCGCTAAATAAAACAATGCTCCATAGAACGAGCCGATGACCAGGGACAAAGTTTCCTGGATGGGAAGCATGTGCGCCATTCCTGCAATGTTCCTCGTGAATTTAATTAGCTACACTCGTTCCAGGGGGGAATGAATTCCCTTTATTCGATGAACTAAAACGCTGATGGTACTTTTTAGAATCATCAGGAGTACGACGTGGCGTTATCCAAGTACAAGGTGGCGGCGCAATCGATCCCGGAGTCGCACACCTTGTGGAACAACGTTGGAATGTGCTTTTACGGGAAGCAGAAATTCGTCGCGGTGAGTAAAAAACCCTTTCCACCGTTGACCTAATTGTATAACGTAATTCGACGGGCCATCGTCAAGGGATAGTCTTTTCCTTTCCTCTCGCGGTTCTTCTGAATCCCTCTGGAAGTTTAATCAGAAACTAGCTTCACGAAACTCGTTAATACAGAAAATAAGAAAAAAGGACTCGCAGAATTTTTAATTCACAGTTCGCGAGGTAAACGAGGAAGGGCGTTCAGCTCCCAGATTCTATATTCCAGATCAACTTCCCCGTCCAGCAATCGACACTTCAGCGTGCTCCAAAACAAGGCGCGATCAGCGCACCCAGTCGGATTCCACCTAACAAGGATAATTAATTTAAGATCCACTGAAGGGGACGGCGGCGCGTCTCGGCGACAGTGACGCACTTGCGTCGCCCAGGAACTCGATTAAGGGACACGACAGAGGCGCACAATGCGCCATTACGAGGGGGTGGGTATCGGTGAATGGAAATGATCCGCCGTATTTCTTAACGAGCGTCGCAGGGACCACCAGGGGATCCGTAGCAGCCAGCGATTCCATCTAGATTCAGCCTACAGCTCGGTCACGCTTAAAGAACAAGTGAAAGACATTCCTCCCCCTGTCTAACTTGCCAGGAATTAATCCAGGACGCCAGAAGAAGAAGATGAAGAAGAATAACGGCTTTCTTTTACGAAGCAGCCCGGCGAGGACTCGAGGGGTCGCGTTTGCCGAAGGGAACCCTTTCTCCTTCCAATTACGCCTACGTCCCGGCGAAATTCGCCCAAGGGAGGGTCGAAGGTGGCGCGATAAATGGAATTAAGTGGCCCGCGGTTATTGAATACTTTTCACGAACGGTAATAGATTCCCCGGGCGAGGGAAGACGGGAACGATCGAAGGGGAAAGCTGAGTTGCCTAAGGATCCGCGTTCGAGACGCGGGAACGAGGCCGCGCAGAAGTTTCTTAATCCACTTCCAGCGTTATTCGACGTGGTTGCTTGTTAGCGGCTCGAGACTACGGAGTTGAGTGGATTAAGCTTAAACCACGGCCTTAGTTACGTTGTCGTCGATAAGAAGCGCGAGGAAGTGGATGAGCAAAAATGCGACGTGCGAGGTCACGCCTCGTTTTTAAACCTCCGAGGAGTTAATTTTTATTATCAGCCCCGATCGACCCTCTTTCCCAACGTCCTCAGCGTCGTTTGCATAATCCAATTCCCAGCGAACGGCCCGCCGCGGTCGGTATTATTAACCGCGCCATTCGATCGCCTAATCGTCGCGCAAATTTACGCGGCACGGCCGCCTCGCGTGATTCGGCGGGCGCTGGTAATCGATCGCGCCCGCCCAATCCCTGCTGAATCGGTTCAACGGTCTGATCACTTCCAGGCGATTAGCTGCTTGAAGAGGGCGCACTACCTGAACCCGATGGCCTTCCTCCCGGCGTACAATTTGGGGATGGTCTTTCTCACCACGGGCCAGCCGGCGTCCGCGGCGATTTATTTGTGCGCCGCGGTCACCGCCGATCCGAAGAATCATATGCCGTATCTTCTGCTCGGGAGTAAGAGAACACCTACGCTTTCATTCATTTCCTTTGTTGTGAAAATTAGTGCTTTGTATATAGAAGTCACAAAAGTAATTAAAAAAAAAATACTTAGCGAAAGGTATAATAGCGAAAATTGGTAGATATAATAGTCTATAGTAATTCATACGACGTACCGGATTCCCGTCAACCGCAACAATCAATCGTTCTCTCTAGCAGTCGACACACGTCTGGAACGTGTCGAAACCTAATTGTTCTTTTTTCTACCCACCTATCGTTTACGTGGAGCTAATGTCCGGTATTAGGTGCCGTCCGGCGTTAAGGGAATTTTTAAAATAGGTATGAACATTTTTGTAACTATTCTTTTTCTGTAAAAATTCGAAGAGTGGTATAACGATTTTTGGGGGGAAACACTAGAATTCGAAAGCCGGTTTTTAAAGGTCTTAGAGTAGTTTCGAGCGCAGGTGCGACGCGCTGAGAAGTAAGTACGTAGACCGACTTACGAAGATGGAAGCGAACTTAAAACGACACCCTGTTAGAATCGCAAGCCCTCCAACCCCCGCCGCATTCAATTACCACCTGGTCATTTCTTCCTTCGCAAAGTAAATTCTACGGAGAGCACCAAGGAAACAAAGCGTGTCCGCGGTGGACTAGCAGGGGTTGGTGCGAAAGGGATAGGGGGACGAAAACACATCGCGCTGGCAGGGAGGAAAAACGGGGTGCTGCGTCATTGTCGCATAAGAAATTCTAATTCTATCGATTTCGGAGCTCGCGCGCTTCTTCCAATAAAGGGACACGTAGTTACAAGAATTTGTTGTTCGCAGCCGCCCTGAAGCGTCTGGACGACCTGGAGGGCGCGGAGAGGGTGCTGCAGAAGGCGCACGCTTTCGCGCCGCAGGACCCACTAGTACTAATTAATTACGCGATCGTTCTGGACGCATTGGGCAAGGCAAGCAGCGCCGTGGAATTTTTAACAGCCCTCAACGACATCACGGCGGTGATCGAGGTCGACGCGCAGGCAAGTGGCCGCGAACCGAAAGCTACTCCCTGGTCTTACTCTCCCCCGCCGTTTCCTCTCGCAGGTGACGCAGACGGCGAAGAGACTGTCGGCGAAGCTGCAGCAAACGTAGGCGTCCGGTAACGAGGAGGAAGGGGCCCTCGGCGTGGACGAAGTTTGAGACGAGTCGACTGCTCTTAGAAATCAAGCATCTCGCTGGAGGACTTCCGCTTAACGAAGAAAACTTCTCCGCGCGTCTATCCTCGGCTTCTCTGCCCTCTCATAGATTCTAATGAACGATCGATTTCCCGCGCAAGGTTGCTCCGCTTCTCCCTTCAAGTCGCTTGGAAAGGCGACCCAAGCGAGGTTCTACGAGGCGCCTTAGTTTCTTTAGAACACGCGTGTCAAGGATACCCAGTTACCTCGCCCGAGCTTTTCCGAAGGACCGTCTTACGGAAGTTTTTGCGCTCCCTGTGGACGGTGCTGTGGAAGCGTCGGGGATCCAAGGATTCAGGGGGTTGGGGAGCATTCGAGGGATAAGTCCTATCTTTGAGCGACAATTTCCTGTTCGTAATGCTTCTAAATCGAGGGAGACTCTAAGAGGACGCCGCAGATGTAATTAAACTGTTTCGGGAGCAGATTATGTACCTCTCGCGAGACGCCAGGCGAGTCGTCCTAGTTGTCTCTAAACGATCCATCGCGGGCGACACGAGCTTTACGTAATTCGTCTTAATTAAAAGTTGCGGCAACTTCGTCGCTCCATTCGTTGTTACTTAGTGACGGGAACTTTGTGTCCTACTGCATTTCCCGATCGGTTGCGCAGTGACTGAGGGCGGTAGCGGAGAATCACGGTAGTTTATCATCCCCGCCACCTTGGAACTCTGGATCTTATGAAATATTCCAATACTATTATGTCTGTTAAATTATGTACCGTCTAGAATATTTATTCTTGGAAAGCGACTGCTTCGGAAGGAAGTCTGAGCTTCCAGACGTCACAGAAAATGTAGAGTACCCACATAGACGATCACGTGGATGTCTTTTATCAGAGATTTCCCTCGCATCGACAAGCATATCCTGTCGCACAGAAAGCACGGCAAGAGACGTTTGAAAAGCTCGGCCAGCGAAGTCACCGTAAAAACGCCCCGGGCAACCGGAAATCGACGGCAGAGATCAGCCGGACATTGAATGGAGCAATCTAACCCGATACCTTTAAAATTGCATTTTAGAAGCTCCCGAGCTGGGCCTTTCATCTTGATTTAATAAGAAGGGAGGCTTGGATCCCCTGCTAGACCGAGTAATTATAGTTGGCGGGTCCTCTAATCATCTCGGACAAAGGGAGCCTGATGCTATGCTCTCCCGTTTCGCCTAAAGCGGGACTCTTGCGATCACTTTCCTTGCAAAGGAACTCGCGCCCTTGTTACTCGCCCTCTGCGCGAACGGTTTGTTATGTCTGGAAATAATGTCTATTCTTAAAGAAGCGTGTTTCTATTCTGGAGCTACAAGGAGTCTAAGTAAATGAAGGGACTGAAGAGATAGGTCAGGCGTGTCTAAGCTGTATCCAGGCGCAGAGAGCTCGGCCGACCCAATCGTACTTAGCGCGGATAATTAATTTGCAGCCCCTCGAAGGCGTGCTCGCGTGCAGCTCCTCGCGGCGCTGAGGGGACTCAATTACAAGAGCGACAGAACGATGCACCAAACGCAAGCGGAGCGGGCAGGAGATGCAAATGTTCTCTCGGCGTGACAAAGGGGCGCCGTCGATGCGTAGCTTCGCCTCGCGGAGCAACCCCTCCGCGCATAATCGTACACAGGTGTACCAAAATTCCAGCTAGCAATCACGGATGAGTGGAAATCTCGCGGGCTCCCCAGGTGGAATAATCCAGTTGAGAAGTCGGCGAATTTTTCCACCCCGGGGGCTGCCGAACAACGCTGCAAACAACGCTGCAAACAACTCTGCAAACAACGCTCGTCGCTTCAGCGAGTTGGACGGAGTTCGCGGACACGCGAGATTAATGTATTCAAGCTGAGAATCAGCCGACTGTGCCCCACATTAAATTCGACGGGCATGGCGTCGAGTGTGTTTAACGTAGTCTGCGTGGGTCGGGGCTGCATATCATTACGAAGTGATCAAGCGCGACGGGCGAACAAACGAGGCGAGCCGGAAGGTGGGAGGGTTGAGGAGAAGCCCATGGGAGCGGCGAATAAAATGGCAACCGAATGTGTTTGCATGTTCGAGGCGGGTGGAAGGGCTCGCCTGTCGCTAGTCGACCATAAGTCAGCCTCCGTCGAGAGTCTCGCTTTCGCCCTCTTCGCGCGGTAAAAGGGGAAGTTAATAGGAGACGACGGCTAGGGGATGATGGCTCTGCTTGTATCGCGCGAAGTGACGCACACTTCTAATTACGATGGAATGCATTACGCAATGAAATGTAATACAGCTTTCTATTCCCGCGCGATGCTACGAGGCTTTGGAGAAGCGAGAATTTAACTGAATCGGGGCGATTGTTGAAATAGTGGAGCGAGAAGGAAAGAGGGAAAAAGTGGCCAGAGAAAGTGAAGCCAAGAGAAATGAGTTTTCGCGCCGCGCTTTTTCTCGTTTTTGCGTTCACTTTTAGAGGTGTCACGGTCAAAGCGGGAAGCCTCGGCGAGCGGGTGAAAATGAAAGCGCGATGGCACGCTGGAGGTGACGATGTTTAAAGCGGAAGGTGAATAGTCAAGCGAAGTTTTGTAGAGGGATCGATCAGAGAATGTAGGTATGTCTCCGCGATACACTTCTTCCCTTAATTGCCACCCTGTATCGAAGATTGACACCACTTTACCAGCACTTTGGTTCGAAAATATTTACAAACTGAATAATAAAAAGACAAATATTTACTCACTGCATCGCAGAACAACGTTTCTGTAGAATAGTAGAGCTTTCACTGTGGCTCCCACTGATCCTCCAATAATATTGGTGGAGAATCAGCTGGTTTTGGCGTGATTGGTGGTGGCGATGATAGAAACTGTCGCGGGGACTCCATTGTGCGAGATTTTTTTATCAGGGGTCGAATGAAACTGTTAACTTTTATGAATAAGAGTTATTTATGGAACTTTTAACGTTCAAATCATTTCTTTTCTGTTTTAAAATAACTTTGTATATTAACACTTTAACCTTATTGCAAGAGTTCAGTTTTTTAATAGTTATTTTATGTTCGATTAGTAAGAGTTCTGGAGGATCGTTTACTTTTGAACAAATATTTAAGGGTGAAAGATAAAAGTTAGGAATATAGTTTTTTAATTAGTATTATTTGATGAATTTGAAGCAGGGTAAATATAGAGGAGGAAGCACATTGTGATCTTTTTATAGATCTCAACTTCAGATCTATCTATCCCACAACATTTTCAGGAAATCTGTTTGTTACATCTTTAATTTCTTCACAGCAGAATAAATGTACCTGTTTAACTGGAATTTTTCTTCTACATTTAAGAAAATAAAAAATTCCTCGTTTACACAAAAATGTATGGATTAAAGTTTCACTTAATACCCTGCATTTTATACCAGTTCTTTCGGAACAGAAATCCATGACTTTACAGTTGCTTAATAATTCGTTAAAAATTTTAACACTTTCATTCGACCCCTGCTCCTCATACAATTGCACAACAACCAGCAAGCAGCTCCACAAGTTACAGGACAGCGAATAAGAACCGCGGTATCAGGAATCCCCATAAAAGGGAGCCCGGAGTGAGAAACCTCGGAGGATCGGTGTTGGCAGAGCTGGTTAAGCGGCCGACCAGTACGCAGAAGATCCGCAAGATCGTGGGTTCGAGTCCCGTCGCCCGAGGCCCATCTTTCCCATGGCTCCCGAAAATATAGGAATTGCGAAACCGATTCCTGCAGAACTATGCGTTACACTCGGAAGATTGTATCCTCCATATCGCGTTGAGGGGACATTACAGTGTTCACATTCTGATTGCTGTCTGGCAGCCGAGCTTTATCCTCCCCGTTTACCCCGACGCGTGCTTAACATTGACCTTTCCTATCTCTCCCTTAGTCACTGTTTGCAATCCGGCGCCTCTATTTATCACCGATTGGCCGCAGTGCGCTCGAGGGCGTGCCAGTGAAATCCGGGGCTCCCCCAGTGCGCCTCCTTCAAAGTACCAAGATGTGCCCGAAGGCAAAACTTGCTTCATACATTCCTGGATCTCCTGGGATTCGTAAAGACGACCTCGTAAATCCGGACGACCCGAGTGACCGACGACTAACGGTCACAGGGCTAGTTCCACAGCCTCGAGTTCACGATGCTCGGGAGGAAATTGCGTGTTTGGGACGCGAGGATCCGCCGACAGGCTCTACAAAGGACGATAAACATTGGAATGAATGGTAATCAATAGGCGAACGTTTATTCGTGGTCTATGCAGCAGCTCGTCACAATGCGTGCAACCGGGAGACAACGGGCTGGACCTTCGGCTCGGGCTCATTAGCCGTAGCTCCGCCACATTGCCCTCCCGCGTAAAAAATAATACAAGAACCAGTCGTTATCGCTACGGTCACCTGTGCACCTCGTGTTAACACGTTTACGCGGGTCACACTGTTCCGTATTATACTAGACGCGGCGTGACGAGACTCGCGGTAATGTTTCGAGTGTTTACGCTCCGCTGGTCGTCACTCTTAATTAATACGGCGATAGCCGGCTATCGCGCGGGGCGCGTATAAACCGGCGCCGAGTTTATCGCGGGTGATAATGATTCGTTCGTTGTCGAGTGTTGTGGTAGGTATCGATTTTATGAAAAATACGGGCCACGTTTCTCCCTACCCGTCGCGCTTAACGAGCGTTTTGTTTGGCGAGGTTTTAATTATTCAAAGGATTGGGAATTTGTCGAGCAAATGAATCGCGGCCGTTGTCACCGGCGATATTCCACTGGGCTTCAGAAACGGTGGTTTCTTTAAAATTATCGCGACGCGTGACAAATAAATAAAGGGGGCATCCAGCCTGCCCCCGCGCTTCTAATTCGACGCGATCGTTGCCGACGATCTGTATCGCTGACCGAGTATATTAACGATTATATGAGCACATTCTATAAAACACGCGCTACAGTAGAGATACAAAAGCCTGGCGACTTGCCGACTAACGCTAGCCCGAGCAATGCGGATGAGAGAATGGAAATGAAGTAACGTTACCTCCTTGAGCTTCGATTAAATCTAAATTGCGGCCGAGCTTCGTCGCCGGTTCGGAGAAGACTCAACCTCGGATCGGGTTCCTAAAAAACAGGATTGTTTTCCTTTCCGCCCTAAAAAAGGCCCGCGCAAGCTGAAGCACGTTGGGACGCATCGGCCCTCAGGTTCCATGAAACTTGCATCAGCTCCTCCGCGTTACCGATTCCCGGTAGCTTGCGATCTGATGCTGAATCGCGTAAAGGCAATCTACACGCGTGGTAACAAGTGTCACGAAGCCTGAAAGTCGATATCGCTGCCCATCCGCGGCAACAGCTCCTGAACTGGAACCCGGATCGATCCCCAGCTTCCTACTGAGGCACGAGCTTCCGATACCAGTCCCCCGGCAGAGCGCACAGAGTGTTTGTTCACTTTATTCACCCATCGAAAACGATGTCTCTCCCTTTCCTATTGTCACGCGCGATTCTTCGCTGCTCGTCTATCGCGCGACAATGCAACGGCAAATATCGACCGACCCCCTTTCGATGTCTGCGAAAGAATGCACCAATAGGTACGTCGGTACCGATCGAGGTAATCGGGTTGCCACTCAGGAACGCAGTATCTCCTTGAGAGCTCGATGAGATTTAAAACCGCGCAGGATTCATTTCCATCACGCTCCATCGACTTCGAACAGTCGAGCGTTGTTATTCCCATTTATGCAGAGCTTTCAGCATCGGTCGGTTTAATTCTGTGCGTTATTAACCCTCGAGTGGCAGGGTGGGGAAAGTATGTAAAATTGTTCTTTGGCATTGAATTTCAGTTTGGGACGATGGAGCAATCGACTTTGTGCATCAAAGAGGAGGAATTCTGTACCAGAAGCTTCTAAGAAAAGTGTCGAAGATCGACCAGATTCGAATAAACTCCAATGCAATTAAACAAGACAGATATCTTCCTCCTCAAGGCACCCCCAATCCCATCGATCGTTCGAAACGAATGCACCACCTTGCCCTTCGAGGATAATAAATAGCCGAACGTTCGAGGAAAATAAATAGTCGAACGTTTGAATTCGAGTTCGTCTAGGGTGGTCCAGTTTCTAAAGACGCGTGGTCTTCGGACCCTTCCGCCTGAATCATACATAGGTGCTCTGGACGTCCGTCTGCTGCGTGGCGGGTTGCCACTTCATCATGATCCTGGGCTTGAACAGCTGCCCGAACGTGGTGCGGAACTGCCTGGACATGGAGCAGTAGAGGATGAAGTTGATGGCGCCGTTCAACAGCGCCAGGATGTCCATCACCTCGCCGAAGTTGTGGTAGCAGTTGCGGAAGAAGCAGTCGCCCAGGACGCCGGACAAAAGGCCCAGGACCCCCTGCGGGATCTCCGTGACCAGGAACAGCAACAGCACCGCCACCAGCATCTTCGTCGTCCTGTCCGTCCTCTTCTCAGACTTGCTGGGCGTCCTGGACGCCACCCCGTTGCCCATCGGGGCCGTGCATTCCCACTGATTGTAGTTCTTCAAGGCCTGATTTCGGCTCTTCGCCCTGCAATTGAATCCAGCCCGGTGATTTGAAAAGGCGCCCTCGATACGGTGTTCGGTATCTCTTGTGGAATAAAAGAACTGCAGGGTGAGGGGACGCGCGGGTTTCGATGGGAGGAGGAGATGCTAAGCAGATGCGGGTGGATCGTGGTGTTTTTTTGTTTCTTATCTTTTGTCTCCCGTGTTTGGCGCGCTGCGGAACGGCGCGCGTGAAAAATTCAAGGTGAAGATTGTTGGGGAGCGAGCGTGGAGGGTGGAGGTGTGGGATATGTAGCTTGAACGTGACATTTTCAGTTCAAGGTTCGGTGGGATTGGACCAGCGAGGACGGGATTGAAAGAGACACGAGCTGGGGTGTTCTTGGTTGCTATGGGTATTGCTCGCTGGCAAGAGTCACCTGTAAAGAGCTTTTATCAGCCAGCAGCTGATAACGGTGAGAATGAGGCAGGGCAGAAGCTTCACGACCACCCCGAGCACCCAGAAATTCAGCTGGTAGAAGAAGTCCTCGTGCTGCGAGTCATTCGCGTCGACGGTGTAAGCGATCCTGGGGGTTCCGTTCACCTTCATCGTCTGCTTCCTTATCTAGCAATTAAGGGTTCGTCTGTTTATCGGGACGACGGGAACTGGACGCCGCCGCGCGAAGACTATTCGTTCCAAACTCGCGAATGAAAATGAAAACAGGCCAAAAGCTGTAGGATAAGTTTGGAAGTGATTTTAAAGAAACTTATGAACCTTATTAAAAATGTAACATAAGGTTCTTACGATATGTATAACGAAGAACAAAAAAACAATTATTCTAGATTTTTTTCAACAAAATATGGCGGCACAATAGCCGCGCAGCAGCCAACACGTATTTTCCATTTCAGTCATTCCGCGGTGGAATTTTTCTCGTCCACGCCGGTGGGTCTGGAAGACAAAGACAAAAAGTCTTGTAATTTACACATTAAATACTAGAAAAATACCCGAGATGTCGAAAAAATATTGATTTCTGAAGAAACAGCGAGTTTTCTTTCCTCATCTAAAAAAGGGTTGTTTTCAAATGCTCGCTATTCCTTAAAAAATCAATACTTTTCGAAATCTTGGGTACCTCTCTAGTATTTAGTGTGTAGATTACAAAACCGGAGTGGTCGTGAAAAAATTCCACCGCGGAATTTATATTATGCTCCATTTCTAATAAAGTTCATCTTTAAAATCACCTCCACTATTATCCTACCATTTTCGTCCTATCATCGTGGCGTTACCCCTTAAATTCCACACGGGGGTCTAGAATCTAACGGTAGCGAGGGGTCTGTTGATACCCTAGATTCTAGTAAAGTAGACTCGCGAGAGCAGAACTTTCAATCGCTTCGTACGAACGGCATCTGCGATTACAGACGAATGGCGAAGTTACAGAAGAAATCGGAGACTCACGCCAAACACGAGGTAGCTGGGTGCACAGGCCACGAACGGCGCCAGAAAGCTGCTCCACAGGGCCATCGAGCAGCGGGCAGCTGTGCACCACGCATGATTGTACTGTGGGAACCTGTAACAATAACACAGCAAGCGTGCAGCAACACATTTCAGCCTGATACTCTCGCGGAACTCTTATAGGTACAAGCTTTTCTAAAATTTCCCAGAACACATTCCTCTCCCTCTAACGTTTCGCAGTATCCCCATTTTCAGTTTTCAGTAGCGTTCGTTTCATTCGAGCTACGTTGGAAAATACCCGCGGGAAAATAGCTACCGCACCATCGCTCCGTCGCGGTAAACGTGCACGCACACAGCTTCGCGAAATTAAACATTCATTTCGTGGCATCTAGCAACGCTGATACGCTGGAATACTTTAAAGCGATTGGTAACAACACTGGCGGAGGATGACAACTGTGACGAAATTTCATCTGTGTTTTTTCGCATGAATTATCGATTAACGGGAAGACATCGAGCTCTTAATTCCACTAAACTCCCCCATTGATCTAGCTTTCGAATTTCACGAACCGCCCACCCAGTCACCCACCGATGGAAATTGAAATCCCCGTTTACTCACAGCACTTCGTGTCCCCGGTCTTCTAGTGCCCCTGGCCGGGGATGGCAACGGAAGAATTTCATTTGAGTGTGTTTATTTACTTCGATGAGAGTGTTTATTTGGACACTGGACTTTCAATCCCCGCAAGAAAGAGGCATTTTCTATGCCCCCGTTAGCATAATTTTAGTGCCCCACTGTCGCGTAAGATTGAAGGGATCAATCTGTTAGCAGTAGGGGAGAGTCGGGCAGTAGTTTTTATTGTTATAACATGGGCGACTGTTGGTAAAAATGGTTATTACTAAATTTTACATAGGTTTATATTGAAAACGGGACTTTCAGCCCCGCCCTACCCTAATTTGTAGTAAAATTGTGTTTAATAATAGCGGATAAATAGTTTTTCTTAAATTGTATCATAAAGATTAATATGTAATTCGCAGGAATAAAAACATTCCGATTTGCAGCGAACGAAGTATTCACCCTCTGTCGTGGATAAAACCGATATTCTTCAAAGCGATACGAAACAGATTTTGAAATAACACCCCCGGCGCGTAAATGAACAAATGGATTTGATTTTTCCCTAGATTCTTTGTCCTCTTTTTGTCTCCGTTAGCTTCACCATTACATGCGCTCGTCGAGGTCGCCTCTGCACCTTTCTGCCGGCGATATTAAAGGTACAAGAGCTCCATGGTTGCCGAGCTTTACGCAAACTCTCTGCCGGTGTCAGCCCCCTGAAAAAAGCTCGCGTGAACCGAATAGTCGTTTCGAGCATTGGGTTCGATTTCCCTTTAGCTTCGGCTCTGACACGCTATCGTGGACATCTGAACGACCTCTGTTTCGAGTAATCAGACTCTGACAACTTCTCGACTGCGTCGAATTAATCGTTCAAAGGGTTGCGCGCGGGCAAAATTGCCTTCCACTTTATTAAATTCACTGCATCCATTTCCCACACACCCTCCTATTATTAGAAATTTATTCCTTTTAATATACCTTCTCGGTCGTATTCCACCTCCTTTAACCATAGTGTTCGTTCTTTCATCATCTCACGCTTTCCTTCAGAATTCCACAATCTCTCCTCCATTTCTTTTTGCTACCTTTCTACCTCCTCTATTTATTTTTTTCTCTAATGCCTGCTTATGAATAAATATGATTAACTAGTGCGCATATTGTGTTAAATATCTCACAGGGTCTTTTAACTGTTTAGAGTTCTTTATGGAAGGATATAATAATTTCTTCTAAAGTTTACTTGTTCAGTTACCCATTCAATTCTTGATTCTGCTGTATTCTTGTTACCAGTTATATTTCATTTTGTTCGTGGTGTTTCGGTGGATATCAATCTCGCGTGCCGTAATCTATTTCAATTTGCATATTGTAAACAATGGCGTCTACCCGTACAAGGAGACAAATAGGATAAAAAATTTATTATTCATATTTTTCCACGAGGGGGAATATCGACGAAAAAATATCGACAAGCGGAGTTCCGAAAATCCTGTACCTACCTATCCAGTCTGCCTGATTGATGCGCGATTGACGCATGTCGAGCTTCTAGGAATCGCGTGTTCCCTGCGTCTGACTAAAACCGAGGCTGTTCTACTGAAAACGGGCAGCGCCTCCAGGCGCTGCCTGTCGCTGGCTCTACATCCGACAACCCGCAACACCGCTGTCGCAACACTTATGCGCGCACGCAAGAAATAATAATTGTTTTACACTCTGAACAATATCTCTCTGGTCTGTTCAGTTTATGAGGATCCCTCGTAAACGAAAGGGCACCCCGTTTCGCCAATTTATCATTAGAAAATCTCGTTACCGTTTAATTGCGTTCGAGCACTCAACTAGGAGCGCATAATTCCGTTATTCAGACAGTTAACGTTAGGTGTTCCTGCTGTATTGAGAGTTGACGTGGAAAACCAGATGCAGTTAACGATACGCTTTATCGCAGAGCGGTGACGGCAGGATACGTGGCCATGGGCGTAGCCCAGGAGGTGCTCGTCCCCTCATGGTACCGGAAAAAAATAATAAATTGGTCGTAGTAAATTAAATCAATTTACCTATATGGTAAACTGTACTAATGCTGGCACTGCACTAATCATTGGCACTCCTGATTAAAAAGTCAAATATTAAGAAGCACAAGCTTAGAAAGTACTTTTTTACAATTTCTTCTTTTTCTATCACAACAACACTACAAAGTCCAGTAGTTGAACTAGACATTTTACATCTGGCAACACCACAATGTGGAACAAAGGGCTGAGTTTTAGGTGTTTTCTAAAAATTTTGATAAGGGGTAGCTAACTATATTTTGTTGCTTTATAACTAAATAATGGATTGAAATGCAGATTTACTAAGTGTTGTAGGTATTTAATAATGAATGAAATAGTCTGTTTAAACACTTTAAACTTTGCTTTTAACTAAATATGTTTTCCTATACAACCTCAAATTTTAGGGTGCCAATCATTGTACTTTTATGCCTATTTTTGTTTTTCATCGAATATTTTTAAAATAAAAGACTTAACAGGTAATCGAGATATTTTATTGTAATAAGAAATCCATAAACATTTATAATAACTGAAAATCAAAACCATACAAAAGCTTCAGAAAAAAATATAGACATTCCAATTGGGATTTCGGCTTACAATTAGGGTGCCAATCATTGTACAGTTTACCCTATAGGGTAACGCATACAGTTATTGACCCCTATACAATGATTGACACTCTTCCCCCAAAAAGTAGGAAATATAATATATTGCTTCTTTTATATAATAAAATATATCTATATTTCAGTGGTCCAGATATTTTTCTTCCGAATGGTGGGAAACCACTTAATCGTTTATTCTAAAAATACGGTCGATATCTGAATTATTTTATTTCAAATGGAAGGCAAAATCTTTACACAATCCACAAAAAAGGAAAGTTTCTTTCAATCAATCTCAAGAAAGTTTGGACCAGAAACCATAAGAAATCTCAAGGATCTTTCTAATCAAAGAACTCACCTCCTTAAGATAAGTAATAGGAAACTATTTTTACTAAAATGCAGAGCAAAAAACATAATACCGAAATTCATTGCAATATTAACTGACCGAACCAGTGCGCCGAAACCACTTAATCGTTTATGTAGAGATGAACATGAATCAGTCACGGTAATAACTCGAGCGAAGCCGAGATGGGGCATGCTACTTACGAAATAAAAAGAAATTAAATTCTGAAGTACACAAGGGACCTACAAGTGCACGTACATAAATTCAAAATTGGGTTTCACTATTTATTCCCTCGCTGAATAAAATCCTGGCTACAGCCCCGCACGTCGGGCGTTGATATGCGCGAGGGAAATGCACGTTTCACGTTGCGCTGAGGGGAAATGCATAGGTAAACGTTTCTTGCACGGTGGATTTCTTTCGTTGTTTGCCTGCCGTCTCATTAGCAATGAATAAGGGTTACTCCTTCGTTGGATAATGCGGAATTGTCGCAACGGTATGGTTACCGTTTCCTGCGGAAATTCCCGTGGACTTCTTTGTAACGTTCCGCCCATTATTTTTCTCCAGCTTGTTACGAAAGACTTACGAGCGTCATTTGCTTGACTTACAGCGAATGGAAGGAGGAGTCGCATAGGAAATATATTCCGAAGGATCCTCCTTTCACAAAGAAGGCCAACCGCGAGCTGCACGCGATTAGCCATTAATTCGAAAACCTTTAAATACTACAATTTGTCACGAATGGGTAGATTATACGATGCAACGAATTGCGTCGGAATAATCCAAGGATGCGCTACTTGGTCGCCGGTCTGACTACGAGTGGCTTCTTCTACTGCGCGGCGAGTAAAGGTATTATTCTACCGCGCGGCACGAGAGCTCATTAAACGATCTAATACAATAACACCGGAACAATATTGTAATGAAATACTCTAGGTAACTACGCGCGGGCCGCAACGGCGGTCTGTATATAATCGACCCTCTTCACTGAATATTTTTGGTAGAATTCATCGGGTTGCCGGAGGCGATGCCAATTGAATAATAACGCGGTGAAATACTCAGGGGCAACGGTGCACGAACCGTTTAGACTGCCGTCGGAATAATGAAAGCCGATTTCGCGGCCGAACGGAAAGCAACGGAAGGAACGCTTCGAGAAATGCGACCGGCTTCGAATACTCGCAGTTAACAAGTTTCGCTAATTGGATCTCTGCTTCGTGCAGAATATTTGTTACTCAGATATTCGAACTGGCGAGTGTGCGGGGTTAACCGTCCAGCGTTCTATTTTCCCCTTGGAGATCGGCATACATCCGCTGCGAACAAATTTCAAACTCGCCGGCAGGAAGTTCGCGCCCGTCAGAGTGGAGGGGCGCGAGTATCATCGTTGGTTAATTGATCCGTGAACGTGAATTTATTTAACGACCGCTGTTCACGCATCGGGCAGCGATAAATTACGACATTTGTAAATTCCCTCATGGCCCCCCGTCGGCCACGAAGCGTGTTTATTCTCGGGGGCATCGAGTTTATCCGGGAAAGTAGGGGATGGCCTGTAATCGACCAAATAATCTTCAGTATTTTATGAATATTCGCGCGCGGAAGACGGGTATAATAAGCGCAGCTATTGCTTATTAGCGAAATGAAAGTATGTATATCGCGTGCCTGAGCGACGTGAAATATTCCAACGGTTTTACCTTCCTGCGTTGCACGAGGGGTTTATATTTATACCGAAGCCAGAGGTTGAGGGAAATAAATGCAACAGATGAGAACGACGGAGGGCCCCGCTTCTCGCGAGTCGAAACCATGATACCGTTTCTCTTGGAGTAAAATTGCGAATTAGCTGTATCACGGCTGTTCGTTTATTGTTCCCTTTTCCATCCAGAAGTGTAATAACTGTTATCTGTGGGCGCATTGTTGCTGCTCGCCCCTTTTAACTAAATAATATGCCCTTGCCGACGTTTCGCCGTTCTAGCTTCGCCCTGGCTAAATACTTCTCTATTGCAGAGCCCTCCCAGAGGGAATGCTCTCGTTTCCCTTCCTTTTGTCAGCGATATGCTTCACAACAGTGACGAATTTCAGGGAAAAGGCACAGGTGGCAAACGTTCTGAGGGGCCCATTTTTTATATCAAAGTGAAGAGGTAGTTTACTAAAAACGGGCTAAGTGTAGTAGTACAGAAAAAAAATATAATTTTAATAAAATCATAATTTTATAATATAATTTTGATAAAATCATAATTTTATTTTTTTGAGGATGGGGCCCTGGGGGCCCTTACTTCAATGATTCCCAACGAACGCAACGTTACATCGCAAACATGCCCTTGATGCGTTTCGAGAAACAATCAGTGCCACGGACGTGGAAGAGAGTGGGGAAGTGTGACAGAATCATGCAAGAACCACGACGAGAGATTTCAATCCAAGCGGTGAGTTGAGGAGAGGCATCCACAGAATTAGAAATTCGCACTGTTACCACCCTCGCTGCCTTCGCAAACCCACTCGAAAACTGTTGGCAGACTACTGAAACAGTGATTCCGTGTAGCATGCAGAAGTACAAAGTGGAATCCTGTTTTCCACTGGTTTGCTGGAGGACGCTCCGCTGCTCCGACATCCTCGCGCAGGTTCAATATTCACAAGGCACTCCGGAGCGTCCCGTTGATTTCATAAAAACGAGAGAAGACTGAGCGCCGATGCGTGATTTAATTTAGAAGTGCCGAGCACGGGACCGTTTCTCCGCGCCTCCACACCTCCCCCCACACCCCCCCGCGGGGCGTCACGCAGATGCCTTATTTGCCCCGGCAAATGGCCGGGCAAAGTCGCGCGGAAGCATTCCCCGTTAAAGGGAAATGTAGCTGCAGAAACTGCGGCGGGGGATAACGATGCGTCTTGTCAGTGGAATCGCGTTGCTTGCGTGTACCCTGCTTATCATACGAATAGCCGCCACTCAATTCAATCTATTGGCCAGATGCTCCACGAGCGGCGATATTCAAGTGCGGAAGTGGAGATTAATTAAGAAGAAGCTCAGGAGAGCGCAATCGCTTGCTTAAGGGGACTAGGCAGTCGTTTCCCGTGAAAAATACTTTCCTTGTAATGCATTTGTAAAAAAAATAGAAGCAAAGCCAGATGTAGGGTGGATGTACCAGTAACTGAACACGTACCAGTGAATGGACATTTTTTATTAAAAGTAATCAAATAAGTAATTAAAATACGCAACTAATTAATTAGGGACCTCTTCTAATTTCTTGCTTCATATCCAAACAATTTTTGCAACACGTGGAATAAATCGCGCTGCAAAGATAATTTTATAAAAGTGTTCATTCATTAGCCATAAGTGTTCATTTATTGGTGCGTTTACCCTATATCCTTTTACCTTATGTTTAAAAAAAATGTTGATATGAAATATACGTGTGCTTTAAAAATGGCGGTGCTGACTGTTAAACATTTTAACGTTCTTTTGTGGTTTTGCTGTAATATTGGTATTAAAAATTTACGTAATCCAATTTCAAGCTGTGATTCTGGTTTGTGACATCTGTAGTTTCCCGCTGAACCAATAAAAACTGTAATTAAAACAGAAGAAAATTAGAAAAATATAGGCTGAATTATTCTGCCGGAGTTTTCCCAGTCACCGTTTAAAAGTTACCACTTTAATGGCCACAATGCGTCAGCCAAAAAATTCAACTATTATTTAACATTATTTATATTTACCACGGGTAAAAAAACTATTCCGTTGAAAAATTCATATTCCATTTGCAATATGTGTTACCGCGAACAGTGAAGTAGAGAAGTCTAGAAATCCTGAGTCCGAAGGTCGAATCAATTGGGACGATCTAATTATATCCGACACCTTCAGATGTCTACAGCCTAATAGGCCCCCTCGACGTGATCGAATTCGATCTTCAATTAGGTGCGACCAGAGTCGAAAGTGGGATACACGTGTTGGTATCAATTTCACAGTGGCAGACACACACAAACACCGCCCACGCCGAATGGCTTGCTCGTACGTTGGGAATTAAACTAATCCCACCGTGGGTCACGAACATTGTCCTGCGGCAGGAAGGGTGGGGCTGTTAAGCGGACATCGTGACATAATACCGTGCAAGGTTCCACGTAGTCCGTTTCTACGCTGAGTATATCGGTTCGTGTAATATAAAGGCATCGTATCTCAAAATCGATATGATAGGTACGCGGCACAGCTCCATCGTCAGATCGGAATGTCTCACTTTATACGTTATACTTCACCCTTTTAATAACATTATTGGCACGAGTCTCGCCCCGCATTTACCAGTTAAAGAGAGGAAAGATTCTCGACTAAAGATGCGACGCGATTAGACATGAGAGGGTCACCTTTTGCACTCACATTGCCTGCACTGAGACTGGGTGTTGCTCCAAGCGCGGTCTGAATTCACGCCAATTACACCCTCGGTTTTCCCTCCAGCGTGGGAAAATATGATTGTGGTATCAAGCTAAACGGTCCCCTCAAGCGTGCTCTGCTTTCACCCTCGCGAATAAATATTCCCCCTGTCCTCGTAGAGCTCGCGCGCGGTGGGACAAATTGCACTTTTTTTCTGTCAAAATTGTGGAACTTTTTATAGGAATAAGATAGAGGGATGAATGTTCTTGGAAGGTAAAGCTAAGATGTTACTGAATAAAGGAAAAATATTGAGCTAAGTATTGACTTTGAGAATCTTAACTAATCTTAATTTTTAAACCTCAAGTTAATTGAATAGAGCTGTAGTGGTTTGTGTATCACTGGTAACAGTTATCGTCGCGTTTCTCTGATTTCGGTGCGTCGGGATTTAACAGGAACGGGATGGAGGGGAGGGTGTACAAGCGAAACGAGGAATTGACGAACGAGTCATCGAATCAAACGTATAGATTCACGCGCTCCGCTTTCAGTGGGAAGCTTCAAAGCCGTTGCCGATCGGGCTAATAACGGAAGTTGAATCGCAATGCAGAAAGGAGTGAAACGCGATTCTGCGGTGTGTTGAAAGAATACCACGCGCGATTTCAATGCTGGAATACTCGATCGCGAATTTCGCGGGTCACAAGCAGCCAATGCAGAGTTTTCGTTTCAAGTACATTTTTTCTGAGAATCTGCCGTAAACACTGTTTGGTTAGGATCAATGTAAATTCCTGGAATAATCAGCGCGATCCACTTTTACGACGTCAAAAGCGAAAACAACCGAAGCATCGAGCACTCGTGACCCAATTACACAACTCCCGATCCAACGATTGCCGATTTTACGGAGCGCAGGGCTTTGACAGGCTTTATTAAGGGGGTATAACCGTTTGAACGCTCGGAAATGATGTATATGTTGTGGATTTTTTTACAACCAAACGGTTTCATGAAGATTTTTCATTTTTTCTATGTTTATATAATATTATAAAGTACTTTAAAAAAAGTTTGAGTTAAGAAATAATTAATATTAAGAAGTTATGAATATACGATGAAGAACCTTCATTTTTACACGCTTGCGAGGTGGCCCTCAAAAGGTTTGTATCTGATATCTGAAATAAAAGAATGAAACATTTTTTATATAGCTATACCGATTTTGGGAACACTGTTTCGAGAAAAGTGCGTTTACAGTTTTACGTTAGATGCTATGCTATGACATGCTACGATTTAAAAAATTAGCTTCGCTACATTCTTGTGGAACCGTTCAGCATAGCTTACTTTTGCCGCTGCTTAAATCCCAGAAACTTCAGGAATTTTACGAATTTAAAATAAAATCCTTTTAACCACGTATTCCTAAAAGGTTGAACATCCGAAAAATGAAATAAAACAAAAAATCGATTTTTAGACCGGAACCTGCTCTTAAATAGAAAGAGAGGAACATGGGCAGTTACTTAACATGTATGAAAGAATGAAAAGCATAACAAATTTATGCATTTTCACACTTGTAGTAGAATCACAAAAGATGCAATGTTATAACAGGATAACTAAAGCAAATTTAAAAAGTGTAATTAAAACAAATATAAAAAAGAGTGCATTGAACATGGAACTGAAAACTTTAGCTGTTAGCGCTGTTTAAAAACAGGTACCTCTTAAAGAAGGAAAAGGACAATATTGTTTGCATTTTGACGCTTGACAGGATACTTAAAGCAAATGTAAACAAAATGTTCCAAAAACATGCCAATATTTTTCCACTTTGCGATAGCACAGATAACATAAAATAAAAACTCAGAGATGTTGCTGCTGCAGAGGGTGAAAAGCTACGAAGAAACCCCGCAAGACCACGCATTGCATTCTAAGCGATTAAAAGAGAATTTCATCTCTACTCTCCCAACTGCTGAAACTGTAAATAGCCCATCCTATTAACAAAACGAGCACGCCCGGCTGGCGCATAATCGTCGAACAGAGGCGACGTTTCCTCCACCGTCGTCGCGGATAATCGTGGATAAAGGCCAGCTTACTGGAAACGGAAATGTACTCCTTCGCCTCGCAGTGGCGTTTCCGCGAGAAGCCCGGCGTCCCCAATTAGCGTCCATTCTCGCGCTATTTATTTGGGACATACTCAATGCCCCACGGGGTAGCCTCGTTAAACGGAACACAAACTCATAACCGACGAATTCAAACAGGGGGGGGGGTAGTTGCGAAACATTTCGCCAGTTACACTTGATAGAGGAAAACAGAGAAACGGTTTGACTCGGTAATGAAACGCTCGACTGCAGTTCAACGAATACTCGGTGACAGATGCGTCACCCCCTTCGGTGATTCCACGAAGGGTGGATTCAAAGAGCTCTCGCGTCGCGCTCGACGATGTGCAGCGATCGTTGAAAATCCTAACAATGTCCCCCATTCGAGTGGGATTTTTGCTGCTGGATTGTGCGTTTATTGAGCGGAGGGTAGTGAAGCTGCCAGCAATCTCGATTTCCACCTGAGGGGTTATATGTATTTCCAATTTGAAAGTGGTGCGATTGCCATCAGGCGTGGAAAGGACTGGACCGTTTCGTCCCGATATATTTGGATTAAATTGTTTCTACACGTACAGAACCGGAGGATAGGTTGCTGACGTAACTGTGAACGATAACTGCGGACAATGAGAGTGACCATTATTTGGATAGATCGGCGTTCCATTGGAGCGGCTTATCTTTCATTTCCGTTGATGGCTGGAGGATACGGGAAATAAGTCGATGGCAAACAGAATTTCATTGAAATTCCAGTGAAATTTGAAGCGAGTCGAATTGCATTGCCGGGATGTGTATGGAGGTAGATGAAGTCACGCTTTCTGAACATTAATTGAGAGCTACGGGTGCGAGCTTATGCGACTCCCTCGCAGCGGTTGCTGAAATTACCACCGATTTTGAGGAGCTAATTGCCGGGCTCGGGCTTCCAAAATATCATCAGCGAATTAGGGTGGATGTACTAGTAATTGAACACGTACCAGTGAATGGACATTTTTCTCTAAAACGAGTAAAATAAGTTATTAAAATAAGCAACTAATTAATTAGTGACCGCTTCTAATTTCTTGCTTCATATCCAAGCAATTTTTGCAACACGTGGAATCAATCGCGCTGCAAACATGATTTTATAAAAGTGTTCATTCATTAGCCTTAAGTGTTCATTTATTGGTGCGTTTACCCTACCCCGTGCAACCAAGGCGAAACTCGGATTGCGTGGTCGTCCTGTTGTTTTCAGGTGCGACTATCGGAGTAATCGTTATTCCGTGCAGAATTAGTGAACTCGAGTTATGAGGATTTATGGCGCTTACTGCTGAACAAATAGAAAGCAATATACTGTGGCGTGGATACTGCTTGTAGGCTAGTGTCGTGTAAATATGTGCGTTGGGCATCGATGGGTAAATACACCCAGCTATGGGAATAGATGGTATCTGAACGTATTACCTTGACAATCGATGACAGCTGGATATCTAGGATTTCGAATTAAGTAATCTCCAGATTACTATATTTATGAATTGAGGAGCTTGCAGCGAGAGGGTGGAACTCCGTCTTTACCAACTTCAAGTGAATTAGAAAAAATTATTGCTTTGACTTAACATTAAAAAGAGGACACTAATTAATAAAACAAAAAGCGCAAATAATTATTGCGCGATACAAATGCTCCAGATTTGAAAAATTCGCTAAAACATGAAATACAAAGTTATTAACTCAACTCCTGCTTGTTTTCAATTGAAGCAGTAGTTGAGTTAATAACTTTTCACTTCATTATTGGGGGAATTTTTCAAATCTGGAGCATTTGTATTGCGCAATAACAGTAATATGTGCAGATTCAAGAATCGCAATAAATCGCTCGCTTGTGATGTAACATTCCTGAATTTTTTTTTAGATATATTACACGTCGTAACTCAAACACTGTGAAAAATGGAGCTGCAGCCCTTCCTGCTGCTTTTTTTTTGCAATTCAATTTGCAACTAGGGAATCTAGGGTAGCAATTCTTCTATACATATATCATTTTCTAATCACTGTAATTATCCATACGAAAATATACACCTCCCCGAAGATCCAATTATTTTGAATTAGGTGCCGAGCAAATATCCAAATTCCTCTAATTAGGTATGCGGTGACAGGCATCTGGCGACTAAGTGTTTCCTAAGCATCTAGACGCGTGTTTGGACCGCCAGGCGTGTGGAAATTAGATACATCAAAGTTAAATTCGATCCGCAGTCGAGGGGGTATAATTCGATTTTCGCACTGTGACTATCGGGGTCCTTGGCCCACCTAGCGTCCATGTATAACAGGATTCGCAGCTCGCTATCGACTATCTAGCCAATTACGGCCGGGACATATTAAAACTGACGAGTGGACGGACCACCGTGTCCTCAAAGCAATGTTCTTTGATAAAAGGGGACTGCCGTCTCGACTTTGACACACTGAGGATCTTAATTACGAGGGTCTGCCATCTAAAATCACTTGGGGATAGAACCTTCACAAGAGGTAAAACTTCTCGCTCCTGATTAAACATAACTCTCAACCCTCCACTACCTTTGACTGTATCTTGACTAACTGACTGTAAACTTATGTACCATTGCATGTTTAAAACTATGTTTCTATAAACGCTAAAAATGGGCAAACAATATTTGTGCACTAAGCCATAGATAGCTATATAGTATATAAAAGAAGAAGTCCTGACTCACAATCAAATCGTTTAACCTAGGAACGCGAAATTTGGAAGTTAGGTACATTGTTTTAATGGCGAAGGCACCCACTAATGGAGGATTTGTGGAAATTCCATCGCCAAGGGGGTGAAAAGGGGTAAAATGTGTTTTCTCGCACTCCCTAATATCTCTTAGGTTTCTACTTACAAAGATTTACCACACAAATGCCTATAAACCAATTTCAGGATTTTGCACTAATCAACCCCTAAGGGAGTGAAAAGGGGTGAAATGTATTTTTACGGATTCCTCAAAATCTTTTAGGCCCGATTAGATATCAACTTGGTTTTTTACTTCGAAAGGTTACCCACGTAAATTCCTAAAAACTAATTTCAGAATTTTGCCCTAATCAACCCCTAAGGGGGTGGTTCTTAATATTTCTTAGACCCGAAGCGAAGCGCGGGTATATTTTGCTAGTCTCATATAGAAGAAAATCCCTCGAACAGAAAATATTTAACTATCCTGTCCCGACTATTTTATGCAGATAATAAGACTCTGATTCCAAGTGCGCCAAGTTATTTATTAAATATGTGTACTGAAACATTTTCTGTGTTAATTTACCGCGATTCATGCTGCACGGTAGGAGTCGATTGAACTGATGTTGTATTGTACCCACGGCGTCGGCGTCGTAGGAAAATCGTAGCAACGCACGCTGCATGATGCAGCACCGTATGGAGACCCGATATGTCGGCTTACAATTATTTACTATGGAGTGGGGCATCGATACGGCTTCTTTTATTTAACTCGCTCGTATTCGCTTCTATCGCCGTGTAATACCACAACACTGTTCGCGAGACGTTTGAGATTTCTCACTCGAGAGTCGCAAACTTTTATCATTCTCTGCATCCTTCTTTATTGAACTTCGTATCACCCCCTCCCGCTCAACTTCCCTCGATCAGACTTCCTGTCTATCGTGTTTTAAAATTGTAAACCTTTACCGAACCCTTGCTCCGTCGCGTCGAGCTTTCTGCCTCTCTGACAGCAACATGCCATCAAGTAAACTCCTATACATATGATAACTATTTCGGAAAATGTAAACTACGTGTATGAATCCGATGCTGAATATGTATAAATCTCTGTACAGCTAAAAAATATTTAAAAAAGTGGACTTCTTAAGGGAGTATTCTACCGCGACATATGATTTTATTAACTTTTCTCGGGAATTTTTTTTATGGATTTAATAAAAGATTTTTATTACGGACCAGGCGTGGCAGATAAGAGGCGTAAGTAGATTTTCCTTCGCTAGAGCTGCTTGCAAAACTTTAATCGCGTTTTCCTCAAAACGGTGCTTCAGAAAATCGTTGCTACGATATTTGAAAATCTACTAAACCGATTGGGGTGATGTGCACACATCTTCAGCAGATGTGTCGTTATCGTCCCTAGCAGAATTATGCCAAAATATTTTTCTTTTCTAATTGTTGTTTAATTTTATAGCCCGACAAAGACGAAGAAAAATCGCGAAAGTCCACACTTCGTGTTTAATTTGTAGCCATTTTAAGGATTTTATAAAATCTGGATACAAATCTGCTACCAACGATAGTCATGCCCTAAGAATTTAAGAATCTTTTTCGATCAGAATCATGGCAACAAATGGAGCAATTCTTTTCGAGGTTCATATTTTCAACCAAAAAAGTTGTACTTATTCATAGTCTAAAATAAGGTTGCAGATGGAGCTGTTTTCGGCACCTAGTGCCTAGAACTGCAGTAGTGTATGAGCGTGCTCGTAGGCTCGTAGCATAATATATATGGCTAGGTTCAAATGCATGTGCCCTACTGTAGATCTCTTCACCGATTCTAACCCTAGAAACGGGACAGGCGGGTTGCTCGTCACTAGGCGCCGAAAACAGCTCCTTGTGCTGCCCTGGTCTAAGATATAATAAATATACAGTAAAAAGTTGAGTAAAAAAGTCTCCATTAAGTCTATAATAAAACTTCCCGGAAAAGTTAAAAAAAAAACGGCGGAATACCCCCTTAAGAAATTATTTGACAGAGTTTTCTTGGAAACAAGTAGGGCTCTTTGAACTGTTTGAAAAGATTGTCACCCTAACATATATCTATATTCTCAATAATGGCCATTAATATGTCCAAAAAATGTTTCACTTAAATGCCATGGAACACAGAAATCGCCAATATTAAATTTCAAATTTCAAATTTCGTCACAGAAATACATTCCTCCTCTCCCACCCCCAACTAAACGTTCCCCTTGCCCCTAACATTAGTCGCAGCCCATTTCCCTCGAGAATTCCATTCTACCATAGCTCCCCGCGCGAAAACTATAGGAAAGATAGGAATACCACTCACCTGATGGCGATGTACCGCCAAACGGCCAGCGTGAGTGTGATGGCGATGCTGATGGTGTGCAGCAGCTGGGAGAAGTGCATGTGGAATAGAACGAACACCGCCCATCCGTACGGGAATATCTGCCTCTTGGGCAGCACGATGTACTTGTAAATGGCGAAGGGTATGTACTCGAGCATGACGAGCATGTCGGCTGTGGCCAGGCCGGTAAGTATCCGGTTAATCGGTGTGGCGACCATGTCTTTCCTAGTAAGCACAACGATGTTCAGCATGTTGGCCAGGGTGCCGAAGAGGCACACCATCAGCGCCACGTAGCCATGGTAATCCTTATACTTGACGGCCAGGTCGCGGACGCTGCCGTTGCAGTAGCAGCTGGTCTGGTAGCTGGGGGTCCTCGGCAGGGTGATGTTCTCGGGGTTGAATCTGTTCACGTAGTCGAGGTCCTCCTCGGTGATGTTCATCTGGTGGAACAAGTCCGTGTAGTTGTTCAGGTCGGGGAAGATGTCCGTGTAGTTGTCCAGGCGACTCATGGTTGCCCAGTGGCGCAGCAAGGACCTCAGTTGCAGCAGGGTAGCGTTCAGGTGCTTGCGGCGCCAGGTGTCATCGTAGCGTGCGTGCCCCAGCATCAGATCCCGGCGAGTAACAGTCTCATCGTCCGACGTTTCCCTCGCTCCCTGGTCCTCTCAATTCCTCCTTATCCCCTTACCTCTGGCTCTCTGGATCGAGTGCAGTCAAACATTAAAGAAAACCACCATCCGCACTGGCGCGGCCTGCCGAGCTCATTCGGCAGTGGCTTTCAAACTAAGTCAGAGAAGTGGCTCACTTCGTCCCGCCGAGCCGCTGACAGCCGAATCACCATCGTCCCTCGAAACACTCGTAAAAATGCAGATGGACCACGAGGAAGCTGACGATACGAAGCGTCGCCGCAGCCGCGCAATATCCCCAGGGCGATATCAGGTGCTCGACACGAGCCCGCACGCGTCGCCACAAATCAGAAATTCCCCGTGGCCGGTGCCCGCGGCCTCTTATTACTCCCAGAGGCGGTATACGCGCCCTTGTGCCACAAAATATTTTTTCCCCGCTCGGCGAGTTACTCCGCGTCGCCTCGTATTTCTTCCCCCTCGCTCCGCACGGGAAACTTTACAGTCCAAGGAGGACGCGGCCGACTTACGATGCGCTGGGGATGCGTCCGTGCCTCTTCCTTCAACCTCGCTGCATCCTTCTCCGCCTCCCTCCTTATTGCCTCTCCTTTCGTTACCCGCCGCTCCTTGAATCACTGCCTAGGACAGCCTCCGGAAACATCTCCCCGTGACGCGTCGAAGAGACAGCCCTGAAGAGCGAAGGTTGCCCAACACCCTCGTGAGTCTGCTAATCTCTGTCCCCTCCGAACACTCGCTCCTTGGAATCCATTAGTAAAATCACCCCCACCTTTCCCCAAGCCTCCCTTCCTCCCTCAAGTCTCACTCCCGTTAAACAGATCCCTGCATTCTTCCGAAGAAATTCCCTCAGTTTCGTTCAGTGGCTTCGCGAACTATCCCTGGCAGCTCCAGTGGAGTTTGGACCCGCGCTATCTGCCGCGGCTTTCCTAGCCCATGGTACCCTCGACGGTCACGACGCTCGTCCTTCGCCAAGGATTATCCCCTGGAGGGGTGCAGGGTCGAAGCATTAACGCCGGCTCCTGGCTGATCCTTGCTGGCAACCACGTCTCACCGTTCAAGGATCGATTCCATCTATGGGCATGCCCCTCTATCCCGCGACAGCGGCTCGTCCAGCGACACCGTTCAACCACCGCCAACGGTACGTGATTCGTCGGAGACTACGGAGCTTTTTCGCCGGCACCCCGGATGTCCTCCCGGGCTTCTTCAAGGCTCGCCTCGGACGTTCCCTGGGGCTGGGACCTGGAAAAGATTGTTTGCCCTCGATCAAGCATTCTGATAGTGGCGATACTTTGCGTGGAGGTTACTGGGCAAAGGCTCGCGTGTGTGCTGTCGCGACGTGCAGAAGTGTCAGTTACACGCGCCCGGCAGAAATTCAGGCTACGTGGACGTAGATGCGCGTGACAAGCGCAACAACGGCGGGGACGGTAATGCGCGACGGTTAATTACATTCCCTACGGCTGCCTCGCTCCGTTACCGGAACCGGGCGATATTTTGTCGCGCGGTGGTCGTGGCTCTTTGAAACGCCCAGCGTGCTCGCCCTGGAGGAAAGTTGGATTGTTTGGAAGCTCAAGGAACCGCGGGAATGGCAGTTCTCGGTGACCCGAACGCGGGGCGGACTCGAAAGGAATTTCATTATTTCCGAATCGGATTTAACGGCGGGTAGCTGCCGCGAATCTGCCGAGGAGAATGGCAGTTTAAAAATTGCCAGAGTAATCCACTGACTTAAGATTGCATTTTTAATGAGGTGCCCGCGAACGTTGGGGCCGTTAAGCGCCGCCATTTCTGCTGCCCACTTCTCTGCCGGCGCTGAAGGAACGTTTTTCGACTTCGAGGAAAGCGGATTACGCCCCACAGGCGACAGCTTTAACCCTCTTTTCTTCTCGGGTACAAAAGAGGGACGTCTTTACGACAAAACTGCGAAGAGCCGGCGAAAGGGAGGAGAATACTGAGCGGGGGCTGCCAGATCGTTAGTCTTAGCTGTGCAAATGGAGGACTCGGCGCCCTTTTGTATTGACATTTACGACCGTAACCACTTGTACGTCGAATGACGAGGTTTAGCTTAATGTTCAGCTATTTTAGAGGTATGAGCGCTTGCCAGCTCTCAGCGTGTACGCGGGCTACGATTTACGCGCACTTAATTCACCGCAGAGACACGGGTGCCTTTTCACTTTGGGAGATTGCTCCTTTGCCTGGGCTGCGTAGTAATTTAATTAATAATTGTCCCTTCGTTAAGTGCCTCGGCGCGTCGTCAGTTCGCTTCCAGTGTTTACAGTGGGCGGGATGGTCCTGTTTTGAAGGGTGGAAGTTGGGAATAATGGGTGGTAAGTACTGCATAAGTCTATCACAGTGTGGCGGCGCATGCAACGAGCACGCCGCACAGTGGGGCAAAGTGATGAACTTTGTGTCATAATCAAAGAACTTTTGATAGAAAAGTGATAGAGCGATGACTTTATTTTTGCGTTAAAGCTGAAATATTGCAGAGTAAGGGAAAATTGAAGAGATTACGCTACGAACGCTTTTTAACTTTGAAACTCTGTATTAAACTTTGTTGGTTTTATTTGGAAATAGGGGATTGAAAATAAAGTTTATGTTGCTACTTATGAATAGGGGAGAGGTGCCATAAAAGGGACAAATTGAATTGCCAAAATTCTAAACGCATTACACATGCAAGTTATTTTCCTGTTTATAACAACACTAGTGCCCAGTCATTTGACCTAAACTTCACTGCGGTCTCACTTGCAACAGAGTAGTAATCGACGGTTGATGCTTTTCGGCAGTAAAAGTAAAATTGTCGTTTTCTGAGAACAAAGTATATACAAACTGTTGAACTATTATATCATTAAAACATCCTGTATTCAACTGAAAGGAAAATACTTAGTAAGTAAGCTGAATTGATTGTTTTCTTTGTTTTGAGGTTATATTATGTTAAACTCACTTGTAGTCTTAAAAGGGACAGCATAACAAGTCTTAAATGGGACAACCGTTTCATGGCTGTCCCTTCCATACACATGTACTGCTGGACACCTGCCTATTTTAGTACATTTAGTCTCATTTTTGTTCAAGTAGGATTTAATTTTAATCTATTTTATTATTTAAATATTATTTTATTATTTGTTTTATTATTTTATACATTTTTTATATACCTATATTTATCACTCGTGGGTATTCCTATGTTGAACTTAGTTTGTAAGACATAAATTTTATAAAAAATGTTCCTTTATAACTAAAAAAGCTGCTAAAGCTTTAACGATAAGTCACACTCTATAAAGATAGTCAAAAATATTGATGATTTATGTTACAAAGAGTTAATTTTTTCATAGATTCCATTGTTTTGAATAATTAAGATTTACAATTATAATTGTAATACTTAATAAGTTTATTTTTATTAACCTGTCCCTTTTATGACTTATTCCTATAAAATTCCTATAACGACATTGTCAGAAATGGACGCTGAACAAAAGTGTCCCTTTTATAGCACCTCTCCCCTATATTATAACATTATCACACGTGCGTACACAGCGAATGAAACAAAATCTCTAGCCCGCTAACGCTCACAGCACGAGCGTCCTCTCGCTGTACAAAAAGAAAAACTAAAGAAAGAAGGTTCGGCGAATATCGGAATGCCGCTCATCTTTAAATTCCAAGAAACTTGGAATCGATTTTTTCCAAAATCCTGAGGTAGTAGACAAATCACTGAGAGCGTAACGACACCGCCGCCTGCGTTCATTATTCTGAATAAAGTATCGGCCAACAGAAACCTGGGAGTCATTTCACTTTCCCGTCACCCACGACAGTAAGAACATAAAGGATTAAGGAAGCTAAACACCTCGGTGCATAAGTGTTTAAGCCTCTGATGCCAGCTACACGGGCACGTACGCTGTAAGCACCTAAGCCCCCAAGTATCGCGATATCAAAAGGACTGAGGATTAGAAACTTCATCGTACTGAAATATAGTAGAAGACATAATTTACGATTCGTGGATACATAGAGAAACGTTCAAAGAAAATTCATGCCAAGTGCCAGGTTATTCTAACATTTTATACACTCTCTACACTGTACGGGGTGTTTAAAATACAAATGGGGGACGAAATTTGGACCCTTTACCCTACCAACGCTCCACTCTATCGAGATACGGAATTACTTAATCAATTTGAAGATTACTAACGAGAATGGAGGGTAAGAGAAAGAACGGGAATATTTTGTTGGTGGCAATTGGGATTACGGAAGTGTCGAATCACAAAAGGCCCCCGCAAGATAACGTTGAAGATTGGGTATACTGGTTAAAAACGGGAAATGTCCACTCTGCGCTGGAACAAAATACGGAACGTCCCCAGTTTAAACAAGAAATGATTTAAGAAAATTAAATTCGTCGAGCATTATTTCCTTATCGATGGGCTAAGTTATTAAAATTTGATTTTCTGCGCCAACGCTGTCTTGTGACATTCCCTGTTTCCCCCTTGCCCGACTTGGCGGCAACGAACAAAGTTAGCCGACCAGGTGGCGCGAAGCTTAATCGTTCCTCCGTGCAGCTCCCGAAACACAGCTCGCGTAATTAGTAGGATCGAGTGTGGAACGAAGTTTTCATTAAACTCTAATTCGTGACAAATCGCTCTCTGAATCTTGCTGGCGCGAAACCACCACCTCGGCCTCAGGCGTTGAAAACAGTTTTTCACCGCGAGGCAACGAGGAGGAATTCCACGCTGCGCGGCCGCTCTACATATAAATCTCCCTCAGCTTTCCCAGCGCCGTACATCTTTTTTCCTGTTACTTTCTTGCTGCTGAATAATTCAGCCAATATTCATTCGGTTCCGAAGTAATTACGCCCCTGCTCCCTTCCTCGGTACGCACCACCTTTCGCCAGCTCCGTCCAAAGGATCAGCGATCCGTTCACTCGCCATCCCCCGAGTGAACGAAAATCGCGGAATGGGAGCAGTTTGAAACAAGGAAGGGGGGTACCGTTTACCCACTCAACTTCGCTGGAAGCCTCGAATTCTTCTGCTTTCGGTTCGCAGACTCTGAAGGGTTAACTTTCCGCCCGGGGTTAAAGCCGACTAACAAGGGGAGATAAGCAAGTGGAAAATTCAGAAAATTATGCAACGTTGCGTGCGAGTAGAGTAGTTCATCCGCAAGACGAACCTATTTTTTGTTGGCGCCATAACGCGGTTTTAGTGGGTGACTGCTGGAGAAAAATGCAGAATTCTCTTTTTCGTGGAATAGCTTGGGAACGGTGAGAGATATCGAGAAGAAGTTTAAACAAAAGTTGCACCTCGTTTTATATCTACAAAACTGGTAGATATAGATTGGTGGTGGGGGTAACTTGAAAAGTATGGATTTCTCGATAATTATTTTTACGCAATTTTGTAGACATAAAAAAAGATGCAAGTTTTGTTTAAACTTCTTTTCGATATATCTCACCTTTCTCGAGATATTCCACGAACAAGAAAATTCAGCATTTTTCTTAAGGGATGATTTTACCCCCTAAAACCGCTCAATGGCACAAACTAAAAATTCTTTCGTCTTACGGATGAACTACTCTACTTGCATACAACGTTGCATAATTTTCTGAATGTTTGTTATTGGTAAAACTGTCAGGGTATCATTTAAGGTTTAAAGATTACTTCAGAGGGTGGTCGATAGAATGTTCCTTGAGTGACTGCTCGGAAAAGGCAGAAATATAGTAATTTGAATTTTTGCGAATTTAGAGGAAGCATGCTGCCTAAAGGGTTATCTTTCAGATCTTCTCGGAGTATTTATGTTTCATTTTTTATTCGCTGCGGAGCACATTGCCGCGGGCTTCGATTATCCTCTTTGCAGTGCATGTAATCTTGCTACGTGAACGCAGAAAGGAATTAGCCGATGGCAAACGTAAATGCTCTTTCCGCCGTTCATTCGTGTTTCAAGTGACCTGAATATTTCTTGTAAAAAACATTCATTCTGCAGCGCAGAATTCTGCTTTTGAAAGGCCGGGTCTTCGACCATGCGTACAGGAATTAGGTAACGTATTGGGAAACCACTGGTGATTCGAAAACTTGCAGCGAAAAATCCGTTACGTGCTTGCGTTCGTGTTTGTTGAAGAAAACTGATGGCCGCATGCGTTTACAGTTGGAGGAATTTCTTTAGAACGGAAGCACTTGCCAGTCTCAGGTGCACGGAATCGCTTCCGTTCAGGAACAACAGGAGCAAAGCACCGCGCGTATGCAAACGAAATTAAAACGAAGCCCAGCAACCCCGGAAGCGGGTTAATTTTTCAAAACAGGTTTCTGAAATATCACCTCCATTCCCGATGCTGTTTCAAAACCGGAATTTCCATCGAGAATCGCGTCTCGCATTTCCATTCCGCCTGCTTTTTTCGGGGGTACGCGGGAATTGGGAGCAGAGCTCGCGATTATACGCAGCGCACGGGTAGAAGTATGATAAAATTATTCATGTGAGAACCCCCGTAGCGAGTAATCCTTTCTAAAAATCGTGAAAGCACGTATTTTTTGTAATTTACCAACAGATGCATACTTCTATCTGGATCACTCGTCGCTAACCAATGCTTTCCAAAGTCGAAAAGTGGGCCAGTTGGATTTGAAATCACCACGTCGTGCTGGAATATATTATTCAATATGTTAAACATGTTCACATTAATAATGTGAAGATAAAATGTAACATCTAAACATTTGCCTAGATGTCCGCGGCCTGGTGTCGATGAATAGGAATGATTTAAAAACGCAACATAATGAAAGTGTATTCATATTGACAGGGTTTTAAACTGACAAAGTATCTGAAAGCTTGTGAGAGGAAAGGTGTCGGTGTCGATGAATGATCATAGAATTAATTGAAAACGCAATGTAATGAAAATGTACTCGTATTGGCAGAGTTTTAAATTGACAAATTATTTGAAAGCCTGTAAGAGAGAAGGTATGGGTATTGATGGTCTGAGCCACGCCAAGTTTTGACTTCCAGGCCGCGAACATCTACGCAAATTTCTAGACTCTAGATGTTACATTTTATCTTCACATTATTAAAATGTCCGCGGTATTAGCAGCTGATTTTGATTTCACATATTTTTTTACATTGTATATTTTCTTCTATTTTTTTCTAATTTACTCTTTTCCGTCTTCGATTTTTTCATGTAGGGTAAACCAACCAGTGAATGAACGAATTGTTAAATGAGAAGCCCAGTAAATGACCGCATACTTTTAATAAGAATTGTACTTATTAATGTTTGTGTAATACGCTTAACTAAAAATATGGGATATTAAAAGTGCAACCAATTTTTAAATTTATAATTGACGTTTCTTTGCTTAATGGTCATTCACTGGTATGCGGTCAATTACTGGTTGGTTTACCCTACTTGGCGTAATTTTTTCCTTTTTTGAAGTTTTTTATGGGGATTTTTTTGAACAGATCGCCCATACATAAACTATAAGAGTATCAATAAATTCTTTAAACTAACATAACATCCCGCCTCACGCAAGCGCCTCGCTTTCGGATGACAAATCAGAGCTGTCTCGCTGATGCATCGACGTCGCTCCGAGGATATCGATGACACCTATTGCCCGTCGCTTGACTTAAGCTGCGCGCCCAAATTGCCAAGCGCGACCGCGTGCAGAATAAATATGCACGATCGATCGATCATCATCCGACGGCTGATCCAGATACGGGTCCATCATCGAACGCCACAATGCCCGGCCGTCGCCACGGGTTACCGTTCACCATAATTTCGCCCCGCAACAGTGGCCTGCACTTCCCTTCAACTTCCTCCATAAACCATTTACACGATCTCTCGCGTGATTTCCCACATTGCACTCCCCCCAACTTCGGACACGCTCGTTTCCTTTGCCAGCGGACCATCGACGGGCATTTCCACACCTCGGAACGATCCAAGAAATAACGATTTATAATCCCCGCTCGACGGGGGCGAGGAACGATAACGAACCCAGCCTTTCATCCCTCCCGGATAAAAGCATTCAATCAGAACGAAACTGTACATTGGGAATTGGCGACTTACAACTTCCTTTGCTGCAACTTGCCTCGGTTTCGCGAGCGCGGGAAACCGCACGTGCAAGCAACTCTGTAAGGAATTCTATTCCAGCGAAAGCACTCGGGGACCATTCGGAAAGGAGAATTTCGAGGGGGTAATTTTCCTATGCCGAGGGAAATACACGAATGCACTATTGTCTTCCATTGCGTGTTGCTTTCTTCCAGCTCCGCGGCGGACGATGTGGCGGAATGATTGAAGCTCGCGAGGGGACGAGGGATTCGTGAAAGCAGATTTGGAGTTTCGGCTGAATAATTCGCGGATAAAGGTGGTGAAAGTGATCGGGGCGGATTTACAGCTTTCCGGGGGAATAATTTTCGACGAGGCTTACGAGGCTTCATATGCATAGATCGGGGATGAATTATTCATGACGCTGTGACTAGACGTGGTCAGAGGTACATAGGTATAATTCTGCTTCGTTTAAGATGCTTTGCGTCTCCTGTACGACGATTCTCATGAAAACGACCCTTGCCACGGGGGGTTGGAGCTGCCCTCCGACGCAAACAAGTCGGCAATCTCTGCCCGTGGGGGGTGGGTTTCAAAAGATTACGGTCAATGTATTCAAAATCGAGGGCAACGTAAAGCAAAGGATGCGGAGCAATATTTACGAACCAGAGGAGCTATCGTTAAAATACTCGTGAAAATAGTGCAAGGGGTTAAACAAATTCCTTTTTACGACAACACGTATATTGTACCATCGCTTCGCGATTTCACTCGGAGGAGTGCGCATCCAGTTTCCCTTGAAAACAAGCAAACAACAAAGGATCTTCGGGGAATTTATACGGATCCTTCTCGACTGCCATTGTCAAATGCATATAACTCCGATGCTCCTCTGTCCCCGATTTAACAGAACTTTCGAAAGGTTCTCAGAAGGAACGTTATTCCCTACTCAGACTCCTTACGAACGACTAACGCAATGAACGACTGAACTTTAATGGCCCCCATCGGGGGTTCATGCGTCGATTCCACCCATCCAGTGACGGATTTAAGGGGTCATTCTAAGTACTTCGATGGGCCGAAAAATAAAGCTATTTTCAAAGGTTCTATTCTGAATAAATATAGGGGAAAGGTGGGATAGTTGATCACAGTTTTGCTATTTTATTAAAATAATAATAATGGCTTGCTTTGTTTCTATTTAATTACTTAAGTTGTGATTTTTAGAGTATTCTCAATATACTTGTACAAATTTGATAGTTGAAAACTAATTTTAATGACTGAATTTAAACATTCTCCGACAGTGACGTTATGCACAAGTATCCCTCACTAAAGGGAAGACTTGATCAGTGAATTTTAAGAGTAAATAACATTAATTTCCAAAAAATATTTATTATCTTAGTCAATAACGTGAAATAATAGGAATATCATAAATGGAAAGTAAACTATAATTAACTTGAAAGAATTACTGAAAAAATAAATCCGAGGAATGACATAAAACAACATAAATGCATTCTTAATGAACATTTCACTTAGATATCATCTGATTCAGATGATGATAAATAAAAGATTTTCCTTCTCACTTTCTTTGCCGTATTTTACTGTTTCATTTGCCGCTCTATGTTTTTTTCAGCTGTTCAAGTATCCCTCAATGCACACGATTTGAAAAAGGTGAAAACTTACCCTAAACATTTAGATGAATCAATAAATAGCACTAATAAGCCAGAAACTGCTGTTTTTACTTAATATATTTTAAATCGTTGAAAGTGCAACATTCAGTCGCAAAGGAGGAAGAACAAGGTGACCAAAATATTTACTTTTTGGCTGCAAATAAGATCGAAGCTTCTAACTACATTATTCTATGCTCCCGAACAGGTCCAGATCTAGGGGGGCGCAAGTAGGGCAATTGCCCAGAGCGGCAAATTTTTGGGGCGTCAAAATTGGTACACAAATACCTACAAAAAATTTTGCTCAGTGTCAAAAAATATATTTTAATGTCCCGCAGCTGCAGCGTCAGTACCGAATAGAACGCGTCACACTTGCAAATATGTCGCATTAATTTCGCGATGAAGAAGCAATAAGAGCATCGATGCTCTGAAATAGTTCTAAAACACTGACTCTACGTTCGTGTTAACATTACTAACACGCAGGACCACTGTCCACTATGAAATACTTTATCGCGAAATAAGCACTGACTCTACAATCGCATTGGGAAGATGTGTTCGGACTCGAGTAATGTGTTTCCAAAATAGTCCTCTAGATACTGAGTGTAATGTAGTAGAATTTTGTTAAAGGGCCTTCCACACAGTCCAGTAATCAATGAAATTGATGCAGGAATCGCGAAATCGCGAAATAATATCCACTGTGACTGCACAGATATTCAATGATCCGAACACCGTCGCGGACGAAGTCGAACTGTTAGGGCACACCGGTCGACAATGTAGTGACTTTGGTAGAGGTTGTTGATGTTTTTGTCGCGCTCGGCCGACTCCCAGCTAACGTGAAATTCGTCATGGCCAGAAATAATATTATATAGCAATGTCCATTACAAAACGCTTACTTTTCACAACTACAGTCGTGCAACCTGCACATTCTACACGTATTTTTATTACTGCGATATGTGATTAAAGACTATAGGCAACGTTTCGTCAAAAAGTCTTCTAGATGATAGGTATATTCCAGTGAAATGTTGTTAAAAGGTCTTGTATTTAATCCAGTAGTCGAACGAATTGATGTAGGAATCGAGAAATCAGGAAATAATATGTATGCACTGTGACATTCACAGATATTCACCGATCCGATCACTATCGCGGATAAAGTCAAACTGACAATCAGTGCTCAAACATTTCGTCAATGTTGTCACATTGGTAGAGGTTGCCGTCGACCTCAACTGTTTCCCATGCAAGTTGAAATTTCTCAATTTCTAATGACTCGAATGTAATAATTACTGTTAAGAGGGTAGGTTACCCTCAATAGCTCTAAAACAGGCCTCTTTTCAAACGCAAATTTTAAAGTGATAAATAACAATAGAGACAACGTTTTTTTCTAGTTTTAGTCGTTATTCTATGAGCTTTAAAACAAAAAAGAAAAGTCTCAATATCTCTATGTACATAAAAGTTGTGAGTAAAAACGTAAAGGCGTGTACACTGTACACCGTTTGATGGTGTACATAAAATCTCGAAAACCGTTCCAACGATTTGGATGAAAATTTAATGAGAAATGCAGAAAACCATTCCCTAAGATGTGTCGGGAGCAGAATTTCGAAATAAATTCTTAAAAAAAGAAGAAAAATATTTTTCATATAAGAAATCGATAAAATCGTATTTTTCAACATAATAATTATATTATTTTTTTTCGAACTAAGCTGTGAACTAATACTCGGGGCAAATAGAATCCAATTTTTATTACTTCACTAGGATGATTAAACAGTGCATTAGAAACTTGCGGGAATGTCAGTAACAGTGTCAATTTGTAATACTTTACGGCGCGCCGGGCCCAGATCTGGGGGGGGGGGGGCGCAAGTAGGGCAATTGTCCAGAGTGGCAAATTTTTGGGGCGGCAAAATTGGTAGACAAATACCTACAAAAAATTTATCTCAGTGTCAAAAAATATATTTTATTTATGATTCAATGCAAACGGCGGCAAAAATCACTTTTGCCCAGAGCGACGGAAGAGCTAGATCGGGCCCTGCTCCCGAAAGAAAACTGCAGCATGAAGTGTTGCGATAATGCAAACATTACCACGATAACGTGACAGCAGGCACAAATTATCAATATATTAATTAAAAAAACTGATGTGATCATGTATCTCAGATGATCAACTATCCCACCTTTCCCCTACTATATAATGAAATAAATCATCCAATATCAATCTCATCTTTCTAATAGCAATATCGTCTCTGAAATAACTTGTCACATTTTTCACAATATGGGCAATCCAATAAAACCATCACCCCTGAAATAACTTGTCACATTTTTCTTACAGGGCAATTTCAATTTTATTGCATTTATCTGTTGTCACCCCGCACTACTATCTCGTCACTTTTCTGAACAAATAGCCCCCTCGGAAGATTTGCTACCTGGGCCATGTTCCTTAAATCCTTTTGTTGTGAAATATCTCTCGCCGAAACGATTCGAGGAACAAGGAAATTCCTCCCCCGGGAGGGAGCCGCTCGCCGGGTTGCAGATGGCCGCGGGAAATCAGAGAAATTCGACTCTCGTCAGCGAGAGTGGCACGACTAGAAAACACGACAGCCGATGACTATTGGTTACCGAGGAACTAGGTACGTGTGGCTTGGCGATCGATCTTAGAGAACCGCGAGCCCGCTGAACGCCTCTGCACGCGGGGGTGGGACGTGCATGCTCCGGCTGCCCCCTCAGCAATTTCTGTCGTACCAGGGCGCATTCTTCCGCCCTGTCTTCGCCACTTACAGCGTTCCTGCACGACAGGCGGAGTGCTCTCGTTGCTCGACCATTATGGACACACGATCGACGATCTCACAAGGGGGATGGAACGTGCCCTGTCTGTACGGCCGATTACGCGGCTAGAAGCTTATATTCCCGGGGAAATATTCCTTCCGTTTCTCGGAGAATTCGGATCCAGATAGAGAGCTGGATTCGAGACGGGGCTGAGGGTAAATCCGTCTGACGCGCCCGGCCTAGCATGAAATGGCCTTTAAAACTAATACTGATATTATTTATTTTATCACCAAACAACCTGATATGTTGAGGACCTTATGCTGATTCAGAGAAACTGGTCGGTAATTGCTTTCGTTGCGTATTTCAATTTTTGGATGATCCTTGAAAAGTTTCAATTTTATATCAATAAAAACAGTTTTTAATTTTCAACTTTTTATCACAATACATTTTTTTAATGCGTGGACTATAGTTGAAATCCGCTCCGAACTGGGATGTAGCGGCGTTCGAGTATAGTTAGTCGAAAAGTTCAACGGAAGGGTTAAGGGGTATTTGCGGGTTTGACGCCTAAAAATGATACAATCTTTAGGAGTTTTTTCTAACTAACTATACAAGATATCTTGATTAAACTGTCTACGTGTTATTAATCTATGTTTACATTATACTTTCGCATTTTTATATAGTCATAAAAATAAATTATGTTGTTTTTATAGAGGCCGGAGGAGTAGCCTCTTTAAAAGGTAGGTGTTTGCGGCGAGCAATGTAGCACCTCGTTCAATCATCTGAGATCGAAAGGTCAAATGGTTTTTTAAAGTTTGAGTCTAAAACTAGCGATCCCCCGGAAAATATTATAATAAAATATTCCGATTTTCGCCTATTTTTAACACCTATTTTCATCAATTAAAAACAAAACAATCGATAAGTATCAATCGTGGAGGTCCACTAGATTAAAATCACATAAAGGTAACGTAAAAAAATCGACAAAATGACGTCTAGTCTTCTTTTAATCGTGCCCGCCAATTTGAGAAACGGTGTCTCAAGATAAACGGGTTTAAATTATTGTGTACATTTCTCCTGAATACCGAACATAGATCCCATGACATGTTTTGCTTCTCAACGATACAACTTCGAAAATATTTCATATTTCATTATATAACATGAACTAAACCTTCTTAAGATATTATACTGTCGATTTATACATAACGAAAAAATATTTTTTGAGAGCCTCAAACCCGCGAATATCCCTTAAGACAATATTTGCTGAAAATCCATTTGAAAACTGGAGTCACGACACCCGGATTTACCCTATCTAAACTTTGAATTAGGGAAGTATAACAGATTGGGTCGGGATTAGATCTAAGATAGGCCTGGACGGGGTTATATTCGAGTTAGATATACATAGATCGAATCTTGATTGATGGCGTGGTCAGTGCTAGATGGGATTCTCGTGCATGGGGCTGTGCAGAAATCGTGTCAGGGTTAGATGCGTGCCACGGCTGACTTCAATATTGTCACATTGATTTCAGGTAATCAGGTCAATGTACACGATAAGTGCCCCCCTAAAAAGTATCGCGATAGACTTCCATTCACCTGGCTAACCTACTTGTAGAGGCTCTATAGAGGTGATAAAAGATGACGCGCCCGGTACGTAGAAGGGAGGATCGTCGATTAATCTGCCTTTCGTGTATAAACTAAAGCCCCCGTGGGTACCAAAATAGAACTTTACGGCTACACACTTTCACCATTAAGGAATGCCTGATGGGACATTGAAAGAGGCGCAGCCCCACCCCCGCGATCAACGGATGCTGGATTTTATGTAGAATATAAAACACTTGATTTCAAGGCGCGTTCTTTGGTGAAAGGAAGGCTGATTGGATCTCGGCACAGCTGTAGAATCAATCGCGGCTGCGTCCGAAAAGGATCGACTCCAGCGTCTGGATCCACTAATGCCGGGTGGATTTCCACAGGGGAGGCGATACTTTCGAGGATGACGCGATCCGGTTTAACTTTTCGCTTCCACTTGGCCCAAGCGTGTTTAAAAAGACAGAAGTTGGATGAAGTGGAATTTATTTCCCGCCGATATTGCTGCTTGAAAAGATCGCGCTCCCTCCGCTCGTGTCCAAAACTCGTCCCCGAAACTCGGGCGTTCCGAGTTACAAAGTGTAAGTTCGACGATTCGAGAGGATAAAGCAGTTCCCGAAGAGAAAGTTCCCATAATCTCGAATTGATTCTCCAGCGCGAAACTTCGTGACCTCGATATACGAACTTCGGTGCTAAGAAGATCTCGAGTAATTAATTGGGCTCTGTGGAGCTAGTGATCCACGCCTTGAAACAGTTGTTGGATAAAATCGGAGACGTTGCAAAACAGGGAAAATAGGAGAGGAAGCAGAAGCAGCAGACGGATACTTTCGATTTGCGTAAGAACGAGCTGAAAGTTTGTTGTCGAGTCTCGCTCCTCGTCTACAGGGTAGATCGTAAAACGTGGACGTGACTTCGAGAGTAAGTTGTTCAGAAAGTAACACAAGGAGTCTCGGCCTTGCCTGCAGCCTTTCTGTTTCAATAATACCCCCCGCAATCTCAATTAACTTGCAACTTTTACTTGGAGAGTTTGGTCGCGTCTACTGTGTACAAAACGACGAAGAATAAAGTGTTTGCGCTTGTTCTACGGTACACTGTGCACGCACGGGAGCTACTGGTTGCACATTGAAAAAAGATTCGACCTGACGTGTCGTTGGCAGGCGAGCCACGGAGGAGAACGAAAACAAAGGCGATGTTTACGTATCGTGCAATGCAGCGGAAGACTGTAGTCTTCCGAGGGGGTAGTTTCAAACTTCCGCACGTTCATTAGGAGAGAGGTAGCCACCACAACAGAAAAGCATCCTAAATGTTGCAACGGGTACCAAGATTTTCATGGATTCATATGAAAGTTATTTACAGTGGCGGTTGAAAGAAAATTTGTACGAAATTTTTTACATTTATTACGATTCATTGCAAATTTTGAATCTACGCCGATTCCTGTTTTGCGCAATACGAATGCTCCAGATTTGAAAAATTCGACAGGAATAGAAATACAAACTTATCAACTCAATTACCTACTACTACTTAGGGTGTGAAAATATGTACTTTTCCATTAAGGTTCTCTGTTTAATGTCGACTCAAAGCAATAATTTTATAAACAGTTATTTCTAATTTACTGCAAGTTTGTAAAGATGGAGCTGCACCCCTCTCGCTGCAAGCTCCTCAATTTAAACTTCCTTCCCTTCCTCCGCTGTAAGTAGATTTTAACCGCTACACCAGATCATTCTACCGGTCCTCGGGTAGCTAATATATTAAGGGCGGGTGGGAGAATCCCAAGGGTCGCGCGAAAAGCAGCTTTCGCCGAAAGAAAAGAGTCGTGTCGGGGGTGACATTAATGGATATCGATGGAACAGTTTATTTCTCCTCCCCTCCCTTCCCCGCGAGCTTGAAATGCAGTCAGGGGCGATACTCCACATCGAGCTTTTATTTTTCAACTAGTAACTTCATTGTCCACCGTCGTCGCGGATGAACAATCTTTCGGAGGATTAAAGAAGTTACGGGCGAGCCTGCTCGGAACGGTGGAATTTAATTACCGAGTTCTCGTATCAAGGCAACGGGTCTTTGATAACGGGCCGTAACAGATAACGTCGCGATGGAATAGTGACGTAATCGAATACATTATTAATGAACGATGAAGGGCGCTACTTTTGATTTAAATTCACGGTGGAAGTTTGCGAAGGGCGTTGCTGTAATATTGATAATGATACGCGTCTGACGGAGCTCGCCGGAGCATACAGGCCGCTATAGGAGGAATATTCTGCCCGTTTCCATTATATTACGCTGTTGTTTCTCGTTTACATGGGCGGCATAGAGAATTGATGGAAATGTGAAGTTGAATTTAATTAATACTCACTGGTTACATGGATTTATTCTGCGCCCTTTGCCTGGGCCGTGGTCCCCGGCAGGGGTTGATTAATTTAACAGCAATTCACTGGAGGAAGAAATCTCACAAACCACTGTGTCCGTTCCCTCGTAAGCGTCACTTCCGTCGATACCGCGCACAATATGGTGCGGAGCGAAGGGTCCGGGGGCTTCTCAGAATTCACGGTAATTTCAAGAGACCCCCTGTTGCCGTCTGTAAATCGTTTGGTAACAGATTGCCGGAGCAACAGGTTACTTCGGGGGAATGTAATAAGCTGACAGGTAGAACGACCGAGTAATATAACGCTTCCTCGGAATAAGCAAAGAACGCTCGGCCGGGGGTTGTTGCTATTTCTCCTCTATATCCCTCGCGAACACATACGCGCCCCAAGAGCTCTCAATAACGATCGCAGAGTACAGAAGCACCAGGGATTTGATGAACAAAGAAACTCCCAAGGATTCGCTTTCCCAAATTAAATACCACCGGCTACCCCATTGGATCCTGATTGGTAATTCGATTTGTCGCGAGTTTCTTTTATTTACGTAGAATTCCTGGCGAAGGATCCCTCGGTCGAGGTGCGCGTAGCGCTGGCTGCTTTCAATTGGGGAGCACGGATCGTTCGGTGGGCAGAGATGTTCGGGCAACAGGTTACCCAGGGGTGGGCCACGAAACGGTGGCCTCGCCGAAATGATCCACGTCGAGCACGGTTTGGTGGTCACGGGGTTACTGGTGAAAATTCACGAGGATCCTTTGCCCTCTCCTCCAGTTGTCCTGCCTCGCACGGGGGAAGGAGCCTGCGCGATACTGTTGCTCCCCGACGCTCCAGCATCCACGCTCGCAATTAGAACCCTCCCCCTCCTGGAGGGGAGGACCGTTGACAGAATGCCCTTTGTACCACGCAACGAGGCTATCTCGTGGCGACTGATGCACTCAGATGAATTCGTCGCGTCTCGCTGGATCGGAATGGGGTGGGGGTGCTGGGGCTCCGCTGGGTATGCAATAGGTGAATAATAGGGATGGGTGATTGTGATATTAGAGGGTGGGAAGGGTGTGTTTGATTTCCTTGGTTAATATCCTTAATTGTACGGTTGAATTATAGACAGAGAGGTTGGCCCGAGGGTTGGGAAAGGCGTGGTTAATATCCTTAGGTAATATTCTTAATTGCACGGTAGAATTATAGACACGGGGGGTGGTTGAGAGGGTGGGAAAGACGTGTCTCATTTCCTTAGTTAATGTTCTTAACTGTACGGTAGAATTGTAGACTCCGGGGGGGGGGGGGGGTTGAGAAGATAGAAAGGGTGGGCTTGATATCCTTATTGTATGTACACTTCTGATTCTTCAGTAGTGTTTGATATTCTTATTTAATATTCGAAATTCTGGGGGAGAGTTATAGACACGGGGGTGTTCGTGAAGATTGAAAGGGTGGGTTTGATATCCATATTCTACACTTTTAATTGCGCAGTAAAATAATGTATAAATTGTGATTGGTAATAGAAATAAAATGGCCCCATTACTTTTCAAATTTATACCCCCTACATTGGGGGGTTTCTAGAATAAATCAATAGCACCGACACGATACTCAAATCTTAGAATTAAAATATGTGTTTCAAATTCTGTTTTCATCATGCCTCCAAATATTCGTCCACGATTTTTATGTTATACTGTCATCTTGGTGCCTCGGCGAATTTCGACACGTGGAATCGAGTAACAAAGAATGGGCGAAGGACACAGGGTGGAACATTCACGTAGCAGTTATCGATTTAGGAAAAGTTTCCCTGTTGATCTATCCCCCTATCGTAGGGATGAAGAGGAGGGTGTAGAGAGACTGTGTCCTCGGAGGGAAAAGTAATATAATTCTCGAATATCGTTCGACGAGCAAAAAAGACGCGACGGGGAGCGGGGATAGTGCGGGATTGAGAATCTCGTATAGAAAAATGGCATACTCTCAAAGGAGTTGTCCAAAAATTGAAAGAACTTGAAGAGGCGTTCGCGACGAAACGTATGGCTCGCTTGGCCATGACGGACGAGGTCCAGGCGATCAAATACTGCTGGATCGTGACGTTTTTCAGCGAAAATCCTATAGTAATGATAAATCGGAGCACGTGCAGGCTGTGCTTGTAACTACTGTTATATAACATCGCCCTTGCCAATGTTTCGTTATGGATCACTGTAATAACTGTTTCCCCGCCATTTCCTGAACACCAGAACTGCTACCCTCATTATATACAAGGGGTGGATCTGACACATTTAATTCTTCAATATCGTCAGACATATTTACAAAAATTAAATTGCACTTCAAATTTTTTCAATTTTCAACAAACCTAGATACACATTACGATATTAAATACAATAAAGATTTAAGAGCTCAGAGACGGGTGGCATTTCGGGTGGCTGAAAGTTCAGGGGATCTTAGATGAATTTGAATATTTTTAAACGTCCTGGACGAAGGACTTAAGATTTCGCGAAGTAGATTATATTACACGGTACGTGGAGGATGATTGATCGCACTCGTTTCGACCGTCACGATCCATTTTCGTGTGAAATTTTAGCTCCTTGGTCTGTGCACCGAGAAAAGAAAAGCAGTCGGCAACGAGAAAGAGCGCGAGGGACGAAAGTTACAGCGGCAGGTTCCCACACCCCACTATACTGGCTTCCGGTACAAAGGGGAAGTCCTCCAAGAGCGCAAGAAGTTGCGAGACCCTCTAACCACACAACAGAAAGACCCTCTGTCTCAAATATGAAATGACATTCGATTCACTCTCTTCCATTTTCTCCCCCGACTTCCTTGACATTTCCGCGTCGTAGGCGTCCACGAAAATGCGTGTCGGGCACGTACAAGCACACGCGCGTACAAGCGGAGCTGGATTACTCCACGACTTACATTCTCGAATCCTGAGAAATCACGAAGTAATCTAATTAGGAGCGACCCTTGAGGGGGATTTAAGTGGGACGACTAGCGCGACAGAAACGAAGGGAAATGCAGTTCCGACGTTTAGAGATCCTATCGGGCACAGAACAGAGAAGTCATTTCCTTGTTAATCCTTCAACGTCCAGACCCTTGAACCGTTATTGCGAAATTCTGACGCTGATGTATATAAATTATATCTTGTCATTTTGAAATGGAAAATATGCTTTTTTTCTCTAAATGAAGAAAGAAGCTCTTACCACTATTTTCCACGGATTTCTCTGAGAAGTATAAGGAAACACAAAATAGCAGCCTAAAATATAAACAAATTAGGTATAGAATTTTCCGCGTATTTAAAACGATTATTGCACCGGTGCCGTGTAACGTTGTTTTTCTTGGAAACACTGCGCTTTTGTCGCTGGAGATTCTCGCGGGCATACGAGCTCTGTATCAAATCTCTAATTTATAATATATTCAAGGCACCACTGGTTGATGATTTTCTAAGAATATGAGGATTGAATCGGCATTGGTGCTAAATGCCAGTCTCTAATCAATTATACCCCGCCTCGTTAATCAATTTATATTCGAACCACGTACGGCGCAATTAAGCGTGCAAATCGATACCGTCGCGGCACTCAACGCCATACCAATTAACAGCCAGCTCTCTCGGCCGTGTCCTTTGATTTTTGCGATTCGATTCCAATCGGGCGATCGCTCCGCTTCTGTGATCAGAGCTGGTAACGCGATAACTGGCACGGAGTCACGGTAAAGCGGTACCGCGAATTATCGCGCGTTAAATTACGCAATTATGCCGATGGATCTGCTCCGGGGAGGATTCATCGAGCCCCTCCTGCGTCGAAACATCCCACCGCGATGGGGAGTGATCGATCGAGAATCGTTAGCTATGTTAACGAGCAATCATAGCGATTTAATTGTCGAGAAAAATTCTGACGCGACCGGGGGAGGGTTTCAATCCATCAGCGAGATCGGACGTTTAAATAGAATTCTCTTGGTAAATAATCAGGAAAAAAGTTACCATTACTCGATTTGTTTTATTTTATTAAAGTTGAATTTATTTAACTAACGAATAAAGGCTTTGTATGGCATTGAACGGGAGAACACGTTCTCGGGGCCGTTTAAAGGAGAATGGTAACTTTTTAGGCCGTTCTAAAAGGTGCCCCCACAAAATATTAAATTTCTTATTACTTTTAAAAAATGATACCTTTATTTGTCCGCTACTGAAGGTACGACAAGTCCACAATCAAGACACGAAATTGCACACAGACCTGCAGCAGTGTTCAGAAGCAAATTGAAACTGTGGACGATAATAAAAACAAGATGATTTCATTGGAAAGCCTTATATAGCTTGAAATGTATTGGGGGATGGTAATAAAGCTATATTTAAAAACTAGTACCTATTAAATTACCTAATCCTAACCCAAACATAGAAATATAAATTTTATGCTTTCTTCCTACCACCACTGTGCAATCGTATATCGTCCCTTCATCGACGCGACTCGAAGGCCACGCTGCCATTTAAGTCGAATAACTCCGAACGCGAAGCAAATAAATCCAACGTTGCCCCATCTGGACGTCGTCCTTTTCCAAAAAATTCCCTCTGTTTCGTCGCAGCATTCCCAAGGGATGAAAAGCAAAGCCGGTGGCAGAGATGGGGGAGATCGGGGTAGACAAACGAGGACAAAAAATTGATTGAACGCCGTCTGGACAGGATTAAGCAGAAGATTTCGCCGCGACGGAACGTCTTCGTTTTCGTGGCCAGTGGTGCCGGCGTGCAGGGCGGGTGGAAAAGGCATTCCCCGTCCGTTCACCCCCTCGCGTGGTACGATTGCAGCCGTTCGGGGGAGCGTGGAATGCGCCGATGGGCCACGACGTCGCCGGAGCAAAGACGACCCCTCCCACCCCTCTATTAAATCTTCCCCGACGGTGCTCAATGCGAATCGCCAACGAATTTCGCCTCCGCCCCAAGAACCTTCTTAATATTCGCGACCGCGAGGCTGCGCGTGGCGGGGAATATCGAGAGTGAAATTACTTTCGATTGTCCGTGTAACGGTTCGCGACTCGTCTGGAATTTCTACGATTGCGAGTGAAATCTGATAGGAAATTGCAGGGGAACGTGATCCACGTAATAAGAAAGGCGACGAGCGCAGGTAGAATGTAAATAATAAAATGCCACAAGAAAAAATCCTCCCCCATGCGTCTTTTTATATTGATTAAACTGGAAGGGTGTTAATAATGGTACGTAACCATTATTCTGAGGGCTCAGCAAGCACGGTTCGACGATGCTTTAATTGCCCACCCCGCAAGCTCCGCGAACAAGCAAACTGTGGATCCAATGCGAACGAAATTAATTGTATCATTACTCGCTTCGTGTATTTCTGCTCTTTTCTGCGTTTCGTGGCGCGTTTATTATGCGAGCACGTAGCGACACAGTCTCTGAACGCGCCAAAGCGTTCATTCCGCGGTATTTGTCGAGTTTTCGTTTATATATAAACTATACAATTTCGAGCGCGAGACGCAGTAAAAATGGTAAAACGACTGCCGCGATGGAATTATGCTCCCTTTATCGCGAACAGAATGTAGCACAGCTGTCAGGCGATGCACCAGGAGTTGGAGGAAGTTTAATGGATAATTCGTGCTCGTGTGTACGCCGCAGCTGGTTGATTCTTTCGTGTAAACGCGCGCTGAGCAAGCGAAGGCCCCCGTCGTAAACCTTCGAACAGCTCTCACCCAATTATGGATCAGTTTCGAGAGAGCCTGAACCGAATTACCAGAAGTTCCTGCAACTACCGGAGTAGCTGTGTGTCGAGTCGTGCATAGAACATCGCTCGACGCAAACAGAAGGCCCCAGCTATCGCGATCCCGAGCGCAAAGGGGGTGCGGAACACTCGGCGCTCGCGCGGAACGAGATGTGTCGCTTGAGTAAGCTCGGGTTCAAGCTCGTGAATTGGTGATTAAGGAGTTGCAGCGGTATTTAGGAACACAGAGCGATATATTCGCGCCATGATTGTCCTTTCTGGAAGGGCGATTATCGGGGATAATGGGACGGGGGATGGCGAAGGGGGTAGTTACTTTGGGCGCAGCGGTGAGAAGAAGCAAATTGATTTTCATTGTCGAGTCGCGGCAATTGGCCACGATGAAATCTCTTCGTTAAGTTAAAAGGCTTTCGTATTCAGACAGGGTGCAGGGCAACTCGGAATTTCTCTCCATCGCGTCGCATATTTACGTATCCATTAACAGGACGTTCATTTTTCATTGTCGAAACTTTCTGACAACTCGGCGTTCACTTCCGCTGGATGTAGTAATTTGAACTCTTCTTCTCCTTCCACTGAAGTCTTCTGCAGTCTTGCATACCGTCCTTCGAACTTCGCCCCGAAACTGTGAATTTACTTGATGATTTGGAGAACTCGCGAGGAATTCGCCGAGACCTTCGTCGCTTATTATCGCTCGACAGGTTCGGTGTAATTCGGGGAAAGTTTTTTATGTCGCGGAAAAGTGAATTGCTTGTAAAAGTAGGCGGAAAAGTCGTCGTCAGATTTTCTTAGTCTATGACTTTGATTTTAAATGAAACAACGTTGTTGTTTTTTGTGGTACAACTTATTGAGACTCTTAAATTTGTGACATCAAGGTTCAAAGATAATATCCAACAAATAACTTGAGCTCTTTTCATTGCATTTTCCATGGTATTGTGAAGAATTTCTGAGGATTTTCGATTTCGTGTTGAATATTGCACTCTAATTATTGTTAAGTATGTTGGCTATTCACGCAAACGAAAGAAGTCTGCAATGGTTAAATCGGAGATCTGGCTGGCCATAACAAATCACCAAAACGGGAGATTACTTTGCTCGGAAATGTGTCAACACAATTTTTCCTTATTTTTAACCTACGTTTCGGGGGAATTAATTATTAGCAACGTGTTATTGGAGATTGCTTACGGTGGTAAAGAGGTCGAGATTCGAGGGAATATTAAATTAATGAGTGGGGGCAAACTTTGAGCATTGTTCTAGAGTCCAGAAGAGTAGGGCGATAAGCATCCACCCGCTTGAAACCGCAAACAGGAGTATGCTGTTCTTTCAAAGTCAATCGAAGTTCCTGCTCCTCTGGGCGGGTAAACAGTAAAGTTATCGGGGCTATCGCGGCGTCGCAACCTTGCTCCACAGACCATGGGAGTTAAAGTTACACGCAAACAGAAAATTAACACGACAGCGATAGGTGCTGTGTGTTCTGCCCCTTTTCGAAAAGCCGACTCCACGTTCCGAGCGCTGCAAGTAGTACAGCGCAGCGTGACGCTCGCCGCGAAGTAGTATAAGAACAGTTTAGTCAGACGGCAATAGAGTAAGTAAACACCAGTGGATGTATGTATGTACTCTTTCTTCAACCAATTCTAGACGACTTCACTCTGTATAACATTGTTTAATTAACAATTGTGAGAGGAAATTGTCTGCGGTTTCTCTCTAGAGTCAATCTTAGCCCTTCCGCTACAATTTTTAAACAAAAGCCAAGGAAGAGCAGGCTTCATACACGTTTATAATATCACTATCTTATTTTTAGTTATTACCTTCCACAATTTAAATTTTCTTTTAAGTAATAGTGCAGGTCTCGCAGTGGCTATTATACTCGGGATAATTTATAAGCAATTTCTGTAGACACTGTACCGTAAATATGCAAACTAAGAAATATATTTTTAACACCCTCAAATGAGGAAGCACGTTTCTATCAACGCCCCACTTGGTTACTCCTTCCCTACAAAATATATATTTCCATAAACTTCCGCGGTGTACTAATTAATTATTTAACCTTCAGGTTATCAAGGATCGCATGAAATATACCCTCGAATCCCGTCCAAAATGCCCTCCGCACGCGAGAGAGGGTGAACCAAGATCACGGCGATACTGACCCACCCCCGCCCCCATATTCACTTATCAGATTTTCGATTCAAACGGTAACGTCTATTTCCCAGGGTGTTTCGAGTCTCTGAGTTTCAGTGTCGCGACGAAGTTGAGCCCCGAGGGGCTTCGATCCGCGATGCCGTCCGCGTGTCTTCTCTCCTTCGTTCTTCTTAGCCCCGTGGTTGCGACGGTCTTGAATAACAAGTACACTCGAGTGCTCGTCGACGTCGGTGGAAGAAGGCGCGGTAAGTTTTTCTTACTGCTTTCCCGATATCCTTGTAAAAGACGCGTAGCGTCTCGCGAGCTCGTTGAGGAACGAAACGGGGGAGGGTAGCCGGACTTCGAAAAGGATCGAAGCACTTGTAGCTGACACAATATACCGCCGACGATAAATCTCCGTGCTTTCCCTCGTTTCTTGCGCGCAATCTTTTCGCCCGGGGGAGTGCACGCGACAACCGTCGTGTGAGCCGAAACGGTGGAAGGGACGAAGCTCATTTCTTACAGATAGCCTTGATGACATAATTATACGTCGAGGGTGCCTGAGAAGGTCACTAAAGAAAATGAGTAATTGTGGATTCATTATTCCTTGACATCGTTGGTTATATTTGATCACTGTTAATTACTGTTATTAAGATTATGAATAATTAGTATTCGTTCACAACATGAAAAAATTAAGTATGAAACTATATATTTTATGTTTTAAGTTAAAAAACAATATGAAAATATATGAAACAAAGAATAGGATAGAAGATATTGTAGTACAATTTACCTTTTTTGTTTTATAATTCATTTTTTTCATGTTGCGAATGAGTAGTAATTATCAGTAATGTTAATAACAATAGACAATGATCGAATGTAACTAGAAAAAAGATTTCCATCGATATTGATTGGTGGCATCCAAAAACATATTTCGCCGTTTATATAATAGTTATCGGTAACCAAAATAAAATTCGGGTCGTCAACAATGGTTACTGGTAACCGAAACGAATTCCGGTCATTTGTATCGGTGAACAATTAAAAATGATTACTTCTTAACCATTTCATTTTTTGAGAAACTTCTGCGACATTCAATGGCGGCTGGCTTCCATTTAAAGAAAAATCAATTTTTACTTAACGACTTCTTTCCAAACAATTTTTAAAATAACTGTTATTTTGGATCTCTGATTATCCCGCTGGCATTAGTGCCATTCTGCCCCGCGATGTTTCAGAGCGACATTCAAATAGACCCTATCAATTTTAACCAATATATCTGACACTGCCGACGAACGTAAATCGAATCGCTTGATCTCGTATTGCTCGTCGATCTGGTGCGAAGGAAAAGCGGCCCTTCGAGGGGGAATATTCTAGAAGACTCCTCTGGGTCCGGAGTCTCCGATTTCGAAATAATCCGGGGGATTAGGCGAGGCGGGGTTGTGCGTATAGAAGCGACAACAAGCGGAAACAATACGCGTGTGAATCTGAAGAAATTGTGCACCGCCGCCCCTCCCCGTCGATGGAACGAACGATTTCCACAGACGATCTGAATGCAAAGCAGCAGTTGCTCCGTAAGCTGGGAGTGGGTGTTATTCGCGAGTGACACGGGGGTGAATTTAATCAAATTCGTGTGGAGATTCACTGTAGGGCATCGAACAGAGAGAATTTTTCTGAGCGATGTCTAATGAGCCTTCACTCACCCCCAATTAATCTGAAATCGCGGGTGGACTTGGTTGGCAGATATAATAGAGCTTAATTTCAAGTCAGGCTGAAAGAGGGAAATTTTAAATTGCACGCTGTTACGCGGGGAAATGCAAGCGTTGACTTCATTACTCGCAAATTACATTAAAGGGTCGCCTTAATTAAATAGGAACACGCGTGTTGCACATTTTAATCCGGAAAGTGCGAGCACATGCCCTTAACGGGGATGAACCCCGGATGCTTAAAGTAATAGAATAAACTCGAAATAATTTAAGAGTCCTTGTAGAAATAAGTGCCAAAATTTAGAAACAAAAAGTTATCGGAAAATGTTCTAATATAATGGTAAGACTTTTAACCCTTCGTTGACACACCTCTTTTTTTCAATCAACTTTGACATACCTGGGTGGCTCACACCCAGAGCAATTTTTGAACGAGTGCCATTTTCATCCAAAAAATCCAATTATTATGAAAAAAATCATGGATCAATTTCAAGGTCTCTAAAATGTATTCGAATAATTTATTTATTGAAATTTCATCACAGTTTTTGTAAAATAATTCTAGATTACCACATGTCGAGAAGAAACGAAGAAAATCTTTAAAAAATTGTAACTTTTACAAATGTCAATATTAAAAGCTAAAAATCTACAGAGTTGATGTTCGGATATAATATTTTGGGAGAAAAAATAGTTTGTAAGTCGACTTTGAGAAAAAGGTATTTATTTTGCATGTAAAAGGTTCAGAAAGTCAAAATCAGGGTCAACGAAGGGTTAATGCAATTTTCCTTTGTAAATAAGTTACCTGGGTCGATTTAAACGATTTAAGGAACAAAGAGAGGTTTTTTTCTCTCTCCTGAAATTTGAGTTTTACCACTTCCGTGGACGTTTTTTTCTTCAATTATATCTGTAATCCCTACCCCAGAGACGAAGCTACAAGCTTACACACTAAACGCGTCATTCTTTCTACGAAAACAGCAAATCGAAAAGGAATCCGCTCCCCAAGAAAATTCAATTTTCCCTAGGATCTTCGACATTCAAACCCTCGGCAAGTCCCTCTATTCCCTTCGAACGTCCGTCACACCCCCTCGACTCATCTAATTAATCAGCAATTAAATTTCGCCCGTCCATCTCTCCCCTCGCGTACATCGCGCGAACTTTGCCGGGGAAACCGACGCCGGAAAATTCAGTAGCTCCACGGGAACGTGATACGCTCGGGGATCGGGGATAGACATAAAACGCGTGAAGCTCCGCGCGTCACTGTAAATCCTGATCCTGACAAAGCTGCCGGCGGCGTGGGTCGACAGCTCGTTCACCGACGCAATAATTTATCTCCCGCGTTGCGAAAGGCAAAAAAATAGGAGGGGATCCCCTCGCACCACCTGCTCCCCCCGATCATTATTAATAATTCTATTAATTGCGTCGCTAATTGCGAGAGCGCGGCCCCAGAGCGAGACAGCGTGACGCAAACTCGCTGGAATAAATGTCGAAGGGATACGCGATATTCGCGGGGAGCTGTGCGACGCGGCTGGAAGTTGGAATAATTTTCGAGGCGATCAATTGCGCGTGAAATTTCGATTATATGACACGCTCTGGTAACCGAGTCACGGGGTGATTACCGAGCTCGGTAATCAGTCGCTAATGAATCGCTGATTCTGGTAATTCACACACACACGGGTTATTTAATTTCTATAATGCGCACGAGCTGCAGCGATCCTTCCTTGAGAATTATTATACAGTAACCGACTAGAGCGCGCGCGGGGTTTCAAGCGGGTCTTCCTTTGGACGGATCTTCAGTGGAATTAGTTGCAACTGTGGTGCATATTGTTCAGCGAAGTGCGTTCGCGTCGCGCACTCTGCGTTCACGATTCCTTAGACCATGAATTGCTGCGATTTCCTTTAATATCTTCGCCTGTCGTGAGAGACGACGAAATTTCGAGCGAAAGCTTCTTAACGCTTTCTAATTCAAGAGAAGGAAGTCCTGAGCTGGTTAAAGGTGCTCGTTCAATTTTCTTCCTTCGATAGTTACCTACTGTTATTCAACAAACTCTAGTTTCACAGTTTGTCTGAGAGACGCTGTAAGAAGAGCCGTAAAATGGAGTCGGGCGATCTTTTTCCTTAACGGGTCTGGACACCGAGTTCCATAAATCCTGATCTTAACAAAGTGCTGAAACGTGTCTCGTTAAGGATTAACCGCGAGGCAAGGCTCGCTAAGAACGTGTGAGGAAGTCTTCGGGGTACGGAGGGTCTGGGTTAGCAAGAGGGACAAAAGAGAGAAGAAAACTGTGGACACGCGTGGGACATTAGTGTGGCCCTTATTTATATGTGACGTTTTTTTTTTGTATCTGCGTTAAAAAAAATGGTCCCTGAGAAAGTTTATTGCAATCGGACAGCAGGAAAGGGTGTCGAACAGACGTTACAGTTTAGAATTCATCAATGATTTGAATCTAAAGAATCTCTAAAAAAAATGGTAAGCCCTATCGAAATTTTCTTCAAATGAAATTAGAAGAGAATTCAATTTTCTACAATTATTGTGAATATAATTTTTTCGTGCTTCCAACCATTTGTTAGATAATAGCGTTCGAATATAAAGAAAAGGCTCCGCATTGCGCGCGTGTGGACGATGCAGAGTTGGTAAGCTAGTGCTTAGATGTAGGAAGACTATAAAGGAAATACGTTCCGCTATCTCCAACGTTTATAGAGAGACGAAGGCCTCGATTCGTTAATCCCCAGCGAAAGTTACTCGTTAAGTCCCAAATTAGGAAAGGAAGTTCTCCCCTCGCGTCGCTAAAATCCGATCGAAGAATACGTCGTGTTTCCCTGGGAATAGTCCAGAAGCCAACAGGGGGCGTCTTCCGTTCCCGTCGAATTAACTCGGGAAATTTCGCCAGGAGGAATCTCCCGGGAGCGCGGAATTACCTCTCGTCAAGGCATCGAAGCAATTATTACGGCGCAAATAATTCGCGACGTGGGACTGGAAATGTGCCAGCGAAGTCGTAACTGTGAAGGCGCTGGAGCGAAGGTGACACACGATCGATTCCTTAAATTTAAATCGAATCCTGGAAGGGGGGATCGATTCGGATTGGGGCGAATAGACGCTAACTCACCCTCTCGAGGGGAGGACACAGGAAAATTTTGAATAACTTCGGGGATGGAAAAGACGAGGCGTAAAGAAAGGTGGCGGATTGTAAAATCGATCCCCGCGAACTCTGCTCCCAGAGATTCTTTAAACAGTTCCCCAGGAAAGTTGCGAGCAAAGCTGCTGATTCGATTCGCGATCTCTAACTCGCGTCAGAAGTTCGTCCATCCGCAGGATCGCTTATTGAGTCGAGCGAACTCGCCCTTCGTTGGCAGCGCGTTTCCATCGAATCCCGGGATTACCCTCCGTTTTCCTGATCGCCATTTCGACACTTTGACACTCCTGTATGCCGTAATAATCCTGCTGATCCTCCACTTCCATCAATGTCATACGAAACACGTAATGAGAAGGAAGGCAACGGGTGCAATTTTGAAGCGATAACGCGGCGACAGAGCTGTTTGTGTTAGCCCTGATGCGATCTTAGCGGCAGCTCTGTAACTGCATTGAGAAATTAATGTCCGAGTAAAAAGCTTAAGGTACGGTAAGTACTAAAATTTTCTAAAATTCTTTAATTTCTGTTATACTCCTCCACATATTACTATTATTATTTATTTAAACGGGAATAGCCGTTGGTATAGATCAGCGATGCACTCAGGATTTAATCTTGGGGGGAGCCGAGTTGAAGTGGTAGAAATATTTTTAAAGGTGATTAGAACACTTGATTTCAAGAATAAAATCCAGTTTTCTCTTCCGTTCGCAAAGCCCCTTCTTTGGGGGTTGCCAGGACCCCTCGGCCCCCTCTGGGTTCGCCACTGATTACCGACCCTATTCACGTCCCCTACCCCGAGGGTTAACTCCACCCCCGAATTCTGCTTCCAGGGTGCAAACTAAGAACGAACACACCTCTTCAGAAGATGCCAACGATCTCCCTAACGATCCTCCTCGCGTCCACCATTGTTCTTCAAGTGTTTAGCGAGTTCTCCGGGCCGAGTCCCTTGAACGACTATTCCACGGTGTACACCTTCCTCGAGAAATGGGCGAGCGCGAGTAAAACGAGGATGTTGACGGTGGTGTTCGACGATTACGATCTGGAGGCCCAGCACGACGTCCCGAAAGGCGTCTTCGAGGTGTTCAACGTCTCCACCAGGCTGGTCACTCTCAAGCACCTCGTGTCCCTCAAGGGCACGCATCCGAGTCGCGACTATCAGGCAATCGAGACGGGTGGCTGCGTGCTGCTGCTGTATTCAGACGTCGACCACCTCAGGGACATCCTCGCCTCGCCGCACTTGGCCTCGTTCTGGCAGCCGGAGGACTTCTACATACTCCAGGACAGCGGTCAGAGATCCGTCGACTCGTTCAACGGCCGACGGTTCTGCAAGTGGGCGTTCGAGAGGCTCTGGAGGTTCAGACGAGTCTACAAGCTGGTCTTGCTCGCCGATGGCAACGCGATTCGGTACGATCCCTTCGGCCAGGCTAGCAACCACGCTAGTTCAATTAATGCCAGCTGCGATTCGTCGTGTATCAAGTCCAACCAAGACAGCTTCCTGACGGTGGATCGTCCAAACGCGATCGATATTGCGGATTTCTTCGAGGAGGAGAGGCGAAGAAGCTTCGATAGGTACTAGCTCATTATTTCGCCCTGTATTTTGGATCGCGATGTTTTTAGTTTTAGACGGGTCGCAAGTAATAAGACCTACTCAATTCCAAGTGGCCCAAAGTTGGGCGTTGCGAATAAATCTTCATTGGGATTAAATATCGATTGAGTTTTTTCGAATAAATTCTGCTTCGAATGCTATATTCGAATAACAGTTACGAATGATATGAAGTTATTCGAGAATAACTAAGGAATAAAGCCCTATAGGGAAGAGGTGCTATAAAAGGGACAGGTCTTAAATGGGACAAATTGAATTGCCAAAATTCTAAACGCATTGCACATTAGGGTGGGCCAAAAAAGGAAATTTTCGAAAATCGAGAGAGCCTAGTGCGGAAAAGTTGCGTCTGGGGAAGACAAATAGAGGCAAAAAAAGTTTTTTGAAAGCGGTTAATATTTGACCGGGCCCAAACGGGGTCAAAGTTTTTAATTTTTGACCAAGTTTGGCGACTTCTGTATATTTTCATAAAATTTTCATATTTCACTATTGAGCACTAGAAGATATAATTTAAGCACATAAACGCGTGAAATAGTGTTTTATATATTGTGACGAAGTGGAGGATCTGTGTATTTATTTCACACGCGTTTATGTGCTTAAATAATATTTTCTAATGCTCAATAGTGAAATATGAAAATTTTATGAAAATAGACAGAAGTCGCCAAACTTGGTCAAAAACTAAAAACTTTGACCCCGTTTGGGCCCGGTCAAATATTAACCGATTTCAAAAAACTTTTTTTGCCTCTATTTGTCTTCCCCAGACGCAACTTTTCCGCACTAGGCTCTTTCGATTTTCGAAAATTTCCTTTTTTCGGCCCACCCTATTGCACCGCGGTCTCACTTGCAACAGAGTAGTAATCCACGGTTGACGTTTTTCGGCAGTAAAAGTAAAATTTTCGTTGATTTTTTGTGTCGTTTTCTGAGAACAAGATTGTTTTGAGGTTCTATTATATTAAACTCACTTATAGTCGTAAAAGGGACAGCATAACAAGTCTTAAATGGGACAATCGTTTCATGGCTGTCCCTCCCATACACATGTACTGCTGGACACTATATGTACTTTACTTTCCTATAAAGTTATTAGTGTATCATCTGTCAATGTCATAGATGACATTGTTTTAAATTCTCAATTATTAGTTGATGGCGTCTTGTTTCAAATTTAGGAATTAGTGAAGTGACTATTCAAAGCGACGCACTTTATCGTTAAAAATATGTATGTAAATTTCTTGTATTCAACGTGTTTTCTCTGTATTATTTACTTCTTACATGATTTTTAAGAAGATTGTATATGCTTTTTCTCGGGCATTTAGTTTTCAATTAATATTTTCATAATCATATATTCTGCAAAAAAAATAGTGTCGAGCAGTATAACCAGGAATGTTTTATTTTATTCAATATCTATTTCTTGCAAGGTAAAAAATGCCCCCGAAGAAAAGAGCTCGTATCAGCACGGAAAAATTGTTCCTTTATAACTAAAAAAGCTGCTAAAAGTATTAAAGATATGTCACATTCTATAAAAATAGTAAAAAATATTGATGATTTATATTACAGAGTTAATTTTTTCATAGATTCCATTGTTTTGAATCATTAAGATTTACAATTATAATTGTAATATTTAATAAGTTTATTTTTATAAACGTGTCCCTTTTATGACTTATACTGTCCCATTTAAGTCGTAAAAGGGACATTTGCTACTTATTTGAAAATCGAAGATTTTGATATTTTCTATTACAATTGATGAGTTCTTATTATACTTTTATTGAAGGGGAATAAACATGCTTTCTTGAGATGTACTTGTTTTTTAAATACCTATAATGATATTGTCAGAAATGGACGCTGAACAAAAGTGTCCCGTTTATAGCAACTCTCCCCTATTTGCCAAATCCGCCACTGAGAATCACCTCCACTAGGTACCCCCTGAGGATCTCGATTTTCAAGACGTCCATGATGAGACAGCACGGGAGCAACTACGATGGCATAGACTTCAAGTATCTGGAGGAGGTCTCCCGGATGATGAACGTCACGCCTGTGCTCCTGAGGTCCATGGACAAGTACGGCTGGGAGGAGAAAGGGTTGTTCTTCGGCACCCTGGGTCACTTGGTCTACGCGTTCGCGGATGTTTCGTTCAATCAATTCTTCATCAAGGACTACCTAACCAGGCAGATAGAGTTCACAGCAGCCATCACCAGTGACAAGCTCTGTGTCCTGGTGCCCAAGGCTCCCCCTGTCCCAGACTACCTCGTGATCGTCAAGATCTTCAGCGGGGGAGCCTGGTTGCTCATAATCGCCGGCCACTTCGTGATCGCGATGATCTACACGACGCTGAAGGAGGTGCTGGGCAGGGAGGAGAAGCGATGGGTCCTCGACGACCCTCGCGGGAGCGAAGGCGAATGGGTCTGCTGGGGACACCAAGATGGCCGGTGCCCTTTCGCGGATCAAAGCTCTGCCGCGGTTGGAATCGTTCCGCCAGTTGCAGGGAAACCGCGCGACGATTCGCACGGGTGAGTGGATGCTGAAAGCGTTCCTCTTTCGATTCGGTTTTAACGAAAATCGCAATGTGGAACGTTGAACGCGCTACGTTACAGTGGTCAGATACTCTGCTTGCTGATAAATAAATAGCACTGTAGGGGCTGGCGCTTTGACCCTTCTTGGGAGAAAATGGGGTAATCTCCACGACTGCACACGGTATTCGAGCCTCACGCTCGTAAAACTCTGTTGCCCCTTTTGCGCCGCTGATAAGGGCAGAATCTTTAACACTGACGGGCGTCCGGGGATTTATCATGACCCCTAACTTTACGCAGCCCCAGCAATTTCCATAGTAATGTGATTGACAAAAATATTCGTAGGCGAGTTTTTTTGGCCAACATAATGAGCTACATACTTTTGCGATATTCTCCTAGAAGGTCTAGGTGGATACTAAAAATAAGAGAGGCCTGTTTGCTCGAGCGATGCAATAAATATTTCTAGTACCTACTGTGTAGCTTGTAAGTAGGTACACGGTTTTGGATATTCTTTCGACTCTGTCGAAAGTACCCAGTAAATTTTCAATTTAAAAGAAACCAAGCTCGCAGCTCGCTTTGTATCAAACACAGCCTTCGTTGCATTTTTATAAAACCTTGCGCGACTCAAAGTGGTAAGGAACCTCCCGCGTATATACAAGAACCTTTTGCACACAATTCTTTTAAGCCTCAAAGCGTCATTCCGGTTAGACGGGTTGAAAAAATCGATTTTTATCGTAACATTCTTCGAAAGTACATATCCTCAAGAATATACCGTTAAATTTTCATGGCAAAATTCCGATTATTTTAGCTTCTACAGAAGCATATTGTAGGGAGCGAAGAGAAACGTCGTTTTTTCACATTATGAAGATAAAATCCAAAAATCTATCAAACCGATTGCTTTATAAATTGTACAGCTTATTCTGCACACCTATGACTCTCGCAGTTACTACAACGAAGTATTTTCATCGAGTCTACCCTACTTTTAAAATCGAAAATAGCAAAAGGAAAAAACGGAAGAACATTTTTCTTGCAATTTGCCCGCCCATTTTGGTAATTTTGAAGATAAATCACTAATTTTATAGTCCCAGCGGAAGCGACAGTCATACTGATCAAGAATCTGTTTGGATTTTTAAGTTCAGATAAGTCTAACATAAGGCATAATTTTTTAAACCTGTCATCAAGATCGCTTCCAAAAGCAATAATTTTATTACTTTTATATTTTCTATTTACCGTAGAAATGTAGTATAATAAATAGAAAAAAAGTTTTATTCCGTGATCACAATCGACCGACCCAGTCCAGACTTAATCCAGAATTGAACAGGAATGTAGGAAATTGAGGATCGTTGGAGAACTGTGAAGGCACCTACTACAGAAGTTTCTTGTCTCACTGCCTGTTTTCATTCGACTAACAGCGATCTCCCATTGAAACCGACGAGGAACGTCGAGGGGCGCCGTTCGAAGGGATTGAAGCGGCTGGTTTTGTCCTGTCTCGCGTCGCTGAGCAAATACTTGACGGAGGTGGTTCTGCAGTTGATGCAACCCTTTGAGCGAAGTCATCCATGGTTCCCGGAGAGGTTGCTGCTGATGTGCAGCTTGTGTCTCAGCTTGATCTTGAATGGAGTGTTTACATCCCAGCTTGCGTCCAGCTTCAGTAAGAGGATGTATTACGACGACATCGACACTCTCGAGCAGCTCGAGGAGAGCGGTGAGAGTCTCGCTTGAACCCCATCGATCTCCCCGCTTTATTGCATAGCTCTGCCGGCTGCTTGTACAATAAAGATTTGTCTCCCTTCCGCCCGCCTTTATTGCTTCATCGCGTAGGACGAGAGAGGCTGCGAACGCGCGAGATTGCGAGACGAAGCAGGGAGGATAGGGTTCACCTTAATGCGTGGCAGAAACTCCCTCCTTAGTTCGAAACGACGCTGAACAATTATCTTTGTTTCCGCAAGGCTTGCCGATCTTGACCAACTCGAGGGACATCATAGAGGATGCTTTGACAGACTCGACATCCCCGGTGATCAAGCGCCTCCACACGAGGATGGAGTACGCCAACGACTCGGAGATAAACAGGAGATTATTCGAGGCCAAGGATGCTGGCTTCCTCCATCGACTCCACGTCTTGCCATTGAAGTACGACGAGAATCAGATGCAGCATTTGCACGTGGTTAGGGAGTGCCCGAAGGACTACATACTCGCTAATATAATGACGAAAGGTCAGTAGGGGCGTGGGGCACGCCAAGGTACGGTGATGTATAGGAAGACTTTCTGTTCAGACTACGTTCCACGAGGGTACAATTCTGCTAAATTTCATGCTGCTCTGTAAATTTGACGCCGGGCTAGATTTATCTGGCGTTACATGCTGAAGCTAAACCAGAGAGGGAAGGAATTATATCAGGCATTTTTCGCGCGTATAACGCTGCGTTAGTCAGCGCTTTTGTACCGTGATAACAGAGGGGAGACGCGAAATGCTGAAGCCAGACGCTCGAGGCACACAATTTACGAAAATTATCCACGTCACTTTTTCTTCTAAAGCCTTGATGGAAAATCGTGGCTCGATCGTTTTCTTTTAATACCCATAATTTTAATTTAAGACTCGCTGCAACTAACATTTCGACTGTCAAACAGTTAGTTTGTTTAACCAGCTGAGCATTGTGTTTCAGGATCTCCGTTCCGTGGGCGTATAAACAATATCCTGGACAGGCTAAACAACGGTGGCTTCTACGACAAATGGTACCAAAACATATCCCAATTGCAGAAAAGAAAGCACCGAAGTAACCAGTCGACTACTCATCGGAAGATCACGATGGAACACCTCTTCATCCCCTTCGCGATCCTCTACGTCGGATTAGCGACCAGCACGGTAGTACTTATTTATGAATGCAGGCAAAACAATAGTCAGTAGTACGCTGTTTTCTAAGCAGCGATATTCAACGTTTGAAACAATATATATAATCATATATTTAGGCGAATATGCAGTATTAGCAACTAAATAGTATATCTTCACATCACGCGTTTAATCGGTAAATGATGAGAGTTTTGATTCGCGATCGAGAACTGCGACCATTCGTAGCTCGTAAGCTCGCGGAAACATTTGATAATCAGCGAATGGCGAACATTTTCGCCGAATGACGTTCCGCCTTCACGATATTTTGAATAATAAATTCTGAAACTGTGAATATGTAGGGGATTTTCTCCTGATTACAACGCAATGTTTGTTTGCTGCCCAAATTCACTCGAAGGGGGTGAAATTAACCCCTGAAAATGCGGCTACTTTCCGATTCTGTGTTATAAATGTTATAAATCGCGAACTGTAAGAGATAGAAAAGAAGTTTCACGACAAAAGTTACTTCTTTTAATTATATCTATCATTTGGTAAAAAAAATTTCACAATTCACGAGTTATAACACAAAATCAGAAAATAACCGGATTTTCAGGGATCAATTATTACACCCTCTTAGAGTGAATTTGTGCAGCAAACAAAAATTGCGTTGCAATAGAAAGGAAATCCTCTACATATTCACAAAGTTTCAGAATTTTTTGAATTGTCGGGTTTGAAATCTTCCCTTGTAAATGGAAATCGGTTTACCTTCTTCCTCCGTCTCCACCCGAACTTCTCGCTCGAGTGAAGTCGGATAAATTGAAGAAACGTCTACTTCAGCTGAAAAAAAAAGCCACATCGCCTTATCTGCCGTGGCAGAGAAAAATCTTTCCAATAAATCCCGCGATTACCACGCTTTCACCGCGGGACTTCCCCGATTATCACTGGGCGCGAAAGTTTCATTTAGAAGCGGCCTAATACCGTGGCCCGAGGCCCCGTGCTGACGTTTCAATGGAATCCCATTAATCTTGAGGCTCGAGGGAGTGGTAAGAATAACCAGGCGAAACGATAAGCGCCCGGAGGACGGGGAAAGCATCCCCTTCGGTCGTGTTCCGTCATTCAGGATGATTGAAATCGCCGTTGTTTTATGACCGTGTAAACTTCGGCCAGCGGCGCCGCTGACATTTCTCGGTGGAGATCCATCCTTTTACGTCCCCCGTCAGTTCTCGTCGCAACGGCTGCCCACCGCTGCGGACATCCTGGCGAGGATCGTGGTCGACTGTCCGACGACTCGCTGTCTCATTCTACTTCGCTGCTCACTCCGCACTCCACTGTTCAATGCTCGGTCGCGACAGAGATTTATGGGCAGTAGGTAATGCACTCGGGATATAATCGTCGGGGGAGCCGAGTTGAACGGCTAAAAATAATCTCAATGCGGATTCAATCAAATTCATTGGGTGATTATAAAAAATTTAGAGATTAAAATTACTTCAGACCTGGTTTTATTTATCTCCTTTTTCACCACTGTTTATGGGAAAAGAATCCTTTGGGATCCTGACGCCTGTCTCACTTCATCAATCAAATATTGAAGCTGCCCATTTCTGGAGAAATAAATGTCAACGAGGTCGAGAATTCTGAAAATATTTCAGCTTCAAGATGTTACAGTCCGCTCGTGCTCCTCGGCGGTCGAGAGAGACAGTAAGAAGTATCGAATATTCCCCCGTGCGGTGTCCTCAGCATTTCTAGCTCGTATTGGTGGGCAATTTGGGCGAAAAAGGCGAGAAAGAATGTCACTAGAGAAAGCACGATCTGAATATCGAGAAGGCACTGTGTTCGGAATAAACGAGAATATTTCTGCGTGGGCGGCGATCTGTGGATGCATGGTGGCTGCGAAATATGCACGGCTAGGCGTTATCTCTTATTTTCTATCCACTTTAAACACAGTGGAGAATGAAGAGATGTGTGAATACTTTAATATCAGCAGCGGGTTTTTTTTGTGTATTTACACAGCATTCCAATTTTCAATTATTCAGTCGTCCATTAACGCGCACTGTTTGCATTATAAATGGAATTTTCCAACTTTTAATTCGAATCCCGCTTTCGACAGGAAGATAAATGTTTATCTCGAATTATAAATTTCTGGGATAAAACTCTCTAAAATTGCTTCCCCATTTTAAGAACATTTTGCTTAAGGACTAATTCCTGACCATTACCGTGCAATTAAATAATTCTGAAGCTGCTTTCACGCCAAAATTCGAAGCGTTTACCACACAAAGCAAGAGGAATCACTAATTGATGTAATACCTTGCTTTTGCTTCATAGTTCTCAATTTTAATACGACAAAGGCACGCGGCAATCTCTCCAGAATAAATTTGTGGTTACGACGCGGCATTTTAATCTAGGAAGCCTCCCATATGGAGCCTCGACCCCTTCGTGTTATAATATATTAAAGCATCCATTCGACTACATATAAAAGTATGGGTACACTTTCCTCTGGAATAGACGAGCATTCGCGGGGAGAATCTAGATGGGCTTCAACGATAAAAGAGAAAGAAACGCGACGAATTTGCCTAGCAAAATGTAGTCGAAAGATTCCGCGCGAATAGGAAGGATTCATTTAAACATATCTGCTATAATAAATTTTTATAATCACCTAATGGATTTTACTGAATTTGCATTAGAAATATTTTTATTCTACCATGTCCCACGATTCACCTGAGCTGCCAGCTAAACGATGCTCATTGCCGGAATGAAAGATTGGTTTTCCAAACAAATGGGCAGCAATGCGCGCGGATGATTATCCGCTTAAAAGTCGAGCGCAAAGCTCCCTCGCGGTACAAAGGCTTTCGTGGGTCTCGTCTAACTGATTTATTCAAACGGATCCCGGTTCAGCTGTTGCAAGGCAACGTCGATAGGACAGAGGAGCACTTTCGTAACACCGACAGGTACAGCTTAATTGTATTTAGCGGAGCATCAGCTGCGAAGAAATGAAGTACGTGCTCCGAATCCACGAGCCATCAATTCGAGCCTATCGCTCAGAATTCCCTGCACCTGTACGATTTTCTGCAACGCCGCAGCTGCACGCGCATAATCGTTAAGTGACAGAAACATTAGAAATCGGAAAAATCGATTTTTCACATTTTCTGAAAGACATAACGTGTCAAGAATGCCCTCTGCAAATTTTATGAAGAAATTCGTAATGGTGGCGGAGACAAAGTATTTTCCGTGAAAAGGCACTTCGCGCTTTTTCTCAGAGCGACATTTGTCAACCGCGTTGACAGTAGGTACTTATATCAAGAAACCTATACACCCAATTGACAAGAGTGAGGCCATTTATTGTACGAAAAACCCGTGTCCATTACACGACGTTTAGGGTTTTTTCATTAACGACACGTTTCTGTTCTTTTTATCAACATTTTTCCCTAAAATATGAATACCTTCTTTCAGTGGTCTGAAGTTTTGTTATTACAGTGTAATAGACGTAGACTTCTAGCTTCTAAATATCTTTGTATTTTTGAATTTAGAGTTTGCCCCAGCGCACATTTTGACGAGGAGCGTACCAGAAACGAATTCATGAATTTGCTTGAAAAAATTTCCTTTTACCCTTCGATATGTGCACATTATCCATACTAAGCAATACATTGATTTATTTGCGTTGTTTGTTTGAAAAAAAATTCCGCAAATATCCTTACTCTTCAAACCGCTATCTTAGAAACGCTTAACCGTATCCCCGCGTTAATGACTTTATGGGTGATAAAGTCGATAGCTGCCCACCCTCTACGCTACACGAAAAGTAGCAGATAAACGTTCAAGTTCGAACGCCGTCATAAAAACTAGATACCATCCACGAGCGGAGGAATCAGATAAAAATATTTACGATTTTCCCGGCCCTTCAATTGGACTCTCTCGAAAAAATCGATCTCCATCGTTCAGCCGTGCTCGCTCGCAACGTTAAATAGACAATCGCGTTAATAATGCACGGTGCCGTGCGTGTTAAAATTGCGGAAAGCAGAGGGACTGCGTTGACAACTACGGGAAAAGCTGCCTCGCCGTGGAAACCGTCGGAGCGACGCCCGATGTAGCTGATAAACAGCTGCTCCGTTCGCAAACTCTTGAGTTACTAGTAATACTGTTTGAAACTGATCGAGGAACAAGGGTGGGAGAGCTACGAGCGTTCGCGAACAACACTGCGCGTGAAGACGCACAGGGCCCGATCTAGAGCTTCCGCCGCTCTGGGCAAAAATAATTTATGCCGCCCTTTATATTTACCTAGGTAATTGCAAATAATTATTGTAAATATAATTCCTCCCAGCGAGTGAAATTTTTTGTTGGTATTTGCTGAGTAACAAAAGCTTTCTGTTTCATAAAAAATTAGTAGTTATTCAAAAACAATTTATAAGTTTCGTAGGTACTAAATCCGAACATGTTTTACCTACCTTACCTTTTTTATCCTTTTTTATTCGTTTACTCTGTTCTAGCCATTTTACCCTTTTTATCTCTCTCCCCTATTTTTACCCTCTCCTCCATTTTTACCCTATTCCCCCTTTTAACCGTTTACCCTTTTTTTATTATTGTTACCCCATTTTACCCTGTTACCCTTTTACCCTTTTTCAAAAACATTAACTTTTTTATTCCTTTTTATTGAGTTTAATTTTCTCTCTCTACCAACTTTTCACCCCCTAAATTTTCCGCTCCGGGCAATTTCCCTGCTTGCACCCCCTAGATCGGGCCCTGCTCCCGCACTATTTTATACGGTACCGAGAAAGTATGCAGCGATGTCGTAAAAGCTGCGGGACTCGCGAACTTTAGATTTAGAACGTGAGCTCTGGAAAGCACGCCAAAAAGCTGCCACACCTATTGCTCTGAAACCTCAGAGCAGTAAACTGTGGGACTCCCATAGTTTTTACAGCCTCGCTGCATGCCATTCCTGCAATACCAGTTTTCGTAGGAACAGCCAGTTATTTACTCACCGCGCGGGACGCCGAAGATCGTTGGTCCATGGTGGGCGGGCGAGACTGCGTAAAAATTTTACCGCTTCGATGGAAGATTTCGTTCGACGGCAGACGGGATATCCTTCACAGCCCTCGGTGCTGGCTGCGTCTATTCGAATCCATCGCCAGAAGATACGGTCCGGACGGATAACGTCCCCCCGACCTATTCCTCCCCGCCGCGTAGATCTCGGCGAGGAAGGCGAGCGCGGAGCCGAGCAGCCCGACGAGAAGCAATAAGAAAGTGAGCGAGTAGTGGTGCAGGGTCAGCTTGATCGTCCTCCTCTCCCTCTCCAATTTCCGTCTGGCTTTGGCGATCTGCAGCGGGTACGTCATATTTCGGAACCAGAAGGTGAACAGCCCAGCCTCCCTCAATCGCAGCAAAATGAAATCCACCCTCTCCGCGTAGGGTGAGTGGGATCTGAGCACGTAGGAGACGCGATACTTCATGGGGCACTCCTCGACCACGTGCAGCAGCGCGTTACCGTTCTGGTCGTAGTAGCCGTGAGCGCTCAGCAGCACCGTGTAGTACCTGGATATGGCGACCTTGCCCCCGAACGCGACGATGTCCTTGGTGGACCTGCTCGAGTTTATCACCCGGATCCTCTGGTTCAGTCGCCTGTCCAGGGGCGAGTCGCTCAGGAACACGCTCTTCAAGTTCGCGTACTTCGTGATCATGGTCCGGCCGGAGTCCAGCACCTCCTCCATCGTCTGCAGCTGAGGATAGTGGAACGGCTTGCTCAGGCTGCATACCAAGTAGCTTTGATAGAGGCCGTTCATGATCAGCGTGAAGAAAAGAGCGCCGATTACCAAAGCCTTCTGAGCCGGGGTGCCGTCGGTGTTGAGGGGGTAGCAGAGCATCTCCAGGAAGTGGAAGAACCTCGACAGGTTCTGGGGAACTTCCGGCGGTTCCGTGTGGCTCTCAGGCGAGGTTGGCGGAACGATTAGACGACTGCTCGGCTTTCGGGAACGATGTCTATGCTGGCTAGAGAAGATTCCACTGTGGGTGAAGCTCGATCGCTTCCGGACAGCCCCGCGCCTCTTCCTGCCACCCTGGTGGCTGTTAACATACATTGTGAAACTATCAGCCGAGTGGTACCGAAGCGACTGGCTCGCGTGTTTCATGAAACACCACAGCGCTGTGATCAGAACGTCGTAGGCTATAAGAAGGAGCCACAGTTCCTTCTCGAACGGAAGGAAAGGCATGTAGGCTCTCGGCACCAAGCCAGCGTCGGGCGAGATGAAGCAGAGCTTGTCCTCGTAGACAGCGCAGGTGAACTGGAACTTCTGATGATTCTCGTAGCTCTTCATGAAGAACCCGGTGACGACCATCTCGACTCTCCCGCTTTCTATGTCCCTCAGCGATAGATCGAAGGGATCCTTGCGGTAGAAGTCAAGCTTCCTCATCGCCTTCACGCGGAACTTCGCCCCCATCGCCTTCTCCAGGGCGAACACCACCTCTGCGTCCATCTTGGTCAGCTTCAGGTTCTCCCGATCGTCGTAGGTAATGTCCATGAGCAAGGACTCGAACACGATCACGTTCACGGGGTAGCCGTTGATATTCTGAAAGCTCTCGAAGAGCCTCGCCCTTTTATCCAGCGGAAGGACCTGCTCGTTGTCCTCGAGGTTGCCGTCTCCGTAAGAACTCCGCTGCGATTCCGGTTCTCCGGCGACGGCCGAGCGCAGGCACAGCTTCCGCACGCCCCCGTAGTCGCTTCGTCGCGCGTGAAAGGGCATGTAGCGCGACAGGCACCGGAAATCGTCCTGCAGCGAAACGATCACCGCCCTGTACACCCTGTACTTCCTCCACAGGTTCTTGAAAATCCCCCTCCAAGGCGTGGTGGCCGTTCTGCTGACGACAATTATGAGATACTGGTCGCCAGGTCTCCACAGCTGCTGCCGCCAGTAGATGAAGATGTTGAGGCTGTAGACGTCGCGGACGAAGAATGTCCAGGTGAGGCGGCCTCGATTCCTCCAATTGCCCCTCAGGGACAGGTCCCTGGTCCGCGTTGTGTACGCCTCGATCTTGTTCTCGGTGGCATATTTCAGAAGAGAGTCCGCCAGGCTTGATCGAAACTCCGGCAGTATCACGGAAAGAGCGAGGGGTTGGAACTCCGGGGAATCGCGGATAAAGTCCAACATCAATCTCAAGTTTCGGCTCTCGTGATCGGATAGGGACATGGAATGCCCGGGCTTAATAGAGGAATGGAAACTCGCGCGAGTCGTGGCATTCTGCAGGGACGCGGAGGGTTTTATTAAAAGGACGCCACAGATGAATAAGAGGCAGCTTGGCCGGAGTACCATCTTTGGTTGGAGAGGGGCAGGAATTTAGATGGAGACTGGTGGTCTCGCAGCAAGAACACACTTCTATTAACCCATTTGCCTCGCGAAATGAAATATTCCGTGAAAAATGTCTGCTCTGTACAAGCAAACGCGGAATGATCCGACTGACCGATATTCCCCAAGTGGAATATTCCGAAATTGATTTTTTTTTTAAAAATAAAATAAAAATTATGAATGACTTGATAAATTACAGGTTCATCGTCGGGCTCGCTGTGGTCGTTGCAAGCCAAGGTCGCGGAACTACTGGGGTGATGCGAATGGGTTAAGGATTCCAATAAGCAGGCGAGAAAATCGGAAGAGCCTTGAGTCCCGACGATGGTACTTGCCGAGCTTCTACATTCGATGGAAGCCTATAAAAATCCTCGAGCAATTAAAAGCGAGAGAATTGCTTCGGTTCCAGGACGAGAGGTCTGCCAGTTACACTCCAAACAATCGTCCACCTGACACAGATATTGGAAAGGAGCCTCTGATCACCGTGAACCGTCGTAAATCATTCGTTTCGACGCGACAGAAGAAATAAACGACGTTTACCGTTGTTCCGCGAACCTGACGATTGGAAGAAAATCGAATGGGGGTTGGCCGTGTAATTTACCCTCGAAAATTGTATCCAGAAACATTGGCAAAACATAGCCCTCACCGGCAGTTACTCGCACAACCGATGTTCGAGCGAATTTTTATTACAGGTAGACCAAATAGTCACAGCCGGCGCAAAGAGAGGCTTTCGTATTCCCCCACCGTCGCGTTTAAAGCAAAAGGCTTCGGGTTGACTATCGCGGAAGCTTGTGAAGCTGCGGGCGCTCGTGCAAAGTGATTGATTTCATCGGGAAACTGATATATCGTTCTGTATCCTCGCCGAAAAAAAAAGGGGGGCAAAAAATATCCAAACAACTGCCTGCTGTCGATATTCAACGGCATCGACTTGTGTAAACCTCTGGGTATCGGTTAATAAAACGAGGAATGAAGGGAATAAACGTCCAGTCTACCGTCCGTTCAGTCTCCACGTGTTTGGTAACTTCTGGTGGGTTGTGAAGTGGGAAAAACGTGGGGGAAAAACTCACCGGGCAGGCACGACGGCGGAACGGCCGCGTTGGATTAGCGGCGAATCAATGCGGCGTAGATCGATAACGATAACAGCTGTCCATCTGCTTATTAAGCATCGTGGCCGGGGAGGAAACGGCCCCTGGCGCAGAAATAACAATTCATATCGCCGAAACGGTGGAGGAACGGCGAGCCGAATGGTCGGGAGGAAATGAGGGACAAAGTGGAGGAGAAAAAGGCGAAGGGATACGAAACGCCAGGCCACAGAAATCAAAGCTTCTGCGGCAGAGCAGGGCGAATAAAGTTGGACGCCGGCTGAGGGGAACTGTTGCTCGCTGTTGCTGGAGGACGTTGAGGCTACGAATGTTAACGTTCGACTGATGTGCACGTTAAGCTGCTCGCAGTCCTCACCTCCCGCGATGGGAAGCGAAGGAAGGGGGCATTTAACACCCCCTCGCCCCGTACCCCTCGTGTTTGCACTGGCCAAATCGAGCAAACGTTTGCATCGCAATCCAGGGACCTTCGCGTCGAGCCCCTGGCAGGTCGTTAAGTCGAGGATTGCCCCGGATATCGGGCGATCCTCGAGCAAATCAACCCCCCACCGTTTTCTTTCCTCGCCCCCTAATTCCTTGCGGACCTCGCTCGCGGACGCCCGCCACAGCAAGAGTGTCCTTTGATGATGGTTACCCACGTCCCCCTTTCTGCCATTCGTAACTCTTGACGTTGTTTTCCAAGGTAGACCCTTCTGGTTTCTTACAGCTTTCGTAAAAGTGTGTTTGCTTTTCCTGCAAAGGTGCCATCGCCGCTTTATTACGTTTCAGTGTATCCCTTTACCGCGCCCTGCCTCGCGAACACCCCCGCCGACCCCTTTCCGGCTTCCGTTTATTTCAAGGCGAGTCGTTTCCGTAGTTTTATGAGTTCTAAATGTAATTATTAGTTCTGTATCGGGAATTTTTCGGTAACCGAATGTAGTTTTCAATAGACGCCCCTCGAGAGTTCTGGCGCCCGACGCAGTTCACAATGCGCTGCAATTTCCAATTAAATTAACACGTATGTGACACTGACGAGCTCCCCGGCTGAATTCGTTGCAGCTATTATCCCTTGGTTAATTAATGATTTTTTTTAGATACTTCACGGGCGGTGCGCTAATGACTTTTGAACTCAATTAAAGGCCACGGGCAAATACCGCGTTGGTGAATATTCGTGCATCGCTGGGCGGTCTAACGCAGTTTTAACGTTTCATTAATGACGCTTTATGAAAGCTTCCAGTGATTTACGAGAGCGACAGTGGCTGGGTCGCCTTTCGCGAGCCGGAGTTTCATATTTTTACTATGCAGAATTATAATTATTAATACTTAGGCTCCGCTGTGACGTGTGCTGGAAATCCTGTGTAATTTTCGCTGCTAATAAATTCTATTCACTGCCACGATCCAAAGAGTACATTTCCAACCCACCCTTTCACCGTTTCTCAGAACCTGCTCCCAAGCTCCCTCTGAATCTATATTTTTAATACCTATATGGACTTGTAATACAATTACCGCTGGGGTTCACTGTAACGTGCAGGAGAAACCTTGTATAATTTTCGCTCATAATAAACTCTATTAAAATCTCTGCGAGAGTATGCTTCAACCTACCAGTCCATCCTTTTACAGTTTCTCAGAACCTTGTTCCAATCTCCTTCTGAACTTGTACAGCGGGAAGTGTAGACGTTCCGCGTACATCAGAACCGTGACATAGTCATCACGATGGCCAGCGTGTCTTCGTTAAGTGGCTTCATCAAATTTTCATCGACATCAACTGCTGAGGACGCTAGATACATGTATGAAATTCGCCACATATTATATTCTGTTTCCTTCTAACGCGCTCAACAATCTAGGATCACCTAGTCCTAGACCTAACGATGTGGTAGCATCTAGATCCACTGATTTGTTATCACCAAATAGATCTGCTACTTTGGAACCACCCTCCAGAGTCGATTCATTCCGAACCCTCAAAGCAGTGGTTCTCAACCAGTGGGAGGGGGGGGGGTGTCCCTTGGGGGAAAAAACGTTGAGAAACTCTGCCCCAGAGAAAACGAAGAAGGCACGAATTCGGCGACGAGAGTCCACAAAATTAAAAAGGCGATCAAGTATCAAGCTCTGATCGAAAAGAATAAACTGAATCATCTTGAAATGCACCCTGCCTCTCGAGTGAATAAGAGGCACAGATATATCGTGCACAATCAAAATTTATATTATATATAAAGTGTAATTAGTAAAAGTTTTTATTCAAAACAACTTTTATTAAAAAACTTTTATTCGACAGATGGTTCTCAATTCAGTGTCAAAAAAGATCTGAAATTATGAAATATTTTTCTACAATTGAATATCGTAAACCGTTTTCATAATCCTACTAAAAATCTGAATTTCCACCGTGGAAATTCGCATTTTTTATGATCGCGGAACGTGTAAAAGAGGATGCTTGTGATCCTCCAAATGGAATCCCATAGATGTTCAATGTTTGAGCCAAGTTTACAGCCCCGAGTGCTCGCTTCGTGTATGATTGCATGCATCGCACTGTTCCATTAGGATTTATTAACAACAACACGAATTACAGTACGAAACTCGTGATTTCGGAGGCAATTAAATTGAATATTTAGTTGGACTTTCTACCACACAGCATTGCTCGGTGAAAATACTCGGCTGCGATGAGATATCACAAATTTCTGATTTAACTTAGAGACTGTAGCGATTTGGAAAGTTCGTGCGCCGAACCGGGGCGATGGACATTCGTTTAAACCACTTTCCGTGTCGCGGGTCCCCTGTTGTTCGCAAATTACGTTTTCCACTCCGGAAGGTGGATAAACGTGATTTCAATGCAGCAGAATGAATTGCTAAAAAAGGAAAGAGAGAGGACATTGTGATTCGCCCCTTATTTAATTCCAAGTTGCCGCGGTATATGGCATTACTCACGAGGGGAGGACGCGAACGGGACGAGTGAATTGTTAACGAAACCGGGTAGAAACTGTTGGGGTCGATGTGTATAAACAAATTCCAGAACATTATCTGTGAATGGCCAGCCACTTTTATAAAAAAAGGCTTTGAACATTATAGTTATGAGGTAGTCGGATCGACTTCGTTATTTTAAATAGTAGATCTTGATGAAAGGAATAAAAAGTGTTATGCATTATTAATTTAAGCTTAGGTGCAAGTATCCCGAATTACGAGCCATATTTCTTCCTTCTTCGTACATTTTCTTCATTACGCGTATAGTGACTAATCAAAATTCCACAATTTTCAGTTTAATATCTCGATAAAAAATTAAAATTTAAATACTTGTTTTTGTGACCCATGCCATGGAAATATGTAATTGGAAACAGGTTGAAATTCTAGACAAATAGCGTGCTATAAATAAATCCTGCTCTGCATAGGAATTTTTTAATTGTACGCAATATGTAATGAAAAACGTATTTCGTTAACTTTACGGAATTTTGGAAATTATACATCATTGTCAATATGTATGGATACCGAGTATCTAAAAAATTTTAATTTCTTTGTCGAGATATTAAACTGAAAATTGTGGAATTACGACAAACAATTGCATTTTCTGGTTAAATATTATTGATCCTATGGCAATAACGCATAAGACTTTTATATTCCTTTCATCAAGATCTACTATTTAAAAGAACGAAATCGATCCGACGACTTCGCAATTTTAATGTTCAACGCCATTTTTTATAAAAATGGCTGGCCATTCACAGCTAATGTTCTCGAATTTGTTTATACACATCGGCCCCCAAATTTTCTGCCCGGTTTCTTTAAAAAGTCGCTCGTCCCATTCGCGTCCTCCCCTCGTCAGTCGACCCGCTGAACAGAGCCATGTTAATTGCGACTTTACTCTTGGACGACATTGACCTGTTCTCTTGCTCATTAGACTTCTTGCGGGTGCAGCTGTTGAAATGGTTACTGCTTAAGTATTGTGAATCAAATTGTTAGACTTGTTATGTACTTAATTATTAACATTGTCCTCCAATGGGGTCATCCCGTTTAAATAAATAAATAACAATAATAATAATTATGAGATTCCGAGGGAAATGAAATGGATGGCCACTGTAGCCAATATTTAAACGAGTTAATATAAATGGGAAGAGAATCATCCCACTCATATCGCGATTTTAAACTCGAATGTTTTCAAAGCATAAAGTGAAATCGACGTGGCATTTATGTATTCGTAAGCTCGTCAGATATAAAATATGGTCAAAGAACCTGCAAGTGACGAAGGTACGAGCGACCGAATAAAACCTACTAATTAATTTATCGTTAATATTCGCGCGTTATCGAGGCAAATTCGCGGTTTGCCTCGCGACGTTTCCAGCGTGGCTTTCTATGCGAGAGCTCGTCACCGTGGCCGAAAGGAAATGATGGTTTATTTTAGGGACATCTGAAAATACGCGCGCACGTCCCTCGGGGAAGCTCAGTCGCTTGTCGTTGCTGCACGATAGGACCATGGCTCTTAAAGAGTATCTGCTCTCGATGATAGCGATAACGATTTCGTTAGGTACGTACATATCACCCGTTCTCCGCGTTCGATCCTCCCCTTTTCACGTGGCAAAAACAAACTCAAATTTAACAATATATCGATATCGTTGAGATCGTCGATTGTCCGGACATTAAAAAAAGAGGCAATTAAATCCTCCATATTTCACGAATATAAATGCCGAACGATATTTACCGCGCCGATAATAAGTTTAATTTTTCCGTGCGAACGATTTAATGCGAGGCGAATTCCAAACAAAACCGCGCAAATATTTTCGCTTGATCCTTCAAAATCGCATTTCATTCGGTCAGTAGAAACGCGCTCGTGCCGCTTGAAACCACTTCGATCGTTCATATCGCCCCGAACAGCATCGAATAAGCAAATTTATATTCTGCTCGATTAAACTTGAAACGCGCTTGCTTCTTTGCTAGGTGTATCGTCGGTCTTCGCGTGGAATCCCGACAGCCACCGGTGAGTAATTAAATGTAATTAAATACTATGTGGCAACGTATCAAGTGTTTTCATATAAAAAATATAACTTGCGTACATTAAGAATTTGAACAAGCTGCCGTACAGAATTCTGGGACCCCTTGTGTGTTCTAAAGAGGGATATGTCAGTTCCTCCCAGTGGCGCGCTCCGGATTTAAAGTTTGGGGGGAGAAGAATAAAAATAATTTTAAAGCAAACTCGATAGAATTCATTAGGTGATTATAAAAATTTCGTCTGGGTTGCGCCACTGGTGACAAACGAAGAGCCAAGTCAAAGATTAGGACTTTCAAGTTTGACTTATCAAGGCCTTCCTCCCCCAGTTACGAGAGCTACGACCTCGACAGGGGCCCAGTGTTCTACGAAGCCTACTACTACCCGGAGAGCAACGAAGAGGCTAACAACAACTACGATGAGAAACGCTTCTTCGACCGAGCCGCTGTCCTGGAGAAGACGTACCAGGTGCCCACCCGTCGAATGGTGCTTCCCCACAACAGCCTTCGCCTGGACAGCAGCCCACGCCGAGCAGAATCGATCCTGCAGGACGGGGGAGAGTATCGTCCAGCCGTAGCGGACGCCGCGAGGCCCCTCGACATAAAGGAAATATCGAACCTGGCCAGAAGAGCGATCTCCAGGGACCTGGAGAACTGGAACACCCTGGAGAGCTACTTGGACCGCGTTAAATACCAGGACCAGTCGTATCGGCGACGACTGGTCGACACAGGCTACGAGCCGGGGTACGCGATGGAGCAACCGGCTCGCGGAGTCGGGTCGAGTTTGCCGGCCGCCTTTAAAGAACCCCGCGATTTAAGTACGAGGCAGCTGTACGAGGAGGTCCTGGAGGTGCCCGCGGACCCCAGTCGTCGGATCCAATCGCCCGGCGATCAAAGGAACGTGGTGAGGAGGCTCAACGCGCGTGACGTTGTCAGCGGAGGTTCCTTGGGACCATTCGAGCCGACGCGGTACCAAAGCCAATCGCCCGGTGCTGCAGCAGCGAGCGAGTTGGATGCTCCTTTCGCGAAGGAGGCACGGGACCCAAGGTCGATGGTGGGCCCTTCGGAGGACATATTCGCGCCGAGACCTCAGGTGATCAATTATATTTTCTCGAGGAGAGCAGACGCGCCTGCAGGCGGCCAGGGCCTCCAGGCGAAGGAAGCGAAGGACGTGCCAAGGAACTACGGGGATAACCTGATCCAGGAGGAAGTGAAGGAGGCGGAAGAAGCGAAGGACGTGAAGGTGACGTCCATTGAAATTAGCGAGGTGCCCAAGCACAAGACTCGGCACCACCACGGGGAATGGCCGAAACGCGATTATTCTAAGCGTCATCAGTGAATGTTTTTTTTTCTTCTTTTTATTGATTGCACGTTAGAGCTAGAAGTGTAACTGCTTGAGGGAACTAGGCAGTTAAATTGCTCGGAAATCAAGCATTTTGTTGCGAATTAATTGCGAGCAGATGAAAGCAGGCACAGACTTTTCCTTTTACACAATGTTTATTGCTATCACGTAGAGTAAAAGGTTTTTTATCTACTTATTTAGTTTACAAATGGCGCCACAGGGAACCTCCCGATTTGGATAGTGTTTTAGAAAATGGGACTTTGGTTTTGGAATATGTGTCTCCTAGGATCTGTAATTTCGGCCTGAACCTCTGAAAAAAAGAATCTAACCAAAATGATTAAAATAGCGGACTAGGAGAAGGCGATTTGTACGATAAATGTCCATTTTCGGCTGCACAGATGGCCGTTTTTTTTTGTATCTCAAAAACTAGAGCTTCTATACACTTAAGCCTGAGCTCCACTCCAAAGAGGAATATATTTTAAACACGCTGTAAAAATCTCAAGTCGATCCGAACCTGTTCTTTCGCAATCAGGATAAAACCGCATGAACAACGTCTACACGTCAGACTGTAGCGCCGTCATATACATGTATATATTATCCAAACAAAATTTTTTAAAGTTTATAGTATTAATAAACATTACCCAAAACTACTATTCCCAATTTGTATTCATCTCCTTGTAATTAATTCGCAAAAAAGACTCGATCTTCGAGCGATTTGACTGCCTAGTCCCCTTAAATGAGTGATGCAGTTGATTAATCTGTACGGGCACGCAGGAATCCTAATGGTTTCTCACCGACGTGCCGTTTTAAATATTTATTCGATACGATATGCTACAACAGTAGTACAATTTTCTATAACATGGTAGATATTATGTCACTACGATGCACGTCTATTTAAATTTATCACACGATTCAACCATACATGTATTAACAATAACCATGTATAGGAAAATATGTCTTTCGCGATCGTGGAAGCAACAACGTGCTCGGTCTCGATAAAACAGTAGAGGATGAAAGTGCGGAATGATGGAAACGATATGAGGAAGTGATGTATGGCGATGTATGGGGGGAAAAATGATAGCGACGCGAAGAAGTTGGAAAAGTGTTACCGGATTAAGTTCCGGGCACAATTTCCTTTAAAAATGCTTGCGACACACATGCAGCGATTGTTATCAAAGGAATGTTCCGCGCGATGATCTAACGTCTCTTCTCCTTAATGAAATATAAACACGACAATGTAATCGAATCAGCGAGTCGATTCTGAATGCTGCGACTAATGGTATGACTTCTGATATGAAGGCTAGTTCGAGGACAAAACCACAAGTACTTTATAATAAGTAACCTACGCTATTGGAACACAACTTCGTTTGGTGAATAGTCTCAGTTAGCTACATCTAGAATATTATATTTAATTCTCCAATTCCATTCCGTTTTGGATGTCTAGTTTCTTCACGAGTTCTGTCTCCACACAAATTCACCGTCCTCACACATTCAGTAAGCTATCGCTAATTATAATAAAAGTATCACGCCCTTGTACACCCTATCGTCGGTAATCGGACAACCCAACAACTGCCACTCTCGTACACCACGCAAACGCATGCTCACTGAAAATTGTATCGTGGAAAAGAAACCGCGAATCGTAAACTCTCTCGTTCTTCTTATAATCCTGTACGTGGTGGTAGAATTAATAAACGACCACGAGATTTTCCAAGAAGCAGAGTTTCGCGTGTTTAGAATCATTCGGAGTCATGCTAATAATTAATAACAGTTTTAGATTCTCACATCCACAACCTGGCATATACATATTCAGACTTTAACACCGTATATACGTGTTAAATCTTCGCGTGCTTATTTGATAGACTGAGACCCAGACCTTGAAGGTAGGTATAATTTACAATTCGACCCTCTTCGGATCACTTTGCGAAATGTAAAAATAAATCTCTTTCTCTCGAGATAGTTAACAAGCGTATTATATGACAATTTCTTAATGGAGACTCGCCCCGTTATTTTAAGAGTACACCGATCAAACTTGCGCGAAACGAAGCAGAAGGATCTCTTTAAAGTAACAGAAGCTTTGCGTCGAACTGCTGCGAGCTCGCGGCTCATTATGTAAAAGGATTTGTACTTTACGTTTCCTATTCTCGTAAAACAAGTAAATATTTGTATGTACAGAGCTACGGATAAATTGGGAAAATAACTTAGTAAATAAACAACTACATTACACTGCATACACCTATTCTCTTCATGTACTGGACTAAAGACGTTCGTGTGTTAAAAACTAAGCGTTGTTAGGCGAACTCCTGTAACATTACTACGCGCGTAAAAAATTTAAAGCGTCCTGTATATATCTACTCTGTCAATATTAAATTTCACTTACTTTTGTATAAAATTATCTGCCTAACTTTACTCTTGATTCTAGGAATTCGACGTACGGACATGAGCTTGTCGTGCACTTCGCCTTGTGATAATCAGCTATTACTATATATCGCGTGATGTTATATAAAAATAACTGTAATTCCATGTCAAATAAATGTACACCCTTGGCAAGCAGCCGTTTAGCTTTCTGCAACATATTAAATACACAAACATCAGCGATATCGAATACCATGCATAATACATAAATGTATCTTTGGATTACTTAAGGCGATTACGCCTTGTTGGGCCGAAAAATAGGTAGGTACCTATTTTGCGAATTTTTGGTACAAAAACGGTTCTGCAAATTAATTTGAGGTTTGGCACGCTGTTTTATTGTATCTTGAATTATTGTTCTGAATTTTTATGTGACATTGAAAAAAAACATGGAGGATACAGAGAGAGCATTGAAAAATAATCGAGTGGCCCTGGCGTTGACGAAAAGTACTGTGTGGATTATCCGAAACACAAAAAGGAAGAGAGATTCTTAAACTATATGAATGGGTGGCTATGGGTGGTAGAGTAGATGCATTAAGGGATCATGCCTAGTTGGCAAGCGAAAAAAACCGTAATTTTCGGGAATCTTTTGTGGAAAATCTAATATATATTTTTTTAAACTATTCGCTTATTTTTAAAGTACATATATTCAGCAACTCTCAGTAATTTTGTTATAGGAAAATATTAAAAAATGAACGAATAACAGCCACTCTCCCGGAAGCTATTTTTTTTTAGTGGTGAGCACGACTTCTTTCGAGCCGGATCATGTGAAATCGAAAAGTGAAGGAGATTCTGTTACTTTATGAGTTTATCTAGTTCGTGAAAGATTTAAAAAAAAAAATGATTATAGACAAAATGGCGGCCGTTTAACGCAATATCATGCTTTTTCGATGTCTGAATTGTTCGTTTTTCGCGAATTAAAAATAGAGTTTTCATCAAAAACAAAAATCCGATAACCCTTTCAGTACTTTTCGTCAACTCCAAAGCCACCCGATTATTTTTCACGCTCTCTCTGTATCTGCCATGTTTTTCACACAAAAATTCAGAACAATAGTTCAAGATACAATAAAACAGCCTGCCACACCTCAAATTAATTTATCGAACCATTTTTTCACAAAAAAATCATAAAACATTACCTATTTTTTGGCCCAACAAGGCGCAATCTCTGCTTAACATACCCGCTTTGTGTAGCTGTTTCAAGTTCGATAGTATGAACTCTCGTAACTTCTCATACGCCTTGGGGAGGTCGTCATTCTCGATCAGAACGTCAAAATTACCAGGCTTCAAGCCTGAAATAGACATCAATCTCTCAGAAATCCGTTCCGAAAGCACAATAAAGTCCTGACTTATAAATTAAAACGCATAACGCACCATACTCCATTTCTGTTCTAGCGATAGACAATCTATGCATCAAGGACTCTTCTGTCTCTGTATTCCTGTCCCTTAATCGTTTCTCCAACTCGTCTACGGATGGCGGCTTAATAAACACGTACAGGGGATCTAGAGAACTTTGCTTCACCTGTTTTACACCTTGCACATCGATGTCTAACACGCAAACTTTTCCAGCTTCTAGCACATTCTCCACCGCTTGTTTACTAAGAACACACAAAGAAAGTTTATTAATAAAAACAAGCGTTACAATAATCCTTTCAATTTCATTAACATTGATGCGTTACCTAGTGCCATACATATTTCCACTAAAGGTAGCAGTTTCGAGGAATTCACCCTGCTCTACCTGTTTCTGCATCCTATCTTTACTAGTGAAATAATAATGCTTCCCATCTTCCTCGCCCGGCCTGGGGGCCCTGGTTGTATGAGAAATGGAGAAGCCAAACATGTCTGGGAATTCTTCGAACAGTTTCTTTATCAGCGTACTCTTCCCGCTTCCCGACGGGCCACATAAGACCAACGGACGCGGGCCTTTCTGAAGCATATTACGGGCTCCTGAAAATAACCACAGTGTTAATCATCGCGGACCATGTAACGCCCTTATGGAACATCGCAGATCTAGGCTACAGGCTATGAGTTTCATTCGGTTCGATCAAACCATTTCATACCTACTGCTATTGATCTAAAACACGAGAATGATAGCATGCTTAAAGAAATCTCTGCTGATTCGATTACACTGAAAAATCAGAAAAAACTAAGACCTTCGCGAGCTACGCGCTGCAAGGTCAATTTATCACTAAGGCCACAGAAAGATTACAGACAACAGGCTCCATTTAAATTTCAGAACGGAGCATGGATTCGAAATTCCGCCTAATTCGATGATCGCGAGGCTGTGTTTTATCGAAAACGCAACGATCGTGAGTAACTAGAGAGCAGCTGATCGAGAACGCCGGGAATATCGTAATAATTCCACAAAAATCGGCCGAAGAATAGGCGCGTAATATCAAACGGAGGCCGAATGGACGCGACCACTTTCGTCAACTTTCGTCGTAACGTGCCTGTTACGCAGCATGCCAGTGATTCTTACACAAGCCATGGGGCGAATTTAAACCGCAGGGTCTTCGAAATATTGATTTACTGGTGGAAAATTGTATACCGCAAATAGTGGCGATGCTCTGCCATATAAATATATATGTAATCAAGATCATTAAATACTAAGGATGCTAAGAAATACTGTCACTATAACGATTACAGTTGTTCCGGTACCGTTACGACATTCGATTTACCGTCAGCTTGAAAATACGCGCTACTTTATCCCCATGAAATATCGAATGCAGTCGCGAGTCACAGATTAACATTCAGCCAGCGACGGCGACTTAAGTTCGCCCAGCGATTCCGCGACCACCCTCTTATGCTCGAACTTCTTCAGGAGCGAGAAAATTTTGGAAATGCCCAACAGGTATCTCACCTTTGCAGGAAACTAAAGGCGGTAGATTAAGGGAAACCACTGTGAACTGCGTGTACTATTCGCGCGAAGGAAATCACGGAGATCCGCGATCAAAATGAACAGCGTGAAGCACAACTACCACGTTTTCGTTTAATAGCGCGCGCATGCGCGGTGTATCGCCGCATTGTGAATTAGGAACATCTTGTATCTGCGGCAGGATCAACATAAATTATCCGGCTTTGCAAATGGATTATTAACGAGCAGCGCTCGATGTTTTAATTATTCCTCAATTGTTAGCGGTAACGGATGCTTACTTGGATTCAATTAAACGGAGTTAATGTCAGGCGAGCGATTCGCGATGCGACTCGATGGACGAGTTTTTTTACTTTTCTTCTTTAACGACGGATATGATTGATCTTCGCTGCGCGGGAAGAGAGTCGGCATTTAAGGTATTACATGTTTATTCGATTATCTGATATTCTTGTTGCAAGTCATTCTCTTTTTTAAAATGATAGAATGCTCGAGGAAGTTAGAGATACGCGGTAATTGATAATAAATGTCAGTCATTTCTGCATTTGTGAGGCACACGCACACTTTGTTTTGGTGAGATATCGATGCCCGAGCACATCTTACGTAAACATGCTTACGTGGGATTATGTGCCTCGAAACGAGGGAAATTCAAAATCGTCCTCTAGATTTCGATGTTTAGAAAAAGGTACTCGACTTTAAGCGCGATTTATCGTGTAAAATGGTGTGTACAATAATTCGTTCGACAATGCAGTGATCAAAAGTATATATATTTCATCTTGGAGTTTTATTAAATATATATTTCCTCACATATATTTGCATCGATCTTAATATTTGAATGATAATCGTGTAGAATAGATTATAGATTTAAAATTTCTCTGGCACTCCCATATATATTTTTTTTTTTTAAATTTTTGTATTACGTTGAGGTCGAAAATATGAATTTAAATACGAATTCTTCTATACTATACGAGTTTACCACACGATTTTTTTTTTAACCAGAATAGAGATAATTTCGGTGAATCGAATCGTATTCAGACATATCGATAAACGGCGTTCTTGTAAAATTAGTACGTACTAGCTACATTTGAACATTGCACAAGAAATACTATATAGATTTATATTGACAAAATATAGTCCTTTTCATATATATAATATATGTATGTATACCGTATGTAACTTGTAGATGCTTCGCAAGAATATAACTAAAGGACGATAAAAAAATGTACAATATATTCAATGTTAAATTACTATGTTTTGGTAGCTAAGATTAGGGTACTTTAAATCTCAATATGGCAATGCACACAAGTACGAATGCATGCATACATATTTAACATAAAAAAGAAAACAAAATTTCATAAATAAATATCACATGTTCCTCGATATAAGATACTCACACTCGATAAATGTTAGAATAACAATAGTAGTAGCAGTAGTAGTAGAAGTAGTAATGTAATTAGTAAGAATAATAGTCGTATAGACGTCCAGTGTCTTCCCCTTGTACTTTAGCGTAACGCAATTGCGGTGTGCGTGGCAGATTAGTTTAAACTTGCATTTCTACTCAGTTCTGTCTTCTCTCAGTTCTCGACAGCGTGGGGCAAAAGGTTCGGTTTAAACTTCGGTAGGGCCGGAAGGTTTAGCTTGCGTTCGTCGACGCGCCAGTTCTGACATGACAACAGGGCCGATATGAGGAGACCTGGGGCTACTAGACATCGCTCTATACGCCTCTGTGACTGCCCTCTAGAAAGATGTTTAACAAAAACACACGTGTTACTAGATACAATTCGCGCGAATAATAAATCAGGACACATATAGAGCGCGGCATACTTTTAGGCTGTGTGGATCCCTCGTGCTATAGGGTAATACTTTCTGAGGAAGACGATGACGATTAGCGATCCAGGAATATTTTAAAATGGCAGCTGCAGTAGGCCTGCGATTAGGATCGACGTGTAACATTCTTTTCACCAGCTCCTTGGCCTCGGTTGAGATCTGACACCATATGCCGCTTTCGGTGTCGATGTAACCGGGCCCGATGCGATCCAATATGTCAGACGCGCTGTCTCCGGGATTATTGCGAAATGGCGTGTACCTAATGCGTAAAAGCGTTGTTATTAGACAGAAGTATATGAAATTTGAAATACTTGAATATCTACGTCTTACGCATAGTAAATCTAGATGTATGGAACTCGAACGACAGTTGGAGTCTTATTTTTACTTTTAGGATGGTATTTTTCACGTTGCAAATGCTTTCTGAAGCATTATTCGCTAAACTTTTGGCAGTGAAAATGCCCTGAATTCACAATTCTTTCAAGTTATAATTTATTTATTTAAAACGGTGTGGCGAAAACAATTGAAACTCGGCAGATATTTTCATCTACTCTTATACTACATGTAAAAAAAAATTGGAGACATTCGTAACATTTCTTCAACATTTTTCCCACCCTTTCCATAAGAATACGTGTAAAATCAGTGAAAATTAAAATCGTTATAACTCAGCAACCGTTTAGTGAATTCGTTTAAAATTTTTGCAGCACATCGGGAAGATTAGAAAGAACAATCTCACAAATCCTTATCAACTGAATACCATTTTGAAGATAGGTCCAATACTTTCTTAATACTAGACGATCTTCGAGTTTCGATCGATGAACCTAGTCAAGTCGCATAATTACCCAGCTAGCATGATGTACAGCAAAACACCGAGCGACCAGATATCACATGCCGCGTCGTATCCTTGCCGCTTTAATACTTCAGGTGCGACGAAGTTCGCCGTGTAACAGGGCGTCATTAGTAAGCCGTTTTCCGCTCGTAACTGTTTCGCGAAACCCAAGTCGCATAAGCAAAGGGTTGACGGGTCGGATCCTAATTTCGAATACAATATATTGGATGGCTTTAAATCCCGGTGAACGACCTGTTAATTGCGACAAAGTAGATTTAGATGCGTAATCGTTGAGTCAACCGTGTCGACGCCAAGTCCTATGAATGACAATTACCCCGTTCTCGTGCAGATAATGGACCACATTTACAATTGTGTACATCACTTCAGCAGCCTCCCTTTCCGTAAGATTACGCCTCTGCAATAAACGGTCAAGCAACTCCCCGCCGCGTAATAATTCTAGAACAAGGTAAGCTCGTTTATCGTCCTCGAACACAGCTCTTAAAGTCACAATATGCGGGTGCCTCCCGTATCGCAGTAGAATCTCTATTTCTTCTGTTGGGTCTCTTTTTGATTTCTCGATTACCTATCGGAACGCAAATTGATCATTAGTTTACTCTGAACAATACCACGATCTAATAAGATTAATAATGGAGGGTGGATTACCTTCACGGCATACTCTGCCTTGGATGCTTTGTGAACAGCTAAGTAGACCTTGCTGTAGGTTCCTTTACCGATCTCGTGTTTAAATTCATACTCGTCGGTCACTGAGACGAGGCTCACGTAACCGGGAAATGTTGCAGTGAGACTATCACAGTTTTTGTATTCGGGAGTTTTAAGGTGATCCTCGAGAAGGCACGGCGCGACGAAGCTGAAGCCACGGAACAGTTCGTGGGCGTTAGCACTTGGTGGTACCCCAGGAGAATCTAAAAGATTTCGTCGCTTTTTATTACATCTGTCCGTATTGTCAATTCGGACCGAGCCGAGCCGAGTACTCGAAGAAAAAAAAAAGAAAAATTAACTAGCCGGTTCTCTTCGAGCCGTTCGAAAAAATTCGAATACTCGATTCGTTGGAGCCGCGCCCGGTTTTTCCGAGTACTCTGTTCTTCGAACCGAGTCAGGCTCGGCTCGCTTTTTTCGAGTACTCGAACAGCTCTAGTTTGTACGCCTTACCTTTAGGCGTTTTACATGTAAATTCACTATCAAAATAAAATGCATCATCCTTCTCACTAACGGCTGGTTTAAAGGGAGGCTTTATCTCTTTTTTGTAAAGAGCATCCCAATCGATTGTCGCAAAGAACACATGGCTTTTGATTTCTTCCACTCCGCCTGGAAACGGAACGAGACGAGAAATAGTAATTTAATCCACGACTCAGTCTCTTAGTTAACGAAAAGCAAGATCACCGGATCCAAGTCTGTTCGCGGCGTTTCTCTTAAACAGTACTCTGAGAAGTGCCTGCGCTTCCGGGGAAATATTCAGAGGCATACTGAGCTTCGCCTTCATTATTTGTGTCATCGTGTCTTTACGGGTTTCCCCTTGAAACGGGAGAGCTCCGGTCAACATTTCAAACTGAAATAAAAAAGCTTATGTTGCATTAAAACTATGAAGATTGAAGTTAGACATTTCTTAAGGGGGTAGTAGACTATTTCAGCTTCAGAAAATCGACTACTTTTTTTACTGATTTTGAAAGTCTTATCCTTTATGAAAAATTTAAACAAAATTTCATAAAGGAATTCAAATAATTGTCGAAGTTATAGCAGCGAACGTACTTGAGTGCACCGTCGAGTAACGGCCGCGCAAAGTAGTATTGGCATAGGACACTTAACTTTGAAGCCGGTTTTCTCGAAATACTATTTTCAGGAACGGTGTACATCATAACTCTTGAACCCATGAATAATTTCGCTTAAAATTTTAACTGAAGCTGTAGAATTCCATTCTCTATCGTGTAAAAATTCCCCATCAACATTGGATGTTTGTAAAACATCCTCAAAGCATTTTACTTTCAGATGATTGACAATCTTCAATGATTACTAACTTCGACAATTTTATAAATTCCGATGATTTCTTTTGTAAATACTCGCAAACGTACCCATAATAGTTTGTCAAAAGCACGACTAAAACGGTTGTTTGGAATGAAAGTAATTTAGCGTCAAAGAAACTAACGATTTTACGTATCCAATAGTCCACTACCCCCTTAACGACGCGACTAACCATAAGAACACCGAAACTCCACCAATCAGCAGCAAACGAATGCCCTTTTCTATTCACAATTTCAGGTGCCATGTACTCTACGGTACCGCAAAACGAATATGCCTTACAATCGTCCAGAGGCTGTTTACTGAGTCCAAAGTCAGTTAAAGAAATATGGCCTTCGGTATCCAGCAGAATACTGTTTCGCAGGAAAGAAGCACCATAAAATTTGTGAAGTTTAAAAACAAATACACCGCAGTGGTAAGTAATTGTAATACAAACTTTTCTGGTTTGAGATCTCTGTAAATGATTCCAAGCTTATGAATATGATCCAGTGCGAGGGCAAGTTCAGCTAAATAAAACTTTACATCGTCTTCGGTAAACATCACCTGCAAGGATCGATATAAAAACGAATTGAATTATGGATTAGTGTAATATAAATCACTTTAAACAACCGAAACTACCTCTTTAGCTAATCTGGAAAACAGGTCACCACCTCTCAGAAAGTCTAGAATTAAATATAGTTTGCCTTCTGTCTGGAATGCGTAATGAAGTCGAACTATGAACGGATGCTCAACATCCACTAGTATGTTTCTTTCCATTTTCGTCCTGACTCTGTCCCGAACTGAGATAATATTGCAACGTTAGATTGCTTTAGAAGAAAAAGGGAACAAGTAATTGTAGTTACGAGAGTTGCTCTGAAAATCCTCTCGGATATTATTTCATACAAAATCGAATATAACGACCGATAGTTTCCTCCTTTCAAAGCTTTCGGAGCTACCCTCGTACGCTTAACTGAATAACCACCTTTCAACGTAGCCTTCTTCAGGACTTTCATGGCATAAAGAGTCGAGCTATCCTTACCAACAACTTTCCTCACCAGGAATACCTAAATAACATAAGACTCTTGTAAACGAACATTCCACGACGTTCTGATTCTTTTCAGCTCGTAGCCAGGGCCAGATTAAGATTTCTGGGGCCTGGGGCTACAGCCCCCCCTAGCCCTCCCTTTAATTCGGGCCTGCTCGTAGCGAATTCCAATACCTTTCCAAAAGACCCTTGGCCAAGGACCTTGAGAAGCTCGAACTGAGATGGGTCGGCCTTCTCGTGGCCGTCTCGCACCACCTCGCGCACCTCAATCTCGTGCGACTCTGAACCTAACCCATTCGAACGTGGTTCGACCACAGTTCCCTGGGTAATCATTGCTTCCTCCTGAGACTCTGCTGGAAGGATATCTACAGCTTGCTAAAGAATTAAGTGAATTGTAATACATGGGCGCACTGTCGCGACTAAACATTCCACGAATTCGCGGTGCGAATCCGTCTAGAGTATAACCGATTGTTTTGACAAGCGCTGAGAGGAAAAAAAAAAAGAAACGTTACCTTCTCGGCATTTACATGTTGCTCGGACCAAGGGATCGTCAGAGTCGCCAACGGCATTATACCCGATATCGCGTTATTGTGTGCGAAATTGTAAACGTTCTCGTAAAACAGTCCCGCGTGCGCGGTCGTCATAAATTAACATTTAGCTGCGTTTAGTTTATCAAATCCGAAGCCACAGGCGATGCGTTAAGCCGAAAGCGTTTCAAACCAGATCTCCTGACACGGACCGGAAGCACCTGCTTTCCGACCTTAAATAAACCCCTGAGAAATGGCTGCTTTTCAATAAACTCTATCGAAAACCAGAAGATATTTTTAATGTTCCATGGGATACATCCGTGTGCATTCGAGACGCGATATCACGACGCACATAGTACAATTCGAAAGGGACTCCAAAGTGTGAACGAGTACGCTACTGTGCTGTTCTCGATTTACACAGTAATTATAAGAAGTCACTTTACACAGGCGTTATTGATTGAACTGTCAACAAACAAAAGGAGGAAAAAAATGAACCGTGAAATTCGTCGATAAAACACAAACGGAGGAACAAGTGTCGCGGAATCGATTGGTCGATACGAAGCGATATTAAAAAAAGGGTGTAATTGTTCTGGAATTTCGATGCTTCCCCTTACTGTGCTCTGTAGATTAATAAGAATCTTATGACCACGGCGTTTGGGAGAATAGTCTTGCAACTGTTCCGATATATAGACTCGATATAATGCTCGATTACACTTCTAACGACATAAACAGCAGGAGTAAACGGAATATTGTTGTACGGAAAGAATCGAATCGTAAGACGTCTATTCTACTTGTGATAAGACACATTCACATGAACGTAACGTCCAACAAGTGATACAGTTGCGCTTGAAGTTGCAGATTGTCTTTGAACTGTACAGAGCGTACGAAAGTTTGCGAACAGTTACGGTTTTATTTAATAGTAAACAGTAATTTGTGTATTATGTATGCAGCGTCATTTTTAATTTCCGTTTCTTCCATCTCAAGTGGACAAGACATCTTTAACTATTACTTTTATCACACCGTGTATGATAATCTAGATTTTTGGTACCGTAAATATTTTTATACATGGAGGGTAAAGAATATATTTTAATCAGATTTTATACTTCTTTGTTATCGTACTTTAATTCAACTTTGATAGCCGTCTGGAGTCTCTCCCTTTGACACGAAAATAAAGATGCAATTCTACGCCACTGTATATGCCAGTGCTTCCCAACTTTTCTCGAGTCACGACTCCTGTTCGTAATATTAATGATGAATATTCAAATGACCCGTGCCCCCCGCCCCATATAAGCTAAGGTAAATTTAATGGTGTAAAAAGCGCACATTAAAAATTGGTATTTCAGAATATAATTCTAAGTTAATAATATTTAATTATCTTAATTATTAAATACACTTGAAGATATTTAATATATTTGATTATCTTATTATAGTGTAATAATTGTGCTTGCATCTGTGTAAACAGCTTTTTCTTTTCTTCATTTACATGACAATGTAATCGTATTAAAATAAATAAGTGTTATGAATAAAATTGTCAACGAAAAATCACCGCGGCGACCCCACAGAAAGCGCCGCGACCCAACGGTTGGGAACCACTGATAATGCATCAACGTCAAACAAACTGCAGCTAAGTTCATGCGGTTTGTTCCGTCACAGTGTGGAGGTGGTAATTGTTTGTTGTTCCTGACAAATATTTAACAATTATTGGGACTGCGAACACGTTAATCATTTTTAAACCGAGGAAACTCTGTGATACATTTTGTAGAATATCATTAGGGTAAGTAGATGAAACGGATCCCTAGGGCGCCAATAATTTCGTTCTAACCTGTATCGTTTTATTTGAACAGAAGCAATTAATATTGTTAATAACTGTTTTTCTTTTTGCAATTGTATGTTTAAAGGCGCCGCGCATCATTGGCGAAGCGCGGTGATGCGAAGTATGGCTGAGACTATTCGAATAATTTAATACTCAAATATTTTACAAGTATTCGAATGCTACAAATAAACTTCGAATATTCGAGTATTCGAATGTTATTATTCAAATATTTAAGTATTCGAATAGTATGGTGTGAATTATAAATCAAGTTCTTTAGGTTCATTTTTTTACAAGCTTTTATTTAGCTCCAGTTGTGAGTTCGATAGTTTGTCAGGGTGAAATCTTGTAAGCTAATTTTCACCCACTTCAACATATCCGATCGGCTTGAAACTTTGCACACATACATGGATATTCAAATTATATTCCCCAAATAATTAAGCAATTGAAGTATTCGAATATTCGAATACTGAAAAAATCGATAAATAGTCCCAGCCCTAATACGAAGAGAAAAGTTTATAAACAATTGATGATCCAAGTGCAGCGACAATTAATTAATTATTATTCATTTCTTTGATTCGCCACGCTCAGCCAAAACTGAGCTAATTCTTAACTCATATAAATAAATTTATCTATAACACCGATTATTCTTTTCAAGAACATAAAAATGCCATGCTGGTATTATGAGAAGAAGGAGCTACGAAACACACCATCGATCCAGGATGGGATTGATTACGAGACTGAATGTAGATATAGGAAGGAAGGTGCCCGTTTCATAATTGACACGGGCACAAAAATGGATCTAGGGTACAATACGATGGCAACTGGTGTCGTTTACTTTCATAGGTTTTACATGTTCCACTCGTTTAAGAACTTCCCACGATATGTATGTATCTTTGTTTTTGTTAATTAACGTTAATTAAGTTTCAATGCTGCTAATTAAATACACTTGTATTTCATATCTTTATTGTCACCCAGGTGACTGCATGCTGTTGTTTGTTCCTGGCAGGTAAAGTAGAGGAAACTCCAAAGAAATGTAAAGACATTATTAAGACTGCGAAAACATTGTTGACCGAGCAGAAGTTCATGACTTTCGGGGAGGATCCCAAAGTAGGTTTAATATCATTGAAATAACAATTGATCGATACCAAAATAATATTCTCATCGACTTGTTTTGTATAGGAAGAGGTGATGACGTTGGAAAGAATTCTGTTACAAACTATCAAATTTGATTTGCAAGTCGAACATCCGTATAGTTACTTGTTAAAATATGCGAAATGCCTTAAAGGTAATTGTGGATCTTCTATACAATAATGATTAATATTACACACTGAAAATTCTTATGATATATTACACAGGTGATAAGAACAAATTACAAAAGATGGTTCAAATGGCTTGGACGTTTGTTAACGACAGGTAACGACGACAGCATTATTTATAAATTGCCTAAAGCAGTATATACAATCTCCACTCTTTCTTTCAGTTTATGTACAACGTTATCGCTGCAGTGGGAGCCAGAAATAATAGCTGTCGCTCTGATGTACTTGGCGGGAAAGCTTAGTAAATTCGAAGTAGTGGATTGGAACGGAAGGCAGACTAAACATTTACGTTGGTGGGACATGTTTGTCGAGGATGTCACTATGGACCTTCTAGAAGGTTCCCAGATTTTCAATACCTCTATTTATACGCGCGTACTTACATCTATAATGCTTACTAATACTTCCCACCTTTCCTTCAGATATATGCCACCAAGTACTAGATTTATATTCACAAGCGAATAACACAAAGGCGCCCGATTCACCGCCGATGACACCCTCCAATGAACCATGCAGGGGGGATCGAGGTGCAACAGCGCCTCCCGTCGAATCTGCGTCCACCACGCCAAATGGTATTTGAATAAGTTGATACTTGGCTAGTAGAATAAGTACGAGATAGATTCTTTCACTTCTTCATGCATCAACGCTACGTTACAGCTACCCCAGGAAAGTCTACCAAGGTTGAAGTAACTCCAGTCTCCGCGAACGGATGCCCAACCGCAGATGCTACAGACGCAATGAAACCGATCGAGGTGCCTCCGCACTTTCCGACGTATCCAGCTCCCGGGTTCGCACCTAACAACACCAACTATCCGCCAGCATTTCCTCCGACAAATGTCTCTGTACCCCCACCCCCCGTCAACACGATGAACCACATCGTCCCACCTATGCACCACATCGGTTCCTCCGCTGCGATCAGACCCGCGCCACCCACTCCTACGACGACTCAGCCACCGTTTCAACCGTACCCTTACCCCACAAACGCCTCGTACTTCCCACCGAGCAACCCGGTGCCCCCTGCGCCGCGCACGTACTACCCACCGCAACCTTAACACGCGGAAGCTTGTCGCGCCGAGAATGTAATTTCTGCAGATGTAAGTGTCGTTATCGTGATTAAAGTTAGCCTTACCGAAGACTTTATAACTGGATCCTTGTAAATATTGTAAATATGTAAGCTTTGCTATCAACGATGGTATTTAATTATAAAAATTTTCTATCATTCGTGGTCGCATATTTCAATCTCGACGCATATGAATCGAAGCGGAAAGTCTCCGAAGCGAACGATCGAGCGCAGATTCACATATAAAGATTTCCTTTATTAAAAAAATTCTTCCCGGTAAAGGCAACGTCGTGCACTGTGCAATCTATCGCTGAGAATAGCTTCAAAAGCGGATCAGCGGACAGCGAATCGAGTACAAAAGTATCTGTATATAAAATGTATAAAACCGAGGGTAGCTCCATGAACTCGGCGTAGGATAAAACTGAAAGGGGAAACACAATTTTGTCAATAAACTTGTATCTTAACAGAAGGCTCGTGTTATTTAAATACCAACCTCCCGCTGCAACTCCGTACACGATGTTTGGTTGTTCTAAGAGGGGCTCCTTTAAGCTACAAACACTTCCGCCGTTCTTTGTAGTCAACATTCTCAAGAAAGATGGTACTGTTGGTATTTTCGCAGTTCTAAAGTGCGATATATGATGGCACGTTATGGAAATTGTCCTCTTCGCGGTCGACACGATGTCAGACATCTGATACAATTAATAAAACAAATATTTCACGTGTATTGCATATGGAAATATTCAAGCCAAGGGCATCTGGAGACTTTTTCCAGGGGAGGGGGGAGGGTAACTTTGGGATGATGGTAAAGAAAAATATACCCCTCTTGCTTTTTTTAACCCATTTTATGGTGCCAATTTAATTAAAAATTTACAACCAAAATTTAAAAATATTCTCTTTTTAGTATAAACTAAATAAAGATCAGTTTTGAAAAATAAGCGATATTTCGTAATAAGCGATTTTTTCAAAACTGATCTTTATTAAGTTAATACTAAAAAAGGGAATATTTTTAAATTTCAGTTTTAAATTTTTAATTAAATTGGCACTATAATTAAAAATGATTCCAATCCACCCATGAATCAAGCTAAGCAGACCATACCGTTTCGACAAGCTTGCCAGCGAATTTCACATCAAAGCGTGGTGAAACAATGCATAAGTACACCTGGTCGTTAACTCTGTAAATCACGCACGCCTTCTTCTGCTTCTCATCCTCCACGACACATGCTTGTTCGGAATCCTGGCACAGGCATTCCCTGGAGAAATCTGCAATTTTATTGCCATACCTATCATAATGAATCTTCTAAACCGGCGAATAGAAATATAGACATTACCAATTAACATTTCACCCTCGATCACGATCAGCGTGTTAATCGCAGCTGGCTTTTCTTTCAACCACCGAAGTGACAGTTCACTGAAAAGGATATATTACATTTGTGAGTGTTTACTGCAGAGAGGTTATGGTGATGGTCGAAAAGAACTTACGATTGATGCACTGGAGTTTCACTGGGTCCATTTTCGTCCTCCTCGTCCCAAAATGCACGTGAAACTGGGAACACTACTTCGCCGAAGAAGCTTACCATTTTTTTTTATTAACAGAGTTAATCGAGATCAGGATCGCTATTATTTCTACTCCGTCTGATGCCGCTACGTTACCTGCTATGAAACAGTTCAATGAATGACGAATGTTACGAGTCATTCTACCTTTTAAATTTAAAAATGGAACCATTACGCAATTGTTATAAACAATAGTGTTTTTGCATACTGCATTCGAGTGCTCGCATAAAAGGGCTCAGGACCTCGAATTGTAAATAAACAAATAACTATAAAGAATTGATTATCGTGAACTGCTTCGTCAATTCAGTATGAAAGTTACGCTGCCAAATCGAAGTAATTTATCCCGTTGTTTATATTTATTAGTAATCGGCCGTGGTGTCCGGAGACTTTTTCCCAGGGGGGGGGGCAACTTTGGGATGATGGTAAAGAAAAATATACCCCTCTTGCTTTTTTTAACACATTTTACAATGGCAATTTGATTAAAAATTTAAAACCGAAATTTAAAAATATGCCCCTGTTAACAGACTTAAAAAAAGAGGAGTTATCGATTCGACCCGTTTGTATTTTTTTTTTATGTTTGTCCCCGCATAACTCTGAGGAGTATGGACCGATTTTGATGATCTTTTTTTTATTCGAAAGAGGGCAATGCCCCGGTGATTCCATCCTACACTGCATCAACGGGCGAATCCCATTTACGCCCAAATCGCCCATGATTTTCATTAGGGTAGGTTCCCCTATACGCGACTGGACGCATCGTCAAGAATTTCAAAGTCAATTTTCTCAAAAATGAAGCGCAATATCCACAAATTGTATTCCTTTTTCTCGACTTATTTACTTATTATAAATCGAAGAAAAAAAGTAACTTTTTTCCATATCGCGCTTCATTTTCGAGAAAATCGACTTTGAAATTCCTGATGCCGCGACCAGTCGCGTACAGGAGTATCCAGCTTAATGAAAATCACAGGCGATTTGGGTGTAAGTGGAATTCGCCCTTTATAGAATCACTACTAATTTCTTATGCAACAATACTCACATCAATATTCTTTATTTATTGCTTAAAAATTCTATTTAATGCCCCGAAGAAAACGTCCAAAACCAGTCAAGTTGGCAAGTTTCAACTTGACGTACATTTTAGTCCATAGCTTTGGCCGCTATGTGACGATAGTACCTATTTGACGTTCCGTACTGCTAAGGTATGTTTCACATCTAGAATCCCAGAAGAGCGTTGGTATAATCGACTATTAAAGAGAGGTGTACTTTCTTCATAACCTGTATAAGAAAGTTCAATGAATGTTCCGATTGTTTCGTGATTGTTGTTAAGACAAGACATGCATTGTCCAAATAAACAGTAGTGCCTGAACAAAACTGCAGCAATGGCTCTGCCTCCTTCTTTCGGGCTCAGTGACATCGTGCGTTTAAATGTTGGTGGGACGAGGTACAGACTGGAAACCGACTTTCATTACCGTTGACAACAATAGGAACGAACTACACATATCGCTTGTAATATCGTCATCCTTACTACTGGAACGTAATATTATATTTTCGCAGGTTTTCAACGTCCAGACAGACACTGACATGGGTCCCAGATTCCTTTTTCACAGCTTTGCTAAGCAGTCGAATCGCCAGTTACAGAGACGAGACGGGAGCGTTGTTCATCGACAGAGATCCAAAGCTGTTCTCAATCATACTGAACTATCTGCGCACGAAAGACATCGACTTAAAGAATGTAGATCTTCGCACGTTGAGACACGAAGCAGAATATTATGGAGTTACTCCTTTGGTTAAGCGACTGATGCTGTGCGAGGATCTGACTCAATCTTCTTGCGGAGATGTACTGTTCTACGGGTATTTACCACCTCCAAGTAAGTTTCAAATGATGGTGGATGACGGTAACGATGATATTGATGTTTCATGTGTGTTTTATATTTCGAAGGTATACCATTACAAGAACCTACTACCATCGCATCGAATATAGGAGATGTATCTGTTCATGGTAGAGTTTCTGGTAATGCTACTAACTCTAGAGTAGAAATACCATCCACTTCGCAGTGCCCACCTCCCGCTACTTCCAGCAATCACGCTAATACCGGTAACGAGAGTACTATTTAATTTACGTGAAAGCTGTTAGCAGTATTTAACATGGATCTGCTTTAGGACAACAGAACCATAAAGGAGTGCTCGGTACTCATGTGCGAAACTCCTCCCTGGATTACAGAATCCAGCAAAGAGGCTTACCACATTCACGTACTTCATCCCTAGATTTAAGACACGTTAGGAATAATTCGGCAGACTTAAATAAGTTATATAAGAACGACATAAGTTTAGTGTTCGGCCCCCAACAAGGTGAATGTATACGACTCTCTACATCCTCTATTTCAATCTTGTCGCAGCGTCGTTAACGATTCTCTTTCCAATATAGTTTCGTCATGGGTCGATCCTTTAAGGGTTCAGATCATAAAGGCGCATCACAATTGGATCGTGATTGCTTATGCGCATTTTATAACGTGTTACCGGCTTAAAGACTCATCTGGATGGCAGCATGCATTTACTAGTCCCCATATCGAATCGGTTATCGAAAGGGTCGCTATAACTTCGAAATTGAACACTAGCGTCGACGTGAAAATGGTAGCTATTTCTTACGGGAATCAAGTTAGATTGTGGAGCGTTTCAGCGAATGGGATAAAGACCAACATCGGCACGTTCAATTTGAACGTTCGCGTGGAGTATTTGTTCTTTATTGGAAGCCAATTAGTTGCTCTGTCTCCTACCGATAAAATTGGTGTGTGGCACGCCATGACGCATCATTGGCAGATACAGGATGTGGTGCCTATCTTATCGTTCGACACAGCTGGCTCTTTTCTCCTACTGGGATGCAACAATGGATCCATTTACTATATTGGTAACTAACATTCGAATTTCTATTCGTGCCCTTTAAGCTGAGCTATGCTATGGCATGCTACGTTTTAAAAAAATTAACTACAATAGTATTAACTTCAATACATTCTTATGCAACCGTTTCCACTAAAAGCTATGTTAAAACATAGCATCGCATAGCTTAGCTTAGGTTCCCGACTTTAATGTTCGATGTAATATGCGATAACACTTACGCCGATTCTCCCGTTTCAGACATGGAAAAGTTTCCTCTGAGAATGAAGGATAACGATCTGCTTGTAACTGAATTGTACCGTGATCCAAATTACGATCCCATTACAGCCATATCTGTTTATTTAACACCAAAGACATGTAAGTTTTCATATCCGTTTTTATCGTATCGAAATTATTCTCTTGATAACGGTTAAGCACAAAAAAATCCAAGGTAAATAACTAATCCATGGTTCTATAACGTTGAGCATTACAGTATCTCTATTGCAGAAAATACCTTTTCAAGTGATGTACACAAATAAGCGGACTAAAATGTAATTGTTAAATCTGCTTGTATCGAGGAATGTAATAACAAACGTGACTTCTGTAACGAACGTTTCTTTTTATGTTTCTCCCATGTTTCTTTTTTCTTCTTCTTAGATTAGTCGTGCAACGATTTCTCAATTCTCTTTTCATTTGAAGAATTAATGGTCGTGAGCCTCTCATTGTTTCTTCGTTCTTGATGATATAAAGGGAACTTTTTTCGATATAGACACGCCACACAAATAACCGATCTCTACTTGTTCAGACACAAATGTTCTACTGCCTTTCAATCATAAAGTCCAATGCTGCCTTTGAATATTAATGAGAGTTTATTATTACATTCTTTGCTTCATGATTTCGTACAACTGGATAAATAGCACAAGGCAAGTATGGGTCAATACGACAATGTTCTACAATATTCTCACATTGAAGTCACAAACCGAAACGACCATGTGTTTCTCTACATTTCGTACTGCATTGAACATGACGCATTGATATGAATACTAGTGTCCCCGTACCCTTCCTCTCCAGATATGGTACATCGTTCTGCATCGAGTCAGTGCACAGATCCATATTCATGTACATACCGCTTTTAACAGCACTTTTTAATTAAAACCCCCCATTTCGCGCGTACATTTACGTGTGTCGAGAAAGTAGCTGTCACTCGCGCGAGTCCCTTTAAACCAGAATACGAATACGAATACTAATTTTTAGCGAGGAATCTAGAGACACTTGTATTTTTTTCTCTCTTAGATCGCACTAAGCATACACAACCCCGCTATCCTTATGCGTCCAGTTGTACTAACGCAAATTGACGATAAAACGTTTGCTTTCTGTTCGCTGACATCTAAATTACACAATCGCTATGCAATTCATAACATTATCGGGGCTTCACGCTTGCTTCTTCCATTGTACTGTAATTCACGGCAGCATCTGAGAGGGGAAGGAGAAGGAATAGACAACACGTATATCTCTGCTTGCATAGTTATTCCATATTTTAAACAGTCCCAGATGTGTATGAGCATTACATTGTTCGTTACAAACAATTTATAGTTTCGTTATGTACATTGTAAATATTCTTTTGCACAGTTGGCACATAAGATTTCATTCCGATTCTGAAACATATACCTCTCGCTAACTAAAACAGAAATGAACAGACTGCGTATACAGTGAGTAACGAAAATATTCGGACACTTTTTGAAATCACGTAACTTTTTTCAAATTAATCCAAACGACTTGAGTTTTTTGAGATGCTAGAAGGATTTGTTTGCTAAGTGGCGTGTTACATCGTTTCCAGAAAAACTGCACTTGGTCGGAATAGTAAATAAAAATAGTAGAGGTCGTTTTTTAAACCTTCTTTTGTGAGCCTGTGATGAAAATTTAAAACTCCCGTTTGTAGATTTAAGTAAGTTGCTTAATGTTTCATTAAAATCGGTTAACGTTGCTCTGAGCTATAAACGCTTATAGATCACAAAATAAGGTCGAAAATCGCGAAATTCCCGAAATCTGTGATTTACCCGAATAAAAAACGACCTTTACTATTCTTTTCACTACTCCGACCAATTGCAATTTTTCTCAAAACGACGAATCATGTCACTTAGCAAACTAATTCTTCCAGTTTCTCAAGAAAACTCAAGTCGTTTGGATTAATTTTAAAAATGTTATGCGATTTCAAAGAGTATCCGAATATTTTCGTTACACACATCTTTATAAATAGTCGTTTTTTCCTAATTGTCACAATACAAAGCATGTATATTACATTTACGTAGGCTATCTGTTTTTAAATATATTGAACAACACATGCACAGAGGATATTCTCAACTTCCACAGCCATCGATATACGTAACATCAGTATCGTGTCATTTACATTTCCTGTATTAAGAAACGTAGTTTACCTTAACATCTTTGAATATCTCCACTTGGAGTGGCTTAGTGTAAAACAGGCTTTTTTATACAGCTCTCTGTGGCAATTGGATTGAAATCGCATACGGCACGAAATCTGGCAGCGTGAGAGTCATAGTTCAACATCCCGAGACAGTTGGACACGGACCACAATTGTTCCAAACGTTTACGGTCCATCAGAGCAGCGTAACAAAAGTATGTCCACACTATACTCGCTTTTATTGTACATAAAATCAGCTCACCAGAATTCTGTACGTATACGTTGAAACATACAGGTCACGTTATCAGAGAAGTATCTGGTATCGGTTTGTTCCGAATACAATCATGTTAGGAGCTGGGCTGTGAAGAGATTTCGTGGGATGATATCCACTCAGCCTGGATCAACGCCCGAAGCTAGTTTCAAAATCGTATCCTTAGAAGCGATCGAGCCTTGCATCAGTTACAACGCCGGCAACGATTTCGGTAAATATACTGTTGCAATAACAACGCAAACATCTTTCACTAGACTCCTAATCGGGATAAAAAATTTACCGTTTCGTTTCATCGTGCAGGACCATTCGGGGAGCAGGACGACGAACAAGTGTTCGTGCAGAAAGTAGTACCCGAAACTGACCAGCTGTTCGTACGCTTAGCGTCCAATGGAAAGAGGGTTTGCGTAATCAAATCGGTGGACGGCAGTATTATAAGTTCATTTTATGTCCACGAATGCGAAGGGTCCAGCCGTATGGGCTCTAGACCCAGGCGATTTATATTCACCGGACATTCTAACGGCACCATTCAGATGTGGGATCTCACGACAGCTTTGGAGCCGTCGTTTTCTTCCACTCAAAGTAACATCGCTAGTTTGCTAGCAGAAATGGTTTGATACGCTTGATACGGTAACATCGATGAATGAATAATTACAGATGTTTCCGGGGGACCTACGCCGGAAGAGCTTTGGAAATTGTTGGATCAGTGCGACTTGAGTAACAGTTATTCCTCGACTCCGTGCATAAGCCCGTGCCCTTCGCTTATATCCTCGGGTCCAAGCATAAAAACAAGCAACGTATTGTTTCTCAACCAGTCGCAGAATTCCGAAGCGACACCCGGACCTAGCGAAACGTAGAGGTAACGCGAACGAGGGGTTTCGCGGAAACTTTACTGCCTGATATTCTTCTGTTTTTTTTTATATTGCAACACGTATCCAAATCATGATTACTAGTATCCGCATTTATTTATTTATTTATTTATTTATACACATATTTATTACGGGTTATTAACCACGAAAGTCTGCAGTTACAGTTCCTAGCGTACGGATTCTTTTTAATAGCTTTGATTCGAGTAACAACTCTCCGAGTAAATAGCTAAGTAACGAAATGCGAAAGTGATATATTAGGTAATGAGGTATAGCAGGGATTCTGCTGTCAGAACTGTAACGATAAAACTATAAATAGGTGTTTGATAAGGCGTAACATTGCCGTTCGAACCTTAAAGGCAAGTACTTTCTCCGCCTCGCCTCGAAATTTTACAATCCCTGTCGTTTTTAAGTGTAACATGATATTCGAGATACAGTGTATAATTATTTAAAACTATTCTAAGGTAAAAAAAAAGAAGTAAGAGTTTTTCAACGTTGATGATTGGTATATAATACGAGTTGAAATTGATTTATATTTAGTATTTACATATTCTATATTGCTATGTTATGAAATAAATGAGTCCATCCATGTTGTATGATTCCGTTGTTTAGTACAATTATGTATAACAACAGGTTTCGTTGGGGAAATTTACGATTTAGAGTAATGTAAATATTTATAGAAACATTTCGTTCAACAGTTCAAGGTTTTCCTCCATTAGACGAGACTTACTTTATCATCCACAAACTGCGATTAAAGCGTAAGAAGTGAAATACGTAATTTACAGGAAGCACATGATAACGAGTCGTAGACAACTTTGTCACAGGAACAGGATATTATCTCAATGTATAAATTCATATATATATATATATATTTCCTTATGATTTTTGCTAGGTAAACGCGTATACACACACTTATGGCAAATATTGTAATATTGTTATAACTGTTATCTCTGTGATTCAAATAAACAATAACTGTATGTATCGCGATGTTAATTCTTACATGAATGCAAATGTAAAACGTGTCTCTGCATATGTAACCAGGGTATCTAGCTAAGTGAGTTTAAAATAAAAGCGTTTCTACACTTGTACATTGTGATCGAGTGAAAATAAGCAGCTTCCAATAGGGCGAACTTTTTATAGAAATAATCTCTTCCTATCGATTTAAAATAATCCATTATTTATTGTAACAACGTCATAATTTTGGCTTACACAGTATTTCATCAACATTTTCGTTTTAAGAAAAACTTTACCTAAATCGTTATTCGCATTTGCGATTACAGCTAGGTAAGTTTAATTAAACCCGAGGCACTACGGTGATTTTATATTAGTCCTATATCGCACGATCAGCTTGCCTACAATTATGCGCCGAAAGTTTCTCTGCGAAGAATTAGAAATACCTTGAATTATAGATGTTGAAGTTCTTTTTCAAATCTCAACGGAAAGATTAGTAATCGAAGTCTTAATACATAATGTTTGTTGACTTATGCAGACTAATGATTTATGAGAATGCATCTACATTAGGTAACCTACTAAACAATATTTCACCTCGAACGGGTGAGAAACGTATTTTTTTTTCTTTAAAAGTATCATGCAACACGATTTGTTAAAACGAAGTTAATAATCTTGAATCAGACTAGCTGTTCCCTTGTAAAAATTGTACACAGTATTACCGACATTGTCGAAGGGGCGAATGACGCTTCATACAAAATGCTTATGCCAAAATAAATTATTATGATACAACGTTGGGTTCGTCATTGGCGTTAACAGGAAACACCAAGCTGCGAGGCCAATGACGAACAAGGAAAACAGTCCAGCTCTCTTTATAGGATCCCTAAACGCTACAACTTCGGATAGATCTGGGAATCCCATGTGATTGCAAAATGAATGTGCCGTAAATGCCGCTGCTAAGTGTCCTATAAAACAGAAAGATACGTGAATACATGTCTCGATATTGAGGTTGCAGAGGAACAGAGGTCATTAAATAGGATCGAAAGAAAGGATATGATAAAACGGTCATACCTGTTTTAGCGAAAAGAAAAGCTGCGTATGCTCCGAACAGTGTGGTATATGCAAATTGAAAACCTGATTAACAAATACACCGTTAGGATAAGGTCGATAAGTTTGTGCGAGATGAGAATCGAGAGCGATACCTACAAGATATAAAAAGTACGTGTTTAAGTTGCATGCCCGCTTTTACTCTGTGTATCACATGATGAAAGTGAGCCACCCCGAAAAACAAGGGGCAGACGAATATGGCAGTAGTTGGCGTGAAGCATTGCAAAAGCAATGGTAACATGCACGCTCTGAAGGTCCATTCTTCGGACAGAGGAGCGACTACTTGGTTCCTCCACCACGTTAACGTTCGTACACTTCCGAGCCAATACATGGGCTCTATAGGAAGGTAAACACAGATTTATAGAGCGATATCTAAAGCATCTCACTCGACGCTGCTACAAAATACTAACCAGTGTACAATCTCCAAAGGCCATTAAAGCCTTGTATGCTTAATGGCCCAAGAAATAGTATCATTGTCAGTAACAACGGTAGCACAATCGCTTGAATTAAACCTGGCCATCGCAGGCCCAGTAATTCCCAAATTGTTGCCTAGAAATTATAAGTTGAGATACAAGATTCGTTACACAAACGATCATACTATTCGCTCGGAAATTACCTTCTGAAAGACTTTCTCATTCATTCCAAAATACAACGATGCGGGAGATATAAGGGATATAATAAAAACGCTAAAAAATCTTTTCTTTATTGTAGTAGGATGTTCCCTGGAATAAAAAGAAACTGCTCAGGTCCCATCGAGATTTCATCGATCTCAATTCGCGAGTAATCACGCCACGTTCGAAATACTATTATCAACTATTACTTTAAAAAAAAAAAAAAAAAAAAAAGGAACCGACATATCCCGGCCGCGTTTATTTCAAATCCGATTCAGCTCTGCGCCTCAGCATTCAAATCGCCCGCGCCGATGAGAAAGAAAGCAATAGAACCGAATCGCCCCGGCAGAGGCGCTGGCGCGCTCTATTCTTGTCCACGGCGCGTCCGCGCGAGTGGGAGAACTCGAGCGAGAGAGTAGGGTATCGTTCGCGTTCTCGGGGCGGCGTGAATACAGTTACACTTTGTTCGTGGTTCGTTGTGGTTCGTCACCGTTAAACAGGGCCGAGAGAGTGCGCCTACGGTCGCACGCAAAATGGACATTTAAAGCACGACCGAGGACGCGTTCGTCGGTGCCGTGGATCGGCGTTACGTACCTATTATACGCCGAACTCCATACGTAGAAGCTCGCGACGAACACCACCGATAGAGCGAGACATGATAATATCGCGGACACGCAGGATAAATCGGTATTTCGGTCCGCGGTCTCCATAACTCCATACTGATGTTGGTTGCTTGTGTCGCGATCCCACTGCGGAAGAGGGGATCGGCGTGAAGGGGGGTGTGGGGTGGGGGGGGGGAGCTGGCAGGGGGGGGGGGTGGGAAAGAGCGAGCGAGAGGTATCGTCGGAGGAGAAGGATACCCCGCTACGGGCCGGGTAGGAGGGTGGTCGGCGAGGAGAGAGGGGAAGGAGCAGAAATTCATCCGATTGGCGGCGGTCTGGCACCAGTCGGCAGTCCTACCGTCAATGAGAAGATGGCCGCTGGGCTCGGTGGAAGTGTCGCCATTGTTTAGTGTTTAGTTGTTTTACCGTTTCTCGCATATAATTTTGTCGGGAAGCACGTTAAAGATGCCAAGCGCCTCGTTCACATCGTCGCGCAATTACGTGCGGAGATCACGGAGAAAAGGCGCGAACAGGATCCCCCTGCCTTCGAGAACCACCTCGGGTAAGAGACCCTGCTGCATCCGGACCCCTTCGGTTCACTGCTCACCTGTCGTCTCTCTGCCTGGCTCTCGTTTCTATCGCCTTCACCTACTTCGTTATTCGCGCCGGGTTAACCCCGTTCCGCCGAGCACGTCCCGCAGCGGTGAAACTGTCCGCCGACCGTGCCGACATCCCTCGCCTCCTCGGTTGCTCCTCCTGGCTCCGCCGTTTACGATTTACAATGTACAATGCACAATTATACATATTCCTCCCGGACGTTGGAGAGGAGAGCAGGGACAGAGAGCGAGAGCGAGAGCGAGAGCGAGAGCGAGAGCGAGAGAGAGAGAGAAAGAAAGAGAGCGAGAGAGAGAAAGAGAGAGAGAGAGAGAGAGAGAGACACACACACACCGTCGAACCCACTATACACACTGCCTACACACGTCTCCTCTCGCACGATATTCACGCACCACGGGATGGCCGAAAAACGCGGTGGCGTATCCGTGGCTCCGATGACGTTTCCCCAAACCAGCCTACCGATCACCGCTCTCGCAGCAGCCCCTTAATTTCTCTTCTCTTTGCGAGGGGGCGGGGAGGGGGGGGGCATCGATCACGGCGGTGATCGCGTACTCTCCGCGATCGTCAATTTTTACCGTCGAATGTCGGCTCAAAGTCTACTTTCCTCACCCCACCTCCCCCTCTCCAACCATTTTTTTTACCTCTCTTCCCGTAATTCCGATTTATTAAACATCCAGCTGTGCATGAATATCGACGCGAACGGACGCCCGTGCGATTCGGGGATACGGCCGGGGATCCCGGACGCGAGGGATCCGCAGGACCGCTTCTCCACCGATATCGCTACCATCGACAAATTTTCCGTCGAATCGTCGGGGTAGAACCGTTCCACTTTCCCGAATCGCCCTCGCGTGCCTTTGGGAACGCGATTGAAAGTGTTTTCCGCGGCTTTGAAGGTGGGATTCTGCATACTCCCACTCTCAAATATGCTTTGATAATTGCCTCTGCATACGCGTCAAAGACGAGCTCTAATTGCATCCCGTTAGCGTCTCGGGAATTATCTCTCTATTGTTTACAGTTCTTAACGCGGTGTAATGTCACTTCTCAAATATTACCTTCTTAACCTAGCATGCCTCCCGAGCAGTGGTCCATATATTTTGTACCGTTCTATCGCCATGACGACTAATTCTAACACGCTATCTGTGTTTCAATCAATCATTAGTCTACTTGTTTATCGCGAAGAATATGTGTACGCATATTTAACGGAAACATGCATGCTTGTCAAACGTTTTTTGGTTGTGCTTCGCAAAGTGTGACAAAGAACTAGATACTTTTGTTATGTACACCTGAAAGTAGCATTTCGTCGACAAAATATGGTACTTGTAAAACACTCGAACAGAAATTACAATGTGCATAGTGTGTGGAGCAGGTTCGAAGCTGGTAGCTGTAATTATTGCGTTCTTTCAGCCGAGCCATGCGACTTGCCATGTTCAGCGTCAAATCAGATACCTCCTGGTGGTGGAGTTGGTGGCGGGGGAGGAGGAGGAGGAGGCGGGGGTGGGGGTGGAAGCGGCGGAAGAGGATCTTCGCCCAGTGTGTCCGGCGTTGCTGCACCATCACCATCCCCGTCGCATTCGCACTCATCTCCGTACGACTTGAGGCGCAAGAGTCCACCTCATCCGGACCCTGCTCCCGGCACCAGCTCTGCTCTGCCCCCGTCGGGTGGTAGCAGTATCGGCGCCACTCTTGGCTCTTCCTCCCTGCCAGCGAGAAAGCGACCTAGGCGGACATGTTCATTATCCACAGACGGTAGATACCTTTTATAAGCGTTCAAACCTGACAAATGCCAATCCAGCGAGAGGATCCTCTGAATTCATATCTATTAATCCGCAGGTACAAACACAAACACCGCAGCGCATTACCTTCAGTACGAGTTACCGGACGAAGTGCTGCTTACTATATTTAATTATCTAATGGAGCAAGATCTGTGCAGAGTGTCGCAGGTTTGCAAGCGTTTCCAAGCGATCGCGAACGACACCGAGCTATGGAAGTCCCTCTACCAGCAAGTTTACGAATACGACCTACCACTATTTAATCCTGCACCTTGTAAATTCGAGTTCGTATCACCGGACGAGTCAGACTATCCGAATCCATGGAAAGAGAGCTTTAGACAATTATACAGAGGCGTTCACGTTAGGCCAGGCTTTCAGGATTTGAAGTTCAAGGGGAGGAATCTGCCATACTTTAATACGGTCCAAGGGGCGTTAGACTACGTAGACGAATATAGAAGCAATAGCGGCTCCTCGTCAAACAATAGCACAAGCACCAGCGGCCAGGGGAATTGCTGCGGGAGCAATTCCCAGTCGTCGGAGGAGGCGCCTCAACATTTAGTTTTCTTACACGCCGGGATCTACAGAGGCGAGTTCCTCGTGATCGACAGCGACGTGGCATTGATCGGCGCGGCGCCCGGCAACGTGGCGGAGTCCGTTATATTAGAGCGAGAAAGCGAGTCCACGGTTATGTTCGTGGAGGGAGCGAAACGAGCTTACGCCGGTCATCTCACGTTGAAATTCACCCCGGACGTCACCAGCACGGTGCCGCATCACAAACACTACTGTTTAGAAGTCGGCGAGAACTGCAGCCCCACTGTCGATCACTGCATCATCAGGAGCTCAAGCGTCGGTAAGTGTGCACACGGTTTGACGTCGCGCGATCCTGCGCGTAATAATCTCACAGATTCGGTTCGCTTGTAATGAGAACGTTTGGTCTTTCGACTTCCCCAGTTGGAGCAGCCGTCTGCGTGTCGGGCGTAGGGGCCAATCCCGTGGTGAAGAACTGCGACATATCGGACTGCGAGAACGTTGGACTCTACGTGACCGACTACGCCCAAGGGACCTACGAGGACAACGAGATCTCCAGGAACGCGCTGGCCGGGATCTGGGTGAAGAATTACGCGAATCCGATAATGCGGAGGAATCATATCCACCACGGAAGGGACGTCGGCATATTCACGTTCGACAACGGCCTCGGCTACTTCGAGGCCAACGACATTCACAATAATCGAATAGCTGGCTTCGAGGTGAAGGCTGGCGCTAATCCGACGGTGGTGCACTGCGAGATACACCACGGCCAGACCGGCGGGATTTACGTGCACGAGAACGGTCTAGGGCAGTTCATCGACAACAAGATCCACTCGAACAATTTCGCTGGCGTTTGGATCACCTCGAACTCGAACCCGACTATCCGCAGGAACGAGATATACAATGGCCACCAAGGAGGCGTATACATATTCGGCGAGGGCAGAGGCTTGATAGAGCATAATAATATTTACGGTAACGCGCTGGCCGGGATACAAATCAGAACGAACTCCGACCCGATCGTCAGACACAACAAGATCCACCACGGCCAGCACGGCGGCATATACGTGCACGAGAAGGGGCAGGGCTTGATCGAGGAGAACGAGGTCTACGCGAACACTCTGGCCGGCGTCTGGATAACAACGGGATCGACGCCGGTGCTGAGACGGAATCGCATTCACAGCGGCAAGCAGGTCGGCGTTTATTTTTACGACAACGGCCACGGGAAACTAGAGGACAATGATATTTTCAATCATTTGTATTCAGGAGTACAAATAAGGTAACGTACCGCAGGCGAGATATTTTACGTTTTATCAAGCTTCTCGCTAACACGTGTATATCTTCCCGCGGCACTAGGACTGGGAGCAATCCAGTGATACGTGGGAATAAAATATGGGGCGGACAGAACGGCGGAGTTCTTGTGTATAATAGCGGTCTAGGTTTACTCGAGCAGAATGAGATTTTTGATAACGCGATGGCAGGAGTTTGGATCAAAACCGACAGTAACCCTACGTTAAAGAGAAACAAGATATTCGACGGTCGGGACGGTGGGATTTGTATATTCAACGGCGGCAAGGGTGAGTCTCGCCTTTCCTTCAAACTATCAACGAAAGCGTTGCAATCAATCCAGCCGTTTTTTCTTTCCTCTGTATTTCTTCCGACGCAGGTGTTCTCGAAGAAAACGATATATTTCGTAACGCGCAGGCAGGCGTTCTTATATCCACGCAATCTCATCCGGTCCTGAGGAGAAATCGAATCTTCGACGGACTGGCGGCCGGCGTCGAGATAACGAACAACGCCACTGCCACGCTAGAATTTAATCAAATTTTCAATAATAGATTCGGTGGTCTATGTTTAGCGAGCGGAGTTCAACCGACAACTAGAGGTTAACACCATTCCACTGTCAAAACAATATAGCCGATGGTAGAGAGTGATAGTGAAGCAGTAAATTTGGCGCGGCCATAAACGGAAGAGCGCTTTCATTGTTGTTGGGTCAAGTATTTGGAAACAAGGTTAAGGTGTGGGGGAGGGTACCTTACTGAGAACCGTACGAAGTGTTCCCATTCGAAATTAGTCGCGATTGATCGGTCGAGAAGTCCGTCGCGTCGCCTTATTTGCTTCACTGTACCTTTACCATCGACGGCGCGTACACGAAGAAGGTATAATCATCAACTGTTCCTTCCTCAGGCAATAAAATATTTAATAACCAAGACGCGGTGGAGAAAGCTGTCGGAAATGGCCAATGTTTATACAAAATATCGTCGTACACGTCCTTTCCTATGCATGACTTCTATCGCTGCCAGACATGCAACACGACAGATCGCAACGCAATTTGCGTTAACTGTATAAAAACCTGTCATGCTGGCCACGATGTGGAATTCATCAGACACGACCGGTGAGTGTTATCTGCGTTACTGACGAAGAGATCTACGTGTATATATATATGTAATAATTAATCGATCCTCTCGCGATCCCGCAGATTCTTCTGTGACTGTGGTGCTGGAACATTAAGTAATCAGTGTCAACTTCAAGGTGAACCGACGCAAGATACAGACACGTTGTACGATAGCGCAGCACCGATGGAGTCCCATACACTTATGGTCAACTAGGAACTAACCTAAACTAAATAAAACAATCAAACGACAATGACGACATCCTGTAAGTCCAACATATTTGCAAACAGAAAGTACTTTGTTGCTGAGTTCTTTATTATGACACTCGTTCCTTCGCGTCCCCGTTGTGGTTGTTATCTTCTATTTCATTAACTATCGTTACCGTTCGCGCGCCCCGATTAACGACAATTTCACCGTCATTAATATCATTATTATTATTATTATTATTATTATTATCGTTATCTTCATCCGACCATTCTCTCCATTCTCATTCGTCATCGTCATCGCCGCGGTCGAAGGTGCCGCGATCATTTAGCAAACGAAAGCTCGTCGGATCGCGCCGCGTCGTCATTGCATCGTCGCCGTGAATCGCCCAGCAAGAGATCGGATATTTTGTCATTAGTAAATTAGCGCTTTGCATCGACGCAATACTTGGATGCTCGTGTTTGCTCAGATATCGCGAATCAGTAATCGAGGGGTCCGGTAGTACAAGGCAAGCTTTTTTCATCGGGACAGAAAGGAACTTTTGCTGTTGTTTCTCTCGGTTAGATTCACACATACATACACACACACACACACACACACGCTATTCCCACGTAATAAAGAACTCCGCAACGATCAGGAAGGAGCGTCGATGAGCAAAGCATATAAAAACAAGTGGCAAATGGATTTCTTATATAAACGAACCTAATAATTAGATAAACGTGAAATTAATTTAAAACTTGTAATAAAACGAACGTACGCGGTAATCGTTAATCGACTGGAAACGTAATAACGGACTTCCCCACGTGAAAAAGAAAACTCTTCTCATTAAGTTTCGCTAATTTTTAAGTTCATACATTTAAAAGAAAAAAAATGAAAAAAAAAGAAACAAGTGCAGTGAATCTGTGTAAAAAAAATATATAATAACGCAAGTAAAGAAACATATGTGTATACGCCGGTAATGGAGACGCGTGGCGATCGTGGCGCTTTCATTAAACAGACTGTCTTTAAACGAACGCGAACGGACTCGTGCAATGCGGAAAACGGCATTGCTGGAGGAGAAAGTTTAAGAGAATTCACAGAGAGAGAGAGAGAGAAAGAAACGTTTCAAAGCTCACGATAAAGCACAGTGTCGCGAATGTAAATTGTGTATATCGTATTAAATAAACGCGAGCGGACAGTAAAATTAAATTGAATTATCTGCTTGGTTAGTCGAACAGAAGCATCGTCACTGTACAACGTGCGCGAGACACCTCGCCAAGGATTCGCGCTCGCAGCTAAACGAACCTTAAGCTAGCCACTGTGTGCCGGAGAAGCAGAACGATGGTAAAAGGCCGTACGTGCAGTGGGGGATCGTAGGGAACCATGATCACGCATCGAGGCAGGCTGGATCGACGATCGCGGGAGGAATCGTGGCGATCGTGCCGCAGAGCAAGCGTGGCTTTGGTAATAAACTTGTCGAATCTGCGGTACAAAATTCTCTGGTAGAAGAAGCGAAGAGAACGCGCGGAACGGAGACGACCCTGAACGACATGCTGAAACAGATGTCTAAAATATGTGATAATGTAAGATTCACAAGTGGAAATAATCAAAATGGAACGGAAACATCTATGCGATTCTAAAGGTTTCTTTCTCGTTGTTTCTTTACGTAAGTGTACTTCGCAGCACGTATACAGTTTCTGCGACACCGCTGTCCGCATTGTGAATAGTGATGGCCCTAAGTTGCTCGGAGGGAGGAGTGCGTAATAAGACAGAGTATAAATATCCGCAAAGTAAAAATCTGCCAGGGACTTACACGATTGTGTACGTCGTTGTATACCAGTGAGAACGGAAGAGAGGCCGAGACAGATAATGTCGACGGAAGGAGGTGGAAAGGACGAAGAAAGAAACGATACAATACTGTCCGAGGAACAGTTTCTAAAAAAAAACGAAAAAAAGTAATCTCGAATTTTTAAAGTAATCCGATTTTTTTAATAATTACGTTAGCGGTAAAGTCTAATCGTATTAATTACATAATTGTATATTCTTCAAGGGCGACCCTGCTCTTGTTGCGAAAAAAAAAAAGAAAAAGCGCCTATTAGCGATAATTTTAGACGCAGCCCACATCCACTTACGCAAACGATGAGTATAAGGGACTAAGTAGGCGAAAATATCGAAATCGTTACGGTGAAGTCTTGTTTGCGCGACAGAATTTTACGGACACAAAATCTCTCGCATTCATTGCTGTATGTAGTACATTTTTCCTTCTGTTTTCTTTTCTTTTTTTTTACTTCTGTTTTTTGATAGAATGGGTTAACGGCACCGTGAGAATTGCCTTTGAACTTACTGACCTAAGGTCCGTAGAGTATTATACACCCGCAGTGTCATATTATACATAGTGTAACTATATATAATGTCTAAACACGTATGTGCACTGAGAGTTAAAGGTGTGCGTATGTCAAAGGCATTTTTCATAAGTGCTGCACGCGTTCTCGGGACGCGAGAGGAAAACTCTTCGCGTTCCCGAGCGATGCCTCTTTACGCTCTGTTGTTTCCTATTTCCTTGTTTAAAGAACACACTTTGCCCGCAAATTAATCCCCCCCATTCTTTTCTTCTTCGTCTAATTTGAAACTTGGAGCAGAGGAACTACAGAAAACAATTTCCTCGCGAGGAGCGAGGGAAAGGGAACGAAAACGAGGACGATAACTTGCGAGTTATCGAGCGAAAATACCGGGAACTTTGCCGCGCGCGCGCGCTCTCTCTCTACGTTGTGTAATTGTAATTAGCAAAATTTATTTGTCGATCGTTTTTTTTTTCTCGTTTTGATACTATCTCGAGTATTATTTACGAACTGTTAAATATGTTTATTGTATTAACGGAGAAATGAAATTATAAGATGGACAATTGCGGTCTTTTGTATGCCCTTGTTTTTTTTATTATTTTTTTCTTCTTTAGATGGAATGAAAAGAAAGTATCTTAACGCCGAGACTCGTAATTATATATATACGAGGCTAAAGGAGGAACGAACGTTTTTCTGTGATTTCTACCCTCTCACAGTTTCAAAGCATGTTGAGTAATTCGTACGGTTTAACATTGTTTTGCGCAGCAGCCGTGCGACGATTCTTTTTTCCTACGGTCTCGCGTTGATGTTCCACCGATGGCTTCCATTCCGCCTACAGCTTAATGAACTTCCGAATGATGCGAAAGCTTAAATGATATAATGCGCGTGTAAGGAGGAGGGGAACGAACGGCGAACGGAGCCTCCGCGCAAACTTCTGCTAGGCGAACGATACCCACGATCGGCTGCGGCACGATTCTAATGTTTCTTCTGTTTCTAGTTGTTGGATGTATTAGATTGTAAGGTTTAATCAGCAATAGAAGTCTGTTGTGTTTTTTAAATTCGTCTATTCCCGCGTAACATCGGCCGATACTCTCTGTATACAGAGTGTCCCGCAAGAACCGAGACGCCTAATTATCTCCCCCAAATTCTGACGATACGAAACGATATTTCCAACGTAAATTAAATGGCATTGAAGGCGGGAACCGTAGCGTAAAGACAATTTTTTTCCCACAGCACTGAATTTGCTAACTATAACGTATTAAGCATAGTCGCGCTTCAAAATCATTAAAATTAAGTTCGAAGCATTCTTTCGCCACCGCGGAACCGAGAAAGATGATCAGGCTTTTCCGCGTTCGGTGGGACACTGTGTGTATAAAGGCTTCATTCCCAGGGACGGAAGTATCGTCTCGATGTCTGAGAACGTCGAGTAGAAATGGATAAAAACCGTTGATCATGCCCAGGATTGTTGAACGAAGCATTTAGAGTCGGCGATTCGGCGCAAGAGACTTGTTTCCCGTAACTTTTTTCGGAGGGGAATGAAGTGTGCGATCGAGTTATTATACGGAACGCCATCCCGAGCGTCGGATGTTCGCGGCTACTATGCGTAACATATCGATGTCGGTCGTCGTACCTCGCAGAACGGAGCACACGATGGTGTTTTCTTTTTAAGATCGCGTTACGATTTATATTTAGTGTCACTTTATTTTCTAGAGAGTTTCCCCGCTTCGTTCGTTCATAACTGTACATTCGTCCGGTGTATTCGTATATAGTTTTTTCTATTTTTATCGAATTAATTGTGAGTGTAAAATGTCTTGTTAAGTCTTACGTTATCGCCAATCGCATTTTAACCATCGGATCTTCCTCTTTTCATCGTTTTTGTCTACTTAATTCGCGACACCTTCTCTCTCTTACCAATCTCGTTTCATTCCATCGCGTACCGCGTCCGGCGACAGAAAGCTAAAAGAAAGGGGAAAAAATGAGGAACGTGTTCCACTCCGATAACACATTTTCGTCGAAGCAAATACTTGCCATTATTACGTTAGTTGCCATAGTTCACTCGGTTTTTGTTTTTGCGGAGGTGCCCCTAGGTATATAGGTAGCTTAATGATTTTTCTTCTTTTTTTTAAATATGAAGCGTAAACGAAACGACGAAAAAAAAGGTTAGATGAAGTGAAGAATGAAACAGAAAACCGCAAAAACTAATACCACCAACGTATTCTGTAAATATTATTTTGCCCATTATATATATATATATATATATATATATATATATATAAATATAAATATATATATATACACACACAACATTGATTATACTATTATTAAAAAAATATATATTATTACAAATTGTAATTTTTATTTATCTTTTTTTATGTATCCTTATTATCATTGGCGCCCGGCGACTTATGTTATCGACTATTACTTGTTTCTTCAGTTGCATCGATAGAGTATCACGATCATAGTAATATAGAACACGTAGGATTCGCTAAAACGCGGCTGGCAGTGAATTATTTCACGAACGTTTAATGCCTGTACAGGGTGTAAATAAGAAAGCGGAGACGAACTTGCCGCCCAGAGTGCGAATCCCTGTACAATCTTCTCAACGAGCCCTCGCGGCCGAGCTCTAAAGGACACATTAATCATTCCGCAGAGGTCGCGCCGACCAACGATTAACAAATTATTCAGAACTAATCAGCCCCCGGAGCTATCAGCTTTCGGATATCGGCCCGCCGCGCCTTTCTCGGTTCCCCCCGGCCGGTTCCCGTCCGCTGAACATTTTTCCACCCGCGACTTATTTACACCCCGCGCAAGCCCACTCGCAGCGACTCCGGCGGCGTTTGATCGCGAATCTGAACGGGGTACCGAATAATATCCCTCGGAATTATCACCGAGCTCCGCCGAGGATGTTGTGTACATACATGCCGTTTCTCTGTTCGACTTCGGTACACACGGAGGCGAACGCGTCAATATTCTACAGCGAAAATGAATTATATTCACAGCGATTTTGCGCGATGTTCGTAGAGCGGAGGGAGGCGAAGGAGATCCGTTAAGTGTATCGCGCCCCGTAGGTATACGATGTGTACGTGGTATGCTCATTCGCGATTAAGACTATACTAATTGTAAGGCACAGCTTCGCGGATTAACGATCCTGAACCCCTTTGAAAATAGTCTCCTTCCTCGCGACGCGGGGGAAGATCACATGCCATGGCCTTAAGACTAATACATTTACAGAAGATTCACGGGAGAGGGAGAATGGGGGGAGGGGGTGGGTGAGCCATTTTTTTCGAGCAGCTCAAGTAATCATACGTTCGAGGATTTTTCAGTAAGGTTTCAGTGAACGACGTGCCGTTTGTTGTATTTAACCTTCCATCGGGTGCAACGGTGCCTCTTCCTTTAATTGAAAGCTCCTGCTCGATCCCCGATCGTCTCGAGTTAGCGAAAGCGTACTAATATATAGCGAGGTGGACGTCCCCATCAACGAACATTACTGGCCGATCGCCTTACTCTCTGTTGTAACTCTTTTTTTTTTTTATTATTTCTTTCTGCTTTCGCAGTGAGAAGCTCGTCGGCGAGCTTCGATTCCCGGGCGATGGGGCCGCTCACCTTGCGCCCACCGATACCATAAGCGAAAGTTATTTAGAGATTACGAATATATCAACACCCGATGGAGGGGGGGGGGGTGGGATTAACGGGGGAGATGCGAGGGCGGTTGAGTTGCGAGTTCGCAGGGTGAAGACGTAAACGCAAGCCTTATTATTGTATTTTCATACACAGTACAAGACGAACGCGTCGCGGACGTTCCCGCGGTGGAGTATTAAGGTCCGATCTATCCGACGATAAGTTCTGGCCCATTTTTTGTATCTCGGGGTCTTTACCGCTTGCCCGAGCTCGAGCAGTCGCGCGCAAGTCGGGGCGCGGAGCGTCTCAGTGCTTCCGAGCAGAGAGGAGGGGTCCCTCGATTTCGCGTGCCCGCCCGTTTCATCAATTAACAATTAACGAAACGAACAGTGTTCTTCGCGCCGCTCCCGCGACACCCGGCGTGGCGGAGTCGCGATCCGAGACGAAAGAGACTGTATAATTTTGACGCGAGCGAGCGAGAGAGAGAGAGAGAGAGAGAGAGAGAGAGAGAGAGAGCGATGAGAGAGAGAGGAGAAGCATCTATTCTCGCGAGAGCGTCGATCGCGAAGAGTGTACAATAAGCTACTTGTAAATATGTCACGCGTTAAATATTATCCTACCTAAGCGTAATATCGTTCGGGGGCGAGGATCTCCAGCCCCCCCCCCCACGTCCCCCTTAAAAAAAAATGATACTTTTTCTAAGTAGACTTCGAGAGCGTTCCAGAACGATTATACCGTTTCTTAGCCGAGTAAGCTAGGATTTGCCGCGCTTTGCATTCGACGGACGGGAAGGAACCGGGGAGGAGGCACGGGGAGCGGTGGCCGTCGAGGACGGGAGTCGGAGCGAAGATGGGACAACACGGAGCAATCGACGCGACTTTTGTACGACGAGATAAATCTAATTAATTTTTTTTCCACGTGAAACGCGCGTCACTAGACTGCGCGCGAGGTGCATCGTCGTCGCGACAATTAAACCGGAGGGGTGGAAAGCCGATGGACGGGGTGAGCGGCGAATAATTGACCGATGGCCTCCCCCCGTCGATCGACTGTCGGCCCGATATTTTCACGCAGTGCCAATGCGTTTACGGCGGCATCGATCCGTATTGTTACACGATAACGCGCGCGAGACGTCACGCGAGCGGATCCGTTCCAGTTCCCCCGTTCTCCCTTGCCGAGAGCGGAGAGACAAAGGCGGGGAGGCGCGGCGCTCGCTCGCGGATGAGCGTCCGTACAGGAATTGAGAGAGAGAGAGAGAGAGAGAGAGAGAGAGAGAGAGAGAGAGGGGGGGGGCCGGTGGTGGTGGAGCTTCTTTTTCTTCCTCTCATCGGCGCACAAATTTCCACGTGAGGGGAACGCGACGGAATGGCCTATAGATAGAGGAGGATCGTTTCTAAGCGGACTGTATAGACTGTGTAGACTGTGAAACTTGGCCAAAAGCAGTCGAGCCTGAACTCTGCGGCCCTTAGGCGGGGAGGGGGGTGGTTGGGGAAGAGCGCGCGCGCCGCACGACAATTTTTTCTGTCCTTTTTTTTATTCAAGTATTAAAACTCGCACCCTACACCATCATTCTCTGCGTTAATGCTCGCGCGGCGACGACAACTGTATTATTGAGATGTATAATAGACTTCTAGCCCGTAAGACTATATAAGGAGCTAATTCGATAACCGATCAACGTTCTATCCAAGGCGATGCAGCCGAGTTTAGTTTTGACGGTGGAACGTTTCGCGGGAACGAGCGCGCCCGTCCGAGGAACGCGGCCGGAGGGAAGTCGAGACCCGAACTCGATCTCCTCTTGACGCGGCACTAGCGACTCTTCTACAGTTATAATCGGGGGACGGTGATTCCTGCGGTATTCCGACCGCGTTCCGCGGTAGCGATGCAGGGTTCTCGCTTTCGAAGAAGTGAATTGAGAAAGTTTTTCGGTCGCTCTTTCGGGAAAACGGGACACCCCAAGGCGCGCTCGCGCCCGGGAGAAAAATAATGCTCACGTAGGCTTCGCGGGGATTCGATATTCAACGGCCGTGATCGGCGACGCGTCCGATCTGAAAGCAGCGTCGTTCGAATGGACTCGCGAGCCCGCCAGGAAAATAAATCGACTGTATCGCGTTGCGCACGCCTGTATCATACCGAAACGCACGAATTACTATGTGTCATATAAAAGTATATATATAAATATGAATATAAATATATAAATATAAATACAAGAATCTATATATATATATATATACATATATACATATATATATATATGAATGACTAACAATAACGATAATAATTAAGTACCTTACACGTGTAAGCAGTATCCAAGGAATCCGAACTAGTTGCACCAAGTGCCATAGTCCATATAGGTCACAGTACGTATAGAGCGTAGGGTTTGCCGAAGGGAAAGTGCGTGCGAGAATGGAATGATCGAAGAATGGTCGTCGCGGCGTTCGAGTCGCATTCTTGTCGCTTATGTTATAAGGTGAACCGCGGGATAAGAAGAGGGGGAGAGGCTAGGGGCGACGATGCTGAAATCGGAGTGGCGCTACGAGGCCAGACGAGTCACGCGCGTATTGTTCGCGCGGGCCCGAGGGACTTCCGGCGGGGCCGACTTCGCCCGTCTCGGACAACGTTTTAGAATTTACAGACACCAACATGACAATATACTATGAAATTTTATTTCCCATCCCCCGCCCGCCCCTGTTACTCGGTTGACCCAGGCGCCCGGAACCGGCGCCCGCACCCCACCTGCCCCCCCCCCCCTCCCCTCCTTTGCATCCAATGAAACAATGAAACCTCCGAGACTCCAGACGCATCCGTTGACACTTGTACATTTCGCCAGGTTTATTTTTCGAACGCGTTAGTGATGCGATTAGACGCGATCCCGGCTCGCAAAATCCGTGCATTTTTTGAGAGAGTGTGTGTGAAAGAGAGAGAGAGAGAGAGAGAGAGAGAGAGGGGGAGGAGCGCGAGAGAGGGAGAGAAAGAGTGAACGGTGTAAGAAGCACGTGGCCAGGAGATGGTACGAACGGTGGTGCGTGACCTTTTGCGAGACATTATCAATCTACCTTAAACGAAAAGCGAAAAATGAGAAAAAAAATATTACAACTGTAGTAACGTCGCAATTGTATGTTGTAAACATTACTATTTCAAATATACTGTCATTATTAACACGGGAGAGAGTTTGTGACTTCGCGATGCCAACCCTGGGCCGTGGAGCTAGCCGTCCATTGTCGTTCCTTTTTTATTCGAAGGTAAAGGTCGGTTTTATAATAGAGATTACTCGGGAGGAGAGTATAATTCTTTATTGCGCAGCGGACGTTACGAAAGAGGGTCCTGAAAGAAGACAAGGGCCATCAGTGGACTTTTTTCCAGGTGGGGCAACATTGAGGTGGCGGTGAAGAAAAATATTAGTGCCAATTTAATTAAAAATTTAAATTTAGAAATATTCAGATTCTTAGTATAAACTTAATAAATAGCAGTTTTTAAGAATAAGCGATCTTTCCTGAAAAGCCAGGGAGGGGGACAACCGCCCCCTTTGCACCCCTCCCCGGACGCCCACGAAGATAGTTGGAAATTATATAGCACCCGTAAAAGTGGAGGAGTAACCTTGCATCTTGTTTTATTATTGCATTTTACACGGAGGCGCAGCAGCCATACGTGACTTCCCACGTGATCGGGATCTTTATCGTGTTCCAGTGCCTATAAACAGAACGTCTACCCGTTCGAACGCGTCGGGCTGAGCAGAGAGCACCCCCTACCCTCGATGCGGGATAGTTTAATAGTTCACCGCCTCGCGACCCCTAACAGTGAATAGCTCGAGCAGCCAGTGGGGGGGGTGGGGGGGTGGAGTACACAGGGTGTCTCAGAAATCGGCGGCCAAGCTAACTCCCCAGAGTTGTCTCTCGGCAGTGGCGGCCCCATTTTCAACGAAGAGAAAAGAATCATGATTTTACCCAAACACTATATTCTTCATTCCGCGTTACGACACTTGGCCCGCATCTAGCGACCTTCCTCCTGGTTTTCCCGAAAAAATTCACCCCTCGGAACGATTTCCACCTGGGCCTGATTCCTCAAATCCTCCGCTGTCTCTCGAAACGTTTTCTCTTTTTCGCAACAGAAAAGTGTACAGTGTATCTTAAGAAAAAAAACATGCTCCCCTTTTTATCCGCGAGGTGATCGGAACGAGCGGTCGGTGGTAGTTTACCCCGTTTGTCTCTCGAGCGCCTTGCACGGCGAGGGAGGTTGGGCGGCGGAAGGGGGCAAGTCGTGAGGGTTCGCCGTCGCTCGCGGGTTCTCGAGCGCGCGCACGCGTCTGTGTGCGTCGCGCGCTACACCAGGAGGGGAGAGTGGGGGGGGGGGGGGCGGCTATATATCGTGCGGGAATCGAGAGCGTCGAAACACGAAGCGAGATCAGACTGACTTTCACGAAAATCGATCGGGCGGTCGCTCATCGTCGTCGTCGCCGTGGTCGGGTTAGCGACGCCTGCGAACCCGTTGCGACACCGCGGTCACGAGGAGCCGTCTACGCTCGCCGGCTCTCCTCTCGGTCACCTCCGCGCGGAACTGCCCCGTCGAGTGGTGCGCGCGGTAGCCTCGTGTTGCCCGGAGTCGCGGCGGCCTTCCACCCTGACCGGAGTAACGTGCCAGGGGTAGGTTCGCGGGCGGGCGATCCAGCGAACGGGGCGAAAGATCGTGCGGAAGCTGCGTCGCAGGCTTCGCGAGGGCCAGGCGAAGGGTAACGAGCGTGGAGAGGAACGCGAGGGGGTGAAAAGGAGGCGTGAAGTTCTGTGAAGCGCGGCCCATGGAGGCACCACGTTCCCGTGCGATTGTCGCGGACAGAGCTACGCGGCGCTGCTTCGCCCAAGGATCGGCCCGATGAGGCACGAGGGAGCCGCGACGGTGTCCTCCTTCCCTGTCATCGCCATTGCCGATGCGTCCCAGCGCCCCGACCTCGTTCTTCCGCTCGCGACGCGGCGATAAGTTCGGAAAGGCTCCTGCGGTACCCGGGCCGCGGAGGACGAGCACGCTTGCCAGCCTGCTGGGTGGTCGGCGTTAGTTGGCGTCGATCTAGTCGAGGGGGGGGGATCAGGTTACATCAGTGACACCAGGCCAGCGAGGGATCCGCGGAAAGATCCTCGAAAGGACTCTCGATGCACGGCGCAATAGGGAAGCGGTCGGAGGTACGCTCGAAAGCTTCTCTGGGCAGCAGAATTAATCGGTGAAAGCGTGTCCTGCGCTCTGCTCCCTGTCGGGGTATCGTACGCTCGGAGGACATCGCACGAGGACACGAGGAGGAGGGGGAGGTGGCGGCGGGGGTGGGAGGAGGCCGTCTACCCTCTTGACGTGGAATGATAATAAAGGAGAGCCGGAGGACAGGTCGGCGCGGGGCGACATTATGCAAGGAGCGGATCTGAACGCACCGAGGCCACCCCTCAGACCGTTCCCCTTTGGGATGGCAATCGGGGCGCTCGCCGAGATCGTGGTGAAGCTCGTCATCAGCGGTTACATACTCGCCGTGGTCGTCTACGTGAACGCCACCGGCAATTGGGATAAGGACGATGACTTAGGTACGTGCCTCTGCCCGCCGCAGCTCTCCTTTTCCGGCGAATTCGCGCACGTGCCTGCACGAGCTCGCAGCTTGCGCCACTGGCCTCCGCGAACGTTAGTTTCTGGTAAACTGTAAGGGAAAGGAGGATAAATATTCCGCTCGGTATCGTAAGTAGTCTACGCATCGGGTCTGACCAAACTCGGACTTATCTACTTAGACCAATAACCACGGGCGCAGTAGTGTGTACTGTGCACTGGTTAGACACGTGGCTGACTAATCGCGTAGCATATCTACTTGCGCGGGTAGTAGACAGAGGAGAAGCAAGGACACAAACTCCTGGTACCCTTTATCAATAGAAAATTGTATATGTGCATATACATACGCTGGTATCTTAAGTAGCTTGTATCCACATTGGTCAGACACGTTCAACCAAGCACCTACCTACCCACTTAGCTGCTGGCGTATCTGGGTCAATAGATAGCTGATAAACGCGAGAACGATCGGATGGCAGATTCTTGATATTCACTGCAAATAGTTATCGAGATTACTGTGTAACGTAAGAATACCTCGTGGACATACCAATTGGACAGCGATCCAACTAATGATAATGTATCTGGGGATCAGTAAATATACATACTAAAGCCGGGAGGCTGAAGCTATGCTACGTTTTAAAAAAATTAGCTTCATTCTTATGTCTCCACTAAAAGCTAATCTAAAACATAGCATAGCTTAACTTACAATTAGCTTCCCGGCTTAAATAGACAACGATTCAATTAAACCTTCATAAATCTGATTTCTCCTCTCTCCAGTCGCAACCTTCGAAGTCAGCGCCGTTCTGGGACGCACCGCCAAGTTGCCTTGCGACATTGAACCGTCCACGCGAGAGGACCGCGTATACATGGTGCTCTGGTTTCGCGACGATGCTGTGAAACCGATATACAGGTAGAATTCCCCTCCGAGCGTGCCTGTTATGTATTCTAATGTTTCGCCTACTCCGCCAAAAACGACGACTCGTTTCAGCTACGACGTCCGAGGAAGGGCGTTCAACAAAGCCCTGAACTGGTCGGACAGCACCGTGGTAGGGCCGAGGGCCTACTTCGTCACGGTGACGAAGCCGGCGGCACTTTCCCTGGAGGCGGTCCAGCTGGACGACGAGGGGATCTATCGTTGCCGGGTAGACTTCAAGAATTCGCCCACGAGGAACTTTCAAGTGAATCTCACAGTAATCGGTACCGATTTCGCACGTACCATTCCGAAGGGTGGTGGTTTTGTGCAGGGTGGTCTGAAGCGTGGGTGGTGTTTCACTGCCTGTAATACAGAGTTTCGAATAAGGAAGGTTCTTCAGACCGCCGTGTATATAACACGGAAGAGGCACCTTCTCCAACAATCTTCAGGGGAAAATTGCTTTCAGTTCCGCCGCACGTGCTGCTGATTTACGACAGCTCCGGGGTCGAGGTGGAGAGCACCGCGGGGCCGTTCCAAGTTGGCGTGGAATTCGAACTGTCTTGCGAAGTGAGGGGAGGTAATGATCCTTCCTCCACGCGACAGTGACGCCTGGTAATTGTAATGAACCCAGCCGCGAACGCAATCCTCCCTATTTTCCGCAGGCAAACCGACGCCGGTTGTCAGCTGGCTGGTGAACGAGAAGGAAGTGGAAAGTAGGCTAGAGGAAATCGAGCAGAACATTGTCGTGAGTAAATTGAGGATACCTCAGTTGAGGAGGGAGCACCGCAACACTACTTACAAATGTCGGGCATCCAACACGAATCTGATACCTGCGCTAGAGAAGACTGTCCTTTTAGACGTCTACCGTACGTATCTTGTAAACGACGTCCCTTGGCTTCCGCCGATAACCTCGATTAATTTCACCAGTGAAACCGCTGTCGGTGAAAATCCTGTCGAAGCCGGCGATCCTGGAAACGGAGAAGGACTACTCGATCTCGTGCGAGACGACCGGCTCGCATCCTAGGGCTCGAATCGCTTGGATGGAGGGGAACGCCGATTTCCACAACGGCAAAGTAAACGACCGTGTCAATCTGCTTAAATGTTCCACGTGGCACGGCGGTGTCGTTGTTAATTCGATGCATTGATCGCACAGGTGGTACTCGACGGAGGCGGCAACGCCTCGGTGGTCTTGAGCACGCTCATGTTCTCGCCGATTCCCGACGATCACGGGAAGATCCTCAAGTGTCGAGGGGAGAACCCAGCACTGCCAGACGCGTTTCTAGAAGACTTCTTTCAATTAAACGTAGTTTGTGAGTATCGGCCCGAGCGTGCGATCGTTCCTCGCTCTGGTGATTTTAACCGAGGCTCTGACGTCCCACAGTTCCACCGAAAGTACAATTACACTTGGGTAGCACGCTGAACGCGGAGAAGATTAAGGAGGGCGACGACGTCTACTTCGAGTGCAAGGTGCGAGCTAACCCGGAGCATCACAGAATCACGTGGAGGCACAACGTGAGTGTAGCGTAGGAATAGGTTTTGTAATTGCTGTGTGTTGGGGGAGCCACCGAAAAAAGAGGCGGCGAGGGTGATAGGGGGCTCGAAGCCACGATCATTGCAGTGGTGCATAACATTTTTTGTTCGAATCACTCTACAGCTCGTCATTTTTCAGTAAACTCGACGACTTTTCTGTTAAATTCTTCGCAATGAAATTCTCTGTCGATCTGTCCGGCCGGAATTTAAAATTTCGTTGCTGATTTTTTTATATTTAGCGACAGATTCTCGAAATTGAAGATTGCTAATTCAAATATGTCGAAGTGAAATTTCAGAAAATGGGCTTATTTGAAAGAAAGTTAGTGCGTATTGATTTTCGGAGACGCTGAGTACGTATATGAGGTAACTATTATAAAGATTAAAATTTTAATTTGTACCACAAATCTAATATTGTAGATCGAATTGTAAAATTTAAAAAGGTGAATCGACATTCGTATTTTTACAAATTTTAACATGTTCCTACAGTTGACTTTTCTGATTCGATATTGATCAGCAAGATGTTTAATGTTTGATATCTTTAGATGACCTGATTTACTTAACGTTTTATCCCAGTTGCCTTTAGAAATCCGATTTTATTACATATGTGCAATCTTGTTTGAGGAACAAGATTTGTGCTTCTGCAAGCAAATATTTGATTTTACAGTGAGTCCAAAAAGTATTTGCACACTTTTAAAATCGCATAACTTTTTTAGAATTGGTCCAAACGACATGAGTTTTTTTTTGGAAGGTAGAAGGATTATTTTGCTAAGTGACGTGTTTCGTAGTTTTGAAAAAAAAATGCAATTTGTCGGAATAGCAAACAAAATAGTAAAGGCCGTTTTCTCAACTTTTTTTCTGAGCCTGTAATGAAAATTCAAAAAACCCGTTTGTAGATTTAGGTAAGTTGTATACATGCTGAAAATTTCATCAAAATCAGTTAATGCTGCTCTGAGCTACAAACGATTAAAGATCGCAGAATAAGGTCGAAAATCGCTTGATTTCGGGAATTTCGCGATTTCCGATCATATTCTGCGATCTTTAAACGTTTGTAACTCAGAGCACCGTTAACCGATTTCGATGAAATTATCAGCATGGATACAACTTACCTAAATCTACAAATGGGTTTTTTGAATTTTCATTACAGGCTCAGAAAAAAAAGTTGAGAAAACGGCCTTTACTATTTTGTTTGCTATTCCGACAAATTGCATTTTTTTTCAAAACTACGAAACACGCCACTTAGCAAAATAATCCTTCTACCTTCCAAAAAAAAACTCATGTCGTTTGGACCAATTCTAAAAAAGTTATGCGATTTTAAAAGTGTGCAAATACTTTTTGGACTCACTGTATATTTCTGTACGTATCTATATAAAAATATGAAACATTAAAACTCTCGCTCGTTACTATTGAATCAGAAAAGTCAACTATATTCGACATATTGGATTCGCAATCTTCAATTTCGAATATCCGACTTTAAATTCGGAACCGGCGCACAGTGGGACAAAACGACCCGACTGCGATTAAAAATGTATAACTTTGGTTCTAGTCTAGATATTTGAATGAAATTGGCCTCAATTTAACCGCAAATTTACGGCCTTTAAGTTGTATTAATATAAGTGCTATTAACCTTCGGAGCCCCGTGCTGGATCCGTATATTTAGACTCATGTTTTCGAAAAGTGGGGCTACAGACCAATTACAATACTCATTTTATTAACATTACTGTATTATATTATGGTAAACCAAGTTTCTTAATATTTGCTATTGTTTTCATGTGATCGGTGCTCAAATTTTGCATCGTGAATAAAAATTGTGGGAAACATAAAAGTTTTTGATAAGCGATACTTTTGCGGAATTTGGCAAAATTTGGGCACCGATCACATGAAAACAATAGCAAATATTAAGAAACTGGGTTTACCACAATATAATAGTAATGTTAATAAAATGTGTATTGTAATTGGCCTGTAGCCCCAATTTTTGAAAACATGGGTCTAAATTCACGGGCCCAGCACGGGCCTCCGAGGGTTAATATCACTTATATTAATACAATTTAAAGGCCATAAATTTGCGGTTAAATTGAGCCCAATTTCATTAAAATATCTAGAGAATTTAAATACAAAGAATTTAGAAAATATCGTCATGTTTGCTGAAAAATTGCGACCTGTAGGGTGATTTGAACAAAAAAAGGTCCCTTTTACGGATTGCGCAATTCTAATCACCGGCCGGTGTCCTCCGCAGGACGCAGTACTGACGCAAAACTACTCGGCCGGAATAATCATGAGCACCCAGAGCCTGGTGCTTCAGAAGATAGGTCGCGACAACGCGGGGAATTACACGTGCTTGGCGAGCAACGACCGCGGCGAGACCACGAGTCCCGTGGTGACATTGAGGATACAGTGTAAGCATTCAGTGCGAGTAAGTTACGAAGGGCTTAGTTCGATGGTAAAATTATATTCCCTGCCCCGTTGTGCGTGCGTCGCCGCGCACAGTCGCTCCCGTTTGCAAAGCGAGGGAGATGACGATCATCGGCGCTTCGCTGGAGGAGTCGGTGAAAGTGCGCTGCGAGGTGGACGCCGACCCCAACGAGGTGGAGTTCGTCTGGGAGTTCAACAACAGCGGCGAGAACTTCGAGGTGGCCCCGGCAAAGTTCGACGGGAATAACGGGACGACCAGCGAGCTCGCGTACACGCCAATGTCCGAGAGGGACTACGGCGCCCTGACTTGCTGGGGGAGGAACGTGATAGGGAAACAGGAAGCGCCTTGCGTCTACCAGATCATCCCAGCAGGTACAGTCAGCTTTGTAAATTCACCGAAGCTTGGATAAGGGACGGGGCATTGGACGCATGCTGGGGCCTCGCACTCTATGGCGCTACATTTTAAACAAATTTAAAAAAAAATAGAAATTAAAACCGACTTCAAAAATATAAAGTTGCACTAAAAAGTGAAAAATAATTTTTTCCCCTATTTGATCTACGACTTTCGTATTTCTTAAGTCGGTGCCTCATCATTTGCACTGTGTAAATCTGGCGCCGACTTAAAAATACGAGAGTCGTAGATTAAATAAGGGAAAAGATTATGTCTTACTTTTTAGTGCAATTTTATTTATTCGAAGTCGGTTTTAATTTTTATTTAAATTTTTTATTTTTAACTTTTTGTTTTATATATATTGACGTAAAAAAATACAAACGGGTCGAATCTATAACTTCCTCCTTTTTGAAGTCGGTTAAAAGCTGTACTTGTCCACTCCAAAACTCAAAAGTATATAAATGCGGACCCGCTAAGCGAGCGCGTTTGAACGCAGCAAAATTCCAACTAATTCCCTACACGACACCTTGTTCGCAGTGAAACCGAATCCTCTGAACAATTGCACGATAAAGGCGTCGTTGAACCAAAGCTCTGAGATACTGGAGGTCGAGTGCGTGCCTGGATACGACGGAGGTCTAAGGCAAGAGTTCCGGCTGGAAGCATACGAAGTCGCCACCGGGAACCTGCGAGTGAACGCGTCCAGCGTATCAGCAGACGTGCCGATATTCCGCATCGCCGTGGCGGACCTCCTCCCGGCCACTCACTTCTACGTTGTCACGTACGCCGTGAACGCTAAAGGGCGGAGCGATGTGAGCCTCCTCGAGGACATTATGCTAAGGGACTCCGAGAAGCATACAGGTAACGTCGGTGTACGAAGCATCGAGTAGAAGCTCAGCATTGCTCGGAATGATTAGAGAATCGCGCGGAGTTGGGGGGACACCTGAAATGCATTTATTAATTAATATAGTAGACGCTCGCTAGAAGGTTCCCCGATTATTCCGAGTAACTTACCTCGAACGCTTCCGATCGTACCTGACTGGGACGCTTCTGTTTATCGTTTCAGACAGCGGAGTGAGCATGGTGCCGCTTATTTTACTGCTGATGGGTTGCGTGATGGCGTTCGGCGTCACCGTGCTCTCGGTGATGCTGATGATGTACCGACGCAGAGGCACCACTTCCCCGGTGCACATCGAGCCCTACATGAAGCAGCCGATAATCACGCCGCCGGACTCGAGGAACAACTCGATGCTCGACGTCACGCACGGGGATCACACCTACTTCGTAGAGTACACCCTGAAGCACGACTACGCGCTCAACAATCAACCGGACATCATACAGTCGCCTCAAGGTAGCAACGCCTGTTCCCTAGCCGGTCGCAGCGTCTCGCGAATAGTTAAATAATGTAAGCAGTCCTTTCAGACCAAGAGAAGATAAAGCGTGAGCCACAACTGTTTCTACCAGTAAGACCAGACACGCTGTTCGCGCCGTACGACGTTCACAAGCAAGGGCTTCAGACTAACAAGTGCAGTGTAAGTTTCCCCGTGAAGCTACTATCGCTCATGATACCACCGCCTGTAAGCGAGTTTCTCAACACTCCCCGATTCTTGCCGCAGCTAAATCCGTTTTCTGCAAAGTCCTGGGAGCCAATTAGCTTCAAAGCCGACCGTAATCTGACGAAGGAGATCATCATAGCCAATTCTATACCTGGTCCGGAGAGCTGCGTGTAAGAAACTTAGCCCGAGAGGATGGACGGGGAAACATATCAGGAGGACCGGTCTCGGAGCCTAAACAATCGTGCCGTTCACCGTCGCCGCCGATCAGCAGGCCTCATGGGAACGAGCCGCAACTGGTTCTATCGTCGATTATTTCGCGTGAATCGCACAAAGGGGGACGACGCGGTCTGCTGCAACGCTGACGGGTCGTCGTCGGGGGGGGTGGGAGGGCGGGCCAGCGGGGCCGAGAACGATCTAGGAACCATCGAGACGAGACTAGTTGCATACTAACTAAACGCTACACATGGTGTATTATTCCAAGTTTAATATATTTTGTGTCAAGTCTTGGAAGCTCGTCCTTATTCGACGGCGAATCTCACCCGCATACGCCGCTGCAAAGGCAAGCTAATTCGCCTTTAAACACTTGCAGTTTCCACCGATTCACGTTCCATCAAATCAAGTAGGTGTCTAAAATAACGCGTGCTTCGCGTGGGTGTATCGAACGGTAGTCACGCAGGACTGGCCGCTGTTGCAAAGGTACGCGCGGAAGTAGACGCCGTACAGTAAGATACCGAGCACGATGATCGCAGCGATGGACACTATCAAGCATATCCTCCGGCGAACCCTTCTTAAGGCGTGCACAAGCGTTGCTGAACGAGTGGACGTCGAGCTCTCCATTAAAGGCCAAAGTGTCCCTGTATTCGTCACTTCGTTCACGCTTGATCCTTGGCTGGTTCCGTACGAAGCACCTGGGGCGCGTTTCTTCGACGCGTCCAGGGGGCATGACACCGGTGGCAACTTGTACTGGGAACAGAGCCATGATTTTTCGTCGCTCAAACGTCAAGCTCGCTTTACTCGAATTTACTTCTGCCTCGTGGAAGCTACGGATCTGCCGGCGAATCAATTGGATGACCTTGCATTTCTCGTGTCTCAGGCTCCTGACGAACTCGTCCGCGTAAGAGAGAGTCTGCTCCGCGTCCACGTATTCCCTGTAGCATGTACTTCCGTCGCATATCATAATTTTTCCGTTACGCGTGATTTTCTTGGACAGGTAGGCGCGCGTTGGTTATAACGCAGCGGGTCGATTACAATTTACAAATGAAATTCTGGAAAATAATTGAAGCGCTGATGTATTTTGACATCTCGGAGCTTCCTCTTCTCTCGGGTCCATCTTCATCTATTAAGTAATCCCAGTGAAGCGATTACCAAGCGTTTTGTCCAGATGAACCTGAAAGTTCGTGGAATGTGCTTTCGATTCTATTCGTGTTCGATGTTAAATGAATTGTGAACCTCGTAGGGCGTGCATCGAACAGTGTTACTTGTTCTCGCTTGTTCTCCTTGTTGACGAGGTGCCCTAATTCTAGCTCCCACGGTGGCGAACGGGGTACAGGAATACCAAGAAGAAACAATTGCCAAAGACGAAACTAAACACGGAAGAGAAGAGACAGACACGGCTGATTGCCCGTGGTGCACGATGAAACGAAAGAACAGTGGAGTAATATGTTCGGCTTACCTTTAATCTTACGCTAATGTAATACATCGCAACATCTATCGCATAACAGACTTCATCACAGTTTTTTATATTACAAAAAGGAAATGTACAATTAATCGACAGGGGTAGTTTCTGTTCTTGCGAGGTGTACCGTGAAAATAGAGACGATATAAAATACGCACATGAACTTCATCTATCATAGTCTTCGTTAATTAATCTTCGGCTTCTTCTCTGGCGGCGGTTTCATGTCCTTCTTCTCGACTTTCACCTCTTGCTTAATTTCCATCGCTGGGACAGCAGAGGGATAAACGTTAACTTTTGTATCTGAAATTTCTATTAGCGCAACTATCCTCGCTGATCCTAAGTACTTACAGGACTCGATAGCTTGGTGGTGCACCGGCTTTGGAACTGGCAGTGGAAATTTCCTAGTGAGCTCGGCGAGTAACATATCCACCCTTTGACGTTGAAACAGAGAACTCGGCTCCTCGCGAACCGGCGTCTCCTTCTTCGCGGCCAAAGCTTTTCCATTCTTAAAGTCCCAGTAGTATCCTTTACTAGGATGGTACCTTGAGCACGAGCTGGCTTCTTCGAAAGCCGACTGCAGGTGATGCACCGTAGATAACTACGGAGCAGAATATTACGAATTAAGTACACATTTTAAACCCACGCTACTGCGTCCTTGACAGAGAAAACATACCAATCTAGAGCTCACGACAGATGCCAAATCAGGAGCTTGGTACACAACGCCCGCTATGATATAATAATCTGCGAGAGGAGCCGCTAGCGTCGGAGAATGACGATGTTGCTTTCTAATGACGTATAAAATAGGTTCTTGAACATGCAGAAGGATATACTCTAGCCCAGTCATATTCCTGCAATTAAACAACCATTCGTCAATAAATAATCACAGATTACATGTATCTTTAATCCAGTAATCCAACTCCGAGGAAACTTACTGCAACTGATCGGGGCTTAAGCGCTGCATTTTAATGGTTTCATTATTACAGGTCCTGTCGTAAAATGGGTTACTCCTTTCGGAAAAGTAATCCATTATGTTGTTCGGATTTAATACAGGAATCCATGCGCTGTCGTGCCACGAGAGTCCCAAGGGATTCTCTGTGAATTCGTGGGGAAGAAACAATAGCAGGTTAGGCGAGAAGGAGAGTTTCCTTAAATCCCTAAGAATCCTTACAGCCTAACTGTGAAATCGTTATACCATTACCTATGACGGGCGGTGGTCTTCCAGGCAACATGTTCAATTCAAGAAAGCGTCAAGGCACATCAAATGTTTAACTGCACAGTGCACTTAAAATTCCCAGTGAGTCGATGCTTTATTAGCGCGATCAATTAGAACAATTTCAATACGCGTACTCGTCGATATATTCCCAGGTGAAATGCATCGACACTGCTGTTTACTTTTAACGCGCATTGACACCGTAAACTAAAAGCGTAAGAGTAAATACAAATAAACCAGCGTTCTCGTCACTGGCCAGTGGCTCTCATATCCCTTAAAGATTTCCACTCCGAAAGCTCGGACGATGGGATACGATCATAAATGAAACACGCAGCTGACAATAATTATTTATTTCATTTAATGACATTTAAGGAAGCTCTAAAAGCACAGCGAACCTGTAATCATGACAGCGCAGAGACGCATTGCGGGCCCGTCCTCCCGGGACCTCTCTGCCATTGATCATCACTGTCGGAATCAAAGAATGCAGGACGGTGTTCACATATAGAACAGAGGCTATTCGGAAAAATGGGTCAGACGCGAGAAAAAGATGCTCGCGTTCGAAAGGGAATGGGTCACGGGCGAGCCGTAATAGGACACCGAGCGTAGAAAGGAATTCGCGCGTCGGGGCATTTATATTTTTTTATTATCGCGGAGAAGAGCAAAGGTGCAGCGATGAGGCGAGTGTCGCCGCCGAGTATCTCGGAAATATACTATCGCGCACGGATTTAATAGTTCTCTATAGACTGTTATTAATTATAGATGTGACGGCGATAATGTTACGCGGAGTGCGTCCGTTTCGGCTTGAATTCAACGCCAAGTTAACGCCCAGAGAATCTCCGCGATAAGTCATAACGCGAGAAGCATGCCTGTTCCCATTCGGGGAGACACTCGGACGGGACGGTTATATCCAATAATGCTGTCGGGTGTGGTGAGGATTTTACATAACGGTGGGGATGTATTCAGCAGAAATATCGTTCCTAGCCGAGGACGGGCACTAATCTGAAAGGCTATTTCCGCGCGCCGGGACACGTACAGGTGAAGGAGGAAGAGCACAGTGACCTTTAAACTTGCGTGTCAAGTTCCCGTCCCTCGCCAGGAATAATTGTAACACGGTAAGGGCGTCCGCTGCTGCGAACTACATATTTATCGCGCTCGCCTCGCGCGCGTTACTCTATTTCTCGATGCCTGTCAATCGCAGGTTGTTGCGCGCGTACCGTCCCGTGCCCGGGGCACGGTCGGTGTCCCGTTCGGGGAAAAACGAGCGGGTCGATGTCACTCGATTCGCTTGAAACATGCATTCTTTAACCTTCCGACGTTCGACCAGCTCTTCCCCGACCCCCTTTTATATCGTTGCTCTTCGAAATTATCTGACTTTCGCGAGAATGAGATCACGCTGTCGCGTCGCTCGCTATCTGAGGAGATTTTATCTCACTTCTCACTGATGGCGTAAGTTTCTTTGTATTGGGAAAGGTGAATTTGTGTGGAAATATATTGTGAGGAATATGTAGCTCTTATGGAATATTCTTGCAGGAAAAATGGCAACTATCGACAAGGACTATACCATCATAGTCCCTCTTCATAAACGACCAGATCTGATTCAAGATTGCTGCAAGTTACTCAACTCCGAATGGCCACGAAGCGTCTCTGCTAGGTACATCGTAGTAATTTTCTTTGGCAGAGAAATTCCCTTCTTAAAAGTAATCGGTCTTTTTATGCGAAACAGATTGAAGTCCCTGAACGTATCGTGCGATGAATTTCCAACTTGTCTTGTACTAGTTAACAAGGAGAACAGAGTTCTGGGTCACTGTAAGATATCCTTGATACCCAGGCTGCGTCACAGCTGCTTTATACAGTCGGGTGAGTCTAGCTGGCCAAAGGGTGCAGGGAGATAGGGCAAGATTTAATTCCCTTCTCTGTATTTCAGTTATAATCGATTACAAGTGCAGGTCCCAAGGACTCGGATCTAGATTGCTACACGGGGCTGAGGAATATGTAGCTAAGAAAGGAATTAAAAATGTATATTTAATAACCAACGGTCAAGAAGTTTTTTACCTTAAAAACGGATACAAAACGTGCGATCCGTTCAAAGCGTACGGGATTAACGATGTTGTGTATTCTACAGCAGCATTTACTAAAGCGAAGCTTAGAGAGAAAAGCGCCCAGTGCGCCGGTCCGCCGCCGCCTCCTCCAATGCCAAACTTTCAAATGCCAAAGTTCTTCGATTTAAGCGGAGTAGCCCACAGAACACACATGGTAAAGAAACTATCATAATTATGCGATAGTGAGAATGACCCTTGCCTTTACGACGACTCTTCCATGTTCCATATGTAAATGTTTCACAAAGCACGCATTACTTATTTATTTATTTCGTAAATTATTTTTTTAATTACTCTTAAATACAGAAATACTTCTCATTCGTTAACTTCTAAGTCTCCTTCATTTATTATAAAATGTAAGTTATACTTATTCCGACAAATGCTTAAAACCACCGACACTTTTAAATGCGCAATGTGTTTCACCAAATGTTTCACTCGATGTTGAGAACGAAGTAGCTGTTGTTATGTTGTGCGTAATTCTACTTCGCAGCGTACTATGAAACATTCGCGATACCACAAACTTTTTGATAGCGCTCAGTTTGTTCAAGACTTTCGATAAGGAAAGCGCCCAAATCGTGCTTGGAAATAGCACGACCAGGGGACTCATCGTATTTCACTACATACTTTGAACTCGGAGCATCTGAAAACAAAAGAATTTGTCTAAGATATTCTGTAATAATAGAGGATCAAGTTCGACGCACGCTTCGGGATGATGAATACCTGCGATGTGAGGGGGTAGTACCGCGATCCACTTCAATTGGCTTTCCTTCAGAAAATCGAACATACGTTGATGGTCTGCATTTATGTCTTTAAATATAGCTGGCACCGCTTCGGGCTTGTAGAACAGAAATGCTACAGAGGATAAAATAGCACTTGAGATCTCAGGTGAAATATTAATGCGTTTCGAGCAAAGTATCTTAGGACAAAACATTTACCGGACAAGCAAACTGATACTACATTGACGTTATGCTCTTTCATAGCGTCTATTATATTTTTCATACCCTGAGACATCACGGTAGTAGAACCTGAAAGCATTAAATATAAAATTATGCAACCCACGATTAAAGGCTTGTCTTTACGTAGGAAATAGCGTTTACTCAAGTCATTCCGAGTGCCGAGCACAACAACCACGGCGTCTCTGTTAGATACTGCATTCGAGACTTGCTCCGCATTGGTGACATCCCCAACAATCGTTTCTACTTTGTCTCTCAAATTTGCTGGAACCTTCTCTGTGTCCCTCACAAACGCCCTTATGTTTAATCCTAAATTTCAAAACACCACCATCAAATGATAGATAAAAGAACAATATTATAGACATTAAAATATCGTTTCTGTTTATCTCTTTAGTGTTGATTTATTTATATTCCAATATAATGTGGAAATCTCGATCGTTTACAGTGAACGAAATGAAAAGGAATACCCTTGTTTATGGCACTGTTTAACGCACACAATCCTGTGTTGCCTGTAGCTCCAAATACCACTATTCGATTCATGGTGACACAACTGCTATCTGATAGACTGTGAATCCACTGTCAGCCACGATTGCTTTGCGATAGCAGTTAATCGAAACTGCTATATCATGATTATACGAAATTCAAAATTGCAATTGGAAAGGATTTGCAAAGCACGGCAGTCACATCCGCTTTTGCCGATTCGTTCTATTAGATCTGTTTATAATTGAATCCTATAAGGCACAAAGTTACTAGATCAGTTAAATCGCTGTCTGATGGCAAGCATTGGAAATATCGGTCCCGGCTGCAGAGGTAATTTATGCATAACACAGAGATAGTGTTATGCAATATTGTCATACTTCTCCCTAGTCACGTAATTGAAATCCTCGGTTTTATCTTATCACGGACGAGATATACAACAGGGATGCGATGAAACATTGTCTGCTACGTGTTTTGCAGTGTTTTGGATGGGGGAACACCTACAGGAGTGGTGGTAACTGGTAATGTGTGCGCGGACGTCACGGCCAACCAGCGTCGCTGGGAAATATGTTGTCGACGCTGGTTGGCCGCAGCGTCACTCGCTTTATGATTGGTAACAATGTTCGAATCAATTATAGCAGATTCCGCAACCTGCACTAGTGCGCACTGAGTGCGAGTTTTCTCGCTTCCAATTGGTTAAAAGTCGCACTCAGTGCGCATCAGTGCGACCGTCCGAAATCGCTATTAGAGACCCATAGAGACCCGATAAAGTCGATCGTCGATAAAGGTGCTCTTTCTCTCGCTCTAACAATTTTCACCGCGTTCAGTTTCATCAATTCTTATCGCTGCACAGTGGTCCGCCTATTAAGAAGCTAGCGGGACAAAAGTCGCAGTTCATCCATAAATCATCAATTAGATGCAAATGTTTGAAAAACACCATCCACATTGTTTTACCACCCTTAAAACGTTCATCCCTCACAAGGGATGATCCCCAACACGAAAATTCCTAAAATTATGAAACCAAAAACTAAAAAATAATTATTTTCTCCTACTAAAATTTCGATGGTGATATACTACGCACGCCTGCAAAGTTTCAGGATAATTGGGTAGTTGGAAGTGGGTTAAAATTGAGTTTCTACATTTGAACCTTACAAACAAACAAACAGTTTAATAACGCAGAGTTGCAAATATTTGCAGCTGTAACTTGTCAATATGTATTCTATAAAGCAAATGAAACAAAACCCCACAAAAAATTCTAGGTTCCACGAGGTTCCCGGATATCTAGAGCATTTCCAACGAAAGCTATTGAAAAAATCCACCATTTCTATGATCATATTTTAATTCTGTTCGTTGGAAATTAAAATATTCATGGCTGAAACTAATTTTACTATTTACTTGTACGTTTGCAATCCATTTTGTAAAATACTAACAATTTTAATTGCGGTACAACAGAGCACTACTGATTTATTGCTGATTCTGATGCATTTCATGCATTCTAACAAACTGTTACTAAGGGCCTGGCGCGAAGACGTTTGTATGGTCATCACTTTGATAAAATACATACAAATTTGCATACCACATCATTCCGATATCTCTGACTCTGTAGCTTGTGGTATGGCAAGGATTCAATTCATTTTGGATGGGTCATGATTTTGGACTTTTGTCCCGCTAGGTCATCAATACCACTGTGCACTGGTAGGATTGCTGTTGAATTCTACTCTGAAGTAATGGAATAGAGAGGTTAGAAAGAAAATTATGTTTTATTTAGAACCAGTCATCCTAATATCCGGCGCCGCACAGTGGTACATAATGACATTTTTGGTTCAAATCACCCTACATCCTATGTAGCCGTGTGGCTGTGGGACTCAATTTCTTCTCTATCAAATATCGGCTTGGATCCCTCTCCTTCAAATAAAGTAGTTTAATTTGTGTGTAGAGGATTCATGATTCTACAATAAAATCTTCCAAGATAGTACATATTAAATAATCTTCCACTTCGTTCAATCGCAATTTCAAGCTTTCACGAAAAGCATATTTTTCAAACCAACTAAACTAAGTCTACGGGTACTTATATTTTAAAAAGAAAGTACCTATTTCCCAATTGTAGTTATTTATTTAATGCAGTAAAATAAAAGATGCATAAGAATAAGAAATACTACACGATGCAAAATCTAGAATCTTCATGACTGTAGAAATCAGTGACAAGAATTCCATTCTTCGAATGTAGCACTTGTTAAAGTGAAAACATGGAAATATTTATCTACACTTCGATAATACAGAAACTGTATTGCTACATTAACTGTAGCAACGTTAACCGATTTAGATGAAATTTTCAGCATGTATACAATTTACTTCAATCTACAAACGGGTTTTTTGAATTTTCATTACAGGCCCACAAAAATAGTTTAGAAACCGACGTTTACTATTTTTCTTAGCTATTCCGACCAAGTGCATTTTTTTTTCAAAACAACGAAACACGTCACCTAGAAAACTAATTCCGCTAGCTTCTAAAAAAAAACTCAAGTTGTTTGGACGAATTTTAGAAAAGTTATTCGATTTTAAAGAGCGTCAACTTACTTTCCGCCGCGACTATTACACCCCCACAATATCGCGAAACCACCGCAGTGCATTACCGTAGGACTCATTTCTGAGTATTTATTTCTTAGTATGTACTTATTTCTGAGTTAGGTTTTCTCCAGACATAACGACCTCCATCCGAACCAAATATATTTTTAATACATTTTATATTCAATAAATTTTTTAATCCTCAATTAAAATCATACCAAATGTCTGGTAAATTTGACTACTTAACGAAGCTAATTTTAAATTATGCAAATCAATTTTTCACATAATTTCCTTAATTATAGCCCGAATTGTGTCTTTTGGGGGCCAATTTCATCGTGATTCGTCGTGCGTCGAATAAAGTTAATCATCTTTATAAAACACATGACGAATAATTTTGTTAACTTTTATTCGTTATTCGAAATCTTTATTCAAATAAAAATTTTGCCTCTCGTAACGTTTGCCACCTGTGCTACTTTCCTTAATTCCACCAATGATTACGACTTGAATATTTATCATCACACGGCTTACAACATGTTGTACCCGACAGAAGAACGTATAGAAATGCATTATGAAGAAACAGATCAACGACAAGAAGAAAATATTTTGTTTACATGATCGGACCGCCGGTACCGGGTCGCGAGATTCCTCGTCAAAAGCGCTAAACGGGCGATATCGGGTCGCCAGATTTATTTAGTATCATCCAATCATGAAAATTTCAATTTCTATGATTTTCGTTCCTTCTTTTTGGAAATAGTGCCAATAACAAGCGAAAATACGACAAATTTTCTACTTTTAACAATATCTTAATTCCTACGTATCTTATCCCGATCATTATTCAGGATAATATATATTCAAATTGGTTACTATTAAAACTAGTGCGATGTATGTCGTGTTTCGGGTTTATTTCCGTCGGGAAAACTTCACCAATTCATAGTGGAATTTTCAACAAGATAGGATAGAAATTACGAGGCACCCTTGGACCCGAGACAAACGAGCGAGTTCCCAAACGGTCATTTAGCGGTCGTCAACTTAGGCATAAAAAAATCGACACTTGAAGGTGTTATAAACCAAGTTCTTTCGAGAATTGTGTCGTGGTTTGAACAAGACGGGCTTTGCACAACTGCGATGCCGAGAAGAATTCGTGAATGTATCGCGTTGACGACGACGCATCGTTATACTTTCTCGGAGGAATATAACATTTGAAACATTATCTTTTGCATTTTATTCCTTTATTAGTCTTACACGACAGAAATTCCCGCACGACAAAACTCGCTCGTCTGCAGCATGCAAGACATGTTTTATATATACCGGTTTCCGCGAAGGAGATAATTTGAAATTATAATTGTTCATAATTACGAATCTCTTCTTGTTGTTTGGAAGATGTTGGAGTTCTTCGTAAACTTCTAGGTACATCACGTGGTGGTACAATCACGTTGAATTCCTTGTTCTGCGTTGTATCTGTGCGCTACGACAGTTCAGCTCGGAATGTTCGAAACGGTTCGTGACCTACGCTCAGAGACGCGAAACATTTTCTGTTGCCACTTGTTTTGGGTGGGGGAACACCTATAGGAGTGGTGGTAATGTTAGAGCACTCTATGTCTCGCACTGCGCATGTATATACATACTGTAACTAGAGCGATTATTAAAAATCTTCACATTAATTTTGTCATGGTTTGTTTGTCATTTAAAGTGAATTATGAATAAAGGATAAATGGATGAAAATCATGTGTAACGTAAAAAGACGGATACACAGTTTTTTTTAGAAGAATCGAAAATAGTAATTATTTGAAATGGGAGGTTGAGGAATACGTCAATTTCCTAGCGTTACGTATAGGGTAACGCATCCTGATGTTGACCCTCTTCCCAAAAACTAGGAAATATAATATAATGCGTTTTTTATATAATAAAATATATCTATATTTCGGTGACCCGGATATTTTTGTTTCGAATACAATTATATCTTATTATATAAAAAAAGCATTATATTAGGGATGTTCGATTCACTTTAAAAGATCGATTTTCGGAATTGTTTCTGAATTTTATTTCTGAATTTTATTACTTCATTTTTTATTTCTGTTGGACTATTGTCTACATTAAGATTGAAAATGTCACACAACACATTGTACTATATTATTCTACTTTAAATTAGTATTTAAAAGATAGAACCTTTTCTAATCTTTGTGAGGTGCCTCTTCATACCTTATCAAATGTATATAAATGATGAAAACAAGCAGCGACAAGCGTCGCTGAAATATTAATGCGCACAATGCAACACAATGGCAAAGAATGGCATTTTTCGCTCGCATTAAAAACTATCGAAAATATCGATAGTTATACAAAACTATCGATAGTGTCGGCTATCGATAGTTCTCCACCTCTAAGCCGGATTGAAGAATGGCGGCCGATCCGTCACGGCTCGCTGTTAAATGTTAGTCGAGAGAGAAAACATTTGTTAACAGTGGCAGGTCAGAAGCGTTCGGTTTATAGATATGGCTGCGACAGAGCCTGCTACTATCGACGATGGGATCCCCGAGCCTGGTATCGAGCCAGGCGCCTCTGCGGAAACGATGCTGGTCACGACCGACAGTTTCGAGGAGTACGAGCAGGAGATGAGTAGTAGCATTGACGATAGACAGATGAAGGATAGCACAACTAGTACTATCTCGGAGATACAGGAGGACACGCAGAACATTCCAACAACGCCCACCGCGGCAATTCCGCAGGAAATCGAGAAAGCGGCTTCCCTGGATGATCCTGAATTAGTATGTTTTATAACCTCTTGCACGAGAAGACGCTGTAAATGTAATTGATTTGCTAGGAACTCGTGTTAAACGAAACTGGTGATCACTGTTTTAGTGAATCGTACTATTTCAGGGAATTGACTCTTCTCGGGAACGATAGGGTAAAGATCGCAGGGCGGGGTAACTGAATCGCCTTGTCTAATAGAGGGTTTACGTTTCAGGAGGATGTTACCCATCGATTAGGTCAAAGTAATCTAGATTCGGATCCCCTACGCTGCAAGACGTGGCTGGCACAGAGAAAGCATATATTTATTTTAAGCCAAGCGGGGAAACCAGTATATTCTAGATACAGTTCGGAAGATAAGCTAGTCACGGTTATGGGCGTTATGCAGGCACTAGTTTCATTCGTCCAAGCCGGCAGTGATATGATCAGATCTGTACATGCCGGGGATACTAATTTTGTATTCGTCGTCAAAGGTCCATTGATATTAGTTGCAGTCTCAAAGACGCTCGAGAGCGTACCTCAGCTCACATTGCAGTTAACGTATGCGCAGTTCGATGGATTAGTCGGTTTAGATGCGCTGAAGGTGCAATTTCATGCTGACACTCGACGCTCGTTTTGGGTGTCAAAATCAGTCACGTGACTCGTCCACGTGAAACCGTGGTAAACCGAGTTTAACTTTTCCGCTTGACGCTCTTTCACTTTGACTCGCTCGTTCGTTGGTTGAGCGTCGATCGCGTGATTGGTTTTAACGCTCAAAACGAGCGTCGAGCGTCAGCGTGAAATTGCACCTTTAGATGTGAAAGTCACGAACCTTTTCGTTACAGATATGTATATAATCAGATAGTGTCTGTATTAACGCAGTCCCAGTTGACCAGAGTGTACGATCAACGTAGGAACTTTGATTTACGGAGATTACTAACCGGCAGCGAAAGACTGATAGACCACCTATTAAATTTTATGGACAGAGAACCGGCATTCTTTCTCGGAGCCATCAAGTGTCTGCCTTTGCTTCCTTCGATGAGGAGCTCCATCACGCAAACTATCATTCAGACTTGCGGTAAAATCAAGGTAGCGTATTGCGTGGAACCTGTTGATATTTAAGGGGAGGTTCTAGTCTGGAGCAAAAAAATAGGTCTTTAGAAATTAATTAAAGGAAAACTACTATATATAATTTAATGGGACATTTTGCATTATATTAAGGATGTCTTAAATTATAGAAATATATTTTTTGTTTTATAATTAATCATTGCAGACGGCACTGGGGGAGTCGTTAAAGTCAAGGTGTTAAAAAATTCATCCAAATCGGTGGGACCTGTATCTCCAAAAGTTGTTATCCGATTCGAATGCAACTTTTTTATTTTGAAGAATATACTTCTTGGCTAGGGGGAAGCCAGAAAAATTACAAAAATGACACTTTTAGAAAATAACAACACTTGATGTTTTAAATCACTTTTTCTCTATATTTTTCGTCCATTCAACGCCTTTGAAAATTATAAATGTTCAATTTTTGTAATTTTTTCTGGTCTCTCCCGTAGCCAGAAGTATATTCTTCGAAATAAAAAAAGTTTCAGTCGAATCGGATAATAACTTTTGGAGATACAGGTCCCACCGTTTTGAGAACACTGTTTCGAGAAAAACGCATTTGCCGCTACTCAAATGCCTATAACATTCCGGAATTTTACGAACTTCAACAAATCCTTTTAAACACGTATTCCTAAAAGGTTGAACGTTCAAAAAATGAAATAAGAAAAGTTGACTTTCAGACCGGAAACTCCCCTTAAGCGCCTAGCTTTACGCCCAGGTAAAAAGTGTCCGTTACTAACGAAATGAATGAAACACTTTTCAGAATTTAGTGTTCGCGATACTTCTAGCTAATAACCAATTGGTAACGTTAGTCAGAATGAACAAATTTTTTTTACATCCAGCGGATTTGCACATAATACAAAATTTGGTCGACAGTTCAGAGTCGCTTAAGACTGCTGAGAGCTGGACGCCGATATGTCTGCCAAAGTTTGACGCCAACGGTTATATGCACGGGCACGTGTCGTACTTGGCCGAGGATTGCCAAGCGTGCCTGCTGTTGCTCACGGTCGACAGAAATGTATTCTTCACCCTCTCCGAGGCGAAGCAAGTATGTGGCCCTGCCAAGGTCTGTGGAACCACCGGCGCCGAGGATCCTAAACGATTCAAATTTTCAGAAAATTGTAGAGAAATTGAGGCGCACCAATTGCTTGGAGGCGATCAATGAATCCATGAACAAACCGCCGGTCACGACCGCCGACATCGGGCTGCCGGAAATGCGGCACGTTTTGTACAAATGTAGAAGCACAGCGCAGTTTTGGAGCCCCGGGCTTCAACCTCCGTACACCACGGACGAGGAAATTGAAAGGTGAGTCTCGTGGAAGATGCGTCGTTAAGAGAATATGCGGGAATGAAATTGAGGCGTAGCAACGAAGGACACATTTGCGTTTTTTTCCTACAGATTACTTGGACTTTATCAGTGTTTACACCACAGGCTGCATGCTCCAAATCGACCGCTAAAACTTATATTCCAGCAACTAGATAAGGAGACAATGTTAGCATGGGTAAGTCGAAATATATATAAATATTAGTCTGTTATTTATACCTTTTATGTTTTTAGGTGACAGTAGGTTTCGAGCTATACGTTACGTTCGAGCCGCTCGTAACGAAGCCCGACGCCATCGAGGCGGTGGGTAAATTGTTGAAATGGATAAAGAAGGAGGAAGAGAGATTATTTATTTTAAATTCGCCGACATTTTAACTAACGATACGATCGATAACGTTTTAAGAAATTGAGGCGTTTGCGAGGCATAGATAGCTCGAGGGAAGAGCAACGCAATGTTTCGGACCGATTTCTATCAATCCGATGAAGTATTTTGTTAATAGTAAAGGAAAAGCTGCGCGGAGAATGCGGCGCACGTTCGTGTTTCTTCTTGTGCATTGATGTTATACTTTGCTCACTATTTTTAATTACGAAAAGATACTGTGAAATAAGGTACATATGTGAAAATGTATATATTCAAAGACATTACGCGTGTAATCGTACGGATTACGTTTATGTAGACAGGCTATGACATTCTCAACTTATTTTATTACATGGTGCTCGAGCGGATTTATCATCGGATCGTCGAAAGGGAAGCGATCTCGAGAACATCTTTTGTACACCGTTCGAAGAAAACTAATACACCCCTACCCTCGAGACGATCCGCGGTGATAAATGTTCTCCAATTTCTTGTACATAATACTAAAAGCAGACGGCCATCGTTTCGTAATCACGTTAAGCCGAGAGAGACGATTCCAAAACGAGCGGATAGTGTGATCTTACGGGAAATGAAAATATTGCCACTTGGAACACATGATGTACGGGTATTACGAGCTACTATGTAGCGTTTCTATCTATAAATAACTATAATTTTAGTATGAAACTATCCCCTGTAAATGTTAAACGCTGTTAATCACGACCGGAGTTCAGTATACACGATAAAGCGATTTAACACCTGTATCATTTTAAACTTTTTATTCGCCCGATAATTATAAACGTTTATTATCAAGCCCTGTACAAAATTCTTTCAGCCGCGACGGTCGGATTCAATGTCTAGCCCTGTCGCGTTCCCGTCTTCGATCACGATCCCTTTCCCTCTCTCTGTCCCTATCCCTGTCCCTGTCGTCCCTCCTGTGCCGCTCCTTATCCCTGTCCTTCTCCTTGTGCGACGAGGAGTGAGTCTTCGGCGACTTGCTACGTTTACGCTCTCGCCTCTCCCTCTCCCTGTCTCTGCTCCTCGATCTCTGTTTCTCCCTCTCAGCCTTCTTATCGGAACGCGAATGCCTTTTTTCCCTGTCCCTGTGGCGATCCCTCTCTCTCTCATGGTCGTCCGTCCTTTTACGAGTGTCTTCTTTAATGGGAGGTATATCCTCGTCTTCCGACGTTTCTATTCCTTCGTCCATGTCGTCCTCTAACGCCGACACCTTCCCTTCTGTTACAGATATCGAAACGTTTACGCCGTCCCTTATCGAGCTTTACAAGCGAGAATGACTTACCTAATTCGTTATTCTCCTCCAGGACGTGCCTCTTTTGAATTCTTGGTAGAATAACATCGCAGCATCTTTCTTCCCTTAAGAGGTCATCTATGAACTCGTCCATGTGAACCAATTCGAATTTCCCCTGCTTGTTCTGTCTCCGAAGCTTTCTGTTGTCATTGAACAATGGCTCTAGGTATTTATAACAGTCTAACGACGATCCTGTCAGTCTCATATACAACGCTCCCAAAGCGCGGACGTATTTAAACTCCTCGTTCTTTATGAACTCTACTATGATGTCTTTCTCGGGCTGTATTTGGAGCATTTTCAGTATGAGACAGAGGAAAGGTGTTGGTTTCACGTTTCCGCCGTACACACCGCCTATGAACCTGGATACAACGATATGTGCTTCAGTCAGGTTAACGGGTAATTCACTAATGCGCTGTACGTTCGAAAAGGATTTATTTAGGAGCAAAGGTACGCTGTAGTAAAGATTTACTAACCTCAATTCCATAGCTTTGTCGACTAGGAGCTCTGCGGTTAACGCGAAACATTCTTCCTTCCAGTATTTCGAATCGTAAACTCGAGATCTGATTATCTTCTCTACTAAATACTGGGGGTTCGTGCCGCGAATAGATTTCGCGTCTTTTACGGTACGGTTAGCCATTTTTAAGGTACATCGAGGTTAGGAAGCCAGTGTTTTTCAAATCTATTTTGCGGCGGGTGTAGGTGGCATTAGTGTTCTGTTGGTTTCGATGGTGGCAGGAAAGGTATTATAATTTGTAATTTTCATTGGTAGAAACTGCTAGGAACTATCGAAATAAGTAATAAACATTCGTCTGTTAAATAGGCAATGATATTTTATTCAGATCACTCTTTGTTTTAGTGTTAAATAAACATGTAAGTAATCTCCCCGCCACCCAGACAAAAATCCTAGTTACGCCCATGGCCTCACAGCAGATTGAAATAAGGTAGTTGACCCAATGCTTGATAACTTCTTAGAGCATATATGCTCTAAGGATAACTTACAATTAGTGGCAAATGCGGATTCTTCTCGGTAAATTACGCTCAAAACTGAAAGAAAAGAAAAAAAAATTGTTTCTAATAGTGAATTCATGTATGCAATTAATAATTAAAATCTGTAATAACATGTGTAACGCTTTATTTCTCGTTAAAAATTGAATTTGAAAAAATATCGATGGGCCTAATGACCAATAACCATTTGACGTCGGGAGCAGTTGTCGATTCTTCCATGCACGGAGTGGTCGATAATTAAAACACTAAGGAAAGGGTGGTTATGTGTAATAAGTATACAGCTGTTAAGTGCATTTTTAAGGAGGTAATTATTAAAAAAAATTTGTGACATTACATAAGGTAGTTGACCCAGTCACCGATAGGTACTTAATCGTCGATAATTTGACTTAATATTGAGATTTTATAAAGTTTTCGAACAATATTGTGTAAAAAAATAAAATTGAAAATTAATATTTAAGTCTTTATCTACATATATCATGAATTTCAAAGTGATTTAGAAACAAAAAAGAATGATGAAAGGTGGCTCGTTCAGATTCTGGGACCGAGCCACTTTCCATAATTTTTTTGTTTCTAAATGTAATTTATAAATCACTAAAATTCATGATATATGTAAATAAAGACTTAAATATTAATTTTCAATTTTATTTTTTACACAATATCGACGAGCAGCCTGTCGGCACCTATTGGCATTTTCTTATTTCCGCTACGCAATCTGGTGGCGAAAATTAAAGCACTCAAATCGGGTTAGCTGTCACATGTAATTGGCAATATTGTGAATTTCGACTGTTTGATGATCGATTTTGTAATATTTAACAGACTATTTAATGACAAAAACATTATTGCACTATTTCAATTAGGGCTTTTCGAGCCGAGCCGGGAGCCGAACGGATTCGAGTAACCCGAATATTTCGGGTAGCTCAATTTTTTTCGAGTAGCTCGATTCTTTCGGGTAGCTCGATTTTTTTCGGGTAGCTCGATTTTTTCGGACAGCTCGATTTGGCGCTCTCACAGAATTTACCAATTGGTGACGGGGTCAGCTACCTTAGATGAAGCAAAACTTGTAACTACATAATCAAGTTCAACAGGGGGTTCAAAAATCGTAATAAAACGTTCACTTACGATGGCGTAATCATTGCATGTATCCCCCTGGCAGCATTCGGAACATTTCCAATCTTCGGACCGTATAAACGTGCAATGCTTCTTATTATCCTGCTTTATTCTTTCACACTCCTCCTTAGTAGAACACTGTTTAGAGACGTAGTAATGTTTTTTCGCACTTCGCGACGAATCGGGCGTGCCTGAAAAGAGAAATAAACATAATCGCAATCATGAGTTTCAAAAGGATACGGACTGTTAAAAAGCACTTTAAACTTACTTCTCCATTTGATTTCCGTGAAACACGTGTCTTGACCTTGCTTGCAAGTTTTGAAGTTTATCAAACAGTTCCCGCTGTTAGCATCCTGATTGGTACATTCATAACATATCAGGGCATGGCCTAAAAACATTAATAAACAAACAAGAGCGCTTGACAATAGGATTTTTAAACAACGTACTGAACGAGAAGAAGTATGCGACGAGCAGCACCCAATAAAATCCTGAGAGTTCCATTCCGAAATATGTACTGCTTGATCTGACGCAAAACGAGTAACTAAAAAATACACGGCAAACAACGCGACGCTAGTATAAACAGAATGAACGGAATATAACGGATTATTGCATTCTTATTTTTCGCATTAAGGTAGTCCTATCGATACGCCTTGAGTCAAGTGCGTGTTAGATCGTCCTTTGCCTTCGGTGGTGATTTGATTTGGCAACGTAGGACGATTGATTGTGTAGTTTTCTTCTGCTCGCTTGAAGCTTGAAGTTAGCATTGCATAGAGATATAGAATTGTGACGTCACGACGGGTGTTAGTGTACGAGTGCTGTATAGAAAAATGAATGAATACTATTTTATTATTTATGTATTAATTCATCTAATTCTTTTAAAATTCTGATAGAAAGTGCGTCGAGTATCGCTTGTACATACTGAGCGCATTTCAAACTGCGCGGTCTTACCAACCTCTTTGCGACGTTTCCAAATCGTGCGTATAATGGCCGAGTGAGCACAAATAATTTTATTCATTTGCTTATATTAGCTATAAAAATTGGTGAATCAACATTTAGATACTAGAGCTGTTACTACCCGACCCGCCGGGTACCCGTGTACCCGGTGAGACACCCGGGTATTCCAAAATTACCCGGTTAAGGTCCATTTATACATATCCGTTCCGGGTCCGTTCCGGGTCCGTTCCGTTCCGGCGTTCCATCGCGAATTTAAAATTTATTTATTAGCACACGCATTAACGTTACTATTCGCGAGTACTAAATGTATATTCGTGGTCACCGTCACGCGTTCACTGAGGTCCGATCACGATCGCGAATAAAGTTGAACTGGCAGGTACATTGTTCGGCGATGGGGCGACTTTGGCAGAGGTTGTTAACGTTCCGTCTCGCTCCAACGAGTCCTAGCTCATCGAGAAAAGTATTGCCCGAGAAGTCTTTTAAATACTGGGTGAACTGTAGTAGAATCTTGTTAAGCGACTTCCCACATGGTTCAGGAATCGATGAAATTAATCCAGAAATCGAAATATCTCGAAATTATATGCTCACGCGTTCACTGAGGTCCGATCACGATCGCGAATAAAGTTGAACTGGCAGGTACATTGTTCGGCGATGGGGCGACTTTGGCAGAGGTTGTTAACGTTCCGTCTCGCTCCAACGAGTCCTAGCTCATCGAGAAAAGTATTGCCCGAGAAGTCTTTTAAATACTGGGTGAACTGTAGTAGAATCTTGTTAAGCGACTTCCCACATGGTTCAGGAATCGATGAAATTAATCCAGAAATCGAAATATCTCGAAATTATATGCTCACGCGTTCACTGAGGTCCGATCACGATCGCGAATAAAGTTGAACTGGCAGGTACATTGTTCGGCGATGGGGCGACTTTGGCAGAGGTTGTTAACGTTCCGTCTCGCTCCAACGAGTCCTAGCTCATCGAGAAAAGTATTGCCCGAGAAGTCTTTTAAATACTGGGTGAACTGTAGTAGAATCTTGTTAAGCGACTTCCCACATGGTTCAGGAATCGATGAAATTAATCCAGAAATCGAAATATCTCGAAATTATATGCTCACGCGTTCACTGAGGTCCGATCACGATCGCGAATAAAGTTGAACTGGCAGGTACATTGTTCGGCGATGGGGCGACTTTGGCAGAGGTTGTTAACGTTCCGTCTCGCTCCAACGAGTCCTAGCTCATCGAGAAAAGTATTGCCCGAGAAGTCTTTTAAATACTGGGTGAACTGTAGTAGAATCTTGTTAAGCGACTTCCCACATGGTTCAGGAATCGATGAAATTAATCCAGAAATCGAAATATCTCGAAATTATATGCTCACGCGTTCACTGAGGTCCGATCACGATCGCGAATAAAGTTGAACTGGCAGGTACATTGTTCGGCGATGGGGCGACTTTGGCAGAGGTTGTTAACGTTCCGTCTCGCTCCAACGAGTCCTAGCTCATCGAGAAAAGTATTGCCCGAGAAGTCTTTTAAATACTGGGTGAACTGTAGTAGAATCTTGTTAAGCGACTTCCCACATGGTTCAGGAATCGATGAAATTAATCCAGAAATCGAAATATCTCGAAATTATATGCTCACGCGTTCACTGAGGTCCGATCACGATCGCGAATAAAGTTGAACTGGCAGGTACATTGTTCGGCGATGGGGCGACTTTGGCAGAGGTTGTTAACGTTCCGTCTCGCTCCAACGAGTCCTAGCTCATCGAGAAAAGTATTGCCCGAGAAGTCTTTTAAATACTGGGTGAACTGTAGTAGAATCTTGTTAAGCGACTTCCCACATGGTTCAGGAATCGATGAAATTAATCCAGAAATCGAAATATCTCGAAATTATATGCTCACGCGTTCACTGAGGTCCGATCACGATCGCGAATAAAGTTGAACTGGCAGGTACATTGTTCGGCGATGGGGCGACTTTGGCAGAGGTTGTTAACGTTCCGTCTCGCTCCAACGAGTCCTAGCTCATCGAGAAAAGTATTGCCCGAGAAGTCTTTTAAATACTGGGTGAACTGTAGTAGAATCTTGTTAAGCGACTTCCCACATGGTTCAGGAATCGATGAAATTAATCCAGAAATCGAAATATCTCGAAATTATATGCTCACGCGTTCACTGAGGTCCGATCACGATCGCGAATAAAGTTGAACTGGCAGGTACATTGTTCGGCGATGGGGCGACTTTGGCAGAGGTTGTTAACGTTCCGTCTCGCTCCAACGAGTCCTAGCTCATCGAGAAAAGTATTGCCCGAGAAGTCTTTTAAATACTGGGTGAACTGTAGTAGAATCTTGTTAAGCGACTTCCCACATGGTTCAGGAATCGATGAAATTAATCCAGAAATCGAAATATCTCGAAATTATATGCTCACGCGTTCACTGAGGTCCGATCACGATCGCGAATAAAGTTGAACTGGCAGGTACATTGTTCGGCGATGGGGCGACTTTGGCAGAGGTTGTTAACGTTCCGTCTCGCTCCAACGAGTCCTAGCTCATCGAGAAAAGTATTGCCCGAGAAGTCTTTTAAATACTGGGTGAACTGTAGTAGAATCTTGTTAAGCGACTTCCCACATGGTTCAGGAATCGATGAAATTAATCCAGAAATCGAAATATCTCGAAATTATATGCTCACGCGTTCACTGAGGTCCGATCACGATCGCGAATAAAGTTGAACTGGCAGGTACATTGTTCGGCGATGGGGCGACTTTGGCAGAGGTTGTTAACGTTCCGTCTCGCTCCAACGAGTCCTAGCTCATCGAGAAAAGTATTGCCCGAGAAGTCTTTTAAATACTGGGTGAACTGTAGTAGAATCTTGTTAAGCGACTTCCCACATGGTTCAGGAATCGATGAAATTAATCCAGAAATCGAAATATCTCGAAATTATATGCTCACGCGTTCACTGAGGTCCGATCACGATCGCGAATAAAGTTGAACTGGCAGGTACATTGTTCGGCGATGGGGCGACTTTGGCAGAGGTTGTTAACGTTCCGTCTCGCTCCAACGAGTCCTAGCTCATCGAGAAAAGTATTGCCCGAGAAGTCTTTTAAATACTGGGTGAACTGTAGTAGAATCTTGTTAAGCGACTTCCCACATGGTTCAGGAATCGATGAAATTAATCCAGAAATCGAAATATCTCGAAATTATATGCTCACGCGTTCACTGAGGTCCGATCACGATCGCGAATAAAGTTGAACTGGCAGGTACATTGTTCGGCGATGGGGCGACTTTGGCAGAGGTTGTTAACGTTCCGTCTCGCTCCAACGAGTCCTAGCTCATCGAGAAAAGTATTGCCCGAGAAGTCTTTTAAATACTGGGTGAACTGTAGTAGAATCTTGTTAAGCGACTTCCCACATGGTTCAGGAATCGATGAAATTAATCCAGAAATCGAAATATCTCGAAATTATATGCTCACGCGTTCACTGAGGTCCGATCACGATCGCGAATAAAGTTGAACTGGCAGGTACATTGTTCGGCGATGGGGCGACTTTGGCAGAGGTTGTTAACGTTCCGTCTCGCTCCAACGAGTCCTAGCTCATCGAGAAAAGTATTGCCCGAGAAGTCTTTTAAATACTGGGTGAACTGTAGTAGAATCTTGTTAAGCGACTTCCCACATGGTTCAGGAATCGATGAAATTAATCCAGAAATCGAAATATCTCGAAATTATATGCTCACGCGTTCACTGAGGTCCGATCACGATCGCGAATAAAGTTGAACTGGCAGGTACATTGTTCGGCGATGGGGCGACTTTGGCAGAGGTTGTTAACGTTCCGTCTCGCTCCAACGAGTCCTAGCTCATCGAGAAAAGTATTGCCCGAGAAGTCTTTTAAATACTGGGTGAACTGTAGTAGAATCTTGTTAAGCGACTTCCCACATGGTTCAGGAATCGATGAAATTAATCCAGAAATCGAAATATCTCGAAATTATATGCTCACGCGTTCACTGAGGTCCGATCACGATCGCGAATAAAGTTGAACTGGCAGGTACATTGTTCGGCGATGGGGCGACTTTGGCAGAGGTTGTTAACGTTCCGTCTCGCTCCAACGAGTCCTAGCTCATCGAGAAAAGTATTGCCCGAGAAGTCTTTTAAATACTGGGTGAACTGTAGTAGAATCTTGTTAAGCGACTTCCCACATGGTTCAGGAATCGATGAAATTAATCCAGAAATCGAAATATCTCGAAATTATATGCTCACGCGTTCACTGAGGTCCGATCACGATCGCGAATAAAGTTGAACTGGCAGGTACATTGTTCGGCGATGGGGCGACTTTGGCAGAGGTTGTTAACGTTCCGTCTCGCTCCAACGAGTCCTAGCTCATCGAGAAAAGTATTGCCCGAGAAGTCTTTTAAATACTGGGTGAACTGTAGTAGAATCTTGTTAAGCGACTTCCCACATGGTTCAGGAATCGATGAAATTAATCCAGAAATCGAAATATCTCGAAATTATATGCTCACGCGTTCACTGAGGTCCGATCACGATCGCGAATAAAGTTGAACTGGCAGGTACATTGTTCGGCGATGGGGCGACTTTGGCAGAGGTTGTTAACGTTCCGTCTCGCTCCAACGAGTCCTAGCTCATCGAGAAAAGTATTGCCCGAGAAGTCTTTTAAATACTGGGTGAACTGTAGTAGAATCTTGTTAAGCGACTTCCCACATGGTTCAGGAATCGATGAAATTAATCCAGAAATCGAAATATCTCGAAATTATATGCTCACGCGTTCACTGAGGTCCGATCACGATCGCGAATAAAGTTGAACTGGCAGGTACATTGTTCGGCGATGGGGCGACTTTGGCAGAGGTTGTTAACGTTCCGTCTCGCTCCAACGAGTCCTAGCTCATCGAGAAAAGTATTGCCCGAGAAGTCTTTTAAATACTGGGTGAACTGTAGTAGAATCTTGTTAAGCGACTTCCCACATGGTTCAGGAATCGATGAAATTAATCCAGAAATCGAAATATCTCGAAATTATATGCTCACGCGTTCACTGAGGTCCGATCACGATCGCGAATAAAGTTGAACTGGCAGGTACATTGTTCGGCGATGGGGCGACTTTGGCAGAGGTTGTTAACGTTCCGTCTCGCTCCAACGAGTCCTAGCTCATCGAGAAAAGTATTGCCCGAGAAGTCTTTTAAATACTGGGTGAACTGTAGTAGAATCTTGTTAAGCGACTTCCCACATGGTTCAGGAATCGATGAAATTAATCCAGAAATCGAAATATCTCGAAATTATATGCTCACGCGTTCACTGAGGTCCGATCACGATCGCGAATAAAGTTGAACTGGCAGGTACATTGTTCGGCGATGGGGCGACTTTGGCAGAGGTTGTTAACGTTCCGTCTCGCTCCAACGAGTCCTAGCTCATCGAGAAAAGTATTGCCCGAGAAGTCTTTTAAATACTGGGTGAACTGTAGTAGAATCTTGTTAAGCGACTTCCCACATGGTTCAGGAATCGATGAAATTAATCCAGAAATCGAAATATCTCGAAATTATATGCTCACGCGTTCACTGAGGTCCGATCACGATCGCGAATAAAGTTGAACTGGCAGGTACATTGTTCGGCGATGGGGCGACTTTGGCAGAGGTTGTTAACGTTCCGTCTCGCTCCAACGAGTCCTAGCTCATCGAGAAAAGTATTGCCCGAGAAGTCTTTTAAATACTGGGTGAACTGTAGTAGAATCTTGTTAAGCGACTTCCCACATGGTTCAGGAATCGATGAAATTAATCCAGAAATCGAAATATCTCGAAATTATATGCTCACGCGTTCACTGAGGTCCGATCACGATCGCGAATAAAGTTGAACTGGCAGGTACATTGTTCGGCGATGGGGCGACTTTGGCAGAGGTTGTTAACGTTCCGTCTCGCTCCAACGAGTCCTAGCTCATCGAGAAAAGTATTGCCCGAGAAGTCTTTTAAATACTGGGTGAACTGTAGTAGAATCTTGTTAAGCGACTTCCCACATGGTTCAGGAATCGATGAAATTAATCCAGAAATCGAAATATCTCGAAATTATATGCTCACGCGTTCACTGAGGTCCGATCACGATCGCGAATAAAGTTGAACTGGCAGGTACATTGTTCGGCGATGGGGCGACTTTGGCAGAGGTTGTTAACGTTCCGTCTCGCTCCAACGAGTCCTAGCTCATCGAGAAAAGTATTGCCCGAGAAGTCTTTTAAATACTGGGTGAACTGTAGTAGAATCTTGTTAAGCGACTTCCCACATGGTTCAGGAATCGATGAAATTAATCCAGAAATCGAAATATCTCGAAATTATATGCTCACGCGTTCACTGAGGTCCGATCACGATCGCGAATAAAGTTGAACTGGCAGGTACATTGTTCGGCGATGGGGCGACTTTGGCAGAGGTTGTTAACGTTCCGTCTCGCTCCAACGAGTCCTAGCTCATCGAGAAAAGTATTGCCCGAGAAGTCTTTTAAATACTGGGTGAACTGTAGTAGAATCTTGTTAAGCGACTTCCCACATGGTTCAGGAATCGATGAAATTAATCCAGAAATCGAAATATCTCGAAATTATATGCTCACGCGTTCACTGAGGTCCGATCACGATCGCGAATAAAGTTGAACTGGCAGGTACATTGTTCGGCGATGGGGCGACTTTGGCAGAGGTTGTTAACGTTCCGTCTCGCTCCAACGAGTCCTAGCTCATCGAGAAAAGTATTGCCCGAGAAGTCTTTTAAATACTGGGTGAACTGTAGTAGAATCTTGTTAAGCGACTTCCCACATGGTTCAGGAATCGATGAAATTAATCCAGAAATCGAAATATCTCGAAATTATATGCTCACGCGTTCACTGAGGTCCGATCACGATCGCGAATAAAGTTGAACTGGCAGGTACATTGTTCGGCGATGGGGCGACTTTGGCAGAGGTTGTTAACGTTCCGTCTCGCTCCAACGAGTCCTAGCTCATCGAGAAAAGTATTGCCCGAGAAGTCTTTTAAATACTGGGTGAACTGTAGTAGAATCTTGTTAAGCGACTTCCCACATGGTTCAGGAATCGATGAAATTAATCCAGAAATCGAAATATCTCGAAATTATATGCTCACGCGTTCACTGAGGTCCGATCACGATCGCGAATAAAGTTGAACTGGCAGGTACATTGTTCGGCGATGGGGCGACTTTGGCAGAGGTTGTTAACGTTCCGTCTCGCTCCAACGAGTCCTAGCTCATCGAGAAAAGTATTGCCCGAGAAGTCTTTTAAATACTGGGTGAACTGTAGTAGAATCTTGTTAAGCGACTTCCCACATGGTTCAGGAATCGATGAAATTAATCCAGAAATCGAAATATCTCGAAATTATATGCTCACGCGTTCACTGAGGTCCGATCACGATCGCGAATAAAGTTGAACTGGCAGGTACATTCTTCGGCGATGGTGCGACTTTGGTAGAGGTCTTTGCTTGTTAACGTTCCGTCTCGCTTCAATGACTCTCAACTCCTCGAATTAAGTATTGCTCGAGAAGTTTTCTAGGTACTGGGTTAATTGTAGTAAAATCTTGTTAAGCGACCTCCCACATGGTCCAGTAATCGATGAAGATTCATCATGGCACTTTAAACTAGTTCACGTCCGATCACGATCGCGTTTCAGATATAAAGTTATCATCTAATGGTATCTACGTATTTAGGAGTGCGCCATTTGTTTGGGAAATATGGCACCAAGATTGCTATTGGAGTCTTTTTTTTAATATTATTGGAGAAATAAAATGTAATTGTAGGAGCAATATTTAGAATCGAATCTGGACGGATAGAATAGAGATTAACGAAGATAGATGATCGCAGCCAATCGGCTAGTTTTACTTGTCACGTAATTAATAATTCTATTACAATGTTACTTGTGATACGATTAGTAATTACGCTTCAAATAATACAGATTGCCCGGGTCTCACCACGTGGAGGCGCTGCGAGTGGAGACCCACCCTAACCGCGGCCCATCCGCCCTCCTTTATGCAAAATTTTATTTTCATTTCCATAAATCCCCCTGATGCACGGTTGCAAAACGATCCTCGATCGCTCCACAAGCGGGCAACAGAAGGAGTTCTTCTGTAAAAAGCTACCGCGATGAAGCTAAGCAGAATTGAAAACATTTCTTTGTTTCATTCATTAAAAATTGTATGAACTTTCTGGAATATTTCTACCATGATAATTATTCACTACATAATTGGGAATGAACCAAAGAAATAATATTTTCAATTCATTAATAGGAAATATGCCAGTGCATATTTGCTATGTCTACTTAAATACTAATAATTCCTACGTATACGAGCGCTCGTATTTAATAATTGCTACTTATATTTAGTTACACACTGCAGTGTTTCCTTAAAAACTACATAATTCTATGTGACTACTAAACACGTCTTACCTAACCATATACATATCTTCTTAAATTTAAATAATGACTGGCCTAATGAAAATCTGAAATTGTCATGTGTTTCTTACTTCCCTCGATGGACCCACGATGTTACCTGCAACATTCTCAAAAGTATTAATAAAAATTCCTTGAGGTTTGATTTTTCATGGATGATGAACCTGAAATCCTCTTGTTGCAATATTCTTCACACATAATATTTCTGCAACAGAAACTTTCTCAGTGGCTTAATACCTACAATTTATCTCGATTAAGTAATGTAATTTCAACAGATATAGTCCTTTCATTGAATCATTATTGCCCAAATATTGAAATATCAGACAATTTGTATCTAACCAGTTCCAAAAAATTTCCTTTAAATTCCAGGCAGCCGCATGGAGCGCCACGCAATTCGGACATTCAGAAAAATTTCGAGCAGCCGCATTAGGCGCTTAATGATTCTGAACATTGATAGAAAAAAGGAGTGGCCCCTTTGGGAGTCTTATACTTCTCAATTTACTTCACTATGGGCGCTTAAGTATGCCTAATTACAAGACGGAAGAACAGCAGCCGCTTTGGGCGCATAATAATTCCGAATTTGAATGTGAAAAAAACAACCTAAAAAGCAATACCTACTACTAAAATACAAATGGGAGATCACTGTTATAAGCTTAAGCCAACGATTTTCCATCACGTTAAAAGTATTACCGATGGTCATTACACGAGTATGGTAAGGGGTAAGGGCACCACGTGGGTATCCGTTCATGATTTACGAGTAGACAAACAAGCTTGGCTACGAAATGCTAAAAATGCATACATATTATTCTTCGAAAGGTATTAATAATTGTGGTTGTGCATACAGTTCAATGTTAAATACGTTCAGCGCCAAAGGCTGCTATCAGCGCCATAAGCTGTTTCGCGCACCATGTACTGTACACAAAGTACTATACATATATAATACATACATACTTTGTAAAAAGAAATGAGATCCCCATAAAAAAAAATTCGAAAAAGTAAAAAAATACGCCAAGTACATGATAAAATCGAGGACGGAAACGAATAAACACAAAAAAATAGAAGAAAATATACATTGTAAAGAAAGATGTGAAATCAGAATGAGCTGCAAGTACATAATAAAGGTGCTTTCCACTTGCGCTTAAGATGACACAACTACATATACGCAACTAAAATGTTGTGTTCATACATTCCATTACTCATATCGCCAACATTTTAATAATGTGAAGATAAAATGTAACATCTAGACATTTGCCTAGATGTCCGCGGCCTGGAAGTCAAATACCTGGCGTGGCCAGGCAAAGTCAAGGTGGCGACGAATAAGAAGTATTTAAAACGTAAAATAATGAAAGTGTACTCATATTTGTCAGAGTTTTAAATTGACAAATTATCTGAAAGCTTATGAGAGGAAAGGTATCAGTATCGATGAATGATCTTGGAATTATTTTAAAACGCAATATAATGAAAATGTACTCATATTGTCTAAGTTTTAAATGGACAAATTATCTGAGAGCCTGCGAGGGGGAAGGTATGGGTATTGATGATCTGAGAATACTTTGCCTGGCTACGCCAAGTATTTGACTTCCAGGCGGCGCACATCTAGGCAAGTGTCTAGATGTTACATTTTATCTTCACATTATTAAAATGTCGGCGGTATGAGTAGTGGAATGTATGAACACAACATTTTAGCTGTGTATATGTAGTTGTGTCATCTTAAGCGCAGGTGGAAAGCACCTTTATTATGTTCTTGCAGCTCATTTTGATATCACATCTTTTTTTGCAATGTATATTTTCTTCTATTTTTTTGTGTTTACTCTTTTCCGTCCTCGATTTTATCATGTACTTGGCGTATTTTTTTACTTTTTTTAAGTATTTTTATGGGTTGCACTTTACTGCGCAGTAATCGAAGTTACTTTCATGCAGAAAATAACAACAACGAGCACGCGTTAATATTGCAAATTTACCAGCAATATAAAGTGCCGAATTGCATTTATCTACTTTTTCAGTGCAAATTTCGTTTTAACATCATCAAATTAAGCAACAATCGCGGATGAATTTTGATCAATGCCAAAGAATATTGAAAATTTATAAAAATAAAAACTACATTTCTTATCAATCTGAAAATAATATGTACAACGAAAACATTTGTCGGGTGGGTAGGTGGTGGTAGCAGAAGGAGGATGGTGCAGCCACTTAGGGCTGCTAGAAAAAAAGATCAGTAGCCAGAAGGACAGCTGATCATTGTCCACTCATTAATGCAAGAAAACCGTGAGTGGACCGTTTCTTTCTTTCGCAACGCTAACTTATTACAGACTAAAATCAACTCCCGAGCATAGTCACTAGGACTTTGGACTACTCGCAGCACTAATTTCTCAAACAACTTCAAAATTCCCGGATGGTGCTTCATTACTGAAAATTCTACTATACTTAATAGAAATCCCGAATAGCAAACGAAAATGCTCCCAAGGAGCTACACTACTCTAAGAAATATAAAAAGCAACCGAGAATCACCACGTGGGTGGTTTCATTTTTCGCAACACTAAAAAAAATTCAGTGCACCTGTGTCTCGCAATACGCAACTCTAACTTTAATTCGCTGCAGCCTTCCTGAAGGCTGTGTGGGGTCCCATGTGCAGCAAAGCCAGCTGCTCGGGACTCCTTTTTCCCAGGAACATGTCTTCGGACATGTCCCAGGACAGTTTCGGGGCATTGGGGTCGCAACTCTAATTACAAACGCGATCAGTCATCATCGCAACACTAACTCAAAAAAGTATTAAGTATCAAACTAGGACGAGTAATTAAAAAAACGCGATCAGTCGCATCGCAACTCTAGTAAAAAGAATACCACGAATCAAAACTAATGCAATGAATCAAACTCTAGTAACTCCAATTCAAAATACAAGAACAATCTCAAAAACAATCGCGACTCTTTTTTCGGAACACTACAAGCAACCACGCTCGACATTCATTCGCAACGCTATGCTGGAACCAAACGCGGGGAATATTTGATTCGCAACGCTAATTCAAACCGTAATCACAATTTAGTCGGAACACTAACTGACCCCGTAATGTTTTTCGCAACCCTAATTGAAAACGCGGTGTGCTAAATTTCAGGGGGGGGGGGGGTGTCGATGGGTCAGCCTATAGCCAACCAAACTACTACTACTACTACTACAACTACCGGCGAGCATAATGGCAAAGTAATACCTACGAAGAATGACCCTGCATCCGAGAATACAGGGCCATTCTTGGCCTAGCCCACATGATGTGGCCTTTTTCTGGCCGGGCTATCTGCGTCTCTTTGGCCACTTCTTGCTTCAGGCGATCAGCCCTTCTGAAAGTTAATAGCGTGCCCAGGCCCGTCCTGCCGACCGCGACCAGCGACAATGTGCAATGTCTCACTGGCGTCAAAAAGTCGACATAGCGAGGCTAGAAGCGAGGGCATACCCCACTCGCGCTAGTCAGGCCGTCGACTTTTCTCACAAAATTCCTGAAAGCAGGTCATCGCGCGGGGGAATATCGCGCGGGGGAATATCGTGCGGGGGAACATCAGAGAATACGACGACCTGCCCCGGCCCTACCTACTTATATTTAAGTCACACATTCGTACCAGAAGGTAAGTTACCTATCCTACGCAACACCTATATTTAAAAAATGGCAAAACAGTCTCTCAAACACAATCATCAGTCAACCCACTCCACGATACTCGAGCATTTCCGCCCGGGTGCAAAAGCCTACACTAGAGAGACCGTCCCGGGACGACTCCGTCACCCGAGCTTGGCCACAATCACACTCTAATAAGTACGTACCAGTTTTCACTGAAATCGGCTGGCAAAGGCCGTGACCATTTCGTGTATGTATGATTTACATAGCAATTAATTATTTTCAATTTTAAACAATGGATTACTTGATGATGCGCATTGTACGTATTAGGTACATACGTCAATCGTTATTACTTTCCCGTTTGATTGTACGAGATTGATTAAGTTTCATATTCCAAGATTATTTACTAGAATGATCATCGTGTGCAACAAGGAATATGATACAATAGTATCCTTATTACCACGAATAATAATATGACGAATAATATAATGTTATAGTTTCGTTAACATGGCCTTTGATGAAAATTATTCACCGACGCAAATTCCACCGCCTAACCACACAAACACACACAAGTGGAAAATGCGACGTGCACGATACACTAACGCAATGCCAGCCGCCAAAATGTAATTATTTAGTAAAGAAAGTCATCGTGCCCTATTGCTTTCACCCACCCAAGTAGCGCCTGGGCACGTGGATGAGTTAAAAGGCAATAGGTACGGAAAGATATCCTGAAAATCCTCAACTAGAAAATATGATTAGTCTGTACAGTGTCTAGCTAGTATTCTTTCATTTTATAGTATTAAGGAAAGTGACTCGACTTCCAACTTGTGAATAGTTTAAAGTTTGATAAATAAAAAAGGACTCTACTTTAGATTGCATCATTAAGAAAAATCACTCTACTCGACATTTAATTAGCAAGAAAAAAAAACTCTAAAATAGAATTATTTAAGAAAATTATTCTAAATCATCAAATAACTTTAAGAATTTAAAACGAGCGATTCCATCTTCAAAGTAAATTTCATAAATCAAGAAAGTATGTTCTCATGCTAATTACTTTGAATCTGAAATTTGCCCACCCTCAATTGTCTTCTTGCACATGGAAATTAATTATTCTATTGTGTATGCAAACGAGTGACCTTTATAAGAAAGGAATTACACTTTTATGTCTATTATCATCATTTAGAAATCAAGTTATTTTTGAACACGTAGTATCAGAAAAATAAAAGAAATTCAAGTCATTATAATTGTCGCAATGACGAAATCGGAGGGCACCCGATTTTTCCTCTACATATTAAATAAAAATGATAGTAGCTGTGGAGTCTGAGAGTATCAAACTTCTTCGCTACATAAAAATTAGCATTCAGCCGTATTGATATTCATACCAATACCTTCTGAGCTGCTATGCACCTTTATGTGCATTATTTAATGAGTATCTACATCAATGTATGATCAATAAACATTCCTGTTAGGAACCGTTTATCTTAGAAATTAGGATTATAATTTGATTCTATTGGAAAGGCGCGGTGTACAAGAAGACCCTAGCCCTCGTCTAATAAATACATATACAGCCAAAATGTTTCAATTCACGGGCATGGTTACCATACCCGCGGTCATTATGCTCGCCAAAGCACGTATACAACCGGTCACTCGTGTCGATTCGGACCAAACGTCCTCCGACATGATTGAGTGACCAGAGGAACCATAATGCATGCGCACTCACATTTCGCTGTGCCCCGGTGACGGAGACGCCAACACCCCTGCTACTGATCAGGGGAAGTCATCGAGCTCCTCAGAAGTCATCAAGCTGTTCAGAAGAAGTCATCAGGCTGCTCAGCTGCGTCCAGACTGGAACGAAAGAACAGAACACGATTACAATTTGTTTCCACAATTACGATTGTTTGAACTGTGATGAAGAATGGCGAAGCAATTCAAAACTAATGAAATTTTTTATAAAAAAATTAATTTTAAGAAAAATTAACTAAATTTTTTCTTAAAATGTCTAAATGATAAGATGTTTCGTTAGTTTTGAATTGCTTGGTAAGTCTATTCTAAAAATTAATTTTTCTAAATTTTTTAACTTTTTCTTTCTAAAATATTGAAGAATGAACTCTACTTAAAAGGAATTTAATGAAATGTATACTTACATCTTTCCAGTAAAATTCAGCGCACAAATCTCCTCTTCAGCTGACGGACTGTCTCTAATTTCCGCTAACGAGTTTCGCTTTCAAAAGAAAAAAAAAAGAAATAGTAGACTACCAAACCGCCCGAAAGATTCTAGTCTCGCGATTCGAAGATGAGACCCGCGACGTTCGTGATAGAATACAAATTGCGTAAAAAACACTGACTCTACCCTCGCGTATCCCGAAATTGTTAACGACGCTCTACTATGAGCAACGGTGCTCTTCAAAACGAAAAACTTCGTACGTCATAAACACTGACTCTATTTGGCCGCATTGCACGCGGTCACAATCTCTGAAAAATAAATAAATAAAAATTCGTTAATTATTCATGTCTTCAATAGCATGTCATTGATCAACTACGCAGTTTCTGTACATAAAGAACAAAACTTGCATCCAAAACCGAAGGTAAATGCAATTATAACAGCTTCATAGAGCTAGATTCTTAAAAATCATTGAAATATCGTTGAATTTTACGTAAACGCGACCGAAATGCAATAGAATTCGATCATTCCAATATTTCGTAAACATCTACCGACATCATTTTAAAAATTTTAAACAAATCTGATTAGAATTATTCAATTTATTATAATTCAATCTTTTCTCATTTCATCCCGATATTAACCGACTGCAAAGTTACCCATCACCCTCACAGCCAACAATGATCTGACGCGTGGCACGTCAATCACATCTGAACGTGGCAGGACAAGCTTAGACCTGCACTCCAGACACGCGTGCCGGGAACGCGCGATCGTCCTTTATCACGTTGGAGACTTTACAAGTGCAGTTTTGGAGCGCACGCCTAGATAGAGTGTACGCTCCAAAACTGTGAGAAAAACTGTCCGTCTAAAGCCGGATATTGATTCAATAAAATAACAAGAATAATACGTTTACCACACGTGTTGCCATCTCATTTTTCCAAGGAATGAAACCAGACGCTATCCAAGCACCGTTCAAATTAACCAGCAAGTGTCATGGCGTTGCCTGCCCTTGGCTTTTGACTCCCGCATCAACGCCTGTAACCTAACGATGCAACAAGTTTGAAAGAAAAGCATTAAAACATTCGTAAGGCAATTAAACAACAAATAAACTTGAAATATGCCCGGAAAGGGATGTAATTGAATACCGAGACACGATATGTGTGCAGAAATATCGGTAAGGCAACGAAGGGAATACGCGACGAACATCTAACGGTTTTCTCGCGATATTTAATCAATTTCGGGACGAAACTGTATTAACAGGAGCAGCAAGTGACGATAGAGAGTAAAGAAGAAGACAAATAATAACTGGAAGTAATTATATGAGGGTAGATAATGTACGCGTACCATTTAAATACGCAGCTAGCTATCGAAGCGTCTTAACTCAACGACGTCCACGGAACGAATGACCCCCGGGCCGCGTCACTGTACCTCGCGAATATTAGCTTTGGTGGGGGGAGAGCGGGCAGGCGGCAGGACTCGCGAGGCAATACACGCGTACGTATTTATGAAGTGTTGGGATATCGTCACCGAGCCGTGTAAACAGAGGTGACTTCCAACGGTAGCATCGTTGAGTCATAACAAAAGTCGTTTCTACACACACGTTCTGCTAACCGTAAAATAGAAATATTACGCGTGATATATTTTCTTCGTTTATAAAATATCTAGCATCTACATACAGGAGTGCATTTTAATTAAGCTTGTGAAACTTAACACAGATGGCTTAGAAAGTATATATTCGAAAATTACATGCGTGATATACACTTTCTTATTGCAAAACTTTTTACAAGTTTCGCGATACATTCGAGAATGTCGCGATACCAATACTGTGTTAGCATTGGTACATAAAATTAATATTTATTCTGTATACAGTGAGCCACGAGAGTATTTGAACGTTCGCTATTAAAACTGTAAACAATAAAAATGTACATGTTAGACTAAAGTTCTAAAAGTAATGTTGTAACTACTATAAGACGTTAGTATCGAGATTGTATATACCAAATTTGAAATGAATCGGATAATATTTGTAGAAGTTATGAAACATTTATTACAAAGATGTACCGCAACAGAGTCACAAAAATATTCGAACCGCATTAATTATATGCAGCATATTTTAGATTAATATTCATTTAGGCTACCTTTGGCTCCAATTACGCTTTTCAGACGTTGTGCACTAGTTTTTCAATTATTTTAGAATGCCGTTCGAATACTTTTGTGACCCTGTTTCAGTACATCTTTGCAATAAATGTTTCATAACTTCTACAAATATTATCCGATTCATTTCAAATTTGGTATTATAATATATAATCTCGATACTTGTGTCCCATCACAAGGGAAAGCCGCGATAGGTATATGTGCTACAGATTTTAATGAATCTCATATATGTATTCAACATTCAACAGCTTCCAACATATTAATAAAAAAGATATTTTGGCATTAAACAACCGAAGCGATGGTGGAAAAATCCGTAGCACAAATAGGTATCGCTGCTTTCCGTTGTCATCTTTCCGCGCCAACCACTTTCCAGACGCATTAATTATTTCGCGGTAAAATTACTCTAAGTAAGAGCCGCGGTGCTCCGCAAAATATGTAGATGGACGCGAAAAAGCGGGGACTCTACGATCGCGTTACACGCGATCAAAAAGGATGTTGCTAGACTGCAAAATTGCTACGAACACTGGTTGCATTTGGAACCTTTTCAAATTTTTCGCGGTGACTCTACTCGACTCGAATTATTAATCGGAATTGTAAAAATCGCGAGCAAATGTTGTATCGATTTAATTTTCTGATTTTAGGACAGACATATGCACGTCACCCTATCTACGATTACCTTGTATGGTCAGCTCATTGGATTCTGCTCTTTCCAACACATATGCGCGGCGGTTAGTGGCCCGTTTCATATAATTGGCATTCGTTTTAGAAACATTTCTGCGATATTATTGTGAGCAGGTAGTACCAACAATGATTGTCATTGTTAGTCAATATACCAAATTAATGCCTTCTATACACGCCTTATTAAGAGAATCTAATGACTCGAATGTAATTACTGTTGAGAGAGAAGATTTGAAAAATCTCACACGAAAGAGTTCAACTTCAGAAATGTAACTCGTATTCGACGCATTTAGCACCCCGTATGATTGCGAAATTAAAGAAAAGTAGTTTAGAATGTTTGAAACGCGACGTTAAAATTTCTATCGCGAATTTAAAATTTATTTATTGTATTTTTCTAAACGCATTAAACATTTGAAAGCACACGCATTAATGTTATTCTGAAAGTCGAAAAATAAGGTCCACCCTAATGTACAGGGTCACAAATTAAACTCAATTCAAATTAAACGGTATAATAAATTTAATATTGTAACTACTGTTACTAATGTCTAAGGCCATAGAGATAAACTTTGTAAATGAAGATGTTATTAGAGTTAAATTTAATATTTAAATAAAGTTCTGGGTGGTCTGGTAAAAATATATATAAGATTAATGTAGATAGTGTAATAATAAATAGATAGATAATTATAAGAGATTGATTTAATTTAATTTTTGACGGGCAGTTGTTAATTATTCTGGTAAAATACATAATTATAATCCCCCCGAACAATTGAAATAAAGATAAGTTAAGAGTGAAGATTTTTAACAACTCACGGGAAAAGGTTCAACTTCAGAAATATAAATCGTATTTAATACGTTAAGCATCCCGAATGATTGCGAAATTAAAGAAAGGTAGTTTAGAATGTTTGAAACGAAATAAATTAAAACTTCTATCGCGAAGTTAAAACTGATTCATTTGCACACGCATTAACGTTACTATTCGCAAGCCTACTAAGTATGTATTCGTGGTCACTATGCTCGCTACAACAATCATTTTGTTCGATAGCATGCAGAAAGATTGAAAGAATGATAAAGCATCACTCACCGTTCGTTGAAAACAGTCTCACTGCTATCCATGCAGACAAGCATCTCCCTTCAGCAGTAGCTATTCGATCTGCAGGCCAATATCCCGCAGCTGCAGCGTACCGAATAGAACGTGTCACACTCGCAAATATGTCGCATTAATTTCGCGATGAAGAAGCAATAAGAGCACCGGGGCTCTGAAATAGTTGATGCGTTAAAAACACTGACTCCACGTTCGTGTTAACATTACTAACACGCAGGACCACTGTCCACTATGATATACTTTATCGCGAAATAAGCACTGACTCTACAATCGCATTGGGAAGATGTGTTCAGACTCGAGTAAAGTGTTTCCAAAATAGTCTTCTAGATACCGAGTGTAATGTAGTAGAATTTTGTTAAAGGGTCTTCCACAGAGTCCAGTAATCAATAAAATTGATGCAGGAATCGTGAAATCGCGAAATAATATCCACTGTGACTGCACAGATATTCAGTGATCCGATCACCGTCGCGGACGAAGTCGAACTGTTGGGGCACACCGTTCGGCAATGTAGTGACTTTGGTAGAGGTTGTTGATGTTTTTGTCGCGCTCGGCCGACTCCCAGCTAACTTGAAATTCGTCAAGACCAGAAATAATATTATATAGCAATGTCCATTACAAAATGTTCACTTTTCACAACTACAGTCGTGCACCCCGCACATTCTACACGTATTTTTATAACGCTTCGTCAAAAAGCCTTGTAGATGATAGGTAAGTACAGTAACTTTTGAAAATATTCGGACACTTTTTAAAATCGCATAACTTTTTTAAAATCAATTCAAACGACTTGAGTTTTTTTGAGATGAATTGCACTTGATTGGAATAACGAAGAAAATAGTGAATGTCGTTTTTTAAACTTTCTTTTGTGATCCTGCAATGAAAATTCAAAAAACCCGTTTGTAGATTTAGGTAAGTTGTACACATGCTGAAAATTTCATCAAAATCGGGCAACGCTGCTCTGAGCTTCAAACGTTTAAAGATCGCAGAATAAGGTCGAAAATCGCTGATTTCGGGAATTTATTCCGTACAATATAAATAATTAAATTATACATATTTCCAACTTTTTAAAATTTTTCTTAAAGTTTAAACATTAGTTCATCTTTTAGTATAAAAAAGTCTATGGTTTAAAATTGTAGTAGGTTAAAAATAAATATTAAAGCGGGGGAAGCCCTCCAAACTGTTCAAAAACTAGGGTAGATGTCCCAATTACCGTGCCTTTATACTTAAAGAAGCTTTAATTGTTTAAAAATGCAACCTACTCGTTTGTAACACATACATTAATAGTATAAATTAATTACAAAAATGTACATATTTCCTTAGTTATGTGTGTGAGCTTTTTTGTACGGCTTCTTTAAGCCTAAATTAAGTATAAAGACACAGTAATAGGTACAGGGCACGGTGATTGGGACATCTACCCTAGTTCCTTAACGGTACGGTGCGGACGTTCCGTTCAAATCAGGACTGAAATTCTGCAAAGTGAATAAGAACACATGATGTTGGTGGAGGTAGCAGGAGCTGAGCCAAGAGCGAGAGAAAGAGGAAGCGTTATGCGAGCCTGGTATTTCGACAGGGGCGCATGGCGCGAGGAGGTGGCAGGCATTAAATTGTGTAAGAGAGAGACAGGTAGCGCGAGCGACAAGGATAGACAGGCACTTCTACCTCCACCCACATCGTGTGCTCCTATTAACTTTGCAGAATTTCCTGGTCGGAACGGACAAGTTCGTACGCATCGTCGCCATCTGGAACCATTCGTGCCGGGTATTACGAAAGCGGTTTGCGTTCGTAAGTCGAAAATCGAAACGATTGAGTTTAGGTATTGTTTATTTCGAAGTGCATTGATTTCAACGAGCAATAAATTCAATCTCTCGATTTTTTCATTTTTTTCCGGCACACGCACGGCTGCTTTCCCCGCGAACTGATGAAACGTAGACAATTCTTTTTAGAAGAGCGAGGGGCTTTATTTTTAGCAGCAATTCGACTTTTAAAATCGTAGAAATCGGAGCAGGGAAAGTTTCGTACTTTTACTTGAACCCTGAAGCTGTGCCATTTGTATAAATCAAGCATGTGCTCGCATCTAAATCGCAGGAATTATTCGTCCCACGAATTTCTACGATCTCGAGAGACAGTGTCTTGCAGAGTTGAACGTCCGTTTCCATTTCTCCGATGTGATCGCCAGGCTTCGATTGAAACGGGTATTTAATTCGGAGGGAAATTGATAGCATGTTGATAGATGAAGCTTTATTATGTCAACTTTATGCAGTATCGTACACTTTGGAATGACGTAACTATAACTGTTATCATTGAAACGAACGTTCTGTAGAAACGCAAGTTGCGGTGATTACGATAGAATTGTGCAGTCAGCGTTGTGGTCGCGTCATCCTGAAAGTATGCAGAACCCTGTGCCGCTTAAAGAACAATATTCTTGTATAATCTAACTTAAAGAGAGACCCACAACCCAAATACAACACGCGATGCTTGAAATTACTATGTTGGCAACAATTTATCCGCCTGAGATTCTACGACCAACGATCTTTAAAAAATAACACACCACAATTAAATAAGCAAATACACAACACACTCTACTTAACCCCTCGTGTCAAACTATTTAGAGTCTAAAATCGACAATATCTCTTCCCTGCACCTACTCCCACGCCCAGATTCCAAAACATCCAAAATACATCGGCTTCTTTTCCCCTCTTCGGCCACGACATCCTCCAACTATTCCCCCAAGTCGCATTCAAGGATTCCAGTCCCGGCGAGCCGAAGAAAGGCCGACAAAGCGATACCTGCACCGTACGTGCCCACTGCGCGGCTCGAGCCGATCCACTCCTCCCCGCTCCTTCGCGATGTCGCCTTTCTCTTCGGTGCCCGGGGTCCGTAAGAGGCCCCATTCACAGTCCCCGTCTACCTCCACTCGCCCCTCCCATCCACCTGGCAACCTCGGCTCACCTGAACCAGCCATCTTGGGCTGTACGCCTAGCTGTCGTAGCTTTGTCCTCCTTTCAGACGTATTCACCGCTCGCCGTGGCGATCGTCCGCGTCGACTCGCGCCAACCAGCTCGGCTATGCACGTCCGCGCAACGAGCTGATCCCACGTTGTTACAGTGATTCCTCCTCGCGTTCACGCAGGACACGTACGTATCCGCGAGTTCTCTCTCGTCCAGCTGCCTGGAACAGGTATTACATCGTGTGCCCGGGTTCCAACTTTCTATGGTGACTCTGTGAGAAAGTAATTCTGCGGTGGTTGGTCTCTGTGCGCCTGGGTGGACTTCGGAACCGATGCGTAGTGGCTTGAGGAAAGTCGGCGGAGAGAGGGAAGAAGGTACGTAGCACGGATCCTCTTCGTAGATTCTTCAAGGATTCCGGGCGTCTGGATGTTGATGGAGCGTTATTTTCTTAAACGTTTGCACAGTTCCCTGCGGGGCAACGGATCCCCCGAATGTTCATTCGCGTAGACTCGCAGATCCTGAAAGAGAAAAGGGGGAGCGTGAGTTAAATGGAAGCTGGCTTTCTAATCGAAGGAGATCGTTCCTTCTCTCCCGGTATACTTCTGCGGTGGTGATTAGGAAACTAGTTGGGTTTTGAGACCGTGCGTGACCCAAAATCACGGGAGTGGAACGCGCGCGCTGTTTACAAACCGCGGTGCATCGATCAGCGATTTTTACGATATCGGTGGTTGCGAAACGGGGCTTTACGCAACGAAGCTTCTTCCGTGTAACGTGGAGACGATTTGGAACGTATATGTACGTCGGGTATTCTTCGACGGTCTTTGACGAGTCGAAGGCTGGAGGGACTCGGGAGAAGGTCAGAGATGTATTGGCCGGTCCGAGCGGTTTCGCGAACAGCGATCGAGGGGAAGTCTGCCCTCTCCAAAGGGGGAATTACGCGTGCTCGCGAGAGAGCGAGAAACGTTGGGAGAAGGAGCGTCGAGGCAGGCAGACGGCATGGTCCGGGTTACCACTCACTCGCTCTGACCGGCCAATATTATATCCGACCTCCACCATAATAAGAGGATCGCGAGTAACGTTCCATTGCATTCTTCTCGATAGATCGGTGGATCGGGCCACGGGGAGTAAAGCTACGCCTTCTGAAACGACCGGTGAACGTTCCGACGTAAATGTCACGGGCGGTGGCAGGGATCTAACGTGAGAACCAGCGAGAAAGAAAGGCTCCGACGTTGGTGATGCGGAGACGTTGAAAGCGACCGACGTCTTAAAGGAAGTAAGTTCTTCCTGTATTAATTACCAACGCGAGGAGAATCTTGGTTCGAGTGACCTTTGTTCGTCTACCCTTCCGTCTAGACAATTCTATTTGTAGAAAGCTAATAGAACATCCTCAACACCCACGTCTCGAGAATTCCATTTACAGTCGATCCGAAGATTCTAGCTTCAAGGAATTCTAATCTCGGAAGCCTCCAGCCACCTAGGTCCCAAGAATCATAATTGCATAAGATTCTACACACCTAGATCCTAAGAATCTTAATTGCATAAGATTCTACACACCTAGATCCTAAGAACCCTGATTGCATAAGATTCTACCCATCCGGATTCTAAATAAGAATGCTAATTGGATAAGATTCTAGACCCTAAAAATCCTAATTGCAAAAGCTTCTACTCACCCAGATCCTACAATTCCTAATTGCATAAGATCCAGCCCACCTAGATCCCAAACAATTCATTCCTTCCAAATCCCAAGCTCCCAGCCTCTTAACAATCCCGAGTGCTCAAGATTCCGTACCCACTTGGCTCCCAAGAAGTCCCCTTTCCTTCAAGGAGAGGCAAAGAACAACCGACTAACCGAACAACGTGTGTAATCCCCTCAGCAAAATGGGCTCGAAGATAGAGTACGTGGAGTCCTCGCACATGTACGCGACGAATTACATTCGCAATTCGAAGGCTATCGGTGTTCTGTGGGGTATCTTCACCATATGCTACGCCATCATCGGGGTCGTGGCGTTCGTCACGCCTGAATGGCTCGGCGACCTGGAACACGAGAACCCTGGAAAATTCGGCCTGTGGATCAGGTGCTACTACGGTGGTTTCGGTGAGTATCAGTTCCGGAGAACACCTTTCTCCCTCGTCCTCAACGTCCGTTAACAAGAACGATCTTCCCGTTTCATCCGGCAGGCGAGCTCGCGGACGAGTGCATCGGCAGGCTGGACGACTTGTCGACGATCGCCAACGTCCCTTTCAAGGCTAGCACGATCCTGGTCGGCGTCGCAGTCATAATCGCTCTGTTCACCATCTGCGCGATGCTCCTCTTCTTCTTCTGCCAGAGCACCACCGTCTTCTACCTGTGCGCTTGGATGCAAGTGGTCTCAGGTAATCGCTGCGCTTCCCTCGTTCGCTCTAGTGTCTCGGGTGCAGGGATGCTAGGCGTATCGGGGCTTATGACGTATTAAGGAGCAGTGGAGGGGAGATCCTCGCATAGTGTGCGCGAGTCGTGCTAGTATATACAGCTCTGTACACGCGAGGTTTCCCCTCCACTGCTCCTCACTACGTCAGATGCCCCGCTGCGCCTGGCAACCCTGATTATTCCGGTGCTCCTCGGTTCCTTTCTTCTCGAAATCAGCATTGGGAGTTGTACTATCTTCTTCCGTAGAAATCGTGATTCCTTGCAACGGAAAGAATTGTCTAGTAACATTGTAGATCGATCATGAAATTGATATCCTCATAAACAAGCAAGACCTACACCTGCATACGTTGTTACGCGACCAGCGCTTCAGTAATTACATAATGTTAATCTAGGCCAGTACCAACTCGTAGGTCCCGATCACCTGAAAATGTGTACTAAATTACCGCGACTAATCTTCTGGCAAACTCTCATCCGTTGGCCTAACGAGGGACATCGAGCGTTGAAGTGGGAGTTAATTACGCACCACGTTGCACAGGCAATTTAGCTAAAAGACAGAAAGGAGAATTCGCCGTGACGCGAGGGATCTACGTAGAGAGTATAACTCTGCTATATATAGTCGTCCTCGCGAGGTATTGCTGCAATCGTCGCGTAATGCCTTATCAGCGCTACGCAAACTGAATATTACAACGACGTGCTGGGGCCATCCGGTCGGAAAGTGACGCGTCCGTTACGCTCATCGTTAACGCGCTCCTGCTGCGACAGAGTTCCCTTGCCGGCTTCGCGACAAATGAACCGAAACCGTCTAAGTATTCGGTCTCTCAACATATTTGAGCCCTTCGCGCATTTTGTCGAAGGTAATAATTGTTAATTAATTGTCGCTGCTCCACGAGAATCAATTGTTTATAAACTCTTCTCATCGCGCTTCGCCAAGATGCGCGACGACCTTTGCTCGATTAAATCGGATTAGCTCTGTAAATATGGTGGAAGGCAGATATATTAGCCGGTCCCAGCGGTTTCTCGTGGCGTAGCGCGCTAGAGAGAGTGAGAACGTTCAGACGAGAAGCGCCGAGGCAGGCATAAGGCGGGGTGGGAGTTACCCCTCGCTCGCTCTGCCCGGCCAACACGTATATCTGACCTCCGCCGCAGTTAAATTGCCTCTAAGTAACACCCCTAATGATTGCAAGCACTTCAGAATGCATCTTAAACTATAAAGAACGTACAAAGTGTTCGGTAACGGATAGTGGAAGATGCAATGGGTGACTCTGCGTGACAAACTAAGACGAGGCTTCGCTCTCTATTAATTAATGTCTAAAAACTCCGGTGAGGGACGCCGGAAGTACGGCAACTCGGCGCTCAGTGGCTGGCGTTCCGTAAATCTGCAGGGGCTCTTATCGTCTTATTTTGTAACATAAAATCATCATTTCCTGTTACTACCCAAACACCCTGACACAGTTTATCTATCTATTACCACGATCCCTCTGCAACAGACTGGAGGTATTTAAAATTGCACAAAGTTTCGCGCAGTTAACTGGCAGGAATCAATCAGCCACGACGCTCCAAAAGAACAGCGTAGATCGCTTTACGGTTCCCCTCCACTGGTCGAGGGTTGAAACGCGTTTTTCTCGCGACCAGCCTTTTTCCTACGAGTAGAAAGCGTTTCCTGGGCCGCGACGCTTGCGAAACGCGTAACAGAACAATACGGTAATGAATAGTTCGCGGCGATGATCGAATCGCGGATTGTCTCTTCGCGGACAGTTGATTGTCGGTTATTACAAAGCACGGGATTAAGGAGAAAACCCGCTTTCGCGGGAATTACGTACCAACGTGGGGGCTGCGCGCGGGTGATCGTTTCGAAAGAAATGTGGAATAGACCGTTATAAGACGTAAGTCAGCCGGTTTACCGGTTGGCCAACGCCTTCGCGATTAACATAGTCCGCTGCGGTCACCTCCGCGTCGAGTAACACCATTTCCCGAGTTTTTCGGGTGAGAGAAATTACTGCGTGCTCTCCGAGCAATTTTCCGACGCGACGATCGGTTGCGGGGTAAAATTTTGAAACAGCATCTTGCGGAAGCTCGTCCCTGTTAAACCAAAAAGGAGAAATAGATGTACCTAAAATTGAATTAACTGTATATTAATGTGTCATAATGGATGTAGGACGTGATAGGATTTAATTTTTGGGTAGACATATCGATCCCTTGAGACGGTTAAAAGCAACGCCTTGTAATGATGAAAGGGGGGGTATACCGGTCGAGGGAACCGAACGTGGCTATGCCTATAAAATGACTTGTCTGTACTGTTGATCCACTTAACGAACATTGACATGCTTGATTTGTCCCGCAATAAGTTACGCGGCTTGTAATGTTCACGATTGGCTGGTCAGTGTCGAAGTTGGCCAAGCGCTCCGTTAGTTCCTGGGGAATAGGAAATGAGTGATTCATCCGTGGAGCAGAGTTGAGTGGATTATAAGATAACAGAAGGTGGAATTTCGTTTGGGGGATGATGGGTTTCTGGGTTTTCGGAAATCTTGTGTGCGGGATTCTGGGCTCCTAAATCCTAAGAATTCTACTAATATAGGATTCAAAGCTCCTAAATGCTAAGAATTCTAAGCCTCTAACTGTTAGGAATTCTAAGCTCCTAAACCCTAAGAATTCCAAGCACCTAAATTCTAAGAATTCTAAGCTCTAAAACCCCAAGAATTCCAAGCCTCTAAACCCTAAGAATTCCAAGTTGCTAAAAGCTAAGAATTCCAAGCACCTAAATTCTAAGAATTCCAAGCTCCTAAACCCTAAGAATTCCAAGTTGCTAAAAGCTAAGAATTCCAAGCACCTAAATTCTAAGAATTCTAAGCTCTTAAACCCCAAGAATTCCAAGCCTCTAAATGCTAAGAATTCCAAGCTCCTAAACCCTAAGAATTCCAAGCTCCAAAATTCTAAGAATTCTATGCTCCTAAACCCTAAGAATTCCAAGCTCCTAAATCCAAAGAATTCCATACGCAAAGTGGACGTTTCCTCTGCCACAGCCCAACCGAGCCCCAGCCTCTCCACTTATCTCAACGCTTCATCTAAACTGCTTCTAACAGTACGTACCTACATGTACACCGACGGGCGCTCCCAACGGGATCACCGTAACGAAAGTAAAGAGCAAAAGTTAAGGGGCAATAACGTTTTACGTAAGAACGAACGATCACCCAACGACGGATGAAAGTTGGAAGGCCATCATCGTTGATCGACAGCATTACCGTGCGATCGTGGCTCGTTCTGTACCGCCGACAGTGAAAGTCCATGGCTGAAATGTGAATCAGCTCTGCGAAGAGGAAAACGTTTCACCCAGAAACCAACGGAAATGAGAACTTCCCGTTTCCACGCAATACTACAACCGCAACTTCCGACGTACAAGTTGGTCCCTTCGCGTTCATTCATCATTCGAAAACCAGTATTCAATATTCAACGCTATGATCATTTAAAATCTACAACTTTACTAACACCTAATGATAGCGCCGCGAAAATTTCTTCAACCTTTGCGCGTGCACAAAGTAACTCCTGGTTTAAACGAGCGGTAATTACGCCCCTCTCGCGAGCAGAGATCCGCAGTGGAAAAGCCGACGGTTGTTCCACGGTCCCTTTCACTGCTGACCTCTCGCACAATATCCGTGAAGAGAGACAAGTTTCACTGAAAATGCCAGCCACTTTGCGCGCTTGCTCGCGTTCGGCGATAGAGAGCAACAGCCTTGAGAAGAAAACGAACTTAGGAGCGCTGTTAATATCCTAGAACCACCTAGCAACTCCTCGTGCATATTACCCACGATCTACGCGCGCGATTAAACGAAGCTGCCCTCGGCAGGGTAGACATTAAGAGGCCTCTAATCAAGCTGCGATCATTGTTAACGATTAACGTTAACGTGCACGCGGAGGATAATGCAGAAGAGAGGCGATATTCACGAATAAATTCTATTCTTTTCCAGCGATATTCATGGCCGTTGGAGTCTGCGTTTATCCTCTGGGCTGGGACTCGCCGTTGATACGGGCGGTGTGCGGTGCAGCTGCGTCCAGGTACTAATTCTATATCAATTCTCGATTATCCAACCGGACAGTGAATAAATTCTTATTCGCCAGGTACAACCCAGGAGCCTGCGCCGTTAGATGGGCGATACCGTTAGTGGGAATCGCAGCTTTAGACGCGGCTACCTTAGCCGCGCTTGCTTTCATCCTGGCCTCCAGGCACGTTAGATTGCAACCGGAGCCTTTCAACAATGGTTCCTTGTACAAAGGTACGGTATATTATTCGCGGGAGCATGCAAAATATCCAAGCACCGGCGATCTGCGAAAGGGAAACGAGACGATAGTCGGTTTCAAAACGGGGGAAGTTATTAATAATAAAACTGTTAGTCCCTGAGTGTTATAAACCGAAGATTAGAGTCTTAGAACTTGTTGATTAAAGAACGGGGTAGTCGAGAACCATCTTCTGTTCACCTTCTTAGGATCGTTGGTCGATAGAACCCTCCATCCTTGGCAGTTACAGTGTTCCTAGATGAAATTCCCAATTACAAGTTACATTGCCTCAGAACCAATTCCCCAATCCAAGAGAATATCGTCCCAGAGACTCCTTAAGTCGACTTACCAGTGCCCAGAGACAACGAGCTCTCTTCTCTTCCAGGCGAGGTGAACCCAGGCTACGTGAACGAGGCGCAGAGCGTGGCAGGCTCACGGAAGTCGTTGTCCCTGAGACCGGTCCTCCTGGTGGCGCCGCCGGAGCAAGACCGTTACAGCGAGCTGTCCCGGGGGAAGTCTCACTCCCGCAGCCTGTACACGCCGGCCCCGTCGCATCCGGCCCACACGATGTCGACGAACACCTTGAACCATTCCCAGCACAACTTCCAATTGTAAAGGAGCCCCCGATCGAGATTGCATTGTACATAGGCCAGCTTATTCCCTCGATCCTTTCTCAGAGTTACCGACCGTTGCTTCAGCGCTGTACATAACGCTCGCTGGGACCTTGGACGCCAAGCGTGCCGTCCCTCGTAATCGATACACTTTAATTAAATCGCCCCGACCGTCGGGCCGCGGGGGTGAAGGAGCGTCGAGGACGGGGGAGAGCTGTAGAACAAATTAGCACTTCGCAACGAGTTTTGTATCTTGTGTATATATATATGTTGACTTGTAAACTAGCTTGTAAACTAGAGTTTAATTATTGTACTTGGAACGTTATGGATACAGGGTGCCCATTTTACCGTCACCACCCAAAAAGATCCCGCCAGGTATCTCGGTTCCCAAAATCACCGCTCCCCCTCTATTTTGAATATTCACGAAACCTACGTGTATTTTCATTAACGTGAACATATTCGACGCGACCTTCGGGTGACACTCGACCACCCTACAACGCGTGTTATATCGTACATTATGTATCTCAAGTTTCCATAGGACTCACGATTAATACATTTCTTTTTATTACAAATCATGTGACATAAAGTAGTACTTTACAGAACGAGGACTCTTACATAGTAGAAGAAGAATCGTGTCCGAGTATCGCCGAACAAAGACGTGTAATTATTTTACTCCACCGAGCGACACCTTGCCCGTCGGACAGCTGTGTAAACGGTCAAGATCGCCGGGCAAATAAAGAAACTTAAAAGTCAAGCCGCACCGCTTCAGTCCGGCTCGCGCAAGCCCGGCCGTGTGTTTTGCCCGCGGTCACTATGGCTACACGATTGAGGAGAACGCACGCCGTACGCGATAGGATTCTACAGAGACCAGCGGAATTCCGGAAGTATAGGATCGCCCGTGCAGAAGGAACCAACGGCAATCGCTGCGGAAATGAACGACAAGGACGACAGCGCCTGGGTCTTCGACTCCCTGATCGGTTTCCTCCAGGGTCCCATCTGGTCCGCGCCCCTCGTCACCTTCATAGAGGAGAAATCGCTGAGTACGTTCTCGCCGCTTACCGACACTCACTTGCAACCGTGCATACCAATCCTTGCACCCTCTCACTCGTCAAAAAAAAAAATAGTATTCCACGAAGGAGGTTCGGAAAGCGGGCTGCGCCCCGGAGTCGCCCGCGTACAGTTTGTTCCTTTGAAACCGGGTCTGTTCGAAGCTGTTGGGAGGCTATCCAGGGGCATTACTCGCTCGATTCTTTCGCAGTATTCGAGGCGGACGTCGAGGACAACGACGAATATCAAAAGACGTATCAAGAGTACAAAAATCTAGTGGACTTATTGCTCGGCTGCTTCATGGAGGACATGGGCATCACCCCGGAGCAATTCGAGTACGCCTGCACCGTGAACAAGTACACGAAAATGCCTATACAGTTCCAGCAGGTAATCTCGCGATCAGCTGGGTTGATAAACGAGGCGAGGGGCTTTGCGTCCACCTCCTTTCACCTCCCTGTTTTCCAGAATTTGTTCGAGCAGATATGGGCGGCGAACGAGTACGAGATATTCAAGAGGATGATGATACAGAAGAACCTGGAGCTGCAGCTGCAGGCTCTGAACATGATCGAGCAGAAGTATGGCCTCACGCCAGCGTCCCTGATGTACGAGACGGACAGCCTGCAGGATGACGCTCTGGTCATGGAGGAGATAATTCAGTAAGCGTTCGGCGACTCCCTCGGGGACTTGTTGGGTCAGGGTGCTTCACCTTCTCGCGAGAAATCGTCCGTTTAGACCTTAGACCGAAGCTTCGGGCGCTGGAAGCGAGGATTAAGGTTAATCAAGGAGTCAATACTGAGTTGAGGAGAGATACTATCCTCGGTAGTTGCGTAGATCCCTGAGGAGAACCCGAAGTTGAATAAGAATTGAGGAGAGATTGCACGTCTTGCAGGAAACACGCGCTGGTGGATGATCCGGAAGAGGAGCAGGGTATCTCGTCAGAGACTTCGCTCATCAAGGAACACGAACGGTTGGCCGCCAAGTACAACAGCGAAAGAGCTCTGTTGGAGGAAGCTCTGAAAGCGTCTCAAGATAAGACACCAGAAACGGAATCTTTGTCATCGCTAGAAGAAGAGGAGCAGGAGGGAAAGAAAGAGGAAGCAGGGAAAGCTCAGAAGCTTGAAAGAACTATTCCAGTTAAACCTGTATCCTCCAAAGAAACAAGACCGGAGGAACAGAATGTATTAATTCTTATAATAATCATTTGGAATTGTCGATTGGCGTTTCGAGGAAGGGACTGTTGAAGATTTTTCTTTTATCTTTCAGGTATCGGAGGAAGATATGAAGAAGAGGCAGGCCTATCTGAAGGCCAGGCGGGACAAGTTGGTGGCCTTGAAGAAAGAGGCGAGAAGCCAACGACTGGAGATGAACCCGTCGAGACCAAGCTCTGCTAGAACTGTCGCGGAAGCGACCATCAAGGGGGAACAAGAACTGAAGTTGCCAGAACCTCTGGAACCATCCATCCTCCAAGTTCGCAAAGCACTTGCCGCTCGCCTCCAGACTGAGGTTGTGCGTAAGCAAATGAACTAGCAGTAAGGATTCTGATATCTGGCTGCTAATCTTATCCAACTTCTCTTACATGTAACGAGCGATGAAAAATTAGCTCAGAAACTTCAACAGGGTGAACTCATGAAACTTTTGTAGACATCGCATAAAATCAGAAATATACAGAAAGGCCAGGACGAAAGCGTTAGATACTCCGACGAACTAAGACCCCGAGGAGAATAATGAAATAGCAGTGACTTTCGCTTTCCTTATCATTCATTTTGATTGATCTGCATTGGCCAGCGAGTGCTCCTTGAGCGATCACTGAAGCGTTCGGTCTCAAAGCTCAGCGATCTGGCTCTGCTTGAGAATTCTGACGGGACTGTAGAAAAGTTTTAAGGTCACTTGCACTATTTTTCTCTCTTAGTCGCTCGACCCGTCTCACGCGGCGCTACTTTCGATCCGAGTGTTGCAGAAATTAGATTAGAACAAAGCATAGAACTCTTTTTATAATAACCATTTGTATAGCCGTCGGAAGAACGCAAACTATATAAATAAAAGATGAGAACAGTAGCCCCTAACGGTTGAGTATATCGTTCATACTTTGTACATCTCCTTCAGCTCTCCGACTTGTGTACATAATTACATACAACCGCGCCGCTTCTCCACTAAACGCAAAAACGATACGCGAGTCGCGTAGCGCGGCGATGGAAATGCTCTGGAAGAAATAAAAAAAAAGATAAGTGCCCGTACGTCGGGGAGTGTCTTTTTCACATATGTAATCATCTAGCAGCATAAATTGTACAAATCGCAATGCCGGGTGGAACGAAAACGCGGCGACAATAATTACATTCCGTACAAAAGCGGCGACGCTTCCCCTCGCGATTGAACATTGAGGTAAGTTATAACTCTGGTTCGTTAACAAATTCTTCTAATTTTAGGTTTTATTTAATTAAATATTCTCCGCACTTCTACAACACACTTCTATTCCGTGATAACACACATTTATCATTCTTACCTCCCTTAGCTGTCCAATTATAAAGAACGAAACGAATTGCTGGTAGAACACGAGCGCCAATTCGCTTCGAATGCCAGCGAACCGCTGCTTGACGCCTCGTGCCCAAGGTGTACTATACGATCAATGTACAGCGAAATCAACAGAATCTACCGAGCTAGGCATCTCGGGTTCAAGGAGCACGATACCCGTCGTCTACGGTGATAAAATCATCGACGCGTGTTTCAGTAACTGCAAATGAACGACCAAGGGGTGTTGCAAAGGGAACGTCCCTGCCGCTCGTGTTCCACCACCAATCCCACATTTAATTCCCACACATGGCTCGTCCGATCAAACCGTTCACACTGTTACTAGAATAAAATGCAAAATATTCATTTTCCACTTGCTCTCCATTCGACTATTTACCATACTACACACAGAACATTTCATTATTTTCTTCCTTATGCTTGCTCTTAATTCACACGTTTTTATGAATAGCATCTCATATAAAAAGGTGTCTTTTTCTATGTGTGTATATATATAATGTGTGTGTGTATATGTATGTGTGTGTGTGTATATACATATATATGGACGAATTAGAGAAAAAGCGTCTCGTTCCGTCGCCACATATATATATATGTATATATACACGAATATATATATATAATAATATATATATAATTAAAACGCATTAATATTATTAACACGTGGTATTGTACAATGTGTGCAATGTTTTCTTTTACCATGTAATTAACATTACATCGATGTGACGGCTGTAATAAAATTCTTTCTATCCGCGACCTCGGGGCACTGATCTCGCGCAAGAATGTTTTAGAGCTCTTCTCCATCGGCACGGAGACGCCGAACGAAAAAAAAAAGACGTATTAATTGCCCTTGACAGTATTAATCGGGACTCGATTACGTATTACCAAACGCACCTGCCTCCGAGCAAATCGTGGCCAGAACGACGCGGCTCGTCAAAGCTCGGCTTCGATCCCGATCGATGAGAAACCAGAGAATCGGGGCCCGCGAATTCTTTGAAAGTACAAAGGCGACGTTATCTCGCGCGCCCCCCTCCCTCTCGGAACCGGAGAGAAACCGAACGTCTGGTGGCTCACTCTCCTCCTCCTCCTCCTCCTCCTCCCCCCCCCCTGCCCCTTGGGTGCCCGAGTACTCGAGTAACATGTTCCCATTCAGAAACGCAGGAAGCTCGACTAAAAAGTTTCCGGCTGGCACGGCCGCGAAAAGGAATATCAAAGGATCACGCTAAACGCGCGGATTCAAGGCGACGGACGCGCGTGACCGTTAATCGTAAAAGGAAAGTCGAAACGAAGATGAAAATAAAGAGAAACACGACAGCGACGAAAGCGACGAAAGCGACGCGACAACGAACAAGTCTGAAACACTCCATATATGTATTAAATCCAGGTTAAACTGCGTACACGATCGCGCTTTTTTTATTTCTTTTTCTCTTTTCTGTTAATCTAGTATCACTTAGATATCGATTCCCCTCTCTTTCACTCTGCACCTCCGATTACACGCGACCCCCACCCGTTTCCTCGCCCTCCCCCCCCCCTCTCGCCACAGCTCGACGAATAAATTGCGAATATATGTAAAACACATGAAGAACAACATTACTCGATATCCTCTTAATTAATTAATATTAGCCTATCTTTCTTACATTCCCTCGCTTGCTTTCTCTCTCTCTCTCTCTCTCTTTCGCTCGCTCCGTGGTCAGTCCAAGCCGCGCTCTCTCTTCTCTTTCTCGCTCCCCCCTCTCTCTCTCTCTCTCTCTTTCTTTCTCTTATGTACATTATATCGCATTCAACTCCAGCGAATTTGCCTAGTTTGATATTCACAGGTTTCGCTCGTATCGTGACTGGATTAACTTCCAAGATTTACCTATCTGTATCATAAGTTAATGGACAGGCTGATGCGCCTAACTCGAGGACCTTAAAGAACTGGCAAACTGCTCCGCTCGGTTCGGAATCGTTTTGATCAGAGGCTGATTGGTACCGAATACATGTAACCCGGTGATTAATTTGTTGCTAGCTTGCTCCTTCGGTGGGGCAGAAATGGTACCCTCTGTGCCTCTAGTGGCGCGCTCGACGTCTCATTCGGAAGTTCGAAAGAGCGTCGGGGGAGAGACAGTGTTGATGTAAAGAAGCAAGATAGCAAACGGATTAATTGTCCCAATACCACGCAGCTCTTGCTCTTGAAATACTCTGCTTTGTGTGGCGAACGATTTACGAGTTATTTAAGGCCGCGGAGCTACATGAACCATCCTGTGCATGTATGCTCTCGTACACAGACGTGCGTATACTATTTACGAAATGTCCAATATACATACGGTTCTAAAGCAGTCTTAGAAAGTCTCTGTTGGGTGTCAGGTGTTGTGAAAAATCTATACATTAGCCTTATAATACTCTTCCCTCGTCTGTTCCGAGCAAACTCAATTAGTTCGGGCACTCGAAAGGATAATGTCAAGTGTGTAGAAACAATGTTACATAGGAAACGACATCGATGTAAATTAAAATAAGGAGAATAGACTCTTAATACCAGCTTTCTCGGTTGTATCAGTAGTTTAAAATTAAGCAGACACATTTATCTGGGGCTGACGTAGATCAGCGAACTTCCGTCTGTATATACGAATCTCTGAGTATCTGCTAGGGCTCGTCGCGAATTTCTGAACGAAAGAGAATCGCGTTATTTCGTTGAGAATTAATTCTAAGACTAAACCAATCTTCGCAAGTTCTGGTAATCTTTCTCTTTAAAAAAGCACAATGACACCAGGCTCTCTGATTCTTGCCCATATAGTTGCGAATAAATTAAGCGAACAGAACAGCTATATTTAATGCTCAAAAGATTCCAAGACACTTTCGCGTTACATCGTCTTTCTTTCTCTATTCTGCGTGTTCGTTTCTTTTTTCTTTCTTTTCTTTTTCAACATCGAGGAATAAAATATCGGGCATGAAGTGCAAACTGGTAAATATACACAAATCAAATGTTTATTATTGTACAATTTCTACTACTTACATCGACAACCGAAAAGCTCGTTCAAAGAACCTTAAAGGAAACTGAATTTGTAAAGGAATCGCATACTCTCTCTCTCTGCTTAACCCGCGAATGCTTGTTTTACAATCGTTACAAATATACATATATGTACAAACTAAATACTATTTCTGTTTTTTGAATTGGATTAAAGTTTCATGATGCCTGACCCCCTTCCGAGGACGGGTCCCAAATTGCCCATCGCACGAATAAGAAATTTTTTTTATGGATGGCAAAACAAAACACTCAAGTTGTTTTTGTGCGGTACACACATCATGTACTTTTACATGTGATATTTTTTTTTCCTTTTTCTTTACATAATAAGTTTCTTCTTAATAGATGCATATATGACGTACAGTCACAATTTAATTATTACACGAATCCAAGCACGCGCTTAGAACTCTCTGTACTCGTTAAGAACCACTAGGCCTGGCTAGAGTTTCTTAGCCTATGTTCATGAAATTAATTTCTCCTAGAGTACGTGGGGGGTATTTCTCTTCCAGACAACGTGGAATGGACTATTTTTTCTCATTTAAAATCTTTTTTTTTACTGTTAACACTTACGTGGTCATACAAATATTATGCCACAACGTTGTTGCTTTTATTATTATTTTTCTTCCGCTGTTTACCATCGTGCCGCCGTTAAGGAAAGTTCCGTCTTCCTTCCGCGCTCGCGATCGGCTTGCCGTTCCCTTTTGCTCCGTTCGATTACATACACCCCATCATTTCATAGATCCTTTTTCTCATTCCTCACCCACCCGCGTTCGGTAACCGATGCTTTCGTATAATTTATACACAACCCGACACAAAAAGGTATGTCAATTATCCACCACAATTACAAACACGTGTGTGTATCCCCCGTGTCCACTCACTCAAGAAGAACGGTCCTTCTTTCTGTTATAAAAGGGTTGATTGTACGATCTCCTGATCGAGTCCTTTGTGCACGTGTAGGAGGGTTCGGAAATGGTAGCAGTGATTGAGAATCACAAATCCCTCGTTCGCTTCCAGTCCGCCTACTATGACAATCTTTGCCGCTTCGGGGAAGGCGTTACCTCCGTGTCCTCGTCCTCCTCGTCCGAATCCCCCTCGTAATCGACCAAGCCCTGCGAAACGATTTCATCGAAGGCCTTTATTATGGAGCACCTCCGTTAATTGTAAGCGGGGCGCGCGCGCGGTTAGAGAAATGATGGATATATACCTTTTTAAATAATGTAGTACCAGTTTTCTCCACCGTGCCGATAGCTGAATTCGGATTTATGTCCGAGGCGATCGGAGATTCGTTCGTTGCCGTTGTACTATTATTGATTTGCGATTGCTGCGAGGTAATGTTATTGTTAGCGGTGTTGTTGTTCAGCACGGACTGCTGTTGCTGCTGCTGCTGATGGTGGCTTTTAGAATCCGCAATGGCAGGGCTCAGCGGAGAGTTGGAAGTCGACGACTGTTTCTTAGCGGAGGCCGGGGGCACGAGATCTGCCGCCGCCGCTGGCACCACCGCCTCGCCCTCGTCGAAGTCTTCCTCCTCGTTGAACCACATCTCCTCCTCCTCGTCTAATTGTCTCTGGTCCCTTCTGTATCGACTATTTCTCAATATGGATGGAACACTGATGGAGACACGCAATCACAGGGAAAAAAAAAATTATTTCGAAACACCCCCTATACAGATAGGCAATTTACTCGAGAAACACCGTGTACCTGTCAAGAGCTGCTCTGTCTCGATCCTTCAACTTATCTTGATGCTGTTCATACCTTAATTTCAAAGCTTTGAACGTTTGTACATAATCGATCGCTTCCAGCTCTTTCGAGAAATTCTCCACGACGTGCGAACACAAGGATTTAATGTCCTCCTAAAATAGAACGATTTACGTTAGAAATATACGATTAGCCTACGGAGACCTAGCCTCCGATAATTCACTCACCAATTTAATGAACTCAAACATTTCAAGAATAGCGGAATCCAGCAGATTGTATCTGCCGTTGTTTCTTACAAATGCATCGAACACAGGCGCGAACAAGTTCCCCTTGATTATGTATCTATTGTAAAACTCATCTTTCAGCGCCACGATCTTTCTCATAAACCTTAAAGCGCACAGCACTAAGAACGTGTGCGTGGATTTCATTAAGACCAGTATCCGTTTGAGCAGATCTTTGTTCAATATGCAATTCTTGATGTGGTATGTATGATGCTCTACGCAGAATGACAGTAACTCTAAGATCAATCCTAAAAGCTGCACCGTTCTGTAATCCTCCCTTGCCGGCCGCTCCCCGATCGTGTTCGCTAACAGCGGTGCTATCAGCGTTCCAATACTATTCTTGTAGAAGTAGTTCAAGAAATCAGTCTTTTCCGACTTGTTAGCGGAGGCCAACATGTTCTCCGGATCGAGGAGCAGGCGCAACACACCGGCCAGCTGCACCGCTCCGCCCAGCTCCGGGTCACTGTCGCCGACCAGCTGGGCGACTATTACGTTTATTAACATTTGGTCCTGTTCCGTATTGTTTATCTGCTGCAGCGTGTAATCACGAACGACGCTCGGCGAATATTCCACTATGTACGTCAATATGTCTATACTGGCGGTTTTCGTTTGGGCATCGTTCATCGCCAGAGTGATTTCCAACGCTGGTAAAATACCAAGAGCTGTTAAGGTTTTATAAAAGGCCTCTTTCCCTTGCGGCTGAAGATTCTGAGAAAAGTTACAAAATTCTTTCAAGAAAAGAACCAGATCACGTCGCTTGCTATCCGATGCCGCCTCGTCCGTTAACTGACGGAACAGTTCGGTAAGGAATTTCTCGTCGTCCTGTATTTGCGTTACTATCTCGACCTTATTAAAAAATATAAAGCTACTCAATGTATTCAACATATTATCTTCGAATACGCTGGGCGTCGGTAGAACTACATCCTGAATGTATTGAACCCGGTACGTCTGATGTATCTTAGCCAGAAGCTCGGCGTTTGTGATAGGGATCGCCTGCTTGAATCTGGCCAGCTGCCGAAGATACTCTCTGTGCCTCTTCGGCTGAGGTAACGTCGGCTCGTACTCCAAACACCCGACAACATCGAAAATCGTATCGTCGCTAAACATAACTTCGAACAACGTGTTCTTATTAAGTAAGAAAATATTTTTAAATATGTCGTAAAGATGATGCAATCCTTCGATGTTCTCTAAATCTTCGCACGTGTGAAATAGATTTAATAGTTTCTTGATGTAGCCCTCCGATTCTATAGCCAGCGCCAGTTTGTCTTTCCTCATCTGGGAGGACAGGCAGTTTCCTATTAGCTCGTTAATGTCCTCCAATCTGCTTAGCTCGCAAGGTGGCAATTCTATCGGCGGCGCAGCGTCCGACATGTCGTCGAACCGCTCATCCTCAGACTCCTCCACGATATCTTGCGTAATCTCGACAGACGGATCTTTGCCCTGGACTTGGCATATCTTCTCCCAAATCTCATCACAGCCAGCCTTTTCTTGAAAACTTAGGGCTAAATCATAATTATCTCCTTCCGACCAAACTATTAAAGTATCCTGAAACGCAAGAGAAATAATTCAGTTAAGCCTAACCCTCCCGTTCTCCACTTACTGTATTAATCACCATTCTTCAACCGAAATTATGTAAAATTTATTCACTAAAACTCCACGTTCTAATTAGCTACTCGATATCGAACCAACCGATGTGGACGATTCTTTACCTGTTGCTTTTGATATGCAGTGTCAGGCTGTATTCTACTTTCCAACAGAACGGAACCGTCGCTCTCCGCTCTGACCAAAAGCGAAATTCCTTTCAGTCTATCTACATAAGACGATGAAACGTGACCGGTACCACGGTCGTCCCATTGCCTGTCCAGGTTGAGCGCGTACAACTTTACTCTTCTACGTGTGTCCGTCATATTGCAAAACTGTACTTATGCACGCTGTTCTATATTATCACCAGCAACCTCGCATCCCTTCTCGCTTTCCACCGGCTCCTCGCCTCGCCGAAGATACTCTCACAGGTAATTTCTGGGCGCTCCGATAGACCAACGAACTCTCTCGCAACCCATCAAGCTTCCCTACCAAGATATCGACCTTCCGAATCAGCCTCCCTTTAGGACTCGGACCCTTGTGTACAGTTATACCGATCGAACGTCTCAGGTGCTCCAGCGATACGAGCGAAAAGTAACGCCATAAGGAATTCTCTGCTGGCCCCCTAACGAAGTTTACCAAACAGACCCCGTCAAAGCCTGCCGCTGGTGAACCACGGTATTCTCCCCTACTATATCCTGCGATAACTCCTTGTAACGGGCTCGCGGGCACGGTACAGAGCTTCGCCAGCTAGCAGTCCTCGGGATACGATACGGTGGGACGTCGGCCCGTCGCTCCGCTCACATGCTTCGGGGGGAGGGGAGGGAGAGGGGGGCCTAGTTTTGACGGGAGCGAGAATTGTTTACCGTGATGGATGTTTATGCGCTGCTCGTTGCATAAGCCCTTGATTCGTTGCGCCAAGGAAAAAGGTTTCGGGACGCGCGGGAAAACTGTCCGCGTAGCACACGTTTCCGCTTTCACGTGTAGCTGGCACGCGACGCGGCGTGATCACGGTCGCGGGTTTAGACGGCCCGATGGGACCAGGCCGTCGCCGTGGAAGGTCGAGGGACGATTCTGTCGCTGGGAAGACGGCACTCTGCGTGCTCTCTAGCCGCTCTGTTACGGTTCCCGCGGCAAACGAAGCCCAAATCAAAGACCGACCCCGCCAGATACGAGCGATCATCAACACGCAACTATTTTCCTCGATCCCTCGCGGCACCGTGATCGCCGACCATCGCACTACCTTCCTTCTTATTAAGCGAAATCACTTTAAAATTGACATAGACACTGAACAGCCACAACACTACACTCCGCCATGTTAGATCACAACAACGCGCTACGGGGTTCGCCTCGTGTATCTCAAGGATTCCAGCGCGCAATACGATCTCCCGTGGCCCGCTCCGTACTCGCGTTTCTCCCTGCAACATCCATGGGGATTGTCGGTGTTTGTTAACGTTAAATAATATCGGTTCCTTGCCGCTCCACCAACAGAATCGCGATCTGACGATTTACCACCGCGACGCAGTAACGCGTCCACTTGCGTAGAAACCTTCTCGACGGATAATGTTCAACAGTTATTGAATTAGAAGTCTCTGGACGCGGCGTATGTGTAACGCGTAACGTAGACGAAAACGAGTTTTCGTGGGCACCGTTTTATTCGATTATACGACGAATGTGGATGGCAGGTACCTTGGCTCGCGCTTAATACGTAGGCGGGGAACAGGGTGTCGGGGAGTATAAGGAACGAAATGTTGACTTGCAATGTTTGTACGCGTTAACCGTTCGTCGGTCACCGAAGAAAATTTTGGTAACATCGATCAAACAAGAACCGAGCACCCGACGACATATTATCGAAACAAAGTTGATAATGACTGGTGGAAAAGTCAATGAATTGGAATTATGTAGAACGGTGTTGAATGCCAGGACGTGTAACGATGGAAAAACCTGCAACGCGTTAACGAGTTTTGTGTAGCGTTCCGTAAAGGCATTGCGTAAACGTGAAACTGTTTTCAGAGGACTAGAGGGCATTTAACGTTGTGTAGGTCTGAATGCATGCTTCAATTTCGCAAGGACAACGTTTTCGTAAATTGTAAGATTATGGAAAATGATGATGATCGCTCCGCGAGATCTGATCTACTTTCCGCGGTCACATCGAGCTTGCGCATCTTCGGTTTAGAAAAATGAGGTTATAATTATCTTTCCGCTGATCAATAAAAGTAGATGACGGTGATTATTATTTTATATTTCTGTTCCACTTTTCACGCACTTTTTGAAACTTGGGGGAACGTTACTTCCGTCCGTTGTCTTACATTACTGCTCGCAAAGTAATTATTTGTCGTTGCTAATACGCTGAAAAATTTCGCTGACGATAATTGGCAATGAATAAATGTGTCTTATTTGATTCGAAAAGTTTCTAGGTAATTAGCATTAGAATTTCTATACTCTTATTAAAAAGTTGAATGCTTCTTAAATTCGAGATAAGTAGGTGCCAAAATCTGGTTAAATTTTTGCTATTGCTCTCTAGTTTCCCTAAATAAGCACGCAGTTATTTTAGGATAAACGTGTTAGTTCGGTTTCTTAGATAATATAATTTATTTTGTACTCATTACATTCCATAGTCTCACCCGAATGTATTGTCCAAAATTATTACAAATAACTTTGCGCACAATAAATTATATAAAATTGCATACAAATCTAAGTAATGAAAACGAAAGCACTATTAAATAGAGAAATAAATTTATTATGTATAATGATAGGTTGTCTAAAACAATTATATTATAGTCGTCTTATACCGATTGATATTACCACTCCCACGTACAGACGCTATATACTCCCTGCATAATCCGATAGCTCCTATAAATCTGTACACCGATATGAATGCAGAGCAAAGAAAAGTCAATTATAACCAGCTTCAGTCGTGCGTGTCGCTATAAAAGTTATGGGATTAAAACTGGTAAATTAGAATAACAATTAGACAAAGTATACAGAAACAATTTAATGGATACAAAAGTTATTTCGGGGGGGAAACACTTTGGAGAAGCCTGTCCTTACCGCGAAGGTATATACCCACACGCAAACTAGTCGATCACCTTCGATCGTACGCGTAACGCCCGCTGGAATTACAATTTGCGTGCGTTTATATCCTTCATAGAACAGTCTGTATTAAAATAAAAAAAAAAAAGAAAAAGATAAATCCGTCGCATCGTTCGCTTCTAAATCATCCAAATACACTTTGCGATTATCGATATCGTAATTGTCAACTCTCGAATTTGAATTTCAAGCTCTTAACCGTAATCGTTACACATCCCTCAAATATTAATTATATCTGTAAACCAGGCCAGTCATTAATCAAGATAGAAACTATTATATATTACAGAAAAATTATCACATAAGTTTACAAACGTTTACTCTGCGGAGTTTACTCTACTGAGCTGAGATGAGAATTTTTGTAGCCTACGTCTCCGTAACATCTCCTGCTCGCTAGAAGATTCCGTCTCGTCCCTAAGCGACGACTCCGCGGTCAACTCGTTGCTATTTGTGCCTGTCAGCGTGCTCGTGCTCTCGCTGGAAGTGTTTGCCGTAGGGACGTCCGCCTCGGCCGGGGCATCCGTATGCTCGTTCTCCATTTCAGAGTCTTTCGACGTCCCCGGCTTCGCCATCGAAGACACGTCCGACGCGATGTTCGCGTTTGATGCGGCAGTTGGCACTGGAATGCTGCGGACCGAGCGTCATAATGATTCTAAGCCGAGCTACTCGAGGACTGTACGGAGGAACGTGAGATTTCTACGAACTTGGCAGTAGCAGCCGCCGTTTGATATTGGTTCATCATGGCGCTGGCAGCGTCCAGTAAAAGCTGGACTCTTTGCAGCGTTTGTATTCTAGCTTCGACGGCTTGCCGCAGGTTCCCCTCCATTGCTCTGAGCTCCTCTTCGCTCAGCTCAGTTAAATTCGGTGGCGGCGTAGGGATCGGAGGTAGCGGTACCATAGTAGGGAACGGCGGCGGGAATAGTGGTACACCGCCAGGTGCTAAGTTCTGGAATGACGCGGATGGTGTATTCCCACCGTTACTTTGACCCTGCTGTTGTGCCGTCGACCCTGCCGCCTGTTGCTGTTGCTGCTGCTGTTGCTGTTGCTGAGGCTGCTGCGGCGCCGCTCCCGGAGCTTGCAAGCCGGCCCAAAACGCTGGTAACACCTGAACTATATTTAACAAAGTAGGAACGCTATAACGTTAATTTCTCTTAATGTTATTACAGAAACATGAACGAGCTTTATTGTCCCTTACCAATTGGATTAAATCCCGGTGCTTGGGGGGCCTGAGGGGGCTGCGGTCCGGCTGCCTGCGGCTGATTCTGCTGCCTATTTCCCTGGTTATTGGTAACGGGTCTTAAAATGTTCAAACGGCAAGTGGGACATGTCTGTTGACGTTGAAACCAAGAGCGGAGGCAAGCAGTATGAAAGATATGATTGCATGGTAATTTCTTGCTCGCTGCCACCATTTCTTCCCTACGACAGTGATACAGACGAACAGACGTCCAAGCTGTGGGTAACGCACGCTTTGTAAAAACGGAAACATGCCGCGCTTACCTGCATATTATGCACACGTTGTCAGCAGCGGCCAATTCCTCTGCGGTCGCGTCCGGATACAACGTATTCATGTTTCTAATAGCTCGCCGAGACATCACGATGTCACGGAAAGCTTTCTTAAAGTCTCGCATTGTATAATACATCGGGCGAAGTGCAAACAATGGTAAAGTATACAATTTGATCATCAAAGTGACAAAAGCAACGTACAAAATCACCTGAGGGAATACAAGCACGTTCGTCTCAATAGTTTCGCGGACAGCGTAGACGCTGCCGACATCTTTCCTACCTTCAACAGTCCGATTATTAGTTCTATGTACAATAGAAACACTGGCTTATTGTCCCACGGATTTTCACTTTGCAGATCTACCGTGTGCAGTATGTACTTTACGCTGATGTTGAATACAACGGTTAAAAGAATAGCGTATTCGAAACCAAATACGAGCTGCACGGAGGGACCTTTCGACGCTGTCGTGTTGTACGCGTAACGAATCATACTTAAATTCGTCGCGAACAGCAGACCGAGTAGAGTACAAACACGGAGGTGGAACAGCCACGTAATCACTGGGCTCCTTTCCATCTGGAGATAGACGAAACAAGAATTGCACACATCGAAATCGTGATTTTCTATTTTTCTGTTAAATTAGTTTCTTCTAATTTTTTTGCGATTCATAATCTTTTTCTTATATTTATATTATATTCTATCTTGTTGCTATTTATTTGATAATACTCTTTTTCGTTCTTGATTTTTTCATGTGCTTGGAGCACTTGTCTTACTTTTCGAAACTTTTTATGGGGATCGGTTCTACTTACGTAATCTACCCGATCTTCCGCCAACCAATGGAACGACTTCAAGAATAAAAGAAATGTAAATAGCGCTATAAATTTGGGGCTGAAGTCGTCTCTGAACACTGTAAACGCTAGACAAGTCTCAGTCACTGCATACCACACTTTTTCTAATAAATGCTGCGAACAGACAACGCAGAGCATAAACATACACGCCTCGTGGCGCAAGGATAGTCGTCGCGAACCTTAAATATGCTCACCTCTAACTCCGCAGCACGTAGAGTACCAAAAAATATCTTCCGGAGAAAAGCATTTATCATAAACACTAGAATTAAACCTTGTGCATAGATTACCTAAATTTAACATAGGAGAAAAGTGAAGTAACTGTTACAAAGTGTAAAAATCATCGTCTATCAACTCCCCAAGCACAAGTGCCGCGAAACTGTTTCCAAATACAATGGGCAGTCATTTCCAAGCAAAAAGTCAACGGTCCATCTCTTTTTCTATATTTAACGAACCAAGCGATGCTTGCATTCGAAAACTGTGGTCCATTCGACGGTTAAGACGGTATACACGGCAAACTTCATCATAGAAGCTGAACCTCCAAATGCCTATCAGCCGTAAATGGGAAACCGAAGGCAGCATTGTGCTTGCGAGTTGAGAAGGGAAATTGGAGACGAAATCTGAGAAAGGAGTGCGTCCAAGCTTACCGTCATACTAGGGTTGGATTTGGTTATGTGGACCACTGTCGGATAAAACTGTTTCCTTTGATAATAAGCATTGCCTATTACAGCGCACGTTAGCGCTGTGCTTATCAATATTATTCCAGCCTCCCTCATCTTTGTGCCGGTCGACTTTCCAGCCCCAGAGGCTGTTGTTCTCGGGTGAAATATTCACTGACACTTATCGTACCAATAATTTACGTGCATCAACAGCTGTAGATCCGACTGGAATCAACGAGGCGCTGCTATCATAACGACAGTATCTGAAACTATCAGCGAATGCGATAGAACGATATTTCATGCTTTCGCGGCGAAAGAAGTGCTTATGTATCTCTCGGATGTTCCGTTCGTCCCACACCTTTGTTACCTCGACACTGGGAACAGATCCCCCAGGCAGACAATATACAATTCCTCTGTCATAGTTGTGCGTTTTGTTTGCACGGCAATCGAACGTGTATTGCTTCTACTTGACAATTCCAGGCAGGACAGACGGTGCAACCTGATTGGCTGGGCCCATGCGACTGTGTTGCTATTGCGTTATGTTTCAACCACGTGGAATACAATGACAGACATATTTTCAACGTGCGCTTGCCAATTGTATGCTTTTAAATAACTTAAGGGGGTAGGTTACCCTCAACAGCCTAAAATCAGGCCCTTCTTCAAACGCATATTCTGAAGTAATGAATGAATATAGGGATAATTTTTTTTTAGTTTTTAAGCATCATTTCGTTGATTTTAATGGGCAAAAAATTTTTCAATATGTTTGTAGGAAAAAAATTTATGAATTTAAATCTGAGAGCGATGGTGAACACGATTCCGGAGAGGGGAATTACCTAAAACACAAAGTAAAGGCATGTTTGTAATCTGTAAGGCAGTCTCCATCTTGTGCAGGAAGCACAATTTTGATAAATTAATACAATTTTTATTTCTTTGCAGGAAAAATATTTATCTTTTTTTTAAGAATTTATATTGAAAATGTGATTTCAATACATGGAGGGGAACAGTTTCCTGCGGCCCCCTGTAAATTTTCATTCAGATCGTTGGAGCGGTTATCGAGGTTTTATGTTCACTATTTTGGAAAACGTAGTTTCTGGGAAAACGTGTTTAAAGTTTTACGTGAGCGCCAAGTGGCCGGTTGTTGCCCATGCATTTGCCGCTACTCAAATACCTATAACTTCGAGAATTTTACGAATTTCAACAAATCCTTTTAAACACGTATTCCTAAAAGATTGATCAATTCGAAAAATGAAATAAAAAAAAATCGATTTTTCAGACCGGAACCTCCCCTTAAGCGCTGAGATATAAAACATGTATTTGTAATAATATCTAACAGATTTCGTTACAATCTATAATCTATAGGATAATGTACACTAATTTAATTTGTTTATGCCACACGAATCTAGGAATTTCTTGGAATCTTTAATTCTCTTGTATTAACATATACATCATACAAAAATTGTCCGACAGATACATACTTTGTTCGCTCGCTTATGTTCTCGTTTAACATACTGAAAATAGTAGTCTTCTTTAATTTATTGTATGACAACTTATTGATACTTAAGAACACTGTGGTTATTATACAAGCACTTAAAGCATAACTAGAGTAAAAGCAATCTATTTGTATCAGGCTAAATTGTAATCGACACTTTTCTATTTATATTAATGTCACGGTCCGCTATGAATTCTTTAAATGTTCACGAGCTCGGGTGCTTAAATTAAATGTTTGAACACATTTCTAACAGATCTGTACATTTAGGTATGTCTACTAACGTTTCTCGTACTTTTCAATATACTTTTAGGGCTCTGATACTTCGGGGTTCCCAATTGAGTGACGGCTTTCAAAGGTGTTCTACGAGAGTCTACTATGGACCTTCTCACTAAACCCTTGGCGCTCTTGGGCGTTTTCACCGTCAACGGCTTTTTAATGTGCGGAGTTTTGCACAACACGTTGGCGTCGGGTTTATGCATACTCAACCTTGAATCTTGCAATACCGTATTGATAGGGACTTTCTTCACCGAAGGCGGAGTGCTCGCGTTCACGTTCTCCTTTCGGTGAAGCGCTATGTCAGACAAGACGTTCAGTTGCCTGTTTGTGGTCACTCGCGATGAGCTCTTCGTATCAGAATCCCGAGAGAGATAATAACACGTGCTCTCTGTTTCCACGGTAATTTGGGATGGAGAATTCTTAGACATCGACTTTCCATTCCTGTTCTTCATATTCTTGCTTGACTTTCGGCACAGTTCGGCCCTCTCGCAGCTCTGCTTTAAACTGCTCGTGAATTGATTGTTGTTCGCGCTCAACCAATTGTTCTTCTTGTTCGAAACAGCGTTCTGCCCGTACACTTTGCTCGTGCACTCGTCGAACAATTTAGCTTTAGCCAACACCATCCCTGCGTTCTGAGTTCTTAATTTCGCTATCGACGCGCGACCTGTCTGAGCAACTGGGGTGTTCGTCTGACTGGTCGACTTGAAGTATCGCTCAGCGTCTTTCCATGGCATAGCCGACTTCTTCCAATCAGACTTCGGAGTTAACGAAGACACTGGCGTGTTTAGAATATTCTGCTGACTGTTCGACTTCTTCAGTTTCTCAACCTTCTCATCGGAGAACATAGCGGTGCTCGTGAGTTCATTCCCGTGGAAAGACGACACTCGACGCACCGTCGTGTGCGTTCGATTTTTTATCGGCTGCAGAACTCCGCTTCCAATGGAACTACGCTTCGCCGTGTATATGTTTGAGCTACTAAATTCGTTGCGTATATTATTCAGCAGGGCATTATTCCTCTCTTCCTCCCAGAGGGATGTGGACACAGGTCTTAAGTAAGCGTCGTCCTTCGCGCAGCCCGACGAGAACGCTCGTTCGGCACGCGGCAGGTAAGAGTTATTTAATTCTTGCCCAGGTTGTACTTCCGACTGTAAATCTGATCCACGAGAAATGTGCCACGAAGCTGTCCGTTTCACGCGTTTGCTGTAAATTCAAGATAAATTAGGATAAAAGGATTCTAAAATTCACAGGAACAAGAATCTTGCAATCGCGACGTACTTCATAATCCTCTCTTGCGACCTTCTTCTCAGAGTGCCTATTTTCCTAGCGCTCGGGGACCTTATAATTTTATGCTCGCTGGATCTCCGGATCTTCAGCTCCTTTCCAAGCTTCCTAGCCAAGTAATCTGTCGTCGCTGTGCTTTCGATGCTAGCCTCCTCCAAAGTCTTCTCGTACGCGGTTTGTACTTTGTTCACGGAGTGCGGGGACAAGCCGTCATTCTCTTCGCTACTCACGCAACCGAACTCTTGAGAGAGGCGAGACTCAATTGCCGAAACCCTGCTCTTGATCTCCTCGTATTCACTTTTAGGTATCGTGACGTACTCGTCGGACTGGTTGTCCACAGACGTGACCTGGAGGTGCGAGTACGCCTCGAAGTTATTCAAAGTCAGCCTCCTCTTCGACGGGTACAAACGCATCTGATCAATGTTATCTAGGATCTTTAGCTCCTCGGAACTGGAGCTTAATTGGGCATGGCACTTGTCACCGCTAACGTCATTCTCCTTCGTCGACAAGACCTGCTCGTCACTATCGTCCGATAAATTAACATCTGCGTCGATGAATACGTTGTTGTACTCCCTCTCAAGCTCGTTTGATACTTCGCTGTCTTTTAAAATTAATTTCAGTTCTGAGGAACCGTCGCTATACCTTCTGTACTTTCTTTCCGAGTCGCATGTATTAGAAACAGAACTCCAACGTCGTTCTGCACACTCATCGATGGTGTTTGCGTACGACTCCGGCTCTCCGTCGATAGATTTCTAGAAATATTAGAAGAGTTAGAGAAAACGCACACGAGACATTAAACAGATTATATGAATATTCTCACTGGCTTTCTTGGCACAAAACGATCCAAACTAAGCCTGATTTTCTTAGATTTATCTGTTTTATCTGCGACTCTCCTAGAATGTAGAATTAAATAACAGGGAATTAGTCCGTATTTACATAGATATGCTAGTTACAAATAGTTGAGCCACCAGACACATACTTCTTCTTTGTATTCAAGGGATCTACACGCTCGACAACTTTTCTCTTTTTGGTGTACTTAGCGTTCGACGCGTCGACCGAATCACAGTCCTCGGGAATCTGCTGATGGTCACATGTGTTAGGTTCGTCAGGTACGGGAGCTTTGCCAACAATCTTCTTCAAACCGTTAAACATTCCTAAAGAAAGGAGCCATTTAAATGTAAAAGTTATACGTACACGCGTCGCGATTCGTGAGATTAATAGTCGCTGAGTTGGTTAAATGATGCAAGAATTAAAACTAACAAGGGGAGGACAGGGTTTGATAGACATCGATTTTGATGAACTTGGCACGATGGATCTATGTCTATCACACCCTGCGCTCCCCTTGTAAGTAATGTTTATTGTCCAGTGAAATTAGGCGGAAATCTGCCCAATTTACGGAATAATTCCCACCAAGCTGAATTTTGGTATGGGCCTTTTTATGGGTCGTTTTAAACAATATGTTAAAAGTCACCATCGATCCAACCGCCGCTAAAAATTTTACAGAGGGTTGAAAAAAAACGGTTTTTCACGAATATCTCGTTATCTAGCAGTTTTGCGACAAAAATAGTTATTATACAATTTACAGCCTGGGAAATTCTCTACAAAAAAGGTCCTATAAGTTTTTTTCATAGGAATAACCATTTTCATGTATGTTGTGGTAATAAAGTTTGCCTAAAGGCCCATAAAGGGCATAAATAAAGGCTCATACCAGAATTTAGCTTGGTGGGAAATATTCTGAAGATCCTAATTTCACTAGACTATTAAAATGCGAAGCTTTTACGGCATGCTGTCATCAGTTGCATCAAAAGTTTAACGTAAATTACTATGAACAGATTCACAGACATACTTAGATTGAGGTTGGAGGCACTTAGATGTGGCTTACGTGTAAGACTTCCACTGCGGTGTTTCTTTTTCCTCGCTTTCGAACGTGAATGACTATCGGACACATCCAACTCATTATCCGTGCTGCCGATCGTTTCCATAGAAATCGCTCGTGTTATATGATCCGGCAAGATACCGATATGCTCTGCATTCTCAATTAAAATCTACAATAGAAATACAAATCTATATGATTACTCTTCTCTCGGAAGGTAGAACTTTCATTGAAAGAAATTTCGCACCTTGACGATAAGGAAATGTAACTCGAGGCGCATCTGCACGGCAGATATAGTTACTTCTTGCAGGGGCATGATATTCGGCCCGACTACTTTCGCCAGATTATCTGTGCCCATTTTATTCTGTTTCTCGTACAGCGATACTCTCCTTAAGAACTCCATGAGAAATGCCAAGGTATTAAGATGGTGGGGTGGTAAAAGTATACAAGCCAGCAGTAACGCTTGTACACGATAAGCTTTGAGCATGGCGCAGTGGACAAATAAGTCATGATATGTGTAAGGTATCAGCGGCTCCGGCAAGTCCCTAAAGAAAGTCTTCAAGCAATTAGCTACATCGATGGCATGGTGCTTTTCCCCTAAGGTTCCGCCATTGTCCAAGCGAGCGATCAGTTCCTTCTGCCTGATCTGCGATCCCGCTTTCCTGAACAGCCCTTCTTGGGTGAAATGCTTCTCCAAGAATGCGGATGCCTGGCTAACGAACACTGGAACGTGCACTATACCGCCGGAGGACAGATTCACAACGTCTAACGGTTGATACGACAGAGGAGTTTTGAATACTTTCTTCGAGATGTGCTTAGCTCCCTCAAGCCTCTCGATTTTGAACATACTTTTTTTAAACCGGTACTTAATCCCGTAATTGCGGAGATCACTGACAACGGAATGATATACTGTCTCTTTGTGCAGAACATCGTAAATCAACATGTTTGTACTTGAAAGGCATAGATCGTTCTGACATAAATTACGATAACATTCTTTGTTAATTATAAACGTATATATCACAATATAAATACATCTCGCCTTTAGTTGTAATCAACTGTAATCAAACATGACTGTACTGAAACTATCCTGTAACTGACACGCAGTGCCGCCAACCCTATTAACCACGATACTTTTAAAATGCGGTGACGATACAAAATTCTAATACGGATAAAAAGCTGTGCGACGCGAATACAAAAGCAGAAATTATATTTATCACATACGACGCGGAAGGAAGCTCCAAATTTCTTATAAAATTACTGCACGAATCAATCTCATTTATTCGTTTCGATTTCCGTTACCGGAAATAAACGATTCAGATTTCATACGCAGCGGTTGCAAGCATGCATGCCACACCGTTCATCCTGTAGAAATAGTCGACGGCAATATCGATAAAAAAGGACGAATTCCACTTACGCCCAAATCGCCCGCGATTTTTATCAATTTTCATTAAGCAGGTTTGCCTTTACTCGTCTGGACGCATCGTCAAGAATTTCAAAGTCGATTTTGTCGAAAATGAAGCGCAATAAGAAAAAAATTTATTCCTTCTTGACTAATTTTATTGTTATAAATCGAAAAGAAAGAGTAACTTTTTTTCATATCGTGCTTCGTTTTCGAGAAAATCGGCTTTGAAACTCTTGACGTTGCGTTTAGTCGCGTACAGGAAAACCTAGCTTAATGAAAATCACGGGCGATTTGTGCGCAAGTGGAATTCGCCCGAAGAAGATTATCTCGACGCGGGAAGTTAATTCTGCGTACTTTCTAATCCCACTTTCGTTCTTATCTAGAAATAATAAGAAGCGTTGATTTAATATCAAAGCCTGTCTCGTGAAAATCTCAAGGATTCGTAATGTTTTCGAGAAGCATATTCAAACACCGACGACACGTATTGCTCGGATTAGCGTGTCGACACGCGAAAGACAGCAAACATCAATTCGTCAACGATTGCTATGCAACAGATCAATCACGATGCTCAACTCATTCGTCACGTACGTTAATTAACGTTTCGCTTATTTAAAATCTCCGAATCGGGTATCTCCTTCGCAATCCTGCGTGTAGGATCAAGAGAGACTGTTGGGATTTAAACGCTCTGTGTTTGAGTCCACGGTGCTCGACAACCGGGTAATTTAAATCCCCCTTTAGCGCAGCTACGCGGGCCAGCGGCACGAAATATTTTACCCGTGAAAATTCAAAGATTCGTTGCCGCGCGAGGCGACGAGCTCGCGGAGCACCGAGGACCGACGTTACCGGTAAAACTCGCTACAGATCAATACGCGTCTGTGCGAGATATATGTAACAGCCTCCGTTTCTCTGCAAACGTGGACTTATGTATTCAGAACAGTACAGGGCTGATCTAACTTTAGAAATTCATTTTGTATCCAAGTAGCACTGCTGGGAACTACTTGATTGTTGTATATTTCAGAGTAATTAGTTTCTGGTAATCTTGAGAAGTGCTCGCACTGATATGACAATTAGCGGTGACTTTATTATAAATTGTTCAAAGGATTTTCAGAGCTATCGTTCGCAGCAGTAGGTCAATCGAAGGAAGGGATTATGTGCGCGGTACGTCTGCTGTCGGGATACGATATGCCCACCGTTGGCTTGGGCACGTGGCAGGTGAAATATTCAAAGATATCCTATATCTAATTTTGTCGAACACGGAGGAAAGAGCGCAGTTAAATTCTATCAAGTCAACGGTACAGAATATTCCAATGTGTCGCAGGCTAAACCTGAAGAAATCGAGACTGTCGTCACTGCTGCTTTAGAGATCGGTTACAGGCACATCGATACAGCATTTAATTACAATAACGAAGAGGCGATCGGAACTGTCTTGAGGAAATGGTTCGCCAACGGTGGAAAACGCGAGGATCTTTTCATCACGTCGAAGGTAATGCGAGTTAAGCGTTGAAAGAGTAATCTTTATATTCAGAGTTCGAGAGAAGCTCGATTGTCTTTTCAGTTACCTCATTATGGGAACCGACCATCCGATGTTGAAAAGTTTATTAAGTTATCGTTGGAGCACCTTGGTTTAGATTATTTGGACATGTACTTAATTCATATGCCATTCGCTTTCAAACTGGATGAAAATGCGTATGCTCCGGCGGTCCGCGAAGATGGGAGTTACGTGTTGGATACTGATACAGACCCTGTTTCAGTGTGGAAGGTTTAATATTCATTAATATTACTCAATAACGTGTTGGTAAACTGCGACGCATCATTTTCTCGAATTTTCTTTTAGGAAATGGAAGAGCAAGTGAGGAAAGGTCATACGAAATCTATAGGCTTAAGTAACTTTAACGAGGAGCAAGTATTAACTATATGGGAAAATGCACAAATAAAGCCGAGCAATTTACAAGTGAGTGTTAAGGGGGTAGGTTACCCTCGATTTAGATGAAAATTTAACGAGAGATGCAGAAAACCATTCTCCACGATGTGTCAGGAGCAGAATTTCGAGATAAATTCTTAAAAACAAGATAAAAAATATTTTTCATACAAGAAAACGATGAAATCGTATTTCTTAATCCTTTCGCTACGACGGGCGACTATAGTGGCTCTCCATACGGTGCCACTGAGGTACGACGGGCGACTATAGTGGCTCCGTCACGATCGGCGTCGCGTACCTACCGTATAGTGATGTCGCGGTGCGCGGCATTTCCCCGTTCAATGGGAATACCGCGGTGGAGAACCTGCCCGTAGCGAAAGGGTTAACATAAAACTTCTATTATTTTTTTCGAAAATCTGCTCCCGACACGTCGTAGGGAATGGTTTTCGGTATCTCTCATTAAATTTTCATCAAAATCGTTGGAGCCGTTTTCGAGATTTTATGTTCACCATCGAACGGTGCACCGCGTACACGCCTTTACGTTTTTACTCACAACTTTTATGTACATAGAGATATTTAGACTTTCTTTTTTGTGTTAAAGCTCATAGAATAACGATTAAAACTAGAAAAATCGTTCTCTCTTATCTGTTATTTATCACTTTACAAGTTTATATATCGAGAAACTCAAATTACCATATTACTTTAATGAACCAGGTAGAGTTGCACGCCTATCAACAGCAGAATTCTCTCCGCCAACTGTGCCGAACGCACAACATTGTTATAACAGCCTACAGCCCATTGGGATCGCCAGGAGCGAAAGTGCACTTCCAAACGAAATATAAAGTTAACGTCGAAGAATTTCCAGATCTCTTAGGGCATCCCATAGTGCAGAAGATAAGCGCGGAATACAAACGGACACCCGCGCAGATCTTGTTGCGTCACTTGCTACAATTGGGCGTCGTCGTAATTCCAAAGAGTGCGTCCCCGGAAAGGATTAGAGCGAACATGGATCTGTACGATTTTACATTGAAGGAGACGGAAATGGAGCTTTTGAACAGTTTAGACAAAGGTGCGCGCGGACGAATCTTCAACTTCCTGTTCTTCAAAGGGTAAGCTGGTTTATTAAACGCACTCGACTCTCCCACGATAGACAGAAACTTCTCTCACACGAATTTCAGGGCCGAGAAGCATCCGCATTACCCGTTTAAGGATGAATTAGAATCGTAACCGAGAAGCTGCCGACTTGTAGTTTTGTATTCGTGTATATTTATACATTGGAACTCGACGACGTACAGTACAAAATGGAAATATATATGCTAACGAATAAATGCACAATATTTCATTGCAGTGAAATGAGAACGCGGTACATGATTAAATTAAAAAGCGAAAGTAAGTCTTACTAAGTCTCAATGAAGTCTGTACAACATTTTACGTTGCATCCGATGCTGAAGCTCCCCGCGGCGTATCATCGTGTGTATAACTTTGTAAACGGAGCGCTCCGGGTACGCCTGCTTGACAAAGTCCTTGACGATATTTTGCTCCGACACCTGATTCCCGATTGGGAATCTCCGTTTCAATTGCTTCTCGATACGCGACAGCATCTCGTGATCTTCGTCCGAGGTAAATCCCTCCGCGCCTGTTAAGTTATTTAAGCATAGAGAGCGTGCTGGGAATGTAAGCGCGTACATGTTAGTTACTTGATTCTAGATTACCAGCTAACGATCCGGACATTGCAGCATCTAACGTAGAGACTTGAAACAGCCTGAGCGCCTCGTTCACGTGGATTTCCATAGCGAACGGCTGCAGTCGCATTTTCGCTAAAGATTCCGAGATTCTTATAACAGCCTCCAACTGGCGAACAGTTATGGGAATAGATAGCCTCTTCTCCGTGTCCTTCTCGTGTTCCTTCGTGCTAGCTCGCATCACTACGTAACGATTCTTCAATTTGTCTCCCGCCTCTTTACTGAGCCGCGGGCCGCAACGTCTGTAAAAGGTACGTGAATGAATCCGGAAAGAAGATATGGTGTGCACTTCGCGCGTGCTGCCGTATGGTAAATCTTACGCTCTGCAATATTGGATATATTTCTTCAAAATGTGCAGCGGCAGCTCGCCTTCGGGAACCTGTTCCGTCACTTGCCCAGCGTGGCTGTGGATACTCATCACGTGTTTGGCCAGCGTTATATCTTTACTCTGGTCGTGGACGTCTTTGACGATAAATATCATGTCGAAACGCGATAAAATAGTTGGCATGAAATCTATATTCTCCTCTCCCTTTATATCGTCCCAACGGCCGAATATAGAATTCGCTGCTGCTAACACGGAACACCTAGTGTTCAACGTTGTTGTTATCCCAGCTTTCGCGATCGATATAGTCTGCTGCTCCATAGCTTCGTGTATCGCCACTCTGTCGTCCTCTCTCATTTTGTCGAACTCGTCTATGCAGACGACACCGCCGTCCGCGAGAACCATAGCCCCTCCTTCCATGACGAAATTTCTCTGTGGGTCGAGCGTAATCTCTTTAAGAGAACAGGGCAGATAATAGGGTAGCACTCACCGTTACTGGATCTCTCAAGACTGACGCTGTTAGACCAGCGGCTGAGCTTCCTTTCCCAGATGTGTAAACTGCAACCGGCGCGACTCTCTCTACAAATTTCAGTAGCTGCGATTTAGCTGTGCCAGGATCGCCCAACATCAGAATATTGATGTCTCCTCTTCTGCTCAGACCGTCGGGCATCTTTTTCCTGGATCCTCCGAACAAGAGGCAGGCTATGGCTTTCTTCATATCCAGCGCACCGAAGATGCTCGGAGCTATACTCTTCGCGAGTCTCTCGTATAAATTAGAATCCGCTGATAGGCGTCTAAATAAATCTTCTTCTTCGTTCGTGATGCAAGCTTGGGTACCTTGAAATCAAAGAGCGAAGTGGAAAAATAATTTCGTAATTGAAGGTTCCTCGACGCCTGTGGTTGGTATCCTGTTACGATATACCTACCGCTGCCTGTATTCTCTCCGTCTACAGAGATACCGATGACTCTTATATACGGAGCTCGAACGCCGATTAATGCTTTGTCTCGCGCTCCACTTCTACCGCCGGTTTTAGCAATCTTTCTGATAGAATATATTCCCAGAATAAGAACTCTGTTGCCTGGTACGACTCTGTCACATAAATAACGATCGCAGTATAACTGTAAATGACGTGGCATTTCGCCCTGCGGGATGTGATCTGGTAGTTCTTGTAATTTAAGTACTTGGAAATCGACGCAGTCGCATTTGTCTGGCATTATGAAGAATGGATCCAATGGACACTTCGGTCGGCCCGCCTGTTCTCTGTTCAAAGGAATGTTTGCGTTTTAAAATAGACTTAAATATCTTCGATAAGATATTACATATTTGAAATACAATATCAATAAAAGTTGGCATACGTTGCACATTTTCTGGGTAAAACATATCCCTCTAAACCGGGGTTAATAGAAATATTCGCTTGCATGCTTTTACAAGAGCGGCATTGTATAGCGATCTTTGTCGCTTTGGCTCTGATTCCAGACGCAGATATAATGATACCAGGTATTTTGATCAGCTTAGAAACTGCATCAGGCTAAAGTAGCAGTGATATTAATACAAAAGGCTTTCCATGGTCTTCTACGAGCACAGAAGAATTTCATAGATGCGTCTTACTTTCATGCCCCTTAAGGGACTCGCGTGCGCGTCCGAAGACAATAATACTTGTATATCTTGGACGTTCTCCTCCCCTTCTGGCCTGGGAGCCGTGAGCTCGTCTGCCAAATCTTTTGCAGCTTCCTCCAGAATTGGTAAATATTCTGTTGGGTGTTTGTAAACTTTCTCCGCAAGCGACTCGTCAAAAGCTGCCAAATCTTCCAAATTGATTTCCACCCAATATTGACCGAGATTATAATTGCACTTCAGATTATCTCTAAAAAGCAATTGTAGTTAGAAAATATTGTATTTAACGTTGAAGTAGCTAGCGATAAAGTGTCGTAGCTTAGTTCCAATACCTGTATTTGTAATTAAAGTTTCCTTCGTGAAACTGCCGTATAAACTCCATAAATTTCTTTTTCGAGAATTGAAGAGTGGTTTGAGCTTCATTGTTGTCTCCTACCGGAAAATTGTTGGAAAAGAATAACCCCGGATCGTCGAATCCTTCCATCGTTTTAAATTAATTTTCAACGACTTTCAATACGTATCTTAAACAAAGTTCGCCGCGGAAAATTTGGCGGGAAACGCTCGGAGGTTTTCCTCAAACTGGTTTACCATAGAATACGAAATCAGAGAAAGGATATTTTAGGTTTTTCCTTCGTCTTGCGTTCGAAAATAAGCTGAAATTACTAGTATCGAATGCTTCGAAAAACGTTTTACAATGGCTGCGTTCAGCGGAACAAACCGCTACGTAGCCGCTCAGTAGCACTCACCAGGGATTGGCGGAAATGTCGTGCCGCAAGAAATTTCCGCCAATCCCTGGTGAGTGCTACTGAGCGGCTAAGTAGCGGTTTGTTCCGCTGAACGCAGTCAATGGGCGAATTCCACTTACGCGCAAATCACCCGTGATTTTCATTAAGGTAGATTTTCCTAGGACGCAGCGTGAAGAGGTTCAAAGTCGATTTTCTCGAAAATGAAGCGCAATATTAAAAAAAGTTACTCTTTCTTTTCGACTCATAACGAGCGAATAAGTTGAGAAAAAGAAATTAAATTTTTACAGCGAATTCGGACGGGCACTGGTGCGTACTGAGTGCGACTTTTAGCCAATTGGCTAAACCCAATTGACATTGCGTCCAGTCGCGTACAGGAAAACCTACCTTAATGAAAATCACGGGCGATTTCGGCGTAAGTGGAATCCGCCTAATTTAATAATACAACCGATGCAAATTAAAGAAAACTTATTCCAGAAGATTGAATATTACGATATTATAAAATAGAGAATTTAAAAGTATTAGTTTGGCGGGCTTGATGCGATAATGCCTTAATGCAGGGATCGGTGGACTCGGGTTGTCCCTAGACACCAGCGAATTGACGCCAGCGGTTTCACGCACACATTACCACCGCTCCTGTAGGTGTCTAGGGACAGCCCGAGTCCACCGATCCCTGTCCCAGATAGCACACCTCTTAGAGACGTCTAGTTTATGTCCATTTTAGGTCTGAACGTCTTGATTTGTAACAAGACGTCTTTACGACGTCTTTAAGACTTTACCAGACGTTATGCTATCTGGGATGTCACCAATTTCATGCGCTCCATGCGCGAATCGGAACGCACCCAATAAATTTTCGGAAGTATCCGCCACCTTCATAAGATTTTGTTTGACCATGTTATGCGATGTTATGAAACGCTCCAATCTATATGCAACTACGCGTTTTAAATTATAACTATATACTGTTGTTTTTTATTACGATGCCTTGTCGATGTTACGTTTTATCTCCGCAAAACAGTGCATTGAACGTTCATTGTCGAATCGGTCGCGATTCGTATGGAAGGAGAGAGCGTGAGATACGTGACGCGTTTCACTAAAGGCGTGCGTAAACATTTACACAACTGTGTTTTGATATTTTGATGAAGGTAAGGTGCCACGTAGTTTTCTATCAGAAATTTAATTCAGAAAATTTTGAACACCGAGAAAACAAATTGTGCTTAGAAAGTGTACGTTGGAGTGTCATTCAATTGTTTGGAAGGAACCGTACGATGTATTGAAACCTTTTGTTTCTGTGCATCTGTCAGATCAAAATTTGATGTTCTGCATTTAATAGGTTAAGAATATTCGTGTAATTCGAATGATTGTTGTTTCGAAATTAAATTTATGATCGCGACGTAACTATGAATGAATGTGGTTAACTTAAAGCGAAAACGCGGGAATCGCGAGTTGTCAATTATTTACGGGAAATTTGACAGGAATTTGTTATTTGTATGATACGCATCACGTTTATGTATGCCGTATTGTGCAAATTTTATTTATCGGGAATATATGCGCTTCTGGTGAAAGCTTGAACAGTCTCCGAAGTGAAAGGCGGTAATGTGACAGCATTGGGTATTAGCTCGTATTTCCTAGGCATTCCCGAACTCTTTCTGGCGTATTTTAGGTATTAAATAATGCGTCGACGTATTTCGTATAACCTCCAATGTCATTATTTTTAAATTATATTCAGTAATACAGAGTTTCATTCTTTACAATTCTTAACATATCTATAACCAGTAATATAAAAAGTCACAAATACGCAAACGCGTTTTGTATCAATACTCGCGGATGAATGTTCGCCTCGGAGCGTCGAGTAACATTAAATTTTCTTTCAGGTTTAAGCACGGCTTGTGGAGAAATGTCTCCTTACTTAACGAGGAAACTTACTTCGTCACAGGCAAACCCTCAAGAGTCACAGTTGGCAAGTAAAGCGTCAAGTAAACAAGTAAAGTCAAGTGCTAGGTCCGTCGCTAGCAAAGCGTTGAAAGTAAAAGATAATATCGAAGTAACGAATACAGGAATAACAAGTAGGTTACGAAATGCAGCGAAAAAGAAAGTCGATACATCAATGGGATCGAGCAAAGGTGTCTCTCAAGAAGAGGAGCAGAAGGTTACGAGACGTAGAGTGTTAAAAAGGAGTATCGACAAGAAAGTATCTATGCGGTCTATAAAAGTTGTGACGCGTAATACTGCTAAAGCAAAAAACCAGGAGCTCGAAGATACTAAGAGAAAGAGGATAAGGAAGAAGATCAATAATAATTCTCCTAGTTTGCGGCAATTGTCATTAACAGAGTCCTTCTCAAACCAAACGAGGGCGAGAAGGCTTCGTTCTCGTCAAATTGCTAAAAATTATAAGGAGGACAGTACATTGATAGGCGAGAACATTTCACCTGCGCATCAGAACAGTATTGTGGTGGTGAAAAAGTTTAGCAGCCAGAAAGGAAAGAAACTACCAGTCTATAGATGTGTTTCGCCCGAAAATCCTGCAAAGAATCCAACTGAAGTGTACGAGTTTGAGTGTGACGTTAATGACTCTCGAGAAAGATTGCCCAAAAAACGAAAGAAGAGAGCCATTAAGAAGACAATAGTACGCAAGAAGAAAAAGATTGTATCCGAAAAACAGAATGTGCAAAAGCCAGAGGTTCGCGAGGAAGAAGCAATCAATGTTGAGTCTAAAGGAACTGTAGAGGTAAGACCTGAGCCTTTACGAAACAAAGTTTCCGTGGAACCTGTGGTTGAGAATCAATTAGAAAAGGAACCCGTGGAGAATTTAGAGAATGAAGTAAAAGGGAACGAAGAAGAAGCAGTTGCGCAGTCAGATGTGCCAGGAGATAGAAGCAAAGAACAGATTAAAGCTGCGCGTTCGAAGCCAAGGATTATATCGGTACAAGATTTAAGTAGTAAAAGATTGACGATAATGGATAATTTTCCAAAATCGAATTCAGAAAATTTCAGGCCGTTTAGGCCGACAAATATTTTCGGCAACAAACTCATGATGCCGCAGAAAAGTGCGATGAATCACTCCTTATTTGAGAAATCTTTGTCTCCGATCACGAAACCGTTAGAAAACTTCAACTTGGACAGCCCCTGGAGAGCGCCCCAATTACTTACGTTCTCTCACGTGAGGAATGTGTTTCAAAGTACGCCGCAAAATAAAAGGTATGATGTTTCTGGTAGAAAGCTTGTGCGCCCGGTACTTAACGAGTCCAAGAACTACGGAAATATTGCGAAGATAAGGGACACGATGCAAAGGAATAACGAGAATTCAAGCGCAGAAGGATATGCAAACGCCAACAGTTCCAAGAAGAAGAATCTTTCGAGTTCAAGAAAATTTGGCACAGTGATTACGAATATAGAACACTCTCTGCCGCCTAATGTAGCGGAAGAAACGAGCGAACGAGTGATAATTGAAGCGGAAAATGTGCCACCAAACGTCCAGCTGACCAGCGAAATTCACTCCAGCACGATTAACGCTTCCAAGTTCGACGATACTGAGGACAAAGAAAATTCTGCGTTAACTTCTCCGAGTCCAAAGAAGGTTCCTAAAAGAGGGTTGAAAAATTTCAAAGCTCTTAGCCCTCGGAAAATCCAAAGTACAAGGATCGATGAGCAGAAAGAAAATTTTGATCCTCAGCCTGGGCCATCGGGCTTGCAAAGTAATCTGATTTTTAACGAGCAAAGGGTATTGAGACAGTCGAATCTGAATAATTTCTTGAACATCATGGAAATGCCGCAAAGTACTACGATCAGGACGTCTCACGGATTGTTTGACGATGGACAGTCAGCACCGGTCAGCAGTAAATCGATGATAAAATTACGCGAAGCCGATACAGAATTGGCACATGCGTTTGGTTTCGACGATAATTCTAATCAAGATGTATCTCCGATCGAGCATGAAGTCACGAATGATGAACAGAAAGCTGTCGAAAGAAGCACAGAGACGCGGGATGCGAAGCCTTTCGCGAGAATATCAATCGCTGAGATAAAGAATAACTTATTTCCTAGGAAACCATTGGAGACTGCGAGAAATGAAAGAAGTATAAAAAGCAAGAATGTAGAAACGAAAAGATCGCCGGTGAAATCAAAACAAAAGGTTCAATTCGACATTACACACTTCTCCGATACATTTGACGTTTTGTCGGAGATCAGCGACACTCCAGCAATGAGCGCAACTGACGGCCCACTGTTCGCTGATTGCGAACCGTCCCACTTTACGCAGGTACTTCTTTGAATTACTTTTATGTTAGATTGGACGACTTAACGCGACTTAACTCCTGTTAACGCGAGTCTCGTGTTTCAGCCTCCACGACATTTGTACAAACGTAAGCGCGACGTGAACTTCAGTCACAAAGAAGAGAGTGACGAAGAGGACGAGGAAGCATTTGAGCACGAGATAAAGCGGAAGAAGGTGGATAAAATGAAAGTGGAACAGAAGAAAAGGTTAAGGGAATGGGTTCAGGATATTAACAGAACTTTCGAGGAGATAGATCAGTACGAACTAATGGTTGAATGAATCGACGTTTATGATGAATGAAAGGAAGAATGTTGATAGAATTTTAATGGTAGCGTAGGTATTCTCGACCGAAATTTTCTAAAAGTACTCTATTTAGATATATAAGTATTATTTTTTTTAACAGCGATATATAGATTGGTATAGCAATAACCGATTAACAATTAGTTTCTCACTTTCCGGCATGTTTTGTGCAAAAAGAGATAGCTTTATATTTTCTGACAATGTACAAAGGATTCTAAAATATTTTACATATATAACTTATTATAGACTTAGTGTACCAATAGCGCGATATTTGTTATAACTAACATTTACAGTTCCCTATACAAATATCACATCGATAAGACGTTGAGTATTTTACAGAACACGTATACTTAACAGCTCGATTAAGCATGTATTAATACAATAATAAAACGTTATCGGCGAGGTATTGGTACAGAGGTAAATGGTTTTAATTCCTTTAATAAACAAAGCGGTTATATATTTTAACCCTTAACTGGTATCCTGGGGCCAGTGATGTCCCCAAGCACGCAAAGTTCGCAGCAAAATTTTCGGTTGTCTGTAAAGTTTGTAAACTGAATTTCTAATTAGTTTTATAATAATAGTTTGACTCTCTACGTTTCTATTATTCTATACATTACCTAAGAACAAAATATTCACAGTGGTTGATCCAGTGTCGACTTTACAAATTTCTGTGTCCTTTTTTTATTTGGGCTCTGCCATGACCCCAAGATACCAGTTACGTTTGAAAAAAAAACCAGTATAGCAGTACTTTATCGACTCAGCGTCCAGGCAGTACGTTTCTAATTCTATCCTACAGATAGCAACGCATGTCACGTTCGCATCTTTATAAAAAGGAAAGAAACTGTGAGTCTTGTCCGGTTCTTTAAGTATCATTCAGCGATACAGATCCGCATCCAAATATTTCATCCGTTCCTAAATATTCTGTATTTCTCCCAAACACGTTACCTGCATCATACCTATACGCGCGATGTGTAGTACACAAACCGCGCGCGCGCGCACCAACACACCTGTGGTTACTGATCTCTTGCGAAAGCTACTCAACACACACGCAGGTACATGTGCGCGAGGCGTATGCATCGTAAATACAACACCACGTGCGCGTATGAGCGTGTAAATGGCTACTATTGAGCTCCTGATTCCCATTATCGTTTCTTATCTAGATGCAACATTTAACGCCGATATTTAGGGGCAAGTCGCCTCGCATTTTTACACACCAGCACACTTGGAAAAAGTATTGCTCGAAGCAACCTCGCGACAGGTATATACATACATCGCGGTGTGCAACACTGTGCAGCGGGTTTCGGTTGTCCTAGGTCACGAACTGCATTTAGGTCATGAACTTAAGTTATACAGGCTTATTCGGGCTGTTAATAGTGCCCTTGGAATTCTTTAATGGGAGCTGCTTTCCATCGGAACTGTGTATTATTAACGCGCGCGACATTTACGATCGTGCGTTACATATGTTACAGATTAGGCAACTCTTGCCGCGGAACATTGCGGTTTGCTCGTTAATCGCGGCTGTACTTATGCCGTGCAAGAACAGTCGGGGGTATAAGATAAGAGGCTTTATTATACTTCCCCCGAAGAAACTCAATCCCCGAGAACCGTACAACAGAGGAGCTAGCCGCGATCTGGCAATGTTTACGGTACACGCGATGCATGGTGACCTTACGATATCGATTATGCCGCGTTCAATTCACCAATTTGCGATCGCAGCATCATTTGGGCCACGGTGTACAGTGCGGAGAAAAAACGGAAACACGGAAATATATCGTCCAAGCGCGTTCGCGCGTGGAACGCCGATTTCGTAACGCTCGTATTACATGCTTAATTGTAATTCATTATCGTTGCTCGACTAACTGGTTGTTGACCTTATACCTGTTATAACTTAACGCGCGGTAGGCGCGCATTACGTAAGGAACAAATGTTCCTTTTATAGACCGGCAGAATTCGGGCAAAAAACGAAAAGCAGGGATTCCCGCGAGCTGGTGGAAGAGCGAGGGGTTTTTCACCGTTGCGAGATGAAACGCGTTGGTGTGCAGAAAGGTCGTGCGTAGAAGATGCTGACGCTGCGACAGGTGGAAGAAGAAAACGGATTGATAGCCGTCGAGCGATTACTTTCCTTTTTCCTCGACTTTACGACCGGACACGAGCGGCTCGCATCGAATGCATTCGTCGATAGCGTGGCAATAAAACATGCGCTACGGGATGATCCTGCCCAATCGAGTTACGCGCAAGGTAGGGAATTCGCCTCGACCGGGGTCTCCTTCGCAATTACAATTACGTAAGCTGAAATTATGTTACGAAATGGCGGGACGGCAGGGGGGTGATTTCGGCGCGGTCAAGGAATAACAGTGTCCCCGTGGTTTTCGTTCGGCCGGGGACACGCGACTCGCGGCGATTAGCCCGGCTCGCGCCTCTCGAATGCATTTATGTATGTACATCGAGAGAGTTGGACGGAAAGTAGGTTCTTAACGAAGATAGCGCGCGGACGAAGCGCATTTATGTGTGTCCAATACACTTCTGTGGAAGCGTTGCTACGCAGATCGCGTCGTGCAAGACGGGCCTCGGTGTCTCTCGCGTTTTACTACTTCACCTTGTCTGTCACCATCGATCATGATCTCTCGGTTGCTCGTACGCCTCTCAGCCATGGCTATATTTACAGGCAGGAGTATTCGTAGAAGTTTAAGCTCGTTAACGCTCGACTGATTATAAATAACTGTAATTACAACGATTCAATGAATTGTTGTATGAATTTAAAAGTCAATATTGACTCCGATAACGGTGATACGATCCGCGCGACGTATCGGCTTGTCAACTGTAAGTTAATATGTCCGATTTCGGTATATATTTGCAGGAGCATGCGCCTGCAGTTGTTTTTTTTGTGCAAATGTGTTTATTTGGCCAGAAGTATAACTACATAACGTTTATATAAAAACGGTATAAACACAGCCGAATAAGGTACCTTGTCACAAATAACGAGTATATGGGCGCCTGCAGTTGTGTGTCCTACGTGTAGGGTTGCCACCTTTTTTTACAGAAAAATAACGTACATTTGCTTTCGTGACGTATACAAAAAAGTACGCTCAACAAATTAAAAGTACATTTTAATCTTATTAGTTTTTATTTCTTCCAAACATATTTTCTATTGTTTTTAGCATTACAAAGTAAATTTTTATTATTTTGAAATGCCTCAATGGCATCATTGCACTCAATATTCATATTGAAATATATAAATAATTGGTTTTTTATCAGATTGAGAGAGGCCTTGTTTCTTTCATAGCGCCACTTCAGATTTATGGCAGAGAAAACTCTCTCAGTAAATGCTGAAGTGGTGGAAACAGATAGAATATAATAATATTGCGTTACGTTTCCCCATAATATCATTAATTGTGAAATAAAGTATTTTCGCGTACTTTATTGTTATTCAAAAGTATAGAGTACATTTACCTATAATAACGTAAGATACTTTATTTTAAAGTACGGGTGGCAACCCTACCTACGTGCGCCAACACTCCAAGCGCGAAATGCATGTGTATTTACGGGCTTAGTGTTCGTGACCAATTCGAGGCACAAAGAATTTACGTTTGAAGAAAAAAGTCCTGGGGAAGGTGGCACAGGAGTCTCCTACGTAGAGGACGTATTTATAGTTGCGCTAGTCACGTAGATGTTGTTCCCTTCTTGAATAGGTGGTGCACGCTATTGTATTACGTGCACAATGCGTACAATTTATTGCCGTCGTCGGAATTAATAAATCAATAATCCGTGATTATCCATCCGTCGCACGAGACCCTTCTTTGCAGCGTCGAAGGAGGAAGTACCTACGTGAGTCAGAAAAATATTCGTACACCTTTGGAGGACCAGCTTTTTTTACAAATAGTGGTTTTCAGTTCTAAAATTTTTTTATAGCGGTATATATAACGTATATTTTGAGCAGAATTAAAATTTTTTGTGGGGCTTCGCCGGTCCGAAACGGTAATGAAATTTTTAATATTTTTTAGTTTCAGAAACATGGTATGTCTGGGGGTTTTTGATACTGCTGATTGCGAATTTGTAGTCGGATTGTAAAAATTTTTTACCTGCAGTTTTACTGATTTAAGCGAATGAGCATGTACCAAAATTCAGAGAAGTTTCTTTTAGCGTTACCCAGAACTAACGACGATGACATAGAATGTTTTTGTATCATCTTCTGTTTTTCTTTTTTCCATGTTTTTATTACTATTTTTGGTATTTTTGTGTTGTTTCGGGAATTATTTTATTTTGTCGAATCTTTTGTGTTCTTTTCAATAAAACGAATTTCCATATAGTCAAACACTAACACATACATACGTATTTATACGTTATATCATTTTTAAGTAGTGTGTTTATTTAAAGCCAGGAAAGGGGCTTGGCCGGTCGCCTAGAGGTTAAAACAGAATAACTTTTTTAAAATTGATCCAAACGGATTGAGCTTTTTGAGAAGCTAGAAGAATTAGTTTAGCAGCTGACGTGTCTCGTCGTCTTTAAAAAAATGGCAAGTGTTTAGAATAGCGAAGAAAATAGTGAAATAGTGAAAAAATAAAAAAGTTGAAAAAGCGATTTTCGCTATTCCGACCAATTGCAATATTTTTTCAAAATGACGGACACGTCCATGGGCGTCCGCAGGGGGTGGGGGGCAAAAGGGGCAATGCCTCCCTCTGGCTTCTGAGAAAGAATCCCTTATTTTTCAAAACTCGTCTTTATTAAGTTTATACTAAAAAAGGGAATATTTTTAAATTTTTAATTAAATTCGCATTATAAATTGGGGTAAAAAACAGCAAGAGGGGTACATTTTTCTTTACCATCGTTTCAAAGTTGCCCCCACCCTGGAAAAAAGTCTCCGGACGCCCTTGGACACGTCGCCTAGTAAACTAATTCTCCTGGCTCCCCAAAAGAACTCAAGTCGTTCGGACTAATTTGAAACAACTTATATCGTTTTAAAGTGTGTCACAATATTTTTCTGATCCACTGTACGCGCTAAAATAAACACCAAACTTGCAGAAGATTTTCTCTTAATCGTATAATTTATTCGAGCATGAATTATCAAAAGTGTATACATGTAACTACAGGTGTGGCGGTGTCGCTACCTTGAAAACTACAAACAGTCCCGATAGCGTGCACAGAAAATAAAACTCGCGCTGTGTTGTTGATACGGCAAGCAAAACAGTGGAGGAAGTTATCACAGTATTGTGTTTCCAAAGAACAGGCGGGTACTTTTCGACACAGTGGTCGTAACTGTAATGGAAATGCGCTCGCTGGTTTAACCAGCTCTAACAAACCCTAAATACAGATAAACACCACAAAGATTATCTTAAGTCAAACGGTACTTCGCTTCGTACATAAGGGTTCACCGTCATAAAATATCGATAAGCGATGCTGCAGTAAGTATCACTCGGTTAATGAAAATATCGATGATGCTCGAAAACGGCGTGATTAATGCCCGCGCCGAAGGATAAAGTGGTGGGGCTGAGAAGCCAGTAATACAGTTCGAATGGATCACTATGAAGTCATTACCAGGGATCAATATTTGCAGTGGAAAAGATATACGAAACGAATTGTCCGCCGCTAGTCGCGCATTATTCCCAATTACGCAATGGGCGCGATCGATATTCCCAGCCGAGACAATTAAATTGCTCATAAACAGCTTCCACTCGGATCTGTCCTCACGGCGTAGAAGTTCGTTACTCGAAATCGCATGGCGACAAATAAGTACACACGTCCATACGCGGCCACGATCGATAACCATACATCGAACGGAACAAGGGAAAATCGTTTACGAGTGGTATATATATACCTACTCCGTATGTTTTCGTTCTCGAGGCGCCTGAGCTTTCATTATTTCTTGTTGCAACCGTGTCAAGTATGCAATCAGTATAGCACCACTTGGCTGCGGCGGATATCTCGTCAAATTAAAATCGCTGAATACATTTGCAAGCTAGAAGAACTGCTACCAGTTGCTTCCACGTTATTGTCGCCCATTCGTTTGTGGCTAGTGGCAATATTGTAAAGCGCAGTATCTTCTACGTACACACATACGTATATGTAGAAACACAACGCATTGGTCTCGCGCGGTCAGCTTTCGAACAGTTCCCTTTCGATCGCGAACGAGATTTTCAACGAATTAAATTGGATGATAAATACACGCCATTCAGGGGCACGCGCGAAAGGAGATCTGGGTGTAACTATCGTATTGCGAGTATGAAATTGAGCGCGTATAATAAGGCATAATACAATTATATGTAACTACGGTGCGAAGTAGGTCGGCACGTATATGTATGTATGTATGTATATGTCCGCAGCCAGCGCAGCGTTTCGATTTAGCAAACAATTTAACAGCATAGTTTTATCATCTCAACTTTTACCTAACCCGTTCCCACGGGAGTTTCATATGTACTTCCTCGCCGCCGCGAAACGTTCTACTTTAACGTCAGCTGACTGTGACCACCGATCACTGTTCCTTTCATTTTTAACGATCGATTTATGCTAGATGTCCCAGCGGCTTCGGCAACGGGTTAATAATCCCATACATAACTATACGAGAGCGCTCTACTTTGTTACCTTATGTAAGCTACAAAATCGAGGAAACCCGTCGTAAAAGTATTTATAGCCCCGTGGAATAAGTTTAATACGCAGGTTAATATCGATCCCCCCCCCCTGGCTCAAGGATACAGGTACGTTCGAGAAAAGTTTCGAGCTTCGGGAACGGTCCGCCATTTATCGCTGGTTCGTAAATGCCGATCGAAGCTGCGTCGCGTTAGAAAAATATGTTTGTATCGTTCTGGACCCGTTACCGTAGGTGTGCGCGCCGTTCACGCACGAGCACAGGCCGCCGACGATGCGGACACGGCTGGACACGTTTCGCGCAATGCCACTCCGAAACGTTGCTTTTAATTAAATACCAGCGGCCCCGGTGGAAAGACAAACCACTTTCTATTTACGATTTACGGGCCGAGTTTGCCCGATTCGATCGAGCCACTGACACAGCACGAAGGTTTCTATTTAGCGAATCTGCAGGCGCGGAGACCCGCGTATACATAGGAGCCCCGTCTGTCCACGGATGTTCGGGGTGACGCGAGTATTGTATGAACTTGGAGGAGCACCGGCAAACAAAGTCACCGCCGCGGGATTAACCTGGGTGGAAAACAGCTGTCCCCCGCGTCGAACGGGCGGCGCGATTTCTCTCGGGTTCGCGCGATGTCAACCGATCGATTCGGGTAAAACTCGATCGCTAATCGCATACCACTTTCCATTCCGCTTTAATGCGACTCGATGGGATCGATAATGAATCCTGCTGTGCGTGCACGTACGAGGCGTGCGTACAGATGTCAGGCGGAGTCGCTGCGTAACATTCAAACGTATCGAACACTTGCACGCTTATCGTTCCCTACGCCCCCCCCCTCCCCCCTCGCGCGTCCTACGCAATTAAACTTGGAATTAACGGGTGTAGGGTGCAGTATGGAAGAGAGACGGAGTCGCCATAGTTTCTTAGGGAGCACAGCCGCGCGCCGGAAGGATGAGCGGCCGGGCTAGTGGGGATATAGAAATACGCTCGCCCCACCCCTCGGCGCGAGCCCTCCTCCTCCGCTCCCCTCCTTGCCCCCTCTAAAACGTTAGCACGTCGCGCTTCGCTATCGCACGGAATCACGGACAAATCAAACATGGCGATTCAGTCGCTGTTTGCGGTGAAGGTGTACGGTTCGTAGAGCGAGAGCGGACGGTTTTCACTGGACGAGGCTGTGTTTTTAACGGTAATGAGTGCTTGTACCGTGGCGAATCCTCGGATCGTGCTGAATATTACGAATATGGAGAGCCGTGACGGCGATACGGCGATGGAGAAAGTGTCGGGCGGCATTGATGGAGTACGTGACGTGAAGGGCGTAAAAGCGGAGCCGACGCCTGTGGCGTCATCGTTGCTAGCTTCGGAACAAGTATCGCTCTCTGCCGGCGAGAACATGAACAACACCAGCCACACCAACGGGACAGCTGTAAGGATACCAGTATCGGTATTTAAAACTGCATTTAGACAGTATGGCGCGTAAAAATTTAAATTTCAAATTTCAAATAACCGTCGAGCTTGGTTGAACGATTTTTTTTTATCACCGCGTTGGTGGTTTTCTTTTATATTGTTTTAAAATTGCAGCGAATAACCGTCGATTTGAAGTATTTAGTCGGGTAAATGGATTGCAAATTTCTTTGTATTTCTGTTCCTTTCGGTGGAACGACGTATGCGCGTAATTTAAATCGATTTAGTAATTAAATATTGATTCCTCTCGTTTTTATTTCAGTGCACGAAGTCGTTAGGGAAGAGCACAGGGAAATTTGAGAGTGGGAGCGGCAGCGGAGATCAAGAGGGTGGTCAGCACGAGGATGGAATTGATATCGCTGCGAAAAAAAGAAAGACACGTAGAGGTAAACCTAAGCATAGAAAATTAAAGCCGTATTTGAAGCAACAGCTGACGTACCAGCAACAGTTGAGATTTAGATCTAGAGGTCGGTTAGCAAAGACTGGTAGGCAACCGCCAGCGCCGTATAACACTACGCAGTTTCTAATGAACGATCACAGTGACCTCCCAGATCTCGATCAGAAGCTTTCCGAGGCCGTATCATCAGAAATACCCGCTACGTTTCAGAAACCGTCAGCCCCGTCTCGTACGCGGGATTCTAGTTTCAGCGTCGACTCAGACGAGGATTATTTCTACTCGTCACCGGAGGACGAGGAGGAATTCTTAACAAAAGAATTCTCGAGCGCGTATGAGGATCTCCATGCCGAGAGGCTGGGCACGCTGAGCAAATCAGAACTGATACAGGAGTATCTGCAGTTAGAGGCCAAAGTAGATTTACTCACGAAACGGCTGCGCGGCAAGAACTTCCACCAGACGGAAGAGCGAGATATAGAGAGCAAGAGTAGCAGTAGCACGGATTCAGAATCGGCGAAGAAGCTGAAGATCTGCCAACAGCGGATCGACGATCTGACACAGCAGAATGAACAGCTGAGGCAAGAGAACGAGTCGCTGAGGGCTCAGAGGCACGGCAGCCCGGTTTCGAGCGTCGACAGTGAAAGCGACAGCGATAGCACGAGCAACGAGAACAGAAGCAGATGCAATTGCCCCCTATCGAATTCCAGTTCGTCGCCGGAGCACGTGGGATACGCTTCCAGGCACGGAAGTAGTCAGAGCGAAAAGAATTCGGCGTCTAATACCGACAGTACAAGCGATAGTTGTGATACTAGCTCGAGTTAGAGATCTAAGGAGTCCGTGGTCCTGTTTACTATTTCCACTGGCCGTGTAATTATTCAAGAAATCGATGGCCCGCCCCCCGCCCCCCCCCCCGCATAAATTATAAAGAGCTGTTTTTATATTGAAAGTCTATTCAATGTTTCGAATGCCAACGTACAAGTCATGTTAAATATGTTATTGGCCCTTGCGTGTTTGCTTTAATCCTACCGATCTAATAAGCGCGAGACTGGTTCGAATCAACTCCATTGCGCTTTAGCAACAATCCTCTTCCTGATGTCGGATACACAGCCCCCAGACTATTCTGGAGTAACGCTCTTACGATTTACTTCCCATGTTTCTTTTAAGACTGTTTCGTGTAAGAAATTTCAGCGTGTAACGAAGTAAGCAAATATATAACCACTCTTACGGGAGAGACAGGCTATATTGTTACTTGCTCGATAGAATGCTGCGATAAGCCCATTTGCACCTGCGGTATACATTCTATAATTTATTTCCTCTCTGTTTCGATACTGATTATAATGCGGTCGAGCTCTAATTTCTTCTTTTCGATGAACTGCCATTTAAGGAGACGACGTGTTTTGAAATTTGCGTTCGACAGACCATCAGCTAATGAATTTTAAAATGTCCATCTAGACGCAATAAAACGCTACCCACTCTAATGTTAAACATTTATCTAATTTATATCCTACGAGTTTAAACGTTATTATTGTACAATTGTATAGATCTACGGTGTAAGATTAGATGTTAGTTTATGGTCTGAATATGTAATGTACTAAAGTATTTCGCACTTTAAATTTTTAATAAACTTCAAGTTCTTCTTTCATTCATTATGACCATTCTCCTGGGAATTCATGCGCGAAGAGAGAAGCTGCATTTAAGGATCTTTTACCACGCGAATGTGATGTACGATTGCGTGACTGTTCTAGTAGAACCCCTTTTAGACTGAAGATATCTCTCTGAAATTGAATAAAAAGCATCTCCGATGTCGTCAGTTGTGTTGTAAAGCTTGTATAGTATTGATTTCTTTAATTAAGGGGGAACACCACTGTGAAAGTTGAAAAATTTCGATTTTTTTCTCTGTCTTGATGTTAAACTCTTCAAAAAAACTCTGAAAATTTCAAGTCGATATTCGAAGAATTTACGAAGGTACAGTGCATTTTGTGAAACGCATCACGGTTACAAACGCATTACAATTCGAACTTTAAACGCGATTTTCTCGAAACGACATTTTTCTAACTGATCGAATCAATAACTCTGTCAATTTTTATACGATCGACTTGAAATTTTGGCAGGATCTTTAAAACAAGATTATCTTCAGTAATGCGTACCGATTTTTTGATCGAAAACATATTTTTTGAAAAACTCCATTTTATGCGGATTTTCGAAACTGTCTTTTAAAGCGCACCATTTTTACAAAAATAATTTTTGTAAAAAATCGGTACGCGTAACGGAAACTACACTCATATAAATTATATTTAAAAAAAATCGATTTGAGAGTGTCGTTCCAAAGATACCATTTCGATAAGCGATCCATATTTTCTTGTGGGGGGTCTAGAAGATTAACTGTACCTATATAAAAATCTATGCATGTTTTCCTATTCATTTTTTTATAGTCTCTTAAGACATTGCACTAATGATAGGTAATAAAAATTTTATATGCAAACTGTAAGTTATTCCTAAAAAAAATCTTAAACATGGGCTCATTTTTCCGGCCGTCACAGTGGTGTTCCCCCTTAAAGGATGCGATAAGAAGAAACTGTGTTTCCCTTGTACATTAATTACGAGCCACATGAATGTATAATAGCATAGAATTTCACGTATTTTGTAAATTTCTTGAATATCATTTTTTATCTACTTAAATATTAAACGATAATGTTCGTCCGATTATTAATCAATCCATGTTGAACCCGTTTATTCGCGCTCGTCGTGAACCAGGCTTAAGCCTCCGCGAAACGCTGCCAACTTCGTGGCGCGTGAAATTGAAAAGCACGCAAGGCCAGCGTTTGGTCGTATTGCTCTTGGCTTGTTTAACAAATATATAAAAGCTGCTCGGGTAAAATAGTATGAAAGCAATGTCTCATCATTACGTAGTGACGGCACACAAGCCCACGGCTGTCACCGCGTGCGTAACAGGTATGGAAACAGTTCCTCGCGGAGCGCAATATCATCAGGACGATAAACAATCATTTTCGTTTTATCAATCAAGGTAATTTCACCTCGCCGACAGACCTGAACCTCATTCTAGCGAAGAATGTTCGATTGGAAATTTATCTCGTCACCCCCGAAGGCTTAAGGCCACTCAAAGAAGTTGGAATTTACGGGAAGATCGCAGTGGTGAAATTTTTTCGACCGCCGGTAAGGTTATGCCAGTACCCTTGCTCCGAGATTTTTACGGTGCCCCTTACATGCTCGTGTTCGTTTCCGTGCCCTCGAATCCTTATTTCCAATACCTTTGCTAAGAGTAATGGAACTCTATTAATTATGATAAGTCCGTTAGTATTAATTTCATGGGTGGAGAGACCTTGGCACACGAAACTAACGGTTGACAGTGTGGTGGCACCTTTAAGATCGTAAGTCGGCGCGTGATTATCAAAGCGTAATCTTTCCACAGCACGAGAAGAAGGATCTTCTGTTTCTATTGACCACGCGTTACAATGCCATGATCCTGGAATGCATCGGAGAAGGAGAAGACATAGAAGTTATAACGAAGGCTCACGGGAACGTTGCGGACCGGATTGGGAAGGCTTCCGAGACAGGGATCAAAGCTGTGATCGATCCCAAGGCGCGTGTAATCGGCCTTCGATTGTATGATGGCCTTTTCAAGATCATACCCCTCGACAAGGACAATCCGGAGCTAAAAGCGTCTTCGATTCGCATGGACGAGCAGCAGGTCCAAGATGTGAATTTCCTTCACGGATGTGCTAATCCCACGTTGATCCTGATTCATCAAGATATCAATGGCAGGCACGTGAAGACTCACGAGATCTCTCTGCGGGAGAAAGAGTTTGTCAAGATACCTTGGAGGCAGGATAATGTGGAGCGCGAGGCTATGATGGTCATCCCTGTGCCTTCCCCGATCTGCGGGGCGATAATAATAGGGCAGGAGAGCATATTGTACCACGACGGGACCACGTACGTCGCCGTCGTGCCTCCGATTATTAAACAGAGCACGATCACGTGCTACGCTAAGGTCGATAACCAAGGGCTGAGGTATTTATTAGGCGACATGGCTGGGCATTTGTTCATGCTGTTCTTGGAGCAGGAAAAGAAGTCGGACGGTACGCAAGTAGTGAAAGACTTGAAGGTGGAACTGTTGGGAGAGATCAGCATACCGGAATGCATTACTTACTTGGATAATGGAGTGATATTCGTCGGCAGTCGTCTCGGTGATTCGCAGTTAATTAAATTGATCACTAAAGCGGACGAGAACGGTTCGTACTGCGTTCCGATGGAGACGTTCACCAATTTGGCGCCGATTGTGGACATGGCTGTGGTTGACCTCGAGAGACAGGGTCAGGGACAAATGGTCACGTGCTCCGGAGCATTCAAAGAAGGTTCGCTGAGGATTATTAGAAACGGGATTGGTATCGAGGAGCACGCGAGTATAGATTTGCCAGGCATCAAGGGCATGTGGGCGCTGAAAGTTGGCGGCGGGAATTTCGACAACACATTGGTATTATCTTTCGTCGGACAGACCAGAATTTTAACATTGAACGGGGAAGAAGTGGAGGAAACAGATATCCCGGGCTTCGTTGCAGACGAGCAAACTTTCCACACCGGGAACGTCACGAACGATTTATTTATTCAAATAACACCGACGTCCGCGAGGCTGATATCGCACGAAACGAAGACTGTAGTCTCTGAATGGGAGCCGGAGAATAAACGAACGATCAGCGTGGTTGCTTGCAACGGCACCCAAGTACTCTGCGCTACTGGAAACGATCTGTTCTATATGGAGATCTCCGGTGGACAGATCGTAGCGAAAGGATTCGCCACGTTGCAGTACGAAGTAGCTTGTTTAGATATATCCCCGTTGGATGGTAACACCGAAGCGAAACTTACCGCGGTAGGCTTGTGGACGGACATATCCGTTCGCATATTAACTCTACCCGCTCTGGAAGAAATTAACAAAGAGCTGCTCGGCGGAGAGATTATACCTAGATCCATTTTAATGACCTGCTTCGAAGGTAACACGTACCTCCTCTGCGCCCTCGGAGATGGGAGTATGTATTACTTCACTCTGCACAAGCAGACCGGCATGCTCTCCGATAAAAAGAAAGTCACATTAGGCACGCAACCGACTGTTCTAAGGACTTTCAGATCATTATCTACTACCAATGTCTTTGCATGCTCCGACAGGCCCACTGTGATCTACTCGTCGAATCACAAGCTGGTGTTCAGCAACGTTAACTTGAAAGAGGTGAATCACATGTGCTCTCTGAACGCCGAGTCGTACCCGGACAGTTTAGCATTGGCCACAGACAGTACCGTGACGATCGGAACGATCGATGAAATACAGAAGCTGCACATCCGCACCGTTCCTCTCGGGGAGTCGCCCAGGCGAATCGCTTACCAAGAGACCTCGCAAACGTTTGGAGTCATAACGATGCGCGTCGACATTCAAGACAGTAGCGGCGTCAGCATTGTCAGGCATTCGGCGTCCACGCAGGCAGCTTCTACGTCCAGCAGCAGTCACATCGCATCGCATAATAAACCCACAGGGCACACAGCTAGCGACATCGGCCAAGAGATCGAAGTGCACAATTTACTCATCATAGATCAACATACTTTCGAAGTGTTGCACGCGCACATGTTAATGCCCACCGAGTATGCCTTGTCCTTGGTATCGACGAAGCTCGGCGAAGATCCTACCTCGTACTACGTGGTCGGGACCGCGCTGATTAATCCGGACGAAACCGAGCCGAAGATGGGCAGAATACTTTTGTATCATTGGAACGACGGGAAGCTAACGCAAGTCGCCGAAAAGGAGATCAAAGGATCGTGTTACTCTTTAGTCGAATTTAATGGGAAGCTCCTTGCTAGTATTAACAGTACTGTTCGCCTGTTCGAATGGACCGCGGAGAAAGAGCTCAGGCTGGAGTGCAGTCATTTCAATAATATTATCGCTCTTTACTTGAAAACGAAAGGAGATTTCGTTTTGGTCGGGGACCTCATGAGGTCCCTTACGCTGCTGCAGTACAAAACAATGGAGGGCAGCTTCGAGGAGATAGCTAGGGATTACAATCCGAATTGGATGACTGCCGTAGAAATTTTAGATGATGACACTTTCTTAGGTGCTGAGAATTGCTTTAATCTGTTTGTCTGTCAGAAGGACAGGTAAGCATGGCATACGATATACGCTCTCCTTTGCGCTTACACAGCGAGAGATTAAAGCTCGTGATTTTTTTTCCAGCGCTGCGACCTCGGAGGACGAGAGGCAACAGATGCAGGAAGTCGGACAGTTCCATTTGGGCGATATGGTGAATGTTTTCCGGCACGGCTCGTTGGTGATGCAAAATTTAGGTGAATCCAGCACACCTACGCAGGGCTGCGTGCTATTCGGAACGGTCAGCGGCGCGATCGGCTTGGTCACGCAGATTCCATTCACGTTCTACGAGTTCCTGCAGAATCTTGAGGACAGATTAACGAGCGTGATAAAGAGCGTTGGCAAAATAGAGCACAACTTCTGGCGAAGTTTCAATACCGAATTGAAAATCGAACAGTGCGAGGGTTTCATTGATGGAGATCTAATCGAAAGTTTCCTTGACTTGAGTCCTGATAAAATGGCAGAGGTTTCGTTGGGTCTTATGGTAAATACATTTCTGTTACTTGAATCTCTGTGTGGTATCTTGCCTGTTGTCATCCTTTTGTTTCCGTTTTCATAGATCGATGATGGTAGCGGCATGAAAAAAGAGGCAACGGTAGACGATCTTGTAAAAATAGTGGAAGACCTTACAAGAATACATTAAACATGCACGTTTCGCTGATTTGTATAGTTTATTACATTTTGAGGAGCTGGCGGATGGGTTGATAGGAAAGGTCTTAAATAATTGGGAAAAGAAACTTAAGAAATGTACATACAGTTACCTATTTAACAATAACGGTGCAAGAAAGCAAGAAGGTGTATCTTTTCATTTCTTTCTTTCTTTGTTTTTGTGAAAATTCTTTCCATTGACGTACACCTGTACTCTTGTACTTCGATTCATGTTAAATTATTATAATAGTTCGCTTCAATTACTTGTACATGTCGAAGTGAAAGTTGGTCAAAATGTTTCTGAACTTGTCTTAAGGGGGGAGCACCTGTTTAGGACGCTAGGAATAAGGTGATTATTGGGAATTTTTTTCTAAGAAACTGTTAAGCGGATCTTTTCTAAACTTTCGGGGTTTCGGGGTAATTTTTACGTTACAAAGTGTTCGGTAGAAATGAAGATATATGAACACGATCGTTAGGACCCATTTCTTCCCTGAAATAAAAAAAACCAAGGATTTTCTTATATCTAGTATAATTACATTGTCGATGAACCTAACAAACGAAAAAAAAAGTTAAAAGTTGGCAAATTGGTGGGACTTGAAAGAAAAATTTACGATTCTGCCCCAAGACATTTTGAACTATTTATGGGAAAAGAGTTGTTCAATTCAATTTATTTATCAATGTCTTAGGTGCATCGACAATGTAAATATACTAGAAATAAGAAAATCCTTGTCATTTTTATTTCAGGGATGAAATGGGACCACCAATACAATCGCCAATTTGCAACTCCAGCGTGCGAGTTCCACCGAACACTTTGTAACGTAAAAATTAATTTCTATTGTTTGAATGTGAAACTAAAATACCCTGAAAGTTTGGAAAAGACCCGCTTAAGAATCACCTTATTCCTAGCTTCCTAAATATGGCTCCCCCTTAAGAGCACGTCTCCTTTTCGATCAGTCTACTTTTAATGTGTATATCTATTATCTATCCTAGCATCCTACTATTCGCGAATTCGGATTGATATAAATATTTAACGACCGTCAATTATAATCGCCACATGCTATTTATTTCGAAGGAATTCAGAAACCGTTCGATCAACGATCGTGCTGATTATCGTGACAGCTGCTTTTCCCGAAATGTCTCGTAGGCATGTTAAAGCCTGCATAAATTAGTAACATCGGGTCACACGGAAATGGAGAAGCGCGTACGCTCAGTGTTAAACATCGAATTTCGCGTCTGACGGTATTTCCACAGTAGAGCGTAACGCGCATAAATCACCCGATAAAAGCTAATAATGAATTATTTTAAGGGAATGTCAATGTTAGCTATTAAACGAAGTCATCCGTAGAACCTTTATATCTTTGTGAGATTGAGTGTAAATAATAAAAGGAAATGTCCGTTTTCAGGTAGAATTATTTCATGTCGTGTACTAATTCTGTTTGCTTGCACTGATTGCAGATTTTAACGTGGCTGGGTCGAACAGCCAGTCCCTTAATTCTTCGACACCTTGACCGGTCATTCCGCTAGTTTCGAATATAGCCAGTTCCTGGGTAACTTCCTTTTTCAAGCGCGAGTATTGAAGCATCAGCAACGCTTCGTTGCGCATCTGGCGATAAGAAATGTCCATTTTGTTCAGCGTTAACGCGACTTTAATATTTCGCAATCTAGGATCGACTAGCAGAGAGTACAGTAGCACCGCAGCTGCGCTTATTTGGCAAAGATTGCTGGTGTCCACTACGTAAATGATTTTCCCGATCTAAACATCACGCTCGTTAATGATAATCCAAGACATCATTAGACATATAAGGTTTATATATTTATTATCGGAGTGTCCTTCGGTAAAGCTCACCTTGTCGAAATAGTGTTTCCATATTGGCGCCATACTGCCACCAATCTCCTTGACAATCGTGTCGAATTCGCCGGCGCCGTTTTTTACCAGGAACATATTCACACCGTTGGTGGAGACGGTTTGAGTGGCATCGTCTATCTCGTCGCCTTGCAACCGTTTCATCAGAAAGGTTTTGCCAGATTTAGCAGGGCCCAGGCAAAGGCACATCCTCGGGCGCTTTATTATATACTCTTGTAAATTGATAATGAATTTAACGTGTATGGGTACAAAGGTTTATTGATTTAACAGATACGTCTCTCTAGCGAATACATACAATTTATCTGATACATCAATATCGATCGGTTACTTCGTTATAACAAGATTGAAATAAACTTTTAAATAACAATAAAACAACGTTCAGAGATGAGATTTATATATTGAAAAATAATAAAATAAAAACCGTAGAGTATAATTTCGTAGTGCTTAACTTAGTTAGAGGGTAAAGCGTATAACAATCAGTTTACGGACCTCGGCTCTCCCATTAAACCGTTCGCAACAGTCGCACAATTCCAATATACAAACTCTTCCTCTTTCTCTCTTTTTTTTCTTTTTGTTGTTTCAAACTCTGCATACAACACCGCTATCGCTAATTCACATAGAAAATCGTGTTCCGAAGAAACAAATGCTAACAAACGTTGTCACAGACGTGGAAACAATGTTTTATTGTTACACGTAACAAATACTAGATACACAGTGAACTTATACACAATATGTAACGTAGCATGATCATTGGTTGTCTTGTTGTATGTGAATGATTGCATAATTCTATAAGTACAATGTGTATTGGATGTAATGGTACATGTCAGAGACAAACTACACAGCAAAATACGGAATTTCACACAATTCCTTTATATTTCTTACTTCTTTTTTTTTTGTTTCTCGTTAAAAAATTGTACATTTCCCTACAATGTATAATATAGACACGTTGCCTTAACATATACATTGCATCACAATCACATTTTAAGGTCTTTTTGTTCACAATATCGGCAGAAACACATCTCTTTCTTTCGCTTAACAATCGAGAAAAGTAGTGTCAACATTTAACACACATCTTTCCCTGAACAAACAGCTAAGTGAGAATTATGATACAATACAGAGAAAATAACGTATGCGAATTTCAAGGCAACACATGTAAAGTTAACGATTTTTAGAGAAAAAATAACTGAAAAGGGGAAATTAATTGTTCACCGATGGCGAAACGAAAGCAACGTAGAAATAGGCTTTATAAATTTCTGACTTTTCAACAGTTTATTATTTGGAAAGATGCACACTTCGAGTGGAGAGATATGCATTCTATCGGTTGGGCACAAAAACGCTGTCCTTAAGTATGTTATCGAAACAGGTATTCCCATAATTGGCTGGCATTAAACGCATCGATCCTTTGCACTCTCCAAATGAACTATGAAAAATTGTCAACCATCTACGCAAATATAATAGAAAACAACAGACTCGATTAATTAATCCTAGCGCTTATGGTTTACGGTGTCACTATTCAAGAATTATGAAGTAGTTTACGTTAAAATAACATGTTAGGGGTACCCTCCGAATGTACATGCAAGGTAGAAAATAACAACGTAACAAGTGCGAAGGCTCAGAAATATCTGGAACGACGGAGGGTGCATTCTGTAGTCGTATTTTGCATTAAAGGGTACCAAAACAGAAACATTCTGCAACGCGCACAAGGCACAGGAGGTTTGCCCTCGGTAGCGCGAGTCGATAAAATGGAATAAAGATCTTTCTATAGTTCTTTTATAGACAAGAATCTAGCACGATCCTCGTGGTGTATTTGTGTAAATATTTCGATCTTATCGCGATACCAATAATTTAATTTATCTAATTCTCTGTACAAACGTATTTATATTGTTTATGTGCATTTCATCCGTAAATAAGATTATGTATACGTATATTACAAATCAAGTCCTCTGAATCTGTACAGTCGTTTCGTAGAAGGTCATTGTAGACAGGGTGTACTCCGAAGCAATTCGACAGCCTCTCTTGGGAGCACGACTAGACTAGGATGTGTTCAGTTTGAGCCTGGTTCGCCAACTAGAGCAAAGCTCGCACTTGACCAGACATTTGCCAGGACTGCAAACGTTTATCTTTACTGCCAGCAATGATCTGGGGAAGAGTAAACGTTGAGTAAATGTTTTATCGCTCTCACGTCCCGAATAGTCAATGCGATCGTTTGAACATTATTACGCTGCTTAAGGACACTAGCTCACCGTACCTTATTGTCTATAACTTCCATGCTTAGTAACATATTCCCAGGTCCAGGTATGCTACAGACAAGTCGACGATCCTACCAAATTATTTCAACATTACCACCTTTTCTTACAAACGTGTCTCTTAAGGGGACTAGGCAGTCGAAAAGTCGATTTTTTATTCTTTATCTCGAACTTTTACGGACCACATCAGAGGTTTGAACCGAATTCGTTTGCAATCAGGAAGAAATGAAGAGAAACAAATATTCGAGAAAAACGCCTTTAAAGTTTCTGGGCAAAGGCGACGCTATAGGTTGCCGCTTGACGTTTTTAACTGCCAAATCAACAATTTTATAAATTTTACTATAAACCAAGCGGCGTTTTATTCAGAAAAGATAGCACTTTCGGAAAATGCAATTAAAAAAAGACAATTGTTCAACTGCCCAGTCTACTTAAGTCTAAGTGAATTTGGTATCAACCTTTGTATTAAATACGTAAATATTCCCATCGTAGCAACCAGCGAATAATAGTTTCTTGAACAGTCGCATACACACGATTCCCACGCCAGCATCGTACTGCATCATTTGTTCTCCATTCTGCGAGAGAGAAATGCAACGGAGAATGATTATTCTGCATACTATAACGGAGCTGCGTTTATCGTGCATGTCTCTACGAACCGTGAAGTCAAAGACAAGTATGGATGTGCTGCTGGTGCCGCAATAAATCAGATTATGATCACGCATCAGACTATACACTGTGTGGCTTTTTTGGCCGCAAATCGTACGAAGAAATAGGCCGCTCTGAGCATCTCGTATAGTTATCGGCTGGCTACGCGACGCTACGATAAGAACTCTTCGTGGACCCTCGTTAGTTGCTTTTAAAGCCAGCACAGATTTGTCGGAGAACTGTATGCTGTTCGCTTTGATTGCGCCCGTCTGAAACATTAATCGGGTGATACAGAAGTTCGTGCAGGGTGAGAGTAAGTGATTTATAAAATTTTCTAACAAACCTTGACATGGTAGCGTGACACGTGGCCTGACTTAGTACCGATGAAGATCGTTCCCCAAGCTTCGTCCATGCACTGTATTGGACTGCCTACATCCGCTGTGTCCCTTATTTGCAGTCCGGTCTAATAACATCCGTTTATAATGTACAATGTTACACAGGTCGATCCTCGCGTGCAACGTAGACACCATGTTTTACTTACCATAACATTGTAACAGCGCAGAGTCCCGTCCAACGAACCGGAGAACATCCACTCTTTGTTAATATCCGTGCCACTTGTATTGAACACGTATAAACAAGTTACCGCTGCCTTATGGCCCTTATAGATGTTTAATATCCCATTAGAAGCTTGACTGTATCTATATATTCTGCCATCTTCGCTTGCGGCTAGAAACGAATTTTCAAAAACCTGAAAGACAGATATTTGTTCTTGTAATTTATCTATCGAGCGTGAGACAATCTCTCGAAACGTTGCAGTCAGAAAACTATTATCTCTTTAACATTATTCCATTCCTGCATGGTGCAAATGCCGCGCAATCAGATGCAAACAGCAAATAGTTCTCTATCGAGGAACCGAAGGCAACTGTAGGTAGGCAGCTAGAGGTAAAGGAGAATAATGACTAAAGCTCTGAAACTAGAAATTTTGGTGATTTTATTAATACTATTCCTACGTGTTTGTACACATATGACAGTTGCTGAAACTTTGCGTAAAGTATAAAACTTAAAATAAATATATACTGAAGTACCGTATATGTCACAGCATTGTAGTACATTCTATAGGAATCATAAGTTTGCATGATGCACTCCTCTTCCCGTTAATAGCGTATCAATCTTTAGCTTTGTGTTATACTATTTAACGATCAAAAAAATATAAAAAATATATAAAAGGAAAAGAAAGAAGACAAGACAGCGCATTGCGAGATTTGCCCAGTCAAGAAAGAAACAGCGATAATCATGCATCCCTTTAACACTTTCGTTTCTTTCTTCTGCTACAACGCTGTCGGCCCTTTACCTTAATATCTAAAATAGGACCTTTGTGGACTGTGTACTGCGTCCTCGGTTGTTCCTTGTCGTCCTTTGTCTCTATCACAGTCAATGTTGATCCAGAATCATTATGATGTTGACTCTTGGTAACTATAGTCTTCTCCTCCACGATCTCGACGTCCGGCTTCTCGCACTCCTGCGAGATATCTACAAGAACTTGCTCCTTTGTTAGAACTGGCATTACTTCTCTTTCGGGGTCTGTACACTTTTCCCCGTCAGTGGCAGGTATGCTCGTCACCGCGGATTTCGGTACTCCCCCAATTTTCGCGGTACCGACTTCGTCGCTAACCGATTGCGCCGCTTCCTCGGCCTTTTTAACCACCTTCGACGCCTGGCTTTGCGAGGCTTCGGTTGTCGGCGTCGCTCGTTTCGCACTGGCGCACGACAAGTCTTTGGCTGGCGTTGATTGCACAGGGCTCGCGGCGGATAGGTGGTCCAGCTGCTGGCCCGAGTTAGGATACACGTACGGATTTATCGTGGAAATTCCGTATTTCTTTAACTCGTTAGGATTCACGTTCGGCTTCAAGATCGTGTGCTTACTGTCCACCAATCTCACTTGGCAATTCATAATTGTTGGCACCGTCTGCTGCTTGCACCGTTTCGCGTCTCGCGGCAACTCGTCGCCCGCGAGCGACTGACTTGGAAGAATATCTAGCTCCGGGGGTATGCACCGTTTCCTGCTGATTGTTTTCTGGACACTACGATTCTTCTTAAGATTCGCCGTGCTCTCAGCCTCTTCGTTACCTGACGACGGTTGCGTGGGCGATACATTCAGGAACTGTATCTGAGCATTCTTCTCCGGATGTTCCTGCTCGGTGCTCTGAACACTCGCGTCGACTTCGACTTTTATCCGCTTCGTCATTTCTTCCGTATACCTGGAACTTCGCCTGAGGGGCGTTCTACTGCTCCCTCTCTTGCGCTTAGCCGTTCTCTTAACCCCTGATTCTTCGCTCTTCAACGACGAAGTGTTCTCGGATAGGGAAGAAGTGGACGTGCGATGGCGACTGCTCTCCTCGCTTGAAGATTTGTTGGATCGCTCGGACTCTCTTCTCCTCTGAGAGCCTCTATGCTCCTTGGCACGTAAGAGGCATTCCTCTTTCAGAACGTCGTAGAACTTCTCGGAATTATCATCCGCGTTGTCTTTCTCGAATTGGGCCTGCTGTTTCGGCAAAGTATCTTTTGAAGATTCTTCGTTCACGTCTCCCGCCTCGATGCTAGAATTCTCATTCGAGTTACATATAGTAATCTCACTTGCGGTCCCCACACTTTTAGAACTGTGCGGCTCGTTCGAATTGTCCGGATCCTTATCAAAATTCTCGGATACTATCGCGTCGGGTGATACACTTTTCTCCGCGTTAACAGCTTCCTCTTGCAGATCAAGCTCCTTATTCCTCTCATCGGCGGCTTCTTCTTCAACTTTCTCCGAGTCCACATTTATTTCTGGAATGTCTAAAATATTTTGATCATTGTATACGCTACATATACTCGATTCCATAACACACATCTCTGAACTTTCTACGGGGGTCGCCGCCCGACTAGTCTCAGCATTGTTACTCTCCGCAACTTCTTGCGCGAATGGTTCCAACACACTCTCGTCGATATTCACAGCCGTTCCGAGTAAATCCTCTATGCTCTGCGGCTCGTTGGTTACGCCGTCTTTTGGAACCTGCTCTTCGCTACCTGATAAATCATTATCATGGGATGCATTAGGACAAGGCGTTGTGAACTGTAAATCATTACTCACGTCGTCTTTACCATCACTGGAAATTGTACCTTTAGAATCGATAGGTGACTCGTTGCAAACTTCTTCGATATCCTGCGATACAGATGGTGGTACTGCTGTTCGCTCCTCTTTTTCTATCGGCTTTTGTTCAGAGTTCGATTCTGGATCGTTCACTTGCTCCTGGTTCCCCGATGTAATCCGATCGACGTCAGGCACGTTACTCCGACTATCTCCGCTCGGCGATTGTCTCTCCGATCGCTTCAAATAAAGGTCTCTAGTCCTGTTCTCCGCCACAGCGTTTATTACCTCGTCCACATTCTTCCAAAGCTGTTGCTCGTCTTTCGATCTCTCCACTTGCTGGTCCCCGGGACCTTGGGACTTCTTCTTCGCGTGGACCTTTTTAGAATATAGCGCGGATAACGGTAGCTCCTCCTCCTCAGGTGTCAAAATCTTCACGGGTTGCGATGCACTCAGCATTTTCTTTCTTCTCCTCCTTCGCGACTCGGTTCTCACTCTACGCGTTTTCGCTAGCTCTTTCCTGTAAGTTTCTTCTAAAAGCGCAAGGCCAGTGGTAGGTTTCTTTTGATCATCTATGCTTGAATTCTGAAGAAGGGAGTCCCAAGTACTGTCATCCGAATATATAGATGATCTTTCCGGCGTTCTGTTCTCCGGTGCTTTTATCGTCGAACTAGCGGTGTCCGTATCGTTCAACGCTTCTATTGTACTTTCGTTCTCTTTCGGCGAAACGTTCTCGCCACTGTTCACCGGTGTTTTCAATTTAACGGGCTCGTCTGACGGGACTCGAGGTTCTGGTAGTTTGATAGCTTTTTCGTTTACTTCATTGCTCGGTGTCTCTGTCTTATCGGTGCACGTTGAGTCTTCTTTATCGATCCGAGGAGGTGTCTCGCTTGATTCCTCCGGAAGTTTAACTTCGCTGGTCGAAACCTGCACGCAGGTTTGTTCCGTTGCCTTCTGCTTTGAGCTAGCTTTCTTCAATATCGACTTCACCGCGTCGCTAGTCTGTTTCTCTTCCGTAACTGCCTCTGACGATGTATCGTTAATAGAATCATGCGGCTCTTTCCATTTAATCGCCCATTTCGGTCTCTTTTTCTTTCTGGAACTTGAAGATTTGGCGTCCCCCGAATGGCACGCGGCTTCCTCGTTGTCAGAGCTACGAGTTAGAGTAGAATTTGCTTTCTTCTCGGCGTGATGCTCGTGTTTAGACACCTTGGACTTGCTCGACTGTGCGGGGTTAGCAGCGCTGTCTTTTGAACACGCACTTTCTCCGGTCGTTTTGGCACATTGATTGGTTACAGGACTAGCTTCAATGTTTTGAATCAACTGTGACATTAACGCAGACGGAGTTCGCGGCCTGACCACCACCGTCTCCGCCTCTTTGCTCTCGTGCACTGTATTGTTTTGTGGCAGATCTTTGTCGATCGGCAGAGCGTTGTTCGTCAGCATGTCGTACAGAGTCATCTTCTCTGCCATCAGTTTGTGGACCTCAACGTCGATCTCTATCATTCTGGCGATGATAGCTTCCTTCGTGCTTGGGTACTTGACTTTCACAGTGTCGGACTGCACTGCTTCCTCCACCAGATTCTTCGGGACGCTGTGCCTCTTATGCTCCTTGTGCTTCATTTTCGATTTACTCTTTATCTTGTGTAACGCTTCGTCTTCCCGCTTCTGATGCGATTTGCTGGAAGTCCTGTGCCTTTTCTCGCTGTGATGATGGTGCGGCCTCTTCTTCTCATCGGTGGAACTAGAAGGAGCATGTTTATCAATGGCTGTTTTCGCTTCAGTGGTTACAATTACTTTACTTCCAACGCTATCATCCACATTCTTCTCACTTCCCTTCTCACAGTTGTCTGCTTCTTTATTTGGCTCAGCCGATTCGGCTTTTGTCTCAGGCGGTGGCGCAGCATCTGCAGGCAAGCTATCCATTGACTTTCCTGAGGCAGTTTCGATGGGAACACTTGGCTTTGTTGGTGTTTCGGGACGCACAGTCTCTGAAGCTTCGGGGTGCACAGTTTCTGGAGCTTCGGGTTGCACAATCTCTGAAGATTCGGGTTGCACAGTCTCCGAAGAGTCGGGTTGCACAGTCTCTAAAGCTACGGGTTGCACAGTTTCTGGGCTTTCGGGGCTATGCAGTAAAGGAAGACTCCCTTGTTCTTGTTCAGTCTCTACAACGTCTGTAGACGATGCTTGGGACACTGGTCCCCGGGGAACATCCTTCACGAATGGCACATCTGTTGGCGAAGATTCCGTGGAAACTTCTGGCGCTGCATCTTTCGGCGTTGTGTCTGTTGATTTAGAATTCTGCGATGCCTCTGAACTCGGTTCGATATTTGGCTCGGATGAAATTATATTCGTTTCCTGTTTATCAGTATGGGTAATTAATTCTGTTGAAAGCATGATGCCTGTTGCGTTGTAATTTCTCTCGTGTTCTTTGGTGTCACCAGGTGTTGCGTTATCTTTGTCAAAGACTTCCGACAGCTCCTTGAAATCTATTGCGTTGAAGTTGGACGACTGGATATTATCCACAAAACCCTCCTCTTCCTGTATGTGTTTACTTGAAAATATATCCGCGTCCCTCGCCATGCAATCCTCCAGATCCAAACCGAAGGCGCTTAGTTTCTCCAATGATTTTCCATCCGCGTCGTCTATATACTCGTCCAACACAACGAATGGTTCGCCGTCCTCGCCGAACGTGTCCTGGCTATCTAGATTAATTACACGCGAAACGGTCTGCTCCATATCGCTGTGATAAACCTGAGACTCTTTCGCCGTATCTGTATTTTCTGTCTCCATTACTTCCGCGTCAGCTTCGACGTTACACAGCGGGTCGAAACTGTCAGGGATTGTTTTGTCGACATCACTTTCACTGTTACTTTCTTCCTCCTCTGTTAACTTGCAAGCCGGCACTGCTTCATCGGTTTCTTTCATTTCGATGGAGAAATTCTCATCATCTTTATCACTCCCTACTGCCTTTATACTCGATTCGTCATTGCTACACGATTCTAACTGCTGCTCGCAGTTCTCCGTTACACCCTCTTCGGTATCTACGTGATTCGTGACTATATCTGCTATCTTTGTTGCCTGATTAACTTCATCTTCGACGGATTCTGCAACGAAACCTATGAATGGACTCCCAACGCTGTCAGGTGATCTTAGTTCAGATTCTTCTTTCTTGTTTTCTTTTGTTTCCGTATTCACACTGTTCTTATCGACAACTTCTGTTTTCATTTCTGTATGTGGAGTGGGGGAAATATCGGCAACAGTATTTTCCAGAATTTCTTTGTCGTCCAAGGGAATATCTTCTTCCACGGAATATGGTTCATGCTTCACTTGAGGAAGATCTGCGGTTGAGACTGGTGTGTCTTCCACAGGTTTATCCTCTGCAAATTTATTCTCCACAGATTTATTCTCCACTAATTTATCCTCTGCAAGTTTATCCTCCACAGGTTTATCGTCCACAGGTTTATCATCCATAGGTTCATCCTCCACAGGTTCAGCCTCCGCAGGTTTATCCTCCACAGGTTTAACCTCCATAAATTTATCTTCCACAAATTTATCCTCCGCAGGCTTATCTTCCACAGGTTTATTCTGCATAAATGTATCTTCCACAAATTTATCCTCGACAGCGGACTCTTCAATGGGAACTGGTGAAGTTTGATTAAAGAGTGCCACGTCTTTCTCGGTATCCTGCTCTTTATCTGACTTCTCAGTAGATACATACTCAGCTGGTGTTGTACTCTCTTCAGGACTGTTAGATATATTTTCCTCAATTTCTTTAGCGCTACTTTCTTCAATTACGCAATTGGATAAAGCCTGGTCACCTTCTGCCTCTATTCTTTCTTGCTCTACTACCCGTTCATCTCCTACAATTTCTTCGACCCCTTGATCCGTAGTTTGCTGCGTCTCTAGTATTTCTGCCTTCTCATTATCGTCTACAATCATCTCATTGTTTTCTTCAACTGCAGGACAAGTATCAACTTGCTCCTTCTTAATTTCCTTACCGCTACTATCTTCTGCTGCAACATTTTCGGGACACGTAGCCGATTCCAGACAACTCTCTTTTGTCCTTTCGCTTAGCTGGATTTCAGGGACGTTAGAACTACTTGCTTTCTCAATTTCGATACCAATAGCGCTGTCTACGTTCGCGGTCAGTGGCTTCTGCGCTTCCTCGGTGATTGGTTCATGCGAATGCTTCGAGTGTTTCTCTGTTGCCATAGATTTAGGCTTCAATAATTTCCTCTTCTTTTCCGCTGATTTCGCAACCTTCTCTTTCTTCAGCTTCAATTCTTTACTCCCTTCCGATCGAATGTTTTTAAACTTATTCAACTCTACCGCACCTGGCAGTTTCTTCGATTTCTTCTCTTCCGTTTCTGCTTTCTCCCCTACCCCATCTCTTCTAATAACTTTGTCCTGCGAGGCGGCTTTAGCGTCGTTTTTATGCTCTTTAGATTTAACAGGATCTTGAGGAGAACTCGAATCAGAATCAATCGCCCGCGTTGTACTCTTCTCGTTAACATTACATCCTGACAACAATTCACCGGCACTTTTCGACTGCACAAAAGCTGGATGCTCTTTATTGGTTGGGAGAAAATCCGTGCACTTATGCTCCTTTTCTAAACTGGCTGCTTCTTTCACTTCATTATTGGAATCCTCCCAGGCAGAAATTTGCGCTGACTTGATTTTAACTAATCGTGGATCCTTTAGCAGCCCCGTAATAAAATCTATCTCTGTCACCTTTGCTTCGTTCCCTTTAGGTGATCCTCCAGTCTCATTGTCCGTTTTATGTACTGGTAAAGCAGGCTGTGACTCTCGAGGCAACGAAACAGAATTCCCAGAATTCTCTTTCAATTTAGCCTCTTCTTTCAAGCGTCTTTGTAATGCACGTTCCTTGTACGCCTTTATATCTATCTTTTTATAGTTGCTTTTGGTCTCCGTTGAAGAGAAGCCCGTGCTAGGTACTTTCTGAATCGTGGATTGATTGCTGTTGTTAACTTCAAGCTCAGGATTTGTAGGGTTACTCATAAGCGATGTTGCATTCGCTGTAATATTATCATTGCTAACTTCAGTGTGTGGTGGCTCCGTAACGTTAGAAGGCAAATTAATTTGAGGCAAAGAGGCGTCGGCGGATGCATTGATTTGAGGCAAAGAGGTGTTGGCGGATAGATTGATTTGAGGCAACGAATTGTTAACGGATACAGCGGCTTGAAAGGAGCTGTTGTTCACGGATGGACTGGTTTGTAGGAAATCGTTGCTCGGCGATGCACCGGCTTGAGGCAAAGAGTCGTTTGTAGATACATTGGCTTGAGGTAAGGGGCTGTTTGCAGATATATTAGTTTGGGGCGAAGAGTTGATTGCAGACACGTTGGCTTGAGGTAAAGCGTTGTTCGTAAGCAGAGCAATGACAGTACTCTCGTTGCCACCTTCCTCTACTTGACTACTTTTATTCTTCTCAGCGTGTTCTCTCATCATTCTATCATCTGTATTTGTGCTGCAGCCGCCGCCACTGGTATCGACTTCAGACAACTTCTCCGTAGCCTGTTTCTGTGCTAAGGTACTGGTCTCTGGCATTTGCTTGAGTTGCGCCTTGGTTTTCGGCTGTATTGTCATGGAAATGATGGTCGGCTTGTTCCTCATCTGAGCAGGTGTTCTATCAGAGGTATCCGCAGAATGAGGCTGTCTCCCTAGCAGCGGACTCCGAGAGTCTAGTTGCGAAGTTGGCTCGGTTGTTTTGTTCGACGAAGCAGGAGGAACGTAGGTGTTGCTAGCTCCGCTGTGAAAGGGCATGCTGTCCTCGAAAGTACTTAACGGCTCCTGCTTCACAACCACCTCCTTCTTTATCTCGTCCTCTGTTAGCATCCGGTACCCTTCAGTTGGCTCGCTGGATATATCCGAATGGGAGTTCCTTTTCCTCCTCCTCTTCTTCTCCTTCTTCCGCTTGTCCCTTTTGTCCCTTTTCCTCCTCTCCCGCTTGCGAGACTTTCGCTCCTTATGCTTGCTCTTCTCCTTCCATTTCTTCTCTATTTCAGCAGCCACCTCGTCCCTGATCGTTTCGTTCAGCGACTTCTTCTTCGCGATCTTCTCCTTCTCCTTGATCACCTTCAGCAGCTTCGTTACGTTTGGAGCGACGGTCTCTTCGTCGGTGTCGCTGGTGCTGGTGGTAGTGGTGTCGGTGCTGCTCCCCGATCGTTCTTCCCTTCGCGACTCTTCCAGCTCGTTGTAATAATCCATAGATCTCTCAGGATTGTGCGCAAGCGGCTCCCGTAGCAGAGGGCTCATGCTCAGGTGTCTCATTGGCGAATCCGACGAGCAATATCTCTGGGAATGATAATTCCTGCTGTCTCTGCTTAAATTCTCAGCACTGTTGGAGGAAGTCTTTCGCATGAAAGCCTGAGATCCCGTAGTACAGCCATATTTAGCTTCCCATTCCTCTTTCGTTAGATTCCTAAACGAATCTGGGTCTTCTTGCTCCTTTTTCTCCCATCTCTCGTATCTCTCGGACCTGAACGTATTGCGATCTTCCGAGCTGGATTTACGTGCCCTTGAATGGTCGAAATCTGCACTTTTGTTCAGCGATTTGGCACGCGCGATTCCGGCCGAAAAAATGTCATCGAGATCGGCTGCTGTTCTCGTGGGAATCTGCGGGAAAGCGTTGCATTTGAATGCTTCGGTTATTGGGTGCGCTACCGAAGAATTTTTATGTACCTCTATGGACCTTTTTCTTGGTAAAATCGTGACCAGTGGAACCTTTGTTCTCTCTGTGACTTGTAGTAATATATCATCCAGATCAGCTTCGTTGAACAATGGTTGTTGCTTTTTGTACATACACTCAGCTTCGGGATTCGATTTGTTCATCAGTGATTTCCTCGACGAAGTAGTGTTCTCTCTTGAAATATTTAAATTTAACTCCGGGTTCATAGGAAAGGGAAGAGATTCCTCCTTGTTGTGCACAGGCTGCTCTTCTATCTGTTCGATATACACGTTCTCGGATTCTGAATATTCAGGAAAGGACGGGGCTTCTTTGATCTCTTCCTGTAAATACTCGGAAGCATATGCTTTCGGAATATCAGTCTGATCTAGATTCTTCACTTCCTTAATCACTGCGCTTTCCTTCTCGGACGAGTCAAGCTCAAATGGCATAGGGTCGAGCTGTAAAACTTCGCTCAAATGGTGAATAAATTCTGTAGGTAAATCCGTGATGCCGACAACAGCGCCTGGATCCAGCATCGCATTCAACTGGTTCATGAATTCTTCCCTGTCGTATTCTTTCATCTTCTCGTCTTCGGTATTCCGCAATTCTAAAGACAGCGAAGACCTCCTTTCTTTCACCAGATGCTTCATCGCGATATCGAACTTGCGGAGGCTTGAATTGTTCACCATGTTGCAAATATCATTCTTACTCATTTTCAGAAAACGGCTGATCACCCTATTCTTCCACGAAGATTCCGAAGTAGGGGCTGCCGCCTTCTTGGCTTCTTTCTTCGACTTTTGACTCTTGTGGACCGTCGAAGAGTGAGAATGCAACTTCGCTACGTCTCTGTTGTACTCCTGGTGATGAGATAAATCGCTGGGCTTCTCGAGCATGAAAGGTCTCGGGACCTCTGCGGTTCGTGTTAAACTGATTTTAGAATGGTGCTCCCTTTGCTGCTTTTTATTTTGATTCACATTATTTCTCCTACTCTCCGAAGAATGCCTTTTCGAGTGGGTCTTCTCTTTGTGAGAATTCTGATTCGTGACTTGCTGGGTCTCCCTGGTTTCAACAACGCGGGCAGGAGGTCTGTGCCACTCTTCCGGCTTCGGTATGACTTTCGTTTTAGAGTTTAAGTTGAACACAACTTTCGGCCGTATCTGATCACCCGCCAGTAATGCATCCTCACTAGTTCTATCGCGATTTTGTACGTTCTGTTCATCGTCTGCTGTTTCAAGCTCCTCCTGCTTCTCAAGTACAGGGCCGCTGACTAAAGTCTGTTTGGTCTTTTTAATTTTACTCTCCTTTTTCTTCTGTTTCTTCGCTGTATTAACAGTTACATCTTCCGCGGACGATGAGCACGGCGTCTCCTCCACCGGTACAGGAATCTCCAACGGAGCGGCCGGTGCTTCGGTCAATTCCGATGGTGCGCTTTGATTATTCAAGTCCTCCGTCATGTTCATGATTTGCTTCGCAAACTCCATTGCTTCTTGCATGTCTTCCAATCCATCGTCGTCCATAGTTACACCTTGACTCTGATTAGAATCCTTTTCCAATGAAACCTCCTGCGGCAAAGGTGGAGGAACGGCCGCGATACTCATGGGTGGCAGAGGTAACGTGAACTCCGGTACTATTACCTGCCCGCTGTTGGCTGGCGGCAGAACAGGCTGGAAGTTAACCGGTAGATTAGGCATGAAAGCTTGATGCGAAGGCATATTCATCGGCGGTGGTTGCGCGAAATTCGGCGTAACGGGAGACAGATTGAATCCAGGCATCATGTGCGCCGCAGAAGAGTTTATCGGCCCAAGTAACTTGGAACGTTCTTGGGAAGAGAGTCGGGGATCGAAGATCGGTGGTGGTTGAAGAGTATCGTCTCGTTTATGGATTTTCGGTGGCGGTTGTTGCGGATTAAATTCGGGCAAGTTCTCGCTAGCGTTCACCATTACGTTGGATATCCTAGGAGGCGGCTCTCTAGGATCGAAAGTAGGAGGTGGCTGCAAAATTTCCATATTACTAGGAGGAACATTTGTCGGTTGCTTTCTCGTGTCTAACGGAGGCATAGTCTGCGCGATGTCTTGTCTGTTTGACGACTCGGTACCTGACACTGGTCTTATATTTGGCGGAGGTTCTGTGGGGTCGAACGAAGGAGGAAGATCGTTCGGAGAAAATGGCACTAATGCGTGGTGCTGCGAATCATGGCTTGAGGCAGGTACGTTATGTGTAAATGGTGGTGGTGCGCGCGGATGAAATGGAACTGGAACTAAGTTATTCGGCTGGAACGGTACGATGTGTCTTGGCGGAGGCATTCGATTACCGTGGAATGGTAATCTTTGTGGTCCCCTGAAGAATGCATTATTTCCATTCTGTTGAAATCCCCACCTAGGCCCGGGGCATCTAGGTCCGGGAATTCTTGGACCGAACCTAGGAGGTACATTGAAACCTCTTGGTTGGAAGTGAGGCGGGTTGTTCAGCTTCGCATCGTTGTTTAAATTGTGCACTTCATTGTAGCTCAAACAGGTCGGCGATACCGTGTCCCCGATAATATTTGATTGATTATCTTCGTTAAGCGGTGGAGAGACAAGCGAATTGTTTCCCGGAGAATTGGACGCATTCGCCGAAATCGGACAAGCTTCTTCCTGAAACACATTTGTTGGTAAATTATCTGTCTGGTGTAAATCCGTTTCCACTTCATCGTCTTGGTGTACATCTAAATTAATATCTTGTATAGTATCTCCTTCTATATCCTGTATTTCCACCTGCAGTAGATTTGGACTTTTTGTGAAATCTACTTGCGACACATCCTGATCGTTTAAAGCTGGTAGCGATATAGGAGCAGCTTCTATGTCGATCAAGTCTAAAGGAGGATTTTCGTTCACTACATCATCGATCGGCTGTATGAACGTCGAATCTGTTATATCCCCATCGACACTTAGAACCGGTAAGTTCCCATCGGCATCATCCGGGTTCAAAGAAATACCACTTTCCGGGACAATATCGCATTGCAAATGCAGGCTCTCCAAGTTACATTCGGGGTCTAATAACTCGTGAAACGCCTCCTGTTGACAAGCATCGCTCTCGAGCAGTACATCCGGTTGATCCAAGACATCGTCCTGCACAGAATCTAAGATGATCAGGCAATCTTCCGCACTCTCGTTTACCACGGTAATTTCATCGTTTGTACTTAAAAGTCTATCTGTAACCTCGTTCGTGAAAGGGAGCGAGACACAATCGTTATTAGCACTATCGTCTATCTCATCGAATCTCGAATTATTGCAATCGACCCTGCCTATATCCCTAAAGTCTGTAAAAGTTAAATTGAGCTCGGGTGGCTCGTGTCTAAGTTCAGGAATACCCTTGTTCCTAATACTCTCCTCTTCGGAGACACTGTTCGGTAAAATAGAGAAATCATCCTCCCAGAAATTTGTAAGATCCTCCTCCGTTATAGAGGACAACTTCTGCTTCAACTTGTCAGCTGTTTCGGTGATCTTCTGTTGACGCTCCTCTTCCGAACCAAGCAGAGGAATCTGCGGCGGTAATACGGATTTCTCTTCTTCCACTACTTGATCCTCCTGCGGTAAAAGCACTCGGGGTCCCTGATTCCTAATGAAACCCAAGGAGAACTGCGGCGCAGGCGGTCTACCGGGACCGGAGAATCTTACTCCCCCACGGCCGTTCGCCGCTCTGCCCCTGCCATTTGGCCGATACTGCAAGTTACCTCTGTAATGCAGCCTGTGACCGTAACCTTTGTTTTGCTGCCATGGCGGATAATTCGGACCGTCTAGCCATTTGTCGGGCCCTTGCAACCTGTGCGGCGGCCGTGAGTGATTGAAATTAGGGTGAGGAAAGCGCGGTCCGCTACTAAACCCATTGGATGGACCGTTCGAACGAGCACCCCGTGGTCCATAGCCTCTTCCTCGGAACCCACTGCCGCTCATCACACTGTCGATTAGGATGCTTCAATTATCGTAGCGCATTTGAACTAACAGTTCTTTTAACAGTCATGCGACCCCTAAAACGCACTGGCGTCGTTATAAGGACGTTTACATGCAGCATAGTTTTACCCTGCTAATATCTCATTGCACTCTCTCAATGAACACTTTCTAGGAATTCGTGGGTCTAAGGCGACGGACATTCTAACTATCACCACGGTAATTATCGCGAATACTTCGGAACTGTTAACGTATCTGCGGGGAATTAGTTCGGAAGCCGAGCAACAGATATCAAGCACAGGGGAGAATGTTCCATTCGATATCCTTAACCTTCTCCGACGAGATTATTTACTTATTACGGATTTCTCGGCCAGGCGCCGTGTATTAAGGTTCAACGCTTCTACGCGCACCGTGCAATGTCATGTGTAGGAACGTGTAATGGTCCAGAACCAAGTGAAATAATAACAAAACGACGTGCACTTATCATTTAAATATAATCGCCATGTTGCACAATAAATCTGGCCAGCCTCGATAAACAACACACACACACGTCTCGCTGTCAAATGGTTGCGCGGAACAGAGGTGTCCCTTTAGAGTTTCAACGGTTCGCGGGACAGTTAATGATCAAACATTATCGCGTGTCGCGCTGGTAAAAAATATGCTCCGCTGCACAACCACCGCGCCGCATACTCGATTCATTCAATTGGATCTTTGCTGTTCACGTTTAAAAACCCAAACTCGGCCATGAACGCACCGGCGCATCGAAGATCGGGGCCCAGTAGGCTAGAACGTAGAATCGGCTCTGCAATATCTTTGCAGACTGTTGTAGACCCACGAAACCACTCGGGCGAGCCACGGCGAGCTGGCCTGCCCGCGGTTTCGCGAGATTCCCACAAAAACTGCGGGTCTAATAATTCAATCGGTAGAATCCTGATAACTAATCTGTTTCGGGGCAGATTGCGATTTTCATCGTTGTATGTAGCATGAGTTGGCAATCTGTTTACGGGTAATCTCGGAGGTAACCTATTTGGTGACAATGATTGTCATCCTTATCGGCTGTCATTATTCGTAATCTTTTATCTAGTTCTAAGAAGAACGACTTTTCTCCCAAGTTCTCGTTGTACATAGCATATTAATGCGTTCTTTTAAGTTTTGAGTAGACAGAGGTATTCATGGAAATGAGGATTTTTGTGAAGTGTAATTAAACGGGAGTTGAATAAAAGTTTCTTTCGCCTGTTCAGAGTTTTGGGAATGTTGATTCTGCATATTTTAACTTCGGACCCACTTCGTTCTACGTCGTCCTTTAATGTTGATAATGAGCGGTAGAGTGGGGAAGCACCCCACCCTTTTGTAGCTAATCCGCGTGATCTGATTGGTGGATATTTTAAGGAGGCTTTCCAAGAACATAATAATGCGTGACTAGTAATGTATTGCTTACTTTTATTTACGTTTATAAATATGACAAATTTTAAACAATAAAAGAGATAAGTAAGCCGAAAACATAGTCCGGGCTAATCAGATAACTTCAGATCGCTTCAGATCGCGGTCGTTATGTGGAACGAAAACCGCGGGGCGTTGCGGGCGATTTGAGCGTAAGTGGAACGCACCCGAAACAAACTCAATCATATTTTATCTGAGAGCAAATAAATATGGAGGAAGCATGCAATGGGCGAAAATGTAGACGGCGGTAGAAAGAGAAAAATATACATGGGGACACTCTCTCTTTTTTTAACATAAAAAAAACCGCTGGCGCTAGAAGGAGAGAGGACTTGGTCAAGTCCTCAAACAACGATTTTTGCAGATTTCAAAACCCATTTGCGGAAGTTTTCGGAACACGCGTTCGCCGACAAGCAAACCAACCCTACCCCACCACTTAATGTGCAGACGGCCCTGCGCAACCTGCGCTGCTGCTTCCTCGCCTAGCGTCACGAGAGTTGCGAACCAACTCCTGAGAGCATAATTTTCGGAGGATGGCCGCGATGCTGTCCAACTGTTCGCGGTTTGTGCCTCGTGCGATAACGCGAATTAGTATATCACGAACGAAGGTAAGTCTTTCTCATAATCGTGTCACCTGCCCTCCGATCAGGCTTGCAACATCTGTGACACGCATGCATTAGATAAGAGAAGATCCTAACGCCCTTCCTACCAGAATCTGCCATCAAGGTTGTCGGAACACTACCCTTACCTTTCGCATCGATTATATAATAGCATCGTAAAAACTTATCGCGCGCAACCCGATCCAATCATCTTAAACCGTCAATGGAGGAAATCAGTCGTTTATCACGGCCGTGAAATTCGAACGGTGCCTTTTAATTGACCGAGCAGGCCCCGACCGACTTTACGGTACCCCAGGGTCTCAGAAGTCAGAACCAAGTCGCTATCCCTGATAGAAACAACACCTATTTTTATCCCGCCTCTTGTACACATGCCACATTTCAATATCACGGCGATATATAAGATGCTTCTATATTAATTCTCTTCCTTTCAGGTTGTGAGGTCGTTAAGTAGTCAAGGTAAGACTAATTGGTATTGAAGATAGCTCGATAAGATTGTGGTGAGATATGCTGAGAATCTAAATATTATCTTTATAGAGAGGCATATCGACGTTGGGGATAACCATGAACATAAACTACTAATTGTATCAAATCATTTTTGTAGGGCGCATACTATTTATCCACACCGAACATGTGGTCAGCAAGAACTCCCGAGTGTAAGTTTACAAATGCTTAAGAAAATAGTATATTAAATATAGTCGAGGTTCGACGATTTCTAAATGCATACTATAATGCGTGAAAGAAGTACAATGTATTTAGATAGATGCTTGATATTTCCTGAGATGATTCTAACTTAGATTGATGAAAACCTTTAGGTGTACAAAATATAAGAAATTTCACTGTTGGATAGACCAGGCGAAGCATATTCATTCGACATCGGCGTTATGTAAGTCGGAGGTCTCGAATGTTCGATGGTTATAGCAATGGCAGCGCCATTCTAATGTGATTTATATACTCTGCAGGGCAATTAACAGAAGTGGTGGTGCCAGCGTTCGCAGAAAGCATAACCGAGGGGGATGTCAGATGGGACAAGAAAGTTGGCGATCAAGTGAAGGCGGATGAAGTCATATGCGAAATTGAGACAGACAAGGTGAACTAATCAATAGCTACCATGGTTGTTTCGCAGTCGCGGGATTTAAACGATCACGCTTTGTGTAGACGTCAATTCCTGTACCAGCACCCGGCGCTGGTGTCCTAAGAGAAGTTTTCGTGAAAGACGGCGATGTAGTAAAGCCAGGGCAGAAACTATGTACCATTGAAGTTGGTGCGACCGGCGGAGCTGCGCCATCCGCAGCGCCGGCGCCGAAACCAGCCGCACCGGCACCGACACCGGCCCCGCCGGCACCAACACCAGCTGCCCCTAGTGCAGCAGCACCTCCGCCGCCACCGCCACCGCCAACGCCTGCGGCACCTGCTCCGCCTGTACCACCTCCGGCAGCTCGACCTCCACCTCCGCAGGCTCCTGCGGCATCCATGCCGGTCGCTGCGATTAAGCACGCCCAGGTGAGAATTCTTATACAATCGGGAAGAATCTGCTCTCTATCACGCTCAATTTTTCTCACAAAACATTGGGAAATCTTTAGTCTCTGGAAGATGCGAAGATCCAACTACCTCCAACCGATTACACGCGTGAAATAACTGGTACGAGAACAGAGCAGCGAGTAAAGATGAACAGAATGCGTCTGCGTATCGCGGACAGATTAAAAGATGCTCAGAACACGAACGCCATGTTGACAACGTTCAATGAAATCGATATGCGGTTAATATTGCGCTCATTATAAATCCGTCCGCCGCTTTCTTCGCGCTCCTTAATGTATCTTATTTTTTTACAGCCCCATTATGCAATTCCGTAAAGTACACCAAGAGAACTTCACGAAGAAATACGGTATAAAGCTTGGATTTATGAGCCCATTCATTGCAGCAAGTGCCTACGCTCTGAACGACCAGCCAATCGTGAACGCTGTAATAGACGGCAACGAAATAGTTTATAGAGATTACGTTGACATCAGCATCGCTGTTGCGACGCCGAAGGGGCTCGTCGTCCCGGTTCTTCGTAATGTACAGAACAAGACCTTCGCGGACATTGAGATAGCTTTGGCGGCTATGGGCAACAAAGCAAGGAAAGGCAACATATCCGTGGAAGAAATGGACGGTGGCACGTTCACAATAAGTAACGGCGGTGTTTTTGGTTCTCTCATGGGAACGCCCATCATTAATCCACCTCAAAGTGCGATCCTTGGAATGCACGGAGTGTTCGATCGGCCTGTGGCAGTAAAGGGCGAGGTAATCGACGAATCTTGCTCGAATTTTTAACTTCGATTTGGATCGATCGCTCCTTCATAATACGATTATTTCTCAGGTCGTGATTCGCCCGATGATGTACATAGCATTGACTTACGATCATCGGTTGATCGACGGCCGCGAGGCCGTGCTGTTCTTGAAGAAGATCAAAGAAGCTGTGGAAGAACCGGGGATTATCTTAGCTGGCCTTTAAAACATCGTAAATATTTTCATTGGATCGCTTCAGACACGCCTCTCATCACTTCCAAAGCGTTTTGTACACACTGTTGTATTATATTCTGTTTATCGAGGCTTCTAAGTACTAAAGATACTCTCAACTATACTTATTGATTATTGTGATAAACGAAAGTAAGGAATGCGTACTGCACCAACGAGATAACGTGAAGCGTGTCTTTCTCGAGAACTTAATCTTATCCTTCAAGTATTATTTCGATTCATTCGTATTTCAGTATTCAAAGATACGCAAACTCATTTTTTCTACAACCATAAGTTACGATTAAACCGTTCTCTCTCCTTTCACGAGGTACTTATAAACGCAAACCTAAGCTCGATGTAAGAGGATTTTTATTGGCACGAACAAGCAAACGTATATATTTTAATATTCTTATGGTTGATATTTAGAATACGCTGCAGACAGACGAAATTGAATGCTACGCGGTACGAAGTATCCTTGAATCGAAAAAAGGATATGTATATAATAGAGAAAAATCTCCCCCTCTCAACTCATGTTCGACATTCTCACGGAAACGTTCGAGGTTTCTTTGTTTCTCGCTTACAATTACGGTGGGAATGTGTTTTTGGTAAACGAAAAAGAGATTGTAAATTCCTTTATGAGTATGCGAAATCATTTATTTTATACATCGATTGTATTGCTGGGCAACACTTCGTTTTTTGATATTTCAGTTTTACAAATATGTGATGTAAAGGTAACGCAAGAGCGTGTTTAAAATATCGAAGAGTGAAGTCAACAGCCACACATGTTTGTAACGATCGTTTTACTGTTTTTAATTCTATTTATTTTTATTCGGATGGCATTGATCAGCGAGACGTCACAAAGAAGCGATAGTCACGAAGCTAGAAGATACTTTATTGCGAAGATAAATGTATCTGGATAATTGAAATAAAAGATCACCAACCTACATGTTGTCGACGTTGTTGAATTATATTCGCGAACATTTCATCGAGCGCTTTGGAGACCGATAATATCGTCATTCCTACATTTTACTTCGCTCAATAGAATTAAATGAAAGTGTTCTCACATTTTTCTTCTATAAGGATAACAAGTTTCCAATGATTCGTAATTATTGTCGAGCACGAACGTGTAAATTATTATTGTTCTTAAATAAAAAGCAATGCTAAATCATTCCTCTATCGATCTATCACTCGCTATTATTAAAAGTTTTACGATATTTTAAAAAGTTCAGATATCTATAATAAGATACAGATATCCCATTGTTTATAATGTTCATTTTACGTCTGGTGCCGTAACTATTTAAAAGCTTACTTCCAATCCAATTAATCAGCGAGTGTTAGAATAATCTCGTAAATTTAAAATATCGCTGGATCACCGCACTTTGAGCGTATCGCGCTGTATTTCGATATTCCTCGAAGATAGGTATCGAAATCGTGATCGATTCTCCATGCAACGGGGATGACTTCGCCGTTTCATTTCGTGATCAAACACTGAGCGTGAAATGGTAATTTTCAGAAAATCTAATTCATTAAATGCGGATAAAGAATATGTGCTATCGTAAATAATTTGCAGTGAAGCGTTCGATAATATTTTCGATACTTTGCGTTCAGTACTTCTAGTTAAAGAGATCGTTTTTTCATTTGACATTTTAGGTTAATTGTCTTTTTACCATTAATCTTTCGTTTGTCAAGTTTTGCATGCACTGTCCAAATCAAATTTTTCATAAACAATTCACGCTTTTAAACGAGTGTGTACCACGCTCGCCCGAATTGCGGTGCTTTACGTTTAATGAACTAAAGTCACCTTTGTGTGTTGCGATAATTGTTGTAGTAGTAAATAGCTTTATTTTTTGCCTTTCGGCCTCAAAACGGGGTTGCGTGTGTTATGTGTCTAAGTGTCTCTGGGACTGTTAACTTGAGATTGTGCTTTTGTTTTGACTTCTTCCTTCATCTTGTTCCTCTTCTTGTCCCCTTTTTTCCAGAACCATACGCATCTACTCTGCTTCTTCTTCTTCTTCTTCTCTCCTTAGTATCCCTCTGATCGTTGAGTTTTTTATTGTCAGCTCCTTACAGTCTTGTAGCATGTGACCCAGCGTCTCGCCCCATTACATAGTCTGCATACTGTCTCTTTTTCTTCCTTCCAGTACTTGCTTCTCTGCTCTTCATTCACACATCTGAACCTCGCAATCATGCTTTGGTCTCTGCTTCTGTAGTTTTCATCTAGATAATTTGCTCTCCGGTTATCCCTGATTTCTGTGTAATGTGCGTTGTATCTGCCTCCTAGTATTCCATCGCACTGCCATTGAACCTGCTCCGCCCTGTCTCTTTGCACTAGTTCCTCAGCAAACTCTCTTCCTCCCCTTCTCTCTATTTCCATTTCTTGGACATCTATCATTTTTTGCCTGTAGTAGGAGTCTCTCATTTCCTCCCATTTTGACTTTTTCTCTGCTTGCTTCGCGTCTATTTCCCTCCAGCATTCTTGTACTATTTTATTCTTATCCAGCAATTTCGCTTTCTCCTCATATTTTATTGCTCTCTTCCCCGCTTCTATCCTTACTTTGTCCGTTTCTGTTTCCTCCAAAATTAGATATGTCGGTGTATCGAAGTCCAAACCTAAAGTCCACCTTATGTATTTTTCCTGTATTTTCTCTACCTTTTCTGCTTCCATCCATCCGCAAATTTCTGACACGTACAACAAGATACTTTACGCTATGCTTCCGAATATTCTCATTCCTTTCTCAAAATTGTTCTCAAACATTCTTCGTCCTATTCCCCACATCTGCGCCATTGCTTTCCTTGCTTTCTCTATGACTTCCCTTGTATGCATCTCTCCGCCTCTGTTTTTCTGGAAATTATACCCTAAGTATTCGAACTCTTTTACTTCTTGCGATAATTGTTACAACAGGGACAGAATCAGTCTGGTACTGGTGGCACTGGGGGTGACAAGAAGGACGACAAAGATAAGAAGAAGAAATATGAGCCGCCGATTCCGACGAGGGTGGGCAAGAAGAAGCGGCGTACCAAGGGGCCCGACGCTGCGCTGAAATTACCTCAAGTTACGCCGCACACTCGTTGCAGATTGAAGCTTTTGAAATTGGAGCGTATAAAAGATTATTTATTAATGGAGGAGGAGTTCATTAGAAATCAGGAGCGACTGAAGCCGCAGGAGGAGAAGAATGAGGAGGAGAGATCGAAGGTCGATGATTTGCGAGGAACTCCGATGTCCGTCGGGACGTTAGAAGAAATAATCGATGACAATCATGCTATAGTTTCTACGTCCGTCGGCTCCGAGCATTATGTGTCGATTCTATCATTCGTAGATAAAGACCAGCTGGAGCCTGGTTGTTCTGTCCTATTAAATCATAAAGTCCATGCTGTCGTTGGAGTTTTGGGCGACGATACGGATCCTATGGTTACAGTCATGAAATTAGAAAAAGCTCCGCAAGAAACCTACGCCGATATCGGTGGTACGTATCCACATATGCATTACCATTAGGTAATTTTATGTTTTCTCAAAGTAACAGGCTTAATGTTCCTCGTTCTTTAGGGCTCGACACGCAAATCCAGGAAATCAAGGAGTCCGTAGAATTGCCCTTAACGCATCCCGAATACTACGAAGAAATGGGTATTAAACCGCCGAAGGGAGTTATACTGTACGGTCCGCCAGGGACTGGGAAAACGTTACTAGCGAAAGCTGTGGCGAATCAGACTTCTGCAACCTTTCTGAGAGTCGTCGGCTCCGAACTTATACAGAAATATCTTGGCGACGGTCCGAAGCTCGTGCGAGAGTTATTCAGAGTTGCCGAAGAACACGCTCCGTCGATTGTATTCATAGACGAAATAGATGCTGTAGGGACAAAGCGGTATGACAGTAACAGCGGCGGAGAACGTGAAATTCAAAGAACTATGTTAGAGCTTCTCAATCAGCTGGATGGTACGAGAAACATTTCTATCGCGCGGTAGAGATTTTGAATGATTAAATATCGCTTCTATCCATTTAGGTTTCGACAGTCGAGGCGATGTTAAAGTCGTAATGGCCACGAATAGAATCGAAACTTTAGATCCGGCATTGATCAGACCAGGTCGCATCGACAGGAAAATAGAATTTCCATTGCCCGACGAGAAAACGAAAAGAAGAATTTTCAGCATCCACACCAGCAGGATGACGTTAGCACCGGACGTAAATTTGGCAGAATTGATAATGGCTAAGGATGATCTTTCGGGCGCAGATATAAAGGTGAAGCATAATCGAAAGTAGGGCTGGGACTATTTGTCGAATTTTTCGATATTCGAATATTCGAATACTTCAGTTGCTCAATTATTTGGCGAATATAATTCAAATATGCAAGTAGTCAAATACTATTTGAATATTTAAGTATTCGAATATATGAGTATTCGAATAGTATGGTGTGAATTATAAATCAAGTTCTTCAGGTTCATTTGTCAGGAATACACCGGTATTCGAATAGTATTCGAATAATAACATTCGAAGTTTATTCGTAGCATTCGAATATTAAATTATTCGAATAGTCCCAGCTCTAATCGAAAGGAGTTCTTTATTAGGTACTAACCGACTGCTTTCCATTGGCAGGCTATATGCACCGAAGCTGGTCTAATGGCATTGCGCGAACGCCGTATGAAAGTTACCAGCGACGATTTCAAAAAGTCTAAAGAAAGTGTCCTCTATCGGAAAAAAGAGGGTTCTCCCGAAGGATTATATTTATAAATATACTGCGGTTAATATTCTTTATCTACAGTTCGAGCGTAAAAGTGCTAATAAAAACATACAAAACATTATGTTCTAGTTACTGAATTAATCTGTTAAACTTTGTATTTCTAATACATTCGATTGGTCGATGTTTAACTCTTTTACATATGATTGAAAATACTGACGCAGGGCTTGAATCTGCTCCGTGGAATGTGCTCTTTGTTCGTTAACAATTTGCGACAGTGGCTTCTGTATACTTTCGTCCGTATTCTGAGATTCCGTTGCACATATGTAACACGCACCTCTTCTAGTTTTATCGAGGACATCCTGAATGTGTTGCGGTTGTTCAAGATTCTGTGGCATAGCATTTATTAAACTTTTGAACTTTCCTAGAATGAAAGCAGTCTTGAAACCTTCTTCGTATCCTTTATCGAAACCTTCTTGGAAGACATCATTGGATCCATTCTCAACTCCTTCTCTGTAACCGCTCTAGAGTAAATGATAAAATGTTTAAGTCCTAGCGAGAGAATATTACACTTTAATAAGGTTCAATGATAGCTCAGGTTGTTAATATTAACTCTACGCAGGCAGTACCGTCTTCGCAGCATTTATAATTCGATTCCAACTCTTAGCAGCAATGTCCAAGGAATCTTCGGTTTCTGGCGAATTCTTCAAATCATCCATGCTATTCAACGGTTCCTCCAGCTGATATAATATTCAAGGATATTTCATAAATTACTTATTCTCATTTGCGAAAGGTAAAGAAAATCGCGAAGCCATAACCTAGAAAATATTAAGAAGCAATTGTGCAGGCTACATCGTTTTTGACGTTTAAAAAATTCAATGGAAACAGAGGCCAATACTTCGAAGGAGCAAGATGGAAATACAGCGGACAGCAATTTACTCGAAATTATCGAGCAGAAGTAAATATTTCGTTTTTATTAAACGTTACTCGCGTACGTTATGTATGTGTCCTATAGGTTATGTTTATCACTACTTGCACACAGTATGAGTCAATTAAAATACAAGTATTTCGTTACATAACGAAGAATAAAGTTTATTCGATGCTTAAAAATGTTACTGAAAATTTCAGGATTATCGCAGTAGCACAGTCGAGACCTAAAGGTATATCCGACAAGGATTTAACAGCCGAAATGCCAGACCTGCAGCCTGCTCAAAGGGCTCAAATTATAAATAAGCTTTTATCGCAGGGTCACTTTGATTTATTCAAGCAAGGGGGTACCTTGTTGTATCGCTTGAAAGATCCCGCCAAAGCAAAGATAGCTAAAGGTGCGGATAACGAGGAGAAAATAGTGTACTCGATAATCGAAGAAGCGGGGAATAAGGGGATCTGGATTCGGGACATAAGATTTAAGTCCAATCTAATGCCGACTCAGTTGAACAAGATTTTGAAAAGCTTGGAAACGAAGAAGTTCATTAAAGCGGTGAAATCTGTGGCGGCGAGTAAGAAGAAAGTGTACATGCTGTATAACTTAGAACCAGACACATCCGTGACCGGTGGAGCTTGGTACCAAGATCAGGACTTCGAAGCGGAATTCGTGGACGTTCTCAATCAGCAGTGTTACAGATTCTTGGAGAAGAAGCGAGAGCAGATGAACGCTTGTAAAGGCGGACCGATCGCGGCTAGAAATGTTACGTTCGCTTCGTCGAAAGAAGTGTGGAAGTTCATTTCCGATCTGGGAATAAGCAAGGTTCGAATGCCACTGTAGTTTACTTTAAATCACACACGCGAGCATAGGGAAAATACAAGTTATTTGCAGGTAAAATTGTCGGTGGAAGATTTGGAGATGATATTAAACACTCTGGTCTACGATGGCAAAGTGGAACGCACGTTGTCGGGAGACGGAAGCAACTTGTACAGAGCGATAGAACCATTATTAAGTTCACCTGGGCTAATTAAATCTACTTGCGGCGTTTGCCCCGTAAGTTCCTTTCCGTTCTAAATTTCGTCTGCGTTCGAATGTAAATCGATCAAATCGTCGTTGTTTTAATAACATAAAAACTATTGAAATACAGGTGCGGAAAAACTGTTGCGACATCGGCGATGTTACACCCACAAAGTGCCAATACATTACAGACTGGTTGGAGTGAGAATTTTCTAATAAACATGCATTCTCCCGAAATGTTTATTCGCCTATCGTTCGAAGTATTCTCTCGATCGCTCATCTTTCCATTCTATCTTATGTACATACTATTTCCACATTGTATATATTTAATTTATTCGCATACAACTGCTTGCGAGACCAAGAGTATTTATAAAATACAGTTTTACGAAAAAGAACTTAGATTCTTCTTAATCATCACTAAGTAAACAATTCCCAAACGATCGTGTCCAGAAGCCTGACATCGTTTCACCTAATTACATCATTCTATTGCATTTTGAGCAGTTACATAAGGGTTACAGCAGAATTTCCTTAAAAAGAAGGTCAAACTTTCGTCCGACGAATCGGAGATGCTGGTTCCCGCCAAATTTATACGCGTTTCAACCGGATACGGGTTGCCAACCGCAGAAACCCTCGTCGCGCTCGCTTTCCCATTATCTCCCGAGAGAAAGGCGGCGCGTATCGCGGCGTTCCAGCGAAATATAGAAACCCAGCGAGAAGCAGCATCCGACGAAGCGATTACGCTGGGCAAATCGGATTAACAGCGATTCTCCAAGCGTCGCCTTCGTTTCCCGCGTTTCGTATCGTGGCTGCGCTTAAGTTGGCGGCGCGGCCCGTTTGTTGGCTTCCGGCATCGAGGTGCCAGATGTGAATGCGCGCTTCCACGAGCACCGTTAAATCGTGCATTGTCATGAGACTTGTGATGTTTCGCGAAACGACGACGGTGTTTCACGCTTGATTACGCGCTCGAATGGGCAGGATCGCGCGTACTGCAGCCAGCAACGGTTACAAAGGAAGGCCGTGGACGGGTGGACCGTTGAACCGTGGTGAGCGCGCGCTTCGTTAGTTGGCGTGCGTCGCATGTGCCCGCGGTGTTCCGGAAAGAGCATAGTTCTGCCTTGGACGACGCAGAATTGATTTCCTCGGGCCGATAGAAACGTCTGCGGGAACTGCGTCGGAGCGTCGACGGGCCCGTTAAAAGTGTTGACATGCCGTTACTCCGCAAGCAACCGTTCCAACGGCTTCACGTCTCATCGGACTTCAAAGACGACGACGAGGTTTTCCACTGCGAGGTTACCAACGAGATCTTCAAGGACTACAAGTAAGACCATGACAGCCGAGGCCGCTTCGGGACCAGTGCCGCGATCATTTCCCCGCAATCCGTCCGACGCGAAAGCCCCCGTATTCTTTCGTCTCGCTCGCGAGCCGTCGCTCTCGCCTCCTTCCGACTATCCGAGTCGATCCCCACCGATGTGTTCGGCCAGTGTTTTCGCTCGCGCGTATTCCGCGCAACTTTGCGACGAGCAATCTCGATTGGGGACAGCTGCAGCGAACGGTAGGATTAGTTTCTGCCCGTTGCCGATGGCCAAGCGCGCAATGGTTACGCGTGGGACGGTTTGTTTATCAATGAAATCTTTCTGTGTTGACACTTCGATGGGCATTCAATGCTTTCGGGCATTTTTATTACGCTTCTATTTGGCTATTTAAATGTACTGTTCCGCATTCGATACTGTGATTTCGCGATTCTAATCGCGGAAATGATTTTATGTGCTTTGTGAATTGCAGTGAGTTCTGCGAAAGGATCATTCTGTGCAATTCGCTTATATGGTCGTGCAGCATCACTGGCAAATCCAACTTGACGTACGAGGAGGCTTTGCAATGCGAGGAAAACGCGAAAAAGAGTCTTAAAGAATTTCCTATGGAGGTAGGATATCTTACTGGATATCTACTATCGCTTATCGTGAAACTAATGTATGCTTTTTATTGTAGCTACGTATTCCTGTATTGTACCTCGCTAGTAAAACGAACAGATCATCTTTCAACGATATGATAGAAGACGTGTATCAGTTTGCGAGGGATCGTTACTTTGTGGGGGAAATGGTGGAGGCAAGTTTCACAGAAGACTCCTGGAGCGATTGCCACGTACTGCAGGCTATCGCGCCTCTGGAGCAACAAATTAAATCGTATATTAAGGAGAACAACAGGTAGATATGGGCTGGAATTTTATGTATTTGTAGCGGAATAAGTTTCTAATATACTCTGTGCGTTAGAAGCCTGCAAGAACAACAGTATCATCCGCCAGCAAAATTATTTCGTTACGAGGTGGAACAGTTGGATTGCGGCGATTCCGATGTCAGTCACCTGATGATAGTAGAGGCGACGCAAGTGAGGAGAAGGAAGCAGCATTACAGCAGAGAGCGTAATAAAATATTTCTACGACAGTTATGCGAGCAGAACGAAAACGGCGTTTGGGTTGTTAAAGTTAGTAGCTGATTCTGTAACGATTTTCTGGAATCTGAGGAATGTATCGATGAAGAATGCTTTATGTGGTTTTAGGATAGTGTTTTACAAAAGTATGGGATTAGCAAAGTGCGCTTCGATACCATATTCGTCGGCCCCCCTCCAGACTTCATGTCGCGCGTTAAGAAAGCAGTTAAGCATAAGCAAGAATCTATAGACAAGTTCCTTACGGCAGATGTATCGAAGCAGAAAACAATGGAGAAGCCTGATCCCCTAAAGAAGGTGAGTCAGCCGACAGGTGTGGACATAAAGAAGTTTCGAAAACCGAGGTAAGTAATCTATGTTTGTTTTAAGGGGGGAGCCCTATTTAGGACGCTAGAAATAAGGTGATTCTTGGGAATTTTTTCTAACAAACTGTTAAAGAAACCTTCTGGTCTAGAGCCCAAAATTATAGGTGATCTTTAGGAATTAATTAAAGGAAAACTACTGTATATAATTTCATGGGACTTGTTGCATTGTATTAAGGATGTCTTAGATTATAGAAATATATTTTTTGTTTTATAATTAATCATTGCAGACGGAACTGGGGAGTTGTTAAAGTTAAGACGTCAAAAAATTGATCCAAATCGGTGGGACCTGTATCTCCAAAAGTTATTATCCGATTCAACTGAAACTTTTTTATTTTGAAGAATATGCTTCTGGCTAGGGGGGAAACCAGAAAAAATTACAAAATGACATTTTTTTAGAAAATAACGACACTTGAAGTTTGAAATCATTTTTTCCCTATATTTTTCATGCTTTCAACGCCTTTGAAAATTATAAATTTTCATTATTTTTGTAATTTTTTCTGGTATCCCTCCTACCCAGAAGTATATTTTTCAAAATAAAAAAAGTTTCAGTCGAATTGGATAATAACGTTTGGAGATACAGGTCCCACCGTTTTGAGAACACTGTTTCGAGAAAAACGCGTTTAAAGTTTTACGTGAGTGCCGAGTGGCTGGATGTTACCCATGCATTCGCTGCTACTCAAATGCCTGTAACCTCGGTAATTTTACGAGTTTCAACAAATTCCTTTAAATACGTATTCCTACAAGGTTGAATATTCGAAAAATGAAATATAAAAAAATCGACTTTTAAACCGGAAGGTCCCCTTAAGCGGATCTTTTCCAAATTTTCAGAGTATTTTAGTTCACATTCAAACAATAAAAATTAATTTTAACATTACAAAGTGTGTGGTTGGAATGAAGATATATGAACATGTTCGCCGGAGTTGCAAATTGGCGATTGTATTGATGGCCCTATTTCTTCCCTGAAATAAAAAAGCCAAGGATTTTCTTATTTCTAGTATAATTATATAGTCGATGAACCTAAGACATTGATAAATAAATTGAATTGAACAACTCTTTTTCCATAAATAGTACGATATATCTTTGGGCAGAATCGTAACTTTTTCTTTCAAGTCCCACCAATTACAATCGCCAATTTACAACTCCGCCGCGCGAGCCCTAACGAACGTGTTCATATATCTCCATTTCTACCGAACACTTTGTAACGTAAAAATTAATTTTCATTGTTTGAATGTGAACTAAAATACCCTGAAAGTTTGGAAAAGATCCGCTTAACAGTTTCTTAGAAAAAAATTCCCAAGAATCACCTTATTCCTAGCGTCCTAAACCGGGCTCCCCCCTTAAGAACAGTGGCCTCAAACAATATATTAACGCTGCAAAGTTTATCCACAGAGGGAACGGAAAGTTCAAAGAGGAGCGCAAGGCGAAAGCTCTCGAAGAGAAGGCGAAGCGCCAAGAGGAGAGAGTCCTGAAGAGCGAACGTAAAAAGGAAGAGAAACAGAAACTAGCTGCCTTGGCTGCGTATATGAAACAGTGGAACAAACCGAGAGAGGATCTCGAATGCGAAGATCTCTCTCCTGTTCCGCAACCTACACCGGTCAAAACTAGCATACCCAACGAGACATTCGGGGATTGCATTATGATCCTTGAGTTTTTAAAATTTTTTAACGAAGAATTAGAAGTGGGCGGACACTTCCCAAACGGTTTCACTTTAGACCTGTTGGAGAAAGCATTGTTAACGAAAGAAACGTCTGGGCCATGGAGCGACCTATTGCAGCTGCTGTTGTCGAGCATTTTCAAATATCAGGCGGACGAGGAGAATGAGATCGATGCCCAAGCAGCGGACGTAGTAAACGTTATCAGCATGTACGAAGGAGCATCGTCGATGACGAAAGCCGTGAAACTTGCCACGGTAGCTTCCACTTGGAGCCAGATACATCAGGGCTGCAAGTTATCCGAATTGACCGTGGACCACGTAACTTTAAGCGAGATTCTCCGGCAGCATTTGTTAAGTTCCGGAGGACGAATAGGGGAAGCCGCTTCTAAGTGGAGGTATTCGCAAAGAGGTGAGCGTTAAGAGATTGCCCGGTTCGATAATCAACGAGCACTGTGGGAATGTGATTTCTTTCAGGCGGATATACAAATCAAGATGACCCCGCGCTTCTGATGAGGATAAACGAGGCATATATTTTAAGACTGCTGGGTCATCGCAACGTTCACGAGTTCGAGTTAGACGAGAAGCTGAAAGTGGCCACGTGCCTCATAAATCAGCTGCTCACCGTTGCCACCATACGAGATATCATCGAAGACAGGCACGAGAAGCTTCAGCAGGCGAAGAAGGAGCTACGGTCTTTAGTGATCGCCGAGCAGAGGAAAGGGAGGGAAGAGAAGGAGAAAATGAGGGAACGCGAGAAGGGGAAAGAAGAGAGCCAAGTACCAAAGAAAGTTACGCGTGGCAACTGCGACGGGGAGAAGAAGAAAGAGGAATATGAGAACAGATTGAAGGAGCTTCAGCAAGCGTCCAGGGATGATCAGATGATGCTCTATTTAGGCTCCGACAGAGCTCACCGCAGATACTGGAGATTCCTTTCAGTACCAGGTAATCTCGCGTCGCTCTGTATTACCCAGATATAAATCAACGAACTTATAAATTTCAACGTATCTATTCTCCCTCTGCAGGAATATTCGTAGAAAATGATGAATGGTGGCCAGGCAATTGCCTTCCCGAAGGCACACCTTACCAGCCGGAGTTACAAGACAGAGAATCTACGTATGCATACCTGAGGAACAAATTCGAGGACGAATTCAGCGACAAAGAGAACAGTTTTAAGAAGTCGAAGAAATCTCCGAAGAAAGTTACGTTCACCGAGAAGAACGGGCTTAAATCTCCAAGGAAAGATGTGGTGCCTAGAAAAGAGTTCCCCGACGTTAGGAAAAACTTGATGGCTTGCACGGGGGACAGAGAGTGCCCGGTTCATTGTAAGAGACCGGAGACGAAGTGGAGTTTCTTCGGGAAGACCGAGGACCTGGAAGCTTTGGTAAACGGTTTGAGTAAACGGGGAATTCGAGAGGGCGAGCTCAGGAACAATATCTTGCAAGAGATGGCGAGTTTAATATCTGTGATCGAAGAGTGCCCTAGACACAAGCTGAATCCCGAAGTCGTAAGTGCCTCGCGGACTTTGTACCTTCTGCCTCGCAGTTAAATACGAATTATAAGTATATCTTCTATTATAGTTTTCAGAACCTATCAAAGGACACATTAGCACGATCACTAAGAAGAACAAATACGAGAACGCGAACTTGAACTTCTCACCTGAGATACCAGTCGACGACGTCTTGGAGTTGACGTTGAGGTTCAACATTTTAGATTTCGAGGACAGATTGAAAGTGGGCTGTTTGGGGCATTTAAAGGTCTTTAACCGAGACGCGTGGAGGAGCGCGATTAATAACAGGGGCTACGACAAACAATGTGATAAATTAATATATGGCGCGAATGAAATCGAGGCAGACCTCGCTCCCAATCTGACGTTGGATAAAGTCAAGGGCGAGAGCAAGCACAGCAGGCCGGGCACTCCGGATTCGGAGATTGGGAGCATTAGCATGAAGACTTACAAAGACGCGGGGAAATATTTAGGTCCGCCGAGTGAGAACGAATTACTACCGGATCAGAAGCAACAGGCAGCCATTAGGCAAATGGCCTGCGCTGTCTTGCAGTTGTCCCACGCGATAGAGCACAAGTACTTACACAGACCTTTAGGTGCCGACGGCAAGGACAGGAAGTGGTCCGGGGACGGGACCAGAGAGAGATGGGAACAATCGCTTATGGCGTCGAGCAGTTGGTCCCAATTATTTTTACATTTAAACACTTTGGAGAACAGCGTCGCGTGGGACAAGAGCGCCCTGAACGCTCAGTGCCGCATATGTAAACGGCGCCGGGACGCGGAGAAGATGCTGCTATGCGACGGCTGCAACAAGGGCCACCATTTGTACTGTTTGAAACCGAAACTTAATGTAATCTCCTTACCGAAAAGCAATACACGTAGCTTTCGTTATAGCGCTAAGATTAATGGCGCCGTTTGTCTTTCTAGGCTGTGCCAGATGGGGATTGGTATTGCAAAACGTGCAAACCGCCGACAAAGTCGAAAGAGAAGATTAAAAAGCGGAAGAAATTCGAAGACGAAATAGAGGAGGACGTGATATTAACCAAAGAGACTCGACATAATCGTGCTAAACGTATTTTGGAAAGCGAGGAGGAGGAGGATCGGGAACATGAGCTGAAGGACGAGAGCGATGAAGATATGTATGTAGTTCTTATAGTGGTATTGTAGGATCGGTAGATAAATCGAAGAGCTGCCTAATTTGCAGGAGGCTTTATAGGTCGTAGAGCTATAAAATGCTACGGAGAGGAAGACTCGCTCGCTCGGTAGAGCGAATTTGGGTTCGAATTCTGAATCCAGGGAATCGAGAAGGGCGATTCTTCCTCTCCTACTATTATCTTAAGGGGGTAGGTTACCCTCGATAGCTTCGAGTTTTCAAGATAAATTCTTAAAAAAAAAGATAAAAATTATTTTTCATACAAGAAATCCATAAAATCGTATTTTTCAACATAATTGTATTATTTTTTTTCGAAAATCTGCTTCCGATTCATCTTAGGGAATAGTTTTCGGTATCTCTCCTTAAATTTTCATCCAAATCGTTGGAGCGGTTTTCGAGATTTTATGTTCACAATCAACCGGTGTACCGCGTACACGCCTTTACGTTTGGACTCACAACTTTAATGTACGTAGAGATGTTTAGACTTTTCTTTTTTTTGTTGTTAAAGCTCATAGAATAACGATTAAAACTAGAAAAAAGAAACGTTCTCTCTACTGTTATTTATCACTTTACAATTTGCGTTTGAAAAAGGGTCTGTTTTAGGGGTATCGAGGGTTGCCTACCCCCTTAAGCTTTCATTCGCCAAGATAAGTGTACTTGTTTGATAACGGTTGTATTTCAGAAGTAGCGAACCAGTGAATGTGTGCTCGGCGTGTAGAAGTGGCGGGAAGTTGCTGACTTGCGATACGTGTTCGAATTTCTATCACGTGGAGTGTATAGAGCCTCCCATAGCAAGGGCCCCGCGCGGAAGATGGATTTGCTCAGATTGCAAGGATAGGAAAGATAGGAGGACCGGTACAAAATATGGTAAGATTACCCATTTACGAGCGTAAAGGCAGCGAAGGAACGCTGCGACGAGTCTGGAAAGCGTGGAACTACTTAGTAGAGTTTCACTATTGTTTCGTACTTCGAAGCTTTTAAATAGAATGCCTATCTTAAATATTAATGTAACGAAGCAGTTTCTTAGTCTTAATTATGTTGTTAGTGAGGGGGCGTGAAAGGGAAAGGGACAAGGAGAGACTGTGTGCTGCAGCAGCACGCTCTCGCATCCATGGCTTTGCCAAGAGCCTCCTCACTACAGAATCTACAGACTGGGACGGTCTGTATTGTATCTCCATTCTACTTCTCCTAGTATATGTATTTATTTGCGTAAACGTAGTAACGGTTAAGTTAGACGACACCTTGCTTCGTACCTTTGTGTTAAGAACTATTGGTGACGCTGTTACGCCCTTAGCAGGTAGACGAGAGGCTTTATCGCATGTATATGCAGAAGGCCCTTATTTCTTTATTACAGTAAAGCATTTTGTACCCTCTTCCCGCCCTTAAATTTGCCATTCCTCAAGTTCTTTGATTGTACTCCTATTCTTACTTAATACAAAGTAACTAATTTAGCGTTGTTCCCTTCCTAGAAAAAATACAAGACCCTACTAGAGTCTGGGTAAAGTTCTTATAACGTTGATAGTTTATTAAATACAAATTCTTAGCTTCCTGTGTTGTGTAAATTTTTGGTAATACTTCTCGCTATTAATCGAGGTGTGTATAATTACAAGGAACAATAGTTAATTCCAAATAAAAACTTTAATATACAGACAGTAGCAATTCGGAGGACACGGAGCCAAGGCAAACCAGGCGAGCGGCTAAGAGAGCGGCCCAAATAGAGCAAGAAGAGGATAAAGGGTCGATCAGAGGATGCATGGCGAGGCTACAGGAATTGCTCGCGGACATCAGGCATCACAGGGACTCGTGGCCTTTCTTATCGCCCGTCACGAAAGACGAAGTTCCAGACTACCACGATATTATATCCAATCCTATGGACTTCGGTACTATCAAGTACAAACTGGACAACGGAGGCTACGAGACGTTGGAGCAGTTCTTTGGCAATTGTCACTTAGTGTTCGATAATTGCCAGGCTTACAACGAAGAGCACAGTTCGGTGTACAAGTGAGTATAACTAGCATTAACATTCTCTGTATATAAGTTCGGATGCCAAAGATTGCGAGATTCACCTACGATATTGATTGATGTGCTATGGTTCGTACTGCAAAGCTCTAAATCCACTGACATACCTAACTCTCAAGTATTCTGTAATTAACGATGTTTCATGTATCTCTTATGTTTGCACCGTTAAACCGACAGCAGCTTCGCTCGATGCTAAAATAGCGATAAGATCGATCGCAGTGTATAGACGCTGCGTATGCAAGATCATCGAACGTAGGTAATGATCAACTGAAATGTTCCTCGACGTTGCGCATTCTAAGGTGTGGTTGAGCGAAGCGAAATCATTGCAGTAAAAACGACAGCTGTGATCATTTGAGTACGATCAAACTCTTTGGCCTCCGAACACCTCAAATAATACAGATATTGAAAGTTAGGCTATGTCGTTTTAAAAATAGTTACGTATACAGGGCAGGTATGAGGTTGTTAAAGTACTATGAGAAACGATGCAAAGAGCTGGGCTTGAACAGCGGCGAGGAGTCGCTGCGGCCGCCGAATGCGAAGAAGATGAAGCTTCTGGCGAATGGTGTTGGGGACGGTAGCGAAGAGGAGGATGTAGACATGAAGGAAGAGGACGAGGAAGACGTGAACGAAGAGGAGGAGGAGGAGGAGGAAGAGGAGGAGGAGGATGAAGAAGAGGAAGACGCGAACGATGTTCAGAAGACAAGATAGAAAACAAAGTACATACTTCAATACGTTAATGCTTATTGAATATTAATTTTTATTCCCAATACGTAAATTGAATGTACCTTGAAACTGCGTATGGATTTCTACACTGACTATTGATTGGTGTACAAATTCGTGATCCAGCGAAAGATGTTCTATAAATTATATACATTACTGAAAGACTTCGTTTTGCTATGAACTAGAAAAATGCTACGGACATAAAATCTACGAGACTAATCCAACGAGAACCACGCGGATAAAAACATCGCAAGCTTACGATGCGTTCGAAATGTTTTTCTTTCTTCGTTACTCGTCGGACATCCTTGATTAATATTTTCTTAGGCATGCTGAAACGATGATAATAATAAAAAAAGAGAGAGAAGAAAAACATGCACAGTATTATTCGTAGAATATTACGCATGGTGTAATAGTTCTCGTATAGTTTTAAAAGCCGATAGTGTAGAGCATTTTTATAAAAAAAAAAGCGAGCAGGCGCGTGAGCAGTGAACTTAGATTCATTCGCTTGAGCCAGTACAAGAGTAGTATCCTTTTCAGTTAGTATTATTATAAAACGAATAATTTGTTATCGGATGTTTTCTTTTTTTTACATTATAATAATAATTTATTATTTTAACGATACCCTTACGATCGCATTGCACGTTCTTCTTCACTATGCAATATCGCAACAACCCCGCCCCCTCCCCAAGAAACGTATATGCTAGGATTGCTAGGCTATCGAGGTTCTATACGAAGTGCACGTTTGCATAAAATATGTTATTCATCGCCTGCCTTTTAAAAGTATATCCAGATCGCGCGAAGTACGCTAATGCGGTGGCTCGACGACTGGCGACTTAAACAGTTAGTACACGCGGAATAATAAAGACCAAGGACCGCTCTCGTCTTTGTTGCAAATGCGAGAGCTATTCGTACGATACTTCGGTTAACGCATATCGACAAGTATAGTTACTCGCGCGTTCTATACCTGTGCTCGTACGGAAGTAGACTTTGCCGAGGTCTGATTATATTGTTGCATATTGCACGAGCTATTGGAAATTTATAGATTTTATTATTTAATGATTTTGTTCTAGGTTCGGCCAAATTGTTAACGTATTAGCAGTACTTATCTTTCTTTGAAAATTAAAAAACAGCCAATTTTTAAGACAAACTTAAGAAAAAGAAAAGAAACTTTAGGCTGGCCCTACACAAAATCTACGGTACAAATTACCATTATTCTCTATATTGTACAGCAGTTGTAGGAACAGTTCTTTGTAATCATGTACGTTTTATACAATTAATTTCGTAATAAACTTTTAAAATAGATTTATAATCGATGTTTGTTCGCAACATAACGCGTCGGAAATGAATTAACAGCCATAAAGACATTTCAGATCTCACTAATTCAACGCTTGATCGGAAAGGGTCATATATATATATTTCCATCATACATGTATTTCTCTGACACATTACACTAGGGTCTTTTCAGGTACAGCTCAATGATGAGGCTTCCCCGAGAATGTCTGTTTGTCGGTCTCTCGCCATTTCTCCACATTCTCTGGGCTGTAACCTGTAATAAAGATGCGGAGCATTAATCGTGGCGCGCGTAGTAGTGCTAGCTTCGAACGATACAATAAAAGTATTCTACTTACTGAGTCTCTGTATTTTATAGAAAATCGGTGCAGTCACTAAGCAGCCGAGTATCCAGTACTTGAATACCCAACTATGTTTGTAGTAATATGCATATGGGAATTGAGCTATTTTCGCGGATAGCGTGTATGGATATTTCATGGGCCTTCCCGGATTCTCAGCGGCAGACATGTCTGAAAGTAGTTTATACACGGCGAATGATTAGAAACTGTTGGAGAAATAGTCGAAGAGGAGGATGCTTTAAATGCACAAGGGACGAGAGACATTCTTCAGTTTCTAGAAACTGAGCAGTCCAGTTTTTAGTGGACAGCGTTGGAATCTATTAATAAAAATTGAAAACAGGGTTGTGGGGCAACTAAGTTACTTGAATTAGATGTACACGGGATAAGTTAACAGGGCTAGCTCTGTACATTGCTTAATAACAGTAACGTGAATGAGAACAGCGTTCGACAAGAAATTGTTAGGCGGAGACATAGTCGCTTACTTACGAATATGAGAACTATATGTTGAAATGAATGCATAATGGTTCTGTTAAATCTATAATCACATTTATGGGAATTTTATTACCTTTTTTTAATACTCTGTTAATTAATTGGTTTAACCACTGGGACTTAATCATGGTGTAGGGTCTTCAAACACAAAAAGCAACTCAAGCTAAAAGATGAAATAATACCTTCCTCTTTCGATAATTCGAGAAACGATTACAAACCAATGCCGATCACTGAGATCAGTCTAACGATTGGAGATCAGACAGCCACTGAACAATATTATATAATCGGTCTTCTCATAAAATATATCGAGAAATATCGAATCGAGGTTTGTCGCGATATCACTCCAATTCTATTGGTCGTGGTGCGATATCACTTGAACGTAGCTGGGGATTGTGTGTAATCGATATGTAAAGTAGGAGTCCGAAGGCAGCGTCAAGAATTTCAGTCAATTTTTTCGAAAATAATGCACGATATCAAAAAAAGTCACTCTTCCTTTTCTACTTATAACGAGTAAATAAATCGAGAAAAAGGAATGAAATATTTTGATGTTGCGCTTCATTTTCGAGAATATCGACTTTGAAATTCTTGAGGTTGCGTCCAGTCGCGTGTAGAGAAACCTACCCTAATGAAAATCACGGGCGATTTTTTTTCGCCCTCCAATAGAATACCTGCGCATATATTATATTTAGAAAGAAATATTTCTTTTATTAGATATACAGCGATTTAACAATATAAGAAAATAATATCTTTTCAATTCTTAAACTGGAACCGAAGTAGATCTGAACTAAAGTAGAACTGAAACATTACTCCGTACATAAATACTGTAAACAATAACTTCAAGCCTTCCCTATCCCAGCCAGTTCCTTGATCTGAGTTATTAAATGATTGTTGTATACTTTGTAATCCACCGGGGATATGCTGACACACGTTGTTTTTAATCTGTTCTCGTCCTGCAAATAATCATTCTCTTGAGTGCATGATGTTACATTAAATTTCCAGGGTCAATATACTTTCTATGGTAAACGGACGTACACTGAATACTTCTGATTTCACTCTAACTTTAAATATGAAACTCTTGAACGTTGCCTCGCCGAATTTCTCGAGAAACGCGTCGTTATCGTTCTGCTGTAATTCCCCAAGTTCTTGAGCAGTGATACCCAGTAACTTTTCTGCTTCTTCGCTGAATGCCGTGGCCCACTGATTGTCCGTCCAATCTGCCAAGCTTAACTAAAAGAAAATCGGATATTAAGCCTGACTGTCGCGAAAATGAAGTTCAAAACTAAGTTCTACGATACTTACGCTCGCGAGTAAACGATATCTGAAGTTAGGATACTCTTTATCGCATTTCTCGCATCTGTACATATCGTTCGCTTGATCGATCATCTGCAAGGTATAACATTTTAGCGAAGGTTCCCTTCTACGCTATAAAGCAGGGCGGAGAATTTACCTTCTTCTTGCAACTCTCAGCAGGGCAGGATTTGTAGAGGGCATTTTCAATACGAATCAGACTAACAGTCGCTTTTATCGTGTACATTTCAGGTCCTTTGAAACCCAACTCCATGTCCTTTGCATCTTTGAACGTGAGCCACGGTCCACTGGCACCACCCGCGCCACCAAATGCTCTCGAAATCGATTTAGCCTCTTCGTTACAACCGACCGTGTTGAACCAGCCGCGCAATCTGAAATAATGAAATACAGCACTGCTTGATTCAGTCTCTTCCAAGCGTTAATACTTCCGAGACGTTCGTTGCAAATATCCAGCACCTGTGTGCTTCTGGAATGTCTGGATCAAGTTGAAGAACCGTCGAACTGATGGTAGACAAATTCTTCCCTCCGTTAAATTCACCAACGCGTGATCCTTTCACAGCCAATACTGGATTACCGTTTCCATCGAACTCTTCGGCTTGTGACCCCCATAACGTGAGGCAAACCTGGAAGTTTTGTAGGATTCGGTAGTGTCGTTCCTACCTTTGGTTTCTCGTACCTAAATAGATGTCTTACCATTGTATTAGTCTCGTCGACAAGATTAACATCCTTCTTTTTCATTTCCCTGCCCGTGGTTCGTGATGTTAACAATTGTAATTCACCGGTGGACTTGACAACACCCAAAACGTCTATAAGGAATAGATATTTCAATGCGACAGAAACAGATGCTTCGGAGTTAAATGTGCAATTATATACCCATCAAATCATTTTTCTCTTTGTTTTCCACATCGCTTATTGGTACGAAGTTGAATTGAAGACTAGGGATATCGTCTCCGGAGTCGTGACACGGGATGACCTCTGAATCTCCGGTCAGAGTCATCTCGTAATCGTTCTTCAAATTATTGAACTGCTTGTTCGCCGTTTTCAACGTTGCTCTGGAAATGTAAAAAACTTTTCCCACCTGGAAGAAGCATCATAGATATAAGCTTGCGTCTCGAGCGGCGCGCATACACTCTGCACATGCCGCACCTCGATCATATCGTAGAATTTGTCGCACTGTTCTTTGAACGCTGTACACCTAATCTCTCCGCTCTCATCAACGAGATCCATAGAAAATAATTTCCCTTCCCCGCGCGAATTGCTCCATGTCCTGACATTAGATTTACTAACAACTCGCGCCTTGATTACCCATCTGCAGCAAATGTGGATTGCACAGAATAATAAGATTACGATTCTCAAGAAATGAAGATTATCATAATATTGTGGTGAAAAATTCACCTGTTCTGATACGGACTGAGCGTGACGATCGGTGTTGTCGATACGTCGTTACTGGAAGACTGATTTGCGGTATGCTTTTGCACCAGTGTATCTGTTAAGAGGACAAAGCTTATGATTGCTATAGTAAGAATTAAAATCAACTTGTATTACCATTTGTTGATTGAGCAGTAGGCTGTGCGGACGGTTTGGAATCGCCTTCGGGTTCTGTGTTACTAGGATTCCCAATTTTGTGTCCAACTTCATTGCCAGGGACCTTCACCTCTATATTCAATATCACCATTACACGTCTGAAAAGATGCATAAATTTGAACGTTATATTATTCTGAATCATATTATCTTCGATCGACAAGAAATATTAAATATCACATACTTCTGTTTTCCACTATTATTTACCATGCTCATTGCATATCGGTTTATCTGACAAATAGAGAACTCGGCCAATTCGTTATTCTTTATCATTGAATTCAACTGGGTCGCCAGCATTGTAAACGAGTTTATCCTCTTCCCGTCGGACACCAGCAGCCTGAAACGTTCTCCGCTGCTGGAACTTGCCAACTGCTTATGACCCTGTAAACAACAACACGAGAATATTTACAAAACAATAAGAGAAGGTGCTTTGTAATCTATACGAAGTTGAAGGAGAGATATAAATCCGATTTACCAATACTTGCAATATCGGCTTTTCAACCTCAATGCCGTTCATGATTTTCTGCAACAATAAGGTAGCCTCAATATCATGTTTAATAGAACAATCTTTATAAGCGTAAAGTAAAAAACTCACGTCTAACGATCCCTCGCTGAGCGACTGCATCTTGAATCACGATAATGAGCCACTTGCGATGTGTTAATACAACCAACGATATTTCCTTCCGGTAGAAAAGCCAGGAATCGATGCCACTTTGTAACGACCCTTAACAACGTACTAAATCAAACACAATATTTTCCCGCTATTTTTATTGGTTAGAATAAGATATAGAAGGTATTACCCAAGAATAATTAAATAAAAGATACGACAAGAAGCGGAGAAATCTCTTTTACCAATCAGTAAAGAGCTTACGCTTGGTTACATCCAATCATCGTGTCGAATCATTGAGCGCATGAAATTGATCGCATCGTATTGGTGGCATCGTACGATTCTCTAGAATTTCTCTCACTTCCGGTGTGGAGCATAGAAGCCCAAAATTTGAATCGGATCACACGAATGTTGCATCTCCATGCAACTTCCTGCGCATCATGCGCTCAATGTGTGAATCGGAACGCACCCCCATATATCGGACAATCAAATCCCAAAATCCCCGCTAAAATACGTAACAGTCGAAAGATGAATCGATATTGGGAATATTTTATATTTGTAGGAACTACTAGAAGATTCTAATTTATTAGTAAACAATTATTCTATCCTTCGCGTAACTATTATCCTATTACGTTTTTGGAAAACACATCTGTTAATTAATTCTTTGCTTAGCAATGACAGTTGTCTGCGTCATGTTTTCACACCGCTGTGGCAGGGAAAGTACTTTTTCCGTAACAAAACAACAACACCTGCGAGGTTCGAGACGATATTTCGATTCCCTAGGATCGATAAATTCGCGGGAATTGCAAATTTCTTCAACGATTCTATTTACTATAAACAAAATTAGACCTCGCTGTTCTCAAGTTACAATGTTAACAGTACATTTCTTCCGTTACGTGCAGATGCATATATATAACAATACGACCTAAATGTTCTATTACGTGTTACATACAAAACATTAAATTATGATTTCTGTCAAATTAAACGTTTCTCATCCTTCACAAAATTAGCCTCACTCTATTGGCAGAAGAAAGTAGTTTTATCGCTTAGAGCACTCGTTGTTCGAAAGAACGGCTTTTCAAGGACACCTTTATCAATCTAATCCTCTCTATAAAACGAGAAAATAAACCGACAGCCCGCGGTAGCTAGTGAAAGTGTCACCTCTTGCCACGATAAAGGAATCGATTAAAATATTTATAAGAATCTCTCTACGTGTGCACGAAACTCCGACGAGCGCGGAAGGCACAAGAACCGAATCGAACGGCGCTTATAATTAACAATCCGTAATTGTGCGCGTAATTGCGATGAGTTCCATACAGGTTGTAAATCTTATTCGTAGAACCGGATTTAATAATATTTCGAATTTCTTTACCAAAGAATGATTCCAACGAATAATACGAACAATATGTTAATAAATTTGCAACTTCTACAAACTTACTACTTTGTTATTACATTAATCTCGTAAGTCATATGTTAGCAGCTTGACTAACCTTTGTCTACTATGCATTACCAGGAAAACACGGAAACCGATTTGTTCAATCCAAGTATATTGGAGCGATTATCCTCGGCGCAAGTTGACGGTTTATTAATCAGGCCTTTAAGGTCCAACGATTATGACAGAGGTAAAGCAGCTACGTCAATGTTATCAATGACGACCACTAACTCCGCTGTATTTATTTGAATAGGTTTCCTACAGCTGTTAACTCAATTGACCGAAGTTGGGAATGTCAGTAGAGAACAATTTCTGAGTAAGTTCCTTGAAATTAAATTTCGCTTGAGAAGAGGCATGGGTTAGAGGCAGAGGAGAAGGTAATCGACATTGTTTTTAACCATTTAGACCGCTTTCACATGATGAGAAATAATGGTAGCTATTACATCATTGTGATAGAAGATCCGAACACTGAAAAAGTGATAGCGACAGCTACGATAGTCATTGAGCAGAAGTTTATTCATAACTGCGCGTTGGTAAGTTTCTCTGAAATACTCAGTCGGGAAATTATAGCTTTCGAAAAGTACAAGCAAAGATCTGTTACAGAGAGGACGCTTGGAAGATGTGGTGGTAAACAATAAATATCGTGGTAAGCATCTAGGAAAGCTAGTGGTTAAAATTATATTGCAATTAGCACGCTATTTACGGTGTTACAAACTGTCATTGGACTGTAAAAATCATCTCATACCTTTCTACGAGAGCTTAGGCTTTAAACGCGAGCCTGAGAATGCTAACTATCTAAACATGAGATTCCTTAACGAGAATACGACAGAGCAATCTCATTTATGACAATGAAAGGGAGCTCTAAAATTGTTGTGAAAAAGATTTGTTGCCTTGTATGTGCCGTGAGGCAAAATAAGAGATGATATGAAAAACCTTTATCAGTTTTATAAGTCCGAGAGATTAATGTAATCTAGTTTTAACATTTACGGATAGAACGTACTAGGCGCGAACGCAATTAACAATGAAAGGAACTTCTATTCCTTTCGTACGAGTATTCTAATTATCTCTAATATCCTGGAGGTTGCGCAGGTATTAAAAATGATATGTGATTATATTTTACTAAATACATGTATAATATTTTCCAAGGATGTATAATAATATAATAAACAGTGGTGGAAAGACAATTCAAAATTAGTTTCTCAATCAATCTGAAATCAGTCATTAATAGAAAAAATACTTGTTTGCATCCACCGGATTTTAATCGATCATTAAAACTTCTCTTGTCAAATACATGCTCGCGGCTCGTGGCATTTGAATTACAGTTTCTTAGCAGTGACGCTGCTTTGTAATTTCACCGCTCTCTTAGCTTCCATTTGCCTTTGTCTCGCTAGTTTGCGCTCCTCGCGTTTCCTCCTAGCTTCTTCCAGTTTATTCGAACTTCCACCGTGCGCCGTATTAATCTCAGTGTTTCCTTAAAACCAGAAGATCGATTTCAAATGATTAAATAACCGTTATCGTAATACACAAATGTTTCTACAGTGTAGTAATACCTGTCTGATCTGACGGATGAAAATCTTCTAGAGGTTGAAACTCCGAGTCCTCCCAACCAGTCTCGGAAGACTCATTTTTATCTCCTATACTTTGGGCCGCCTCCTCCTCCTGAAAGTAAACTTTCGAGTGTCTCTCCTCCTTTGCAATTTTAGTAGTCACCATATATTAAGGGGCTGTTCCGGTCTAGAGCCCATAAAAGTAGGTGATCTTTAGGAATTAATTAAAGGAAAACTACTACATATAATTTAATGGGACTGTTTGCATTGAATTAAGGATGTCTTAAACTATAGAAATCAATTTCTTGTTTTATAATTAATCATTGCAGACGGCACCGGGGAGTCGAGGAGTAAAAAAATTCATCCAAATCGGTGGAACCTGTAGCACCTAAACTATTAGTCTGAAGTAAAAAACAATGCGAGATTATTAAAGGGCATAAAATTCGATCGTGGAGCTCGTGGAGCGAATTTCATTTTTTTTTTTCAATTTTACTGGTCTGTCCACGAGCCAGAAGCATATTAAAAAAAAAAGTTTCAGGCGAATCGGATAATAACTTTTGGAAATACAGGTTCCACCGATTTTGAGAACACAGTTTCCAGAAAAACGCGTTTAAAGTTTCACGTGAGCGCCGAGTGGCCGGGTGTTACCCATAAATTTACCGCTACTCAAATGCCTACAACTTCGAGAATTTCACGAATTTCAATCAACCCTTTTAAACACCTATTCCTAAAAGGTTGAACAATTCGAAAAATAAAATAAAAAATCAACTTTCAGACCGGAACCTCCCTTTAATCCACAATAACTGTATCTTGCGCGATAAGAGAAGGCAAGTAATCTGAAGAGATACGAACTGGTTCTTCCTCAAGGCTCGTCCACTGATCGTTAGCCTTAGGAGAATGTGGGGACGGTGAAATGTTGCTAGTTCCGTGTCCCGAAGTAGCAGAAGGTTGCTGCTCCATATCGCCCCAATTATCAGCATCCCAGCAATCCCAGTCACCCTCCGAGTTCGTGGTCGTGATGTTGGGTATATCGTGCTCGTGGTCGTGCTCCAACGACGTCATGCTCGTAGCGCTGCTCGTCGTAGCAGTTGTACTGGCGCTGCTCTGCGAGCTACTAGCTTGCTCTGTAATTCGATTACACACCGATAGCAAGAGCTTCTCGTTTCGAGGAGAACTGAATGATAAAACACGATCTACGAATACCCAGGGAGGCAGGCTTGTTCAGTAAGATTCTCGATGTGCTGTCCGACGACTTCGGGGTGTCCGACTGGCTGCGATAAAACTTGGCAGTGACTGCAGTTACAGCCCAACCTGCCCACGTTGCTGCTGCGTTGCTAAGACTAGGCGTCGCTGTATTTACATCTGCCTCTGAAATAGAATTGACCGCATGAAGAACGGTACTGCCTCGCATTTGCAAGAACTTTGAACTGTGCGTGGGTACCCATAGACTCTCGTAAGCCAGGATCTTCCGACACTCTCTCGAGCTTCGATAAAAATCCGCGAATAGTTCGGAACGCGTTATCTCTCACTCCTTTATCCACGTCTGTGGTAAGCGGGCACAACGCTGGCAATATACGATTCGCGACTTCTTGCAGAAGAAAGTATTGCTGCGTCGCGGCCAATGCTAAGATACTCGCCGTTCTAGCTGGTGGGAACACGTCCCTCGTACCTCGAATAAACGCCCCAATTAGTACCTACAATTACATATAAAATTGAAATGGAATTTATCAGACGTTCATCACGAAAGCTTTCGTATTGACGCCGAAGTTACTTTTTGCCTGATCTGGGGGTGGAGATGTTGAGCAATTTTTCCTAAACACACTGTCGTGTTAGTGCGTATGCCTCCGTGCTCGTCTTTCGACTGAAGTTTAGCAAAGTATCTCAGCGTTTCCACATTGAGATTATTGTAATCTAATTTCGGCGCTAAATGTACAACAGATTTTATCGTTTGCTCCCTGATGGCAGGATTCGTGTCTAGGAAACCTCTGGCTACCTGTAACAAACGAGATTAGGATGGACATTTCACGTTTCTAGGTAAGCAATCGCAATTACCTGTGGGAAGATAGCTTCGTTAACCGTGGCCGATTGTAAATGATCGACAAATCGATCCAACTGCTGCAGTAATCGTAACCTTGTCGCTCTATCGCTGGATGCGAATAATTTCACAACGCACGGCACAACTCTCCGTTGATACTCGCTGTCGGGTAATAAGCACCCTAGCTGCAAGAGAGGAGGTAACACTGCACTTCCAGCATCGCCGAACTCGAAGGCAGCCAGCAATTGCGGCAGAATTTTGTATCTGCCGACACCCTCTGGAAATGATTCTAACTGACCAGCAAGCTGCGAGAAAAATCGACCCTTCTCCCCTCTCTCTTTCATCTGTATCTCTTCTAAAAATAGAAGCGCGTCTACGAGCTCGTTTTTGAAAAAACCACCATTACTGCGGCAACGCGCTATCACGTCGGCAGGATTCGGCCTCCCTTCCGCGTTGCCGCTAGTCAATTCTCGGAACACTACTTGCAATTGCTTTGGAATCTGAAAGAGAGGACCACATGTTTTTAAATCGAGCCTGTGAGCGTGCACGTTAATCCTAGAAGTAACAAGAATCATACTTTGTCCCTAAGTTTAAGTTGCGAGCTCGAACTCAACGGACCGTTATATGTTTCCCAGACCAGGCATCCGAGTCCCCACATGTCAACCGAGCTGTTTTTTTTATTTATTCATCAGTTTCATAGCGTTAATAATAAACCTAAATGTTTGCATATAGAATAGCTGGTATTGAACGGTAATTTCACGAATCAGATAACTATCTTTCATTATTTACAGAACAAGAGAATTTACTTGGCTAATGCTTTACACGTTAAACAAGCTGTAGCTACGAACAGAAATGATTTAGTCGCCTCCTCCTTTCAAATTACACATTCTCGCTTGTGAATTATCAATTACTCATAAACACGCGCGATTCTTTCCTATCAGCGATCTCTTTTACCATTTAGTAGCTGGCTTTACGTTCTCCTTAGCGTCCGGAGGGTAATACGCTTGGAATGTCGCCGGTAATGTATTGTAAACAGCATCTACCGCAGTCATGTATTCAACCCCGCCGAGTTTCCATTCCCCGCTTTCTTCGTTAACGAACACTGTCCATAAATTGACATTGTTGTGCCTCAGATTGCCATCGTTGTTTAAAAAGTTCAGCGCTCTCTGTTAAAACACATACATCAGGATACATGTTTCTTAAGGAGGGTCCTTAAGAATTTAATCCTTGGGAATTTTTTTTTAAGAAACTGTTAAGCGGATCTTTTCCAAACTTTCAGGGTATGTTAGTTCACGTTCAAATAATAAAAATTAATTTTTACGTTACAAAGTGTTCGGTAGAAATGGAGATATATGAACTCGTTCGTTAGGACTCGCGCACCAGAGTTGTAAATTGGCGATTGTAATGGTCGCCCCGTTTCTTCCCTGAAATAACAAAACCAAGGATTTTCTTATTTTTAGTATAATTACATTGTCGATGAACCTAACAAACGAAAAAAAGTTAAAAGTTGACAAATTGGTGGGACCTGAAAGAAAAATTTACGATTCTGCCCCAAGATATTTTGAACTATTTATGGGAAAAGAGTTGTTCAATTCAATTTATTTATCAATGTCTTAGGTTCATCGACAATGTAATTGTACTAGAAATAAGAACATCTTTGGTTTTCTTATTTCAGGCAAGAAATAGGGCCACCATTACAATCTCCAATTTTCAACTCCGCCGCACGAGTTCTACCAAACACTTTGTAACTTAAAAATTAATTTTTATTGTTTGAATGCGAACTAAAATACCTTGAAAGTTTGGAAAAGATTTGCTTAACAGTTTCTTAGAAAAAAATTCCCAAGAATCACCTTATTCCTAGCATTCTAAATAGGACTCCCCCTTAAAACGAGACTGTATTCGATCCTTCTCGATACATACCGTAATTTGAAATATCCCCCAAGAAAAATACAACTCTTTCTTAGACTCTTTGTCGGTGTCAGATTTCCTTGCCAGTCGATTGTACAAAGGCTCCACCCTTTCTGTCGCCAAATACACCATTTTGTCGGTCTGAAACAACAATAAATAGCAGAGAGTCCTCCTCCTCGTATCCATTACCACCATGAATGTTCACAGAACACTGAGATCATACCTCGAGGCTATCGAGGTAGGCGAGTATGCTAGGATGTCTCAGCGTCTTCAATCTCTTCACCGCTGAGCGAGCTACGTCCAAAAGATGTTCGTTGCCATTTTTACATTCGAAGACGAACACCGAAACATCTTCGCCCCCTGTGGAACCCTGTACGCAGATGTTTGAAATGCATTTTACCCAGCCAGGAAAATATAAGTGAACATTCACAGCTGACAAACTGTCAGGTTATGGTACCTTTTTCTTAGCCTTGTGCAACGTCCAGATGCTCTTGTCGTCCAAGCCGGAGATCGGCTCGCTAATTTCGTATGGGAAATCTTTGGTCGGGTCTCTCGAAAAGAAGGACCACATGTTTGCAATTTAACTAGTTCTTATTAAATCAAGCTCATCCTCCGACTAATGTAGTATCATGATGTCATTGACAGCTACGCATCAACCTATCTTGAACCGTGTTGCTCTGTCCCACGGCGATCAACGGCGATTATGCGCCCGCATCGAACTTGTGTCAGTATACTGTCAATCGCCCGCGATAAATCGCCGTGAAATTTCAGCAAGCGCGCCGATTAAATCCCTCTTTTCTTCTTTTATTCGAATTCTCGATCGAGCAATCGGTCTTTGCGGCTTTATTCGAAAGCCATTCCGTGGCGAACGTCCGTCGTATTATTAATGCTCGTTCTTAAGTATGAGCGAAGTTGGCCCGTCCTTAGTGACAACTTACGCTTTCAAAAATGGTAAAGAATTCGTCGTGAAGATAAAAGTCACCGCTTTCAAAGGATGTCAGCGAAGTCTGGTGCTCACTGTCACCGATAAACACACCGGCGAAAATTGGCAGTCCTCCTACGACGCGGCATGTTCGTCCCTTATCCTTGACAGCCAATGCAAATTTATGATTACACTGATCGTTCGAATTTCTAAATGCCTTTATTTTCCTAATCACATCTCTGTGTATTTGACAATCTTTGATTTATTTCCGTTGCTTTATTATGCATGTTCTCTTAACTGTTCAAGATATCGAAAACTTGACGCAGAAAACTGGGAATTACAAGCATTTCGATGTATTCGTGGCTATGCTGCAGTCGGGATTGTTGAAAGTAAACTTTGTAATTAACGCGTGTAAATAAAGTAAATGAAGGTTAAAAGGGAATGAATTTCAGACGAGCGAATCCATCACTTTGGACCTTCTCACGTTCGAGGACTTAGAATTGCTACGCGCACGTAGACTCGAGCGTAATTCTTGTTCAAGCTTGGGTAACGCAACGAACAATCGCCGATACGTTATATTAACTTATACAGTAGAGTTTGATAGGTGAGTACGAAGTAACAGTTTTTGTGAAACCGTTCGACACGAGTTTACCTTCTTTCACTATTTGCGAATGGTATGTTTTTAATGAAAATCAAAATATATATATATATATATATCTCGAGCGTAAAAAATTCACAAAACCTGTACGGATAGAATTTCTTTAAGATCAAATGTTTGCCAATGTCACGACCTTCTTAAGAATCCATTATCCGTTACCTCTGGAGTATTGTGGCTTACCTGACCCGGTGATATTGCAAGCTACCATCAGGAGATTACAAGCTGAAATCGAAAAATTTCAGTCCACAGGAGCAAGTAGAAGCTTACAAAAACGCGTTGAGCAACTTACAGCTGCGAATCAAAGGCTCGTTCAAGAGAATCAGAGGCTCGCGAGTGGAGGTAGCAAAATTAAACATCATAGTTTCTTGTAGACCAACTCTCCAAGTATTCTCTAACGTTCAGGAAAAGGTTTAAGGCATTTATTGGGATCGATCAAGTCGTTGGAGAATAATGTTGCTAAGGAGCGAGCATTCTTTCGAGCGCAGATTCAAAAACTCAAAGCGGAGAATGCAGGCTTGTCGGCGAAAGTGCGACAACTTACTGAATCTGCTGGCAGAAAGCCTGGAGATGGTAGCGCAGCGTTAAGACGTTACCAACATCCCTCTTCTACGCGATCAAATTACACGGATCGAAGGCGAAGCAGAAGTCGATCTTCTTCGATCTCTAGTCACGTTAAAACTTGTAGATCTAGCTTATCACCAGGTAGTTTATTATCAACAAACATCCAAGAGTGTCACAAGACTCTGTTTATACTGTATTATTATTATATCGATAATTATAGGCAGCTCCATGGAGTCAATTAGAACTCGACGATCTCCTTGTCGGAGAACAAAAACTTGCAACAAAACGAAAAATTCAAGTTAGTATTACATACGATACATAAGTATAGCGAGCAAAACCGGAGGGATTCAAAGAGCAAGAAATTCGTGACTGTCTTCTTTCACACTGAAGCGCTACCTCTCGCTTGCCGAGAACTCCGTGGAACGAGTATTTGCTTATGCTAGGTGGGACATCAGGCTTACAGGTTCGCGAAGAAAGGAGAAGGCACACACCTCTTCTCTATTGTCCAACCCCTTCCGTTTTGCTGGCAGAACCTATAAAATGTAATACTTTTATTTACGAAACTTCGAAACTTCTGTCGTAGAGCTTGATCTTGAAAATTTGGAGTCAAGAATTCACACGCTCCAGAAAATGTTGAAAGAAGGAATAAAGTTGAATTGATAACGGATCAAACATTTTCTGACGAATGTTTCCATGAACCAGCATATATTAAAACACATACTATTATCATCATTATTACAAATACAATTGAGACGATTTTAAGTAATGGCAGTCGTAAAGAAAATTTTCTAAAATAACGCATCTGTCTTTGAAAGTTACTTGCAATAAGAAAAAAATAAACAGAAAATACTGGATTTTTCAATAACAACGTTTGAAAATTGCTGCGCGTAGGTGCCTTTAATCACGTACAAAGCTCTGCACTGTGTGCATTATGGAAAACATGTCTTATGTACACTGCAGCCTCCAAAATGTATTCATTACTTGTTGCCTTTAATATTATATCTACACTATATCACGTTCATTAATAAAACTGTAAAATTTCAGTTAACTGACTCTATCAGCTTTTACTTTGGTTTGGTAATACACTATAGCACGCTGAACCAACGACGTCTCCTCATCATCATTGCTCGACAATTCCACATTTCCCTTTAAGGACTTATTCGCTGTCAAATTCATAATTTCGTCGCATCTCCGATCTCTACAATGTAGTTCTGGTGATTCGGACGGTCGCTTCGAAGGTAATTCTTGCTTTGAATGTTTTGCTAATGCTTCGACAGCGTCGTGCAGATACTTAATGTCAGCCTCTTGTCTGCAGGTAAGGATAGTCAAGTACTGAATGTCTTCTAGAAACTGTTTCTCCTGTTCGAAAGCTGCATCCTTTTTCTTCCGCTCTTTCTTCAATTGGCGATTGTATTCGAATAATAGGAGACTACCACCAATGCCAAACACGATAACTTCACTCATTAAACTTGCCCCTAAGTCTATCGCCATGGTTTCATTCAACTTTGCGACCTTCGTGGGCCTACCAAGATTCATTATATACATTTTAACTTTCACTTCCGCCCAGTGATAGACTGTAATGAATTAACAGCGACTCAACACACAATCATTAAACAGTTACAAAGACTTTGACAACGTTAAGAACCATTTAGATCTGAAAAGCATATATTTTACTTACGCTGAGCAGGCGGAATGATAAAATAAGTTCTAAGTACAGGATGATTCTTCGCCTTGTTGGCGATGAAGTTTGCTATAGGTTTACTAACTTGCTTCACAAACAATGCCGCTAATTTCAGAGCTGGGAACGCGCCCACTACCATTTTCCCTTTCTGTTTCTCGCGACAGCTTCAAATCCACGCGCAGATAAAATCTGAAAAAAGAGAATGCGTGTGAAGGGGAGCAATGCAGCGCGTTTGAAACGTGCGATGCTCGCAGGCGATCTTTCGGTATACACATTCGTAACTCTCTCGCCGTACGTTATATTCGTATTTATCTATGAAATATCATAATGCTAATACAATATTTAGGACGCGCTTGACATGGATGTCACCGCGAAAAAGCTGAATTTCGTGGTGTATTCGAAATCATTACCTCACCTCTGAAATTAGTTCAGAGTACAGCAGACGGCCATCATGATACGACAGAGAATGACCGTGTGGTATACGCGATCCAATTGTCACAGGTCTTTTAAATTAAGGAAAATTAACATGCATAATTTTTCTCTTGTACCCGGATAAACTTTTACACTCGAATATCTTTATATCGAGGCTTGAACTTATGTTTAAAAACATCGTAAAGCATCGTTCGGACAAGTATGAATTCCCAATAGCGCCAATAGTCAACTTCATGCATACCAACAAGTCTCGCGGTTAAAAAACTCGGGGTCTCGCGAGGATCCACGCGACACGCCGCTTATTTTTAAACTTTACGCGTGAGATGAAACGTTATGAATAATAATGCTTCCTGTTGTTAATGGTAAATTCACAGTAATTCAACACTCTTATTTCCTGCCGTACTGATCCAATTTTTTCAGCTCTTTATGTCTCCCGGGTAGGTATAGAAAATTTACTGCAGTTGCCAATTATTTTTTTACAGGTTTAGGAACTGAACGAGGCATGGTTGATTAAGTATATAGGTAAATAATTCGCGTACAATGTTGGATAATATATGCGATCGAAATGGTAAAGAGCTGACGTTAATCGTATAAGTCTTATGGGATTGTAGACAATTATTTGAAACCGTTGATTTCGCAGGTTAGAAAAGGGCAAATATTTGAAAAGGTTGCACAGTATTGGCTCTATTAACAATTTGGGACAATGAATGATAAGAAGTTCAACATAACGACCAGCAATTATGCATTTACGATATGGGGTCTCGTGATGCATTTGATACTGTTGTGGGGCGTACTCGACATAAACTTTCATTCTCCTGTTATACAAGGATTGCCGAGTGTGCCGGTTCTAAACGACCCACCAGCGAAGAGGCTGGTGTTCTTTGTGGCAGACGGTTTGAGATACAGGACCTTTGACGAAGCACCGCCTAAGTTTCTTAAGTAATGTATTTACTGATTATTAAATCAGAAAATTTTGTTGTAGGCAGGGCTTGAAACAGTTCTGAAAATAACTGTTTAAAATTGTTATGTAATGGTTCTGATTAAAACGGTTATGGAGAACCTTTATTCCAAACAGAGGCGTCCGCAGACTTTTTCCTACGGGAGGGGGACAACTTCGGGATGATTGTAATGAAAAATATACCCCTCTTGCCTTTTAACACACTTCGTAGTGCCAATTTAATTAAAAATTTAAAACCGATACTTAAAAATATTCCCTTTTTTTAGTATAAAATTAATAAAGATCAGTTTTAAAAAATAAGCGATTTTTCTCAAAAGCTGGGGGGCCACCGGCCTCTTTTGCCCCTCCCGCCTCTTTTTGTGGACGCCCATGATTCTAAATAACTGTTAAGAAGAACCGAAATTTCCAACTATTATCTGTTTCGGTTACAGTTCCTATTTCCCTCCTTATATCAGTTCCATAATCGTTATTTTTTCGGTTCTATATCGGTTCCAGAATCAATTGATATCATTAATTATTGTAGCTACAGATTACTGTATATTTTTTACACAATTCTTATAGAAACACGAGGAACTTTTAACTTTCTATTCTGAATAATATAGTGTGCCCTCGAATGTAAAAAATATGTAACTGATTTATTTATTTCAACGCTTCATTAGAAATCAGTGATATGTATAAATGTTTCTCCTTTTTCTATAATGATTTTGTAAAAAATATGCGCATATACAGTAATCTGCAGCTACAATAATTAATGATAACAATTAGGGGAAAGTCGATACAAGAATTGATTCTGGAAACGTTTCGGAACCGATATATAACCGAAAAAATAACGGTTCTGGAACCGAAAAAATAATGGTTGTGGAACCGATATAGAACTGAAAAAATAACGCTTGTGGAACCGATATGAGGAGAGAAATAGGAACCGTAACCGAAACAGATAATAGTTGAAAATTTCGGTTTTTCATAACCGTTTGGAGAACCGAAATCGATATTACAACAGTGTTCAAGCTCTGGTTGTACGTATAACGGTGTAATTCTGATTGTAGATATGTAATGGCGAATAAAGGTGTTTGGGGTGTATCTCATACGAGAATGCCCACAGAGTCTAGACCGGGTATCGTCGCAATTTGCGCAGGATTGTACGAAGATCCTAGCGCTATCTTTAAGGGGTGGAAAGAGAATCCCGTGGATTTCGACTCTATCTTTAATCGAAGCCACATGTCGTGGGCATGGGGGAGCCCTGACATTATACCCATGTTCACGAGAGGTATCGCGAAAATTACCGTAGTGCTTTAAATATGATTTTAAATAACGGGTATTATATCTTTGATATTTCATGAAACTAGATGCCAAAGAAAACGTACACGGGGAGAGTTATCCCCACGAATGGCAAGACTTTGATATAATGCGAGGTCAAATTTGGCGCTTAGATTCGTGGGTGTTCGACAAGTACCTGAACTGGCTTCGGGAGGAAGCTGGCAAAGTAAAACACGCGGATCGTATTATTCTTTTCCTACATCTGCTTGGTTGCGATACTACCGGACACGCTGCGAAGCCTTATTCTAGGTATTTAGAGACCATCGATCCGGGACATCGATACGGAAGTGGAATTATGCTTAGTTGGCAGGCGAAAAGAAAACGTGATTTTCACGAATTCTTTGTGGAAAATCTAATGTATATTTTTCATAATTATTTCGTTGTTTTAAAAGTACATATATTCAGCAATTCTCAGGAATTTTGTTATAGAAAAATATTAAAAAGTGAACGAATAACAGCCACTCTCCCGGAAGCTATTTTTTAGCGGTGAGCACGATTTCTCCGAGCCGAGTCATCTGAAATCGAAAAGTGAAGAAGGTTTCTGTTAGTATACGAGTTTATCTAGTTCGTGAACGAAGGATTTTTGTGTCTTATGCAAACTCTATTTTTAATTCACCTAAAACGAACAATTCAGATTTTGTCTGAAATCATTTTTTTTAATCCTTCGTTCACGAACGAAATAAACTCGTATATTAACAGAATCTTCTTTTCTTTCTGATTTCAGATGATCCGGCTCGGAGAAATTGTGCTCACCGCGCAGCGCCATGGTAAAAACAGCTTCCGCGAGAATGGCTGTTACTCGTTCATTATTTAATATTTTCCTATAACAAAATTCCTGAGTGTTGCTGAATATATGTACTTCTAAAATAAGCAAATAGTCGTAAGATACATACATCACATTTTTCAAAAAAAAATTTCGAACATGACGATCTTGTTCGCTTGCCAACTAGGCATGGCCCCTTAAATAGAACTGTGATTTCATTAGCTTCGACTTAAATTTAAACGCAGAGAGTACACTGATAACATGAATTATGTTGATCGGAAAATAGAGGAGGTTGTACTAATGACGGAGAAGTTTTTTGGGGACAATGCGACCGCGTATGTGTTCACGGCTGATCACGGAATGACTGACTGGGGATCGCATGGAAGCGGTTCTACGGACGAAACAGAAACGCCGTTGATAGTTTGGGGTGCAGGAACCAATGCGTTTAATTCTCGTCAGGACTTGGAGCAAGTGGATATTACACCGTTGGTATCAACTTTAATCGGTACACCTATTCCCACTAATAACGAAGTACGTGTAAAGATAATGTTAGCCCAGTCGCTTGCAATATTCGTCGTTCATTCAAATAATCATAATGCACGATCTCTCTCAGGGCGTTTTACCTTGGCAGTATTTAAACGACATTAATGTTGAGTACACGAGTCGTGCTTTGTTAAATAATTTAAAGCAGTTAACGCACCAAGTGAAGGCGAATCGTAAAATGAATTGCGCGGACGATGGTCGTGCGAATTGGAGGGAAAAGGAATTGGACAACAAGATATCTGCGTTAGATAAATACGTCGAAGTAAAAGACTCGCGCGAGAGATTGAAAGAAACAGTGGACGCGATCGGACTGGCCAAAGAATCTTTATCATACTTCCGACAGTACCAAAGATCGCAGTTTCTAATATATTTGTCCACCATGTGGCTAGGATGGATAATACTGTTGTTCTATAAATTAGCCGGGGCCAAGCGAGCTTCTACCAACTACGTTATTTTAACAATATCAGATATTGCATTTGCGGCTATATTAATTACAATATGCATTATGCACAATGGTAAGATAATTCACATTTCTTCGCGATCGTTTAAAAAAGGGTCGTCCTTAAATTATGTAAGACTTTTTTTGGAGAGGGGGGGGGGGCGTGAATTTCTTACGTTTTCTTACAAGGGGGAGGTTGGAGTCAGGTAGCATCCTACGTAATATTTTTTCCAGAAAAGTAGTTTTTGTTTAAATTTCCCGAATTCGAGTTAAATTAATTATATAAACTTTTAACAGAATTTTAATAACTGAAAAGTTAAATGTAAAAAATATTACGTAAATAGCGGGTTGGAATATTAAATCTTACGAATTCTTATGCTGGGCGAGGGAGGGGGTATGAATTCGCCAAAATTACCATTACTTAATTTAAGGACGTGCCCCAAAGTACACATTTAATTCCAACGCGAATGAAATAGTTTCAGGTTGCAGCAATTGGAGATCACCGTGCTACGCATCCTTAGCTGTGATCTCTTTCTGGCTAACAATTAGGAATGCAATCATGCACTCAATAGAATTTAGAATACAAAATAGTAAACGTTCTTATATAGAAGTCGCGGGGATAATTCTGTTACTAGCAACAATGTTCGTGGGATTAACATACAGGGGTACTCTTAGCACAGGAATGTTGCTTGTTGCTTTTATGAAAAAGATGACGTACAAAGCCACTCGGAATTTCCTTTGGACAGCTCTGTCGCTAGCTATCTTCCCATTATTGCCTGTCGTAGAGCCGCGCCCTCGAGTCTACGTTGTGTAAGTTCAAACTCACGCCAGACCGTTACCCTTCTTTCAAACTATCGTTAATTCTAAATGTTTACTTTCCAGGCTATTTAGCATATTTGTGGTAGCTGTAATAATTGCTTTCAAAGTTGAATCAAAATACAGGAAAGTGATAGAAATTCTTCGACTAGTACTTACAGGATTAACGATCTTAGAATTCATAGATGGCCGAAGTTGGATATCGTGGGCGATTTTACTAACTACGCCGTTACACATTTGCACTTATCCCACGCAATTAAAGGAAAGAATGCAAGGGGTCGTGCTGGGACTGTTTTGCCCACTGGTTCTATTATCTGCATCTTATGAACCTTTCTTCTTCGTAATCCTTGCGGCACACTTGTCTTGCTGGCCGCGATCTAACGCTGTTCAAAGGTTTCAAGATACTAAACGTGTTCTGACGATGGAAGAATTGCTGACGGCCGCAATATTTGTATCCTTTTTTTCTACGCAGAGCTGCGCAATAGCACTGGAAGTATTAAACCGTTATTATTACCCTTGCACATCCTGAACGATTTATTGTAGATGCTATATACATTATTGTGTTTCTTTGGGACTGGTAATATGGCGAGTATCAGCTCGTTCGACCCGTCGTGGACTCGACATTTCGTGACGATGTTCTCGCCATTCACGATGTTCTCGCTGATACTTTTAAAAATCAGCACACCGTTAATGCTAATTGGATGCGCCAGCCGCGTGCTCGGGTCTCCGAGTATTTTCTTAGCGATACTTTTACTAGGGGACTGCCTGTCGTTACCGCTCCTGTATTGCGTTACTCCTCAAGGAAGCTGGTTGGATATTGGTAGCGCTATCAGTAGATTCACAATCGCGATATCACTTCCGTGTCTTTTATTGTTATTATATTATCTTTCGTACCCCCTTATGACATTCGTTCCAAGTAAACTTAAGTTCCATATAGCTTTAGAAAAGAAACATATTGTATAAAGAAGCAGAATGTTTGTACGGAATCCAGTAATTTCTTAACGTCGACAGAATAAAGTGAATATAAATCTCCTTATCGTTTAACGATTCACTCTCGTATGCAATAGAAATGAATAGTAGTTCGATTGTAACGACGTGTCTTCCGTGTTCTTCGAATAAACGAGCTTCATTTGCACGTGTCGATTTGTTAGATTTAAAATTTAAATTCCTTATACTTCTTAGAAGCTTTCGAATCTTGACCTTGCTGGCGCTTGCGTTTACTCTGTAAAAATAAACGAATTTCATTCGCACGTTAATTCACACGTTAAATATACGATACAGGGCGAATTCTTACGCCTAAATCGCCCGTGATTTTCATTAAGCTAGGTTTTCCTGGATGCAACGTCATGAATTTCCATGTCGATTTTCTCGAAAATGCAGCGCGATATCAAAAAATTTTACTCCTTTTTCTCGACTTATTCACACATTCGACAGAGTAACTTTTTTTTTATATCGCGCTTCATTTTCGAGAAAATCGACTTTGAAGAGGTAGGCTTCTAGTTTCTAAATATTTTCGACTTTTTGAATTCGAATTAACCATATGGCCTGGGCACTGTCAACGCGACAAGCACGATTCTGCCGCAGCGCAAATTTTGATGAAGAGTACATATACAGGAATCGGATTTATGAATTTGATTGAAAAAAAATTTTCTTACCCTTCGATATGTACATATTAACTATACTAAGCAGTACATCGATTTACTTGCGTTGCTTGGTTGAAAAAAATTCCCGAAAACACCCTTACTTTTCCGACCATTAGTGTTCTCCCCCCTCAATGAAAATCACGTGCGATTTGGGCGCAAGTGGAAATTCGCCCATACTCACCTTCTGTCGTTGCACGTGATCTTGAAGCATGTCCGACAAGTCTTCCCTTCTCAAGTGAGCTTGCCGTGACCTCATAGTCTCTTCGTATCGAGATGCCATCGCCTCAGAGTCCAGATCCAGTTCGCTTGGGTCCAGCGCCAACTCGACCGCTCCATCCTTCTCCGTTCTTCCGTCAGACGTTGTTCCGCTTACCCCGCGGCGCGCAGCAATGACGGATGGCGGTGCTTGACCTCCTGCCGCCCCTGTCATGTCATACACATGCGTGCTGCCCATCATGCTTGCCCCGAGGCCTTCTGTCCGTCGTTCTTGCAATACTGTGTACAAAGCAGGCGTGTCCCCTCCTTCCATTTCACTCTCGATCTTCTTCTTCCTCAATTCAATCGTCTCCGGTGTTTCCAATCCTGCAGGGATCGATGTGATTCCGCTTGGCGTTATCAAGCCTTCCGCGCCAGGCGTAACCAAGCCGCTCGCATCTCCCTCTCCTTCTTTCCCTTCCCCTTCGCCCTCGCCACCTTCCTCCGCGTCCTCGTCCTCATCTTCGTCTCCCGACGATTCCGACTCAGGCTCGCCCCACATGCCTCTGTCAATTTCCTCGTCCATGGCGTCTCCGCCCGGGGTCCGGGATATGCCGAACACATCTCCGTACAATGGCCTTCCTGTCTCATCCACTGGAGGCTTTCCCCAACCGCCAGCGTGATAACCAAACGCGCATCCCTCCGGGATCGGTGCGTTCAAGCCGGGTATCTTTAAGTTCGGGTAGCTTGGCGGCGGCCCGTAACGTTGCATAGCGATGAGCCACGGTGGCGGTACCTTGTGACAATTAGGTCCCACTGGCATACCGAGCGCGGTGCGTAGTTCATCGGACAACTCTCCGGGCTTCTTCTCTTTCAAACGCGTCTCGAACTCTTTCCCCTCGTAATAAAGGTCACCGTGAATTGTCATGCGGGGTTTAGTCTGCCACTTGAAGAACGCGTCGTGTAATTTCTGGTAGTCAATGTCTATCTTGCCGAGCTTCGGCCTGGCCCTCTCCCGCATCTTGGCTTTCAACGTGCGCGTGTCGTCCCGCTCTTGAAGACTCGCCCTCATCTCCGTGATACCTGTGCGTTTTATAAAGTCTGGCAGATCGAAAGGAGGCTTCTCTATGCCACGTTTGCCCTGCAGATATTTCCGTTTGAAACACCAATGCCTCGGGACAGGTACTGTGTTACGATGAGCTTTTAGCTGCACCAGGAGCTTCGGATCTCTGGCTGTAACGTCATGCATCTCCACGACGTCGGGACGTCCTACAAGCTGCTTCAATTCTGCGACGCTCAGGCGCGTTAGTCTCTTTAATTTCCTCTTAGAAAGACGCGGAGCACCGTTCTCCCCTCCGCCTTGCTGTTGCTGCGGATTGTTCGCGTCGTCGTCGAAATCGTCCAGCGGCGGCACTTTGCTTGGTATCGTACCAGTCGTCTGCAAACTGGCCACTGGTGGATACTGTCCTATCGGTTCGCCTTTGTCTGCTTCTGTGGGTTTGGGCTCGGGTTCGGTTAACTTGAAAGCTTCGAAAATTCTAGCGAACTGACGGTACATCGGCTCCAAGTCGTTAACGCTCGGAATCTCCTGAATGTACTCGATCTCCGGCAAATCATTTTTCGGTTTCGAGTTCTCTATATTGTCCTTTTTATTCTCCGATTCCTTTCCCGCGGTGTGCTTTCTCCTCTTTTTCTTCTTCTTCTTCTTTGTCTTGTTGCCCTTCGCGTCCGTCTTTTCCGTAGATTCGGGTTCGATTATAACATCGTCTAACTGAGACGCTTCGTCGCCTCCGGCTTCGTGATTAGGCGACTTTCCTAAAGAGCCTATATCGTTAGGGTCTGCTCCTACTTCCTTAGCCCTCTCAGTTTTGAAAGCCAGTGCTTGCTCCAAAGCTGCTGGCAGCTTCATCGAATCGTTGTCCGGGTCTCTTCCCCCGTCGTCCGATGAATTTGGATTTTGTAGTTCGCTCGGTGGGCTCACTTTTAAGCTCAACAAGCTGGGTAACGTTTTAGGGGGATCTACTCCTGGAACTCCGAGGGTATTGTTCGCAGCCATACTCATCATAGGTGGTATCTGATGTGCCATTTTTTGATTCTGTGTTTAGAATTGATAAGTGAGAACCATCAACAGTCAACAGCCAAAACATGTAATGAATTTCAGTCACAAGTTCCGAAGAGATCAATACGAATGATTAAACGAAACTATGATAACAGTTTGCAAAATCTATTTCTGAATATGTACTTCGATATTATGGGAATCTAAGATATAAATGACATATCTCTGCTCGTAAATGAAAATAAAACTAACCTCATTTCCAGGCATATTCTCCATGTTATTGTTACTATTGCATCCCCGTACGCTTGGCCATTTGCACGGATCAGTGCACAGTTCGCTACTGCGCCACCAGGGGTCCCAGATTCCCACGAATGTACTATCGATCTCTCGATCACTCTCGATCCGAGCTCGACTTCCCCCTATCGATATGAATTTTCCGCCATTTCGTCAATTTTAAAAACTCGCGCGGAGGAAACTTTAAGGTTATAAATGTAACGAAAGTACAGCTGTTCGAGTACTCGACTACTCGAGTACCTAGCTCGAAATTCGAGTCGAGCCGGGACTCGGTTGTCGAGCCGAGTCGAGTGCTCGAATGAAGCGAGCGGATGGAAACAATCGGGTGGCTCGAACGCTCCACATGTTTCGTTCGTCAATCACAATCTTCACTATGCAATCTACTCCAAATTTTGACAGCTTACAGTCAGGTTATAAACTGACGAGTGTCGAACTGTTTCCAACCGCTCGGCTTGGATCGGTTATTCGAACCGAGTACATCCCGGCTCGCTTGTTCCGAGTACTCGAAAAGCTCTAAACGAAAGCAACGCTATTACTAATAATTTCGGGGCGAATTCCACTTACGCCCAAATCGCCCGTGAGTTTCATTAGGGTAGGTTTCCCTACGCGCGACTGGACGCAACAAGAATTTCAAACTCGATTTTCTCGAAAGTGAAGCGCAATATCAAAAAATTTTATTCATTTTTATCGACTTATTTACTTGTTATAAGTAGAAAAGAAAGAGTAACTTTTTTTCATATCCCGCTTCATTTTCGAGAAATTCTTGACTTTACGTCCAGTCGCATTCAGGAAAACCTAGCTTAATAAAACTCACGCGCTATTCGGGCGTAAACAATATAAACTGATAATTGTGGCTCCACCACAAATAATATAAAGAGTATATATAAACATTAAGAGTTCAGAAAAGTAGAAAATCATTTACGTATTTATCATTATCAGCTGGTAAATGTGTTTACAGAACAGGAGAGATACTTGAAGGGGAATATAAATGGTTATGTTAAAATTCTTGAGCGAAGTTGGATCGAGCGGAAAAAGGACCAGTTGCATTCTTCCACTTATGCTTATGTTTATTTATTAATTGTTGCGACGGAAGTCATCAAACTTGAAAATTTAATAAAAATATTCACAATGAGCATTCTTTCTTTCTTTCTCCCGCACGTACCTTTCTCTCACTCTCTCTTTCTCTCCCCCCCTTTCACGCGCTCTCTCTTTCTCTCTCACACACTCTCTCGCGTCTCTGTTACGCGCACGGCCGTAACATTTCTCGTGAGCTGATGCGCGGTGGTATGAGCCAATTTTTTTTTAACCGATGTAGAACTCGTGTCCAGCACTCGTTGGACACTTTTGTGTTGCCTGGCTATGCATGTATGAATGTGTGGTATGACGTATATGTACATTCAATTATTAATAATTATTATTAATAACAACAATAATTAATTAATACGAATAGAAAATCATGTTTTCACGGTGAATGACTTGTTTCCTTCTTTTCGTTCCTCTTCATTTTTTTTTTCTTCTTTTAAGATTCGATGAATGTTCGATTCCAGAGCAGTCTCCCCCACCCTTCGTCCCATACACGTGAAGTATATGTATAATTTTCTTTCTCTCTCTCTCTCTCTCTCTCTCAGCCGTATCAGTGCAACATCCAAATTCGGTTAAGCGAGGCCTTCGGTTTCGGCGAGCTGCTGTCTCGAGAATCATCGACAAGAATTTCGAACAGCGATTAGTCCTTGCTCAACGTCCAGAGCTGCCAATGACGATACATAAAGCTGGGATATCTTCACTGTGATCACACTCTGGCCATTAAAATTACAATAACAGCATGGTTCCCATCTCACGGCGAACTAACGGTTCTATCAGTTTGCCTGATTGATTGTATTATCGATTCAGTCCAAGATGACGACCATGTCATCACCGCGTACTGCTCTCTGCGGATGAGGAGGGTGGAGAGGAGCTGGTAATCTGCGCCACGGTTTGCGCGCTGCTCTTCGAAGTTCCACAGACGACAGGGTTCTTCTAAGTCTTCTGCGAATCAACGACAATATCGATATTAGTATATTATCCATGGTGGGTACGGGTGGATGACGGTTCAGAGACGGGGAACAAGTCTTACTTGGTTTGATCCGAGGCGCGAAAGTAGACATCATCGGGCGCATCCATCCACGAAATTACTTGCTTGCGGGCATTACTTCTAGACAACGGTGGACCATGAGGTAAGGTATGTGGATGAGCAGCTCTTCCATTCAGAGGTGGTGCCAATGGAAGAACGGGAGGAGCAGTGTGTTCCAAAGAGTGCTTTGGATGTAGCTGCTGAGAATGGTGAGCCCTTTTTGCAGGCGGTCCACCAGGGAGCCCCGCACTTAGGGCAATACCTGTCGAGCACAAGAGTATTCGTAGCGTATTCAAGGAAACAGGAAGCTCGCGGTGATACACTTATACATAAAGCTATTAAAACCGAGGGTGCGCGTTCCATCGGAAGAAAAACAGGCAGGCTACACGATTTATTTCACGATCCCGATTGTTCGTTTTGCTGTGTACTTAGACTCATAGGCACTCAATTATTTTACCTTCATCCCAATCCACATCAGAGTAGAAGCCAATAAACAGAGACCATATTCAGTACTAAGCACTTAAGACACTTGCGCGATTTACAGTGACAAGTGGATGGTCTTGAAACTTACCATCTGATCCATTGATCTCGTCGAATGGAGGTCTTGTGCGTTTCATTATCGTTTGTTGGGCCTGCATACTGGGCTGCGGCTGAGGCGGAGTCACCGTCAGCCTGTCCACCTCAGATTTATTTGGTACTCTTTCGTACAGAAGGCTTCCGTCTGTAACGGAATTATTAAAAAGGCATTGAATACATTATAAAGAGAATTCAATTCGCCAGTCACTGCATACCTGGTGCTTTCGGTGGTCTAGGGAAGGAGACCCGATCGGGTTGCTTTCGTTGTGCCGGTGCGGTGAGAGCTAGCCAGTCCCAGTCTCCGGGTTGCCGCGGAGACGGATGATCGCCTAAGCGCGTCGCTATGTCAGTTACGCGAGGGCGAGGACGAGGTCGGACTGCGCGCGCCAAGATGCGCAGCTCCGCGGGACTTTTCGATGTCAATTGAGGGGAGGCGCAAAGGTGTCGCAATGGCGCCGCGTTTACAGGCTGGTGAGGCGCTCTCGCTGCGTGGCGCGTACGTAATTGCGCGGCGCATAGCCGTCGGGCGGTCCGCGCCAACGCCGAAGTGCGTAGATAAAATGCAGATCGAGTTTTCATCACAGGCCTGGGGGATCCGCCTCCACCGCCGCCGCTTGCCCCGCTTCCACGCAAGTCCACGCCGTGGGCGCTCGCGTAGTGGCGACTCAGGTGGGCCTTGAGCTTGAACTCCTTGCCGCAGGAAGGGATGCTACACCGATGAGGTCTGTGAGCACCGCCGATCCCTTTACTCTCCTCGTCCGAGCCCGTGCCGCCCCTCTTTCTCTCCAAATCGACATCGTCGATGCGCGATGGAACCTAAACGCGAGAGAAACGAAAACACCGTCGTTAGATACGCGTGCGGATGGAATGCGGCGGTGAAATTCGCGCGATGGGAAATCTACCTTGAGACCGCCGTACTTCTTCCAGTACGTCCAACAGGACTGGCAAAGGCGACACTGCATGTGCGACGGGCCCCAGGCGTACCACTGCGGGCTCTGCATAACTTGACAGCTCTCGCACGGCTTGCCGCCGACCCCAACCATCAATATGCCGGAGTTATCGGTCGTCATGTTACCATTACTATTGCCATTTAGAACACTAGTTGGTTTCCCGTTACTGTTGCTATTACTATTACCAAGAGGTACGATCGTTGCCGCAGAAGGCGCAGTCGTAGGTGGGGCTGTCTTATTGTAATTTGGTATATAAACCTGCTTTAATTTACTTTCGGCTTCCACAGCTTTTACCCTCTTCTGCTGCACGTATCTGTCCGTTGTCTTCCACATGTAATAATATTCGATAACGTTCTTCAATGTCTTCCATGGTAACTGAAACATTTAAAACATCGTTCGTCAGAGCGGGGCGCCGATAAATGGGAACCGGAGCTTAGGTGCTGTGCTTCCGATCAAAAGAAGTCGGTTGAGAAACTCTAGGGTCCGAATAGTACATCCCTATTGGCTGGCGCGACAACCACGACGAATACAAAGTAAGCAAACGGGACCCGAGCGGCGGGAGCCAATGCGAGCGAAGAACCCCTCTTGCCCCTGACATTTCAACCGACTTCTTTTCACCGGAGCAAAGTGGAATGTATGCTTACGAAGTCTTGACGTATGTCAGCGAAATCCTTCCCGTATTTGTCGAGTGCCTCCTCGAAGAGATTTGCTTCGGACGCGCTCCACTCTTCCATTTCGTCTCTGCATAATACTGGGCCAGTACTGGGCACTAAGGACGACATTGCTTTGGCGACATCGTAATTGTGCCGATGCAAAGTGTCCATTGCATGGAACTGGAAGATATAAACGGAAATAAGAGGCCGTCGCTTGTATAAAACGGATGATCGCAAGCCGCGCGGGAATGATGATGATATTTACAAGAGTGATGTCTCTTGACGCAGCTGCTGCGGACATATGCAGAGAGGGCTGTTTGACCGAGGACGAGCAGTCTAAAGCTCTTGCGAATGTGCCTACAGATCTGCTGACGACAAGGAATTGATCGATCTGACGATCCGTCAACGAATGTCGCGGCGTCCAAACCAACGTCTCCAGGTCTTGCAACCTACGAGGATCCGCTTCCCTTTCAGCCGGCGTAAGTGGTGACGGCGCTATGCCGTCGGCTTGGTATCTACTGCCTACTCTAATTTCACCTGCAATAGTTCGTTTATCAGAATTCTAGTACATAGATAATTGTGTAAGGTGAAACTGGTTTGCGAACACGCCTGTAAATACCTTTGTCTGCGAGCAATGTACGCTGAGCAGGATCGAATACTAAGCAATAAAAGAAAGAGTCCTCTTTGTTTAAATAGCTTAGTAAAGATTCTGTTTCATTTAATAAAGTTACGCAGCATTTTCCCCTTATGTGTGTCGCAGGCATTGTCTCCACCTGGCGCGATAGAAACAGCTCCCTGTGCTTCATTTGATGACGTTGCTTAGAACTTAAATCTGTAACCCCTCCGGCACCTACCACAGTCTCTTCCATCCCTGCGTATAAAGAATCTCAGTTAAATCATGTCCTCCGCCAATCAGAATTGTCGAATAGATGTCAAAAGAAGCTCGAATAAAACAAAATAATTCGCACGAGGTGAGGAGAGTAAAAGAAAAAAACACTATGGCGCATGTGATGCGACAGATTCTGATAAATTTCATTGATCTAACATTTACACGTGGCGTATTGCTGAATGCATAATGCAGCGACATTTGAAAATAGGACTGTTCGTGACTTCGATTAACAAGTTCAGCATAAATACTTTTTATTAACAGGATACTAACATTCTTATCGCATAGAAATCTTCCCTAAGGGCCTTTAAACTTGTTCATGCAGTTTCGGTCTTTCGTTACTATTTTCTTTTCCTTTTCTTCAACATAGACAAATTAAATGTAAACGAAACGCAGGAATGTGGCAGAATCAATTAAAACTTACAACACTGAACTAAAAAATATCAGCAAGAGCGGGCAACATAAAAAAAATAAAATAGAAGGAAATAAAAACAATCTTAATATATACCTATCGTAACAGAAATGAAATTAATTTTTGAAGTAATGTTTAGAGAAGCCTCAGATTACTAAAGAATCATCATTTTATGCGGCGGGATTTTATCAAATGCCAGGATGACTGATTAGGATTATCGAATGAAACTATTTCAATGAACACGAATGTAACATCTACGCTTCAAAAAATTGCGTAGATCGTTAGAATGATCTTCCAAGAGAGTTGGAAAGATACAGCGAATGGAAAAAAGAAATCATACGGAAGGAATGAGAATGATTGTCGAAATGTACGGGTTCGTTAAGTTTCGTATTTATCAAGAAACAATTAAACCCCCTTCTACATAACTCGAAAGAAGAGGTTATATTTGAAACCCAAATTTATTGTCTCTTTGGCCTTACAGTGAATCCAACCTAGGCTTACGGCATTCACCAAGATTACAAAGATGTTTATAAATCCCGCCGCTAGATCATTAGCCTTACATCATCACTGGCTTCTATACGGGACTAATGAGACAATCAGAAGGTGCGCATTACGTGGTACTTACCGATGAATCCCTGTACAAACAATTTAAAGCTCATGAGAGAAATGCTCGCTATCTTTAAACACATAATCCCTACATGTCTGAGAAGCAGTCGCGTACCAATGTAGGTTCGCGAAGGATGGAAATGATTTATATTCCTTAGAACGTGGAGTATCGAGTGCATCTTTCAGGTATGGAACTGTTCAAGCTTTTACGATGGAAAATCTAGCGTTATACAGATAAGATTCATCCGTAAGGAGCACCTTTTGATCGACTGCTCACTCACCATGAGGCTCTTGGGCCTCTGATAACGGGGCCTTCAGCCAGCCCCCCTTCCCGCCCCCTTTGATCATCATTTTGGGCCCAATCCCATCTTTACTAGTCATTTCCTTAGTAGTATCTGGATTCTCCAGTTTTTGACTCTGCGTGTTCGCAGGGGATTCTGACCTCTGCTGCTCCGCGCTTGCCACTGCAATTTGTACCATAGAACCCACTCTACCATTTTTCATTCTCACTTTGCCTTGTTCTTTCTTTAATAAAAAATCTTAACAACATGCTCTTATATACTTTACAGTTGGTAAAAAAGAGAACTCAAAACTGTGGATGCATAACATATTTCTTAACTCTATCGGCTAATTAAAATCGAGTTTGAACTTTACGTGTCAGCAATGCGAATGGTCAATAGTAAACGTGATGTAAAATAGAAATTTTGATTCTGTCAACCAATTCCAGACGCGTTTCTATTTACAACTGCATTATAATTTAATGGTCTCGAGTGCGGGGACACCGCGAGATTACTTTCAAACATATCTAATTCATCTAATCCTAGACCCGTGTTCTCTCCTACTTCCGACGTAAAAACTCTCTCTTGCGAGAGGCTCAAGAAAATGGCGCACGATGCTCCAGGAAACGGAAATCGTGAAAGCAGAGAGGGTTGTACTTTGCGACGTGTATCTGAAAACCACCTATTCTTGTCGAAGCTGAATTAGACTAATAGAGAGCGACGTGTAACGCGAATCTCTATCGATTTCTGGAATTCCCAGAAAGCCGAAGATTCTTTTCATTACGAAGAGTCATCAAGAGAAAAGGGGGTAACCGGATCCCCGTCCCCCCTGCCCCGACGGCGGAAAACATCCAATCTTCGGCTACCGTCCTGGCCGTAACCGTTCTCATACGTTGGACGCATAAAAATATCGACTCCCGGCAAGACAAAGGTCGGTATATTTTTTTCGGTGAAATTCGAGGTACAGAAGAGCAAGGTACAAAAATGGTGGAGGGGGATGGGGAGAACCCGATTCGAAGCAAATACCGGCGGACGGACATAGAGCCCACGAGCAGAGAGAAATAGGGGGAGGAAGAGCCGGGCAGGGGGAGGTTGGGAGGAAGGGACAGAAGTAAAGAGAGAAACAGAACCAGAGAGAGAGAGAGAGAGAGAGAGAGAGAGAGAGAGAGAGAGAGAGAGAGAGAAAGTGTACATCGCGTGTACGTACGTACTATATACATATGTATGTGTATGTATATATGTACATATATACATACGAGCGTGCATGTAGGAAAGAAGGGAAGGGTGGGCAAGAGAAGTACGGGGGGAGGAGGAGGAGAGTAAATGCTTAAAACGAAGATGGCTAGTGGGGCCCACTACCACCACACTTCACCATTTTCGCTTAGAACATACGTGGCCCAGGTACATGTGTGCGCCGTTCCTCCTGTTTTCTCTCTGCCCGTTATTCGTCTATATGCCCCGGCGTGTGTGTGCGCGCTCCTATCGGTGTTCTTACGAGCCCTCTGTGTGTCCGAGTACACGTAACACACATATACCCGACCAACCCCTGCGTCAGTCATTCATTTAGTTCAGGGTGGCGGGAGGGTTGTTGGGGTGGGAAGGTGGTACGAGGGGGGTGGCTCTCTCGGGTGAGAGAGGTAGAAAGAGGGGGAGGAGGTGGTGGGCTAGCGGGTGCACCACCCCCAACCCACCCCCGGCAGATCGATACAACCCCCATTCCACCCCTCTGCCACCCCCCAACTTTACTTATTATACATTCCCACCCCCAAATCCCCGCGTCTCATTATCTTTGCCACTGCAAAGGAAAAATCGAGAAAGGTTCGCAGAGAGACAGAGAAAGATAGGGAGGGAGAAATGAAAGGGGGGAGGGAGAGAGATACACGTATATGTACACGCGTTTATTGAGATACGTAAAACCAAGAGAATATTTTTTCTCTCTCCGGAGATGCGTTACTATTTCTGTGTACGATGATAAAACATATTGAAGTGTGCCGCCTTTCACGCGACGCGAGTTTCCACCGACACGGGGTCTTTGAACTCCTATTCGAAAATTGCAGATACGCCGCGCAACGTTGCGAACAGAGGGAGAGAACGATGAAGCCTCTTCGATTCTATTTGGAATTGTAAAATGCAAGCGTCTCTGGAGAAGGGATGCTCAGTTTCCTATGCCTGTTCCGGGCTGATCCGTGATTCCCCACCTTACAGCCTAGCTTTTTCGTGAATAGTAAACGCGGGGACGCGCGCGTTTCATGCCCGCGCGCGCCCGTACGCGCGACTCAATTTTTTTCCCCCGATCGTCGATTCTACTAAATGTGTGTCTATAAAATTAGAGTAATGCAATCAGTCAAGTTTATAAAAGTTTTTAGATACAAACGATTGGAAGAAGATCCTTGCGTGGTACGCGAGAGGAGTTTCGGTTCTTCTTCCATCCGCGGATGACTATCGATCTGTACGCTAGCGCGAAATAACATAAATGACATTGCTCTAATGCGTGTAATATATTAATATTACTATTTTCAATCGTCTGAACGCTACGTAATTGTATTACAGAGCGGCCAGAGCGCCGCTTTTCTTTTTCGGAAAAATCGCTCCGATGCAATTGAATTTATTTCACGCGACTTATGCAAGTACGCTTATAGATATATTAAAAAAAATATGTAAAATAAACCTTTCTGAGTACTTATTCGTTACCAGACTGGACAAGAAATTCAATAGCAAGGCAAGCCTCGATGATAGGAACTGTACAATTCTTGGCTTAGAGATGTATGTGGAACATAGTTTGCGGAGCAATGCGAATTTCACTTACATTGATGTTTGTCAGCGAGCATGATTAACGTAGATGGTAAATCCCTCCGCCTGAAGAAGCACATGACTTTTGCTTCGACGTTTCCACTTGCCGTCTAAAAGATCAAACAGGGTGTATATAAAAATCAAACTCAAGTATTCATTGTATTCATAAAAGCAACATTATATCTGGACACAGAACATTGCAGAATTTTCATTTAAATCAAATGTAAAAAAAAAACAGACTGTATATTTTCAATAGTTCAATACATAACGCTTGAAACACGTAATCTTCTTACCTTATTTAATTCTTCTATCCTCCTAATCTGGTAGGGAGACGTGGAAGATGTTTCAAAATACACATAATCTACAAATTAAAACAGAAACAATCTATTTAATGGGCTTGTGAGCATTCGGTGCGCAAATTGCTTTAATTAGATTTCGAATATAACGCATCAATAATATGGATACCCAACAACACAACAGTGTATTTACAACTCAGAAGAAGAATTTCATTACTACAGTGCTATCATAAGCACGTAATATTCCTCAAAAGAGAAAAAGTAAACTATTATACTTAAAAAGCTGTAGGAAACGAAGATAGAGCCTTATCTTCGACTACGAAAAGAAAAAAAAAAGAAAAAACTAGAACAGCCACGATATAACGTAGCTTTTAAATTCTTCCTAGTCGCGCTGTTAATGCATACGAAACTCTGTACGGACATGAAGATTCGAATTCGTCGGTATCTCTCTCCACGCAACAGCTTAGAAACAGAGGCATGAATGCTTTTATACAAATTAATGTTTCCGCGGACCATTGGCGCGTACGCGAAAATCTCCGACGGATCCATCCGGAAGGATCGTTTGAAGTAAGGAAAACATAGACGTGCATGCATATGTACATATGTAAAGGCAGAAGAGGAGACAGAGACCGAAGCGTTCGGGGATATCGAATTTTAATCATTGGACTCATTGTGCAAAAACTTAGCACGACCTGGGCGAAGGGCAAGAGAGAGAGAGAGAGAGAGAGGGGGGGGGGAAGAGGAAGAGGGGTTGGGGGGGAACAGAAGGAAAGCAGCAGACGTACTACGCGTACAGGACGCCGCGGGACGGAGAGAGACAGATGTGGGGCGAGGGGAAGAGGGGAGGGAAAAAAAGGTGACCGAGCGGGGAGGAAGAAGGGAAATCTAGATGAGGAGAGGAAAGAGTCGAGGGGCAGAGCGCGGGTAAAACGGTAGATACAGGGACGGAAAGGGGGAGGGAGGGGGGGGAGGGGCAGCGGGGGGGGTTAGAGGGGACGCCATCGCGATCACCATTTGCAAACATTAATTTCTCCGGGTTAATTAAAGCCGCGCTCGAGACTCGACGCGTGGCCATCAGCCGGCGGAATGTGTGCGCGGTTACTTTACCTCCCACCCGGTACATGTTGGCCGTCATGTTGCTGGCGTCCTGTGTGGCCCCGAGAGCGAAATTAGCGTTCTCGTGGTTACCGTGGTTCTCGTGGTATTCGGCCGGCATCGGCATCAAGGCTTTTCGTCCTCCGACTACGCGAATCCTATTAGCCGACACTTCCCACTTGTCCACGGCGGTCAACACTGCGCGGGTGTCACTCCATCGTGTTTTGTTTGCCCCCTTGATCGACCGAGAGGAGAAAAGATCCGCGCTCTCTCGCTTCTCTATTATGGCCCCGTGGCTCTCACGGCACTGCACCCCCGTTCCCGCCTGCGACGATACTCACGGAATACCGGGCCGATAATCGCGGATGCATATAAGAACCTAAGCGGTCGGTTCCCTCTACTTCGCCCGCACTCGCACGGAAATTCTCCCGGGCTCACGTGTCCGTTACCGTGACGAGCATCGTCCAGTGGCCGTTGCCTCCGTTCATACGGGACACACCGCCATTTTCCATTTACGCGAGCGGGCTACAGTGCGCATACATACGCGACCGAGCGATATACACCGCCTACTGCCTGCTCCCCTCTACCGGAGAGCTCTTGGTTCACTCGCTCTTTACCTCCGGAACCCGCGTGCATTCGAAACACCGCCGGGCGGAGGACACGATATCCCGGTGATTCGTCGGCCGCCGTTACTGGCCTCGTCCCGGCCGGCCGTTGAGGATCTGGCCGCGCGACTCTCGGACGGAAAACCCGCGATCACGGACGACACAACCCGGTCACCGAATACCACAAAACAAGGCCACGGGTCGGATACTACTAAGACCTGACGATTGCGCGGTCTGGAGAGCGTCTGCGTTACTGTGGCGGGCAAGGCGGAACGGCGGGGCGGGAGGGGAGACGCAAGGACGATGGATGCCAATTTTTCCGCGCAATCGCGCCGGCGACCGGGAAATTCGAATTCGTAACGCGACCGTTGGCGCTGATTACGAGATACCGTTAGGTTTCCGATATGAACGCTTCTTATGCTGTTGCTGCAGAGAGAGAGAAGAAAATAGGACACTTTAACTTTGCTGTTGTGTAATGAAAATTGTATAGCTCAGTTACATTTATTGAACACGTATAAATTCACTTAGTGTTTAAACGTACGTGTTTACAGTAACGATGACGATAAATGAAAAGCTCTCGTGTAGTATATGAAATATTTATATATTTACGAAATTAGTCTTTCTATACAATTGCTTACGCTGCAGTCACATTTCATCTGTTTCAATTGATAAAAAAGATGTATGCAAATGAATAATTAATAAATTACTCACTAGTTTGTAGAGCCTGTGTGAGCTTGCCTTTCGCGTAAAACGTTTGGTAATGCGTCTGACTAATAATAATAAATAGTGGCGAATATGTCGATTTGATGGGAACACGTAACGCAAAGTTATATTCATATGTACACAGTAATTAGTAGTAATAATAGTATTAATAATACATTATCCGTGAAAATGTTTATAATTTAGTGTTCGTTCTTTCGTCTTTGCAATTTAGGTAATCATTTAAGGCACACTCCACGGTCTTTTACCAAGCAATTTCCTTCTGTTTCGTTCATTAATATTATATAAATAAATGTATACTGTTGTGGATGCTATTAACCTAGGTTTTATTATCATATTACTATTCATAGGAATAATTATTTATACTAAATATAGGTAATAATCTGTTCTGTACATAATTCTATGTCTTTCTTATGAATCTTTTAAAATGGATAGTCGTATCATTTTATTAATGATAATAATGACAGTAACATTAATAAGAATAACAAGATAATGCATAAATGAGATGCACAAGATGAGAGCATGCTCTTTCCTTTCATTGCGGATACCCGAATCATGAGTAGTAAAAAATAGTCAATAGAAAAAAAAAGAGAGAAAAAAAGAAGAAAATCGACGGTGTCAGAGTGTCAACGCGCTGGCGAGTTTTAAATAGCCGAAAGAATCGCGCGGGAATATGATTCTTGGCGAATCAAACGAGAAACAATGATCATAAACGTTGAACAAACGACCACGCGATACGTGCTTTCCACCATGTAATACATAGAAAACTCTCTCGATTACAATTATAATTGCATCATACTACTCATGATTTAATTTAATATTAATATAAAATACCTATGTAAACTTCGACAGTTTATGCATTTTTTTTTTATGTACAAGTATAGCGACCGGACTTTGCCCTTCCGGCCGCGTATTTCTACTTACTATGATACTATTGTTTATGGATAAAAAAATACTAATATATCGCATTGTCGTTGCACGGGCAGTGTTTGCGCAAGTTTTCTCCATTCATAAGGCACCAGCTTTTTAGGATCCTGAGATTCAACCCGCATGCTTCGACAGATTTAGAGGCATATCTGTAGGACAGAGCGACGTGGCAGAAGTTAGGTGCTGCGTACGATGTTTGATAAATAAGGGAGAGATGTCTGAGCTCGTACCTGAAGGAGGTGTAAGAGTTTGTTCCCTGTAGTCTTTGTAGTGATGAACTGGCGGAGATGGAGGGTGAGGCGGCGGCGGTGCGTACAATGGCATAGGAGGTGGATAATGGACGGGTGACGGATAATGCATCCACAACGGTGCTCTGTACGGTCCAGGAGGTAACATCGGCACACCGTACAGTGGGTGCTGAAGAGGCGTGTTTGTAGCGCCAATGTATGGATCCACTCGTACCCTCGGGTACGAGTTGGTCGATGAGTATTTCACAGGTTGTCGGTCATCCGGCTTCAATAAATTTCGGAGAAAACCTTGCTCGTGACTCGGCTTGTCTTCTCCCAAGATACTGGTTATGCTGTACGACGACAATTGTTTCGGCGACGGAGTGGGGACGCTTGTTGTACAGACAGGTTGCGGTGTCGCGCGCCTCTTGGACGCCTGGTCTTCCAACGAGACTCTCTCCAATTCTCGCAATATACGCTTGCGAGGCGAGACGACATTGGGATCTAGAAGCCGCGCCAATTTGTCGATCACTACGTTCAAAACCTTCCCGGCCGACGTGCCGTTCGCTTTGCGCGCCGGCTTGGCATAATTCGTCACTGATTCTGGAACAAGCAGGAGAGAAGTAGGATCTAACGGACGTCTACGTTTCCTTGCGATCAAGCGGGGATGCGCGCACAGACGATTTCTCGGATTTCTATAATAGAAAAAATTAAACTCCGTGGATATCCTACGCCTGGGGTTCGCTTGCTTCCAACAGTGATCCCTCTGCCAAGGGCTCGATTGAACCGACGAATTGTCGTCAGACACTGCAAACGTAAGCGTTGGATTATAATCGCCGAGTCCGGGGTAAGGACGTTATTCTTTAAACTTACCGCTAAGAGATGTAGAACTCTCTTGCCTATTTGGAGTTGTGCTAGCTGGCGGCCAGAATGTTTTCTTTGGGACCGGAAACCAGGTGGTTCTTTCGCCGTCCCTGCGATGGGACAGCTCCAGAATGAATTTTCCATCTTTGAAAAATTTTAACCGTCCACCAGGCGTCGGCAGTAAATTGTTATCGATGCGTGCCTCCGAATTGTGGGTCGGCTGGGGGCTTGAATTTTTACCGTTTGCCTTGGTAAGGGTCGAGTGCAACGTAGGAGGATCACGCGAGCACATTTCTGTTGCGCCCCTCACGTGACCTGCGTGAGCATGACATTCTGCTGACTTCTCACGCATGCTGACACTTTATCGATATCCATTTTCCTCCGCTTGACCTTTCATACTTTAGCTTCTTAACGTCAATCGAGGGGAAGAGGCAGGACCCTCGCGCAGGCCCTTCTCTTAAAACAGCGAACGACAATCGACGGAAGCTCGCTAGAGTACTCTCATTTCATGGTTTAAAGGAAGCATCTTTTAACGAAAGAACTCGACCAGCGCTTAAGGCACAACCGAACGACAAGTCGGTTGAACGAGGAAGTTTGCTCGACAATGGTGTCGAGAGAAATAATCAGACTATACAGATCTCGTTCGGGACGAAGGAAGTTGACAACAGCATGGAAACGCAATGATATCGGTGCGTTGCGTTCGAAGCTGTCAAACTGACTTGCTGCCAAGGGAATTGACAGCAAGGGCAGAGCTTTGCTGAGAAATTTAACTGATGCTTTTTTCTTATCCCCGAAAAATACCATCGAAATATCGCGCCGATTAATATACATGGGCGAGACGGCGGGGCATCGAATGGTAAAGCACTGTATCATCGGCTGGACAGCAACATTTTCCGCGATATTCCAAAAGGAATTTGATATACATGAGTGGCAGTTGCTAGACACCCACCCACCCACGCACTGCCGCCTTCTGCGACGAGTTCTATTCCATCTCGAAGAAGCGGCTCGTCGCGTTAACGAACGCTTTCAAATAGAAATGCGCTGGATTATCCGCGAATTATTGTGGCTCGGCGGGCGACTTGGCTTTCTAAGCGCGAGATATTCACGGGCCAAACACGGGACGGGCGCTCTGTGGTGGAAAACACGGTTCAGCCGACACATGTGTTTCACTTCACCCACGAAAGGTTTACGTGTCCACGGCGATCGGGTTTATTCGTTCGACGAGCCTTTAGAACGTGCGTCCACCATCGTTTTCCTCGTGATTTTCGATGTTCGGATGTGGAAAAAAAAACAAGAATTTCTCGCCTTCGTGTATCCTTCTCGTCGACAACACTGTGGCGGTTCGCGGTCCGCGCGTTCCTCCGTTCCTCGGTCCAACTCCCACGATCGGGCCTGCAACACTTCCTTCGAAACGGGCGAGCTTACGGCCAATCCACTTTACGTGCCGAGCATTACGAAAATATATGTATTTCAGCCCGACGCGCGGCCGCGCTCGCTTGCGAAATTACAAATATTCAATAACGAGGCAGAAATAAAAGAAACAATCTTATCCGTTATTTGTCGAATAAAGCCAATGGCGCGTACCGCACAGGCGCAAGAAGCGCGCGCTTGGGGCTTCGTTGCAGGGACCACGGGAAATCCAAAAAAGAAAACTGAATTTTTTAACTTCAACGTCCTCTTAATTCGCACATTATGCTATCAGTATATTATTAAGAAGTTCGTTAAACTTTAAGCATAAAAAGTTCGATCTTTAATATGTTATTAATACATATTGATACAAGCACGACACATTTATTACGTACTATTTAATTACACTAAATTGCATTTAACGATTCATGCATTTTAGTGTTGCGCCCTTAAAAAGAGCGTCGTTTGAACATTTTTAAAGCGGACTTAGAAATCAGGTTGCGCATGGGGCCCAGAAACGCTTGACCCGCCACTGCATAAAGGTGATCCCGGTTATCTTTAAACAGATTTACTCGATGAAAGTTTATTCGATGGATAAACACAGCGTTTCCTCTTCATTTCAGACGCAATTTACTCTGTATTATCTATTTTGTATCCTCGAAACTTTAAATGTCTTGTGCAAGAAGGATAACTGTTCGTTATAAACAACGATAAAATGTTGCAACTGAAACGACGCGCTCTTAATAAGTTTCCTTGTATCTCCGTTGCGATAAGTAATTGCGTAATCTCGCAATTTCTAAAATTCGTATTCGGTCATTTGTATTTTGCTCGTTTTCGATGGACCAATCAGAGTGGCGCCTTACACGGATGAAGTTTGGCGCGAAATATGTTTGGTCGCTGGCCTGGGAAGCTATTTACGAATTGTAATTCACATTTCCTTCGATCCCGAAGAATAATTCTTGATGAAGATTCTAGAACAATATCAAGAACTCATCGAGCGCGATCCGGCCGAAATTTCCTATTTCTGGAAGATCGCGCAAAGTGTTCTTTACTTATTGTGTGCCATGAGTGGTTACGTTTGCAGTATTTTATTCTACATAATCTGGGTATAAGTAGCTACACTGCTGTTTCTTCTGATAATTCCGCCAGCGAATTCAATCGCGCTATTATGAAATTCTAAGGAACATGCTTTCGTCGGCAACTGTCCACTATGGGGAAGATCATTTCTGGCAGTTGTGAGGGACATGGATTCCCAAGAGTACAAGAATATAAGCTACGAGAACTGGTGGAAGCACGTTGTCACTGATCACGGTTACACAGCTAAATGCGAACTATATTTCCTCTCGTGTTTCTTGTCGTGCATATTCGGAATCGTGGGCTTCACTTTGTTCCTGATGTGCGGGAAAGGTGGACACGGCACAGGGATGCGAGTAATTTATAGTTCGGTTTCATTAATCGTTAATGTAAACGTAAAGCCATGGATCATATATCGATGCGCAGATTCGAAGCTCCTTGGAGAATAGTGCCTCCTGCTATCGTTTCTAATTTCATACTCGCTATGCTAACGACATATACGACTTCGAACGTGGAAGCGGGATACAAGGAGTTCAGTAAGGGCGTAAAAGACGTTTTTCTCGAACTGTGCGATACATACAAGCTACCCGATACAAGGTGCGAGTCCCGAGTAGCTGTGTTCTCCGACTATCGTTCTGACAAAAGTCTGCTTACAGTGAATGTGAAATCGTACAGATGTACGTGCAGATGTACAACTTCCACCACCATAATGTCTGCAATTTATTTTCCTGGCTGCAGGTGGTACTTCGCAACACATTTCTGTCGAGTGCTTCTATAACAAGATCGAGTGCTTAATTGTGCGTTAAACATGTTGCAGGCCTTCTCGGGGATCATGATGTGGAGTTGGATATTGGGCCTCATGATAGTAGTGTTGAGAGTAGTAGTAGTCAATGACTTCAGAATTTGCAGAGTAACCATCTACGATGTTCCGCTGAAGCATACCTCGGACAATAGTAACACGGGCACAGCGGAAAAGAGCAATCAGAGCAGAGAGAAAGAGAAAGAGTCGTGAGTATTGTTATTACGAAGCAACAGAGAAAAGATTTTCATAAAAAGAGATATGTAAAATAAGTGTTTGTTGTAAAAATATTTTATTACAATTGTAACAAGTATGATTGTGAATGTATATTAATATCAATATAAACGTGCGAGCTATTGCTAGTGTTAAGCACGATCATCATAAAGCCATTACAATAATTTGTCACCTCGCCGAATATGTTGAAATTTCAATAATGCAAATTCTGTTTATTTATAATCGATATAAGTATAACTCGAATGTATAAATCAGTATACTCTGCATTATTAACATCTTGGAATAAAAGCTTCGAAGAGAACAAACATCGTCGACACGATTCTCACAAGTTTTGCAACGTCATGGTTAATATATTCCCTGTAACTTACTTTGCTAATAAAAGATTTCTTATATAGTGTAATATCTTTACCTCGATCAGTCTAATATAATATTCTCTCAATTTCCTATGATCTGAGTTATAGTCATCTGATGAATTTGAATCCTTTAATTACTTCTCTGGATTGATACCACTGGTAAGGAGCATTCGAAATGTTCTCGTCTGATTTATTTACAAACCGAACGTCCATATCTTTGTCGCTACTGGCCTCGGTCACTTCGTTATACACTTTAACTATCTCTATACAGTTACAGCTCGTTTGGATTTTATCGTTATGCCGCAACTTAATCACAAAAGTGTTGGAAGCCTTTACGGCGGGCATATACTGTGGCTTGGGTAGAAAGAACTCTGACACAGAACTGCTGTCGCTTTTTTGTATTAGTACAAAAGTGTTGGTAGGATTCAACGGCGCGGTTATCGCGTCCTGAAATTCGGAACATTCTAACATCGACCTACAAAAATTTATCTTGTAGTATTTCAGGGCACATAAGAATCATTACGCAGGAATTATTTGTACTAACCTCATTAAGCTTAACAGAGGTTTCCTAGAGATATGTTTGCAATCAAAGTGTTCCCGACTACTAAGAATGTCGGATGGAAACTCCACTCTAATATGCAGCTTCGGCGTTATTATGGTGGCGCCAATAAGTATAGCGATCTCTTTGACTTTACAGCCTGCGAGATGGAACTGGGAGTTCAAGTGCTCTGATGTACTTTTTAAAGAGCTCAGTAACGATTTTATGGTAGATGAATTCCTGTCGGTCGGTTTCACATTCGCTTGCAGTTGGATCAACGACTCATACGTAAATGGGATCTGTTGCTTTTGGTACAGGATATATTTCAAAAGTTCGGTCACGAGTTTCACGCAACTGTTGCTGGTCAAAGGCTCGTCCAACGTCACGTTAATATTCATTTTGACTGATCTCTTCGAGGACGCTTGTAAACAAACCGACTCATAACCTAAATCTTTCGTCGAACTGTTTTATTGCGAGTATACAGACAGATAGCCATTTGTGAGAAGAAGACGTCACCCTGTATTCCTTGCACTGTTGCAACTAATATTATTTACAGATTTCAATTTAAACTCTTCCTATCCGCGATATGACGCGGCTAAATAACACAATGCCGCCAACTTTTTCAGCGTGACGCTTGGGCTTTAGCCCCCAATTTCCTTTTGCCAAGTTAGCTAACCTGATCGACTATCACGCGATGCAAAAACATCGTTCTAACTACGGGCGAATTCCACTTACGCCCAAATCGCCGGTGATTTTCGTTAAGCTAGGTTTTCGTGTATGTGACTGGACGCAACGTCAGAAATTTCAAACTCGATTTTCTCGAAAATGAAGCGTAATATCAAAAAATTTTATTCGCTTTTGTTGACTTATTCACTTGTTGTAAGTCGAAAAGAAAGAGTAACTTTTTGTAATATCGCGCTTCATTTTCGAGAAAATTGACTTTGAAATTCTTGATGTTGCGTCCTGTCGCATACAGGAAAACCGAACTTAATGAAAATCACGGGTGATTTGGGCGTAATTGGAATTCGCTCTACCCTTAGAGCATATAAACATGGAGGAAGCATGCAATAGGCAAAAATGTAGACGGCGATAGAAAGAGAAAGATATACAGGAGGGACACCCCCTCTCTTTCTAACATCAAACAAAAAAACACTGCCGCCACTGGAGCTGGAAAGAGAGGGGGTGTCCCTCCTGTATATCTTTCTCTTCCTATCGCCGTCTACATTTTTGCCTATTGCATGCTTCCTCCATGTTTATATGCTCTAAGGCTCTACCATAGACGAGGTATAGGATAGACCTATCACGCAATGTAATTTTGTGTCACACGCTCGGGGGGCTCACCATGATGTAAGGACATCCCAGATAGCACACCTCGTCTTAGAGACGTCTAGTTTATGTCCATTTTAGGTCTGAACGTCTTGACTTGTGACGAGACGTCTTTAAGACGTCTTTAAGATGCCTTTTGGACGTCTTTAAGATGCCTTTTGGACGTCTTTAAGATGCCTTTTGGACGTTGTGCTGTTTGGGATGTCCTTACACCATGGGGCTCACGAGCCCCTTTACCATTTTTGGATAATATATAGTAGGAATACATAGTAGGATATAAAATTAAAATTTATAGTGTTATGACTTATACTTTATTGTAACGCTGTAAAGTCCTCGAGAAACTTGAAACAAACTGTATTATAATTGAGATTATTATTGTGGATTATAATTGTCATTCTCAGTTATTATTAGTTGTATGAGAAAGAGCTTCAAGTTATATAGTTGAAAATGTTTAAAAAATTAATGCTTTCCACTCCCGTTTTATTAAGAGAATCTAATGTAATTAAGAGAAGTGTAACTTTTATTCAAAGCATCAAGTTTTGATTTCAAAATTCAAGAAAAATAATTTGGTATATTTAAAACGCGATATTAGAACTTTGACCTCGAATTTGAGATTTATTCATTGCTTTTGTCTGTATTAAACATTTGAAAGCACCCGCCTTAATGTTATTGTTCACGAGAACTACTAGTATGTATTCGTGGTCACTGTGCTCATTTGTTAATTAGAATATTTGACAATCGCAGCCATCGGCTCGGTTCTCATCGATTACCAGGTCTCACCGCGTGGAGGTTGCTGCGCTTGGAGACCCGTAGAGAGATAGATGGAGTCAAAGTTCCGTCGATCTCCCTGTACATGGAACCCTTAACCTACTAAACCACAGAGATGGATCGAAAAAAATTCCATCGATCCCTGCGGTTTAGATATCGAATGTAGGGAACTAAAAAACTCCAATCCCATCCACCCTCCATTGTAATCAACTCATCGCGTCACGCATTGCAAGCAATGAGAGAAGCGACAATATCACTCTACTATTTAAAAAAAATCCGTGGACGCGAAAGAGAGATAGACTTCCGATTCCAATTCTCTTACTTAAATCTAAACGCACGCATCCCTCGGCGACTCCCAAATGATTCTCGGAAAATCTCGCGAAAATATATTAACCCGTTGAACTTTGGTTTCAATATTAGAGGGACAAAAGACTACTTTATTCATTCAAAAGATTTTAATTTAAAGTCCAAAGGGTTAATATGTGTATACACGCCGCGGCGTATATAGGGGTGGCTCTAATTCGAAAAATGCGCAGCAACTTTTGGCGCTCTTGTATTTTAAACGCGCCATTTCAATTATTTCACATTCCTTGCTCTCGGAATGGACTCGTTAGGCAAAGTCTTTTTGCATGTATTTTGTAGAATGCATATCCTACCAAACTGCACTGCGTACTATTAGGTAGGATGCTTACCCTTCCAAAATACATGCACAAAGATTACTACCCAGGAATACAAGGTACTCGTGTCTACTATCGCATGCAAGTACAGAATATAATTGACCGGTCAGCGAATATGGTCCATCCTGTCATCCTCGCTAGCTTCCAAGCTAGTATGACCCTAGGCCCTCTCCAAGGCGGATGGTGTGGGCCCTCTCTAGGGCCTATGGTGGGCCCTCTCTAGGGTCCTCATTTGAGCCCTCTCTAGAGCCCACGCGCTAGGCCCTCTCTAGGGCCCATATCTTGGGCCTTCTCCAGGGCCCACAGGCAAGTCTAAGCTGAAAATTGAAGCTAAGCGAAAATTTGACTCTACTTCCGCGATAAAAAAGCAACGAGAGCACCGGTGCTCTGGACGAACTTTGTATGCGCAAAAAATTGGCTCTACTTTCGCGATGAAAATTCAACTGGATCTTCGGTGCTCTGGACAAGTTTTCGATACGCAAAAATTTGACTACAAATTCCCGGTAATACTATTCTAAGTAAGAGCCACGATGCTCTGCAAAATATGTACATGGACCCAAAAAAGCGGGGACTCTACGATCGCATTACGCACGATCATCAAATGATCTTGCTAGACTGCAACATTGCTAGGAAGTCTGGTTCCATTTGGAACCTTTTCAAATCTTTCGCGGTGACCCTATTTCACTCGATCTATTTGATTATTTTGCGAATTATTAATCTAAATTGTAAAAAACGCGAGCAACTGTTATATTGATTTAATTTTCTAGCCCTCTTCTCTAGGGCCTAGAATCTCATTGGCAAGTCCAAGCTGAAAATTGAAGCTAAGCCAAAATTTGACTCTACTTCCGCGATAAAAAAAGCAATTAGAGCACCGGTGCTCTGGACGAATCTTAGGTACGCAAAAATTTTACTCCAAATTTGCGGTAATACTACTCTAAATAAGAGCCACGGTGCTCTGCAAAATATGTACATGGACCCGAAAAAAGCGGGGACTCTACGATCGCATTACGCGCGATCATCAAATGATCTTGCTAGATTGCAAGATTGCTAGGAAGTCTGGCACTTGGAACCTTTTCCAATTTTTCGCGGTAACTCTACTCAACTCGAATTATTATTATTATTATTATTATAATATAATTATAATATGATATATTATTAATCGGAATTGTACAAATCGCGAGCAAATGTTGTGTCGATTTAATTTTCTGATTTTAACACAGACACATGTATGTCACTATCTACGAGTACCTTGTATGGTCAGCTCATTGGATACTGCTCTTTCCAACACATATGCGCGGCGGTTAGTGGCCCATTTCATATAATAGGTATTCGTTTTAAGAACATTTCTGCAATATTTCGTAAATATGGTTTAGAAAAGAGCCACGTCATGAGGCTACTGCCTAGACGCCCTAAACCACACTCGCGAAATATTGCATAAGTGTTCCCAAAGCGAATACCGACCATGTGAAATGGGCCCCTGCATTTCGCGCATTTGGGTAGGAACGGACAGAATCGAAAGAGCTAGCTACGCTACGTTTTCTCCAGAAACAATTTGTTCTATTGCGTGCACCCACATTCAAAGAATTATAAAATGACTTAACGTTCGCTGTCATCAAGAGTACTGCATCTCTGCAAATTCGAACTCCTGACCAGCAACTCTGTGACTAGCACCCCTCGGACCAGCAACCCTCAGCTCAGCACCCCTCGGACCAGCACCCCTCGGACCAGGAACCCTCAGCTCAGCACCCCTTCACCCCTCAGCCCAGCAGCTGCAGTTGGACTCGTGCATGACTCTACTTTCGCGGTGAAAAGGCTATTAGAGCACCGGAGCCCCCGACTAGTTTTACTTGCGCAAACACTGACTCTACGATCGCACTACGGGCGATCACAAGCACTATTACTGAAACAGACAATTTGTATTTAAACAAGTTCCAGAAAATTTCCATTAAATTCCAGGCAGCCGCATGTAGCGCCACGCAATTCGGACATTCAGAAAAATTTCGAGCAGCCGCATTGGGCGCTTAATGATTTTGAACATTGATAGAAAAAAGGAGTGGCCCGTTTGGGCGTCTAATACTTTTCAATTTTAATGAGAAAAGAAAGGGCTGCCTCTATGGACGCTTAAGGATGCTTAATTACAAGACGGAAGAACAGCAGCCTCTTTGGGCGCATAATAATTCCGAATTTTAATGTGAAAAAGCAGCCTCGTCAGGCGCTAATGGCATGGAATGCCAGAAAAATGTTGTAATTCTACACTACAATGTTAGTAAACCTTAACTCAGATCTAATTCCACCCTGAGCCCGCCAACGAAATTCTGAGTGAATCTCTTAAAAAATTCATCAGAGAACCCTTCTGCGAATCCCTCGGTGAATCCCCTGGCGAATTTTTCGATGGAACGCTTCAAACTAGACTTGCCTGCCCAAGTTTTTTCTAAGTTTCGCAAAACACACACACGCACACACCACTCAGAGAAAGTATAACAGACCATGCTTCGGTAAATTAACCCTTCGGACTGTGATTGCAATATACGATAAAAGACTACTAAAATTCTTTCAAAAGACTTTACTTTAAAGTCCAAAGGGTTCTCGTCGATCTCTCTACATATGTATATACAATTTTTTTCGGATATATTAGCGGTACGCTTGCATTGCTTTCGAGTGACAAACAGATTCTAAGTATCCCATTGCAGAGATAGAAAAGAATTAACAAACGGACACGGATTCGCCGCCGCTAGAGATCTCGAGCTGCTCGATACACTCACGCATTGCAGTTGCACAGACAAAACGCTAATACGCGACTACCATTCATCCACCCCCCCCCCCCCCCATTAACGGGAGGTCCCCGCTCGGGGCCGCGCCTGAGGGGGTCAGACTCGCAGCAGCCCACCTCACAATTAAATCACATGCAGCTGCAATACGCGCTCCCACCACAAAGCCGACAATTTGCACAGGCGAGTGTATCGTGCCCGAGCATCTTGTGCTAAATCAAGATCTCTCCCGAGAGCGAATTATATTTCCGACAAGAAAAAAAGAAGAATTGAAAATGGGGAATATAAAAGTCACTATGACAAGTGTTTAAAAGTATGCTAAATGAGAAACGACACGTTGCACGGTGAAGCTAATTGTAAGAGAAAGCAAAAGCAAAAGGTGTCACTCTCAACAAGCAAGTGTACTACTACCCTTAAATTTAACCTATCGCACTCTTTACACTCTATGCCCCAGTGGCATAATTTAGCGCAAATACGCACTTGCGTAACTTTCGAGGGATATGCGAAAGCTAAGAATCTCCTGATTCCTACATCCATGCAGACAGAAAGCTTCTTCAGCAGGCTCACAGACCAAGGTCAGTAGTACCGAATAGAATGTATCACACATACACACACACAAATATGTCACCTTAACTTCACGATCAAAAAGCAATTTGAGCACCGGTGCCGAGTCTTAAATAGTTCAAGATGCTTAAACACACTGACTCTAAACTCGAGTTGACACTACTAACACGCATAGCTATCTCATGTTTTTAAATACAAAGCACTGCACGTTTTTAAATGACCCTAAGCAGTGGGTCAAGAAGTCTTTCAAATACTGGGTGAACTGTAGTTGAATCTTGTTAAGCGACTTCCCACATGGTTCAGGAATCGATGAAATTAATCCAGAAATCGAAATATCTCGAAATTATATGCTCACGCGTTCACTGAGGTCCGATCACTGTCGCGAATAAAGTTGGACTGGCAGGTATATTTTTCGGCGATGGGGCGACTTTGGTAGAGGTTGTTAACGTTCTGTCTCGGTCCAACGACTCCTAGCTCCTCGAGAAAAGTATTGCTCAAGAAGTCTTCTAGATACTGGATGAATTGTAGTAGAATCTTGTTAAGCGACTTCCCACATGGTTCAGGAATCGATGAAATTAATCCAGAAATCGAAATATCTCGAAATTATATGCTCACGCGTTCACTGAGGTCCGATCACGATCGCGAATAAAGTTGAACTGGCAGGTACATTGTTCGGCGATGGGGCGACTTTGGCAGAGGTTGTTAACGTTCCGTCTCGCTCCAACGAGTCCTAGCTCATCGAGAAAAGTATTGCCCGAGAAGTCTTTTAAATACTGGGTGAACTGTAGTAGAATCTTGTTAAGCGACTTCCCACATGGTTCAGGAATCGATGAAATTAATCCAGAAATCGAAATATCTCGAAATTATATGCTCACGCGTTCACTGAGGTCCGATCACGATCGCGAATAAAGTTGGACTGGCAGGTACATTGTTCGGCGATGGGGCGACTTTGGCAGAGGTTGTTAACGTTCCGTCTCGCTCCAACGAGTCCTAGCTCATCGAGAAAAGTATTGCCCGAGAAGTCTTTTAAATACTGGGTGAACTGTAGTAGAATCTTGTTAAGCGACTTCCCACATGGTTCAGGAATCGATGAAATTAATCCAGAAATCGAAATATCTCGAAATTATATGCTCACGCGTTCACTGAGGTCCGATCACGATCGCGAATAAAGTTGAACTGGCAGGTACATTGTTCGGCGATGGGGCGACTTTGGCAGAGGTTGTTAACGTTCCGTCTCGCTCCAACGAGTCCTAGCTCATCGAGAAAAGTATTGCCCGAGAAGTCTTTTAAATACTGGGTGAACTGTAGTAGAATCTTGTTAAGCGACTTCCCACATGGTTCAGGAATCGATGAAATTAATCCAGAAATCGAAATATCTCGAAATTATATGCTCACGCGTTCACTGAGGTCCGATCACGATCGCGAATAAAGTTGAACTGGCAGGTACATTGTTCGGCGATGGGGCGACTTTGGCAGAGGTTGTTAACGTTCCGTCTCGCTCCAACGAGTCCTAGCTCATCGAGAAAAGTATTGCCCGAGAAGTCTTTTAAATACTGGGTGAACTGTAGTAGAATCTTGTTAAGCGACTTCCCACATGGTTCAGGAATCGATGAAATTAATCCAGAAATCGAAATATCTCGAAATTATATGCTCACGCGTTCACTGAGGTCCGATCACGATCGCGAATAAAGTTGAACTGGCAGGTACATTGTTCGGCGATGGGGCGACTTTGGCAGAGGTTGTTAACGTTCCGTCTCGCTCCAACGAGTCCTAGCTCATCGAGAAAAGTATTGCCCGAGAAGTCTTTTAAATACTGGGTGAACTGTAGTAGAATCTTGTTAAGCGACTTCCCACATGGTTCAGGAATCGATGAAATTAATCCAGAAATCGAAATATCTCGAAATTATATGCTCACGCGTTCACTGAGGTCCGATCACGATCGCGAATAAAGTTGAACTGGCAGGTACATTGTTCGGCGATGGGGCGACTTTGGCAGAGGTTGTTAACGTTCCGTCTCGCTCCAACGAGTCCTAGCTCATCGAGAAAAGTATTGCCCGAGAAGTCTTTTAAATACTGGGTGAACTGTAGTAGAATCTTGTTAAGCGACTTCCCACATGGTTCAGGAATCGATGAAATTAATCCAGAAATCGAAATATCTCGAAATTATATGCTCACGCGTTCACTGAGGTCCGATCACGATCGCGAATAAAGTTGAACTGGCAGGTACATTGTTCGGCGATGGGGCGACTTTGGCAGAGGTTGTTAACGTTCCGTCTCGCTCCAACGAGTCCTAGCTCATCGAGAAAAGTATTGCCCGAGAAGTCTTTTAAATACTGGGTGAACTGTAGTAGAATCTTGTTAAGCGACTTCCCACATGGTTCAGGAATCGATGAAATTAATCCAGAAATCGAAATATCTCGAAATTATATGCTCACGCGTTCACTGAGGTCCGATCACGATCGCGAATAAAGTTGAACTGGCAGGTACATTGTTCGGCGATGGGGCGACTTTGGCAGAGGTTGTTAACGTTCCGTCTCGCTCCAACGAGTCCTAGCTCATCGAGAAAAGTATTGCCCGAGAAGTCTTTTAAATACTGGGTGAACTGTAGTAGAATCTTGTTAAGCGACTTCCCACATGGTTCAGGAATCGATGAAATTAATCCAGAAATCGAAATATCTCGAAATTATATGCTCACGCGTTCACTGAGGTCCGATCACGATCGCGAATAAAGTTGAACTGGCAGGTACATTGTTCGGCGATGGGGCGACTTTGGCAGAGGTTGTTAACGTTCCGTCTCGCTCCAACGAGTCCTAGCTCATCGAGAAAAGTATTGCCCGAGAAGTCTTTTAAATACTGGGTGAACTGTAGTAGAATCTTGTTAAGCGACTTCCCACATGGTTCAGGAATCGATGAAATTAATCCAGAAATCGAAATATCTCGAAATTATATGCTCACGCGTTCACTGAGGTCCGATCACGATCGCGAATAAAGTTGAACTGGCAGGTACATTGTTCGGCGATGGGGCGACTTTGGCAGAGGTTGTTAACGTTCCGTCTCGCTCCAACGAGTCCTAGCTCATCGAGAAAAGTATTGCCCGAGAAGTCTTTTAAATACTGGGTGAACTGTAGTAGAATCTTGTTAAGCGACTTCCCACATGGTTCAGGAATCGATGAAATTAATCCAGAAATCGAAATATCTCGAAATTATATGCTCACGCGTTCACTGAGGTCCGATCACGATCGCGAATAAAGTTGAACTGGCAGGTACATTGTTCGGCGATGGGGCGACTTTGGCAGAGGTTGTTAACGTTCCGTCTCGCTCCAACGAGTCCTAGCTCATCGAGAAAAGTATTGCCCGAGAAGTCTTTTAAATACTGGGTGAACTGTAGTAGAATCTTGTTAAGCGACTTCCCACATGGTTCAGGAATCGATGAAATTAATCCAGAAATCGAAATATCTCGAAATTATATGCTCACGCGTTCACTGAGGTCCGATCACGATCGCGAATAAAGTTGAACTGGCAGGTACATTGTTCGGCGATGGGGCGACTTTGGCAGAGGTTGTTAACGTTCCGTCTCGCTCCAACGAGTCCTAGCTCATCGAGAAAAGTATTGCCCGAGAAGTCTTTTAAATACTGGGTGAACTGTAGTAGAATCTTGTTAAGCGACTTCCCACATGGTTCAGGAATCGATGAAATTAATCCAGAAATCGAAATATCTCGAAATTATATGCTCACGCGTTCACTGAGGTCCGATCACGATCGCGAATAAAGTTGAACTGGCAGGTACATTGTTCGGCGATGGGGCGACTTTGGCAGAGGTTGTTAACGTTCCGTCTCGCTCCAACGAGTCCTAGCTCATCGAGAAAAGTATTGCCCGAGAAGTCTTTTAAATACTGGGTGAACTGTAGTAGAATCTTGTTAAGCGACTTCCCACATGGTTCAGGAATCGATGAAATTAATCCAGAAATCGAAATATCTCGAAATTATATGCTCACGCGTTCACTGAGGTCCGATCACGATCGCGAATAAAGTTGAACTGGCAGGTACATTGTTCGGCGATGGGGCGACTTTGGCAGAGGTTGTTAACGTTCCGTCTCGCTCCAACGAGTCCTAGCTCATCGAGAAAAGTATTGCCCGAGAAGTCTTTTAAATACTGGGTGAACTGTAGTAGAATCTTGTTAAGCGACTTCCCACATGGTTCAGGAATCGATGAAATTAATCCAGAAATCGAAATATCTCGAAATTATATGCTCACGCGTTCACTGAGGTCCGATCACGATCGCGAATAAAGTTGAACTGGCAGGTACATTGTTCGGCGATGGGGCGACTTTGGCAGAGGTTGTTAACGTTCCGTCTCGCTCCAACGAGTCCTAGCTCATCGAGAAAAGTATTGCCCGAGAAGTCTTTTAAATACTGGGTGAACTGTAGTAGAATCTTGTTAAGCGACTTCCCACATGGTTCAGGAATCGATGAAATTAATCCAGAAATCGAAATATCTCGAAATTATATGCTCACGCGTTCACTGAGGTCCGATCACGATCGCGAATAAAGTTGAACTGGCAGGTACATTGTTCGGCGATGGGGCGACTTTGGCAGAGGTTGTTAACGTTCCGTCTCGCTCCAACGAGTCCTAGCTCATCGAGAAAAGTATTGCCCGAGAAGTCTTTTAAATACTGGGTGAACTGTAGTAGAATCTTGTTAAGCGACTTCCCACATGGTTCAGGAATCGATGAAATTAATCCAGAAATCGAAATATCTCGAAATTATATGCTCACGCGTTCACTGAGGTCCGATCACGATCGCGAATAAAGTTGAACTGGCAGGTACATTGTTCGGCGATGGGGCGACTTTGGCAGAGGTTGTTAACGTTCCGTCTCGCTCCAACGAGTCCTAGCTCATCGAGAAAAGTATTGCCCGAGAAGTCTTTTAAATACTGGGTGAACTGTAGTAGAATCTTGTTAAGCGACTTCCCACATGGTTCAGGAATCGATGAAATTAATCCAGAAATCGAAATATCTCGAAATTATATGCTCACGCGTTCACTGAGGTCCGATCACGATCGCGAATAAAGTTGAACTGGCAGGTACATTGTTCGGCGATGGGGCGACTTTGGCAGAGGTTGTTAACGTTCCGTCTCGCTCCAACGAGTCCTAGCTCATCGAGAAAAGTATTGCCCGAGAAGTCTTTTAAATACTGGGTGAACTGTAGTAGAATCTTGTTAAGCGACTTCCCACATGGTTCAGGAATCGATGAAATTAATCCAGAAATCGAAATATCTCGAAATTATATGCTCACGCGTTCACTGAGGTCCGATCACGATCGCGAATAAAGTTGAACTGGCAGGTACATTGTTCGGCGATGGGGCGACTTTGGCAGAGGTTGTTAACGTTCCGTCTCGCTCCAACGAGTCCTAGCTCATCGAGAAAAGTATTGCCCGAGAAGTCTTTTAAATACTGGGTGAACTGTAGTAGAATCTTGTTAAGCGACTTCCCACATGGTTCAGGAATCGATGAAATTAATCCAGAAATCGAAATATCTCGAAATTATATGCTCACGCGTTCACTGAGGTCCGATCACGATCGCGAATAAAGTTGAACTGGCAGGTACATTGTTCGGCGATGGGGCGACTTTGGCAGAGGTTGTTAACGTTCCGTCTCGCTCCAACGAGTCCTAGCTCATCGAGAAAAGTATTGCCCGAGAAGTCTTTTAAATACTGGGTGAACTGTAGTAGAATCTTGTTAAGCGACTTCCCACATGGTTCAGGAATCGATGAAATTAATCCAGAAATCGAAATATCTCGAAATTATATGCTCACGCGTTCACTGAGGTCCGATCACGATCGCGAATAAAGTTGAACTGGCAGGTACATTGTTCGGCGATGGGGCGACTTTGGCAGAGGTTGTTAACGTTCCGTCTCGCTCCAACGAGTCCTAGCTCATCGAGAAAAGTATTGCCCGAGAAGTCTTTTAAATACTGGGTGAACTGTAGTAGAATCTTGTTAAGCGACTTCCCACATGGTTCAGGAATCGATGAAATTAATCCAGAAATCGAAATATCTCGAAATTATATGCTCACGCGTTCACTGAGGTCCGATCACGATCGCGAATAAAGTTGAACTGGCAGGTACATTGTTCGGCGATGGGGCGACTTTGGCAGAGGTTGTTAACGTTCCGTCTCGCTCCAACGAGTCCTAGCTCATCGAGAAAAGTATTGCCCGAGAAGTCTTTTAAATACTGGGTGAACTGTAGTAGAATCTTGTTAAGCGACTTCCCACATGGTTCAGGAATCGATGAAATTAATCCAGAAATCGAAATATCTCGAAATTATATGCTCACGCGTTCACTGAGGTCCGATCACGATCGCGAATAAAGTTGAACTGGCAGGTACATTGTTCGGCGATGGGGCGACTTTGGCAGAGGTTGTTAACGTTCCGTCTCGCTCCAACGAGTCCTAGCTCATCGAGAAAAGTATTGCCCGAGAAGTCTTTTAAATACTGGGTGAACTGTAGTAGAATCTTGTTAAGCGACTTCCCACATGGTTCAGGAATCGATGAAATTAATCCAGAAATCGAAATATCACGAAATAATATGCTCACGTGTTCACTGAGGTTCGATCGCGATCGCGAATAAAGTTGGACTGGCAGGTACATTCTTCGGCGATGGTGCGACTTTGGTAGAGGTCTTTGCTTGTTAACGTTCCGTCTCGCTTCAATGACTCTCAACTCCTCGAATTAAGTATTGCTCGAGAAGTTTTCTAGGTACTGGGTTAATTGTAGTAAAATCTTGTTAAGCGACTTCCCACATGGTCCAGTAATCGATGAAGATTCATCATGGCACTTTAAACTAGTTCACGTCCGATCACGATCGCGTTTCAGATATAAAGTTATCATCTAATGGTATCTACGTATTTAGGAGTGCGCCATTTGTTTGGGAAATATGGCACCAAGATTGCTATTGGAGTCTTTTTTTTAATATTATTGGAGAAATAAAATGTAATTGTAGGAGCAATATTTAGAATCGAATCTGGACGGATAGAATAGAGATTAACGAAGATAGATGATCGCAGCCAATCGGCTAGTTTTACTTGTCACGTAATTAATAATTCTATTACAATGTTACTTGTGATACGATTAGTAATTACGCTTCAAATAATACAGATTGCCCGGGTCTCACCACGTGGAGGCGCTGCGAGTGGAGACCCACCCTAACCGCGGCCCATCCGCCCTCCTTTATGCAAAATTTTATTTTCATTTCCATAAATCCCCCTGATGCACGGTTGCAAAACGATCCTCGATCGCTCCACAAGCGGGCAACAGAAGGAGTTCTTCTGTAAAAAGCTACCGCGATGAAGCTAAGCAGAATTGAAAACATTTCTTTGTTTCATTCATTAAAAATTGTATGAACTTTCTGGAATATTTCTACCATGATAATTATTCACTACATAATTGGGAATGAACCAAAGAAATAATATTTTCTATTCATTAATAGGAAATATGCCAGTGCATATTTGCTATGTCTACTTAAATACTAATAATTCCTACGTATACGAGCGCTCGTATTTAATAATTGCTACTTATATTTAGTTACACACTGCAGTGTTTCCTTAAAAACTACATAATTCTATGTGACTACTAAACACGTCTTACCTAACCATATACATATCTTCTTAAATTTAAATAATGACTGGCCTAATGAAAATCTGAAATTGTCATGTGTTTCTTACTTCCCTCGATGGACCCACGATGTTACCTGCAACATTCTCAAAAGTATTAATAAAAATTCCTTGAGGTTTGATTTTTCATGGATGATGATCCTGAAATCCTCTTGTTGCAATATTCTTCACACATAATATTTCTGCAACAGAAACTTTCTCAGTGGCTTAATACCTACAATTTATCTCGATTAAGTAATGTAATTTCAACAGATATAGTCCTTTCATTGAATCATTATTGCCCAAATATTGAAATATCAGACAATTTGTATCTAACCAGTTCCAAAAAATTTCCTTTAAATTCCAGGCAGCCGCATGGAGCGCCACGCAATTCGGACATTCAGAAAAATTTCGAGCAGCCGCATTAGGCGCTTAATGATTCTGAACATTGATAGAAAAAAGGAGTGGCCCCTTTGGGAGTCTTATACTTCTCAATTTACTTCACTATGGGCGCTTAAGTATGCCTAATTACAAGACGGAAGAACAGCAGCCGCTTTGGGCGCATAATAATTCCGAATTTGAATGTGAAAAAAACAACCTAAAAAGCAATACCTACTACTAAAATACAAATGGGGGATCACTGTTATAAGCTTAAGCCAACGATTTTCCATCACGGTAAAAGTATTACCGATGGTCATTACACGAGTATGGTAAGGGGTAAGGGCACCACGTGGGTATCCGTTCATGATTTACGAGTAGACAAACAAGCTTGGCTACGAAATGCTAAAAATGCATACATATTATTCTTCGAAAGGTATTAATAATTGTGGTTGTGCATACAGTTCAATGTTAAATACGTTCAGCGCCAAAGGCTGCTTTCAGCGCCATAAGCTGTTTCGCGCACCATGTACTGTACACAAAGTACTATACATATATAATACATACATACTTTGTAAAAAGAAATGAGATCCCCATAAAAAAAAATTCGAAAAAGTAAAAAAATACGCCAAGTACATGATAAAATCGAGGACGGAAACGAATAAACACAAAAAAATAGAAGAAAATATACATTGTAAAGAAAGATGTGAAATCAGAATGAGCTGCAAGTACATAATAAAGGTGCTTTCCACTTGCGCTTAAGATGACACAACTACATATACGCAACTAAAATGTTGTGTTCATACATTCCATTACTCATATCGCCGACATTTTAATAATGTGAAGATAAAATGTAACATCTAGACATTTGCCTAGATGTCCGCGGCCTGGAAGTCAAATACCTGGCGTGGCCAGGCAAAGTCAAGGTGGCGACGAATAAGAAGTATTTAAAACGTAAAATAATGAAAGTGTACTCATATTTGTCAGAGTTTTAAATTGACAAATTATCTGAAAGCTTATGAGAGGAAAGGTATCAGTATCGATGAATGATCTTGGAATTATTTTAAAACGCAATATAATGAAAATGTACTCATATTGTCTAAGTTTTAAATGGACAAATTATCTGAGAGCCTGCGAGGGGGAAGGTATGGGTATTGATGATCTGAGAATACTTTGCCTGGCTACGCCAAGTATTTGACTTCCAGGCGGCGCACATCTAGGCAAGTGTCTAGATGTTACATTTTATCTTCACATTATTAAAATGTCGGCGGTATGAGTAGTGGAATGTATGAACACAACATTTTAGCTGTGTATATGTAGTTGTGTCATCTTAAGCGCAGGTGGAAAGCACCTTTATTATGTTCTTGCAGCTCATTTTGATATCACATCTTTTTTTGCAATGTATATTTTCTTCTATTTTTTTGTGTTTACTCTTTTCCGTCCTCGATTTTATCATGTACTTGGCGTATTTTTTTTACTTTTTTGAAGTATTTTTATGGGTTGCACTTTACTGCGCAGTAATCGAAGTTACTTTCATGCAGAAAATAACAACAACGAGCACGCGTTAATATTGCAAATTTACCAGCAATATAAAGTGCCGAATTGCATTTATCTACTTTTTCAGTGCAAATTTCGTTTTAACATCATCAAATTAAGCAACAATCGCGGATGAATTTTGATCAATGCCAAAGAATATTGAAAATTTATAAAAATAAAAACTACATTTCTTATCAATCTGAAAATAATATGTACAACGAAAACATTTGTCGGGTGGGTAGGTGGTGGTAGCAGAAGGAGGATGGTGCAGCCACTTAGGGCTGCTAGAAAAAAAGATCAGTAGCCAGAAGGACAGCTGATCATTGTCCACTCATTAATGCAAGAAAACCGTGAGTGGACCGTTTCTTTCTTTCGCAACGCTAACTTATTACAAACTAAAATCAACTCCCGAGCATAGTCACTAGGACTTTGGACTACTCGCAGTACTAATTTCTCAAACAACTTCAAAATTCCCGGATGGTGCTTCATTACTGAAAATTCTACTATACTTAATAGAAATCCCGAATAGCAAACGAAAATGCTCCCAAGGAGCTACACTACTCTAAGAAATATAAAAAGCAACCGAGAATCACCACGTGGGTGGTTTCATTTTTCGCAACACTAAAAAAAATTCAGTGCACCTGTGTCTCGCAATACGCAACTCTAACTTTAATTCGCTGCAGCCTTCCTGAAGGCTGTGTGGGGTCCCATGTGCAGCAAAGCCAGCTGCTCGGGACTCCTTTTTCCCAGGAACATGCCTTCGGACATGTCCCAGGACAGTTTCGGGGCATTGGGGTCGCAACTTTAATTACAAACGCGATCAGTCATCATCGCAACACTAACTCAAAAAAATATTAAGTATCAAACTAGGACGAGTAATTAAAAAAACGCGATCAGTCGCATCGCAACTCTAGTAAAAAGAATACCACGAATCAAAAGTAATGCAATGAATCAAACTCTAGTAACTCCAATTCAAAATACAAGAACAATCTCAAAAACAATCGCGACTCTTTTTTCGGAACACTACAAGCAACCACGCTCGACATTCATTCGCAACGCTATGCTGGAACCAAACGCGGGGAATATTTGATTCACAACGCTAATGCAAACCGTAATCACAATTTAGTCGGAACACTAACTGACCCCGTAATCTTCTTCGCAACCCTAATTGAAAACGCGGTGTGGTAAATTTCAGGGGGGGGGGGGGGGTGGTGTCGATGGGTCAGCCTATAGCCAACCAAACTACTACTAGGTACTACAACTACCGGCGAGCATAATGGCAAAGTAATACTTACAAAGAATGACCCTGCATCCGAGAATACAGAGCCATTCTTGACCTAGCCCACATGATGTGGCCTTTTTCTGGCCGGGCTATCTGCGTCTCTTTGGCCACTTCTTGTTCCAGGCGGTCAGCCCTTCTGAAAGTTAATAGCGTGCCCAGGCCCGTCCTGCCGACCGCGACCAGCGACAATGTGCAATGTCTCACTGGCGTCAAAAAGTCGACATAGCGAGGCTAGAAGCGAGGGCATATCCCACTCGCGCTAGTCAGGCCATCGACTTTTCTCACAAATTTCCTGAAAGCAGGTCATCGCGCGGGGGAATATCGCGCGGGGGAACATCAGAGAATACGACGACCTGCCCCGGCCCTACCTACTTATATTTAAGTCACACATTCGTACCAGAAGGTAAGTTACCTATCCTACGCAACACCTATATTTAAAAAATGGCAAAACAGTCTCTCAAACACAAACATCATTCAACCCACTCCACGATTCTCAAGCATCGCCGTCCGGCTGCAAAAGCCTACGCTAGAGAGACCGTCCCGGGACGACTCCGTCACCCGAGCTTGGCTACAATCACACTCTAACAAGTACGTAGCAGTTTTCACTGAAATCGGCTGGCAAAGGCAGTGACCATTGCGTGTAAGTATGATATACATAGCAATTAATTATTTTCAATTTCAAACAATGGATTACTTGATAATGCGCATTGTACATATTAGGTATATACATCAATCGTTATTACTTTCTCGTTTAATTGTACGAGATTCATTAAGTTTCATATTCCAAGATTATTTACTAGAATGATCATCGTGTGCAACAAGGAATATGATACATTGGTATCGTTATTACCATGAATAATAATATAATGTTATAGATTTGTTAACATGATCTTTGATGAGAATCTTTCGCCGACGCAAATTCCACCGCCTAACCACACAAACACACACAGGTGGAAAATGCGACGTGCACGATACACTAACGCAATGCCAGCCGCCAAAATATAATTATTTAGTAAAGAAAGTCATCGTGCCCTATTGCTTTCACCCACCCAAGTAGCGCCTGGGCACGTGGATGAGTTAAAAGGCAATAGGTACGGAAAGATATCCTGAAAATCCTCAACTAGAAAATATGATTAGTCTGTATCGTGTCTAGCACGCTAGTATTCTTTCATTTTACATTATTAAGCAAAGTGACTCGACTTTCAACTTGTGAATAGTTTAAAGTTTGATAAATAAAAAAGGACTCTACTTTAGATTGCATCAGTAAGAAAAATCACTCTACTCGACATTTAATTAGCAAGAAAAAAGACTCTAAAATTGAATTATTAAAGAAAATTACTCTAAATCATCAAGAATTTACATTAAGAATTTAAAACGAGCGATTCCATCGTCAAAGTAAATTTCATATAAATCAAGAAAGTATGTACTCATGCTAATTACTTTGAATCTGAAATTTGCCCACCCTCAATTATCTTCTTGCACATGGAAATTAATTATTCTATTGTTGTATGCAAACGAGTGACCTTTATAAGAAAGGAATTACACTATTATGTCTATTATCATCATTTGGAAATCAAGTTACTTTTGAACACGTAGTATTAGAAAAATAAAAGAAATTCAAGTCATTATAATCGTCGTAATGACGAAATCGGAGGGCATCCGATTTTTCCCTACATATTAAACAAAAATGATCGTAGCTGTGCAGTTTGAGAGTATCAAACTTTATCACTACATAAAAATTAGCATTCAGCCGTATTGATATTCATACCAATACCTTCTGAGCTGCTATGCACCTTTATGTGCATTATTTAATAAATATCTACATCAATGTATGATTAATGATAAACATTCCCGTTAGGAACCGTTTATCTTGGAAATTATGATTATAATTTGATTCTATTGAAAAGACGCGGTGTACAAGAAGACCCTAGCCCTCGTCTAATAAATACATACACAGCCAAAATGTTTCAATTCACGGGCATGGTTACCATACCCGCGGTCATTATGCTCGCCAAAGCACGTATACAACCGGTCACTCGTGTCGATTCGGACCAAACGTCCTACGACATGATTGAGTGACCAGAGGAACCATAATGCATGCGCACTCACATTTCGCTGTGCCCCGGTGACGGAGACGCCAACACCCCTGCTACTGCTCAGGGGAAGTCATCGAGCTCCTCAGAAGTCACCAAGCTGCTCAGAAGAAGTCATCAGGCTGCTCAGCTGCGTCCAGACTGGAACGAAAGAACAGAACACGATTACAATTTGTTTCCACAATTACGATTGTTTGAACTGTGATGAAGAATGGCGAAGCAATTCAAAACTAACGAAATTTTTTATAATTTGACATTTTAAGAAAAAATTAACAAAATTTTTTCTTAAAATGTCTAAATGATAAGATGTTTCGTTAGTTTTGAATTGCTTGGTAAGTCTATTCTAAAAATTAATTTTTCTAAATTTTTTAACTTTTTCTTTCTAAAATATTGAAGAATGAACTCTACTTAAAAGGAATTTAATGAAATGTATACTTACATCTTTCCAGTAAAATTCAGCGCACAAATCTCCTCTTCAGCTGACGGACTGTCTCTAATTTCCGCTAACGAGTTTCGCTTTCAAAAGAAAAAAAAAAAGAAATAGTAGACTACCAAACCGCCCGAAAGATTCTAGTCTCGCGATTCGAAGATGAGACCCGCGACGTTCGTGATAGAATACAAATTGCGTAAAAAACACTGACTCTACCCTCGCGTATCCCGAAATTGTTAACGACGCTCTACTATGAGCAACGGTGCTCTTCAAAACGAAAAACTTCGTACGTCATAAACACTGACTCTATTTGGCCGCATTGCACGCGGTCACAATCTCTGAAAAATAAATAAATAAAAATTCGTTAATTATTCATGTCTTCAATAGCATGTCATTGATCAACTACGCAGTTTCTGTACATAAAGAACAAAACTTGCATCCAAAACCGAAGGTAAATGCAATTATAACAGCTTCATAGAGCTAGATTCTTAAAAATCATTGAAATATCGTTGAATTTTACGTAAACGCGACCGAAATGCAATAGAATTCGATCATTCCAATATTTCGTAAACATCTACCGACATCATTTTAAAAATTTTAAACAAATCTGATTAAAATTATTCAATTTATTATAATTCAATCTTTTCTCATTTCATCCCGATATTAACCGACTGCAAAGTTACCCATCACCCTCACAGCCAACAATGATCTGACGCGTGGCACGTCAATCACATCTGAACGTGGCAGGACAAGCTTAGACCTGCACTCCAGACACGCGTGCCGGGAACGCGCGATCGTCCTTTATCACGTTGGAGACTTTACAAGTGCAGTTTTGGAGCGCACGCCTAGATAGAGTGTACGCTCCAAAACTGTGAGAAAAACTGTCCGTCTAAAGCCGGATATTGATTCAATAAAATAACAAGAATAATACGTTTACCACACGTGTTGCCATCTCATTTTTCCAAGGAATGAAACCAGACGCTATCCAAGCACCGTTCAAATTAACCAGCAAGTGTCATGGCGTTGCCTGCCCTTGGCTTTTGACTCCCGCATCAACGCCTGTAACCTAACAATGCAACAAGTTTGAAAGAAAAGCATTAAAACATTCGTAAGGCAATTAAACAACAAATAAACTTGAAATATGCCCGGAAAGGGATGTAATTGAATACCGAGACACGATATATCGAAACAGAAATATCGGTAAGGCAACGAAGGGAATACGCGACGAACATCTAACGGTTTTCTCGCGATATTTAATCAATTTCGGGACGAAACTGTATTAACAGGAGCAGCAAGTGACGATAGAGAGTAAAGAAGAAGACAAATAATAACTGGAAGTAATTATATGAGGGTAGATAATGTACGCGTACCATTTAAATACGCAGCTAGCTATCGAAGCGTCTTAACTCAACGACGTCCACGGAACGAATGACCCCCGGGCCGCGTCACTGTACCTCGCGAATATTAGCTTTGATGGGGGGAGAGCGGGCAGGCGGCAGGACTCGCGAGGCAATACACGCGTACGTATTTATGAAGTGTTGGGATATCGTCACCGAGCCGTGTAAACAGAGGTGACTTCCAACGGTAGCATCGTTGAGTCATAACAAAAGTCGTTTCTACACACACGTTCTGCTAACCGTAAAATAGAAATATTACGCGTGATATATTTTCTTCGTTTATAAAATATCTAGCATCTACATACAGGAGTGCATTTTAATTAAGCTTGTGAAACTTAACACAGATGGCTTAGAAAGTATATATTCGAAAATTACATGCGTGATATACACTTTCTTATTGCAAAACTTTTTACAAGTTTCGCGATACATTCGAGAATGTCGCGATACCAATACTGTGTTAGCATTGGTACATAAAATTAATATTTATTCTGTATACAGTGAGCCACGAGAGTATTTGAACGTTCGCTATTAAAACTGTAAACAATAAAAATGTACATGTTAGACTAAAGTTCTAAAAGTAATGTTGTAACTACTATAAGACGTTAGTATCGAGATTGTATATACCAAATTTGAAATGAATCGGATAATATTTGTAGAAGTTATGAAACATTTATTACAAAGATGTACCGCAACAGAGTCACAAAAATATTCGAACCGCATTAATTATATGCAGCATATTTTAGATTAATATTCATTTAGGCTACCTTTGGCTCCAATTACGCTTTTCAGACGTTGTGCACTAGTTTTTCAATTATTTTAGAATGCCGTTCGAATACTTTTGTGACCCTGTTTCAGTACATCTTTGCAATAAATGTTTCATAACTTCTACAAATATTATCCGATTCATTTCAAATTTGGTATTATAATATATAATCTCGATACTTGTGTCCCATCACAAGGGAAAGCCGCGATAGGTATATGTGCTACAGATTTTAATGAATCTCATATATGTATTCAACATTCAACAGTTTCCAACATATTAATAAAAAAGATATTTTGGCATTAAACAACCGAAGCGATGGTGGAAAAATGCGTAGCACAAATAGGTATCGCTGCTTTCCGTTGTCATCTTTCCGCGCCAACCACTTTCCAGACGCATTAATTATTTCGCGGTAAAATTACTCTAAGTAAGAGCCGCGGTGCTCCGCAAAATATGTAGATGGACGCGAAAAAGCGGGGACTCTACGATCGCGTTACACGCGATCAAAAAGGATGTTGCTAGACTGCAAAATTGCTACGAACACTGGTTGCATTTGGAACCTTTTCAAATTTTTCGCGGTGACTCTACTCGACTCGAATTATTAATCGGAATTGTAAAAATCGCGAGCAAATGTTGTATCGATTTAATTTTCTGATTTTAGGACACACATATGCACGTCACCCTATCTACGATTACCTTGTATGGTCAGCTCATTGGATTCTGCTCTTTCCAACACATATGCGCGGCGGTTAGTGGCCCGTTTCATATAATTGGCATTCGTTTTAGAAACATTTCTGCGATATTATTGTGAGCAGGTAGTACCAACAATGATTGTCATTGTTAGTCAATATACCAAATTAATGCCTTCTATACACGCCTTATTAAGAGAATCTAATGACTCGAATGTAATTACTGTTGAGAGAGAAGATTTGAAAAATCTCACACGAAAGAGTTCAACTTCAGAAATGTAACTCGTATTCGACGCATTTAGCATCCCGTATGATTGCGAAATTAAAGAAAAGTAGTTTAGAATGTTTGAAACGCGACGTTAAAATTTCTATCGCGAATTTAAAATTTATTTATTGTATTTTTCTAAACGCATTAAACATTTGAAAGCACACGCATTAATGTTATTCTGAAAGTCGAAAAATAAGGTCCACCCTAATGTACAGGGTCACAAATTAAACTCAATTCAAATTAAACGGTATAATAAATTTAATATTGTAACTACTGTTACTAATGTCTAAGGCCATAGAGATAAACTTTGTAAATGAAGATGTTATTAGAGTTAAATTTAATATTTAAATAAAGTTCTGGGTGGTCTGGTAAAAATATATATAAGATTAATGTAGATAGTGTAATAATAAATAGATAGATAATTATAAGAGATTGATTTAATTTAATTTTTGACGGGCAGTTGTTAATTATTCTGGTAAAATACATAATCCCCCCGAACAATTGAAATAAAGATAAGTTAAGAGTGAAGATTTTTAACAACTCACGGGAAAAGGTTCAACTTCAGAAATATAAATCGTATTTAATACGTTAAGCATCCCGAATGATTGCGAAATTAAAGAAAGGTAGTTTAGAATGTTTGAAACGAAATAAATTAAAACTTCTATCGCGAAGTTAAAACTGATTCATTTGCACACGCATTAACGTTACTATTCGCAAGCCTACTAAGTATGTATTCGTGGTCACTATGCTCGCTACAACAATCATTTTGTTCGATAGCATGCAGAAAGATTGAAAGAATGATAAAGCATCACTCACCGTTCGTTGAAAACAGTCTCACTGCTATCCATGCAGACAAGCATCTCCCTTCAGCAGTAGCTATTCGATCTGCAGGCCAATATCCCGCAGCTGCAGCGTACCGAATAGAACGTGTCACACTCGCAAATATGTCGCATTAATTTCGCGATGAAGAAGCAATAAGAGCACCGGGGCTCTGAAATAGTTGATGCGTTAAAAACACTGACTCCACGTTCGTGTTAACATTACTAACACGCAGGACCACTGTCCACTATGATATACTTTATCGCGAAATAAGCACTGACTCTACAATCGCATTGGGAAGATGTGTTCAGACTCGAGTAAAGTGTTTCCAAAATAGTCTTCTAGATACCGAGTGTAATGTAGTAGAATTTTGTTAAAGGGTCTTCCACAGAGTCCAGTAATCAATAAAATTGATGCAGGAATCGTGAAAACACAAAATAATATCCACTGTGACTGCACAGATATTCAGTGATCCGATCACCGTCGCGGACGAAGTCGAACTGTTGGGGCACACCGTTCGGCAATGTAGTGACTTTGGTAGAGGTTGTTGATGTTTTTGTCGCGCTCGGCCGACTCCCAGCTAACTAGAAATTCGTCGCGGCCAGAAATCGTATTATATAGCAATGTACATTGTAAAATGTTCACTTTTCATAACTACAGTCGCGCACCCCGTACGTTCTACACGTATTTTTATCACTGCAATATGTGATGAAACACTAGGCAACGCTTCGTCAAAAAATCTTCTAGATGATAAGTATATTCCAGTGAAATGTTATTAAACGGTCTTCTATTTAATCCAGTAATCGAACGAATTGATGTATGTAGAAGCAAATCAGGAAATAATATGCACTGTGACATTCACAGATATTCACCGATCCGATCACTATCGCGGATAAAGTCGAACTGACAATCAGTGCTCAAACCTTTCGTCAATGTTGTCACATTGGTAGAGGTTGCTGTCGACATCAACTGTTTCCCATGCAAGTTGAAAATTTGAAATTTCTCAATTTCTAATGACTCGAATTTAATACCCACACAGCACAACGTCCGACCAGGGCCGTCTTAAAAAATTTGAGCGTCCTGGGCTAAAAATTTTGGGCGCCCTAGTCCCCAAGGGTGCAATTTCTTCAGATAGAAATTTTTATCTTCGATATTGAAGAGAAAAAAGCATTTCATCGTATTTGATTCTTAAGCGCCCCTGGGCTATAGCCCAGTTAGCCCATTGGTAAAGGTGGCCCTGCGTCCGACAACGTCCCAAAGACGTCTACAGACGTCCCAAAGACGTCTTTGGGACTTTGCCGGACGTTGTGCTGTGTGGGTAATTACTGTTAAGAGAGAAGATTTGAAAGAACTCACACGAAAGAGTTCAACTTCACAAATGTAACTCGTATTCGAGACATTAAGCATCCCGTATGATTGTGAAATTAAAGAATTCTCGATTTGCAGTTGCATACATGCACTCCACGACACTCATGCATCATGCAACTTTCTGCGAGGCTTATAAGAATTAGATTTTACTGTAAATTTCAAGGTCGGCGGTGAACTAATAGTCGGGGCAAATAGAATCCAATTATTATTACTTCACTAGAATGATTAAACAGTGCATTAGAAACTTGCGGGAATGTCAGTAACAGCGTCAATTTGTAATACTTTTCGGCGTACTATCGTATGTCAGTAACAGAGTCAATTTGTAATACTTTCCGGCGTTTCTCTTTCTATCGGCGCGCCATCTACATTTTCGCCTATTGCATGTAGTGATGCGCGATATTGGTCTCAACCATCGATAATTCATATCGATATATATTTTTTCGTTCAATATCGATACATGAAATATATTACTCAAAAAGTATCGATATTGGTGATATCGATAATTTTTTTACATAATTATTTCGTTCAAACACTCAACCCACCCACTGACGTTTCGTTTCGTAGGCTGGTAGTTCCCTTTGGATACTCTGTGCAGTACGCACCCAGAAATTTAGTTAAATTAAAGGTTTTGTATATTAAGAAATTATTTTATCAAACTAAGATTCAAGGTGTTAAAATGAAAAGAAGTAATTTAATTTTCTAAAAATACAAAACAAACTAGAATTTATATGTTAAGAAACATCAGGCGAATTCCACTTATACCCAAATTGCCCGCAACCCCCTCGATATCCATTACATATTGCGACCGCGGCAGGGTGGAGGGTGCAAAAAATTTATCGATATGTGGACCAAAAGTATCGATACGTGTAATTATTGGTGTTTGAAATATCGATAAAATATATCGATATTCTGACAAGTAAATATCGATATGTGCTGTTATCGATAAATATCGCGCATGCTTCTTCCATGTTTATATAGTCTACGATCAACAGGCAATCATACATTGACTATTTATGAATGTATATTCTATATATTCGCTGAATGAGCTTTGACAGTAACACAAGCTATATTGAAGTATTTTATAAAAAATAATTCAATCAGGATCAAGAACTACGATCACAGTAAACAATTCACTCAAGTTAAAAAATCACAATCACGGTCGTGATTTAACTTCAATCACGACAGTGATCGTGATTCTGCGATCACTGTGATAAATTACTAGTGATTTTGCACTCCATCCCTAGCCTTCCGTCACATTCACGAAACATTGCAGAAGGGACGTTGACAAAGCAGATGCGTCCTGCGTGAAGTTAGCTCGATCCCACCGTGCATCTGTGATAATGGGAGCGATGTTTTTTAGCCGGGTGAACTGAATCCCTCCTACGTTCAAATCGTTTACGCTCGAAAGTAGTTTTTTCCCCCGAGTTAATTAGTGAAAATGGCGGAAGTAAAGTCACGTCGCGTCGCGCAAACAGAGGATTTATCAAACGTTGAGTTTGAAACCAGCGAAGATGTGGAGGTCATCCCGACATTCGATAATATGGGGCTTAGAGATGAGTTGCTGCGAGGAATCTACGCTTACGGTACTACAGAATCCAATCTTTCTTTACAGCACGTAAATATAACCTATGCACGTGTTTCCCGCTTGACACAATAACGGCTTTCCCGCATTAACATACAGCCTGTAGTCTAATTAAATCTATGCGTTACAGGTTTCGAGAAACCGTCGGCTATTCAGCAACGATCCATCAAACCGATAATGAAAGGACGCGACGTGATCGCGCAAGCCCAATCCGGTACAGGAAAGACGGCGACGTTCTCCATCGCCATATTACAGTCCCTGGACACGCAAGTCAGAGAAACACAAGTGTTGGTACTGTCTCCTACGAGAGAATTGGCAACGCAGATACAGAAAGTTATTCTAGCGTTAGGAGATTTCATGAACGTCCAGTGCCATGCATGTATCGGGGGCACTAATCTCGGCGAGGACATCAGAAAGCTAGATTATGGACAGCATGTTGTGTCTGGCACACCTGGCAGAGTATTTGGTAATTCGATTGCTGAAGCTATTAACGTAAGCTCACAGAAAGGGAATTAACATTTCTATGGTGCTTTCAGACATGATAAAGAGGAGAGTTTTAAGGACCAGGGCTATAAAGATGCTGGTTCTCGACGAGTCAGATGAAATGTTAAATAAGGGTTTCAAGGAACAAATTTATGATGTATATAGATACCTGCCACCGGCAACGCAAGTTGTCCTGGTGTCCGCGACATTGCCACACGAAATTCTTGAAATGACGAGTAAATTTATGACGGATCCTGTTCGTATTCTCGTCAAGCGGTAAGTTCGATTCTATAGATTTAAAGATGAGTTGGAACATTGGTTGTATTAATATGTTATCACTTGCAGCGATGAATTGACGCTGGAAGGAATAAAGCAGTTCTTCGTGGCTGTGGAAAGGGAGGAATGGAAGTTTGATACTTTGTGCGACTTGTATGACACGCTGACCATAACGCAAGCTGTGATCTTTTGTAATACCAAGCGTAAGGTGGACTGGTTGACTGAGAAAATGAGGGAAGCTAATTTCACAGTTTGCTCCATGCACGGCGATATGCCTCAAAAAGAAAGGGACAATATTATGAAAGAATTCAGATCTGGTCAAAGGTACGTTCTTCGATGCGAATGATAATGGTATTTATTTCTGTATTTTTACGCTTTCTTTCTGTTTACAGCCGCGTTTTAATCACGACCGATGTTTGGGCGAGAGGGATAGACGTGCAGCAAGTGTCCCTTGTAATCAATTACGATCTTCCGAACAACCGTGAGTTATATATTCATAGAATAGGTCGCTCAGGACGATTCGGACGTAAAGGTGTCTCTATCAATTTCGTTAAAACCGACGACATAAGGATCCTCCGTGACATTGAACAATATTATTCAACCCAGATTGACGAGATGCCTATGAATGTAGCCGACTTAATATAATCTTAAGGTCCACAATTGTATTAAATCAGAATTTATGTAAAAAGAAAGGTATTTTTATTCCATTTCACGGAATTGTGTTTTCCATACTCTTCTTTGTGGTTGCCAGTAACAAAGGAGCACTGAATGTGACGTTATTCTCGCGATCAGTAGAATATGTCACGTTCAAAGATTATCAAACAATTTTCAACTTGTACCTTTGTAGTTTCAAAAGTACTACGATAGAATGTAACAGTAAAGATATCAAGAATCTATCGATTTTGTAAAATGTAATTAACTTTTGACAGAGCTATAAGAATAAAAAGACAGTCTCAAAAATAAACAGATGTTGCTTTATATTTTATACTATCATTCCTAATAGCGTAATTAATCAAGCGTAATAACCGCATCTGATATAATATTCGTCATTAAATTACGTTTCATTGTTACTACTGTAATGGACACAGGGATAATTAAACTACCGGTAGTTTTTCGGAATAATATTTATATAGATAGATTTTATAGAGATTCAACTGTTTTGAACTGGACTCCGTGACTGAGACTGGTGGCTTTTAGAATAATAATGCTCCAGGAAAAGGGAATGCGATGGGTTTTAAAGGTTTTTGGGAATGTAAGAGGGGGGATGACGGGATAGGGCAGAATTGCGGGATTTTGGATAAGTGATGCATTAGCTAAGATGATGTGCTTACATTTACGCAGCATTTGGGTAGTTAGTGTGATTCAAGTTTACAGAGAAAGTCAGAGGAAAACGATAAGTAAGGGTCAGTATATTACACTGCAATTACTTTTTCCTTCGAAAAAGCAGCAGAGATACTTGAGGTGGAGATATATGCTTCTCAGCTGAGTTGAAATAATCAATAACTGGCTCTCTGATTTAGATGGCAGCAGAGCAGTGTTTTGACTTGGTGCCTTGCAAGCATTATTTGCAATCTACACAGTGCAGTTCCACTTGTTTTATACAGAAAAGATTGCTTAATATTCAGAGCACTGATTAAATTCATGTCACTGTATAAAGCACTGACTATCAGTTTGTACAGTGATGACTATCACGGTGCACTCAGTGTCAGTATTTAATAATAAATGCACAGGCTATAAACAGAGCAACATGTGTTTTCATAAAATTAGACGTTTTGATGGTAAATTCTGGGCCAATCGCGGTGTTAAGTGAGCATTTGTCGTCTAACATGTGGTTAGATAGAAATTAAGAAACATGGAAACGCAAGAGGAGTGTGCAGTTCGAAGGGGACAGCCGGTTCGCCGCTATCAAAATGATTACAAACCTGACGGACATATGTCAGCTCGTAAGCAATGATGTTTCCTATGAACACTTATTTACTCGTAGTTAGAGATAAGTTCCCACTACGATGCCTTTTGATTTAGCGATGATGGTAAATCAGCCACAGTATCTGAATGTCGGGAGACCTAGCATTCGCATAGCTGTGTACTCGACGACTGGAGTTTTCCTAACGATGGACATCGAACAGAATTCCACTGCGCAGCAAGTTCTCTCGTTGATACAATCCGAAGGGGAGCTTGGACTGTCGAGAGCCCCGTCGCTCACCGGACAAACAGTGTTCGCTTTGTGGCTGTGCTCTCCGAGGCTAGAAGTTCAGCTGCGCCCAAGCCACAAGCCTATCGAATTGGCAGCGAAGTGGAATCGCTTAGTGAGGAAGTACAGTTCTCGAGCGGAGGAGACTGACGAGGAACCTTTGCTGTGTCTTCGAAGGAACGTGTTCCTTTCTAGATCAGACGAGGAGCAAATAAAAGAGGCTAAAGTGTTGGAATTACTGTACGCAGAAGCTAGGAATAACGTGTTGCAAGGTGAGAAGCGTTATCGAAGCTTCGGTTAGTCTGTATTACTTTCAAGTAGTACTTTAACGCTTGTTTGCAGGTCGTTATCCATGCGAAGGTCAAGCACGATACGCTAGTTTGGGAGCATTGCAAGCGCGCATCGAACTAGGGCCGTACAATCCCCAAAGCCACACGCTGGCATTTTTCCGAAGGCATCGCGGCCGATTTTTACCACATCACTACACGTCCCCCAGTTTATTGCTGGGACTAGGTCTCGGGTTAGGATTGGTAGGGGGGAAAGGAGCACCAGAGGCACGCCTCCTTGAACAGTACAAACGAATACCTAACCATACAGGGACTAACACGAACCCGAGGAAACTGATCAGAAAGTACCTAGAGTTTTGTTGGAGTTTACCATGCTACGGCGCAGCCTTCTTCCAAGGCCAAATCGAGCGTCCCGTGAGGGGTTTGGCGTCGTGGATCACGAACCGCGATATGCATGTCCTTATAGCTATCAATTCATCGGGAGTTTACGTTGTCGACGACATGCAATGCGTAAGGGATCTGACCTCCTACGCTGACTTAAGGGGAGGTTCCGGTCTAAAAGTCGATTTTTTTTTATTTCTTTTAGGAATACGTGTTTAAAAGGATTTGTTGAAATTCGTAAAATTCTCCAAGTTCTAGACAACAACCCGCCACTCGGCGCTCACTTAAAATTTTAAACGCGTTTTTCTCGAAACAGTGTTCTCAAAACGGCGGGACCTGCATCTTCAAAAGTTATTATCCGATTCGACTGAACCTTTTTTTTATTTTAATGAATATACTTCTGGCTCAGGGAAACTAGACAATTTATAATTTTTACAGGCGTTAGAAGGACGAAAAATGTAGAGAAAATCTGATTTCAAACTTCAAGTGTCGTTATTTTCTAAAAAAGTGTCATTTTTGTAATTATTCTGGTTTCCCCCTCAGCCAGAAGTATATTCTTCAAAATAAAAAAAGTTTCAGTCGAATCGGATAATAAATTTTAGAGATACAGGTCTCACAGATTTGGATACATTGTCTGACGCCTTGACTTTAACGACTCCCCAGTGCCGTCTGCAATGATTTATTATTAAACAAAAAATATATGTCTATAATCTAAGACACCCTTAATTCAATGCAAAAAGTCCCATTAAATTATATACAGTAGTTTTCCTTTAATTAATTCCTAAAGATCACCTAATTTTTGGGGCTCTAGACCGGAACGTCCCCTTAATTATTACGCTGCACGGTGCACTATAAATAACTTTTGCGCAGAGCTTGTTATTGGGACTGAGGTACTCAGAGCTCAGCTGGGAAATGGCGAAGCCTTCTGACGAGGGTAACTTAGACTGTCTGCCTTGTCTATTCCTGCAGTTCCCCGTACGAGAGAACGGAGCGCGCGTTTACAAAATTCTACAAGTATTCTCGAGACAAGTATGAGTCGCATCTGATCGAGCACCGGTAACGCTGTAACCGGGGGACTGAAATTGCGAACTACTTTATTCCCAGGCAATAATGATGGACACGTTAATTTCTGGGTTCGCGGAGGAGCATCGCCGCCGCGGAGCTAACGGCGACGTCGCGAACGTCGATCGTCTGACGGATCACTCGTTAGGATCCACCGCCGGAAGCTTCACCAATAAACTCAGCAAATTCACATTGGCCACTTTCGACGACGAAGGTAGTAATCGCGAGAACGCGCAACCGTCTCGCTAAGAATCCACGAAACATTTACTCGACATTAATTACAGGTCGGTGTATCGGACAAATGGGCTCTTGGTCTTTTCAATAGATCAATCTTTTTCACCACCCATTTCCCTTCAATTCTGACTTTCTCGAAGCGCAACGAGATACGGGTTCTGCTCCAAGTGATTCACCAGCATCTTGAACCGTATGGGAACTAAATTGCTGTGACGCTCCAATCTGGTCTCTAAAGTCTGCAGCATAAAGTTGATCTCGTCCATCTCCCCTAATATCTTCTCTTCCTCATCACGGGTCATGTCCTCGGTCTGCGCAAAGTGTCCGCGTTTGAATACCACTTTGTACAAGCGTACGCGCAATAAAATGAATTTTACAAAGAGAGAGAGAGGATGTATCAAACCTGCGTCAACAGTGCTTGCTTCTTCGCCAGCTCTTGCGAGTACTCGTCGAATTTCCGCAGAAGTTTGTTCGCCCTGGCCACGAGCACTTGCTTGTAATCATCCAAGCACTCCTGTCGCACCACGTACGCGTAGCCCTTGGATATTTCGGGTGGATGGCCGATGCGCGCCAAATACGGCTTCAAATAGTCCGCCTGCTCCGTCAGGTCCCTTTGACTCTGCTTATGCGTTCGTTCGCTCTGCGTTCCACAAGATCAAGGAACATTGATTCACGAACTGGATCGATGAATCTGTGGTTATTACCGTCTTACCGTCAGTAGCTTAGTCAGGGACTCTGACGTTCTCTGCGTATCGTATGAAGATATTAACAGCTTCGGGGATAAATATTCCGCATCCCTTGTTTCCAGAAAAGCGGCCACCTCCCCTTCAGTGTCTCTAATGATAGCTACCGATCGATCCTCCTCCTTCAGTTGCTCATCCAGCTCGTACAGCAACTCGAGAGCAACATCCGGCTCGTCCGAAGGCTGTAAAAAGATAAAGATTTATAGGTTTACCAGAAGAAACTTATCGAGAATGGTTTAAAGGATACTCACACTGTATCCATGCGTCATCGAGGGATTCAGAACCAGTCGGTCTCCCCTTTCCGCTAACGGTGGCTTCACGTACATCCTGGTAGCTCTGGTATACTCTCCCGGACCGTAATGATACGTCAGACGTATTTCGTTCTCTCCAGAGGCGAACTCGCGGATCGCTATGTTCTTACTGGCTCTCACCCTTTCATCCCTGTTGAACTTTTCAATGATTTTCTGGAAGCCAAGCGTCACGGTTACCCTCGTTCAGTAAGGGGTCGTCCTTAAATTACGTAAGGCTTTTTTTGGGGGGGAGGGGGTCGCGAATTTTTTACATTTTCTTACAGGGGGGTAGGGGAGTCAGGTAGCGTCTTAGGTAATATTTTTTACCCTAATTTTCCATAAATACAAATTCTATCATTCTGATCCAGAAAAGTAGTTTTAATTTAAATTTCCCGAAAGTGAGTTAAATGAATTACATTAACCTTTAACAGAATTCTAATAACAGAAGAAATTAAATGTAGCAAATATTACGTAAGGAGGGGGTTGCAATATCAAATCTTACGAATTCTTATACCGAGGGTGGCAGGGGGTAAGAAATCGCCAAAATTACCCTTAAGTAATTTAAGGACGGCCCCTAAACGTCTCGCGGGATATCGGATTCTACGTTACCCAGATGTAACGGAAGTGTATGTCGTGCGACACGCGGATGCTCTTTTCCAGGGAGAACTCGACGTGCCTGTTTCCAAACAGCGATCGAAACCAGCCCCGTCATCGTATTGTTAAAAGACACACTGAGTCGTTCAATGGTAGATCCATCGCTTACCGATAGTAGAGGAAGTCGTCGCGATCGACGAAGTGCTGCGTGAAGAAGCGCGGGTGCAGCTCGAGTCGCGACAGCCCGTCGAAGCGGCCGACGTGGTAGAAATCTATAATTCGCTCGCTGAACACCGTATTCTTGTCGTTCGAGAAATATCGATGTTCTGCAAGCATCATCTATTAACGTAAAGGTAGAAAGCTTCGCAACCGATCGCACCTTTGCATCGATCCGCTCGGCCCCTCTCGTAGTAATCCACGATCAATTCCTCGCTCAGGTCCTTCCTGCATTCCACGAGGTAATCCGATCTGTTAGCATAAGTCTCGTACACTTTAACAATACTCGTGTAATCGTAATCGTCGTAAACAGTGATGCTCTTCGCCAAGCCATCCGTTTGAACATACGGCGAGTAGACTTCGACTTTGGCTTTTTTATAAAACAACGTCTTCGCTCCGTTGGGATATCGTCTCTCGAAATCTGTAACGCGGCATGAAAATTTATATTCGCGTTGAGAAATTTTCTATCCGCGGAGAAGATCGCACAGACCTTGATCGTTAATGTCTATTTGGTTTACGTAAGAGCAAGGCATGTCTAGATGCTTCTCTTGCTGCGTGGCGGAGTCCTCGTCGATCTCCGCCCCTGCTCCTCTCATTGTCCACGGTTCGCCGGGAAGCAAGTGCTCCCATAGTTCGACTTTCGTTAAATCCCATGCGACGTTTGCGCAGGAGCTTAAGGGCGGCTGCATGTTCACCCAATAATTCTGATCGTTCCATATACTCTCCACGCCCAGGTACAGCTGATCGGCGTTATCGTCCGTCGGCGTGTAAGCCACGCCAGTGGAGGGTTCGATAAAAAGTGGCCCAGAAATCTCCTGGTCCCTTAGCCCCCCTAACTCCGGCAGAATCGCAACCCAAGCATGTATTCTGTGCCCCCAATATTCGTCCGTCGGAGTTTGCTCCAATTCCTGGATTCAGAGATTCATTTCAGGCAACGACTATAGAGAACGCGCGACTGCGTAAAGTACACCGCGGAACATAATTACTTCGATTAATTTCTGCTCTTCTTCTTCCCGCCTTCGCAGCTTCTCCTGCGCCTTCTTCTGCTCCTCCTGCTTCAATTCTGCTTGAAACTGACTGGTATATTCCGTGGGCGGTTTCAGTTTGTACTTGGAAATCACTGGTTGTACCGGCGAAGGAGGTGGCGGTTTCGATTGCGACAGAAGGGGATAGGGTATTCTTCTGAGATCGCACAAAGCTTGTTCCCTGGACGCGTAGCCGCTTACCACGAACGCATTGTAGCCTTGCCCGAGTAGCAAGCTTGCCAGGAAAGTGGCGCACTCGAAGCAGTGGCCTCTTCGGAACTTTTGCATCCATGTCGGCGAACGCAGCTGTTTCGGCTGTGAACAGAATCGAAGTAGTAAATGTAACGATTCCATATCGACCGGGCTGATCGCGTCTACCAACGGGATCGACGTTATCGCGAGAGGACCTCGCGCGTGTCAGCGATCGACAGTCGGTAAAGAAGGAACTACAAAGCCGAAGAGTTTACGCCGTACGCCTTCCCTCCGATTTACCGGCGAAATCTGCTTCACCGGCGGCGAATAAATTATGAACGGAACCTCCCTGTACCGTTAGCTTCCCGTGAAAACGCAGAAGTAATAATAATAACAATACCAGAGTAAATACGTCGCACACACAGCCGCTAATCGTCCGCACGGGCCGAGTACACATCGAAGCATGCCGGGCGAGCACGTGGCAGCCCATGCGTATTCTCGGTCCCTGACCTACGTCACCGTATTATGATCTACGCGTAGAATTTACTGCATCGTGCCGCGGGAATCGCCGACCGTCATAGAAAGAGAAAGACACGTCGCACCCAAACAAAACGAAAGGGGAACAGTGGAGCACGAAAACAAGCGCGCGGACGCGCGTCAATCCGGCGTTCCGTGAACCCGCGGACAATTTCTCCCCGGCACGTTGGTCCGCGAAAAGAGTCGCGCGGCACCGCGGGTATTCGAGGATACCCTCGTTTCTGGGGAAAATTTCTAAGGGCCGCTGGGTGATTGGAATTGGCCGAAGGGACGGGGGGGGGGGGGACGGGGGTAGGGGGGTCGCCTCGCCCTTTAGCGTCTTGGAACGGGGTGGAGGAGGCAGGCAGTCTTTTTTGCGAGACCGCGTAGCCTGGGCCAGGGTAGGGCGGAGATGGTCAGTGGGTGGTGCGGCTATCCCTCGACCCCTTCACCCACTTCCGCCCCCTCTGTCCACCCGACCTAACCTCACCCTATCCTCTGAACCCCCCCCCCCCCCCGCTCCCCTCCCCTACCCATCGTCGCCCCTCGGTCCCGCTTCCTCGACCATTGGCGTTGCCCCCCCCGCCGCTCCTCTCCACCGCGCACCGCCCGTCCTCCGCGCGTCCCCCCCCCCCACCCTCCCTCGGTCTCCCTCGCCTAGCCCCCGCGCGCGTCACCCTCGTTCCGCGCGACCCCTTCGACCGGCACCCACGTGGGACGCAAGACGAGGGTGTGAGGTAGCAGACAACGCGGAGATACCGCCGCCGCGGCAGCTGCGCTCAGTGTCTCTCAACCATGAACTTACGTCGCGCGGCGATAATTTACAGCCGGCCAGGCGAGTTACGTGGCCGGTCCGCGCGGCGCGCGCGAATATCGGCCGAGATATACGGCGGGGCCGGCCGCGATAAATACACATCCCCGCAGGATTTAACGTCCAGTTGCCGGGGAAATAACGAGGGCAACGAAACGTTTTCGGGCGATTTCCTTCTTTAATCGACGATCCAAGTTTTTCATCCGCTCGCGTGACCGGCTTGCAGATGTTCACGAAGTGGCACGACAGCCCCTGAGGGGGAGAAGGGGGTCCCTCGCCTCGAGCATTAACGTTATCCGATGGTATTCGTAATCGCGTTCGGGCACCTCGCCGACGAGAACGAAAAGGCGGGAGGTTGGTTCCCGCTGCGAGAGGAGGAGCGGAAGGCTCGGGCCCCGCCGCCGCAGCCGTTTAAAGCGGATGGAGCGATGCGAACCGTCCGATCTCTGCTACGTCGAACCTACCGATCCCGCGGGATCACGGCGGTGCCGGTGGCTCGTTTCGCACAGAACTTATCGCCGACCAGATACCCCCGGACCGCGGGGCCGTGTTTACCGAAGCGTAACCATATGCCGCGCTCGCGGACCGTTGCGGCGGCGACCGAAGCGATTCTCAACAGATACCCCCCGGCGGGGGTTCTCTTCGCCGAGAGCGGGGGGGCTCGGCGTCGCGGTTATTTAACGCTCCAGTCGTATCGAGAGCTAACCACTCCTAGACAGCGTGGACTCATCAGCGAGTTAGCATCTGGATAATATCCAAGCACCGCATGATCCTTGGCCCCGGGCCAAGAGATTGCGCAAAAATTCGGGAAGCAAGAGTCCCGTCGATCCCGCCGTTCGCCTACGTTGTATCGATCACATCGACGGGGGTAGACGGGGGACGGGAGTATAGAAGCGCCGGTGATCGACGAGGAAACGTCGAAGGGACCAAAAATCCTTTAATTCCGTCGAGCTCGCCCCGATAATTCCCCTCCCATCCCGAGCCGAACCTCGCCGTCCCTCGACGAGGCCGAAGCGTTCACGGAAGAGGAACGGAGCGGACGTGATTTACGCCGAGACGATGCTCGTGGGGTATCAGTCGCAGGGTGCATGATCAAAGCGCGACGGTCGAAAGCGCGGATCGAAGCGCTGATTGGGCGGCTACGAGCGGGGTGCCGCGAGATAGCGCTTTTCGGGACGCCTCGATGTCGTGCTCGCCGCTGCTGGCCGCCGTATCGAGGACGTTATCCGTGGACGCGACCGGCGTGCTATGTGTGCCCCCCCGCCGCCCCCCCCCCTCCGTGTACGTGCACGGCGACCAACGAGCCGCGGTAGCGGTGTGCGCGTGCCCCCACACAGAGGCGGACGCTTCTGGCGTCTGTGCGTGTGTGTGTGTGTGTGTGAATCTGCGCGCGCGAGCGCGTTGGTAGAGATGGAACGACCGAGGGCGAAGGAAAGGAGGAGGGATGAAGAGCGGCAGGGAGCGAGAGAGACGGGGAGAGTGGACAGAGGGTACAGGGAAGCGAGAGAGAGAGCGAGACAGGGGACGAGGCCTAAATCAGGGGCGATCGCACCGAGCGACGTCGCTATCTCTCTGAATATGCGAACCACTATTTGGCGTCCGCGGCGCGTACGTACCTAGTACCCGGTATTACTAGATACTAGATAGTACCTGGGTCCCGCCGACTGTACAGGGCGAGCCACGTCGCTCGTTCGCCCTGATTATTCCGCCGTCGCTAATAGAGCCATCCGCGACGCCGCCTCATTCTTTCCCGTCTCGTCGTGGAGTCGCACCCTCGGACGAAAATTAACCGGAACGGAGGCTTCGCGAATGGTTTATCGACCCAGTTGGATAAAATCGCAGGCGTCACTCGCCCGGCTTTAAGACGATCGCGGATGCGGCACGGGAAGGGAAATTCAAGCCGATCGCCTCGCAGACCCTCCAAATGACCGGGGGGGGCAAAAAACAGAGGAAGACAAATTTAGGTCGGTCCGCTAACGAGGAAAATAATCAGGGTGGACAAGCCGCGTGGCTCGCCCTGTACGCCACCGTTCGCGGCGTCTCTGTGTGGGTGCCAGGCGGAGCGGCGTCCTACACCAACACGCGTGTCCAGCCTGGTTCACACCTACGCGGTTTACACGGCCCTGCCGAGCCGTATCCACGGCGGCGGCCGCCGCGGGTGCCCAGGCCGTGTACGCGGTGTTCGAAAAGCTGCGGAGGGGAAGCGAGGGGGGGGGGGCGGCGGCGGGGCAGGGCGGAAAGGGGTAGGGGAGGGTGGGGCGGAGCGAAGCCGCGCGGTCGGAAGTAAGGGGTCGGCTTCCGGGGGACCTTTTATCGCGGCGCTCGCGATTAAGCGCGCCCAAAGCCTCGTCGGAGCCCGCTCGGCGAATATTTGCCCGTCGCCGGAGGAGAATATCCGACCGGCAAATATCAGCGGATATTTATTTGCCGCGGCTCAAGAGCGACAGATTTATTTATCGGGGCGGCTCGCGCGTCCGAGAAAAATCAGAATTGCAAACGAGCCGATCGAACCCCGTCGATATTAAAACATTTACGGCCACCCTAGATCGCGAGCAGTGGGTGCCGGCGACAAGGTTTTCGGCTGATTACTCTGATAATTACCTACAGCCGGGCACTCTCCAACGAAGGGGCTTTGTAAAAAGAAAAGGAGACTGGATTTTATTATTCAACCCTCATCCCTCCCTCCTGTCGATTCGACACAGTTTTTATCCGTGATAAGTTATTCTGTTCTATTATTCGTGACTCTTGTAAACAAGCAGCATGTCCTGCACATTGTTTCATTTTATGCGAAACTTGTGAAAAATCTAAGATGTGGATGTTAACTTATCAATTTGAATATAGAAATATCGAAAAATAACTATTTACCTTGCCATTTCATCGATCTTATACCATAGTGTCAATTTCACACCGTGTGTACCGATTCGGTTCGTGAAATCAGGAACGGATGATGGTTAAATGAAATCTTATAATCACCTAAATAATGAATTTTAGTGAATTTTCATTAAAAATACTTTAATCCCTTCAATTCGGCTCCCATTGAGATTAAATCCTGAGTGCGCTACTGATTACGCCTTAGAGTATAATAAAAGGTCTGTTACGATGGAATGGTAAGGGTACGAGGGGTCCTAGGGAGATGTGAATTTAAATTCCTCCGCAGATAAGGGATGCGGCGGTAGAAGTCGGTACACCTGAACGCGCGGCGTGATAAAGCCGCGTGTCACTTATGGGATGACCTAATAGAAAAGGCGCGCGGCGATTCTATTTAATCGCGAACGCGGACGGCTTCGCTCCAATTCGACCTGGTTATGTATAGACCTCTGGTTGCGTAATCCGCGATATTCGCGGTCCGCGAGGATCGCGATGCGTAGGTGGGGGGCACCGAGCGTTCCGTTGGACCGCGACACGGTATCGGGCGCGCGGCTCGATTTATAGGCGTATTTTCCACGCGAGGATGGGTTTGCCCGATGTCACCGAAATCTCGACCAGTCGGGATCCGTTCCGTAGGGGAGAGTCGGTAGGTTTGGGTCGTAGGAGCTTTGGGTCAGTTATTTCCATCCTTGTCAGCCAACCGTATTCGCATATGTGTTATTCGTTAAAGCAATAGCAGGAGCATTCCTAACTAAAGCGAGGAGTCTGTTAATTCTTCCTGGCCACACTGGGTCCACTGGACCCGCTTTATAACTTTCGAGCTTTAAGGTAAAGGCAGCAGTAGTTGACCACTTTTCAGAAGGACATGAAAAATAAGGTTTTTAGAAGTGCCGATCTTTTGAAAAAAAGTGCAGTTGACGTGCTAAGACATCTACCAACTAAAATCTAAAACATTCAAGTTTGAAGTACACTATGAATAGTGTTGGCGAACGTTTATTTACACCTAGGTGAGTAGCGTGTTCCTAAATCGTTATTTCCTTAATGATTTTGTTAAGAACAGCTGAATGGTTCAGGTAAAAAAATTCGTAGGTTATTAACTCTTTATGACTGAACTCTTTACTTGTTAAACTCTCATAGTGTTCTATATTTGATAAAGTCACCGTTATTGTTATATTAATCTCAAAAACACATAGTTTGTGGGGTGGTCAAGTAATGACTTTTGTCATTCTAATTGTTTCTAGAAGTTGACAGGTTTAGTCAATTACTGACTATGTGTATATTGCTAGTGGTTGTTGAGGTCGCTGATTCCGAATTCGACATAGGATTTATAAAATTAATTTAGTTCAACAATTGGTTTAACAAATTATATTGTAAAAAAGTTTTAGAAAAAATAAAAAAATTCGGAGAGTTATACATGTTTGTTTAGTTATTTTCCCCGCAGAATATGTACCAAAACATGTAATTTTGCAACCACTTGTTGAAACAAATTGTCGAAACAAATTAATTTTACAAATCCTATGCCGGATTCGGAATCCGCGAATTCAAAAATCAGTAACATATATACAACTTTTTCGTACATTTACCCAGTTTCTTTTAATTTCATTTTCCTTTTTAATTGTTATTTGTTCTAAATTATTGACAATAAACGATGCTAAAACGGTTACCTACATCATTGCCTTAATTCTCTTTCTAGTATAGGTGGTCATTTACTGACTATCATAGGGTCAACTAATAGTATTTTCATTTTCAAAGATGGTCAACTTCTAAGGCAGTTACTGAACTTTGAAAAATGGTTCTAAAATTTTTATAACATAACATTTTTAAAAAATCGTTCTCGTTGCATAGTTTAGAAAGCTTAAAGAATATCATTAGGCAGCGACTGTCACTAATTAATCACAGAGCAAGTAGTTGATATTGTTTACGTAAAGGCTTTCTCTTAACTGGTCAACTACTGGTGCCTTTACCTTATATCGGTAACCTCCTGGCTTTGACAATGGCATTCACTTGACATTTTACGGAAATGTGAGGTTTTTCTTCCGGTAGAGACCGTCAGTTTTTGAATCAGAAAGTTTTGAATCGGTTTTGAGCGTGGGTCCATCGGAGCCATGTGTGGCCTACGCATAAATTTGATTGAAAAAATTAAAAAATTTTATTCTACTCTAACTCGAGAAATTTACTTTAATAAAATGTAATGTGTATGGCTGTGACAATATTTTTTCCCCCCAAGTTATATGTCTGTATAAAGAGTACGAATGCAGAATGTATATGTGTGCCGAATTCGCGGGAGAAGGGTAGATTAAATTCTTTTCATTGTTAATTTACTTTCTTATGAATGAAAATAATACTAAGAATCATTGTAATAGTAATAAAGAATTATTTTTCCAAATTAATGGTGCTTTTTTACTCCACAATTAGCCATCTTCAGATCTCAAAATAAATACCTTCTTTCAAACGCACAGTATGTAACTGTATATTTTCTAAAAGGACTATATGTTATTAGTATCAGCCACAATCTGTACGAGAATTAATTGGTAAATAAAAAAAGGTATAATTGTTTTAATAAAATAGCCCATTTTTCTGGACTTTACACCTTTCAGATTTTTTGGGCATATGTTGTCATTTCATTTCTTACTAAAACGCAACTATTCCATATTCTACAATGTTCAAAGTGTGTATTATAATTTTTGGGACTCAATTGGACTGATACAGTTCGTACGGTAACAGTGTGACCACAAAGGGTTAAAGTGTGTATTAATCTTCTATAAGTAAAAGTCCATTTTCATGGTAAATTTAATCTAGATTCGTAAACGAGTTTCAATATATATATATATATTCATGTTCAAGCCAAAGGTATACTGGTCACGAATATATAATAAAAAATTAGTTTCTTAATGTTTGACTATTATTTTTTTACCATCAAACTCAAAGTGATCCGATTCGCCCTGGTCTATCCTAAGTCGCTGGTAGAAATTTTATTAGAAAAAATTATATTCAAGCAACAGTTACAGCTTATAAATTGTAACATAAAACACATTGCTTGATTAACACAGGTGCTTTACTATGGACGTTCAGATGCGAGATGTATGGGTTAGAAGTGTGCGGGAGATTTGAGTCGATCCACAAATCCTCACTTTCTTTTTAGTGAGCTGCTTTAGCTACTATTTTTTACAGGTCTACAATTAAGGTAAATGTCCCCATTAGCGACCGCTTAAGAGTGTGACTGGTTCGAAATAGTAATTTCTTTACTAATATACGACAATGTTTGAGTAAAGTATGGATCATTGTATTTTTTGAAGTATCTAGTTTCTTAATCAAATTAGTTTTAGAGTGATATTTGACTATATACACAAAAATTATGGTGAAAATTATATTGGTCCTGATGTCCCCTTTATTGACCAACTTGTACCATTTTCGATTTTCTGCTACAATAATGAAAGAAAATGAATATTTTCTTTTTATTTTATAATTCTGTATATATTTCTAGTTAATTTGAATAAGTTACTGCATGGATTCATGTATTTTTATTGTAAAATTTGCGAGTTTAATGATATCTGTAGTATAACCTCACGTTATTAGACTCTGTCAACTTTCGTGTCAATGACCAACTCCTAATTTACATGTGAATTTACTTAAAGATGAAACAATAAATTACATAGGCTTTATTATAATTTCTGAACTTTCTGGTTGATATTTCGCTTTCTGTATTGCAATAAACAATAATAAATGAATAATTGGTCACTAATGGGGACGCGGTCGCTAATGGGGACATTTACCTTACTCTTGTTTATAAAAGAAAGACTGAGAGAAATAGGCAGAGAGAGAGAGAAAGACTCCCGAACAAATATCGCATTAAAAAATATTGGGTTTAAGTCCTTCGAATAACATAGCTTTTTTAAAATTCGATGTTGACTCGCGTAGTTTTGAAAGGCAACATTAAAAATTTAATTAACTAACTTTCAATTCTTTTATGTTTATTTTCCCATTCCCTTAGAGCTATTATTTTATTTATTTACTTCATTAATTTTACACGTATCCATAAATTTTCACTTTAGGTAATGTAATGACAAGAAAAAGTAAACAACCCATCTATCCCCATTACCTGACTCAAACCATTTAGAACTTTTATAATTTGAAAGATTTCTTTGGAATACGGAAATGAAATGACGATGTAACATTGACGGCAAAACCTTGCTAATTATAACTATTCACATTTAAACCGCGTCTCTCTTTCATTTCGGTAAATATTAGAGACTAATTGAAATCTGACCGAAAACTACCCACTGTCCCCTACCTGTCGCGATGCCGTCCGCGACGCGGCGGAACAGGTTCGAAGCGGTTTCTCGATAATCGTTGCTCGCGGTGTCCTTCCGCCCCTCCTACGGGCGCCGCGGACTCCCCGGACGTCGGGGTAACCTACGCTCGTGGACGAAGGAGAACTACGGTTTAATTGGAGTGACGTTGTCATGTAAGCGAGCGCTTCGATCGGGGGGAGTGGAAAATTTATTTCGAGCGAATTCCGTCGATCCTCGTCGCGGTAATCGCGACTATTTACGTAACAGCTGTTCCGAATACTTTCCCCGCGCGCGAGAGCCGGGGAGGCAAAGTTCGTAACTTCGTCGGCCAACTGAACGGATTATACCCGCTGATTGTGCGGAGCGAAGAGCGGAAGTACACGGGCACGAGCCCAGTTTTAAACTTCATAGAGGCGCCCGTCCATTCGTTTTCGTGGCCCCCTGACGAAACCCGACCCGCCGCGCGGAGCTGCGGGGCGACCAGCCTCTCCAGTGCATTACAAAGTAAATCAGCATAACCGCTCAACAAGTTAGGGGCGCGTTAGTCGCGTCTTTAAATCCCTCTCGCCGGCGAATCGTATTACACAGCAACAGGACAACTCTTGTTTCTGTGCAGAGATTAATCCTAGCGACATTTTTTAGATAAAGTGGATTATGATTTCGACCGTAGATCTTTCAAAAATTAAAACGTGAGATATCGGCGCACTGATTCGGTCACATTAACGTTTCGGTCGTAATTTCCACCATTTTCAAGGAAAGAATAAATAAATTGAAAACTGCCCTGCTTTTAAATCAGTAGCACGCGTTAAAAGGTGCGAACAACGAGTCGGTTGGAGAGTGACTGAGGTAAACATGTAACTATAGGTAGGAACAATCAGAGGATAAACTTAATTGCGATCTAAACAAACCTCGGAGGGGGAACCGTTAACCGTTTGTAATATTTGAAGAGCAAAAATAAAAACAACACCTCAATAAACTGCCACTGCACCACTAGTTCTTGTTAATATGGTACAAAACCAATAAATGTTCAAAACTATAATTACATACCACGATAATATGCAGTAACAGTCACATTACGTAAAAGGGGGACACAGAAAATTTTAGATAAAAGAGACAAGATCATAATACCTTACTTTTTCAATAAGGTTGCGTAATAATTCTGTATTTTAGGTGTTTCATACCTAAGATTTACGCTTTTTTGTTTAATCATATGCAATGTCTCTAATAGAATTGTCCGATTCCAATTGGTCTCCCTATCTACAACTTTAACGTTGTCAAAATCAAATCTATGATCGAACTCTATTGAATGTTTGGTTAAGGCAGTGTGTTGAAGAGGGGGGAAAAAAAGGTTCCTTCTATGTTCGTGACCGAATCAGTGCGCCGATACCTAGCGACATTATTACTTACAACCTCATACATTATTAGGGGAGAGGCTTGCAGGTTGCCACCCCTGCTGTATTTCGACTTTTTAGCAGTGTCAGAATCTCAACTTTGACTCACATCGACGTTAAAAGAGTAGTTGTCACTATTTATTAACCTCTGGAGCGGACAGACGCAATAACACTGTGTTTGCTGAGCGAAGTGTGATATAGTGTTTGTCAAGAAATTGAATTATTGAAATTGTGTGTTTTCCCTGTGCTCGTAAATTGAACATTTTCATCCACAATTCAAGGTAACTATTCGTACTGTGTTGCTTTTTTTTATCTAATTTACATATGCCAAACAGATTTCCAAACATATTATGAATTGACAATTTTTTCTCATATTTTCCAAAAATGCGTCGGAATGCAAGTTGCCAGCTTTTTTGGCTTGCAGGTTGCCACCTCCCTCTTTCCCACTAGTTTACACTCAAATGTTATTTTTCATGATTATGTGATGTTTACTATTGTCATTGAGTTTGAAGTGAAGTGTTTTTATTGCATTTTAGTCATATTTTCGTTTATTTTTTACATTTTTGATACATTTTTAGTAGACAGCACGTAGGTTAAGAAAATCTGAACGCGGTAACGAAGGCCTGCAAATAACGAAAAAAAGGCCACTGACTGCAAATAAAATTTAATAAATTTTGAAAAATTTTCTGAATCAAGATTTTATTTGAATTTTTTTACACTTTCAGCAATTTTTCTAGGGGGTTGCAACCTGCAAGCCAAAATTTCAAGGAGTCAATTTTAGATACTTTCGATAATTTGCAGTATAATTTTTCTTTTTCGAGAGTTTACATGATTTGTAGCTCGGGATTGTAGCTCTACACTTCCACTTTCCAATTTATACCATAAATCAATGATACGTTAATTTTACGACGAGTTATGATCAAAAAAGCTAAGGGGTGGCAACCTGCAAGCTTCTCCCCTACATATATTACGTAGGCATTTGGAAAACGGCCGAGTTTGGTATATAAAGAATTCGGAAGAGAGTAACTTCAGGGAGCAGCTTTGAGGATCCCGAAGATCGTGGCTTCGAGTCCCATTACCCAAGGTTTTCTATTTTCCCCCATAATTATTCCACCGCACCAGAATGACGTTCCAGTAGAAGAAGCATTATCCCAGAGGATGCGTGAATATTCGACTGTGGGTCAACATAGACCCGAGCTTTAATACCCGGTTCCCCTCAACCGACTATAGGGTAATTCCGGGAGACGCAGTCGGGCTGTAGAGCTGGTCGAAACAGTTGATTTCTACAGAATAAATTGTTCCGAACCTTAACAGATTTTTACATATACACAGTTGTAGAGTCTGAATATAGCAACTCCACCAACTCTCCAGTCAAACTGCGTCTCCCGGAATTACCCTAACGAAGGAAGAAGGTTTCGTCATTTCGAAAGCGCGTGGCGCGCTCGAAAAGTCGGACGAAGGCAGTCGACGAAAATCCGATAATCAATACCCAGCGGGCGGTGTATCGATCATCGCGGAACGCGCCGTGCCGCCGCGTTCTCAAAGGCGCGACGCGCGTCACACGATAATCCCGGGGAACTGGCTACGCGTCGTAAAAGTGTTTATGAGTCCGGATTAATGTTTGGCGAGCCGTCTACGTAGGGCCCCGGTGGCCCCGTTGGACGATCCGTTGCCGACACAGGCGCGCACAGGCGATGGATAAAACGCGCGGGCGCGCTAGCGTTTCACTTGCGGCGAGTAGAGCTCATCGTGCTTTAACGAGGCATACACGTGTTCTGACGTCGCCGCTATAAAGTAAAGTACATACGTATACGGACACGCGTGCCCTCCCCACTTCCCCAACCCCTTCACATATGTGCGAACACGCGCGCGCGCGTTCATATACGTGCGAACGCAGCCACGCCGCAAGCCCTAGAAGCCGGTTTTCAATGAGCGAGCGCCGGAAGAAGAGGGAGAAACAGCGTAACGCAGAAAGAGAAACGAGAAAGGGTGGTAGGGGGGGGGGGCGGGGGAGCGAACGGAGTGAGAAAGAGAGGGAGCGAGGAAGAGGACGGGAGGCAAGAATGGACGAGAGCGGGAGGAATATAAACCCTTATCGAAATCGTGATTCACCCCACATTCTCCGGAGACCCCCTAACCTATTAACATCCATATCACAATAACAGATACACGTGTACGGCCAGCTGTATTCCCACACGGTGCATCGTCCACGCTTGCATTTCTAATTGCCGGCGATTCCTACGACGCGATGGAAAATACTGGTGATTCGAGGGATCCGGGAATAACGAGGGGGGGGGGGGGCCGTAATTGAAATTTGGAAATGAAAATCTTGAATTACCTTTAAGCTGATCAGGTGTTTAAAGGCGCGAAAAGACGCCGATGACAGCGCAGGTGCCCGGAGTAATGATTTGGGGATTTTTTGGTAACTCGCGGTGGTTGAGTTAAAGGAGGACACGAGGGGGGGGGGGGGGGTTAGTGATTAACGGGAGATACCGTTGAGGTGGCTAATTGGCGATTGAATAGCGAAACGGAAACGGTGGAGTGTTATTGTTTGGAGAGTCCTCGTTAACGGCGCGTAAACGACGTTTCAGATTCTTTCCCTAATCCTCGCGGGCCGCGGACGGCTACTTTGGTTCACGGCTGTTCGTTTATGGAGCAAGTTTCCCCCCGTTAAAAGGAACTTTAAGCACTTTCGAGAGAGTGACGGTTAAATAAGGTGGAGGGCCGTTAAGGATCGTCAGGTTGGACCTTATGAAGCACCGTGAATACTTGTGAATGAAATCAACGCTCTGTCCTCTCGCTCTCTCCCCCTCCTGCTCCCCCCTCTCTCACTCACTCTCTCTCTCTCTCTCTCTCTCTCTTTCACCGCCGTTGAAAGTGAAAAGGATGCATTGAAACGGGTGGGACAAAGAAAGAAACAGGGAGAAGGAAGCGTGCGCGGTTCGCTCGATGACGCAAAGCGTATCTGCTACGTGCTACTGTTCCACTCCTCCTCCCCCCCCGTCCCCCCTCGCCCGCGAACCACGCAAAAGTGAAAACAGAGAGCGCGTTTCAATCCTCGCGACTCGGTCGCCGGAATAACAGGGAAAATGCTGGCGCTTCGATCCGCGGGCATCCGAGCTCGTCAACATATCCCCGGAAACATAATCGCGCGATGCCTCGTTGTTGCCTTAACTCGCGTTAGCGCACGTTACGCTTCACTCTGGCGCGAGCACCGGTCAGAGCTGCCCGAAGGATATTCTTCCGCGTGGCTGTACGTTTCGTTGGGAATTATACAGGGTATCTGGAGCCGCGATCGCCATTAAAGGATCCAGGCACGGAACGATCCCGTATCGTCGCGGCGCGGCCAGTGTAGGGGATCACGGGCGAGATGTGTACGTGCGCGCGTGGATCACATCAGCGAGGCTGGATGGCCTGGTGGAGTCGCGCCGGCGGAGAAATGGAAGCCGGTTTTCGGGCGGACACCCAGTGCATCGAGATAGATAGGTAGATAGACGTCCGGATAGATGCATGCCACGGCAGCCTAGCAAGGGATGCCGAGAGGTAGCGCAAAGCGGGCGGGAGGCGAGGGGGTCGGGTTGGTCGCGGTGAGACGCGAGACGGGGGTGGGTCGGGGGAAGGAAGAGGCTAGAGGACGAGGTGGATGAGGATGAGGTGGAGGAGGAGGAGGAGGAGGAGGAGGAGGAGGAGGGGGAGGAGGAGGAGGAGGAGGAGGAGGAGGAGGTGGATGAGGAGGTGGAGTAGAAAGGGGTCGATGGTGGGTGGGTGGGTGGTTGGGCGACGGTGGTGGTTCTCTCGCTGATTACGTCGCAGGATGGCCAGGAGAGAGAAACGCCGGAGAGGATGCTGGTACGCCGTCGGTCGCGGTGGTGCGCGGAGGAGGCCGGTTTGCTGGATAGAGGCGAATATATCCGCAATGTCCTACCACCAACCCTATACCCGTACTATCTTCGTCCTCCCGCTGGTCCTCTCTACCCACCTCCCCCCCCCGTCCCCCTCCGCCGTTTCCATCCTCGTCCGAGCCGCGGTGGCTCGGCGTCGCGCCGTCCTCGTCCCACCTCCGGCGTGCTGGTCTCTACCGTCCGTAACCGACTCCCCCTTTCCCTCAGACGGCAGCAGCCTCCCGGGTGGCAGCGGCCCTAAGCTAAACTAAGCTACGCCAGGATAGGATAGCGCGCCAGGGAGGATAGTATGGGATAGGATGGCTGGATGGTGCCCACCTACCCTCGCGCGCACACAACCACCGCGGGACGTCGACGAGGAGAACGGCGACGTCGACGTCGACGACGACGAGGAGGACGACGAGGACGACGACGACGACGACGACGACGACGGTGACGACGGCAACGGCGACGATCCCTCGTGCAGAAGCTACCCCACACCCGCCCCGTGTTTTCTCCGTCTCCGTCCCCCCCGTATCCGTCCGGCTATCCACCTCCTCGTCCCACCCTCCTTTCTCGCTAACCGTCTCTCGCGCCAACGCTCCCGCGTCCCGTTCCATCGTCCCTCGGTCTCGCTTCCTACCAGCCAGTAACACCCACGGACCCCCCGGGGGGTTAGTTAGGGGTGGTATATTGACGGCCGGCGTCGCGAGGACGCCTATACTTAGTGTGCCGGCGAACCGACGCGTTTCCAGCTAGGCGTCCCACCCCCCGTCGTCCCACCCTCCTCGTCCCGTTCTCTCCACCCGTCCGCCACCCTTCACGACCAACCACCCTCCCACCAACCCTCTGCCCGTCGACGACCCATTCTACACCCTCTGCTGCCACCTTCCACGAACCTTCCAACCTCACCCCCCCCCCCGCCCTCCGGTCGCCCTGGCTCTCTCCCTCGGTCCATCCTTCGTCCACCACCCCCTAGGAACCATCGCCGGCGAACACCCCCACGGTTCCTCGACCTTCCTCTACCTCGACCCTACGTGTATCCGCAGGGTCTTCTAGGTGTAAAGGGGCTAGGACACGTCTCCCGCGAGTGAAAGACCGAACGGCTCGGCCGGATAGACCATCCTGCAACCTGCTCCGAAATTACCCGCCTGTCTTACGGGGGAGAAGAGATAGGACCAGGGGGGCAGGGGGGGTGGGTAGGGAGGCGCGAAGCGGGGAGGAGAGGCCCCGAGAAGAGGAGACGAGGCGAGGGAAACGGATAGCGGCGGCCAGGTTGCAACGTGGACGACGAAATCGATGCCTCCGGGCACTGGGAGAGCTTCGTGACGCACCTGATGCGAGAGAACAGGGGGACGAACGACGAAGGGAAACGAGCCTCCGCGAGGGGGAGAAAAAGAGGGAGGCAGGGGTCGATTAGGGAGCGACCGAGCGAAATTATGTATACGTCGAAGATGATGGCGACGATGCACGCGATGAGCTCCCCGAGCGGCAAGGCCCCCGATGGGGGACGACCGAACTGGAGGAGCGTTTCTTTGTCGGGAGTCCCCGCCGAAAAATCAACCGCCCCTCCCCGCCGCCGTCCGGGACCAGGGTCGAGAAACTCGCGGCCTTGATTGTCGCTAATTATCCTCAACCGAACAGTTTCGGTGCCGAAAATCGATACCTACAATTTGACAGCCAGCTACCCTATATTGTTTAGGGTAGTAACAAAATGTAATGAATTTCAATGTCCCGATTTATTTTTATGTTCCACATAAATATAGAAAGCGGAATTTATCGCACTACCAACTTTCAGCGATTACAGCGAGGAAGGAGGGATGCCTTTTTTTTAATAAAAATTCTTTTAATACTTTCAAACAGTAATATCTCATTTGCAACAACTCCCATCTTTCTAGCTTTTCAGTTTCAGATAGAAAAAAATCATAAAGACTGCTTAATTTCCAGGCAAAAAAAGTACTATGCCCCCTTAAAGTCATCTTTACAATTCCCTATGGAGGTTAGCCTTGAAAAAATTTCACGATTTCGGGTTACCCCCATCGAGCCACCTAGCCCCGAGTGGAGCGCGCAAACATTCGGATTGTTTTCCCGCCCGCGAGCCCGATATATAATACACGGAGGATCGTTTTCAACGAGCGAAGCGTTCCTTACCGACGTCCTCGAGAGTTAGTCACCTCGAGCACCCTTAATTCGATTACTCGTCGATCCTGCGAACGCTCGCTCCTTCCTTGGTCGTCTCCAGCCCTCTCCCCCTGCACATCCATCCCCCCTTTAACTGCCTTTCTATGTACCAAATCGAACAGGCGCCATCAATTTCAGGTAAGTGCACCGGGGAAGGCATTCCGCGCCACTGATTTCACAATAAACCTCTTTGTTTCGTCCATCTCTCCTCCCCCCCCGCCCCCGTTCGCATCGGTAATCGTTATCAGTAACGCCAGTTCTTTATCCGGTTAACTTCGCCTGGTCTGCGAGATTATTGCGCGCCCCGGGGTACAGGTGTAACTGCGCCGCCCATCAGTTTGGATAATTACGCGACGTGGCAAGTTCAGCGCACTCCGCTAGTGGCGACTAATACAGTAAGTACTGGATGTCGGGAGAAGTTCACCCCGGCTCTCCGACCTTCCTCTTCCTCAGGCTCGGGGTCAATCGTTCCTGGCAAGGTCGCGGCCTGAACCGCCCGCTTTTTCGATAACGCCGAACTTAACGGAGAGCCTTAAAGCCTTAAACTCTTAAATCCTGAAATATTAACCATCGCGTTAATCGCTGATCGATTAATGTCCCCTGGCCAGATTAGAGTAACGACTATCGATGACCGTGGAATTTCGAAAAAGAAAAGAGAAAGAGACGGGTCGAGACACGGGGGAAGGAAGGCGCGCAAGTGCCTCGCGATAAAAGTTTTTACGCTCACGACTCCGTCCTCGAGCGGATTAAAGAGTTCGGGAAGGAGTTCGCAATCGCCGTCGAAACGGTTCACTGGGATGGTTCTGGCTCGCTGGGTGGGGTGGGGTTCGGGGTGGCCGAGCACCCGGGTTTATGAGAGTAACGTCACCGACGCCTCGTTAAGCGCGTAGTCGTAGCGGCGTGACGTCGCGCAGCGGCTACTCTCCCCGATGCGTGAGCGCTGCGAGACGCGCGCGTAAACGTCGACATTTATGCCGTGAATTTCAAGCTCGCAGCCGCGTGTCTTGCGGGAGTCGACGGCCCGGATATTCAACGAACCCTCATTGATCTTCGTGTCACTCGAAACGCGCGAGAATATGCATGGACACGAGGAAGACGCGAGTTCACTGGAGTTCGCGTTGACTCGATGGCGATACGAGTCGCGCGCGAGCATTTACTGTTTACGACTTTTACGATCCGACTCGGCCGCGATAATTCTCCGATGCAAATGCGACGGAGTAAGGCCGAGGGAATGAGAACCGTCGAAGCAACCACCGGTATCCTATTTCAGCGTTTTGTATACACTGCTCAATGGGATTACTAGAAACTGAATGAGAGGTGGCATTACGCTCCGTACGGACCCCAAGCGAGGCTGCTTATTTTCCCGCGTGTTTCTTTTCTCCTCTTCGCAGCGTCCTTGTGCCGGCGCTCGAAACTTGTTTACCTTCACGGCTGGATGATTTGCCCCACTTCCGTATTTCGCTTCCACTGGTCCACGTGCACGCGTGGTCAGCGGAATAGAGACGGCGAAACGGTCGGAGTCGCTCGGCCGTTAACGTAAACAAGTCGCGAGCTCTCGGGGACGAGTCGGCTCGAAAAGAAGCGTGGGAAAATAAATATGCTCGGCCGTATGCAGCGCGTATCTCACCTCGCATTCGCTTCTCCCGAATTCCGTCGACGAATCAACGAAGATTTAACCCTTAAGTAGGCGCACGGGGTCGAGGCAAACTTTGATCGCTACAAAAATATAGAATGCATAGGTTAGCGAACTTGCCACTCCCAATGATGTTATTATAATGAGAAGACTTTATTGGAGTTTTATATTTTTTGTGAAAGTAATAATTGTTGGATTAACAAGTATACTTGTTTTTACTTTTCGAAACCTTTTGATTTACCATAAATATGAGAAAGTAGTTGGGGTCCCTGCTGAACCAATGCGCCCACTTGTGTGATTTTGCCAGTGCGCCTACTTAAGAGTTAACGTAGTAGGGGAAGGTGGGGTAAAACGGAACGCTTAACTTTGGAGGGTGATAACTTAAAATCGAGAGGAGAAAAAGACACGAGACTTCAACAGGAGTCTTCAGTGGACCTTAGATTGTTAAGAAAAATCTTTGGGAACGACGGAAAATGAAATTTACCGGAGGTATTGAAATCTTCGCCTCGCTCAAATGGTGGGGTAAAACGGAACACCCACTCGAAGACCGTGTAAACGTACAAAATCTTTATTTTTATGATTTAAAATGTATTAATTTATGTTAAAATCTATAAATGTATGTTTTAGGTATAACTATTGCAAATAAAATATAACAAAAATATATATTATACATATAAGAGAAAATATTTCATTAGATGACATGAAAATTACGGAAAATAGTCAAATATAAATGAGAGAGTCAGAGCAGCAATGGACTAACCCACATTTTTTTCGAAATTGAATTAGTAGCAATAACGTGATCCAATAGGCTCTACTAACCATATAAAATAGGAAAAATAAAATTTTTTTAATGTAGGTTGGTCCGTCGTTGCTCTGGCTGCCTCAAATATAATATCGTAAAAGAAGGATAGTTTAGGATGTTTATCATTTTATGAACAATAAGCGGGCCGGAATCACCCGCTGGCTGGATTTACCCCGCTTTCCCCTACACGTGGATTTTTACATGAATATCAATACTTGCATGGAGAACACGTTTGCATAAATGATTATGTTATTTATTACAATTTAAACTAACAGTTTGTTCGAATGAAAGATGTATCTCATACATCATAATTTTCTATACAAAATCAATTTTCTTGGAAACAAGAATAGTAATTAAGAGTTTAATCTACGATCTAATAATTAAAAGAGATAATAAACACGTACTAAAAGACGTTTCCATTTTTTCTCATGTATAATAGGCGTTCCGTTTTACCCCGCGAAAAGTGTTCCGTTTTGCCCCACGTGCAGACATTTAGTAAACATTTAATATTTACACTTCAGCGTGAGGTAAAGAACATTTTATATACGTCAAAATGTAGCGTAGGGACTATAGAATCCAACGATGTACTGGCCGTTATTAATTTTCGAAATCCAAGTACCGAAAAGTGGTCGAAATTCCAACGCAATATTGAAACGTTGATACCGGAAATTTTTCAAACTCTCTTAATGGAAAAATAAAGTAACTACCTCTTCATGTTCCCCATAAAATGGGCCCCACGGACCGTTCCCCACCTGGGCCTTTTTTCTTAAATCTGCCACTGTCTGTGTAGCTGCCGAAATTTGTAGATAATAATGCGCGAGGATTCGTAGCAACGAGCATCGCTAAACGCGAAATATGTAATTCTATGGGACTCGAATCGAGGAACGTCCCCGTAGCATGATCGATATTCAATGTACAATTTCCCCGCGTTTTAATCCGCGTCCTACTCGCTCCGCACATCCAAACACTTGCGCGCGCGAGGGAAATTGAATGCGCGCAAAAGCGTTAATGCAATTACGCAATAACGGGACAAGATTATCGTATCGCCGTGTCGCGGCGAACGTCGATCCAGTCGCTTAACAAGGTTATGTTCTCGTTAAGCGTCTCTGCGGCGCAACTTTCGCGAAACTTGAGAGATCCGGCGATTCGGTCCCCCTTTACCCCCGCCCCGCGCCGTCGCTGTCGTGTCGCGCGTCGTTACGCACACAACGAGGGGCCGGCGAGCGCAGAAAAAGAACGAGAACGAGAAAGAGGAGACGGAGAAGGGAATCGAACGCGAGTCGTTAAGCGGCGGGATGCGTGCGCGATAATTGCCGCTCGGTGTTTGTCATCACGTTTGAGGTTAACGATGTCACTTTCTCGGTCGCTGGAACGAAGGTTAAACGAGACAACGGCCGAGGGTGGGTGGGGGGGGGGGGAGAGAGGGATAGATAAAGCTTTATCATAAGTACAGCGAAACGGCAGCGACGTTAACTCGGCTATCGGGATGCCGGAGATTAAGCGTAGCCGAAATCGCGGCACCGAAGAACGCGACCGTCCCGCACGATTTAAAGCGGGCGACCGTGCGACCGGTCGATCACTTTTGGCGCGTTCGCAATTACTTATCGCCGCGCGACGGTAAATAACGGCTCCCTAGATACGCGACGCGATTATTCTCCGTGGACGGCTTTCGTTTCACGCGCTTGAATATCTCCGTTTCTTTTGTCCCTGTCCTTCCTTCCCGGCGCGGACGTGATTCAGCCCGAAAAGCTGACCCGCGGTCGCGGCCGCCCGGGGCTGGACGGGATCGGTAAGTCGGGTCGATAAATCAGCGCCGCCGGCGGGGCTGACGAATCTGGAAGTTTCCGCGGACGGGCACGGGGAGTCACGCGAGCGCGGTGATCGCGGGGACTTTCAGAACGGTTCCCTGATACATAACGCTTCGATCGATCGCGAGGGAAGAGGTGGGATAAAGCGGCACACGTGTCGGATCTCACGTACGCGAGGACCGTTTCCGCGCGGGATAATGTTTTTTTCCTCATCGGTCGTGTTTGCCCGGATAAACGGGGCAGATCCCCGCCGTGGTCCGCCAACTTCGCAGCGCGTCGCGAACAGACGCCCGGAGTTTGCGGCGGCTCGAATTATCGGTCGGCGACAGTGCCGAGTTTGTCGAAAGGCAGGGCCGTACGAAGGTGCCGGGCGGCTCGCGTTTCGCCTGCTCGCGCGTAACGGGCTCTTAACGAGCACGTGAGCTCGCGCGCGCGCGCCGCCATAGGCGGCGTAGGTGCCGCGCGAACGAAAAACCACGCGGGGCTCGTCGGAGCGTGCAGGGGAACCGTTCTCTTTTACCAGGTTGTAATTTTCTCCCCGCGCGAAGGAGCGGCTTCCTCGTGAATTTATAAACACCTACCTGGCGCGGCGAATAAATCGGGGACCCGTTGATTTATCACCGTAACCGCGGCAATTATAATCTATTTAGGGGATTACAATGTAACGAGTGGGGAGGATCGCCTGTTAATGAGCATTCGATGCGCATGATTTACCGCGATGCCGCGGCTGTCTACAGCAGTGGCATCCCCGGCCGTGTGTTCTTAAGGGATGTTACACACCTCGGGTCGATAGATCCACGCGTCTACCTATCCGTTCACTTATCCCTGCAACTAATAAGACGGAACAGTGTCCGCGTTTGAGAATCCTAGATCGCTGTGCAAACAGCCGCGGACCGTCGAGGCGACCATGGATCTCCGCCGCTCCCATGGAAACGCTGACGAGGAAAATTCGAGTTAAGGTTCCCCGCGGCCGGCGATAGAGGATCCCGTTCCTCTACCTGGAAACTTTGCGAAAACTCTCCGTCTACTCGTTCAAGGTTGCCATAATCCCCCGTTTAACGTTCGTTTCTTTTTCTTGTACCTCCTTTTTTTTTTTCTTCTTCCACCGAGCCGCCCGATGCCTTTTTCTTTCTCTAGTCCGTGACCTCGTTCGTTCCCCGACGTAAATCCGTCACAGAGAGCCGCGATGTCCGCGCTTCGTTTGGGGACACCTTTTTTTCTCCCCTCTCGCCCTCTCTCGCTCGCTCCTCGCCTGTCCGACCGGCTGTCTCTCTCTTTCCCTCGTGTCGTCGCCGTTCCCCTCCCCCCGCCGACGCCCGCCCCGCTCCCCCTCCCCCCCCGCTGTGTCCCTCTCGCGAGAGTGCGTTCGATCGACCTGAATTTTTTTCCTCGCTCGAATCGGGAGCCCTGAGAGCAATTTCTCGACTCGTCGCGGGGTGGTCGTCGCCGAGGAAAACCCCGAGGAAAATCGTCCGATCGATCTGCCTTCGGTCTTCAGGTCCGAAACGAACCGGAGCGTGAGAGAGGGACAGAGACGGGAGGGGGGGGGGATACAGTAGTGGCGCGAGTGAGAGAGAGATAGGGAGAGAACTAGAGAGAGAGAGAGGGCTAGGTGCCAAGGGAGAGTATACGAGCGCGTAAGAGAGGGACAGAGAATGAGACAGAGAGAGAGAGAGAGAGTGATCGCTGGTACTTGCCGGGGGGTCGGTGGGAGGGGTTCGAGGAAGCGAGGCCGCGAGGTGAGGGTGGGCGGGAGGGGGGCAGAGGAAGGCGAGAGAGGCGAACACAAGTATGTGCAACGCGAGCCCCGCGTATATAGCGGTGCCCGCTCCCCTGTGTACGTGCGCGGGTGGGCGACCGTATCCTTAGGGCGCGCTCACATCGCGCGACATTTAAAATGGCCCGTTTCCCGACGTCTGCGGAAATTACCATCGATTCGCGGGGTAGGGGGGGAGGCGATAAATATCCTCGGTATACGGGGAGGTAACGCGTACTACCTTCGATTTTTAAATTCCGTCGAAATTCAAAGAAACTACCGATCGTCCGAGCGATAATTATAAATTTCTTAATCGTTGTTAGCGGAGGTAAGGAGGCGTGGCTTTGTCGAGGGAGTTGCAAGAATTTTGAAGTGTGCTCGTCGAATCGGGGACCCTTGATTTCTGGGTTGTTTTTAGGGGACGGATGAAATGGAAGAAATTTGTGGGGCTGTCTGCAGGAGCTCGTGAATTACGGGGATTTCGGCGAGTCTCCGGTGAAACATTGGTTTCCGCGGGAGTTTATCGCGCCGCGGTGGGCGCGCCTGTGTGAGGCCGCCTTTAAGCCGGTAGGGTGGACAGGATGAGGTACACGTACCACCACACCGAAATCTTACGAGCCTGCCTCTGCTAACTACCTCCTATCTGCCCTGCCCGAGGCCCTGAAAACGTTCTACGTTACGCCTCGCGGGGACCCATTTCGCGCGAGCCTCGTGCACAGGGGCGTGCGTCGATTTTCCGGTACCCTGCGCTTCGATTAAATTTTCGCCCTCCCCGAAACCCGCCCCGTGCCCTTCGCAGGCCATTAAAACACCTCTCGCGCCACCTGTCCCCGAATTAATAAATACCCGCCGGATTTCAGGCGCCCCTTTAAAAAGCAAAGCGACGCTGAATGGCGATTTTATCGTTCGCAGTTTAGAATCTGGATAAAGATTCGCGTCGCTCTGGATCGCAAAACGGAGGGACCTTTGTATATATCGCGTCGCGCTGAATTTTCTAACGCCATCGCTGGATGAACACAAGACGCCGCGGAGGAGAAGGAATGTTCAACGACCCAGGCTAGGAACAATGCTGTCGCGGGCAGCGATTAAGCGATCGACGGGGCAAGGGGGAGAGGCCGATTTCGAAAACGCGGCGCGTTTCGTTGGTTGCCGCAATGCAGCAGCAAGGGGAACAAGAACAGCCGGCCTCTCTCGCAATGTCGAAAGAATTTCCTGCCGCGCGACGAGCCCGCCGTTTCGGGGAGGAAGCCAGGGGCGCAGCGATTCTCCTCGCGACCCCGATCACCGATTTCTCCCGTCTTTTTTTTGCGCGGGAACCGGCGCGCTGGATCGTGAACCTCGCGCTGGCGCTCCGCTCTCGCCGTCTAAAATCCATCGCTGAGAAAAACAGTCGCGCCGGCGATCGGGAATGAGAAAACGCTCGGCTCGAAAACAATCGCTCTGGTGAATCATTCGATCCCTATAGGGGCACTGCGAACGATTAAGACTATCGATTTGTAAACACACCCCGCCCCTTCTTCTCAGGCTTGTTTTCCTGGCGAGTGCACTGCTCCGCTGAATTAGTTCACTGCTCAACTATTTCACGATCTCGAAAGGAAAGCCGTGATCGTTGAGTGACTACTTGTCACGCTTTGAGGGGTCATTAGACGGGTTGAAAACATCGATTTTTTAAAAACATTTTTGGAAAGTACGTACCCTCAAGAATGTACTGTTCAATTTTTATGGAAAAAGTCGGATTGTTTTAGTTTCGACAGAGGCATTTTGTAAGGATCGCAGAGGCTTGAAAACTTTGAACGCGTTCTTATCGCAACGTCATTTTTTCACATCATGAAGATTAAATCCCAAAATCTATCCAACCGATTGCTTTATAAATTTTACTGCTTATTCTGCACACCTATGACTCTCGCAGGGATTACAACCAAGTATTTTCATTGAGTCCAGCCTACTTTTAAAATCGAAAATAGTAAAAGAATGAAGCCGAAAAGCATTTTTCTTGCATTTTGCCCGCCATTTTGATAATTTTCAAAATAAATCGCTAGTTATAGTCCGAGCGATAGCGACAGTCATACTGATCAAGAATCTATTTGGATTTTTGGGTTCAGATATGTCTAACATCTGAAATCGCCTTTACGAGCGAGGCATGAATTTTTACCCATGTCATCAAGACTTTCAAATTTTATTACTTTTATATTTATTATTTACTGCAGAAATCTAGTTTAATAAATAGAAAAAAGTTTATTCCATTACTATAATTATTTGCGTCACAATAAATTCCTGAAAATCGCTGAATTTATCGACGCACTAACCGGAATGATCCCTTAAAATAAAGTATCTTACATTATTGCACGTAAATGTACTTCTGAGTAAAAATAAAGAATGCGAAAATACATAATTCCGCGATTAATGATATAACGTGACAAAATATTATTTTACATAGTTGCCAAAGGAACACAACTGTGATCATCTCAAACTAATTCCTTATCTTCTGTCAGTTCCTGCCACCTCAGAATTTCCTGACGAAGCTTTCTCTGCCACGAGTGTGAAGTGGCGGGATGAGAGATATTAATAAAGAATTATTTATATATTATAATATGAATATCGGGTGCAATAATGCTCCCGAGTTACTTAAAACTGATAAAAGCTTGCTCTGCAATGTTGAAAGCAATAAAAAATATATTCTGAACAAATAAAAATTAAAAAGATTAAAATGTACTTTTCGTTTCCTTTAATTTTCACGCTACTTCCCTGTAAAAAAAGAAAGGCAACCCTATCGACCACCGTGCTCGCGACACCAGGTCCAACTATCCCGTATCCACTCGCGCCCACGTGACAGTAGCAGATTCTTCGAGCTTCAGAGCGATCCACACGCGGGAGCGGGATGAATATCCAGTGAAAGTGTCGTTAATCGTAGACGGCACTTATTTCGCAGCTGGTGCGAGGTTACGCGCGTTCGGAATCGCCCGAGGAACGCGTACCTGAATGATCTTCGCCGTGCTTAGTACGGCGCCGGATCACCTACATACATAGTATCGCGGTAGTACGCTCGGTATCGTGAATGAATCTGCAAGACTTTCTACGGGCAGCGTGGTTAATTGATCAATTAGCGAGTTAGTATCTATTACGCGATAGCGAAACGGCCCAAGGAGCGTGAAATGGGGGGAGGACAAAGAAAACAGTGGCATAAACAGATGAATGGGCCGGCCGGGATGTATACACAGTGATGTAAAAGCGTGACTCAGCTCGGGTATTATTAAGCGTAACCTAGGTCGTTAGATCGTACACGGAATCTCGGCTTCTGGCACGTACAACGCACGCCCCGGGCGTGTGTGTATTGGTACTCGGCCGCGAGAGGCGGTCTTGGACGCGGAACTTCGGCGTAATTTCTGGGGCTGTAACGCGTATTTATAGCGTCGCCCGCTTATTCTTCACGGGGGGGGGGGACTGGCCAATCGATAATTGCTCGTCGCCGAGCCGGAAATGCCTGCCGTGACGAGCACAGCTCGGCTGACGCCACTTGGAAGCGAATCTGCGCGCGTGTTCGCCGGGTCTTCAGGGTTAAGAGCGGCAGCCTCGGGAGAATAAGAGGAATTAAGAAGAATAAGAAAAAAATGGGATGGAAAACGTGAGGCGAGGACGGGCCACTGGCGGAATTAAAATAAAGCCCCGTGAAAACGGGCGGCGATTACCATCGAAGATCCGGGGGACGAAGGCGCGGGATGAGATTCCTTTTTTTTTTTTTATTTTTTTTTTTCGAATTTCAGCCGGCGACGAAGGAGGACGTGGAAATGGCGGCGGGAGAAAGGGGGACGGCTGGTAGACATTCGGGAATTGCGAACCGAGGGAAACGCCTGGGGCGACGTGATTTCTCGTTGAACTCGGCCAGAGTCTCTCCTTTTATCCGATGCGCGCGGCCGAAAAGCGTGCGAACGATTTCTGAAACCTTTTAGCTCCGGAGCGCGAATGACGGGCAAAGGGACCGGCGAAGGAAAAGAGTGGAACGGACAGAGGGAAGCGTGGATCACACCGCCGCCTTTCCCTCTCCCCCCCCCCCCACACACCCCGCACCCCGTTCGCCTCCATAAAGCGGGGCCTTTTTAACGCTGCAGGAACGATCGGACGGTTTAACGGTGCGGGTGGAGGTTGCGACGCGGGAGATTTTGCACGCGCTAGCATCAGACGGGAATGAATCCTCGCGTCTCCGCGACATTGATCCGCGACGAAGGAACCCCTCCCCCCGCCGAGCGAGATTACGGACGCCTCTTCTTTCTCCGAGGGGGTTGCCTGGCACTAACCAGCTAGCTACCACTCGACCGTGCCCCCGGGGAACTTCGCCAGTACGCCGCCCAAGTTCGTTTCGGGGTACTTAGGGAATGTCGGGGTTACGGGAGCCAGTTACGTACGCGGGGTAACTCTTCGGGGGCACGATCGGGAACGCTGAAACCGTGATCGATGGAGGTACCAAGGACCTGGGCGCCCCCTAAACGACCGTAATCGTTCATCTTCGAACGTCCATTGTGCGCGGGGACCTCGCCACTTTTTGCCACCGCCGCTGCCGAGAAACGACTTAACGCCGCGCGCCAAAGGTTAACCGGGGCCCCGTGTGCTTTCTGCGAAGCCGGATTCCACCTGGAGCAGCGGGGCCCCGAGGAGAAATCCGGTCGCGGCGATTATTCCCGAGCGAGGATTAGCGGGGCAGCGATAACGACGATTAGATTCCACGGGCGGAGAGGGGGGCCGCTCTCTGGTTTGGAAATATACCCCCGCGGCGATGGCGAATGATTAGGTACGATACGCGGCGGCGGATAATGAACGTTCCGTGACCAGAAACGGCCGCTGGCTCTCTCGGGCGAAAATCGAATTTCGGGGCGGCACCGCCGCTGGAATTTCTTGGATAGAACGGAACACGGGGGTCCCGTTCGTTCCGACGATTACAATAAACGCCGCGTCCATCACGGTCCGCCGGCGAAAATCAATGAACGATGCCCCGGCCCGCGAAACAATGGCACCCCGAATTTCGGTCGCCTTCGACCGCTTCGGCTCTGGATTAGACCCGGCGGACGCCGTCACGCGAGGGTGTGTGTGTGTGTGTGTAGGGGGGGGGGGGTAAGGGGGGCAGCGGCGGACCGCGCGATGTATCGGTGGACTTTGGCGCGGGGCTCTTGGTTTTCGGAGGAGTTTTTCCGACCGCTTGCCGTGGAACCCCGTTTCGCTTCGAACGCGGCGAGCGGCGAAGGTATTGATGGAAGGTGAGGCGATCGATCCGATACGCTGTACGGGGTGTACCGTTTGTAAACGGATTTCGGGTAGGGACGTCGAGATTGCCCGCGACTCGGTATTCAGATGAATCGCTGCTACGTTTCGCCGCGGCCCACAGTGGTTCGAGTATACTACATGCTAGCTGGACAAAATTATTTTTTGGCGGGTTTGGGTTCATATGGGGTCCAAATTGTTAGAAAACATACCTGATTCGTATTACAGTTTATTATTTCACTAAAAAGGGCAATATAATAAAAATATGACTAATTCAATAAAGGAAAAAGGACAAAACGACAGTATTGTACTTTATGTATATTCCTGTAATTTCTGAGTTTTTCAGTTATAAAACCTGGTTTATGAAATCAGTTTTCTCTGCATCGCTATTAAAATAGTGTTTTACTATATGTTCCACGTCGATCCACGCGACAAGGGTTGAATGTAAGGAAAGTAGAGACTTTTTAGTTTACTTTAATCAATCGGTCGATCTGCAAAAATTTGCAAAAATATATTTGTTTAATTGTTTCGAGCGCGACGCTCGGCAGGAGAGATATCACAGTCGCGATCGAAAACAATAAAAAAAATATAGTTTTGCAAATTTTTGCAGATCGACCGATTAAACAATTAAGTGGTTTCGGCGCACTGGTTCGGTCAGTTAACAATTTTAAAGCTAATTTGCAATTTTAAATTTTATAATTTTCCGACGTTTCGGTCTGCGGTTTAGACCTTTTTCAAGGAAAGATTTCAAAAAGTATGCAAAAGTATTGCAAAAAGTTTGCTTAGCAATACTTTTTGAAATCTTTCCTTGAAAAAGGTCTAAACCGCAGACCGAAACGTCGGAAAATTATAAAATTTAAAATTGCAAATTAGCTTTAAAATTGTTAACTGACCGAACCAGTGCGCCGAAACCACTTAATTGTTTATTCTAAAAATACGGTCGATATCTGATTTATTTTAGATCGACCGATTGATTAAAATAAACTAGAAAGTCTCTGCTTTCCTTACGTTCAACCCTTGTCGCGTGGATCGACGTGGAACATATAGTAAAACACTCTTTTAATAGCGATGCAGAGAAAACTGATTTCATAAACCAGGTTTTATAACTCAAAAACTCAGAAATTACAGGAATATACATAGGGTAAACTGTACAATGATTGGCACCCTAAGCCGAAATTCCAATTATAATGTCTATATTTTTTTCTGAAGCTTTTGTATGGTCTTAATTTTCAGTTATTATAAATGTTTATCGATTTCTTATTAAAATAAAATATCGCGAGTACCTGTTAAGTCTTTTATTTTAAAAATATTCAATGAAAAACAAAAAGAGGCATAAAAGTACAATCATTGGCACCCTAAAATTTGGGGCTGTATAGGAAAACATATGTAGTTAAAAACAAAGTTTAAATTGTTTAAAGAGACTATTTCATTCATTATTAAATACCTACAACACTTAGTAAATCTGCATTTCAATCCATTATTTAGTTATAAAGCAACAAAATATACTTACCTACCCCTTATCAAAATTTTTAGAAAATACATAAAACTCAGCCCTTTGTCCCACATTGTGGTGTTGCCAGATGTAAAATGTGTAGTTCAACTACTGGATTTTGCAGTGTTGTTGTGAAAGAAATATAAGAAATTGTAAAAAAGTACTTTCTAAGCTTGTGCTTCTTAATATTTGACTTTTTAATCAGGAGTGCCAATGATTAGTGCAGTGCCAGCATTAGTACAGTTTACCCTAATGTTATAACTGTTAATTATATTTAAAGTACAATACTGTCGTTTTGTCCTTTTTCCTTTATTGAATTAGTCATATTTTTATTATATTGCCCTTTTTAGTGAAATAATAAACTGTAATACGAATCAGGTATGTTTTCTAACAATTTGGACCCCATATGAACCCAAACCCGCCAAAAAATAATTTTGTCCAGCTAGCATGTAGTATACTCGAACCACTGTGCGGCCTGTGCACGGTGCACCGCGAATCTGGAAAATTAATTCTCCATGGGATGGCGAAGTTGCTGAAATCGACAATGAGAAAATTATTTTTTTCTCTGTTTTATATGATTAGGAAAATATTGGAATATATTGTTATTACTAATTCAATTTTAAAAAGAACTGTGGGTTTGTCCGTTTTTTTCTCAGTGCCTGAAATATCAGCCGGTAGAGAGTTTTCAGGACGCCGTAGGGTTAGTAGCGTTGCTCCGTTTCCTTTGGTACTTAAGCGTCGTTCAGATTAGTCAAGTTACTTGACTTCAAGTCGATTGAATTCAAGTATATTGACTTTAGGTTTGTGTTCGGTAGTGTCAGGTGCCTTCGAGTTACTTTCAAGATTACTTGAAGCAAGTAGATATCTAGAATGACGTTGAAGGAGGTGGTCTCCATAAAGTATAATATTTCTCATACATTTCTACGAATTTATAAATCTTGCCATTACTCCACTTGTTCTTACTCAGTCTTTGTTTTATGATTATAACCTCACTTTACAAAAACAATAGGTAGGGAACTTACTTCAAGTGACTTCAAGTTCAGACTTGTACGTACGATCACATTAGTCAAGTTGTATTTCAAGGTAAGTATAGTTGAAAGACTCTGCTTCGCTCGAAACTTGAAAGAAACTTGAAAGAACATTTCAAGTCAAGTGAATAACTGATTCAGCGTCATTTTTAATCGACTTCAAAAAGGAGGAGGATGTATTTTTTTATGTTTGCCCCGCATAACTCCTCAGCATTATTTGACCGATTTTGATGATCTTTATTTTGTTCGAAAGAGGGCGATGTCCCGGTGCTCCCATCCTACAGTGCCATCCTTTCCAGTTCTGGTTAATAATAAAAACTATCGTCACCTAATTATTATTATTTTATGTACACACGCGCAAATCTTCTCAGCATGTTGTGTCAATATATATAAAACTACATAGCTAAAATTAAAACAATTTAAGAAACAATTTAAAACCGACTTCAAGAAAATAAAGATGCACTAAAAAGTGAAAAATAATTTCTTCCCCTTACATAATCGACGACTCCCATTTTTTTAAGTCGGCGCCTCATCATTTGCACTGTGTAAATCTGGCGCCGACTTAAAAAATATGAGAGTCGCAGATTAAATAAGGGACAAAACTATTTTTCACTTTTCAGTGTATTTTTATCTTTTTGAAGTCGGATTCATTGAGTTACCATATTCGTATTTTTTGATCTTTCAACTTTTCAGTGATAATTGCTCTATCACGCCCCAATAGTCTTTTTCTACAAATGTGATTTTAAATGCTGAAATTTGTAGCTGGAAAAGTAGTTGTGGGAGAAATCAATGTTTTGAGTAAAAGTTCACCAAATTTTTAAATATTAATATTAAAGCCTAAAAACTTTAATGAAACTCTAAAGATTTACAGAAGTATTTGCGAAGAAAAAAATTTGCCTGGGGTGCGATACAGCTCGTGTGGCCACGAGGGGTTAAATTCAAGCGACTTGAAGTCAAGTAACTCGGCTAATCTGAACGAGGCTTTAAGGAACGACACACGAGTTGCGGTGGAATAAAGAAAAGAGTAAGCACACTCCGCTTGCAAGCTGCTCGCGGGGAGATCGTCCACATCCCGATCACCCGAGCCAGTCCCTCGATCTTTCAGAGCAGCAGAAAGACAGTTGGCGGTAGAAGCAGGGCACCCGGTATAATTTCCACCGCGTTTAATTGTTCCCCGGCCGACCCGCTTATCCGCAACGCCGTGGGCGAGCGAAAAACGCGCGACCGATTCTCGGAAGGAGCCTCTCCCGTCTCCTTCCTCCCCGCCCCGCGTCTGGGGTTCCTGTGGGGGAGGAAACGGCGGAGGTACAGCCAGAAACAGCGGGGCAGGGGAGCGAGAAAGGTCGCGGAGGGGGTGGGGGGTGGTGGTGGCCGAGGGGTGAGGAAGGAAGCCAGAAAATGCGGGGGCGTAGATTCGACGCTCCTTAGGGGTTTTTCGAGCAGCCTCCGCGCGGCCAGGCTTAAACGGAATTGGGGCTAGGGACACGTTCCCCTTGTTATTTCCCCGGGAACGAGTTATGAAGAAGCAGTCCTGACCAATTTCAGATGCCGCTTCCTTCGCTGGCTATCTCGATCGAACGTTGCCACACTGATTTACGAACTTACATCTGCAACGTGTCCGAGACCGAGCGAGGATAGCCAACGACAACACTTGCCGTTCGATGGCTGAAGCGAGGGATAGCGCCACTCCAAGCACTATTCAAGCACGCCGAGACTCGGCAAGGAAGAACGTACCCGAGAAAAAGGGTACCCGAGGCGAAATAGGTGTCCCTTTACCGAGGAAAACAGTCCCGCTATTCTCTCGGCCCTCGACAGCCGCGCCCAGATACATCCCGTTAATACCCAATCCTTTTCAACCGCTATCGGCAGCCCGGCCCGCCTCCCCCCCGAGGATAAAACCAAAATTCACAATGCCGATTGAGCACGGGAAATGCCGCGTCCGAGAAACGAGGATGCCGCCGCGACAATAACCTCGAGTAATCCGAAAATTGCGGGCTGGCGCGAGGCTGGTAGGCGCGTCGGGGGCCGCGCGTCTGCTCGAGGGTGAAGCGGCCGTCGTCCTTCGACGAGCCCTGGAAGAGGCGGAATCCGAGGACGAGGGGTCGTTCCGCGGCTGCCGCTAGGTATTTTCGTTCCTCTCGGGTGCTGGGGAGGTCTGAGGGGGTCGGGTAGGAGGGGGCGAGGGGGGGGGGGGTGTGGGGTGTTCGAAGGGAGGAAGGAAAAGCGGAGCGAGGAAGGCAGAGCAAAGAGCAGGGGGAGACCGGGGATGAGAGGGGGGCAACCCTCGAAGAGAGGAGCGACGGTCACGTAGCGAGGGAAAAAAACACGGTTTAATTCCAGCCGCGGAGGACAGCGGCCGCTTGGAAAAACGCGCGCCGATAAAACGTGCGCGGTGACCAAGGAGGATCCGAGGATAAAAGCCTCCGCGGTGTACAATAATGATTTCGGCCGGTTCGGGGTATCGTAAAAGTTTAATGCGCCGCTTTGCATACGCGGCCGCGCGCGAAAAGGGCGCGTTACGAGCAAGTCATTTCGGCCCTGGCTTCGCGAAAGGCTGCATAAAGGGCGGACGTGATCCCCGCGACGCTGCGAAACGCTTTGGAAATTATACATTCGCGGCCGGACACGCCAAGAGTCGCCGTACGTTTCGCGGATTACGCGACGCTTAAGCCGCGATTTTTGTAACACCGGGGATCGCTCGGCTACGCGCCAGATGGCGGCACCATTTTGGCCCGTGATAGAAGAAATACACACCTCGAAACAGGGAGCTACATGGTGTTAGAGTAACGGTAGCTAATATCGCCTGGCAAAAGTTAAATCGATGTTAATTGAATAAGAGGGTGGATGTACCAGTAAATGAACAGTTTTTATTAAGGCGGGTGAAATAAATTATTGAAATAAGCGACTAATTGGTTAGAGACTTCTTTTAATTTCCTGCTTTATATACAAACAATTTTTGCAGCACGTGAAAGAATCGCGCTGGTAATATAATTTTATAATAGTCTTTATTCAGTACCCTTACGTGTTCATTTATTGGTCCGTTTATCTAATTGACATTTTTGTATGCAATTTCTTTCAAAGTAAAGAGAGATTATTCATGTTTCATGTAGCTTAAGTTAGAAGCGTTGGGACCTACAAATTTTTTATTAGGACTCAAAAATTGCGTGTTGAGAAAATGGTACCTATTATCGCCTACTCAAGAAATATTGATTAATTCATGTATATATGAATTTTTAAAGTTAATTTCACATGTGTTTTTATTATTTCTTGCTAGATAAATGTTTTGTGGCGTAGTCTAACTAGCCTGGGTGGTGTTAGGTACATTCACCCAGAGATGGGCAAAATTTTAATTTAAATAAAATTTCGAATAACGAATAGAAGCTAAAGAACTGAACTCGGGTTAACGAACGAACGACGAATAATGTTTCTAACTTTTATTCGTTACTCGAAATTTTATTTGAATAAAATTTTTGCCCATCTCTGCATTCACCCTCCTTGCTATTGGCATAACAAGAATTTTAAATCCCAACACGATCCCAACTTAATATGAAAAGTTTCTCCCGACTCTAATCGGCTGATAAGGCCGATTTAAATTTGATCATTCAACTTCTTCTATTTTTTTTTATTTTTTTATTTGGGATAGGTCGAAACGGAACTATCCTCGGCGACTATCGCGAAGGTAAAAATGCCTGGAAGAGTGGCTGTGTTGGAAAGTGCGAACAAAGGCGTATCGATCGCGCGAAGAGGATACAGAACACGTGAGGCGGCTCCGCGAGTGTCCGTGGGTTCACACGGTATATAAATACTACTCTTCTTTTAATATATGGCGGTTATGGTCGCTGGAAACCGCGGCCGCCGCGCATATTCATGGACGCGCGTCGCGTGAAGTGTGAAGTGTGAAGTCAAGGGAGAACGATTACGCGCGCCGGGCTTTATGCATGTCCCTCGCCGCGGCGCGGCGCGACGCGACGGCGGCCTTACAAAGAAATTGATGAAAAATGTAACGCGTTACGTAAGCCCCGTGGTAATTTACTGCCGGCTGCGATATGCATGCCATAATTGGGTCTCTATGAATTATATCGCGGCAGCGAGTCGCGTTTCGGAAGATTGCATGCTAAAATTCCAATCTTACCTCCCATACGCGACGCTGAACCTATGAAATTTAAACTTAATCGGAACTAAACAACTGAATACAAACGTAAACCAAAATGAGCAAATTAATAGAAATTTAAACTGCAAATAAATCTGAGAAACAAACCTCGAATACATACTAAAAGAAAGAAACTCGCGAAGGAATTAAAAAGAAACGACACCGCGTCAATTTTAAATCCAGCCGCTTCAAGCAACACGTGACGCAGAGAAGAAACAAAGAAAGCGCGGTGTTAATTCGCCGTCCGGTGTGAGGAAACATTTATCCGAGTCCCGTGGACGGGAATAATCGTGTTTCGAATTCGGGCTTCGCAGGCGGGTCCCGCTATTACCATTATTATAAGTTGATGTGACGTGACGTAATGGGAGTTAGAGCCGTATGAATGGGCATAGAGCAACAAGTTGCCACTAAAAACTGGGAGTGAGTTCGTGAGTTGAGTTCTGCTCGTTACACCTCTATATGTAGTTCTTCCTTCCCTATACTATACGCCCGGCGCTATATACCCCCGGCCCCGTTATAAACCCTCCGGCTTTTAAAGTATTCTTTTTAAAGCGGAACTGTCCTAACAGACGTCACCGAGTCGTAATATTCCGCACGAGCGGACCACGTGACCGGCGAAGCGCTGCCTTTCTTTCGCTCCCTTTCTCCACTTATCGGTTCGTTCCACCCGTGGCCTTTGTTTCTTTCGCCGCTCAATTACAGGCGGCGTTAAACAAATCGGGCACAATAATCGCCGGCGTCCGCTGCCCCCCTCCGGCCCGCCCGTGAAATCTGGAATTATGGAGAGGCGCGCGCGGGCGTTCCGAGTGTTTACCTTTAAAGTCGGTTCCCGCCCGGGCGCCGGGAGAGGGTTGTCGAGGAGCCGAGAGGGAAGCAATAATGGGATAAAATAGCGGGCAAACGTGACAAATGTATCCTGACAGGCCAGAAAGATATATTCCCCTTGTCGCTCCACTCTTTTTGCCGGCATTTAATACACGATCCCTCTCCGTTGCTTACCGGCCCGGGACGACTCCCGACAGATCCTTATCGTTCGATTCTCTTTATCGAACTGGTCGCTTTATTACTATACCTTTCTCCCCCCCCCCCCTGCAAACTCTTCGCCGCTCTGTTTCTTCCTCCTCCGCCGTTACCGCTTCTCGTCGAATCGCGGCGGGGTAATTGGCGCACCGTTCGATAGAAACTTTCCGGGGCTATTTTTGCTTTTAGCGGTGTTCAGTTCTTTGGGTTAATTTTTAATTTGCCGTAGCACCGTTACGGGTATGTAAACGAAGGTATGTAACGTGGAGTTGAGACATGGCGTAAGTTGAACAGGATCAGAGTCGGGCAATATTCGAATTTTTATTTGAATAATGATAATAAAAATTTCTTCGAATAATGTTTGAATGAAAGTTTCGAATATATAATGAAGTTATTCGAGAGTAAGAAATAATGTTTTATCTCGAATAAAGGTGGTTCAAGTCTGAATAGGATTCCAAGTTCGGAGCAGGTTTTCAGTCGCGTGCACGGTAGCCGGGTGTTACACTTTGTCCCTACGACAATTCCACGATGACGTCAACCCCCCAGGCAGCTTTGAAGTTCGACAAACATCGATAGCAGGCTGCCGACGATGCTCCTCTGTTATCCGTGGCCTCCCAAAAGCAAATACGCGGGGGGGCTCTTTGATGTCTAGATGCTCGCTTATCATTTGCCTCAGACATCGAGACTTTTCGAGTGGCCCCTGAACGATGTCCCGGGGCCCAGTCAGGTACAACCTTAACCTATTCCAAAGGCACACTTCCCGAAGCGGCTAAAGTATCTGGGAGCGAAAAGTTCCCGAAGAAAGTGACGAGAATATTCTACTGGCTCACACGGGCACTTACACTCGACTGTCTCGAATGGAATTATCGCTGGGATCAAGTAAGAGCAAGTTCTGTGGGTCAGAAGTCAGTGACCTCGAAACAGTCGCCCAAGGTCGCGGGAGAGAAGTTACTGTGGAGGAGCGGGAAGCAAGATATCTATTGCTCCAAACTTTATTTAAAGGACATGTTCAAAGTTCCCGGCTACCCGCCCGCCGGAATAACTTCTGCTCTCTTGCGACCTTGGGTCGCTTGAAGGTCACCGGGCCTGAACCTCGTAGAACTTACACTTCCTGTTCTTCGCAGTGGTGATAAAAGGAATTTGGATCTTCGATTAAATATCCCGCGGCGGATTTAACGGGTGGCCGATGAGCAGTTGCTGTCTGGGCCTCTGCCAAGGAGGCCCCTTAGGGGCCCATCTTCAAAAAATATTATGATTTTATCTAAATACTATAATCTTTTCTGTACTTGGCCCGTTTTGAGTAAACTATCTCTTCAATTTCCCGAAAATGGGCCCTGTCCAGAAGGCCCCCAGGGCCCTATCTTAAAAAAATTTTAAAATAATTTTTTCCTGTACTATTATACTTGGCCTTTTTATTACACTATCTCTTCATTTTCCCGAAAAATGGGCCATGTCCAGAAGGCCCCCGGGGCCCTATCTTCAAAAAAAGGAAATTAAAAAAATATAATTTTATCCTGTACTACTACACTTGGCCGTTCTAATAAACTACCCTCTTCATTTTCCCGAAAAAAATGGGCCCCTCAGAACGTTCGCCACCGGGGCCTTTTCCCTGAAACCCGCCACTGCTAATACCAATGTCTTCCTCCTAACTCTTTAATAACATGCAACTATAATCCTTTCCGATTAATTACCATTCATAGAATCGCCGAGACACAAAGCTTTCTATAACACAGCGATTCGACAAAGCGGTAGGGCAAGTGTTTGTCTGCAAGTCGCGGGGCCATCCCCGTAGCCGGCCCCGCGCATTGTGTCACACCCTGTACATCTGTCCGCGTCGACCTCGTTGAAGCGCGCATTTACCCGTCATCAAGTTATCGCGGTTCGTCACGATGATAGAGCGCGTCCACCGAGTCGAACCCGATCCCATGCAATTTGTCAAGCGTAGACGAACTCTCCGTCGCCCCGCTGGCGGGCAAGCCTCGCGAAAAACCGATCGATCGAATTCCACGGCCGCTTCTTGCGCGGCGATTCCTTTCATCATCCTAGCCGGGCTTCCATGGACCTTGGGCGTCGAGCGAGATCCCGTTCCACGATTTTGTCGCTCGAAGGACGCCGCCGAGGATCCAGGGAAATCGCCTCGTCGCGTTCTTGCGAGGATTCTTGGTAATCCGCAGTGCTGCGGGGACTTTCTACTGTGCCAGGTCGACGGCGATTTAATACAAAGAGATTTCAATGACAGGCTATGGGATACCTGAGTTTCGATGACAGAGGGAAGGGCTGCGCTGACAAAGTCATCCATGAACATCGATATTAACTATATTCCGAAGCGTTCGCTTTAACGAATCAAGCTCCGCGCGCAAAAGGTTGTGGAAATACTCGGCGCGATGCTTGGAGGACACTCCTTGCCGGCGAGTTTAAAGATCGTGGATGTGCGATACGTTGCTTTCATTCTGGGGCAGCGACGAAGTGGAGGTGCGCGGATAATTGGGGTACGAGAGAGAGAAAGAGGAAGAACGGTGATCGATCGCGGTTGAAAGACGGCGGTGGCCGTATCCGAAATTGGAACGGCTTATCCCGCGAATCGAACGAGACTTTCGTCGTATCGAAATAGAATGTTTGGTTCGCGGGCCGCGTAGCCGTCTGGCACCGGGTTCGGGTATCCGCGACGTGGCTCGCGACGTCACGCGATCCATAGGGAAACGGGTCGTGAAGGCTTGACGGCACGTTGGCCCGACGTATTGTTGACAATATTTTTTGGTATGGGTTCACTGAACTCGGTTAAATTCTGCGTCTAATGCGCGACACGAAAGGCAGCTGATTCGGCTTCGATGCTCGCCCCCTCCTCCTCGCGCATTAGTTATAAATATTCCCCAAACGACTCCCCCCCCTCTCTCTAGAGAGACACGGTGCTTAGGAATATCCTTTAAAAGATCACTGGCCGTTAATGGGTCAGCCCCGAATTGCTGCCAATGACGAAACGCGGGAAGCCGAAACGTAGGAGCGGGGCTGGACGATTTTTCTTCGGTTTCCGTTGAATCATCGTGGCTCGGCGAGCACCTCGCAAAGCTTGGAACGCGGAACGGCTGTCGTGTCGGCGCGGACGGAGAGAGAACGGCGGAGAGCGGGCGGCAGAGAGGAGGAGAGCGTTGGACGCGTATAACCGTCGAGGCGATAAAACGCCCACACGTATACCACCTTGGTAACTGTCGCCGGGGCAATTGAATTAATGCCAGCCTACAAATTGAAGCCGGTGTGGGATCCACGCTCCGGGAGAGGCTCCGTTGCTTCGATAATTGCTGGAAAGTGGCGCGCGCGGCTCGCGGGATCGCTGGCCACCGGCGCCGACGCCACGGTTACGCGTCGATCCGGAATTCGAGATAGCAAGGCGATCGGGGACGATGCCGGTGAGCCGCGCCGAACCATTCATCGATCATCCGTTCCTTCTGGGACACCGAGTGCACTCTAATTTCGATTCCCACTCGATCCCGCCGGCGATTTCAGATCCCGTGGTTGCTGGAGATTCTGTCGCGACATAGCGAAATAGATTTCGGGTTAGGATCGGTAAGGATTGTCGCGAAGATCGCGCGCAACGCGAAGCGGTAAACGGCGAGGAACGAGAGATCGGTAGGAGGGGACGGTTCCGAAAAATGTGGAGGACGGATGGCGAATACCGCGAGGTGAAAGGGACCCCTTTCGATCGCGGGGTCCATTTTCACCGAACTCGGGGCACTCCTCCTCTGTTAAAGAAAGAGCAGGGAGGGGAAGAAAAAGTGGCGTGGTGGATTATCGAAACTCGAGCTTCCTGTTTCGCAACCGCGCCACGAGGGCCGCCAAGGTGCCCGTCGAAATTCCACCTCTTGCGAAACGCGCGGCTCGGAGCCTCTCGATGCTAGACAAGTTCAAAATCCAAGGGGTTTCTTGGGCCGTCGTCGGCCGAGGCCTTGTCAGCGCCTTCGAAAGCACGTTTAACATATGATTTTCCAGATTATATCGCTCCGTGTCGATTAATTGAAAGCTACTCGAAAGCGTATTTGCAATTGTAACGCAGGGTTTGCTTTGAAAAACAGAAATGATTGCCGAAGACTTGCTCGGGCGAACTTATCGTTCATGATATAAAGCTAGAAGTTATTTTTGTATGGTCTCCATTTACCATTTTCCCATTTTGCCGTTTCACCATTTCCGCTAATAATTGCGACAAGATTGAAAGAGGCGACGAGGGGCAGGAAGAAGGAGGGATCCTGGCCAGCCCCGATGAAAATTACGGGGAGCTTTCGATCCGTCCTCTTTCGGGCTTCCCCTGTTGCAGTGGCGCGACGAGCCGACTTAGGGGTCTCGAAGAGAGATCCGTCGGGCGTTGGCGAAATGAAATCAGCCTTAATGAAAATTCCCCGTCCGCCAGCGGTAGCTCGCGGCGCTCTTGGATCCGTGGGATCGTGAGAAGCGGCGTCGCTGCTGCTCGCGAAATTTATGCGTCTTACGAATCGTAGTCGCGGGGCGACATACCTATGCAAAGCAGCAATCGAGTACCCCCGTTTCTTCAAGCGATAACCGCTTTTCCGACCATCCCGCCCGGCACGATGTCGCGTTATTAAGCGGACCTTTTTTTCCCTGAGATTTTTCCTACGCCCACGGTTCCACTTGATCTTCTATCTCCATGCTTTATACGCTTCTGATTAGCCTGACGAGTGTTCCTTTAATTACAGTCGGTCGCGAGTGTGCAGCGTTTGGGTGTAGCGAGGGCGAGTAGGGAAGGGCGAGGATCGGATCGATAATTGCCCGTTTCGCGGGGAGCAGATGATATGACGGACTCTCCATGGTTTTGCCCCGTAGCCGTTTGTTTTACGGCTCGTCCCAATTCCTCGAGGAATTCGGCCTCTCGGCAAGTTCAAGAACTCGACTCCTCGGCGGCAGTTACCCTTCGCGAAACTCCACTCGACTCCGGAACTCCAATTGAATCTGCAACCTTTCGATAAGTTTGACCTGCGCGATCCGTTTTTACGGCGGCGGGCAGAGACGCGATTTCACAGTTCAGCCAACAGTGGGGAAGATGGTCTATGGGTCACTGAAACTCGTTCTGCGCCGAGAAACACCGCTCCGTGGTCTTTAGAGGGAAGACGAATTGTTTGTTTGGGGGCTGCCCCGCTTTGCTAATGAAGGGGTTGCTAGGGCTTGAAGGCTTGGAATGCTAGAACGGGGGTGTTGTGGTAGTTGCACTGAGTGCTTTATACTTTTGTTGGGATTCAAGGGCATTGGAATTGAGAGATACAGAAGTATTGGGATATTGGGATTCAAGGATGCGAGAGTATTGGGATATTGGGACTGAGGAATACAGAAGTATCGGGAACTGAGGTAGGTTAAAGGAAGGTAATATGGAACATCTGATTTCAAAAGCTTGTCAAAAGTAGGGGAATTTGCTTTTTTTTTTAATACAACAGACATGTGGGCCGAAGGAACTAATGCATTATCATATTTACATACTGCCCTCCTTAGTTAAACTGTCCTATCTAGCATTTTTTCATTTTTTGAGATATGTTGAAATATTTGAAGTTCCACACGTCTTTTACTTTTTAAGTAAAGTTAGAAAACTCTACTTGCTTCGTAAAGATTTATAAACAGTCTAATGTATTTAACCTAACTTTTTTCCAAATGGTTAAAATAGCCTATCTAAAACAATTAAGTAATTGGTACGTTAATAATACATTACCTACCGGTATACCTATTACAAAAACATTATATTAGGCTATTACAAAAAAATGACAACATGTTTTAATTAGGATGAAGGGAAATAAGGACGGTACAAAGTAAATGATAAAACATCAGTTTTCTCGGTTGTTTCAAAATGCTAGATAGGACATTTTAACTATATAGGACAGTATAGTCAAATGCAAAAAAATTCAATTGTTTTGCAATCATAGTAAAAACAAACTGAAAAGAATGAAAATCGGCCGTTCGAGAAAAATGGGTCCTAATATGGAACACCTAGCAAAATTTGTAAAGAAAAGTAAAAAATCTTTCCTTTTTTTTAATACTAAAAATGAAGATTTAGTAGCAGATACAAATAAATAAATATACATCATCTGTGGAATTTATTGCTGCTTTCTGCATCTCCTATACCTACGTTGGGCACGTGAATAATACGTCAGTGAAAACAGCGAATAGGTACATTGGGTCTACTTTTCATTGTCATTATCAACTTTCGACAAGAAATTAAGAATTATACTAACGAGGAGAGTATTTTAGGTGTCCGCCTCCGATCATTTTGATTTTTGTATATTTTATAGAGGACCGAAAAATAAGAAATACGTGTTTTTTTTATTTTTCCCCGTTTTCATATTCGGGGGGTGAAAACTGCGTTCAAAGTTAGGATTGAAAATTCATTTTTGTGGAATATCTCAAGAACTATCAGATATAGGGGAATAGTGTCGATGGACGAATTTTGTGTCTTTGAATGCGAAATATGACTGACTCACCAGATTTTCAAAAAGTCCATTTGTTTAAATAATACATAATAACTTTGAACGCAGTTTTCATCCCCCAAATATGAAAACGGGGAAAAATAAAAAAACACGTATGTCTTATTTTTCGGTCCTCTATAACATATCCAAAAATCAAAATGATCGGAGGCGGACAACTAAAATACTCTCCTTGTAAGACGAAAGTACCTTTATGGTTGAATAATCAAGAACACTCATATTTAATGATGAATTGTATCAAAATAATACTTCGTAGCATACCTTCGCTAAAATATTTAACAGTTTGATGCACTTTTCAGAATCTTTTACACTCCACAAAGAATAAAACGTTTTCTCTTTCAATGATGAATGCCGAACTGATGCTCAATTGTCAGTATCATTGTCTATTGTGTCTAGGGATCTAAGTAGTATACACGATTGCCTGAAGAGTTCGTTATTTTTTTATCAAAAATTTTACGAAGTTCCATATTACCTGCCTTTACTCTACAGAAGTGTCTCGACACTGTCATCGAGGAATACAGAAGTACCGGGACATTGTCATTAAGTACTTGAGAATGATTAAGGCGTGGATACCACAAAGCTATCGACACTGCCCAATACGCCACACTCAAAGATTAACGTAACAATCACCTGGAACGCGTGATTAGGGTCAACGATCGCGTCGCGGACAGCTAGGGCCGGGGGTTCCAGCGAGCGACGCGACAGAGCTCGCTCGCCGTGCCGCGGTTTCGAAACGCTCTGGCCCCGAAGGTTGCCGCTTTATTCGGCGTATTTCTGATAGGCGTGCCCCCGCTGTTCGAACGGCGGTTCGAAATCGGCGTGGAAACTGGGCAACCGTGCAATGACGTATACGCCGGTAACTGGCGGCTACTGGTTTATTAGGCATGACCCTACCGCAGCACGATCGTGTCTTATACGCGTCCTCTGTAATGGCTGGTCCAGCGCCTGTGCGCGCTGCTACACGCGCGTTCCACCGCGGACAAAATGTCCACAGGATTGCCAAAATCGATCGCCGCCAGCTACAGCTAGCCGAGGCTGTCTTCAGCCACTGATCCCGAAGATCGTCAACATCCAGCCAACCATCAAGTATTACCTTCGGAATCAAGCGAATATAAAATTGAGCTTTCAGAAGAAAAGAAAATAAAGTCTAATAGGGTGAAAAGACCAGTAGCTGGACAGGGCTCAGCTGATGGACAAATCGTTGGTTAATCGTTAATATTGAAAGAACTAGAGTTTTAATCTACATTATTGCTTTTTTATTTTGTAGAAAAAACGTTTCTGGTTTCATAAAACATTAACATAGGTTAACTTATTTACTTGCAGTTATTCTTTACTTTAAATTTGTACATTTCTACGTGCAAAGCTTTTGGTTTCCTTTTAATACAACAGATATTTCTAAGAAACACCTTGATGTAAACTTCGGAATCAGCTAAACTGTCCAACTACTGGCCTTTTTACCCTACTCAATTCCTCGCACAAATATCTATTCTGCAACTCGCAATCTCGTCACTAGGGAGGCTAGAAATATATTACATACCTACAGTTCCAGCATACACGATTCTTTTTAAGAAACGAGCGACGCCCTTTCTCCGGTTTTTCACCTCCCCGCGAAGCCCAGCCCCGCGCCAGCCGTCCCCGATCACTTTCACCGAGAAAACCGCGAAGGGGCCCCGGTTTCCCCAACCAAGGAGTCGAATCACCGAGCATGTTAATCGCGCAAAAACCAGCCCCGGCTATTAGCCCTTTTCTCGGCGATTTCCGGCAACGGTACAACGGCGACGCGGCCACTTTCACCGAAATCATCCGCGACGCTCGTTACGCCGGGATTATGCGCCGCCAGGCCGCCTCGTTTCTTCCTCAGCATACTTCATTAGACCGCCACGTCCTGTTACGAATATGTTGGGCCGCATTAGTTCCGCGTACGCTTGAACCGCGATTAGAACGGGGCCTAACGGTCGCGCCGGAGGATGTGTACGGCTTGTGGAACGGATAGGTGTACCTAGCAGCAGCGGGTATCTCCGATATGCATGCTCAAACAGAGGATCGAAAAAGTGGACCGTGTTTTTCGCTCCGCGGGAGGAATTCTACGGGAGGGGGGCGAACTAGTTTCGAGGCTCTGCTGGTGATCTAGTACCGAGGGGAGGGGACTTTGATTTCTTAACTTGACGCACCTCGCGACTCAGAGATGGTGAAAATTTTTATTCAAAATAAAATTTCGAATATGGAATAAAAGTTACAGAACAATATTCGACGTTTGTTCGTTAACCCGAATTTATTTAACTTCTATTCGTTATTCGAAATTTTATTTACATAAAAATTTCGCCCGTCACCCTCAAGCGTGTAAACTGTGTAAAGTAATGACCACGCGTGACCAGCTCCCGCGAGATCCCTCCGCGCATCCGCTCCACCAGCTGTGGCAGCGCTCGCTCCTTCGTCAAGGATCAGCGATTATCCTCGAGGAAGCAGCGGGCCGATCGGCCGTCGCTTCGGAGTCGATACCCGCCGACCGGGCGAGAGTTCGCGCAAGAACGCGCCGGATATGCGGCAACTTGTGCCGGCCTCATCATGGCTCAGCGATTCGAAGACCGCGCGGCGATGCCTGGGCGAAGAAGTTCGCCTGGGCCAGCCTGAACGGAGGGAAGCTCGGCGGACGGGCGGGCGTCGTCGTTGTTCGTCGGTGTGAAGAACGAACGGGGAAGAAGTTAATGGCGGCGCGGACCGTGGCTGCCCCGGCTCGCAGGTATATCTTCATCGTGGATCGTCGGCTGGAAAGAAGTCGACCACACCTCAAACGCCGCTACGACGGTCGCGGCGGTCTGCCGCGCGCAAAAACAGCCGCGGGAGAGTGAACACCGATGGTTACCGGCCAGTTCCCCCGTCCCTTTGACGGATACGTCGGGCTCGAAGTCGTTATACCGGGTGTTCCGCAGGTGACGACGAAAGGTGGAAATTTCAGGCGGGAAGCGCGCTGAAAATGGGTTATCGAATATTGGGCTCGACGAGCACAAGAGCCCTGGAACATTGCCAGTTACTCAACATGTATTAAAGATCTTAAAGGAGAACAATTTTATGCATTTGCACACTCGTACAATCAGAAATGATGCGGTGGTATAATAGGATACCTCGGGCAATTTTTAAAATGTTAATGAACACTAAACTACCACATCAGTGAAAATGACTGGTTTTACAATTTCATTTTAAAACTCCTACTCCGTGTTACTTTTTTTTCCGCAATGATGTAATGATTTTTGCAGCGATAACTAAAGAATTAATATACTGAATTTTATTTTCTTTCATTTATTCAAAGTCAAAATAATTTTGTATCAGGGATACTTATGTTAAAATGACTGGTACTTGTCGAAGTGTGAAAGGGTCCCACTATCTGTTTACCGACACCCGAATTACCCAGTTTCCTCGTTTTGTACAACTCTTCACACGTCTTTAGAATGTTTACTGCTTATCTATTATTACATATTTTTTTAAAAATCAGTCATTTTATCTGGTTTTAGTGGAAATTGCTTCGTCTTAACTGTCGGTAGTTCTAGTGTTAAGAGGAATAAATTAGGAAATATAAAAGAGAATGTATTGAACATAAAAAGAAACACATTTAAGTGTCAAGGTAAATCTTTAGCTGTTAGTGTTATTTGCTATATGATTCAGGCTTGAAAGAGATAAGCTACAGCAAATTAAAAACAATATTAATTATCCTACTCGGTATTAAATACCCCATTAAAAAGCATTGTAAATAAATGAGATATAAAATATACCCAATAGAAATGGAGCTACTTTTCATTACCAATTAAAGTCTTCAAACTTTTACTCAAGTTTCATATCATTGAGGGTTCGCAGCTATCTGCATAACTAAGTTCCAATTCTATGATCCTTCGCCAACGAGAAATTCAATATTGTCCATTAACGATAGTAAACTTTGAACCATCCCAGACACCGAACCACCCGCGTTACTTATTGTTATTATTAAACAATTATTCCGAGGTGCCCACGAATGAAATTTCAAGGCATCACGGACCCACCGGGATTAACGAGCAGAAAACTATCCGCCGTCCAAGGGCGAAGACCAAACCCACCCTACCACTCAGAGCATCGACACCGATAGAACTTGCGAAAGAAACAATTGCAGGCCGCAGGATCAGAAAAATACCACGGCCACCGGAGCCGATTCGCGATCGATTGGAGTGGACGTCGGTTGGGAAGACAGTCGAAAGAAGACCCGTGACGCCCGGAGCAATTCCGAGGGGCGACAATTCCCATCGCGGCCAGCGTCGGCCACGGGCGAAAATTCGAGGGCGGAGGGCTTCGCGGAATTGAGATGCTTCCCAGAAGCGCCTCGATTTCGAAATATCCCTCGCGTGACCCTGTTTCGAGAAGGGTCAGCTTCTCGGGATCGATCCTACCTAGGGGCTGGTCTTGTGCGACCAATGGACGCGAGTGGCCCCCGCCGGCCGCGCCGATATCGGCCTTAATCGATCGCGAGAACGATCGATTGGGGGTGGTCGCGGGCCACGACGGAATCCGCCACGCGTTTTTAATTAAACACCCACCCACCCCCCACCCCCCTCGCTCGCCCGCCGCCCGTCGAAACGCGGGTGGTCGCCGCCCGAGAGGCGGAGGAGCGCGCGTCCGTTGCCTGGAGGAGAATTGGCCGCGCGCGGAAACGGACGCGAGAGGAGCTGGAGGACGTTGCCGGTCGCGGAGGAAACAAACTGCCGGGGCTCGGCTGTTAGGGAACCCCTTCGCTCCAGAGAGCCGCCGTTTATCGACGAAGCACGGAAACGTCCTCGCTCCGATAAGGAGAGCCCGCGAAGAAGCGGGGGAAGCCTGATGGGAGGGGAAAACGGCCGGGGGGGGGGAGGGGGGGGGGTGGACAGGAAGACGGTCACGTTCTTCCTCGAGACTGGTTCCTTTCCACTGGTCTGAAAGCCACGGGGGAAAGAACGGGAGCCTCGATAATCGATCGAACGGGGACGCGGTCCGAGCGAGGATCGGTGTCGCGATCGCGTACACCGTAGGATGAAAACGACCGCTGGCTGGTAATCTGTACGTCGGCCCCTACCATCGCTGGAACTCGCGGAGAGAAATGGATGGTTGTAGAGATTACTCGCGCAGGATACTGTGTCGCGGTGCTTGTAACGGAGGGGTGGGGGAGAAGAAAGAAAGTAGAGACGGTTATTGAAGCATGTCGCTTATCACTCGAGGCTGGAACGGCCCGCTATTACGCGCGCGTGGTTTCACTCTTTTCTATTAACCCTTCGTTGACATTCTGGGTGTGAGCCACCCATAAGCTGATTTTGACGGGCTGTACCTTGTATATGCAAAATAAATTCCCGTTTCCCAAAACCAACTTACAAACTATTTTTTTTTCTGAAAATATTATATCTGAGCAATAACTCTGTAGATTTTTAGCTTCTAATGTTTAAATTTCTAAAAGTTACAGTTGTTTGAAGATTTTTTTCGTGTTTTCTCGACATATGGTAATCTAGATTTTTTTTACAAGAACACTCATGAAATTTCAATAAAAAAAACTATTGGAATACATTCTACAGACCATGAAATTGATCCATGGTTTTTTTTCCTAACGATTGGATTCTTCAGATCAGAATGGCAGTTGTTCAAAAGTTGTTTTGGGGTGTGAGCCACCCAGGTGTGTTAAAGTTGATCGGAAAATGAGGTGTGTCAACGAAGGGTTAAATTCTCCAATGCTCGCGGAGGTGTCGCATCGAATACTGGTCGCAGCCAGGATTTTCTGAGTTTATAATTCTCCCTGCACCTACACTTCAGCAGGCCCGGTGGACTGTATGAGGTGAGGTGGGGGGGGGGGGGGGGGGGGGAGGTCAGAGTGTTCCCGAGCGATCAGTTGGATTTGGAGCCGCGATATCTGAACGACGGTGGCTCGGCGGAGCGCGGAGATTTCCGTGGAACGGCTGAAAACGAAGCCAGCCATCGTCGGCGAGCGGGTCGTTACTTCGTTTTCGTTTCAGTTAGCCGGGCACGATCGTCGGGCACGAAAGGAGCGAAACCTCGAAGCTCGACCCTGCTCCGGAGAGAGCTGGCGACGAGCCTCGTGGCGCAAAAGCGAAACGGAAGAGAAGGAAAAGACAGAGGAAGAGAGAGAGAGAGAGAGAGAGAGAGCGAGAGAGCGAGGGAGACGGCGGTTATAGCTGGCCGCTTCCTCGGTGAGCGTGGTTCTCTCCTCGTGACCGGAAGCGGCAGGTCGAGCCCGGAACACGCCGATCTCGCCGATTCCCTCTTAACGGTATATATCGCTGCGATCGATCGTGGGGATCGATCCTGCGGTGTACGTGCTCTCCCCGGCGCGTTCCACGCTCCACAAACCTCTCTCTACCCATATCTCTCTCTCCCTTTCTCTCTCTCCCCCGTGATCCCACCAATACATGCACACGGTCGGACCGGCCAGGAACCCAGAGATGCATCGGAGACGCGCTATCTTTACGCGTGTCGCGCTGCGCGAACACGGTCACGACAGGGAGCAGGGGATAGCCGGGGGGGGGGGGGGGCAGATGGATAGAGGAGGACGAGGGAGGCCGAAGAGAAGGGCCAAGGCAAGAGGAACGGGGGAGGATACCGAAGGGTAGAGCGCAGAGGCGTGCAGGAAGATCGTGGCGCAAGAGAGGGGTCCAGAGAAGAACGGGAGAAGCGAAGATCGAGACCCAAGAGGGTAGGACGTAGCGCTAGCGGCCTGGAGAAGTGGGAGTTTAGAGGGGGGGGGGGGGTGGACGAAGGGTGAGGGGGAGGGGTGGGTGGGTGGGTTGGGTGAGGCGAGGCGCAACGGTGGTGCTTCGCACGCACGCACACACCGATAGGGATTTACGAGCGGTTTCGGGCAATCGCGAATAGAGATTAGGCCGGTAATTAACTATGGATCTGGTCGGCGGGCGAGTTCGCGAGCAGCCAAGCACACAGGAGAGAGCCGTGGAGTAGAGAGCCACCCACCCGCCTCAACCCATCTGCCCCCTCTGACCCCCCCCCCTCACCCTCCCCCAGCCGCTCTCCACCCCACTCCCTCCCCCCCCCCCCCCCTATATACATAAGTGACCCCGGTTCGCGGAAGCCGTGCCGTGCTACACCGACGTCCACGCTACCCGCGCCACCGACAGAGACCGATATACGGGCGTTCGTGGCGTTGCAGAGAAGGAGGGACGGTGGCTTCGCGATCCTAACCCCCTTGGTTACATGGGGCCAACGCTATGTACCCAGCGACGAACGGAACGGAACGGACGGACGGACAGACCGTCGGACCAGCGGACGGACGGATGGACGGGACCGAGCGTCGTGTGTTCCGCGAGCGTAGTATATAATACATAAAGCCGCTGCGCGGTACCCCGCCGCCCCGAAAGCCCCCTCCCGCCACCGCCCCTCGCCCCTTAACACCCACCCACGATCCTCCGCGATGTATATAACATGCCCGCGCGCGAGCGGCACGGTTGCCCGTCGATGTACACACACACACACACACACACACACACACACACACACACACACACACACACACACACACACACACACACACACACACACACACACACACACACACACACCCGGCGCCCCCATGTGCCGGCCCTCGGGTGCGCGGTATGGGTACATGGGGCGATCTCGCGTGTACGAGCCGCCTATGTACCGATCCCCCGCGATCTATATACCTACGGCGTACACACGAGGCCGGGGTGTAGCTACGTGGGATCGTGTGTGGGCTACCGTGGGCCTGCGGCGCGAGCGATGGATTATTCGCTAAATTATTTAAGGACCCGAAGATGTCGCGTTTAGCGGGAACGCTTCTTTCGTCTCGCGGCGATGGATTCAATCCGAGGTGGTATTTTTCTAACGTCGCCCGCGTCCTTCGGAACCTCCCCGAGTACAACACCGTTACAATCACCATCCCCCCCCCCGTAATTGTTCGCCGAAACGCCGTCATTGAAATCTCTGCCGCTGCCGGCTACCTCCCGCCGCCTCGATACCCGCGACGGTTTAATATTGTAATATCGAAACAGCCGCGGCTGGCCGCGTGTACGCGCGACACGTAGGCGACACACGTACACAGCCACGGGGCTCGGCCGGGGAACACGCGCACCCTCGCGAGGATCTGGGAAGTATGTACCCGTCGCTCTCTACCTATATCCCGACCCCCCCCCCCCCGCCCCCCCAACTTCCCTCCCCGCGCGTCCCTGTCTCTACCCGGTCAGATCGTGTACATTATGTACAGGCGGGCTATGTACAAGCTCGGTGGATGGTACATAGGGAGAGGAGCGCCCCAAAAGGCAGACGTGCCTGGCATCGACGAGGCCAGAGGCGCACCGCCGCCTCGATCTCCGTATCTCGGTAGATCGACGCCTAATGCCGCGGACACGGCGCGGGCGAGCGAGCAGAGAGATGCGGAGGAGAGATGCTGCGGCTGTTCGGGGCTGAGTAGAAGCCAAGGGGGGAGAAAGAGAGAGAGAGAGAGAGAGAGAGAGAGAGAGAGAGAGAGAGAGAGAGAGAGAGAGAGAGAGACGGGGGAGGGCTTATATGGGGGCCAGCCGCGGGAATATCCTTCGTCGTTCTGCGAATTAATCGCGCGACCCTCCGCCTCGGCCACCTCCCATCCCCCCCCTCCCCCCTTCCTCCCCTGCCCAACCCCCCCGGCCTCCCCTTCGCCCGCGCCACGACCTTTCCATCAACCTTCTATCCTCTTTGTGCGCCGCGCCACGAATACCGACGATCGTGATTCGTCCTTACTACGTCGCCCGTCGGCGACGACCACCACGAGGGAGATTCTCATACCCCCGCGCCGGCAACTTTGCCTCGGGATCGGCGTTTTCCGCCAAGAAATTCGCCTCCGCCTGGAATTTACACTGGGGACCCCTGCTGCTGGCTATCTCCTCCCGCCCGTCTGCGTTACCGCGCCGGCGAGTTTTTTTTTTTATATGCAGCCAGAGGGTAGGTCGGACGATGATACTGAATTAGAGCGGTGTTCCTCGAGCGTCCCGCATAACTGGCGGTTTAATTAACCGCCGGCCGTGATCGATTCGAATTACCGCGCTGCGCTGTGGAATCGGGGAATTCTCTCGATCGTTTGTATGCTCCATGGCTCGGCGGAGATGTGACAAGAGGGAGGGCGAAGCGCCAGCGAATCCCTCGCGAAACGTTTCAATTTTTCCGTGTTTCCCTAGTTCGCGGGGCTGTTACCGCCGCAACTTCGGCCCTTGAAAGTTTCAGAACAGCCGTAGAGCGGGGCTCCCATTGTCGCGCTAAGAAATGGATCCGCGGCGGTGCACGTTGTTTCGAGAGCTCGCTGGAAACTTGCCCCGTACTCGTTCATTCATGAGCTCTCTTTCCCTCCCACCCTCCCTACCTCCCCAAACCCCCGCCTCTCCCACGGGCGCCGCGCGCGCGTGCCCGCGCTCGATTCGCGGAAACTTCGCCGGAAGTTTCCACGGATGCTGGATTATCCGCACGATTGATCCCCTTCGAATAAACGCGCCGCGCTTATGCAAACCCCGCGCGGATCACCACTTTTGACGTTTGCTGGGTGAACGATGGCTCGCGTGGGCTTTCACGTGGGATGATATTAGAAAATCATGGGGGGTGTTTCTATTGGGAATGAAGTGGAAGAACAGTGTTTCGCCACCTTTTTTTTTAGTCGCGAAATTTAATCAGGTGAAGAAAACACGTTGGAAATATTAGTGAAAATTTCAGAATATAATTCTAACTTAATGATACGTAATTGTCTTATTTAGTCGTGCTTGCATCTGGGCAACCAGCTTCTTCTTTATATTATTAACACATTAAAAGCCGGTCTTTCCCGCTTGAGATGCGTTAATAAAAAATGGCAATGTGACCATTTTAAGTGCTAAAAATCGTCAACTAAAAATAACCGAGACGGCCCCCTAGAACACATTTCCCGACCCACTTGGTTCTTACAAGATTCTTGCAGCTCTACTTGTTAAGTAATTACTAAATAGTCCACCGGTTCTCTTTGGACTTTTAAAGTGTATAGGGGAGAGTAAGGTAAAGCGGAACGCGTGGGTAAAACGGAACATGAATGTTTCTCTTAGATGAGAGCTGCGAATGGGTTGGTGACATGGGACCAAACGGTCCTCACAGCATTTCGGGACACACCATAGACCCGTGCGCACGTTACTTTTCGATAAACAGTGTTGTAACCATTTCCGGTATCGAGATTTCGATATCGTGTTGTAGTTTCGACTACATTTCTTCACTTGGATTTAAAAATTTATAACGGCAAGAACACCGCTGGATTCTATAGTCCTTACGCTACATATTGACGTTTTACCCAGTTCTTTACCTCACGCTGAAGTGTAAATATTAAATGTTTACTAAGTTACTAAAATGTGGAACATTTCAGCGTCGGGTAAAATGGAACACCAATTTGAAGCCACTTCCACCAATCCAATTGTCTTGAAACTTTGCAAACGTTCGTAGTTATGATGACAATACAAAATTATAAAAAAAAAACAAAGTTAAGCGTTCCATTTTACCCTACTCTCCCCTATTTAGATGACTAGACTATACTGACTGTGAAATTGATCAAATTGCTCCTAATATAGAATAATTAGAGTTTGAAGCCCACCCACCAATTATAATAGGATAAACCCCTATTCTTAAAACTCTTAATAAATACAAAATACCAATTTTTATTGAATATAAATTAGAAAAAAATGGATAAATTAATCATACTGATATTGATAATAATAAAATCAACACTTTCCCGCACCCCTTGCTTCAATGAAATCGAAGAGTATACCAAGATGGTGAATGCTCGAAGAGAAGTCTCACCCAGATTATAAAAGCAACGAGGTCCAAGAGGAATGCTAAAATTCGGCAGCTGCCGAGCCTCGAGCTAAGAGCTGTAAAGTAGATTCGCGTTACGACTAATAAAGTAGGTGATGACTTCACTATGAATTCCTAATGCCTGATAACCCCGTGAGATCGAGGCATTCAGTGGGTCAGTATTCAGATTCGAAGCAAACACGATACCGGCCAAGGAAAGTGGCAAACGGTGACGTGATACGATCGTCGTGTGATTAACGATGAATAGGCGAGAGAAGAGCCCTCTTCTCTTCCTCATCTTTCCTGCGGTATTCGAGCGTTTGGCCGGCGCGCGGTATGATTGAAAACTTTCGAGCGGGAGGAAAGTTCCGACGCGTTGCAGCGTTATAAATCGATGAGTAACACGTTATCGGGAAGTTGGTCGCTTAACTGTGGCTCCTTCTTTGAGTTCTACTTGTTGAAGGAGCACGGAGAGGAAAGTGATATGAATCGTCGGATTGCCGTGCTGGCTGGGAAAACTTTAAATCTACCATCCCCTTTAGCGGGCGGGACGGGCTTTAATAAAGATCGTTGTACAGGGTGCTTCAGCCGCGCGTTTTCACTGCTCGAGGGGGTGAATCGAAACAGAGATACAAGCCAAGGATGTGTCTGAATTGTGAGGCGGGATGAAAGCGAGATTCACTTTCCCTCTTTCTCTAATTTAAATCCATCCGGGCTAACGTTCCGGCAGATAACTGAACCTTTCTTTGCCGCCGTGTCGAGTGTTTTTATCGAAAGCGAATGTGCGTTTAATGTTTTCTGAAATACATAACAGTCTGTTCGATTTAAACGCACTTGTGCGTGTGGACTTAATTGGGCCCAAGCAGAAAGCTACCAACTCTCAATGATCTGAAACTGACTGAATTTAGTTTAAAGATTTTACTATTATTAATTTATACTTTTATATTTTGTAAGTTTACAATTATATATTTTAATTTTTAACGAAAATTAGCTTCATTTCTATTGGGTGTATTTTATTTCTTGTTATTGTTTTATAACCTTTTTAATGGGATATTTAGTAGTGAGTAGTGTAATTAATATTATTCTTAATTTTCTGTAGCTTTTGTATTTTAAGTTTAAATTAGAACTATGGCTTGGTAGTTTTAATAATTATATAATGTCAGATTGTTCCATGGCTAGGTAGTTATTCGTAAAATAAAGATTACATAATTATGTGGATCTGTACTGCGTTTAACTAATTTTTTCTTTCATTTTGAGAGTTGGTAGCTTTCTGCATAACTAGGCCGAATTGAGGGGCCCTGTGGAAAACAGGCACATGCCCAACTGTTTATGATTTCAAAGGGCCATTTGAAATTTCATAAAAGTTATTTTCGCAGGAAATGCGCTACGAAATTCTACTTAATGCACTAGGCCCAATTGAGCCAGCATTTAATAGCGGCCATGAACTCGAACGAAGCGCAAAAGTTGGCTGTTGCAGCAATTAAGAAGCTCGTTAACAGAGAGCAGCGTGAAAGTATCCGAAAGCACGGCGAGAAGTTTGGGGAAGAGGTGGCCCAGTCTCGCCCAACAATAACAACTGCCAGCGCTGGGCGACCCAATTTTTTCGCGTGCCCGCAGACTCCTACTGTTCAAAGCTCCCGCAGCATACGTCGAGCATCCACTTTAATCTATTACGACTCCGGAGCCGCTAGTACACACGATCCTCCCCCCCCCCCCCCTCATTCATGCAACATCCTTTATTCCCATAATGATCCAGGCCCTCGAGCATTGACACATAAACTTGAAACGCAGCCGCGATGCATCCCATTGTCGGCCGCCCCGTTTACGAGCGCGGAATCGTTTCATTCATTCGCGCCCTCGGAGATTTAATGCCGCGCCGTTCGCGTAAAGTGCGTTAAGTTGCGAGATTGATGAATCTGACACCTGTGGTAACATTGGTAAATTGGTAACATTGTGCGCAGGCAGAGTGGTTTATATGTGAGGTAAACTTATTTTTTATTGGTGCTATAGTAAGATTTTGGAGGGAGAAACCAACCCTTAAAAGAAATCAGAATTTTCTTTTTCGTGGAATATCTCGAGAACGTTGAGAGATATTGGAAAGAAATTTAAACAAAAGTGACGTCTTTTTTTTATATCTACAAAACTACGTAAAGATAATTATTGAAACATTCATACTTTTCAAGTTACCCCCACCACGAATAATTAATTCGAGAATTATTTTTACGCAATTTCGTAGATATAATAATAAAACGCAAGTTTTGTTTAAACTTCTTTTCGATATCTCTCACCGTTCTCCAGATATTTCACGGAAAAGAGAATTCCGTATTTCTTTTAAGGTATTTAAAATGAAGCGTTTCTGTTTCAATTCATTACAAAGGAACCGGCTGAAACTGAGACTTGTTCTTTGTTTAGTAATATCATAAGCTTTAAAAACATGTTTGTTTAGTACAAAATAAGCGTTATATAAATTCTTATTCATTATGAAAAGTAAATAAAACCCCATTCATGAGGTTTTAACATCCCCCAAGCCCCAAAATATGAGGTTTTAGTTAATTTTCATAAAGAATAAGAGCCCCGAAACTACACATTTTGTGAGTATGCTCGAATTTGATTTGAATCGATTGGAACCTCTGTTTATGAGTTATCACTGCAAAACGAAAGAAACATTTTTAAAAAGCCTCTTTAATGATCCACCTATAGCGTTTATGAGGTTAATAAACTTCATATCAAAGAACAAGTCTCTTTCATTGTAATTAATTGAAACACAAATGCTCCATTTTAGACAGGAACGACTGCCTAGTACCCTCAAGGGGTGATTTCGCCCCCAAAACCGTACTATGCGACCAGAAAAAAGTAGGTTTGTCCTAATATCAACAACACAAAGTTGCATAATTTTCTGAATTTCCTTGTTGCCTAACTTCGCTTGTCAGCTTACTTTATCAAATTACCACCCCCCTATCATTTAAACCCCCGTGATATCGCTCTGTCGCTACGTAGCCTCTATCGTCGACCGGTTCCTAGCGCTCCGAATACTCCGATCGTTAGTAGTTTTTCGCGACGGGGCCCAGGCCTCTCGCCGTTAAGCCCGACATCTCGAAGCAACAATTTAATCAACGTACCAATTTCATCAACCCTTGGGCGATATCGCGGTCGAGGACTACAGGAATGCCACATACGTGGCGCGAGGCGGAAGGGGTTGAACATACGGGAGGTGGAGGGGGGTTGGCCGGCACGGGGGTCGCGCCGCAACAATTTCGTTAATGCTCGCCCACCCCCCTCGAGCCACTGCCGATTCTTTATCGCGTGCGACTGCCTATCTTCGAATATGGCAGGAAGCCTTTTGGAACGCGGTGTATATCGTCACGTCGCATCGCGGAGCGCATATACATGCACATAGGACGGGGGGAGGCGGGGCCGGCGTGTACAACCCTGCTCGTTCCGCCCCAATACCGACACTCGATGTATAACACGTACGTGTGTGTGTGTGTGTGAACACAGCGACACCGACGACGACGTCAGCCTCGCCGATAGGAAGTTTCGAAAGACGGTGCGCGCGCCCATTATCATCGCTCCCGCGCCCATTATGATCGCCGTCCGCGACCAATCCAGATTTTCGCCGCTCCACCGTGCCGCGCTATCGGGCTACTTTTTGCCGGGCCAGAAATCCGGGGAACGTACCAAGCGGCCGAGCAATCTGGCCAGGGGAGCGCTTGGGAATCGCTCGCCTGATCGACGACGATGGATTTCCTGCTCCGAGTAGGTATCGATGGGCGACGCTTTAAGATCGAGTATTCCACGGCGAAGCTGAAGGTGGAAGTATTAACTTGCTTAGGTGACTTGCACCCTGTGGCGCTCAAAGTTCCACCAAATTAGACGAATTGTTTTTTTACCATAGGTATGTAGGGTAGATGCACCATTTCTGGCCACTTTAAGGATTTCAGTGACTTTCATCGTAATTATCTTTAATATTGTACTTCAAATCAGGAAACTAAAAGCTTTATTTAATTTTTCATTATATTTACTATTAATATCTAAGTTACCATTAACTAGAGAAATCGTTAAAGAATTAAGAAAATTAAAAATATAAGAAATCCATTTTTCACCGTTTGTGGCCACTTACTACTTTTTGCGTAAACAATAAATGTTAACTTATATTTCTGGTGGTATACTAAACAAAATATTTACGGTTGGAAATTCTACACATAATTATGTGTCTGCAATCAATTTCGAGCTAAAAAACTCGATGATTATGCACATGGCCAAAAACGGTACAATGGCCACAAACGGTACATCTACCCTAGGTACTATGAGGTTGAAAATTATTTCTAGACTTCTTATGTTCGGGGGATGTATTAATGATTGGATTGTATTAATATTGTACGGGAATATTAAAAAGTGGCAGAGTTCTGTGTTGCCCCGCGAAAACGGATAATTTAAAAAAAAAACACCTACACATCAGACGACTGTAGGGCACCGTCATATATATTTATATATTGTCCAAACAAATTTTTTTTATAGTTTACTAGTTTTACTACACGACTTCGCCCGAAATTTAGATTCTGATTTTATAAAAAAAAATTTATGTAGTTTTTTTGGTGAAAATAATCACATTCACCTGGATTAGTCAGGCATAATGAGCTGTGGCACATTTCGTGATCCCAGAGTTTATCGTTGAAAAGTTTTTAGGCGACAGTCAAACCTACAAACATATATAAGTTTCCTGCTTTATACATATATTAATTAATTAAGATGGTATTAATAAACATTACCGAAAAGTACTAGTCTTAGGAATTAATTCGCAAAAATATACTTGACCCTCGAGCGATTCGACTGCCTATTTACTTAGTCCCCTCAAGGGTATGTAGTTCGGAACAGATGGAGTGCGGTGTTGAAGAAGAAAGGTGCGAGTGTCTATTAAAGTAGGATGACGATAGGAAATGTACTTTGGGCATCGGTTCATTGTGCGTTTATGACCTCGAACGACTCTGCGTAACAGGTCATAAAGCTTCTTAAAAGCGGCGGTTACGCGAGATGGGAAAGATATGGCGCTTTAAAAAACAGGGGAAACGATTCTGACCCTGAAAGCCTGCTCAACAATCGTTGCCGTTCTCCCGGCGAGTAAACGTTCCCGTGTCGCCAATCCATTAACGCGAGGTTACTTTGCAAGCAATAATTACTGGAACGCGAGATCGACGACTGGAAAACAAGGTCAAGAAGGCCAGACATATTTATAGACTTCCCCTATTGTTTTCGTGGCCCAAATCCACGGCAACCCTTCGCGGCGAGGGGGAGAGGGTTAAGTTCACCGGGGATCGTTGGAAAATATTTCGAGATACCGCGGCAAGGTGCGTCGCGGTGGCAAACAGCGAGCATTCGTGTCAATTAATTAGAGTCGCTTACCAGTAATCGCGCGCAGAGGATGGCTCTGCGAATGCCGTACGAAAAGGAGACTAATTGGGACAAGATCGATGGCTGCAGTTTAAGATTAATTGCGCGTGACTCGCGCGATAGCCGTTTTAACGGCGCACGTACGCGCGCCGGTGCCGGGGAGTGATTGCACGCGCGCAGAACGGAAACGGCGGTCGCTCGACTTTTACAGCAATAACAGGTGCGAGGTGGGAGCCGCGCAATTAAGGCTCGCGAGCATTCGGCGTATGTCGCTCGCGGAGAGAGAGAGAGAGAGAGGGAGCGAGGCGGAGGGGAAACCGAGGGGAAGCCTTTTCGCGAGTCTGTTCTCGGTAAACAAATTATCATCCCCCCTCCCCGAAGTTTCGTGAATCACGGCTGTGAGGTGGGGTGCGTCGGGACGGGGCATTAATAAGTTTGAACGTTTCCGCGGGAAAACACTGGACGCGTTTTCATGTGCACACAACCCGCTGGAAGCCAGAGGAACGCGAGCCGCGCGCGGCCACCGTCGAGGACTCCGAATGCCGGGACTTCTCGAGTTTCTAATGAGCACGTAAACCACGGGGAGCGGCTCGGGACCGTTCTTTCCCATCCCCGGGAACGCTCCGGCCCCCTATCAACCCCGAATCGCCGAAATACCGTGACCCCAAATAGTTGATCCCGCGGAAACTTTGGACCGCGCTCGGCGACCGAGCCGAAGATTTCGGTGCGGAGCCTGTGGGCTGCGTTCCTGCAACTGCGGGGATTTCAGCGGTAGGGAATTAGCTGGGTGCCGTTTTTACGGCGCGGAATGACGGAAGAACGTATGTGGATGAGGGAACTGCGAGCTGCGATGGATCTAGAGAAATCGAACAGTGTCTCGACGGCAACGAAGAGGTGTTTCCTAACAAATGAATCCATATTCCCCAGTTCAGGATTCACGTCGGATCGGTACTGAGGATCGGGATCGATCGACCAATTGATACGCGGCTGTTGAAAGGTCCTACGAGGAGCAAGTACGTATATGCAGGGAATGGAACAGAGAGGAGGGAAAAGCGAGGAGGAGGCTATAGAACGCGGGAAAGGATTGTCCGCGGACGTTCTCATATAAAATGCAAGAGCCGAGGCGCGCTCCGGCGAATGTATTCGCGAGCGAGCAAGGGAGCAGGTCTGCCGAGCGAAAGGTACCTTCATTTCGCCCTCCTAGGAGGAAAGCTTTGCCGCCAAAAACCACACCCACGTGCGCGTTCACGTTCACCAACACAGCCAGCGTGCGTGCTGGCTGGCTCCTGAAAAATTTCGCAGCCCTACCTTCCCTTCCGTCCTTCCCTCGTTTCGCCCGCCGTCGTCGTCGTCGACGCCGTCGTCGTCGTCGTCCCTCGATAACCCGGGTTAAAGCCATTTCCCAGCTAGTGCTTGCCCAGCGCCCGTGGTCTCTCATATACGCGCTATATATCCCAGCAGAGCGCGGTTCTCTCTGGGACACGGTTACGAAGCGGGCCGGGGCTACCAGGCAGGCAGGCAGTCAGCCAGGCAGGCAGACAGGCAGGCAGGCAGGCAGAGGCAGGCAGCAGGCAGGCAGGCAGGCAACACGGGACTTTTGGGACGCGTTGTACATGGGTCGCGTCGCATCGTAGGTTCGCGATGGGTTGGATACATAAGGGGGAGGATAGGGGGAGCCTCTTTATGTAGCACATAGACGTTGCCTGGCGTTCGTTCGTTGCCGCTCGCTCGGCGTGTGACGCTCAAATTACCTCCGTCCTCCCTGCTTCGTCTCCCCCCCCCCTGTCCCCCCCCCCCTTTTCCTCTTCACTTCGCCGCACCACGCCACTCCTCGCTTGGTCTCTACTCGCAGAGAGCCGCAGTCGCCCGCTGGTGTGCGGCTCACCCTCCTCCTCTTCCTCCTCTTCCTCCTCGTCCACCTCATCCACCTCATCCTCCAACGCCACCGCCACCTCCTCCTCGTCCTCCTCTACCACCCTGCTTCGCCATATACCGGGCTCTCCCTCGCGCCAACCTCCGCCTTCTCCCCTCTGTCCAACGTCCTACCGCGCGCTTCTCCCCCGATCACCGTCGACGTTCGTTCCTCCACCTCCTCCCACCACCCCCCACCCCCCTTTGCCCCCTTGCTGTGCTCCTCATCCTCCTCCACGATCCGGCCGCGCCGTTCCTCTCTGCTATCCGCCGAGCCGCGCGCGCGGTTGCTCTCGCGCTGGTTCGCTCTCTCTGGCCACCGTTGTGCTCTCGCTCTGCGTGTTGCGCGCCCAGCCGCACGACCCACGGACGACGGACACCGCTCTCTCTGTGCCACCCTGCACGACACACACGCTGTACACGCGGACGTGGACGCGGACGAGGAGAGAATCCCGGCGAGAGAAGCACAGAGGGAGAGGGAGAGGGAGAGAGAGAGAGAGAGAGAGAGAGTGAGAGAGAGAGAGGTAGAAGCAGCGGCTATAACGCCGCGCGCTAGAGAGCCGTGCGGCTCTCTGAAACGCGGCCAGCGCGGCAGACAGGCACCGCGGGTCACCGCCTTCCCTCGTCGTCGTCCACCGTTCTCCTTTCCTCCCCGAACCCCGCCACCCCCTTATCATTCTCTTTCCCTCCGGTCTTCTGTCTTCGCCTTTCCCCAGCTTGTCCGGCTCTTTCTTCCTCGACGCCCGTTTCTCTCCTGACGAAGCCGCCGGAGCGAACGAAAGACGCGGACAGAACGGACGAAGCGGAGAGACAGAGAGACAAAGCGGGAGAGAGAGAGAGAGAGAGAAGCGTCGATGCTTCCGGCTTTGTCTTTCGCTGTCAGCCACCCGAGAGTCACACGGCCCTCTGGACTCGGGGTCCTCCTGCGCGGCGAACGTTGCTCCCCTTTCTCCTGCGCCAGCCCCTTTGTTATTAGTCCGCCGTGTACCACCCTAAATTCACTCGCGCTGCAAACGGACAAATTTCGCGGGGCAAAGAGGGGGACGAGAGGGTGGAGAGCAGAGGGACGTAGGGGGAAGGGGGGGGGGGGGAGAGAGGCGACAGAGAGGCCGAGGGAGTGAAACGTGCGCGAGAAAACAGCGGAACAGCGAGGGGTCGCCGTGGCTGGGGGCCGGACGCTCGACTGCGGAGGGTGCGCGTGTCCTTCCCTCGGCTTTCTTCTCTATTTTTCCTTGCCCCGTGTTCCCGTAATTTACCGCTGTCTTGGGGGATGGGGAGGGGGGAGGACGGGGGGGGGTACGTTCGTTACGTAATTACGAGCAGCGGCCGCCTCGTCCGCCCCGTAAATGGTTTATAAGGGAAAGCCGTGGGCGGCGATCGACGACGCTCGCGAGCAACGCGACGTGGCCTCGCGTATATACGTTTACCCGCGTATATACTTACGCAGCGGCACGAACCGTGTACGAATTAGGGATTCCCCGATCCAACCCCCCTCTGACCTGTATCTCAGTAGGGTGGATTTCTCTCAGAGCAAGCTAGTCAATTTTATCTCGCGATCGAAAGCTCGAGAAGAAAGCGATACGTTTCGGCATTGCCGCGACAAGGTGTATCGTCCCGATCCACGTATTTGGAGTACTGTTGCACGGGCTTGAAACGGCAGGTAACGATCGCTCTCCGTTCCCGCCGTCGGCTAGAAATTTCCGTGGCGTCGTAGCACGGTGACGCTCGCACGCGTCGCGTCGATCTTTAAATAATTCCGCGCGTCCGTCTTCGAAAACCCGAGGGCACCGGAGGAGGGGAGGGAGCGGTCTGCCATCGGCGCCGAGAGAGAGAGATTCGCGAGCGAAGTCCGTGGAAAGGTGGAGCGCGAGAAGAAAGGAAGAAAGGAAGGAAGGAAGGAAGGAAAGGGTGGAGGAACAATAAAATGGGAAGAAGGCGAACGACGCTCGCTACCCGCGCCCTCCCTTCCTGCCGTTCGTTCGTCGTCGCCTACTACCTGCGTTTACGAGTGTGCCCGTCGTATAATTGCGCCCGCGGTGGTGCATATTCGCGCACACGGACGAGCGAGTCTTTTTTTGTTCCCCCCCCCCCCCCCCCCCCCCCCGCGTGGGCTTTTGTGCAGCGAGAAAGCGGCAAGGGAAGGACAGGAAGACAGAAGGGAGTCGAGAAAGTAAATCGAGCGGATATATCGCGCGGCGCTAGAGCCGCCTGCCTCCCCCTCCCGCGCCCCTACTCCGCCCGACCCCAACACCCCCTCCCCGATTCCCCCCCCTCAGTCGCCGCGCGACCAAGTACTATTTTCTTCGCCCGAGCCACGAACGCGAGCGCGAACCGAACCGATTGATCGTTTTCGCGAAGGCCGGTATCTTGGCTAGCGCTACTCCATTGTCATGCCCGTGTTCTCAACTTGTATCCCTGACCGCGGCCGCTCCCTGTGCTCGCCCCTTAATCGGCACCTTGTTTGCGACGGAATACCAATTCCGTCTCCCAGTCGCGCCGTCCCGTTAATTACATTCGCGAAACACATTGGAGCTTGCGCTCCGATACGCTTCAACCGTCTCTCTCCCTCTGTCTCTCCCGTCGTTGTTCTTTTTCCGAAATTAAGGAATAAGAGAGAAGGGGAATTTACGCCGACATTTTCATCATTAGCGTCGATAATTTTCCCATGGCTTTACTGGGATGGTAATTAAACGTTGCGCGCGGCCCGCCGTTCTTTTAATACCTCGGTCATTACGAAATAATTTCAAGGGGATATATTGGCGCGCGTTAGGGTGTCTTTCTCTCTCTCTCTCTCTCTCTCTCTCTCTTTCTCTCTCACTCGCTCCTCCCCACGCTCTATCCCTCTCTCGTGGGAAGTCTCGGACCACGAACACCAAGGAATCGATCGATCGATTCCGTGGCTGCTATCCCGGATAATAGCCAGCGCGCGGCACGGCCGACAAGCGAAAAGCGGAACAACCTAAATACCACGAAATGCGCGACCAAAGTATCCAGGGGACAAAAATTTATTCGCGGCGAAACAAGGACGATTGGCTCGACCATGACATTGGCAGCATTGACTTATGATTATTATGAAAATATTCGTACACTATTTACTTCTCGTCATTGAAATAGGGTTCTCCCAAATTTACCTTCGCCAACACGAATTTCAATTTGCTTTTCAAGAAGCCTCGCCTACTATATTCTCATATACGTAAGTAACAGAATTTATCTTGTCGCGAGATAAACAATACGGAAGTAAATTAAGAATGCGCCGTGAGGATGGTATCCGTATGAATTACCTGATGCCGAATCGCCGTCTATCGCGTCCAGCCGCTCGTCCAAACGCCGCGTCCTCCAACAGGATCCTCGTCCATAAATGGGTTAATAACGCAGAACCACGGGCGGAGGAATTTATTTGGGTCAGCGTGTGCGCGCGGTGTGTGGACGGTGTCGCGTGTGTGTTACGCGGAGCGTCTTTTAATCGGGCATGCGGCTTAACAGCTGTAACAGATTTTGAGCAGGGTATTGTTTATCTCGTTACGAATACGTTGAACGCGCGAAGAAGCACCATTACCCACGGGACAATGAACGCGTACCTGCCTCTCTGTGTATCTCTCCACGGCTTCCCTCCCCCCAACCTTCTAGCCGAGGCGACGCTTCACGGTCCCTTCTCGCTCACTCTCTCTCCCTCTCTCTCTCCCGTTCCTCGCTCCGTTCGCCTCTCCGTTGCTCGCACTCCTCGCGCGCTCTCGCCCATTCCAGTTATGTATTACCTAATGCGAGATGCTCGGCGAAACAAGTTTATCGCTGGCTGCCGCGTGACATCCAACGGATTCCTGAATACGCTCTTCCGATCGGGCGAGAAAGAGAGGGACGACGGGGGTTAGCGAATGAATTCCGTCTGGAAATTTAAGTAACGACCAAACCGGTCGGTCGGTCGGTCGTTCGGTCCTTCGCTTATCTGTCTCTCCGGCGCGAGCCAAAAAAACGAAGGAGCGAGGAGGAGGAGGAGGAGGAAGGGTGACACCGCTGGTCACCGGCTGGCGAGGAGCGAGAGGGAAAGAGAGAGAGAGAGAGAGAGTGAGAGAGAAACGTGGACGTCAAGTCCCGCGAGATGCGGCACTGGGTTGGTCGAAGGGGCGCGAGGGGTCGGATCCCCGAAAATGCGCGATGAAATTTCCTCGCCTCAGGTCTCGCTTCCTTTTTTTCCGAGAATATCGATTTTCGAAAGTTCCCCGGAGTACGCGTGCGCGCCACTAACGAGGGGGAACGCGGCGATCCTCCGCGAGGCCTTTTTGAACGCTAACCAGGGTTCGCGTTCCAGAGGACGACGGGAGTAAACAAACTGCGGGACCAGAGACGCGCTCGCGAGAACACCCCCCCGCGCGCCCCGCCGCCCCGTAAGGAAATCGAATTCAGGGAAACACGATGACATCGCGCCTCGCCGGCCGTTGATTCCTTTGATATATCCGATACACACGGGTATCGATTACGCTTTCCACGTTCGCCCCGACCGGCTATCGCGGCCCCGAGTCTTTCCTCGCTGCCGCTGGCACGAGACCACCTCCGTCGACTTCTCCCGCCGGATGGAGGAGGAAAGAACGAGGCGCTATTTCGCTGCTCTCTCGGGGAGGGGGAGAGAAAAAACGTCGTCCAGCAGCCGGGCTATAAATCCCATTTCTCCCACCTTACACCCCCGACCCTGCTGGGCCCCGGGTGGTGGTGCGCGCTGGTTTTCGAGGCGAGCCCCGTGGCTTCCGTTCCTTGGGTTCCGCGGAGAGTGAAAATCGAGGAGAAAGAGAGTCCCTGGACCCAGGCGCCGGGGGGGGGGGGAGGGACGTTCGCGGTAAAAGGGTTCGGAAAAAGGTCGAGCACGACGAAGAAGAAGGCGGCGGAGAAACCGTGGCGAGGTCCCCGCGGATGAGGAACGAGCTGCTGGACGCGAGAAGGGGGCGGTGGGGGGGGGGAGGGCGGGCAGGGGGGAGAAGGGAGGAAGGTTCGTCCGTCGACGAGGCTCGATGCCGGATTTTTCCAGCGGGGCCACGGTAGAATGGATGTGGGTATAATGGAGGCGAGCACCGTGCCTTCGTTGCCCGATAAAAACTGCCGATGGAAAGGGGACGGACGGGGAGCAGGGGGGGGGGTGGAGGGACGGGGCGGAGGGGGAGGGGTAGAGCAGGGAGTCGCGGACGAAGGACGGATCAAGGGGGAAGAAGAGCGACGGAGAGGAGCAACGGAGAGAGCGAGAGGAGGACGGGTAGAGCCGGCCGGCGGCTGTGGATCGTTGGAAAGACTCGACGCGAGACGAGGAGGCTTCGATACGCGTTATCGAGCACGGTCGCTCGAATTAAAATTTCTTCGCTGGCCGACGATGTCCTCGAACCGCTTCCTCTCCACGCTCGCCGAGAACGCCCACAGCCGCGCCGACCGTCCGTCGAGAATTCGGAAACCGAGACCTTACTGCCGCGGCCCTCTACCCCCTCTTCTGCGGGCGATATGATGGATTGCACAGAGAACGAAATAAGATCGAAAATGGAGGTGGGTAGGGGAAGGTTTCATTAACCACGAGCGCGGGACGCGCGGTTTAATAATATCGATTTTATGACACCGCAAACAGAGTAGGCGTAATGATACGGTTAACGATATTAGGTGTAGCTTGCAGGAAGCGAGAGGAGTAACGTAACGACTTCGCCGACAGTTTAACCTCTTCCATTCGACGATCATATTTCCGCGAGTGTCCGCGAAGGATGCCGAATAATAATCGATAATAATCGCGGTATTGTTTAGCGACCAGCGAGGTTATGTTCGCGTTAGCAAACGAAAATTGCCGATATAAAACCTAACCCCAATAGCAGCAGTCCCTTACTTGTTTACCACGAAACCTTGTTACTGAAAAGCTTTCAGTAGCACGCACCTTGTAGATATGTACATAAACGTTTCTCCGGATACCGGGGTCCTTTCGCTACCTCGTTACCGTGCGCACGAACGCTAGTCAAACTAGAGGCGACTGGGGTGGGGGGGGGGGGGGGGTGCGCGGAGCCGGGTAGGAGACTCCACTTGCGAAGCGAATGCGGCGTGCGGCCAAGCTCTCGGTGTTTACATGAATGGGCAAAGTTAAAGGTCGACGGAACGGGGGGGAAAAACGAGGATCCATGTCCGGGACTGTTGATTGGCGTGCGCGATACAGTGGCGGATTCAGCGGCCAGACAAAGGCTCATCTTCGATTCCGCTCGAATATCAGTCCGGTCTGTTAGGTTTAATTTCGTTAATCAGGACGCGTCTCGATTGAACGAGCTTCGTGAGCGGAGCCGAAAGGAGAAAGGCATTCTCCGTGGCCGGTGGGTCGCGCTGCATCCGCGCCAAAACCCACGAAACGCGGCGGGAAAGAACGAAGGAAGGCCCCCGTCCGCTCGACCCCGGGTAGAGGCGAGTCGTATATAGCAGCGGCGAGGTGGGAAACTAGACCGTGACGAATCACGGTCGGCGGCGACTGCGCCGCTCTGACGTCACGTCGAAGGGCGAAACCCGTCGTCGCAAGTGTTCGTGATTGGGCATCTTTTATCTTCGTCCACCCGACACGCTCGCAATTTCGGCGTGATAGCGCAACGGGGACGAATCGAATTAATACGATCGCCACTTCCGAAGCGTGACTGCGAGCGCGTGACTCGGGGCCGGGGCGATCGCGATCGGCCCTCGATTTCTTTCGCGTCTCTTCCAGCTCGTTCTTGCCCCACCATAACCGCCTTCAACATATTTAAACCCCTTGCCTTAATGTTCGATTACAAGATGATCGTTTAATAAGCCGCGAAGCGAGGTAAAATTGTTCGATCGTCTGAATTCTAAATCAACAGCCAAGAAGTACGCGGGTTTAGGTGCGCAGCCGATGCTGGCTGCGCGAGCGAAGGCTATAGAATGAGATCCTAAAAGCGCCGCCGAGCGGGTGCCAAGGGAGCGCGAGGTGCTTGGCCCTGGTACCGAGATCGCGGCACAGAAACGCTGCCCGCTGCTCGGAGGAACGCCAGCGTGCGATTTCGTCGTTTCGAGCCGCTTCCGGCGGTGATACGGCGATTTTAAACGGTGCCGTGGTGCGTGTCGACCGATATGCCAGCGCGCGCGCGCGGGGCAGACGTAACCGCGCGCAATTACGTCACGCGTATCGCCTCGCAAACCGATCGGCGCGGCGCGCAGTGGGGCTGACGAGGAAAAAAGTCCTTAAATTGAAAGTTCTATTTCTGTGTATCATCGCTCTCTCCTGGTAGACAATGGATCAAAGTACATATTCATATTCCTGTTAATTACAAAGAAAAATTGATCTGAAGTTGAACCGGAATCGTGTCAATTTTCTTACCAGAATGTCGATTTTTTCCTGAATTTCTCTTATGTATAATTTTGTACCTCATGTATTTCGAATGTGTATAGTCTCAGCTTATTTGTGACATAAATACTTTTAGAATACACTTCACCGTAATCCTACTATATGTACAACTCAGAATAGAGCTACCAAGTATTTCAGGTTTTTATTAACTGTTTTAAGTTTATAAAAAGATCTGCGCGCTTCTCCGAGGTCTAGCTGTGGTTGGCTGTTAATGTATTGTACTGTCGCATATTTTCTATTTTACATTACTTTTTAAAAGTCTGAGTTTCTATGGTCGGTAATATTAAAAACATTTAATGACAAAAAATGACAATGTAAATTATAAATAAAGTATTGTTACCACAATCGTTACAGAGAAAGCATATTTCATAATTATTTACTAATACTTAGGGTAGACCAGGGCGAATCGGATCACTTTGAGTTTGACGGTTAAAAAATAATAGTCAAACATTAAAAAACTAAATTTTTGTTATAAATTCGTGACCAGTAAACCTTTGGCTTGAAGATGCATATATATAAATTGAAATTAAACCTAAAAATCTTTCATTTATAAACAAAAAACGAAAAAGTGAGAAATATCCGATTCGCCCCAAATTTCGGGGCGACCACCCAGACGGACCACCCAGAAATTTCTGAAAAAACTGAAATTTTCATAACAAAATCTTTAGAATCAACTTAAACAAATCTAATTTAATGACAGTGAAGTCAAATGATACTACTTAGCACACAGATCGGAAGGATATTGCCGTTTTTTGCCGCCTCTATCAGCACAATTCCCGTGACCCCACTATTCTTAAGGTACGAATACACGACGACACTTTTGTGTCTAGATCAAGTGTCTAGATCAGTCTAGATCGAGAAACTTAGCGTCTACACCAGTCTAGGACACTGTCCCCACGCCGACACTTGATGTATACACTTGATCTAGACACAAAAGTGTCGTCGTGTATTCGTACCTTCAGACAGTCTTCTGAAAATGGACGAATTAATTTTTCACCGCAGTAAATACAATGCCATCTTCTTAAAACCACTAATTTATTTACTTTTTCGTCATTTTTTTAGATTCAATTTTTATCACAGCTTTCTTTATATTTTTTTGGACACCATGATCCCCGATTACTCTTTTTTTATGTACCTACGAACCATCTGTATATAAACAATTATCACATTTATAATCATAAAAACACTCAAATGAAAAAAGGGGTGATTCGATTCGCCCCAAATAACGTGATCCGATTAGCCCCATATATAAATATTTCAAAGATTGTAGATTACATAAACGTATTATGATATAATAGTCTAAAGTACATCAAATACTAAACTTGAACACCGTGTAAACTAATAACAATAAGCACATTTGAATTTTCAAGCTTGCTTTTTATTTTAAATACGAAATTGCAGATTACGAAGGTTAGATTCGACCAAAATTGTGACGTTTGCACGCAACGATCTCATTGAAAACGTATGCCGGCTCTAAACAATGACTTAAATCAATTGACGAGCTATTGCAGTAGGTGCGGGTGAGAGGCACTACGTACTACGAACGATCGGAATGATCATTTTTATCGCGATGTAAGAAATATGGACTAAATTCTTATTTTGAAATATAAAAAAATGTATAGAAAAATATCGAGAATTTCCCGCGATTCCTGGGTGGTTCCCCACTGTGCGGCGGACCGCGCGCGATTTCGCAAGCGCGAGCGATCGCCGCGACCTTACTGGTTCGCGCGCGTATTCCGTCCGAGGCTCCGTGTCCTTATACACCAAAGGACGCGCGCGAGTTTCTCGCACCATTTCGAGGCCTGTCGCGGCCGAGCCGAGCCGAGCCGCGCGTCACGTTCGCTCGCGAGTAAATTTATTCGCGCCCATTGTGCCGGCGTGCCTCTCCGCGGGAATACGTGAACGCGATCGACGATTAGCGAGCGGCTGTTCGCGAGCGTTTTGCAACGCGCTACCGTGCTGCCGCGAAAGAAAACACAGTTCTCCGACAGCGGTGCGCGTTAATAGCGGCGCGATCCACCACTCGAGATCGTTCTTCCCCGTGTATTTTTGTAAATAGAACGGCGTAGTTGGGCCGAACGTCTATAACCGCCCGCGGCACCGAAAGGTTTAATAATCGGCTGGCGCCCCTCGCCGGGAGAGGCCGGCGGGTCTCGATTCGCAGAATTAACGATCGGCCGCGGTGCAGGCGCGCGGTAACCTTAATTCAGCGTTAATGTTTTATGTTAATGTTCCAGCGGGACAGAATTAGCCGCGCGCTTGTTTGGTTACTCGGCGCTAAGCAGCTTACGTGGCGGCACGTCGAATTTCAGTTGTCCGCGCCGGGGAGGAACCGCGGGCGCGCAAGAGCTTGCACGTTGTGAAATTCTCGCTGGAAAAATGGTAAGGAAACGCGTAAATCTTGTCACACGGCCGGGCGAGTATCAAGAAATCCCGTGGGCGGGGGATTAAAGAGAGGAGCGGAGAGTTTCAGGATGCGACGTGGACGGGCGAGACGGCTGGTGACGCCGCGCGTCGGAAACGCGCGCAGATAAAGATAACCGCGCGCTATTAATGGCCCCCGGTCTCAATTAATGTCAATTAATACGTTCAGACTGGATCCATTTGCCGGTCTCCAATGAAGCCTGTTACGAGCAAATTTTAATCGCTGCAATACCGACGTGCAATTCAGACTCACTTTTTTCCCTGCTCGTTTCTTAACGGGTGGAAGGCGAGATACCGATAGAATCTCGGTGTAACAAATTCGTTTCCACCGTTTCCCATCGTCACGGCCACCTTGTGTATCGGTCGACCGCGGCTGGACGGTGAGATATCGGTCGGGGCGTTAAAAATTTCACGGATATAGGGGACGCGCCAGCCGCCAATTACTAATTAGCAATTACGTAAAGCGAGAGCCGTTCCGCCGCAAATTCAGTGGAGGCATCAGCCCGGCCCACCCTAAAGTCGGTCCTTGGTCATTAGACCCCGGGCGAGCGCATTAACCTCGAACCCATTCCTGGCCCATCGGCTCTCTCGTGCGCCTCGCTCCATACCCGTATATATACCCGGTAGACGGTGGCTACGATATAGCCCCGGTGCTCGCAATTCGGTGCGACGCATAACGAGCCACGACTTTACGGTAGTCTCCTTCGCCGCACGACTCGCTAATTCCTCGCTCGGCCGCGGTTAGCGACGTGGCTAGCCCACCGTACCCCAGCTGCACGCATGCACGCAACGCGTGTGCCCACGGTCCGCTGGATGCACGCGCGCACGTACGCGATCGCGCGCAAACACACCGGATCCGGCCGACCCGACATAACACACCAGAGTGCCAGGCTAATAAGAACAGACCCCGGGACGGTGCCCTCGCGTTTCTACCCTTCGGATCGTCTTCGCATTCACTAGGTTCCCCGCGCGGAGCACGGTCCTCGTGGTTGGCAAGGGTGAAAGAAGAACAGGCTGATTCGTAAATGTGTCAGGGGCGGTACAGGATTTTCGTGAGTTACGATATCCTCGCGCTAAGGCAAATCCAGCCATCCTACCTTATGCCTTGATCTCATCCAGATCTTGACTCACCTCAGAGTTGAGAGAAATCGGTAGGTAGTTGATATTTTACAATTAACTTCCGAAAGACAGTAAGATCACTTTGACGAAATTTTTTTTTTTTTTTATTAAAACCGAACGCGTCGAAGCTTTCTCTGGGGTAACTCGTTGAAATAATATCTACTACAAACAGATTAAAATATGTATACTTCCCGTGGAGGTGGAGGGAGACGCCCCCAGCCTCCTCCCCCGTGCATCCCCGCCTGAAATGCGTCGAGACACTTTAGGGAAATGAAGATAGGTCAGGACCCATCCCCACTCTGCCCCCGTTGGCACGTAGATGAACGCTAGCTGATGGACGTTATGCGTGACCATCCCACGCGTACAAGCTACCGCCGCGCAGAGGGGTACGGAGTGGCGTAAGGAGAGCCCTACGCGTACGCTGCCACCGACGTAGGCCGTGCGCGAACGACCGAAGGACCGCGGAGCACAGCGAGGGTTAGAAGAAAGTGAGGGTAATATCTCTGGGGCTTCTCCATGCGAGAGAACTCCGGCTGGCCCGACGCAGCGGCGTCCGTGGCACGGTATTCGAGTAGCCGTGGCTCTCTTTCTCACGCGCGGCTACCAGCGAGCAGCGGGTTCGCGCGGCGTGTGCAGCGGCGAGGCGTGCACACGCGCGAGCGCGCGAGAGAGAGTGTGAAATAACGCGAGCTGATGGCAAGAGGACAAAGGCTCCGCGCGACGCGGGTACTAGGGGCTAGGCAGGAACCAGAGCCGTGTGCTCAACCAGCGACCAGAGACACAGGGGGGGGGGGGGGGAGGCGGCGGCGGCGGCGGCGAGGGGGAGGAAAGGGGAACACAGTCGAGGGGGCTTCTTCTCCCTCGAAGTGGAGGGCGAGGGGAGAGGGAGGGTGACCGACCGAAGGGGGAAATCAGTAGGATGGGTCCGAGAAACGAGGGGAGTGAGAGAACCGAACGGAACGGAACGGGCTAGGGAGAGAGAGGGCGGCGCGGCGGGCGAAAGGGAGCGAGAGAGAGAGAGAGAGAGATAGAGGGAGAGGGAGACGGAGAGCGCGAACGCGAACCCGCGGGTTCTATACCATTCGGTCGGTTCGGTGAGTCACGCATCGCGAGCTTCCTGCTGCCAGGCCTCTGTCTCCCCCCCCCCCTCCCTCGACCCACCCCGCTAGCCCCCAGGTCCCCTCGTCGTTCGCGTCTCGCGCCACTGTTATCCTCTCCCCCCATCCGCCCCCCTTGCCCAGGCTCCCGGCCGATCCCTTTTGTCTGACGTTCGTCCGACCGACCGACCGACCGACCGACCGTTCGACCGTCACCCGCAGGGTTAAGGGTCTTCTAAAGAGGATGGTTCTCCCGTCTCCCTCCAACTCTCTGCCTCGCTGTCCCTCTCTCTTTCTCCCTGCCAGTTTCCTCCCTTGGTCTTCTCGCGCGCCGCGTCTCTTCCTCTTTGTCTACCTCTCGCCGCCCCGATAGGTGGGTTCGTTCGCTGAAAGATCCCGAAGGCAGGCTCGCCACACAAAAGAGCGTCGCGTATATTTTTCGGCGGGATCGAGAACGCAGCCGCCGCGCGGCTGCATCTGCCTGGCCGTGGACGGGCGGACCGGGCCGGAGGGTAAGAGACGGGCGGACGCGGTTTAATGGCGCGGGCCAAATGTCAAGAGATGCCCTGGAAATCGATACTGCCCGTCATCGTCGCCATCGATCGTTCCGCGGACTAGTTTTTCCTCCAACGCGGCCGAGACGACGCGTCAGCCGCAGCGATCTAACCGACGGATGCCGGTTAATTGCACGGGAAAGCGAGCCCGCGCAGGTACGACGCGTATAAACAGGTGTTCCTCGCCGGCGAAGCCGGTCTCCGCGGAGCGCGCCGAAGAATCGGGCCCTTCTTTCCGCGGCGTATCGCTGGAAAAGTTGGCCGAGCGTGTCCTCTATTTATCATCGACGCCGGCGACGCCTCCCGTACACCGATGCGTCCCGTCGGCCTCTCGAATGTATAATGAGCACTGGGTGGCTCGAATTCGATAAGAGTCGGTTAGGCGGTGCTTCGGAATGACGTATCGCCGCGCGAGATTAATAGTAGGCACGTACGCACACACGGAGGCGCGCACGCGATCGCGCAGTCGCTGACCGACACACCGGCGCGGCGTGGCGCGGCGCGCAGCAGCGGCTTCTCCCGGCGAATTCTTCCACGCGAATCTATCCCCGTTGCGCGCCTTTCTTTCATCCCACCGTGTAACAATCGCGTGCTACATTTCAGCGGGAGACATCCTCGAGACATTGTGAAACTTCGCTAAATCATGCTCGTGGTTAACAGCAACGAAATATTCCTATCCTCCTCCGAAGATCGGTCCTTTATATCGGTACCAATCACGATTATTTGCATTTCTTTCTCGTCGCTGACCGAGTTCTAGATCGCATCCGAGAGAACGACAGCCTTTCCGAGGAACGTTCGACCCAGCCGCATGGAATTCCACGAACGATAACGATTCCCCCTCCCCCTCCCCCCACGCGGTATCCTTACGACGAAAAGGAAAGAGGAGAGCCGTCGAGATACAGGAGGCAGCCGGTTGAACCGGGGATATTGACGAATACGTTTTTCCACGCCGCGTTCGAACACCTCACCCGACTTCTCCCCTCGGAATCATCGCGGGTCCCCTGCTTCGAGCGGACGGTCCGTAATACGCGGGATTTTTTGCGCCGCTTAGTCACTGCGCACCGACCGATGACGGTTACGCCGGCACGCTCGCGTGTGTGCGTGCAAATGGGCGCGCGCCCGCGCACAGTGCGGCACGTAATGGACAAAAATCGGAATAATCAATGTTCAATTTTGATCTAGTTATCCTATATAACCGTTAGTCCGTAAATAAGGAATGTGAATGTAAAGTATAATTCCCCAATAAACCAATAGAGTATTAATAATTATCATGTTTGTTATAACCTAAAAATTAAAAAAACGTAGCGTCCTCGTGCATTATTCACACTTGTTTGTGATTTTTTTCTTAAATAGTGTTTGTTATATCTTAAATATGGATATTTTAAATAGAGATAGTATGTATAATTTTAATTTCCAATTAAATACATTTTGTTTTAAAAAAGGAGTTTGAGAACGAGCGATTCAAACTATCCTGGAATTTGTATTCTTTTGTATCAAGCAGCTATTGATGGTATCACGTTGCCACATGATCTTTTTCTGCTACAAACTGCTGCACTGAATGTTATAATTTATCTTTTTGTTAGGGAAATCCATTCGTGATTGCGATTTAGTTGAAGACAAAATCAATAAAATTATGTATCAATTATTTGTATTATATACATATTTTAATGTTAATAAAATGTTTTTTAGTATTTTGTTAATACTAACATTGCCTTTTATTATTTAATTATAATATATTAAGGTAAATGTACCAGTGCCCGGCCATGTCCCAGTACCTGAACAGCAATGCGAATTTTATTTATTTTTAAGCTTAATTTTTAATGTAATTAAAAACAAAAAATAGTAGCATAATGCATAAGTATTTAACAATATTAATTAAAATCATTATTATAAAAAATTAACAATGGTTAAATAGAAATAATTATTTGGTAACACACTTCGTACGCATAGCAGATTTCGAGAAATTTCTATGGCTTCTGTTAAGAAACCCCACTCATTTACTAAGAAAATATTGACTGCATTTCTTATTAATATATTATAATAATACATTATTTTAATTTAGTTTTATTTTTAAGATGGTTAAACTTGCAAGAAAATTAATATTTTTTTAAACAAGTCTAAATTTATTTATGGGTACAAGAATTTCGTGAATGTACCATATCGGGACATGCATTTTTAGGTTGTCCGGTTACTGGGACGATGTAATTCAGATATTGGGACATGCAGTTTTAGGTTGTCCGCTTACTGAGACATCTTCATGGTTTCGTATTTTCATTAATAAATACGTCTATTATAATACATAAACTTTTTTTTTCATTTTCTGATAGTATAATATTGTCTTATCTTCAACAGTTCAACAATATTTTCCTATTCCATGATGGTTTTACAAATTAAATTAGGAAACAAACTTTAACTAGTGTTATTCCTTAAGCGGCTTAAGCGTCCGGGTATTGGGCCATTTACCTTAATATACCTTTTTTATAATTAATATACTTTTGTAGTAAAACTCAGTTTACTTCATTACAACAATTGTTCGAATTGTTAATATAAAAAAGTGAAGTATTAGTTATTCTTTGAATTTTGTCCAAAATCCCCATTTAAGTGCCGCGCCCCGCGAACGCACACGCTCGCGCTCAGCCGGCGAAGCTCCGCGTGGCAAACGGTCGTTGTGGCGGTAGCAGTTAGTCGGGGAGCTTGGCGCGTCGATATATCCTGTGCCAAGGTCCGTCAATTGGGTAATCAAGAATCCTTCGCGCTCACACTGCGGAAAGCCTGGCCCGATTTTAACTCGCTCAGTCGCGTGAACCGTTGCGATATCTCTGCGGCGAGTCGGGCCTCCCAATACCCCGCGATGCCGCGTAGATTTTTCGAGGAACGCCAACAGTGGGACTCGGCCGAGGGTTCGGCTGATAAGACGAAAAATCTTATCGAGAAGTCGGTCGTGCGAAGGCGAGATAGCGGCCGCGAGCTGTGGAGTAGACTGCGTCGAACAAAGAAATTCGCTGCATCGAGAGAGGGAACCGAGGGTATCCGGTCAGACCAGGCAGCGAGGTTCGGGGAACGTAGATTCCCGTCGCGGCGCGATAGAACGGAGCGAGGAGGCACCGTGGTTCGGACGGGCGAGCCGCGAGCGACATATCCGGAGCGCGGGGGCAAAGGAACAGACCGCAGCCCGCGTCGCTACGTTCGTGTGTGTGTGCGCGGGCACGGTTCGACAAGCGAGGAAGGTTGGACTGTGCGCGTGCGTGAGAGCGCGGCGCGGCGCAGCTTTTACGGGCCCCTCGGGCCACACGATCGTCGATCGCCGTGGCATGCGGGTCCCGCGAGCTGAACACGAGAGGTGGAAGTGTCGCACGCAGTGTGTGCCGGCCAGCTGCTCTCCTCTCCTCACGATGTGCCAGGCCGCGTCGTCGTCGCCGTCGCCGTCGTCGCTCCCTTTTCCCCGGTTTTATCCTCGGCCGAGCTCGCTCCCTCCGACGCGCGGTGTGCGTGCGCGAACCCGAACCGTGCGCGCACAAAGGGGGATATACGGGTGTGTGGCGCTCGCGAGGCCCCTCGGTGCAGTGGCCCAACACCACAGCACGGCAACGTCGAGCCGCCGCGCGATACCTTCGTGGTGTTGGTTATCGTCGCCGCCGCTTCGGGGAGACCGAGCGCACGCACACATCGGCGCCTACTTACGGGGGGACGCGGCTATACGCGCGCCTAGAGCCGCGTATTCACCTGCGCATTCGCCCCGAATGCGCATTCGGCGCGCACCGATTTTTTGCTCGTGCGGCGCGCATTCGGCGCGCGTTCGGTGCTCGACGTGCATTCGGCGCGCATTCGCCGCGCATTCGCCGCGCATTCGCCGCGCATTCGGCGCGCGTTTCTTTGTTCGACGTGCATTCGGCGCGCATTCGCTGCGCATTCGCCGCGCATTCGCCGCGCATTCGCCGCGCAAACGACGAGTGCGGATACAATGTATGGACCGAGATCGAGGCGATTGCGTAGCGAGCGTTCGCCGGGCCATTCGCGCCGATCCGTTTGCTGGCGGTCTATCAAAGCGCGCATTCGCGTCCGCACGACACCATGATGGAGTGGCCGCCGCAACTTTGTCTCAAGCTCCTTGAGGTATTCGAGAAACACGAATCCTTATGGAATTCCAGACACTCGTGTTATTTCGATACTGTAAAAAAGGACGACGCGTGGTGTACAATTGCCCAAAAGATCGGAACGGAGGCGGAAGATTGCAAGAGAAAAGTGGAGAGTCTAAAAAGCTCGTACAGACGGGAAAAGGGGAAAATTAAGAAAAGCACCACAACTGTGGTATGATATTAAACTAATTGCCAATCTTTCTTCCGGCATAATCGCTTTTTTGTAGGCAGTATCTTGTCTTGCAATTTTATCGCGAATATAATTTAATATAATAAAAAAATCTTCCGATAACATCCTCGCGAAGTTTTGAAATTGGTTGCTTCCCACTTCAGCATTTAAATCGCGTAGAAATGTTTCGTTGCACCCGCTGGTATATATTTTTCTCGTCCACCAACGTTTCTTCTTTTTATCCTTTTTTTTTAGCAATGTATACAATACAGACTTTTCTCCTCGTTCTTCGGATCGGTGTTTATAGGGACTGTTGTGAATGCGCGGCGAATGCGCGGCGAATGCGCGCCGAATGCGCGCCGAATGCGCGGCGAATGCACGCCGCGCACCGACCGCGCACTGATTGCGCACCGAATGCGCGGCGAATGCGCGGCGAATGCGCGCCGAATGCGCATTCGGGGCGAATGCGCAGGTGAGTACGCGGCTTAGTACACACATAAGAGCTGAGCATTATTGGGGATAATTAGCGAATAAGTAGCTACACGGAGATACTTATCCGAATAGAATCGATTTATTCGAACGATTTGTCCGGATAATTATTACTCGTCAAACGTAAGCGCACACCCACGAACAGATGTAGCAACCCGCGTAATTAACAGCAGAATACATTTAATCGTACCCGATGCTCAGTTTTCATACGTAAACAGGCGAGCAATTAGCCGACGAAGGTGTTAAGGTCGCTAACGGGGGCCACTTAAATCTCTTGAAATGTTTATTTTGGGAAAAAGTTATTCCAATAATGCCCGACTCTGCGGTATACACCCTATATACGTACATAGATTGCAGGGTATGTACGCGCGCGCTTAGAGATACATAGGTGTATGTATGTACCTGGGCCTGGCCGATCCCTCGGGGTTCGCTTCTCCTCGCACGTACACGCGAAGCCCCGAGCCAACGCGAGCGAGCGAGCGAACGAGCCAGCCAGCCAGCCAGCCGCGGCGAGGCACGGATGCGCCCTGCTTACGTATACACCGGTCCTTCTCTCTGTCCTGCTCCCACCGGCGGTCTCTCCTTTTCCCACGACCGAGCCCCGGCAATATAAGCCGAGTAATATTACCGCGGGAAGAGCGGTAAGGTAACAGAGAGCCGCTGCTACGGACCGTTCCTTTCGAGAATTTACGAGCACACCACGGGCACGGTCCGGGTGCCCGTCGACCCTCCCTCTTTCTCTCTCCCTCTCACTCTCTCTCATTCTCTCTATCTCTCTCTCTCTCTCTCTCTCTCGTCCTCTCCCTCTCGCTCCGTATATACCCTCTGGTCGTCTCGCGTACACCCGTGGCTGCGAAACGGCACCGCGCACAGACCGTCAGCGTTTCCGTGCTATGCTCGGAACTCGCCCGGCTACGCGCCACGAACCGATGCATCCGCGCGAGCAGTTCAGCCGATTGCCAGACGATGGACATCCTTATTAGCCGCGAGTGGTTATTGATGGTAAAAGCCCCAGCGTCGCGCGCGCCTCGTTCCACGGGTATAATTGGACCGTTTGGTCGCGCAAAAGCGCCGCGAGCCACTGGCACCGCGTTTTGTCGCGTATCGTTGCGCCTCCGCGAGCGTAATCGCTCAGTTAATTGCACTAGACGCCGTAGCCAGCCGGCCGAGCTCCGGTTCCGGATATATAAATTTGGACGGGGGAATTGTTAACTCGGTGAGAGGAAAAGAGCGGGCGCCCAGGTAGGGTAGGGTGGGGCTAAAAGTCTGGCCGATAAAAAATTCCGAATTGAAAATCTCCATTCGTAAACAGTCGATTAAATATTGCGGCATAACCATGTTTATGGCGAGGGTAACAAAGAGGACCGTAGCCATCGTTTTTGGGCGTTGATGGGAGTCGCATGACGCCTTTTTCATTATTATATCAAGAAGCAAAAAGAGTACGTTAGTTTTGTTGTGTTATTCGAAATAAACTGTAGTTCAACGGCGTATCAATCAATTGAATACGTTAAGATTGTATGTCCCTTTAGTAATGTCTGCATGTCATTGTTTATTTTTGAATGATAATAGGTATTTACCATTATGGTAAAAATTTTTGACTTATATTTTTCTGTTTTGTTATAGAAGTCACGTTAAAGTACTAAAAAGTGTGGTTGTCTTTGTTGAAGCACGCCAATTAATAAATTATCTACCTTTTCTGTTTGTCTTTTTTTTACATTAGATAATTTGTGTTAAAGGAATAAGTCCAAAATGCTTAAAAGAGAGTTATATCTTTACGTTGAGCCGAGATTATTGTGGAATATTTTGTTCAAGCTGAAACTCTGTCCTGTATTTTCATTCGCACCGAATAACTCTAGATTGTTATTATTAAATTTTACATAGGTTTACACGAAAAACGGGACTGTCAGCCCCACCCTACCCTACAAAGCGGTTAGCCGGCTAAGCGGCTATTGGCCGCCAGAGAGTGATCGACTTTGATTCGCGTGAGATTTGCCGGTGTACAAGGGTTAAAGTGGATACACTTTACGCCTCGGACAGATCGTTGCGAGCGGTCCGGTCGAACGAAAATAATTCGGGCCCGTCGGTTCGAGAGGGTTAAATTCCCCGAAGCGTCCGGACTTGTCAGCGCCACACGCGCGCATCCTGCCCGCTCGCCTCTACACCCGTGTATCTCACGCGAGAGGGCAGAAAAAGCATAACGGCGATATGGGATGGGAAGAGGAGCAACAAGAGCGGCCCCGGCCGGGCGAGGAAAAAAGGAGCGCGAGGAGACCTGAACGCGGCCGAGCCTAACTACGACAACGAGGACGGCCACGACCGCGGCCGCGGTGAATTCGATTTAAACCAGTTTTTACGTTATCGATTACTAGCTACAGGCCGATCGACATGTGGAAATTAGCGTCTCGTAGCGCGCCACGGTAATCCATGACATTTTAAACGGGCAAGGTGGTGTTTAGAGGAGCCCGGATTCCCGCCGACGACGCTCATTCCCCGCTCGCTGAACCGGCTGCTTTTTAAATTCCCGCTTCCCGCGAGCGTGCTCGCCGCGTTGCACGCGCGTACGCGCCGAGAAGGAAGACATCGACGAGACAGCGTACCCGCGATAAAGGAAGGCAGGGGGAGGGGGGGGGAGGGAGCGAAGGAGGGGAAGGAGAGGCGTGTACGCGACCCGTACGCGTAACGACGACGACGACGACGACAACGACGAGGACGAAACGCGACGCGGCGCGGCCCGTACTCGCGGACCCTCACATCCTGTCTATGACAGGATGGCTGATGGCTGGTTGGTCGGCTGGCTGGCCGGCTGGCCGGTCTGTCGGTCGAGTTGGCAGGGCCCTACCTAGCGATGGGCTCCAAGACGCCTCGAATCGTTTCGAGCGGAGCAGAAAAAATTCGAACATCGCTCGGACCTCGACGATTCGAAATATCCTAATGGCTAATGGAAGCTCCGACGCGCATTTCCCTCCGCGAGACAGCACGTGCTTGCGCAGGTGGGGGAATGTTTTCCATTATCCACTTTGCGGTCGTGGCTTTCTCGGTTCGCCGAGATTATGAAAACGTTTGACACTCTGATTGTTGTGCGAAAGGATTCTCGTGTTACGTCACATATTGGAAACGATTCGGCGTGTTTTGAGCCCATCGCTAGCCCTACCCACGGCCGCGCGCTTACATGTGCCCGGTCGAGCTGTTCGTGCCGCCGCGTGCGTCCTCCTCGCCTCGTCCCCTCCCGGTTGCCCCCTTTTACGCTTATTCCACGGCGGCCGTCTCACGGGGGCCTGTTACTCTCTCGGCCGGAGGAGTCTCGACGAGAGGCATTTTTTTTCTCCTCTTCTTCTTTTCCTCCGGCCAGCCGGCCACCGTCGCGGCCGCCGCCGTCGCCGGCGACGATGCCGCGCCACGGTATCGAATCGTCTCGCCGCGGGGTACGGTATGGACGGGAGCGAGACGGCTGGAAGAAAAAGACCGCCGAGCGAAACGGGACGGCGATGTAGCGCGCGCGAGGGAGATAGATCGAGGGGGGATCGAGCGGGCGGGATAGAGGGGGAGAAAAAGGGGGGAGAGAGAGAGAGAGAGAGAAGGAAGGAGGATAGGGTGGGGCGGCGCTTTCCAATCGCGAAGCGAGGTCCCTCGCGTTCCGACGACGATCGAAAAAGGTGAGACGTGCCGAAGGGGATATAGGCGCGGACAATGAAGCGCGCGAGAGAGACGCAGAGGGAAAACGGACGCCGCGCGGTAGCGCGCGAGCCGAGAGAGAGGGAACGAGCGCGGGGCCAAACGGTCCGAGGCAGAAGGAAAAGCCCGCGCGAAGGGAAACGGGGAGAAAGAGAGAGAGAGAGAGAAGGAGGGAGAGAGGGTGGCAGGGAGCAGCGGAGGCGAGAACGTGACGAGACACGACCGAAGGGGAGCCGAGGGGAACACGCGCGGACGGTCGAGCGACGGCGACGACGATTTGGCAACGGCTTTTATGGCTTTCGTTGCGATCGGCTGGAAACGGCACGGTGGACGATGCCGCGGACCGGTGCTCGTATTTCGGAAACGAGGGCGGCGCATTCTGAAAACGAAGGGGACCGCGACGCGAACGTCCGTACGTGCCGCGGTAGGGACCCGCGGGTCTTTTCCTCGATGCGGCATCGCGATCACAATGGTAACGATCCATCTTTGTCGTGCCCGTCAATGAGATACGGAAGAGAGCCGGGGCTAGTTGTGACAATTTTCAGTCTTTTTACATTCCATATTAGGGTGGTCCTTATAGGTGTGGTAAAAAATCAAAGTTTTTAAAATTTTGTTCTGATCCTCTTAAAAGCTTCCAAATAGTTTAAAAGAATCTCGTCTAAAATTTTGTTAAAATATATTAAGGATTAAAGGTCGCTCAATGGCATTGAAATATTACTATTTTGGTATAAATTGATAGAAATTGTTGCAATAAGGACAGAATAATTTTAGTAACTTTTAAGTGAGGGTATAACATTAAAATTCGGGCACACATCGCATAGGCGAAACGGGCTTATAACAAGTGTGTACTGTATTGTGTTGTGGCATAAGGCTTTATATGCATATTTAAATTTCTCTCATCAGCAACTCTCGAATCAGATGCAGACGCAAACTTTGACGGAAATTCTATTCAGGTTGTTAAACGCATAGATAAAAGCATGGTTTCGGATTCTGATACACAAATATGGGCCCCGTCTCATTAAAATTCACAAGTGACAATTACGGAGAGTTGCAGTTGCCAAATTTGTGGCACATGCGAAATATAAAGTTCTTGAGCGACCTTGATATATCAAAATATACAAATCAAAAACACGAAGATATTTTTTTTTGTCGAATAGAAGATTTTAAGAGGCTCAGACAATACAAATTTTAAAATTGAAAAATAAGGACCACCCTATTCCATATTCAAAACTATCAACCCTCGTACAACGAATGGTGGATATGGTTGCGTGAGACGAATGTAGGGTCAGTTTGACCCATAGCAACATTCCTATGGCAACCGGTTCCACGAAAAAATTGAATATAAAATGAATTAAATAATTAAAATTTCTCAAATTAATTGAAATTTATTAATAAAGAAATACACTCTGAGTTTGTTAGAGTTTGGTAAAAAATGCATTCGTTGTACGAGGGTTAATGACTCTCCCTTAAAGTACGCACTTTCCTCTACAGATCACCGCTATTTCCGAAAAAGCCATTTTGAAGGCCGAGACACGTTGTACCAACATGCCCCGAGTAGGGGCTAGTTTTAACGAGTTTAAATGTTACGAAGAGAGGCTAATTATGAGTAATATAATTATATTTTCTTGGACAAAAATCAATTTATCGATTGTAAGAATCCATTACACTAAATATACAAGAGAAAATTATGAATAATCCATACATCATTTAGCAGAAAGCCACTATAGCTGCGTTCCGTCAGCAAAAATCATTTAGCGGGAAGCTGCAGTGGCTCGTGGTAACTAAAGAGTTAAATTAACAAATTAATTACTAAATACAATGTAACAACTTGCCTCTTTTCCTCTGCAACAACATGCCCCTCGTCTTGTGTGACAACTACTTAGCACCGATTGACACCATTGTATATAAAATGCATTGTGTATAAAAGTTTTATATATTCTTATGTACTTTTTACGAATCTGTAGCTAAAGGAACACTGATTCAAACGTGGTGATATTAATTTACACGCATTTACCCCGACTGTTCGGTAGAAAAGATTAAAGTAGTAACAGAAAAGTTACTATTAGTACCGAGAGCACAAAAAGAACTGTAATAACGTGGCACCGCGTGAACCGACCACAAAAAAGCTCCATACACTACCGTCTATGGTTGAAACACATCAGCCACTTTATTTTCAAAGTGATAGTCCAAGCGACAAAAACTTAACCTGCTTTGCAACAACCTGCCCCTATCGCATCTAGCCCCCGTCTCGCCCCTGCTCCGCGCGGAAAACTGCATTGAAATCGGTTTTCAGTAGCCGATCCGTGCGACACCTGTAAACGTGACTAATTGCGGGAGTCGAGTGGTTTGCGGCAGCGAATATGATATAACTACGGGCGGGATGATCCTCCGCGGAGCGTGTAACTTGTATTATTGCAGACTCCGGGTGGTAATGTCGGTATTAGGGTCAATAGTACTACCGCACGCAAATTAAGTCCCGCCGCTGAATAGCTTTTTGCTCGCGAAAGTTGTTTGTGCCTCTGTAACCGCGCGTATTCAAGCGCGAGCAACGGCTTAATTACGTGTTAATTGCGTTACAACGTTGTTGCGCGCGTAATTTGCGGGCGCCTCTGGTTCGGGTTAAAATCTTCGTTTTGACGGGGCGCATCGGTTGAAGGGGCTCGCAATTATGCGATTCGCCGACGAGCTTACAATTCACTTCGCGCCGCGGACTCCTCGCGGCCTCTCGCAATTAACGTGCCCCCGTCCGCGGCGATTCTAGTTTAACGAAATTCTGTTTCATTTTTTTTTTTCCACGAGGCTCTCGAATCGATTTCACGTCTCGACTCGGCCCAGACACCCGGCGAGGGGGAGGGGAAGGGGGACGGTTAGACGGCTTCGTTACACGCCCGAGGCGCGAAGGTTCGAGCGGGACGCGCGGATGCCGAGGCGCGAGCGAAAAATATGGCGTCCACTTTTTAGCGCGAAACGAGTCGCGCGCGACGAGGCGAGTACCGAGCGACGCGGAGCGAGCGATCGAACGGGCCCCTGATCGGGCCCGGAGGGCACATCCGGTTCTTTCGTGGCGAGTCCGGGGATCGGCGGTGGGTCGGGGGCGCCGCGCGAAATCCGACTCCCGAGCGGAGACGAGAGCGAGAGCGGCGCGGCGGAACGATGGCCCCCGTGCATTCAGACGTACCCACTACTACCTTGCAGGGGAAACTGTAACTACCGGCAGACTGGAAGTATTAGGAGGGAGAGAGGCGGCGAAAGAGAGGAACGAGCGAGAGAGAAAGAGGAAGAGAACGGGCATGGAGGGGTAGGGGGAGGGAGGGGTGGGTGGGGAGGGCGGTCGGGAGGGAGAGAGAATAAACTGGGTCAGTGTCGCGGAACTTGAAAACTTCGCTTCCGTAATGTGAGAGCGGCGCTGACTGCTGCCTGGAAGTCGCTTAAACTGCGTTTACGAGTCGGCGGTAGGTAAAACAGAAACACCTCGAGAGAGAGAGAACTCGGGGACCGAGTTATACCTAGTTATGTATATAGCCGGCTATATGTATGCGCGCAACACATATAGATATAGGGGGCAAGCGGTTCGAGAGAACCAGGGAAAGGGAGAAAGACGAGCGACCAGAACGAGACCGCGAAAGAGACGGGGGGGGTGGGGGGTGGGGGAAGAGAGACGGGAAGATAGAGAGAGAGAGAGAGCGAGAGAGAAACGGAGTGAGTCAGTGGAAGACGTATACGAATGTACAAACTGTACACACCGCGCGCCGCTACATGGAGGGAGAACGAGGGGGGGGGGGGGAGTGTCTCGTTTGTTATACCGGCGTTTCCACTGGCATGCTTCATTCTACACAAGTTTCCTCTCTCCACGTGCGCGCGCCGTGTTGTCGGTATTATATCTCGAAACGTTTCCCGCCACGGATTCAATGTCAACCGCTACGCGACGTCGAACGCGCGCTTAGGAGCCACGGGTGGAAGGTCTCGCAAGGTCACGCGACTCCGCGCGCCTTCCACGCGATTCCTTTCCTACGGAGAGAAAGTTTCGTGGCCGCGTGAATTTTCGTCGATACGTCCTGGGAGAGAGAGAGAGAGAGAGAGAGGGAGAGAGGGAGAGAGAGGGAGAAAGAGAGAGAGGAAAAAAAAGGCCGCCGGGCTACGGCGAGTCGGCTTCGAGGGGGCAGGTGGAGGGAGGAGGGGGGCCGGAATTTCCATTCCCGCGAGACGGGTCGTCTCGTCCCGCGTGTTCCGCTTTAATAACCGAGATGTTCGACTCGGGGCGTGGACAGGGGCGCGGGGAGGGGGTGGGGTATATCCGAGGGAAGGGACCCAGGAGGAGCGCGCGATATACGAGGGATAAGAGGGAAGGGAAATGCGCGCCCACGTATGAACGCGTATATCGTGCACGTAAGCCTGAAAACACGGTGGCGTTAGCGCTTGTTGACGCAGATAAACCGACGGACGGCGTAACCGCCGTATTTATAGTCTTTCCTTGCTCGCGGCTCTTCGCTCTCTCTCCCTACGTCGCTCTCTCTCTCTCTCTCTCTCTCTCTCTCTCTGCCTTTTTTTTTCCTCTCAGCAGGATAAATTTTTCTGGTCGAACGATACCCGCGCGGGGGCAGCATGCGCTATATACCTCCCGATGTTCGCGTAGATACGGTGACCGGGCGTTATCTGCGCGGCGGCGATAATCGCTAATTGCCGCCAGCGCTCGGTCTTTTCGATCCCCGAGCCGTTACAGGGGTGTTCATTCCGGGGGCCCGCCGAGCGGTGCCGAGAAAGTTGGATGGAACGCGATCGTCGGAGAGAGAACGGAGAAGCACGGGCGAGAGCGCGCGAGGCAAAAAATTGGGGAGCGCGAAGCGACGGGTTAAAAAAAGGGGCGATGAGATCACGGTGCCTCGAGCTCTCGCGACTACTCTCTCCCTCCTTCTCTCTTTTTTTTTCTCTCTCTCTCTGTCCGTGCTTCGCAACCTTAGCTCGCGAACGGTCGTCGCGGAGCGCGGTGGGGTCTAAATAACCTCTGGTATATCGAACCGTGCCAGAGAATCCGCGAGAGCAGAGGAGGATCCCGCGAGCCGCCAGCCACGAAGGTCTCTCTCGCAACCGCGGTCTCGTTTTCTCGTTTAATAACCGACCCAGGAGGAGGCGGCGGTGGGACGAGGGGGGGGGGGGAGGGCTAGGGCCAACGGTAGCTAGAGAGAGAGAGAGAAGAAACGTTCAGGCCACGGTTGGTGGAACAGGATACGTAGAGATACGTGTACAGGGTGTAATGCTAAGAGTGTTACGGGCTAGTCTCCCTTAAACTATCGAAGATACGAGTTCTTTTGTTTCCTGTATCCTTTCGTATCTGCTAACTACGTAGAGTGTTCGAACGGTGTTCTAGCAAGTGACACGAGTCATCGGTTCAGAACCACTCAATACGCTTGCCATTGTCACTGCAGGCACACGACACTGCAGTAGAACCGCATTATCTCTTTCGCGTGTGGATAGAAATTTGGAGCGTAGGAGCTGTTTCCATTGCGCCTCTCGAAATCAGTGGAAATCTATATCGCCGGCCCTTGCATTAATACCTTGATCGCTAAACCACCCGCCGACCATCGACCGTCGTCGAACGTTACACGATTGCAGCGAAGCTACCTTCGCGCGTACACGTAAGCCCCGAAAGCGACGGCGGGCGAGAGACGCGGAGCGTTGCCTCCTGTCCTCCTCGTCCACCACCCTCGATTTACCTCGATCCGCCATCCCCCTGGCATCCTCGCCGACCCCCTCATCGCCGAGGTGCTAGGTAGAGCGTAGATCGAGGGAGTCGGACAGGGGGCACGAGGGGGCTCGGCGGAGGTAGGTCGAAGACGAGGGTGGCGCGGCTCGGCGCGGCGTGGCGCGGCGCGGTGGGACGCAGGGTGGCGATGGTGGAGTGGGTGGAGAAGGAGGATAGGGCAGGCCGTTATTTAGCCGGCCGCGCGCGCGTCCCTTCGCGACCCAACTCAGCCGCGCCGCCCTTCGCTCGCCCTCGAGCCTCGAGCGCCGCTGTTCTGCCGCCCCCTCATCGCTCACGCCCGACTCGACCACCCCACCGCCGAGTACCCCCCCCCCCCCGCACACCCCACCCACCCGTTCCCCGACCCTCACCCTACTATCCGACAGCCACCTCTAGCTCCCACACCCTTCGTTTCGCCCTTCGCCCTTCTCCCTTCGCCCTTCCCCCTTCTCCCTTAGCCATCAACCTTCCCTCTCCCTCTTTGTTTCACCCGATCGTCCTCTTTCTCCTTCCACCTTTCTTTTACTTTTTTTTTTGCCCTAGCCGTCCCTCGTCCCGTCCTCGTTCGTTTCGCCCGCGCTGCCCGTCTACCCGTCTCCCTCTGTTCCCGATTGCCCTCGTCTCTTCGGGACACGCGGCGGCGGCGACTCACGGCTCTTCACGGTGCCCTGACTCGCTGCTGCCACCCGCCCACCCCCTCGCCCGTTCCCTCGGCGTCGTCCACGATCGTCGGTCCGCGTCCCTCGCGGTCACTTTTTCCATCGGTCCGTCTTCGTCTAGCCGTCGGCGGGTGCGCGCGTTCTAGCCACGAGGAAAACCTCTCGGCTCGTTCGTCCACGACGAGGCCCCCGACGCTGCCGGCTGTCCATCCGTCCGTCCGTCGTTCGCCGAAATCCCGTGCTAATTAAAGCCCGCCTCGATGCCCGTCGCCGACCGGGACGACAGAGGCGTCGCTCCTCTCTCTCTTTCTCTCCCACCCTATCTCTCTCTCTCTCTCTGCCTCCTATACCCATCCCCGTTCTCGCTCATCGCTGCACGTCCACCGGTCTCTATCGCTCCGTCAAGTTCTGCTGGCGGGTTCTCTCTTTCCGCTCGGCAGGGTCTCTCGGTTGGGTCGGGCCGCTCGTCTCGCGGCCACACCAAGGAGAAAATTAAGAAGACTTCGAGAGGCCGGCTCGTTCGGTCCATTGTGCCCGCGCCGCGTACGAGAGAGCCCGTCCCCGCGTAACGGTACTCGCGGCAGACGACGACGACGACGACGACGATGCCTCCTCTCTCCCCTCCCCGCCCAGATCCCCCTTCTCTGTCTCACTCACTTCACCGTACGCGTCGCCCGTCGATCCTCTCGCTCTTCCCGCTCCGCGTCACAGCTGTCCCTCTTTGTGTGTACGCGCGCGTATCGCGCATCGCGGCGGCTGGCTCCGCTCGACTCTCGGCGCGACCGCTCGCCACCCGTACAGGGTGTAGAAGAAGTAACGGCCTCACGAATATTTCACCTATTAACCTGTTCCCTATACTTCGATAGCGTCACGTCGAAATGCACATTCCACGCAGCTGCCCCCATTTCTCTCACCGAACAATTAAACACCGACAAATCCTAACCCCGATACTTTTACCCAAAAAGGGTCGCGGAAATATGATTACTATTACCCTCGACACTTCAGACCCTCCCGAAATCGTTAAGGGGCCTTCAGACGCTGATACATGTTGCAGCGAAACATTGATATACACGCATCTTTCATTTTGCTCACCCTCCTTTCGCGAAACTTGTGTCACGAAGCGTGTATCAATGCTTGACATTTTCACCGAAACATTTATCAGTAGGGTGGCTCTAACTTACTCTTGGTAAAAAAAATTTTCAAGATTTTCTACGGGGCACCCTCCAGAATGGTTCCAAATAATTAAAAAAAAATCCCTGTAAAGTTTGAGCTCGATCGGATAACGGGAAAGGGTGCCCCTGGGCCCTTAAACATTTAAATCATTATTTCACAGCTCGCGAAGTCGATTTGATATAACATCTTCAAAGTTATTGATTAAATAAAAAAACATGTTAAATAAAAGTAGTAGATTCAGACAAGGAGCATATTTTATGTTCTATCACTTTTTCTCGTGGGACAAACGGTTTTCGAAAGAAATCCGAAAAAATAAAAAAATAAATATCGAAAATATAAAGGCTATATATTCAATAATTTTGCAAATTTCGGTCCCAAATTTTCAGGAAACATTCATGACATATCAAACACTGAAAACGAGTAAAAATTTTTTTTTATCTCTTTTGCATATTTCGATAAACGCCCTCCCCTTAAATATTTAAAAAGTAGTCCTCGAAAATAAAAATTCCATTTCTTTTGTTCACCTTCATAAATAAAAAGTGTTCTAGAAGCATTTAAACTGTCAAAATTTGAAAAATAAAAAAGTTTTTTATTTTAAGTTTTTCGGATTTTTTTCGAAAACCGTTTATTGTACGAGAAAAAGTAATACAACAAAAAAGATGCTCCTTGTCCAGATCTACAACTTTTGTTTGACATGTTTTTTTATTTAATCAATAACTTGGAGGATGTTATATCAAATCGACTTCGCGAGCTGTTAAATAATGTTTTAAATGTTTAAGGGCCCAGTGGAACCCTTTCCCGTTATCCGATCGAGCTCAAACTTTACAGGGATTTTTTTTTAATTATTTGGAACTATTCTGGGGGTGCCCGGACGAAAATTCAAAAATCGAAAGTTAGAGCCACCCTAATGTATCAGCGTCTGGAGGCCCGTTTAGACCTCGAGACCAGAGAGCGATGAGCCCGCGTGCCTCCAACGATCTCACAATTCGGCCCGATTACTTACCACACACCCTGTATAAACTCGCGATCGCGAACGCTAAGCCCGCGGCGCCCGCCCGAGATAAACCCCTCGCCGCCTTTTATCTAGATACATTCCTCGCGCCTCCCGTACGCGATCCTCGCGCGACCGCGGTTCCCTCCCTCCCTCCCCTGGCCCCGCTATCGTCGGGCTATCGTCCGGGGCCGAGGGGGGAGCGGGAGGAGGGGGGGGGGGGCCTCGCGTCTCGATGCGTATCCCGTCGCCCCTGTCGCCGGACGATGGCGACGGCGACGATACGCGTTGGCCGCGCGACGCACGGATCGCGACGGCGATGGCCAGGAATTGCAGATACGCGGCCGCGCCGAGTTTATCTGCGCCGCGCGAGCTTTCGCTCTTCCTGTTACCCGGCCGCGATTCGATTAGAGCCGGCCTTCGTGGATTTTTCCGTTGGCCAGACCCCGCTTTAATTCGCTGCTCACCCACGGCGAGCGGCGGGCGAACCGTCACGGCTATCGAGGGCTGGCTGGTCGTTACGCTCGGAGCCCCGGGTTCCCACCGGTACGTAACGCGCGACACGGAATACCATTAACCAGCCGCGTCGACGCTGGATGCCTTTGAAAAGCGATCCCCCTTCGAATCGCGATCGCATTCGGGGCTGCTCCCTACCGGCGTCACGGGCGTGGTAGCGCGGCTTAAAACGCAACGGTTCGCGGCGCGTAGCCGTGGAATAGGAATCGTTCGGTTCCGTTGGCGGAGATGCCTGCCGTGGAAATCGCGTAGCCGCTGGAACGCTGGCTGGAGAGGCTCGTCGAGCGATCCGAGGCCGGGGGGGGCCCCTTTTCGCGCGCCTGAAACCGTGGCGACGAGCGAGAAGGGCGCCGCGGGTCGGGGCCAGGCGCATCCTGTTGCGGGCCGGGCTGCTTTTAACCGCGTCCCTTTCGCGCGCACGCCGGCCGGCCGCGGCAAAAGATTTCCAGAGGATTTCCGTTTCGAAAAACGACCGGCTGCGCGCATTCACGCCACTCCCCTCCGTCCCCTCTCTATGCCTCCCTCGTCGCCGGGCGGGCATTAAACGGGCTCGAGCGTGGAATCGCGTACGAGGCCACTCGTCTTGTTTGGCCGGGGCACTTTTATACCTGCTGCCCCCCTCTCGGCCCCGCGCCGCCTGACCGCCTTAATTACTTCGGGGATCATTTCTGCCGTGGATTATTTACGCTGTTTATCGAACCGTCACGGAACCGACGCCGTACCTGGATCCAGGGGCCCCTCGCCCCGTTCACTGGCTCCAAAGGAGGCAACGCGTAAAAAAGGGAGGACGCGAAGGGATAATTCGTGCCGCTTCTTCCGCTTCCGCGTCGCCGTTCGCGGAGAGAGGGGCACTCGTTTTCGGGCCCTCGTTCGCCTCGGCGAAAACTGGAACGAACGCGCTCATTCCCCGTCGGAGGCACGCTGTTTCAGAAGTCTGCATCGATCGGTGGCTTCAAGAACCCGTGAAAATAATCGCGTTGATGATGATCGAGGAGTCGTTGGTAACTATATGAGGCAGTCAGAGCAATAACGGACTAACCCACATTTTTTTCGACATTGAATTAGTAGCAATTACGTATTCCAATAGGATCTACTAACCGTATAAATAGGAAAAAAGATTTTTTTTTAAATGTCGGTTGGTTCCTTGTTGCTCTGACTGCCTCATATGTAGCTTAGACCTAAGCAGTAAGGAATTCAGCGACTCGTCGTTCGTCAATTGAGGAGTGATTTTTTCAAAAGGGCACGTTTCCACATAGAACAAATTTTCAATAACTGCAAAAAACTGTGGTACCTCCTACGTTTAGTGAAAAATCTTATTTGTTTTATTAGTACGCGTAGATTTTATTTTTCCATTTGATAGCGGTAATTTTGTAAATTTAGCGATGTTGTTTTCATAGTTATTTAAAGAAAGGTTGGAAATAAGCTCTTTTAGTGAAAACTATAAGAAATAAGCCATTTGGAAATAAGCCCTTTTGTTAACACATTTGGAAATAAATACTTTTGTAATGTACACGTTACTTTGGCTGACTTTGTAAAAAAGTGGAACGACTAAAGTTGAAAAGTTTCAAAGGCTTGATAAGTAAATATATATGTTTAAAACAAACGTTTTGCCACGAATAAGTCCAAAGATACCCCGAGACGGGGTACATTTTTAAACTAATTTAGTACATGTTTGGGTAAGTCTATGGAATTAAGTTCCTTCTGATTCGAATTTAATACAATTCTCAAAAATTAGTTCACTATTTTCAATAGTTTTTTCATTATTTTCAAACAAGTATTTTCACTTCAATTTTTCAAAAAGGAATAAACCTATTTTAACATTATTAGGACGATGCCATGAAAATTTGCTTCAAGGTCAAAAATGGAAATATGCCCCTTTGAAAAATCCCAAATTTCAACAATATAATTGATTCGAATAATTATTTTATCTAAAAACTACAGTTATATTTTTAGGATTAATATACCCAATAATAAACACAAATATTTGAATAATTATAATCAAATAAATAATTAAAACCCCAATATTCCCATTACTGATTTAACTTAATAAGAAAATCAATTACTAATATAAACGTAGGAACAAAGAAAAGTATTGGGGCAGGGAATAATGAATTCGTGACGGGACAATAGCCACGGGGCAATAAAATTTGGCGCCCTTCGATATGTATAGCAGCAGTGCGCGCGCGCATGGTTGAAAGGCGGCTCGAGCAGTCAGTCAGTTTAATACGTGGGTTATTCACGCGGGACAGAACGCTCACGCGTGTCTCGTAGACACGACCTTGCGACTTGACGATCATTCGCGAATTCTCTCCTCGGACATTTCGGGAGCTTCGATCGTTCCCGAGCAAGTGGATCCGCAGGGGGTGGGGCGCAATTCGCGTCGTTGTAAATGTTAATTGGCGGAGGTATCCACACCGATGATCCTGTTTATGATGCCACTCGATTCCTACTTCCAGCGCAGAGAATCATTCCCTTTTCAATGGTAAATACCACGAACTAAACCCTCGCTTTGTATACCTCGTTCGCGGCGATCTGTCGTCGCTTATCGTGGCAGGAATAAAACCGCACCGTCGATGTAAATTAACTCGACGACACGCCAGGAAACCCTCATCCGTCGTGTAATTGGCGAACACGATTGCGTACCAGAAAGAGGGAGAGAGATATCGAGTGAGCATGGGCGACTTGAATGGGAAGGGTAGTGGGTGAAGCTTCATCGAGCCTGGGGAAAAAATTAATAGCCAGGAAGCTCCGCTTTTCGACTCACAACACGTCGGCGTTCGATGTGAAAAACAGTTTCGAGGGGGTGCAAGCCCAGAAAACGAATTGCTCTCCTCTGCTGGGCTTTGAACCTGGGGAGGACAACCCCGCGAACTTTATCAAATAATATCAACCCTTTCACGGCTTCTTTCTTCGTCGATCGAGTTACCGTATCTCCTCGATCCCCGGATTATTAAACCCCCTTACGCTCCGAGTCTACCTACGAATCGCGTACGCATCCATTCCACCGCTTATCATTCTCCCATCATGACTCAGCGAGGTTCGTTCGTTATCTCTCCGGCAAGCCTCGGAATTCGATCCTCGCCTCCACGCGCGCGGCACATATCCCCTAGAGTTCTGAAGAGTTCTCACGAACGAAGGAGGCTCGCAGACCGGAAGCCCTCCGACCACGGAGGGAGCTGCTCTCCCCGAGAGCGTGGTCGCCGCGAAGAGGAACGTGGCCCTGATGGAGACGGGGTACGGCGTTGCGCGTTTCTCTCGCGTGAAATTTAAAGGCGGTCGCCTCTGGTCTCTCGTGGTGCTCGCGGGAAGGGACTGGGCCCTCGATCGATCCGTGCCCGCATAGTCGCGGGAGCGTTGGCAGAAGCGGTTGTTTGTCGGTCGTGGCTGGCCACCGTGGCCGCCATCGACGTCCCCCCGCTTCCGCCGAGCCTCTGGGAGAAACTTTTTATTGCTGGATTTTCCGTATAATCTCGAATAATTAACGGCGCGCCGCGGACTATACGCGATCTGGGCCGGCAGCTCCTAGATTTACAGCGACTAACTTGGGACCCCGCGCAAGTGGCATGTAAAATACTGTCCCCGATGGTAGCGGCCATATGCGTTCCTCTGCGCTCTCTTGGCCCTATACCGTAAAATCGGGGAACATTGGCAGACAGGGACAACATTGGCATACACCGAAATTACGTTGTTTTACGGCAGATTAGTAAAACTTAACCTGTTAATGCTATTTATATGATGTGCCTACGTTACGAATTGATTTTAGTTAAGATGTAAAAAATAAAATAAAATATACAAATTTAAGTTTACTGACCTCAGATTAGTAAAACTTAACCCGTTAATGTTATCTACACGATGTGCCAACGTTACCCCGGTACACTAACGTTTTTAACATGTATTAGGGTAAATCCGGGAGACGCGGCCGGGCCGGAGAGTTGGTCGAAACAGTTGATTTTTAGAAAATTAATTGTTCAGAACCTTACACACTTTTACATATACACAGATGTAGAGCGTGAATATAGCCACTCAATCAACTCTCCAGCTCGATCGCGTCTCCCGGATTTACCCTAAAGAAGAAAATGACAAAAATTGTATGCATTTTAACACTAGTAGTGCAAGCACGAAACATGCAATGTTATGATAGGATACTTAAAGCAACTGTTAATTTTTACATTATATAACAAAATGTATCAAAAACCTGCCAATGTTCCCCCATTTTACGGTACCTGCGACCCCGAAGACCCTTAGATCGTTAACGTAGAAAATGTGCGACGAATAAAATATGAGGAGCAAGATCGCCACTCTTGTATTGCCTTGTAATTCCCGACGAACACCATTCACGCGGTCACGCGACTCACGGAAATATTAAGATATTTAGAGACTTCACAGTATTTAGACTTCAGACACCATTCGACTAAGTCTCGGGTCACTCGTCGCATGATGTTTCTGTAAGGAGTGAAATGCATAGTTGCTAGCTAGCCGTTAGACTGGTTTAGCAGCGGAGACGCCGCGATGGCAGGCCGACAAAGTCTCTCGTGCAAGAGGGTCCAGCCTCGCCAGACCCACGACTACCCTCTAACCATCCGCCTTCCCTCCCCCCCCCCCCTTTCCCCGCTCCTCGACCCTTCGCCCTTCGATCCTTCCGAGAAGCAGCCGACGCTGCGTGCTCCCAGCGTCGTTTTCCCCGTCGTCGACTTAACGGCCGCACCTGCTACCGCCTCGTTTCGGCCGAGCACCGCGCGAATTTCTTCCCTTCGACGTGCCCTCCCGCTGGAGCGACCGTATTTCCGCTCTCGGCGGGCGCTTCCCCTTTCACAGACGCTGGAAATCCTCCCTGCGCCGTCCTCCGGGGAGGCTGCCTCCTAACGTCGACGAACACTCGGCTCGCAAGCGTAATCGTGGAGAAAAAAAATCCTTCCTCCCCCCCCCCCCCGTTCTCCCGTTCTCATCTCGCTAATATCACGAACCACTGCGGAGGATTGCTCTCGAACCGTGACGTTAGTCACTCCGGGACCAGATTGCTCGCATTTTCGCGGCAGACGGTCGCGATCCGTAATCGATCCCGACGAATCACGTTGCACGGCGATCAGCCTCCGCCGTCACGATTATCGAAGGCGAGCGCGATGGAGAGGGAAGGGCGAAGGGCGCAACCCCTAATAAATCGAGAAGGACACTCGAGTGTTGCGTAATCGAGACTTCTCCCCTTTAATCCCTCTCCCCGCTATTCATAGAGCTGTCTGTCCCGCCGCGATCGCCGATTCCTCCCTTGCCCGCGAAGCGCATTGCGTAAGAGCCGCGCAACTACCTGTGCGCTCCAGAGGCGTTATATTTAACCCCCGCGCAGACTCTGCCGCGAGGTAGACGCTTGGAGCGCCGCGGCTGCGATGCCTCTTTTTTTTCCCCTCTGGCCGCTGGTACGCGCGCAGCCGTCTTCTAATTTTAGAAGTTCTGAATTATGTAATCCGCGTGTACGGGGACGCCGCGCGTAACAGGCGAGCCGTCCGCGGGATCAGCGCTCCTCCGTTCTGCCTAGAAGAGAGAGCGGCCGCTTTGTGCCCACGCGATCGAGATCGCACGCCAGTGGAATAAGCTAATTGGGCGAAACTGGGCGCTGGGTGGTTTATTCAGAGTCCGACCGAGTTCTGCGACGGAGTAAGCGAATGGGGTGGAACGGCTCCAGGGTGGTTGCGTCGATTAACACCTCGATAATCGTCGTACAGAGGAATATTCTTCGGTGCGCCTCTCGAAGTGTCGCGACGTTTCGGTTTAAAGGGTAGCGCGGCATAAAGGAAGCTCAAGCATCGGAACTCGTTTAATGTATATTAGAAAGGTCCACCATGCGTGTGTGCGGAGCGTTGTCCCTCTATGTTTATTTGCAGGGTGTACCGCACGGCGAGGGGTGATTCGGCAAACAAAAATGACGAAGGAGTAGAAATATCTGTGCTGCGGCTCCCGCTGGAATTACGAAGGGTGCTCGAATCGATTAAACTTTTCGAACGTTTAGCGAGAGTTGACCTTAAGGTCCGCCGGAGCATACGCGTTCCAATTACTATTTATCCTCTCTAAGGACGAGTAAATGAATAAAATCGCCGGCAGTAAGCGTTCCCCAGAAACGGCGTTCTCCTAGCATCGCCCGCCTTGTCCCTTGTCTATCGAAATTCAACGCAGCCCATCCAGTTATCCAGCGCGAAACGTGGAAGACCGCGGGCTCGGCGTCTAACGGCGTCCAGCGACCGGCTCCCCCCGCAATTCCGCCCGCGGCCAGCCTCGAATTCTTTTTCTACGAAGACCGACCTCTACATTCCTAATCGTGACCACGCGAAATTCTTCGCCGCGTCCTTTCGGCGTTACCTGGCTGAGAGCAGGCGTGTGGCCGCGCCATTTCCAGCCGCGCATGCCTTCTGGCCATCCTCATCTCCCGTGCCCTCTCTCTCTCTCTCTCTCTCTCTCCCTCTGTTCTCTATGTTCCTGCCAGAGGGGGGAGAGAGAGAAAGGGAGAGAAGCGGGGCGAGAGAGAGAGAGAGAGAGACGGGGAGAGAGAGAAGAGAGAGAGTGCCTGCAGCCTCTGACGGGAAGGGCACGATCGGAAAATTAACGACCCCTCGAGCGTTAACTCCCGACTCCCGAGGTCGGTTCTCGGCCCGCTCGTTCGTTAAGTCCCTCTCCTCGAGTTCTCGCGACTCACGCCGCGTTTTCAGCTATCGCCCCGTCCCGACCCTCCCTCCTCCCCTGTGTCCCCCTTCTTCATCGTCTTCCCGTCTGTCCCGGGTACCTCCGGCGTTCACCGTTTCCCTTCTTCGTCTACCTTGGACGGCTCCTGTCGCCTCTCCTCCTCGCCATCCTCCTTCCTCCTTCCCCCCTCCCCCCTATCCTTTCCCCCCTCGCCCTAACCGACGCCAGCAGGCTCTAACCCCTCGAGCCACGGATCGGAGATTGGCGGAGGGACCGGTCGATTATCTATAATCGATAGCAGCCTACACCATCGGCGGTGTATCGCCGCGGTGCATCGCGTCGACCTCGATGACGACTGACGTCCGTGTCGTTCGGTAACCGGCCATACGTTGGCACCGGCGGCACTCTGGGGGCTGAGTGATAAACGTGGTAGCTGCTTGCCGGGGGGATCGGACGCGGAGCCTAGGTATAGGGTCCGCTTTCGGGCCTCGAATGTTGGAACAGGGGTGATTTACTAACGAGCAGTAAGGGCATTTTCTGGAGACCTCTGGAGCCCCGAGGTTTCACTGGATTCTCGCAGCCACCCGAGCCGATTGCGAGGGCTGGCCGGCAGCTCTCGCAGAATCGCGCCACGTCGCGAGTGCAGCACGGGGGTGATAATTATTTAATACTGCGGCTGAACGAGGGAAGATCCCGAAATCGGAAGTTAAAAAAAAATTCTGATGGATTGTGGATATGTAGGGGATTTCCTCCTGATTACAACGCAATTTTTGTTTGCTGCCCCAATTCGCTCAAAGAGGGTGAAATTAACCACCGCAGATTCGGCTATTTTTCGATTTTATTTTGTAACTCGAAATCTGTAAGAGATAGAAAAACAGTGTCGAGACAAAAGTTACTTCTTTCAATTACATCTATCAAATGGTAAAAGTTGTATCATTCGTTTAAACAATTAGAAAAAGTTATGAGCAAAAATATGGTTTTCTAAAACTCGTTTTTCTACTTGAAATCTGAATTTTACCATGCAACTTTTACCATTTGATAGATCTAATTAGAAGAAGTAACTTTTCTCTTGAATCTTTTGTTCTATCTCTTACAGATCGCGAGTTACAAAATAAAATCGAAAAATAGCTGAATATTCGGGGGCCAATTTCACCCCCCTTAATGTGAATTTGGATGGCAAACAAAAAATGTGTTGTAATCAGGAGGAAATCCTCTACATATCCACAAAGTGTCAAAATTTTTTGAACTTCCGGGTTCGGGATCTTCCCTCCCGAGTATCACGAATATTTGAGTATAAACGTTGCACCACGTCTTTCAGTCCCACTGTTTACCACCCCCTTTCTCTACTCCGCTATCCACGCCTCACCTTCCATACGCTAATTACTCGGCCGCGCGACGATTACGCACCGGTGCCCCGCAGGGATCGTCGTTGAGCGGCTCTTTGTTCGACGGGCGTTCTCTTTCGGCCCCGGTCGGATGGCTGCGCCCCGCGACCATCTGGCGAGCCCGAGGATCGTCTTACGCTCGCGTGTTGGAAAAAGGTTCCGCGGGAATCGGTGCGGGTTCCGTGGCACGGCACGGTCGGCGAGACGCGGGGGAGAGGAGGGAAAGGTGGGTGAGGGGGGCGAAGGGCGGCGAGGTTACGGGAATCGGGTTGGTTCGGTTCGTTGGCTGCTCCGTTTTAATTCGTCGCTCGCCGCCCTCCAATTTCCTGCGCGCAGGTAGCCCCCCGAAGCCCCGACGAAAATCGATGGGAAAAGCCCCGGAGATTTTCACGAAAACACGAGTCACCTCTGCCACCACCCCCCTCCACCTCCAGCCTCCCCGAGATGAGTAAATGAAAACGAAGGATCGCGTCCGCTCGCGTGAAGGATGTCGATCGACGTCGATACGGCCCGCGCGGAAATTGAGAGTCGCTCTTTGCCGCGGGCAAAGTTGCCTCTCGAGGAACGCGCGTGTTTAAGAGCGTTCGTTACATAGACGGGGGGGGGGGGCGGAGGCGGATAGGGGGGAGGGAGGGGGTAGGAGACGAATAACGGGATCGACGGGAGGGACCGAGAGGTTGTAGAAGCTCGCGAAAGATCGGCTATCCGTGCCCGTCGAGCGGGTACGAACCGGGGAACGTTTCCACGGGACACGGCGGAGCGGTAGGGGCCCGCTGGTCCCCGCGAAATTTAATCGAGCCGTTGTCCCGGCTAATTCGTTCGAGGAAGCGCGGTGTCGTTTTCGCCGCGGGCAACTCGTGCTACGCGAGCCACCTGCTCGGACCCCGGGGCCAGCCGGGCAACTGCGACGCGAGGAGCAAGAACAGAACGCCGTCGTGGTTCGTGGCGGTTTCGCAACGGCCCGATCGCTCGCGAGGCGAGCGCGTCCTTTCACGCTTCGTTTGAAGCACAGAACAGGCTGACGTAGCGCGACGTTCCGTCGGCGCGCCGACGACGCCGACGCCTCGTTAACGCGCTGTCGTATCCCCTTTCGCGAGTCAAAACTGGGATGCTCCGACGTAATAGCGGGATATATACCGTCGCCTCCTCCGGTCCCCCCCCCCCCCCACCCGGTCGTCGCTACCCGGCCGAAGTCGAAGACAAAGGACGTTCAACGTGACCGCGAGCAGTCACCTCGCTCCGCCCGTTCGCGAGGGGGGGACCGGCGAAATGTGGCCTGGCTCGTACACTAGCGAGACAATCGTGGGGCAGACGGCGAAGCCTAATTTCCACAGCATTAAAACACTCGATAACCTCCTCACGCTCGCTGGAGCCTGATATTCATATATGCGCGGCGCACGGCTATTCAGCTTTTTACGCAACAAAGCGCACCGAGGCGATCCATTCTACGATTATTGCGCGGCGGCGGCGGCAACGGGATGGGGGAGGGGGGGGGAGTGGAGGATCGAGGAGGAGGAGGAGGAGGAGGAGGTGGAGGTGGAGGAGGGGAGTCGACCGGCTTCCGGAAACTATCTTTCGTATCCTCTTCATTCATAAACTCTTTCTCGGCCGCGTAATGGAATAGCCTGGTCGGCGGGCGCATAAACCGAACGTGCCCGCTTCTGGTAGCGCAAAGTACATACGGGCGAAACTAAATCAGACGGGTAAATACACAGGCGAGTGAACTGGACCCGGGGTCTCTCGAAAACGCTTTCCCTTCCCCGAAAACCTTCACCGTTGACTCGATTATCGTCCGTCTGTCCGGCGAAGTCTGCGGCGACGACGGCCGTGGTAACAGGAGCGCAGAGGCAGCGAGGAGGCGAGCCGAGCCGAGCCGTTCCACGTGTGCGCGCAGAGCCGCGCGGCGCGTCCCACGTACACGTGCACACGCCACCGGCTACTTTATGTGAGAAGTGTCGCGTACCGTGGCACACGTACGCTGCCGCACACCGACGCGCCCGTAAACGTTCACGCGCGACACTACTTACATAAATGATGCCGGGGGAAGTGCGAGGAGGACGGGAGGATGGTGGGGAAAAGGATGGTGAATCGAGATTGGGAGGAGGATAGAGAGAGACGGGCGATACGCGGCTAGAGATGCGCGAGGGGGACGAGGATAGCGTTGCGAGGCGGAAAGGTGGATAAATAGAGAGGGAGAGAGAGGGTGAAAGAGTGAGAGGCTGATAAAGAAGCTCTCGTACGTGGAGAGGAGAAATGCGCGACGTGTGACCACATCGGCCGTCGTCACTGGCGGCTTCCACGGCGGATCCTCGAAAGGGCAGAGGTGAAGCTCCACCGAGCTGTACACAAAACCGCTTCTCGTTGCAAAAGCGCGAGATTGGACGTCCGCGGGCGTGTACGCCCCGCGTCGGGAGCTTTTTACGCGGGGCCGTGGCTTTTAAAGGGCCTTTCGATGTCGTTCCGCGACGTGACTGGATTTCGCCCGATCGAAGCTCGCCGTACGCCTGCTTTGAATACGGGCCGCGACGGGCAGGCGGGGGCGAGGTGGCGGGAGGACGAATTAAAGGCGGTCAGCGCGGCGTGTAGGCAGCCGCGAGGCCGATCGCGGCGAATTAATAACGCGCGAACGAAGAGCAGCTGGAAAGGTGAACCAACCCGTTCCGATTCTTTAAAAAAGGAATCCTGGTTAACGGGGAACACCACTGTGACGGAATAATTTACAGCTTTCGTGTAAAAATTTTATTACCTACCTTTAGTCCAATGTCTTAACAGACTGTAAATAAAGTAAATAGAAAAACATGCATATTGAATATATTAACCCTCTAGTGCATAAGCCTGCCTTAAGGCGGGCACCTGTTTAATCCAAGGGTTGGGAATTCTCATTTGCCAGCCCAAAAATTGTGCCACAGCACACATATTCGTCTAAGAAACATGTCAATCTGAGTTTTCAATTTGACATAAATCTAGTTTGAAGTAGGTACATTTTTGAGCTACGCACGCTGCAAAAATTATTATTATTTCTTCCAGATTGAAAACTGACATCGGATTCGGTCTTTTCATCCCCAAATGGAAGTAGTCTAATTTTTCCAACTGAATTAAAAATCTATGCACTAGAGGGTTAATTAGTCTTCTAGAACCCTCACTTGCGCTGTTAGGATTTGTAATTATGGAGCAGCAGCTCTGAAATCAAATTTCATTTTTTTTCTTATAAACTATTCATATGAGTGTGCATAGTTTTCGTTGCGCGTACGGATTCTTCGATCGGAAACAAATTTTTTGAAATACGCTTGAAAAACTATCTGTCTTATTCGCAGATTTTCGAAACTTTTCTTCCAAAGCGCACCATTTTTACAAAAATAATTTGTTTAAGAAATCAGGATGTGCAACGGAAACTACACTCATATAGTTTGTAACAAAAAAATGAAACTTGATTTCGGACCTGCGGTTCCATAGTTAAGAAGAGTTAACTAGTTAGTCGAGAAGATTAATTAATACACTTAATAAAATTTATGCGCGTTTTTCTATTAATTGTTTATATACTCTCTTAAGACATTGCACTAATGGTAGGTAAACAAAATTTCATACGAACATTGTAAATTATTCCTGGGAAAAATCTTAACTTCTTCGGCGGGCACAGTGGTTTCCCCTTAAAGTGGACCGCGGATTTGACGTCAGGCATCGAGGAAAAACAGAATCTCGCGTGATCGCTGAGGAACGTTGAGCGCATCATGCAGGAAGCGGGAATCTCCCATTACGAAGATACATTACCCGCGCAACGGGGACGTTCTGAGCGAGGTCTCGCGCGGAGGGTGCCATCGAGGAATTCGCTGCCCAGCGAAAGGTGGTCGTAGTGTCCACGGTACCGAGACTCGGCCTCTGCTTTATTATTTATCGCTCGGTAGAGGCGATCCTAATCGATCGGCGCGAAGGAAATTACAGGGGGAGAGGCCGGCTGCGATATTCGATTACGGAGTGGCCACCTCGGTTCCTCGGAAAATGCACCGTCCTTCCGACCGCGATTCTAATTACGCAGGGAGCGCTATTAGAGCCCGCGAGTAGAAAGCGCCCGGGTCGGTCGCCATTACGCGAGTCAGCGTTCGCGATGGTCAACGAGCATTCGTAATTAGCGAACGCTTCGAACCGCGGCTCTTCCAACGACGCGTCTACCCTCTGCCCCGTTCGCGCAAACGAACCCGCGGCGTCTTTCGACAACAGCCGAACGGCACGAAAACACAATCTCCAGAGATTGTGGCGGCCGTTTCTGGTCACCCAAATAGCGCGCCGCTAGCCACGCTCCGGGGTGTATTCTTGCCGCTGTTTTATTTCGAATCGGCGTTCCCAATCAACCGCTACGAACACCAGGGCAGAGGGGCAGGGGGGAGGAGGAGGAGGAGGAGGAGGAGGGGAAGAGAGAAGCGGGGAGTGGCTGCCTATAATATTCGGTTATCGAGCGACCGCGGGGCTGGCTCCTCAGAAAATGCAGCGTCGTTCTGACCGCGATTCCGATCGCGAAGCGGCGTTAATGCGGCTTTGGGCGTCTCGCGGCCCTCTCCCCCACCCCCCGTCCCCGCATCGCCCGCTCCCGCGGCCCCCAGAGGCCCCCAGAGCTACCCTCCCCCCCTCTGCCCCGGTTCCCTCGGACCCGCGTTTTTTTCCTCTCTTTTGCATGCGCCTCGCCGCGGCCTTCGAGAGTTCTCCACCGGGGCAACGGAACGAGATAGACGGAGAGAGGGACGGCGATACGGCGGCGACCGCGCCGCGGAGAAAGACAGAGGGGGAGGGACAGGGGACGACGGCTGGCTCGGCCCTGTGTGTGTGTGTGTGTCGGTGTGCGCGTGTGTGCGCGCACGGGGCCAAGCGAGATAAAGCGCGGCGCGGAAGGAGGGAACGAGACGCGTAGAGAAAAAAAGAGGCCGTGAGCTTCTGGCCTGGACGGTGAGCCGAGGTAAAAATCGCGAGAGCCGTCAATTAGGAACGCCGCTCCGGCCAGCCCCGTTCCCTTCGCGAACAAAGAGCGAGTCTTTCTCCCGCGGATACGCGGAGATCCAGCGGGCTTCTCTCGCCGCGATGTGTTTCCTCGTCCGCACGAAAAAGATATCGGCGAGATATCGCGCGGCCTCCGTACAACCGACGCCCGGAATTCGGTGCCAGGGGGCGGTCGGGGAGAGTCGTTTGTCGATGCTAAATTACGGCCGCCCGCCCGCCCCTCGGCCCCTCGCTCTGCCGGACCACCACCACCACCCCTCTCCTCACTCCCCCGCTGACGCGCCGCGCCGAGCCGAGCAGCTCGGGCGGCCAGCGGCTTATGACTGATTGCGAGATGATAGAGCGCGTGCACGCGCGTTTAACCGCGGAACGCTCGTAATTCCCGGCGACTTGAGTCGTCCAATTCATTGTTTATCCCGCGGTACCGTTTCTCGATGGCGTAACAAACGTGGCCAGTGTACCTACACGTACGCATGGATGTACGGTATCGATAAGCGCCCGGGTGCCTCGCTTCCCCCGGTGCGCCGGGGGACCCGTAAATATCTTTTCCACGGCGAAAAACGCGATACTCCTCTCGTTCCACGGGAAGATACCGACTAGGTGCCTTCGCACGTGTGGATGTTGCGGAGCGGTATGGAGGACAGGAAAGTTTTCAACGCCTCTTCGCGCTCGTTTTCGCGTCGATTACGTCCGAGCGATTAATACGTTTTATTGTATGAATATTCGGGGGACAGTGGTAATCGCGTCGCGCGTGATATATCGCGCACGATGCTTTTACATCGCCGTGAATAATGAATTACATGTAAACGGGGCGGCGAGGATCGCGATTAATTTTAACGCGCTGGCGTTAATTAACCGGCGAATCGGTGTGCGACTGTTACGCCGACGATTCAAAAGAAGCTAATTAATTTCTCTTGTCGGCCGGCGAAACGGGTCAAGCACGCGGGAAAACGAGCGATTTCTCGGAACGGCGATGTCGCGCGCGGGAACGCACACGCTCGCCCGGCTTTGACGGGTGTCGATGGAAGTTTCGGGAAAACCTCCGGCTCTTCCACGATCTCGACCGGAAGCCCGTCGAAAATTCCGAGGTAACGAGGACCCAGGCAGCAGAGGCAGCAACGGGGCCTTTGGCTCTCGCATCTGCCAGATGAAACGCTACGTAATCGGGGATAATTGTTGCCGAGCTTCGCCTCTGCCACGGTTATACTGCGTGTTTCAAGAACACTGGCAAATTGCAGCGTTATGGGGCCTGATCCAGCTTTCCCGTTGTTGTGGACGCATATGATTTTTGCCGTGATTTGTATTTAGGCAATTATAAATAATTTACGTAAAATATAATTTTTGACACAGTGAGTGAATTTTTTTTGCGGTATTTGTTGCAGCCTGGTAAAGATCTATAATATAGGGACGCACCTTTCCGTAGTATAATAGTAATTACAGTAATAGTTTACAACCTTTAAAGTCGATTCAGTTTTTTAGAATTGGTTCAACGGACTTGAGTTTTTTTTTTAGAAGGTAGAAGGATTAGCTAGCTAAGTGGCGTGTTTCGTCGTTTCGAAAAAAATGCAATTGGACGGAATAACCAAAAAATATAGTAAAGATTGTTTTTCCACTTTTTTCTGAGCCTGTAATGAAAATTCAAAAAGTTATATACATGCTTAAATTTCATAAAAATCGGTTAACAATTCTCTAAGCTATAAACGTTTAAAGATCGCAGAATAAGAGCGAAAATCGCGAAATTCACGCGGATTTTTGAATTTTCATTACACACTCACAAAAAAAGTTGAGAAAAACGATCTCTACTATTTCTCTTCCTAGTCCGACTAATTGCATTTTTTTTTCAAAACGACGAAACACGTCAATTAGGAAACTAATCCTTCAAGCTTTTCAAAATTTCATTTTAAATTGTTGTAAACTTTCTTTCGTTCGCCACTGTATATGGATGATTTAAAAACAATTTATAAGTTTTACCGTTTTCTCAAAAAGTTTTACTATTCTATTGGTTTCCATTGATTTCAATTTTCTCTTCCTACCAAATTTCCCACTTCCAGCAGGTGGCCTGCTCGCGCCCTCTAGATCAGGCCCCGCCAATGGCACCGCTATCAAACGAAAAACAAGTCCCATTCGAGTTACTTTATTAAACAAATCACTTTCCTCGCGACTCCTGCGCCATTAACCCTCGAACGACCGGTCGGAGCGATTGCGCTGGAGTCGGTGCTTGGGCCCGTAGCGTCGGTCCCACTATGCCCACGCGCTTCAAGCGTCGTTTACTCTGTTAAAGCGATTCGCATGATCGATAACCGAGGTTTTCCCTATTACTGTTCGCAGTTCCGCCGAGGGGCCCGACGCCTGGGTGAAAAAGGAACCCAGCCACCGCTGACCGAGGGTTAACGAGCCACCCTGTATAAAAAGAGAGAGGAAGTCGGTAACGACAGCATCCTCGTTCGCTCGCCGCTCCACGGGCGCTCGAAGAAAGTTCCCCCGGTTATCGGGCGCGGCGAGGACGGCGAGGACTCGGGCAGATACGAAAAACCGTATAAAAATCCACTTTTAAGATAGCGCCCGACAGGTTTTCCCCGATATAAGCGCGCGAGCGCGCGTAACGGGTAACCCGATAATTTATAGCGGCGCATGGAGGGGCACCTGGTATAAGGTTCCCCCGTGGCCGGTCGCGCGAACACACACGCACACACGAGCGTCCGCGCGCGCGCGCGAGCACATGCGTGCGGCCAAGCCCACTGCTCCCCATATGCCTCGACGTAATGACGAGCGCGCGTCCAGACGGAAGAGCGCTCAAATTTCCCGCGTGAACGACGCGCACCGACTCGCCGGGATACCTCGGCACCTCGTCCTCAGACTTCCCTCCCTCTCCTCCTCATTTTTCCATCCTTTTACCCTCTTTTTACGCGCTGGTTAGGCCCGTGGAAAGTATTAGGTGCGGCATGCGCAAGCTGCAGCCCGCGTCCATCGATGCCGCAACGTGGAGGGGACTTTTCGTGGAAATTTTTCGTGGAAATTTTTCGTGGGTAGGAGGCTCGTTACTTTGGAGGAATGTTTGAGATTTGTGTGTGTCTATCGGTGGCTAATTCTTACAACCCATATAATTGTTTTCTGATGGAAGCAGTGGCACGCTCTGGGGGACGGCAAGCCAAAGGGAGGAAAAAGGAGATTAATGTAACCACGACTGAAGTCTATAATTCAAGAGGTTTGTAAGAAGAAGAGAAAAGTTGATTTCATTTTGTACCTAAATAAATTTCTATAATCGCCTAATGAATTTTATTGAATATAAAATCCCCCCCAAGACTAAATCCTGAATGCCCCAATGAATGTAAGTATTAAGTATGTATCTCATTTCCGTGGAAGCTACTGTGGAATTTGATGAAGGACAGAATTCTGTCCCTCGAAACGAGAATTGCATGGAGGTGTTTAGCTGATAGCCGGAGCAGGAGGGGATGGAAACGGTCGTCTTTGATTTGTGCAGGTGGGCTGGAGTGGCTATCGATCGGCGGCGATGGACAGGGTCGCGAATTCGTGGGGCCAAGCGGTAAATCGTGCATATAGAGGCCCTGTAGGAGCTCGGCCGAGATGAAATTTCTCACCATATGGCGGATGCCTACGGCCGCCATCTTCCCCCGGAACTCACCCTGCGCGACTCTTCTTCTCTATCGCTCTCTTTTTCTACCGTGGAGTGTGTGTGGGGGGGGGAGAGGGGGAGGGAGTGAGCGGGGGCCCCCGTAAGTCGCCCCGAGATTACGGGCTCTCGCTTTTAAGGCCGCCTGCTGCGAATCCGAAAGAGGCCAACGCGATGAAGCGCGCCTCGAGATAAACACGAAGGAACCTTCCAGACGGATGCCAGCGGGATTTATTCGTTCGGCGGGTAGGAGAAGAGGAAAAAAAAACGGTCGGGGCAAAAAGAGACGGGGGAACGCGAACCTGCCAATCACGCGCGCAGTTATTCCGCAGCCCTTAAAACGATGGCCGGCGCGAGGAGCGGCAAGAAAAAGGATCGGTGCCAGGGATTCGCGAGGTTTGCGCCGTGGCAGGTGTTTAAGCAAACCTCCCGTAATTAATAATCCAGCAGAGCGATCGGAATAATCAGGGGGGATAATTCTGGCTGCGCGAATTTGTAGAACAACTCTCGTACTATTAGCTGTATACCAATAGTTACACCATAGGATAATGCGCTCCTCTCCACCCTCGACTCTGTAATTCCTACCACCTTCGCTCCTTTCGCTGTATTCCTTCCACTCGTTAAGGTGCAAACCCGCGACGAGACAGAATCATCGTGTCTCGCGCAAGACTTTAATTTCACGACACAATTATTCGATTATTTTATTCTTTTTTTAATTACTTTTCTCATTGCTTTCACGAAACTAATAAGTAAAGATTCGTGAGACGAGGTCTGTGATATATTTTCAAAATCTCTTGCGACTTCTCTTTTATTTGTAGGGGAGACCGGGGTTTGTTTGGACACGGGGATACATTGGACAGTTTTAGAATTGCCAACATAGTGTCATGATTATCGCAAATTTTTTGTAATTTCTGCCTATGCTCACACCAAATCAACTCATATTCAATATGGTGTGTTGCATCCACGAATGACAAACAAAGTCACACTTTTCAGTTCTTGTATGTTACTGTATAATATTTTCATCTACTTTTTGTTGTGATTCGGATACTTCATTATGGAAGAATTTTATTGTAACTTTTTTTAGGCATTGCTGAATGTGTTTAGAATAAAGTAATGCTATGCAAAAATCAAAGTATCCTTATTGAGGAAAGGCACGAATCATTTTGTTTTGATTGGATATAAGGGGTTACATTGGACAGACATGGGAATACATTGTCGCTTGACGTTTTTAGCTGTCAAGTCTATAATTTTGCGTATTTTACTATAAACCAAGCGGCATTTTATTCAGAAAGGATAGTACTTTTCGAAAATGCAATAAAAAAAATCGATTTTTCGACTGCCTAGTTCCCTTAATAGCCCAACAGGCTCCGACTGCTGTAAGCAAATCTTGTAAAGTTTTTAAACTTCATTATTTCTTATCTATTTGTCATTTTAAATAAATTATATATTCGTTGGATTATTCATTATCATTTATTTCCATCTGTCCAAACTATCCCCGTGCTATGTCCAATGTAACCCCACCAATGGGGATACTTTGGACAATATGCATCTCTGAACTTTTTTCATCTCAAAATAATACTAGGGAATGTACGGCCCGTTTATCAGGTTCAAATGAATAGCGCACATTCTGAGCTATCGAATGGTGTATCATTTATGGCCGTAAGGCATTTTACCGGCCCGCTAAAGACTATTAATAAGAAATTGTCCAACCTATCCCCGGTCTCCCCTACCTATTTGGTCGTTGTTGAGAAAAGTCTGATGGAAAATCTCATCGTGGATTCGCTCCTTAACAGATGTATAGCAGAAGCCGCGTCCCCAAGCCAACAATAACTGACTGCATATAATCCCCGGTGTACCGAACTGGTTCTAGCATCCAGTGGATCCGAGTGGATCTAATAACCGCCCGCGAATTTCCGAACAGGGCCAAGGGTAATCCCTTAGTTTCGTACGCATCATTGCCTCGCAACGTGGCTGTTAAGCCGTTAGAGGAGTGGCAGAGAAACGGCTGCCGTAGCCTCGCTAACTTTTAATTCAATTCCGTTACCGTGACGCCCCCGCGGCTCCCCGAGCCGCCCCCACCCCACCCCCTCCTCCTGCCCTCCCCCCGCAGGTACGGATAACCGACGACGCCGGGGACCGCAGACGAGAAAATCGCGGCGATTACACACCGTGACCGTTACCATTATACTGTCGACGAATGCCATTTATTAAAAGCTGGCCGCTCGCCCCGCCGGATTAAGCGAATCGCCGAGTGTTAAGGCGTATTATATGCTCGGCCAATTATATCTGTAATTCTGATCTTCCCCTGGCCGCAACATTGTGTGCAGGGCCCTTCCTCTCTCATACACACTCTCTCTCTCTCTCTCTCTCTCTCTCTTCTCCTCCTTCTGCCTCCTTCTTCTTCTCCTTCCTCCTCTTCGTCGTTTGCTTCTTCCTCGCGATCTCCGCTGGCCATTTGTATCGCCACGCGACCGCATCCTGAAGGTATTTTATAACTTCATCGGAATCGGGGGCAGCATGCCGCGCATAGCATCTCGAGGCACACGCTTCGCCTGGGATAATCATAGTGATCACTTTCGCTGGATGCTGGCCGCTGGTGGGGTTAATGCGTTCAATGCCATCGCCGAGCTTTATGCCTTTGATTTGGACGGTGAAAGGTAGAGAAATGGTGGCTGGCCGCGTCCTTGGCCTTTGGCGCGGGGATTTACGCCGTTGCGTGTGTTTAGTCGCAAGGCGATTTGGGATACGGCGGGGATTAAACTCGGGAACGGACGTAGAAAAGTAACGCGGCCGTGGCCGATGGGTTTTCGAAATACCCGAGGAGGCGGAGGAACCGTCCGTGCCCTAAATCACAGGGCCTGCCGATGCTCCACGGTCATCGTGGCTTAATTACTTCCAACCCCCTCGCGGCGCAGGTATTAACGGGAATGATTAACCCTTTCCACGAAGGACTTGCACCTTTTGTTTCACTCCGCCGCACCTGCCCCAAGTGCTCCGATCACTTCTGTCCACGCGGAGGGAAAATGGCTCCTATCGATGCGCAGTGGGCACCGTGTTAAAATTCGAAACGTGGGAATACGAAGTGATGTAGGTAAACTTTTGGACAGTGGACAGCTAGATTCTATGTTTTCAGATACTTCCCTTTTAATCTTCCTCGAATCAATCCTCCCAGCTAAACATCCCCAAAATACTGTTCGTCGACCGCGCAAGTATCACTCCGAAAATGTGACGACTCAAAATCAAGAATCCAAGTGCCTTCCTACCATTATCATTAGCGTCTTAAAAAATGTTTCATCCAAAAATGTTTATCTCTCCCGATGGACATCATCCGCCGGATGAGGGGCCGTCCTGAAATTACGTAAGGGTAATTTTGGCGATATCTTGCTTCCTCCCTCCCCCAGTATAAGAATTCGTAGGATTTGATATTGCAATCCCCGTTCTTGCGTAATATTTTTTACATTGATTTTTCTCAGTTATTAAAATTCTTTTAAAGGTTTATATAATTAATTTAACTCGGTTTCGGGAAATTTAAACTAAAACAACTTCTCTGGAACGTTAATGATAGAATTTGTATCTATTGAAAATTAGGTTAAAAAATATTACGTAAGACGCTGCCTGACTCCTTCCCCCCCCCCCCCCAAAAAAAAGCCTTACGTAATTTAAGGACGACCCCTGAGAGTCTAAAACCCGAGCATCCCGGCGAACTACCTCCTCTAATCAAATATCCTCGTTATTTTGAGAATTCCAGTCGGCTGAAGGCTGCTAAATATTTCCTGTCGCGGTCAGGAGCGCGTATCAGCCGCGGCGAGCGACGAGAATAAACGCTCGACGGGCACGGTTTTAGCCTCGTGGCGACGGGGGTCGATCGCGAGGGGGGCTGGTTGCCCGTCGATCGTGCCAGAGGGGTTCGTGTACCAGCTAGGCGAGGGAGGGATCGGTGGGGGGTTGGGGGGTGGGGGGTCAGAGGGGTTTGGCCGCGATCGAAAATCCCCAACGACGTACACGTAGCCGCCATTTCCGTGAACGAGCCCCGTAATAATCGGCGCGAGATCGCTCGTGCAAACAGAGGGAGGGACGAGGGACGAGGGACGAGGGGTGGCTGGCAGCCTTTGGACTGGGTCTGCGTGTCCGTTAGCCTTTCCGCGCGTATACGCGAGCGTGTACCCTCCAGCGAACGGCTGGGGGCTAGCTGGGGTCGCGACGCGGCCCGACGGCGAAGGGGATGAAGCGACGGGGGGACGGCTCGGCTGTAGGGGGAGTCGGAGGGGAACGGCTGGTTCGCCTCCATCGGTTTTCCCGTTACTTCGACCGAAGTCCTACCTAACTTATCTGCGCTTAAAGCCGCCCCTTTCGACGTCCCTTCGGGGGCCGCCCGCTGCGAGCACGAAAATGACGTCGCCGTGTCGCGACGGGATCGGCGACGACCGCGTAGCCGGGGCCACGGTCCGTGGCCGCTCGCTGCTCCCGCTTCGGAGGGAACAGAGCTCTACTCGGGGGCCCTTTGAACGGGGCTTTTCCCTTTGTCTCTGTTTATGGGCAACGGCGAAGAGGATTGGAATTGATAGTACTGTAAATGAGCGTGGTAAATGATTTTATTTTAGTTGCTTAACGTCCTCCGCCCGTGCACGTGCGTTCCGACGACGAACGGGCTAATAAAATTAACAATGCCTGCCCTTTCCCCTGATCGACCACAAGGAAGCTGTTCTCGCGGCCGATAGTGGTCGAAAATCGAGATAATCTGGCCAAAACCCTAATTTCTAAAGTCACCCCAGCTATTATTTCAGACTCCATCACCGTTTTTTCATCACCTATCTGGCTACTATTTAATTACTCACAGTTAGAGGACAGTAAGTTCGTCATCATTCGCTACAGCTCATTCCGATGTTGAGTGTTATCGGGGTGTTACTCTGTCAGTGAAATTGCTGGTGCTCCTTGCGACCCTTAAGCGTCGTGCGATATGAAAATACTACCGAAAAAAATTGCGACGCGTGTGAATTTCTCTATATACATACTTAAATGGGTATATGTATGTAGGGGGAGTTGGGGCACAATGAAACATTAATATTATCTTGATATCTATAGGGTATCATCTTATAATCTTATATAACCTTTCAAGATCACAGAGTATACTGTTCTGTGAACATTTTTTGAACTTGCGACTGTTTCTAGATATCAAGAGAATATTAATGTTTCATTGTGCCCCTTGCATCAAAGTGCCCCAACTCCCCCTACCGGTGCGAAATCGCAATGACGCCGCATCGCTCGTCGGAATTGATCCTTAAACTGTACTTAAACTTGGTAGAACATCCACGAATTCAATCGGTAGCGATAAGTCTGTACTTATAAGAATAATCAGCGGCCTCGTAAACCTTAAGTAGTGTACTCATTTTTGTGCATCACCTTCGTGTTTCGGCCAGGTTCTCTGTATTCTCGAGCACAGTGCGACCCCGAAAAAGTGGCATTCGCGGAGAGTGGGATTTTCCCGGGCAGAGAAGAGCCTGTCAGGTAGACGCGGATCCAGCGACGAGAATAGAGGAAGGATAGAGGAAGGAAGGGGAGGAAGACCGCGGCACGTATACACGGGACACAATGCCAGTCTCTGCAGGAGGACGCGCCGATAACACGTACCGTCATTTCCTCGGCGCAGGTATCCGGATAATTTAGAATAAGAGAGCGGGGCCGGCACGGCACGGTCGCCCCTGACTATCCCTTGGCTCCATCCGCCGCCAGCCCCGTCGCCCCCTCGCCCTCGTTCCGCCGTGGCTTTGGCGGAGGAGCCCTCCTCGGGCCGAAGAAGCGTCCTCGTCGGGGCGTGCCTTTAATAATGACGTAAAAAAGAAGAGAAGACGCGGCAATAAAGGAGAGGCGACCTAGGCGAGGGTGTATCCCCGGCACAGCTGTCTCGCAGATTAACCCAACGACTCGCGGGGAAAGGGATAGAGAGAGAGAGAGAGAGAGAGAGAAAGAGAGAACGAGAGAGAAGGGGGGGGAGTGGAGCGAGGCGGCGATGGAGAGAGACGCGAGAAAAGGGTGCGCGCGAGAGGGAGAGGGATGGAAGTAGCGACGAGGCGATACCGCGGCGAGGAAAGGAAGGCAGGGCGAAGGGGCCGCGGGTAGAAAAGGAAGAGAATCCCGAAACGGCGGGAGAGAAGGCGGAAAGAAGAACGCAGGCACCGACGGACGGGGGCGAAAGGGCGCTGAGGAGGAGGAAGGAGAAAGGAGGAAGGAGGAAGGAGCAAGGCCGATCCTGACTACCTAGAAACGGTCGGTGCTTCCACGACCGTGGCCCGCCGAAGATATATAACCTCCATATACCAGCGCGAATCGCCCTCAGGTACAGAAGCCACCGCGTTGTCGTGCCCTTTCTCTCCCCCGCCCCCCTACTCCTCTCGTCCCTCCCCCGAGCTTACTCTGGTCCTCCACCTTGCCCAGCTTCTTCCACGCCGTGGCCGCGCTCCGATATCCACCATCCCCCGTTCTCACCCCGCAGGCAAAGTCGCGCGACATCCGCGGCTTTCCCGTCCGCATTTGCATGCACGCCCGGATGGCAACGAACGCGGAGGGCCCGTGTGCATCGAGCGAAATTGCGAAACGTGCAGGCACGAACAGCCGGCGGGGGTGGCCGGGGAGGCGAGGGGCGGCGTCGGGCACGCGGCAGGTGGGATTTTTCGTAACAGAGCTGGGTGTAGCGTTTCGCAGATCGCGGGGAATTAATCAGCGAGCGGTCCACCGTGGATGACCGACCCCCCCCCCCCCTTTTCAGGGTGCGGACAAAGGGTGTCGCGCTGAAACAGAAGTAACACATTGTTTCTTTGTAGCGCCCACGGGCGGCCGCTGCGCTGCAGCTGAAAGCGTGGGGACCAAGGAAAAATCGTCCCCCCGCGCCCTGTTTGCCGGCGTGCATTCGCACGGCCCGTGTTTTCTGCGATCACCGGCCCGTGGTCACGTAGCTAGCTCGCGAAACGCGCCCGCACACGCCGCCACCGGATCCGGGAAACGGAAGTGGGCACACCTGATCCGAAGTGCCGTGCGAGGGGTGGCCTGCCATTTTGAAACGCACGGCTAATCGAGTGGACGCGCGGCGATGCTACCAGAGCCCGCGGCCTGGGGAACGACTTTGACCGTGCCGCCGGAATTTTACTAGGGTAAAACTATACAATACGCCCCACTTTTAAAGAAACATGTATAAAATCAATATTTTTTAATAATTCTTTAAATTTTTTGTGTGGACACATCAAGTGTTCATTACTCTTCACAACTACACCGAAATTGTGTAAAGAACATAACTGGAAATAACTTTGAATAATGATTTTTCTGACCCTTACAGGGGGCGTTTTGTAACACAGTATCAGGTAAAACGCCCCACCTCTATGACAAAACGCCGCGTCATAAAAAAGTGATTACTTTTTATTATTTTTATCAAAATGTTCTAAAATGTATATTATAAAAGATATTATTAACGAAAATAGAAGAATCTTGATTAAAATTATTACATTATTTCTTTATTTACATTTTCTCTTTTGACATTTCTGCCGCAAGTATTACACGAAGTTATCCACGAAAAGAAAAGAAATAGGTTACGTGTGAAAAATATGATTTCGAGATGGGGCGTATTGTAAATTCTGGGGTACAAAACGCGCCGGTTTAAATTTAGCAACAACGTAGTGAAAAAAAGTTTGGGCAATAACAATTTAAAGAGGTTAGTTTGTCTAGTTTCGAAATATATATGTGAATTAATCGCAAAAACAATAGTGACTTAGAAAATTGAATTTCTCACATACTAACCGCAAATTATCTGAAGGCCGTAAATATAAGTTGTATATTTTTTTAAAAGCCGTAATATTTGCTCGTATTTGTATTGCGGCAGTTGTGGCCGACTGAGACAACTTCGAATATGACGAACGTGTCGATGCATCATGGTTTGTGTACGTAAAATAATGGTGGGGCGTTTTGTCAAATGGGGCGTATTGTATAGTTTTGCCCTACTCGATCCAGATCGACTAATAATCCGACGAGTTTAAGTGGCACGCTAACAAGAACATTGAAACATTTAAATGGCCACTGATCCGGAATGCTCGAACGGGAGAAGGAGGGTTGACAAGGGGGCAGCAATGTCACGAGCAACCACGTCGAGCGATCCTATTCGGCTGGGAGGGGGGCACACGCGGATAACTCCGTTTCACCATGACGTAATAACGATCTAATAAGAGCAACAGGCAGTACTCGGTGAATGCGGATGCTGCCGGGATTCGATTTGTTCTACTTGGTTTCACCGTGGACGGATAGCAGCGCGCAGGTATACGCTCCCCGGCCCGTCCTCCCCGTCCCTCTCCCCCGCCGCCCCCCTCCCACCCCACCCCTCCCTCGCCACAACACGGACAGAGGAGTTGGAAAACACTCTCGACTTCTCCGGGGCAAACAATTTTTCCCCCATCCAGCCCCGAGCCGGCGAGCGAATTATGCGAGCCGAGTGGACGCCGCTTAATCCTATCCAGGGACCCAGAGGAATCGAAAAGGACGAACCGCCGTTGGCGGGGCCCGGCGAGTCGACCCGCGTTCCAGCGACGTTATTGTTCGCGGGGAACAGATCGCTGTCCGGGGGATGGCCGCGTCCTTTGCCATTTTCCTCGGTCGAGGGACGTTCACGTGGCGGCACGGTCCGTGGCACAAAGACTCGCGGCCCACCGTGTCGCCGACGATGGAAAGCGTCCCCACGATTTGTCAGGCTTCCAGCCGCCCCCTCGACTGACGGCTACGCGAACTTTCGGCGCTACCGCAGGGGTCCCTGTCTACCCTGTGACCGTTTTAATTGCTACCCTCGCTGGCCGATCGTTTCCCGAAAGACGCGCCGAGAAGCTCCTCCGCTTGGCTCTGGGGGCGTAGCTCTAATGGGCATTCTTTAAAGCAGACAGGAGCTTTCCAAATCGCAAAGCCGTGGACTGGATTCTGTGGAGCTTTATTCAGAAAACGGATTCGATGTTGTGAGAAGATGATTAGTAAAGGTAAAGCGTGAATAGAGACAAGGGTCAGCAAGGCGAGTAATTCTCATCGATCCGCTTCGAAGGGGGAAGGGCCGGAGACGGGGATGAAGTAGGAACGGGAGGACGCATCGGGTCGACTTTCATTCCTGCCGCGAAATTTAAATTTACACAGAGAGGCGGAAGGAGGGGGAGATTTCAATTAAAGCGTCCGGGGGACGTTACGGTGTCTTTGTTTCAGCGCGGTGAAAAAAAAAAAGGGTGAGAAACGGGCCCTTAAATCGCGCGTGGAGACTTTAAACACAATCGTCCGGGGGGGAGTGGAAGGTGGGACAGAGACGGGATTCGCGGAATAAAGAGGAACGAGGAGAAGCGGGAGGAGTGGGAAACGATTTTTGCGGGAGAAGACCGATAAGTTTCCCTCGTGACCTACCACGATAATAATACCGTTCTCTGCTTTAAGCTTCCTTTTGAATAACCTGTAGGTCACCGTATAAAAAGGAAACTTGTTGCGTTTACTGATTGTACACGTATATATATATATATATATATATACACGTGTACATACAGATATACAGATATAGCGGGACGGGTACGTACGGATCCCGCCTGTGTACGTGTGTACGTGTGCGCAGAGAAGAAGCTGGGGGAATCGTTGCCGGCAGTTCGTCATAAAAACGGCAACCGAGTCGATTCGACCGCCCGGCGATGTAATAAAAGCGAGAAGACGCTCGTTAGCAGACGTGTCCGTGGAATCGGCGGTCGAGGGCGACGATTTAATTAAAATAACTGCCCGGACGGGCGGATAGTTGGCGGAAGATATGATCGGTCTATTTAGCGGTCGGCGAGGAGTTAACTCGATAATTTGCGTTTTCGGCTGAGCAGCGATCGTTAAAGCATCTGGGCCGCCAGGAAACTGCTCCGGCGATGAATGGAATCGAGCCGTGGCAGACTGAATCTCAATGTAGCTATCGTCTCGCACTTGTTGCAACGCGTCGCACCCCAAGCAGAAAGATAGAATCGACCCACTTCTATAACTCGCCTCTCTCCCTGACATACGAGCGCTACAACCGCGCTCCAAACATCCGTAAGGGATTTATGATAAAGCGAGGGCGGGGTGTGTCGAAGACTTTGATTCTATAATTCGGTATATACGGTGGTACTTGTCTACGCGTGATCGGTACTCTTCTCCTCGGGCCATTCGAGTACGTTCCTTCCCCTTGGATTGCTTCTGTTACAGACGGAAATCTCGAATGGTAGGTACCTATTATACGACTGATACTTAAGGCTAATGAACGAACACTTTTATAAAATTATGTTTGCAGCGCGATTGATCCCACGTGTTGCAAAAATTGTTTGGATACGAAGCAAGAAATTAGAAGAGGTCTCTAATTAAGGGGGGAGCCTGCTTTATAAGGTCCAAAAAATAGATTTTTTTTTTATTACCTAAATCGATAGATAAACTATCCAAGAATGTATTCACAAAGTTACAGCGGCCAATTCGAAGTATTTTTAAAGGTACAGAACCGAGAGCAGGTAAGCGGCGAGCATATGTGCGAGGTTTCACCCTTTGACAAGTCCCCATTCGTCGATCATTACTTTTAAAGACAATCGAAACGGCAGAGTTGTGCAGTGTAATAGTACAGAATAGTCGTAGAGCAGAGTGAGTTAGAGATTTCATAAGTTGAACGCAGAGAATTGTAGCGATCGACCGCGAGCGAAAACTTTAAAGCGCGATTTCTCCAGTTTTCAGTTTTACGATTCTTTAAAATTGGCGGGTGTGATAGCAAAAAAACTATGCGACCTATTGAATTGAACCAAAGCTTATGCTCTTCAGTATTAATATCTTTTCTATGTGAACTAAAAAGATTGTTAAAAAATTCTTTTTAAATCATTTTTATAGTACGTTAAAGTCAAATGTTGTCTTTAAAAAATAGACATTCTTCTTCTCAAACTAAAAAAATTTATGATTTCGCGCTTTTTTCTGCTTTTTCTTAGTTCACCCAGAAGAAAAATATATGAGCATTAAAAACTATTTTGAGTTTTTCATTCAGACAAGAATTGCAACCAGAATCATGCTCGCCAATTGGAGACTGCAGCTGATGAATCTGCCATATTTTATGATTTTGTGAGAAAAAATTTTTTTTGTACTCATCGGATATATGTTTAAATAGACCTAAAAGTTTACGAAGATCAATTGTTCCTTTCCCTTTCAAAACAATTTGCGAAAAAATCACTTTTTTGGACCTTGTAAAGCAGGCTCCCCCCTTAATTAGTTGCTTATTTTAATAACTTATTTTACTCGTTTTAGTAAAAAAACGTCCGTTCACTGGTACGTGTTCAGTTACTGGTACATCCACCCTATTACAAGGAGGAAGATTTCGCGCCCCGGGGAAAAATCAACCTCCCTCGATACTGAATCGTAATCGCGTCCAGCTGGACACAATGGCAGGCAGCTGCGAATTAATCTGCCGCAAGCCACCCCCGCAGAGGCAATACATATTCCGGAAGGAACGGAGGAGCGACAGAACTGCGCCACTCGAATCGCGGCCGCGCGAAATATCCTCGTGGCCCCCCCACCCTCCCCTTTCACCCCCGTTTCCGTCGTGAGCGACCACGCGCGGAGCCTTTCGCCGCGTTCCATCAAGATCTCCTATCGTTTCAGCCGGCGCGATACGTGCACGTATGCCCGATACCCGCGTAAATTGCAGGGGCCGCGTATCACGCCGGCCACGCCACGTTCGACGGTCTACTTTACGGCTGGACGAGCGAACAGAAATCGATTTCCTCGCCCACGGAACCTATCCGCTCCTCGAGATAGAACAAGTCCGAAAGTCGTGTATCGCCGCCCGAACGTCCGTGGGTCTTACGATTTTCCATCCACCCCCTCCGCCCCCCCCCCTCGCGCCCCATCGCCCCCGGTCCACGGCTTCGCCGAATCCCTCCTGGGCTGGCTTTCCCATTTCCTCCGTCTCCGCCGCGTCCTTTTTCGTATTTCTTTCGATTTCTCGGCCCTCGTAACTCCTCCCGGTCAAACGGAACCCTCCTCGTTACACCCTGATCTCCGGGCGTCCCCCGCGCCTCGCCTCGCAGCTATCCTCAATTATACCTACACCCCTCTTCGCCCACGTCTCCCGTCGCCCCGTAAACTTTGCGCCGCTAGAGCCGCGGCGTACCGTGCGCTCCTGCAAGTTTTCCAATTGATGCGACGGAATGCTTCGCGTCATCGGTCCCTGCCGCGGTGTCGAGGAAACCGGGGAGGGTGGTCGGAGAGCTTCTTAACAGCGGGCAACTGCGATGAGCGACGGGATTGTCCGGGAGCGTTTCGCGGGTGGATAGAGGGTGTGTTTACGTTCGTGCGGGCGTGGAATTTTTAAGGGGATACAACCGAATCGGTCGGTGTTGTTCGACCGAGGCCGCTCGCGTTCCTCGCGCGGCGCCCTCCACTTGGCTTTTCCGCCACCCCGGTCCGAGGCACCGTTCATCCGAGCGATCACTAAAAATATCCACGGTGCAAGTATCGGCGGTGTTCCCGCGGTGCCTCGTCTCTTATCGATCTCCCTCGGCCCGATGGCTGCAGAGGAAGAGGAGGCCTACGGGGCTGGATCGTGAGCGGGTCGCGCGATCCTCTTTGCGCGGCCTGTTTTTCTCTCCCCGCGATCTATGAACAAAACGGACGGTCGGATGGGTCTCGGCGATCGGTCGTCCTCTCGCTCCGTCCCTCTTTCAGATAAATACGTAGATAGATAGATAGGTAGGTAGGTAGGTGGGTAGGTAGGTAGGTAGGTAGGTAGGTAGGTAGGTAGGTAGGTAGGTAGGTGGGTAGGTAGGTAGGTAGGTAGGTAGGTATCCCGCTTTCTCTCCGTGGCGCGAGTTAACTCCTCGGGTCGTCCGAAGCCCGCGGTCGCTCGGTCGTGGCGTGCAGCTATGTATTTACACCAGGGTAGCTTCTCTCTCCTCTCCCCCGGGTGGTCACCTCTCTCACCCCCTCTCGCCCCTTCCTCTGACTCACTCTCTCTCTCCCTCTCTCTCTCTCTCTCTCGCTGTTACATTCTCTGCTGCTCTCTGTGTTCCCCGTTCGCTTAGACCCCGCTATCTAGTACATAGGGCCGAAGTGGTCGCGTTCTCGCTCGCTGCCCTTCCAACGCGTCTCCTCCTCCTCCCCCGTTAGCGGTGGTCCCTCGGACCGTCTCTCGTAGGGCGTATAGGGTGGCTCGCCGGCGAGAACACGATGGGAACGCGGTGGCGAAGAGGACAGGGCGAGGGGGGGCAAAGGGTGCGCGGGGGCTATGCATCGGGAGAGCAAGGAGAGAAGCCGAGAGGAGGGAGAGAGGGAGAGCGAGCTGGCAGGGACGGCAAAGGAGACAGGGCGAGAATGAGAGAGATAGATAGGAAGGGGCGCAGGGGGGTTTAGGAGACAGCTGCAGGCCATGCGAGGGTCCGTCGACCAGGCCTGGCCGTTTACCGCGGAACACACAGCGACGAGAGAGAAAACGCGGCCCGCGAGAGGGACGGGGCGATCTACGGGAGAAACGAGGGGGAGCGAGACGACCTACTTCGCCGTTCCCCGCGACCCGTCGCCGCGCCGCGCCGTTGCGAGCCCCGCGAGCCCTCCCCTCCCCCTCGTCGCTCCGCTTCCACCCCCCCCCCCCCTCCCCGCACCCCGCTCCTCTCCCGATCCTCTATCGCCGCGATCCCTCGAGCGACCCTCGCTGTTCGCGTACAACGCGGCTCGCTCTCTCTCCCTCTCTCTCCCCCCTCGCTCCGTCTCGCTCCTTCTCGCCCTTTGCCACCGACCGCACACCACCCGCCGTTTCCCTTCTCGCTCCCCCCCCCCCCCACCCCCCAGCTCCACCGGCTCCGCCAGCTCACCATGGGTCTCTCTCGACCCGCAGTCTCAATCTCCTGTCCTCTCCCTCCGCGGCACGGCGCGGCGTCTCTCTGCTCGCGCGCCTCATCCCTCTCTCACCCCAGGATACCTCCGCCATCCGGCGACGGACCCGAACCCTTGGCGCCCCTTTGCTCTTAGCCGCGGATGCGAAAGCCGCGGCGTATATACACGGGGGGAGGGACGAGGCGAACCAGCTAGCGCACCAACGAACCAACGAACGGGCGAACCGGCGAGCTATAGCGAAGCTTCCACGTAGCTTCGAGCGGCTACGGCCAAGTTCCCGTAACTCGCGCTCCGGTAAATTTCCACGGAGACCCTCCTCATCCTCCTCCAACCTCCTCCTCCTCCTCCTCCTCCTCCTCCTCCGCCGCCGCCACCGAAGTCTTCCTTCTTCCACCCTCCCCCGCGCACCTTTGCTCTTTCCCTCCGCGCCTTCCTGTGTCCGCTACCACCCTCTATGCCACCCCCGCCGTTTCCTCGGTGCAGCTTTTGTGCCAACGGTGAAACCACCACCGGCAGCGATCTTCGCGTTTCCCTTCGACATGCACCCCCATCTCTTGCCACCTCCACCCCCCCCCCCTCCCCACCTCTTTCATCCACCCGCTGCATCGTCTTCTTTCACGATGTTTGATCGCTCGTAGAACGTTCGTTTCCGAGCCCACCCCCTTCCGTTCGCTTTCTTCTTCTTCTTCCACCACCTATGCCAGCCCCGTCGGCCAGCCGCTACCAGGATTTCCACTCGGCTGGCGATTACCTGGGTGTCCAGGTAGGTGTGAGATCGCAGAGATACGCGCGCGGCCGCCGAGCACGAGGTAACGGCCGCGTGGGCGTTCCACGGGGGTGGGGGGGGGGGGGTGGTTGGATCCTATCGATTCTCCCCCTTTTTCGGCGGGCGAAACTTTCGAAAGGGCAGGCACCGACAGAGCCGCCAACGGGTTGGGGCTGCGCCCGTGGCGATGGAAATAAGGGGAGAGATAATCGTGGGAGCGTCGAATCGCTCTTTCGTCATTCGTTGCAAGCCCCCGATATACGTTTTAGTCCCGAGGTCCCCGGCTTCTGTGTATCAGTGTCCACTCGGCACTCGATATAAATCCTTTGCAATTAGATCGAGATAAGAGACAGACCCCCCGCGGTCCACTAATTACCAGCAGCGAGCCAGCTCTAAAACGCTTCTGAATGGCCGCCGCAACAGGGCGCGCGACGTATATTTCGCGCGGCGAGGGAGCCGCGCGGGGTGAAACCGATTCGCAAACTTTCCAAGAACAGCAAACAAAGTTGGGCGAAAGTATGCGGACAGCGATACAGAGAGAAAGAGGGAGGAGGGCGACTCGTTGCTCCCGCTATTACTTTCCCGTCCAGCAGGAGGAATCCCGCTGCGATTAAACCCCCTCCAACCCCGCCGAGCGACGAGCGCGCCGGGCGGGTCCCCGAAAAATCACGTCCAACAACAGCCGGCCAAAAAGAAAATCGGGAAATGCTGGGCTTAAACACCTGGCGTTAATCGCCGCCACCGCGGAGCGTCCATTAACCCATTGAAAACACCGGGACGGGGAGGGTAATCTGTTGGAGGTTTCGCTCGGAAAAGAAAAACACTCGCCGCGACAGGAGCGCAGGAAACGGGAAGCCCGGGCGAAACCGGCGATGGGAAATCCACGTGGAACAGCGACGGCGGGGGGGGGGGGTGAGGAGGGGACGGTGGTAGCAGAGGGAGAGCGAGAGAGGGAGAGGAAAGAGAGACATCGGGAGGATACATTTATGAATTGCCCCATTCACGGAATGCGAATTCTCGCTCGTGCAAACTTTAGGGGTCAACGGGTCGGGAACTGTTAGGTAGTTCTCCCATTGCTGGTACATGCGCTCTCCCCGTTACGCCGTCCGTCCCTCTCTCGCCCGCCGCTATCACGATACAGGGACGCGTCGATTCGCCTCTTTCGAAACTTCCAGCCCCCGCGCGCGACTTTAATCCCCCACGGCGCGCATTACGATCGGCGCGGCGAGATCGTTCCCGTTTTCTTTCCGTTTCTGCCAGCCTGCGGCCGGGTCGCCGGCGATGACCGTCCGCCGTGCGTGGGAGGGTGAAAGCTTATCGCGGGGCATCTTCCACGGCTGCGACGGGGAGTGGGGATAATCGTGGCTGAGAAGCCGACTGTCGGCCAGCCGGCAACCAGAGGGGGGAGAGCACCAGGCATTATTCACTTTGCGGGAGTCGCTTCTCCGCGGGCGTAATAATTTTCTTTTTTATGAATGAACTTCTACGCGCGCTCCCCTTCCGCTCCGGGGATGGCAGGCGAGTGCACGGGACACCGGCATTCGTCTTCGTCAAAGCTGGGGGGCTCTGGCGTTCTTGCCTCGCGGTTTTTGGCGTCTCTCCTGGGGCTGGACGGGTGGCAGTCGATCGACGAGTAGGCTCTGGATCGCGAAATTTGGTGGAAATTTCTAGTCACCAGTTACGGTTTCAGACCTCATCGTTTTCATCACTTATCTGGCTACTAATTCTCAACAGTTAGAGGAAAGGAAGTTTGTCATCATTCGCTACAGCTGATTCCAAAGTTGAGTATTAGGGTGGCCCTTATTTTCGACTTTAGAATTTTCTTCGGTGCACCCTCCAAATAATTAAAAAAAAATCTGTGTAAAGTTTGAACTTGATCGGATAACGGGAAAGGGTGCCCCTGGCCCTTAAACATTTGAAGCATTATTTAACAACTCGCAAAGTCGATTTTATATAATATCCTCCAAGTTATTCATTGAATAAAAAAATATGTCAAACAAAAGTTGTAGATCCGGACAAGGAGCATCTTTTATGTTGTATTACTTTTTCTCGCGCGACAAACGGTTTTCGAAAAAATATCAATTAAAAAATTGCAGCCCCTGTCGCGACCACTGGTGAAATTATATTTGGCTAGAGATAAAGTTTACATCCGAACCACTCCCAGTAAAATTTCTTCTTGTGACATTAAGAGCAATGCTTCAGCTATTGTGGCATGCAAACAATTTTTACCCATAGTTGCACTTTTTTAAGAAAATCCATTTTATGTTGTACAGTGAAGTGGTCCCAAATTCCCAAAACGTGGCGGAAAGATACAGATGACCTTTGATTTGTACAAAAATGACTATACTAAAGTTTTCGAGGTCTCTGATTACGAATGTTAACTCAATATTGCAAAGCAAGACGAAGTACGAAGTTCACATATTTGTGTTTGTATGTACAGTTTCTCTTGAATAATAACCTTAGATGTTTCTTGCACGAATTGTAATCTAATTGGACGGCAAAAGCGAGGTGATGTTGTCGTGGATTTTAACAGACAATAATTTTTTTGATGATTCAGGCTCACTAGATATCCATTGAAATGACCCGAAAAATGTAACGAAGTTACGAATAGTAGAGTCTAAGTCTCCGTCATGTTGAAACTACTTTAACATTAAAACAGTTTCTTTTTTGGAAGTTTACGAATATTATTTGCATTTTGACTTAACATTCGTAATCAGCGACCTCGAAAACTCCAGAGATACCAAGTTTAGATTATATCTGAGATTTTTCTGATACGCGCTTCCGCTATATTAGGTTCGCCATTTTATTTATTGCAATTTTGACCTCAGATTCGTAATCAGCGATGTCCAAATTGTTCCAGAAAATAAAAAATACCCATATAATCACTAAACATATAGGTTTTAGAAAATCCAATTTCCAGTTGCACCAACTTGCGCCCTTTTGCAGAATTAATTAAATTGTGTACGCATGTGGGACGAAACGAGTAAATATGTATCTAGACATTCCTTTTCTTGTACCCGATTGATTATGTTTTTATGATGTCTTTATGGAAATGAATATAAATATGATATAGCGTACGATAATTCATAAAATTAGGTTATTATTATTAAAGTTAGTTAAACCTTAATAAATGAACGGCGAAGCATCGTATCGCTTTGTTGATTCTTAAAAATAAATATATGGTTTAGAAATAGATTTAGGCAGTCGAAATTATGATCAAACGTAATATTTATATAAAATACTATGCATAAATTGAGGTTTGAATGTCCAGCAATTTATACATTTCGTCCCACTGTCTGTTTTACCTTCCATTCTCATATTCATTTTTGCAGAAAATAACAGTTCATCTCCTGAAACCCTTTATATTTGCACCGAAAACCAGACAAACTATTTTAAAATTTGCTAAATTTTCAAAGTCTCATAGCTTTGCTAAAATTCGTCCAAAGTTGATGAAACAAAAACCATTTTAAAGTTTGAACTTTCTACTTTTTTACTCGTTGAATCACATTTATCTAAATGTGTGTCCAGGGGGTAAAATCCGCCCTCAAAGAAGAGTGTGCCAAACTGCAAAAATTTGTTGATATTTGTCAAATGCTAGAGAGTGCAAACAATATTTTTTGCAATTTTTATGTCGGAAAGTATGATCATTTGCCTTTAAAATAAGCCCAGTTCCATCAAAATCGGATGTTTTTTAAAAAAGATACGGTCATGTCCAGAGATATCTACGTTTCGTCCCACTGTGGGCCGCCCCGAATCCACGAGAATCCCCATCCGCCGATCTCGCGGCTCGTAAAAGTCCGACCGTATAAACACGTTGAGCTAGCTGTGCGACGATCGGATATGCCAACTATGTAGCAGTTTCCGCGAGCCATCGAGCGCCCGTTTCCGGAATCTCGATCCTGTTCGTTACAACCGCGGCGTGATTTGCCATTCGCGGCACGGCCGCTGATTACGGCAATAGGGCCGGGTGACACCTGTGCCCGCCATGCCAGGTAGCTTTCATCCACGGGCGTGCATTGTAATCTTTCTCCCCGCGACTTGGCCCAGGTGAAAAGCGCCTTTTATTCGCACGACCGGGGGCAGCGGACGGTTCGACGACAAGTTAATCCGCGCGGCCGCCCGTCACCGTTAGTCCCGCTCCGCGCTCGTAAAAGCGAGAAACAAAGAAAGGGGAACCGAGGCCCCGAGTGATTTAAGAGGCCGTGCGGAATTATTAATTACACCCTGGCCCGGGGTGGTGGCGCGAAACGCTACAAAACGTCCACGTAACTGTACACCGCACCACCATTATACGGCCTATTAGCCATCGGTTGCCGTCTTTTATCCCTCTTATCCGCGATCTAACGAATCCATCATACACGCTCCTCCAGAAGCGAATTACACCTCGGCGGTTTACAACGGCGCGGTAGCGACGATTAGGGAGCGTTAGTGCTCGTCCAGCGAAATTCTCGTTTCAGCTTGAATCTCGAGTGATCAGAGGTTGTCACGAAGTTCCACGGGAGATAGGGGGAGGGGGGTCGGTGGTTAGATTCGCCCGTTAACGGCCCCGGAGAGTTTCGGGGGCGACGGAGACGTGGGAACGCGCCACCCTCGTAAATAACAAAGTCTCTGGTAGTCTTTTCTGCTCGCAAATGAGCACGATCGGGATCGCTGAACGCCTCGCACCGGGGGGACGATTGCGAAGTCGGCGCCAACTTCTGCGGGCTTCGAGACGTCCAGGGTATGTACAGGGTGTTGAGAAAGGAAACGTGACGGGTGTCGCGGAGAAGCATGGTCGCCCGAGTGGGTGAAGATTGTTGGGCGTAGAGCGTTGCGAAATTTTAGCGATCTCTGTACGCAGATGGTTAAAAGCCGAATTACGAGTTTGTAGATTCGGTAGTGGACAATTTAAAGGCGCAAGAGACGTGCTCACTTTCGTAAGAACTTTCTTCATTAATAGTCTCGAATGAAACCGAGAGCCACCCTCGAAAACACTCCCTTCGACCGAATCTACCGCCCCGCAGAGGCGTATGACGCAGCGCTTATTCTGGCAAGGTCGCCGTTTTATAGCCACGGGAAAGATTGAAAAGCGTATTCGGGCTTCCCAGACGCTAACGACAGGACGGACCAGTTTTAACGTGACCGAACCTGGCCCCAGGGGCCGAAAGAAGCGTCGTAAAAGCCCCGGCGCTCGATAATAAGGCGCAGGAAGGGCTGTCTCGGTAATCCTTGCTCGGATAAACCTATAGTCGATTCCGTCTGGCTAATCCCGCGACCGTTTCTTGGAAAACTGCGGGCTAAGACCGAGCTAGGGGACGGTATTCGTCATTCGCCCGTGGCTCTGGTAAACAAGAGTCGAGTGCCCGAAAGAGACCGACGTATATAGGTACCCTTCGCCCTCCTTGTCCGGCCAACTGTCCAACAATCGCGACCGTTAATCCTCCCCGAACGTCCTAATTAGCTCGGCCCAGTAATATTCATGGTACGCGGTCGTCCCCGCGTACTGCACCCTCGGTCGAGTTCCGAGAAGCCGCGCATCCCTTTAGTTTTATTATCGCGATAATTGAAGGCTGGACACCTTTGCTCGATTCTGCTCTTCCCTGTGCTAATGGTTTCTGGGGGTAAGTATTGCCCATCGCCCAGGAAATCGGTTCCATTCGAAGAGATGTTCTTCGTGGTGCATTACGAATCGTTAATAAATTCGTGCTCTCGATATCGCTGGCGTTAGACGTTCGCCCCCGCGATAGGTACCGTAAACTGGGGGAACATTGGTATCTACTTAAATCTAGTAAAAAATAAAAACGATGCAATGTTATAATAGGACACCCAAATTTAAAAATGTTAATTAAAGATATAAAAAATATAAAAAAGAGTGCAGTCAACATAAAAAGAAAAAAATTTACATGTTAATGTAAGTTCAGATGTGGTAAAACTTTGCCTGTTAGTGCTATTTCTGTATGATGTGTCAATGTTACCCCGTATCTATCCGGGGTAAAATTTTGCTAATTGACACAGGGTTCGTAGCGATTAATTGCAGTGAATGGAGGGGGGTAACACCTACAGGAGCGGTGGATTATCAAATTTACCACCACTCCTGTAGGTGTTACCCCCTCCATTCACTGCAATTAATCGCTACGAACACCTAATTTAACATGCATTAAGGAAGAAAAAGGATAAAATTTTGTGCATTTTGGCACTTGTAGTACATTCACAAAACTTGCAATGTTATGATAGGATACCTAAAGCACACGTAAAAATGTTAATTTTTATATTAGGTCTGTAGCAAAAATTTCCAAAAACATGAGAATATTCCCCCAGTTTACGGTGCCTATACTAGATAACAAGATTTCAATCTTCGACTACCAATACGGTACTCTATACAGCATATGGTCTCCCGCTCCGATACACACGCGAACCTCGGTACTTGCTAAAATCCCCAGCCTTCTCCCCATCGACTATCGAGGTCCCCGTGCACCCTCGGGCCAGGAGATCGCGCGAGGCTCGCGTCCGCGCATGCGCGATCTCCCTTGGCCGTTCGCGAAATTAATCCAGGCCGTTTTCACCGGTGCCGTCAGGCGCACGCGCGCCTTTTTCGCGAAACGGTCGCGACCGTTACGTCCGCGGGGACGTGGAGCGTCACGTAGCGAACGCACACGTATGTAAGCCCCGGCCCTCCTCGCGTGTGAAACGCTCGCGCGTGTACCGCACTCCCTCCCCTCACCCTTCCGCCGTTCCCTCGTTCTTTCTCCGTCGCGCACATCCTCCCGCGGAAGGCCGAGCCGCGAGGGAAGCAGGTGAAAATTAATTGTACGGGTTACCGGCTCGAGTGGCGAAGGAGCACACGGCTCCGGCTTCGTCTTGTCGGTGCGCGGCGCGCAAAGTGCGCCTCGCCGCGTACCAGAGAGGACGTGTCGATCGATTTTGCCCCCCTTCCCCCCTCGGCCACCTCCTCGTCCACCTTCCCCCCCCCCGTGCCAACCCCTCGCCATCCCTCTCTCGTCTCCTCTCTCCTTTCTCTTTCACGCCTTCGTCCTTTCCCCTTTGCGCGACTCTCCGTTCGTTAATCGGCTGGCGTACGTCCGACCGTGTCCCCCCCCTCCCTCCCTCTCTCTCTCTCTCTCTCTCTCTCTCTCTTCTCTTTCGCTCGGTCCCCCTTTCTCTCCTATATACCCTCTGCCTCTGTCACTCGACCGTTCTCTCTTTGGAAGCACCGATATCGAGATCGATAAGGTGTATCCGGTGACGTCCGCTCCGCGCCCCGGCTATCTTCTCGATCTCGTGCGTTCGAAATATTTTCGTAACGCCGCTACACTCGATAACGGTACGCGACCCGGCCTTTCGTGCCCACCAATTTATCGATAAACACCGTCGCCGCCCGCCTTGTACAGGAGCGCGCGCGTACACGCTTTATAGAGATACGAACTTCGATTACTATACAGGCCCTGCGTGCTGGAGGAGCGAGGGAAAGTTTCCACGGGTCTAGGCACGCTCGGCCGTGGACCCGTAATCCTCAAGCATTCCGAAACACTTTTATTCCAGGCGATCCGAGTGCTCGGGGACGCGGCGATGGGCCCCGTTCGCGTTAATTACTCATCCCCGATGCGGGAGAACAGTGACGGGGGGAAAAGGACCGAATCTACCTCTCGCAGTCCTGCGTCATCCGTTACAGCCGACAACGTGTAGATTCACCGATCCGCTGCGTCATCGGCCGTTACGGTGTTAAGGAAGGTTGGCGGCGGACTTCACGGACCCGTATTACTCACCGAGCCGATGGAAATTCGAAACAGGCTTTTTCCACCATCTCGCTACGAACTTCGCCGCTTTTCTCGCCTCTCCCCGTCCTAGCTGACTCTTCCACAGATCCCATAGCGGATATCCCATTGCGCGCGGTTACGTAAAACCCGTGCGGCCGTTCTCCCGCGTTCCCCTTCAGCGTGCCCGCACGTCGCCGAGCCGATTATTTCGGGGCACGAGTATTTCTGGAACGGGCGAAAAAATCCGTAGCATCCGCGGCACTCGCGCCAGTCTACCGCGGCCAGGTAATGCTTCTAATTGCAAGTACCGCGAAACGGGGCTCGCATGGCCGCGGAAGGAGTTGCCAGCGATAATTGTCCAGCTCTATGGGGGGGGAGAAGAGGGCGACCCGCTCGGTCGCGAAAAAGAAGCGGACGTGGGTGCCGACCGCGACGGTGTCCGCGAGCATTTTACCGCGGTAAATAGGCGCGGCGGCTGCGAGGCTGGTAAATTTATCCGCGAGTTACACCGCGGCGTTCCTCGCCAGCTCCGTAACTCCGCCGCCCCGTTCACGTACGGATTTTAGGCCGCGCGCTCATAAATCCGCCTCACCCCTTGGGACCGCGCGCCGCTGCAAGGGGAGGAGGGTCGGATTTAAGGGTTTCGCCACGGGCTCGCTCAACCCTCCCCCCCCTGTCCCCCTGTACAGGGTGCTTCAGAATGGTCGGTCGTGTGTCGATAGAAATTAGAGGATTCGTGTGAACCGTTCGATTTCCTGTTTCCGATATTCCGCGTACCTTAATCGGAGGGAACATTAGCATGTTTTTGGAACATTTTGCTATATAATATAAAAATGATCGTTTTTACATTTGCTTTAAGTATCTTATCACAACATTGCTTCTTTTGTGATTGTATTACGCCTGTCGAAATGCATAAAATTTTTGCCCTTTTCCTTCTTAGCCCACGCTAGCTTACATTTGTTTCTTTTTATGTTCAATGTACTCTCTTCTATGTTTTTTTACTCTTTCAATTGACATTTTTAAATGTGGTTGTGATATCCTATTATAACTGTAAGAAAATATTTAACGACAATATAATTCTTGGCTAATACTGCTGCAAGAGCGATTTATTCAGCGCGTCCGTTCGTATTAACGAGCCCGTGGAAACTGCCCGTCGGTCGAAGTCACGGGCTCAAATTGTTTATAGAAACGTTTGATAACCGGCGAAGGCGTCTCTGTTTCGGGGTGGTCGCCGTAGCCTTGGCAGCGTAAGCAGACCCTCGATGCCTTCTCCGCTCAGCGCCGAATTATCTTACATAACATTGCGTTGAATTGCGTAAATTATTTTTCCTTTTCCTTTTTGATAGATGTTAAGTACAGTTGACCCTCGAACAACGCGGGGGTTCGGGTCCTCGACTGTCCGCGTAATCGGAAATCCGCGTAAAATTTTTTCGCCCCCCCCACCCCTCCGGAATCTGTACCTTACCTTATACAATATGTAATCTACTCTGAGCCGGAATGCATTGAGCTGTAGATTTGTATAATATAATTAATTATATAAAAATTATGAGAATTAATTAAAATAAATACTCTAAAAAATAGAATGGAGAATTTAAGCGATTTATAAGTATATATGGAAAAGAAAACGCAGACGTGTGTTAGAACTTACAACGTAATTTATGAGGAGAGGACTTATAATAGATATTACTTGTGATTCTGAAATACATATATCGAGAAAAAAATCCGCGTATAACCGAATCCGCGTTGTTCGAGGGTCACCTGTAGATGCCAATGTTCCTTTAATTTACGGTGCATCAGGATTCGAATCTGACAATTATATTTGGAGACGAAAGAAGCTGTCGTCCGATGTCGTTGGTGGAACACGAACGAATAGATTGGGTATTCTTGTAAGGAATGCGTGGAACGTTGGAAGTTTACGACTCACTTTTCCTTTCCACGGACGGGAGGAGTTTCTGACCAAGCTTGTTGGAGCGCCCTATACACCGCGAAGAAGCGGTGGCAGGGTAGGGAGGTTGGAAAAACGGCGAGCCCCGAAGCGAAGATCTCCGACTCGCGGGGAAATTAAACGAGCCCGTTCGTCGCGCGAAAAAATCGCGTAGCTCGTAAATTTCGACAAAGACCGGCCCTCTTCCTGTTCCCCCGCGCCAGCGCCTCTCCCCGTGCCTTCGGAACACTCGGACCGGAAACGCGGGCTAGCGCGTCTCGAAGTCGCCCCGCGTGTTTGGACAAACAAAGGAGACGCTCCACAAATCCTTGGCTTTCGGGGAAACTTTCGGCCTTCGGTGAAACGTTCCAACCGTCGCCGTCGCAAGGAACCAACAACAAGCGCCCGGTAGCGGTGACGGCTACGCCTCGACGTTGACGGTTGAGGAGAGGGTCGCGGAATGGGGGGGGGGGAGGAGTGTTTCGCTGGATAAGGGTGCACAGGGGTAAGAGACTGAGGGAGCGAGAGGAAGAGAGAGCGAGACAGCGCGGTTTGACGCGAAGGAAGCGACCGAGGGACGAAAGGATGAGGACGGCGACGTCGACGACGGCGATGACGATCAGGAATAGGGGTAAGACAGGGGTTCGGGGGACGGAGAGTTGAGGAAGGGACGATAGGTAGCGCAGAGAAGCGGGAAAGAGAGGAATTGATCGCGAGGGTACGGAGGCGAGACGAAGCAGGACGACGACGATGGCAAAGGCAAAGGCAAGACGCGCGGCATGGCAAAGCATGGCAAGGCAGGCAAGGCGAGCCCAAGGCATGGCATGGCATGGCAAGGAGAGGCGCGCAAGCTGGGCTGCGACGCTGGGACCGCGCGAGGGGCGGGGGTGAGGGAGGGCCGAATGGCGCGGTGCCGCGCGGACGAGGGGAAGTCCGGGCGGCGCGGCGCGGCGAGAGAGCGCGTTAGGGGCGGCGGGGCGAGGGAGGGGGCGAGCGCGCTCGGGCCCGAGGGAGAGACAGAGACGGACGACGGCGTCGCGGGTCCGCGGAAAGCCGGCGGTGGCGACCACCGCCGCAGTTGAGCGTCGCGATTCGTCGCGAGAGCATCGTACGTTGGGTAGTAGTCGGCGCGCCCCGTCGTGGTGATACGCTGCTGTGCGCCGCACACGCACATACAGAGAGGCACGCACACACGTACGCGCTGAAAGGCAGACCACCAACCACCGCGGAAACACTAACGGGGGAACAGTTAGCTGCGAGCCGTGGAACCGGGCGGATCGACGGTGATCGAACGGCGATCAGCAGAGGTTCGACGGTCGTGAGGGAAGCGACGCGCGGGTGCTCCCCTTCCCCTGCGCCCCGAAAAGCGGTTTTAAACGCGAGAGAAGCCAACGGCGACGAGGACGACTCGCGCCGACACCGGCGGTTCAGTCGAGGTCGATCCACCGTCAGGTGAGGATCGCCGGTGTGTCACGGTCATATTCCCACGGATCCCTGTGCATCGGCAGTCTGTTACGCGTGCGGCGATCGCGCCAGGACGGCATCGTGTACAGTCATAGACGCGCGAGTTACCGTACACACGTGCTCGCCGATCGGCAGTTGTGCTTCGTACTTGTCGCCGCGGTCAGTGACGGAAACCAAGTGAAGACGCGCAGTGAGGATCGACGATCAGTGTCGGCCGAGGATTCTTGTGTGCCGCGCGATCCACGATTACAATCGATCCCGACCTGTGGCTAGAGCTGCTAGATTCTGTGGTGTTTTGAACGAACTTCGAGATCGGTGGAACTAGCGAACAGAATAACGATCTGCTTTTCTGCGGAAAGAAGCAGAGGTGGATGAGAAATCTTTGGTAGCGGCCGAAAAATTTGATACGGTGTTTCCGTGAATTAGTGCGCGCGCGACAGAACGTGTGCCCGCGTTTGTCCTTGACGCCCGCGTCCTCTCGTCGAGAGCCGTTGCGTCGAGAGACTACTGTGTGTGCTTTTTTTTTCCTCTCCTCTCATTCGGTCTGGCACTCGTGTCTCCGTCTGTCGCACGGTTGTGCCTTTGTCGCCGAGCGCAAGAGACAGCGAGCGAGCAAGACGACCGGCTCGCAGAGGCACGCACACGGATCGTCGCGTATCGGAGGGGTTCGCGTGGACAGCGGGCTCAGAAGCGAGGAACGAAACGACGAGGCGGCAGAAGCAGCCGGAGCCAGCGGCCAAGTGGCGCGGCGCGAATAACGCGACTGCGAAAACTGATCCGACTGTCGGGCGGCTGTATCTCTCTCACCCGGGCCGTGTGTGCCTACGGGCCGTCTCCGTCGCACGCGGCATATTCCATCTTTCTCGCATCGCCACATCTCTCCTCGTTCCCATCCAGTCGGCCACACACCGCTATTCCTCGTGGCAGAGCAATAATATCGTTTCCCGCGCGGACCGCGGATTGGCTGATGTGCCAGCGAAACGAAGAACAGAACAGCGAAGCAACGTGCCCCGTTTTACTCGCGCTAGCGCCGAGGACGAGTTCGGAGGAGAGTGAGCGCGCTCAACGGAGATAGAGAAAGAGAAAGAGAGAGAGAGAGAGCGAGCGAGAGAACGTGAGTAGTAGGAGGAGAGCGAACGTAGAGAGGGGAGGGCAGCAGACGAGGAGGGGAACCGCCCGACCGAGTTGTTTCATTCATAAAAAAGTTCTTTATTACTCTCTGTGAGCGCATGTGCTATTCCACGGAGGAGGACCTCCCCCGACCGGCGTAACCACGTTTACACACGGTATTATTTACTACTGCGCGAGATACGAATCGCTGCCACACGCCGTGGCAACGGTACGGCGTACGGATCGCTGCCGCTTCGTGTTACCGTTGCCATCGTCTAGCCGTCAAGCCGCTTCTGCCATCGTCCTCGACGTGCTACGGCCACCAATTACTGCATCATCGGCTGCCAATCGGGGACACCTACCCACCGCGGTATAGCCGGTTTCATCGGATCGGATCGCCAGTCCACGGAGGAGCTACCGTCGCAGGCACTTTGGAGCTCGACCTCTCCTCTTTCTTTATCGAGCACGTCGTGCGTGCTGCGTCGTCCCCCCCCCCCCCCCCCCCGGACGTCTCTCGCGGACGAGCAATTGGAATTCCTCGCGTGTCCACACGCAGGCCCGATATAGTCGGATGGCGCGATCTGGAACGTGAACGTCGATCGATCGGCTTCTCGCGCGCGTCACAAGACCGCTCGCGAGCCACGGTGACGCGTCGCGACACGACCGCAGTCGGCCAACCAAGCGAGAGCGTCGCTGCGCCCGAGACGAGGACGGGACAGTCGATAGAAAAAAAGAAGAAGAAGAAGCACCGTTGAAAAAGAGGGACCGTGCTGGTCGGCGACAGGAGAGGAGATCGCCCTCCCCCCCCCCCCCGCATCCCCCTCGACAAAAAGCTGTGTGTGTGCGCGCGTCCGTGAGAAAAGGGGGAGATTCCCCGGCAGGGCCGCTTGCACGTACACGCGTGCGGGGATTCAAGTTCGACCGGCGAAGCGAGGCGAAAAAACCGGCCAACCTGGATCTAAGGACGACGAATCTGGACGTTTACGTCGACGACCAGCCTGACCATCGGTTGTTGGACGGTCGCGATAGGTCGCGGACCAGGGACCGCAAAGCCACCAAAATAGATCCGAAAGCGAGCGACGAGGGCGTCACGACGACGGAGGACGGCGGCTACGAGGATCGTCTGAGGGAAGGCGCGAAGGACAGTCGTCTCGCCGGCATGAGGGGCGAGTCGGCGCGACCGGGGAAGCGCCCTTTAAGGGCGCTCTCCGCATCCGAGAAGATGGAGGCGATACAGAGGGTCCACGAGGGCGAGAGCAAGGCGTCGGTGGCGAGGGACATCGGGGTGCCGGAGTCTACGTTGCGCGGCTGGTGCAAGTCCGAGCACAAGATCCGAGGGATGGCGAGGAACTCGTCGACGCCGGACAGCGAGGCTCACTCGCCGGCCTCGTCCTCCGGGGCGAACGTTACCGGGGCCGGTAATCTGGCCGGTGGCTCGGCGAATCTGTCCAGCGAAGACGAGGGGCCCTGCGCGAAGAAATCGAAGATAGATCAGCAGACGTCGGTAAGCAGCGCGGGCACGTCGTTCGTCGGTAGCGAGGTCTGCACCGACTCGGATGGTAAACAGGACGGGAAACAGCCCAAGATCGATTACGTCGGCTTGATGACCAGCATGGCAGGCATGAGACCCGAGAATAGTTCGCTGCTGTTGCAACAGCTGGGCCTGCTCTCGGGCGCTACCGGCACCCTGGCCAAGAATCTGTTGAGCATGTCCCCGGCGTTATCGTCGCACGGTAGCGCGGTCGGCCTGGTCGAGAACGGCCTCCAATACACCAAGAGCAGCAGCGGCAACCCGTGCCTGGCGAACGCTGTTGCGAACAGCATGAACGGCACAGCTGGTAACAAGAGGCACAGTATCTCGGCGATCGCGCCGGCACAGATGGACTCTGTAGTGTCAAAGTCGTGCACGAGGAAGAGCCTGCCGCCTGCGGCGGAGGCGCCGTCCACGCCGGTGCCGGCGTCCCCGCGGAAAACGAACGAGAACAGCGGCGGTCTGCAGCGGTCGTCGAAGCCGAAGAAGGATGGGAACATGAGCGGCAACAACAAGAAGGTGGACGAGGCGCTGTGGCTGTGGCTGACGCAGCAGCAACAGCTGCTCGGCCAGCAGTCGGCCAGCTTCAATCCGAGCATCAATCAGCAGGACGGCTCGTGGTTCTGGCAGTGGTACAAGCAGTGCAGCTTCCCGCTGATAACGCCGACGCCGACGCAGCTAGCGCCCAGCCCGGTCGCTAAAAAGTCGCCGAGCAAGGCGCGGGCGATGCTCGACAACGTGCTGTGCAATAACAACAACAACAACGAGAACGTGAAGCGCAGCCTGAACATGGACACGGAGGAGGAGGAGGTGGAGTCGGCCGGGGACGTGCCGGCAAGCACCGAGGAAGCGATCGAGCACGGCGAGAAGTTCTTCAAATGGCTGGACAAGTGCTCGGAGCCGGCAGTCACCAGGCTCCAGATCATACAGTTCAAATACCTGTTGGACAATCTCAAGGCGTGTAGGAAGAAGTCGCCGTCGTCTAGCGCGAAACAAAGCAGAAAGTAGGCGAACAGAGGGACGGGGGAAGCTGTGATGCTAAATATATAATCCTTAGGGAGAGCGAGAGGGAAAGAGTGTGTGTTTAGCGCGACCGGCGGCAGCGGAGTATCCGCCTAGCCTGGGCGAACGCTTCGAGGAGGATAGGTAGAGTGAGACTAAAGGGAGAGAGACTGTGGCGAGAGACAGAAAAGTCCCAGCTCTGTCTCCTCCACGTACTATTAACGCGCGACACGCAGACGATCTCCTTTCGTCGAACTTTTTCATTTTCAACCCCCTCCCGATTTCGTTTGTTTCTCGATCCTCTGTGATCCCCGCACCTCGCATTACTCGTGTTACTTGCGATTCGTGAGTGCTGTGTGCGTATGAGGTGCGAAAGAGTGAGAGAGAAAGCTTGGCACTGTGTGTCGAACCCCACCCCCCCCCCCTCGTTTTGTCCTTACAACTTCGTAATTTAAAAAAGAGAAGATCGATGGGCGATCGTGTTTTCTTTTCTTTCTCCGGAAAAGAAAGCTGCCCTGCCCCCATTTCGTTCCGTTTTGTTTCCTTATTGTCTGAGTTACCTTGGGAGTCGGGCCAAATCAAAATAGGATCGTTAACGATCGCGATTTTCCTTATCGACAACCGTTGTACATAAGAGGATATACCAAATTCCGTGAATGGACTGTTGTGTAATTATAATAAAAGTTAAGATGTCCGTAGGAGAGGTATTAATTATCGGTCAACTCTATCATTCGTTAACGATAAGCGCGCGCGCGGGCGGGAAGCATCCTCGCGTGGTGATTATGAAAGCCGGGAAACGGGAAAACGGTTCCTCCGACCTGGGGCAGCCGTGATTCGAGCATTCGAGGTCTCGACGGACCATTGCAGCTCGTTGTACCGATTAAGAAGTCGATAGTCGCGGATCGAGGGCTCGCGGCACCACGTTACCCATGGTCGGGACCGGTGGCACCTCGTTCTTTAGTCGCGTTTTACGTTCGATTGTCGCGCGAGCGTATATTTAAAAAAAGAAACGGAGGAAAATAAATGGATGGAAGAACGGCTTTACGATGTTTAATTGTGGACATGCGCGCTTTTTCCCAAACAGTTCTACCTCTCTTGTTCTGTTAGCGGGTTATTTACGTACGGTAAATAAGAATATTAAGGTTAAATGCGTGCACGCGACTCGCACGAAACTAAATGGTCCAAAAAATGATAACGACGAAGATGAAAATACCGGCGATGAAACGGCAAGACGCGACGTTTGTTATATCGATGAGAAATTATATATATATTATATATATTTAAGAACCTTCGATCGCTTAGCTTTATCGCGATAAGATTCGTTCGTCTGGAAGGAAACAGAAACAATGTTCGACAACACTTACCATACCGAGTGGGTTGTCCAGCGGCTCGTATCTGATGTAGTCGCTGACGAACTTTCCGCAGCCCTGCCACGTGTACAGTTCCGGATATGGCGGCGTACTTCGTCTGATAGTCGTAGACACGAATTTCTGCACAAATGAAATAATAAAAAAAAAAAACGGAAAGCGATTTAAGCTACATAAAGACACTTTATATCTCGTCATTTGTTTGTTTTTCTTACTGTTTGACGGTGTTTCGCTGCAGCAAGATTAGCCTATTTTTAAATGTCCCCTTTGTTTCTACGTTGGATAGTGCCGCGGAACGAGCCCACTTACCAATCGAGCCAAGCCACCTTCTTTTACCGATCGTTCCCGAAAATCTCGTAGACGTTTGTTCCTCCTGTCGCTCGGACCGCGTTGTTAGACGTGACGAGCCGTTGACTCGCGAAACGATTGTTCCTATCGGTGCTCGGTACTTGGAAATGGAAGGCTAATCTTGCTCGGCGGCGGAACGTTAATTTATATGAATGCGAAATACACACGTACACAACAGACACAAAACAGGAAACCAAAGTGAAGAAAGCGCTGTCGGGGCGGACAGCGCGTGTAAATAAGACTGTGACCGTGCACTTGCACGCGAAGTGCATACCATTGTATTGTAGAACGTTTGAAGCATGTACGAATAAATGTATAGCGAAGTTTATTTTTATTATTTAGGTCGTAGAAGAGAAGGCTCGAGTGTATTAGAAAGATTCCTATTACGCAGTTATATTTCCATTAGTTGAATTATAATGATGAGAGAAAGAGGGGAAAGGGGGGTAGCCGGAGACGAGAAACTTAGGACTCTATTCAAAGATGACATTCCTCGTTACCTTTCAAACATACTACATGAGAATAAACGACGAGCTGAGAAAGGGGCACCTAGGACGACTCTAAGAAAAAAACCCACGAAATTTTAAATAGTAATACCGATAATTTTATTTATAACACGTTTTAATTTTTATATGGAGACTAATAATGCCTTTGTACATTGAGTCGAGAAATATTTATCAAGTGAATACACCGAGAAAATAAAACACGAACGTATTCGCATATTTCTTAACTTATCCTTTTTTTTTTATTACCGAAATGTGAGCGAGAGTCGTGGGAGTAACGAGAGATGAAACTTTTTCCCCGCTGAAAGGAGACACTCGATCGTTTCGATCGATCCCGTCCCGACCACCATCGGCTAGATTTGTGTACAGGGAGTACGTTGTCGGTTAGAAGCGAAGAGGAAGACGTAGAGACGCGTTGTAATGCGCAGAGAAGTGTGTAATTGTAAATATATCCGATGTTACTTACAAAATATTCGAGGACCTGTTGAACCGTTGACAAGCACGTTAAACTAGCACATTCGAGCGAGAATAAAATACGCGAACGGTCTCCCGCGCGTAACCGCTTATCGTTACATTGGCACTCTCGAAAAATTACTGAGAAAAAAGGGCGCCGAAATGTGGACGGTCACCCGACCCTTCCATTTAAACTCGAATGTTTCCAAGCGTTTTTTAAAGCGGGACGAGTGTTTAAAAAGAGGACTGACTGTGTAAAATTGTAGTAGGCGAAAGAAATGACAAATCGAAGTAATGTCTCCGAGTCTTTCGATTAATATCTCTAATTTAATATTTAAAGACGATTTAATTTTAAAGAAACGAAAGATAAATAAAACACATTATTATTTAAAACGAATTAATGCTTTGGTAATAATGAACTCATCACCACCGATCCAGATTTACTTCCGATTCGACAGCTTCACCACTACGCAGCAATGATTCCCGATCGTTGCGACGCGTCGCTCGCGATAGATATCGCGAATTAAGGGAAACGTTTCCTGCGCGCTTTAATAACTGTTGTTTGAGCTACAGTTTGTGCGAGACACTTACTTGCACGCCACACTCGTTCTCGCAGACAAGCAATAACGGTTTCCGGTCCGGATATTTCGCGCGAAACTGTCGTCGAAAGTTTTCGGCGTGCCAGGCCAGCACCTTCTCCTTGTCGCTGACGGTACAGTAGCTGCTGGGAAGGGATTCCAGGTACAGTCCATTTCTGAAGCCATCATCCGGCCAGCACAGTTTGATTATACACAATTCTTGCTGCACTTCTTTTATCAACTCTTCTGTAATCCGTATGATCGCTTTGTCTTTCAACTCCTCGTCCTCTAATTTCTTTGACTTCCGATCTTCCTCTACCTCCGCGAGGGTTGTTAAACTTCCGTAACTTTCGAATCCCTCTTCGCCGTCGGTCTCGTGCATGTCGGGCGAGTAATTCGTCGCGAACGATTTCAGACGAGAGAAAGAAATCGAGGCTGTAACTTTATTCTGTTTAGCACGGTCTCGGTGGTCATTTCCATGGGAGACTGTTGGGATTTAAAACGAAGTCTTTCGATGAGCGAGTGTTTATTGCCATAGCAACGTAATTAGTGTACCGGGCAGTGATGCCAGAATCGTGGGTTTTCGCCCACGACCAGGCCTACCCCTCCTAACGCTTGTATCGCACCACACAAGCATACCCCTCCCATTTTCCGTGTGCCGTACGCGCTGCCTAACCGGCCGCGGCGAATTTTACCGACTGACCGACATCCGAGAGGCAAGTGCTTGGCTCGCAAAAACAATTCCAGAGTTCAAATACCGTTGCGGAGATTATACTTTTTTTCTTTAATTGTTCTCTAATTTGTCTCTGTATACTCTCAGAAGACTGAAGACTTGGAAATTATTAATTTACAAAGCATTTTCGAAGCTTGATTTTGCTGCTAAAGATGTTGTCCCCCCACCTGGCTTGTACCGCACGCACCACTACAAGCAATTCGATAGTTTGGTATTTTCAATAACAGTCAGCCAACGTAACGGCTTGCTGATGTTTAAAGCGATGTGTGAACCAATTCGTGCATACATTCGCGACTCTTCCAGTGTCCTTAGACTCTAAGCAATCGAGACAGCTATTTTTTTTCTGTTTTCCTGGATGGCGCGCTCTTTGTGCAACAACGCGAATGCCTTCACTGTGCATTAATCCTTATGCGAATCTATTAATTCTTTTCAACAATGAACGATTAATTCGTGAATGAGTACCGTACTTTCTCGCGGAATTTCAAAACTTATGAGATGCTCTCCTATTGGGGATGTTTTAACAAGTGTCACAGGGGGCAGCACGTATCGGACGCGAGCAGTTTTCAAATTTTGTTCAAGTAGAACGTACCACGCTTAACCTTTCGTACGTATATCGCAAGAAGTGTTGTTGATGAAAGAAGCGAATGATAATTGCTTTGAATTATAAAAAATCTTTACTCCGACATCTGCAAGAAGGAATGCAAATCGTAGGTGTGCTTTCAAGGATGAGCGACGTATCAACGATGGGTAAGTTTTCGTTCAATTCGAATGCAATATCATCGACGAAGTATAGGATAGATTTATCACGCAATGAAATTTTGTGTCACACGCTCGGGGGGCTCGCGAGCCCCCTTACCATTTGCGAGTCACACCCAACGTTATCGACTCAATCTAAAATCATGTAACCCCATCAAAGAAATGCATCAAATAAAATATATCATGTAAAGCCATCGAAGAAATGCATCATGTAAAATAAATCATGTAAACCCATCGAAGAAATGCATGAAATAAAATAAATTGAGTAAACACATCGAAGAAATACATGAAATAGAACGACTGCATCCAAGATATGAATATCCATTTAAAACAATATTTTCAGTGACAAACACTCGATTCAAGCGTGGGTAGGTGGTGGTAGGAGAAGGAGGATGGTGCAGCCACTTAGGGCTGCTAAAAAAAATGATCAGTAGCCAGAAGGGCAGCTGATCATTGTCCACTCATAATGCAAGAAAACCGTGAGTGGACCGTTTTTTTCTTTCGCAATAATAACTTATTACAGACTAAAATCAACTCCCGAGCATAGTCATTAGGACTTTGGACTACTCGCAGCACTAATTTCTCAAACAACTTCAAAATTCCCGGATGGTGCTTTATTACTGAAAATTCTACTATACTCAAATCAAATCCCGAATAGCAAACCAAAAAGCTCCCAAGGAGCTACACTACTCTAACAAATATAAAATGCTACGGAGAACCACCACGTGGGTGGTATCATTTTTCGCAACACTAAAAAAAATTCAGTGCACCTGTGTCTCGTAATACGCAACTCTAACTTTAATTCGCTGCAGCCTTCCTGAAGGCTGTGTGGGGTCCCATGTGCAGCAAAGCCAGCTGCTCGGGACTCCTTTTTCCCAGGAACATGTCTTCGGACATGTCCCAGGACAGTTTTGGGGCATTGGGGTCGCAACTCTAATTACAAACGCGATCAGCCATCATCGCAACACTAACTCAAAAAAATATTAAGTATCAAATTAGGACGAGTAATTAAAAAAACGCGATCAGTCGTATCGCAACTCTAATAAAAAGCGTACCACAAATCAAAAGTAATAAAATGAACCAAACTTTAGTAACTTCAATTCAAAATACAAGAACAATCTCAAAAACAATCGCGACTCTTTTTGCGGAACACTACAAGCAGCCGCGCTCGACATTCATTCGCAACACTAGGTTAGATGTCCCTATTACTGTCAGTGTCCCTATTACTGCCACTTTATTTATTTCGCTTAATAAAAATGTAACGTATAAAGAATTGTGTACAATAATAATATTATTATTAAATTATGACTGTTCTTATTATTATTAATGTTATTGTTGTACACTATTCTCTATACGTTACATTTTTATAAAGCAAAATAAATAAAGTGGCAGTAATAGGAACACTGACAGTAATAGGGACATCTACCCAAAATGCTGGAACGAAATGCGGGGAACAGTCGATTCGCAACGCTATTTCAAACCGTAATCAAAATTTAGTCGCAACACTAACTGGCCCCGTAATCTTCTTCGCAACCCTAATTGAAAACGCGGTGTGCTCAATTTCAGGAGAGGGGGTGTCGATGGGTCAGCCTATGGCCAACCAAACTACTATTACTACAACTACCGGCGAGCATAATGGCAAAGTAATACCTAAGAAGAATGACCCTGCACCCGAGAATGCAGGGCCATTCTTCGTAGCCCACATGATGTGGCCTTTTACCATGGCCGGGCTATCCTCGGTTCTTTGGTCACTTCTTGGTTCCGACGATCCGCTTTTCTGAAAGTTCCGACCGCGACAAAAGTCGACATAGCGAGGCTAGAAGCGAGGGCATACCCCACTCGCGCTAGTCTGGCCGTCGATTTTTCTCACAAATTTCCTGAAAGCAGGTCATCGCGCGGGGGAACATGCGATCAGAGAATACGACGACCTGCCCCGGACCTACCTACTTATATTTAAGTCACACATTCGTACCAGAAGGTAAGTTACCTACCCTACACAACACCTATATTTAAAAAATGGCAAAACAGTCTCTCAAACACAATCATCAGTCAACCCACTCCACGATTCTCAAGCATCGCCGCCCGGGTGCAAAATCCTACACTAGAGAGACCGTCCCGGGACGACTCCGTCACCCGAGCTTGGCCACAAACACACTCTAACAAGTACGTACCAGTTTTTACTGAAATCGGCTGGCAAAGGCAGTGACCATTGCGTGTAAGTATGATTTACATAGAAATTAATTATTTTCGATTTCAAACAATGGATTACTCGATAATGCGCATTGTACGTATTAGGTACATACATCAATCGTTATTACTTTCTCGTTTAAATGTACGAGATTGATTAAGTTTCATATTCCAAGATTATTTACTAGAATGATCATCGGGTGCAACAAGGAATATGATACATTCGTATCGTTATTACCATGAATAATAATATAATGTTATAGTTTCGTTAACAAGATCTTTGATGAGAATCTTTCACCGACGCAAATTCCACCGCCTAACCACACAAACACACACAGGTGGAAAATGCGACGTGCACGATACACTAACGCAATGCCAGCCGCCAAAATTTAATTATTTAGTAAAGAAAGTCATCGTGCCCCATTGCTTTCACCCACCCAAGTAGCGCATGGGCACGTGGATGAGTTAAAAGGCAATAGGTACGGAAAGATATCCTGAAAATCCTCAACTAGAAAATATGATTAGTCTGTATAGTGTCTAGCAGGCTAGTATTCTTTCATTTTACCACACATTATTAAGCAAAGTGACTCGACTTTCAACTTGTGAATAGTTTAAAGTTTGATAAATAAAAAAGAACTCTACTTTAGATTGCATCATTAAGAAAAATCACTCTACGCGACATTTAATTAGCAAGAAAATAGACTCTAAAATTGAATTATTTAAGAAAATGACTTTAAATCATGAAGAATTTACTTTAAAAATTTAAAACGAGCGATTCCATCGTCAAAGTAAATTTCATAAATCAAGAAAGTATGTTCTCATGCTAATTACTTTGAATCTGAAATTTGCACACCCTCAATTGCCTTCTTGCACATAGAAATTAATTATTCTATTGTGTATGCAAACGAGTGACCTTTATAAGAAAGGAATTACGCCTTTATCATCATTTAGACATCAAGTTACTTTTAAAACGTAGTATCAGAAAAATAAAAAAAAACTCAAATCAATACAATCGTCGCAATGACGAAATCGGAGGACATCCGATTTTTCCTCTACATATTAAATAAAAATGATCGTAGCTGTTGAGTCTGAAAGTATCAGACTTCTTCGCTACATAAAAATTAGCATTCAGCCGTATTGATATTCATACCAATACCTTCTGAGCTGCTATGCACCTTTATGTGCACTATTAATAAATATCTACATCAATGTATGATGAATGATAAAAATTCGCGTTAGGAACCGTTTATCTTGGAAATTATGATTATAATTTGATTCTATTGAAAAGACGCGGTGTACAAGAAGACCCTAGCCCTCGTCTAATAAATACATACACAGCCAAAATGTTACAATTCACGGGCATGGTTATCATACCCGCGGTCATTATGCTCGCCAAAGCACGTATACAACCGGTCACTCGTGTCGATTCAGACCAAACGTCCTACGACATGATTGAGTGACCAGAGGAACCATAATGCATGCGCACTCACATTTCGCTGTGCCCCGGTGACGGAGACGCCAACATCCCTGCTAAGTACTGATCAGGACAAGTCATCGAGCTCGTCAGAAGTCATCAAGCTGCTCAGAAGAAGTCGTCAGGCTGCTCAGCTGCGCCCAGACTGGAACGAAGGAACAGAACACGATTACAATTTGTTTCCAAAGTTATGATTGTTTGATCTCTGCTGAAGAATCGCGAAGCCATTCAAAACGAACGAAATTTTTTATAATTTAGACATTTTGAGAAAAAATTAACAAAATTATTTTCTTAAAATGTCTAAATGATAAGATGTTTCGTTAGTTTTTAATTGCTTGGTGAGTCTATTCTAAAAATTAATTTTTTAAATTTTTTAAAAAAATTTTTAACTTTTGACTTTCTAAAATATTGAAGAATGAACTCTACTTAAAAGGAATTTAATGAAATGCATAGATACTTACATCTTTCCATTAATATTCAGCGCACAAATCTCCTCTTCAGCTGACGAACTGCCTCTAATTTCCGACAATGACTTTCGCTTTCAAAAGTAAACAAAAAACAAATAGTAGACTACCAACGCGCCCGAAAGATTCGAGTCTCGCGATTCGAAGATGAGAACCACGACGCTCGTGATAGAATACAAATTGCGTAAGAAACACTGACTCTACCCTCGCGTATCCCGAAATTGTTAATGACGCTCTACTATGAGCAACGGTGCTCTTCAAAACGAAAAACTTCGTACGTCATAAACACTGACTCTATTTGACCGCATTGCACGCGGTCACAATCTCTGAAAAATAAATAAATAAAAATTCGTTAATTATTCATGTCTTCAATAGCATGTCATTGATCAACTACGCAGTTTCTGTACATAAAGAACAAAACTTCCATGCAAAACCGAAGGAAAATGCAATTACAACAGCTTTATAGAGCTAGATTCTTAAAAATCATTGAAATATCGTTGAATTCTACGTAAACGCGACTGAAACGAAATAGAATTCGATCATTCCAATATTTCGTAAACATCTACCGACGCCATTTTAAAAAATTTAAACAAATCTGATTAAAATTATTCAATGTATCATAATTCAATCTTTTCCCAATTCATCCCGATATTAACCGACTGCAAAGTTACCCATCACCCTCACAGCCAACAATGATTCAATAAAATAACGAGAATAATACGTATACCACACGTATTGCCATCTCATTTTTCCATGGAATGAAACCAGACGTCATCCAAGCACCGTCCAAATTAACCAGCAAGTGTCATGGCGTTGCCTGCCCTTTGCTTTCGATTCCCGCCTCCACGCCTGTAACCTAACGATGCAACAAATTTGAAAGAAAGGCATTAAAACATTCGTAAGGCAATTAAACAACAAATAAACTTGAAATATGCCCGAAAAGGGATGTAATTGAATACCGAGACACGATATGTGTGCACTAAATGTGCAGAAATATCGGTAAGGCAACGAAGAAAATACGCGACAAACATCTAACGGTTTTTTCGCGATATTTAATCAATTTCGGGACGAAACTGTATTAATAGTAGCGGCAAGTGACGATAGAGAGTAAAGAGTAAGATTAATAATGAGTATAAGTAATTATATGATGGTAGATAATGTACGCGTACCATTTAAATACGCAGCTAGCTATCGAAGCGTCTTAACTCAACGACGTCCACGGAACGAATGACCCCCGTGCCCTGTCGCTGTACGTCGCGAATAGTACCTTTGGCGGGGGGGGGGGGGGGGGGGGGGAGCAGGCAGGCGGCAGGACTCGCGAGGCAATACACGCGTACGTTTTTTCGAAGTGTTGGGATATCGTCACCGAGCCATGTAAACAGAGGTGACTTCCAAAGCTAGCATCGTTCAATCATAACAAAAGTCGTTTCTACGCACACGGTCTGCTAACGGTAAAATAGAAATATTACGCGTGATATATTTCCTTCGTTTATAAAATATGGAGCATCTACATACAGGAGTGTACTTTAATTAAGCTTGTGAAACTTAACACAGATGGCTTAATAGTAAGTATATATTCGAAAATTACTTACATTGTCGAGCGTGGTTACTTGTAATGTTCCGAAAAAAGAGTCGTGATTGTGTTTGAGATTGTTCTTGTATTTTGAATTGGAGTTACTAGAGCTTGATTCATTTCATTACTTCTGATTCATAGTATTTTCTTTTTTATTAGAGTTGCGACGCGACTGATCGCGTTTTTTAATTACTTGTCCTAGTTAGATATTTAATTTTTTTTTGTTGATTTAGCGTTGCGATGATGACTGGTCTCGTTTGTAATTAGAGTTGCGACCCCAATGCCCCGAAACTATCCTGGGACATGTCGAGAGACATGTTCCCGGAGAAAAGGAGTCCCGAGCAAGTAGCTTTGCTGCATATGGGACTCCACACGGCCTTCAGGAAGGCTGCAACGAATTAAAATTAGAGTTGCGTATTGCGACAGACGGGTGCACTGAATTTTTATTAGTGTGGCGAAAAATAAAACCACTCACGTGCAGGTGGTTCTCGGTAGCTTTTTATATTTGTTAGAGTAGTGTAGCTCCTTGGGAGCTTTTTCATTTGCTATTCGGGATTTGTATTGAGTGTAGTAGAATTTTCAGTAACGAAGCACCATCCGGGAATTTTGAAGTTGTTTGAGAAATTAGTGCTGCGAGTAGTCCAAAGTCCTAATGACTATGCTCGGGAGTTGATTTTAGTCTGTAATAAGTTAGCGTTGCGAAAGAAAGAAACGGTCCACTTACGGTTTTTTTGCATTAATGTTACATGATTTTAGATTGAGTTGATAACGTTGGGTGTGACTTGAAAATGGTAAGGAGGCTCGCAAGCCCCCCGAGCGTGTAACGCAATATGTATTACATTGCGTGATGGGTCTATCCTATACTTCGTCAATGCACGCACATCCATAAGGTGATAGGTCTATCCTATACTTCGTCGATGGCAATATTCTGCGAACCAATGAGTTGCTTCGGACCAGAGATGGGCAAAAAATTATTTGAAATAAAAATTTGTTATTTCAATTAATTGTTTGCTCTTCTCTGCTTCTGACACGTCCAGTAATTTAGTCGAGTGGCGAGTAATTTAGTAATTTACCATTGTTTTACTAAACTACTCGACGAAATTTTGATGTTCACAAGTTACTAAATTACGCGCTACTCGACTAAATTACTGGACGTGTCCAAATCAGTCTTGATTATGCAAAAATTAACACGCAGCGATAAGCGTTACAATTTTATTAATAAAAACCTTGAGATACATACCACTGGTATAAAACATACGCATCATTTAAAACGAAAGTACATACAAGCTGCGAGAATAACGCTTTCACGATAATATATATATATATCTTATATATACATATATACTTTATTTATAAACTATAAATATAACGAATCAGATTTTTTATGTCTCTTCGTAATAACGCACTTAAGAAAAAAGAAACCAATGGAACTGAAACGTATAGTTACACGAACAATGCTTGTATCGCTTAAGGTGACTCTGCGTCATTTTAACAAAAATTTATGCGATTAGGTCTAAAACTGTTCGATTCCCGAAGTTCTTCACCAGTCGATTGACTTTCTTATATGTTGCATGTTTCTTGCATCGAACGTAACAAGTTCACTCAGTGTTTAATCTCTCGCTCTCCGTAATTTCACGTCATGGATTCACTATGTTACAAAGTTGAGACAACGGCCGACTCGCGTGACCGGTATCAGGGCAGCCTCAGTTTGCATCGTTTGAATCTTGCCGCCATTTCTGAGCTGCCTCCCATCTCGTGTCTGGCACTAATTGCGATTGCATGCCGCCCAGGACGTTGCTGGTTGCTTCCGTTGCCAAAATGATAGGTTTCACGACCGTCGGCGGTATTTGTCGCAGTACGCCTCCCACTGCGCCGGAGACTCCTTTCTGCTCGTGTTCCTCGCTAGCCACGCGCACCAGCTGATTCGCAGTCTCGCCCAATCCCTAAAAAGACATTTTGACGTTTCACAGCGTGTACTTGATATCAAGATCTTAGTACTAAACTGGTCAAGCATGTTTCCTATATAATTCACCTCTTTCACCAACATGTAAGCGTTAGTCATTCCTTCCCGAATGTCCAACGGTTGGTTGTATCTCTTTCTGCGTCCTTTCTGCCCTTTCCTCTTTTGCCTCACGCTGGGACCAGGGCTGACCATGTCGTAAGCTGTCTCAGCGGTGCTCTGTATGGCGTATAGCAATCTAGAAGTTAACTCTAGCGCCGCCATTACAGTGGACGTGGTGAAACTGTTTGCGCCCCTTTGCAGCCCTCTAATGATTCTACCATCTTTCTGGTATTGCTCGATCGGCAACCAAAACAAGTCCCGTATCCCTTGGACTGTAACGGAGAGCATTCGAACGTAAGATATTTCGCCAAGCGTGTGTACTTTAAATTTGAAGGACCGACTGGTTTAACAACGTATACTTACACAATTGCACCAACGAGTGCATAGGACCAATCCCGCCAAGTAAACTTGGGAGCTGATTATTCTTTATGTCTTGCAACCACTCGGAGAGTAAAAATGTTATAAGCTTATCGAATCCCAGAAGTCCGTGTCGATGCGTCAATCTTTTCAGCGTTAACTCGGAGCAGTTCAACTGCGCCAGGCCCATTAGGAGGCCGGCCAATGGTCCGTGAGTGAGATCTACGCGCTTCCCATGATAATCTAATCTAACAAGGACTTCAGGGGAAAATATCACACTCCTGACACGAATCAAACAAACAAAACTTTAATACAATGCGCCATACGGGGAAGTCTCATACCAGCTGGATCTAGTAATTATAATCTTACTAGTACCGCGCTTGCGTGTGCTTACCTAAAATATATCGGCTGACAATCCTCCTGTACTTCCTGCGTCATTTTCGTTTTCGTTTTGCACTCCTTTATCATTAGCTCGTCCTCCAGGAGTATTAACAAATTCGGGTCTATACTATCGTGCTGCGACGTATTCGTTGGCGTTGTAGCGTTAGGCACAGAGTCATTCACACTCATGACAGGCGGATGATGGGTCGGCATCCCTTGCTTAGACACCGGCGAGGACTGAGGGTTATTGGGCGTGTTAGAGCTCTCTTGCGTCTGCTTCGAACCATCGTTCAGTTCATTGGCAAACTCTATCAAGAACAATAGGCTGTCTTGGTCTATGTTCAGGCGCAAGGGCAGTAGGCTGAGCTTTAAACAACATTCTTGAGCAGTTAATTTCGGATCGGGCCTGACATGGACTGCCTTCATAGCGAACATGTTCGCGTGGGACTGCTTGGGCTTCGCTTCGCTGCTGTACTGGTACAAGAACTTATTGATGTGCGAGGAGGCCAGTCTGTCTCTAATCTCTATCTCGCTCACTAGCAGTATCTGTCTCGCCGCCTCTGTCGTGTTCTCCGGGTAGATCTCGTGTTGGAACCGCACTTTGTTCAATTGAAACTCCATTAGAACATCGTGTCGACGGCCGGGCCCCCCCAGAGCTTGCCATTCAGTCATTTCTTTAATCTTCGCGCGCGGCGAATTTGGCACACTCCCGAAATGCACTTCGTTCGGATTGGACATTTTGAACGTCACCTCGTCACACCACGGAGATCTGCTCCTGCGAACACAGCGATCGTAGATTATAACGAGCCATTACCTTTTTTTATAACTTCAATACATACCTCTCCTGACTTGCGTTATCATTGATAGTAACTTGCTTCTTGGCTGTCGACTGTGACCTTCCGAAATCCTTCCCACCATACATGTGCCAAATCAGGGTCATTTCGCAGATAGTGTACCTTAATATCGGGGCCGGGAAATGCCTAGGCGCTTTAAGCAGATCAGTTTTGCCGAGAGGCACCGCGAAGTGGTTATCTATTATTTTCAAGGATTCTTGACACAGCCAGCGAACTTCCGGTACCCCGTGCCTTGGCATTATCCCTGTACCTGCTTCTTCTCCTAATATACAAAAGTCTTCGTTAACGTGCTCGGCCTCGGCGCTGCATTCCAGCTCGGCGCATTGCTCGGGGCCTTTGCAGATATCAGGCGCTGCCTGCGACGGTGGGTGCGGCTCGTCAGGAAAGAAGAATACTTCCACTCGATGCTCGGTCATCAATGCTTTGCCATCCGTTTTTGCAGCCTTCCCTGTAGCAAAATCATTGTTAGTAACTATTATTCGTCCCGATGCTTCGATTCCAGATCAATCTGATTTACCGTTCACAGCCTCTTCCAGCGCTTCCTCCATCAGTGTACTCACACGTTCAACTTGGCTCTTACTCAGCGTGTTGGTACTTTCGTCCCCGAGGAGACTCTCTTCGTCCCCGGAGCTTGGCACCGTGATACTTTCGGTACTGTCCGTGTTCGATATCAAGTCCCCATCATTCACCACGTAAGTCAGCAGTTGTATAAGGGCGCGACCAGAGTCCGAGCACGTCCGAACGTGTAGAACATTGTTGCTCGCTCTGAGATCGACCCTGGGCGCCCCGCCGCACATCTTGTCGTTCAACCTTAACGACAACTCGAACAACCCAACGTCCATAACGCACACGTAATCGCGCTTCAAGTTCACAGTCTTCCCGAGTTTACTAGATATGAACAGAGCGATATCCTCGGCTATAAAGCGCAACGTCGAAGTATTCGTCTTCGCGGCAATGTTGCTGGATACGCTGAAGTTGCCAAGAGTCACCATCGATCTCAGTGGCAGATGAACTGGCCTGAAAGCATATAAACTTCTTAGTCCCCGCGCTTCGCGAATGTCGATCGAGTCTACTGAGACACAGACCTGTAGTCAATCGCGCAATCCCACAGATGTAAATGCAGTTCAGTTAATATCCCTGGCGGGGAATGTCCAGAAACTGGATGGTCAGCCACGTTCAGGCAATCCGTCAGCTGGGTGAACCACGATGTGCCAGTGGCGCGCATTCTGTGCCTCAGCGTGGCGTTCGATATGCCCACTGCCACTCTGAATGTCTGTCGTGGAAGAAAACGCGGTTATTTAATTCTCAACGGGAGCTACGTTTACTCGAAAGAATTGCGAGTGGAACCTTTATACGATGGGTTTGGTGGGCAGCTTGTATTCGAATGGCAAGCATCATCATATCTTTATCATTGTTATTTGTTCCCGTCACGGTCGCATCTGGTTCACTTTTATATATAGCCTTTTGACAGGGTCGCGGGGTGACGCTATTAATAGGTCTCAGCGGAGGTGGTTGCGACGGAGTCGTCATTAGCCCGCAATGGTCCAAAGACATCTCCTTGATCATAGCGCAGACGTAGCTCAGGTTCGCATCCCCTTTGTACGCGGTCACCGAGAATATCGTCGCGTCTTCCACTCGGATCACCAATTCTCCCTGTTGCCCGGGAATCACGTTGCGCATCGAGTCGCGAACGGGAGTGTACATCCAGAGAAGACCCTGGTCTATGGTAAAAATTAGCGCCAGTTCACTCTGACCGTTTCTAGACAGCTTGTGCTGGTGTTGCCTGTAACCTTTATCGGACGACGAATGAAATATCCCCTGTTCGTCCGAGTCTGATTCAGAGTCGTACACGATTCCACTCTTGCACGTGCTAAACCTGCGACCCGCAAATCGTATTTCAAACTTTTATCGAGCATTAAGAATTGTCCATTTAAAATACCGCTTACCTAGGATAAGCGGACTCTTGCAACAAAGTGGAGGCCAAGTCAAGGCCCACATGGCTCTCCATGTGCGTGCTGTACTTTGGCCTAGGCGCTGACGGAGTCCATAAAAAAAGATCGGTAATGAATCTGTTATACAACAATTCGTAGATGTGCTTAGATGGTATCTGGACGGAGACGCATGGAAAGTTGATCTCCAGCTGAATCCGGGAACCGCGCAAGCCTTCGTCCATGAATTCTAGCATCTCCTCTCGACTTCCTGGTATAATCAGCTCCTCGCCCTCTCTGTTCACACGACAAAACTTACGTAACGTAGTGCACAAAGCTATTCTTTATTCGATATCAAGAAATCCTGTCGGGCAAACCTTTGCTGCGAATCGTCTTTGTCGCCTTGGCCGTGGGGCCTGGAATGGGGCGTGTCGGACTCGTGTATAACGCGTTTCGAGCTGAAAGGTGACGGCTGGTGCCTAGGCGCGTTCTCCAAAGCTTCGTCCAGGCTCGAGTCCGGCTCCCCTTCCGAGCTGTCCTCCAACTGACCGCTTAATCGCTGCGGGTAGATCGTGACGACCACTCTGGCCCAGCCGAATCCCTCGCTAACTTGCTGGCAGGACGCATTGTTCTTCTCGTCGGCTGTAACTTTGCCTATGTTCATCGGCACGTCCGTCTCGGTCTCCGCGTACGAGAATAGCAACTTGCGGCATTGAATTTCATGCTTCGTTACGGAGTGAGGCTGATTCTTCATGGTAGAGTGTATTTGTGCATCCATCAGCTCCAGAATCATGTAATCCGTTCTTACCGATCTCTTCCACCACGGCGCGCGATTCATGTCGTGCAGAGGTCTTAGATCTGGTATCGGGAACCTATTTTTTTGGGGGAGGAAACATTCTCCATTAGATAAGATTTAGCTCCGGCACACTGTCCGGTGTTTTCTGTGTCACGCGCTACCTTAATTTTATTGTACATTGGGACGAGGATACGTTTATGACTGCCGCAAAATCTGACGGAGTGGGACTCTCTACAGCTTGATAGAATAAGGTTTGTTGGTTCTAAAAGATGTACGAGTTAATAGCTCAAATTGGAATAACGATAATCGACAAGTGCGCAGTGGAAGTTTGGAACTCACGATGTTTCTGTTGTTGGGCACGGGATTGCAGACGCATATAGGCTGCGGGTTAAGTAATGCGCATATCCTGTCTACGATAGTTATATCCACCTCGCTTTTGCATGGTTCCAATTCAATGCTAAGAATGCGGTGAGAAGATAATTACAAAATCAAAGTAGCCGACAGCCGTCCTTCGGTACAGATTAATATGTATGAACCTACTCGATTTCAGTGCACGGCTGCGCGCATTTCATTAACTGAGCGTGCCGGGCGGTGTGAGCATCCTCCACGTACTTGAATTTCATCTTGAAATCTGTTTTGTTGGTAAAGCCGAAGTTCGTCGAGTTCTCTTTAGGAAAAGTAAGCAGCTCTACATGCTCCGTCGGGGCGCCGTTCGCGCCAGAACTGTTCGAGTCGATCAAGCATTCTACAATTTCTAAGCTAGCTAAAGTCAAGGTCCCAGATATTTCAGAAGACAACGAGGTGGTCTTCTCTCTGCCTTCCATCACTAACGGCGCAGCGAGGAATCTGTAATGAACGATAGGGAGTCAGTCGAAGCTCCCAGATCATTCGCGATCGTTGGTAGAATTCATTACTGATCGTGCGCACCTAATGTGGCTCAAGTGGCAGGCGTTCAAAAGTAATTTCGACGCTTTATCGAAATCTTTATTCCCGTATCCGCCGGCTGCGAACAGTCCTAGCTGTTTAAAAAAATCATCCGCGGCGTTCTTCATCTGCCGTATACTGGAGCACGTTAGACCGCTTCCTTCTACGCACGTGGTCAATATATCTTCGTGCAACAGGATCACGGCTACGGAGGACACTCTCACGTGAAAGTGAGACGTCTCCGCGGAGGGGCTGTTGTCCACGCTCTGTCTGTGCTTATGCTGCTTTGGCAAATTCGTCGACGAACGTTTCGAGCTAATACTACTAGTCGATATACTTCCATCCATGCTATTGTTATTGCTCATGACGGAATCGCTCATCGGAGAAGAGCCCGGTAGCCGCATCGGTAGAAACTCGTCCTCGTTGTCGGACTCGTCCAAGGACGCCGTTGACCAACCCTGCGTATGCCTCAGATCCTGTTAAACGACAGTTATTTGTGATCGAATTCTTTTAGCTTTAGCGCAACTTGAAATATCGCATTGTAAATTAGCGTCGCTTTACCATAGTCCGCAATACTTGAGCCGGATGTATTTGGTGGATGAGCTCCCGCTCCACGCGATTAAAATCACTAGTGGCCATGGGTTTTTCGGTGCAAGTCCTTGGCGCAACGTTGCTAACGTCTTCTAAATCTGGGGACGCGAGCCCGTGCCTTAATTCCAATAAAACGTGCATCTGCCGCGGGCTCAGAAACGAAGTGAAAGATCCCAGGGTTACTTCTAATTCTACCTGAAGTAATTAGTTCTTCTTCACTTCGTGCCAGACGGATTATAATCCAACAGCATTACCGTTCACATTCCGAACGTACGGAATAATCGTTGATTACTATGAATTATTTAACTTTTACCTTTGGCCCTGAAACACCTTCTCCTTGTTTCAATTTTAGTCTTATTTCTTGTCTGCCTGCCAACTTAGCGAACATTATAGGATTCGATTGGCTTAAATTATTGATAACATTCCTCTCCGGAGGCGTCTGCATGTTCTGGACAGGGGATATTTGTGCAGAAGAAAATTGGCCGTCTAAGTTCTGCAGAGAAAAGAGTTTCATAAAAAATTAGTTATTGTGTGTCTCGTTTTACCGATTCCCGCGGTAATTCTGATAAAGAACGTTACTTTAGAATCTGGTGTGGAACCCCTGCTCGTTGTTATTATACTCCTAGAGAAAGTTCTCGCGCAAGATGGGAATTCGTCCATGGAGAAAGTCACTCCCTCTAAGTAAAACCGCTTCGTTGTGAACGCTGACACGACATATCCTTTCGTCGGCTGACTAGGATCTAACGAAGTACTGCTCGGATCCAAGCCTGCTTCGTCTGAATATTCAAGGTTTTTTATACACATTTCTATCGCGACCCCCGTCGAAGAATCCAACGGCACGTGCTCCAGGCGTATAACAGTGTCTATAAATCTTACTTTCACCCTGCATAAAACTGAAATAAATATGACATTCCATAAACATGTATATATTATTCTACGAATAGCGATCTTGTCTGTGATTCCTTGAACCGTGCAACGCCGCTCCAGACTCCTTACTTGATTCTATCGTTTGTGCAAACAATTCCACTCCTTCCAACGGCTGGGCGTTCCCGGCGTTCTTGGCGTCCTCTTGTAAGCATTCTTGTGCAAGTTGCATGCTGGAAGTCATGGAGCTCCACATGGATTCGAACATGGAGGTTCCAGATTCCGCTCTCTGTCTAGGTTGGACCGTTAACCTGAGACCGGTTATTTCTACGTAGCTGGCTTCGCTGAGCAAAGCGGACCACGGTATGCCAACAGACATCTCCCCTACGAAGCCGTCGACGAACTCGAACGGGAGATGCTGTTGCTCTCCCATCTCGTTAAGTGCCTGTCGCCCGGAAAAGAAGATCTGTAGCTCAAAACATTTCTCACTCCCGCCTTATTTCCATTTAAATGGTTCCATCGAACGATGGAACTGCAAAGACTACAAACTACACGTCGATCTCGTTGGTCGCCTCGCCTCTACAATCCTCGATCGAACGCGAACAAAGAGCCGAAGGGGAACAAAGGATATGACGGTACCTGCACATCAAGGCTGACATTGGTTACACGACCAATTCCGTTGTAAAGATCAACAGTGAGCTGATCCAATGTCAGCTTCTCCTCTAGAATCTGGCCAAGGTACCTCTGCAATAGGTACCTGCAAGCCCGTTTCTTGATCCCCTGGGACCAAGGGAAGCACTCCAGCCAAGACATTTTATCCGCACGTTTTGACAGCTCTAATCTATGAAAGGCATGGGATTTTTCGAAGGTCTGCCTCTCGTCATGCGTCTTTGTGTTAGGCCTGTTACTCGGGCGCGGTGTAAGAAAGGCAGTTTATCCGCGCGAATCCCATCGTCCCGACACGTGCCCAGTCCAGTGCAATGATCCTTAACATAATACGATGATTCGGATATAACGGGGGTTCTAGCTGCGTAATGTTTTCCTTCGGGTGCACTACGGAGACGCAACACAAGCTCGCACACGCGCACACGCACGGCACACGTACAGCTGGCTGACGGGCGCACACCAGCGCGGCAGAAGGAACGCTGGTAGCAGCTTCATTGACTGAAAACACTTTCGAAACAGACGCGCTGATACTTCTGTTTTCCACTGCTCTTTCACCTCCGCCGTGGCCGTTTCTAGTTTCCTATCGCGTGCGACGCAGCAATCCCGATAAACCGTGTCAATCTATTTATCCCCCATTTATCAACAAGGTTTATTCATTTTTCCCCCTTCTTCCATTTTCGGAGCAGCAAAGTAGCGCGGAACTCTTCGACGCTTTCGACTCTAACGCCTCGATACTGAGTACTCAAATTACAATGTTGCAATATTATAGCTGCGCTTATGTTGTCACTGTAGCATTAAATCGTAATAATTGCCTGTGATGTGCGTAGATAGAGATAAGAGAAGCTAATGGTTTCTATCATTTCCGGAAATGTTAAGTGTTACTGGTTTAATTAAAAAAAAAATTAGAATTTATATGCGATTATGCTGATCGCGTTCTTTGTGTTATCATATTCTTTCAGCCGCGCGTGCATCACTTTCGATGGCTTAGATCTGTTATCTAAATCCTGCGGAGATATCGATCGAGTTTCCGTTTATAGATCCTAGCGCGTAAGTGCTCGATGAATTTGCAGGAATCGAATGTGATTTCTTGTTCGTTCGATCAACAACTACTGTACACTACTGTAAAGATTTTTTTCAAAAGTCAATGGGATCGGTAAGGAATACACCGAAAGGTTTACCACACTGGGCGCTTCAGTGTTCACGGCAGTTTCTGCGTATATGCGTTTACTAATAGATTCAGATGTATCGTGTGCGGGCGATCTGTCATAAAAATTGCCCAACGATTCGTTAGGATTTGATCGAGTGCGAACGTGTCGTTTCTGCTAATCGCATCGTGCAAACGAGAATTGCCTGTTGTAATCGGGAGAATGGCCCTAACCAACATTTTGCTTCTCAGCCAGATATCCGGCTACATCGTAGCCCTTATCTTGTCACTTTGCATTATTATACCGATGAGCCTCCACCAAGACGAATTTAGGTAGATAAAAACCAGTAACAAGTAGCCCTAAGATGTACATGCAACGTGACTTTTTGTTCGCAGAGGACACTGCCTGTTGTTCTCGACGGGAACTTGGCAGGAAACGGATGGCCAGTTTGTAGTAAATTGGGCCTCGCAGGCTTATTGTAATTATACCATATTCATCGGTTTGGTGTTGCTTCTGACGTCCACCGTACAAATCTATAGACTCTCTTTGCTCATGTATCGGGGAGAGGACAGTTCGTTCTTGTCGGCGTTCATAGATGTTGTCAGCTCCATATTTCTAACGACGATCACCCTGGCCGCAGCGATCATCGTCACGCTCGGATTCATGACCTGGTGCCAGTGTATGACCAAAAGATTCCCGTCCTGCGAATTGGCGGCTGGGAACGATATCGATAAAGCCGACGGAATTGACACGTCCGGCTTTCACATCGAATTGGGAGCTGCTCAATTCGGAACTTGGACAAGCTTGTCCATTTGGGTTGGCCTATCTGTCTTCGCAGTTTTGAAGCTGCTGCGGTACCATCAGTTAGAGAATATGAAAGTCTCTATGTATAGAGAAAGGCAGAGATTAATAGAGGCTGCCAGAAGTAACGAGATACAAGAGCCAAATTAGAATTTCCGATGTGTTGCGAAATGTCTGAATTACGTGATATAAACGGATAGTAGTGTTATGACTCTACTACTATCCTCATTCCTTGGAGAAACATTTCCGCTATATGGAATCGGTTTTCCAAAACGCACAGTTTGTAATTGATCTGATTAAGGGGGTAGTGGACTATTGGATATGTAAAGTGGTTTTTGGATACGAAAAACTCGTCTTTAATCAGTTATAAAATGTTTTACAAACATCCAATGTTGATGGGGAATTTCTACACGATAGAGAATGGAATTCTATAGCTCCAGTTAAAATTTTAAGTGAAAATATTCATTGGTTTAAGAGTTATGATGAACTCCGTTTCTAAAAATTGTGTTTCAAGAAAACCAGCTTCAAAGTTAAGTCCCCAATCCCAATACGTTCACTGCTATAACTTCGACAATTATTTGAATTTTTTCATAAAATTTTGTTAAAAATTTTCACAAAGGATAAGACTTTCAAAATCAGTAAAAAAAAGATAATCGATTTTCTGAAGCTCAAATAGTCCACTACCCCCTTAAGAGAACATAGTAAGATCTATTCCTCCGTTGTTCGTTACCATTCAGAAGAACAGAGGAATGAAGTAGTTGGGTTCGTCGAATGTAGAAGTTACATTGAAGTGAAATAGCTTTTGCTCGAAGGGTGTAAAATTGCTGGATAATTTTCAACTATATACATATCAAGACTGGATAAAATTGTAATCTACAGTTTCCACGATTAGGATCGAAGTATGTTTTACAGTAGTGAACAACTCAACTTCCACGTTTTAACTAATTCTGCGTGATTTAAATGATATTCAGAATTCTCAAATGCGAAGTATTTTTATTGTATGATATTCTCTTTCATTTTGTACATACATGTAAGGATAGCGGCAGGTATAAAGAATAATGCGTAAGATATTACATTGCAGTTAGTTTAGGTAGTTTTAACGGAAACAGTTGATTATATAAATTTTATAAGTACGCAAGCTATGGATATGTATAGTTAGCGAATGTATATAGACTAAACGTTTCGCGTTACAAAATAATACCTAAATATATTATAAAATTATATTTTGTAAATATGTATGTTATATATTCTCATAATATATCGGAATCGTATTAACGTGCTGAAGTTTATTGCGCTAAATAAGCTGAATAAATGAGGGGACGCTACTGTTCGTATAAAAGTAATAATTGTCCATTCAAATTTGTACTCTGCATTTTCCCAGAGAGCTTCTTCGGCTGCCTAAGGGGCAGGGTCTACGAGGTGCGTCGATTATTACGAACGGCACAATATCCATTGGTTCGCACTCTATTTGAAAGGTGGTCTCATTTATCCCTAATACTCCATCAGGAGCGCAAGGACCGCCCACAGTTTTTAATGGATAACACACACCATTGTACTTCACTTCTCCCTCTTTCGTGCACGGATTCTTTACGCATTTCGGTACAGACTCATTTTTAGGGAGCACTACGTGATTCCCTGGCGCACAAGGCCCTCTCGCGTAAGCTTGGTGGCAAGTGTTGTTTAAAGGGAAATATAAGAACATGGGTCTGCAGTCACATATCCATGTACTTTTCTCCCCATCACCTGGGTAAAGGAGCATGTTCTCGGGACATTCGCTTGGTGCATATACTGGAATGCGGTCTGTTATCTAAAGAGAAGCGTAGATGAGGTTTCACTTATTACGATGCGACGGAGTTTAGTTTTCTTGTAATTACCGCTGTATGGTGGTTGCTGACATGGGCGGTCTCTTCGTCAGTTGGGAATCTGATATCTTGACACCATATACAATTCCATATCACCATTGTAACACCAAGAACTGCCCACTTCATTTTAGTTGTACAGTATTACACTACACAACCTTTGAAACAGATAACTGCAGAAAGAGATCTTAGTTTTTCTTGAGAGAAGGTTATTCAAGCTTCAATCCGGTATGAGCATTAACATCAATCATTGATGAGTGCTATCACTGGAATGTAAATCACTCTGCTTACTATAGTATCTTCCTTTGATTGACCTGATCTGACCCTGAGATTTCAAGGCTGGTACCGTAGTTGGATGAAATAAAACGATCAAAATCAGTAACCAATCAGTACCAAGTATGTACGCTTTCCTCCCACTACTTGCAAATATAGTTACATGTTACAGCTATTGAAGGAATAGACATAGAGAATAGAATATAAACTTAAAAATAATTTACAGGAAATACAATTTTCTATTTTATTTCATCTCATCACAGTGTATAACGATAAATTTATACTATTAAATTTTGTTCCTACTTGTAGAAGTGTCAACGATATAGTAATAACAAAATTGTAATATTGATGTACTATTTCTTCAATCGTCATATTCTTTGTCGTTATATAAAGCGTAAACTGTTCTAACGTCAGCCGCACTTGACATGAATATGCTGTTTTTGATTTCTGGCCAAGCTTGAAGTTCCATGAAAAGATCGTAAATCTGACTGGCGTTCAAGTCATTGAACTGGGTAAATATATTGTAATTCTTTTTTATTAAGTCGAAACCACAGCCTGGCATTATTTTCCTGAAAGAACTCAGTATCAGCTATGTATCAATTTGTAAAAACTTCTTCTTGAGTATTAATAGATATCGAAGAGCAAAGTAAGACACACTTACTCCATTGCGGGTATCACTCTGTACGATGGTTTATATAAATTATGCCGGACGAAGTGCCAGAAGTGTATCAAATCTTGTTTGTTCTTAAATAACGTAAAGAGGTCAGGCTTTGGTTCCAATTTGACAACGTAAAGCAAGTTGATATCGTCCGTGTACATATCCAACGCGTATTTCTTTTGTCTGTTTACCATCACTCTGTTTCTGTGCCACGGTACAAACGCTTTCCTCTCTATCGAGCCGAAGAGTTTGTAATTAAATATCGTTTGGAACATGACATTGCCAGAGGTCACTCTCCTGGGCTCCACGAACATCTGGAAGGTAGAAATTAATAATTAAACAGGTTGCCTCTATCTAGTACAGCGAATTATTGCAGTCGAAACTGTCTTCTAACGAAACGTGCTGCTGCGTTAAATGAATTTGAAGCAAGAGTAACGATAAACTCATAGGGAAGTTTATAAATGAACTTTTTATACCAACATGCCACATCGATGGTGATATCGCCATATAAAAAATTGCTCGTTCGTTCATCATGAAGGACGTTTGAAACACTGTGCTCAATATTAAGTGCCTTATAAATTTCAACTTATTGGTAGCCCCAATTATTTGTACAGAATTCGGCCCCTCCCATTTCCTCCCTTTTATGTCGCCGAACGGTTCAAATGCAGGCTCGTTACTTGTATGAATGGAGTCCATATTCATCATTCTTGATATATTATAAAGGTTTGCGTGTTCCACGCTTAATTGTTTGGGAAATTCTTCGCGCAAGTTATTTAATCGCTTGACGAACATCTCTTCTTTTTCATACAAGTGTATAAATGGTACACCAGCGTCGAGCAACTCCTTCGTTATCATACCGAAGCCTGGGTTCATTTCGAATACACGAGTGGCATTCTGTAACAGATCATCCTTAATCAACGATACGAACTGCTTGGCTACATTGTGATTTATTAGGTATAAATCTGTATTCTTGGAGGACACGGATAAGTATTTATGTGGAATATTATTCCTCCACTCTAAACCAATGGTTTGTAGGTATCCACGAAGTAGGGTAGGAATTTGATTGTACTCTCCATTTTTATCCTCCAAGCTTTTTGTGTTATCCTTCGCAGCTGTTGTATGATTTACTCTCTTCATCGAATGAAACGTAGCACTGTGACGGGATTCATTTGTTCGATGCATATAGGTACTAGTACTACAGAGACCATTTAAACTGCGATATCTCATACTCAATTCCTCTTCATTTATTGTTATTACCAATAATATGCAATTCACATATTATTATTTAAGAGGTATGCTTTTGAGGTTAGTTTCTCGAGCAACTCTTAAAAGCGACTAAAAATGTATTTTGCGACGAATCCAATTTACTGTATTTATCTACGTTCTAATTAATAATGCCACTCGTTTTAATCGATCGTAGCAATTTTTCAAAATATGCGTAGATATAAAAGAAAGTTCAATCTGCTGTATGAGAACTATTTATAAAAAAAGTACCCTAACCCATGGTAAGTATATTTGTCAAATATCTTTCTTCAGCGTTCTTCTACCGTGAAAGCGCAGTCGAAAAATTTAAACATTCGCATTTCGTGATATAGAGTACTGCCCTCGCAATCTAATTATGAGGACAACGTTTTACTTTCTCACTGAATTGCATATTGATCCTTCAACCGAGATAACATTACGATTTTGTAAGTATCGTCGCTTCCTAACATTTCTTACTTCGTATTTTCGAACTAGAAAATACTGCTGTTAATGGTAATTATGCTAAGTAGCGACGTAAATATTTCAATTTCACGGTCATGGTGATGTGTGAGGCAACATTCTAAAGAATTCCTTGAGTGTGAGGTGAAAGTGAGCCATATTTAGGTTGTTATTTGCTTAGTTTATTCGTGCATGTGTATCTTATAGATAAGCTAGGGTCTAGAAGCTTGAAGAACAGCTGTTGCATTTGTGTGGGAATAACAATAAAGAAGAACAAGAATCTGTCAACTTCATATTGCTTGTTGTGTAGTAGTAAGTAGGTTTATTTTTTGCCTTTCGGCCTCAAAATGGGGTTACATGTGTTATGCGTGTAAGTGTTTCTGGGACTGTTAACTCAAGATTGTGCTTTTGTTTTGACTTCTTCCTTCATCTTGTTCTTCTTTTCTTCTCCTTTTTTCCAGAACCATACGCATCCACTCCACTCATTCTTCTCCCTTTAGTATCCCTCTGATCGTTGAGTTTTCTCTTGTCGGCTCCTTACAGTCTTGTAGCGTGTGACCCAGTGTCTCTCTAGCCCCATTACATAGTCCGCATACTGTCTCTTCTTCTTTCTTCCAGTACTTACTTCCCTGCCCTTCGTTCCCACATCTGAACCTCGGAATCATGCTTTGGTCTCTGCCTCTGTAGTTTCCGTCAAGGTCATTTGCTCTCTGGTTATCCCTGATTTCTGTGTAATGCGCGTTGTATCTGCCTTCTAGTATTCTGTTGTATTGCCACTGAACCTGCTCCTCCCTGTCTCTTTGCGCTAGTTCCTCAGCAAACTCTCTTCCTCTCCTTCTTTCTATTCCCATTTCTTGGATATCCATCATTTTTTGCCTAATATTGAGTGTTGTGTTTGAGTCTTATCACTTCAGCTACACAGACCATAAAACTTTGGAAAGATCTATTGTAACATTCTGTATCGCGTTGAATTGCCTAATGTAACCTTCGGAAACAGTGGTACTTTCTAAAACTTTTTGTCAAAGGTTTCTTTTACTCTGATCCGTAATAACTGTGCGTGTACATGTAACGTATTTAAAGCATTGGTAACGACAGACGTGGTGTTTGTAGTTTCAAAGCAGGAGTAACAACGTCTGTTGATATTAGCAGGAAAATTTGAAAGATGGCTCAGAGCGCTTCCTTATTGTCACGGATAGTCGCCTCGTCGATATCTGCTACAGTGAGAGCAGGTAAAATAATAAGAGACGTTATGAGTCACGGTGATCTGAACATAATAGATAAAGGCAAGAATGACTTACAAACTGAAGCGGATCGTTCTGCTCAAAGGTGTATCATTGCTTCGTTAAGTCGCCAGTTCCCGAACATCACCATTATCGGCGAAGAAGGATCGACCGATTGCGACGTGCCAAGCGACTGGCTCGTGACAGAGGCGGATGAAGAAGTACTGAAATTGAAATTACCAGCGCACCTGGAAGATATCGATCTTAAAGACGTGTGCGTTTGGGTAGATCCAATGGACGGTACATGTACATTTCATTTATTTCAATTTACCTAAGTGCAAACGATATGTCACGACTGTATTTTCATATTAAAAAAGCACAGATATTTGGTTGATCGATGGCGTTAAGATAGAGTAATGATTTCAGGAACATCGGAGTACGCCCAGGGTCTCGTAGAACATGTTACAGTTTTGGTAGGAGTGGCGATTGGGCAGAAAGCGGTCGGAGGTGTAATTCATCAGCCGTATTATAAAAGCGTGGAAAGCGATATATTGGGGCGTACTCTTTGGGGTATTATTGGGGTAGGTTACGGTGGATTCACACCGATTGCACCTCCAAAAGGGAAGAGAATAATTGCAGCAACGCGGTACGATTTAGTTCTGAAATATTTAAAGCTACGATTGCTCGCAGCGAGAAATGATAAGTATACTGTACGCTTTCAGTTCGCATTCGAATGCTGCCATTCAGGCAGCTATAGACGCGGTACATCCGGACGAAGTTCTACGGGTTGGCGGCGCTGGGAATAAGGTAATACTTTTAATGGAAGGAAAAGCTCATGCTTACGTTTGCGCCAGCAAAGGTACCAAAAGGTGGGACACCTGTGCCCCTGAAGCTATCCTTCACGCCGTTGGTGGTACTCTAACCGATTCCCTCGGAGAGCAGTACGCGTATGATGCGGGAACATCATACGAAAATTTAAAAGGCATAATAGCTACTGCTCCCGGCGAAGATCATCAGTGGTACTTGAACCAGATACCGCAAGAAGTGAAGGACGGATTAGAACAGTAATATAAATAATCTTTTCCTAAAAGATTTAATATATATTTCCGCGCGATACAAAGTACTCCAATAGCGCTAGGTTAGAGCAGGAGGCTCTCGGACTTATCTGTTAAAAGTTTCAAGCTCCGCAAGGGCAGGGAAAATTAAACCACGTTGACGAACAGTATTTCTCGATGAAAGTTCACGAACTTTATTCCAACGAATAAACCCACTGTCTGTTGTGCCTGTATTTTAACACAATTGTAAATATAAAGGAAGAGTTGATACTCGATTAGCAGTCTTCATCATTTCACGGACTCTCTATAACTTCGATTTAAGCGCATCGCGTAATTCTCGGCGCAGAATCTTTCCTGATGCGGTTTTCGGGATGCTCTCGACGAACCTGATTCCGCCCCGGAGTCGTTTGTGACTCGATACTCGTTCTGCAACAACAATTATTAGTAGAGGACCGGGAGATCAATTTCTGTGACGCCGAACACATACCGTTCACAAATTTGTGAATGTCATCAGCTGTTATGTCAGATCCGTCTTGTTTAACGATGAAAGCAGTTGGCAATTCTCCTGCTTCTTCGTTCGGCAACCCAATAACCGCTGCATCTTTGATACCGGCGCAAGATAATAATAATGCTTCTAACTCAGCTGGGGGAACTTGGAATGCTTTGTATTTAATAAGCTCTTTTAAACGGTCTACTATATAGAAATAACCCTGCTCATCGTAATACCCGACATCCCCAGAGTGCAACCAGCCGTCTTTATCGATCGTTGTGGCCGTAGCGCTATCATCGTTGCAATATCCTTTCATTATCAAGTCCCCTTTGAAACATAATTCGCCTACACTGTTTGGCCCTAGAGGTTTACTCGATTCATCCCCATCAAGCGGCATTACTTTCCCTAAATACAAAAGAAGGAATATTAACGTGATATTTACGAAACAGAGATATTTCATGCATACCTAAAGTCTCCGGGGCTAGTGTCCCTACACTACCGAATTTTTTACTATTCAGTGGTGATTTAATCACAGCTAATGTAGTTTCCGTTAATCCATACCCTTGCTTTATATTCGGCGAGTTTAATCTGTTTACGACAGTTTTAATAATTTCTTTCGACACAGGCGCTGCACCGCACCTAATCGGATAGAGATATTGATAAGCCAGGAATTTTTTATTACTTCAAACGTCAGGTTCAATGAAATCTACTGAAGTTCAAAGTCAAGCTTACCAAATTTCTTTGACGCAGGACAAGTCGTATTTGTCTACGATGGGATGTTTCGCTAGGAAAACCATGAGCGGCGGTACGATGGTTAAATGCTCGATTCTATACTTTTCTATACAGCTCAGGAATAGTTTTTCGTCGAAGCGCGAAAGAACCACAGCTTTGTTCCCGAAAACGAGTCTCATCAAGAGTACGCAGAAGGAATATGCGTGGAAGAACGGTAACAGAGCTAAAGTCGTTACGTTAGCGCCTGTAATATGAGGCGACGCGATTACAAAGTGCCTTATCATAGTTAACAGATTATTGTTCGTCAACATAACGCCTTTCGGCAATCCTGTGGTGCCGCTGGAGCACGAAATGACCGTTACATGATCACCGTCCACCGAACAGGCTTGGAAATTATCGTCAACGACGATATCCAATGTTAAGCTTTTTATACTCGGAAATTTATTATCCCTGGACTCTGTTAACATTACTAGCTTTGGTGACCAAGATAATTGAGAAAAAACTTTGTCCATGTTCTTCGCACCGATCGCCGACACAAAGATGATCTTTGGCCTGGATATACTTAACGCGTGTTTCAGTTCCCTCTCCGAATAAAGTGGATTTAACGGGCAGATAGTAACGCCCAGGTAAAGTGCCGCGCATACTGGTAAGCAGAATTCTAAATTGTTCTCGCTGCATATAGCTATGCGGTCTCCTTTCTGTAATCCTTCTCTCTGAAATGCAACCGCCAGCTTTCGACTGATATCTAGAATTTCATCGAACGTTTGTTCCTCCTCTGTGCACGCCGTTGTCTGAAAATGTTTACATCGCTGATTAAGATTAAAAACAGTATCATTCGCATGAATGATATTCAATTGTAATGAGTCCAACGCTGCGGAAAAGAAAAAATCTGAACTCTAGCATATGCGGACGATATAGCGTTACTGGCAAATGAATTAAAGGATCTTAAGGACATGATGCGAAGATTCGGAAAATACCTTGAAGGGAATGGGTTGCAATTGAACGCAGAGAAATCAAAGGTGCTAATTTTCCATAAAGGAAGAGAAAAGAAGAAAAGAGACGAATGGGGCTGACAGAGCCACAGTCTGGAAGACATAAAGGAGTTCAAATACTTGGGGTATAATTTCCAGGAAAATGGGGGCAGAGAGATGCATATAAGGGAAGTCATAAATAAAGGAAGAATAGCAATGGCGAAAATATGGGGAAGAGGACAAAAAATGTTCGAGAACAATTTTGAGAGAAGAATATTCAGAAGCATAGCGAAAAGTATTTTGCTGTACGCGTCAGAAATTTGTGGGTGAATGCAAGCAGAAAAGGTAGAGAAAATACAGGAGAAATACAATAAGGTGGACTTTAGATTTGGACTTTGATACACTGACATATCTAATTTTAGAGGAAACAAAAACATACGAAGTAAGGGTAGAAGCGGGGAAAAGAGCCATAAAATATGAGGAGAAAGTGAAAAGGCTGGATAAGAATAAAATAGTACAAGAATGCTGGAGAGAAATAGACGCGAGGCGAACAGAGTAAAGGTCAAAATGGGAGGAAATGAGAGACTCTTACTACAGGCAAAAAATGATGAATGCCCAAGAAATGGAAATAGAAACAAGGAGAGGAAGAGAGTTTGCTGAGGAATTAGCGCAAAGAGACAGGGAGGAGCAGGTTTAATGGCAATACAACAGAATACTAGGAGGCAGATACAACGCGCATTACACAGAAATCAGAGATAACCAGGCAGCAAATTACGTTGACAGAAACAACAAAGGCAGAGATGCAAAGCATGATTCCGAGGTTCAGATGTGGGAACGAAGAGCGGGGAAGTAAGTACTGGAAGGAAGAAAAAGAGACAGTATGCGGACTATGTAATGGAGCTAGAGAGACGCTGGGTCACACGCAACAAGACTATAAGGAGCTGAAAAGAGAAAACTCAACGATCAAAGGAATACTAAAGGGAGAAGAAGAAGAAGGAGCGGAGTGGGTGCGTATGGTTCTGGAAAAAAGGAGAAGAAAAGAAGAACAAGATGAAGGAAGAAGTTGAAACGAAAGCACAATCTTGAGTCAACAGTCCCAGAAACACTTACACGCATAACACATGCAATCCCATTTTGAGGCCGAAAGGCAAAAAATAAACCTATTTACTACTACACTATCATTCGCATGACTTGCGTTAGAAAAATTTCAAGTCTCTTACCTGCGCCACCCAACCCCTATGGGCGGTGAATTGATTTAAGATTAATTGTCCTACGGATATATTCCTGAATTCTGAAATGGGATCAGGTGGCCCGTGTAAAATATTTTCCTCCCCCATATCGAGAATGTCTCTTTAATCAAAGCGTTACTGGAAGAAACATGTATATTATTTTCCATTTTCATGAATTCTGTGTCTATTATATAGATTCTATCATCGATTATATGTAATAGAAGGAATGAGGCTTCGAAAAAGAATGACAACTTTTTTATTAAATATAAAAGGAAATGGTGGTTTTTAAGGGAAGTAAATTTGAATGTAGAATAATTTTCAGTTGAAATTACGCGAAGTTCTTACTTGCGATAGATGCGATAAAGTGTTTAATTGACATACCAATTATATTTTCGCTCGTCCTGCTCCTCCCTCGTATTATATGCTTCCTGTATTTGTAGAGGCCGACAAAAGTGAGGGAAATAGCAAATTAAATAAAGCAATTATTTTATTTCTATTATATACAATTAGTTCTCGCTCGCGAAATTACTGCAGCATATGGCATCGGTAGGTGTAATGATATTTAAAGTATTTTTAACTTATTATCGGCCTTAATTTATGTTATCTTTTTAATCAGGTGTGTAGTACATACATCATTCAAAGGTCACACGATTGATGGACCATTCCAGGATACATATAAATGTGCAGGTGGCAGCACGCTGTGCGAGATGCAACATGTCCTTATTTCATTTCTAAATTATTAACTGCTCATATAAAGAATCCATCAAATTATTTCCGATAATCTTATACAATCTTACATTAATGGCACCATCAATTAGATTAAACAGATTAGTTTGCCAAGAGATGCAAGTCATTTCCGAGCGAGCATCACGGAACTTGCTCGCGCGTCCATTTGAAATTGGTACGCGAAGCGTTCGTATGTGAATCCGCCACAAGCTCGCATACTGCGTGACGGGGTTTAAAGTGTTTTCTCGAATCTATATTCATCAGGTTAAATATGAGTCAACGGTGAAAACAGTTTGTGCTCGCTTGATTTACAAACAAATTTTGAAAACAGAGTCGATCGAACGATCCAGTATACAGCGTGCTGAGTACGACGCTGAGCAGTAAACGATGGGTGTACCAGCATTTTTTCGGTGGTTGAGCAGGAAGTATCCTTCCGTGATTGTCGAGTGCATCGAGCAAAAGGTAGGTTAGATTGTTTATTTAGACGAGTGATATTTTTTTCCCCCCTTTTGATCTCCAACGCGGCTCGCGTACACATAAAAGCGTACGGATCATTGTTGGATCCTTCTCGACGATTCTTGCTACAGTTTCGATTCTGCGTGAAATATTTTTTTCGTAACTCGTAACGTGTCCCTTCGCAGTGTTATTTACATTGCTGTGCTACACTGAGAACAAAGAGTTCGGCAATCTTAGGTTTAGCTGGCAGGCGTGAATAGCACGCTTCAGTTAAATGCGCACATCTGAATTTCAAGCATTGCGTCTTTACAGTCCGTCACTACAAATGGCGTACAAGTTCCGGTGAATTCGGCGGACCCGAACCCGAATGGGGTAGAGTTCGATAACTTGTATCTCGACATGAACGGTATTATACATCCCTGCACTCATCCGGAGGATAAGTAAGTCTATGATGAAATACATTCGTAAAGTAATTAAAGGATCGCTGAATAATGAATTTTATGTTATCATAGGCCTGCGCCCAAAAATGAAGAGGAAATGATGGAAGCTATTTTCGAATGCATCGATCGCTTATTTCGTATCGTCAGACCTAGGAAATTACTCTACATGGCGATCGATGGAGTTGTAAGTATTTCCGGAGCACAGGCGATGAATTTGTAATGAAGGGCTAGCGGTGTTTCTGGTAATACATTTAATCAAAATTTGCAGGCGCCTAGAGCTAAGATGAATCAGCAGAGATCAAGACGATTCAGAGCGTCCAAAGAGACGTGCGAGAAGATTAACGAGATAGAGAGAATACGCTCTGAATTAGCTCTTAAAGGAGCTTCCTTACCACCGGAGAAACCGAAAGAAGAGCATTTCGATAGCAATTGTATTACACCGGTTCGTAGATGCTTGGTTTTGCTTGGCGAGACTTATTTCCAGGGGACAATCCCTCTAATTAAATGATCTGATCGCAGGGTACACCGTTTATGGCAAGATTATCAAAATGTTTGCATTATTATATACACGATCGCTTAAACAATGACCCGGGTTGGAGAGATCTAAAAGTAATTCTGAGCGATGCGAATGTACCAGGTGAAGGGGAACATAAGATAATGGATTTTATACGCAGACAGAGAGGTAAGTGGACGGTCGGATCCCTGATGCGTCGGGCAATACTCCTACGCAGATGAATGTTGAAGCCGTTTTATACATGTTGGAATTTTTTGTTTACGTAACAGCGCAACCCGATCATGATCCTAACACACAACACGTTTTGTGTGGAGCAGACGCTGATTTGATTATGTTGGGTCTCGCAACACATGAACCTAATTTTACTATTATTCGCGAAGAGTTCAAGCCGAATAAACCTAGACCGTGCGATATATGCGGTCAGTTAGGGCACGAGATGAAAGAGTGTACAGGCGCGGAGCCTAATCAGAAAGAAGAAGACAATGCTTTTGGATCCGAATGCCAGTTCATATTTGTGCGGTTAAATGTACTCAGGGAATATTTAGAGAGGGAGTTGCAAATGCCTAATCTACCCTTTAAATACGATTTCGAGCGAGCTATCGACGATTGGGTGTTCATGTGTTTCTTCGTAGGAAACGATTTCCTACCCCATCTCCCGTCGTTGGAGATTAGAGAAGGGGCAATCGATAGACTTGTTAATTTGTACAAAAAAGCAGTATATAAAACCGGAGTACGTAACATGTGTTAAAAGATAAAGATATTGCTAAAGATCAAAAGATAAAGCTTGTGTATTATTAAATTAATCGTAATACGGTTGGCATTCACGCCAGCCATTCGCAAGCAATGAACTTTTGTTGTTTCACGTGCGAAAGGAACATTAGCGTGCTCTTTTAGATAGAGACTGGCTCGATGAGAGCCGTGCAATAGTACTTAAGCTAAACGAATGGAAACACGTGGAATGCTGACGATTTTTCTATCGTTTATAGGGATTCTTGACCGATAGCGGGGACGTGAACTTGGACAGAGTTCAAATGATAATGTCCGAACTCGGCGATGTCGAGGATGAGATATTCAAGAAGCGACAGCAGAACGAATTGGCGTTCAAGCAACGCGAGAAGGACAAAAAGAGACGGTTACAGGCGATCAGCAATTACAAGCCGAAATGGATTCCAGTTGGACAGTTCGCACCTACGGTACGTGTCGCGCTTGTTGTTGATAGTGAGAGAGCCGCTCGATGCTACATCTTTCTTACAGCCTCTAGGTGGCCAAGTGAAGCCAGTGGAGAACGCGCGTTACGAGGCTTATCAGATGCGCGTTCAAGGTAGAAACTACAACACCTCTGCCGACCAGGCGAAAGGGAACGCCAACAAAGCTCTGGAGAGCATGATGCGCCCCGAGGTACAGTACATGTTTTACGTTTCCCTTATGCATGTTGTGTCACGTTGTCAATCATGTTCATCCAATATGCCAGAATTCGGCCAAAAAGGGGGAGAAGCGTAAGCTCGACGAGTATAAAGAGGCAGAATCAGACGACGATCAAGCGCACGACGAAGTAAGGCTGTGGGAAGACGGATTTAAAGATCGTTATTACGAATCGAAATTTGACGTGTCCTCTGATAACTTGCAATTCAGGTGAGCAACGTATACATTAAATGCATCGTGGAGCGGGAGCATTATTCTCGATTTATTTGCCAACAGAAATAACGTGGCTCTGCAGTACGTGCGTGGCCTGTGCTGGGTTCTACGTTATTACTACCAAGGTTGCGCTTCGTGGAAGTGGTACTTTCCATATCACTATGCCCCGTTCGCTAGCGATTTCATCAACATCGGCGGCCTTTCTACGGAGTTCGAGAAAGGGACTATACCGGTGAGCGATAAGCCCGCGAAGATGAAACTGCAAATCGCCACGGAAAGAAGCTTATTCCTTTCATTCTTCGTTCTTACAGTTTCGTCCATTGGAGCAATTGATGGGCGTGTTCCCAGCTGCCAGTTGTAAGCACGTTCCCGAGCCGTGGGCGAAGTTGATGAGTGATCCAGTAAGTATAACTCTGTTGCGTCACGGACGGAATACTTATAAATAGAAGTATTTAAAGATACTTTTAATATTGATATCGAATTGATTATTCTTCGTAAAAAAAAGTACTTCTGCATTGTCCATGGTGCCTCCATTCCTGTAATTATATCATTTTACGATGTCAACCACTCCAAAAGTAATAAGAAATAAAAGAAAAAAATTGTCGGCCAATATGTCTTTAACAGAAAAATACGTTTTATATCGGAACTATTTAGGTGGCGAGAGAATATTTTGTGTGGAGTCAAGGTGTTTGTGGCTAAAAATTCCCGTTGCCTGTTAAAAAGAACATCGACTGATAATTTTCCTCCTTAGCCTCTTATTATTTTGACGTGATTAATAATTTAAAAAACAAAAGTAAAGAAATTACTTATTACGCATTCGATTCGATTCGATTAAAATACTTTTCTTTCGATTCACCCTACTTATACATTATGATACTTACTAAACTTTCGTGTAAATATTTCAGAGATCGCCGATTATCGACTTCTATCCGGAAGACTTTAAGATAGACTTGAACGGGAAGAAGTTTGCTTGGCAAGGAGTGGCTCTGCTCCCGTTCGTTGACGAGAAGCGACTGTTCAAGGCTTTGGAACCGTATTATGACTCCCTTACAGACGCGGAAAGTATGTTTATTTAAAGAGAAACTACTTCAACACACACATTACCATCTTCGTGCCGCTCACCTCACATCTATGTTTGCTTTTCAGGAAAGCGAAACGTTTGCGGCGACAACCTATTGTACGTCGGCCTTGGCAACAGTGGCTACAATTTCCTAAAGGGACTTTACGTGAACCGTGTAGGATTCGAGACAGAGACTCCGATATCCATTGATGGCATGCGTGGTACAGTGTTGCTGGCAGAAACTTGCGTGGGAGAGGGAGCTACTTTGCCCTCGCCCATAAACGGGCTGCCAGTCAGGAACAATAAGGTCTATTGGTATGTAAGAGATACACGGAATTTAGAAGCGATAGTATCTCCACTTTGTCATAGCTGTCACGCGTTATTCCAACCGTTCTTTCTTCGCATCGCAGTATTAGCTACAGAGACCCAACATACGGCAGCAATTTCATATTCCCCGCGAGGAAGTTGAAGGGTGCCAGAGAGCCGCCGCGAGTATTGAAGCCGCAGGACTTTGAGCAGATGAACCGCAATACTGGCAACACCTGGAAACCACAAATTGGTTTCACTCCCTCTACTCAGTCTGCTTCCTTGAGCGACGCGGGTCGAAGAATACTTGGGTAAGTTACACGCTAAATCTTTGATATACTTATCGGCTGCTTGGATATACGTACTACAATGCGCCACTTGTTTGCAGACATTACACGAACCACAACAGAGTGCCACCACCGTACGGACCCATGTCACATTCTCAGAACGTCTACTCAGCGCATCACGGTGAGTCGCTCTACATCTTTATTCGCGTTGTGAAAGCTTGCTGCTTCGAACCCCTCGAAGACGGCGGATTGGTTAAACAAATAATTGTAATATTCCGTAACACATCACGGAACGAAATGAGAAAGTTCTTACTCAACTCGAGTAATTACTCAGCACGTAGAAACACTTTCTTCCCAAGTTGCATACTTTTAATATTCCATTACCAGTTTATTACTTCGCACAGCGAAGCTACGAGTCTGTAAACTCCATACACGGAGGCTGTTCATCGAGGGGTTAAAGCAGCCTGACGTTACCAAGAGCGCGAGAAACGTGCGCGCCACGCGTTTCCACTGCAATGAGAAACAATGCAAACGACATTGGAGCGTACCGCGAAAGAGGGAAAGGGAGTGTGCGTTAGAAAGGAAGGAGCCTATCGGCTATATCAAGCTCCTTTCCAACGCGACTCGGAACCCTCTGTCTCTCAAACAATGCCGTGGTTATGAGGGCCAAATTAAAGCGCACGCGACTCGAGATTACCGATGACACGATTCCTCGTCGAATAAAAAACACGTAGGGGTTCTCATTGTTCCCCCGACCCCTGTCGCAAGTCACACAGCGGTTCCACCCCCTTCGTTCTCTCCGTTCCTGTATACATGGTCCCGCGTTTTGTTTGCCGATCGACCCGAGGCGTCTTAGAAGAGCCCTCTTCCCGTTTTGAATAACGTCGTGCGACATTCCTCAGTCCCTTACCGAGCACTCTCAACCAGCTTCATCGTCTTCTGCCGTAAAATCCCCGTGACCGATACGCGTACGGAACCCGGTACGATTATGCCACCATAATAAAACTTGAATCGTCCGACTGCAGTTGGACCAATCCGGTTCGCTCCAATTAAGGGACGACCGACTCGTTAGCAAGCTTCGACTCGGAGCAAGACCTTTTTCCTAGCGATCCCGTGACAGGGTGAATTGATTCCGTTGGGTCCAACTAGGCTTCGGTGGGTGGGACAGGGGCAGATGGAGAGGGGCGGCGGAGGAGGGAGGGGGTGGCTGGATCTGTCGCGGGGGGTCAGAGGCGGCGGCTGGTCGGGCGCACCAGCCGTCAGGGGGCGTAGAGAGGGGGTTGCAGAAGGCCTAGGGGTTCCGGTCCCGGATTAGCTCCGAGGGTAGTTCGTCACGTAGAGCGTGACTCCGGCCGTTTCGTTGTTTGGCACGTCGAGGTACCAACGGTTCCACGGCTTTCGCCCAATTATAAAACAAACGCGGTGCACTCCCGTAATTATCCAATTAGCGGATGTTCCGCCTCTCGCCGCCCTTCATCGACCTTTCACCGTATCGTCTGTCCTCCCCTCCCCTTTCAAACCACCCCCCCCCCCCTACCTCGCCACACCGGGATCACCCAGCGTGTCTGGTGTCTGAGCGACAAAGGCTGAAAACGCGACTGAATCGCTTTGTGACCCGGCGTCGCTCGTCGCGTTCCGCGTCGATCTCCCGCCAGACGACGTGGCCGCCGGGCTAGACGCCCCGGAACGTCGAATGAGTTCGACCCTTGAATTAGAAAGTCCGCGTGGAATACCGGCGATGCTCCGGAGCGATGAATTATTATCGCCGGCGCTTGACACCGTTAACTGTCCCCACAGGGAGAGGCGTGACTGGGCCGCGTGGGTGCACACGCGCGAAGAAACGCGCGAGTCCGCGTGCAGGATCAGTAAAAACGAGACACGGTGTCTCTCGCGGAGGCCCGTGCGCCGGGTGTGTGATTGATTTACCGAGGGGAGCGAACGCCAGGGACACGCGCGAGCTGCCCACCGCGGACCCTACCGCAGAGGTCCGTGCTGTCTGGCGTGAGGGTGTCGAGACTGTTCCTCGGACGTTCCCATCCGCTTGGAGTATCAGCGAAGGCACAGGGACATCCCAAGTAGATACCCTGCCAGCTCCGCCACGCGGAGACAAGTCAAGATCCTTCGATCATCGCTTCGCCACCCAATTAATCCCACTAGGCTGCTCCTCGAGCCGGGTCCCGAGGCTTCCCCTCGTGTGGAACACGCGTATGAAGGTTTTTAGAGCGGGCTAGCCTCGGTCCGAAGGGATGAAACGAGAGACCGTCGCCGCGGAGTGGAGTGGGAGGGTCGGCCTGCCGTCCGCTCGTATCTTCGCCGAGATGACAGGTGCAGGGGCCCCCTCGTTAGACAAATTAAGCTTCGTTCCCTGGCCTTTCCCGTCTCGCGGAGCACGGCCTGCCTCCGCGCCCGTCTCTCCACGGCATTGTCCGTCCGTCTGTCTCTATCCCCGCGCCGTTCCTACCCCCGCGTCCCTGTCCGGAGCGCGGCTAGCTCGTTCGGGACTGCTTTCGAGTGGACTGCAAACACTCGTCGCAGCAGCGACGGCGGTGGCTCGATCCGCGCTGAAACCGGGCGCAAGACGAGCCCCGCTGGCTTCCTGCCGATCTGCTGACCGGCTGCTAGCGATACCGCGGTGCTTGCGTTTTGGAACAGCGGGGGAAGATAAAGATAGGATCGACTCGGTGTAATAATCGCGCGGCGGATTCGCGTGGTGAAATGATGAAACAAGGGAGCGGAACCGTCAGCCCTAACAGTCTTCGAGACACCATTCCCCGTCAAACGGATCGCGACGATATAATGCTCTCTCCTCCATTCTTTCCTCTCCCTCTCGCTATTCGTCCAGCCGTGGAGGAGGCTTTCAAGTCCCAGGCCAAAGAGATTCCACCAGCGGGCATCGAGTGTCTGAAGAGATCCGCGAGGACAAGTTCACCTATGCTCTCTCGAAGATGAATGGATCCTATAGATTAATGGGGAGGCTTGTATCGCAGGTAGACATACGCGGGTATGAATAGGCGAGGGTGAACGAGCATTTAGAGAAGAAGCCTCTGTCCGTTCTCCTCTGTGTCTCTCCTACCCCCTCCCGGCCCGGTAGTCGGGCCCCGCTTTGTTCGGCCCCGTCTTCGGAGCTCGAGGAGCTTTTTCCATGGAAAACACCCGTCGGCCTCGTTTCACCCTTCCGTGCACCGTAATTATCGCTGACGGTCGCGAATTTTCTCGCACGGTCCACCCGAAGGATCTACCCTCGCCCGATCGCTAGGAATCGTCTCTCCTCGATGGGAGGAACGGGATGAAAGGAGGAGGTGTGCCCGTTCCGCGTGCCGGAGCTGGTAAATTCGTCTTCTCGAGGCGTCCAAGGGGCCCGTGGGAAACGACTAATGGATGGATAATGACGCGTAATGGATGCGGCGGACATTACAGGTAATATCGCGTGAAAGCGGCTGGCATTTTCCGCCAGCGACGGGGGTGGAGGAAAGAGAGCCGCGCGTAAATAGACGCGGGTGCACACCTCGGCGACGATGGATGGGGGACGAGAGGTAATTTCCAACCGGCGGATCGAGACTGAAGAAGCCGTTTTCGAGGCTTTCAGGAAGGACTGCCACCGTTTCCCGCGCTCCTTCCATTCAGATACGCGGTGGTACATCGACGTCGCTTCCGCTCTGTCCCGATCGCTTCGCTGTTTAATGCGTCGACCGCGGTGGGGACGTTTCGTTTAGTATGAAGAGGATTAGACTTTTAATAGGAAGAATAGTAATAAGAATGAAGTATACGTTTGGAGTAGTTGAAAGTTAGGCGCGACTGGCACATATGTGGCGTCCTGTTAGTTTAAGTATTTGTATACTCCGGGAATGAGAAACATCGATGAGTCGGTTTTGGTGGAGTTGCTTAGGCGGCTGACTAGTACGCCGAGGACCCGCAGATCTTCGGTTCGAGTCCCATCGCCCGAGGTTCGTTTTTTCGCCTACAGTACTAAGGTAAATGTCCCCATTACCGACCGCGTCCCCCATTAGTGACCAATTATTCATTTATTATTGTTTATTGCAATACAGAAAGCGAAATATCAACCAGAAAGTTCAGAAATTATAATTAAAGCCTATATAATTTATTGTTTCATCTTTAAGTAAATTCACATGTAAATTAGGAGTTGGTCATTGACACGAAAGTTGACAGAGTCTAATAACGTGAGGTTATACAACAGATATCATTAAACTCGCAAATTTTACAATAAAAATACATGGATCCAGTTACTTACTCATATTAATTAGACATATATACAGAATTATAAAATAAAAAGAAAATATTCATTTTCTTTCATTATTGTAGCAGAAAATCGAAAATGGAACAAGTTGGTCAATAAAGGGGACGTCAGGTCCAATATAATTTTCACCATAATTTTTGTGTATATAGCCAAATATGACTCTAAAACTAATTTGATTAAGAAACTAGATACTTCAAAAAATACAATGATCCATACTTTACTCAAATATTGTCGTAGGGTAAACTGTACAATGATTGGCACCCTAAGCCGAAATCCCAATTGGAATGTCTATATTTTTTTCTGAAGCCTTTGTATGGTCTTAATTTTCAGTTATTATAAATGTTTATGGATTTCTTATTACAATAAAACATCTCGAGTACCTGTTAAGTCTTTTATTTTAAAAATGTTCAATGAAAAAGAAAAATAGGCATAAAAGTACAATCATTGGCACCCTAAAATTTGAGGTTGTATAGGAAAACACATGTAGTTAAAAACAAAGTTTAAAGTGTTTAAACAGACTATTTCATTCATTATTAAATACCTACAACACTTAGTAAATCTGAATTTCAATCCATTATTTAGTTATAAAGCAACAAAATATAGTTAGCTACCCCTTATCAAAGTTTTTAGAAAACACCTCAAATTTAGCCCTTTGTCCCACATTGTGGTGTTGCCAGATGTAAAATGTGTAGTTCAACTACTGGACTTTGCAGTGTTGTTGTGAAAGAAAAATAAGCAATTGTAAAAAAGTACTTTCTAAGCTTGTGCTTCTTAATATTTGACTTTTTAATCGGGAGTGCCAATGATTAGTGCAGTGCCAGCATTAGTACAGTTTACCCTATATTAGTAAAGAAATTACTATTTCGAACCAGTCACACTCTTAAGCGGTCGCTAATGGGGACATTTACCTTACATATAATAAAACCTCGACACCAGTTCCCCTAAATCCTCCCCGAAATCGTCTCGCGGACATATGTGTCACTCGATTGTTTTCGATAGGGAAGTGATTCGGTGAACTCGAAGGATAAATTGGAACTCGATAAAGCTCTGCTATATAGTGTCTGCTCCCGTGAGCCTCCTCGATAGACACGGTCTTGTATTGCGTGGTGTGGGGTTGACGGGCGTCACCGACAGCGCCGTGGCTAATTTCCTCGACATTGAACCGCATTGTGCTCTAAATCGGCCTTCCCGCCTTCAGATTGCCCACCCCCTTGGAACCCCATCGGCGATCCATACCGTCGTCGCTCTTTCTCTCGCTGCACGTTCGTTTGAAGCCTATTTAACGCGGCTCATCGCACCCGCCTCGTCGATACTGTCCCGCTCCTCTCGCTCCTTGCCAGTCGATCCGACATTTCGCTAGAAAAATATCCCAGCGTTCCCTCAATAGTAGCTACGCGAACCCGGATACCCGTTCTCTTACGGTGCCACGCGCGACGTTTCCCAACAGGGAAAACATTACGCTCCTCCAGCGTCACTCGAAACTTCAAACTCTCCGACTATCAATGACGACAAACGCGTCGACCCGTCCCGCTTAAGGGGTTGAAAAATTCGCTCAGTCCAGGTGTCTCTCGAGCGTCCGCGCGACGCTCGTCGACGAAAGAAGCCAGAAATTAGAAAAAAAGAGGAAGAAGAGGAATAGAGGAAAGAGGTGGAATGAAGGCTCGGGGGTGCTAGATTTAATCGCGCTATTTCTTCGCGAGAGAGAGATAGAGAGAGAGAGAGTCCACTAGTCTGGGGGCCCTGAAAGTCGTGAATTCCCGAGGTGTCAGCGAGCCACCGCTCCTTCTGCCGCCGGTAAGAAATCGTGAAACGGGTTGAGGATGCGTGGAGTGCCGGCCGGGGGTGGGCGAAGGCGGGGGAGGGTGAAAGAGAGAGGCTCGACGTCGAGAGGGATCCGCCCTCTCGTGAAGGGTCCAGCCAGTAGACAGTCTCACTAATTACGCCGCGCCTCATTAGCGTGGAAGCCTGGCAGTCGCTTAAGGACACGTACGACGACTCTTCTTCGGCTTCGTCAAAGATACGGATTTTTTCCTCTGTCTCTTGAGAACACCGAGGGTGGAAAGGAGGGGGTTCTTTGGGGGGGGGGGGTAGGGTGGCCTTTGCCGCGGCTCTGTCCTTCACTCTCGCCGACGGCACGGGGGAGAAGAAATATTAGCAATGAGAGAAATCCTCTTGTCACCGCGACTAAGGATTTCGAGAAAAGCCTGTTTATACGCGCGCACTCGCGGCACACAGCGGAGATCGAGAAGCGAAATAGGGTGTGCCGATTCACCGTTCAAAAATACGTCGAAAATGTAGAACGAATTTTTTCCGCGCGAGGCTTCGTTCGCGAGATAATCGATCTTGAAGTGGGTGCGTGCTGACTCCGTCACTAGGGGCGCGCACATGACGCTCACTTTCGACTTGGTTATCTCGGAAACTAAGCCTCGTTCGAAAAAATCTCGTTCTACCTTTTCTATCCATTTTTGAAGGCCGAATCGGGTACATATAGTTTTTGCGTGATTCCACCGAATGCTAAGCGGACAGGGACGAGAATTGCCTTTAAGTCGACGCGAGACGATTCCAACTCCTTTATAATATCGTTGCTCCGTGATGTCCGATTGAATTGGACCAACTAAACTCGTTAAGCGAGACAGGACACCGTTGGGATCGCTTTGATTATCAATTCCTCGGTTGACCAGCTCTCGTTGGGAGCGTCTATCGTTCCCCGGCTCGGCCGATTCTCGGCGAGCGTGAAACTCTATTAGAGCGGGCAGCGTCGGTACTGGTACCGTTTCGATTTGTCCCTTTCGAGGGAGAGAGAGAAGGGTTCGTGCGATTTCTAGTGGCTAATAGAAAGGCCCTTCTGCCCTACGGCCACCGCGGACCCGAAGGGTGCCAAGGGTCGATTCGTTTGGACTTTTACTTAAAGCCAAACCAACCCCAGCCCCCTCTCGTGGGATCGATATTATCGGCTCCCTTTTTAATTGGAATCTTGGTGTCTGGCTAGTTGCCGTCTAATGCCACTTTAAGGGTGCCATAACCCCTTTGAAGTTAAATTAAAATAACTTATAGCCGCGAGCAAGGAGCGATTAAATCATCGCCACCGTAAATAGCTAGCGTAGGTACGATCTAGGAAAGTGTTTCCTTTCCGCAATTTCTATTTACCGCCCCTCGTGTTCTCGTTACGTTGACTTCCGGCGACTAGTTTAAGAGTCGAGGACCCGTCAGGTCTGTTCACATTACGTCCCCGCGAGCTAGCACGGAACCAGGCTCCGCGAACGGCCGTTCAGTGGAACACACCTACGATCAGGATTTTCCTTTCTTTAGCCGTGGCCGTCTTTAGGGATCAGTTGAATGGCTGTTCCTACCCTGGCCCTTTCACGTAATGCCGCATAGAAGTAAATGGTGCGCATATCCTAGACTTCGCGGTAGTCTATGAAAAGGTATTCTCCGTGTTTTCGTCCCGGGGACCATCGATACACCTGTGCGCTAACCTCTAATTCTCTTCTACTTAGCCCTACCTGCACCCTTGTCCCATCGATGTTTAGCCGAAAGTGGGACTTGAATTCGCATCTACCTTCTTCCTCTTCATATTTTCTACCCACGCCATCCTCAGTTACATTTAACGCTCGAACATTCCGCCCCGCGATTTCTCCATTGGAGAAGCTCCACGGAGCTCCATCATGAATCGTCAGAGTTACGAAGTTTCGTTCTCGAGAGAGATTCTGAAGGAGCAGAGGAAGATGGGGCCAATGGGGCTCGAAAGGAGAGAAACATCCCCGTGTCCCTTGACCCTTGGAGGGCGGGGTGCGCGCGGAGGTCGAACGGGTGTCGTTAAAATGGAAACTCGGCGTCGCCGTGGGATTCTATCTGCTCTCGCCCGTTCCTTCTGCACCCCCCACCCTGTTGGAGCTCGCGCTCCTTTTCCTTTCTTCGCTTTCGTTCCAATTAACCTTGAAGCCACGAAGCGGCTAGGAGGCTCGCCGCAGGATGCGAGGGAGAGCCCCGGCCTGCATAAAGGGGGCAGTCGAATGAGATTAATTCAGAAATGACGACGAGTTCTTGCCTCCCTGCCAGGCACGCACGTTTACACGATGGATGTACACGAGGAGGGCCCAGGATGGGATATGGATGGCCCCTTGAATATCTCCGCGCTTACGACTCCCTACCTTATTCTGTTTTCACTTTCTCCTCCTTCACCGCGCAACTCTGCTCCTCCCTTAATTCATTAGGTCGGCGAAAAAGTGCAGAAAAAATATTAAATACGTTATCACTTTTTGGTCGTCCGTAGTGTTAATCCCTGACACTTTATTCTTCTCTAACAAATGGCCTCTTATTTCCTTAACAAGAAAATTCGTTTGTCCTTCCTCGAAGACTATTCTTCGAACAACTTAAATCCTCCACTATCCCCAGAGTGGCACATCCTCTGGCAAATCCTCTACCACCCTCGGCACCCCGAACACAGACACACACACGCATCCCTGTCCTCGGCGGACCATCCAGCAGCGTTTAACCCCCATTATCTTTCATTTATCGTCGTCCACCGATCCAGAGATGTTTCTTTTCCCAGGGCTCGCCGGTTCTTGCCCCGCGGATGTAATTCTACATTCGCCATTTCTGGGTCACGCGATTAACGCGCGTTTTGTGAAACGTTCTCTCGAGCTGCCCGAGAATTCGACGAATGGAAAACGTTTTCCGCGGCTCTCTTTCTCTCTCCCTTGCTCACCGCCCCCCTTTTCGTCTTTCTGCGTATAAATATACTTCTTCCCAAGCTCCAGAATCACGGGGCTCTCGTCGTTGGCGCTTTTTCTCCTTCTTTCACTTTTCCGTCCTACCTCGGCGCGATTCCCTCGCGCTCCACTGCCTCGAGAAGTCTCTCTCTCTGTCTCACTCTCTGCTCGCTATTCTCCTCGCGTTTGTAATATCAAGAAACCGCGGGAGCCCGAAATCCGACGTTAGTATCCTCGAAAACGCAGAGAAAAGGTGAGTTGAGGTGGCGAGGCTCGCCGGAGGGTGCGGTTTTCCACCTCATTTCCGAGGGAACAACCGATTCCAGATCAGAGAGAGAGAATTCACCCCCTCAAGACCTCCTTGGGTTTCCCTTTCTCTCTCTGCTCTTCCTCCGGCGCTCTCGTCTCCCGGATTTTTCGTCCATTGTGCCCCCCGTTACAGTCAGAGCAAGGATCATCCGCCGAATCGGATTTTAGCAGGCGCCTTCATACAGTTTTTTAGGCATCCTGCGGCTTCCTCGAGTGCCTTTCCTTCGGGCCGTGTAAACTCTTCTACGGTTCCCTCGAGTTTATTGTGAACGCGATCGAGGAGCACGGGGAACACTACTGCGTTTGCTTGAGAAAGCTAAATGGGTTTGATATGCAGGTGGTATTGCTCCGGATACAGTACCTGGAAACAATACTAATTAGGTACTTGGCGCATGCATGTGCACTTATGAATATGGTGTAGCTGAACTGAAGTCAAAGTGGGGATAAGGTACGACGAAGATCTAGGTTGGTAGAAGTTAAGAGAAGACGAGAAACTCTGTCCTCTCGCCATGTTCGACTGTCCGTGTCCTCCGCGTATGCGCATCGCAGACTTCGCAATTGCGGACCTTGCAGCAACAGGGGTGCAACTCTATTTTTGACAGTTTTTGAGTTATAACGTGTAGGGTAACGCATACAGTTGTTGACCCCTATACAATGATTGACCTTCTTCTCCAAAAAGTAGGAAATATAATATAATGCTTTTTTAGATGATAAAATATAATTATATTGGGAACAAAAATATCTGGCCACTGAAATAGAAATATATTTTATTATATAAATGAAGCATTATATTATATTTCCTACTTTTGGGGGAAGGGGGTCAATCATTTTATCGGGGTCAACAACTGTATGCGTTTCCCTGGTATATGTAAAAAAAATTTATTCGTTTGGTGGACGTTTGATGCAAATCCGATAACAAATGAGCGATTTATTGCAAATAAATAAAAATGGAAATATTAATATTAGGGTAAAGGCACCAGTAGCTGACAATTTTTCAGAAAAATATGAAAAATAAGGTTTTCAGTAGCGAAGATTTTTTTAAAAAGTGCAGTTCTCGAACCTTATTTTTCATGTATTTCTGAAAAGTTGTCAACTATTGGTGCCTTTACCCTAATATTAATATTAATATTTTTGTTACAGAATATTTTTTCGCCAAAAATAGAAATAAAAACTTATCAACTGCATCACTACTAGGCACCTACTTATTGTGTGAAAATATATATTTTTCAATTAGCGTTCTCTTTTTGATGTTAAGTCAAGGCAATAATTTTATAAACATCTTTTTCTAATTTACTCCAACTTGTTAACGATGGAGCTGCACCCACCAAATTCCCAGCTGCACCCACAATTATAACTGGATTGTAATTGCTATTCTGCTAACGCGCAACCTAGTTCTCTTACCACTGGGATGCGAAGTGGAGTTTCTTTGGGTCCCATATCGATTTCCTGAACACCGCTGGACAATTACGCAGCAAGCGGTCATGTCTAGGGCGCCTTGATATCCAAATTTCCGGCTTGACCGCGAAATTCGATCGCGCGCCCTGTCCGAGATTCCAGCTCGCCCGGTGAAGAGGATTCCGCTGGACCTCCAGGAGCGGGCCGCGGGTCCTCGTGAAATCGGATCCCCCCAGGGCGGGGAGGTGGGTCAACAAGAAGGCAGAACGAGATCGTTTCGAACAGAGGAACACGGGTCGAAAGTGGTGGCTGACGAAGATCCGAAACCCGATACGTTCCGCAGGAATCAAAACGCGTGTCATGGATCCGGGCCACTTAAGGGCACGCCTCAGGCGGTGGGCCTGGCACTTCCGATCGGGAATGAAAAGGTGGAAAGGTGCCACTTGACCCCAGGATTTCGTTTCTTCCAGGGATTTTGAGAGACACGCCTGCGACTATCAAGCTATTCCACTTGGACCTGGTATTCGTATAGAGGATGTAGCACGCTATCGATTAATATTTCTGGAATTCAGTACTCCGCGGAGAATTTGGACATTTCATATTCGAAGCTACTATACGAATTTTATTTTGGTGAGGTGGGGAGAGGGGGGCGAGACAGACGACGCGCGACTTATTAATACTTTGTCTCGCTCCGTCTTTCAGGCGCTTGATACAACTCTGTCCTTCTCTTCTTTTTCTTTTGGCTGGGGGGGGGGGGGGGTAAGGCCCCCTGCTATCGATCACAGCTCGAAGCATCGCCCGCGACCTTTGCGGGGTGTTCCGACACTTGCAATGCGATGCTCATCGCCGCAAACAACCAGGTACGTCTGCAGCGGGAGAAAGCTTGTAAAAAAGGGGTTCGATTCGGTTGGACGGAAGCCACGAGGAGGCCGCGGTCCTTGCGGGGAGCGCCGCCTAGCCGCGGCCTTCCCCGTCGCCTTCTCGCGCGGCCGCGTGCTCTCTCCCGCCTACTCCAGGGCCCTCGAAGAGCCCTTGATTTCGCAATCCGTACGAAAGTCTCGCGGCACACAGAACGGCGACAGGGTGGGACAGGGGGGCGGGGGTGTGAGACCAGTGAGCAGAGAAGAGGAGGATGAAGCTGGATGGAGCGGAGGGGAGGAGGGAGAAATAAAGAAAGAGCGAAAGGGTGGTCGAGGGGGGGGGGGTGGCGATATCCCTCTTGGGTGTAGCATTTGAAGGAGACGACGGTTCCCTTTTGCAAGAGTAGATCCTGATGGGACAGGGAGAGCGGGGCCATATTTACAAGGAGGAGACGCGAGGGGCACCGGTTGGGAAGACGAAGAGGTGGCTGGGTGCGGAGAGACGCGAGCGAAGAGTGGCGAGGGGGGGGGGGAGGGGGCCCACGAGGAAGAGGACGATGGCAGTGAAGGATCCTCGACAGTTCTAGGATACTCCTTGCCGGGTATCCTGGGGTCCTCGGTGCACAAGGACCATCCTCTCTTCCTCTTTTCTCCGCTCCATCTTCCGCAACCATCGTCCCCCGTCGCACCAACTCCCCCTCCCCCCCCCCCCGTAGTTCCTCGCCCCGTCTCGCTTCTTCCCGAGCCTGATCCGTGCGTCGGGTACCTCCGTTTCCCTTCCGCGGACGTATTCTGCGGTCGCGCGGCGCCCCCCGGCGCGCTTCCTTCGTCTTCTTCAGCTCGGCTACAAAGCCGAGTAGCCACCTTTTCGACGCTCTTCTCGCTTTTCACGGATCCACCGTGTCGCTCCCCACCCCGACGACTCTTCAGCCCCGATTCTCTCCACCCTCGCGTGCTCTCTTTCTCTCTCTCCTCTTCTCGCCTGCCTCCTCCCGCCCCCTCTTTCCTCGCCCGTCGAGTGATCGTGTACAGGATTCGATATCACCTAATCACGATCCTCGAGCGACGGCAGCCTCTCGTGGCTGACTTTTTGCCGGCTGGAGGGCGCGAGAATTGTTTCTTCGGCGAACGATCGTGAACCTGGTCCTTCCACCCTCCGTTCTCTCCATTCCGCGGCGGCTACGCGATCGAGGGTGCTTTTAAATACACGATCGCGCGGGGTTAGGCTCGGGCAGCGTTCCTTTTAAGTGGCCATTCCCAGTAGTCAATTCGATTCCCAGCTGGACGCAACTGGTAGGCTACTCGACCCCCATTCCGATCTCAACAGCTCCTACGGAGTTTGATGGATTAGTTTAACAACGCTCGCCTCGAATCCTCCTGGATTTTAACGCGTCTCCGCGCTTCCTCCGCTTCTATTCCCGAAAAATGCTTCCGGTCGAAGCGAGAGCGCGGCTCGGCATCCACTCGACTCGCCTCCTAATCGTCGTCGATGCTCGGGCTCCTCGATCTGAAAGGCCCGTGAGGCCGATCGTAAATACACCCGGAGCGTGGTTACCGCGAGAGGGAAAAGAGGTATCGTGGATGTAAACGCGGGCATAGACGACGCGAGAGGCAAGCAGCAGAGGTAATGCGCCCAGTTGCTGAGGCAAGGGTCCTTGCTTTGACTCCAAACTCACCAGTATAACTGAATGCCTCTCTATAGGCCGAGTACGTGCTTCTAAGTGCATCCTGATTTTTCGAAGCTCTTTGATTATGCACTCTCCCCCGCCCTCCCTGCCCGCGCCTCCCTCGCCGCTTCTTGCGCTCCCCCTCTAGCCCTCTCGTCGCGATTCCGCCGTTCCCTTTCGCCTCTTACGCCCTTTCTTCGGCCCGTCTTTACCACTCCTCCTGCACGCTCGATCTGCACGGGGAGCCTGAGGAAAACCCTCTCCCCGCTCGATACCGCGTTAATTACCAAGCTTTTCGCTCCACCCGCGACGCTTCTCGCGCGAGCTTAACCTCGCTCGCCGATGGAAGATGCCTCGGTGTATTGATGCAGCGGGAATCGATTTCTCCTTCCATTTTCTCGGCTCGTTGCCTTCGTGCCGCCGGAAATCTGGACCATCGATTTGGCTGCGCCCGGGGGAGGGGAGCGCATTGTTTCAGACGCGAGGTTCGTTATGTCGCTGACTTACGTCGCGATTGAAGACAAGCTTGATTACCTCTAGAGGGCTTCTCTATCTTTTCATCCACGGTGGTTCTGAATGTCGGGAGAGTGGGATCGGTGCCCCGTTCTCGAGGAATCGTTTGCCGGTGTTGTGTACGGGGCTTTTGGACGGCGCGGGACGCCCCGCGCGGCTCAATCTCTTCACAGGTGCACAAGTAGCCGTGTTGATTTATTTGATAAATGAGTAGTGGATAGGGCTTTAAGCGGGCGAGAGAGGGGGAGGGCTCTCCAGCGGAGAGTCCTACAACGCCGAGCGCACTACTCTTTCGCTCTTCTGCTCCCGTTCCCATCCCTCCTTCCTACCATTTTTCCTCTCGCTCTCGCCCCCGCCTCTTGCTCGTGCCTCAAATCAAACGTGGAGAACCAGTCGGACCCGACGCAGCTCCCGAGGGCGAGACTCGAACGTTCAATGGGTAGCCTGCTTGCCTCTCACCCTGACAACATCCCTTCTTTCTTTTCTGTTTCGACAACGCACAGTCGTTAGAAGATTCGGGGAATCTTGAGCGACTACGCAATCACTGCGCATGCTCGTGCAGTAACTACTTTCGAACCTCTGTAGCCAAGGGGCCTAGTCACCCCCAACGAAGGGGTTTCGTAAACAGAATAGAAAACTGGATTTCATTCTTTAAACAAATTTTCATAATCCCCTAACGAGTTTTATTGAATTCGCATTAGAAATATTTTTATCCCTTCAACTGGGCTACCGGCAAGATTTAATCCCGAGTGCGCCACTGGACTCCTCCCTCCCACACCTTCCCAACCACCCCGGCGAACCCATCTCGCACCTCTGCTCCACCGAAGTGAGCAAACCTCCGAAGCCTCGAGAATCCGCCCAACGACGCTCGATCTTTCGCGATCGAGGCTTCCAATCTCCCCGAAAGACGGCGTCGCTGGGGCCCATCCTCCCCCGCAACGAAAACAGACGAGAGAGAGCGGACGTGCACGCGAGGCAACTCGGCTTAATCCGTAACGGCTGAGCAAGCAGGCCGCGAGGCAGCAGCAGCAAGCTATGCAGAAATGCCGCTTTTTTTCTCTCTCCCACCCCCGCCGCCGTCAGTCGCCGGAAACGCTTTCGCCCGGCGAATTTCCGCCAGATATACCTACCGTCTCCTTTCCCCCGCCGCGGAGAGACAGCGAAAATATTGACTCTGTCAGCCGGTGCGGCTGGTTCGGCGGAGAGAAGGTAGCGGCGGAGGCAGCCGGCCGACCGAAGGCAGTACAAATTAGGGGCGGATGTCGTATTGTTTCGGAACAATGTCAGAGGGATTAGCCAGTCCGTACACACGGGACGTCCGCGTGGAAACGTCCTAACTCCACCCTCTGGCGCCGGGCGATTGGAATCGACGATTTATCCAGCGGAGGAGGCCTGGAATAATAAAATGACGGGTGGCTGCCGGGAGTCTCGGGGATGCTCGCGGATCCTCGCCGTAGGGAGGGGGTATGATCAGCGATTCCGTCGTTATCGGCGATGAATAATTAATGCCGTTAATGAATTAAAGATCGCCAGACGCTAAGGGAAGCGACGGGGACGGCTTGGCTGGCTCGTTAAATGTCGAGCTGCACCTTGGCTCGCATACCGTGGGCGTTATCGATCTCTCGATGTCATCTCGCGTCTCTGATGGGGAATTCTTGGCTGAGATGGCGGCTTATGGGTGGAAGGAATATAGGGAGTTTTGCGAGGGGTAGAAGGAGGTGAAGACGCGTGGTACCGTTCGGGGGGGGGGGGGGGGTTGGGATACGGGTGTTCTGCTTCTGTTCTCCGTGATACCGTGAAGAATACCTTAGTAAGTGTTCCAGGTACCATTTACAATCCATTACGAGGCTGCGCGGAAAGCTTGTCCTTTGAGTCACAAAGGAAGCATCCCCTACGAAGCTTTACACACACCGTTGGTCACATATGTACCCAAGAAGAAGAGACTACTGCTTCGAATCACAGATTAGTACTCCCTCCCCTCCGGGAAATTTCTGCCGGATCGGCGAAAAGAATTGGACCTCCGTCCAGGTCGATATTTAATAAACATCGGCTCGAGCGGTGGAGGAAGGGGGGGAGGGTTGACTCCGCGAATCTCTGGCTCTCTATCGCGGAGCCGGTGTGTTAAAGCCGGTGGCAAAGGCGTCAGATAAGGCACCATCGTTGATTGGATCACCGCGAGAAATCGATATCTCTCGGCCACCCCCTTCCCCCCTCGTCCTCCGGCTCCTCCAGCTCCTCCGGCACCTCCACCTCCTGCGGTTCTCCTTCTTCCTTCGCTCCCCGGCCCTCTGTCTCGGTCGTTCCTCGAGGGGGTACGCGGCAGCGCTTCTCCTCCCTCTTTCCGTTCCTCCTCCTGGCCGCCGCGGCTGCCTCCAATTTCCCCGTGACGGGCTCCTGGAGGATTCTCGAGTGCCCTCTCATCGCCCTCTGGGCCATCCAGCCGAGCTCTGTCCGGCAGTCTCCATGCCAACACCCGCTCGATAAATTTATTGGTCGCCTCTGACACGAGTGCTTCTGCATACTTCTTCCTTCATCCCTCTCGGCTCGATGTCTCTTGCTCTCTGCTCGCCGCTGGCCCCCTCTCGCTCCCCCCCCCCTCGGTTTTCTCCCCGACCCCCCTCGCCCGACGATAATTCCTCGTGGATGCTCCGTCGCGGGACCAACCCCCGAAATGTCGCGCGAACCACCTCGGCCACCGCGTTCCCGAATATCTGTAATATCCACCGATTCCCGGGGGAAGATTGTTTTCCTCGCTGGCTTCGGTCCGTTGGCTCCGCTTCCCTCGACTAGGAGATCGTTTCGTTCGCTTTTTGTGTCCGACCGTTGAACCTTCCCGGAGAGACTCGTACGGTTACCCGATCCACGTGTGTATGTACATCGACTGCTCTCCCGTAACGGATTAAAATTCCAACCACTCTCTCTCCCTCGTTCGCAAGTCTCTTCCAAAGCTTCGCAAATCGACTGTCACCACGGTTTCTTCGGGTTCTCCAATTCACTCGCCCAGCTTCGAAACCTTGTCCCCGGCGATCGGCCGCGGAAACGTCCATTAATTACCATCGAACGATACAAACCGTCGTCTCGGGAGGAAGCGGGAGGGGGCGCAATTAAACGCCCAAGCGAATTACCAGAGAGAAGCCCAGCGCCCAGGCTACTCCGGCCCACTATTGGAACTCCTCCGTGGCCCCCTCTGTAACGCGCGCCGGCCGGGAGGAGGGGGCTCGAATCAATCCAGTTCCCCCTTGGCGAAATTGTAAATAAATTAGGAGCTGCACGATCGCGAGAGTCAACACGTTGCTCGGGCGCGCGCGATCTCCACCCACCCGCCGCGCCACCCTCCCGTCCGCGCTTCAACCCCCGTGCGGTGCGTTCGTACGTGCGCACCCCCGCTGCGTGGCGCCCGCACACGCGTGCGCGGCCGCGGCGCGAGGGAGAAACGGCGACTTGTGGGCGTGCGTCCCGCGATACCAACGGAGACGGGCATACGGCGAGGGTGAGGCCTGTTCCACGACGGCGGTGCTGCCGGGGTGAACGGGGGCTGGAGGGCACACGGACGAGGGGAACCAACACACCGGCGTTGCGTTTATTAACGCACGTTGCACGGTGGGGTTTGCTGGCACAGCATCGGCTGTGCGGCAACCAGCCAGGCAGGGTCAAGTGTTTCCCTCTATCCTCCTTCGATCCTCGCCCTCTGCTCCGTGCTCCCCTACCCGGCGAACCCTTTTCCCCCCTGCGCCGCGCCGCCGTTGCCACCCCCGCGCCACCGACGCGCCGGGGCGAAGCTGGAAATACCCCAGCCCCGGCGAACGAAAACGCCGAGCCGCGCGCCGGCCACGCTTCCGAGCCGCCGCGCGGACGGATCTTTATTCCGCGATTGTTAATTCCGCGGGCGAACGATCGATCTTCGCGACACTCTCGCGCGCTCTCGCTGCTGGTGAATTTCGAGCGTTTAATTCCAACGGTCTCTCGGAGACATCCCCCTCAGCTCTCCTACAAAGTACAAGAAGAATCGCGATGGCATAAACGCCGGACCGAGTAACAGCCTCTATTCAGAGAATCTCCAATGCCCGTCACCGATTCCCGCCCGTAGAAACGAACCCCTCTAGAGAGAGCATATCGCGACATCGGCGAGGGAGGCAGCGCGGCGACGCCGCTGCCGTCGCGCACCGGCCTCGTCAGCGCCGAGAGAGCTCGCTCGTATTTTCCTCTCGAGGGAATCAGCGGGTAAAGGGACCGGGGGGTTGGGAAACGGAGCGCGGCTAGAGGGAGGAAGAAAGTAAAAGTCTCGGTGGTGGTATAAACGTGTCTCGTTTCGTTTCGTTTCGCCGGCTGGCTCGTCGAGGCGCTAGAAGGGCCGGCTTCGAGGGCCTCCATTACCGGTGACTAAAAAGAGGAACAGGAAAATGGGTAAGAGAGGGAGCCGTGGGAGGGAGAAAGGGGTGGGGTGAAGGGGGGGGAAAGGGATCTTGAGCTGCACCCAGGGCTCGTTTCTTCTTCTCTGCGGCGCAAAGGCGCGAATGAATGCTTGGTTGCGGCTAGGAGCACGAAGAATGAGGAGAAGGAAGAAGGCGGAGGAAAGAAGTTGAAGTCGAAGCGCGGGGATGCTTCGCGCAGCGGATGCCGAACGGGGGGGACCAACGGCGGAGGAATTACCGGTTCGTTGGCTAACTGGCTTCATAGAAGAAAAACCTCTTTATACGTGGCGCACGCACGCAGCCTCTAACCGCGGCATGAAAAACGCGCCTTTAAGCCTCGAGTTCCATCGAATACACCCCCGAGTGCACGAGTGGCGCGCGGAACAAAGCCACCGGAAATCGCCCGAGTGGTGCTCCGGCTCGCTGGCGCCATCTTGCGCGAGCCAACCTCCGCGGGGAACGTACGTGCTCATTGTTCTTTTTCGTCAAATAGTTGCGCCACTTTCGCACGCGGAACCGCAGTCACCCCCCCCCCCCCCCACCACCATTTCTCGCGCTTTGCTCGGGGGTGGACGCTCCAGCATCGGATTGGGTAGCGAGATCCGCTGGCTTTCATCGATTATAGATCGATGCTGATGCTTGAACATTAGGCAGTATCGAGCTCGAGGGAAACAGGGTTGAATTGGTTGGTACTTTGGTGTTTGGTGGGCCCGATATCCACGTTTATGTTACTTTCATAGAATTTCGTATAGGGTAAAGGACCCAATTACTGCCACCTTAAGCTATTTTACGTAAAATAACGAATAAATCTTGTAAAATGATGCATAAAAAAAATTTAGCATGCAAATCAAACTGTTATTTATACGATACAACAAACAGTACTTAATTTTTTCTTCGTTAATTTGGATAAAACGATAAAGAATTTTAAGCCGATATTAGGAGAGTGGAAACGATGACTTCCTTACTATCGAAAGAGAAAACAAGGCGTTAAAGAAAATGCTGTAATTGTAATATTTAAGCTATTGACATAACAAAATATAATGTTTTACATAATATAAGCATCATAGAAAGTAATAAAGATCCGAATTCAACGATTCATTACGTCTTTTTACTTATTAATTGGGTGACAGTGATTGGTACAAGCGTTTAAAGCATTTTGGTATTACTGTCATAGCAGTAGTTGCCCATGTACATGAGACGACATAACCTTAAAATGAGATAAACAGTATTAGGTTAGCTGGCAATAATTGGGGTGTCAGTAATTCAGTCAAATACATTTGAAGTGTGTCAGTAATAGATCCCGAGATATGTTTTTGAAATTGATGAATTTACACATAAAAATTGAAGTTTTAAGTTCCACCAAATTTTTTTCATCAAGTAAACATATTAAACAATAAATAACAAGATCAACATATACTTTTAGTCTATCAGTAGAAAACTATAAGATAATGTCAGCGTCAACGCTTAATGTGTCAGTAATTGGGTCCTTTACCCTATCGTCGGTGATAGTGCAAAACCGCGTATGAGCAGTTTATAAATACCGCGGATCTGCAAAAGTAGCAAAATTGAGATTTCGCGCCCACGGTTGCCAAACGCTGTTTCGCTTTTTTTTTTTCAAAGTCACGCCATTGATGTTAGTATTTATTACAAGGAGTGCTAAAACTTTCCCAAAAAAGTTCAGTCCAAGAAATCCCTTGAAATGGCTAAAATAGGGTGGATGTACCAGTAACTGAACACGCACCAGTGAATGGACATTTTTTACTAAAACGAGTAAAATAAGTTATTAAAATAAGCAACTGATTAATTAGAGACCTCTTCGAATTTCTTGCTTCACATCCAAACAATTTTTGCAACACGTGGAATCAATCGCGCTGCAAACATAATTTTATAAAAGTGTTCGTTCATTAGCCTTAAGTGTTCATTTATTGGTGCGTTTGCCCTGTTAAGTTTTTTCTTCCTCCTGTAAAATGGGTAAAATGCAGATCCGGTATTTACAAACTGCTCATACGCGGTTTTGCACTATCGCCGACGATAGGTATGTAGATATTGTTTGGTGGAAGTATTCCGAGGTTCGTATTTATGAGGAAGAATAGTGGATGATTCTTGTAGATTCTCTAAATTGAATAGTACTTTATTCCGAGGTGTATTTATTCATCTTGCCAGATATATACCTCGAGCGATTCTAATTTCATTTTATCTCGCCGAAGGAAACCCCTCCACTAGCACACGTCACATTGGGAGAGTTCGGAACCCGTCAGCCTTGACCCTCCCGTCTCTCCTTTTTCTTTTTAAATATCGAAATCGCCATCCGCGTTCCTCTTGCGCAAACATTATTCCTCTCGAGCGGTCCCTCCAATCTTATATGCTTAGGTGGGTGTAGGTAAACATTGTACAGCACGTGTAAGTAAAAGGTAAGCTAAATAAGCGTCCTCTCCTTTCTCTCCGCCTCTCTTGGCCTCTCTCTCTCTCTCTCTCTCTCTCTCTCTCTCCCTCCCTCTCCCTCTCCCTCTCCCTCTCTCTCGTTCCTTTTTTCGTGCTCGGATACACGCCAGCAGGAGCGTGCACGAAGTGTCTCTTACCGGCACCGGTGCCTTTTCATTCGAGTTAGTCGGTTGGTCTCGCCTCTCGAGGAAAGCGCGGCTAAAGGGTTTCGATTTCCGTGCCGCGCCCCGTGCAAGTCTTTTTCACTCGGCCGCGACGGTGGAAGGAAAATTTATGCTCGGCCTTCAGACACGCTCGACCGCCACCCTTTAATTCCTAATCCCTCGGAACGGAAATACGGAGCGACGGCTGCCTCCTCTGACCTCCTCTGCCGTGAAACACCTCGAGCTTGCAGCGCCAGCCCCTCCGCTGCTCCGAGGGACACGGAATTTATCGCCTTATTGAAATCCCCGGCGCTCCACGCTCTCTCGGCGTCTCGAATTTTATTGGAATCTGATGTCTGACTGGCACGGAATCCTCCTCCGTATTCTACTGAAATTTTCCGCGGCAAGAAGCAGACTCTAAATCTCACCGTGATCCACGTAGTTCTTGCTGCGAAACTCTACTCAAAATCTTCGCCTCGATCAAGTTTACATCCCCCATAATTTCCTAGATTCTTCAGCGCCGAGATCGGGACTCCCAGTTTCGCCTAAATCTCCAGTAGCCCGTGATCCGTAAAATTCGACTGGGTTTCGCGGAAATTCAGCCCCGAATTTGCTGGGAATTTCAGATGCCTACCTCGAGTTCTGCCCTCCGCTTCCTGGAAACCACCCCTGAATGAGCTGCGTGGAAGAAGTTGGTCGGAAGTTGGTAGGAATCTTTCGCCCGTGGAGGAAGACGGATGGAAAACGGCTACGCGGAGGGAAAAATTGCGGCTGGGCGAGGGGGGTGGGTGGGGGAACGAGGGGGGGGGGGTGGGGGTCGGACGGGAAAGTGTAATTTCAGTTTGAAACAGGAACGGGGAGAGGCCGACCCACATCGAGGCTTCGAGTGTTTGTATTGCTGACGCGGCGATCCAATCCAATCCAATACCCATGGCGGATGGGCAACACACAGCGCGTACACTACCTAACGTATGAGCGAATCTCTCCCGTCTGCTTCCCAATACAATCACGCGGGCTGCGCGCCGACCAGGCGGAGCTTTCATTTTGTAATTAATTGTCGGCCATTTTCACATCGGGGGGAAATGATTTTTTTCCACGCCGCGACTTTTCAATGAAATCCTCAACCCCCGTGCCCCTCGCTACTGGCGCGCGTCACCGAGAGCGGGGATATCGAACGGCGCTCGGGGTGCGACATCGCAAAGTGTAAAGAATCGCTTTAGTTAGAAATTCTAAGCGACGCGGTGTATTTTTGTCTTTGCGATAGATGTTCGCTAGATAGATGCCAGCGGTCCCTCAGATTCAAAAGAAAAGTCACGAGAAAGCAGTTACGCGCGAAACTACCCTCCAGCGTCCGGAAACCCCGCTCCAGCGCGAATAATTCAAGCTTAGATGCCGTCGCAGGGGGTTGGCCGATCAGCTCCCATAAAAACAGAAGAAATTACTAGCTGCGTGCGCGGTGGGTCCGACTAATTAAATACCTGAGCGTGGCGAGGCTTCCGACCCCCAGAGGATGGGGTTGCAGCGGCGACCGGGACCGCGTGCGTGCCCGGTTCGACGGCTATTATCATAAACGCAACAATAACGAGGGATGATCCGACGTGTAAACTGTTAAACCCCCCCCCCACCCTCCCAGCCCCTTGGCCCTTTTTTCGGCGAGGGCGAGGATTACCGTGGGGGCCCCTCGAGCGGGGTTGGAATCCAGCGGGGTGGATGTTATTGTTGCCGCGGAGAAGCGAGAGGAAGCGGCTCGGCGCCGCCACGCTCTCTGGAATAGAGACGGCTGGACTCTATAACTGGTAGAGACGGGGCTCGCGGGGACCACCCCTTCGACCCTCGACGATATTGACGGTGTTTGCCGCCTCCCATTACGGGCTCGATTGAACCGAACTATACGATTATCATGCGTCACTGATAGTCTCTCTATGCCGCGCCGGGGGTGAGTTACCGGCACCGGGATCGCTCTTGCGGCACTTTAACCCTTCAATGCTGATTCCTTTGGGCGATCTAAGACACTCGGTTCTTTGCTGCTGAGTGGTATTAATTAACCCTCGCACGAACAAGTGCAGGCTCATTTTCATCCAATGTTATATTTCTGTCGGCAATGACAAAATATAGTATAAGATGCATAAATTGCAGTAACATTATTTGTAAAAATCATACAGGAGATACACCTGCTTTATGTGTCAAACGTATTTTTTATGTATTTCTTTATTACCTATTTATGTGAGATTATGTCTACTGAGGCGTGCAAAAGTATTCGGTCACCCTTTAAAACAGAATAACTTGTTTAAAATTTGTCCAAACGATTTGAATTTTTTTTAAAAGCTAGAAGGATTAGTTTGCTAAATGACACGTTTCGCCGTTTTGAAAAATTGCAATTGCGCGGAATAGCGGAAAAATAGTGAAGGTTGTTTTTTTTTCAATTTTTTATCCGAGCCCGTGATGAAAATTTAAAAAATGCCTTTTCTAGATTTCAGTACGCTGCATACCTACATGCTGAAACTGACGTCAAAATCAGTTAACACAGCTATGAGCTACAAACAGTTAAAGTTGGTGAATTACACACATTTCGGCAGTTTTCGGCCGAATATTGAATTTTTTCGTGAAACCCGCGTACCATAGAAATGTTGCATTGGGTCAAACTGCCCCTGCATTCGTCTCGCGCGATCATATCGTTGAAAATAGACAATTGCGAGTCCTTTTGCACCCGAAATAGACGATTCTCAGCGGATCCTAAGGATCTAGGATTCCCACTGCAAAGAAGCCGTGTTTGTACACTCAAGCGTGCCAGGAGTCATGGAATTGCCCATTCACCGGGGTGGCCCTATGCCGGGAGAAAGTGTGGTAATCGAGACCCGATAAATCAAGAAACAAGGTCAAACCGAGGCGCGAAGTCAGGCTGGCGCACACGTCACCGCGCGACCAATCCGACCGTGCGCGATCCCGTACTGTTTTTAAGTAGAACAAGTGGATCGATGGTCCCACTCGGATAAATCCGTTGACGCCAGACAACGGCAGCCCGTTGCTCACGCGGGGAATACATGAATTCGGGATTCACGGGGAACGGTTCATTACCGTTTCCGCGAACTTTCAGGCCCCCCCCCCTCCCTTCCCCCTCCCGCAAACTCGAAGGACCCGCCGCGTACCTTCTGCGCGAGGTAAGCTTGTAATCAATTCAATTAAAATTGATTTCCACTCCTCGCGACACATCAAACAAGCCCCAGGGGGGGGGGGGGAGCGGTGACCCCCGTCTCCCAACGTTGCCCCCCTTAGTATTCCCGTGAAAAGCACGATCCTCGCGATTCGAAATCGAGCTTATAAATATTCAACGGTAGCGAAAGACGGGGTAGAGTGGTCGCGCAACCAGCAAAGGGGTGGTGGTGGGGGGGGGGGGGTGGACGGAGCGAAGCACGCGAGGGGGGCAATCGTTTTGTTCTTTTGTCAGCGTCGTTCATTACACGGTATTCACTCGATTCTCCGGTGGTGTTTGCGTGGGCGTAGGAGGGAGTATTTCCTGAGAGGCAGGGGCGGCGGGGAACGCGAGGACACGCCGGTGATTTCTCTGTGCGTCGATGCGTCTGGTCCGCGGGGGCACGCGCCTCGTGCCACCGGGCCCGCGTTGCCCTTTCGAAAATCCGTTATTAGCATCCAAGCCTCCCATTATGACGTTTCGCGATGCTGACAAACACTTGGCCCCCTTCGCTCGCCTGCACGCGCGTTTACATATCGTTCGAGGGGGGGGGACACGCGTCGCCACGCTCCGCGTCCCATTCACCTACGCGAATATCGCGTCGCCCCGCCGAGAAACGTCACTTTCCGTGCCCCAGCGCTGGTGACGAACCAAGGTGTTCGACTTCTGCACCGATTCGTTCATGAACATGGAAATTCTGAGGAGGAGCTTTGCGTTTTTGGTTGCCCTCGGCATCTCGCTTGATATTGGACGATTCATCCCCTACACACGTAGGGTGAGTGTGGGTATTACTGCGGACTTTTAAGGTAGGTTAACTTTAGAACCCTCGATGCGGCGGTCAAATGAATGAAAGTTCCTCCTTCTTTTTTTTAAAAGAAAGGTGGGACCTTAATAATTCCATAAAAATATGAGGGCGGGGTAATAAGAACAGTTAAGTAAAAACACAGAGTTTTGTCGATCATTGTCATTACTGCGTGCCAGTTACTAACGAAATATCAGTTATGGCGCATGCATTACTGCGGTCTGATGTCAGACGAAACATAACCTTAGTACAAATAGCACTTGTAGATGGAAAAATTATTTAACTTTCTTTATTTACTAAAATCAGCAGAAATGAGTATTAATTGCAATCTTATAAGGGGACATCCCGAACCCGAAAATTCAAAAAATTCTGAAACACTGTGAATATGTAGGGAATTTCCTTCTGATTACAACGCAATTTTTGTTTGCTGCCCAAATTCACTCTAAGGGAGGGCAATTGACCCCTGAAAATCCGATTATTTTCCAATTTTGTGTTATAACTCGTGAACTGTAAAATAATTGTTTACCAAATGATAGATCTAATTAAAAGAAGTAACTTTTGTTTTAAAACTTTCTTTCTATCTCTTACAGTTCGCTAGTTACAACACAAAATCGGAAAATAGCCGAATTTTCAGGGGTTAGTTTCACCCCCTTCGAGTGAATTTGGGCAGCAAACAAAAATTGCGTTGTAATCAGAAGGAAATCCCCTACATATTCACAAAGTTTCAGAATTTTTTTAATTTTCGGGTTCGGGATGTTCGCTCGTTAGTAATTAGTAGTACATAGTAATTGAATACGGTCGGAAGAAATTTTAGGTTGCACAGTCGTCGGTCCGCAGTAATACATGCACATGGTGTAAAGTAATGCACCTAATACTGCGGTGAGAAATAAAAATTAAAACTAAAATGTAGAGTTTTTCTAAAAAAATAACTTTTATTCTATCGAGCAATAACGCTGCATTGCACGTATTACTGTTAATAACAAAAATATAAATGTTTTTCAAGTAGGTGTTTATGACAAATGTCAAACTACGATAAAAGAGTTAATTGCTGTACATATTTATTAATAATTATCTGTAATAGAGTTTAAAATAATTTTATCAAAAATTTTCCAACATTAAATATGATTTGTTTTAGAATTTCCGCAGTAATCGGGGCGTCCGTAGTAATACCCACGCTTACCCTATATCTTGAAATAATAATGTAAGAAAAGATTCGTTTTCGGTAATCAATTTGCCTCCTCGAACCACACAGTTGTATTTAAACAATCTTTTTTGTATCTCGAATACGTTAGGGAGTAACCAACTGTTTATGCTAATAAAGTATAATTCTGTCGATACTAATGAACGGGGTGTTTGATTTTTTCCAGGCTATCAGAGCGCCGATTATCAGGGAGGGTACGAGAGCGCTGGCTCGAGTCAGGCAGCGCCGGGGCCCTGGGCGAGGGGGTACGGCGTTCCCCACAATAATTATCAGCGTTACCAGCACCCGGAGTACCAGCAACGGAACAATTACAGCACTCAATCGTACGGACGGAACAATTACCAGAATCCGCAGTACAACAACTATCATCAGCAGCGGGTAAGTGTCTGACACCCTTCGATATTAATAATACCACCTCAATAAATTGGTCTACATTCATCGCGTTACCGAGAAACCACATTTTGCTGCTTGAATAAACACCATAACGAACCGAGTCACTTGTCAAACTTAAGGGCACCCTCCCATCAGATCGCTCCAGAAATAGGTCATTTTTAGGATTTCGTTTAAAATACAAAAGGAAAAGTCGTAGGGTTGAAACGCTTTTTTTACTGTATTTGTACAGCCATACGAATTTTGACGCCAAATATTAACACGACATTGTTCAGACGATGTACTGCCGAAATTCATATATAAAAAAATAAAAAAATTTAATTTTGATTTTAATGGGGGGTTACCCTTAAACTACAGATCACTTCGATATCACGAGGATACTGGAATCATCAATCTCAAACCTTAATTAATCTTGCAATCGATTTTCAAAGTCGATCACCTAGCTTTCCCCCACTTTTCACTTCACACGGCTTAAAATCAACCATCATCTATATTCCACACGAAACGCTTAGAAGCATCCTTGATTCAGCGTAATCGTAAAGTCACAATTTGAAACACTAGAGCTAGAAGAAGTCCCCTTGCCGGCGGCGCTTGGTGGCGGCGTGTCCACCGATTAATCACGACGTTCCTTCTGGTGTTCTAGAATTATTCGTCCAATTATCAAGGGAACGGTAACGGAAGCGGTGGAAACAGGGGTGGGTGGAGACGGTAGACGATAAAACGTTTACGGCGTTCGACTAAACTTCGCCATCGCCGCGTGGCCGAGTTCATAAGGTCAGGTTCATGGGTATATCCGCGGCTACTTAGAATCGATGAAACATTAGGACCAGGCAAAATTGTCTCGTTGCGAGCAATAAATGACCGGCACTGTTCTCTTTCTTTCCCTGCTTGTTCGTCGCGCCTCCGTACGTAAATCTACACTCGCCCATGCGCGAGCCATCCGTCGCGCTGCAATCGAATTAAAAACCGTGCAATACTATCGACGTAGTCCGTCACGATCGACTTTCCGTTCGTACGCGAATCCCGCGACCCATCGTTACTCTTCGCGCGCAAATTCGATATCTTTCTCCTAAAAGCAACAGTCGACAGCGCATATCCTTTTGGGGGGCCGGAAGAAGGACCCTTAAATGGTAATGGTAACGCGAGAGACGCATAGCGCGACCAGTGCTGGCAGTTATTACTCACTAATTAGCGACGTAAGAGTGTATGAAATGTAATTTTATACGGACCTCGATGTAGACGAGAGAAAGTGTTGTATAATATTAAATGGCCCCGCGAGGGGTTGCTCCGCGGACCGCGGGAGCAACCGTCCAGCGAGCACAATCTGTTAACGGGGAAAAAAAAAAATTTTAATTGTATATTCGAATATTCCATAGCGGCTGGATGTCGCGCGCTTTGTACTTTCGGCTCGCGCGATCATCGCCGATGAACGTAATCTAAATAGGTCTCCCGATCGGAATAATCATCGTTCGTGGTCTCGTTCGAGCCACGCTCGCCGCCCCTTCTTCTCCGACGCGAGCAGCTCCGAGGTGTGGCGGTCTTTTCTTTTATTTTCTATTATTACCATTGAATAGAGGTTTCAGTTCGGTATAAATCGACGCATTCGAGCGTACCGCCGGTACGACGATTCGATCTTTTACTCTTGGTTACGGTGTTCTCGGCGCGCGATCGGTTCCAGCGTCGGTTGTAATTGAGAATCATGTATCGGAGAGTGTCGATCAACGATCTTTTCCCTTGGGTGGCGTCGTTGGTCTCTTGTGATTGAAATGATCGAGGCTTTGCCAGTGGAAGGAGTACGAGGGATTAATTTTAAGAGAAATGAATTTTATTCCTGCCCCGGTGGGTATCGACAACCAGCATGATCAACTATAATTTAATATCGAGGTGTGATTTTTAAAGAAATTCCGGTACTCTAATTTAGGTACTCTTTCGTGGCAACGCCTCGATTATTGTAGCTTCACCCGTCGTTTATACATATCGTCAGTGTGCAGCCGATCGAAGGGGACACGCATAATATATTATTTCCATATGAGCAATTCACGCGTCGCACGTGGACATTTTTGTATTGTATGCACTTGAGACAAATATAATTTAATTGGTTCTACATCCGTCTCACGGCTGTATCCTCGCCAAAAGATCCTGTCAGCGCTTTATCCCCGACGATGTTGCCTGGAAACCTTCTCCTTCCAACGCAACCTTCGTTGCGTGGATAGTATTAGGTAGAATCCAGATCCAAGCCAGGCAAGTCCGATCCCATTTGCTCCAGCGAGCCCTTTGTAAGTTCCCAAATGAGTTTGAATATTTTAGGGAGCGTTCCAACACCCGTCCCGATTATTTATACTGGTTGAGTATTGGTATCTAGAATCGAGGAGAAGTACGATTTTATTCGCCCCACATCCCTCGACTGGGTGAATCTCCTTGACCAAGCAAAACGTCCTACTAACACCTAGGCCCCGGCGACGCGGACCGGGGAGGCTTTGTTCCCGGCGGGAACAATGCGAACATTTTGGGAAATTGGAAAACGTAATCGCGACGAACGGGCGCGGCACGGTATCGCGGTTGAAGCCAGGCGGTCTAGGGTACATCTGGTACCGGTCTACCAGAGCGGGCGAGCATTGAACCAGCGAGTACCACTCGAGAAAACAATAGCGAGCAGCGCTCTTGTTCCCTGCCCCTCTCTGTCTCTCTTTCGCCATCTCCTCCCTTTGGCTCCTCTATCGTCACCCTGAAATCTGGATGCCCAGGTCGCTGGAATCGTTCCGCAAGCGGCGAAGACGCTCGGTTTCCTTGGCGAGCCAGAAATGGCGAGCCCGCGTCGAGAGCGACCAAACTCGTCGATTTAATCCAACTCTCTCGTCGAGAGCGAATGTCCACGCGCATATTTCGGTTCAGTGGGGAAATATATTGTTTCCCTGTTTCTGAAATTGGACCAGTTCACAGTTTTCCGTGCCAGTTAAGCCTCGTTCACATTAGGCAAGTTGCAGCTCAAGGCAAGGGAAGGTGAAAGAATCTCTGCACCGCTTGAAAGCTGAATGAAACCTGAAAGGATATTTCGAGTCAAGTAAATAACAGGTTCGCATTGGGAATGTAGTTTCGAGTCACTCGAATTTAAGTGACTTGAAGTCGGGTAACTTGAGTAATGTGAACGACGCCTTAGTGGCACTAACAATTAGGGCTGGGACTATTTGTCGAATTTTTCGTCAATTATTTGAATATTAAATTCTTCGAATAGTTCCAGCCCTACTAACAATAAGCGAACATTGACACTGGCAGCGCTGAACTGATACGTGTGCGCAGACCTTTAGGTTTTTGGTCGTATTTAAGGGGGAATCCTATCTCTTGAGCTAAAAACATAGCAAAATTTGGAATTTTTTCTAAGAAACTAGTGATTCGATTCTTCTGAAATTTGGACCATGTTTTTACGAATTTTTGACGAAGTGGCAGTTTTTTAAAATCAATTTTTAATCATGAATGTAGGAGTTATGCATTATGCATGGTCGACCAACACGTTGCGCAAAATTCCTCGTCCGCTGGTGTGCATGATATTTATCTTCCACGTAATCTAAAACAGCAAAATGAAATGGAGCTTCACTTTATACGTATGAAGCTTCAGTTTTGTGAACCAGAATAGAACAAAAAAAATTATTGAGAAGAGTGGTGAATTTTCAAAACGAAAGGTCTGAACTTTTAATTTTTACCTACTATCCACTTTGGCATTAATTTTCTTATGTAACAAAAAAAGTATATAACTTATCGGTATTCTGCAGGGCTTGAAACCGTTATTATAAAGATTTAGGTTCTTGAAAGAGTTATGAAGAATCTTTATTCTAAATAACCGTTAAAAAGAACCTAAATATCAGACTATAAAAGTAAAAGTTAAGGTTCCTATATAAATCTATAACTTTTATTTTTTAGGTTCCTATATAGCTCTATAACTATTTTTTTAGGTTCTATATAAGTTCCAAAACGGTTATAGAACCGATTCTTGTAACGATTGTACAGAATTTTATAGAAAATGAAATTACAACATATTACAACTATAGACTACTGTGTATAACCAAATTGTTTAAAAATTATTATAAATAAGTAAGTAAATATATATTATGTACACATTTGTACATACGTATACAATTCTTTCGTAATATGATGTGTTCGTTAATATAAATATTTGGTTGTTATACCGATGAGGGTCCAGCTCCCCGATTTGAATGATTTTTTAATCATAACTTAAAAAATAAAAGTTATTAAATCGGTTCTATAACCGCTTTGGAACTTTTATAGAACCTAAAAATAAAAGTTATAGAGCTATATAGGAACCTAAAAAATAAAAGTTATAGATCTATATAGGAACCTTAACTTTTACTTTTATAGTCTGATATTTAGGTTCTTTTTAACGGTTATTCAGAATAAAGGTTCTTCATAACTCTTTAAGTGAGAACCTTTATATAACAGTTTCAAACAGTTATTTCGCAACCTTTTCAAGCCCTGATTCTGGTCCATTCCCATATTTCCCAAATTTTCTTACGTTCTTAGCCCCAAAAATAGAGTAATTTTAGGGGAAGTGCGATGGAACTGAAATTAAACTTAGATCGCAAGATACGGATCGCGAAAAATACCCGAGCAAGGTTGAAACTGATAGACGTTCCGACTTGAATCGTGGCCATGTCGCTCGATGGAGATCACACCCATCGACGTGCATTGAGCCGACGGCCCATTTAATTCGCGTTGCCCGCATAAAATTATCCGGTCTCTCGTTGAGCGATCCAAGCCGATATTTCCTATCGCCCGCATGGCTGAGTGTAAACAACCCTTCCGTTCCCTCGGACCCTCTTCCCACACTGCTACCGTGGCGGGTTCATTCACGACCCCGTTCTAAACGGTGCGCGTCGCAGTTTCCGAGCTGGTATTCTCAAGCGGCACAATTCTCAGCCTCAGCGATTAGAACGGTATTAGAAGCGCCTCGAAAATTAGAATCAGTGGCTAACCAGTCGCCGTAAGCAGTCCCTATTTAAACTATTTCGATTCCGTGTTAGACCGCGAGATCAATCGCTTCCTCTCGCTCCCGCAGCTCCGCTAACAAGTGAGGGCGCGATCGTTGCGATCGAATTTGAAGCACCCGCGACCTTTCAACCCCCTATGCCGCTGTCTAACAAGAGCCGCGAATTCTCTCGAGCACGCGGAGCTCGTCGCCGCAGTATTCTTTTGGAGGAAGATTTTTCAGACTCGCCGCTGGAGGAATCTCCTTGGGGCGAGCGGGCCCGGGGGCTCGGTTATTGCGTCTGCACGCGATTACGGGCGATCGAGCGCGCCGTGCGTGCCGCGCATACTCTCCTGCACGGCGAAGTGCTCCTTTCTGTGAAGCACCGCGGCGTTATCTCGGCTTCCTTGTTGTCCCTTTGATGAAATAAAGCACTATCCGCGCCGAGATCTACCCCCGCGGTGGTAGTACGCGGTCCCGCTCTCTACGTACACGCGCGCGCACACCGCCACCTCTCCTTCTCCGCTCCTCTCTTTTCGGTCTCGAGTTCTCTCGACGGCGCAGGACACAATGGTGGGCCCTTACATCTTCATCGAGTACGAGTCGTCGCTTGCGTGTAATGCGTTCGCTCCGCTCTCCATACGGGTACGCGTCCGACCGTTTCCTATCGCCATCTGGATTCGGCCGCGTCCCTTTTCGGCCTCCGCGTATAGCAAATTCAAATTGAACCGATTCAGCTACACTCTCGACATTCCCAGTCCCAGCGATCGCTCCTCGCGCACCCTAGCTCGGGAGAGTCCCGCCCATCCTGAACCTCCGCTCGTTTTTTTTCCACGGTATTTGTTGCTTCTCCCGTGCAATACACCGCGCGCTCGTTTTCAGACTCGTAATAGGTTTCGCCGCTTTGTAACAATTTCCTGTTTTTCCGTCCGCTGTAATCCCCGGCGAGGAGCGACACGCCTGGGGGAAAAAATCCCCGAATCGCTGTTTCATTGCTCCGTTTTATTTGCCTTTTTTTTTTTTAACGTAACACCCGAACGGGTTTCGACGAGCACCGCGGATCGTCGCGCGTCGCTGCAGAGGGACCGATGTAAAACGCGTTTGTGTCGGCGGACGCGGATTCCAATGGTACGCGCACTCGCGCGATCCGGGCGAGTTTTAAAAAATAAGAGAGAGAAGGAGGAGAGGTAAAGAGGAGCGAGGGCAGAGGGACGCTGCAGCGAGGGAAGGAGGAAGGGAGAGGGGCCCCGAAACAGAGAAAGAAGAAACTTTGGTGCACGGTAACTGGAGGCAGTCCGTTGGGTGGTTGAATCGTGGAGTGGAAGGCAGTGAGAGCCCTTGTACGCCCATGGAGAAGAAGGTCCAGGTGCGCCCTCACCTCACACGACTCTGCTCCACGGCACATCCGAGTTCTCCTCCCTCCCGTCTTCGCCTTCCTTTCTTTCTCCCATCCGTCTCCTATCCGCTTCCTCCCCCTTTTTTTTTTCATCCCCCGTGGCACGTAGCTCGCGCGGCCGCGGCGCAGGCCACGCATCGCAGCCGTAAAAACGCAGCAACTCGTGTTAATGTACGGCCGCGGCGTACGTTGGGATGCATTGTGTGCGCGAGCGCGCGCGCGCGTCCGTGCCCCTCGTATATACACGGGCGCGGGCACCTAAAGGTAAAGAATAGGGAGTGAAGTACCACCGCGTGCAAAATGGATGGCGGATGTAAATGCCAAGTAGCCAAGTGTACGGCGGCCCTCTCCTTCCCGTTCGGCAGCCGTCCCCTCTCGCTCCGACCGGCCGGGGCCCTCTACGCGCGGCCCTCGTCGCGCGATCTCCTCTCCCGTTACGCCGCGCCGACTCTGCCGCCTGCGTTTGATAAGTACGCATCGGGGCCCGAGTGTCTGCCGTCGCTTGTGCCGCGCGAAACCACGCGGAAAGATCAAGCAGCTGCCGACCACGGACTTTTCTGCACGCTCCAGACCATTCTCTCCCGCCGAGGCCGTCCAACGGAAGCTTGAGCGGGGCTCAAAGAAAATTCGAGAGCGTCTTGTGCAGTTTGCCCGCGCGATGCTTTTGGCACGTGCTAGCTCGGCGTCTTGGCCTGTGGCTGATCCTAGGGTTACGCCGAATGGTGTTTAGAACGAATGGAGTTGGAGGCGTTCTTGGTATTGTCTCACTGATGCTAGTTAATTATAGAGTGGTAACGAAATAGGTTTCAAGAGGGTGCCGTTGCACGTGAGCACGCTGGATGTTTATCTGCAATTACTTAGCTTAAAGTACCTGGCATTGGAAAGCTCCAATTATCGCGGAGTGTCAAGAGGGTGAAATAAGGGTAGCCTATATTTTGCGCAGGGTTTTCGAGAGTGATTATGCAAAATTTGGTCGAGATCGGCAAAGTCCAAAGACACTTTCGGGTTTATTACATTAGTAGGATTAACGGTGAGGGCGAATATTTATTATCGAGAGGATCGTGCGGGGTAACGCGATCGCGCGTCCAAGTGAGTCGTGGGTGGTCGGTTCTGGCGACGGGTCCCCGGGAAGGTGAGCCCTCGGGGTGACGTGCACCTCGTTACCGCGTCGGTGGAGACGGGCTCAGACACCGGGATGACGCAGCACCGGCTCCTGGTTACCTCTAGCCATTGTTCTCCCCGCATTTCTTCTGAGCTCGTGCTCAAGTGCTCGATCGCTACCCTCCCTCGATGCCCGGATCCCCCCGCGTGCTTTTAGCCCTGTGCGACCGCCGCGTCTTTCGTGTCTAAACGGGATCCGTAATTTTACTTGCCTCGCCGTCGATAGAGACGCTGCCCTGTCACCTCTCACTGCAAACGGAAGGCTTTAATTTGACCGTGATCTTTGACGAAGCAGACGCCGCTCGAGGAGCTCGCGAGGGGCGGCTGAATTTCCCGATCGAACGGCCCGCTTCACGATAAATCACAGCGCTTGAGGGCTGAAGACCTTTTCAGCCCTTAGGGATTTATTATATACGTATTTTCCATTTTTGGAGAATCAGCTTTACGGTAGCTACACACTGCCACGCGATTTTACGCTGTGGATTAAGGATGCATAATCCATAGTGATTGTAGTAGGTATATTTGAGAAGTCCCCAGATTTCGGGACAGTGGCGGATTTAAGAAAAAAGGCCTCGCTGGCAAACATTCCGACGGGCCATTTTTGGGGGGGAAATGAGGAGGCAGTTTACTAAAAACGAGCTAAGTGTAGAAATACAGAAAAAAATATAGTTTGGATTAAATCTAAATTTTTTTAAGGATGGGTCCCTCGAGGGTCTACTGTATTCTGAGCGTTCTGAAGAAAACTTAAGGATGTATTGGACGTACAATATCAGACAAAAGTATATGAAATTTGAAATACTTGAATATCTACGTCTTACGCATAGTAAATCTAGATGTAAGGAATTCGGAACGACAGTTGGAGTCTTATTTTTAATCCTAGGAAGGTATTTTTCACTTTACAAATGCTTTCTCAAGCATTATTTGCTAAACTTTTGGCAGTGAAAATGCCCAGAATTCACAATTTTCTCAAGTTATAATTTATTTCTTTAAAACGGTGTAGAGAAAACAATTGAAACTCGGCAGATATTTTCATCTACCCACATACTGCATGTACAAAAAAAATTAAAACGTTGGTACTATTTCTTCAACATTTTTTCAGATGGTTTATTCGTCAAGATCGTCTCTTTCCATATGAGTACGTGTAAAATCAGTGAAAATTGAAATCGTTATAACTCAGTAACAGTTTAGTGAATTCATTTAAAATTTATGTAGCACATCAGGAAGGCTAAAAAGAACAATCTCAGAAATTTTCATCAACTTGGAACTATTTTGAAAATAGGTCCAATACATCCTTAAAGTTCGAGGCGCTGAAAACCAACCTGTTAAAGTTCCATACCATTCGATTCTCCAAGTTTTACAGCTTCGTTACTATCTTCCTTACCTTAAGCCTCATCCGTTCCTCATTTCACGAACTGAATCTGTCCCTCGGTGTCAAATTTGGTAAAGGGTCGACGAAATGACAAGATAAACAATTATTTCTCGACATTTCTTTATTGAAATTGGCGAGTTAACATTTACATCTTAGATTTTCCACAACTTTCGCATAAAATAAAACGATATGCAGGACATACTTCTTGTTTACAAGAATCACAAATAACAGAACAGTGTAACATATTACGGGAAAACTGTGTGAAATTAGCAGGAGGATGAGAGTTGCAAAAGGACCGAGCAAAAGATGTGAAACGCGTATGTAGCTCTGACGGCGCAAGTAGCCACTGGTACATCGCTAAAACCCCGGATGCCAATCGCAGATTACAAAAGTCCCGATCCCCCTGCGGAAATCTCCTCGCTCGTTTCCTCACCAGTGCACGGAACGCTTGCGAGAAAGGACCAGCCGTAAGATCCGGGGGAGCCGGTAGTCGAGTGAGCAGTCGGATGCGAAAGAAAGGCGAAAGGTGACGAGATGCGACCCCCCGCGAGGTTTCCCGCGCGGGGCACCCGCCTGTCGATAATGTCCCGCGCCAGTTACCGACAAGGCCCTCCACCTGAGTCCCGAAGCGATCCCGCGGTCGGCCCCCCGTGCGAACGCCGGCCCCCTGCCCGCGTCACGTCGACTCCTTGACTCCGCTCTGTCCAGTCTCGCGGAAATAACGATACGCTGGCACGAAAGGCGAAAAGGGGGGAGGGGTCCGCCACCGGCGGCGCGTCACCTCGTCACCCAGCCGTGGGGCCCGCAACAACGTCGTCGGGCCCAGAGGAAACCGGGGCGCGCGGGTCGCCGCTGGTGGCCTCGCCGTGTGTGGGAACCTCCGATCTCGCGATTTTCCTTCGCCCGCCTCGAACATAGCCCCGGAACCTCTTCAGAGTTCATCGAATAGGTAGCCCCCGGTTGGGCATATGCGCGCGCGCTCGCGGCGCATAATTTTCTACAAAAGCTCGTGCGTCGCCCGTGCACCCCGCGTCTGCCTTCTGCTCGATAAACAATATACCATCGTGTACGCGCCAACGGGCCGACGAGTGGCCTCTCTTTCTCTCCTCTCTCTCTCCCCCCTCTCTCCCCCCCTCCTCAAATCCACTCCCCCGGCCCGCGCGTACAATGCCAGACGTCTTATGACATTTTCCGTGCCCGACCGTTGTATGCCGTCGAGTGCTTAAGTGCTCGTTACGTACGCGCCGCGTCCACCCATTGTCCGCCGTCGCAGCAACTGTTTTTCGGGCGTCGGTTAAGTGTGTCCGTGGCTCGTTGGGCCCGGCAGTCACAGCTTGCTCTCCCTGCACAATTAATAACGGCCCGGCGTGCCTCGCGGCCCGTCTGCTCGCGGTTCCTCGGTATCCCTCGTCGATCCACGTTTACCTTCGCACGACGCCGGCTCCTCCGAGCCACGGGGGACGGGGAAGCTTCTTCGACCAGGATCACGTCACGGAGTGCTGGGTAAGTGCATAGTATCTACACGCTGTATGCGTGCCACCGGTAGCGGATTATTTTGCGTTAGATTTTCAGGGGCCTTTTTCACAAATGGCCCTTTTAATTTTCTGGCTATAATACTCGTAATCGGGGGATTATGAATATGGTAATTTTGTTATGTTAGAGCAAGCACGTTTACTTTTTTTTTTAGAAGTGTATATTTAGCTTCTCGGCCAGAGGGCGTATTATATTAGAATATTTCTGTGAAGGTTCGTTAACAGAGCGTACGCCGCGTAAGTAATCAGTCGCCCTCGTGCAAATTACCCTTATTACCGCCGGGTAACGAGCGGCTCGAGCCACCGCGCGACGTCCGGTCGTCGTTTCTCCACTCTTTTCGAGTAATAATTCGAGGGGATCGAAAGGGGGCGCGAAAAAGAAAGTCTCGGTCAGTAGGTGGAAAGCTGGCCGACGATTTTCCATCGTCTTGGAGCGATTTACTTCTGGAGGTCAGCCTCCGCGTGGGCGTGGCGGCGGGCGTGGCCAGGGAGCAGGTAGGGTAGTCCAGGGGCGGGGCTATCCCCTCCACGGTTGCCGACCCGTGATTTTTGCTCCCCGGGACGCACACGCGTGCCCCACGCCCGTGGGATATCTTTGCTGCTCGTGTGTGCGTCGTACTTTGCTCGGACGTGGGTCGCAGACAGCAGACCCCGCCGAGTTTTCTTCCACCGATCGCGAGTTAAACGATTTCTTATGCCGCGACATTGAACTGCCGACGTCGACGAGCGGGAAACCACGCGTCGTTTTTTTTTTCTGCTCCGTAATTATTCTGCTTGTACAGGGTGAGTCACTGTATTTCTTATACCGCAAACAATGGCAGAAGAAATCATGTCTCTTAATGGGACACGCGGGGCTGTATAATTTTCAGTGAATATTGAAGTGATCTCAAGGTCGAGATATTGTTATTGCGGTTATTGAAGACGATTTCTTTGATATTTAGGTTATTTGCAAAGGGGAATATGCTAGGTATGCAAAGTATGGTGACTCGTCCTGAAATGTTTAGGATATTTTTGGTCAACTAAGGTAGGTATTTTTTGTGTCCCTGTGGTGCTGAAGTTTTTGAGATTCTAGGACCCATTGGGCGCCGCGACAATTTCTGGTCTTACTGCTGCTGGAGATACTTGTGTTATGGTATTGATAGTGATTTGTTTAACAATTTTTAAGCTACCTACAGTTTCCCTTAGAATTTGGTAGACATCTGCTTACTTTAGATACGCCAGAGTGACCGAGTTTACATGCTGGATGTAGTTGGATGACACTCGGCTGAAGATTTTTCCAAGTGGCGCGAGTATTTGCATGCCATGAGATCCGGAGAAATATGTGCTTTGTAAACGTTCGGTAGGACTCTCCTGTTACAAAAGTAGCTGGCAGATTTCTCAGTGCAGATTTACCAGATTTGCGAAACTTTGCAATTTACCTTCGCCTCTCCTTCGCCGTTCAAATATTCCTGAATTTAAAATCGGTTTTGTAGGGTACATACCGAACGAATTCCTAATGCTTTCGCGTGAACCGTGATTAAAAAAGTGTGAAGACTTTGAAAATAGTAGACGAATTTAGTAACCATCATCCTCCACTTATCTGTATAATATTCACGAACCTTCCCAAGACATCCAGTTTCTATATTCTCTATATTCCGGGGAATAAGTATGAAAGTTTGCTCAAGTGCCACACAAGCTGAAGTCCATTGCATTAGTATTTAGACTAAAAATTCCAGAACAATTCCAAATTCGGTTCCTTCCGATAATTCTAAAAATTCTAAATTCGATTCCTTCCGATAATTCCACAAATTCGAAATTCGGTTTATTCCGATAATTCCAAAAATTCGAAATTCGGTTTCTTCCCGAATTACCTCGCTTCCCATTCTACCAAACTCGGCAGGCGTAACCCCGAGACGGGTGAATAATCGTTGGGAGATCGGTGGCGTGCCTCTGCACGACTTACGTGCGAATATCGCGAATTCCCTGGCGTTTGGCGCGGATGGCAAAGGCATCCCCGGCGTAGCAATTACCTGCAGATCGGAGGGAGTCAAGTAGCAATATCTGGACCCGTTATCCAGTTCGGTTATCCCGGCTGGAATGCTTTGTGTCGCCGGCAATCTGCATTTCTCTACCTGCTCGAATGCCTGTCCATGAGATGTGCGCGCGCGGTACGATTCCAGATGAAATCGACTCTTTGTCCCGCGGCCTGGAAATTTCCAATTCAATAACAGCATGGGAGACGCAAAAACCGCGAGGGTGGTCGTCGATACCATTCGAATATCACGTAAAAGCGCAAGAAAAAAAATTTCGCTATATTATAAAACGAAGGCGATTTGGATGCCCCGAGAATAGTTATAATCCAGGATCTAGTTTGGAGGATTAAAATTCGGACTTATGTCGTCCATACTCTCCAGATCGATGTATCGATGCTCGGAAGCTTCCACCGAACGCGAGCCCATGAATGACGAATGCAAGGCGCTTCCCCCAGCAACCCCTCGCAATGCATTAGAATCGGTAGCAGGCCATCAAGGGAAAACTGGAGGAAGACATTAGCATCGCCGGCTAAGGACACCCTTTGCCTCGGTTTCGCGTCTTAGATCGAGACAGCCCCATGTTTTCGCCGGGCCTGTATTCATGAACGGGGTGTCGGCGTTGGGGCGTTCCACTTCCTTTTCCTTCATGAATTTACAATCGACCGGAGGAATCGCGGAGGACGAGGCCTGCGCGTGCCATTCCGTCAGGCACCGAACCCTCCAAGCGACAGCGGATCGAGCATCCGTCGCGCCATCGAAAACTTGTCACGCGTGTAGCGTTACCTCTGTACTCGCCCACAGAGGGCATTTTTACCGAGCACGCTTTCTTCCAAGTGCTCCATCGACTACCGCTATATACCTGTTTCGTTCTATCTTCTAAGATCCTCGAGTCTAGGCTCTGCGGTTTTTTGAAAATTTTCCCCGCATTTAAATCAATTCGATCCCACTATCACAAGAGGCTGGTATAATACGACTTGTGACCGATGACAGGGCTGAAGCTCTGAGGGACGGTCCACAGACGGGGGCGCAAACGACCCCCCTCTACGCACGCTATCTTTAAAAAAAATCTTCTAACATCCTCGAGTCTGAGGTTAATAAATCGCGCACTTCTTTCCTTTTTTTCTATCCAACCTTCACTTCCATACACATCCCCTACCCTCACGACCTTTCACGAATCATAGAATCCCTAGGATCAAAACAAAAATTCTTACAAGCTACCCCTTTGGAACCCAAAATTCAAGTTTCCCTCTGGGTGACTCAGAAATCACGTTCACCGCCTCAGAAGCTCTGACTAGCGAGGCTCAACAATCACTACCAGTAATCCATAAAGGCAGTCTTCGACGTTGATTCCACAGACCTCCGCGCTTAATTCCCCTCGTTGATAGCAGGAGTCGCTCCGAGCCAGGAAAACCTAGGAAACCAATGGCTCCGGTAATCGTATCAAGGATCGGCAGCAACAAATCCGTCGCTGGTGGTAATAAGGGCGCCAGGCCACGGGACAAAGGGAGGAATAAAGAGAAAGAGAGAGAATGTGCGGAGGGGGTGGGATGGACAACTCGGGGAGAAGGGGGTCAGATGGGGGGCTGGTGGCCCAGCCACGTGCTGCTGTCACCGGCACAGATTATATTATATAGGAATGGCAGCGAATAGGTGTAGATATAAGCGTGGAGCGGCAGTTAATAAATATGATAATGGCGGTCGAAGCGAGAGAATGGGAGGGGTGTGTGGGGCGCGATATGGGATACCAGTGTATAAGAGTGACCACCAGAAGCGGAGGCCTGTCAGCGTCAGGACCTCTCGTATGTCACGCCACGCACGTACCCACACACGTGCACATACCTATTCGCAGGAAATTGCGTCGAGGGTGTGAAGGGCGGACGAGCTTTTTTCCTCTTTATAATCGCCAGCGTGCTGCGGGGCCTAGTCTTGTCAATCGTGAATAAATTACAAGTGTTTCTTTCCGTGGCCAGTAGGCACTTATATTTTCAGCAAGTACATTTGCGTTGGGAGGTAGTTTCTGATTGCTGATAATTATGTTTATTGTTCGCTAAACTGGGGAATTTTTTGGGCCCTGCTTTCCTACACTTGAACCATCCAACATCCATCGGCAATTCTTTTACATTATTGTTAACCCTTCGTTGCACACTGTTGCAAGTATGCAACATGTTTTTTCTTTTCAATTTTTTTGTTGTAACTAGCATGTAGTGGGGTGAAACTACTTTATCATGAATAGTAGGGTGGCTCTTATTTTCGACTTTTGAATTTTCTTCGCGGCACCCCCACTCTCCAGAATAGTTTCTAATAATTAAGAAATCTGTGTAAAGTTTGAGCCCGATCGGATGACAGGAAAAGATGTCCCTGGGCCCTTGAATATTCAAATAATTATTTAACAGGTCACAAAATCGATTTTGTATAATATCCTCCAAGTTATTGATTACATAAAAAATATGTCAAACCGAGGTGGTAGATCCAGAAAAGGAGCATCTTTTATAGTCTATTACTTTTTCTCGGGCGACAAACGGTTTCCGAATAAAGTTCGAAAAGCCTAAAAAAAATAAAATATTTTATTTACAATTTTGGAAGTTTAAATCCTTCTCGAACACTTTTTATTTATGAAGCTTAAAAAGATTGTAGTTTTTATTTTCGAATACTATTTCTTAAACATACAAGGGCGGTCATATACCGAGATATGACAAAACCATAATTTTTTTTTATATATTTTTAGTGTTTGATATCTGATGAATGTTTCCTGAAAATTTGGGCCCGAAATTCACAAAAATATCGACGCCAATAAGAGCTACCCGAATGAATAGTAGGGTAAGTTCGGGAGAGTTCAACCACCGGGAGAGTCCGGCGAGTGTTGATATTTTAAGACTGACTCAAGATAGGGCACTGTGTGTCATTGACACAAAAGAAATGAATGCGCTTGTTGCTGATCTTGCATTGACCATTGTCATAAATCCATATTTAAATTATAGGAAACATTTAAGACTTTATGCGCGTCTGAAAGTTTTTAGACCAAGTTACAGTGCTGGTGATATTTGAAAGACAGGTAAGTTTATTTACACTATTCCGTTATTGGAGGATATAATATGCATAAAACTACAGTGTCACCCCAACAAAACGTATGTATTCGTTTTTAATTTATCTTGACAAGGTGGTCGATCACTACCTTGATCATGCGAAAATTCCATTCTACAAGACAGTGCTATGTCGTTAAAAGACTGGGACGAAAACGAATGCGTGGAATGCGGAGAAAACTATTTCAAAATCTCGAAAAGCGACGATTGGATTAAATGTGTCCACTGAAGCCGTTGGTTTCATGATACTAGATGCTCCAAGTACAAGAATGTTTGCGAATTACATGGAAAACTGGAGAAGAAATAACATATCAATTAACTTCTTCGTGTATTACACTTTTTGCAAGCTACACTTTTTGTTATTTTTCAAGGTCGGTTTCACCCGTAGTGGGTGGACGGTCTAACCCCGACATGCAGGTGAGTCCGACCAGTTGCAGTGCCAATGTTTTTGGTTGAAAATTAAAATAAAGATTTGAAATTATCGCACACTATACCCAAACTACTTGAGCTTTGCTTTAATGTGCATAAAACGACAAAAAAGTGGAAATGTCAAACTCTCCCGGACTTACAATTCCTATCCTAATGTCTAAACATTCACACGCATCGCGTTGAACGTTGTAATTCCGCGGTCTTTAAGTAATCATAATCGTAATGGTGGAAAATAATAAAAAATTGTATTTTTTTTATTTTTCCCCTATTATTGTTATTTGTACAAGTCCAAAAAATATATTTTCTTCCAAAATCAAAGAAGTTATTCAACAAAGTTTTAATTCTAACAATAACACCATTGTCTAAATGGCTAATCAAACTCCAACCGCAAAACGCAGTAGCCCGTCGAACGCGAGGAACCGTTAATTCCCAAAAGTCCCCAGTTTCCCCACAAGATTTCATAACACCGCGACGTGGCATTGCCGCGTTGCGTGTCTAGCAAAGCCAGAAAGCGCTTCGCAGCGTGGAATAAGGGAAGACCGCTTGTGCCCCTCGCCTTTCATTAATCTCACTTCCGCCGCGAAAGTCGGAAACAGTTTTCCAGCGGGCAGGCCTTTCCTTTTGACCCGTTAAATTGCGTTCCCCCGGTCGCGTGTCTTGCCGTGGCCGTCGCGCGTACCTGCCCCGGCTTCCACAGGAGCAATTAGTCACGGTGCTCTTGATAAATCGCCGGAATCCTGGCTCAACCCCTACTCGCTCCGGGGTTAAGTCCCCCCTTCAGAGCCTCTGATATCCAATAACAGCGTTTCGGATGCTGGCTGGCCCTCTCCTCTACCTGCCTCCACGAGCATTAACCTTCATCTATCGGAGGAGATCGGCTTACCTTTAATAATCGTCGCTACACCGTCGCGCTTTCTAAGGGGGTTAGGACGTTACGGGGCCAGGGGCACGCGTGGGGTGTTTCCATGGCGCCACGGATCACTGGGAGAGGCTGGTAGCGAGAATCCACGGGCGAGATGTGTAATGAAACATTCTTAGCCTTTGATGCAGAGGAGCATCCTATTCTCGATCACGCAGCGTCCCGGCGGGGGTGAGTTCCGTCGGTACAGCTGGATATCGTGGACTCGGTTCCTTCGACTGTTACCTGGTGCAAAGTGCGGTGGAAGGAGTATAGTAAGATCGTGACCGATCGGCGAGTTCTGACTCGATCTAACCCCCGAACCGAGCGGACTACCCCGTTCAGGTGTAATCTTTTGTTGAAGCTCCCAGGGGGGGGGGGGTGGAAGCGAAGGGGAACGATGAAGGAAAAAGGAACAATAGGGGGCTCGAGGCAGAAGCTTCGATCGAATCCACGGCTCCCGCTGATTTTCCTTCGAATAAGTATCGTTTTATTAATATCTCTGTCGTTATTTACAAAACTTTGTAATAATCTCTAATTTCTTCACCGTCACACGCTACTCGCTATTCGTCAATCATTATACTTTGACGTATCTCTGCTTCGTGTCTCTCGTATATGTGTGCATGTGTGTGATCCAGTGTGCCCCCCCTGTCCCGCGTTACATTAATGTCGATAAATCGTTTCGCTAAATCGTTTACAGTAGAACAGGCTCGCGCCGCTCGCCCTCGGCGGGCATCCGCGCGCGTCCGTGCATCCCTCCCCGCCTAAAAATCGCCCTGCGCATCCTATTTACATCGTACTATCGGATCCACCGGCTGTGACCCCGTTATCACCGGGCCCGCCTATTCTTCCCGTCGCCTCGCCGCGGGTGTCCTTTATCCGCGCGGCGCGTTCCCGCGGAAAAGAGCCGCGAGGGCTCGATCGATTCTCTCTAGTCTCGGCCGCCGTGAACGGCAACCGAGGCCGGAATTTCTTTTTTCTTTTTTCGAGGGGCCTCTGGCTTCGAGGCGCGAAACGCCCCCGGATAAATATACATCTCTCTAACTATGTACACACAGCGCGCCCGCGACACGGATCTCTCTCGCGCGCGGAAAGTCGCAGTTCAATGGGAACGGGACCAGCGCCGCCCGGTCGATTAATCCGTTTCGACGTTTTCAAGCGTCGCCGCGCGATCTCCTTTCGCGTCTGGCCCCCTTTTCACTCCGAGCTGTGCTCCTCTTTCGCCGCGAGACCGTGCTCCGGGGAAGAATGCCAACACTTCTCTCCTGGCCGCGTTTCCGGCTGCGAGCCAGCCGATTGGTGGCTCCCCGGCGGCTGGCTCTCCTCTCGCGTCGCCCTGCGTGACGGGAATCTGGAAACCGTTGTGGTCGCGAATTAAGTGGAGACTGACTCGGTGGCACGGAGCGAAATTTAGTCGTCATTCGGAGGAAGAAGCTCCGCACGCCTCTGGTCGATTGGTTATCGATGATCGGTAGTGGTGTTTCTTCTTTCCGGTTGGCCGCAATCCATCGGTTCTGGATGGACTTGGAAGCCACCGGTTCTTAGGTCTAGTTATGCAGAGCAAGCTGGTAGTGTCGGGGTACGGGTAAACCGAGCAGCAGAGGAACTGCGCGTAGGACTGAAGGGAAGTTCTTCTGGGGGTGAACTAGGTACTAGCTTCGGGGCTTGGCAAGGACTCCGCGCGAACGTCGTTGTTTACTGGACGATTTTTTTAATTGCAACGCACCTCGCTGCTGCTCGATGTTCCCGTGGTTAGTGGCAGTGTCGGGTGTTAATGAATCGCGTTATGATTTCTGGTAAGCGTGGGCGAGGAAGCTGGGTACTCGCGCGCGGTGGAGCTTCGATAGTTATTCATTGAATTCTATTGTTGGATGGTTACTTGGCAGAACGCGATTGAAATTTTAAGAGTGTCAATACTTCAACTTAACTAAAGCTGCGTCGTCCAGAATCATTTCCCAATTTCTACTTCGATCTCAGCCTCCCCGCTGCGCGTCGAGTAGGATTCTGTCTTGGAATCCTCATCAATCGCGTGACTCGGTTCCGACACCTCGTTCCCCTCGGTGCTCGAGGAACTCTGCAGTTTTGTAAAGTATCGCGCGCACGAGGCTCGCTGGCGTCGAGCGTTAACATATCTCCGTAGCTCTTCCACGCGCCTTTAACGAATCACAGGCTAACTCGAGGCGACCTTAACGCTTTGCAGAAAAGAACTTGCTTGTCGACGGAAACGGACCCCGAACAGTTGCCACCTGTTTCGGGGCTCGGAAACGCGGCGAAATTCATCGGAGCAGTGGGAGTTAGCCTCGAGTCGCGCCAGCCCCGACGGGGGAGAGCTCGTTCACGGGAAATTCGACGCCTTTCTCTGTGAGCGAGCGACGAGCCTCGATGGGGCGCATTGTTGCAGCGGGCAACATTGTCGGCGCGTCTCGGGTGACGGGGTTTTCGGTGAAACCGAGTCACGCGATCGAACACACAGGTGTACGGTTTCTCGCAATTGGAATCGACGGGCTTCGAGTGGACCCGGAGCAGATTATTCGCGCGCCTGCGATCCACTTCGACGGCCTCGTTGTGCCTATGGTAGCGACAGGCACTGAAGGTGTATGTGGGCCTGATGAAACTGTCCTACTCCGTTTTTATAAACCACTGACACGCTTACGCTCTATCCCTTCGCCGTTTTAAATCGAGTCTGAAACGATCGGGGCCCTTAATTCGGAGATTCTTCGCGAGCAATTCCTTCGATCTGAATTCGATTGCACGGTGTCGGTTGCATTGGGGAAATTAGGCTTTAACCGTGCTACACTGTGTTGTTACGCGGTATTTCTTTCCTGCAGGAAGATTGATTGAACTGACATTGTTTAGTGAAAGCTACCTGCTCCGTAAATCTGTAACAGTTGAGAGTGCCTGTGGTGTACAGCTTCTAATAGCGTAAACGCACCAAGAGCGTTCGAATTAAAGTCCCCGATCGTTTCCACTCCCCGCCCCTGTCTCGTTAGAGTATATAACAGATAGTTGAGTCCTTTTCGAGAAGTTCTCGTACGTGAAACATCGAATCGAAGCTGGACGAGTGAGAGGCTCGTCAGAGAAGTCACAAACTCACGATTGGCTTTCGTTTCATAGTAATTATACGTCCGTCCATAGGAAACGTGACTTTCACGCGTAATTCCGCTAGGCTCTCGATATGACCTTCTTTCGCCTTCCATCGGGTATTTGGGTTCCTCTTGCCACGTGGGCTCGAGTAGCCAGTGGACTCGCTTTCGAATCGAATGCTACTCGAGCTTCCAAGCTCTTCCGCGTCCGCATAGACCAGGAAGGGGCCCGGTTCTTGGAGGTCCCCGAGCTCCCTGCACGTTCAAAGAGCGCGGAGCTCGCGTTCGCGTTGAAACGACTAACGAGTTTGATGTAAGTACTATCCATAGTCCGGTAGGTCCCGGTGTCTAAAACCTCTATGATCCCAAGGCCCTTGGATCCCGCAGACTCGCCCCGAACTCGGCCCCGTCGAGATTTACAAGGCTTCGAAGGGAGCGTCGTCAAGTAACCGTCCCGCGGTCGTTGGTTCCCCTCCGCGGATAGTCCCCAGAACACTACAGAGAATACTGCTGAATCGTTTGGCCGAGCTTCGCCTGCATACCCCATCCCACGTACAAAGCTAGATGCACTCTGTACAGTGGCCCGTCTCTCCCCGGATCTTCTTAAACAGTCTGTTCCCGGCACCGCACAATTTCACATCACTCCAGCGACTCCCCGGCTGCCTCAGTCCTCCTTGGAGCAACGTTGTCCCTCGGGCGGGCCGTCCCGGGACGAGTCGCCAGAGGTGTGGGCGCGAGGCGGGCCCGACGCGGCACTCTTCCTAGGGGCTGTCCTCCAGGGGGTACCAGGCGGCTGGCCCTGCGACGGAGTGGTTGGCCCCCGCCGCGGACGGCATGTACTACCAGGCCCGACTCTGGAACGGCAGGTAGGCGCCGCACTGAGGCTGCTGCTGCTGCTGCATGCTGGGCTGCCCGCCCGCCCTCGTGTACGAGCAGTGCTGGAGGCTGGACGTCATCACGTGGCTGACGCCGACCACCGAGGGATGGGACCCGTGGGGGTTCGTCACCGAGGAGGCAGCGTGATGGGAGCCGTGGGGACTGGACGCGGCCGTCATGTGAGGCGCTGGACTCGCCAGCGCCGCGCTCGGCCCGCCGCGGCTACCCTCGTTCCCGCCGCCGCTCCCGCACGGCTTGCCGTCCTTCACCAGCACCGGCACCGCCACTCTTCGCGGCGAACTCGCGCTCTGCAACAGAAGAACGCAACGGATTTATTCAACCATTTATATACCTGGATTGGGATTAATGGGGCTTTGGAATTGGGAGACTTAGCGGGACACTTCTCTGTACTCTAGTCAGTATCTGTAGGAACTGGAGGGTGGAGTAGGGTTCTAGGTGCGGTCGCGTTAGTTCACGGATCTAATTGGATGTGGCTTTTGTGGTAGTTACACGCTGGAAATGGTGTTCCCATGCCTCGTCACTGTAACGAGATTCGTCGCATAGTTTCTAATTGGGCTAGGATATGATATAAGTTGGATAAGCGGTAGCTTTGACGACACGCCATTAGCACGGCGCGCTTAGACCTCCAAGGGCCCTTTTAATAAACGAGACACTGGCATCTCGTTTTTTGGACCCGCCGAGTGAATAAGTCATCAGTTAAGCGTCTCGGTTAAAACAGTCCTAAGTAACGTTCAGCTACTCTCCTTCTGCCCCATTGTTACTTTTAATTTATATCTAACGAAGACTGTAGGAATAGGTTTCGCAATCTTTATCTATTCAGGACCCATGGAAAAAGAGGACCAGTGCTGTATTTCGGTATGGGCACGCTGGGCAGTCGCCAGGGGCCCCCCAAGTCTGATTTTAACTCGTATTCCCGTGGTGGGGCAGGGGCCCCACTGCACCCCAGTGCATTGCTTTGCCCGGGGCCTACAATACTGTTAAGGGGGGAACCTGGTGTAACTAGCTGAAAGTCGAGTCATTTTTCCGGAATTTTTTTAAAGAAAGTACTTAATCGATCTTTCTGAAACTTTCGGGATATTCTATTAACAGGTTAAGGTAGATAAAAAAATTTTTATTAAAAAATAGCAACAAATAACAAAGTTATAAGGGCTTATGCCCAGTCCGTTGGCGACGCAATTGGTCCACTGCGGGCAACGTAGTGTCTTTTGGTTTCATCTGAACCCAAAAATCGAACAATTTTCGTTTAGTTTATGAGTGTACGGATGAATCGTATCAATTTATTTCTTAAAAGATGCAAAATTGAACAAATGGCGGCCTCTTGAAAAAAAGGTCCCTCTTTCCAACGAAATTTTGCCTTAAATGTGTAAAAAAAGTTATTTATTTAAACAATTTCATTACACCAATAGCTAAGTTCTGTGAAGAACGTGTTCACAAATATCCATGCATAAGGCCAAGTCGATTGGTTGAATATTTTTGGAATTACATTGCCCGCAAATTGTGAAACCGTCCGTCGTTTCCAAAAAAACGCACTTAAAGTTTTCTGGTAACCTGGCGCTCCGTAGCAAAACTGGCCATATCCGCTTTAATTTTTCGAATTTCGTTTTGCGGCTTTGGGAACGTATTCTCGTAATGTTCAACTATTGATTTATGTAACAAAAAAGAAAATCGATTTCTTCGACCCGCTACACCAGGTCCCCCCCTTAAGACGGCTCTGAAGAGGACCTCGGGGGCGTTGGGACTCGATCTCGCGGGTCCTCGGTGTACTGGGCAGACGCTTAACCAACACCACCAACGTCGATCCTCCCAGGTCTCTCGTTCCGGGATCCCTGTTATTGGGCTTCCTGATCTCACCAGACTGCGAAGGTATGCAGTCGACGGACCCGGTCCAAGTCCACCCGATTCGAGCGTCCCTTGGACGTGGGACGACGCTGTTGCGTGGGCTCGGCCTCTAGGAGCTTCTGTGTTCCAAGCAAACACGTGGCCTCGACAGGCACAGGTACTCAAGCCCGCGCGATACCTCGTGATCGGCGCACGAACTCTCTCTCCCTCCGTCTGTCTCCCATTACGAATAAACAGTACCAGCTACCGTGGACCAGGGCCACGGGCTCTCCGTCGTGCCTTGTCAAGCATCGAGCCGCCGTTGTCCCCCCCCCACCCCCCCCTGGCCGCTCTTTCTGTCGGGGGCTCGGTACAGCCGAGCGGGACCCCACGGCATGCCAAACAGAAGCCGAAGCAAGCTGGCCGAGTACCTGCCGGGACGACCACTCAGCTGTATCAACATTCGGTACACGACATTCCTCTTCGATCCTCCGCAGCAGCCACGCTTTAATAATATAATCGACGCTCGAAACTAACGCCCGTGCGTTCTTACAGACAGCAGCCGCGACTTTCTCGTCTCTCACCGATCTCGAGTAGCTCGCGATCCGCGCTCTCGCGTTTCCCAGAGGTGCTCGGCTAGACCGACGGCATATACCTGCCATCCTGGAAACCTCTGCGTGGGTTGGACTTCGCTGAACAGAATTCTAAATAGGTCCTAACGGGCGCGTGTTTATGGAGGTTTGTCGAGGGGACAAGGCTGCTGGCTGATTCTTCGACTTCTGGGATATCGAGCACCCCTTCACCCAAACGCAACGGAATCCTACACTGCTACTCCACTTGTACTCAACCCGTAGTACCTACCAGTGGCGCACTCGGGATTTAATCTTGGGGGAAGCCGAGTTGAAGGGATAACAATATTTTTAATGCAAATTCGATGAAAGTCGTTGAGGGGCGTTAGGTTCAGAGTAGAGTGGGTGGTATTGCAACCCCGAGGGGAACAAAATGAAGCATATAAAATCAAATTCATTAGGTGCTTGTAAAAATTTACTCAAAGAATAAAATCCGGTTTTCTTTTTTTGACGCCCCTTGACCCCTGTCTGGGTGCGCCACTGGTACCCACTGTCTCCGCACATCGTTGGTAGAAGCCTGTCCTAGCGAATTCTCCCCGCTTTCTACCGGTATCGCTTATTACTCAATCGCTAATAACAGGCCGGACCCCGAAAGCCGAAAATTCTTAGCAGGGGGAGCAGGCCGGTTCGGCGGAGGTGGTTGATATGCGATTCGATTCGAGTGGCCGACACGAATGTTGCGCCGCGCGCTCCGACGGCCGCGCAACATAAGTGCACGGCATGCCGTGCACTTCACGCTGACAAAGTGACGATTACGCTAAACGCATGACGGGCGGAGCGCGCGCGTCACGCGTCACGCCACTTTAGCCACTTGAGCCGCGCGTTAAGCGATTTCCGGCGAAAACGGCCGTGCTCAGGAACGGAGTAGCACGGGGTACGCGGATAATAAGCGCTCAGGAGCCGCGACCAAGCCGCTGCTGATCAGGCTCAATGTTGCCCGTGATTGGATTCTCGGGAAACGCATTTGTCCCCTCGATTTACCCCCCTTCGTTACGTTTTTCACCGCCGGGAGAGAAAATTGCTCGCCCGGGCGATATTCGGGTCGAGGACTCGACCGAGATTCAACCCCCCCCCCCTCCCCCCAAGGGGTGCAACTCGTCCGCGATTACCTTCTTTCCATTCGCCTGCCTAGCTTTTCGAGAAAACCTCTGGAATCGCTCGCGCCTATTGTGTGATAGAATATCTGTCCGCTAGGGTAATTGTGATCTGTTGACCGGCTTGAATGAATCCCCGTGACCCGATATAACGGCGCATTAAATATGGCAGCTGGAGCCGGTTAATTAATAACTCGCGTCTCCGCGTTTTAAAAAGTAAATTTTCGATGGCATTGAAGAGGGAGAGATGCCCACTTGCCGAGCTTCCGCCGACGGTGATCCTTTCGGAATTCAAAGGCGCCCTTCACGGGGGCATTTAATTCCTTTAATATATGAGGAGGGACGCGGAACGAGGCCAGAGATATTTGCAAAATAAATTGTACTTGAAACGTCGCCGGCGATGCTCGCTCTAGCTGCAGCCCCGCAGCATCGGGTATCTAAATTGCGCCGCGCGGCTTCCGCGCGAATGCGCCTCTCGGTGGAGAAACACTCGTCCACCCGGCGTCCTCGCCGCCCGACGCCCGGCGTCGCCGTTGGAATTGATGTAATTAACTAAAAGCCGTGGCCTCCCCCGGTGGCACAGAGACCCCCGGTTGCCGTGTCCCCTGCCCGGCCGCGGCAGGTCTGCGTCTCGGCTCTTTACAGAAGCCTCGGCCGAACAAAGAACGCGAGAGAGAAGAGATATTAAAAGATTTCTGCCGGGACCTCTCGTTTCCGCGACGAATGGAATTCAATGGGCTTCCGTAAACGGGCAAGTGGTCTCTCTCCGCCTTTCTCTCCTTCCCCATTCTCTCCTCTCATTTTTCAATCTAATAACCGATGTTTTACCGCGGGTGTAATTACATTAGACGGTCTCTCGATAACCGCCAAACAGCTCCCTCTCGCGCCACCCTTCCCCGAGCGCTGAAGGGAACTCGAATCTGGACTTAAATTGTTCCGTGATTTTACGCGCTCCGCGTTGAACGATCGATCTCGGATCTTTCCCGTGAATTTTCTAAGTTCAAAGGGTGGAAACAGCTTACGTTTCTTTTTCCAGAAAGAGGAGAAAGGCTCGAGATCGCCTTCGGTGATTTAACCACGGCAGAAATGGTCCATTTAATTCAAAGGGAGTTTTAAGAAGAATGTCTGTTAAATGTGCCAGGGCGCCGGGGAACGTCGGATCGCGATTCGAATTGAAAGTTTGAACGGAAGAGGCGAAAGATCGACAGCCCCTAGTCTCGACGGGGGGGTTAATCGATATCAATAGTAGTATTGGTAACCCCGATTCGCGTCCAGGTGTTGTGCATGACTGTACCTCACGGCAAGATGGCGACCGGTCCTCGAGCACCCGTTTCCGCGCTCCCCTGCAGGATACCTACCCCCTCCCCGCCCCTACCCGTCGTTCTTTCTCCTTCTCGCCCCCACCTCACCCCCTTTCCACCACCTTCCTCCTCCTCCTCCTCCTCCTCCTTTCATCCGTCCTTCTCCAGCGTTCGCTCGCTCGCGCCGGCACTTGAAATTTTTTACCGCCGCGAGGGGAGGAAATGGAATAAAACGAAAGAAAGGGGGGAAAAAAAGGGAGAAAATCGGAGCTCCGGCTGCCAACCCGTCCTCGTCGACGGCGACGTCGGCGACGAGGTTACTGCCGTCGCTCGTTCTCCTCGTCGACGAGGTATTTCGAGCGTTTCGGCGAGCCGAGACGATTAATTCCGTTAACTGTTAATCAGGGAACGAGGGACGGTGACTCCTTGGGAAGCGGGCTCTGTATTAACGTCTATGGCTCGTGCTTCGAAGCTCTGGAGTACTGTTAACGGTTCACGGGGATCCGAATCTTCGTGTTTTGTGGTCAATTCCGTAGTTCGTTTCGAACTATTCGGGACATCCCTTAGTAGACATTTCTATCGTGTTCGGGGGCTTGGAGAGTTTTCAAGATTGTTCTTTGGGTTCATTCGCGAGGATCTTCGAGTCTCCTCCATTCACTCCCCAGGTCTGGAACCCTTTGGAATGGAGCCTTCCCTCACAGTTTCGAAAAGTTCCCTCGATTTAACCCTCCGTACTCTTAACCCTTCGCAGGATACTTACTACGTTTCCTCCCATTTCGAAAAATCCTACAACCCCTCGGAATACTACCTACCCTCCCATTTTGAAAAATTTCCACGATTGTCCCCCATATTCCTGAACCAATCGGATTACTACCTTGACTCTTATTTTGAACAGTTCCCCATTTCGAAAACCCTCAATTCACCGCCTCCCCCATATCTTGAACCATTTGGAATACTACCTACCCTCCCATTTCCCATGAAGTTCGGTTGGAAAACAGTCGTTAGACTGAACCTTGCCTTTCTGATAGTCTCGTCCTTTTTTTCTTTTCTCTTGCTTTTTTTTATGCAATAAGAACTATTAATAATAATAATTCACGGCCAATATCCTGAACCCATCAAAATAGTATCTACGTTTCTCCCATTTCAAAAAATTCAGAATACTACCCACCCTCCTATTTCGAAAAATTCCCTCGATCACCCCCAACGTCCCAAACCCATCAAAATACCACGCGTCCTCCCATTTCGAAACCCACCGCTGCAAAACAAGCAGCCCGAAGAAGAGAGGCAAGATTCACGCCCGGAGCATCGCTGTGCATCCGAGTTTCCGTGCCCGCGGGACCTGTCCGACGGGGCACGCGGGGGTGTCCCATTGTGCGCGACAGCCTTAACAATGCTGTAACAACAGCCACGCCCGTTGATACCTACGCTACCTATTTCGCGTCGGTGCGTGCACGCGAGGCCCGGACCACCACGCAATTACACGTATCGCCGAGCAGATCGAGATAATGGAACGAAACTACGTGGCCGTAAGGGGGGGAGGGGTTACGGCAAACAAGCTACCCGAATTGAAATCGAGACCTGCACAGAGCCCATAGAGAGGAGGCCGAGGGACAGAGACGGGGCGTCGATAGCTACGCGGAGGAAAAGGGACGCGATTCGGAGCTCCGCGGAGAAAGAAGGACACAGGCAGCGTCGGAGACCCGCTTTACGTTGGTAAAGGAGGACGGATGATCGCAGCTACGCGGGGACAGAAGGAGAAACGAGGAGCTGAAGGGAGCGAGAGTGAATGGGAGCAGAGTCCGGCAGGGGCCACGAAAAACTAACGAGTAAATTATGGGGCGGCTGCTCGCCCTGGCGTGGACGAATCGAGGGGCGAGGACGGTTTACAGATCGGGCCGCCGGATAACTTTCAGCACCATTAATGTTCTATGGGTGTTTACGAGCCGCCGTTTGGCGGCGACAATCTTCAGCCAGCTTTGGGGGACCGTGACGTTCCTCGTCACGTGAAACATTCTCTAGAATCTAAATGCCGCGGGTCAATTAAGCGTGTATTAATTCACGAATAGAAGAGGGACTAAGTAAGTCCTCCTTAATCTTCCAAGCTCGCAATACCGATCACCCGATGCCTCGATAAACATTACGTCCACCTCGCCTGTTGCGCCCTATTCGACCCCGACTTCGCACCCCCTCTGTTCCATTAATTCAAAGAAGCAAAGAGAATGACGGGATCAGTCACCCGGAAAAAACCGGCTCGGCGCGAAAATCGCGACCTCCCATCGAATTTCGATGACACGCCCGAAAAAATGCGCGAAAAAGGCGATCCGCTTATACGGAAGCGCGGGGATCGCCTGTAAATCGAGTGTCGCGCCCCGTGTTTCGAAAAAAATGGTCTCGATCGGGAAACGGGCGACGCAAAAACGGCGGCGAAAAAAGCGATAACGAAGTGGTCATCGGAAGGGATCAATTCCTCAAAAAAAAAAAAAGGAAGAGAATCGAAGAGGAAAATTGGAGTTGGAGCAGCTTCCGAAGAAACGTCGGTGGGGTGGGGGAGGGTGGGGAGTGAGGGTGAGAGAATTTTGCCGGAGCGTACGAGATGAGCCGCGACGAGACGAGATAGAGCAAATAATCGGTGGATGTTGACACGGGAATGATTCGCAGTGGCGCGGCGCGGCGCTCGGTGATTTTCGCGGCGGGACTCGAACCGAACGATTTGCCCGCTAATGCACGCCTGGCAGAGGCGTCCGTGATCGCGCATATACTCGTCGCCGGCGTGTAATGTATTCAGAGGACGGATGGGTATCTGTGTGTATCGGGGACGATCGGGCGGCCTCTGACGTCTCTCTTTTGAATGTTATTCTTCCAGAAGGGGAGGTGGCCGGGGGGGGGCAGGGGTGAGGGGCCCCGGATGGCGGAGAGGAGACGATTCGTATTCGTCAGTGCGTGCGACGCGATCGAGACAGGGCACGTTTCCGACTCGCAATTACGATATCTCGGGAATCTGCCGTGTCATTATTAGAATCGATGAAGAGAAAAGGAGAATGAAAGAGGAGAGAAGAAGGGGCACCCCTCCGTTAGTGGATCGCTATCGGAGGAGCAGTAGCTGGGAGCTTGGAGCAGCCACGTGGTTACCTGGCCTTTATCCTCCAGGTTTCAAACTACATAGACTCGATTTTTCCTCGGCGATGAATAGTTTGCGAGTTTTAAGTGGGAGGGGTTAGAGTTACGGAGGTAGATGGTACGGTTCGTTTCACAGATATTTTTTCAAATGTACGATGATTTCGCTTTTAAAAGTAGAGATTCTGATTGCAAATGAACCGCGATGGAGTGAGTGATGGAGGCGCTGCTGTTAGACGTCGTCGTGTTCTCTGTCTTGAAGACTGTATACTTTATACTCGAAATATTCCGCGGTATTGATTATTTTTATTTATTTAAACGGCAGTAGCCGTTAGTACACCAATCGTACAGGGACAAGTAAATATGTGAGGCAATATCTAGATACGAAATATATCGATGCAACAGCTCTCGGTTAATCGGTGAGAGTAATTTTATGCAGTTCTATTAAAGAAATCTAATACAGAATTATATTTGTTCGCTAATTGTAAGTTAGATATCCTGTTTATAGGATCAGCAGGTATACAGGTTAACTGCTAGGTATAGCAGTTTTTTTCAAACGTAACTGTACCTTGGGTTCGTGGCAGACCCCAAATAAAAAAAGGACACAGAAATTTGTAAAGTCGACATTAGATCAACCTCTATGAATATTTTGTTCTTAGGTAATGTATAAAATAATAGAAACGTAGAAAGTTAAACTATTATTATAAAATTAATTAGAACTTCAATTTGCAAGCTTAGACAACCAAAAATTTTGCAGCGAACTTTACGTGCTTGGGGTCATGACTAGGGAATTCAATCCCGGGATCCCGGCTGTTTTTTTTTATTCTAAAACTCCCGGGATTTGATATATCAAGTTATAACTTATCCCGAGAAATTCGCGAATTTTTAAAAACGTAAATTACTTTATGAACAACTGAAAAATATAAAAATGGAATCCAAAAATCAGTCGGGATCCCGGGATTTAATCCCGGGATTGAATTCCCTAGTCATGACTGACCCCAGGATACCAGTTAAGGGTTAAGAGCGTGGCATTGAATAAGGGAAACGATCTTATTTTCATCAATTTTTGCCGAGTACATCAGGACAACAGATATGGCCGTTTAAAATTGTAAAAAATGCATCCTCATTTCGAGTTCCAACCTAGCGATTTAACATCTTCGATGAAAAACACTCGAGAAGCGAACATTTCCCCGCCGTCTCTGCTAACGAGTCCGCGGGCAAAGCTCAAACAAATTCTGTTGCCGACCGGTGGATAAAGGCTCGCGAAAAGGGATGGAAAAAATAGGGGAGGCCGTGCGCCGGTCGCGAGAAACATGGGCTGGTAATTACGTGTTTAACAGGCGGGCGATCTCGCGTTCCGCGGAACGTTATCCCTGAGAAATTTAGGATGGAATAACGAAATGAATGCAGAATCGCTTCGAGCCGGTCGAGTGGCCCACTCGAAACGAAATACGATGTGGATGCGAGGATTCGCGCATGCCACCACCCACCGGAAGCCCCCTGGCCCCCCACCCCCCCTCGCCGGCCGGAAACACATTTTTCATTTAAAAGCATTTCATTTCGAAACGCTCGATATTTTTTCGTCGTTGGCGCGCGCACGTGACTCGCCCGTTTCAAAATCCCTCGCGAAAATCCGATCTATCGGGGGACACGCGTGTCATCGCCACTGCGTGGAGAGAGCGAGCGCGGCGAAAATTTAATCGAATCCCTCGTCTCTCCCTTCGTCAAAGCCTCCCCGGATTGGTTTTCATATTTCTACGTTTCGTTAGCGACTATTTACCTGGTTCTGGGCGTTCTGTTCGGCCATCGCCTTCTCCTTCGCCTGCCTCTTGCACTTGTATCGATGGTTTTGAAACCAGATTTTCACCTGCAACAGGAATCAGTCCTATGTGAAGGGTAATGTATACAGGAATCGCTGGGATCGAGGATGAATGTAAGGTTTGATGAGAGTTAGTTGGGGCGCGAGCAGTTTGGACATTAAAGGCTAGAGTTTCGCGAGCGCTCGATTGAAATGGGATTCGAGACCGTTCGGATCAGTTCGGATTCAACCACCGCAGACCATCGGGGCCAGAATTCCTCGTTTCCCCTCCCCGTCCAAATAAAGACGACGGTGCGCGTTTTCGCTGCGCAAACTGTCGTCAGGTAGGAGCTCAAATATTTTTACAAGAGGGGCGAGCGCAAGCCTTTTGTCGCGTGTGGACGTTTTAAGTAACCTGGAACTATCCGCGGAGCCCCCTAAATCCATAATCCGCAGTTATTATAAGTCTGTTATTTCTTCGAGAGGGATTTAACGCCTCGTTCACTTCTGCCGAACGCTTCGGGGCCGATTTTTTACGCTTCGACGCTGAATCTCCACTGAATCGTGCCTCCTTAGTACCCTTACGACAATTTACCTCGGACGTCTTTCCTCCGTTCTCCCTTTAACGGTAGCGTTCACTCCAAGTCGTTAACCACGCTGCTTCCCGCTTCGAGGAGCATTACAAATCGTCGAGCGAAAGTAAACATTAAGAAGTGGCGAGCCTTTTGGACAGGACAGTGGGCTCCTCGGAAGAAATACTACCTCGACGGTATAATGTATGCTAAGGAGCACGAGATCGTTGAGAAAAAGCCGCGTGCGTGTAACACTTGTGACGTTTCTCCGCGCGGAGAAAGGTCTCGCGACCTTAAGGCGGGTATATACCGGCCGGCGTCAAGCCTCTTCAAAAATAGGTCGCGTTTAGGATTTTATTTTGAATAATGTAAACGTCATTGCGTTAAAAAAAGCTTTTTAGGCTGTATTTGTACACCAGTGAAGATAATTTTGGCGGAATTTATGACGCCCTGTAGAATTATGTGTAATCAACAAATGAAAAAAAAATCTTAAACTTTGTAAGTTTGTAAGATACTTCATGGAATCGTTTACGATCATCAATTTTCAATCAATCTTCTTCTTCTTATAAACAATTTCGTGTGTAAAATTACCCTTTGTTTTTCAAGTTTGTGGTTCAAACATCTGCCACAGCACGATATTACAATATTTTGCTGAGACTATAAAGGATTCCATGAACAATCTTATAAACTTTAAAAATATTCTCGGATTGTTGATTTCAGATAATTCTACAAGGCGTTATAATTGAGATAATTAATAAGCAGCAGTATTAGAGATAAAATATGCAAACAATTTTCATTATTATGTTCAATGATATACAAACACAGCCTAAAATGTTTTCTAACACAACGACGTTTACTTTTAATTAAAATCCTAAAAATGACCTATTTTTGGAGTGATTTCTGGAAGTGCACCCTTAAGCGCGTTGGAAGTAAAGTCTTCAGAAAATCCAGGAACATTGCGCTTTAACGTTCGACACACTTCCGTGGGGGGAGAATGCTGGGCTCTCTCGAAGGGAAACCTTTCAGCCTACAGAAACTTTGAGCTTCAAACTAACAGAACGATCTACATAGGTCCAACTCCATAATTAACATCCTCCAAAGCTCTCAACTAACAAATCACAGGAAACAATAGTTCCCTTGGAAACAACGGGTGACCATCGCTCGCCCATCGACGCAATCAAAGAATACACTGCTATCGGACCTTTGATCCAGCTTTCTACGCCAGAAAGCAGCAGTTCCCTCGTGAACGATCGGCGAGATCGGAAGCTCGCTGTAGCGAGAGTTCCTTTCTGTGCGCGGATGAAAAGGAGAACGCCGCGGGCCGCGCCGGTTTTTCTGATGTTCCGTCGGCGGAGCCGTGGAGGGCCGCTCGAAACCGCTTTTACGGCAATTGAACGCGATTAGGGAAGCAGGCCGTGCGGACGGGATCGAGAGATCGGCATCTGCTTATGACAGCAGCGCGTTATAATCCGTATTGTGCGTCATGGGACGCTCGCAGGGGCGCGTCCCGATCGGAAACAATGGGGCCCGTTCTGCTGGCTGATTTAATCCTTAACACGCCCGTTTACCGGGGTATCGGTGTTAAGGTCGCCACGTTCCGCGAGCCGGCCGACCGTTCCCTGCCGCGAATCCAGCTAGCTCGAGAGAACTCTGCGATTGGAGGCTGTGGGTGCACTTTTCGGCTCAACTACTTACATATTGTGTAATAGACTGTTTTGGGGTGGGAGATTAGCAGTGTATCTCGAGTTCAGAGCGCAGTAGCTGGGGAACGATAGATTAGTGGAGTAGTTGCACTTAGGTTTCTACGGTGGAGATTATTTTTTATTTTTTATACTTTATACCATTGCACGGTGAATTGTATATTGAATCGTAACTGTGGAGTAAACAGTTACATGGAGATTTCTCGTGACAAGAGGATGAAGAAATATTATTATTAGTATTTCGATTTTATTATTCATGGAAAATAAATGAGATAATACATAATGATAAATATAACACTTTTTTGAAAGAATATTTCTTATGCGGGACTAGCTTTGCCTTTTTAATTAAACGATTTTATTCGGCTTCGATCCTCTGTTTGTTTGTATATTTGTTTGTCTGTATGGTTCAAATCTGGCAAATCAAATTTAACCCACTTCCAGCTATCCAATTGTCTTGAAACTTTGCAGGCGTGCGTAGTTTGGATGGGAATGCAATATTTAAGGTAGTTCCTGAATAATCTACTAAATTACAGATATCTTTCAAATTTCGTACAAAACTAACTTTGAATACACGAAACCTTTGTACAAAGTTTAAAATCGGTTTACCGCATAGTTATCGAGAAATTGTTAATTAAAGTTGATGCATTTTAACACAGTGGCATATGGCGAAATCAAATAAAGAGGGTTATAGTTTCAGTTTTTCTTCTGAAACAGGAAAACCATATTTAAGAAATGTACCAAAATTGGCACAAAAGTACAACGAAATGTCAGGAAATGAATTTATTAATTTCTGAAAAACTGACCACAGTTTCTTCGTAAATGTCCATAAAAAATAGGTTTACGTGCAAATTTTTGAGAAACTACGTAGAGCAGTGAACGTGGCAACGTCGCACAATCGATATGTTTAGACATTTAAATAGCAGACGAAGATTCAGATTCATATGAACATTTTTTCTGACATTTTGGTTATAAAAGACGCTCCGAATGAATGCGGCGTTGTCAACTCTGCTGCTCCAATTCACTATGCTAACCAACTTAATATCCCATTTTCGTATTACAATTATTTATATTAACATTGAACTTTTTAAAATATATATACATGATGTTAAAAATTATTATTATTATTTCCATAGTATCATACTACTTTATATTTATCGTTTATTATCCAGCTCTAATTTGATTAGCATAGTTGGTTAGGAACTACCTTAAAAAAAAAAGTAACCCCGAGTCATCAATAAATACAACCCATAAGCACAAATCCAAACGACTTGAAATTAGCCACTCGCGTTTTTTTACCAAAACGACAAAAAGCAGCTGCGTTCAGGAAGCCAGTCGCGTCGCGATTACCGAAAATCCACAATTCATCCAGAAATGATCCGTTACGTATGTACGAATAGTAACACTGAAACTTTGCAAGCGTTTGTAGTAGATATATCACCATCGAAATTGTAGTACAAGAAAAGAATTATTTTTTAGTTTTCAGTGCATTTTTTATAAAATCGTTAAACATAAATTTTTTTTTATGTAACGTCCTCGTACGAGTTATCGAATAGAGTTTAATTCGCGAGTGAAAGAAACGATGGGCCGAGCGTTGCTAGGAGCGAGGACAAAAGGTGAAATTAGAGGCATGTGTGAAAGCTGGGCCCTAAGCTCGATTTTTATCGCAGGAATCAAAGGCGCTCGTCCCCGACCTATATGTTGCTTGCCTGTAACCTCCTACTCGAGTGGGCTGTAACCCGCTGCAATCCCCCCGTAGCCCTCTGCAACCCCCATTGTCGGAGTTATGCGCTCCGAGAATGCAACGAAAGCACTTTAAGGGGCCCCCGGTGCAGTAGACCGTGTCTCGAGTGCCCGCCACCGTCTGTCTAATTCTTTGAATATTAGCGGGATCGGCCGCCCTCGAGAATTCGTTCTCCCCGATCGCGTCCGCCGCCTCGCGCGCGCTCCCCGAATACCAATCGTTCTGCCCTAAACCACCGCCGCACTTCCACAGCCTTCCTTCCGGTAACTCCTTTCCGAAAATTCCGGGAATATCCATTCTGCTTTACACCTCCGAAGATCTCCAAAGCCATCCTCGCGGGTCCCAAGCTCATCGAAGTGGCCCCAGAAACGGGCGGAACGGAAAAATCGACTCGCCGATTCCATCTTCATCTCCCCGTTTCTCGATGGCACTTCGCCCACGCGAGCCCCGCGTTGCGAGCGACGGTTGTGATTAGCTGGCTCTCTAACAGCTTCCTGGAAGGCAAGCCGCCGCGTGGTAAATCAACAGCGATCGAGGAGGACGATTGGCGAAAGCCGAGCCGCGGAGAGGAGCGGCTTTGAGATCCGGGGGCCCTTGGCGGCGCGACTTTGCGCGTGTGTTTTGTGGCGCGACCGATGCGTAGGGCTCGAGAGACCTTATCTAAAAGCCGCGAAGAGGGCACTAGACGAAGGGGAACCACTCCACCGCCGCCCCCGTTCGTTAATTCCTTTTCCACCGATAATCCACTCGTCGAAGCTGGCGCAGGAGTTTCGGGCGTGCGGCGACTTCGAGAGGTCTACAAACAGGCTGCCTCGGTGCTGCGCCTCTCCTGCCCTTAGCCTTCTTTCCCAGACGAATCCGGCCACGAATCGGACTATGTAGCGTCAACCTGTCACCGGCGTTGTCGTCTTCCGCCATCCTCCTTTACCTTTCTCTTTCACTCGAGTAGCTGAATATTATCGGTTTCACATACTCTCTAGGATGTCTACCCGATCACTCGCGTTTCGACGCTGATTTCTGTCGAAGAATCGTTGAAGCCTTGGCCAGAACCGAGGAGGAAACGCGGGGATTTGGATCGCCGAGGTGGAGCAGCGCGCAGAGCCGCGTTTCCATCGGACAAAGGGAATGGCACGGAGGTCGTATCGATACCTGAATCGCCACGGTGCCGGGAGCCTGCGCCGGCAGAGGTATATACATAATGCGAGAGATACCACGACGGGATGAACCGTGGCAGAAGAGAGAATTGTTATTTCAAGGGAACGGGCCCGCCCGTCAGTCCGTTTGCCCGTCGCTCCCCGCAACCACGCGGTGTGTAAACAGAGAAAGTTGAACGAGATAGGGATGTATTGCTGGTGTGCACTCGCCGGGGCGAGGAGGAAAGAAATTCGAGGCGGATGTCGATTTCCGATGGTACAGACTTTCGCGGCTGGTCATTTGGTCTCTTGGCAACTTGGCTGAAACTCTACTCTACTGGGTCTGAGAACTTTCCTTCTAGGTGACTAATATTTCGGTCTCGGCTTGATCTCTCTCTTAATTACATTTAAATTGTAGCAGTACGTGTCTAATATTCCCAAATTCCTCTATATTAAGGCGGGATAAAGTCGCAACGCTAAAATAGACCGATCTTTGGGAATTTTTTCTGAAGAAATTATGGAGCAAATTATTTTGAATCTTTTTATGGCTTTTTATTTAACATTTGAAGATACGAAAGCAAATTTTTTTATGCTAAAAATATGCATTGTAGTTGTCGGTATCGAAGCATCTTGTTATAGCGTCGAAAGTAGGTACTTTCTTCAAACATGGAGGAGTGATTTTGTGAAAACTATTCAACCAATCAACTTGCTCTTGTACATACAACTAGATAATTCCAAAGTATTCTCGATGAACCTCTAGAATTGCAAGAAATTAATTTGAATATTTCAATGTTACATTAATAGATCAAAAACTTTTCTAAAAAAATCGTACTTTTTCTCCTAAACTCCACAATTTTTCCCATTTTCTACTGTGTTATTGTCTTTGAGGTTCATCGATGACATAATTTCATAAATAATAAGAATACTTTAGGTTTTTTATTCTACATCAGAATTAAAAGCACTAGAACTCACCATTTTGCAAATTATTTTTCGTACGTCCAAATATTAAGTATAAGTCATAAAAAGTTTCAAAATGATTTGCTTCATAATTTCCCCCGAAAAAATCCCCAAGATCGGCCGGTTTTATCGTTTCGTAAAGTGTAATGCCCCTTAAGGGGGTATAGGACTATTGAACGACTAGAATTGACGGTTTCTTGGCGGTTCACAGATTTTTATGTACGCTTTTACAAATAATGTAAAATAACAAAATTGTCAGAATGTTGAAAAGTATTCAAGTTATCTGACGCTATAGATGGTACCGCGTAGCGCGCAGCTGTAATCGGTGTACATAGTCTTTGGTAAACCAGCCATCTAAAGGCAAGATGCTTTGTGGTGAGTAATTTCCACACTAATAGTTATCGTGTAAAATTTTGCTGGGCGAATTTAAACAAACATTGTAAAAGGAAAAAGGGTCTTTAATCACTTATAAAATGTTTACAAACATCCAATGTTGATGCCCAAATTCCACACGATAGAGAAAGGCGAGCGAATGTACAGCGAATGCAGGGTCATTTTGACCCAACTCTGACAAAGTCTATCACGATGTTATATTTCTGTTGGCAATGGTAAAATATAGTATATGATGCCTAAATTGCAGGAACATTATTTGTAAAAATCATACAGGAGATACACCTATTTTATGTACCAAATGTACATAAATAATTTTTTTCATGTATTTCTTTATTAATAAAGTTTAGTTAATGTCAGAAATTTTAATTTCTTAATTCGTTTTATATTCAATTTTTTCGCGAGACTGGTGTACCATAGAAATGTTGCTATGGGTCAAAATGACCCTGCATTCGTCTCACGCGACCATATCTACCATTCGTCTTCCGAGGGTTAAAAACTTAAGTGAAAATATTCATTCGTTCAAGTGTTATGATATACACCGTGTTTGAAAATGTAGTTTCGAGATAAACGGCTTAAAAGCTAAATCCCATACGCCAATACCGCTCTGAGAGGCCATTACTCGACGGTGCACCGAATTACGTTCAGCGCTATAATTTCCGTAATTATTCGAATTTCCTCGCGATACATTGTTGTAAATGTTCACAAAGCATGGCACTTTCAGAATTAATAATAATACAAAAATCGAAATTTCAAGATTGCAATTGTCCTATACCCCCTTAAGGTAGTTCCTGAATAATTTACTACATTCAAGAATTCTTTCAAATTTCGTTCAAAACTAACTTCGAATACAAGAAACCCTTGTACAAACTCTAAAATCGATTTACCACACCGTTATTGAAAAATTGTTAATTAAAATTGATGTATTTTAAGACAGTGGCATATGGCAGAGTCGAGAAAAGGGGGTTATAGTTTCAGTTTTTCTTCTGAAACAGGAAAACTATATTCAAGAAGTGTACCAAAATTGGCACAAAAGTACATCAAAATGTCACGAAATGAATTTTACTAATTTCTGCAAAATTGACCACATAGTTTCTTCGTAAATGGCCATAAAAATAGGTTTACGTTCAATTTTTTTTAGAAACTACGTAGAGCTGTCAACGTCGCACAATCCATATGTTTAGACATTTAAATAGCGAACGACGATTCAAATTCATATGAACATTTTTTCTGACATTTCGGTTATAAAAGACGCTCCAAATGAATACGTATTAAAATTATTTATATTATCATCGAACTTTGCATGATGCTAAAAATTATTACTAATATTTCTATAGTACCATGCTACTTTATATTTATCATTTATTACCCAACTCTAATTTGACTAACATAGTTGGTTAGTAACTACCTTAAATTCCTCAAAATTCTACGACGACAAGTCCCGGACTTCAAACCCTCCGCGTTCGATCACCCATCGATCTCCATGAACGCGTTCCCCCCGAATTAGAATCCCATTGTCATAAGAGTGCTCGAAAGCGGATGCGGGAGGACTGACCTCGCCAAGTCACTGCTTCGTGGTATTCGAGTATCGGCAGCGAGGAGCTGAGAAGCGGAGGCACGTCGCGGACACGACGTGACCCTGTTTACCTTCTCCGTGGGCACGTCGAGGCCCCGCGCAAAAAGGCAGCAGGGCCCGCGGGGGTCCGTCCGAAGTTTACCCAACACCGTGGAAGGGAGGGCTTAGCTTTAACTTCCGATTAACTGGCGGTTAACTGCCGTTCGGCCAGGTAAATGAAACGCCTACCGTGGCCGTTCATGCGGATCCACCAGAACGACCGGTGCTTTTCCTTTACAGCGGGGCGGACGAGCAGACCTGTCGACACGTTGCTTCCGGGCTAATTGACGGGAACCAGCTTTCACGGCTGATTTACGCCCCCGGGGCAATATTGACTCTCCGATTACTGCCGTCGTTGCAAATAAATTAGAAGCTTCGAGGCAAATCGATAAGCATCTAAAGTCCGGAGCTTCGGAGACCGACCTTTCAACTTCGATACACCACCCCTGTAAACGCTTCAATTATTCTCCGCAAAGGTACTTCTGTCCCGCAACCAAAGCAACAGAGCAACTTCCCCAGACCAATCGACGTTTTCAAAATTCGATGGTTTTTCAGACGCCGTTCACCCATCCTCGCGGTCCTTCAGCCCCAAAATTAATTACTACGCCGGGTAGCCGGTAAATCCAAGCTAACTTCAAAAGCAATTCAAATCCCCGTTGATGGCCCCCGCGCCCGTCCTCCGAAATTCATAGAAACCCCCGTCCACCCCTCGATCAGTCAGCGAGGAGAATATTTCGGTTAAACCTTTCGATACCCCGACAAACTCGCCGGTTCTTCAGGGATCGCTCGGCCGAGAGCAATATCCACCTGTGCACGCGCGCGTCGCCCATCCCCCCGGGGCCATTCGTCTCCTCCGGTGACATTAATTAGTGTATCGAACGGCGATAAATTCGCGCGGGGGGGCAGTCGATCAAAGGGCGCGGACACGCGACATCCGGGAGGAGGCATCGAGTACCTGTTCGGCTTATGCTCGACAGTCCTGGAGGCCCGTGGTTGCCTACGTTGCAGGAACGACGGGGGGGGGGGGGGTGGGATCGGTTAGAGTGGACGATTGATCGAGTTAATGGGTAACGTCGTTACCGCGCGTACACCGCGAGGGTTGGAGCGGAAGCCCGCCACCGTAGACCCTCCGCGCAGCCACAGTTCCTCGGGCAATTTCATCCGACGCCAACTTTCCACGGATTATCCGGCGGAAAGCCCTGCGGCTGCCTCCGGCCACCGTCTGTCGGCTTGAAAGAAAGACGCGTGTAATCGACGGGGATTGCCACTCGAGGTGTTCCGGCCGATTTCTAAACGCATCCGCCCTCCTCGGGCTACGCAAACGGGCTTCTCTTGGGGTGATTCAATTGCCGCTGTACACTCGGCTGAAAAACGTGGCTCGGGGCTACTACCGTCGGGGACAAGGTGCGGTGAGAGTTTATAGGGTTGGTTCTAGTTTGCGGATATTTCGTGGACTTTGATGATTCGATTTTAAAACAATGGAACTCGTGGCGACCGTCACTTACATATCTGTTTGGTTGGTGCACAGGGTGGCGTGTAACTTGGCGATTTCAAATTCAAGACATTGTAGCAAGAAATTTCTTCGAGTAAATTAGAAATAAACTGTTTGGAGAATTATTTCTTTGACTTAATATTAAAAAGAGAACGCAATAAGTACTTAGTAGTAGTTATTGAGGGAATAAGTTTTTATTTTCATTTTTGTGGAAAAGAATAAATATAATAAAGAATAATATATTAATATTGCATTATTATAGATTAATGTTAATATTAATATTTCTATTTTTATTTATCAATCGCTCATTTGTTATCATATTTGTGATGCACAATTTTTATAACTCAAAAACCATAAAAAATGGAGCTACAAAGCCCTCCTGCTGCAAGTTTCTCAATTTTATTTCTCGTACATTACATACTTGCCGCGTGCAAAAATATTCCAAAGAAAAGTTACACGGTATCAAGGGGACAAATAAGGCCGCCCTTCATTCCTCTAGCTCTCCTTTGGGACTTTATTTCGGGGGGGGGGGGGGGAGGGTTGTGGTAGGTCACTGACGGGGTTTCAGGGTGCCAACTTCTTAAGAGTTGCTTCTGAGACACTCTTCAGTGGCCAGTGCAATGTTTTGATACGCAAGGGGAGGCTTTGTTAGTAAAGGCTTCTGGTAACAGTGTCCTCTGCTTGAGTACGTGTGAAAAGTTTGGTTACTTAAGCTGCTGAAGACTTCTTTAACTGCATGTTAAGTAGAAGCGAAGAAGGATTTAGATAAGAATTCCTCGTGAAAACCTTTGAGGGGGGGAAAGCTTCTATTTGCGCGGCGAGCAAAAGTGCCCGCAGAAAAGTCGCCGGAAAAGGGATTACATTTGCGAGTATGTAGCCGCCTCGCTCGCAGATGTTGTCGGTGGCAAAGCGACGGGGAGCCGCGACGATGAGCCTGCGAATACCCGGGGATCAGCCGACGTCAAATTATGATTAGGGCTGTTAATTGTCCCGTGTTGACCCTGCTGAGTGGTGGCCCGTGGGCAAACACGATTCCCGCCCTCCCTTTTGTTGTTTTAACTCAATACCGTCGGACGGGGATGACTTACCGATTACCAGTCCCCGGGATGTCTGGAAACCTTGGGGTCTTCGGCCCCGGCAAATAGAAATGACTTTCCAGTTTCTCATTCTAACGAGCCGGCGAGCCAATTTCAACGCCAGCTCTCTTTTCCCAACAACGAGCCAACGATGCTCCCTTTCGATTTGTTAGTTACGCGGGTTGTCGAGTTATTAAACAACGCGAGGAAAGTTTATCAGAAGAAATGCGAAGACTGTACAGACCCGCGGACCCTCTTGCTCGTTTCATCGCACTTCTCGTCTAATTTTTTCGTCGTTTCACCGTCGGACGGGGGATGATCCAATAGGGGCCACCCCGTGGATGTTTGCGGTTGAAATGTATGCACCCTCGCGAGGCCGTCTCGAAAGTGCAACGGGGATCACACAGAACGCCTCCTACGCGTTCTACAGGGCGAGGCATAAAAAGAAATTGGTGGCGTATTACGCGACTGCCGGGCCCGGGGCTGGCTCGAGTGTATTTACAATACACTCGTGGGCTGCCTCTTCGTCGCGATAATTGACGCAAACATCGTGGAAAACTCATGAGACACGCTCCTTGTATCGCTTTTTTATTTAGGGGAAGTCCTTTTCCCGCGATATCATTGCGATCCGAGGGAAATGTTCGATTAAAAATTTGGGAAATAACGAAACCGAGGAAATGAGAGGTTTAATCTTCGATAGAGTGAAGTTCCTAAGCGCCGGTAGCTTCAGAGCTTTGAAGTCTGAATTTTACAAATCTAATTATCCAGAAATCGATGATGACTTTAGTGGGTTAGACTGGTGATTGCCTCGCAGCTCGCAGGTGGACGTCTTGAGCACCTGTGAGCTGCGACGGATGGCACAAAGAACACCCGCGGAGGGGCGGCTCGATGACTTTTGCGGTGACCTGTAGGGAACGGTGGCCTATGGCGCGCGAAGACGAGGGAAAAAAGGAGAGGAATGCAATTACGACGGCCACACACTGCCGTGCACGGTGGAGCACGTAGGAGAGGCCGCAAAAGCCGACGACATATTCATGCGTGCGTTATTATACGAGGGAGCCGGTGAGTGCACTCGAGAGATACGCGCACGCGTTCCACGACGTCCAATTAACCGCACGCATTTCGACACCCGAGGAATTTCACGCGGCACCCGCGAATCCTCCAGGACGTTCCTCGGGGAAGCTGATCATGGTAGGATCGTTGCTTGGCGGAGGACGTGGCTTCCGGTGAGGCAAGATCGATGGAGGGAACGATGGAAAAAAATAGAACCTTACCAGAAAATTCTAATTCACCCTCAAATTCAAGAATAAGCGAATCGTGATTTTAAGCCACGATGGCAATTTCCACCTAAGATATCCTAAACCAGTATCTCCGCTCTAAGAACCTCCCCTTTACTCTCACAACCCCCGTCGCATCGGCGCAAGCAAGCCCACCATGCCAGCAATCAGAAAACCAAGGAGAACACCAAATAGCTCATACTTCCTCGCATTTATTCGCCGATTGCTATTTCCCAACCACCTCCCCCCGAACCTAACCCAGCATAAGGGATGGAGGGAGGTATAAAAAAGAGGCTGCAGACTTCGCCGGGGTGGTTTGAACGGGCAAACTTCACTGGTGACACTTTTTCCACGCGCGTCCCCCCCCGTCGATCTTTCGGCCGATCCCTGGTGTCTCACCCTCCTCCCCCTTCGACACATCATCCCCCTGCCCCATCGTGTCTCTTTGGCACGGGACACACAGATGCGTCCCTCCATTTTGCGCTCGCATTGTTACTCCAAGTGCAGTGCTCTCCCCATTGTTACAATGGCTGGCCACTCCTGGCATTGTTGTCGGTATTGTTATTATTATCGCTACTGTTACCGGTTGCGGCCGACCGGCGAATGGAGAAGAGTAGAGCCAGCTGCTTCGTCGAGTGTCGCATTAGAGGCAAATTACACTCCCTCTGGTCCGCCTCCTCCCTCTGTCTCTCTCTCTCGCTCTCTCTCTCTCTCTCTCGCTTTCTGTTTCCACACTCTCTGTTGCCTGCCGGGGCACCCTCGTCTCCCGCACCCCTTTCTACCCCCTTCCCCCCCGTGAAAATTTCAAATGGTCGATTGGTATCGGTATCGAAGATGGCCATCGAACATCGTCCACCACCCCTCTGCAGGTATTCGCTATGTAGAAGGATGTCCTCCTTCCGTGGAGCTTCCAGGCTTTCGGCGCTAAGAGCGACTGGTCGCGCGGATGGATCTCTGTGCAGGGTGGCTTGGTAGATGACTCTGGGGGGTGTTCATATACAGTAGAGTACAGAGTGTCTCCTATGTAGCAACAGATGCATTCTTCTGTTACAAACGTAGCGCCTACGTACTTTCCTCTGTTCGATCAAAAGTATATATTTCTGACCACAACGATTTAGTTTGGAGACGGAAATGATATGGGATCCACGAATACTTAAACGAACTTGGCAGTCTTCTTGATCTCTATGTAAATAAATGAAGATTACATTAGGAAAACCTGGAAATTCAGAAAATTAAGCAACTTTGCGCGCAAATAGAGTAGTTCATCCGTAACACAAAACTATTTTTTGTTGGTGCTATAGTGCGGTTTTAGCGGGTGAAAGCACCCCTTGAAGATATGCAGAGTTTTCTTTAGTGTTGAATATTTGGAGAACGGTGAGAGGTATCGGAAAGAAGTTTAAACAAAAGTTGCAGCTTTTTTATAATTACAAAACTATGTAAAGATAATTCTCGACAAATCCATACTTTCCAAGTCCTCCCTACCAACCCTTATTTCGTTATTTTATCACTATTTAGTAAACGTAAAATACTGTTTTTAGTAAACTCGTGGTTAATGACTTTTTAAATTATCTACTCCTCGTTCTTTTTGCGCGCGATTGTTAGGGCGCGGGTAGCCAGACAGAGGCCATATCGCAAATATTGCCCGGCGTTACACGGAGCCCGCGGAAAATCCGTTTACTTTCGAATAGCCTGCGTAAACAATCTACGCTGTGCCTGTGGATCGAGGGGAGGGGGTGTAATATTAGGTGGTTCTATATGCACGCTGAAAGGGGTGGAGGATCTGGCCGTGGAGTAAAGCTCGCTACAAATTTGCTCGTCGAAAGGAGGAGCCTTTAATACTGTTTGCGGAAGACTCGTGCGTTTAAGGGATTTCGTCCTCTCGTTGTGTAAATTGTCTTTCCACGCGCGTTACACAAGTCGATCGCCACGGTATATTTAACGTTCGAGTTTCATCGTCGTCTTGGCAACATCCCTGCTGATAAAACACCTCCGGATAACGATAGCTGAGTGGCGTCGCAAAACTTACATGAACTTCGTCGACCAACGTGCCGATACTGTGAGTGGCGCAAGGTTTCGAAAAATACCTCTGTGAATCCGGAAACTTTCATATAAAGCGAATTCAAAGCACAGGTTCTTTTCAAACTAAACATTCGAGGACCCTCGAGCGATGCATTTGATGCTTTTCGAAAAATATCGATGTGGAAAACTCAGTAGAAGGTGCAATACAATTTGAGCAGAATACTGTGTACTCGAACAATCATTCAACCGTCGGTAGCTAAAAAGCAGGGGTTGAAAATGGTTTTGATATCGGTGTCGGTTGTTGAAACAGTTATGCGAACCGAAACCAACTGTTTCGAGAACCGAAACCGGTATCGGAACCGAAATAATCTTGAAAAAGTTACGAGTGAAAGAGGTTCCGCCTTATATCGGTTTCGGTTGCGATTCTACAGTGTTCTATAACGCATATACCGATATCGGTTATACAGTAGAGTCTACTATGTAAGGGAGACCGGGCAAAGTGAACCTCGGGATAAAATGAGCTTTCTGAATTTATTCTTTAACAATAGAATATATTCACAAATTTTGGTGATGTAGTAAACGTGTATAATACCACAATGATAATTATGAACATTCAAATATCGAAAAATAGAAATTTATTTAAAAAATTAAAAATGAAGTTTTAGAGACTTCCAATTGGTTTTCTGTTTAATTTAGCTTTAAATGTGTTTTTTCAACTTCAATTTATTTCTGCATGTTTATATCAAGCTTGTAAACATACATGTACACGCGTTTGAGAAAACATAAATATTAACATTATTAAATAATTAATTTTCCACTGAGTATACATTCGGGGTAGTGACCGGGGTAAACTGAGCTGCAAATGGCTGCTAAGAACCAATGCGCAAAAGATGTGCTCAATATCCTAAGCTGTCAACTGGCTAGAAAACCACGCGGCGTGAAGGATCAGAATCTAACCTCAAAAAAATGAAAAATCTGCCACAGTTTTTGACAAGCATGGTGCAAAAAAACAGACGTTGCCGTGCTACACACGCCATTCCAGCGCAAGGGGTTAATATTTACCTATATTCTTAATTACAGTACTTATTTGTTGCACCTCACTTTACCCCATAAATGGGGTAAAGTGGTCAGTTTTGGCATTTTCTTTTCAAATTGAATTTTAATATACTTTAAGTTTATTTTAACTATTGTTATTCGTCATTTATCAATAGTAACGTTCAAATTACATTATAAATCTATTTCCACACATTTTTATTGAAAGGGAAAATTTTTATTCGACTTCGAACTTTTTTCGTCTCACTTTGCCCCGGGCTCCCCTAGACGCTTCAACCCCCGCTAAAAACCATCGCGCTTCTCACTAAAAATATAGAACCCTTGGAAACTCTTGGAAAACTTGGAAAATTTTCCCAGTTGCATAGCCGATGGTACGACCGCGAAGGCATATTCGTCGCGACGAAAAACGTTTGACGGCTCGAAAAGGCGAGTCAGAAGGATCGGTTGGACAATCCGGCTGGCTGGAACAATACGTCGATCGTTATTGTTCGGCAGGAACAATGGAATCTCGCTTGTTGTTTCTTCTGTGGTGCGCGCAGGCCTCCACGAGCCTCCGCACTTCGGTGATTTTCATTAATCGCGATCTCTCGTTTCAGCCCCAGCTTCGGCTTTCTATTAATTATTTAACATTTTTTTTTTTGATCAGGCTCGCCGCGCGTTTGCACTTTAATTAATGTCTCCCTTCTTTTTTCCTCCACCTCCGCTTGCGCGGAGCTCGTCTAAATTCCCCTTGATTATTTCTTCGTTTTTTTTCCCCCGCCCGTGTTTCCCGCCGCGCTTCTCCTTCCTTCTAATTAACTTCTCTCTCTCTTTCGCGGTTTTTAACGAGCTTTAAAGCTCGTTGTAACTCGACGCGGGCATAATTTGCAGCGGAGAGGCCCCGCCGGCGGGCTCCGCCGGCGATTAAATTGTTGCGATCAATTTCGAGCTTCGAATCGCTCGTTTAAATCCGTCCACGTGGCGGCCGATTAATTACAGACGACGACACGATGGCTTTCCTCTCGCGGCGCGCGGTCCTTTCGTTCCTCCTTTCTCCGGGGCCGGTTGCGCCCACCATTTTCGCCTCTCTCTCCCCTATTTAAACTTCGAACTTCGCGCCGAGCAGCTGAACTCGAATGGAATCTCACTTTCACGCATCCGTTGCGAGTCATTCGTCATTTCGAAATAGCTCGCGAGCTCTCCTCGCATCCCGAAATAATTTAAACGCGAAAGACTCAGGCTGGATAGACCCTCGTGGAAGATTTTTAAACGGAGGACGCCCCACGTCCCAGAAATATACATCCCCCGGAGAAGAGTAGGGCGGAAGGAAGATGGGGACGCTGGAAGGAAACGCGTCGACTCGGAACGCGATTCCCGCGATTCAGCTGCGAGGGATAATCGTGATAATGGGTTTGCCTACCACCGAATCCACCCTCGGAGCCCCGAGGAATACTATGGGAGGTCAATTCCGTGCAAACACGCGCTTCCACTGAAAAATCATCGACGCCGTCGGGGAGGCCGGATCTCGTTGCGAACCTTTGATACAACCTTCGCGAGTTTCCCAAAGTACAACCCCTGAGGAAAGTCTCTTTACCCTGATCCCCGCGAAGAATGATACGCTTTTAAAGCACCGGACGTTGGCACCAAGTTACTGCTCGCGGGCGCAGATACCAGCGTCGCCGTTGCACCAGTCGCGTCATCCGTCGTTGATCTCGGGCAGAAGGAAAATCGCTGCTCGTCGATCCTCGAGAGGCCTCGTTACCCCGGAACGGGGTCGATTTTGCAGCGACGTACCCCGGAAACGGTCGACACGGCACTTCGGCCCCGTCGATCGGGCAAACGATAGGCGGAAAATTCCTCTTTTTTTTTCCCCCACTCTCCCCCTTTTTTTTTCTTTTTGCTCCTTCTTTCGAAGTCTCTCGATCCTTTGCAAGCCCTCGAAAGCGTGCTCGCGTCGAACTCGAGGCTCGAGGGCCTCGAGGAGCCCGACCGCCCCCTCAGATCGGCGTGCATCTTCATCGTTCGTTACGTCGTTCGGCTCGTTAATTCGGTATCGATTCTCGATCACGGCGAAACCCCCGCTCCCGAGACATCTTCCTCGAGGACCGTCGAATTCGCAACAGCCTTTTCCACCCGCCATGAAAATCCTCCCGTTTAATGGAACCCGCCCTCCTCGCCTCTGCATCGTGACCTCGGCGCATTTCACCAATCCTCGTAAATGCAGCCCTCGCGGTTCGTTTATTGAAAATTATGTCTGTTTCGAGAGGTAGTCGGGGGGTTGATTCGTGTATAAATTGATCGAGCGCAGTGGCTTCCTGGGAGCGAGTCTGCCTCTGAATGAGCTATAAGAGGAAATTCTCGTTTGTTTGTGCATGGAGATGAATATCTCCTGAATAACTCTAATTCTGGAGTTATCGTACTGAAAATTCAGGAATCTATAGAAACCACGTCCAGAAAGTTTGTACAAACTCCATATACCAGCAGGACCGTCGCGAGGAGGGTTTAGAACGTCCCCTGGAACCACGCGCTTTAAACGGTCAGTCCACTGTGAAGTCGTGCAGGTACATATTCTCAAGAATGTACTGTTAAATTGTCATGGAAAAATTCCGATTATTTTAGCTTCTACAGAGGCATTTTGTAGGGAGCGCAGATGCTCTGATGATAAAATCTGAAAATCTGTCGAACGGATTGCTTTATAAATTTTACTGGTTATTCTGTACACCTATGACTCTCGCAGGGACTACAACCAAGTATTTTCATTGAGTCTAACCTACTTTGAAAATCGAAAATAGCAAAGGAATAAAATCGAAAATCCTTTTTCTTCCATTTTGCCCGCTATTTTGCTAATTTGAAAGACAAATATAGTCCGAGCAATAGCGACAGTCATACTGATCAAGAATCTGTTCGGATTTTTGGGGTTCAGATAAGTCTAACAGCTGAAATCGTCTTCACGAGCGAGACATGAATTTATAAGATGTCATCAAGACCGCTTTCAAAAGCATTTTAATAGCAACACTTTTATTACTTTTATATTTTTCATTTACTGTAAAAATTTCGTTCAATGAATAGAAAAAAGTTTTATTCCATTGGTACCTACTATAATTATTTTCCTCGCAATAAATTTCTGAAAATCGCTAAATTTATCGGCGCACTAACCGGAATGGCCTTTTAAAAGGCGCCGTGCTTCACGGAAACATCATCGTAAACTTGGCTCTATACACAGATATTAATTATTATAAATTATCTTTAAAAGCTTGCCGTAAATTTTGGTCTATGCACAGCTATCCCAAAAAGCTCGTCGTAAATTTTGCGGGGCCCTGTGCATAGATACTTATTATTATAAAATTCAGAAGTACAATACAATGAGTTTTTTTAGCCCCCGCAGAATTTTGGTACCCGGTCTACCAGCAGAAGAATATCTATCGAAAAACCTCTAAACCACTCTTCATCCTCGGAAGAGCTTAGCTCTAGCCACGCGAAGGTTCGAAGCTATATTCAGCCATTGTAGAAACATCCCCCCGAATCCGTCACGTCGGATCGACGATAGAATCACGACGGAAGAGTGCTCGCGAGCATCGGTAATTACCAATCGCACCCAAGTAGCGGGAGTTTGCTCCACAAACGTGACGACGGCTCTCATCCCCCTGTCCTTCGGTCACGCTCCACTTCCCCCGACCTCTCCTCCCGGGATATATCGGTTTCCGGGCGGCGCGAGGGCACGTAAGATTCGCAGGGCTCTCGCATAATGATTCGTTAGCCTCCCCGTGCAGCCATCGTGGGCTACCTACAGAGCACGACTTCGTACGTAGACTTCGAGTGGCCGTAAGTGGATGGTACCGCAGGGTGGCGGGGCGCGCGCACGCACACGAGCGCCCGCGTCGTCACTGGGAGCTCGTTTGGTCCCCATTTGTCCCCAGAAGTTCAAGTGTCCGCGATCTACAGGGTGGCTCATGGCGACCGTCGCGAGAGTCTGGCGAGGTTGCTTCGAACGAAAAGTGGGTAGCTATCGCGTGGGATGGGATATTTGGGGATGCTACCATTCCAGCTTCAATTAACTAAGTAAGTAATATAAAGAATTAATAAAGTTCACTAAGGTAAATGTCCCCATTAGCGACCGCTTAAGAGTGTGACTGGTTCGAAATAGTAATATACGACAATGTTTGAGTAAAGTATGGATCATTGTATTTTTTGAAGTATCTAGTTTCTTAATCAAATTAGTTTTAGAGTGATATTTGACTATATACACAAAAATTATGGTGAAAATTATATTGGACCTGATGTCCCCTTTATTGGCCAACTTGTACCATTTTCGATTTTCTGCTACAATAATGAAAGAAAATGAATATTTTCTTTTTATTTTATAATTCTGTATATATTTCTAGTTAATTTGAGTAAGTTACTGCATGGATCCATGTATTTTTATTGTAAAATTTGCGAGTTTAATGATATCTGTGGTATAACCTCACGTTATTAGACTCTGTCAACTTTCGTGTCAATGACCAACTCCTAATTTACATGTGAATTTACTTAAAGATGTAACAATAAATTACATAGGCTTTAATTATAATTTCTGAACTTTCTGCTTGATATTTCGCTTTCTGTATTGCAATAAACAATAATAAATGAATAATTGGTCACTAATAGGGACGCGGTCGCTAATGGGGACATTTACCTTATTTCCAACCCGCTGATGCCAAGCAAAAAAAAAAAAGATCCACGGCGGCTGTTCTCTTCAAATATTCACAACTGTTAGAAACCACCCTCCGCGATATTCCATCAGATCTTTTTCACACTCATGTTGGAACATCCTGCACGAAGCGTCCACGTGTGCGTGTAGAATATAGAAGAACGATCGACTCCGGGTTGGCCCCTCTCTCTTTCTCTCCCTTTCTCTGTTCTTCCCACCCAGAGCTTCTCCTTCCGCGTCCCGCTTCCGCGACTGGCCTCCATGGCCGTCACTCACGGCTCGAGCGAGACCCGAGTGCTATCGAGGCTGAAACTCGTTATCGAAACTTATGCGCGGGGCGGGCCACGCGAAAATCCGCGGCTGATTGCAATCAGCCCTCTTCGCGGACTTCCGAACGGCCAAAGTCGCGGGGGGAGCCTAGACGACTTCCGGTTTAGGGTGCCCCGCGTCCTCTCCGCTTTCAACTGGTACCGTTTAAACGTCTCTCTCTCTCTCTCTCTCTCTCTCCCTCTACCCTTTTCGTCGCCCCGTTGAGGCACTTGGATCCCCGAGATTGAGGATCCTCGGCGGATCCACGGTGGACTGAAAGGATTCTTGCTTTCGAGGATCGTATATACCACTAAATACGCTCGAGGGTTCCACCTCCCATGAAGATGGTAACACTGTGGCGTGAGCTTTCTATTATTAACATGTAGGTAACATGTGAATTTAGATAATTATTAACATTAAAACATTTATTGATGAAGTGGGGCTAAAAGTCCGGCGGGTTAAATGTCCCGAATGCAAAATCTCGATTCGTAAACAATCGATTGAATATTGCAGCGTAACTGTGTGGATGGCGAGGGTAATAGGAAGGACCGCAGAGACGCCAGTCGTTTTTGGGCTTTTGTGCGTTTCATACGACGCCTTTGTCATTATATACCTATATCAAGAAGTGAAAAAAGTGCGCCTTTTTCGTTGTGTTATTCGAAGTAAAGCACAGTTTAACAGCGTATAAGGTGCATACGTTTGAGATTTGATGTGCTTTTAATAATGTGTTAACGACATTGTTTATTTCTGAATGATAATATTTTCGAACCTATATATCGGCGAAATTATAGAAGTACCATTGGGGCAAAAGTCCCTTACTTATGTTTTTATTTTTGTTAAAGAAGTCATGTTAAAATACTAAAAAGAGTGGTTGCCTTTGTTGAAGCAAGCAATTAGTACAGTCACAACTTATCTATTTTTCTTCCTGTTTTTTTTTTATATTAAAATAATTTGAGTTTAAGAAATAGTTGTGACAAATCGCTGAAAAGAGAGGGATATCTTTATGTTGAGCCAAGATTATTGTGCAATTTTTTGTTCAAGCTGAATCTGTAACCTGTACTTTCATTCTTTGGTTTAGAAAAAGGTTACCGTAATATTTCCTTTCAATATTGTATAGGTACCAAAAAATTGGTTTAATAAATATTTGTCGATTTCACAAGGGTTTTTTTACTTATTTTGTTTTATGTTACACGAAACGCTGGTTATAAGATACTAGGGAGTTTTTATCCCAAGCAACGGACTGATACACATTTGAATTGACACACATTTTGTGATATCGCTCAACAAAAAATGACACTATTAACCAACAACTTTGTAAAATTAAAGCATAACAGTTGTAGTTTATACAAAATAACACCGTACCGTAAACTGGGGGAACATTGGCATGTGTTTGGAACATTTTGCTATATAATATAAAAATTAACATTTTTACATTTGCTTTAAGTATTCTATCATAACATTGCATCTTTTGTGAATGCACAAGTGTCAAATTGCATAAAAATGTTGTCCTTATCCTTCTTTAATACATGCTAAATACCACATCATATATAAATAGCACTAAAAAGTTGAAGTTTTACCACATCTGAACTTACATTAACACTTAAATTTGTTTCTTTTTATGTTCAATGCGCTCTATTTTATATTTTTATTTTTTTAATTAACATTTTTAAGTATCCTGTTATAACATTGCATCGTTTGTGATTGTAACTACAAGCGCGAAAATGCATAAAATTCCATAATATTTCCTTTCCCTTTTTAATAGTTGTTAAGTAGATGCCAATGTTACCCCATGCTGCAAATGTTCCCCCAGCAGATTGTTATTACTAAATTATACATAGCTCTATGTGAAAAACCGTGACTCTCAGCCCCACTTAAATACCACGATAAAAGGCAACTTTTGCCAACTACTACAAACCATAAGTAATAAAGAAAGAAATTCTGCCCCCATATTTCGTTCCAACAGAGCCACCAGTCGTACACGCGGCACGGAACTTATTGACGCTAAGAGCATACAGCATTCCATTAAATAGTTATCTACTCTTTCTTTCTTAAGGGTCAAAGAATCTTGAACTTAGCACCCTACGTCCCAGATTCTCGAGGGCTGCACTCCCCCGCCGGAATTGAACTTCGAAACAGGTGCTCCAAAAGCTACAACTCGATAGTTATCAACTTCTGAAGCTGGAAAACGTGGCGGCGGATGGACGCTAGTTGCCTGGAGCAATTCCAAGCGTGACGAGCCATCGTTTCACGCGACTCCTCGCGTCCGTCGTTAGCAATAGAAAGTCCATGCGAATGTGCAATGCAGATGCATCATCGCGGCAGATCGGAATCGTGCATCTGGATGCGCGCCGAGCGGATTGAACGGAGAGACGCGCCGCAGACGAAACGGCAGACTGAACGACGAGGGGACCGGCGACCAGGATGCAACCAATGAACTGCGCAACAATTATTTATTGTTTGCCAGACTGCCGTATCGAGCCGGCCAGACCTGTCTGCCCAATGAAGAGATCGCTCGTTAAAATCTGATTCTGGACCCGGCCGTTTTAAATGGCCACCGTGGTCCTGGCTCGAATCGAGCAAACGAACGTCGTTCCAGAACAATCCAGCTGATTAAACGCATCGAGTATCGACGTGGCGGGTGCTAAGCTTTAAAAAAAATGGAAGTTGGTGAAATTTGAACTCGCGAATAGAATTTTGGTCCTGGGTTATCGTGACCAGTAGCCGGGAGGTGTAAAGAGGCTTACAACTACGGCTTTCGGGTTCCCAAGTCCCCCAGTGTTTGATCGAAGGTGGAGGAAGACGTTAATTTCTCAATATCAGGAGCACTTTGGACATTTCTTTCGTGGCCCCCGAGGCGATTTGCTTGTACGAAACGCGGCCACGTCCTTCGCGGTTAATCGGCGCCGATCGACCGTACCTCGGCGAGAATATTTTCGGGTTCTTAAGACAATATTTGCGTGTCGCTCGGCTGGGATGGCTGGCGATCCGAGGCCTCCGTTTCTACCTGGTCGAATTCCATCTGCCGTGTCTCGAGCAAACAGCAGGCCTCGAGGACTATTATCGACGCACTGGGCATCGATCTTTCACGATTTGCTTAACACTCTCCGGGGCTAGATCCTTACGCGAGCGTGTCAAATTGCGCGGCTACCTAAAACCGGCGACATTTACATATCCCGAGGGGGGAGATGTTGGATCGTCGCAGGAGCTGAAGGCAGGATTCTCGGTGAATCTTTTTCGAATCAAAGATTCGTGGTAATCGAGCGGCTGTTCCATAGCAACCGGCTCGACATTTCTGGCTATATAACAACTCCGAAGCAACCAACGCCCCTGAGGTCGATCGATCCGATTGGCCGAGAGACGTAGATACACCCACGCGTACACACACCACCTGCTCCCTGCAATTAATCTCCTCTCAGCAATTAATCCTCGTCATGCACGTCGACGTGTGTACGGTGCTCGAGTGTGCACGCCCGTCTGTACCTACACCATCTCGAGCACCGTGTAACCCTGGAGGCAGCAGGTGGACCGATCCTGGATGATCGAAGGGAAATCGACGAGGATTACAACGTTGCTACAGTCTAATTAGTCGGGTTCGAACGTCGATGCCGATCCCACGCGGCGGTCACGATTATAGGGAGCGCGTAGGGGTAGAAACGAGCGAGCTCTCCAATGTCCGCGCGTTTATTCGAAATGCGAGAGTAGAAGTTTGCAGAGCAGAGGACGAAGCGTAGTTAAAATCAGAAGCTAGCATTTTCCTCTTGCTTCCCCACTCCGGCTTGGAATCGATAGTAGAATGGAACTCTGACGAGCTACTGGTGGGTAGTAAAATCACGCCACCCCTCATAGCGTCACCGTCCCATCCCCAGATCTCCCAACACTCCGCAGCAAAAATTCAATCGTCTTTTAAATCTGCCCACATTGGAAAGAACCGAAGTGTACCCACTGCCCTCGATATTCTGCGTGTGATCCCCACCAGGTCCCGCTTCCCACTTTCTCCCCCCTCCTCGAACCCCCCGATAAATGATCGCCACGATCAGTTGGAGCGGCTTGAAAGAAGCCGCAGTGGGACTGCTCGCGGTGGGACGTCTCGGCGTTACGTGCCGACGGCGGGAGATAGTGGGGCAAGCGTGTGTTGCACGTACCTGAGTGGGCGTGAGGTGTATCAGGGCGGCCAGGTTCTCCCGCTCGGGCGCGCTCAGGTATCTCTGCTGCTTGAACCGCCTCTCGAGCTCGTGAACCTGCTGCTGGGTGAACAGGACGCGACGCTTCCGTCTCTGCGGTAGGTGGGGGAACTGCATCGCGCCGACGCCCATGCCGACGCCGACGCCGACGCCGACGCCTACGCCCATTCCCATGCCCGACGACTTGGTCACGTCGCCCATGGACTGGCCCACCGAGCAGCCGGCCATGTTGGTCCCGGCGCCCGCCGCCGCGGCGCCCATCAGCCGCGTGACTGCAAAACATATTGGAGAAATTCGGAATAACATCGTCGCATTTTGTCCGACGTCTCTTTCCTACAAGCAAATGTGTACCGAGCAGTGGCGAGCTTTGTGTTCGTGGGACAGCTAACTGTCCAGAAAATTAACTGTTTTGTTCCAATGCAGAGTGGACATTTGAACTTCATAATCATTTGTCATTCGACAGTTCTGTAGTCCCGGTTGCCCCCAACAAATCCTTACTAATATATAAAAGTGAATCGTTGTCTGTTTGCTTGTCCTTCTTTCACGCCAAAGCGGCTGAATTTCAATGAAATTTTGGAAATACATTACATACGTCCTAGATTAGATTAGGGTAAACTGTACTAATGCTGGCACTGCACTAATCATTGGCACTCCTGATTAAAAAGTCAAATATTAAGAAGCACAAGCTTAGAAACTACTTTTTTACAATTTCTTATTTTTCTTTCACAACAACACTGCAAAGTCCAGTAGTTGAACTACACATTTTACATCTGGCAACACCACAATGTGGGACAAAGTGCTGAGTTTTAGATGTTTTCTAATAACTAACTGTTGTAGGTATTTAATAATTAATGAAATAGTCTGTTTAAATACTTTACACTTTGTTTGTAACTACATATGTTTTCCTATACAACTTCACATTGTAGGGTGCCAATGATTGTACTTTTATACCAATTTTTGTTTTTCATTGCATATTTTTAAAATAATCGACTTAACAGGTACTCGAGATATTTTATTGTAATAAGAAACCCATAAACATTTATAAAAACTGAAAATTAAGACCATACCAAAGCTTCAGAAAAAAATATACACATTCCAATTGGGATTTCGGCTTAGGGTGCCAATCATTGTACAGTTTACCCTATAGGCTATTTATATTTTTTAGGCGTTTTTATTTTGGAAACATAAATAATTCCTAGCTAGTATGCTATAAATCGCAAAATCGCGAAAACTGGACATTCCTCGTTTTTCACCCTTCGTGTTGGTTCGCGTTTACAACCTCGCTTCTAGTTAATCCGCGCAGAATAGGTGTTCCGCTGGTTCTAGCTTTCTCGAACAGAAGAAGTGCCACTGCTCGGTATACGAATAAGTGTCTCTCGAAAAATGGCTCTCTGATCTCTATTAGTGGGCGATGTTTCGGTGAAAGTTAGGTTTAATCTGCGTTTCCACGTGTCTTTGCGATAATCAAGCGTAGAATTGAAGTAGAGAAGCATTCGCTTGGAATCGCACCCCTTCGTCTCCCATAAGAACAGCTTCGTCATCGATACCCCTGTGCCTTCCTCTCCTCCGTACAACAAACACCTCATTGTCATCGTCATTACGAAAGCTTCAACCACCGCCACGGAAAGCAACCACCTCTCCACGAAGCGTCAGCCACCAGGCTCTCCACTCTCCCAATCAGCATGTCCGCGTCTCCGACGGATGAGCATCCGCTTATTCCAGCCACCGTGCGGGACCGCTCCTCGCGTGCACGCCGCGGCTACATTCTTCGCCGTGGAATATTTCGAATAATTCACCGCGAGGAATCCGTGGAGGGGGGGGGGGGGGATAAGGGCAGGGCAGAAGCGAACCGCGAGGAAAAGTGGAATGGTGACGCGATCCTGAGGAGGGCGGACAGTGACCAGGCGAAAGGGAGAGAGGAAGAAGCGGTCGAGCCTCTGAATTCGAGCTACTGAAACCCCGACGAGCAGTCCATCCCTTGTCAGCTGGCGAAGGGCTGTCAAGAACGGCCACGTCGGGCCTGGACAAAAGGAGCGATTTAGCCGCGCCAAGTGCTACGTCATCGAGCACGGGAGGTCCGGCGATGAAGTCCCGAATTATTATTATGCCTGTGAGAACGTACTTTGGCCTGTCAGCCTGGCCCCGCGGGGCGAGAAAGACACACCACTCGAGACCCCCGGGGCCAAACACTGGCGAATTCGTCTGCGCGAGCAAAGTCCGTGAGGATCCTTCCGTCTTTCCCGAATTCAGTGAACGGAATTCTTAGGCTCGAGTTGCGATTCCAATTCGGATCGATTCCAACTTCGATCGCCCCCAGTTCGTATGAGTAGAATTGAAAATGGGTAGAGTTGTGGGAGTGGTGGAACTTGAAGTTGATCAGAAGCGAAACTTCCTGACAGGGAAGAAGAACACCTTGAAGCAACCCAGTGAAATTAAACCGAATTCATCGCACGCGTAGGTCCAACGATCAACCGCGGTATCCTTCGACTCGGTGGAACGTCTCCGCTTGCCCAGGACAATGGAAGCTGCCCGAGACTGACGGACGCAACGCGTCGGAACTTACACGAGCACGGGGGTGGATCCAGGGACCCAGCATCCACTGCTGGAACCTCATTAAAGAAATTGACGTTTCCTACCATCCACCTGGCCACCGGCGTCGAATCTCCCATTAGGAAGAACCCCGAAGAATCCTCGAGCCCATCGCCGCGCCTATCGACCCGATAATTATGCGGTATCACGAGTGATAGACAAACTTTTGTGCCCTATTCTTCTCCCATCGGCTTCGAGAGGGTCAAGCGGAACTGTCCTTTTATTCTCGGCCCGTAAAACCGAGCAAAGCGAGCAAAACCACCGTCGGAGGTGAACACACTCCCGTCTTTCGCTGAACCATCGTGCCCCGTCCTCCGCTATCCAACAGCTTCCCTTTCGATACCCCATTTTTCGCCCGCCTCGCGAATCCTCCCAGAGCCGGGCCAGCTGAGAAATTGAATTTAGGGGAACGTGCTAGGCCAGCGTTGAATACGCTTCGAGTGAAGCCGCGACGGCGAGGGTTCGGGCTTATTTGTTTAACTAAAATCTCCCGTGGTGTCCGGTAGCCACGCATTTTCGTAGCCCTGGGGGGATCGATACGCGGACGACGGTGACCAGGAGTGGCGCGTGCGGCGGACAGAAATTCAAGGAGACGAACGAGTCTGTTGACACAGGTCCGAAGGACGCGCGCTTTGTTGGCCGACAATCTCTTCGGGGCCTGGAACGCGAGTCTGTACAACCCCGCGCGGCCATGGAGATCGAGCTCCGTCTTGAAGGCGATTCTCGGCTGAGGAGACAGGAATTTTAGCCGCCTTCGCGGTGAAGTCTGCTGTTGATTGTTTAGCTTTGAGAGCTCGAACTGGGGTTTGAGGAAGAACGTGATTGATAGGAGCGAGCAGAAGACGAGCAAGTGGTAGATTGAAGATAAGACACTGGCACAAGGGATTTATCGCTTTCTCGGAATCTATCACGGTTCCAAAGGCCCGCGGTGACTACCGTCTGAATGTACGAGCCGTCGCGAGGCAGCGACACGGAAGAACACCCCGCTGTGTACTCTGAAACACTACCCCGACGCTTCATCGATACCTAAATGGACCTAAGCACCGGATAGCTGCGACTCTAGTTGACACGAAGCCGCTGGAAGAGGGACAGACGTGCCCCGTCGCGGTCGGAAGGGATGATCGCGTGCAGCTCGTGCGAGTGTATTTGCTCCTCGACGAGCTACGTCGCTTCCTAGTAAGGCTGTTCGAGAACTCGAATAATCGAGTAGCTTGAAGTTCGGACCGAGCCGAGCCGAGTACTCGTAAAAACCGAGTGGCTCGAAAGAACCGAGCGGCTTGATAAAACCGAGTAGCTCGAATATTTTCGAGCGGCTCGAAATTATCGAGCAGCTTGAAGCTTCATGCTTGAACGTTTCGGGCAATACGAATGTTTCGTATATTTTAGGTTACGTTTATCTAGTAGAATGTAAATAATGGCTCTCAATAAGTAGTGTGAATAATTAAAATGTAAGCTGTAAATGGAAATATTCTGTAACTTTTGAAAATAAGTACTATCAAGGTGTACATGGAGGACAAAATTGTACCAAATGACACATCTATTACAAAGTGGTGGATACCTGCTTCACAAGCCTACAGTGAGAGGCTGTTCTCACTTGCCGGAAATATAATCAATGAAAAAAGAGCGTCTCTGTTGTCGGAGAAAGTAGAACAAATTTGTTTTTTATGCGCAAATGTAGGAAAATAAAATGGTGTTATATTTAGTAATATGTGTATAGTACCTTGTGTACTTCTCTAAAAGTCAACTGTTTAAAATAATGTAAATAGTATATATATATATATTATTATTAAAACATAATTAGTCTATGCTTATTATCTGCCGTGATTTCATACGTTCTTTTATAAATATTTACCATCCCCATTCAAGCAGATTTCTATTGTGATCTTACATTAATTAAATAAAAACTGAGAATTTGAAAAATTAATAATGCAAGGTTTACATATTTAAATGTTTACAAGTACTTAACGATTCTTTATAATGACGCTTATTTATATTTATTTATTTATTTATTTATTTATGAGCGGGTAACGCCCTGTGTTAACAATGTTAAAACCCATACGATGAAGGCAAAAAAGTAGGAAAAAAAGAAAATGTAAGAAGAAAAGAAAGATAACATAAAGAGAAGTGTATGAATACGTTCATAGGTAAACGAAAAAATGAAAAAAAAAAGAAAGATTTGAATTTAGTACTTATTTTCAAATGTTACAGAATATTTCCATTTACAGCGTACATTTAAATTATTCACATTACTTATTGAGAACCCTTATTTACATTCCAGTAGTTAAACGTAACCTAAAATATGCGAAACATTCGTATTGCCCGAAACGTTCAAGCTTCAAGCTTCAAGCTGCTCGAAGTATATTCGAGCTTCTCGGTTCTTTCGGGCCGCTCGCTTCTTTCGAGCCGCTCGAAAATATTCGAGCTACTCGGTTTTATCGAGCCGCTCGGTTTTTACGAGTACTCGGCTCGGCTCGAAAAACCGAGTCTGACTCGACTCGCTTTTTCCGAGTTCCCGAACAGCCTTACTTCCTAGTGAAAGACTTCCGAGAATCCATACTGCAGGCATGTTTTCCTATACGTCTATGTTCAAAATCAATTTTCTCGAAGCGCGATAACAAGAAAGTTACTCTTTCTTTTCGACTTATAACAAGTAAATAAGTCGAGAAGGAGGAATAAAATTGTTCGATATCGCGCTTTAATTTCGAGAGAATCGAATTTGAAATTCTAGACACTGCCTTAACGATCGCAAAGACATCCCTTTCCATTCCCCTGCGGAAAGCTATTCCTAGTAACCTAGTTGGTACTAGGTGCTGCACCTTTCGCGAGACACCTGGGCGGAGTGGCGGTACATATACTCACTGGCAAATCGTGGATCGTTGGTGGCCGGCGGGGCGGGCGCGTACCACGGGTGATGGGACCTCATGGGGTCGGTGACGGTGGCACCTCCAGCGACCGCTGGCCCCGCGTGATGATACGGCGATAGTTCCGCCGTGCAGTACTGATACTGCGACGACGTGAGCTGCATGGTGGCGTAAGGATTGCCCATGGCGGTCATTCCGGCGCCGGGGGCGCTGCTTCCACCGGTGGCGTCGTTCGCCCCGGACACCGGTCCCGGCGTGCCACCACCGGGCGTCGAGGCGCCGTGGAGCGGTGGGCTGCCGCTGCTCGCGCTCGAGCTCCCTGTATTACCGCCTACTCTTCCGCTGCACGCGTTCCCGTAAGGCGAGACCTGAGGATGGGTGACCACGCCGATGGCCAGCTCCAGTTTACGGTAGGACTCGTCGATCGGCGAGAGGATGTCGGTGACGCTGAACGGTGTGGTGTGGGCGCCTGCAGCCGCTTGAACGTGAGACGAGTGCTGCTTGGGCGACAGGCTCATCGCCAGGTCGATACCGTTCAGATCCGACAGCAGGCTAGCCTGTTCGAGCTGAGTCTGCTGTTGCTGTTGCTGTTGCTGTTGCTGCTGCTGCTGGTGTTGATGATAGGTGGTGGCATTACCGTTTCCCTGGTTCCCGGCGTTGTTTCCGCCGCCGCCGGTGCCACCGCTCATGTCGGCGAGGCCCGCGCCGTCGAAGTACTTGAAGCTCGCTCTTCGCGGAATCCTGAGGCCGGCGCTAACCGCGAGGACACGACATGACGTGGCTGCCGTCGCTGACAACCGTAATGACGTTTTTAATGGGGTGGGGATCGACGAGGTGGACCTCGTCTCCGCGGGGATTCGGGGCAGGCGAGACGCTTGGTCCGATTCTTCTGACGGTATATCTATGGTCCTGCAGCGTACGGAGGTTTCGCAGGGGTGGCCTGGTTCATATTTCCTTGGGACGCTCCACGATCCTCGGGAGTTTAATCGGGGACAGTTGTTGGGTTTAATTGTCTAGGTTCTAGTAGGGGTCCATCGGTTCGCACAGCTCGGATATTCCACTCTCACACTTTCGCTACACATTCGTCGGGGCACTGATCCTTCGATAGCGGTCTTAAGAGAGACGAATAGTTTCTGGTTTAGAAAGCAACCTCTGATCACTTTACGCGGACCACACTTTGCTACACATCCGATGGGACACTAAGCGATCCTAGAAAGCTCCTCCAGCTGAGGGTGGAGGGTTTTGGGTTCGGAAAATCTCTGTGCGCGTAGATGGAGGGTTCGCTGGACATCACTTGGCACAATCTCGAGGATCCACGGTCGCACTTTGGTACGTGATCGTGCGGCACTGAACGATCCACGGGCTCGCGATCGCTAGAACCCGTCGCGTCGGCTCGTCCCGATCACTGTACATCAAACGACGCGTTGAAGCTCGCGGAACTCGTCCATCGCCTGGACGGAGGTGCTGGCTAGACGGGTCCAGCGGCGTCGCGACGTGGTCCGCCGCATTCCTCCGCGGGGTCAGCTAGCGGCCGCTCGTCCGCGGTGCCCGCGAACGGGGTCAAAGACGCAGACGGGCTCGACCCTGGTCGATGGTCAAGGGCCACCTCCGCAGCCTCGACTGCAACCTCGTCGAGGTCACTTGGTAGCGATCCCCGTGGCCGAAGGACAGACAACAGAAGCGCAGCGCAGCGCGCGATAGCTGTCTGCCGCGTGGATGGCAAACGAGGCGCGCCTCCACTCGGAAGGGTTTGTCGCGCGCACGTTTCAGAAGAAGCGGACCCTTGGTGGAGGACGAAGGAGCCCGGGCTGGGCTGAGACGGCACGACACGGAGCACGGCACGGGACACGGCAGGGCACGGCACAGCACGGCACGGCACGGCACGTCACGTCACGACACGGCACGACACGGCACGAGAGGACGGGAGGACCAGAAGACGGCGGGAAGACACGTGGTCGAGGAGAGTGGCCGGCCAGAGCCGGCCGGCGGCCGACTGAAATCACAGCCGGGGGGTCTTCGAGTCCTTGGACTCTGCCGATAGAGAGACGATGGTAGATGTACCACTCTACGGTTCGCCTCCACCTTCGTCGAGGATACACTCTCTCTCCGTAGGAGAGGAGAGCCCGTCTATGGATGGATGGCTTGGCTGGCTGGCTGGCTGACTCGCTGGATAGATGGATGGATGTATGGATGGATGGATGGATGGATGGATGGATGAATGAATGGAGAGGACTGTTGGGTACTCCTGGAGAGGTCCTCACGGCCGCTTAGACCCACTCGACCAGCGGCTCGGCCGGTCGCGATCGCGCTAGCTCGCTCGCTCGCTCGCTCGTCAGGGCTCGGGGGCCCCACAGCCTCTCGCGGAGAACCCGTACGACGACACGATGAGTGGAGTGCCCACTACGGAGAAGTGCCTGCTACCAAGAGTCGTGATGAGATGTCCCCTTTTGCGTGTGAGAGAGCGGCTCCCACTCGGTCAGATAGGGGGGTCCAAGGGGATAGACCTGACCGACCTCCGGGTAGACCTAACGCTCCTGCCATTGGACGGGGCCTGCCAATCGCCGAGCGATCAGGCTCCCATTGGGTCGTGCTAGAGCGGCAGAGGCGCACCGCGGAGGTTGCGCCGTGGTCGGCGCCGCGACGCCGTTGGCGAGGCAACCCGCCCTGCCGCACCACGTCGGCCTATCGGGCGCCGATCCCCGGCTAGGGGAGCCGCAGGGGCAGGGGAACACCCCGCCGGGCTACTACTCTGCTCGGCTGCCTCATGGCCACCGAACCCTTCGCTCACCGCCCACCGACCTCCCCTCTACCCGACCCCTACCCTCCTCCTCTACCCCTGCTGGGGTGCGCGCCTGTCTCCGTCCTTCTCTGTGGCTCGCGGCTCGGGCTTTGTCCTTGGAAAAATTTACTCCAACGGCACACGCGCCCTGCTCCTCCGCGGGATCGTCTATCGTCAGCGTTCCGTCGACCTTACCGATCATCTTATCGCCGTGCCGTTCCGACCACCGACGTCGCGCGTCCCATGTTTCCCTCGTGACGCAGCGTCCTGCTGACTGGACCCCCCACCACCACCGCCACCTCCTGACGAACGATACGCGCGGACCTCCACGTTTGGGGTGGCTGATCCGAGTCGAGTTTGGGGATTACACCGGACTGTCGCGGTGCTTCACGATTCCTCCGCGATAGGTACATGTTCATTTGGCTTCTTTGACTTCTGCAGGGTTTTAGAAGCTGGTTTCGTGGGCGTTGGTGGTAGATCTGGGGTTTGTACGCTGGTGCGCTTAGGTGGACAAAACTTGAGGGTGATTTCGGAAAGGGGGAAGTGGTAGCTTTAGGGAAGCTTGTTATGAGGACTTTCTGCTTTCTGTGAAATGTAATGTCGAAGGAAATGGGAAGTGATATACAGGGTGCTACTCTAGGGGGTGATTACACGGATGAAAACAAGACGAAAATCAAGAGTGACGAAATTACGGTAAAGCCGTCGTTTTCGAGGAAATTCACTTTGAATTTCAGCTAGATAGGAGTTAAACGCAATTTCGTCGCTGTTGATTTTCGTCTTATTTTCACTTTCTAAAGTATCGACTATCAGTAGAGTAACACCCTGTAAGTATCTCTACTCTTTTGCACGCGAGACTATGTCCTTTTATTAAATCTTTGAAATGTAGGGCAGTAAAACAAGGAAAATAGAGAATTAGAGCGGTATTCTCAGTGGTTGCTTAGTCTTAAGATCGTCTTAAGCATTCGGCATCTTTTACTAACCTCGTAGACTAGTAGAGGATGTAGCATGCTTAAGGGGAGGATCCGGTCTAGAGCCCAAAAAAATAGGTGATCTTTAGGAATTAATTAAAGGAAAACTACTACATATAATTTAATGGGAGTTTTTGCATTATTAAGTATGTCTTACATTATAGAAATATATTTTTTGTGGAATCGTTAAAGTTAAGGCGTTACAAAATTCATCCAACTCGGTGGGACCTGTATGTCCAAAAGTTATTATCCGATTCGACTGAAACTTTTTTTATTTTGAAGAATATACTTCTGGCTAGGGGAGAAACCAGAAAAAATTACAACAATTACATTTTTTGAGAAAATAACGATACCTGAAGTTTGAAATCATTTTTTCCCTATACTGTTCGTCCTTTCCACGCCTTTAAAAATTATACATTATTACTTTTTAAAATTTTTTTCTGGTTTCCCCCTACTCAGAGCTATATTCTTCAAAATACAAAAAGTTTCAGTCGAATCAGATAATAACTTTTGGAGATACAGGTCCCACCGTTTTGAGAACACTATTTCGAGAAAAACACGTTTAAAGTTTTACGTGAGCGCCGAGTGGCCGGTTGTTGCCCATGCATTTGCCGCTACTCAAATGCCTATAACTTCGGGAATTTTACGAATTTCAACAAATCCTTTTAAACACGTTTTCCTAAATGGTTGAACATTCAAAAAATGAAATAAAAACCGACATTTAGACCGGAACCTCCCCTTAAGACGAACTTAAGAATAAGCAACGACTGAGAATACCGCCCTTAATGGAACTTAAGACGAAATTTAGTAGATACATCCTGTCATTGACAGTACCAGAACCTATGTCCATATAATGGCCAATGTAAATTTTTGTCTGGAGTCCCTTACCCTTTTCCTGTCACGTGCAACGTTGAATGTAATTCATTTGCACTCTTACTAGCGCTTAGAATTGAAACTAAATGTAGTAAACGTTGCTATAAAGAACACAAAAATGTGAATCGATCACGATCCACGCTATGAACTTTGTAGCCAGAGTAACCACAAGTGTTTTTGGGAACTTGGTCAATTTACATCGGGAAAGAATCCTTCCCACTTCTTCCTTCACTAACTTTCCAGACTCTAGTGATTGCGTTGAATTAGTTCCCCGAGTCGCCGTTGTTTAACGTAAAGAGCGCGCGAAAACCACTGATTTTTACAAAGTCGGTATTGCAGTTCGTTAAACATAACTCCCATAAGACGTAAAATCATCGACGAAGTATAGGATAGACCTATCACCATCGACGAAGTATAGGATAGACCTATCACCATCGACGAAGTATAGGATCGACCTGTCACCTTATGTACCGCCACCCAAATTATGTTACCGACCCATAATTTGAGGACAGAATGTAGCGGCTTCTGTTCATGAACAGCGTCCAACTCAGCAACTACTCTGAAATGTGTTGAAATGCTGAAAGGTGTGTTGCGTGTTTGTACACGAGTGACTTGTTTAAAGTGAGTTTGACGTAGGCTTTCCCTACGCTACGCTTTAATTCGGTTTGTCAACGACTCATGCGGATTTCTCTCCGAAAATCCATTTCGGGGATCAAGACACTATGACGCTCAAAAATGATATTTCTTCAAAGCTCGTGCAAGCTATAAATTGCAAGATGACAAATTGTTTTGTTAGTACTTTGCGTGTAGTAGAACCCTTTCACGTATCGCTGAAGTGAATATCGGTGTATTCTAATGCACCGTTTAATCATTCTAGCGAAGTAATAATAATTGGATTCTATTTGCCCCGAGTATTAGTTCACCGCCAACATTGAAATTTACAGTAAAATCTAATTCTTATAAGCCTCGCAGAAAGGTGCATGATGCATGAGTGTCGTGGGGTGCATGGATGCAACTGCAGATCGAGCATTCTTTAATTTCACAATCATACGGGATGCTTAATGCGTCGAATACGAGTTACATTTCTGAAGTTAAACCCTTTTGCGCGAGTTCTTTCAAATCTTCTCTATTCACAGTAATTATATTCGAGTCATTAGATTCTCTTAATAAAACAGGAATGGAAAGCATTAATTTCTTAAGGATTTTCAACTATATAACTTGAAGGTCTTTCTCATACAAATAATAATAACTGAGAATGACAGTTGATATTGGTACTACTTGGTGACTATGCTCGCTACAATATTAAAATCAGCCTCGCAATAAGTCTTAGTTTAAGAACTTTAGTCGTAAGACTTTTTCCAAATTTTTAAAAATGCGCAAAGCATTGGTCGAACATGGACCAGAAATATTTCGTAGAAATGGGTCGCTTTCGTAGGTACCTCCGCGCTGGTGTGTCTGGAACTTGGAAACGTTTCCCAAGCATTGTGACTTGCGAAACGGAATCAAGGCTAAAGCCTACGATCTAGGTTAAGGGCCCAGATCGAGCCAAACTTACCTTCGGTGAGTTTGGTTCGATCTGGACATCTATTAAACAATGCCCTTGCGTACTTGGAGCGATAAGCTTCTATTCCGTCTCGTTCTTTTTAACTATAAGAGTGCCGAACGCACTCTTCTAGAAATACAATTCGCCTTCGATCACTGATTTCGATTTCGCGCATAGTGTGCTCACCCTTCATAGACTGGCTATGCTAGGTACAACTTATTACGGCTTTACACAGAGGACCAGTTCATGTCCATTTGTTTTTTTTTCAAATTATCGCGTTCGTACCGTTAAGTTTCGAGCATAGGGGGTGTATCTTTTGGTACATTGCCTGCGTAAGTCACCCGGTCCGATTTCCCGGTCTCCGTAGTAGACGACTTGAGTCGCATCCGGGCAAGAGGAATCGTCTGCGAGACGCCGAGCGCTTCTTCCTTTCGACTCGGACATTAGGGTGGTAGGAACTGTACCATCCAATACTCCTTTCATACTTACACGTAGTCTTTCCTCCTTTGCTGAATTTATTTCAATCGAGTGATTGCTTGGCAGTTCCCTAGGTTGTATATCTAAACCGAAAGGATTGATGCAACTTAGTTTTCATCCATCTACTTGGTTTAGTGGGATAAGGTTTTCATATACAGGGAGATCGATGGAACTTTTATTCCATCCATCTCTCTATAGTTATATCTATACAGTTTAGATTACCGACCACGATCCCTACGTTATTCACAAGAAGTCTCCCAAGTTCGCTGTTTGGACCAGGAAATTCGCCGAGTTAATGGGAGTACATGATACTAGAAGAGGTGGCACGCCGGAGCTGTGCGAGAGAGAAACCGCTAGTGTGCGCAACAAGGAGGGAGATAGAAAAATTACACAGCCACTGGAAATTAACGAATTTCTCATTTCCCACGAATATTTTATGAACTTATTGAGTCGCGTCTCGAAGAATAGACCCTTGGCTACTTTCGTATGTGGTCGTTGATCAGATTTTAGGTATAATTAATTAGTTATTAACTGTTCTTTGAGGCGGTGACGAGAACAGTGCCGCGATCTCACTTAAACACTGGAGCTTCATCGATTGTTGGTGCATTTCCTAGATGTAATTTATCAACTTTTGCAGTTTCATCTTAAAGTATGGACCCTTGACTACTTTTCTACATGATAGTTGTAATGATGCCGATTGCAATTAACCAGCTATGAAGGTTTTTTGAACGAAGTTACAAGTCCCCCGCTGCGTTTAATGAATGCACACTTTGTTCAAAGATTCTCGATAGTTTCAAAATGATTTATATATTTCTACGGGTGGATATGAGAATATAGTCTTGCGACTTCGTTCAGCAATCCCACGTATGCGTTTTATTTACGAAGCGCTACGTAGTTATTAATAAAAGTAGCCATTTTATAGAGGTTAGTTTATCGACCGCGATCCCTACGTTATCCCCAAATGCTTATTCTGACCAGGAAATTCGCCGAGTTAATAGGAGTACACGATACTAGAAGAGGTGGCACGACGAAGCTGGGCGAGAGAGAGAGAACGCAGGTGTGCGCGACAAGGAGGGAGATAGGAAAATTCCACAGCTACTGGTTATTCGCGAATTTCTCATTTCCCGGGAATATTTTATGAACTTTTAGAGTCGCGTCTCAAAGAATAGACCGTTGGCTACTTTCCTACGTGGTGGTTGCTCAGATTTTTCGTATAATTAATTAGTTATTAACTGTTCTTTGAGGCGGTGACGAGAACAGTGCCGCGATCTCACTTAAACACTGGAGCTTCATCGATTGTTGGTGCATTTCCTAGATGTAATTTATCAACTTTTGCAGTTTCATCTTAAAGTATGGACCCTTGACTACTTTTCTACATGATAGTTGTAATGATGCCGATTGCAATTAACCAGCTATGAAGGTTTTTTGAACGAAGTTACAAGTCCCCCGCTGCGTTTAATGAATGCACACTTTGTTCAAAGATTCTCGATAGTTTCAAAATGATTTATATATTTCTACGGGTGGATATGAGAATATAGCTTGCGACTTCGTTCAGCAATCCCACGTATGCGTTTTATTTACGAAGCGCTACATAGTTATTAATAAAAGTAGCCATTTTATAGAGGTTAGTTTATCGACCGCGATCCCTACGTTATCCCCAAATGCTTATTCTGACCAGGAAATTCGCCGAGTTAATAGGAGTACACGATACTAGAAGAGGTGGCACGACGAAGCTGGGCGAAAGAGAGAGAACGCTGGTGTGCGCGACAAGGAGGGAGATAGAAAGATTTCACAGCTACTGGTTATTCGCGAATTTCTCATTTCCCGGGAATATTTTATGAACTTTTAGAGTCGCGTCTCAAAGAATAGACCGTTGGCTACTTTCCTACGTGGTGGTTGCTCAGATTTTTCGTATAATTAATTAGTTATTAACTGTTCTTTGAGGCGGTGACGAGAACAGTGCCGCGATCTCACTTAAACACTGGAGCTTCATCGATTGTTGGTGCATTTCCTAGATGTAATTTATCAACTTTTGCAGTTTCATCTTAAAGTATGGACCCTTGACTACTTTTCTACATGATAGTTGTAATGATGCCGATTGCAATTAACCAGCTATGAAGGTTTTTTGAACGAAGTTACAAGTCCCCCGCTGCGTTTAATGAATGCACACTTTGTTCAAAGATTCTCGATAGTTTCAAAATGATTTATATATTTCTACGGGTGGATATGAGAATATAGTCTTGCGACTTCGTTCAGCAATCCCACGTATGCGTTTTATTTACGAAGCGCTACGTAGTTATTAATAAAAGTAGCCATTTTATAGAGGTTAGTTTATCGACCGCGATCCCTACGTTATCCCCAAATGCTTATTCTGACCAGGAAATTCGCCGAGTTAATAGGAGTACATGATACTAGAAGAGGTGGCACGACAAAGCTGGGCGAGAGAGAGAGAACGCAGGTGTGCGCGACAAGGAGGGAGATAGGAAAATTCCACAGCTACTGGTTATTCGCGAATTTCTCATTTCCCGGGAATATTTTATGAACTTTTAGAGTCGCGTCTCAAAGAATAGACCGTTGGCTACTTTCCTACGTGGTGGTTGCTCAGATTTTTCGTATAATTAATTAGTTATTAACTGTTCTTTGAGGCGGTGACGAGAACAGTGCCGCGATCTCACTTAAACACTGGAGCTTCATCGATTGTTGGTGCATTTCCTAGATGTAATTTATCAACTTTTGCAGTTTCATCTTAAAGTATGGACCCTTGACTACTTTTCTACATGATAGTTGTAATGATGCCGATTGCAATTAACCAGCTATGAAGGTTTTTTGAACGAAGTTACAAGTCCCCCGCTGCGTTTAATGAATGCACACTTTGTTCAAAGATTCTCGATAGTTTCAAAATGATTTATATATTTCTACGGGTGGATATGAGAATATAGTCTTGCGACTTCGTTCAGCAATCCCACGTATGCGTTTTATTTACGAAGCGCTACGTAGTTATTAATAAAAGTAGCCATTTTATAGAGGTTAGTTTATCGACCGCGATCCCTACGTTATCCCCAAATGCTTATTCTGACCAGGAAATTCGCCGAGTTAATAGGAGTACACGATACTAGAAGAGGTGGCACGACAAAGCTGGGCGAGAGAGAGAGAACGCTGGTGTGCGCGACAAGGAGGGAGATAGGAAAATTCCACAGCTACTGGTTATTCGCGAATTTCTCATTTCCCGGGAATATTTTATGAACTTTTAGAGTCGCGTCTCAAAGAATAGACCGTTGGCTACTTTCCTACGTGGTGGTTGCTCAGATTTTTCGTATAATTAATTAGTTATTAACTGTTCTTTGAGGCGGTGACGAGAACAGTGCCGCGATCTCACTTAAACACTGGAGCTTCATCGATTGTTGGTGCATTTCCTAGATGTAATTTATCAACTTTTGCAGTTTCATCTTAAAGTATGGACCCTTGACTACTTTTCTACATGATAGTTGTAATGATGCCGATTGCAATTAACCAGCTATGAAGGTTTTTTGAACGAAGTTACAAGTCCCCCGCTGCGTTTAACGAATGCACACTTTGTTCAAAGATTCTCGATAGTTTCAAAATGATTTATATATTTCTACGGGTGGATATGAGAATATAGTCTTGCGACTTCGTTCAGCAATCCCACGTATGCGTTTTATTTACGAAGCGCTACATAGTTATTAATAAAAGTAGCCATTTTATAGAGGTTAGTTTATCGACCGCGATCCCTACGTTATCCCCAAATGCTTATTCTGACCAGGAAATTCGCCGAGTTAATAGGAGTACACGATACTAGAAGAGGTGGCACGACGAAGCTGGGCGAGAGAGAGAGAACGCAGGTGTGCGCGACAAGGAGGGAGATAGGAAAATTCCACAGCTACTGGTTATTCGCGAATTTCTCATTTCCCGGGAATATTTTATGAACTTTTAGAGTCGCGTCTCAAAGAATAGACCGTTGGCTACTTTCCTACGTGGTGGTTGCTCAGATTTTTCGTATAATTAATTAGTTATTAACTGTTCTTTGAGGCGGTGACGAGAACAGTGCCGCGATCTCACTTAAACACTGGAGCTTCATCGATTGTTGGTGCATTTCCTAGATGTAATTTATCAACTTTTGCAGTTTCATCTTAAAGTATGGACCCTTGACTACTTTTCTACATGATAGTTGTAATGATGCCGATTGCAATTAACCAGCTATGAAGGTTTTTTGAACGAAGTTACAAGTCCCCCGCTGCGTTTAATGAATGCACACTTTGTTCAAAGATTCTCGATAGTTTCAAAATGATTTATATATTTCTACGGGTGGATATGAGAATATAGTCTTGCGACTTCGTTCAGCAATCCCACGTATGCGTTTTATTTACGAAGCGCTACGTAGTTATTAATAAAAGTAGCCATTTTATAGAGGTTAGTTTATCGACCGCGATCCCTACGTTATCCCCAAATGCTTATTCTGACCAGGAAATTCGCCGAGTTAATAGGAGTACACGATACTAGAAGAGGTGGCACGACGAAGCTGGGCGAGAGAGAGAGAACGCAGGTGTGCGCGACAAGGAGGGAGATAGGAAAATTCCACAGCTACTGGTTATTCGCGAATTTCTCATTTCCCGGGAATATTTTATGAACTTTTAGAGTCGCGTCTCAAAGAATAGACCGTTGGCTACTTTCCTACGTGGTGGTTGCTCAGATTTTTCGTATAATTAATTAGTTATTAACTGTTCTTTGAGGCGGTGACGAGAACAGTGCCGCGATCTCACTTAAACACTGGAGCTTCATCGATTGTTGGTGCATTTCCTAGATGTAATTTATCAACTTTTGCAGTTTCATCTTAAAGTATGGACCCTTGACTACTTTTCTACATGATAGTTGTAATGATGCCGATTGCAATTAACCAGCTATGAAGGTTTTTTGAACGAAGTTACAAGTCCCCCGCTGCGTTTAATGAATGCACACTTTGTTCAAAGATTCTCGATAGTTTCAAAATGATTTATATATTTCTACGGGTGGATATGAGAATATAGCTTGCGACTTCGTTCAGCAATCCCACGTATGCGTTTTATTTACGAAGCGCTACATAGTTATTAATAAAAGTAGCCATTTTATAGAGGTTAGTTTATCGACCGCGATCCCTACGTTATCCCCAAATGCTTATTCTGACCAGGAAATTCGCCGAGTTAATAGGAGTACACGATACTAGAAGAGGTGGCACGACGAAGCTGGGCGAAAGAGAGAGAACGCTGGTGTGCGCGACAAGGAGGGAGATAGAAAGATTTCACAGCTACTGGTTATTCGCGAATTTCTCATTTCCCGGGAATATTTTATGAACTTTTAGAGTCGCGTCTCAAAGAATAGACCGTTGGCTACTTTCCTACGTGGTGGTTGCTCAGATTTTTCGTATAATTAATTAGTTATTAACTGTTCTTTGAGGCGGTGACGAGAACAGTGCCGCGATCTCACTTAAACACTGGAGCTTCATCGATTGTTGGTGCATTTCCTAGATGTAATTTATCAACTTTTGCAGTTTCATCTTAAAGTATGGACCCTTGACTACTTTTCTACATGATAGTTGTAATGATGCCGATTGCAATTAACCAGCTATGAAGGTTTTTTGAACGAAGTTACAAGTCCCCCGCTGCGTTTAATGAATGCACACTTTGTTCAAAGATTCTCGATAGTTTCAAAATGATTTATATATTTCTACGGGTGGATATGAGAATATAGTCTTGCGACTTCGTTCAGCAATCCCACGTATGCGTTTTATTTACGAAGCGCTACGTAGTTATTAATAAAAGTAGCCATTTTATAGAGGTTAGTTTATCGACCGCGATCCCTACGTTATCCCCAAATGCTTATTCTGACCAGGAAATTCGCCGAGTTAATAGGAGTACATGATACTAGAAGAGGTGGCACGACAAAGCTGGGCGAGAGAGAGAGAACGCAGGTGTGCGCGACAAGGAGGGAGATAGGAAAATTCCACAGCTACTGGTTATTCGCGAATTTCTCATTTCCCGGGAATATTTTATGAACTTTTAGAGTCGCGTCTCAAAGAATAGACCGTTGGCTACTTTCCTACGTGGTGGTTGCTCAGATTTTTCGTATAATTAATTAGTTATTAACTGTTCTTTGAGGCGGTGACGAGAACAGTGCCGCGATCTCACTTAAACACTGGAGCTTCATCGATTGTTGGTGCATTTCCTAGATGTAATTTATCAACTTTTGCAGTTTCATCTTAAAGTATGGACCCTTGACTACTTTTCTACATGATAGTTGTAATGATGCCGATTGCAATTAACCAGCTATGAAGGTTTTTTGAACGAAGTTACAAGTCCCCCGCTGCGTTTAATGAATGCACACTTTGTTCAAAGATTCTCGATAGTTTCAAAATGATTTATATATTTCTACGGGTGGATATGAGAATATAGTCTTGCGACTTCGTTCAGCAATCCCACGTATGCGTTTTATTTACGAAGCGCTACGTAGTTATTAATAAAAGTAGCCATTTTATAGAGGTTAGTTTATCGACCGCGATCCCTACGTTATCCCCAAATGCTTATTCTGACCAGGAAATTCGCCGAGTTAATAGGAGTACACGATACTAGAAGAGGTGGCACGACAAAGCTGGGCGAGAGAGAGAGAACGCTGGTGTGCGCGACAAGGAGGGAGATAGGAAAATTCCACAGCTACTGGTTATTCGCGAATTTCTCATTTCCCGGGAATATTTTATGAACTTTTAGAGTCGCGTCTCAAAGAATAGACCGTTGGCTACTTTCCTACGTGGTGGTTGCTCAGATTTTTCGTATAATTAATTAGTTATTAACTGTTCTTTGAGGCGGTGACGAGAACAGTGCCGCGATCTCACTTAAACACTGGAGCTTCATCGATTGTTGGTGCATTTCCTAGATGTAATTTATCAACTTTTGCAGTTTCATCTTAAAGTATGGACCCTTGACTACTTTTCTACATGATAGTTGTAATGATGCCGATTGCAATTAACCAGCTATGAAGGTTTTTTGAACGAAGTTACAAGTCCCCCGCTGCGTTTAACGAATGCACACTTTGTTCAAAGATTCTCGATAGTTTCAAAATGATTTATATATTTTTACGGGTGGATATGAGAATATAGTCTTGCGACTTCGTTCAGCAATCCCACGTATGCGTTTTATTTACGAAGCGCTACATAGTTATTAATAAAAGTAGCCATTTTATAGAGGTTAGTTTATCGACCGCGATCCCTACGTTATCCCCAAATGCTTATTCTGACCAGGAAATTCGCCGAGTTAATAGGAGTACACGATACTAGAAGAGGTGGCACGACGAAGCTGGGCGAGAGAGAGAGAACGCAGGTGTGCGCGACAAGGAGGGAGATAGGAAAATTCCACAGCTACTGGTTATTCGCGAATTTCTCATTTCCCGGGAATATTTTATGAACTTTTAGAGTCGCGTCTCAAAGAATAGACCGTTGGCTACTTTCCTACGTGGTGGTTGCTCAGATTTTTCGTATAATTAATTAGTTATTAACTGTTCTTTGAGGCGGTGACGAGAACAGTGCCGCGATCTCACTTAAACACTGGAGCTTCATCGATTGTTGGTGCATTTCCTAGATGTAATTTATCAACTTTTGCAGTTTCATCTTAAAGTATGGACCCTTGACTACTTTTCTACATGATAGTTGTAATGATGCCGATTGCAATTAACCAGCTATGAAGGTTTTTTGAACGAAGTTACAAGTCCCCCGCTGCGTTTAATGAATGCACACTTTGTTCAAAGATTCTCGATAGTTTCAAAATGATTTATATATTTCTACGGGTGGATATGAGAATATAGTCTTGCGACTTCGTTCAGCAATCCCACGTATGCGTTTTATTTACGAAGCGCTACGTAGTTATTAATAAAAGTAGCCATTTTATAGAGGTTAGTTTATCGACCGCGATCCCTACGTTATCCCCAAATGCTTATTCTGACCAGGAAATTCGCCGAGTTAATAGGAGTACACGATACTAGAAGAGGTGGCACGACGAAGCTGGGCGAGAGAGAGAGAACGCAGGTGTGCGCGACAAGGAGGGAGATAGGAAAATTCCACAGCTACTGGTTATTCGCGAATTTCTCATTTCCCGGGAATATTTTATGAACTTTTAGAGTCGCGTCTCAAAGAATAGACCGTTGGCTACTTTCCTACGTGGTGGTTGCTCAGATTTTTCGTATAATTAATTAGTTATTAACTGTTCTTTGAGGCGGTGACGAGAACAGTGCCGCGATCTCACTTAAACACTGGAGCTTCATCGATTGTTGGTGCATTTCCTAGATGTAATTTATCAACTTTTGCAGTTTCATCTTAAAGTATGGACCCTTGACTACTTTTCTACATGATAGTTGTAATGATGCCGATTGCAATTAACCAGCTATGAAGGTTTTTTGAACGAAGTTACAAGTCCCCCGCTGCGTTTAATGAATGCACACTTTGTTCAAAGATTCTCGATAGTTTCAAAATGATTTATATATTTCTACGGGTGGATATGAGAATATAGCTTGCGACTTCGTTCAGCAATCCCACGTATGCGTTTTATTTACGAAGCGCTACATAGTTATTAATAAAAGTAGCCATTTTATAGAGGTTAGTTTATCGACCGCGATCCCTACGTTATCCCCAAATGCTTATTCTGACCAGGAAATTCGCCGAGTTAATAGGAGTACACGATACTAGAAGAGGTGGCACGACGAAGCTGGGCGAAAGAGAGAGAACGCTGGTGTGCGCGACAAGGAGGGAGATAGAAAGATTTCACAGCTACTGGTTATTCGCGAATTTCTCATTTCCCGGGAATATTTTATGAACTTTTAGAGTCGCGTCTCAAAGAATAGACCGTTGGCTACTTTCCTACGTGGTGGTTGCTCAGATTTTTCGTATAATTAATTAGTTATTAACTGTTCTTTGAGGCGGTGACGAGAACAGTGCCGCGATCTCACTTAAACACTGGAGCTTCATCGATTGTTGGTGCATTTCCTAGATGTAATTTATCAACTTTTGCAGTTTCATCTTAAAGTATGGACCCTTGACTACTTTTCTACATGATAGTTGTAATGATGCCGATTGCAATTAACCAGCTATGAAGGTTTTTTGAACGAAGTTACAAGTCCCCCGCTGCGTTTAATGAATGCACACTTTGTTCAAAGATTCTCGATAGTTTCAAAATGATTTATATATTTCTACGGGTGGATATGAGAATATAGTCTTGCGACTTCGTTCAGCAATCCCACGTATGCGTTTTATTTACGAAGCGCTACGTAGTTATTAATAAAAGTAGCCATTTTATAGAGGTTAGTTTATCGACCGCGATCCCTACGTTATCCCCAAATGCTTATTCTGACCAGGAAATTCGCCGAGTTAATAGGAGTACACGATACTAGAAGAGGTGGCACGACAAAGCTGGGCGAGAGAGAGAGAACGCTGGTGTGCGCGACAAGGAGGGAGATAGAAAGATTTCGCAGCTACTGGTTATTCGCGAATTTCTCATTTCCCGGGAATATTTTATGAACTTTTAGAGTCGCGTCTCAAAGAATAGACCGTTGGCTACTTTCCTACGTGGTGGTTGCTCAGATTTTTCGTATAATTAATTAGTTATTAACTGTTCTTTGAGGCGGTGACGAGAACAGTGCCGCGATCTCACTTAAACACTGGAGCTTCATCGATTGTTGGTGCATTTCCTAGATGTAATTTATCAACTTTTGCAGTTTCATCTTAAAGTATGGACCCTTGACTACTTTTCTACATGATAGTTGTAATGATGCCGATTGCAATTAACCAGCTATGAAGGTTTTTTGAACGAAGTTACAAGTCCCCCGCTGCGTTTAACGAATGCACACTTTGTTCAAAGATTCTCGATAGTTTCAAAATGATTTATATATTTCTACGGGTGGATATGAGAATATAGTCTTGCGACTTCGTTCAGCAATCCCACGTATGCGTTTTATTTACGAAGCGCTACATAGTTATTAATAAAAGTAGCCATTTTATAGAGGTTAGTTTATCGACCGCGATCCCTACGTTATCCCCAAATGCTTATTCTGACCAGGAAATTCGCCGAGTTAATAGGAGTACACGATACTAGAAGAGGTGGCACGACGAAGCTGGGCGAGAGAGAGAGAACGCAGGTGTGCGCGACAAGGAGGGAGATAGGAAAATTCCACAGCTACTGGTTATTCGCGAATTTCTCATTTCCCGGGAATATTTTATGAACTTTTAGAGTCGCGTCTCAAAGAATAGACCGTTGGCTACTTTCCTACGTGGTGGTTGCTCAGATTTTTCGTATAATTAATTAGTTATTAACTGTTCTTTGAGGCGGTGACGAGAACAGTGCCGCGATCTCACTTAAACACTGGAGCTTCATCGATTGTTGGTGCATTTCCTAGATGTAATTTATCAACTTTTGCAGTTTCATCTTAAAGTATGGACCCTTGACTACTTTTCTACATGATAGTTGTAATGATGCCGATTGCAATTAACCAGCTATGAAGGTTTTTTGAACGAAGTTACAAGTCCCCCGCTGCGTTTAACGAATGCACACTTTGTTCAAAGATTCTCGATAGTTTCAAAATGATTTATATATTTCTACGGGTGGATATGAGAATATAGTCTTGCGACTTCGTTCAGCAATCCCACGTATGCGTTTTATTTACGAAGCGCTACATAGTTATTAATAAAAGTAGCCATTTTATAGAGGTTAGTTTATCGACCGCGATCCCTACGTTATCCCCAAATGCTTATTCTGACCAGGAAATTCGCCGAGTTAATAGGAGTACACGATACTAGAAGAGGTGGCACGACGAAGCTGGGCGAGAGAGAGAGAACGCAGGTGTGCGCGACAAGGAGGGAGATAGGAAAATTCCACAGCTACTGGTTATTCGCGAATTTCTCATTTCCCGGGAATATTTTATGAACTTTTAGAGTCGCGTCTCAAAGAATAGACCGTTGGCTACTTTCCTACGTGGTGGTTGCTCAGATTTTTCGTATAATTAATTAGTTATTAACTGTTCTTTGAGGCGGTGACGAGAACAGTGCCGCGATCTCACTTAAACACTGGAGCTTCATCGATTGTTGGTGCATTTCCTAGATGTAATTTATCAACTTTTGCAGTTTCATCTTAAAGTATGGACCCTTGACTACTTTTCTACATGATAGTTGTAATGATGCCGATTGCAATTAACCAGCTATGAAGGTTTTTTGAACGAAGTTACAAGTCCCCCGCTGCGTTTAATGAATGCACACTTTGTTCAAAGATTCTCGATAGTTTCAAAATGATTTATATATTTCTACGGGTGGATATGAGAATATAGTCTTGCGACTTCGTTCAGCAATCCCACGTATGCGTTTTATTTACGAAGCGCTACGTAGTTATTAATAAAAGTAGCCATTTTATAGAGGTTAGTTTATCGACCGCGATCCCTACGTTATCCCCAAATGCTTATTCTGACCAGGAAATTCGCCGAGTTAATAGGAGTACACGATACTAGAAGAGGTGGCACGACGAAGCTGGGCGAGAGAGAGAGAACGCAGGTGTGCGCGACAAGGAGGGAGATAGGAAAATTCCACAGCTACTGGTTATTCGCGAATTTCTCATTTCCCGGGAATATTTTATGAACTTTTAGAGTCGCGTCTCAAAGAATAGACCGTTGGCTACTTTCCTACGTGGTGGTTGCTCAGATTTTTCGTATAATTAATTAGTTATTAACTGTTCTTTGAGGCGGTGACGAGAACAGTGCCGCGATCTCACTTAAACACTGGAGCTTCATCGATTGTTGGTGCATTTCCTAGATGTAATTTATCAACTTTTGCAGTTTCATCTTAAAGTATGGACCCTTGACTACTTTTCTACATGATAGTTGTAATGATGCCGATTGCAATTAACCAGCTATGAAGGTTTTTTGAACGAAGTTACAAGTCCCCCGCTGCGTTTAACGAATGCACACTTTGTTCAAAGATTCTCGATAGTTTCAAAATGATTTATATATTTCTACGGGTGGATATGAGAATATAGTCTTGCGACTTCGTTCAGCAATCCCACGTATGCGTTTTATTTACGAAGCGCTACATAGTTATTAATAAAAGTAGCCATTTTATAGAGGTTAGTTTATCGACCGCGATCCCTACGTTATCCCCAAATGCTTATTCTGACCAGGAAATTCGCCGAGTTAATAGGAGTACACGATACTAGAAGAGGTGGCACGACGAAGCTGGGCGAGAGAGAGAGAACGCAGGTGTGCGCGACAAGGAGGGAGATAGGAAAATTCCACAGCTACTGGTTATTCGCGAATTTCTCATTTCCCGGGAATATTTTATGAACTTTTAGAGTCGCGTCTCAAAGAATAGACCGTTGGCTACTTTCCTACGTGGTGGTTGCTCAGATTTTTCGTATAATTAATTAGTTATTAACTGTTCTTTGAGGCGGTGACGAGAACAGTGCCGCGATCTCACTTAAACACTGGAGCTTCATCGATTGTTGGTGCATTTCCTAGATGTAATTTATCAACTTTTGCAGTTTCATCTTAAAGTATGGACCCTTGACTACTTTTCTACATGATAGTTGTAATGATGCCGATTGCAATTAACCAGCTATGAAGGTTTTTTGAACGAAGTTACAAGTCCCCCGCTGCGTTTAATGAATGCACACTTTGTTCAAAGATTCTCGATAGTTTCAAAATGATTTATATATTTCTACGGGTGGATATGAGAATATAGTCTTGCGACTTCGTTCAGCAATCCCACGTATGCGTTTTATTTACGAAGCGCTACGTAGTTATTAATAAAAGTAGCCATTTTATAGAGGTTAGTTTATCGACCGCGATCCCTACGTTATCCCCAAATGCTTATTCTGACCAGGAAATTCGCCGAGTTAATAGGAGTACATGATACTAGAAGAGGTGGCACGACAAAGCTGGGCGAGAGAGAGAGAACGCAGGTGTGCGCGACAAGGAGGGAGATAGGAAAATTCCACAGCTACTGGTTATTCGCGAATTTCTCATTTCCCGGGAATATTTTATGAACTTTTAGAGTCGCGTCTCAAAGAATAGACCGTTGGCTACTTTCCTACGTGGTGGTTGCTCAGATTTTTCGTATAATTAATTAGTTATTAACTGTTCTTTGAGGCGGTGACGAGAACAGTGCCGCGATCTCACTTAAACACTGGAGCTTCATCGATTGTTGGTGCATTTCCTAGATGTAATTTATCAACTTTTGCAGTTTCATCTTAAAGTATGGACCCTTGACTACTTTTCTACATGATAGTTGTAATGATGCCGATTGCAATTAACCAGCTATGAAGGTTTTTTGAACGAAGTTACAAGTCCCCCGCTGCGTTTAATGAATGCACACTTTGTTCAAAGATTCTCGATAGTTTCAAAATGATTTATATATTTCTACGGGTGGATATGAGAATATAGTCTTGCGACTTCGTTCAGCAATCCCACGTATGCGTTTTATTTACGAAGCGCTACGTAGTTATTAATAAAAGTAGCCATTTTATAGAGGTTAGTTTATCGACCGCGATCCCTACGTTATCCCCAAATGCTTATTCTGACCAGGAAATTCGCCGAGTTAATAGGAGTACATGATACTAGAAGAGGTGGCACGACAAAGCTGGGCGAGAGAGAGAGAACGCAGGTGTGCGCGACAAGGAGGGAGATAGGAAAATTCCACAGCTACTGGTTATTCGCGAATTTCTCATTTCCCGGGAATATTTTATGAACTTTTAGAGTCGCGTCTCAAAGAATAGACCGTTGGCTACTTTCCTACGTGGTGGTTGCTCAGATTTTTCGTATAATTAATTAGTTATTAACTGTTCTTTGAGGCGGTGACGAGAACAGTGCCGCGATCTCACTTAAACACTGGAGCTTCATCGATTGTTGGTGCATTTCCTAGATGTAATTTATCAACTTTTGCAGTTTCATCTTAAAGTATGGACCCTTGACTACTTTTCTACATGATAGTTGTAATGATGCCGATTGCAATTAACCAGCTATGAAGGTTTTTTGAACGAAGTTACAAGTCCCCCGCTGCGTTTAACGAATGCACACTTTGTTCAAAGATTCTCGATAGTTTCAAAATGATTTATATATTTCTACGGGTGGATATGAGAATATAGTCTTGCGACTTCGTTCAGCAATCCCACGTATGCGTTTTATTTACGAAGCGCTACATAGTTATTAATAAAAGTAGCCATTTTATAGAGGTTAGTTTATCGACCGCGATCCCTACGTTATCCCCAAATGCTTATTCTGACCAGGAAATTCGCCGAGTTAATAGGAGTACATGATACTAGAAGAGGTGGCACGACAAAGCTGGGCGAGAGAGAGAGAACGCAGGTGTGCGCGACAAGGAGGGAGATAGGAAAATTCCACAGCTACTGGTTATTCGCGAATTTCTCATTTCCCGGGAATATTTTATGAACTTTTAGAGTCGCGTCTCAAAGAATAGACCGTTGGCTACTTTCCTACGTGGTGGTTGCTCAGATTTTTCGTATAATTAATTAGTTATTAACTGTTCTTTGAGGCGGTGACGAGAACAGTGCCGCGATCTCACTTAAACACTGGAGCTTCATCGATTGTTGGTGCATTTCCTAGATGTAATTTATCAACTTTTGCAGTTTCATCTTAAAGTATGGACCCTTGACTACTTTTCTACATGATAGTTGTAATGATGCCGATTGCAATTAACCAGCTATGAAGGTTTTTTGAACGAAGTTACAAGTCCCCCGCTGCGTTTAACGAATGCACACTTTGTTCAAAGATTCTCGATAGTTTCAAAATGATTTATATATTTCTACGGGTGGATATGAGAATATAGTCTTGCGACTTCGTTCAGCAATCCCACGTATGCGTTTTATTTACGAAGCGCTACATAGTTATTAATAAAAGTAGCCATTTTATAGAGGTTAGTTTATCGACCGCGATCCCTACGTTATCCCCAAATGCTTATTCTGACCAGGAAATTCGCCGAGTTAATAGGAGTACATGATACTAGAAGAGGTGGCACGACAAAGCTGGGCGAGAGAGAGAGAACGCAGGTGTGCGCGACAAGGAGGGAGATAGGAAAATTCCACAGCTACTGGTTATTCGCGAATTTCTCATTTCCCGGGAATATTTTATGAACTTTTAGAGTCGCGTCTCAAAGAATAGACCGTTGGCTACTTTCCTACGTGGTGGTTGCTCAGATTTTTCGTATAATTAATTAGTTATTAACTGTTCTTTGAGGCGGTGACGAGAACAGTGCCGCGATCTCACTTAAACACTGGAGCTTCATCGATTGTTGGTGCATTTCCTAGATGTAATTTATCAACTTTTGCAGTTTCATCTTAAAGTATGGACCCTTGACTACTTTTCTACATGATAGTTGTAATGATGCCGATTGCAATTAACCAGCTATGAAGGTTTTTTGAACGAAGTTACAAGTCCCCCGCTGCGTTTAACGAATGCACACTTTGTTCAAAGATTCTCGATAGTTTCAAAATGATTTATATATTTCTACGGGTGGATATGAGAATATAGTCTTGCGACTTCGTTCAGCAATCCCACGTATGCGTTTTATTTACGAAGCGCTACATAGTTATTAATAAAAGTAGCCATTTTATAGAGGTTAGTTTATCGACCGCGATCCCTACGTTATCCCCAAATGCTTATTCTGACCAGGAAATTCGCCGAGTTAATAGGAGTACATGATACTAGAAGAGGTGGCACGACAAAGCTGGGCGAGAGAGAGAGAACGCAGGTGTGCGCGACAAGGAGGGAGATAGGAAAATTCCACAGCTACTGGTTATTCGCGAATTTCTCATTTCCCGGGAATATTTTATGAACTTTTAGAGTCGCGTCTCAAAGAATAGACCGTTGGCTACTTTCCTACGTGGTGGTTGCTCAGATTTTTCGTATAATTAATTAGTTATTAACTGTTCTTTGAGGCGGTGACGAGAACAGTGCCGCGATCTCACTTAAACACTGGAGCTTCATCGATTGTTGGTGCATTTCCTAGATGTAATTTATCAACTTTTGCAGTTTCATCTTAAAGTATGGACCCTTGACTACTTTTCTACATGATAGTTGTAATGATGCCGATTGCAATTAACCAGCTATGAAGGTTTTTTGAACGAAGTTACAAGTCCCCCGCTGCGTTTAACGAATGCACACTTTGTTCAAAGATTCTCGATAGTTTCAAAATGATTTATATATTTCTACGGGTGGATATGAGAATATAGTCTTGCGACTTCGTTCAGCAATCCCACGTATGCGTTTTATTTACGAAGCGCTACATAGTTATTAATAAAAGTAGCCATTTTATAGAGGTTAGTTTATCGACCGCGATCCCTACGTTATCCCCAAATGCTTATTCTGACCAGGAAATTCGCCGAGTTAATAGGAGTACATGATACTAGAAGAGGTGGCACGACAAAGCTGGGCGAGAGAGAGAGAACGCAGGTGTGCGCGACAAGGAGGGAGATAGGAAAATTCCACAGCTACTGGTTATTCGCGAATTTCTCATTTCCCGGGAATATTTTATGAACTTTTAGAGTCGCGTCTCAAAGAATAGACCGTTGGCTACTTTCCTACGTGGTGGTTGCTCAGATTTTTCGTATAATTAATTAGTTATTAACTGTTCTTTGAGGCGGTGACGAGAACAGTGCCGCGATCTCACTTAAACACTGGAGCTTCATCGATTGTTGGTGCATTTCCTAGATGTAATTTATCAACTTTTGCAGTTTCATCTTAAAGTATGGACCCTTGACTACTTTTCTACATGATAGTTGTAATGATGCCGATTGCAATTAACCAGCTATGAAGGTTTTTTGAACGAAGTTACAAGTCCCCCGCTGCGTTTAATGAATGCACACTTTGTTCAAAGATTCTCGATAGTTTCAAAATGATTTATATATTTCTACGGGTGGATATGAGAATATAGTCTTGCGACTTCGTTCAGCAATCCCACGTATGCGTTTTATTTACGAAGCGCTACGTAGTTATTAATAAAAGTAGCCATTTTATAGAGGTTAGTTTATCGACCGCGATCCCTACGTTATCCCCAAATGCTTATTCTGACCAGGAAATTCGCCGAGTTAATAGGAGTACATGATACTAGAAGAGGTGGCACGACAAAGCTGGGCGAGAGAGAGAGAACGCAGGTGTGCGCGACAAGGAGGGAGATAGGAAAATTCCACAGCTACTGGTTATTCGCGAATTTCTCATTTCCCGGGAATATTTTATGAACTTTTAGAGTCGCGTCTCAAAGAATAGACCGTTGGCTACTTTCCTACGTGGTGGTTGCTCAGATTTTTCGTATAATTAATTAGTTATTAACTGTTCTTTGAGGCGGTGACGAGAACAGTGCCGCGATCTCACTTAAACACTGGAGCTTCATCGATTGTTGGTGCATTTCCTAGATGTAATTTATCAACTTTTGCAGTTTCATCTTAAAGTATGGACCCTTGACTACTTTTCTACATGATAGTTGTAATGATGCCGATTGCAATTAACCAGCTATGAAGGTTTTTTGAACGAAGTTACAAGTCCCCCGCTGCGTTTAACGAATGCACACTTTGTTCAAAGATTCTCGATAGTTTCAAAATGATTTATATATTTCTACGGGTGGATATGAGAATATAGTCTTGCGACTTCGTTCAGCAATCCCACGTATGCGTTTTATTTACGAAGCGCTACATAGTTATTAATAAAAGTAGCCATTTTATAGAGGTTAGTTTATCGACCGCGATCCCTACGTTATCCCCAAATGCTTATTCTGACCAGGAAATTCGCCGAGTTAATAGGAGTACATGATACTAGAAGAGGTGGCACGACAAAGCTGGGCGAGAGAGAGAGAACGCAGGTGTGCGCGACAAGGAGGGAGATAGGAAAATTCCACAGCTACTGGTTATTCGCGAATTTCTCATTTCCCGGGAATATTTTATGAACTTTTAGAGTCGCGTCTCAAAGAATAGACCGTTGGCTACTTTCCTACGTGGTGGTTGCTCAGATTTTTCGTATAATTAATTAGTTATTAACTGTTCTTTGAGGCGGTGACGAGAACAGTGCCGCGATCTCACTTAAACACTGGAGCTTCATCGATTGTTGGTGCATTTCCTAGATGTAATTTATCAACTTTTGCAGTTTCATCTTAAAGTATGGACCCTTGACTACTTTTCTACATGATAGTTGTAATGATGCCGATTGCAATTAACCAGCTATGAAGGTTTTTTGAACGAAGTTACAAGTCCCCCGCTGCGTTTAACGAATGCACACTTTGTTCAAAGATTCTCGATAGTTTCAAAATGATTTATATATTTCTACGGGTGGATATGAGAATATAGTCTTGCGACTTCGTTCAGCAATCCCACGTATGCGTTTTATTTACGAAGCGCTACATAGTTATTAATAAAAGTAGCCATTTTATAGAGGTTAGTTTATCGACCGCGATCCCTACGTTATCCCCAAATGCTTATTCTGACCAGGAAATTCGCCGAGTTAATAGGAGTACACGATACTAGAAGAGGTGGCACGACGAAGCTGGGCGAGAGAGAGAGAACGCTGGTGTGCGCGACAAGGAGGGAGATAGAAAGATTTCACAGCTACTGGTTATTCGCGAATTTCTCATTTCCCGGGAATATTTTATGAACTTTTAGAGTCGCGTCTCAAAGAATAGACCGTTGGCTACTTTCCTACGTGGTGGTTGCTCAGATTTTTCGTATAATTAATTAGTTATTAACTGTTCTTTGAGGCGGTGACGAGAACAGTGCCGCGATCTCACTTAAACACTGGAGCTTCATCGATTGTTGGTGCATTTCCTAGATGTAATTTATCAACTTTTGCAGTTTCATCTTAAAGTATGGACCCTTGACTACTTTTCTACATGATAGTTGTAATGATGCCGATTGCAATTAACCAGCTATGAAGGTTTTTTGAACGAAGTTACAAGTCCCCCGCTGCGTTTAATGAATGCACACTTTGTTCAAAGATTCTCGATAGTTTCAAAATGATTTATATATTTCTACGGGTGGATATGAGAATATAGTCTTGCGACTTCGTTCAGCAATCCCACGTATGCGTTTTATTTACGAAGCGCTACGTAGTTATTAATAAAAGTAGCCATTTTATAGAGGTTAGTTTATCGACCGCGATCCCTACGTTATCCCCAAATGCTTATTCTGACCAGGAAATTCGCCGAGTTAATAGGAGTACATGATACTAGAAGAGGTGGCACGACAAAGCTGGGCGAGAGAGAGAGAACGCAGGTGTGCGCGACAAGGAGGGAGATAGGAAAATTCCACAGCTACTGGTTATTCGCGAATTTCTCATTTCCCGGGAATATTTTATGAACTTTTAGAGTCGCGTCTCAAAGAATAGACCGTTGGCTACTTTCCTACGTGGTGGTTGCTCAGATTTTTCGTATAATTAATTAGTTATTAACTGTTCTTTGAGGCGGTGACGAGAACAGTGCCGCGATCTCACTTAAACACTGGAGCTTCATCGATTGTTGGTGCATTTCCTAGATGTAATTTATCAACTTTTGCAGTTTCATCTTAAAGTATGGACCCTTGACTACTTTTCTACATGATAGTTGTAATGATGCCGATTGCAATTAACCAGCTATGAAGGTTTTTTGAACGAAGTTACAAGTCCCCCGCTGCGTTTAACGAATGCACACTTTGTTCAAAGATTCTCGATAGTTTCAAAATGATTTATATATTTCTACGGGTGGATATGAGAATATAGTCTTGCGACTTCGTTCAGCAATCCCACGTATGCGTTTTATTTACGAAGCGCTACATAGTTATTAATAAAAGTAGCCATTTTATAGAGGTTAGTTTATCGACCGCGATCCCTACGTTATCCCCAAATGCTTATTCTGACCAGGAAATTCGCCGAGTTAATAGGAGTACACGATACTAGAAGAGGTGGCACGACGAAGCTGGGCGAGAGAGAGAGAACGCTGGTGTGCGCGACAAGGAGGGAGATAGAAAGATTTCACAGCTACTGGTTATTCGCGAATTTCTCATTTCCCGGGAATATTTTATGAACTTTTAGAGTCGCGTCTCAAAGAATAGACCGTTGGCTACTTTCCTACGTGGTGGTTGCTCAGATTTTTCGTATAATTAATTAGTTATTAACTGTTTTTTTAGGCGGTGACGAGAACAGTGCCACACTGAAACTTCGTCGATTTTTGGTGCGTTACCTAGATTCTGTATCTAAACCGAAAGAATCGATGGAACTTTGTTTCCATCCATCTATTTGGTTTAGTGGACTTAGGTTTTCATGTAGAGGGAGATCGATGGAACTTTCATTCCATTTATCTTTCTACGGATCTCGAAACGCAGCAACCTCCTCGCGGTGAGACCTGGTAATCGGTGAAAATCGAGCCGATAGCTGTGATTGTCAAATATTCTAATCAGATATAAGAATTGCTTTCAAAATGCACGCATGCTGCATACTATGGTATTTTTAAGGAAGTACCATAGATATTTAAAATTGCAAGTTTGAATTCGGATAGGAATATGTAAAAGGTGTTTTTGAAGAATAATACAGTTTGTTTCGAGTGTTTCGAGGCTTTTACAGCGTTACAATAAAGTATTAGCCATAACACCATAAATTTTAAGTTTAAATAATTATTTATAATTAAGTTCATGAATAATTACAGGTTTCTACCTAGTCGGTAACTTTAAAACGCAGTATTGCGCGACATCCGTGAGACAGTTTCCAAAGTATCTACAACTTTTACGCAGCCTCAACTCCTGGGGCATGTTCATGGTTTTGAAATGGCGTGTCGTGTGTTGCGTGTTTGCGGAATAGCAACGAATTATGCAAAAGCCAGCAACATTAAAAGCAGCGGTACTGCGAGAAAGAACGTTTATCTGTTTCATTGCTTCCGATTCCTCCTCGTTCAATTCACATAATCGCAGCTCCACCAACCCGTTAACCACAAACTCCTTGTGTTTATTAACCACTATTATATTTCATTTCAGTTTATTCACTCTGAAACCACTGTTAGCCACAATTTCTTATTGATCCAGGTGAAGTGTACCGAGCCTAATACAAATTCTTTCCAGCTGCCGCTGTAACCTTATTGAAACCCCACGTTCCACTAGCGCAAAGCGTGAGGAACACCAACTTCTTCTGCAAAAGTGAATACATTCAATTGCTTCTCTCTACGAAGGATACTTGCGCGACCTTTAGACTAAAGCTTCTTTGTGATCAGAACCGGCTACTCAGCTATGGAAGTCCGTCACCAGCGTCAGCAACCCTGGAAGAAGACGAGGCAGAGCAAAGGGTATTCCTAGGGTGAAAGACCTGAACAGAGGTCAGAAGTTGGGCGAAGGAAAGGTGCCGATAATGTTCCCGGGATTGAACGCGCCCATCATGCGAGGAGATTATGTAGTTCAACAGCAAAAGCTTCCGGAGAATCCAGACAGGGAAAAGGAAATCCAGCAGCTACAAAGCCAGGGCTCAACCCAGAAGCGGGTGAAACTGTCTGCTCTGGAACGTGGTTGGAGCGGAGGCATAATGGGTGGACGAAAAATCGGACCGCCCGATCCTATTGATGAAGGTTCGAGTTACTATTGGTAGCTTTGTTAGTATGCGTCGGTACAAATAGCCGCAGCTTCTCTTATCTGAGTGTTTCTCTGCAATTTCAGAGCCTTTCACTGGCTTCGAGACGTGGATATTGGAACACAAGCATAGATCTGTAATGACGAGTCACTTTGGTCGCACGAAGCGATACGGCGTGATTGTCGTGACTGGAAATGGAAACGGTCTAGCTGGGTTCGCGACAGCGTCGGGCGGCGACAGTAGATCGTGCCTGAAAACAGCTAGAAATAAAGCTGGGCAGAGATTAATGTATTTCGAAAGATACGAGGGTCACACTGGTAAATGATTTTATATTGTATATATCGAGCAACGTTAGTTGTAACGGTTTTGAGGAATGACAAGTCCCTTTGTTTCAGTACTACATGACTTCTTCACGCAATTCGGAAGCTCAAAGATATTTGTCAAGCAAAAGGAGAAAGGCTACGGACTCGTGTGTCATCGTGCTATTAAAACGATATGCATGGCGATAGGTATAACGGATCTATATGCTAAAGTTGAAGGATCTACAAATGTTCCACACATTATAAAGGCTTTTTTCATTGGTTTACTGCAACAGGTATGATTGTAGAAGCTACATTACGTTGTAGATGTTCTTCGGTAACAAAGAAAAGGAGAGTTAAACTTCTAAAAAGAAGTTTAATCATTCCTACTTAATTATTGCTATTTTCAAGCTCCCAATTGATTATAAGAATTAATAATTATTATTTTTAGAAAACTTATCAACAAATGGCGAATGAAAAGCAATTACATCTGGTTGAATTAAAACAGGAGCACGATTATTTTCCCAAAGTAGTCGCCTCGCCTGATATGGTTAGGAAACGCGAGGAGGTGAAACCGAGCGAGATTATGGACTATAAGCAGTACGTGATGGGCGGTAGAATCGTTCTGGATAAAAAGAAGCCACTACCTTTTTACACGAAACTACCATCGTATGCGATTCATCTGCGCAAGGTAGAACGTAGAAGGGACCACCATGAAATGAGAATTAGATTGAGGAGTGAGTATGGCGATCTCTGCAGCTTCCTTACGGATAAGTATCCGGAAGCGAGAGCGGCAAAATGGAGGAAACACGACAAGCCAAAAGAAGAAGAAACAGAAGACTAGTTTATTGTTACATTACTATAGCGGTAATAAACTGTTTCCTTGAAATGTATTGTTAAAAATTGGTAAACACTAGCAAATGAATATTTGGTTAAACTTTGATGAATGGCTTATCGCATTACCAATAATTTCTGCGCGCATAGCATACGAAGCCTTATGTGCTAAGTAAGGTTGTAAATTGATCGCCCGACTCTTCGTGTAGTAAGGAAATGGTATACGTTAATTTCTTTTTACATTTACATTGCGATTTTATCAAGTACTTATTTCATATTACTGCAAGAAATTCAAATTATCCCGCCGAAGTTGCGAGGCGAAAATCTGTTCCTTGCGTGTGCAAGAATCATGCAAAGGAATTCGGAAGGAGCGGTTTTCGTAGCAGTTTTGAGCATATTTAGTTTGCATTCTATCTGTTAATTGGGATTCCATTCTGAATCGTTAACGTTGCATGCGACACGAATTCGGGAAGGGGACTGTAATGTCCCGCGATCCGTGGGACAAAATTTTATGTTGCATGTAAGGTCTATTCTGTGTACCAGCGGCGGTGGTCGTGATGGAAACACCGGTTCTCATTCGAACCGGTTTTTACCGTGTTCAGCATCATGGGGCGTCGTACTGGGGAAGAATGGGGTTGACCATTTTTCTCCTGGTGCGCCGCTTGCTGCTGGGACTTCCTCCCCCCCCGCAGTACCTGATGAGGAGGGAGGTTCAATGAGCGGGGAGCTCCCAGGCCTCTTTCGCGGCAAGCTTAAAGCCACAAAGGTTTTTGGGCGATGGTAGATTTGGAATTTGGATAGGAATGTTCTAGACGATCTTTACAATAATAATACGGTTTTTTAGGGTTTTTCCACTTTACAAATGAATATTAAATAAGTAATAAGTATGTTTTCACTTGGGTTCAACGTTTCAACTTCGTAGATTCCGTGGGGCACTTAGAATTTTATGTAGGGGCGGGGGGGGGGGGGGGGGGAGAGAGACAGACGACGCGCGACTCGTTTATACTGTGTCTCGCTTCATCTTTCAGGCGCTTGATACAACTCCGTTTCTTTTCCCTTATTTCTCTCTTTGTTTGGGTGACGGGCCAGGGCCCCGGCTGCTTAAATTGATAGTTTTCCCCTGTTTGATGCAGTTAAAGTTGTTGTTAACGAAGAATGATCCACAAATCCTGTAACAGACGAAGAACGAATTATAGCAACTTGTATGATCTCGAAAATAATACTGAAAGGTTTCTTACGCAGAAAATACTTGCGATATTACACATGCTTCGAATTCGAATTTGAATTTGAATTCGAAATACAGAAGGGCACGTAAGGGGACAACTACGCCTGCGCGCATTATGTGCATTGGCTACCCCTCGTTCGATTTACGGCCGATTTCTCCACCTTCAGTAATCTTCCAGTTAGAGTTATGATCTAGATAACTGCCAAATGATAGAGTTCTACTGGCTTAGAGCAATTAGATGAGTTATTTATTACTGAAGATGAAGAAATCGGGATAGCTACTGCATGCATCATGCGCTAGAAGTTGGAGGATTCTACGGAATTCTACGAATCATGGCGCTTTCGGACGGTTGCACTATGGTTGCACTGGACCAGTAGTCGCACTTAGGGCAGTATTCTCAGTCGTTGCTTATTCTTAAGCAAATGCTAAAGCATTCGGCATCCTTTACTAGCTACTAAGTTAGTGTATTACCTGGACCAACTGTACCAAGCGGGATTTGCAACGGCCTCTAATCCGAATTGCCGCAGTTCCTGCGCGCCTCATGCACCGCAAATGGAAGAAATTCTAGAGAATCGTACGATGCCACCAATACCAAAGAGGAGGTATAATAAGAGGCGTCACTCGACAAGGACAGAAATAACCTAGGGAAATCACTAGAAAACCAATTTAAATGTCCATTCGGTAATGATCGCTAAGCTTCGGCAATGATCGGTCAACTTCGGCAATAATCAGCCAATTGTGGTAAGGTACATTTAGTCGATTTGAATATCCCGCTCGAAATAGACAACCAATTTAAATGCCAAGGTCAAGCAAGGACTTCAAAGTTTCCGCCCGGAGTGACGCCTCTTATTATACCTACTCTTTGCCAATACGATGCCGCCAATTTCATGTGCTCCATGCGCGAATCGGAGCGCACCCACAATAACGAACCCAAATGTCCCTAGACCAAGTGCGTGAGTCAATTCTTTCTCTGCGCGCCGGCGCGGAAACACGCCGACGCCAGGAAATGCTTGAAGACTGTGAATGAGGAACGTCTTGTCACAGCTATAGTTAATATCTAATTTACATGACCCATCTGTGTGCATCTGTGTTCGAGGAAGAGTACATATCAAGGATGGAGAGACAAAGTACCCGCCTCTAAACTTCTCTAATATACACACTTGTACGCTGCTCGTTGGGGAAAATCAAGTCTTTCGTTGATTGTCATGAGGAAGTTACAACACTTTAATATCCTCGATGATAAGTCCCGTACACATAACAATTCCTAGGAGCGATCGTATATTTACGCACGTCTTTTGTATGCCTTTTTTAATGACGAACACAAGTCGAACGGAAATCAACGGTGATTTTCACTGATTCATATCCATGGTACGTATTTAATTTTTTTTACTCTGATCTATCTTTAAATTAACCGTTGTCACAGTGGGTCTGTCAAATTGACAAAGAAGTGTTATTCGTTACATCCGATTAGTTAACACGAGCGACGAATACAGTTTGTAATCATTGCAAGTGGATGTAAATTTTGTGTACCGGAACGAATGACATAGAAATTGCATGTTAGAAAGTGTTAAATGTATGGTCCATTGTCTTTCTGCTTTCCAACTATATATATATATATATATATATATACACACACATCGAAATTATGTAAATAAAAATGTATCTAAGATTTGACAAGTGTAATCATACGATTCAATACAATTCTCTGTAACATTAAATAAATACTCTTTGTATATTACACAAATCACAAGAACTATTCCTTAATTTTCATGTATATATTACAGATGCAACATATTTGTAATACAACGTTAAGAGCTTTTTACCACATAATGGCACACAAAACATACTTTCGGTCAAATATTTATACTCTTATCCGTGTTACAGGCTTTACGTATGATGTCAGCAATTGTGCCAGGCACGCATAATGTAATTGATGCTAATCAACCCTACGATCACATAACCGAACGGCAGAAACTATTGGAAGATTTATTGGCCGCTGCGAAAAAGTGTCATATAAGATTCGGTGGGCGGACTGAGTTAGCAACTGAATCAGAGATATGCGTGAAACAGCTGTGTCATATATTTGAGTTAATCTTTAGTCATGGATTACGTACAAATTGCATTGAGAGAATTAATTCAGCCCTAAGGTATCAAAGAGAATTGAAATTCACGTAAATTAAGCTTGGAATTATATTTTAATATTGTAGTAGTAACGGTCTTCGGATTATCTTCCAATTTGTATTCAACTGTGTAATACGAAACCTTGTTTATCATTACATAATGTTACATTTTTTACATAACTACCATGATAGTAGCGCTACTGTACACAGATTCGTTAGTAATGACTTCCATTTTATTGGCTCTCAATTGTATAAAATATCAGCATACTGATAAGAGTCTGGAAGATAATGCTGCGGGGTGACTAATAGATTACTAATTCTACATTTCACTGTGTTAATTCGTGTCGCTTATAATTTTGTAGGCATGTGTCTGATATAGTGTCCGGTGGCGGTGCGAAGTTGTACAATATCTCGGAGGCAACGTTCTGGCCGTGTATAAAAGAACAGCTACCATGGCACGAGCAGGAACGTTTTAGCGTACTGAAAAAGGTTCACACAGATTTCGGTCGTGGTAGAGCATGGCTGAGAGCCGTTTTAAACGAGCGTTCCTTAGAACGCCATTTACATGCTATACTAGATCCTTCGATATTGTCTAGTTTTTATGAAGATTGGGCATTTCTGCTGGATCAAGAGCGAAGCGCGGTACTGCCGAATGTAGCCGCAGGTATGGAAATACTACTGTGATTTTATGCTCTGGTACTTTATCCATTAAAATGAATTAAATATGGTTTTAACTATTAGGACTTGGTAGCATTTTATTTGCAATTAGGATAGACAATGAGGAATTGGATAGTAATTCAAGAGGAAAAGAAACTGAGAGACAGGAAGTTTCGCTATCCGAACCGATTATATCATTTGCAACACCAGGTAGTTAAATGTTATTATTATTATTATTATTAGCTTAAAGTAGCGGGCATTGCCCGGGTAAAACTTCGATTAACACGGACTGTCAAGGGGGTGAAATAAGGGGGAAGGGGAGGGATGTCTAGATATCATGGTAGGCTATATATGTTCCACAGGGTTTACAGAGTAATAATGCAAAATTTGGTCCAGATCTGTTACAAAAATCGAGATAAAAAGTATCTTATGTAACAAACGTCCAAACACACTTTCGCACTTATTATATTAGTAGGCTTATTATTATTTATCCCACGGGTAAAGACCCTTTAGTTTACAAAGAACAATTCATAAAGTTAACAAAATGTTCCGATTCGCATGACGCGGAATTGTAGGTAATTAAGAATAACTTTTTATATCATTGTAATGCCAGTCGCGTTGTAATTAGGGCCTGTTTCGAAGCAGCAGAAACAGAGAAAGAAAATACAGGCTCATATAATTTCCTTCGATAATGAGAGCGACGAGCAAGAGGCTGCTACAGAGACAAGTATCTCGGTCAGTGCACCTCCGACCTGTCTCAATTCTCCTACAGGAACATCGGTCAAAAACTCCACGTCACCTCCTTCGCCAATATCGGAGTGTCGAACGGAGTCGAGCACTGTTAACGAGCTAGTTAACAAAGAAATCTCGGAATGGGAGAAATGGTAGGCGATGATACGCGTGCTGTCTCGTTCGATCCAATATTTTCGCGACTGCTGAAAATATAATTATATCGTAATGTTTCAATGTTTTCAGTGAATCCTTCGAAGAGGAGAAAGTGTTAACACCAGTCGCAGATTCTTGTAATATGGGTGGACTGGTTCCTGTATCGCCTTTAGACCAAACGTTAGACGATATGTTGATAGCATTGCCAAATTACATAAATGTGCGTGTGAGATATATTGAAATTCAGCTAGCTAAATGATAATATAAGAACCGAACACGTGATTGATCCTATTTTACACAGGATTCGTCCGATGTTACGGAAGCTGCGGTGGAAGCCACTGAACCGCTCGCGGACTTGGATGGTCACGTGGATACAGAGAGTCTAGACGCCGAGGCTTTGCGTGCGAAACTTTTAGCTATGAGCGAGATATTAGAACAAGCGAAAGAAGATGCTACGACCAATAGATTGCAGCTGGCCCGTTTACAGAGGCAACATCAGAATTACCTCGAGAGGCACGAGTTGCAGATGCAAACGTTAAATAGGTGACACGTTGCTACGATTACATTTACTTTGCTGTATAAAATACGGGCGTTGCTCATTGCCTAATATAACGACGATGTAACAGGGAGAACGAATTGTTGAGGCAACAATTACGTAAATATGTGACAGCGGTGCAAATGTTAAGAAGAGATTCCGATTCCACTGCAGTCTCCGAAGAGGATCCGTCGTTGGATTACCATAACGAAGCTCAGCAGTACGAGGAGAAGTTGATTCAAGTCGCAGACATGCATGCGGAACTAATGGAATTCAATGCTAGATTAACTCTCCAATTGACTAATAGGTGAAACTATTACGGGGGGACACCACTGTGACGGCCGGAAAAATGAGTCCATTTTTAAGATTTTTTTTAGGAATAACTTACAATTTTCATATAAAATTGTTATTACCTATCTTTGGTACAATGTCTTAAGAGACTATACAAAAAATTAATAGAAAAGCATGCATAGATTTTCATATGCAGTTAATCTTCTAGACCCCTCACAAGAAAACCTAGGTCGCTTATCGAAAGGGTATCTTTGGAACGGCAACTCTAAAATCAATTTTTTTAAAAATATAATCTACATGAGTATAGTTTCCGTTGTGCATATCGATTTTTAAAAAAAAATTATTTTTGTAAAAATGGTGCGCTTTAGAAAAAAAAGTTTTGATAATTCGCAAAGAAATGGATAGTTTTTCGAGCGTATTTAAAAAAATATGTTTTCGATAAAAAAAATCGGTACGCACAACTAACGATAATCTTGTTTTAAAGATCCTGTCAAAATTTCACGTCGATCGGATAAATATTGACAGTGCTATTGATTCGATTTTAGAGAGTATTTTTGAAGAGTTAAACATTAAGAAAGTGAAAAAAGATCGAAATTTTTTTCAACTTTGACAGTGGTGTTCCTCCTTAAACGCCTAGTCGCCGTTAGTATGGAAATAGTATATTAACGTTCCGGAAACTTATAGGAATAGATTAGTTAAATTATTACAAGCTGAATTGGAGTGTCTGCGGGGCCCGTTAAACGAGGACGATTTGCCAACAGAACCTCCGTGTCTCATTCATATATGGATTCCGTCTGCATTTCTTACTGGCCAACCTTCCGATATTCACCACGTCTATCAGGTAATATAAATCCGACGCAGGATTTCACGATATCCTCGAACCCACGTAGTATAATAATATTATAAAAATTGTTAGCACAATCATGTTCAGTTAGTATCGTTTTCACGCAGATATACGTACGCATCAGAGACACCGAATGGAATATATACAGACGATACGCGCAATTCCATGCCCTTTACAGAGAATTGAAAAAGCACGATACAGTTGTAACCACGTTCGAATTTCCACCGAAAAAGACAATCGGCAATAAGGTATGCGCTGCGCAAAATGTTTGAAGAACACGACTGCGCGTTACTTTACGTTCATACGATTTCTCCTTGCTCTCAGGATGCCAAGTTTGTCGAAGAGAGACGACAGAAACTGCAGCATTGGTTAAGACGAATTGTTGGGAGATTGGCGCAATGTTCCCCTGCATTCGCGTCCAGGCCAAGTAGACAGACACTCATATCCCTAATGCCTTTCTTCGGGTAATTCATTCAAAAGTACTACTTTAACGTTAGAGGAACTGAAATTTGCTCAAAATTTACGAAATTAGAGAGAGAATTATCGTAAACGTTAACGCACAGTTTTTGTCAGTTGATTAAACCAAGCATTATCCTTTTCTAGTGATAACCCTAATACTGAGGAATCGAGGAAAAATAGCTCTACAAGAAACACATTTTCTTCTTCCCCTCAATACATGGGTTTATAATTATTAACGTTTTTATAGACAATTTGTACATACATGAAGCCTTTTTAATTTAAATGTATAAAGTACTTATGTTGCTCTATGTTTGTTTATATAGAGCAATATATATGTATATATATATATATATTGTTGACAATTGGAAAGATCAGCGCATATGCATGTATGTATACAATCATTTATATACATTCGCACATATGCCGTTTATATACGACAGTATGTATAAAATTCATATGTAGTCGAAATAATTAAAAGTTGATCTTTTTTTACAAAAGTATGTATTATCTTTTTTACAAATGTCTATGTATATATATTTGTTTAAAAATCTAATTCATGCTCAAGAAAGAAATTCTAATTATATTTCCAACTTTTCAATCAGATAAGAAAATATATTTCTTATACGCTATATTTGTTATATATATATATATATATATATAGTATGTATGTATATATATATATACAAACATATACACACCATATACTTTATGATGAACATACTGCGAAATATTTTTTAATGTAGCTCATAAAATAAAAGGAAGAGTTAATTGAAAGAAATACATATGAAAGGTAATTATTTAACGTACAGACGGACGAAAGGTAGCTTGAAAATGGAACTATTTACAGCCCACGCAAAAGAAAAGCATAGTTGTACGTTGTTCATCATTAAATCGTACAATATCGAGTTGAGTCTCATTTTCTAAAAATTTTATTCATGTAAGGCGCCTTAACAGTAATATAAAAAGGTACACTTTTCCATTTATACTTTATGATAAAAATAAAAGTGCATATTGTTATTGGAACAAGTACATACAGTATTATGCTGGTAAATAATACAACTAATCGCATATAAGATTCACAGGTTTAACAAGTTTCGCTTAGGATTCTCACTATGGAGAGGTAACGGTGAGAGAATGTATTTTTTTATATTTTCTTTTTTAACGAACCAATCCTCGAATCAAGAACACACTCGCGCGTAAATCGCCGCCCCGAGAGAGTACGGCGCGCTTCTTTTAAACAATAAATAGGTACACGTTTCAACAAGAAATTTCGATCGTCCATTCGAGTCGACATATTTTGTACTGAGCAATACAGATCGCGTTTCATTTACCTTTCCATATTGAGATATAAAAGTTTCTTGTAATAGCAAAGTTTATCGAGTCGTCGTTTAATATAATTATGATTAATACCTTGACCGCCGTGTATGGAACCATAATGCATTTTTTTGTTACAAAGGAACCAACGGTACGCATGTACAATTATTATAGTTATATCATAGTATGCCCAGCAACGCCGCGGCAGGAGGTTTATTGCGCTGTTGCCGGAAGAAAGCAACGGAACCAGCGACGAATCTCGGTTGTGTTTAATACACGCCGTGTCTCAGGGTCGAGGTCGCTTACGTTTACGTTCGGCGCGTGTGCGTCGGCAAAAGTAAGTCTGCGTGGCAGTCAATGTATTAATTGTAATTACATACGCTTCGAACGAATTCTATGGAATCTATGTTATAGCGCATCGCAATCATAGCATCATAATCATAGTAAGTTTCGTAACGTAACGATACGCGATTACATTACTTATAAAATCGATTACAAATCAGACACATTCATTTCAAGACTGTTACCATACAATACAATGCCTTGCGAGAGGGGAGAGAAAAAATAATCGAACGAAACGTTTTTTTTTTCAACGGGTTTTCATTGCTTCGATAAAAATTGCGGTGGATCCATGATTAAGATCCGGCGAACACGGGAATGAAAACAATAGAAATTTCTTAAGGAGAAAAGAAGAGAAGACGTACAATAGAGAGAACGAAAGCAAAGTCTAAGGTTGAAAGTAAATTATATCTAAACATGTGAATTATTAAAACTTCGTATATCAAATATAAATAATGTATAGTAACGATAAAATATTCAAAAATAAGGCAATAATATTCTTTTACGTACTAACTCTTATATTTTAATTCGCCTTTATATTTTGAAGTTCGATAATGCACGAAAAATACAATGTATAACTTATCGGTTAAGGAGTATTTTATTCCGTAGAAAATACGAGTTTATCTATACATATAACATTTCCATGAAAATCCATCGGATTGAAGAAAAGGGGAAATAAATCTCGATTACGAGGATGTTAAGATACTTTACAATACTGATACGCCCGGTGCTTACTCAAAAAGTGATACATAAATCATATTTATTAAATAAGCTGTATCGATATCTTGATTTGTGATTCACAGAGATGCGTGTAGATTATATATCGTTTAAATTGAATATTATATCGTCAACGAAAAAAAAAAAAATAAAAACAAAGATTCAAGCGAAGGACAATAATGAATAGAAGTAAAACATATCCTGTAAAAAAGGAATTAAAAGAAAATCTCGATGTTTGTGAAATTTCGATGAAAGATTCAAAAACTTAGGAGAGATATTTAAAAGTGAGACGGATAACGTTTACTATGATTTTGATAATTGCATTGTGCCATTCGGAAAAAGGAGTCTAATCTCTGTTGACTATGGACAGCCCAGCGTTGTGGTATTTCTTTTTTCTTTTATACACATGTTAAAAGTTCGCATTGATCCGCAAGCTTTTCGTTCAACGAACTTTCGCGAGGCGCACTGAAAAGTATTCGTTAGCCTTAGTCACTACGTTCCGTACAAAGGTTTCATCGCAAACGGCTTTAAATTATTATTTACATTCACTAGCTCTCTTCGCTGACTAATTTTGATTTAGCCCCAGGACGTAATTAAGAGTCGGTAGATCCTTATCTATACGCTTATTGATTTTCGATGTACCGCTGCGAATCTGCCAGCAATGTGTTCATTGCGTTACATTGTAAGATACTCATCATTAATTAAATAGGTCGCATTGTACGATAAACTTCCAAGACGTCAATTAATTAGAAGGAAAAATAGATAGGAGAAACATTCTTATAATATGTGAGATTTACGCATTGAAGGACGTAAAATAATATACAATTCTTAGCAAATAAATTTAACATCATATATTACGAAAGAAGGTTCTGTATCCTCGTGTTTAGAATAAAAATAAAATAATATTTCATATATTTATTATAAAACAATGGATAAAGGCTGCGTTTAACTTAGCCAAATAAAAAATTTCGAGATATTCCATTACAACGAACGAGTTTCATGTATTTAGTAAAATATTTTTCATTATTCTGAGCATCTTACAAATTACGATGTACGTTCAACAATCTCTGTGTGTTGTTCCTTTCTTTTTTAAGTTTTTGGTTTGTTGTCACGCGAGATGTTACAACGATACGTCTGGACAGTCCCAGGGATAAATGAATTCGTAATTGACATAATCATTTTGCCATTCTGAAGCCTGCTCAGATTTAGATATGTAGAAAGAATGTACCGAACAGTAGTCACGTAAGGATCATCGTCTAGCAACGAATTATAAGGAGTGTCCCTATATTGTTTCATAGGTAACCGGGGATGATTCGAGTCTAATTTAATTTGACTTTAAATTTAGGTATATCCGAATAACAAGTAACGTCTAGTTTAGCAGTCTTTGCACACATTCCTCAGTTTCGTGAAAATTGACAACAAAAGCCAACAATAATGATAACACATTATGCAAGTACACGAAGGTTAAAAAGTGGAGCCTTATGAGTGTAGTACAAAATAACGAGGCTAGCCTTTTTTCCTTTCCTCTAAAGTAATTTCCTTTCTCTGCTTATTAGTAAAAGTATGAAACTTTTTATTCACTATGATTAATACAATGTGTTTGTTACGTTAAAACATTTTTTCCTTTCATCCTCCCTTAAGTGAAAATATGCCAACAGATGAAATATGCGATCGATGGAGTTTCTCATTTTTTTTCCGTTTTTTTCTTTTTTTTCTCTCTCTTTTTTGGAGCGCTCGTAAACGTTCGCGTATTCTTACAGCAACGAGATAAACGTCATTTAGGTCCATAGCGAAAATAAATAAAAGAAAGATCTTCTTAAGCTAGTAGATAGCAGATTAGTTTTGTATTGTATACTTGTTAACTAGCCAGTGCATTTTTTATATATAATCCTGACTCTCTGATTAACCTTCCTGTCTATTTAGCACACTTTGCCACGCATTCTAAGGCATGAACTTCCTAGTGAGCTGGATAAAAGAGAGCATAGACCAGTGTGCCAGGTACTTTATGTGTTAACATTTTTCACTGTTGTAGCTAGATACATTATAATATTAGAAAGTATATTACTATTGTATTTAAAAAACTGTTTCTTCCCTGCTCTCGACCTTATACTTTATTAAGATCCTTATTCCTCAGACCGTAACTATAAAATCGTTTGCAAAACGTTCTGTATTAGAAAGCAGAAAATAAATTGAACTTCTTGAGTGGCTATGCCTGCATATACTAAATAATAAGTTAACCCATCGCACGAATAACTCTCCTCGGTCTTTTTTTTTACATAGAGTACCGTTCTTATCAAAATATGTCTGACAGTATTTGATATTCCTTTGATTATTCTTACCGCAGAGAATTCAATAGAACCAAGACCAACCGCCGACTACGGAAGTCGATATAACGAAATTTCCTCTATAAATCCGCGCGTTAAAAGTATTTTAAAGTGCTAAGCACAAATAAGCTTCAAAACATACCGATTAATTACGTCTGTACGAAAATCAGTTTGCTCCGATAGTACGATAAGTTTCACCGTTATTCGTGGATGGCTTAATCAGGATTCTGATATTACAACACATGCATACTGTCATTTGTATCGAACGCAGATTATAAACCCTTTTTTTTTGCCGCACTACGATCCGCGTTTATACAAAAACCTACAGTCACACCAATACTGTGCCGAGTTAGGGAGCCATTTGTATGCACATCTGATACCACACTGGCTTAAAGCACATGCCGTCACGTGTTACCTCGATCAATGTTTAATTATACCACTCGCCATTATCTTTACTCGTTACATTTCCACCTTGTATCATTAGGTTCACTCTATCATACATCCGTCAACCTGTCATTACATGCTGTATTGGTTGTACATATTCAGATAGTAAACTAACATAATACAAGTTATACCAAAAATTTTGTAGCCCTATGGTATAATATATAGTTGTTAAAACAATAATATATATATACTCTTGCGATTAACTTAAGTTCCATAAGTTGCTTTATGACACTGAACACTATAGCTGAACGAAGTGCTTGCTTTGCTCTCCAAAGTAGAAACTTATTGTCTAAGAAGTTACGATTAAAAAAACAAAAAAGAAAAAGAAGCTATGCGAAAGTGCACGTTTGTACACGTAATACAAAATAAACTATCCATGACGATTAATTTATGCCTTTATCTTACATACGCGACATTAAAGAAAGGTCAAAGAATGTACGTGTATAAATCTAGAGAATATAATTCTAAATAATAATCGTAATCATAATCGTAAACATAAACGTACCATAGGGATACACTATTTTCGAGCTCCTCATATGATAAGAATTTGAATATTTTTTTTATCGTACAAGTAAAATTCAAAACGATACACAATTCTAACAAATGCTTTGTTTCTTGCTTCGCCTCGCTATGCAATCGAATTATTCGAAGTGATGAAGATTCTAATGAGAATATTATAGAGGGTACCGATGTACATATCCAGGCACACGTACCCATTTCGTATCCATATAATTTTGCTTTCTTCCATCCACCCCCAACAATCAAATTTAATACTTTTCTCGACATTTTGAATATTTATCCCTGTATACAAAACTAAAGTCGTTTAGCACATTTTAGCACTAAATTTAGAATACACAATTTTTATTAGTCTTTTTCCCTGTAGAACACAATGTTCATTCCTAAATGTCGTTTCTTTTAGTTATCACAAATTATTGTTCCTCGTATTTATTATTGTTTCAAACATTAACGGAGCTCAGATGCTTTTCAATATTCTGTATCAATGCAATTATAACTTTCCTCCTTGTTTTTCCCCCTCTCTCTCTCTCTCTCTCTCTCTCTCTCTCTCTCTCTCTCTCTCTCTCTCTCTCTCTCTCTCTCTCTCTCCCTTTCGTTTAATTACACAATCACGATGCCCGAACGTTGGGTCGCACTGGAGACGGGCTGGTTTTCGGTAACTTTTCTCTTTGTTGGTATATGCTTTCGTGTCAAAGTAAACCACTTTCTACCCATGAGGTCGTTGAAAAAAAATATATATATACCAATTGGGTTTATAAACATTACACCGTAAGGTAAAGAGCAGGACTATGGATTTGGAGGTGGTGTGGTTGGTGTTGTATGCGAAGAGGGTGATGCACTTGCAACCATCGTTGGACTGGCTGGCTGCTGTAATGGCAGGAACGCTGATCCCAAGCTAGGTTTTAACTGGAATGCTACACACGGCTTTGAGCAATAGTCTAGTTTGCTCAAGTCTATCATGGGTCGCCTATGCACAGAAATACAATTGCTTCAATCGCGTTGAAGTATTCGTACGAAAGCTCGTATCATACTTCAAAGGACCTGATCACGGTCAATCATACGAGGGCCATTAAATTTAATTCATCGAATTCAGATCATGTTCTCGTTTGCTATATGTATGGGCCCGATGTGAATTATGAAACGTTATGCGACATTGCTCGATATATAGGCCGCTAGCAGAACATTTCAATTTTAAAGAATCGTGCAATAAAATAGAAATGGTTACCTGGCATCCTCTACAAATTTCAGATTGACTTTCTCACAGCCATCAGGTGGTTCTCTTGCTAGGAACCTGTTAATGTGAGGAGAGGTGCCGAGACGTCCTTCTCTATCTTGCTCAGGGGTTGAACCACGACTTCCACCTTGAAGATAAATTAGAACACCTGGATTAGCAACGACGTAAAAATAGTGCGCAAATATGTTGCTTACATCGATTAAAAAAAAAACGAATATTATTAACACATGCTATCAACAACTTAGGTCGTTTAATGCACACGCCTAAGAACGTACATTCACGTGAAACGTAAACACCTTCACACACCAAAATTAGACTTCATTCCATTTCACTAATAACACACACGTGTTTAAATAAATCAATTTAAAAGTGTACTAGTACCTTTTATAATACGAGAGTGATATATATGTAGGATCGTATACGTGAGAAATAAGAACAAACATACGATTACTATGAAACTAATATTTTAATCGACAAGTATAAGAAATTTTAGAGCACGGCCTTCCATCGTGTAATTATATTATTATTATTCTCGTATCGAGAAATAGGCTTACTGTAGTTTAATGCAAAATGATGTTTAATAATAATCAATGTTGGCTTTGATATTAAACACGTTACGGCAAAGTAGAAACAATACGTGAAATATTTATATAAAACACAAAGTGTTTCATGCAAGCATCAATGCAATAATAAAGAATATTATAGATATATTTGAATTTGTAGAAACAGATCGGTTTACCATGTAATGTCATAATGCGTACATTCAATTTGGCATTTATTATTCTATGAAAACACAAAATCGTTTGGTCATTATGGTACGTTATAAAATCATAAAATAATTTCTCAAATGTCATTTTGAAGTCTTATAAAATATATATATTTTGGTATTTGAAGACAAAACGACTCATGCACATACGTCAGAATTAACATCTATATAGGTATTTATGTGCACATACAATATGTCTGCTTATCTAGATTCGCTGGATTATATTGTAGGCAGTTAAAGGTAGAAAAAAAGTTGTTTCGTTCGAAGGGGGACATTACGCGTTACAAATAGCTTCGTTTTAGATCAAGATTTCACGGTGAATTTATCCTTTCGAACGTGATTCTGTACTTATTTCTTCACAATGTGACATGGCGTTTGCTGGGACGAATTCAACGGGGCGTAAAATAAAGTCATTGAATGCCATAGGAGGTCGTAAATTAGTGAGGCCCCGACTAGTTAAGCGAACCTGAACCATGGATCACCGCTAAACACTACTCAGCCGTGCTGCGAACATAAACTAGGCCACTAAGCTTTTAACTAAATGTTTCAACCCCAGAACTTCTTCTAACAAACACTATCGCGCTATGAATAAACAAGTATAGCATTCTATATAAAAATATTAAGTTAGCCTTGAAATCTCTATTAACTAAAAAATTAAATTAGTTTCTTAAATCTTCAGCTGCCCACAAAATATTCCCGTGTATCCAGATAAACCAGTCATACGTATATTTATGAAACAGTAAAATATTTGTCGATAGACATGTAAAATCCCATTGACTAGGTCTGAATACGGGCACTCAGAGGAAAAAAAAAGAAAAATAAATGAAGACGAACAAGTTTGATTGAAAGAATTTCGTAGAAAACAAAAGGAACTTTTCCGCAAATATGCGCCAACCTTGTAAGAGATCGCTAGGCGGACGGGAGGCATCCATAACACCAGGAATCAGCGGAGACTCAGAATTCCTAGATGGAGGGCCTGTCTCAACAGGCACACACCATAGTTAGTCTGTTATTTATAGTGTCACCAGTAACCAGAAATAGTTCACACACATATATGTATATATTTCGCATTAAAAGATACACGTGACTGTTCATATATTCCCAAAATTACGGGAAAATATGAGGACCGTGCTACAGGTTTTACGCAAGTATTAAGCGCGGCTATCAATCGGCAATGTTCAAATCAATGTTGCGATTAGAAAGTGTTCGCAACGTTTATGTAAAATTTTTGGCAAGTATACATGTAAGAACATCGTATACATCTGATCACTGTTAAATAATGGTAAAGCGAAGCTACAGTTACCTGAAGAATAAGAACTGGAGGGAAGGTCTGTAGCTGGTGTCTGTGTGTTGACACTACGAGTAGCCCTCAGTAAGTCTGCTAGTGGCGCGCGGTGCCCTTCCGGTGTTATTTGTTCGCGATACCGTGCGTACTGTAACATATGCCAGGCATTTAAATTAAAATTCAATACTCGTCAGCGAAGATCAACTTATTAAACGTAAGAGACAATTTACTTTGTCTTCCACTGGATGGTCGGGATCACTAGGGTTTGTTCCAGACTTGAGAACGAGTCCTTCGATTTCCTGATTCAATCCCTCAATAGAAGAACGCATTGGAGGCCTCATTGGTTTCATAGGGATATTCATGGGACTTGCCTTTGTACTCAAACTAAATTGGTTGTCTGGAGAAAGAAGAAAAATAATACGTACATCGATTCCTGTAAAAAGAAGCCTTTCGCACAAGATTTGTACTATTGAAAATGATCTTACGTATAGATGTCTGTGAAGCAATACTGGGTAAAAGTACATTGTGATCTGCAGGAAAGGCTGGTGGAGGTCCACCAGGCATTATGAGTCCAAACGCAGCTGTCCGTTCTCTACTGCTGGTGCCCTCCTTATTTGTACGCTGTAATCTATATTATTGTTTCTTTGTCAAAGTAAGTCGATGCACGGATTATCCAGTGTGTTTCGCGGAAGTTGTAGTATTAATTAATTGCATCTTAACAAGGAACCGTGGATTATTACTATTTAACGAGAATTTGAGCAATTACGAATCCAATTTGAATTCTCCAGGCTTATTTATAAGAAATGAAGAGAATGTAATGATGGGTACTACGAACCGATGCCTGAAGTACTTTTCCAATTTCTCGTCTGTGGTAGTTTGTTCTGTAGGATGGCGGGTGTGTATTTTCCTCGGTTCGTTGGACCATTCTTCTGTCTATAAGTAAGCGACTTCGTGAATTCTACGCCCGAATTTTCTACAAAACCTTTCAGGGATATCGCTCATTTTGGGAACGTCTCGCGACTTCGCAAGATCAACTTACCTGTGTAGATTTGTCAACCAAAAGGAAGCTGGAATGAATATAGCACTGATCACGGGGCCATTGTCCTTTCAAATAGATTGTATCTAACGACGCCGCCCTCCGTATATTTTGGTTTCCACTTAGACTTTCGCTGCATCTTCCGCTTAGTGTTTTTGATTTTGCTACATGTAACAAAAACGTTGAATGGTGATTCTTAACTTTTTGCAGGCTACGATACAAAATAGAATTGAACAAAGTACGTTGTGTTATTGTCTGGGTACAAACCAGAACCGGTCTATGTAGAATGTATTCGGTTGCTGGGTAAAGTGGCGAGAAGTATGAAGAGAACTCGAACAGAAATGGAACGGATGGACAAAGGAGAAAGTAAAAAATTTAACAGTCGCTTGTCTTGGAACCGATCTTAGAAGCCTGTATTCGGTTGCCCAATCGATCGCTTAGAACGATTATTAATCATAAAACTGCAAGAGAAAAGAAATAGTAGAAACTACTCCGAAATACTCTTTCCTCTGTACCTCGTTAGTAGCCCAAGGCTTTACATAACTTAACGCAATGCGTTCATACCTTACATTGCTGTCATGGACTCGCAGACATTAAAAACACACTACAGAGTGTACATTTATATTTCTTACCCTGCCTTAAGATTTCTGAATGAACATTAACATACCAGCAAGTTTACTGCGCGCACAGTCCACCTGACACTTAAACTGATTCACAGAAACAAGTATATGAAACACAGCGACTATTTCTTTCCAAAAACACGATTCAATCGCCGTAACTATAAACATTTACATTCAACTGTACGAATAACACGTAGTAGACAGTTAACAGTGACAAAGCGGTGAAGTCAAAGACGAATTATACAAGAGTTTCCAACTGACAACCCAGTTGTGGGGTGCAGGGGCGACAAGTGCAAATGACAATGCAATCGCAAACGAACGACAGGTGACAAAATTTCTGCAAAATGTACGAGGACACGGTAAACATTCGAACGTTCCGACGGAGAAAATAAATTGGAAGAAAGGGTGGCGGGGAGGGGGAAGGCGGGGGGGGGGGGCAAAGTAGTGCGCGTCCTTAATCGAGGATTCGGGCGAAGAGATCGGGAAAACGTGAAATGACAGACACAAAACAAAGAAGTCGATCGAAAGATAACAGTGTGTAGTGAGTGTAAGTACGATGGCATACTACGAGCGACGTAGGGGGGAGGAAGGGGGGGAGAGGGAGGGAGGGAGGAGGAGGAGGCGGGGGAGGAGGTGGAGGAGGAGGAGGAGGAGGGAGGAGAGTATGTAAACGCGACATGTATATACACAGAGGAGGGCATAAGCAGCATAATACCTTTGTAAGAGAGAGAGCCGGGGCTTCGTTGCCCCGAGGAAGAGGTCTCCGGCGAGATGCGGGCCCGCCACGCACTCGCGTTCGTCGGCGAGACGGTGGGACTGTTGCTGTTGCTCTTCCTGAGGCTGCTGCCCTGCCGGCCTTGCCGTAACAGCGAGCTCACGGGCAGAGTCGCGCGCATTGGGCCCTGCTTCGACGTCGAGCATGGCGAGGACTTTCGCATCCGCTGTGACCCGGACATTTTGTCATGTAGCAGACAGATGCCGCACGGGGCCCCGTAGACGCTGTCGCGTGCCCGGCACCACTGTTCTCTTGGGAGTTCTCTTCTGTTAAGGACGGGGCGCCGCGGGCACCGTTCAGGGCACGAGGCCTCCGAGCACCCGCGACTTTGGTGTCGCGCACACGCGCCGACAGCAGCGGTAGTGGTGTAGTGCCGACACCGAGTGGCAGATACAGACTACACGGTGGATCGGTTTTAGGACGCTCGCGTTATCGGTGGCGGCGGGCGAGATCTCATAAACGGTAGCGGCGGCGCGGCGAATACACCAGGAACGAGAACGGGAACGGCGGCAGCGGCGGCGCGACGACAATGCCCTACGCGTCTTGTCATTTGCAATGTTCTGCTGCTGGCTCGGCACGCACGTCACGTGATCGCCCGTCCCGGCTGGTCATTGGTGCAACGCTGGCCCGTGCGGAGCGTCGTACTACGCTCACCCGTGGGGGCCGCGTTCCATTCACTAACACCGTAGCACCGTACCCAGCGTCCTGTCGCTCTCTCACTCTCTCGTTCTTTGATCGTCTCTCTCGTCTTCGCGCTTGTGCAGTGACACTCAAATCTCACCCTTTCTCGATCGTCCCGAGGTGCCCGATACTACCCGACGCGGAAACCTTGTTTATCGGCCTGGCTTCGCTCCTCTGGCCCCTTTCGCGTAACCGCCTTTTCTTCGCGCGCACCGCGGCCAGCCGTATTTCCAACGCGCCAGCAGGCCCGCCGATCGATCCCCGCCGCCTCAGCTTCACACGAAATCGCACGCTCCAAAATGATGTTTTGGTGCCCCGTGTGTACGCGGAACTGGTGCGCAACTCTGCTTTATATACACCTGGCACGACACACGCACAGAGCCAGTATGTAGCGTCTTACGTTTCACGTTATGTACGGAATGGAGGAGCCAGCAAGCCGATGAATAGCGTGTGTGAATAAGTTTCGTGTACGGGGGCACGTACTAGCACAGGCGTAGTATCCGATCTTACGTTTTTCAGCCACGGCGCGTGCACGCTACGTTCATTCGATACTCTCGCTGGGAGAGATCTCGAGTAATCGGTTGAATTCCCTACGATCGAGTCAATATTACGCGCGGGCTTCATTTCGATTACTCTCGCCGCCCCGAATTTTTATCGTCCTTCGGATCGCGCGACGAGCTGTTTTCTCCTGCTTTTCCAGCTCTTACAAATAGAACCGATGGGACAGATTATTTAGCCACTGCTTTAATTCGCCCGAAAGCTTACTTTATTACAGCTGGATGTTAAGAGAAAATAAAGATTCCATCGAAACCTCTGTCTGTCTCCTTTCCTTTAATCTTATAGTCAGAGACAAAGAACTTTATTTCTATGAATTAAGCTCGTGTATTTATTTACAATATATCTTACATTACACCGTGTAATTTCATTACATTATTCCGTTAAATATTACTACTGGCAGCGACTGACTAGACTAAATGATATGAAACTTATAACGTGAAAATTAAGTTCGATATCGAAATATTTCGATCAATTCTCTTTTGCGTGCTATAGTAGATGCGTAAAAGTAAGGGTATATTTGACGACATTCAATTGCATTTAACATTCTTCTCGCCTTAGTTTAATTGCAGAAATGAAGTAAAAACAACCTCTGAAAATATGAATTTTTATAAAATAATACAATTTCTTCACATAAAAGTAAAACATGTTTTTATCGAGTCTTATTTTAGGTTGAAATTTATATATAATTTTAATCGGTAAGTCGTGTGGAAACTTGTTTAATAAAGGCACTGGCATGCTTTTTGCTAAAAGCTAATCAGATAATCCACTTATTATATCTTTATTTATGCGTGTACATACGCAAATATGTAGGTATGTTAATATGCGTATATGTACACACATAAATCATTTCGTAAAGCAGTTTACAAGGAATGTTGTACATCAGTCCAAAAAAATATCTGTTATTTAAAATTATAATGCATTTGTTAATACTGAAAGATGAAAATCAATTATGTCGAAATAAGCAGTTTTACACTAAATTTGCATAAACTATTGAGAATTGTTGATCCTTTCTGAGTAGTTTCTAGCAGTTTCATCGATAGAGAATATAGAATTATGGTGTGATTTTGTGAATTAAGATCTACCACAAACACGAAAAAACACAAATATAATATTTTCAGATTGATGAACAAGAAATAATTAAGCATCGCACAACCCAGACATTTATACAAAATAACATTATCTTTTTTAATTACAACTTCTCGTGTTTCAGCTAGTAAAAGCAATTGCGCGAAACATTGAAATGTATGTTCCGATTCTTACACTAATGCTTTTTAACTAACCATCATGAATTATTTATATAGATTAAGCAGTACGTTATCGTATAATAACCATTCAGCAAACAAGTCTCTAAGAATTAGGAGAATCTTATTTATAAATGCGGATATAGTATATGCGAAATTACATTTATGTATATGTACACTGTTAGTCGCATAACAGATAGGACGCAAACACCAGAAAAAATTTCGAGTTTCTAAAACTTTGCAATCGTTATTTAACTAAATGTTAGTTAAACTTCCCCTCTCCAGCTCCCAGATTTCGGTGTTTAATGATAAGAGAGTCTGTAGCGCAAACAAATTAAAAATGAATTATTATCTGTAACAATAGTAACAGTTTATACATAAATAAATGAATGTATTCACATTTATATATTCATTTATTTATATATATGTATGTACAATCTATATCGGACGAAATTTAAGAAATATTTATACAAACCAAGTGTATTATCATTTCAAATGCGCAATAATGCTGGAAAAATATTAGCACTCGTTTTATTTTCATTTACTTATGTATGTACAATACACTAATCATTCTTTCGTGTTGGTTAATTAAAAAGTATACACTAGCAAAATTGAAAACGTAGTAAGACTGCAAAATACTTTTTATGATAAGCAACGCTCGATATACATACACGACAAATAAGTTTAATTAAATGCAATACGTTCGAGTCAAATCTGTTAATTTTAATTAAAATTATTTTATTACATATCCGTGATATTCTCATAAAAAGCATTTCGAAATATTTCTAGGTATAAAAAAGAAAAGAACATGAAAATAATTCTCATAATTTTAATGTCCACAAAATAAGATCTTTGCTTCGCCATAGGACACATATAAATTAACTAAGCAGATTTGTCGATAAAAGGACAGCTACTGCGTAAGAATACAAAAGAATAAAATTCCTTCGGCCGCTTGTAGCGAAATTCATTTTTCGTTGCAACGCATACTCTTCACGCAATTCGAATGCATGATTAATGCCTGAAATGTTTGCATCGCGTATAATAAATGATTATGATATAAAAAATAATCGCAAAGTCACGTTAAGTCTTTTAGTAATTATGAAACTAGTACTCCTATTTTTATCGAGGAGTAATAACATTAATAAATATGAAGCAATCCATCTGTTCGAAAGGAATTAAATGTACAGAGAACAGAAATTTGTCTATTGCAGAATTCATTGCATTCTGGTTAGAAAATATCTAGCGAATTCTAGCGAGAAGAAACGGAGCTTTGTCAGTCAATAATTAAATTAAATACTCGTCATAAAAATATTTTCTGATGCATGAATTCTCAAAGTCTATCATTACATTTATACACATACAGTTTCGTCTCGTTACAAGTCCGACGCACGAGGGACAAGCTGAAACTCTAATGAAACGATATGCTATTCGGCTCGCCTTTGTTCTTTGTAGTCTTCTGCCAGTGATACGACGTCGGACGTCGTCGCTACTACGACCGAAATTTAAGAAACGATGGGAGCTAGAAATGTACTTCTAACGAAACAGGGGACCCGGACATGTAACGGGACAACGCTGTATATTTTTACGAAATATGTAGATTCTCGTGATAATTGCTGTGAATTTAAAATATCAGACTATGGCAGTGGGAACAGTGTGTGTGTCACAGTACGTTGAAAAATCAGTTAAGATAGTAACAAAATTGTTTAAAATGACTCGCTGACTTTAAGTAAATAAATTAAATTAATAGGCGCAATGACACGAAATACTATAAATTACATTATGCTAATCAAGTCTCTTCCATTTCAGGAGTACGACATGCGTCGTAAAATCTAACACATAAATAATCTTATATCACTTTTACACAAGTAATACACATACAGCTGTATCTGCAGTACTTATTAAACATAATCGATAGTTCTCTCTACCGGCCAAGTTAATTTGATTCGCCTATGTTTATAGCATTAAAAAAATAACATACAAAAAAACGACGTAAACGTAGGCTTTATAGTTAAAATTATGTGTAAGATTATAACAACAAAAGGTTTACGAAAGCAAGTTAATTTAAGCTACGTTAAACACATATTTGGTATATGTCTGAAATGTGAATCGTTCTCGGTGGACATAAGATAAATATATCTTAGAATCAATTGGCTTTTACCAATATCTGTATTTTTTTATACAATCATTCCCCAAATCTACAACTACCAAGTGATTGTCAGGTAGTATCGCGATACCTGAAGGACGACGTAGTTTCGAACTATGCGAGTCAATCTCAGTTAAAATGTTACCTCCTCCTAGCTTCAATACTTGGATTATACTGCGTCCTTTATCAGTACGAGTACCAAGTATTCTACCTTCCGCATCGACAGCTAAACCTCCATAAGCGCCTTTCCCTGTACCGTAGAGGAATTATTAAATGGCTTCACTAAGGCTTAATACAGAACTTTGGTGCATTATCGCGAACGCAAGACATACCTTTGCCTTCTGAATATATTTCCTCAGAAAAGTCTCCCTTAGCAGAAAATACTTGTATGCGGCTATCGGCGACAATAATCTCACCATTAGGTCCAACAGTAACGGAGCTAATTAGTTTGAACGTGCTTCTCTTTCCAACCTGCAATGCGCGACAAATATTATAATAACTATATAAAGAAGTGCAATAATTATTATTAAATTAAGAAAACGTAGCCATTCTTCGACCTGGAAGAGAATTTTTCCATCGGAGTCAAACACGAAAACGCAGCTTTGGCCATTGTCAGCTACAAGTATATGCCCGTAGCTTCTATCCACCGCAACATCGATCGGTTCCTGGGCAGAGAAAGTATTAATACGATTAATGAATAAAGAAAAAGCAGCGTAGTCTTTATATAACCGCGCCAATAAAAACTACTAACTTGAAATGCGTTGTGAGAGAAAGATTTAATTGTGTCACCTAAGCAACTCATTTCTGTTACTTTCCGTGTTCTCCAATTAACGACGACGAGGCCTTGTTGAGAGATACTGATTCCTGTACAACTACGGCCATCAAGACCTTCGTTACTTACGTGCCTTTGAAATTCTAAATCACAATTGAGCACCTAACGATACAATATTATCCATACAAAATTCGAGTACCTCGATAATTTTCAATCTTCCGTTATAGTTATAGTTTCAAACGCACTGTACCTTTATACGCGAGTTGCCGGTATCCAGAATGTATATCATGCCATCGTCGTCAACGGCGACTCCGACCGGTTGATGGAACTCGTCTTTGCTATTACCTCGTCTTCCGTATATTTTAATAGGTTCGTTATGTTCGGTCGCGTCGAAAAATACAGGATAATCTTTAATAGGCCGCTCGAAAACTGACAACTTTAAGACGTAACGGTTCGCGGATGGAGGTCGGAATAGCACTTCGTATGTACCATTATCCAAATCTATGATTTCGGTATCAACGCTGGAACTTTGATTTTCCGAGTGGATACTGTCAGCTATGGTTAATTCCGCGGTGATAAGATCTCCCCCGACATTTCTAGGATGCCCATGGTAATCGACAGTCTCTACTATTACGATCGCTTGTAATTTAACTATCGCAGGATCTTTCAGCCGGGCTGTGCATAAACCTATTATAAAATCCACAGATATAGTTAACGTTCTCCTTCATTACACATAATGTTACACAAAATACAAAGCAATAAGGCTTGAATAAACGTTAATAACAATTTTGAGGCAAGTACTTTACTGTATTATCAATCCTCAGGGTACCTGGCAATGTTGTACTAGAACGTACTCTCCCCAAGCTATTAACAGCTTCCTCTAATTGAAGAAGAGCATTATTGTGATTAAATTCAAACGTAATAAAGGCGTTTTCTTTAGGTTCGCTAAGTGCCGATGCCGCGTCAAGTTGGTCGGATAAACTACCAATCCTCTGTGTAATATTTCGTACTTCAACCTTGGAGAAAGATTAGCAAGATTAGGAAAAAGATTCATCAATTAGAATAATGTTTCTTTCGATTAAAGAGAAATTATACTTGATATTGTAAGCCTTCGCATTCTCGTTGTACTTTATTCTTCTCGGCTTCTATAAGAGCGTGCTGTTCCTCCAGCACATGCTTCTTATCTCTCGCAGCAGCAGTAACAGCTGCTTGCAGCTCTGAACGCCTCCTTTCGATTTTCGCAGTGATTTCGGCAAATTCATTATCCACGGCACTTAAACACCTCTCCGTAGAAGCGTCTAAACGTTGCAATTCTGTGCTTACCGAGTCTTGTGCCTGTGTTAACTGAAACCAACGATTTCATTCTAAACACAATAACAAGTACATTTACAGTCTTCAACGATTCCGATTCCTTCGAGAGACATACTAGATTTTTACCTTGGATATACACTCGTTAGCTTTATACAGTAAAATCTCCGACATTCTCTTTATCGCGATGCTGAAAGGTATGATAGTGTGCTCCGAACATCCTGGCGAGGTGCCCGCGTGGTTGCCACCTGTGCATACCGTACAGAACACTGTATCGCACGTTTCGCAAAATAATAATTCCTGGTTTATGTGAACTGAACACTTTGGAATGACCTGCGATTAATACAAAAAATAATTTCGCGTTACATCGGACACTGTAATTAACAAGATTACGCGTGAAGCATCCTTTCGAACCTCTCGTCTTTGTCTGGCCATGAGATCGAGAAGTTGGTTCACAAGGAAGCTAGGTGGTAAAGCAGGAACCCCGCCACGAGGGATTGTTATTAACTCTCTGCAAATGGGACATCGAAAGGCACCAGTTTCGCGAGTGTGGGATGCGGCGATTCTCGTCAAGCAATGTAAACACACCTATAACGATGAATGTACATGTAAACAGTTAATTGGATTATCGGATTAACTTTTAATACCAACTCTTGCTAGTACTCACAGTGTGGGAGCATGGTAGCAATTTAGGGGTATGCTCTCCGCCGTCATAAACACAAAGACACGTGCCACATGTTAAAAAACTTTCGTTAAAATCTTCATAGTTTATGCTGACTGTCTCCACGAGCATAGAGCTCATGCTGACCATCCTCTCCCCTAGCCGTGTCCTGAAAGGAATAAAATTAATTTGCATAATACAACTATTCCTTCAGCTTTTTTAATAGACGCGATAGAATATTCTTTTATGTAAATGCAACTCGTGACAAGCATAGTAATAAATTAATAATACCGTTCAGAAAAATAGGTATGTTTTTTATTTATCAGTACACATTTTACGTTACAAACAGCAACTACCACTCAACATTGATTACAGTGATATTTTTAAAAATACGTTCGCGCAATGATTCGTTTCATTCGTCATTTAATTATTGCGACAGTGTTGCATTTTTTTTTCCATATAGTCACGAGAATAAACATCGTGTGTGTACAGTGTATCGGAGGAGCATAATCGATCTTCGAATCCCGATAGAGTGGACGCATTTTGACGTTCATAGTCCGCTTGGATCCCAAAGCGCGACAACTGAGCGGACGCTGAAGTTACCCCGCGATTCATAATAATATTTATTTAAATAATCAACTCACTGTATAGCCAAACGCAGCGCCTCCATAATGGAGTTAGCCCTGTTCTCGTGCTTTTCAGAAATATATACATCCGTTACATTTGCACACGTTTCAGCGGGGTATCGGCACGAGCTTGGAACACACGCACCTCCCTTCTTTCGCATAAATCTTCATCGCGAGCCGAGCTGGCCGAGACTAACGGGTTCACCCGACAGCAGCCTTTGTCTAAATTACATTTCCCAATTCCCGCAGTGAATTCAAACGTCGGCGGATACTAGCGCACGGCAACCAAAACACTGGATCCTAAGGCGCTACGTAAACGACGAACTTTCTACGTAAGATCCTTTTTTTCACGTCCGCGATATCTCCGCGCGGAGTTGCCCGATGCATTTTCTTTTGAATTAGTATCGGTCACTTGGGTGCAATGGGGAGGATAGAAGCCCGCAAGAGAATCCTAGTCGCGAAGCGCGACACTGTTTTCTCACAGTTCACCGCGGAGGCCCACCGAGCACAAAGCATATGCCGACAGGGACACTTCGTCGGTGTTCCTTTTTTTTCTAATGCCTATTGTGTTTGGCAGAGGAACAGTCGCTAGGCCGGGCCCGTGTGCTTCAGATGGCTCGCGTTGGAAAATCCTCGCATCGCGTTCAGAATCCGGCGAGCAGAAGCGATCCTGATCCGTTTAACTCTCGATACCACTCTCGCGATTGTTTGCCGTCGGGAGTCTCGGGTGTCATTTTTCGAGTGTCCTATCCCGTTACGCGCCGCTATCACTCCCGATACACTAAGCGACGTCGGTGCCCGTCCGTCCCTTTAACCGCGACAGTTGCGACAAAATCGAAATCCGTGGCGGCTATGTCGCATCTCCCCCAAAACAAAACACAGCCACGGATCACGGGACGGGCCGCATCAGCTGCGGAGCGCAGCGACTCGTGTTTTACAGCTGCGCACGTTCTCGCCTGCATCCGTAGCCGGCACCACTACCAGGGACGAACTGATTCGGTGTACAGTATGCGGGTGCCCGCGGCTGCCATTCACCGACGTTGCCATCCACTTTCTTTGTCCATTTACCATTCTCCCGTTAAATTACTTTCGACCGACGCGCACATTCATCCCCGCCGAACCCTCCCCCGAGTCACTTAAAACCTACAAGTTCGAGCAGCCAATTCGTCTGCGGCGCCGCGACGTTTACAATAAGCCGGACAGATAAGGAGAATTTTTTTCCGCGCGAACGTCACGAACAGATAACGCCGCGGAACGTGTAGTGTCGGGCGATTTTATCGCGCCGCGGCTTGCACGGGATGAATAACGGTAATGGCTGTAATGGGAGAATAGCGGAGGGTGGTTGTTTGGTCAGGTGAAGTGAATGTGAAAGCACAACAGGATGCGCAACAGTTCCGGGCAAAGTTGGATGGTACGTCCCTGAGTATTGGCGCACCGTCGAGCGTTTACTGCGGGAGCGAGAGGGAGTGTATAGGAGAGGGCGGCGATAAAGAAAGAGAGATAAACCGCGTCTGCCGAAGGGTAAGGAGACGCGCCAGCACCAACGGCGGGTTACAAAGACGGAGAAATGCCTGGTATGCTTGCGCGAGGTACACGGCCATATAGACGACTGAATTGTCTACTGCGCAGTCGCCCGTTAAAAGGTGTAGCGGCCGACGTGTGTGTGGTTCTTGCTTACTTCCATGCACTTGCCGCAGCCGGCCCCTCGGACAGCTGTATTATTCTCCACAGTCACGAATTTCTTGTTTCGTTAACCCTTTCTCATCTGCATGCAACGTTACGTTCACCTCGCGATACGCGGCGCCTCCGTTCTCATAACCCATAGACAATTTCTTTCGCGTGCAAACGTCAAGTTCACCTTGCCTCCGTACGTATTTCGATGGAGCTAAAACTATCGGGCATTGAAGAATTACATATCTTGTCTGTAGCTACTTTTCCAATTAGTAAGTTAAATTAGCGAGCTGTAGAATAATAATACAGCGTTATACTTATAACAGCCACACGAAACACGGAAATTGAATCTAGCGAAAGATACGCTGGAGTATCAGTAAGCTAACATAGCCGCGTCCCGAGGCCGTTGTATGAAGTATAAATACATACTTTTATCGCCATTTTTATCAACCCCTAAAACGCGAGTCACGTACCGTCCTCGGAACTGTGTAAACGTTATTACAACGTGGGTGTGTGTGTCTGTGTGGCTTTTAGAGAAGCTTGTCGCATACTTACATGAACGGACAGCAGCTCATGAAGCTTCCCTTGGTAAATTCAGATGATAATTTATGTATTTTTATACGGGCAGTGTATCGGCGCGATACCTATATTGTTTATGGCGTCACAAGGTTCATACGCAGCCGTGATATGCACACTAACAACGGTGTCAACGGTATCGCCGGGGTTGTTTACAGCTGCATTTTCCACTGGATCACGCTGAAACGTCGAGCGCCTGATTATTGGTCGCAGACCCCGTGTATCGATGCATAATAAAAGCTGATCTCTTCGCTCTTTATTATAAACAGCGGTGGTGGTGCGTAGATGTGCATGTAAACAGACGTGTTCCCTCGATTATTATTTAACGATCGTTGTCACAGTACGAGAATGTAAACAATAGGCTGGACGAATACGAGGGCATCCCCTATGCATGTCACGAACTTAAACCGCATCCGTGTCGCGCACACAATCACACCGAAAGGCACGGTGTGTTTATAAGTGCGTTAACCCTCGTGAATTTCACGGCGATTAAATATCGCGATTTCGTTCGGGCCGTTGTTGCACACGCGATTTTTAATCAGCCGCGCAACGGTCCCCGGCTATATTGCTAAATTATTCCGTTAACGCGACCTGTGGTGGAACGATACGCGGCTTGGTCGTCAGGTACGCTACCAGCACAGGGATTCGACGAAGGCAGTGACAGCTCGGCCCTAGCTAGTTTCTCGCGGATACACAAAAGGTTTACACCACTCTCTTAATACAATCCCCCGTGTACAGTTTCCGTGCCGCTCGTATTTCGCCCGTGCTGGCTGCTCTAGAGTGACACCGTCCAGAAGACGAGGGACAAGGACGGTGATATCGATTTCAGGCGATGCACGTTAAGATCCAGCAGGTGGCACGGCCACCAGCACCCGTCTTTCACGGTGACGCCGTTTTTCCTCGCAAGATCACACGGGCAGCCAGGGGCGACGGGAATTTTCGCGAGGGACACGAGAAGCAGGGGGATGATAGCACACCCTCGACACTGTCCTTGCAGCGAGTGCGCGTGCGCGCCCCGATTTAGGTCACACGTCGCCTCGCAGATAAATACCGAGTCGTGTACATTGCGGGGCTCTGGTTGCTCTATTGCGCCAGAGACGCTGCTGTCCCCTGCCGAATTCTGGGGAATATCGTCGCGTTAAATCGGCGGTCCCCGTTTCTAGCCGCAACGCCGGCGGAATGCCGCCGATCGATCGCGGAATAGACGAGGTTTTTAAACGTTGACGAGGTCGGGGTAGCAGCGCGCATCCTTGGCCCCGATGTTGGCAATCTTTGAATAAGTGCTACCAGTGGTGTAGCCAGGAGGGTTTGGCGGGCAATTTACTCCCGACCTAAGATTTAGCATTTTAATTTCTAACATCCTGTATCTACCTCGCGGTGTTATTGGTTCGGTGTAAATTCTTCGCCATTTTTCCTCCAGGATGCGTTACAACGCGTGGCATCCTTCTCACGTCCCAAACGATATTCGATGCCAGCAATTGGAGCATGCGCCATTAAATTCGGGTCATTCGGCACTTGATGGAAATCGTGACTGAAGATTCCTGCGGCCATTATTCTGAATCTAAGATTTCTTTTGTTCTACCGTTCTGTAATATTATTGAGTTCGATTAAACCACGAATGGATTGTAAAATAGAAATGTCAGATGTTGATTTTTATATCTTCTTCTACAATTATTGCACGCGGGTGGGATTTTAAATTTGAAATTCGTGCGTTCGGCTGGTTTTTTAAGAGATATGTAGAATGGAATTTAATAACTGCGCGCAGTTTCCACTCATCACACCCAACCGGAGCTGTGCTCATAACAGGTCCTGCTTTTTCCCGGGTTAATGTTACGCTCCACGTAAATGTTCTACCTAATTCAACGCATTAGATACGTGTGACATTAATTCGTGTATACGAGACGTAAAATTGGTGTCACCTTAAAGCACATTTGCATAAGCGTAGGACGCGCCGCGGTGTGTGCAACTAAACATAAACGACGTTACGTACGTCTAATTTGAAAAATGAAACGAGAAAAATGTTTCTTCTGTAAGCTGAAACCTGTAAACGACACGGTGCAATTTTATTGGTTATTAGACACAAGCACGCTCGTTTAGTGTTTCATTTTATCAACTCTTTTAATGTCGTTTTTTAACCGACTACAAAAAGAAAGAGGTTCTCAGTCAGAGGTGTTTGTATGTATTATGTTTGTCCGCGAATTTCTCCGTAACTACTCGGCCGATTCTCGCGAAACTTATTGCATTTAGTTTAGCTTCAATCAACTTAGGTCATGGAGAAAGAATTACCCAAATCGGTTAAGTAGTTTTGAAATTGCACCAAAAATAAGAAATCTGTTTCATCATTATTGGAATCTTTCGTTTCTAGCAAACGGTTCTTTTTTTATGAGTAGCTCCTTTTGTAGGCCTGGCCATATTTTTTAAAATACACGTAGTTATACCATTTAAATTACTAAAAAAATAAAAAATTTAAAACCGACTTCAAAAATATAAAAATCCACTGAAAAGTGAAAAATAAGTTTTTTTCCTTATTTAATCTATGACTCATAGATACTTTTTTAAGTCGTCGCCAGATTTACACAGTGCAAATGATGAGGCGCCGCCATTGAAAAATTGAGAGTCATAGATTAAATAAGGAAAAAACTTATTTTTCACTTTTCATTGGATTTTTATATTTTTGAAGTCAGTTTTCATATTTTTTTTATTACTTTAATGCTCTCTCCTGTCTGCGAGCATTGCGAGCGGGTATAATTGACATGTTTTGCCAGTGGCGGATTTAACAGAAGGCCCCTGCACAGAAGGCTCCCCTACCTCCAGGGCCCCATCCTTAAAAAAATTATGTTTTTATCCAAAGTATATTTTTTTCTGTATTATTACACTGAGCCTGTTCTTAGTAAACAACCGCTTCATTTTCCCGAAAAATAAAGCCCCTCAGAACGTTCGCCACCTGGACCTTTTTTCTTAAGGGGGGATCCTGGTGTAAAAATCGAAGTTTTTTTGCATTAATCTATAGTACTACTTCCATGGAGTATATTCCCAAAGTTACAATTGGAAATTCGAAGTTTTAAGGGCCCCACAGCCCATTTCTTACGCGCAGGTATACGTCGGTTTTGTGCCGGGACCCTTCGTTCGGCCTGCGCTGCAACAATAGCTAAGCAGATCTACTCTTGAACCATTATGTGAGTCATTGTATACCTGCTAAAAGGTATATTTGTAGTTTCGGTAACACAAATGTATTTACTATGAGTTGTACGGTGACAAATTACTGGGGTTCGTTCATGATTCCAACGCGTTATCAAAACTTTAACTTTAAACGTGTTTTTCTCGAAACTACTTTCTTACGATTGGCGGGCCAAATAATTCAAAAACTACTTGACTAATCGGGTTGCAATGTTACACACACATAGTTTATTACACGTACTAGTCGATGAACCTATAAAATAAATACATTAATTAATTTAAAGCATATTTATTGCATGAACAAAAATGATTTTTCCAGCGAAAAATCGCGTTTTATTTTCAAAGTGCCTCCATTTTGTCAATTTTCAACTTTTTTTCACTTTTCAAGGTCCATCGACAAACTGTGTTCATAAAGAGTAAGAAATATTTCTGTATTTATATTTTAGACGAGTAAAAAAGGAACAAGGACACTCGCCAATTTAGACGTTCGACGCCGAGACACTGTACATATGCCGTTCTACTTCTGCTATATAATTTTTTTAAAACTAAAAAAAAATATTTTCACATAGTTTAATCAACAACAATTAAAACCGCATAGCTCCGAATGCGATTTAATAAATATTTTCTTTAAAATAAATTCTCAAAAATTCCTTTATTTTCGGTGATCTACACCAGGATCCCCCCTTAAATCCGCCCCTGTGTTTTGCTAATCGATTTATTTACTTTGCCTATGTCATAGGCAATGATTACACTGCACGATAAAAAGTCCCGCTTATGTGACGCAATATTTTCGTTAAATGCCTAAATGGCACAGCATGGTGGAGGTTCTAATTCATCGAATACGTTTTTGAGTGGTGAAGTCATGCAACGAATCATTTTATTTATCAAAATTGAAGATCACTCGAGGAATCAATGAAACCCCGAATTACATTGAATTACGCCTTCTTCGTCTACCGACTCTCATCCTCGATATATTTATTTATCCACTCGTTGTAACTGTAGACACGGGTGAAGACATCCGGACGTCCTCTCGCGCACGGTATTCCCCAGGAAACTACTCCGATCTGCTCGTTGTCAGCGACCAAAGGACCACCAGAATCGCCCTATGCCAAGATAAGTGAGTTAAGAACGAAAACAGTCGCACCCCCCGTCTCGCTGGCAAGGGGGCAAACCGAACATCCATCTACACTCCGCATTCACGAAACAAACAACTCCCGCTTGAACGAAGTACAATAATGCGTTCGATCCTGTTGAATGGAGGAGTTAAGGGCGCGACACATTCCGCGTGCTCGAATTAAACCCTTTCAACTACATGTATAGGCAAGCGAAGCTGAATGGTGCTCAGCGTTACGCCCGGTTTTCGCTACGGACTACAAATAAGAAGAAGAAGAAAAAAAGGTGCCGCTTTAGCTGAGGGATCCTTTGACGCGAAAGGGCCCTCCTCTCCCCGAGTGCTCGACTAGACGTGAATGCACTTACGTGGCAAGCGCCTTCGCCCCTCTTGTTAAGTGTGCAGATATTGTCGTTGGTGACACGAAAGCTGGCGTTTAAACATTCTCTCTGATCGATCACGCTCAGCTGAATGTGATGCAACTCGTTCGGCGTCTCCCCGGGATACTTCACGTGATCCAACGTGTGATTCGCATTGGAGTTCAACCAGGGGTACATGTAACCACACACGGGCGCGTTAAATAAAGAAGGAATGCGAGAGGTTGCAAGTGCAACGCGTGAGGGATGCTACTTACGCTGGTGGTCCCCCAACCGGATAACACGGCTGGATAGTCGATTTTACTGAAGTTCTCGCTTGGTAAAGACACGGGCTTCACTTTGTCCCCGAAGACGATGTCTTTGCTCAACTTGATCAGCCCGATGTCGTTTCTGATCAGCGCAGAACTGTATCTCGGGTGGGCGATTATTCTCTCGGATTGGTATTCGTCGCCGCCGTTGTCCAGAATGTTTGAACCCAACACAACGGCTATGCCTGTGTCGTTGAAGCTAGGATCGACAATATCGGATATAGAAACTGAAAAATGGGTGATACTAATTGTAAGTGGCCCTTATTTTTTAATTTCAAATTTCTTTTGCTCTCGCCGAGTGGCGGATTTAAGAGAAAAGGCCCAGGTGGCAAACGTTCTGGGGGGCCCATTTTTGGAGGAAAATGAAGAGGTAGTTTACTAACAATGGGCCAAGTGTATGGATCCATTCTAAGGTGAAAGACAAAGAAATGCGAAAAACAAATTTCGAGACGTATGAAGAAGCGTATTCTCGAAGCGTCGAAACCCAAGAATGTTTTGAGTTTCGATAATTCGAATCTTTGCACTTTTTCCGTGATTCGAAACTCTCGAACGCCAGTATAAAATTAATGAATAAAAAACTGTTCACAGTGTGCCTCGAAAATTTATATATTGCTATATTTTTGTTTGTATTTTGTTCAACTATGATTAATAGAAATTTGTGTATGCAAAAATTTTGTTCACTTCAGTTTTTAAAGCAGGATATTCCACTTGCAAAACGGCGTCAGCACTTGATGTTTCGGGAGTCTCGAAGCCCCACGAAGTTTCTGATTCGTGATTTTAAAAATAAGGTTCCAACCCAACCCTAATTGAAACCAACCTGGACAAACAGTGAGCTGCGGTTAATATCCATCTCTTGTTCAGCACCGATCCTCCGCAGAAATGGCGATTCTTGTATCGAAGGGATGCTTGATAAGGGTACTGTCCATCCTCAGCCAAGGCGCCGCCGACGATTTTCGGGATTTCGTTTATAGTTGCCGCTGCATTCGTTAATTTCAATTAATATACTTATATGTGATGTTTAACAATTCAACTGACAAGGGAACATCCCACAACCCAGAAATTAAAAAAATTCTAAAACTGTGAATATGTAGGGAATTTCCACCTGATTACAACGCAATTTTTGTTTGCTGCTCAAATTCACTCTAAGGGGATAAAATCCGGTTACTTTCAGATTTATTTACGAAATACTAATATGATAGATATAATTAAAAGAAGTAACTTTTGTCTTTAAACTTTTTTCTATCCCCTACAGTTCGCTAGTTATAACACGAAATAAAAAAAAGCCGAATTTTCAGGGGTAAATTTCACCCCCTCCGAATGTATTTGGCCAGCAAAGAAAAATTGCGTTGTAATCCCGAGGAAGGTCCCCACATATTCACAAAGTTTCAGAATTTTTTTAATTTTCGGACACGGGATCATCCCTTGAGTCAAAATCCTCGAAATTAAACACTTCTTTAGTCCTTCGCTCTTCCACAGAGCTTTAACAGCCTTCGTAGACAAGGAATGAACAGATAATTACCAGATGCCTCGAGCACTGCCACAGTGGCAAGAACACAAAGAATCGAAGTCATTCTGAAACGTTCAACTTTTCAGTGCTGACTACGACTGTAATAATCAATCTGACATCCTCGAGACTTCTAAAGGGTATTTATACCAACTATGCTCTCGATGTCCGTGGGAATTAAATGTGCACCTGGTCACTATTTAAATTTGGGTCAGATATTACCTACTAAAAAGGCTGATTGCGATGTATCTCACGTGCGCCACGATAGATGGATAGAAAAGCCGTGGCCGTACCCTTATCGTTTAAGAGGAGAACGATTCTAGACTAACAATTAATAGACGCCCGATTACTTTCAAGGGAAGATTCCGCAATGCGGGCACGCGCGGTGCGGAACACTGGCTTCTGAATAATCAAGACATGCCATCCCCTGGATCGCTCTGACTCAACAATATCGGTGGGGATTAAAGATCAGAATAATATCTACAAATCGTTCAATTCGCGAATGAGTAAATTACTACTTAGCTTGCCCGATTCGCGTCTCCGCGTTGATCAATGGCACAAAGGAGATTATTCGGGGGGAGGGCCTCATTAAACAACGACGCATGGCAATTTAAGAAGGCACAAAGCTGCACAATTTATTCCATGATGACATGACTCACCCTGATTATGCCCTATTCAGAGACGGTGGCTGGGTGATTGGCCTCATTCAAATTGTATCTATAGCAGCGCCGAGGGTCTAATTCGGTCGTCATACTCGAGCGCACTGCGCTTTCTGATATCGCTCTTAAATATCGCCATTGAAGATCGCGATGAACGCCGCAGCCGCGATAGAGTGAAAGAAGAGCGAATTCCTTCGCGACGACTTAATAGAAAGCATATAATAACGTTTAACTGTAATTGACGAATAACACTGTTATCAACGCGTGTCGATTGCTGATCCATCGAGCCTGATGTTAATTAATCTGTGGAATAGATAGAGGGCCGGAGGATCCAGCGCGGAGCGGGACGAGAAGCAAGAAAGAACAATCGAGGCGTACAACTTGAACTTTCTTTATTTAAATGAATCAGAGGCAATATGAACCGTCGGTGCAGCGTTCGCTTGTAACAACGTCAAAGTGAATTTCGTCATTCGCAGTTTCCCTTCCGTTGACTCTCGGCCAGTATCAACGGGGATTTATCTGAGAACCGCGAGCCGCCCGAGTGCTATTCTAATTAATCGGAGGAAACTTGGGCGGCGACAAGCGCGCGGGTTTCGGCGACCGCTCATATTCCCCCGTGCCGTGTACGTATAAAATATTCATGTTCTCACAACCAGAAGTAGTTAATAGTCAGAAAAAAGTATACCGCATCTCCTGTACATACAGTAAATAAATAAACATAGAAAAAAGGGGGGAAAAAAGGAAAAGAAGAAGCTCGGTCATCAACGCTAATCTCTATTCGCCTTTCGTCGAGCATAAACTAACTCTATATATACTTATATAAATCGTCCGCACCCTTATGTATGTAAGTATTCATCGTTTACAAAAGCTACTGTTTCAGTATCACTTGCCGTTGGCCATGCTCTAACGCACGCACGTATTTTTAAGTAACCGTGTGAAAGTAAGTGTGCCCGATATAATGAAATTTCGTAACTCGCGCGGATCGCTGGCTCGCCTTAAATCTGCGTACGCCCTAACGTGTATTTATAAGTAATCACCTTGCACCATATATCGAACCGATAAAACTTTATGATTGTCTAACATTCTGGATAACTATAGAATATACATGTACAAACTAGGCTTTACAATTCGAATTCGGAGCTGCGTGCCCGGCGGCACGCTCGGGGGCGGTCGAGTATCGTTTATTCGTCTTTCTCATGCGGCGCATTCTTTCGCAACACCCGGTTACACGTAACGCCGATATTACTAAAAAATATAAATATTCTCGTCTCTCCGTTTCAAATCATAGAATCATAATTTAATTACTAGGAAGTACATACAAAATCAAATGCCAGCACCCCATTCAAGACGACGCGACGGGAAACATCGATGATATTCTTATCGTTCGAACGTAAATGAGAAATACTTTTCAATTTCTGAAATACTTTTGTGAGGACAAGGAAGCGAATTAGGCGAAGATAGCTTTTACTTCGGTAGACGCCTTAACATACGAAGACACATACATGTACGCTTGTTCAAGTGAACGTTAAAAAAAAGAAAAAGAAGGAGATAATCCAATAGGTGTGTAACGGAGCACTGCAGATCGTATGTAAGTTACGCAAATGTGGAAGATGGAAACGAAATTCGTTACAAAACTTGCTGGCAGCCAGTTTCTATCCCCCCTGATCTCTCGTTGATGTCTATGAAACATTTGAGGACGTCGAAAATACTTTCGTGAGTGACGTGTTTTAAATGCATGTTAGCTTCAACTCGAACATCCGTCTACTCTATGCGATTCGACGCTCGGATCAGTCGAGATAAAATAAATAAGAGTGTGTAATACCGTTTTCTATATCCATGCAAATTTATTCATAGACTTCCTCCTGCGTCCGATAAAGTGACCGAGATTACCGGATGAAATCGCCTCGCAGTGACATTCTCGTTCTCGTGTAAATGCTACAGACAGTATGTGTACACAGAGGTTTTAATATCCAGAGTTGGAAATTAATTTAAAAGATCAGTTAACTTAAAGTCATAATATCACATGGTGCTGCCATCCAATATTGTAGCTGCAGAAGTGTGTACAGAAAGATGGCTATGTTATAGTCTAGGCCGCAGAACTCCGTCACTTATTCGCTATGAAATATTTAAGTATATTATTCGGTTTTGGTTTACTGGTGGTCGGCCATGAGCGGGTTACTTCCCTCTGTATGTCGATGGGCAGAGACTTAAGGACCGCCGCGTCGATTTTCGGCGACAGTTGCATAGGCGACGAGGGGCTCAGTCTAAGATCCGCCATTTCGTTGCTCGGAGATTCCCTGCGCCCGCTCAACCACACTTCCAGCCTGGTCTTTTTTGGTAGAGGCTCTATCTCGTTCAGCAGGTCGTCGTCCGCGCACTGACTGTTGGCGCCTACCGGTTTCGAGATCGGGGACGAGGTGGTGCTCATCGCCGAACCGTCGTTACTGTCCTGATTTATGCTCATCGGCGACCCAAGACTGACATCAGAAATACCTTCCTCCGAGCTTATGTCCAAGACAGACTGAACGGCGACTTGCTTTCGCAGGAAAGACGTAATACTATTCCTCCCGGAGGATCTCTCCTCGAATTTCGTGAACGCGACACCCAGAAGTGTTAAATGGAATGGTCTAGAGACATCGACAGTGCGATGGAACAGCTTCATCGCCAGGGCCAGCATTTTAGCATGATCGTAAACACCAGACTTCGTGGAAGGCAGCAGATGTTTCGGTAAAGCGCACTGCCTGGTCTCCCTCTTACCCGAGGTTGGCTTATTGAAATCGTGCTTTCTCACCGTTATTCTCATAGCCAGCGGGATCCTTCCGTCCTCCATCGCCAGCTCCGTCAATCTTCTTAAAAGCGCCCCAAACCGTGCTTCCACTTCAGCCACCAAAGAGACGCTCTTAAAGCCATCCTCCAAACCTATAGATTGTTTCTTCCCCGTCGGTTTCACAACAGTCTCGTCGATGCCCTCAGCGTTGTCCTTCAACTTTCTCGCCAAGTCAATGCCGATCTTCATCTCCAAATTCTCCAACGGTGTTTTACGCACATCGTCCACGGTCTTTATGTTGCTGGACATCAACAGGTGCGTGGTTTTCTGGCCCACGCCCGGTATCTTCGACACAGATCCTATCGCAGATAGCAACATCGGCCCGCTACACGGGAATATTACCGTCTGCTGGTTCGGTTTGTGCAACGACCCCACCAACTTCGCCAGAAGCTTATTGTGCGCTATGCCAGCACTGCACGTCACGCGTAACTCTTTGTAAATCCGTTTCCTGATTTCAGCAGCGATTTTCGATGCGACGATCAATCGAGCGTGGCAGCCGCAGGGACATTCCTCTTCGGACGGGCCATACACTTCGCCTACTGGACTCTCATCTTCCATGGATATACTTATATTTAGCTCAGGGTCATTTCCGGAATTCATATACTTCTGGACGATCGACGTCACGTCCATGAAATTGTCGTCGAAGCCCAATCTCTCGACCAACGGCGTAAACTGATGTAAGACCTCCAGTATCTTGGTAGAAAAGTGACGATAGTTCGTCAGATCCTCACCGTTCACCAAGGCCAGCCCCGGACACAGCTGCAAGGCTTCTTGCACAGACATACACTTTTTAATACCATATTCCCGCGCTAAGTAATTACTGGTTACCACCAAATTCTTCTGCTGCACTCCCAACGGCTTGCCTTCTAGCTCCGGATGCCGCAGCATCTCCACTTGAGCGTAAAAGCAGTCGACATCTACGTGAATTATAATCCTTGGATGTCGTATAATTGCATCAAAATCAATGGTATCCATTGAGGTCGGTTTATAAATAATGTGATATAGCGTTATACATAGACTCTATTATATAAGCTGTTTCCCTTAATGTCTTAACATACTATAATCTGTAACAATAACACACGGTATTAATAACACCATCGGTTAAATAATATCAAATAACTGGTGTACATTCGTGCGCGACGGAATGGACGTTAAAGTATTGGGTAGTAGAGTTTGTTCGTTACCTTTTCTAAGAGAACAGATTTAGTTAGAAACGTGTTGTTAAACGTGTCATTTTTAATTTCATTGGCGACACGCATTAACAAAGCATAATTTTCGCCCTGCCGTTGGCAGATATTTTAATACGGATTTTTGCAAATCGTGAATTTATATACTTGTTGATATGCTCAACTATGGGCACATATCTAAAAAATAGGTTAAGTTAAATATACAAAGCATACAAACAGTATACTAGCTCCAACTTGGATATCGGAGTTCATAACCGTAAAATAGATCGTGACTTTTGTTACGGGTCGAATAAAGCTAATGCATGCTCGATAAATGATTTCTTCCCCTTGTCGTTTCCTGGAACTTTCTCCATATTACAAAGTAAGGTTACCATTATTTAGCACCCATTCGGGGAAGTATGTTGTCGCACAACCGTGGGTGAGTATTCTCGCTCGGATGTATTTCAATTCTCCAGAAATCCGTTAGACTATTAGATACAGATTAAAAATGTAGCTGTAACTATTAACAACACGAACGTTTCACTCGTGAAATCCGCGCCAACTCTTCGTAAGTTTCGTCGGAGATATATGTTTTCTACCGCTGGCGAGTTTCGCTGGTAGCACGAAACGAAATTATCGTAAAAACTAAACGGAAACTTGCCTATAAACTGTAATGCGACTAATTTATTTTTCACATGGTAGCCATGTTTTTGAATTGTCATAGATATCTTTGTATGTACATATTTGTAATTATACACTAAATTTCGGTGCATTACTAACGTTTTAAGATAGATGCACGCATAGTTATTTTACGATGCGAGTACACTTTTCCACCAGAAGAGAGCGGGTGCGTTCCAATTCGCGCATGATATTGGTGGTATCATATCGGTGGCATCGTACGAATCCCTAGAATTTCTATCACTTCCGGTGCAGGAGGCACGCAGGAACTGCGGGAACTCGGAGTTACAGCACACGGAAAAGGTTCAGCACCGTCAAGAACGATACTGACCCGTTTACGTGCAGCACCGGTTTTTTTTGGGAACGGTGCTGGCCTAGCATTGTTCCTGACGATGCGGAGCACAGTCAGCTGACCCTTTTTCGTGCAGTTCCTACGTGCCTCATGCACCGCAAGTTAGAGAAATTCTCATAGCGAATTCGGGAGACCCGCACTGGGCGCACTGAGTGCGAATTTAAGCCAATCGGAACCGAGGAGTGTGAACTTTTTCGGTTCCGATTGGCTAAAATTTACACTCAGTGCGCCCAGTGCATCTCTCCCGAATTCGCTATAAGGAATCGAACGATGCCACCAATTTCATGCACTGACACGTTTATGAATACCGGCCTTAATGCGTGAATCGGAACAGACCCAGCATATACGCGCGTCGGGGTTGGTTTCCATCGCATCCGTACGTGACATTAGCCAATCATATTTAATATAATCTAGTGGAATTATCTAATGCAAGTAGTTACAGTGTAAGATGAAATGCATTATTATACTAGACGCGATCCAATCATATTGCAGAGAAGCTAGTGGAAATGTATCTTAGATACAGAGCAGATAATCTTCTAGAAAGATGAACTCTCTGAACACTTTTACAGGTTTCATACTGCACAGTGTGTTCATTTTTCCAATGTACGACAGCGTTTCGTTATTGTATTATGCGTTTAAATAGACCGGAGGGATTGATTACAAATATGTAACGATTTTTACATTTTGAACCGTGAGCCTTTCAACGTTAAATCGCGCAGTGTTCGTATAGTTTTCGAGAATTTATTGCTAGTTAGAAATCCTTTGTTAAAACACTTGCTGGACGTTCTCAATCTAATAGATGAAACATAACCAGTAAATGCATCTAAAGATTTTCCGTGTGTAGACTCGTTAGAAATTTAAAGAGATAAGGAAGATTAAAATTCACGACGTTGATGTGAAATGTGAGTATTTTGTTTACCGCTTTCTTTCTTTTACCGAGCATCCAGCCGCAAGAAGGCTTGCCACGTTCTCGTAAATCCAACGAAATTACATAAATTCAAGTTGGCCTGCGAATCAACTGCCAGCGGCCATCTTGGAAAATCCTTTTTCGCATTTCGAACGAACGAAGTGTCAAATATCGATAATTGGCTCAGCTTACGCGGCTTAACTGAAAAATTCTCAGAAGAATTGAGCTTTTCCGTTGAGAGCTAGATTTTTTCACGCGCGATCTAAAAATTAGAACGATAGGAATCAATTTCGCGCCACTGAGCTGTACATATTATTCAATAGCTTGCATTTAAGAGCAAGAAAAATATAGGGACGAGTTGCAATACAAACAAATCGAATAAGAAAGGGGGTAGGAGAATTTTTCTGTCGAAAGTTGGAAATAATATAGACAAAACGGCTTCGCAAAAAAAATCGTCTAAGAAGATGGCGGAGACCAAAGAATTAGAGGTGAGTGAAGTATTAAAAGTGGTGCGGTGCAGTTAGATATACGTGCGAAATTCTCGTAGAAAAGTCGGCAGCTCTGCGTTCTGAATCTGTCGTGGTTATATCCGGGTTATCGGCGATTTGCGATTCGCCTCAGTGAATTATATTACTAGACGCTTGAATATACTGCTATGCAAGATTTCACGTCGGTCTGGTTATGATTGTTTTCATTTACCCGAGAAACGTTACAGATTGATTGATAAAACATTTTCTTTGGTCAAATCGTGCTTGCGAGTATGCCCTATCTACCGAATAATGCTTACGCAAGCCGGAAGTATCTCCGTAATTATAGGTAACCTCAACTCTCTTCTTTATTTCGATCAAAACATTTTCAAACTCTCACCGTTATCACCGTGTTATTCCAATGTCATCAGTACGCCGTTCAGTGAATAATATCGATCGCAATCGTAAGCAGAAACTCTATTTCGCTACTGTATTGTATGCCTCTGTCTTCATACCATATGGGCATTCATGGGAAAATTGTTGATTTTGCTAGAATGGAAAACTTGAAGTATGATTTTTATGCCTGGTATTTTACAATTCAATTTTGCATTCCCACACGATTGTGCTTGTGGACATCAATATAATATATATATATATATATATGTATATGTATGTATACATATACATAGAAAAGATGTTTATCAATTGATTGATACTAATAATGAATCATAATATTGTCTCTGTGTTAAATAGTAGCTTTTTTTTTCGTTTTTGTAACCGGATATGTTGCTCGATTGTTATTAAGGTAACAATTTTTAGGATAAGTGCACGTATAAGATTTTCCGATACATGAATATTGTTTAATTTTTGTGATTGCAGAATATGGTATTGAGTTTTCGAGTATCTGAACTTCAGATGCTTCTTGGTTTTGCTGGTAGAAATAAATCGGGTAGAAAAAACGAGTTACAAGCACGTGCACTAGAATTGTTACGTTTGAGATCCCATCCTGTACAGCTCAAAATACGTGAACTATATAAAACCATACAGTGAGTATCAATATCAATGCAGGTGTATGTCTAAATTATATTAAACCATAACAATGCTCGCTATCATCGTCCAGATGTTTAAATGTCTCGTTTCTATGTTCGACCAAAGAATCGAAACAGACATGTCTTTCCCCTTGCATCTACTATGGCATATTATTATACTTTAAGTATTATACATATTAGTAGACTTCAGACTAGACGAGACGCAAGCTCTACCATTTGTTCGAAACTTTTGTTTAGAGCTGATCAGCTGGTGACCCACCAAATGTATGGTCAAACAGGTGGTTCTGGGGAGCCACAGATTGATCAAAACATGCATTCCAGAAATTATTACACAAGGTAATTATACACAGCAGAATAATGTAACTGATGAAAAGCTGTTATACTAATATCATCTCATCCTTGATTAATGCGAAGGCAAGCTATCAGTCAGCAGCAACAATCACAGGCCGCAGTTTCCAGTGGTAAAGACCTGCCACCAGCACACCAAGCATCCTTACCTCAAGCACCTAGAACAAATCCAGTATATCAGTCCACAGGATACACTAGCGTAACGCCACAGGTGAGTTTAAAAAGTTTCGCGTAGAGTGGCGATGAATTATTACGCGCCGACGAGTGCTTTCCTAAATTTACCTGGTTTCAGCAGACCACAAGCGCGGCGTATAATCCATATCCGTACCCGCAGAAAGTTATACCACCTCAGTTGCAAATACAGCCTAGGAGTCAGTACCCCGTTCATCCAGATGTCAGACTAAAAAAGCTGCCATTTTTCGATTTACTGGCTGAATTATTGAAGCCGTCTAGTTTAATGCCTCAAGGGTCTATGAGATTGCAAGAGAACACATTTATGTTTCATTTAACCCCGCAGCAATCGACCGACATAGCTAGTTCGCGGGATTGTCGTGCGGGAAGTAAAATGGATTATACTGTACAGGTGTGTTCGATTGATTCTCCGTTGATTTCGTGAGATCCTTTGTAATTTAATCCCTGAACGTTACAGGTACAAATGCGATTTTGTTTACAAGAAACATCGTGCGAACAAGAAGACTGTTTCCCGCCTAGTATCGCCGTGAAAGTTAACGGAAAATTATGCCCTCTACCTGTACGTAAATAAAAAGCATATCTTTGCTTTACGAGATTGAAATCACGACGAAGCGTTCGAGTTTTACATACCATATTGATTTTTATTCAATTTTTTTTCATAGAATCCAATACCCACGAACAAGCCAGGAGTAGAACCAAAGAGGCCGCCGCGGCCTGTCAATATTAGTCCATTAGTTAAGTTATCTCCCACTGTAGGAAATCAAATTCACGTGACGTGGTCGGCCGACTACGGCAGGCGGTACGCAATCGCGATATATTTAGTTAGGAAACTTTCCAGTACAGAATTATTATCGAGATTAAAAAGTAGAGGAGTTCGGCATTCGGACTACACGAGAGGTTTAAGTAAGTAACCATGGCTGATATTTAAAATTCCGAGAAACCTACGGAAACAATTATTATCGATATCATCTCGTTCGTAGTTAAGGAAAAACTAAACGAGGACGCAGACAGCGAGATAGCGACGACGTCTCTCAGAGTGTCGTTAGCTTGCCCGTTAGGGAAGATGCGGATGATAACGCCGTGCCGGGCATCCACGTGTTTGCATTTACAATGTTTCGACGCGTCGTTGTTCCTTCAAATGAACGAAAGGAAACCGACGTGGAACTGCCCCGTTTGTGATAAACCAGCATTATACGACACACTTGTGATCGACGGATACTTTCAAGAGGTATTGAACTCCAAGAAACTATTGCCGGATGTGAACGAGATCCAGCTGCTCCAAGATGGCTCGTGGGAGAATTTAGTTCTGAAGAAAGAGAAGGACAAGGAGAAGACTGAAACGAACGTCATTGTGAACACGCAGGAGCGTAAAATTGATGTGGACACCGTAGACTTAGGTGAGAGCTCATTTCATTCCGTTGTACGCACACGCGTGCGAGAATAAACGTACTGGTAAAATGTTTGTATCGAATAATTCGTCGCGTCGTAGTAATCGGGAGCTTTTGTGTTTTATAGTTTCGCGTTTGTTACATATTTGTGCATAACATGCTATTATGCGATTGTTTAGATGAAACCAATCCAACACCTCCGAAGGAAAAGAAACGAGCCGTTGTTATTGACCTAATATCAGATAGCGATGACGATGACGAACACACCACACCCACGCAAAGTACAAAGAAAGTAGCTAGTGGTACACCCTCGCCAAAAAAGTCGCAAACTAGCTCCATTAGTAGTACAAGTGAATCCCCAGAGTTGATGATAATTGATTTAGAATAAGATTCTTTTTTTACGCGTAATTGCTATCGCAAGATTGCCAAAATTTTTAAATGATTAAGACCCGCACGGAACGAAGGGAAACCAAAAGTTTGTTAGTTCTGTGATTATCGACGTAAAGAGCTACTAAATGACTAGTATTATATAAGTGAAATTCGTCATGTTTTTACTTTTGGTACTTAAAAGTGGGCAGAAATGAACGGGAGAGTATGCTGATTTCCTTCGATTATAATAGTTCAGCATTCCTTTCTATCGATACTATGTGTACAGTTGATTATATCATTTCCATTCACTAAAACAAAGCAAAAAAATTAGAGCGTTAATATAAAGTTAGAACAAATATTTTACTACATTTTTTTAGTATCGCGAAATGATCGATGTGTAAGATCATCAAGAATAATAAATTTACGTTTGTTTTCTAGCGTAGGCCTCTTATTAACCTTGATATGAGAATGAACGAGCAGGGCGTAAGATGCGCATTACGCTTTTGTAAATGATTTCTTCTCTGTTAGGACTATCATTAAATCTAAATATTTTTCCAAAATGTCGATCCTTTATTGAAGTTTCCTAGTTGATCAGGGTTAATGAAACTGCTTGGATTATATTTATTGCTGGCATTCTATCACAATAAAAGTCAAGCTTTTCCGTAGCCGTAAGAAATAATGATAGGGAAAGTCGACACAAAGAGGATATCAACAGTGTAAAAGTTTTGTAACGCCGGTTTTTATATGTAAATGACGCGTTCAATGCGCCCCAGAGTTTATTCTTCTGGTATAGTCTCCTCTAAATTTGGATACATGAATTTGCGAAGTGATATTCCAGACAGTTGTTGGTCCACAGGTTCTCGTGTATCGTACAAGCTCGGAGCTTGAAATATTATACCAAGCGTTCCTCCGGTACACGCTATTGTAAAAACCCAGAGGAAAAGTCTGTCCAGAACCATGGCCACGAATTTCCAATCTTCTATAACCTGGAAGAACAGAAGATAAATTCAATGAGGGTGGAAAGCATTGCGTTAGAATAACATTGGTCTAGAAGCTATTGCTATAACTAGCGAGAATAGGATCAAAACGTTGATTGAGTGTTGAATGAATTGTTAAGAGGAGGGAAGTATCAAAAGTAAAACAAATGATTCTCGGAAGCATTACAGCAGTTAACTCACTTCATTATCTCTGTCTGCATCTTTTATGTGTTGAGCAATAAAGCGCACACCCTTAAGGGCTGATATGACGTCCGGGGACAAGTGTCTCGGCATCGTGTTTTCGCTGTCGGTAACTGAAATAATATGTCTTTGTTGCTGAATATCTCACGAAGTATTGCGTGATACTTGGTTCGCGGAATAACGTGTCACGTTTAGGGCTGGGACTATTAAAATATTTTACAAGTATTCGAATGCTACGAATAAACTTCGAATATTTGAGTATTCGAATGTTATTATTCGAATACTATTCGAATATCGATCTATTCGAATAGTATGGTGTGAAGTGGGTCAAAATTAGCTTTCAAGATTTCACCCTAACAAATGAACCTAAAGAACTTGATTTATAATTCACACCCTACTATTCGAATACATCGGTATTCGAATACTTGAATATTCGAATTATAGTCCCCAAATAATATAGCAACTGAAGTATTCGAATACTCGAATACCGAAGAATTCAACAAATAGTCCCAGCCCTAGTCACGCTACATGCACTCGTGAGTCACAGCGTTACCGTTAATCCGTCTCGCGACACGTATCGTGTCGTAATAGATGTAATAAATAAAATTTTGTACGATCAGCATTGCGTCGCACGCAGACAGAATTGATTTACCTGATGCGTGAGGAATATGCCGTGCATCGTCCTCTCTTATATTCTTGTATTGCGAGGTGACGCTTTCGAATCCATCTGGACTGCCTTTTAATTCAAGAGGATAGTCTATAACACTGTCGTGAAAATTATCATAAGTCTCATTCATAGCTTTCTAGCGTACCGCGATCCACAATTTGGAAGCTCAACAGACACAGAAATGGTTACCTAAAATCTATTTCATTGGTATATCCGCTATCCATGTACGCGTCGTCGTATTCTGGAGTCGAATACGGCGTCCGACGCATCATCAGCATCCTCGGCATCCAATTCAAAAACACTTGCCTGACCCATGGCGACATATTGTGAGTGGACGGGGATCTGTGCAACAAAGTTTCATATAATCTGGTATCGTCATTGTTCGTCCGTAATTTTGATAAGAAATTCCGCTAGCTAACACTCTGCTGCAATTCTAGATTCCGGCTGCACCGAGTGTCTTGGAACTTACCGGAAATGTACATTTAAAACGCAGACCGTAATCCATATTGACAGAGTGACAAGGATCATAGTAAATAGCAAGTATTTTCCCAGAAGAGGTATGGCCAGTGACGTGGGTGGTATAATTTCGGCCAATAATAAAAAGAACACCGTCAACGAGAGTAGAATGGAAGAACACAGCGATACCTGGGCAAAGTGTGATTTTTAGAAGAATCTGTCTCTTTATTGTTTCTCTCAGTATTCGCTTACTTTCTCGCCCGAGTCACTCGGCAGGTAGAAGACGAGCACCGTGAGGAACGTAATGCCTACGCAAGGAATGATGAGGTTCACCGTGTAAAACAGCGTTTTCCTTCGCATCGTGATGTTGAATGTGATGTCTGCGGAAAGTGTGAATATATAATTCTATAACATGATCGATTCTTTTCCTTTCTACGCGCGAGATTGATTTACCAGAATATGGTTCTGTGCAACACGGGTAATATTCCTCGTTCCTGGATGCCGGGACCTCGAGAATGTCCCATTCCACTGACGAGTAGAAGTCGCTGAGGTCTATCCCGAGCGCGACCAAGTTGCTGCCAGGCTCTTGTTTCATGTGCTTCAGATCCACCTACGCGCAAAAGTCTTTACAAAGCATATTTTCGAAAGACGATAGTTAGAACGAGTTGTTTGCGATTTAATCCGCTCGGAGAATATTGTCATCGTTCAAGCATTCATTTCGGAGTTATAACCTGAGCGCCGTTGTACGTCCACGAGCCGAATTTCATGATGCAAGATTGCTCGTCGAACGGGAAGTATTCGACGTTGATCTCGCAGGACGATTTATAGATCGCTGGTGGCTTCCAAGACACCTCGCCGGTGAACTTCACCGTGGCCTTCGTCATCAGCGTTACTTCGTAATTCCCATCGGCGCTGCGAAACGAACGTACCATTGTTTGTAACTGCTTTAAACACCTTTTTTTTCGCGATTAATGGAACTAAGTGAATTATTTTCGTCAAAAATATTATGTTGCTTTGTAAAATTCAGCTGTGTTCGATATTTGCAATTAATCGACGGTTGTTCGTAATATTTCCCGGGCATTTACTTATTGTACAACACGATATCTGGCAGCCAAATGTTTTCAGAAGGCACGTAAAGCATTTCCACGCCGCCGTATTCCTCTGGATCCCATCGCAATTTGTAGTCGAACCATTTCTGCAAATAATGCGAGAGCGAAGCGATAAAAATATATCAGTATGTATCTCGTTTAGACGTACCGTTTTAATTCTTTAATTCTCTAGTTTAATTCATATAGATATTCGATAAGACGCATCGCAATGTATTTTACCTGTTCCACCCAGACGTTAGTAGTCATCACTTGGTTCTTCAAATTCTGTGAATTTTGAACGAAAATCAATGACTATTAATGTCAGCGATACAGTAATTCAAAATGAAGTAAGATTCATATTTTCATTTTATTTACCATTTCGATGAGTTGTGACAGTTTTAGGCCGAGCAAAACCGTTAAGGTTTCCGTGTTATTGATGACGGGGCGTATAAGCCTGTTATAATTCGCCAGCAAGTCATCGTATAGTCTCATGGTATCCGGATTCGCCTCGAAAGTTCTTTTTCCCGCGGCACCTGAGCACGCACAATCGTTGTGAAAATTCCCAACCCTTTCGCGAAAAAACAACTAGGTAGGTTCGTTGTATTTAAACAAGCAAACAAAACAAACAAATAAACTACCCTCGGGACGCTAGGAAACTGGATTCTCAAGTTGCTGCGATGCAAAGAGCGAAGGGCTTACCGTATACAATGCTGAGAGTGTAAAAAAGAACACCGAGCGTCCACATTTTAAACGTAACTATTTACAAGCTTGTACGGAGACGAGATGGCCGCGACCACTCCCAGTAAAAGGCGGCGAGCGTTCACCTGCTGGCACCATGCACAGCGGTTTTCAACTGTACATCACTGACCGTAAAAAAGGAACGGACAACTCGCCGAATGTTCTTCTCACTTCCCGAAAGTGGGAAACACGATTAGCAGAGCGCGGGCGTTCTGCATCCCACTGGACCAAAATCGATATCCGAAGTTAGCGCCATCGTGCACGCAGTAGCCTTCCTCGATGTCCGCTTGGCGTGGACTCCGTCGCGCGTGCGCGGCAACGGCGCGCGCAGTCACAGTTTCAAACGAATTTGTGCGCGTGTGCCTCGCGTCCCGCGGTCACAGTCGTTAATTTCGTGTTTTTTAATGGTTTAAAACGCGAGGACAGATTTGAAAGTGCCATCGGAAGGTAACTGAACTGGGCTTTAACGCTCTGTACGATAGTAGTTTGATTGGGAAGGGGGTATATGGTTAGATTCGTCGATCTAACGAGACTGACGTTTCGCAGGTAATCGGGTATCGACAATCAAACCACAGACGAGATATAGGAGAGATCTATCACCTTATGGATGTGCGTTACCGACCTAAACTGTGTTACCGACCCATAATTTGAGGACTGGTGGAGCGGCCCCAGCTCATGAACAGCGTCCAACTCCGCAACTACTGTGAAATGTTGAAATGCTGAAAGGTGCGTTGCGTGCTTGTATACGTGTGACTTGTTTAAAGTGTGAGTTTGACATAGGCTTTCGCTACGCTACGCTTTGACTCGGTTTGTCAACGACTCATGCGAATTTCTTTCTGATAATCCATTTCGGGAATTGAGACACTATGACGCTCAAAAATGATATTTCTTCAAAGTTCTTGCAAGCTATAAATTGCAAGATGACAAATTGTTTTGTTAGTACTTTGCGTGTAGTAGAACACTTTCGCGTATCGTACGCCGAAAAGTATATACATGCCGCTTTTACTGACATTCCCGCAAGTTTCTAATACACTGTTTAATAGGGTTTGCCGGTTTTTTTAATAAATTTGTAAAATTCGAAAACCGTTTTTTAAATTTAAAAACCGGTTTTATATACTGAAATTAATATGTGAAAATGCATTAATTATTTAATTAAAAACGTTAACATTTTAACTTGACATCGCTGCGGACACAAGCAAATTTTAGTAGGTAACAGTTTGGTTAAAACAAATCTTCGTGTTCATATTTTCGGAAGAAAAATACTTAATGAAATAAAGATTTATAATTTATATTTTGTAGGGATTTTAGTTATTTTAATTATTTTTTCATTTGGTTTTGTATGCAATGTATTTTATTGTATTATATTTTTGTACATCCATAAATATTACCTAAATGAACTCAAAAATTGTACGAATTTGTACGATTTTTTTCTCTTTATTTGGTTCTGTAGAGATAGAATATATATTTTATTTTATTATATTTTTGTAATTCCATAAACACGAAGAAAACCTGAGAATTTTTAAAATAAGTATAAACATGTATTTACTATTTTAATTATATTTTTTGGTGAAAATTCGAAAACTGGTTTAACCGTTTTTTTTTGGAATAGTGGAATTCGAAAACCGGTTTTCTCAAAAGTCGGTTTTTGTATAAAGCCTACTGTTTAATCATTCTAGTAAAGTAATAATAATTGGATTCTATTTACCCCCAGTATAATCTAAAATAATTGAAAAACTAGTGCACAGCATGCGACAACGTCTGAAAAGCGCAATTGGAGCCCAAGGTAGCCTAAATAAATATTAATCTAAAATAAGGTGCATAGGGTGAAAGCACTAGTAGTCGACCACTTAAAGCTAAACTCGAATGAAAAGTTCTGAAAAAAAAATAAACAATCAATGTTATAAAATATATAAAATGTATTGAAGTAATTCAAATGTATTTAATATATCACTAAATATTTTGTGTTAGTAGGAAAGTTCGGAGAAAATAAATAATTAACGTTAAAAATAAAGTGTCCGAATGCTTTAATAATCGACCGCTTAACTCTAAAAGTCGACCGGTCCAATAGCTAGTAATGGACCACCTTCTTTTAATATAAAATTCAAAATAGGTTATGTGAATAGTTCAAATGTGAGTTAAATTTCGTTCCTGTCATTTTGTTTCTGAGGTTAAATTAAGAAAAATTATATAGTTTAATACGTGGTCGACTTTTAGCATTCATTGTGAATGCAGTTAGTTTCAGAAGTCGACCGCTGCGGTCGACTATTGAAAATTGAAAGGGAATGATGATCCAGTTACCGACCTCCCATATATAAATAAATTATCCCATTTTTTTTAAATTTTTGAAGCGCATATCAAATTGTTGATGCTTTTTCAGTGAAATAGCATAGTTTTCCAGTAAAAAATGTATAGAACTGAATCACATTTGTCGTTTCTATTCAAAGCACACTTATGCTTCTCGTGTTAGAAAACAGCAGTGGCACATGTAGAATCAAAATCAGTTTACAAATCTCTTTAAAAGCATTTATTTTTTTTACCTATGACGGGCGCTTTTTGTCGTATTGTAAAGTTAGAAATTCAAAATATAATATAAAATTGTCATTTAATAAATTCTTTATTTCAGTACTTATTTCTTTAAGCTAAACAATAAAAGTGGTCGACTACTAGAGGGTGGTCGACTACTAGTGCTTTCACCCTATAATTAATGCAGTTCGAATATTTTTGTGACTCTATTGCAGTACATCTTTGCAATAAATGTTTCATAACTTCTACAAATATTATCCGACTCATTGGAAATTCGGTATATACAATCTCGATACTAACGTCTTATAGTAGTTACAACATTACTTTTAGAACTTTAGTTTAACATGTATATTTTTATTGTTTACAGTTTTAATAGCGAGCGTTCGAATACTCTCGTGGCTCACTGTATACAGAATAAATATTCATTTTATGTACCAATGCTAACACAGTATTGGTATCGCGACATTCTCGAATGTATCGCGAAACTTGTAAAAAGTTTTGCAATAAGAAAGTGTATATCACGCATGTAATTTTCGAATATATACTTTCTAAGCCATCTGTGTTAAGTTTCACAAGCTTAATTAAAGTACACTCCTGTATGTAGATGCTAGATATTTTATAAACGAAGGAAATGTATCACGCGTAATATTTCTATTTTACCGTTAGCAGAACGTGTGTGTAGAAACGACTTTTGTTATGACTCAACGATGCTACCTTTGGAATTCACCTCTGTTTACACGGCTCGATGACGATATCCCAACACTTCGTAAATAAATACGTACGCGTGTATTGCCTCGCGAGTCCTGCCGCTTGCCTGCTCTCCCCCCACCAAAGCTAATATTCGCGAGGTACAGTGACGCGGCGTGGGGGTCATTCGTTCCGTGGACGTCGTTGAGTTAAGACGCTCCGATAGCTAGCTGCGTATTTAAATGGTACGCGTACATTATCTACCCTAATATAATTACATACAGTCATTATTTGTCTTCCTCTTTACTCTCTATCGTCTCTTGCTGCTCCTGTTAATACAGTTTCGTCCCGAAATTGATTAAATATCGCGAGAAAACCGTTAGATGTTCGTCGCGTATTCCCTTCGTTGAATAACCGATATTTCTGCACATTTAGTGCTCACATATCGTGTCTCGGTATTCAGTTACATTCTTTTCCGGGCATATTTCAAGTTTATTTGTTGTTTAATGGCCTTACGAATGTTTTAATGTTTTTCTTTCAAACTTGTTGCATCGTTAGGTTACAGGCGTTGAGGCGGGAGTCGAAAGCCAAGGGCAGGCAACGCCATGACACTTGCTGGTTAATTTGAACGGTGCTTGGATGGCGTCTGGTTTCATGCCTTGGAAAAATGAGATGGCAACACGTGTGGTAAACGTATTATTCTTGTTATTTTATTGAATCAATACCCGGCTTTAGACGGACAGTTTTTCTCACAGTTTTGGAGCGTACACTCTATCTAGGCGTGCGCTCCAAAACTGCACTTGTAAAGTCTCCAACGTGATAAAGGACGATCGCGCGTTCCCGGCACGCGTGTCTGGAGTGCAGGTCTAAGCTTGTCCTGCCACGTTCAGATGTGATTGACGTGCCACGCGTCAGATCATTGTTGGCTGTGAGGGTGATGGGTAACTTTGCAGTCGGTTAATATCGGGATGAAATGAGAAAAGATTGAATTATAATAAATTGAATAATTTTAATCAGATTTGTTTAAAATTTTTAAAATGATGTCGGTAGATGTTTACGAAATATTGGAATGATCGAATTCTATTGCATTTCGGTCGCGTTTACGTAAAATTCAACGATATTTCAATGATTTTTAAGAATCTAGCTCTATGAAGCTATTATAATTGCATTTACCTTCGGTTTTGGATGCAAGTTTTGTTCTTTATGTACAGAAACTGCGTAGTTGATCAATGACATGCTATTGAAGACATGAATAATTAACGAATTTTTATTTATTTATTTTTCAGAGATTGTGACCGCGTGCAATGCGGCCAAATAGAGTCAGTGTTTATGACGTACGAAGTTTTTCGTTTTGAAAAGCACCGTTGCTCATAGTAGAGCGTCGTTACCAATTTCGGGATACGCGAGGGTAGAGTCAGTGTTTCTTACGCAATTTGTATTCTATCACGAGCGTCGCGGCTCTCATCTTCGAATCGCGAGACGAGAATCTTTCGGGCGCGTTGGTAGTCTACTATTTCTTTTTTTTTTACTTTTGAAAGCGAAAGTCATTGTCGGAAATTAGAGTCAGTGCGTCACCTGAAGAGGAGATTTGTCCGCTGAATTTTAATGGAAAGATGTAAGTATGCATTTTATTAAATTGCTTTTAAGTAGAGTTCATTCTTCAATATTTTAGAAAGAAAAAAGTTAAAAAAATTTAGAAAAATTAATTTTTAAAATATACTCACCAAGCAATTCAAAACTAACGAAACATCTTATCATTTAGAAAAAATTAACGAAATTTTTCTTAAAATGTCTAAATTATAAAAAATTTCGTTAGTTTTGAATTGCTTCGCGATTCTTCATCAAAGTTATTCAAACAATCGTAACATTGGAAACAAATTCTAATCGTGTTCTGTTCCTTCGTTTCAGTCTGGGTGCAGCTGAGCAGCCTGACGACTTCTTCTGAGCAGCTTGATGACTTCTGAGGAGCTCGATGACTTCCCCTGATCACTAGCAGGGGTGTTGGCGTCTCCGTCACCGGGGCTCAGCGAAATGTGAGTGCGCATGCATTATGGTTCCTCTGGTCACTCAATCATGTCGTAGGACGTTTGGTCCGAATCGACACGAGTGACCGGTTGTATACGTGCTTTGGCGAGCATAATGACCGCGGGTATGGTAACCATGCCCGTGAATTGTAACATTTTGGTTGTGTATGTATTTATTAGACGAGGGCTAGGGTCTTCTTGTACACCGCGTCTTTTCAATAGAATCAAATTATAATCATAATTTCCAAGATAAACGGTTCCTAACGCGAATGTTTATCAATGATCATACATTGATGTAGATATTTATTAAATAATGCACATAAAGGTGCATAGCAACTCAGAAGGTATTGGTATGAATATCAATACGGCTGAATACTAATTTTTATGGACCGAAGAAGTTTGATACTCTCAGACTCCACAGCTACGATCATTTTTATTTAATATGTAGAGGAAAAATCGGATGCCCTCCGATTTCGTCATTGCGACGATTATAATGACTTGAATTTCTTTTATTTTTCTGATACTACGTGTTCAAAAGTAACTTGATTTCTAAATGATGATAATAGACGTAAAAGTGTAATTCCTTTCTTATAAAGGTCACTCGTTTGCATACACAATAGAATAATTAATTTCCATGTGCAAGAAGACAATTGAGGGTGGGCAAATTTCAGATTCAAAGTAATTAGCATGAGAACATACCTTCTTGATTTATGAAATTTACTTTGAAGATGGAATCGCTCGTTTTAAATTCTTAAAGTAAATTCTTGATGATTTAGAATAATTTTCTTAAATAATTCTATTTTAGAGTCTTTTTTCTTGCTAATCAATTGTCGAGTAGAGTGATTTTTCTTAATGATGCAATCTAAAGTAGAGTCCTTTTTTATTTATCAAACTTTAAACTATTCACAAGTTGAAAGTCGAGTCACTTTCCTTAATACTATAAAATGAAAGAATACTAGCTAGACACTATACAGACTAATCATATTTTCTAGTTGAGGATTTTCAGGATATCTTTCCGTACCTATTGCCTTTTAACTCATCCACGTGCCCAGGCGCTACTTGGGTGGGTGAAAGCAATAGGGCACGATGACTTTCTTTACTAAATAATTACATTTTGGCGGCTGGCATTGCGTTAGTGTATCGTGCACGTCGCATTTTCCACCTGTGTGTGTTTGTGTGGTTAGGCGGTGGAATTTGCGTCGGTGAAAGATTCTCATCAAAGATCATGTTAACGAAACTATAACATTATATTATTATTCATGGTAATAACGATACCAATGTATCATATTCCTTGTTGCACCCGATGATCATTCTAGTAAATAATCTTGGAATATGAAACTTAATCAATCTCGTACAATCAAACGGGAAAGTAATAACGATTGATGTATCTACCTAATACGTACAATGCGCATCATCAAGTAATCCATTGTTTAAAATTGAAAATAATTAATTGCTATGTAAATCATACATACACGCAATGGTCACGGCCTTTGCCAGCCGATTTCAGTGAAAACTGGTACGTACTTATTAGAGTGTGATTGTGGCCAAGCTCGGGTGACGGAGTCGTCCCGGGACGGTCTCTCTAGTGTAGGCTTTTGCACCCGGGCGGAAATGCTCGAGTATCGTGGAGTGGGTTGACTGATGATTGTGTTTGAGAGACTGTTTTGCCATTTTTTAAATATAGGTGTTGTGTAGGATAGGTAACTTACCTTTTGGTACGAATGTGTGACTTAAATATAAGTAGGTAGGGCCGGGGCAGGTCGTCGTATTCTCTGATGTTCCCCTGCACGATATTCTCCCGCGCGATATTCCCCCGCGCGATATTCCCCCGCGCGATGACCTGCTTTCAGGAATTTTGTGAGAAAAGTCGACGGCCTGACTAGCGCGAGTGGGGTATGCCCTCGCTTCTAGCCTCGCTATGTCGACTTTTTGACGCCAGTGGGACATTGCACATTGTCGCTGGTCGCGGTCGGCAGGACGGGCCTGGGCACGCTATTAACTTTCAGAAGGGCTGATCGCCTGAAGCAAGAAGTGGCCAAAGAGACGCAGATAGCCCGGCCAGAAAAAGGCCACATCATGTGGGCTAGGCCAAGAATGGCCCTGTATTCTCGGATGCAGGGTCATTCTTCGTAGGTATTACTTTGCCATTATGCTCGCCGGTAGTTGTAGTAGTAGTAGTAGTAGTAGTTTGGTTGGCTATAGGCTGACCCATCGACACCCCCCCCCCCCTGAAATTTAGCACACCGCGTTTTCAATTAGGGTTGCGAAAAACATTACGGGGTCAGTTAGTGTTCCGACTAAATTGTGATTACGGTTTGAATTAGCGTTGCGAATCAAATATTCCCCGCGTTTGGTTCCAGCATAGCGTTGCGAATGAATGTCGAGCGTGGTTGCTTGTAGTGTTCCGAAAAAAGAGTCGCGATTGTTTTTGAGATTGTTCTTGTATTTTGAATTGGAGTTACTAGAGTTTGATTCATTGCATTACTTTTGATTCGTGGTATTCTTTTTACTAGAGTTGCGATGCGACTGATCGCGTTTTTTTAATTACTCGTCCTAGTTTGATACTTAATACTTTTTTGAGTTAGTGTTGCGATGATGACTGATCGCGTTTGTAATTAGAGTTGCGACCCCAATGCCCCGAAACTGTCCTGGGACATGTCCGAAGACATGTTCCTGGGAAAAAGGAGTCCCGAGCAGCTGGCTTTGCTGCACATGGGACCCCACACAGCCTTCAGGAAGGCTGCAGCGAATTAAAGTTAGAGTTGCGTATTGCGAGACACAGGTGCACTGAATTTTTATTAGTGTTGCGAAAAATGAAACCACCCACGTGGTGGTTCTCGGTAGCTTTTTATATTTGTTAAAGTAATGTAGCTCCTTGGGAGCTTCTTCGTTTGCTATTCGGGATTTGTATCGAGTATAGTAGAATTTTCTGTAATGAAGCACCATTCGGGAATTTTGAAGTTGTTTGAGAAATTAGTGCTGCGAGTAGTCCAAAGTCCTAGTGACTATGCTCGGGAGTTGATTTTAGTCTGTAATAAGTTAGCGTTGCGAAAGAAAGAAACGGTCCACTCACGGTTTTCTTGCATTAATGAGTGGACAATGATCAGCTGTCCTTCTGGCTACTGATCATTTTTTCTAGCAGCCCTAAGTGGCTGCACCATCCTCCTTCTACTACCACCACCTACCCACCCGACAAATGTTTTCGTTGTACATATTATTTTCAGATTGATAAGAAATGTAGTTTTTGTTTTTATATATTTTCAATATTCTTTGGCATTGATCAAAATTCATCCGCGATTGTTGCTTAATTTGATGATGTTAAAACGAAATTTGCACTGAGGAAGTAGGTAAATGCAATTCGGCACTTTATATTGATAGTAAATTTGCAATATTAACGCGTGCTCGTTGTTGCTACTTTCTGCATGAAAGTAACTTCGATTACTGCGCAGTAAAGTGCAACCCATAAAAATACTTAAAAAAAGTAAAAAAAATACGCCAAGTACATGATAAAATCGAGGACGGAAAAGAGTAATCACAAAAAAATAGAAGAAAATATAAATTGTAAAAAAAGATGTGATATCAAAATGAGCTGCAAGTTCATAATAAAGGTGCTTTCCACCTGCGCTTAACATGACACAACTACATATACACAGGTAAAATGTTGTGTTCATACATTCCATTACTCATACCGCCGACATATTAATAATGTGAAGATAAAATATAACATCTAGACATTTGCCTAGATGTCCGCCGCCTGGAAGTCAAATACTTGGCGTAGCCAGGCAAAGTATTCTCAGATCATCAATACCCATACCTTCCCCCTCGTAGGCTTTCAGATAATTTGTCAATTTAAAACTCTAACAAATATGAGTACACTTTCATTATTTTAGGTTTTAAATAATTCTTATTCATCGACACCTTGACTTTGCCTGGCCACGCCAAGTATTTGACTTCCAGGCCGCGGACATCTAGGCAAATGTCTACATGTTACATTTTATCATCACATTATTAAAATGTCGGCGATATGAGTAATGGAATGTATGAACACAACATTTTAGTTGCGTATATGTAGTTGTGTCATCTTAAGCGCAAGTGGAAAGCACCTTTATTATGGACTTGCAGCTCATTTTGATTTCACATCTTTCTTTACAATGTATATTTTCTTCTATTTTTTGTGTTTATTCGTTTCCGGATCTCATTTCTTTTTACAAAATATGTATGTATTATATATATATGTAGTACTTTGTGTACAGTACATGGTGCGCGAAACAGCTTATGGCGCTGAACGTATTTAACATTGAACTGTATGCACAACCACAATTATTAATACCTTTCGAAGAATAATATGTATGCATTTTTAGCATTTCGTGACCAAGCTTGTTTATCTACTCGTAAATCATCAACGGATACCCACGTGGTGCCCTTACCCCTTACCATACTCGTGTAATGAAAATCGTTGCCTTAAGTTTATAACAGTGATCCCCCATTTGTATTTTAGTAGTAGGTATTACTTTTTAGGCTGTTTTTTTCACATTAAAATTCGGAATTATTATGCGCCCAAAGCGGCTGCTGTTCTTCCGTCTTGTAATGAGGCATACTTAAGCGCCCATAGTGACTGCCGTTTCTTTTTTCGTTAAAATTGAGAAGTATAAGACTCCCAAAGGGGCCACTCCTTTTTTCTATCAATGTTCAGAATCATTAAGCGCCTAATGCGGCTGCTCGAAATTTTTCTGAATATCCGAATTGCTTGGCGCTCCATGCGGCTGCCTGGAATTTAAAGGAAATTTTTTGGAACTGGTTAGATACAAATTGTCTGATATTTCAATATTTGGGCAATAGTGATTCAATGAAAGGACTATATCTGTTGAAATTACATTACTTAATCGAGATAGATTGTAGGTATTAAGCCACTGAGAAAAGTTTCTGTTGCAGAAATATTATGTGTGAAGAATATTGCAACAAGAGGATTTCAGGTTCATCATCCATGAAAAATCAAACCTCAAGGAATTTTTATTAATACTTTTGAGAATGTTGCAGGTAACATCGTGGGTCCATCGAGGGAAGTAAGAAACACATGACAATTTCAGATTTTCATTAGGCATGTCATTATTTAAATTTAAGTAGATATGTATATGGTTAGGTAAGACGTGTTTACTGGTCACATAGAATTTTGTAGTTTTTAAGGAAACACTGCAGTGTGTAACTAAATATAAGTAGCAATTATTAAATACGAGCGCTCGTATACGTAGGAATTATTAGTATTTAAGTAGACATAGCAAATATGCACTGGCATATTTTCTATTAATGAATAGGAAATATTTTTTCTTTGGGTCATTCCCAATTAGTGAATAATTATCATGGTAGAAATATACCAGAGAGTTCATAAAATTTTAGATGAATGAAACAAAGAAATGTTTTAAATTCTGCTTAGCTTCATCGCGGTAGCTTTTTACAGAAGGACTCCTTCTGTTGCCCGCTTGTGGAGCGATCGAGGATCGTTTTGCAACCGTGCATGAGGGGGATCTATGGAAATGAAAATAAAATTTTGCATAAAGGAGGGCGGATGGGCTGCGGTTAGGGTGGGTCTCCACTCGCAGCGCCTCCACGTGGTGAGACCCGGGCAATCTGTATTATTTGAAGCGTAATTACTAATCATATCACAAGTAACATTCTAATACAATTATTAATTACGTGACAAGTAAAACTAGCCGATTGGCTGCGATCATCTATCTTCGTTAATCTCTATTCCATCCGTCCAGATTCGATTCTAAATATTTCTCCTACAATTACATTTTATTTCTCCAATAATATTAAAAAAAAAGACTCCAATAGCAATCTTGGTGCCATATTTCCCAAACAAATCGCGAACTCCTAAATACGTGGATACCTCTAGATGGTGACTTTATGGTTTGCTTTTAATTTGCGTTATTAATAAATAAAGGCTCACGAGACCGTGGAATGTGTCTCGGTCCGAAGCTTATTTTCAAAGTTTCTGACAAATTATTTAAGTAATTAAAAGTTTAAAATTTCAAACACGTAGGTGTACCTCTGAATGGTAGCGTTATAGTTGCTAAGACCTGGAGCTACTGGACTTCTTGGGGAACTAATCAGGGTTCCAAGCCCTGGTCCTTCCTGCACACCCTCGGCCCCCTGACCCAGGTTAGCATATTCGGTTTGTGTGAATAAAATTTTCGAGTTCGTTAAAACCCATTCAAAATGTTATTATTCCGCCAAGGCCAAAACCGATTTTTGTTCCTTTTTAAATGATTTCTTCGATTGTTTTTCATCATCTGTCCTATTTCATACATTCCTTCGTGGATTTTTGCAGGAGTTGTTCTATTTCGTGTATTTCTTCAATGTGTTTATTTAATTTATTTTATTTCGTACACTTCCTCGATGGGTTTACATGATACATTTTATTTAATGCATTTCTTTGATAGGGTTATATGATTTATTTTACATGATGCATTTTCTTTATTGTTAATAAAATTATATATTTTAAAGAAACTAGTGAAAAGTGATAGTGAAAGAGGAAATCTGAGGAAGCCTTAGGTTAATTTATTATAGTAATGTAAAATTGTCAAGTAGTCACTGATACATTAGCTTTGTTGCTCTTTCGTTGGCTCTTCATCTCTGATGAGGAGGTAGTCGCTGCTTCTATTTCCAGGAGCAAGCGACTGAGCATGGAATGGGTATGGGTCGATTAGTTTCATCCCCTGGTGTTCTTGTCGAAAGGGAAAAGTTTCGGACATAGGGGGTGTATTTTTTGGGACACTGCCTGCGTAAGTCACCCGATCCGATTTCCCAGTCTCCGAGAAGACGGTTTGAGTCGCATCCGAAAAAGAGGAATTGTCTGGGAGACGCCGAGCGCTTTTAACTTTCGACTCGGACATTAGGGTGGTAGGAACTGCGCCATCCAATACTTCTTTGATGCTCACCCGTAGTCTTTCCTTCTTTGCAGAATTTATTTCAATCGAGTGATTGCTTGGCAATTCCCAAGATTCTATATCTAAACCGAAAGGATCGATGGAACTTTCTTTCCATCCATCTCTCTACGGGTGTCGAAACGCGCAGCAACCTCCTCGCGGTGAGACCTAGTAATCGGTGAGAACCGAACCGATGGCAGTGATTGTCAAATATTCTTATCAGATATAATAATTGCTTTCAAGATGCACGCATGCTGCATACTATGGTATTTTTAAAGAAATACCATAGATATTTGAAATTGCAAGTTTGGAATTTGGATAGGAATACGTAAAAGGTATATCTGAATTATAATACAGTTTGTTTCAAATTTCTCTGAATTTATTTGCTTAAGAGGTCTTTACAGCATTACAATAAAGTATAAATTATATAAAATCACTATTTTCTTGTGTTTATTGTTGAGGTTTCCATCATTTGGCCGACATAAAGTAGCTGCCCACGTCGAAATGTTCCCAAGTTTCACCTGTAATAAGAAAGCCTGTAATAAGAAATTTTAGTAGCCTGACTTGTCTATTATAGTAAATGGGACAAATGTTACAATATATTTATTTCATGTATGAAAATCTATTAGTGAATGGAAATGTGTAACATATTAATAATAATAATAACACTATATTAATAATAATAATAATAATAACACTATAAATTTTAATTTTAATTCCTACAACTCGTAGCACTGTAATTGTATTTTAGATTCGGTCGATAACGTTAGGTGCGACTGGAAAATGGAAAGGGGGCTCGCGAGCCCCCCGAGCGTGTGACACAAAATTACATTACGTGATAGGTCTATCCAATACTTCGCCTATGCTATGATGCCGCTTGGCCATTCGGAAGGTAATGCGGCCTTCTTCAAGGTGCCCAAACCTCCATGTGGGAGTTCGCTTAACAAGATTCTACTACAATTCATCCAGTATCTAGAAGACTTCTTGAGCAATACTTTTCTCGAGGAGCTAGGAGTCGTTGGACCGAGACAGAACGTTAACAACCTCTACCAAAGTCGCCCCATCGCCGAACAATATACCTGCCAGTCCAACTTTATTCGCGACAGTGATCGGACCTCAGTGAACGCGTGAGTATATAATTTCGTGATATTTCGATTTCTGGATTAATTTCATCGATTCCTGAACCATGTGGGAAGTCGCTTAACCAGATTCTACTGCAATTCACCCAGTATCTAGAAGACTTCTGGACTCTGTGCCTAGGGACATTTAAAAACGTGCTGTTCTTTCTATTTCAAGTTTGAATCGCTGCACGCCTCCATAACTTTTTTATGCTCAAGGTGCCGTTCATGCCGCTTGGCCATTCTGAAGCCGATGGAGTCTTCTTCAATAAAATCTAGAAAACTTCTCGAGCAATACTTCTCTCGAGGAGCTGGGAGTCGTTGGGGCGAGCCACGTCAACAACCACTACCAAGGTCGCTCCATCGCCGAACAATGTACCTGCCAGTTGAACTTTACCAGCGACAGTGATCGTACCTCGGTGATCGAGTGAGCATATTATTTCGTGATGTTTCGATTCCTCGACTAATTTCATTGATTCCAGGACCATGTGGGAGGTCGCTTCACAAGATTCTACTGCAATTCACACAATATCTAGGAAACTTCTAGGGCAATACTTCTCTCCAGGAGCCGGGAAATATTCGCCGGGGGATTCGCCGAGGGATTCGCCGAGAGATTCGCCGATAGGGTCTCTGGTGAATTTCCTAAGAGATTCACTCAGAATTTCGTTGGCGGGCTCGGGGTGGAATTAGATCTGGGTTAAGGTTTACTAACATTGTAGAGTAGAATTATAACATTTTTCTGGCATTCCATGCCATTAGCGCCTGACGAGGCTGCTTTTTTCACATTCAAATTCGGAATTATTATGCGCCCAAAGCGGCTGCTATTCTTCCGTCTTGTAATTAGGCATCCTTAAGCGCCCATAGTGACTGCCGTTTCTTTTTTCGTTAAAATTGAGAAGTATAAGACTCCCAAAGGGGCCACTCCATTTTTCTATCAATGTTCAGAATCGTTAAGCGCCCAATGCGGCTGCTCGAAATTTTTCTGAATGTCCGAATTCCGTGGCGCTCGATTTGTAAATCGCGGATTTCAAATGATCTAAGTTTTACCCGTGTTGAATTCTAATTCCTACCACGCGTAGCGTTACAATCTTATTTTAGACTGAATCGATAACGTTGGGTGTGACATGAAAATGGGAAGGGGGCTCGCGAGCCCTCCGAGCGTGTGACACAAAATTACATTGCGTGATAGGTCTATCCTATACCTCGGCTATGCTTTAATGCTCTGTGCGATAGTAGTTTGATTGGGAAGTGGGTATATGGTTAGATTCATCGATCTGACGAGACTGAGTTTTCGCAGGCTATCGAGTGTCGATAATCAGATGATGCCTGGCGATCGGCGCTGGTTCCTTCGTGACAGCTGGCGCATTCTGTGGCGGGTTTCGTCAACCATTTGAAGTTCGAAAACTTCGAAATGGAATCGTATATTGTGTTGATATGTAATTAGTTTCATTAAGATGAGACGACTTCGAGTAAATCTGAAGTATAGGTTTTGTTCTTATTTTTGTATTATTCTGCCTTGATTTAGACGCGTCGGAAGTAGTTAGGAAGTTGAATTTATTTCGCGAACTTATTGTTAATTATTAAAAGCATTGCTACTGAAGATACGGGAAAGCAGATTATATAAAAGTTTCATTTGAAGTGAGAAATATAGAATTGGATAGAAATTTTTTGTGCGGTTATTAATAACAGAAATTAGTTTTATTTTGCATTTAACGAGAGAAGTGACGTGTAAGCTACCCAAGTAATCGATTATTTTCTAGACTTTAGAGCTTATGGAATAAAAATAGTTAAATCCACTGACACGCCATTCTCTCTGATCATCAATAGTGTTTGGCCATGATGTCATATTCTTCACTTCAAATCAACCAACTATTTTACATCTTGTCTGCGGTGAACACTAATTAATAAGCTACACGCTTAAATCAGAGCTGCTGTATTAGAGTTTATTGAAGCTCCACAATTTTTCTTATTTATCGAGCGAAATCGATAGCTGCAGAGGAGAAACTGACCGCTCAAAGACAACCCACTTAACGCTTTACTTATGAAAGAATAATTAGAAGCGAACCGCGTTAATCGATAATGCGTGAGAAAGGGTAGGACTTTGATAAGGATATACCGAGGAAAAGCATAAGACGCGATACGTTTCAGCCATCTAAACGATAAATACCATAAGTACAAAGAAACGCAGCGCCTTGTCTGACCCCACGCATGGTTCAATCACTTAGCACACATTTCTCATTCATTGTTCCCTAAACATACTCACAACTATCATCGATATTCTTCAATTATACAGTGGGGTATCCTATAAGGAACAGTTTTTCCCGGTAAATCAAAAGGTTTAAAATGAACGAATAGGTATGTTATTCTAACAGACCGAAACGTTCATTAATGTTAAATATTTTGGTTATTTCTGAATTTTTATTAGCCATTCTCACTTTAGCTGATTATTTTAGCCTAGGAAATAAGACAAACCAAAAACAAAAAAGGGTATGTTGATTTGTTTAAAATAAATTATTTCCGAATAAAGATAAACTCATAAATTAAAAAGAAATGTACACTTATTTACTTCATAATTATTATTCTATATATTAATAATTGCTCTTACTAAATTTGCTTCTTCATAAAAATTCTTTTTAACGGGCGATGATGCGGAGACTGTTATAGTTATCCAAAATGGAAAATTTTTGTTTTGAAACATTTTTTTCTGCCTGTTGCAGTTTGAGAGTTATACGCGAAAAAGTGGAAGCGCCTATTTGATTTTGCGGTTAGTTTTTACCCCCTTAAAGGGCGATAGGGCCCTAATGAAACACCCGTTGTTCTTGTCTCGAGTCACTCTATAAACCCACAAAGTTGCGTTGCAATCGGTGAGCGGTGTTCCCTTGTTAGTTCAACAGTTATAATTTATTGAAAAAGGTCAACGCTATATTCAAAGAGCCGTTAGATCCACAATTTTTAAAATTCTGAAAACTCCTTTGAGACACGTTTATACGTCGCTAAAGACTACAACATATCCAAGTCTCAGAAAAATCCGAAATGTTACTGCGAAAAGTGTCCGATGTCGAAAGGTTCATTAATGAAATAGTTTCAAGCTACTTGAATTCAAGCGACTTGACTAATCTGAACGAGGGTTAAGAGCGGTGCCGGTGGTGTGTCGCATGTTTTGCATGTTTCGCAGCTACGATCGATCCCTGAGCTAGATTCCCCATACGATTATCGATCAAAGGGGCACGTAAACAGGCACAGCGGTCGCGCTCGCGCGCACACTCTGCGGCTTGAGCCACTTAGCGTATGTTTGTTTAGTACCTTTTACGACTATATCGTCAGGGGGTGAGGGTGGGTGGAGGAGGGGGAGGCATGTGTTGGGTTACGAAGGAGCAGCCAGTGTCTGGCGCATGGCTGAGGGTTGGGTGGCGCGGCGCCGTGCTTCGAGAGGGTCATTTATAACTGTTATCGTGAGACTTACTAGCCCACTTACTACCTCCACTGTCTATCCGCCACCACCACCCCCGCGCGCACACCTCTTCTGTTCCGCTCTCTAAGAAACGCGAGCGAGCTGCAGCGGTCCAGCGATCCCGCCGGTCATTCTATCGCGGCCTTTTTATCCCCCAGCCGTTCTGTATCGCGTCAGTAGACAGCCCTTTGAGTAACGACGCCTCTGAAACCGATAGATTCAGAGAGAACCGCGTGTTTTCGCGTCCATCCCTCGCCACCTTTGGCGCCGCTCGACCAACGGAATTTAGAGATAGTCTTTGGTTTTCGCTACTCTCTCTCTGTCGCCCAAACTCGTGCTCTATGGGGAAGTCGACTGTAAATTTTTCTCACCCGCGACGTCACCAGCACATGTGCCACTTGTCATCGGAGATTTAGGTGCATTTATATTATCTTATTTTACTTCGTAATTTCTATTTCTATAATAAGTGCATGTATCTATAATTGTTATTGTTATTATTAGGTTATAAAGACGTCAAACATGGAAAAAAAAGATATTGGAAGTCAATTTTAACATAAGAAGCTTTCAAACATTTTATAATATTTTATAATTTTCTCCTTTTGTTGCCATTTTAATTTTGAAATCAACAGTCAGCAAAAGTTCACGCGCTAGTGGCGCTCTCTGCGCCTGAGCCTTGTGTCAGGTTCCCCATAGGTTTCTATATCTGAAAATTTAACTTCTTTCAGATTGAATTCTTTGTTGATTGCTTCGTCGCGAAGGGGATGATTCTGGGGTTGGTTTGGAAATGGCACTTCAGTGGTTTTGGACTTGGACTGAATAATTTAGTAGCAAAATCTTAGGGGTTTCTGGTAATCGAGAGTAGAGGGAGCATTGATGATTACATTTCACGATTTTGGTCTCTTCGACGTAAATCATAGAATCGGGATCTTTCTAGTTCGTCGTGGTCGTAGTCGGTGGCAAGCTCGAGCTGAGAGCACTTCATAGCGGCGAAACTATGGGGAAGTTGAGGAAAGTTGTTTCACGTAAAACATATAATTGCCGCGGCGCCAATTACAATTCTGTTTTCATTAACTTTGGGGACTTGTAACTATAATAGCCGTACACACAGTTCTAATCCTTTGTTCTAGGAGAGCCACTTTGAACGGCCAACTGACTGAACTGAACCGCGAACTTTGGGGCGCACAGTGTTTACGGAATGGTAATATGGCGGCATTACATAAATCTGTGTGATAACTGGGGGTAAACTTTCATCTTTAATAGTAGTGTACGCGAGTATCATTTCACTGAACGTTTGAGGCAGTCAGAGATACTTGAAATACATTTTGTATATGTACTTGTAAATAGTTTCTAGGTGTGGCACATTCAGATGCAAAAGGGCGAAGTAGGATAGTATTTTATACATACTGCTCGACACGAATATATAGGGGAGAGCGGGGACAAAAGTAAATGTAACAGTTTTTACATTTGCCCTAGCCTACAATTACCTTTTACAGATATAAAAATGAAAATTATACCTTAAGATATTATGTTTCTTGCTCAATCATTTGAGCACAGATTCAGTAACTGCGTAAAGCAAACATTTTGGAAATGTTTGCGGAAGGAGGGAGAAGGCGTGTTACTTTCATGACGCCGTTACGTTTGTCCTTCCTTCTCCTTAATTATGTATACATTAATTGAAAAATAAATGTCCAAGAAAAGCCTTAGATTAGAAAAGGCAAAGAAAATCTTGTTTAAAATCATGTAAGAAGTAAATGACACAGAGAAAACAACTTGATTTCGCTAAATTTACACACAACTTTAGAAAACTTATAACGAGGGCTAATTTATTGCGGCACAGTTGTTGACGATAAAGTTTGTGGCTTTGAAGAGTGACTTGTTTACTGATTCTTTAATTTGAAGCAATAGCCATCTTCTACTATTTACTTTAAGGTGCGTTTAAACCAAACGAACGAATACTCGTTCGCCTCCCACTTCGACAAAATTCAAGTAATGAAATAATGAAAAGTTGCAAGTGAAGATTGCCGTTTACACTAAATGGGCACGAATTTTGTCGAAATGAGAGGGCGAACGAGCATTCGTTCGTTTGGTCTAAACGCACCTTTACACGAATTTCTTTTAACTTTTTGCGTGATTGATCGTTAAAAAATGGTGTCGAGTAGTATACGTCTCTTCATGAGTCTTTACTAGCGCAGTTATTAAACGAAGTTGCCCCTGATTTTCACTTCTAGTAGTCGAAAATTAGATATATCCGACGCGCCAAAATTTCACTCTCCTTTAGTCTTTACTTCACACGCCTCTCCCAGGATTAGTTTCAAAGAAACATAGCTACCCTAAAGTAAAATCTCCACCAATTACGCGTTCAACACGCGAACATTCTACACCGATTTATGTAAGTCTAAGACGAAAAGGGGATCAAATGATTCTACAGAATTCATCATAATCGCTACTTCCCTATAAGAATAACTAAGTAGCGTTATGTAACTTGTTGGCCCCTTCCTCAGTCAGCACCGAAAGTCTCAAATTTGCATGCAGCCGAATGTGTTAATATTAAATCACTACTCAAACACCGCCTACCGCGGCATGCTGAATATTTTAAACTTTTTAGCATGGCGCATTAAGCTACGGTAACAATCCTTGGAATTAAACATTTCAGTTCCGTGCGTCATTTCGTAGCTCCTTGGTGAATTTACCAATGGGAATTTTATTTATTAAGGGGGGGCGCGTTAGGGCCACGGAGACGCTGTCGCGACAGTGTTACAAACCGACGGGTTTGTCCTTTCACCAGGGACATTACTCATTCCGTTTTTGCTCGTCGTTCACAGGGGAGCACTTAATCCTAATATGGAGATATGTCGCGCCGTCCGCAAGCCGGCGATTAATGCGAATAAATTGATTTCTGGCGTAGGTGTTACGGGGACCGTTTGCCGCGAGAGCCTGGAAGCTACGCCAAGTGGCGGAAACACGGGAATTCCATCTGGATTTACTAAGATCACCGCCATTTAATGTGGAGCTCGATAAATCCCTTAAAAGCTGGCGGCCCCGCAAGAAGGCGGCGCATTACAATTTTCCACGGCGGAGGGCGGCGAGCGTCTGGAGGAGCCGCGGGGACAAATCTGCAAATGCGGGGGCTTCAGGTGCCAAATGCTTTCGCCGTATAATGTGAGTAACTGCCTCGCTTGTTTCCACTGTCCTACATTCGGCCGCGATCTATGCGATTCGCAGGGGTAACTTGAGGGCGAAAGGGCGCGCAAGAGCGCGGGATGTATGGCGGTGGTAGATAGGAACTTCGAACATCATATTTTACGTGTGAGTATAAGTTATCTGCCATATTGGTGTTATTGATGTATACTAAGACATCTCAATGGGGATGGAAATAACATAAATACTAAGTAGGGGAGAGTACGGGAATTACGAGCACTTAAGGGCGGACCCCACCCAGAAGCCACTAAAAAGTTTGGGATTTTTTTGTTCGTATAAATGAAAATATTGGGCTTGGATTTTTTATATAGTTTTGAAGCAATCTTTATTTTGCTAGAAAACAAATTTTTTTATGGAAAATTGTACAAAATGTCTTCCCGGAGCACTTATACAAACAAAAAAATCTCAAACTTTTTTGTGGCTTCTGTGTGAGGTCCTCCCTTAAGGGGGTATACCCGTTTGAACCCTCGGAAAATGTATACATTTTGTGGATTTTAACCCAACTATGAAAAAATTATTTCGTTGGATAGTATAGTATAGTTTTAATGCACTATAGACTCAAAATACTCGAGCGTAAAATTATAAGAGAAGCTACGAAAACATTTCACGACCCTTATCTTCGAGGTTGCGCGCAGCTTCCCGTCGCAACAGTTTCCCTAGTACTAAGCATAGCTAATTACATCATGTAACAATATCGCAGGAGAACAGGACAAGCGAAACCAGCAAATATCGCGGTGTTTGGGTTTACCCCGCGTTCGCAATTCCCCCCCTACTCTCCCCTACATTTCCCCAATCTTCGCTGGGCCGTCTTGCAATTCACATGAAACTGTATCATTCCAAACCGCAACCAATTCCTCCCCCACCTACTAAATTCTTTCCAAAGCACACGCAACCATAACGCAATTATATCGCCCGCCCCCGAAGCGTCAAATCTGCCATCAAGTTGCTCTCCGTAAACTCAAACACCCTCCACTTGGCGGGCAAACTTGCGAGGGCCGTGGGGGGTTGGAGAACGTTACTTCCGTTCCCTGCGGAGGGGCCAAGTGCGACTTTTAATCCACTTCCCTGGAAGCGTTATCCCAATCAGTCTCCCGGACCTCGTCCGTGCTTCTTGTTTATAATCAGGATTATTATTGGGGGGGGGGAGGGAGGTTGCAACGTGTTAAACGTCGATGCTTGCTTATGATTTCCATAATTCAGCGTACTTCGTCCGTAGCCCGGCCGCTAAAGAGCCAATATCGAGCAAAGTAGGTGTGTACTTTAATTACTAGAGATAATTACGTCGTCACCGGCTTCAGCGAGGTATGGAGGTTTACTATGATAACGGAGTATCCAATATCCTGCTGTGTTACTACGTACCGTGCGCGACACACCGCGGCCCCGCGTGTACATGTGTTCCGCACGTACGCACCCCCACCCCGCGCGTCCTCCTCCGTTGTATTTACCGGGCTATGCACGCCGGCACATGCCAGGCGGTCGCGTTTGACCTCCATCCGTTATTAATATAATTATCCTCCCGATTATTGTCTTACGGTGGTTGCATTTAACTGCGGGCGTACCAGGGCCGATAGCCCCGAGGCCGTTTTACTGCCGCTCCACTTGGGAATTAGTATCATTTCCGAACTCAAAGAGAGGGCGAACCCCCTGGACATCCATAACGATCGGCTGGATAGCCCGGTTTCGATTCTCGCGCTAGATTTTTGCTCGTAGCCCGTTGCTCTTGCTGATGGTCCGGTTATCATAGTTTCAAAGAGCTTCTACTCTTTTCCGATTGCGATATTATTGGAGCCGTTGCGGATGGTTTTCTAGAGTCTGGGGGTCCGGTTTTTGTAACAGTCGTAGGATCTAGGGGGTGCAAAGGTTTTGGGAGTCTGGGGGTACGGGGGTTGAAGGATTTAAGGGAGTGGAGGCTGAAAGATCCTGAAGCTCTCCATGTCGCTATCATCGAATCTCACGAGTTGAGTTCACCCCCGGAAGACCTAGTAAATTCAAAGTCCTCCGGTTGAAGTTCGTCGAGACCAGAATCATTTCACTGCTTGCCACTTCGATATCCTTCGCAGCGACGAGTCACGCGCATCGCACCCGTATAATCCTCATAATTAGGAAGCTAAGTAAGTGATACAGATAGCGAAAGATCGATCACCTAGCATAGGGTAAGAACACCCCCCGGCATCCGACCCAATACGTGGACGGGTTTCCGCGTAGCCGCGCATTGTAGCGACAGCGCAGAAAGCCACGGGGGTAGCGCGCCGGAATAATTTATTTAGCTCGAGCAATGTAATAATGGCGGGGTCGCGCCGAGTGCAAACTGCAGAACGCGTTCATTACTACTTTAGTCGAAAGTGTATGGCGTGGACAAACCGTAGGTCAGAGGGATGGGGTGCGCGGCGTGTGGGTGGCGACACGTATATACAGGGTGGTTAGCATCGTACTGGATCGGCGAGTCGCAATGTGCGGTTCACCAGACGGCGATATTACCAACGTTAGGTACATACTGCCAATCCACCCCTCCGAAAGCCTCGCCGGTGGGGGTTGTCGACTGGGTGGGCCATAATTTTCGATTCCTATTACCCGCTTCCCACTACTTTTTACCGCTTGGATATACACAACCGTCGCGCCGCTCTGCGCGAAGCTCGCATGCTTTTGCGGGAGAGCTAGGAGAAGGGATCGATAGGAAAGGCGTTAAGGGCGATTGTTAGTCACACGCGCGGGAGAAACAACCGTCCCATGGGACGGCTCTGAAAATTCCAGAGGCGATCGCAACGCTCGCCGAGGACTGCCCTTTCCTCCGAGACGAGAGTCTTCTTCGCGGTGAATTTAATTTTTAAATTGAATTGATGAATTAATTAATTGGTGAATTAATTAAGGTTAAGTTGAAAAGCAGTCTTTGACTGAACTTCGCCTGTGCTTGTGTCTCTGTTACTCTTGTTCTTGTTGTTATGCTCTCTGATTGCAATAAAGACGTTTAATAATAATAATAATAATAATAATAATTTTCGCGGGAATTAATTAATTAATTAGTACTCGTCATCGAGATACCGCTCGTTCCTTTCGACACCTCCTTTCGGCGCGGAGGATGGTATTTTTAATCGTTAAGGGGTGATTCTCGTATAACAGCCCTGGAAATTTATGATTTTTTTTTTTAAAAAACTTTTGTTAATTGCATTAATCTTTTTGGGGATATAAGGAGGCACGGTATGACTCGAGCCCCAAAAGCAAATCTTTGCTACCTGTTTACTCAAATTCTTAGCCCACAGCCGCCTCGATGAATTCCACTGAACAAGGCGGATCGCGGGAGCGCGTGGCGTAATTCAAAGGGATTTTCATCCGCGGAACTTCAACGGGGAATAAACACGGTTTAAAAGCTGGATAGAAATGCATCACCGGGCCGTTGTTCTGTGTGTATGTCGTGGCCGCGAGTATATCAGGGGCGCGTCTAAAAACGGGCTATCGCATTTCTGCGGATTTCCCTCTAATCACATCCGGTAACTTAAGAGCCGCGCTGTAATTCTTCCTGCCTCGGCGGCGGTCCCGCCACGGGCGAAACGGAACGGAGGGGGTCGAAACTGAAAAAATAGATTTATTCTTCTTTGCCCGCGTGTCCCGCGGACTCTCCTCTTTCCTCGTAGATCTTCCACTTTTATCCTTCCTATACCGTGGCCCAGAAATACTGTCGGCTTCCCACCGAGCGCTATTTATAACTTCGACTCATTTTCCCTCATCGCGCGGAACAGCGGGCCCCGGGGTAAATAATTGTTTTTAACCCAAGCTTTATCGCTCCAGCCCCCCGCCCCTCTGCGCGCCTCGTAAACGGGTACAAATCGCCGCGACGCGTAAAGACGCACCGCGGCAAATGAATTTATGGACCAGGGGGGAGGAAAGTTTGGGAACTTCGTGTGCACAGAGTTAAATACGCGGAGACCGTTTATTAACGACCGTGGGTGTTTGAGGAAGTCGCGACCGCTTTGGTTTCGCGGTAACTTTCCACCGTTTCCGGGCTGCCTCGATACGTTGCGCGTTGAAGGTTAGTTAATTGCGTTTGAACGATGAACGATTTTTTTCGGTGCTTGGTGCAAGCTCTGGCTTAGTTATAATTAGTTGATGTGACTCGCAGGAATTTTATTTTTTAATTTGAAGAGTCATCAAGAGTTTGTAAATATCTAATTAACTCGAAAGGATAATTAGCTATTAAGTAGTTATTTATCCTTCTAATTAAGGGGGAATCCTATTCTTTGAATTGCGAACATAGCAAACCTTCGGATTTTTTTTATTGAATCAGCGATTCGATTCATCGGAAATTTGGACCATGTTTTGATGCATCTTTGAGGAAGTTGCAGTTTTTTTTTATTAATTTTTAACCGTGAATATTGATATAGATATAAAATAGATATTTATCTACCAGGTAATCTGCTACATAAAAATGAACCGGCATTTTATTTTATACATATGTAGCTTGAAATTGCTGAACCAGCGGAAAACAAAAAAATTATTGAGCATTGTGGAGAGTTTTTAAACTGAAAGTTCTGAACCCTCAATTTTTGCAATTCAATTTTGCGCCAATTTTCTTATGTAACAAAAGACGTATAGAACTTAACGGTACTCTGGTTGATCAAATTGAAGCTACATATGTACAAAGTAAAACGGCGTTTCATTTTTCTGTTTCAGATTACCTGGAAGGTAAATATAATGCACACCAGCGGACGACGAGTTTTGGCGCGGCGTGATCCATAACTTCTATATTTATTATAAAAAATGAATAAAACAACTGTAACTTCTTCAAGGATGCACAAAATCATGATTCAAATTTCAGATGAATCGAAATGCTAGTTTCTTAAAAAAAAAATTCCCCAATATTGCTATGTTGTTACCCCATAAAATAGGATTTCCCCCTTAATTCGATTTTATCTGGCAATAATCTCTCGACTTCGTTCCGGCGATGTAGGTGCCTTCTTTTTAAAACGTTCGATCACCGATGTGGGCACATTTGCCTGCCGCTAGCTCCTTGGAAATAAATCCAGACCGTCGAATGTCTGGAGCGGCTCGAACAGCGTGCCACGAGTATTAACGATGTAAACGATAATGTAGAACATTGTCCTGTGATTCTGCTCCGTGTTCATTTGCATGGAGCTTAATGCCAGCGCCGATCGTTGTTTTACTGCAGACAATGAATTTCAAATCAATTTATGCGACTGCGATCACAACCTTCGTGTAACTCATTGACTCTCGGCCATAAACCATCGATGTTTATCGGGCTAATTACACCAAGTATCACGTGTGAATTCTCCATTAACTAATATTCATTTGTACCTCGAGCACTCGATGATACTTTGCAAATCAGCGCTAGGTACGTCCTTTTAATCACTCTGCCGCACTCTACATACCTAAATCGTTCTCGTGGTCTACGAACTCGTTTCAGCTGCTTGTGAGCTAGTTAAATAATAATTCCATTTCTGCCAGTCAAATAAACGTGTCTCTATATTTTCTTCCTCGCAAAAATGTCATCAATGTATCTATAGTCTTCGATCCATCCTCCTCAAGATTTACCCCAAGAATTTTTAATACCTATAAACACAAGAGCTCTCATTCGAAGCTCCTGCGACGGTATTTCCCCGAGCCTTTCCAAGTCTCTTTCCAGCGTCGCACACGAAAACGAGCAGATACAAGAAATCTCGCCACAAATTGCCGAGTTTCCTTCGCATTAGCATCGGGACTTTTGACTTCGACCTCGGCGACGCGTACACGCGAGCTGTGCGCCAAAGGGGAACGCCGGAAAAGAGTGAGCGCGAAAAAGCCAGAGGGGGCAAGTAGGTGCCGCGCTCTGCCGGAAGTGGATGAATTGGCTCAAAGGGCCGATATGGTCTGAAAGCCCGAAAGAGGAGGATCCGGCACTCAGGGCGACATAGATTATTCATGTAATTCTGCACTCACTTTGCCCAGCGATCGATCAGTCACGGAACGATGCTCATCTGAATAATGAAATTCGAGGATTCCTTGGGCCGATGACACGGCCACGTCGGCTCTCAGACTCTTCGACTTTTATACGTATCCGAATGCACGAGCCGTGATCCGAGAAGGATTGCGCCACGGCTTTGTGGCACGTTCCGCGCAAAACGACGCTTAAGAAACTTTACCCTTGTACGGATGTAATATTTACTCGGGGGGAGGAGCGAGCAAAGTTCCGCGGGAATCGGGATGCTTCGCGAGCACTCCGAGGGCGTACATATACACGCGCATATAAACTGTCGCAACCCATGGATTTTTTTATTATGGAAGGTTCCAAGATCTGTCAGTTAATTTCGAACAACTACTATTAAAGCTCTCAAACTTTCGAGATGGGTGAAAATGCGAGTCGTGGGTCTTCCAATAATTCCCTCTCGGTTTCTCAATAATTCCGCCTAGGGTAATTTCATTTCCGTAATTGCACGGTACGTATAGGTTTCTATAACGATAGGAGACTCGAGATTCCTGAGATAGCACACGCTAGTCAAGAGGAATTACCATGCAATTCATATCAATTATCTCCGTTGATTGGCGAATTACCAGTACTTACGGGCGACATTTCCAGATCGCAATAGAACCCGCGGAGAAATTACTCGAGGGAGACGAACGATCCCTACAGAAGTGATACCCAAGCAATCTGATATATTATCGGCCGCAGCCGCCTCGATTTTTGTGATCGATGGGGTCGTTTACATATTAAACGCGCAATTTACGTGCACGCCTGTATTTCTGACTTGATATCGCGATATACCAGTCACCCCATAATTCGCGCGCAGGTGTTTTTGATTCTTGTGGCATGAATATCGCCTCGTCCCGTTCCTGTGCGCGGCGTTACACACGGCTGCAGGTAGCCGCGAGTTTACAGGTACGCCCGGTTTATGCTTTTTCTACTTGCGTATATTGGATTTTATTCTGGCGTATTTATATCGTTGTACGTTGCCGCCTGAGCTCTAAGCACGATAAAAACGTTTTACGTTGCGAGCCTGACGTACCTGGGTCGCGCGGATATGTGTAAGGGGCTAGCAAACAAACGAGATACCAAGTAATTCCATACATTATATTGATCGTATTGTTTGAAATTGCTGCTACGGAGGGAAGTGAGATAGCGTAACGATTGTTTTGCATTTTTTAAATATTTTAATACAGTAGAGTAAAGAGGTGGGATTGTTTAACGGTTTGGGCGAAGTTGTCACAGAACATTTGGAAAGAAGAACAAAGTAAGACGAGTTATTTACCCTATAACCATCCCCGGTCTCCCCTAATACTTTAAAACGAAAATTTCGAGTAGGTATTCGTGTTGGAATTCTTGTCCCTATAATTAAAATTGCGAGCAGTTGGAATGCTGTCTAAGAGAGGCTTTGTCAAAAGCTTCAGTTCTTTGTAAGTTCCACGAATTTTTTTGAAGATTTAAAGAGTTCTTGTAAAAAGCACTGAAAGTTATACTATCGTATTACCATTGGCACGTAGAACATTTTCGGATAATTTTTTTTACTTTTGAAACAATTGTAAAATAGTAGATAAATTGTAATTGTAGGATAAAGGGTTCTCCATTCATTTTCAAAGTTAAACTTTTAACAGAGACTTCAGTTACCAATGGTACAAATTAATCTTCTCATTAATTTTGAGCGAATGTGAATCTCAAATTTCGCCTTATCGATGGTCCACCGTCAGAACCAGCTAAAGGAAACGTTCCAGGGAAGATTCTTAACCGAAACGAATCGAACTGAACGGGCTGGGGGGGTCGAAGCATGGTTGGTCCGTCCCGGTCAACCGTGCGTTCCCAATTCCAAACTCTTTTCGGACAAGTGTCGGCTCGGGGTCTGAACTATTTCTGGACCAAGCTTAAGACTAGCTTAAGCAAGTCGCAGAGGCACGCTGTCTTTCCTTCGCTACTGGGGGGAACGGAAACGAAGCTGGAACCTAGTGTCTTCTACCAACAATGACTCATTTGCGGGATCCACGCAGGTGGCTCGATGCAATATCCTTCGATTCCATCCATCATGAACATATTCCTGTAACAGAATACTAATGACGATCTTTGGTTCGCAAAATCGCTGCGACAAATTTCTTCCACCCAAATCTAATATCCAACCGTGGCTCGAATCTACCCCGCACATCGCATGTTTTATTACACCGATTCCTCGGCAGCCGGTTTTCGCCGTGCGGGGGCACATCGTTGTCAGAAGATGAAAAGACGACCAGGCACGTTTCGTCTCGTCCCGGTGGAAGCGGCCAGAAAAATCGGTCTATCGGTATCGGGACGCGCGCGTTTTGTCCTCGCGGATGCAGGTGTACAGGACGCGCGACTGTATTTCATACTCGCCGCGGCGGCCGGAGAAGGATCGGTATCATTTATACGATCGACGCGGCTCGATCGATCCTGCACACCGTGGCTTTTCACTTTCCGCCTAGCGCCGGTGCTTCCAACGCGCCGCGTTACTCGATTCCCTTTGTTAGCCGGCCGGAGTCAAAGAAAATTTCGCGAACGTCCAGGCGAGTAACCGGCGCAATCGTGCGAACGTTGCTAACAAAAGCGGCGAGCCTCGAACCTTGTTAAGGCGCAACGTCAAAGTAGCACCAGCGGGGGCAAAGTTAATTTTCGGGCGGGGGAGCGGGCGACGCTGATGGGAATTGTTGGAACGTATACGGATAAAGTAACCGTATCGACGGGATACAGCCGGAATGATAGGGCCATTTCCTTGGGAAACGGCATTACCGCTGACGAGAAGAGGCGAATACGCGATATCGAGGCCGCGATGGGCGGGAGTGGATCGTATAACGTGCGGGTTTTATAAACGATGATTGGAAATTCGAGGACGTTAATGCATGGAATTTGGATACCGCTGTTAGGCGGGGATGCGGTGCATCGAGTTGTTTGTTGCAACACTTTTGCTTTCGCCGATCGAGGTTCATTAATAGCGGTTTTATTGAGGGGTGATTCTACTTTGATCGGCCGAAAAATGAAGCTATTTTTAAAGATTTTTTTCTCAATAAATACAACATATAATATGAAATAAATCTTTTTGGAATTTATTAAGCTACTCTTATATTATACAAAAAAATTTAGCAAAATTCTTTTAATTTGTTTCAAATGTTTTTTTATAGTGTTGTCAATGTGACACCCACAAACGAGAGTGATTTCGCAGGTGATTTCCCGGCTCAGGCTTATCTGGAACAAAAAATTTGAAAAGATTCTTAATCTGTATGAGTGTCGCTATCGCCCGTAGCTCACTTTCCTATTCGAGTAACCTATCCTAAACGCTTGCAACTGGTATTTTCTAAGCTGGGTCTATCATTCTGAGACGCACTTTATTAATAACTCACTTCGACTACCTCCACTAGATCCCTTTTTCTTCCACAGAATTAATTCCTCCTCCGTACTTAACCGTATCCGAATGCAGCACTTTTTATGAATAAAGCGGGACTTGGAGCGCGGAACATACACGCCTGGGAGGCCCCTTAGACGGATCAGCTTTGTAATTAAAAGATTAAACGCGGATGTAACCGAGAAAGCTTATTCCTTCACGCGAAATCCCCGAGTGTCCTGCGTACCTTACCAACCTGCTCACCTTGTACTCTTCGGTACAGTAAGTCCTCCCAGAGGCGCCTGTTTCGCGGTGTAACAACCATTCGCCCGACTTCTGGCCAGTGACCATTTCCCAAGGACGAACCAGCAACAAGGTTTTATAGCCGCGGTCCCGCGGGGGAGCCTCGAGATTCCTCTCGCATCCGCCTGGACTCTGTCTGCGAGGCTTACGCGGTGTACGAGGCGCCGAGGAAAAATGTCCCCGCGTTTCAGACGCGATTTCTGTTTCTACCCGATAGCCTCCGTAAGTCCGTTCAGCTCGGCGTCACAACGCCCGCGAACGCTTTAGAAACACCAGGCACAATGGCGCCCACCCCCTAACGCTTTTGTCCTCCCCCGTTCCTTCGAGCGTAATTATTCCGGCTCCCTCGCTTTAAGCGCGGAATGAATCGCGTTGAAAGACGTAAGTCGGTATCGGTGTACCCGCCTTAAGGGCGTGCTACTGTTTCCGCGGAGGGGTGAAATTTGACGCGAACAGATTACGCCCGCCGCAAACACGCTATTCCGAGCCCTTTTGTGCCAATCCCATGGTAGCTTAATTACCGTTTGGGATTGTTTGCTTTCGGTAGCAGCGATTTCGTTGGTACGATGTCTTCCGGCAGTGTTATCGGTGCCCTTGATCACCGACTATAGGGCCCCACTTATTTATCCGTAAACATCGTGCCTCGATAAACGCTCGGTACCAGACTCCATCGGTGAGTTTATCGATAAGTCCCGCTGCACCCTGCGTTCCCTTCCCATTTCCGCTTAAATTTCTCCATTTACCCGAAAATAGTACACGCTCCGTGTAACGGCGACTTGTTACCTCCTTCGAAGTAATGTTCCTGCGCGGCAAAATCTTCGGTGAATGTTAAAGAGTATTTGCCTCGTTCGGCTTCTTGTTGTTAACGCGTTATTTAACGCACAGCTGGTAGCGGGTGGGAGGAACACAGAGGGGGTAAAGTGTATTAGACTGACGTGGGCCAGCAGGCCAGGCACGTATTTTTTTATAGTTTCTCGATACCAACATGGTAAGAGGTCAGACGCGATTTAGCAAACACATTTGACGGGTTGTACCCTCGAGGGTATCGTTTCACGCACCATTCGAGGGCGCCCCGAGTACCTTACAACGATCTTCTCACTCTCGGGACGTCAAATCCATCTTCCTACAAACCCATTCTGCTCCAGGAGCTTAAAGCTGCCTTCCACTTTCACCCAAGCTTGCGCACACCGCCCTGAAACACCGGCTGCTTCTGGTAGCGCGGGGTTTCGGGGCCGCGGCTGCAGCGTGTGTTTTTTTCCCTCCCGAAGAGCCGTCAAAACCGCGGGGCAGAGCTGTCGGTCGGCCGACTGTGTAGATGACAAGGAAGACGACGGGCATTAATCTTTCGCGCTATCCAGCTGATGAAGTGGCAATTTCCTCCTGATAGTAAGAGGAAATAGGGTCTGCAGACCAGTTGATCAAACCCTGAACAGTAACCTCTCGGCTCCTCTCCTCTGTTTCCCTTCCACCGTCCGCCTCAGTTATCCAATGGCTATACTGCATCCACCAATCGATGGTGCAGTGTATGCACCCCCGACCCATCGCGCCTTCCATCCACACCCTCGACCCCTCCGCCTAGCCCAGCAACAGAGTCAGGATGGTGTACAGCTGCGGAATGGAAAGTGCTCCTCGAGTGGATTCGGCTCTCTGTCTGTCTGCTCCCCTCCCCTGCGCCCCCCCGCCCCCCCCCCCGGTTTCGGTTAAGATGCCGCGCCAAGCTCATCCACTGAAAGAAGATGATCGTTTAGAAGCTACTCGGGCGCCGGCTAATGGTTGCCTTTTATTAGCGTCGATTGGCATTAAGCGGAACCCCGCTGTCGGGCCACACCGTGGAACAGGGATGCGCCAGCGGAGTGGAAAAATAACCGAGCCTCTGGGCTGGTGGGAGGGCGAGTCGAGAGGGGGTGTCGCGGAATTTACGGCCGTACCCTGGGAAACTGGGCAAGGGTTTGTGCTAATAGTAATACGATTTTATAGCTCGTCCATACGATAACTCATGGCTTCTTTGGGAGAATTGGAAAAAGCCACTTGGAATCTGAATGTCGTTAAGGGGGATGAGGAGCGCGGTGCTTTCGTTCACTGAGCCTGGCTCTGTAGTAGTGCCATCAGCTTTTAAGAAACCTGTAATTCTCAAGAAGCAACGTCTGTTTATATTCGATTCGATGGGAGGAGGGAACGAGCGGCGCTGGTGGATGTTGGAATTAATCCATTGGTCCATCCCCCGCTGTGGTAGACTTTCCTCTGCACACGGGAATCTGATCGTGGGGGGTGTCGCGTAGGCATATTTCAAATCCTAGTTACGTAGCCACCTCGAACGGGTTTTCGTTGGGCTGTCCGCGCGATCAGTTAAGGGATAATGGGAGTTCGGTGGAATGTATACAGACAGGGGCCAGAGCTTCTGTCTCCCCTCTTGTACCCTGGCTACACGGGGACGATAATTTCGAAAGCTTTCAAACGAGATTCCTCTCGATAGAGGTGAGGGGGTTCGGGGGAAGATCGATGAAAGCAAAACACCGCGAAGAGAGGAGCGTCGATTTTTTTCAGCCCCCTCCTGGTTTTCCTTCTTCCTTCCTTCCTTCCTTCCTTTCTGCCCACGAGGTACGTGTCGGTCGGTGCTTAAAGAACAATATTTTCACTGGATCTATATAACCGGAGGAATACGTTTATCGAATTCCCGGCTCCATTCCCCTGTTCATTCGTTTGAAGTTTCCCCGCCGTCTGCCGAGAACTCTGTACACCGGGGTCGGGGCCGGTATAAAGGCCGTGGAAAAATAACTTACCTCCCCCGCTTCCTTGGACCGGCGAGAACACTGGACGACCGAACGTATACCGCTCGGCTCTTTCCGCTAAAGAGGTATCCACTCGCCCTCTCCACGTTAAGCCTTCGGGTTACTATGCCGCCCCCAATTATGTGGCCACTTCGCGGCTCTATTATCCTCGATTGTTCTCCTCGGAAGAACGTTATCCACCCCCGCGGCACGGATGAGAACCTCATATTTTTATAATGCTCTTTATTAAGACGATGGTTCCCTTGGATCCCTTCCGCCGCGGATATCGCTGTGTTGGGCTACCGCCACCGTAAACGCGGCTTTAAAGGTATCATTTGGCGAATAGAGGCTCGGCGGTTCCAGCGGGGGCGGAGTGAAATAGGTTGTACGCTGGTGGTTGAAAGAAACTTCACAGTTTCAGAATAGATCCTCTTACTCGGCGCTACTTAGGTACTGCTACAGTTTCTTCTCAAATCGTGGTAGCTTCATTCTTCCACGTAAAGCACTCACTCGCGGAGTGGAGAGTCCGGGGACCACCCCGACATGATCTCTTTGCGAACCAAAGAGATCATGTCGGGCTTGTCTCCAGACTCTCCACTCCGCGAGGCGTGCCTCGCGGGCAATCCTCGCGTAGAATTCTATTTAACGAAATCGCCACGCCGGGCATAACTGTATCCAATCGCATTAACATATACTATATTTGAACGGGTAAAATCTGTCTATCAATCAGTCGCAGAAAATTAGGGGAGAGTTGCCAATATCGTACTGGTCACCTAAATCGTACCTCATCAATTTCTAAGTAATTAACGAATGTAAACGACATTTGATAATAAAAATATCAAGTAAATGCGAAATAAGAAATAGAAACAAAACATTTTGAGCTTACACCCTATGTTGTGCGTGCTATAAACATTTTAAAAAATCAGGTATGATTGATGTAACTTTTTATCAGTTTATCGTAGCTGATAATAATCAAACAATACAATTTTGTCCTGTTTTTTTGTATTTTTCTAAAAACAGGTTTAAAGTAGAATATTTTACATTCATTTTAAGTGCATATTCATTATAAAGTTTAAATTGATACTTATAAATAAATTGATCATGTTTCCTAAATCGTACCACTACAATCTTACTAGTAGGATTTGACAACTCGTATGTTTATAGGTTATGTACATATATCATTTACATAGGTTATTGCGGCCTGTCTGTGATCCATATACATTTTTGTAACTATATAATAATCATTACTTTATGTTGAATATTTTCTTCTCTATTTGTTTTTTGGGGAAGTCGGGGAATCGTGAGCCACTTTATAAATTGAATAAAAATGACAATGCTTGTTAGAAAACACACACAACCATTTTTGTACCCCTTTTTTGACTTGTTAGAGTCAGTGGGTCATGAAACGTCGAGAATTGCAAAAAAAACGGGGGGTCATTTTTGACACGATCTACATACTTTCCCTCTGTTATATACATAACAGTCGGGAAAGTAAAATTTATATTGTGCTCAAATATTACATAAACAATGATAAAGAAACATCAAACACGTGAGGTTAGCTCTTTAAATGTCAAGAATCGAGTGGCTCACAATTCCCCGAACCATTATTTTTACAACATGGCCACAAATAAATAACACAATGCTAACTTAATGCCAAATTTCTTTATTATTTCGAAAGCTTGAAGTCGCACGAGTATTATAAAAATAGTTAGGTACCTGCGTGGATTCACAGAAAAGTGTCACGATAATAGACCACACACGAAGTGAAAATAATACTTCGAGATCAGCCAATTTTTATCTGTTAACAGAGCAAAGTAACGATGCGGGTGCGTACGTTCACTGATCGTGGAAATACTAGCTTATCATAAGACAAGTAAATAACAGTTGTTGGCAGTTGTCATTATTCACTAGGGAAAAAAATATGGCGCTGGCTCACGATTCCCCGTGACTCACAATACCCCGACTTCCCCTATATTATTTTTTAGTGGAGGTACGATTTTGGAAACCGAGGGGTACGATTTAGGAGACCGGTTGTCCGAATCGTACCTTTGACAGTATGTGACAAAAAGATTAATAACAAATTAATTTGTTCTGAACAAAAGGCTAAGCATATAATAGTAGGTGCCTAAAAGATCAAGCTACAATATCCAATAGTCATTTGCGTTCATATGAGTACCAAATATGAAATATAACGTAAAATGTCTTAAGTGGTACGATATTGGCAACTCTCCCCTACGTTGGCGTGCTATCGCCTACCTAGTACGCGACAAATACTCTCTACTTAGTTCTTCCCACTGTGCAGTTACTCCTTACCCCCCGCCTTTTAACAATCCTCAATTAATCCCGATGCAGCGTCGCACGCGAACTCAAGAGCGACGCGCTCCCCGGAGAAGACATGTAAGGAGAAACAGGGAGGTCTTTCGTCGCCGGACCCCGGGAATCCACGATTTAGGACCGCGGTGGAAAAAGTTCGCCTGCGTGGACTGCACCGTTGGGGTCGCAGGGGCGGATGGCGTTCATACCCGCGGATACTAAATTACACAGCGTGCTGAGGAACGCGCGTGTGTACATGCCGGCACGAGCATCGGGTAACATTTTCCCCCGAGTGCATTTACAAACGGATATTACATCGAACTGGCAGAAAAACGACCGCGGCTACAACGCCGGATTAAAAGCTATCGCTCGTCAGTCTCGATGAACTCATTTTTCCAGACGCCACCGCACCCCCGCCCCCACCGTGCCTGTACTTTTTTTGGATAAATACTTGAATGCGCCGGGTAGCTGTGCAACTGTACAAACAGCCGATGCACGCGACTATTCAATTTAAGTAATGGTTCGCGGTAAGCTGACGTTCGGTCGCGTTCCCGTTTTTCGAGGGTCCCTCGCGCACCCCCGCCGCCCTCTTCTCTGCTGTAGAACACACGACCGCGGGCATTTATAAGCGCGCAGCGCGCCGATTGATGCCCTGCATGGTGCTTTTTTTTGATATTTATACTGTGATCGGGCTGCGACTGGTTGGGTAATATCGCGGGCGCTCCGAATTTTTATATTTTTGATTCCCCGGTCACGGTGGAGTTTTTTTTTTTTAATTTCGAATTCGATGGGCTTCCTTGTGCGATATCGACCGGGCTTCTATTTAAATTCTATGTGGAGCATTTACATATTTGCGAGCGCGCGCGGGGATTATATTTTTAACGGGGAAAGGCGGGACCGAGGGATCGATTGTGTTTCGGTGGAGCAGGGGCAAAGTGTTGCGATAGCGATGCCTGTGGGATGTCTCTCCCTGGTTCGTGTGGACGGGGAAGCTAGTTCTCGAGCTGCTGGACCCCCGGCGAAAACGTGGTACTTTGGTGCGGGCGGATGCAGGGGTTTATAGTGGAAGTAAGAATATGTGGTTCGATTTAAAAAGGAGGGTGCAGTCAAATATGTTTATGTAATATTCAGGGGCATCTGGAGACTTTTTGCAGAGGGGGGGGGGGGCAACTTTGGGATGATGGTATATAAAAATATACATCTCTTGCTTTTTTAAACCCATTTTATAGTGCCAATTTAATTAAAAATTTAAAACCGAAAATTAAAAATATTTCGTTGTTTAGTATAAAGTTAATAAAGATCAGTTTTGAAAAATAAGCGATGTTTTCTCAAAAGTCAGGGGGGCAACTGACCCTTTTTTCCCCCCCGCGGTCGTCCATGGTAATATTCAGGGTGAGTCGAGTATACATCGTCCAGTTTGTGGAAAAAAAATCGTAGGCTTGCTGTTTTTCAGATATTTATTGATTTGGGCAAAGCAATGTCCAGGTAATTTAGGGTATACATAAATTATAATAGAGTATACCTTGCGATAAATCAAAAAATTTGTTCTCATTTTCCAACTAAACCTTGACAAATTGAACCTTATGTTTATTTGCTTTTATTTTGCTTATGCGCCATAAATTGTTTCTCTAAAATTTTTCTGTTTTTTTTTTCTTTTCATTCCTAGTTTTAGTTTTAGTTTTAATTACTTAGTTACGGTTAGGCTTGTAACAGTCTTTCCCAAGTGCTAAAGACGAATAATATAAAAATAAAAAATGTACAAATTTTTAAACCGAGGGGTTTAAGAAATTACCCAGTCATCGATAAATATAACCCATAACCACCAATCCAATCGATTGGAAATCAGCCTATAACCATAAATAAAACTTGGACACTAAAAACTAAAAACTAAAATATATATATAAAAGACTTTTTAAGTTAAACGATTTATAAAATGCACTAAAAAATAATTATTTTCTAATACTACAATTTCTACAGTGTTTTCTCACTTTCAATAAAATCGTGGTGCGCGATATTTCATATCAAAATATCAATCAATTTAATAAAGACCCCCGATTTTATTTACAGTGAGAAAACCCCATCGAAATTATAGTACACAAAAATAATTATTTTTCAGTTTTTATTGCATTTTATTTAATCGTTGAACTTAAAAACGTTTTTATATATATTATTTCATAACTAGGTAGGCACTCTGCGCTATCACCATTGTTTAAAATTCTCTTTTCACCGGCAGCATAATCAAAACACTAATATTTCTCACTTTACTAGATATCTCCACGGCACAATTATCAACTCTCATGCTCCGCTTAACAAACAAACCCAACCCATCCCCGTCCGCAAACTTACCAAAGGATGCCTCCCACACCCACGAATCCAACAAACACCATGCTCGATCACCGGATCCGCCATGTTACCCGTCCCCTCAACCCTTTCGCGATCGACGTGTCGCGAGGGGTATCGTCGCAATCGCGGACCCTTCATCTCGCGGATAATAAATTGCGCCCGCGGGGCCATCCCGCAGACACGCGTGCTGGCAAGCGGATCGACTAACGTATCGCGAGGGTGACGGCGTTACAACAGGTATCGCGAGGGCGGCTCCCCCCCCCCCCCCCCCCCCGGTGCCGCTTCGTTTCCGTGCCGGCTCAACGACCAGCCAGCGAGCAGTTTTGTCCTGGTCGCGTTTCAATAGAGGGGTGGGCCTCCCGCCTATAGATTCCCGGAGGTCGCGGGGTCGGTCGCGGTGAAGCCGCAGACTCGTGCTCGTTAATTGCGATCTTTTTATTCCCACTTGTCCCGCGGCGCGTCTTCGTCGCTCCAGCGACACCCTCCGTCACGTCCGCTTCTCCACCCCCTCCCTGCCCTCTGTCTCGCCCACGGTTTTTGTTCTCCACCCGGGAGGACACGGACGCGGCATTCGGAGGAGCGACGGCGGAGGCTTTCCGCGGCAAGTGGTATGTGAAAGACCACGCGTCCGCGGTCGTCGAAAAAAAGCACCCCGTTCGTTAGGGATTCTGAGCGTTCAACGAGTTGAAACGAAATTAATGCTCTCCTCGCCGACGAGGGGTGCAGCGGCGCGCGCTTATCGGCATCGAGTCGCGTCGCACGGATACAGCGCGTGCACATTGTAGCTTCTGTTTTTTGCCTTACCCTCCTTCCCCGCTCAATTCTCGATTTTTTTTCTCTCTCTCTCTCGCTCTATCCTGGTTTCTCTTTTTTCCGCGCCAAGGATCTCGCTTTTCCCGTTTTGTTCCCGCACCTTTTTCCTCTTTTTCCAGCCTTCCCCCCTCCCCTCATCCAGCTCCCCCCTGGCCCGGGATCTGCCCGCTTCCTGAAATACGATTCTCCACGGCTGTATTATACCTGTACTTATTGCGAGCGCGGAAACGTAGTACAGTGTTACTTCTTTCAGATTGCTTCACTTGAACTTTTAGTAGCGTGCAATGTCTATTTATAATCCCGAGGGTGGGGAGGGGGCAGAGAAATTGTGCGTACCTATCGACGATTTGCAGAGGTACCCTAGATGAATGGAGGGATTCTGAATACTCCAGAGGGGTTTGAGAATCTTACGAGCTTAAAGTATCGAGCGATCGTTGCCCGTGAAAATCGTTGAGTGGAAAGGTCAGCGATAATTCAGACTCACCTTCCCGCTTTTAAATTGAGCTTCGTAACTCAGAATTACAGTTCTCTTGACTTCTGTCAATGAATTGTTCTTGGATATGTTGACTCACAGACTACGCTGGAGCAGTGTGAATTATTCTTGAGTATCTTGAATCGAAATTGGCTAGAATCAAGCACATGCGAAAGTTTCATGATTTTAGGGGAAAGCAAGTTGAAGGAAAAATTATTTTCATAGGCAGTGCGGTACGAAATTACGATTTCTCTACCCCTTCTCATTAGGGTGATATGGGGATAACAACGGTAAACTTTACCATTTTGTTTTTCAACAAACTACGTGCATTTTGAAGCATTTAATTATCTTAAATAATTGGTGCTGGGCCCGTTTTCAATATGCTTGCCCAGCTACATCCTTTAATATAATAATAAAAATTTATTTAATATAATAAAAAAGAAATAAAAAAATAATAATAATACGTCTTTATTACAGGGACTTAATACCAGTATAATGCTCATACCGGTATTTCGCGAATACAGCTATACCGAAACCGATATCATACCGAAACAGATAAATACCGAAACCGATATCATACCGAAAAAGATAAATACCGAAAACAATCGGTTACCGATAACCGAAATAAATACCGGTATTTTTTCGGTATTCTTCTCGGTGAACACCGAAACCTACCATGTTACTGAAAAGAATACCGGTATTTATTTCGGTTACCGGTAACCTTTTGTTTTCGGTATTTATCTATTTCGGTATGATATCGGTTACGGTATAGCTGTATTGGCGAAATACCGGTATGAGCGTTTTACCGGTATTAAGTCTCAGATGAAGATACAACCGTATAATACCGGTATTTTACGTACCGGTAAGAGTCCCTGCTTTATTACACATAGTACTGGGTGAGACTCATCAATCTACAGCTTGTAACTCTAACCCGAAGACTAATGGCAAAGTACAATAATAATAAAATATGATTCTGTTCTGTTCGGTGAAACGTACATGCTATTATATTAGGTATTGGTGGAATTACACTACATTGCAGCAACGAATTAATGATACATAAGAACGAAAATTTATGCATATGCGTGATGCGCCTGTTTTCCACTGTGCCCTTCAATTATAAATCCTGAAATCTCGATGTCAGCCGCGAACAAGGGGGTGAATTCACTAAGCTCAACAAAAGCGCCCTCCAGGTCACAGTCTATCCGAATTCTTCTATTTTGCACGCCCACCCTTTGTCGCGCGAGTGTCATCCCTTTCTTCGCCCACTGGCTGAACGTCGGCGGTCTGAAAGTCGCGTGGGAAATTTATTTCCGTTATAAATATCGGTGATTAATCGCGGCCGCGAATACACCCTGCGGATTCGAGTGGCGTAGTCGTCTGATCTATCTCGCTGGAGCCGAAAGAAGAGAAAGGGCCGCCGGATTACCAGCGTATGATCGACGCAGCCAGCTCACGCTCGTTTCCGAGCCACCTAGCAAAAACCGCCCAGCCAAGAGCCATAAAATAAAATATCTTATTCCGCTGCACATCGCCATTAACAACTACAAACAATCAAACTCGCAATAAAATCCCCCCGATATCCAAGGAACTTTACCCGCAACCCCCAAACCAAACACTCGTTAATGCCATCAAATTTCTGCAATTCAAATATTTTTCCGCGCGCTCGGCATTCAACAATTTGTCGCGCCCGCTGATATCTGGAAATTATTCGCGGAGCATCGAGGGGGACAGGCGGAATTAGTATTACGAGATTTATCGATGCTTTAACAATTTAATATGTAGGAATTTCCGTCGAGGGCGCATCGATCCGCGATATATTCGCCCGGCACCCCCTCCCGCCCCGGCTAATTTATTCCCCCGTCGAAATAAAATTCGCCCGGCGGTGGCGCGTTTTATACGTGTAAATTGTTTTACGATCCCGTCGCTTGTATTTCATCCCCGTTCTTGTTTTCAACGGGCGAAAGAGCGATGAAGGCCTTTGTTAATGAAACCGACATCTTGATTAGTTATTTGCCCCTCCCCCCCCCACTCTCCCCCCAGCCCTCCTGTCGGTCGATCGGTTATACGCCGGCCCCGCGGAATTTATCGGCCAGCCACGTAATATAAATCAAAATCGGACAACGGCTTAAACGTTGCTGAAAATCGCTCGCCCCCATTACGCTGCAGAATTTATCTTGGCCATCGGTGTTTACATTTAATAAGGAAATTTAATGCACCCCCCTAGCGCCGTCGACGAAATTTTAATGGGACACCGTCGAACGCGGCCGCTACGTCGTTCTTCTAAATTACGCGCGGCGAAATTAATGCGACGCGCCGGAAAAAATATCGCGAGTAATTCGCGCGAATTTACCTTCTGGTGGTCGAAGGTTGCCCCGATGCCCGGGCGGCATCGTATATTAATTTGCCGCTGCATAAAACCAACGGCATTTCTAGCCGGCCGCGGACGGTCCCGAAAGCAGGCACTCCGCGATTCTTGGCGATCAATTATCATTAACGGCGTCATTAATAATGGGAAACGAACGGGGGCCAGTCCGACAGGAGACAGGCACCGGCTGCCGGACCGTTGTCCCCGCGTGGAAACTTATCGCCGCTGAACACTTCTGACGTGTTCAACGCGACATCCCCGCCACAGCCACTGGTGCTACGAATGCGTGCGTCTCCTGTCGCAAACTTTCCGCTACTTGAACGACGTTAATGTCCTCCGCCGAGGTTTAATGAGAACGCGGGCGGAACGCGCAGCAGAGGAAGTTTGAACGATGTGCTCTCACTCCACACATCGGATTCGATTTTTAACGTATCAGCGTTTCTGAGTTCATGTTTGTTAGGTAGATTCGTTTTGGGCTGCTTGGGGGAGCAAAAGTAGAGGCCTCTGGTGTATTATTTGCAACTATTGATTTTGTGTTGGTACTCGAGGATCTGCGGAAGGGGAGAGCGGGGCTGGCTGCCTCGAGGGGTAGGTTGACTAATTGTTAATAACTTTGCACCGATATATGCTCTACTGCGGAAAAAGTTACTGTAGAAAGAAGTTACTTTTAATATGACATACATTTATGTCCGACCCCGTGATCGTACGTTTTTCAGTTATCAGCGTTTGTCGAAAAATAGACTACGTAAATAAATATTTTTTTCTTAAAAATTTTATGTTTTCACGCTTTATAGGTATACCTAGTTATAATAAAATAAATGTTGGGAGACTATTTTAAAGTTCGTTTATTGGACGATCTATGGTCATAATATATTTGTTTATACATAAATATAATTTTTATTATAAATGTCTATTTTACAAGCTTCTATTTAGATTCACTTGCGAGTTCGTTAGCTTGTCAGAGTGAAATCTTGGAAGCTAATTTTCACCCAGTTCCACGTATTCGATGGTAGCGTCGCACTCGTTACGCGTTGCACTCTGTTTTACATTCAGAGGGTTGTCAGTCATTGGCATTTTGACGCGCGTTTCGGCACGGGATGGTACAAAGTGGGAGGGAAATGTTAACTGGGTGAAATTATCAGGATATCACTCTTTAAAGCTAGAATGCCACCTCGCGAAGCGAGGCAATCAATTTTATCAGACGCGAAGCATCGCGCACTGTCTCCAGGGTGTACAGTTGCATCCGCTGTAAGCTGTGCCGGGGAAAGAAGGAGAAGAGAGTGGACTTTTCTCGTCGATGAGGCAGGATTGACGATCGTGGCAACGCCTTAGTTACTCGCCTAGTTCGATGCCTCGGCTATGTTGCGCAACGTTCTCCGACTTCTCTCTTCTACCTGGCCTTCAGCAATAATTATAGGTCGCCGGGGCGGTGGCGCCACGAGGGCCATTTACCTGTCAAAGTAATCAATGTGCCTTTGGAAAAAAATCGGCCAAACAAATTGCACTACGGGGAGAACTGCGGGCGTCCCGTTTTTTTTGCAGGGCTTTTGAAAAATAGTGACTGCCGGGTGATTGTTTCCGTCTGATGAAAGGGACCTTTCATAAATATCCTCCCCACCCCTGAATTCCTTGGTTCGCGCCGCTCATCGCGGTAAAATATTATGGAATTATTCTGCCTCGCTTGGAATCGTTATTCAGTCTCGAAATTAAGCGATCGACCGTGGAACGGCTTTACAGAAGGTAGCGCCTTTCCATAAAATATTGAAAAGCGACAATCTTCATAAGGAGCCTCAAGCTGTTACCCGTTTCAGCTACAATCTGTGGCAAAAAAAAAACGGCAGATTTTCGCGTAGAGCTTACGCCACGCTTTCCTTAATCGCCAGGAGAGCCAGCCACTGATTAGCAAAACGGAATCCTACAATACACAGTGCACGCGTCGACCGTCAAAAGCGAGCGTCGCCGTGCTCCCCCCATTCGCCAGGTTCCAGCCGTTCTTTCGTCCGGCTGCTTTACCGTATTTTAGTCTGTATGCCCGTTGCGCTGGTAACGGCGCCGCGGATAATGCCGGAGCTAAAGTAATAATGCTGATGCATGCTAATGGAGAGCGCGATAGTAACGATGGGAAACTGGAAAAGTACTGCGTCATACGGGGCAAGGTTCTCGCGCGAGCAAATTGATTCGCGCGATATGTTGCCCCGCAGTCTGCATTACGTGCTCCATGCCATCCCTTTCCCTGTACCATGGTAAAGGGAAATTCCTCAAGTTTTTTCAGATGAAATAAACTATTCCCCGTCGAGTCTACACCATATCTCGCACCGCGAGGCGTTATCCGGTTGATCCATTACGATCAGGCAAAAAATAAAAGACCTAGCCGTAGCCGTGTAAAATGTATATCCATTCGCCCCGTTTTTTTAACGCTTTTCCATCGTTCTCGACGCCTTTCGGTATGATCAGCAGAACTCTGCTGGCGTTTTGCTCCACTCTTGTTCGCGATCTCTCTTCCTGCGGAACTATCGGGTGATCGTTTCTGGATCGTGTTACTTCGCGGTGGGATAGGTTTCGTTTGCGTATGGAGGATTTTTAAATTTGATGTGTGAGTGGGTTGCTAATGAACTGCGAGCTTGTGATTAAGGGAGAGTGAGGAAAAATGAACGCTTTGGAGTGTGATAATAAAAAATCCGAAGGAAAAAAGGCGTGGAACTTCACTCGGTGTCGTAAGTAGACATTAGACTGTAGTTCCACCACCTCTTCCGCCTCTGTCCTCGCTCAATCTTATACACATTTAACAAGCGAGCGCTCGGATATTCATATTCAGAGAGCAGAAACGAGGATCTCATGTATTCGATGTGGGGAAATATTTTTATCCGCCGTTTAATAGGTCCCGTGTTCGGGGAATCAAGGAAAGGAATGTTCAGGCATTTCTCCAGCGCAGCTGTTGTTTGACTGTTCCTCGTAGCTTCGGAATTGAATAATCGGATGGAACGCTTTCATTTGGATGGGTGGGCCCCGTTAACGGGCTGCCGTTCATCGACGTGGCATCATTTATCTCATCGATCCGAGCGGGCTGATCCCGCCTGGCTGTTTGACGAAGCCAATGGCGGAATCGTAATGTGCCCCGATCTTCGTACGTGCGGTTGATGTTCACCGGGAAAAATATTTCACCGTGACGCAACGGGGATATATCATTCTTAATCCATTCCCATCGACGTGGATAATACACGTTCCTCGAGCGTGCCCTGTCAACCGGATGCGGAACAGCCCGCGCAGTTTAATATATCCCTGTAACGTTTCGGCGCTCGCAAAAATCGGGGCAGCATCCCCGCGTATTGTCGGCGGAAAGTAACGGCTGTTACGCTGTGCCGTCCTCGCTGCGATGCCACTGAATTCTGATCTCACTGTATTACTTTCGTAAACAACATATGCGACTGTTAATGTTCTGCTGAGTCCAGCAGTAGGTAGTGTCAACGAGATCAATTGATTCAAGTTCAAGTGTTCCAAATTTCCAGTTCAAGTTCGTGGTCTAGGGGCGTCGAAGTTTCTGTCGACTGTTGATTTATTAGCGACTGGTTGATAGAATCTGCAGACAAGCGAGGAAGTCTTACAAAACTGCATACTACAAGAAGTTTTAAGGAGCAACGTACGCATAGGACTAGAAAAATTGGGGTGAACGTTGAAAATTTTTTCCACTGAAAATATTTTTCAATTGAAAAATCTTTATATGCATCCTAAAATACATATTTAATGCAACAATTGTGTAAATTTCATTTGCAAACTAAGAAGATTATATATTTAACAGGGGTTTTCTCAAAATGGTATTTTATAAAACGGTAACCAATATTTCTCGGGAACAAATAGACCGATTCAGTTGAAATGTAGAACAGAGATTTTTGATAGAATTATTCAGTTTTTGTGATAGGATTTTTTTAAACCTCATAGTTCATTTTTTATCGTTTATAAAAGGATATAGTTTTTTACAGCAAAATCACATATCCGTATTCATGCAGCCGCTTTTTCGCAAGAAATTGATATTTTTGAAATCGGCTACGTTAAAAACTAGATCCTTTTATGTATTTTACGAGAAAAATTTTCTTCTTATTTCGGATAAAAACTTCAGTAGATATAGCTACTGCGAAAGCTGCTCTGAAAAAACTACCTCACGGAAATTGCCATTACACATTCAATCTTCTTCGTTTTCGAATTACATTTTCACAATTGTTAAATTAATATATATTTTATAAGAAGCATACAAAGTGTTTTGAGTTACAAAATATTTTCAGTGAAAGAAAAATTGTCAAACTTCACCCTGGTTTTTCTAGACGTAGAGGTTTGTTGCCCCTTAATAAATAATTGATACTGACAGCTTTAGATGCTACCAGCAAACTAGTTTCAAACAGTGGCCATAGATTCCGCGCGAAGCAACGTTTTGCAATTCGACCCAGCGACGTGACAACGGTTGCCACTAAGTTGCAAGCGGGACAGTTAATAAGTAACCAAGGCATTCCCCGCGCCCTTCGCGAACGTTTCTTCGATCTCGACACGCGTCCCCGGCTTTTATTAACAGCACATCTCGCGATCTCGAGGATCCTCCGTCGCGATAGATAATTCAAAGATAGAAGCGGTAAGCCCGCGATTATGGAAGTAGTAACAGATTACACATTCCGGGCGAGCTTTGTTGGATGGCGGCAGCGATAAGATCAGCGCGATTCCCGCGGCAAAGTCGGGTGTAGCAAGGCGGGGGGCGGACTTATAGCAGAAATACTTTCATAGGATCTCGAAACTCTGGAGCACGGCAAGTTTAAGTCTTCCCGAGGTGAAATTCAACGGATCCAGTGATATAAGTAGAATTTATGTCAGCCCGCGTCGCTTGGCACCCAAGAACGAAACCGGGGAACGAGCTCCCCCGCGCGTAATGTAACCCAACAGGGGATTAGAATTTTCATTAAGAACAAATCCACCGAATGGCATAGGTGCTTAACAACCGAAAAACGGCGAAAGTAGCCACGTAAATTTAGCGGCATCCCTGGAGCGCTAATTAGACCCGGGCCCATCCTCTAAATCAATTTCCTCGGGGGTGGGTGGGGCGTTGAATGGAGAATCGATACGAAGGAAAATCATATTTACCTGCCCCCGGGACTAAGTTAAAAAACGATACCGCTCTGTGTAACTTTGCCTGGCGCAAAGAGGGGTGATTAGGCGGCGGTCTAAGGGGCAACTGCGGGCCCGCGGGCGAGGGGCAAGGGAGGCGGCGGGGAGGGCCGTCGGTGGGCGGCTTACGTGATCAGAATTAATCGCGGTTATTTATTGGACGAATAAATTTTCCGTCGATCGGCGGATCTCGCGCGTCAGCCGCGCGCATTTCGACGCAGCTGCGCCACTAAAAATGAGGGAATACAGGGGCTGGGGGGTGGCTCGAAACGGGACGATAGCGTAGCCAAGGAGAAACATTAATTTCATTCAACCGGTTGAACGTGCCCGGCCGCGATTTCCTTTTCGTACGGTGCCGTGTCGTTAGCATTCCGTTAGGATGAATGGATACCGACCTCGAGTCCGTGGTCGGATTCAAGCTGTGCCGCGAAAAGAGGCGCGAGCTTAAAGGGGGTCAGCAATTAATGTGTCTGGATTCAGAGTGTGTAATGGAGCCGTTAAGCCTTCTATCCGCTAATGAAAAGCTTCCTGGGCCGACGTGCCGTCATACCGCGATTATTTCGACGGCGGGTCGGCAATGGGTGTACCCGTCTTCTTTGTCACGGCGGTGATCAATGCTCGGTCGCCGGTGGTGGAGGAGGGAACGGATTCGGCGACAGGGGGAGCTTCCGCAGCCGAAATTCGCACTTGCTTACTTCGGAGATATACCGAAGAACGGTGGATTTAAGTTCGTTAAGGCACATCTACACGACGACAATTTTGTGTATACATCAAGTGTCGGCGTGGGAACGATGTCCTAGACTGGTCTAGCTAAAGCAAGTTGCAGTGTCCCGAGACTAGCTGCAACTCCCGTGTGGACGGGTGAACTTCAATGTCGCGGACTGCTCTAGGCAGTTTCCAATCTTCCGGAAATTTTTCGCGGGTGTCGCAAGACTCTTTTCCTAAATGTGTGACCGAGTGGAAATGTATCGGCGAATGGGAATTTATCGTATTCCAGTCCGCGTGTCTGGCTAGACACAAAAGACACTTGAGCTGGACACAAAAGTGTCGTCGTGTAGACGTACCTTAAAGCTGCAGCTTTGGGTGCAGTTTAGTGGAGGCGACGAGTCACGCGGCAAAATCGAATCAAACAAAAATACTCGCGATGCGTTCGAACCCATCGCTACGTTCCGCGCGTAGCGTCCAATTCGGAGCATGCAAGGCATTAGCCACGGGAACGAGGGTGGAAAGGGTTCTCGTTAGGACGAGTGGTGGATGCCACGCCATATCGATTTTTCATTCGATTCTAAAATAGCAGGTTTAAGGGTCCTCGTGATATACCGCGATGTTCATTTGCATTCTCGGGAGAATCGGTTCCAGATGATTACTTAATTCCATACGCCGCGTATTTTACTTAGTGATTACAGCGGGGCCCTCCGGTTTCAATAAATCGCGGCGGACTTCCAGCGCGCGGCGAAATAGGATCCTCGAGATGGCGCGCGGCTTGTCACGCCGGTCAGGGCGATCAGTAATACGAATCACAGTGACACATTTCCGCGGCGAGACCCGGCCACGTGCACACGCCTCGGCGAACAACAACGCTGATTTACTTACGCGCGTTAACGCGCGAGTTTTCCCCAAGCGAGAATATTTATTGCCGCGCGCCGGCTAACCGTAGGGATTGAATTATAATGCTCCACATCCTTGGCCGTGTCACCGTCCCCCCTCCTCCATTTGCGTACTTTGGCCACCTTGTCGAAGATACTGCCCCTGTTCAGCCTTACAACGAACACTCAACATTGCAAATATTATCTCTATTTCAGCTATTTGGGTAAAACAATATGGACGAAAATCTTCCTCGAACAAATTATGCGGTTTTAGATAGAGGAAAAGATGGTATTATGGCACCCTGCTGGTAATTCGGTTCCCTCGTGATTTTCATGTTACAAACTAATCCACTGCTAATCCACCTTCCTAGCTATATATATAGAGAAAAGCATATGACACTAGGTGGAGCATAGTCGTCGCTAATAATAAGCATAAATAACATAATCTGCAAAACGAAAGTTTATCGTAGTCTCCAAGAATTAGGTACTTAGAATTTATATTTATAAGTACGGTCACTTAATCTTTGATATTTTGAAATATAAACTGAGTTTCCGAAACTTTGCGTGTTGATACGTTGGCTCCCCATAATGGAGGCTCCCCATAATATGGACCACAGCCCAGGTAATGAGCCCCAAAATTCACCCTCTGATATTTCAGACATCCAAAATTCGTCATGAAGCTTCTGATAACACCGATGCAATATGCATGTTTTTTGGCGGACGTTATACCATGGACCAACGCGGCGAAATATGGATTAAATGCATCATATGCGAATAATGGACACATAGCGAGTGCACATTGTGCGCAAAAAGTGAAATATGCGTGCGCCTTTTGTGTATAAATAATAAAATATTCTTTATTCATTTATTTTTTATTTCTCATGTTACCAAAGAATTATGTTTTATAATTTTTGTAAGAGGGCCATATTGCCCTCACTTTTTTAAGAGCGCCGAAAATGACATTTTTTCATAATGTGGTATATTAAGTTCAATTCATCTTTTGCTTCCTTATTACTTTACCTACATTTTGAGCAAAAATTTGAAGCAATTTAAATTATGAATCACATCGCTATGACTAATAATTTTTTCTGATCAGGTTTAGCTAAATAAAAGTAAAAACTGTTGCAGTCCATATAAAACTTAATTCCTTTCGAATTCTATTTCTATTCTTTCCCCAAATTAATTCCATCATAGAAGAAAAGTGTATTATACGTACCTAATTTCAAGGTGTAGAATAATTAACTGCTTGTTAACATTAAAGAGCAATATTTATCGCATTCCGGGAGAAATTACCAGCAAAACAGTCGACTGGAGAAATGTCACTAAACCTGGAGGCTCAAGGCGAAAATGGCACTGATGGCAATCCTAGATTTCGAAGAACTAGGAAATTCCAAGATTCCCAAGTCCCAAATCTTACTTCGAAACCACGCCCCTGTCCTAAACCCAGCCTATGTACCTTCGTCTTAACGTCTTTATGCCGAATATACTACTTCGTAATTCATCTTGAATGTTGTTGGGCGGTTCCTTGGATATCCCTCATGAAAACTCCTTCACCGGCCAATCGACGTCCCATCGCAGGCTGAATAACGCCAGGCCGACGAAAATATTTCCTTACGCTGGAATATTCATTAATAGGGCCGTGGGAACAGTGCACCTTGGAAGGTTTAATGAGAGGCCGGATGTTTTTACGTTTTTACAGCCCTTTACAATACCGTCGTGGCGGGGTTTGCGCTCGTTAGTGCCGGCTCGTATTTGTTACGAATTTACAGTCCCGTTAATTACTGTCACTGTGCCCCTTATTATGCCGGTATCCTGTGTCCCTGAATCGGCGGGCTCCGTTGAATTAAGATATTAAGTCCGTTTCGGCAGAACCCCGCGAGAGGAACGGTCTGGAGCCTGAATACGGTTATTCAAAATTTAAACCGTGCCGCCGTAACGAACCTTCGTTTCACGTGTGCTATTTTGTTTAAATATAACAGGGGCCGCGTTTGCTCTGGCTAATAATTCCGACGCGCAACCTTTCAGCGAATCATTTTAACAGGGAACGGCCTCGCCGCCGGTGCTTTATTAGAGAATCAAGGTATTCTTCGACAATTATGGTAATTACATTCCTCGCTACAAATACACGATTAATAGAGCTTAGGTAAAGTAGAAAGCAGATGGAAGGTGTTTTCCGGTAAGCTTCGAAATATAATTGTACGGTTGGATGCAAAAATGGCCCCAGGACACTCGGGCCCTTTTTGCAAAAACACATGATTAGATTCCTAATTTTTTTTACATATGCCCTTTAAATATCCTTAAATTTATTGCATAATTCCGATTGTAATAATGCAACTACAAAGAAGATATATCAAAATTGTAAATATTATAGACAGTTTTACAGCAACTTCACAATTTATAATGCAGTGACGTTATTTTTTGTTAATCAAGAATAGCAATTAACTCTTAACTCTTACTCGTATTATTTTTTAACGTCACACATATGACTTTAGGAGTCGTTCTTAAATTGCGTAAGGGTTTTTGGGTGGGGGGGGGGGGGCGAATTTCTTACTTTTTCTTACAAGGGGGCGGGGGAGTCAGGTAGCATCCTACGTAATATTTTTTAACCTAATTTTCAATGAATACAAATTCTATCATTAATGTTCCAGAAAAGTAGGTTTAGTTTAAATTTCCCGAATCCGAGTTAAATGAATTATATACACCTTTAAAGCAATTTTAATAACTGAAAAAATTAAATGTAAAAAATATTACGTAAGGAGGGGGTTGTAATTTAAGGACTGCCCCTTAGTCCTTACTCGCGATTACGTTATTTGACTATATCTACCTATACTTTCCGTATACACTGTTAGTGTTAATTTTAAGTAGTTTTAAGGTTAGATTATTGCACTCTTCCACTTTTACATGTATTATATAATTTCTAACTATTTTTCTCTCTGTCTCTCGTCTTCTTACATGTTTTCTTTCGTAAGGTCTACTGTGCAATATAGAATTATTATCATAAAAAATATCTTTGGCACTGAGGCCCTTCTCGCATCCAACAGTACAATAATTCTAATCCTCGATTCTTAATGCAAGCCCCACGAATTACGGCCATCTATTTTTCCCGTGTTCTCAGCGGTAGTGTTGTACTCATTAGTCGCCGCCGTGGAAGCAGAAACCAGGAAATTGCAATTTTATAGCTTTAATCACTAGCTGACCGACCGACCTTTGGTTCCGCGGCGTAAATGGTCGCGCATGGTGATCGTAAATCCCATTTAGCAACTTTCCCGCCTAAGGTAAACAGGGAATAGGGAGCAAGCTATCGATTGGCCATCGCGAATTCATCCAGGGGCCCAGCCGCGAAATATTTGCTCTCCGAGCAACGCAGCCGCACCGTTTCCCATCGTTATTTCTATCGGCGCGTCTTCCAACTACAGGCACACGAATGCACCGCTTAACGAGTCGCCTTATCGACTTAATATAATTTACAATTTCCGACAAGGATCGCGCCGGACGTGATTCGAGGGTATTCCGCCGTTTGAACGATTACGTAACCGGTTTGCACGGGGCTACCGAGATTCGCACGCGATATGGGCCCTACGCATGCGTAATTGGATAATGCGCGAGAATTTTTGCAAATAAAAGGGAGACAGCTGTGGTGAACGGTCGTCGTCGTTCATCGCTTCTCGGTACCCTTGTCCATAAACACGCATTCCAGCCCATCGTCGCCGCGTTCGTCACGCGATTCCCGATAACATGATTTCTGCCTGTTAATTAACGAATTACCGTCAGTCCGAACGAGGTTTCGCGACTCGGACGAGGCGTATCGGGACGTATGAGATTTTGAAACGGGAGGTATGAAAGCTCGGTTAAACTGCTCTTTTCGTCTGCGGTTTGAAAGGGAATTGGCTGGTTAATTGGCATTCTAATTAGAGTCTCATCTTCCATAACCAATGGTGGATTCTTCAAAGTTTCTTTCGCTTTCGATCAGCATTCGGGATACATCAACACTTTAACTTAATACAAAATAAAAACTTACCAACTCAATAACTACTACATTATTGTATGAAAATGTATATTTTTCAATTAGTGTTCTCCTTTTAATGTTATGGCATAGCAAGGGTTTTATAAACAGTTTTTACCAGTTTACTCGAAACTGGGAAGGGTGGCGTTGCACCCCTCTTGCTGCAAGGTCTTAAATTTAATTCTTTATTTGTGACGTATTTCATGTAGAATATTCACCCCTTCGTTTACACCACCGGTTACGGGACACTCTGTATATTTCCACCCTTCTCCGAGCCGTCCACACCTTGCTAACTCGCTTCAGCCAGTATCGCCTCAGCCACGAAGTGTCTGGGTTAGTCTGGCCTGACTCACGCCTCGTTCCACTAGCCCCGTCGCGTTTACCGTACAAATTCACGAACTGGCAAGAGACAGCCGGCAGTCCAGAAGCGCAGAATAAGTTGTAAGCAATCTAGGAGCGTCTACGACTAATCCCGAAGCCCCGGGGACCCCCGGAAAGCCCTCCCGCCGTTAAACGAAGATCCCAGGAAGCTTCTAGTGTACTCGCGTACGTTTCGTTGAATTCGCGCACGAGTGGCGAGCAGGCCGGAGGGCGGCGCGGCCCAGTCACCTCGTCATTCCTCCGCACGTCAGTTCGCACAATACTTCTCCAGCCCCCCCTGTGTGTCGCGCACGCGAATAAAAAAGCGCGTGGTAACTGCCTTAACTGGCTACACTTCGTGCCACTCCGGGCGGCTTTTAAAACACGCCAGCGCGGCTGGCGTTTCTCAGTCGCTGCGAATGCTCGCTCGGCAATATAATTTGCATTTGTTCCCACTTGCCCCGGTGCTTTCCCCCCCCCCCCTCCCTCGCCACTGCCCGTTCACCTTACCTTCGCAAAAACTTTGTACCGTGCCCGTGCAAGATTCGTTACGGAGATTTCCTTGGCGACAGCCGCTCGAGTTACCCGCGGCTATCACCCGCGGTCGACGAATGCCTCCCGCGTCCCGGGGACGTTACAGATTTCGAATTTCAATGCGCGCGGCCGTCATTCGAGATAAATTCTATGGGGCTAGCGGGGGCGGTGTAACGCGACACGATGTAACACGGCACACGTCCAATGCTCGCTCCCGTTTCTACGTTTCCGCGCTCTGTAATTACGTTCCCGTAGTCATTACGTTAATTACGCCCACGAATTTGCGTATACACGATGACGGCGGCAGCAGAGGCGAAGAGTAGAATGAGTAGAAAAAAGCGGGGGTATGCACATTGTGTAATTACTATTACCGCGTTCATCTATTGTCTCAACTATTGATTTGATACTGCCGGTTGGTTAGTTACTATTTACTTGGCGCCTGACGTTCGGGTGTAGCTTCGTTGTCCATTCTTCACACCTCGAGGGAAGGGTGAAAGCTTTACGGAGTTCAGTAGCATATTTATTAGGGAAATTATTTAGAAAATGGTAGGCAATAGGGTGGTCCTTAGTTTTCAACTTCCGATTTTTTTTTCGCCGATGCTTGGCGAGAAAATGATGTGTGCGAAATTTCAAAGTGATTGGACTACGGGATCCTGTGCCGCATTCCTCGTCAATTTCGAACATAATATACTTTCCTCATTTTTAGTCAATATTTTATTGTAATCCGTTATTATGTAGCTTACAACACTTAAATTTTTTACTATTTTTAAACCATCTATAATTCCTCATTTTCCCACATGGAAGGATATCTTTGTAAAAAATTAGAAATTTTTCGCAGAGTGGACGAGTCGACTGAAATGCGTTCTACGCTGGAAGTTAGGGTATCGTATATATCGACGCGATTATGTCCAAGCGCCCGAGTAACCGAGTTTAGAAACAGCAACGGTGACTACGTTCGCAAATGATATTGAATTTTGTCTGTACGACGCGCTGTAGGGATGGCGAGGAGGAGCCTTTGAGGGCGACGCTGATTCGATCGTCGACCCTAAAATCCTAGCAGACACCGACAGGCAAGTGTATTACCCGTATACATCACCGTTCTTAATACTTTCACGCGGAATCGGCCGAGTTATAAAGTTACAAATTCCCTTGGATTTAGCTTTCCGGGGGGAGGGAGGGTGCTTTCAATCGCTCAACACCACTCCGCCCCTCCTCGCAGAAGCCCTCCGCCTTTGCGACTCAACCAATTCTGCGATATGATTTTTTCCGAACGCCCCTTTCTCCATTCGTTTCATTACGAGAGGCGTTCGCGTTTCTTTGTTCACTCTTGAAATATGAAAAAACTGTGCTTCCCTTTGGCCCCTGATTCATTTTTCTTTGGGCAGCTGCCACCCGATTTCCAAGGTTCCAAGAAGCTGGCGACTCGTCTTCTGTATTTCTTGTGGCATGATTTCTATTTGCTTGTGTGGTGTTAGTGTTGCGGGGAATCCTTTGAATTTTCAGGCTCCATCAGCTCCTGTTCTCAGAGGCTGTGCTAGAAATTGGTAGTTGGGGCGAAAATGTGGGCATAGTGGGTGGAGGAAATGTAGTGACAACTATTCTTCTTAACACGTTTCATGCGGCACTAAAAATAGTTGACCGTCCCAGGTGGCGGATATAGATTTTTCTACAAAGTGTACCCGTTTACGCTACTTTCGATATTTTATAACATTTTAACCAAAAATAGTTGGTTTTTATTAGAAAAAATGCATGACGTAGCATCCACGTAATCCGTCATGCGATCAGGGTTCAATTTGGCAAACTCGTGTTTTGTTTTGATTTCAGCTTGCCTTTTTATATGTGGCTATAAATTATGATGTTTTAGTTCTCTTCCTTTTCGGCACGCCTGAAAAACAAATTGCCCACAAAAATAGATGATTGAAATATAATTTTGAAAAACAATTACCTCCGGTAAGGGCGAATACATTTCACGTTCTAATGACAAAGCTCTATCCAAAACTTGAAAAATTTGTCTTTTTTAGAACAAAAAATAAGAAATATACTTTTTTAGGGTATTTCATAATGTAATTATAACAGTAATGAAAATGAACGAAACAATTGATGAAGCAAATGTCCGAAATAAAAAATCGAATAAATAATTAGAAATTACGTCGAACACCGTGCAAGTAGTCGCGAAATCGTTCAATGCACACAAAAAACTAAAAAGTTCCGCTATTTTCCTTTTTTTTTTTACAATGTTTACACCTCAAAATTGTATATTTCAAAATATTTAACAAAGAAATTGAATACAAATATTGATAAGAAGTAGAATTCGACAGAAAGAATGCAATTTACCTTGCTAAATACTAGAAACAGCTGTAGAATGGTGAATAATGGTTCAAATTCGCAACGACATCACGATATCTGCAAAGCTCGACTTTCCCTTCCACATTTATTGGATATTATAATTTATGTATGTCAGGTTCCTCCCGCCTATACAAGTACACAAGCTTATATTTAATTTGCACCCTCGAAGCTTCCATTTTCCACAACTCACTTAAGCCTCATGTTCCATTTCCCATTTCCTCCAGCCACGATACCGTCGATCAGGTGGGTTGATTCTCCCGAATAAACACGCCAGCCATAAAGGTGCGCAGGCACAAGATGATCCTCAGCCTCGTTTTCGTTGCAATTTTTCCCCGAGCGCGCACTGCACTCGAACCGCCGGTAATATCTTTGCCGAGGATCGAGCACCCACACGCCCCCCGTTTCATCTGTACCCCCCCCCCCCCACCCTACCAGCGTCACCCCGCGCATTCTGTTTCCTTAAAGCTTCAATTTATATAGTTTACAGTCTAGACCGGTCTAGTCGTTAGTTCCGTACCGACCCGCTCCCGTTTGTATTACTGCCGTATATATACTGGAGCCCCGATCCTCCGCCCTTTATGTACCCGCGCCATACGCGCGTTGAAGGCTGCCTGCGCGTACGTACACGCGGATACAAGAGCCGGAGCTGGCGAGCCCGGCGAGCACATCCACCTCCCGTCGTATTCCGAGTCACGGTCCTGATTAGCCTAATAGAAAACACAAACACGGGGCCTTAATGTATACCGTCGATATATCATCCTTACATCCAACCCGCTCTGCAATCTCCCGGCTACGGCCAGCTCTTCCACGGCCAGGACGGACTTCCGCTCTGCGGAAAAAACCCGCCGAAACTGGGTTAATACAGGATGAGACGTCCGTTCCTACCATTGACACGTATGGAGCCACGTGCTCTCCTCCAGGCGGGGGAAAAAAGTATCGACTGCGAATAGCCGCGGGAGAAAACAGGGCGAGCGCGCCGCGAGCTTTACCACCCCCGAGCCGTAATGGAAAGGGGTAGAACGAGTTGTTTGAATAATTTTTCATATTTCACGGCTCCTATCTGCTCCGAGGGTGCCCCGGCACTAGAGAACTCGAAAATGCACGCTGGCAATCCAAATGGCTGTCGCGTTGATCGATTACTTCTACGGCGGGCGCTATCGCGCGCGTTTGATGGTGCTCGGAGCATCCGCTCGCGCCAATAAGTTTTTAGAAATCGGTGGTAGCGGCAGGACCATCGGGGCCGGCGGGGGGTTCCAAGGACGGTTTAGGGGGCAAGAGTACGCGCATTTAGCCGCCGATAACATTTGAAACGGCATAATTCACGCCTCCATCTATTATCGTAGCTGGTTCCTTCGGGATTCGTATTTACGATACGAGCGTGCAGGTGGGCACAATGGGGCCGGCCTGGGCCATTGTGACCAATTCTCTTTAGCTCGGTAACGTCGAAATAATTTCATACCTTCGGAGGGGAGTAAATTGTTACAACGTTGCATTATCCGTCCGCGAGGATTATTATATCCCACTATGCCTACCCGGCAGCTCTTCCACCTTTTCTTTCCCCTGTCCTTTTGTTTTCGGCCGCGGCCATTGTTTCAGCACAATGCACTGTATATTCCTGAAAAGTACGTAATGAATTTTTATTTCTTCGATATTACTCAGTTCCTCGGGGTGGGTCGGACCGTCGCGGACGCCCGTGGCGGGGGCGGTGGGTGGGTGCGTTTCAACGGGGGCGAACAATTTATCATTCTGAAAAATCACGTAATGATGCTTTTATGCGCCGCGTCATAATAAAGAACCGCGGAGCATAATGCGGAATCGCGGCCGCGGAACAAAACAAATAAGGAACCTACTGGCAGACGGCATTAGTCTGCGTTATTGAATAAAACTGCGAGCGCGAGGAAATATTACTGCGAGTAGAAGTTCTCCCTCGAACGCGGGTAGAATGGAAAATTACGGGACAGAATTGTCGCGACATTACAGGATCGCCGGCGATTACTCGGACGTAGCGTCAACACCATCGTTTTCAGGGTTTCGTTAACCAAAGAATTTATTAATTGCAAATTGAGGGGATGCATTTTATTTCCACGATCTTCCGGATAAAATTAGAACGGTCGGTTGCCTAATAATCTCCAGTGTTACGCGAAAATTTCAACCCTCTACTTTGCCCTCAGTCATCACTTTCAGAAGTTCATCACGCGTACGTTCGCCAAGCAGCAAACAGAGCGGGCATAAAACGCGGGTTTAAAGGGCCAGCCAGCGTCGCTGCTTACCATTATTCGCGAGCAGACGGGGTCGTAATTTTGCAAAACCCATGTCCCTTTGACGCTCCCACCGGGAAGGGACAACTGCTCGAAAACGGTCGCAGGTTTCTCTGCCTACCACTTCAGACGCTTAGGCTAATAACAGAGCGCGGAACGGTGGCGAAGGAAATGAAACTACCGGAGCTGTCCCAGCGACAGAGGACGGCTGGAGATTTAGCTGGCAACCGGGGCTCCGTTCCCCGTCCTGTTTTTACGCGACCCACGAGCTTGTAAATGGACCATTATTTTGACGGGACGCGGAAGCCACGGACGTGGTATTGCCTCATCAACGTCCCTCGAACGCGATCGCGGCCAGATTATTACAAGCGGGCCCCGGTTCTTTCCTGGCCCTGTTTTCGCCGGCCGGATAGATATGCGCATGAAGGATGAACGGGCGGGAGTCCATTTTCAATTCGGTAAGCCGCGCGATGTTCGCGACGATAGGGGAACAAATGAGGGGAAAATTGACGAGCGGGCTAGGTCGACGGTGGATGCAGCGTGGAATTCCAAAGGACTCGATCGATCAATCACTGCCACGGTCCCGGGGAACAAGAGTGTGCTCGATGGCCGCGCATTATTACAACGAACGACGCCCGCCGATACTTTTCTTACTATTCAAATATTCCGCGAATAATTTTACCATAAATTTGTGAACTTGGCGTCGAACGGCCATCGGGCGAATTGGCTCTGGTTGCTCGGCAAACATTGAACTATTTGATATAAAATACTTATGCTGGCTCTGCCATGCAATTTTCGAAGAGTGCTGGAAAACACTGCCCTCCCCCCGAAACTCTCTTTCTCTATTTTCTTACGCTGTCGCGCGTGCAACCCCCTTTCGCCCACCTCCCTCCGTACCGCATCGACGAATTTCCGTAGACGTACACCCACAATTCAAGACCCCACGGTCCGATTCGCCGCGTGCACCAATCTCTACCTTCCCTGGATGAAATTTAAGGCGCGCCCGCAATTCCGTGGATTTTTTGGTCGTGATCGTTGGAGCGCGAGAAACGAAGTTTCGTGAAATACGCTACCCGGTCGCTCTGATTGCGATACGCGCGCACCAAGCCACCAGAACCTCTGCTCGCAGTCCCCTCGTTTGTTGAGTGGGGCGTTTAAAGTCGACCAACGTTGATTTACTTTAACAATCTTGGGAGCCGGGGAGCGGTTATGCCGGACCTCGGGGTGGTTTCTTTTGACCGAGGGTGTTCATTTATTTCGATGTTGCGCGGAGTGCTGCGAAAGTGGAGGGAGAAATAGGATAGGGGATGCTTTGAAATGGTAACTGGGTGATAGTAGTTCTGTAAATGTTCTGGAGATAAAGACAGCGATAGTTTTGTAAGCGCTTTCGAAATCTTGACGCGCGGGATCTTAATCAGATTTCCTTGGCCCGGTGTCACCACCATCGCCACTGCGCCAACGTCCCTTAAAGGATCCTATACAATTTCCCGGTGAGCGCATTTCACCGCATTCCCGGTTCTCGATTCTAAACCAGCCTGCGCTTCGGTAGAAGTTACTTCTAAGTAGCGCCTAAGTCGCTTGCGTTCGCGATCTTCATGCGTCAACGAAACACATCTCATCTACACGGCAGGACCGCGGTGGTAACTTTGAGCTCAATGGGATACCCATTCGCTACGATCCCAAGTTCCCCGGAAATGCTCGGAAAATTTCTCCCCCTCCAGCCCATTTCCAGCTCCGTCCTAAACAAGCAGTAACAACGAATTTCACGTGCTCGCTTAATCGTTGCTTCCAGATGCAAATGCTCGGGGCGTGAACTTGTACAAGGCTCAAACGAGCAATTGTTGCGGGTTCTCACAAGGGAACACCCCGAATCCGGAAGTTCAAAAAATTCTGAAACTTTGCGAATATGTAGGGGATTTCATCTAAGGGGGAAATCAACCCCTGAAAATTCGGTTATTTTCCGATTTTATTTTGTAACTCGCAATCTGTAAGGGATAGAAAGAATGTTTCAAGACAAAAGTTGCTTCTTTTAATTAGATCTACATATCGAATGACAAAGGGTTTACCATTTGTTTAAACAATTAGAAAAGTTATGAACAAAAATATGAATTTTTCTAAAATTCTTTATTTTAGAAAAGCATAGGTAGTCCATTTTTTTCATACAAATTCAACCTCGTCAATCCCCTTAGAGTGAATTTGGGCAGCAAAGAAAAATTCCGTGGTAATTCCCTGTGTCGCGTAATACATACGCGTTCGCACGCTTACTTAAATTTATACGAATGATTAAGGTGTAGATTCTCAATTCAACAATAATTTTATTCGAGAACTACTTAAGCCACATGTCATGGCGATTTCTTTGTTACAAAATTCCGAATACAAAACTCTGTCACTTGCGTGACTATCGTCTTAGCACGAAAAGTCCGAGTATCTCCTTACGCGCTCGCCGTCCCTCCAACTCTCCCGAAGACGGCCGAGTCTCCACGAGCCCACCCGAAACGCTAAACACGACAAAGTCGCAGAAGGAACACTCGCGGCCAGCGTGGTCGGGAACACGCACAACACAAAAATTAAAACAAAACTCGTGGTCAGCAACAGCGTCGCGACACCCTGATTATTTAGGTATTCCACTTTCAGAGTTTTTTGAATTTCTGGGTTCGGGGTCCTGCCTTGTCAGTGGGAGGGCGGGAGTCATGGCCGGTGGCAAAGCATGCTTTCCCGATTTCACGGTAATTTATGGCGGAGCAGGTATTTTCATGTCGAAGTACATCGACGAATAGGGTAAAGGCAGAGTTGGGCAAAATGTAATCTAATTACATCCTACAAATTACAATTAAACTGTAATTGTGTAGTTGATTATACATTATTTTCTGTAATCGTTAAGTTAGGAAGTGGACCATTTGGTTTCGTCAACTATCCAAATAAACGATTACAAAAAATAATGTGTAATCAACTACGTAATTACAGTTTAATCGTAATTTGTAAGATGTAATTAGATTACATTTTGCCCAACTCTGGGTAAAGGACCCAATTACTGACACCTAACCAATTACTGTCATCTTAAGCTATTTTACTTAAAATAACGAATAAAGAAATGTTGTAAAGTGATACACGAAAAGAATTATGTATTTCAACCTATAATCTATACTATAGATACTATACTATAGATTATATTCTATACTTTGTTTATTCGTTATTTTAACTAAAATAGCTTAAGGTGACAGTAATTGGTTAGGTGTCAGTAATTGGGTCCTTTACCCTATGGGCGTTAAATAAAAACACACGGTGTAAGTGCATTGGTAAAATTAAGCTTTGCCAGGCGGATAGAGGATCTATTTGTGCCCACACTAAATATTAAACTACATTGGTTGCTTATTATTGGTGCTCATTCCGCTCGCTTGGTTCCTGTTTATAAATTTAGCAGCTAATGGTACACGAATATAATAACGACGGATTTCTTTGGCTTTCTTACTCGGTAGGGGAAAGTGGGGTATAACCGGGTACGCGAGTCAGATTGGGTATCATTGTTTTTCTAAGACAAGAGCTACGATATACAGTCAACGTATGATGTTACATTCGGGTGAGCCTCACGACCCGGAGTTCAATGAAATAAATAATATCAGTATTAGTTTTAATAGCCATTTTATGTTAAACGGTGAGCGAACTGTCCCCCACTTCCCTTACATAGATGTTTCGGTGCAATGTCAGTAGGAACGTCGAACTCAATTAGTATTACTTTTGGAAGAAGATAAGCTATTCCACAATACACGATCAGATTTTATTATAAAATTTGAGTGCGAGGTGTGCATGAATCAAATTATGGGTAAAACCGGCTCCTGCATTCAATGTTTGGTTAAGGTATTCGGTGTTTGAAGGGTTAACTCGAGGGCGCGTAAGAATATTCGGCGGTGGGTAGGTCTCCGTCATGAAGTAAATTAGCGGACGCCTGGCAAGGAGCTAAATGTACCCCATTGGCGTAATTTTAAATTCATGGCCAGCTGCCAATAAAAATTGGGGGGTGAAGCTGTGAGAGCGAGGTAAAGGGGACCTAGTGGAATAGGGCCGGCCACGGGAAAACTTTCGTCGTTCCCGTCTCTTTTCCTCGTGCGTCTTGCTCCTGTTTTCATCTTGGTGTGCAAGTAGCTTTCGTTAGTCCAGTTCCTAGGTTGCTTGTTCCGCGAGATGTTTGTGGACGCACAGTGCATGGGCGGAAACGACTGCGCCCCCTCCGGGGGTGTGAAACATTTTATGGATGCAGTCCTTTTTATGTACCAACGATCTTCTTGCTTGATTTTCTTGGAACATGCTAGCTACGGGCCAGGAACTTCGCGAGGCGAAGAAATTTGTTATTTGCTCAGAGTTTATTAAGAATGGTCTTTACACCATCGTCTACGCTTCTTCCTCATCGATAGCGTCTCCAGTGCTTCTTGACGCATATCGAGCTTCTCCAGGGAGATTCGCTGTTTTCATTAAAATTCATTATTTGAAAAATATCTCCTTCCCGTGAGGTTGCACAACTCGATCCGTACACAGTGCTTACAACACTGTTCTATTTATACGCTCGCTCTCTCGCTCGCTTTATTTTTCGATCAGCGACGGTGCCCGCTCAGTTTTCTCAAGTAGCTTCTGATTTTTCTTCGCCAGTTGCACTCCCTCCGGCTGTCTCCTCTTACAGCTTGATTATTATCGTTCGCTCCTTTGTGCAGCGGGAGCTGGCACCAGGCAAATAAATCAAACCACCTTTTAGCCTTTCAATCCCTTCTTCTTCTCCTCCCGTTCGCTACTGTCACGAAATTCTTCTCTACTTCCGTGCCACTTCCTTCGCCTTTGAAACTTCCAACGCTTAACCCCACTTCCTCTTAATCGATCCGTTTATTTTTCAACCGCAAGAGCACTACCAGGGCACGATTGGGAAAGTGCTTAAATTAAGATCAAACACTCCGAATTTTCTGCCATCAATTCCGAGATAAAGGAGCCTACGCCGCTGTCATCACCATCAATAACGGAAAGAGTCTCTGCGGACGGTGGATCCCAGTTAAGATCGCCTAATTGAACGTGGAAATGGAGCGGGGGCGTGTTGTACTTAACGAAGTTCCCAGCCGACAGATTCGTGGGGTCTTTTTATCCCCGCGAGGAAGGCTCGTGCAGCCCCTTTTGGAAAGTTGGGTGGTAATGCGATTAAGAGGAATTACGAGGAATATTAATGAAAAATTGGCACGGTCCGCGCTTTCCGCGCTTTGGAGCACGAATTTCAATGTAACGAGGCGCCGAAGGGGGGAAGAGATATGAGGGGGCGAGGCGGGCGGGCGCGGTGTAAAAGTTACGAACGAGTTGCGGCGGAAGGCGCAAAAGAGCCGCGTGTATACATTTCCCGCGAATTCCTAAGCAAGCCAATTTGGCTTCCTGCAGTGCGGGTCGCCGGCGCGATCGGCGCTGTTGCGTCCAAATGGCACTTTGCATTTGTAATGCGCGCCCTGCCCGCAAAAATATGCCCCGCCGTGTCGTATTTCTCCGGTTTAAAAAAGGGGGCTAACGCGCCGCGCCCGTGAAGTTACTCGTAACCTTAATTAACCGTCGTTACCGCTCGATAAATGAATAAAATTTCGCGGAATTGGGGAAGACTGCCAGATCACCGGGGGTTGTGTAATTTGCATATCATTATGATTGCTAGAATTGCATAGATGGCTTTCGCCTGGCTATGCGATTATATGGAGGGTTCAGAAACCAATCAGTGTAAGTCAAACTCTCCCTGAAAATAAGCTATGTAGTTCAGAAACCTCTTGCGAAAACTTTCAGTTGATAAGTCAATTAAGTCACTACTTTCATACGTCAGGAATAAATGGCGGTTGTATTTATATTCACCACGGAATTAATAGGCAAAATTGTACCCCTGCCAAACAGTGTAAATCTTGATTTTAACGTTAATGGAAGGGGATTCGCTGTAAGCAGGCGAAGATTTCGTAATTTTTTAAGGAGCAGAGGCAACCGAGGCACTATTGTATGGACTTTGAATAGATGATTCTGTGTAAGTTAAGAAAGGAATATCTTATTTTCATGTAAACTACTTTTGAAACTTCAAGCGTTCTCTCGAATAATCGCTCTACCAATTTTTCTGCAAGTTTGCAGGCTGCTTCTATGCATAGAAATCTAGTACTTAATCGAAAGATTTGTTTTTCCAATGCGTGGTTTTTAGTTTATGGGCGACAAATGAGTGTTCTTTGTACGAAAACGGATCATTTCACTTAAACATCGCCATTTTGTCCCAGATTGATATTTCATAAGAAGAAATGATTAACCACTAGGTAGATAAGCTTGTATTTTTGATATTAGATAGCCCTGTTCCGAAAGAAAACTTGTTAAAATATGCTTTACCAAAATACAACAATCTTTGTACAAAAATATGTAGGTACAAAATTCTTCAAATACATTCCCAAAAATTCGTTCTTTTTTTACCGCCTGACTGCAAATAATCCCTTAAACTGATTGTGTTTTGAACTCTCCATATTGTCTCCTGTTAACGTCTGTTACACACAGGCATATACTACTTCGCAAGAGCGATAAAAATCCTGCTTTTGAAACTCTTCGAACTTTATACCTTTCCCTCTATTTCATAGTTCTTCCGTCCACCTCTTTTTCATCTTTCCATAATACAAAACTTGTCTTACGCTCTCTTCTGTTGCTGTTTCGTTACTTGACCCTTCTGTGCTCTACTACGCGCTCTTCATCATCCTGCCCTTTCAATTTCTTTTCCCATTGCACGTCCCGTCAACTTCCCCTCTAAAAGTCTCGATAAACCTATTCGAAGTACTCTATGCGCTATCATATTTTCACAATATTAGGAGTACTATAAGTCCAGATAATATCATGCTGCTTCAATGCCGTGCGTTTGCATTTTACATAATCGCGCACGAAATCCGACGGCCAGGACAGAGGGGGCGCAAATAATCAGGGCGGATGCATAAATTAACGGGGCCCCGTAGTTTGACGGTCCTAAGAAGATTAGGACTCGTGGGATTAAAAGGATTAAAGGCTCGGTGTCAGACGATATTTCGAAACGGGCGCGAGCCCATTCTTAGAGTTAAATGCAATTTCAGCGATATTAAGCATCGGGCCGCGCGAAATGAGGCACCGTGTCGCCTACACGGAGACGCGGGCGAAGCGTTGAATTACAAATGGCTCCTTGAAATACTCGCGATTAATGCTTTAATTATATTCCTCAATTAGGATCGCGGAGCGTTCGTACGGTCGCCCATACTTTCCCGGAATTCCCTGCAACCAGCATTAATAAACAGTTATAAAACGAATTAGAGGGGTGGGGCAGGTCTGAGAACGTGGCTGGACCCATTAATTACCCCGGAATCAGAATGATGGAGAAGCAGAAGTTTCGAGTGCGTTAACGTCTGCTAATAATAGAAATCGTATTCGAACTACGCGATTATCCGAATAATCAAGAATTCCACTCAATTAAAGCGTGTTACAACCGTTTCCTTGACCCTGTTATTCGAGTATTCCGAACGTCCAATTGTCTCTGTCACTTTAATACTGGCTCACCGCTTGCCCTCCAGTGGGCAAGGTACAGTTTAATCTATCTAAATACTGTGCTATGTGGTCCACTTTAAAGGAGGATATCATATATTCCGTTTACCCTAGCGACTTTGTACACCCAAACTAGTGTAAACGGCATATAAATGATCATGTGATTGCATTTACTTCCTCTCTATTTATGTATTTCCCAGATCATTGCTGAGTGTAGCAAAGGCATGCGAAGCGTACTGCAGAGTGTAAAAAAAGTTGTCCTGATTTTTACGCGAAAAAATTTGATTTAAAATTCAGGACTTCAACTTTAAATAGCCGTCATTTTGTTTTAAATTAATATTTCGGAAATACACTAGCGAATCTTTTGTTGTTGTTTGATTTTAGATAATTTGGTTCCGAATGGCAGTCCCACCCACAAAACAATTTTTTAAAAAGGCTTCTTGGATGTCGCTTGTAATTTTATTATAAACGTAAATATCTTTCTACGTAAATTATTTTTTAGAAATTAACAGATTCATCTGAAATTTGGACCATGTTTTTACGCATCTTTGAAGAAGCCGCAGCTTTTTTCTTTTATCTTTCCATAATAAATATAGGAGTTATGTTATTATTAATGAGTTTGCAATGAGAGCAATTGTTGGAAAATGAGATCAATTGTTAAAACGTCAATAATGGCACATAGAACAAAAAGAATCGATTCCAACCTATTTGACTCGCTAATTTTCAGTGAATTCATACGTCCCACAAAATTCTGCAGTTCGCTTCATTCATGGCACTTGGGCGATACAGCTCGCCGTTTCCACTTACAGGTTGCCCGGCATTGTTATTATTAATCGACGGCGCGTGGAAGCGATTGAGAGCGAAGTCGAAGCACGATTCCGAAATGGTCAGAACGTTGCCCTTGCGAGACGGAAGGAGCCCCGATGAAACTTCGCGTTCGTTGATCGATGGGAAAGTTCCGTGGTGGCGGGTTGGCCGCGCCGACGGTTAGAATTTCCGTTGGCCTTTTTTCCGCGTGTGCCGGTGCAACGCCGTGGATAGGAGAAGGTTGGATGAATAGGTCGATGTCGGTGCAAATCGAATGGCGAACGGATCACGCGGCATGAATAAACGTAGATGCGTGATAGAGGAGCAGAACAAAGCTGCGGAGGCACAGCGGCGTAGCCAGGGCCGGCTCTGCGCGGAAAAAAGTCGTTTAATTAACGTTTCGGAGGGTTCGTTAGTCGTAAAGCACTTTTGCAGATACGCGGGGCTGTGCATCGCACTTAAAAGTGCTCAACTTTAGCAGCAACTTAATCGATCACGATTCTGAACGTCTCTTTCGATTTACTCAGTCGACAGGCAAATGATCGCAAAGTGAAGTACAGAGGAACGTTGGAATATTCTTCATCCGACTGTTTCGCTGCAAGAGTCCCTGGTATTTACTTCCTTGGGGATCTCATGGTCAATCGCACATGGTCAAGTAACCCTTCGGTTACCAACTCAACCCTCCCCAAGCCAACCCCAAAGAAGCATAACACTGATAATCCCCTATCTCGAGGGTACTCGAACCGAAATCTATGTGTACATCAAGGTGTTCCACGTGTCCCCGTTTTGGTTACGATACTGGGGTAGGTGTGAGCGCGTGCAAAAAACGGGGGAAGGAATTGAAAGGATGAGAAAATGGCAAACCAGGCTATGGTTGTGCAGCGGGTAGGAGAAAAGAGCTCGCCGGCGCACACTGCCCCGGGGCCATTCCCTAGATGTCACGGAATTGTTTGGAGTCACGCGTGCTGCATATTGGCAGAGGCGTCGGCTGCTAGCCGGCCGAGTAAAATATAGCTGCAAATTGGAGCTGGCGCACAATGAGCCACGGTTTAACAATGCGTTTGATTTGAATCGAAACGTCATGAAAATAATCATGAATCGAGGCGCAGGATGAAGGAGGAGGAGGGGTGCGGGGCACTCCAATTAATGGCCGCCGACCTGTACACCGTTCACGTCCGCGTTGTCTACCTCTGTCTCCTGCCCCTTTCGTCCCCTTCACCCTTATCTCCGCCGTTATCGGCCCCACTGCCTTTCCTCCTCCACTCGCGCCGTGCAGACGACGAATTTATCGGAGGTAGCCGTGCAGAATACCCCATGCATCGGCCCCAACCGAATGCCCCGGCCGCTTTTTGTCCGAAAGGCAAACACGGAAAATGAAGCGCTCGTCCAACTGCGTTCAACTATACCGGAACGAAAATTCTGCTTTCGTCTTGCCCCTTCGTTCTTGCTGGTGGCTCAGCTTTCACCTTTCCGCAGCTAGTGGGCCGCTAGGAGGCCACCTCTACGCTCTACGAGTAGTGGGAACGGTTTTCGTTTCGATTAAACTCGAGTGGGTGTCGAAACTTCTTACAAGGAGAGTATTTTAGGTGTCCGCCTCCGATTATTTTCATTTCTGGATATGTTGTAGAGGACCGAAAAATAAGAAATACGTGTTTTTTTATTTTTCCCCGTTTTCATATTTGGGGGGTGAAAACTGTGTTCAAAGTTATTATGTATTATTTAAACAAATGGACTTTTTGAAAATCTGGTGAGTCAGTCATATTTCGCATTCAAAGACACAAAATTCGTCCATTGACACTATTCCCCTATCTCTAATGGTTCTCGAGATATTCCACAGAAATGATTTTTCAACCCTAACTTTGAACGCAGTTTTCACCCCAAATATGAAAACGGGGAAAAATAAAAAAACACGTATTTCTTATTTTTCGGTCCTCTATAACATATCCAAAAATCAAAATGATCGGAGGCGGACACCTGAAATACTCTCCTTGTTAGTAGGCCTCTGTAGGAGTTTTTTCGTTCAGGAACAGTCTATGGTGCGAGGGTGACACCACAGATGGCACCCCTTAAGTAGCGTCCGAAGTAGAGTTAGGTTAGGTTGGAAAATCTTTACACGGCCGATTTTGTATGCCGATTTCTGTGTGGTTCCTACGGCCGTCGCGGGAGGCGTCGTGATAAGAAATCCATATAAGGATGCATTTATGTGATTGTAGTAGTAGAGCTTTTAGTCGTATTATACGCAAAATGTCAGCCTTTTCCCCTTGAGCGCCAATCTAGCGGCCGCCAAGAGAACTAGGAGGAAAAACTTACACATTCTGAACAGGAGTCTGAACACCTGTCTATTACACCGTGATCTCGCCTTTGCGATTGTTTCGTTCTTCTTTCTTTTCTCTTGCTTGCTTATATACATTTCTCGGTGCAATAAAGACGCTACATAATAATAATAATCTCGGGAGTTGGCTTTCGGGGAATCGGCTAAGGCAGGTAGCCAGCGAGCAGTGGGTCCGAAGATCGTGGGTTCCCCACTGTCCGAGGTTTTCCCTTTTTCTCCTACACCTCCAATCGATAGTTTTCAGTTTATAGATACGCCGGGCCCATAGACTCCGTCATTAATCCGTTAAGCATTAATCCAAAACACATTTCCTTTCGTCCACTTCACTCATCGACAGTGTCCAACTGGCACAATGCTCGCCCCGCCCCCTTCCCCATTCCTTCCCCCGCTTTCGGTAAAAATTTCTCGTCAGAATTATGCAAGGCGCTGCAGCCATCGCCCTCCACCCTCGAGCTCGCTCTGTAATGAGTCCCCCCCCCCCCCCAGTCGCTGAAGACGCGATACCTCGAGGAGCTTAACCGGGGGCGAAGAGCAAAATCGAGTTTGCCCTGGACACGGAGTCGTTTGTAATCGTCGAGAGATCCTTGATCGCCCGTTCGATCGGGGGCCAAGCCTTAAAAAAAGCACCGCCGCGCTCGGTCAGTAGACGAAGGTGGAGTGGTGGGAGCGGAATAATTGGATCCTGGTGGAAAGGACTCGACGAGTATATAGTGTTATAACGATCGTAAACCAGGGACAGCGGGAGGAGAGACGGACGCGGTTGATTCAAAGCCGACAACTGGAAAATTCGGTTCCCCACGCGACCTTCCAGCCACACCCCTCCCCCTCCCCACCCCGTTCCTCCCGTTTCGATTCGAATTTTCTTCTTTAATCGGCACCAATTAACGCATCAGCCCGCCTCGTTACGCGCCGCTCCAGAGCTGCAGCCAGATAGTTTCACTTTGTTCTACATGCAACGAATATCTCCCCGGTGATCCGAGGGATCCCGACCCAGGGGTTTTTTAAAGCGCGAGCCTCGAAGAAGGAAGCGGGAATAAGCGGATTGCAGCGTGGCGAGAGTTTAAGCCGCGTAGGATCAGCGGCAGTGTCTTGTAAGCCGACCGGACTCCATTTTTGTTTCACCGTTCATAGTGTTCATCGCTCGACTCTCGTCATGCTTCTCCTTCGCGAGCGACGCGAGCGCCTACCAGCCGTAAAATTGTCCAGGAACGAGCCTGTCGACACGCCGCGGGGGGGGGGGAGGGGGAAAGGGGGCAGTCGCTGGGAACCCCCGTTCCACGAAGGTGAAGCCAGCGACGATTCTTGGCCGAGATTCCCATCAGAATAAGAGGACACGCGAAACAGGGGCTTGATTAGCGGTGAGGCCCTACCAACGCTGGTCCCGGCACATTTATTCCTAAGCCCGACAGGCAGTTAGGTGTATCGGGACGGTAAGCTGGCCGGGCCACCTGACTTCGAGGAGGCAAGCAGGACGTAAAGGGGAACTGGTCTGATCCCGAAGTCGAGGTGAATCTGAGCGGAAAGTAATTGGATTATCGTTGCAATCAGTCTCACTGACAACTCCGCGATATCGCCCACGGGGAGGAAAGGGGTGCTCCACGGAAAAAGACAATTTCCATTCTTTGATCGCGTCGCGACTTTGTCGAGGCTCCGGCCTGTTAATTGGCAGAAGTTCGCAAGCGATTCTACGCGGTGGAAGGAAGTAGCGCGGATGGAGAACTGTGGAGTTCGGAATGAGGGTAGATGTTTCTCGGGGGATATTACAAATTGCAGTTCAGCTGGTTGATTTCTGTTTTCCTCGAGGTATACTTGCCTGGTCGGAAGCAATAGAGGCCGGATTGCAGAGGAAAAAGGGCAGGATTAAGGGAGAGAAACTCTCCTGGCTGACGATTCGAAAGGATTTAAAGATCCTCTTAATTCGCCGTAAAACGCGGGGAACGAAGTTACTTCCTTTCTTGATGTCAAACCCTTCAATCCCGAACTGATTGGGGAGCGACCGGACAAGGGAAACGAAATAAATGATGCTTAAAGGCGCTCGACAGTTTTTATTGTGATCTTTGTGTCGATTCTGCGCTTTGTTTGCGACGGAACTGGCACACCGTGGAAATTTCTTTGACAACGTTGGCTACGTAAATCTGATTAGCGAAGTTCAACCACATTTTCATATAAAGTTAACACTTTTTTAGACTTGGCGCCACTAGGCTAACAAGCGTCTGCCGTCCTTTCCGCGAAATATCATCAAAAAGAGTCGAGACAATTTCAAAATTAATTCAATATGGCTACTCAGATTTGAGTTTTGGCTAATTCGCTACGATGGTCGTTCCCCGTAATTTGCCACTCCTCAAAATTAGGCGATTTCTTTGAAATAATTTTTTAACTCTTGTGAAACAATATTTTTTTCCACCAACCATCTTCTAATTCTTTTAAATGGTTCATAGAGATTTCCGAAGTATGCGATAAGTAAAATGATTGCATAAACACAACAACGGTGAAATATGGACCCGAGTGTCTCTCTGTAGGTGAACGAATTTGTTGCAACGTGGGAGTGAAAGAGTTTCGTGGCTGGTTTCATGCAGAAATAGAGTGCCCTTGGGTCGACTAGAATTCGCCTCGTTTGTCGAGTCGACTTTGCCCAACGTTCAAGCAAATCTCGCCCCCCTTGTCAATTTCCGCGCGAACAGCGAGAAAGTTGTTTCGAAGAAGGAGGCGTGAAATGATTGGATTAAAGCAGGATTGAGACGGCAATCTCCACGGTCTGCCCTAATGGCAAAGGACGAACCTGTGATCCTGATTTCGCAAAGTGAGTTTACCAGTGGATGAGGCGAAGTTTCAAAAAGTCTGGAGCATGAAATATCGCCTCCCTCTGAAATGAACGTTCCCGGGGGTCGCAATGTTTTCCAACTCCCCCCCGAAGAATAGAAGAAGATAGATCTGGAACGGAGTAACAGATGTAACATCCACTTAAAATCAATGTTAGAAGATCCCCGTGTCACGATGTGTAACATTAAGACCACTCCGATTTCGATGGACGAGCAGCGGACGAGTGACTTGCACGTCCCTTCGTTATCCGCGTCGTTTTTTCGCAAAACGACCATCGATACCTCGACCAGCTCCGAGTCACATAATAGTCAAGGGTGCTCGAGGCCCGTGCAAAAACGAAAGCCGTCGAGGATCGAGCGGAAAATAATTGGATTCCGCCGGGGCGAGCGCGGCGCCGTAATAATCGGGAAGAGAAAGGAGGCCCGGTCGAAGGGGAAACGATCAGAAGCGCGAATGGCCCCGGCGGTGGGGGATCCGTGCATTCGAAAACGGCCCTTTACCTATTCATTATCTTTCATTGCTGGCCATACGTGCCATTGACTATCGATGTAATCGTCAACAGGTCCGCGACTCGATTCCGTGTTCTTAAATCCTACTAACTAATTCGCGCAATAAAAACAGCTCGTATACAGTTTCGTAGCGCCGAGAGGGTTAAAAATTCACGCTACTAAGCGTCGAGGAGGGAGGACGTAAATAATTGGACTTAGCCGGGACGGAATCGGTGGCCTCCGCTCAGTGTTATAACGATCGTGGAAAAAAAGGAACGGCGAGAAGGAAAAACTGGTAGCCGGTCTTGATTTCAGGCCGACGACGTTGTCGGGGGCGATCGGGATGGGGAGGAAAAAGGGAAGCGGAGGAGAAGAAAGGCCCGAGGCGGTTCGGGACGTTGAATGCAAGTCAGTCGACTGTTCGGTCTCATTCGAGGATCACCAGTGGTTGCTTTTTTTAACCACCTGTCCATTCCCCTCTCGCTCTGTTTCTCTCCAACGTCGGCGCTTTTCTGCCGCGCGCTATTCTAGAATGCGTTCTTTCCCCGCGTGGCTCTCCACACTGTCAAATTAGTTGATTTTCCCGCGGCGGTGGCGCCGCGGAAATTGTTCCATTACCATTCCGTTTCATTCCCCTCGAAATCCAGCCGAGGGGAACGATCCCTCCCCGACGCATTACGCGAAACACCGGCTGCTATCGAGATACTCTCTCCCCTCAAGGTCCCAAGAAATCGCCGTCGTTTCAATTTACGCGGACGCCATTCATATTTATAAAGCGTCGCGATCGATTAGCGCCATCGTCGCGTTCCAGGCACTTGTTGACGCCTGATTAGTCAAGCGGTATCTTCTAATTGATCGCGCTTCGATTTACCGGTGCCATTTTCTCAGGTATTCGCAGCTTATCGTTGCTTGGTGTCGTTTGGGCTATCGTGAGCTAGATAAACTTGAAATGCGTGCTTGAAACTTGTACCAGTGCGTTGGTATTCACACTTTGAGTGGAACAAGGTTTTAAGAAATGCTGAGTGCATTGCTGGAGAGGACTAGGCAGTCGGATTTGGTAAAAATGTAACTTTTCGGGGGAATTAATTACAAGGAAATCAGTGGTGTAATGTTTATTAATACTATTTATCTGAAGAATTTTTTTATTATATATATGTACATGTATATGACGGCGCTGGAGTGGTCCGATGTGTAATCATTTTTTCTCTGATTTTGCAGTGATTGCAAAAAAAGCGGAGTTTCGGATCGACTTGAAGTTTTTACAGTATGTTCAAAATATATTCTTTTCTACACTGAACCTCAAGATTAAAGTGTAGAAACTCTAAGTAAGTAGTTTCTGAGATAAAAAATACAGACTTCGAAAACCGACATTTATTATAAAAATCACCGTCCCCTAGGCGCTGTTTTAATGATTATGGTTTAATTATTTTTTTCGTGGTTTTTCAAACCGTTGTGTCTTTACTTTTAAGCTCAATATCAGGGCAGAATCAAAGACACTTTTTCTAAAATACTATAGTATTTAATCAATCAACCTCGGGTGACGCCATTTGTGAAATAGATATTTATAAAAACATAGATTTTTTACTCTACTACGCGATAGTAATAAATATTGTATAAAAGGAAAAGTCTGTACTTGCTTCTATCTCCTCGTAATTGATTCGCAGAAAATACTTGTCCCTCGAGCGATCTGACTGCCTAATCCCCTTAACTCACCCCAAGCAAACATAGGGGTATATATCGACGCGAAAACACACTAAAACCGTACAGAGGATGCGAAACTTTCGGCACGAACACACGTTGCCACTCGGAGTGTTAAACAGATGATGGTTGCATTCCAGAGTTCGGCATTAACTAAATAAAACAGTACCTACATACTTATAATAACGGATAAAAAAAAGTTACTTTAACCTTAAATTCTTTGACAAATAAAGTTAATTTTTTTATTCGTCGAGCGTTTTAACTTGAGATTCGAATAAAAATTTCAACTTCAACTTTAACTTTTTTCGACGTCGAAAGAACGCGACTCCCGTTAACCCGGATCAACTTTATTCGTCCCAACACCCTTATTCGATATTCGAAATTTTATTTAAATGAAAATTTTGCCCATCTCTCTTGCATCCCTTAAACTAGAATTATGAAAGATTTCGTAATAAGTCATCGCCCGTGCATCGACCGAGCTTCTTCGTTCGCCTGAGAAGCCGAGAAGTTCCATCCTCCCCTTTCCAGGTGACACGCTCGCAATTTTCAACTGAATGGGCCGCGCGTCGTTCGCCGCTCGCCGTTCGCGTGTCACCCATAATTAATCGCATTCATCGGCAGTTTTTTCTGCGGGGCCGCCGCGACCCCGTCGGATTCCGCACAATACACGCGAATGGCGGACGACTCAACGGCTATATTATCGCAACAATGAACCACCGCTCGCCCCTTTTATTACAATAGATAATGAGTTTGATATAGGAGGCCACCTTCCTCTTTCCAAATCCCCGGCTGGATTTTCTGCCGCGGCCGGGGCAAAAAGGAAAAGAAACTTATGCCCGCTGTGAATACCAGCTGCGAAAGCTCGCGAGGTGGAGGGTGGTTTAGGTTCGGGGTGCTTGTATCGCGGTTGATGTAACCGTGCTGGCATTCATAAGGATTACAGGAGTTTTAATGTTCCCGACGACCCGATGAAAAATCCGCACGCGCCCTTTCACACGGGCACCCGCGGGCGCGACGAAGTCGGTTGAAAACGGCGGCGCAGCTTCGTCCCTCGACCTCTATTCGTCGTCCCCGTGAACCATTACCCCCGCGCTGCTGATGGCGTCATGGGTCTCGAGCCCATCGCATGTAACGTGTAATTTCTCGAACCTCTCCCTCGCCACGTCCCCGGCGTAATGCGCGTCTGCCGCGAGTAAAAAAGTAAGCAGAAGGTTGTTCATTAGAGAGGGTCGCGATCGAGGAAAGAAAGGTGGGGGCCGGATGGCGGCGGCGGGGGGGGGGGGGAAGAAAAGGGTAGATTGGTTATTCCATTATGCGTGGCTCATTAGGGAACTGGATATAACTCACGGGCGAACTAAAATTACGGTCCTCGAGACGCTGGCCGGGGAGATGAAAAGTCGAGGAGGCAGTTCCTCAGATTCCGCGACGCCGATGAATATTTCATACGTTTTGGGAGTCAGCGCGACGACCATTCGTTCACCTGTCCTGCGTCCCTTCAGTTGCGTGGCGCGACCACTGGAATTAAGGTGTCCCTTTGCCGCGTTATTTACACGTCGGTTAGTATTAATGGCCGACGAGGCGATTGGCGGCGCAGGGGCTTCGTCCTACGGCGGATAAATTATTGATACGCCCCGAAGGTCGGAGATGCTCGTTAATCGCAGCCGCTGCCACTGTTTGGAGCCGTTCGCGATGGTAGGGGCGAGGGTTTTTGATTCATAACTTTAGCTTCGGGGGGGCAGCGTCGTCCATTTCATTCTTTCGAGGAGGAGGCACATTCGACTACCCTTTCGCTCCAACCTTCCCTTAGATTCCAGCTTAACGGGTTATGCCTACTTGTACGGGCTGAAAACACAAGTGTTTTTGGGATTTTCTTTTTTAAGAACTTGATGCCTTTTTTAAATAAACGGGTTTATATTCGAAAGTATATGTTTTAGAGTTATTGTAGCTTTTTTTGCAATGCAATATTTTCCATCACAAAAATTACTACAAGTGATTTAACACGTAGAAACTGAAGAGGAAAGGATAGAGAGAAGTTAGGGAATTAAAACAGCCTTAAAAAAGCCTTCATGTTTTTCCCCCCAAAAATTTCCGAATATACCTACATATTTTTCCAGACCTCACAGATAGGCGTAACTCCATAACAATTCCAAAGCGTGCCTACTTGCAAGAAACGTCACCGAACTGTTACTCGCCGATTTCGATGAGGTTTACGTAGATTATAGTTCTCGAAAAAATATTTGCCCCGTATTTTTTTGATAATTGATGTCCCTTGTTAATAATTAACCTCCCGCTCTTCTAGCATTTCCCATCAAACTCGAGGCGCCCAGATGCTACCATCCAGGTGACAAATATTTCACCCCATCGATCGGGGGTTAATCAAGCTTGATCCTCATTAAGAACTTCACACTCAGGCGTCACAGTTCCCCCATTGTCAAATGGGGTACGAGGGCTCGTTTAGCCTGTAAACTACCGGGCGCCGCGTGAATCATAAGTTCGCTCTAGCCGCGTCGATTCCTCGATACCAACCGCGTGCCGTTAGATCGCGGGCGGCGGGGTCGCGTCGCGTATCAAACACGGATCGATCGTGGGGCGCAACGTTTGATAGGAGGGTCCGCGGCGGTGGAAAAAAAGAGGAGCGCGACCAATTGAAGCAAACGGATCACCGCTGGAACCGTAACGCTCGTTGCTGGACGGCCGAGGTAAACAGAGGTCGAAGTGCAAAGTAACCGACGCGGGGGTGGGCGGGATGCCTCTGTTTGATCAAGTTACCGGTGAAGTCGCGATAACGAGCACCGCGGCGGTGTTATCGTCGCGTTTATACATGCATCAGCGTGTACCTTGAATGCACACCAAATTGTTCGTTATATTAATCCGCGGAAGTCCGACGCTGGGGCAGCTCCGCCGTCCCCGCCAGCCCCTCCGCCCGATTGTTTAACCCGTGTTGCTGGGCCCGTTCCCGTTGTTTGCCAGCTTGTGTTCCGGCTACTGTGTTCTTGCCAGCGATCCTCCGCGCCGACACCCCACCGCCCCTCGGGCATTACAGTTACACGGCACGGGTAATACGTTTAATCCCGATATGCTGGCTCATTATAATCCCGAGACTGACCAATAACGATACTCCGTTAAATGACCAACGATTTCATGGACCGCGGGCGCGCCTCTCCGCGGCGCATTATCGCGTCACACGCACACAGTTACACGGCCACTGTCCCGCTGTGGGATTAGACCTGGCGGGTATTGGCCCTCCGCTGCCGTGGTTGTCCGTCATGTCCACGGGATTATGCAGCAATCGTGATTTCGTGTTCGAATGCTTTCGTAGGGGGCAAGACGAGTATTAGGGGCGCGCTTTGTCGCGGGGCATGCTGCCTAGTGTTGGTGGTTGGAAGGAACGTAGCCAGGACGTGAACGTCGCGGGGGAATGTAGTAGTTGAAGTAGATCTCGCTTAACATGTCGCTCCATGTCTTGCTTTGTTTTCAAGCTAAACATTTGGAGACCCTTAGGTATGTAATACTCTGAATGCATTCCAAAAAATATTGTAGTAGGTATATAGAGGTATTTTGCCGTTCTTGACGGCCAAAAGTCGGTTATACAAATTTCGACGCAGATAAAAATAAATGGGCGCTATATTAAGCTGATCCATGCGCCAATGACATACAACACTTCCCCCGCCCCTCCGCACAATCATAGTGCCTGTACGAGCAGTCGAAACTTGCTCGTGAATGTGAGTGCACATTTCGATTTCGGCGAACTTACATTTCAACGTCATTATTCTTTTTTTTCTGGTGTACCTACCGTTCGAAATGCAAGCCACGGATTCTGTTGAAGCAGATAAGTGTGTCTACTTTTCATGGCTTGTTGTTGCGACAGCTCTCATATTAATAAAAAAATAGTATTTCGAAAAAATGCAATTTTCTAGTAATTTTTCCTACTTTTTTTTCAAGTTTAAGCCCAATAGTTGTACTTCCCGAAGATTCGCTGCACTTAATTTGAATTTAATAGAAAGCTAAAGTCTTATTCTTTAGGATACTCGAAATTGTTTGTCGGATTCTGTAATTTTTCAAAATTATGCTTTTTGAATATGAGTATATTTACATAAGAACAAAAATGTACCTAGATGGTTCTTTCCCTTTTGTTTTGAAAATCGTTACTTAAAATCATGCAGCAACAAGATTTGAGTAAAATAAGAGAAAAATGCGAATTTATGGAAAAATTCTCTGACGAGCTTAAGACGGAAATAAAGCATAACTTTTGCATTTCAAATCCGAAATGAAACGAAGATTGGATTGGCCTAAGAGCATCTTTTTAATCGACTGAAGTGAAACAAATAATTTTTTCAACCCGGATCGGCAAAATACCTCTATGCGCGTCACGGAGACACACCGCACAGTGGGGCAAAGTGACGAAGGTTGTTTCAAAATCAAAGAACTTTTGATAGAAATGAGATAGAGCGATGATTTTTTTTTTAAATTAAAGCTGAAAGATTGTAGAATAAGAGAAGATTTGAGAGATTACGGTACGAACGTTTTTTAACATTGAAAATCTGTGTTAAACTTGAAATTGATCTTTTCCAAAATCCTGAGGTAGTAGACAAATTTTGCGAACGGATTTGAAATCAGCGTGACAAAATCTACAGGAAATGATGTACAACATGACAAGAAAAATATTTAACCGTTCATGGTATTGGATAAATCACAATTTTGTTGTAATATTTTTAGTTTAACACAGATTTTCAAAGTTAAAAAACGTTCGTACCATAATTTCGCTAATTTTCCCTTATTCTGCAATCTTTCAGTTTTAATTAAAAAAAAAATCATCGCTCTATCTGATTTCTATCAAAAGTTCTTTGATTTTGAAACAAACTTCGTCACTTTGCCCCACTGTGCGCCGATGCAAGTTAAGGTGCTAAGAACCTTCTGCATTCGTCTAGAAGTCTAGACACTATATTCTAGACTGGATCACACAGAAGCGTGAGCAGAGGCAGGAGAATGATTAATTGATTCAATACCGCGAGGCTTGATTCCATCATTACAAAAGTCACTGTCACACGGTGGGCCGATTAAGCATCAAGCCCCTATCAATCTTTATCTCAAGCTAACTAACCGCGAAGCAATTTCAGATTCTTCTTAGCATCGCCTCGAGGGGTCCACTTTCGTCAGAGGTTCGTATGCATATGAACTATCCCTATCTCCATCTCGAACGACGCTGATTGAACATGAGCCCGTTTCCTCGATAAAGGGCGCGCGTGTCGTACAAGACGGTTCGCTTAATGCACCCATAAATAAAGCGACGACTGATCCGCACGCGATAAGTCCAACGTTTTACTCCCGGCGACCGCCCCGAGCTTTTAATTTCATCCCCCTCCGGCGGGCTTGCCGCGTGCCCGCGGATAGTTATTTATTCCGAAACCGGCCCGTGCCCGTCGCCGCGGAAAATTATGTCGGGAGGGGGCACGCGATGCCAGCGGAAAAACTACGGACATATTTTAATGTACAGGCTACGTGTCGTGAAATGCGGGCGTAACTTGAGGAGTAAATTCACCATGACGGAAATAATAATGAAAGTTCGTATAAATGGCTCTCCTGCCCCCCACTCTCCTCCCCCCCCCTGTCTGACCTTGTTCAAGAGTTACCGTCGGTTTTGGGTTTCGATGATTTTCGTTGCGAACTGTGCCGGTTACAGAGTTTCGCCCAAAGTTCCTCGCTTAGAACACGCCGGGAAGTTCCGAGCGGATCGATGTGTCAACGATGAGCCGTTTAAGGAGCTGCATTCAAAGCCAAGGAGTGGATTCACTTTCTTTGAAGCGGAGCTTGGTCGGAAAGGGAATTGTTAAACGAACGGCGCTTAAGATTCGATCGATGAAACGTTAATGTTATTCTCTCGCGCGCTGAATCCGCCTTTCAGGTTGCAATCGCGGTCCATCGACCGGCCCGCGCTGAGGTGACTTGTATTTCTCTTTGCAAAAAGTCCACGTCCTCCGCGTCACTGGAATATTGTGAAAATAACGTAAAACCCGCGCGATGAATGTTTTATCAACGTTGATATTTTCCCCCCTTTTTTGGTTTATTCGCGGCAGGATGAATTTTGCACACGCTCGCTGGAAAATATGGGGAAAACACTAGAAAATAACAGCTTTCGTTGGGGTATAGTGCATGTGTTAAAAGTTGGAGTGTGGATCAATGGAATCGTAAAATGGAATCAGAGAAGCGTGTTGTGAGTATTAGAAATACTGCGATGATATTTACGCGCGTACGAATTCGCGGAGTGGAATTAATCGAAATCGAACGGAACGGTTCTACGCTCGCAATTGCTGTTACATCCTCTAAATGGCGGATGTATCCGTATCGAACTAATTGTAAGTAGATCAAGATAAAAGCATGTCGATAAAAGTCCCGATTCCACCAGGGGATCGCGACTGTAGTCTTCTCCAGCGTCACCAGAGATCTAATGTTCCTCACTGTTTCTCGCAAGTCCCAAATTCCAGTCTCATTCGTATAGATATACAAGTGTAGTCCTCGCGGTTACATACGTCTAGCGCTTCATCTTTATTCATCTTCATCCGTCGATTTCCGCGGACGACGCCTTTCTCTACACGCAACACAAAAAGAGAATTCTGATAAATCAAATGGAGATTTTCGACAATCAGAATATCATTTCAACGCCAGCTTGTAATTAAAACGAGTAAAAACTTTTGCGTGCTTCATTTGGTGCAATTGGGGAGATTATTCGATGCGAATAATAATTTGTGATGCGTATTTAAAAAAGACCTTCATCCTGGTAATAATTACAAATATTAATTAACAACATAGACAGCCCCTCGCAAGAAGGAATTCATTAAAAATGCAATATCATCCACATAGATGAGACGGAGATTATATTCCCCAACCCTGTGTTTTTATCATCTTTATTAGGGAATTTGCGTTCCATTTTGGACGAAAGAGGAACGTGGAACGTTGTATATCTCTGGTAAATGGACGTGTGATTTTTTTAACCAGTGATACCTGAATCCGACGAGATGTTTCGCCTCATCCTTGCGCTTTCCTTTTTGTAGTCGCATAATTCCAATGCCTGCAGCATCAACGTTCCATTAAAAATTCATTACATGCAACTCTACAAAGCGAATACGGTCCGCGACCATCAAATACTTGGGATTTACGACTGGAGCGGTAAAAGCCACGAATGTTATTTCTTTTTCGAAATCCAACCGCTCGAATGCTCGGCATTTGGCGATGTAATCCGATTTACGGCAGTTTCTGATTATCAACGCGATGCAGCGTACGTTACAAGTGCAGAAAACAAATGCCAATGATACGATGAAATGCATTTGCCTCTCAATATTTTCCGATTCTGCTCTCCGATTTACAAATGAAAGTAATAATAATTCGTTCCGCGAAAGGTATCGAGCGTTGCTTTTAAATCGTCCAATAATGAAAAACGCTGGGAAATCATAGCACAGGATCAGGTTGGAAATGAACACCGCCGTGTCCTTTCAAACAGAGATGCCATATGGTAATTTATTTATTTATTTAACGGGATTAAGCCCTATGTATATAGTAGGAAAAAAAACACCATAATGTACAGACGCAATAATTCATATACACACGGAACGAAAATGAAAGTGCGTGCCAAATACAAATTCCCTTAAACGATTATAACGGCGTGCGAAAAGAGGTTAACACAGATTGTTTGAATGCCTCTACAGAGGTAATTATGGGAGTGATGCCACACTCTCAGCTTTTTGGCAAATACGATGTTCAAAGTTGAAAATTTGCAGTTTCTTTCAAAATCGAATTTCTCAAAAATTGAGGGTGACGGCGAAAAACGGCTGTTGAATGTTACAAGTCCGGATGGCTGTCTAAATATGTAATTACCCTATTTGTTTGAACCAGAGTTGAGCATTCATGAAATAATCCGCAAAACTATGTACCTAAGCCAATTACCTAGATAATGAATCCCCCACAATTTACAAAATTCCAAATTCTACTGCACAAGTATTATCCTCGATCGCTTCGCACAATAGATCCTCTTTCCAGCTGACACATCCTCATCCCATTTACGTTAGTCCAATAGACCCCGGCTGGTTACAAAAATAATGAAAGCCGGTCCGTCGCTTTTCCTCGTAACTCGTTATCCCAGCAGAATTTTCCCCAACAGTGATTCGAGCATGGTAGACGCGGTCGAGAATTTCGCAACGCGGTAAAGCACGGATAACGCGGCGTGTCCCTTTTACATTTAACAAAATATATGCCCCAGTTTACGGATCCACGACCCGCATAGTTTTCGTCCGGCGACCCCATTTCCCGTCCCCCTTTCCATTCTTTTCCCTTGCAGCCTCTGCCGTCGGTTTTCGGGCGCATTTTTTTGCTGGTCTTTGGCGGTGGGAGAGCAACGCAGCTCGTTCGCTCTCCCCCCCCCCCCCGTCCCGTGCCCGCGGACCCCCTCCGGTGCCCAGAGCAGACCGGATGTACGTAACGCGGCACACGCGTAGCTAATTTTACAGCCGGTGTCAGGTAATTAGAGATACGTCCGTTCGAACGTGATTTAAATTGGGAACTGTCAAACCACGGGGAATAAACGAGAGGCTCGATTAAAAGAATCGCCCCCGGCCGTGTTTCCCGCGACGCGACGCGTCTGCGGATATCGCGCGCTACCCGCGCGATTTGAATCGCGCGCGCGGGCACGTACGCGACGGACGCCTCGCAGCCGAGTGCTCGAAGAGCGATACTTATCGCCCCGCCCTTGGAATATTTTTCCCAGAGAGTTTGCCACGGGATGCCGGGAGCCCTCGAGGCGCCCGCTTGACAAATCCCACTACTTTCTCTCGCGGGCGATGTTTTACCGGTTACGAAATACTCGAGTACCCGGGATTTATGGGTGGACGGGCGGGTTCGGGAAAGACTCGGGTAACAACCGGGGTTGCTTTACAACTCCGTTAGCCTCCCTACGCGGAGCGCCTGTCCGCACCTTTGAAAATCTGCTAAATAGGAGCGGGTTGCATCGAGCGTAAGAACGTGACTCGGCGAATTCGTGGGGCAGATATTTTTGGTCGGTTTCCGGTTACGTTACGGTACAGCCAACGGTAACAGGATTATGTAAAATCGGAGGAAAACAGATTGCTCCCTTCCCTCTCGGTCGTCCCGGTACGTCCGCGCAATTTCGCTCCTCCTCCTCCGCTCGCAACATTCCCGCGTATCATCCCCTCGTTAAATTAATCTTAATCAGTTCCCTCTAAACAATTCCACCGGCACCGAAGACAGGATCTCGCGGGGTGGACACGCGGCGGGGATGGGGGCTGCACTCGAAATTGCATCGGTCGAGGAGCCGCGGAGTTAGAGGAGGCAGGACGTGGTGGAGGGGTAAAAAAAAAAAAAAAGAAATGGAAGAGCGAGGAACTCCATCGGAATCGATACTGGCACGATCAACCGCTCAAACGGCTCGAATTCTTGCCGCGGATTTCGAGCGGGCCAGCCAGCGTTCCCAGTCAGGGGGGGGGGGGATAGGGGGTGATAGTCATAGAGAACGGGGGGAACGAGATGCGCCGTTTCTTTCAGCGTGCGCGGAATCCGATAAGACGTCTCTAAGAATCCGGGCTACGTAGAGCGGTGTGTACGCGCGCCAGCCAAGAAAACGCCCTCTCCCGCGCCCTCCGGCCACCTATCCACCCCCTCTAGCGAAAAGAGAAAAGAGATTCGGGACGGTTTTGGTGGGAATCTGCTGTGGAAAAGACATTCAACTCCTGTCTCTCTTTCTCTCTCTCTCTCTCTCTCCCTCTGTCTCTCTTTCTTTCTCTCTCTCTCTCTCCCCCTCTGTCTCTCTTTCTTTCTCTTTGTACGTGTTGTAGGTAGACTGACATAGGGGGGCGAGGGTACGAAGGGGGAGGGGGGCTCGATGGTAGAGGAACGAAGCAGCGGAAAGACCTCGACAAGAGGAAGAGGAAGACGAAGAGGAAAGAAGCTCAGTCAGCCAGCCAACAGGGGTGGATTCACGTACACGGGCCGGTTACACGCGTGTGTGCGTATATTAAACGTACCGCTATCTCGCCATCTACACGTACCTCGACCGGCTTTCGAGGATCCTTTAAAGTCAACATTCTTCTCTTTATAAGCCCCTCTCATCCCCTGTTGCCCGATGAAAACGCTTCCTTTCGACGGTAACCGATTTCGAGATCCCATCCCGATGCCCGTTTCGCCGTGCTCTCCCCCACCGGTATTTTCATAAAGGCTCGGGAGGGGAGGGTCCGGCCTGACACTGGGGAACTGTTGCCTTTCGTAATTGTCCGTTTTGCCCCGTCCACGCTGGCCCGCGACCGTTCTTCCCCTTCCTCCTTCCCCCCCCCCCCCCCCACCATGACGATTTAATTTACCTATGCGACTTACGTAATGTGCGATGATACTTTCATTATTATTAAATAACAGATCGGCGTAAATCTACCGGCTTGTACCGCGTGTACCAAAGGGTTTGCCACCCGTTACTAATAATAGCAAACCTTTTGCGCGGGTAGCGCGATAATTAGTGGGGCGTCCCGAGGGATATGCTCCCCGGGTAGCTTTCAAATGATTTACGCTACCGTTGCTTAGATAACTCCTTAATTAGAGATTCCAGCGGGGCCCACCGCTTTTTGGGTAAACGCGCAAAGTGTTTTGTAGAGCGTGGGAGCGGGTCCGGGGATGAATTTATCACGCGGAGAGGTGTATCCGATGTTTACACTGCACTTGAGCATGGCTCGAGTATCTCGGTACACTTCCCCGAATCGGTGCGCCAGCTTCCCACGGCACTTTCGGCCGAACCCGCCACAATCGCGGATTTCGGGGTGAGTTTTTCGTGACCCTTACCGCCGGATGTCCAGGAGGAAAGTATTCCAGGGTTTTCTGATCGTATCGGAGGTGTCCCGGTGCACTGTGTGCATTCGAAACTGCTGCTCCCTCATCACCGCACGGCACACAGGCCACGGGCGAAGTCACAAGATCGGTAAACACCGTACTTCCCACGCAAAACCGTGGCTTGTCCAGCGAGCCACATTCGATCGCCCCCCCCCCCCCCCCCCCTGTCTCGCTGTTGGCTGAAGCTCGGTGGCCGAGTGCTCGCGTGTACGGAACAGCAAAGCTAATCGCTACCGAATCGTGATTGGCGAATGTGGGACGCCACCATATCCCCGCATCGGCGTTGAATTTCTTCGATATTTCCGTCGATTGCCCGCGCACCGAGGCGAGGAAGAAAGGGAGCCGAGTGGCGTTTAACCTCGAATCACCGGGGGAACGCGAGCTATTTTAACGAAGTATTTATCTTCGCGATCGCGTGTGCCTCGCTCGCGTCGATCGAGCGATTGCGCGCCAGCCGCGACGCGTTCCTCTCGTGGATAAAGCTCGTGCCCCCGCGTTCTATGCGCTCCCACTCACTTGAATTACGGTCGAAAGAGGTTTCGCGTGTCCCGCACCTAGGGGGAGGAGATTAAGTAGCCTTAATTGGAAATAACTCCGACGTGCTGTTGTCGACAGCTCGATTTTCACGTTAAACAGGTCCGCGGCGTTTCGAGGCCCGCGAAGTGCGAGGGGATTCCCGGTTTCGTTGGACGAGCGAGCTTCTTTGCATCTGGGGTGCAACGGGAACGATCAATCAATCTACGATACTGGTAGTGCTGTGTAGGTACTGCTTTTATTACATAGGGTATGTCATTCTAAGAGTTTCCGCGTTGTGGATATAACATTTACCGGTTGTAAATTCGATAATCGTTTCCACCTTAACTATCGCTGCTCGAATTATAGTCGTGCCATAGCCACCCGCTTATAGTTTCTAAAACCTTCTGGTTTTTTTTTTATTCCAGAAGCGGAAATTTTTTAGAGTCCAAACATACTTACTGATCCACTACAGCTTGTAAATTTGCTTTAAGGGGGTACTCCATTGTGAACGGTCGAAAAATGAAGCTATTTTTAAAGATTTTTTTCTCAGTAAATACAATATATAATGAAATAAATCTTTTTGATATTTATTAAGCTACTCTTATATTATACTGTTATTTGTTTTTTTACAGCCTCAATGTGGCACTTAAACAAAAACGGTATGTTCGTGGTGCAGGTGATTTCCCGGCTTAGGCTTATCCGAAACAAAAAATTTGAAGAGATTCTTAATCTGTATAAGTGTCTCTATCGTCCGTACCTCAATTAACAATTTTTGCCGAAAAATAACCGAGATTTTTCTCGGGGAACAATCGAGAAACCACTTTGGGGAACTTTTTCCTTCAAACAGGCGCCATTTTGTTATTTCTCAACAAAAATTGTTAATTGAGCTACGGACGATAGCGACACACATCCAGATTAAGAAACTTTTCAAATATTTGGTTTCAGATAAGCCTAAGCTGGGAAATCACCTGCACCACGTTTTTCTTTAGGTGCCATATTGACGCTTTGTAAAGAACAAGTAAAACAAATAAAAATATTTATTTAATTTTTTGGTATAATATAAGAGTAGCTTTATAAAAACCAAAAATATTTATTTCGTTATATGTTGTTATTTACTGAGAAAAAAATCTTTAAAAAATAGCTTGATTTTTCGACCGTTCACAGTGGAGTACCCCCTTAAATAAATTTCAAAACAGATATTCGTATAACTTAAATACCCAATAAAAAGTACTGAAACTTTCAAAAAGATTCATTAAGTAGTTTGCTTTCAATAAATTTCCAAAACTACCATGACTTTTGGGGCCATTACCCTGCTGCCCCCTCATTCGCGTACTGACAATGAGAAGAAAACCCCGAAACGACCTTTGTTTCTCGTTGCTGGAGCTTTTAAGATGATTTCGATGTTTCGAGGGCAATTTACCATTCTATAAGTCTTGCAGGCTTGTCTCTGGAAAAAATAAAAGTTCCAACGAGGGGGTGTTTTTGGCGGTGCCACAGACGATTTAATACAATTCCCTTCAGCATAACCAACCATCTCCACCCTTTGCTTCGACGTACAGAATACAAACTCGTGGCTTTTCTTTCCCTCATTTCTTATTAAGGCGTAAGATAGGTCGGCTACGGGAAACACCACAGAGAGAGAGAGAGAGAGCAAAGTGTTCGCGAATAAGTGAACGCGTTCCCACTCGCGGAATGAAATCTAAAAGCTTGTCTCCTCGTAAACATTCACGTGGATGGTTCCGTGCCACTGAGGCGAGGAAAATAAAAGAATGATATTCCAAGGCTGGTAGGTGGAGGAGCACAGAAGGTTTCACTTTTATCTGCACGAGTATAGCGGCTTTCTTGCCGTCGTTGACGCCGTTCTCTCCTCGGCCAGGATGGATATAACCCCGCTGGCTGCCTCGATCGTTGCGATTCACGTCGTGGATCCCTCGTTTTCCACGGGACCTGCACACGCTGCGCGCCCCTGCTTTCGTTCTCCCTCTTCTTCTTTTTTTTTTTTTTTATCGCGAAACGTGTGAACGAGGGAACGATGATATTTAACGTGGCCCAAGAAACCGCTCACGTCCGCGACCCGTTAGAATTGGAAAATATCGTTCAACTTTCGCTTCGATACATCCTCATCAGCGTGCCGATGATAGAGATGGATCTTCAATCGGGGATGCACTTTCGTTGCTGAAACATTCCACGTCTCCGCGAAACGTCGACGTGCCCCCGCAGCGAAATCCATTGGTACGTACTCGTTAAACGGATACGCGTGCGTCGATTCGGTAAAAATGGGTCACCGGGGACGATCGCGTCTTGCTTTCAGCTATTTATAAATCCCGCATAGGTACGCTCGGCGCGGCTGTGCTTGCGCGGGCAATTACCCGATGTCTGGGGCTGGCGATTTTTCCCGCGGAGCGTCTATCCCATCCGACTTCCTCGCCAATAGCGGGCCATTGCTAGCGATAGAACTCTATCCTCTTACCCCGACGGTCGATGGCCGAGCTCATCGAAGTCACTCGGCTCCTTGATCGGGCCGAAGTGATCCCCGTCTTACCAATAATACAACTATTCCCCTTATCTTGCCAGACGAGGGTCGAAGCCATTCAAGGCGCTCGATAAAGGGACCAGGCTAACTCGACACCGTCGAAAGAATTGTTCCGGAAGATTAACATAAAGCGAGACAGGCCTGGGCGGGCGGGGCAAAAAGGATTTTCAATTCGAGTAATGAAAGCACTCGATACTAGATAAATAGAAGTCAAAGCGCGCAGTCAGCCGAGCCGGATGAAAACGGCGAGGTGGATGTACGTTCCTCCTGTAACCGGATGTCAAAGGCGTCTCCTTGGATCCATTGATACATTTCAAGATGAGCTGGAACGGTCCTGGAGACCTTATAGAGATAGGGTACAGACATTTTTAGGGATAGCAACGTCGTAGAACTCGACCTCGATGCCAGACTTGCATTCACGCGGACTCTACTTCGCGATTGGACTATTCAGCCCTTATAGTATTCCGCAAGCATCTCAATCATCATCAGAAACCATATGCGCCGGGTAACCTTTGGCCAGTAGTGGGCCAAAAGTGGAAACGCAATACTTAGTATTAAATACTTAAATACAGGCGAGGGCTGCCTATATCGTACCACTTGAGACATTTTGCGTTATATTTTATATTTGGTATTAATTTGAAAGCAAATGGCTATTGGATGTTGTAGCGGGTAGCCTGATTCTTTAGGTACCTAATATTATACGCTTCACCTTTTGTTCAGAACAAATTAATTTCTTATTAATCTTTTTGTCACATACTGTAAAAGGTATGATTTAGGCAACCGGTTTTCTAAATCGTACCCCTCGGTTTCCAAAATCGTACCTCCACTGAAAATAGTATCTATTGCTGATATAAATTTACAATTGAAACAATTGGGGGTCGCAGGTCAGTGGCTGGAGGGCCAAAGGTGGCCCGCAAATTACACCACTTACTGCTTCATAATATACGTTCTTCCACCCCCGAGGTCCCTCCACCTTTTTCAAATCAATTACGAGTTCGAGGCTCGCTTCTTACCCAAGGGCTATCTGACGCGTTTTACACCAGGGGATCCGTTAACAACATCCGAAGTGGCATTAGTAACGGATTTTCCGTTTCATCGCGCCACGCGAGACCGTCCCGTCTAGCCCCTTATCAACGATCGCCATTCCCAGCGTGGAAACGGTCTTATCGCCCGTAACCGTCGCACTTTCCCTGGCGCGAAGGGGTCACCTTGCCCGGGCGCCCCCTGCGACACGCCTTCCCCCCGGCCGGTGCACATCCTCCGGAGTACACGGACGTAACACGAGCGTAAAGTTGGCTGACACTCGCATTATAGATAGGACTTTGCATTCGGATGGCAACCGTACAGAGAACTATGTCGCGAGTTTCCTCTCGTTGAATGCGCCTCGGGGCTTCCAAGGTATCAGCTGGAACTAGTTCCATTATGGGGCGCGTCGCTCACCGACCGAACTTTTAGGAATTAAACGGACGGCGCCCCCCGCAATTGTGATTGATCCCGTACGCGGCTCCGATGACTCCGGCAAACATCAATTATCGGTGTGCACGGGGTGGGGGGAGGGGGGCGCGTGCCGGTGTGCGCCCGTGTGTTGTCGCCCCGCGACCGGAAGTTTCCCGACGGCCGGGGAGGGGATCAAATTTGCTCGCCGTTCGGAAACTATTTTCAGATACAATATGAATCGACGAGATTTATATTTCGCTCGCGGTCGGACCCGCGAGTAACGGGGGGGGGGGGGGGGCAGTTTTATTCGCCGCAAATCTCGGCCGCGCGGGCGGCAAGCATTACGCGATAAACAACGAAACTGTGGAGCAACTGGTAATATCGCGTGATTACGCGCCGCGCACTTCGGGGACCGACGTGTTGACAGTATACGCGGGGAGAAATTGAAGACTTTGTAGTACGAGGGGTGCAGCTCCATCTTTACCAACTTCGAGTTAATTGGAAGAAACTTTTTGTACAATTATTGCATTGACTTAAGATTAAAAAGAGAATGCTAATTGAAAAATATATGTTTTTAGGAGTTTATAAGTTTTTATTTCTATTTTTGGCCAATTTTTCAAATCTGGAGTATTCGCATTGCGCAAAACAGCAATGGGTGCAGATTCAAAATTTGCAATAAATCGCTCATTTGTTATCGGATTTGCGTCAGACGTCCACCAAACGATGTAGATTTTTTTACATATATTACAGGTCATAACTCAAAAACTGTCAAAAATGGGGCTGCAATGGGGCTGTCCTCAATCACGGATTGGGGAGCAAAAAAATTTGACGCCGGTGGACGGATTATTGAATCAGCTTAAGCCTCGTTCAGATTAGTCCAGTTACTTTATGAGTCTCTTTGTGATCATGTTTTCTACATGACATAAAATAGTTTAAGGGGAGGTTCCGGTCTAAAAATCAATATTTTTTTATTTCATTTTTCGAATGTTCCACCTTTTAAGAATAGGTGTTTTAAAGGAATTTGTGAAATTCGTAAAATTCCCAAAATTATAGGCATTTCAGTAACACCCGGCCACTCGGCACTCACGTCAAACTTTAAACTCGTTTTTCTCGATAACAGTGTTCTTAACTCTTTTTATTTTGAAGAATATTCCTCTGGCTTGTGGAGAACCCAGTAAAACTAAAAAAAATTGCAATTCTTGAAGGCGTTCAAAGGACGAAAAATATAAAGAAAAAATGATTTCAAACTTCAAGAGTCGTTACTTTTCTCAAAAATATCATTAAATCCCTCAGCGCGGTCATATTCTTTATTGCAAGGGTTGAATCGGCTTCCACCTGCTTTCATCTGCACGTGTTAGATTTTACACAGTTACCAATTATTACTCTATCTTCGTTCCCTCAGCATTGTTTCGCGACGCAATCGGTTCGAGTTTCGCGCCTCGGTGCATTACGTCGAACTTCCTTCAGGGATAAATACAGTAGCGATCGCGGAATAATAAAGTGGCGAAAGGGGGTGCGATGGAGAAGTTGCAGGGCGGGGGAAAGGGGCTCAATGAGAGGGAGAGAAAAAAGAAGCATTCTATTCTTCCAGTTTACGAGTTCACGGGAAATATCTTGGATGGTACTTCCATCTTGCTTCCTCCTCTTTACGTCCGTGTCTCCTCGTTCCGTTTTATCGGCCAGATGTATCTGTTGCATGGAGTTGCCCGTAAAAGATACCGACAATGGCCAGGGCACTTCGATGGAATACAAAATGTAATTACGTAATCACGGCGACGGGGCTGGCGCTTCGAATTCATTACGCCACCACCTGTTATCGTGTTTAACTGAAAAACGTAGTGGTTATTAATAACGGGCAGCGATTTTTGGGGGACGCAGACGATGCTCAAAGCTCAAAGCGCTAAGCGGAAGACTCCCATTCATATGCTCCACATTTTTTCTGTAATCTCCTTTGGCCGCGGACAACCCGGTTTGATTTATTTTCGGGAATATGAAAATATTAAAGAAAACGTTACTTTATAAAACTCAGGGGGGGAAGTTAGGAAATCCGAGAATTCAGAAAATTATGCAACTTTGTGTGCAAGTAGAGCAGTTCATCACAGACGTATTTCTTGTTGGTGCCATAGTGCGATTTTAGGGAATGAAATCACGAGAACGGTGAGAAATATTGAAAAGAAGTTTAAACAAAAGTTGCATCTCCTTTTTACACCTACAAAGTTACGTAGAAATAATTATCGAAAAATCCATTCTGTTCAATCTACCCCCACCTTCGAAAAGGAACACTCGCCACTTCTTGCTCCTTCTGAGTTCAACAAAGCGTCACATATTTATGCAGTAGAAGAAAGTATGTAATAGGAAACACACTGCTCCAGCTCGTCGGCCCAAATAAAAAATACTCAAGAAGAAGTCTTAGCTATTTAAAAAATACGCAGTCAAAGTCGAATCATCACTGTCCCATCTTCATTAAGAAGTACCAAACACGAAGAATTAGCCAGTCGCCTATTAGCCTGTTGAAAAATGACGGGCGAGTAGAATTGTCTATCGACACGAGTCAGCAATGTGCGTGGAAGCATCGAGCGCGGGGCTCCCTTTCAAAATCCACACCGCTCCGCATTCTTGTTGCCGTGGTCGACCAGGCATAGCTGTCACGAATAACAGCTCGTTCGGTATACTTTATAACCCCCGCGCGTGTCGGCGCTGGTACGTCGTTATGCGCCTCCCTTTTCGAACCCGTAATCATCACCTACCATCTATTCCCGCGGCGCCGGGGCGCTGCTGTTGCAGCGGGGACCTGCAGGTCGAACCCTTTGCTGGTGGAAGGGACACCCATCGGTTACCACGGAACATCCCGACAATAAATACACCCGCTTCCACCGCCTCTGCCCTCGCTATGAAGTTGTTCTTCCCCAGCAGCGACCTCCCATTCACCCCATCCGTCTTCTTCTTCTTATTCCCCCTCGTTAACGCTCTAGGGTGCTGCGGAATGGCTCCGCTGAAGTACTTTACACGGTCAAAAATCAGCTTCACACAGAGATTTCGCGAAACATGCCGTCTTAGTAAACGTTCCTCTTCCTCTTAATAATCCTCCATGCAGTGGGTCTTGGTAGCGTGGAGTTTGACTTCATGGGGTTAAATATCGGGGGTGGGTTGCGTTCCCTCGAGTATACTCAGAGAATTATTTACAATTCATTTGACAAGATACTCCCACGCATGTAAGGCCATCTCTGTGCACGGGTGTTCGTTTCGAAGGAACTCGTTAGAATTTCGTCAGATTCGTTCGGAAGGATATCGGTGACGCAAGGGCAGCCAGCAACCCCAGCAGCCACTACTAATGAGCGCGAGGTAAGAAACTTCAACGCCTAGATCCGTCGAACGAGCAATTTACGATAATATCGGTGGGGCTCCGGTTGCCGCTGCTGCCTAATGGAATTTCGTGAAGGCGGGTTATCGTCAAAGATCACGCCTCACGGTTCGCCGCTGATATTGAGTGGAACGCCGCTAATTGCGGGATCGTTTACGTGTTACGCGGTCAGATCTGTTCCGTTTGATAGGCTAAATGCCTGCTCGCTGAAACGTCGTCCAGATCGTCCGTCCCCTATTCTGGCTTCCAAGGAATGGCCCCGCTGCGGATGAACGGTTGTCAGACATGGGCCCTCCCCTCCTTCGATATTCCTCGCGGAATGGTAACGATGGTTCGTTGATTGCCGTCATCGATCCACAGTCAGTATCTTCTATGGTATCGAGCGTGTAATTTCGACGGGCCGCGATCCACCGTCGTCTTCTGGTTTCGACAGGCCTCCCCGGTCAGTGTCCATTTCTCGCCCGCGGCGCGCGTGGAGCGCGTAATCGGGCAATCGGCGCAACGCGGATCACTCGTCGCGAGAAAAACCGTGCCACCGTCTCCATTTACATTCACCCGCCCCACGCTTAACCGTCGGACTGTTAGCGCAGCGCTGTGCTCCGGGCGAGTTCAGCTCGCAGCCAAGCTCATTCGCAGCTACCTGACGCTAAGGATCCGATTACAGTACCGCGCTCCCGGCTCCATCCCCCCTGCCGGCCTCCCGATTTAAATTTACCATCAACTTGCAAATTGTTCCAATTCCGCCGGATCCGCGGGAATGAAAACATCGCGTCGGTTGAGTTACATAGAAATTCGCTCTATTACACCATTCGACAGCTCGGGGATCGCCGAGCAGACTGCTAACGATCGGTGGATCCTCCTCCCTCCGGCGGAGAACGCACCACCGGACGGACATTTTTCGGCCCGCGTTGGCAAAGAGGTGCACGCGAATACAGGTATCCAAGGTGGAACGAGAGAAAGGGGAGGAGGGGAGGGTGGTAGTGAAAGGCAGTGGGTTTCATTTTTCCGGCGCGCCAAAATTTACATCTCCGGCAGAAGCATTTAATCAGCTGGCGCCCCGGGCGGAATGGAATTTACTGGCGCTTTAAAAGGGCGCTGGTGGGACCGCGAGGGGGTGGGAGGCAACCCCCCCCCCCCCTGGTTGTCGGTGAGGTTGAATCACGAAGAGCGGAGGGAACGGCTCGCGACTGTGCGGGTGCTCGGCCACGGGATATTCGAGGCCGCCGGTAGCCAATGCCACTCAACAGCTTTGTTGAATTTCACGCCATTTGAGTAAATGGGGGAGTCCGATCAAACAGTCCCGATATTTTGTAGACCTACCCTCGCGCCGCTGCGTACCGACGCGCAACGCCAATGACGGCGGCATCAATGCCACCAGCAACAGCATCAGCGACACAATGTGCCACCCCTGTTGACGTTTCCCCTATCCGCCGATCCCGTCCTGTAACGAGGCGCGCTTACGAGCTGGTCGAGCGGTTTTTTTTTAATGGGAACGGGTTTCGATTTGCAGAAGCCGATGAGTGCCGACAGCTCCTGGGATATTAGCCCCTAGTGGTTAATCTGTTCGGTAAAACACTGCTTCGCACGTTACACGTTCTGATGGATTCCTTTGGAGATCGTGGGGCCTCCAAGTAGCATTAGGTAAATCGTCTCGAATCGATGCTCGTTCATTCAATTTCAAGGCTTTGTCCAGAAAGCAATTATATTCGTCGTGATATCCATGTTCGTAATGGACGCAGGGAATAGGTAGGGGAGAGGTGCTGTAAAAGGGACAATTTTATTTAGCGTCCATTTCTGATAATATCATGATAGGTATTAAAAGCACAAGTTCGTTTATTAATCCTATTGAAAGTATGTTTATTGACCTACAATTAAATTATATGTATTGCAAACTCATTAATAATAACAGAAAATAACAAAACATCCGATTTTCAATGAGTCGAAATCGAGTTTGGATATGGCTGCTTAAACTAAGAATAGTTTCCTTTGGATTAATTTTTTTAATACTTGCGAATCAATCTTCTTCCTCCAACCAGCTTCTAATCTTTTCCATAACTACTTGGAGATATTTTTATTGGCCAAGCTTTTTTTATTTTTCTATACAGTGCGGTTAGATTAAGGGGGAACCTTGTTTAGGACGCTGAAAACACGGTGATTTTTTAAGAATTATTTTTTTCAACAAATATAAAGAAAATCTTTCCAAAACTTTGAGGGTGTTTTACTGTTTAAGGTAAATGTCCCAATTAGTGACCCTGTAAGATCTACGCGCATTTTCTAACATATTTACATATTAAAAATATTTGTCGCAGTTACTCATTAATAGCGCATCGTATGGCTGGTTCTTTTCCAGTGTGAAAAAGGCCCCTTTTTATGATGAAATTGTTCGAATATAATCATTAATAATAAATATATTATATGGTGCACGTGTACCTATTTTTGACCGTCAATTCTCTCTTCGTCCCAAATAGTGACCTACTTCGGGCCGTATTATTGACTCGTACATAATGCGTGGAATACCGTGTCATTGATTTCGTTGACGGTAATTTTCAGTTATATTTATATAGTAACATCGTTTTTGCCAAAGCATTTTCTAATTATCCTTGTGAATATTTTTTTTTTTCGATTATTCTCTTTATTCGACGTCTTCTTGAGGACACTTTTTGAAGTTACAACGCAACTGTCATAACACGTAAAAACACGCAAGATGGAAATACGACATGGCGTCTCGTGTCAATAAGAGGAATTCATACATTTTACGAGTACCGATTATTGACCTACATAATTATTATGAATTTAGTAAAAAATTCGATGCAATTTTTTTAAATAGTGAATTACAATTATTTTTTAACTTATTGTATATATTTTTCTTACATTAATATACTCATGCAAGAAATACTTAATTCTTAAAATTTGACCGTTCTTAAGTTCCGTAACAAGAAACTACTTTTTCATGGATTTGTAGGTACCACACGTGATAAAATTTATTAATCACTTAATTATACATTATGATATACATCAGCGAAACCGTCAGCAAGATACTTTAAATAAGCACGAATCGAATCCAATACTTTTAACGCCCGTTTCGAACAGAAAAATATTTATATTTAAATATAATGGATAATGCGTTAATAATTGGGACATGGTCGCTAATTGGGACATTTACCTTATTCAGACAACAAAAAAGCTTCTTTTTGTTCATTTAAAATTCATGTAAAATTGTTTTATTGGTATACTTTCGTAGCGCCGCGTTGCCGGAGTTGTCAAATGGTATACATTCTAGCGGATCCAAATTTTTCCGAAATAAAAAAGCCGACGAAAAAAGTTTTCTAATTATCTGAATATACAGTAAAACACCCTTAAAGTTTTGGAAAGAATCTCTTTATATTTGTTGAGAAAATAATTCTTAAAAAATTACCCCCCTTAACGATGGTTTCTTAATTCTATGCAATGGTTAATAAAGATCTCTGAAGTACCTATGTCACCTGCTGCTTAAAATTCTTCCACAATTGGGCCAAGCCAGTCCCAATCGCCAGTATATACCGTCTGGGCCAATCTTCGTTCGATGCATTGACAAATAACGGGGGGGCGCGATATCGCGGGTAAACGCGAGCGATTGATAGCTTCCCTCGACCCCGTTTTCCCTGCCCCACTGCCTCCCGCCCCCGTTTCCTTTCTCTTAGCCCTCTCCTGCTCGCTCTTCCTCCGGACGGTTCGTTTTCTTCGGCGACGGAAGCTCGTTATTGCAATAAACGGGGGCGAGGGTGGCGCGCGAGCGTGACGCTGATCGAAGGCCGATTTACGATCGCCCGGTGATTAATACTCGCCTCGTGAGCCCCGCTCGAGCACCTACACAACAGAGTTTTGTACCGCCGACGGATACGTAATATCCGCCCCCACCTACGTGACATATTATACGTAGCCGGGCGTGATTTAAATAACGAGGATAATGTTGAATAATTACGGGGCATAATTGCCGGTATTGTTCAACTGATAACATGATAGAGGCGAATCGTGCTCCCTGCCCCCCCCCTCTCTCTCGTTCCGTATGCTTTGAATCGTTTCCTCACCCGGCGTTTCGTTATAACGTTATCCTATTTAGTTCACGTGGGTACGCCAGGCCGCTCAGTGCCGGTGACGTTAAACGCGATCGTTTTCGATAATATCAGCCCGGAAAACCGATTAATTTATCGCCCAGGAGTCGCTGCTTAACTTGGCACGTCTAATCCCTGATTTGTGGTTCTTCGTCGTAGATTAAATATTCTTTAAATTCACCGCGTGTCGGCTTCCTGGTCGCTGGAGCCTCGCACGGAATGCTCGGGCTAATTACCGGTGATCATTACACAGAGCTCGCGGTGAATTGAGATATCATCTAGCGTCGGGTAAACCTACGGCATAGAGTAATAATTTGACTACTGCTGGTTGAAATCGGGATCATAAATTGCGTAGCAATTACAATGGCATAGATAAATTCATCGAAGTCTAATTATCAAATCATTTCATTTCCATGATAATTTCTTCATTATGTGGACACGCATTCCATTCGGTCGTGGCCAGGGTTAGAGGAATTACGAACGCGTGAAATGGTCCCGTTGTACACAGATCCATGCTTCACAGTTCCTCGCGCGCGGGTTCATTAGGGTAGGCCTCTTGACGAAAATTATTTTCGGTGATTCTTTTGCTCCCACCGCCCACAATTATGACACTTGTTGGGAAAATGATCTGGGAACAATTTCAGGCTGATCGGGCTACGGGAAAACGGCGCGCATCAAATTTGAAAATTTTGAATTTGTTAAAATTTGACGTGGTAACTTATTTTCAGTCTTAGAACTGCTTTTCTTCTGTAAAATGGAGCGTTTTAATGAAAATAGAAAATGTTTAATATCTCCATCGTTTATGGATATATGAAAAAAATCTACCGACACAAGTTGTAATATATAAAGAGGTGAATATAATGATAGGAAAAATGATATTTTTCAAGGTCACTCTTTCGAGTTTTCAAAGTCACAGATGTTTTTTATTAACAATTATATATCCTGTGTATGTATTCTTAAACAGAAAAAAATACAAATCCAACGATATATCATAATGTAATCCATATGTAAAGTTTTAAAAAATTCAAAATTTTCAAATTTCGTGTGCCCCGTTTTCCCGTGGTCCAATCGGCCCGAAGTTTTTTCCAGACCATTTTCCCAACAAGTGTTACAATTCTGAGTGGTGGGACCAAAAAAATCTGATCGTCGAAAAATCAGGACCACCCTAGTGTTCGTACAAGACACTTCGAAATAAGTTTTAGTTTGCAGCATTCACAGAATGGAAGAGAAAGCATACAATTAGCATACATCAGAGTTAAATTACTGATTCCCTACTCATTTTTACACGTGCCACGCCTTCCCAAATTCAACGCCCATTTCTTTCGAGTTCCGAGCAAGCCATAGAACCAGAAGCACCCACAGAAATCGTCCGGTCCAGTAGCCCAATACTCCGAAGAATACCTGCCGCGGTACCCTCCCAACTAACTAACGAGCCATCAGAGGCATTCTCACAAAACACCGATCTCTCGGTTCGACGAGACGATGAATATTAAACTCCATCGGATTCCATGACACGGAAGGGAAAGCAGTTCGATTCCAGCCGCTGGTTTCCGATAAATCAGGAAAATTACCGACCGTTCCTCGCCTCGCCTCTGCTGGCCGAAACTTCACGTGCGCCGTAAACCAGCTAATAATAATCCGTCAAAACGGCCAGAGAAAGGAACACGAATAGCTTTCTTATCTGGCCATCGACTGTGAATCGACCGAGGTCCCCTCAACGCATCGCTCACGTCGGCCGCTGAACGACGCACTCAAGATTCCTTAATTAAATGATCTCACGGTTACATTACTAATAGCCGGGCAGACCGTTCGAACCGATGGACCAGCTGATAATTATCGTCGAAGATGTTTTAGCAGGGGAATAGGGGCCACGGGGAGCGTTTTACTTATTGCTCGTCAGAGAGCCGCCGTCGAAATCGATGGGACGCGAACTGCTAAGCCGCTTTACACTCTACTCATTACAAAGGATAATAGCTGGCAGCCTATCGAGCCAGTCAAAGCACGAATTATGGGTTATCCTGTGGAATCATTGATGCGATTACGCTTCACCGGCAACTAACTCAACGCGATATATCTGCTGCCGGGGATCGACGAGGTGTCAGCGCGCCTTTGGCCGAGAAATCTTGTCTTTCAAACTGCTGCGAATATTTGATCAGCCTGATAACCCAAAATGGGGGGATGCGCTTTAGGCTTGGGCTTCTATTCCATGGTTTTATATAACAGTTTGTTGCCCGCTGCTTCTGGAGCAAGTTTACCCGCATTGACCACCCTTTCCGTTTTTTCAAAATGGTTTTGAATATTTGATTGGTACAATCTTCCTGGTGATAGATATGAAATAAAATTGATTTTATAAGTTCGCGGAATGTTGTACGGAAGAGGTGTTATAAAAGGGACAATTTTTCTTATCGAATTTTTCCCTGCCGAATCGCGCGAAAACATAGGTGACTTTTATGATTTTTTCTAAAAAACAGTATACAATGTATGGGTCTAAAATTTTTTGCAGTCTATTCTGTTACAAATGTAGAGTATAAATCAATTTTTTTTATTTCATTTTTGTCCAACCCTGCCTCTGATATGCATTGCGTGCTGCATCTGTGTAAAAAAAACTGGCCTGGATTATCTGCACGATATCTATAGACAGGATGATCCAAAATCGAACACTCAAAGATATTCCTCAATTACACACGTGTGCTTATCGCGCTACCTTCAGACAGAGTTAAGAAACAACTGGACGATGATTGCCATATGTTTAAACGATAGAGTCCCGAAACATGGGTTTTTTCGGAAAAAATGTTTCGTAAAATAAATTGAGTGTTACCTGGTGGCTTTGTCAGTTAGGAAATCGATGCTACTTTTATCGAGGACGTTGAGACATGTTGCTTCTGATACGTCCGTTAGAGCATATCAAAGACATGGTTATTTAATCTTGAAACCTCTTAGCTACGAAGCGAGTTTCCACTAGAAACGATCATTCCACTGAATAATCTTCATCAGCGCGAAGTCGTCTCGATCCTCCACGTACCGAAGTTGTCAGTAAAACATCAGAAAAACATTCTAATCTTGCAGCATTTTCACTAACGCTCCAGAATGGCCGATCATGCTGAAGAATCTGTGCTGGAGCTGTTCTTCTAGTCGACCGAGTCGCTGGCATTCGAGGATCGTATCGGTTTATCGGTACCGCGCGATAGCCTTAAACAGGTTCAGGGAGCAGTTCGATTAGCATATTACCACCTGTCTTATTTCTTAACGTCTCGCTCCGTCCGGGAGCATTATTAACGGGCGTAAGCTTCCAACCCGCGGAATGCAACAGCGCGTTATCTGTCGCGATAAGGCGAGGCATCGTTTATTTCACTCCGTACAAGCTTCGCGAAATTTATTACGGTCCCGGTTGCATCGCGATGGGAAAGGATTGCGTGACGTCAAGAACGCCACGCCGCTGCGTAACAGAACGGAGCCAGGGTACCGCTGTTTTTGTTTACCTTCCGAGCAGCTTCCTTTCGATGAACCTGTGCATTAAAAAAAAAAAAGGCGGGGTTTCTGTTCGGTGGGGCCGGTGCTACTTTCGGGAAATTACGAAAGCCCGCCCGAAGCGATAGAATTTTGATTAACCGTGCCGGCGTGCCCGCCCCACCGACGTATCCTGTATAAACTCCCTTGATTATTGAACAACCACTCGGATTCAGCCAGCGCCCACGATCATAGAGAATAAGCTCGCGAAAATAACTCTTTTTCGACGTCCGCGATAGAGGTGATTAGTCTTGGGCCGTCGCTCCACTTTGCGCCGGCCCATCGATCACGCGGCGCGTGCAACAAATATTCTAATGGTACCGCTGTCTGGCGAATCGCTTCTCAGGGATTAATAGTGCGTCGAATAGCGTCGGCGAATGATGATGTTCGGATCGTCTTTTCAGACGAACGCTAGCGGGACCAGGGTGTTGAAAATATTAGGCAGTTCGAATAGAACAGGGGATGATATGAAAAATGAAAGATGAGAGGAAAGAACTTCAGGAGTATTCAGCAATAAATATGTATGTATACTTCAGGAAGTAAAGCCACCTAATCTAATTCAGCGAACGTGTGACTTCCAATTTGAAACTTTTCGGCTTACAAGGAAACGTTCCTACCTGAAAATTCTGATCTCACTGAAACTTCGCGTGGACGTAGAGGATATTGGAATATGCGAGGAGGATTTTTTTCCTTCCTTCTCTATAATAAAAAACTGAAAAAACATGATAACTTTGAGGATTAATCCCTTCAGAGTAAATGTTCACTGGAAAAAGATAATAATTTATGTAGGATGAATTTATCTTTTGATTTAATAATTAAAATCGTTATTCTCGGGTTGGGAAATGTTAGTGCTGCCCAAAGGGAAGTGGAAGAAACCTCGGTAATTCCAATCCGAAGTTCGGCATGAGTCGCATACACGCCCCTAATTATCGCTGAATACGGCCAATAAATTACGCTCGTACAGGCTGAAAGCGATTCGATGGTGATCAAGGGAATCGAACATAATTCCTGTCCGGGTCGTTCCTCCGCAAGGTCGCCTATCTTGTGCCGTTTGTAAGCCGAGCCCCCTCAGGAACGTCAGCCTATCACTCCACTCGGGTACCAGAAACGATACTCTTAAGATTCCTTAATTAAACGATCTGACAGCTACATTACTAAGATCCGCGTTATCGAGGGATCGATCTACCGCTCAGCAAAAAGGACCATCCGTTCCGATGCATCCTCTCCGCGTCCCTTCCACCTGCAACCCTTTGTTTTTTCGCTTTCGTGAATCGGCTGCCCGAGCAGCGAGCAATTTCCGTTCCGAGTGGCCTGTCATCCTTGCCTAGGCTGCCCCTTCAGTCCCGCCGCGACTGTCCCAGCAGCAGCCGGCCCTTTTGACGGGGTTTCTTGAACCGCGGCTCCCTCGCGGTATGTACTCGTGAAATTACATGCCGCGCTGGAGGAAGGAAAAACATGTAGAATTAACGATTTGTATGAGGAACGACACGTGAATCGATCTCAAATTGTTACGCGCGCCGTCGACTCGGGGCGTCCACCTAATGTAAATTCCCTATGTCCTCGTTTTCAAATGAGATTCCAGCGGTTCTGTGCTTTGAAAAGTGGACGCTGTAGCTACCTTTGCTAGCCTTGTCAGCCGTACGAAGTGACGTGGCTGGTAAATCGATTGGAATTTAGTGACGGTACAGGCGATCGCAGTGCGTTTGCGATATGAGATACGTTGTGCGGCTCTTTAACGTAATGGCTACCGGTCTGATGGAGATTAAACGGAGAGTAGGTACTAAGAGGATTAGACTTCAGTTAGGGGAGGGTGGGATGAAAGGAAGCGGATAGTGAAAAAACTGAATAACCATTCGAGTTTTAATTAGTAACATTAGAAGGGTTAGTTATCCGACTATGACAGTACATTGTTCTGTTTTATTTTATTGTAATTATTTTTCACATTAACTGAATTTTTGTACTAATTAATTTTAGACTATGTAACTAAAAGGTTTTCCCGTTTATATAATAAATAAATATACTGCTCGACACTATTTTTTGCCGTATATATGATTATGTATACATTAATTGAAATATAAATGGCCAAGAAAAGGCATCCTATATAATCTTCATAAAATCATGTAAGAAGTAAAGAAAACAAAGGAAACAATTTGAATACACGGAATTTACATACAACTTTCGAAAATTTATAACACATTATGACATATATTTTTGGCGATACAGTTTGTGGCTTCGAATAGTTTACTTGTTTACTAATTATTCAATTTGAAACGATACGCTATCGTTTTTCTTCTAACTGATAATTGATAATTTGAAACTGTCATTTATGTATCAGATGATACAGTATTTATTTTACATGAATTACGTTTAATTTTCTGCGCGACCGATCGGTGAGAAATAGTGTGCAGCAGTGTACATATACCTAGGAGGCGACAAAGTAGGACGGATTATAAGAATTTTTTTCGGCGGAGAAATGTTTTTATCAAAGGAACATTGTGTGCATTAGGAAGGTCATATTTTTGTCTATAAAACGTGAAATTTTTATTAAAAAATTCGGAGAAGAAGCTGCGTGATAGCTGTTTCGATGCAAAATAAAACTACCTTCGTGGTTGGAAGATCCTTTATCTTTCAGATAATTGCAATGCCCTTTTCATTCCACCTCTCCCCTAAAAAATACGGGGAAACACGTGTCCCGCGGGGTCCTAAATTTTTCCTAACCATTTGAGCTGCAGCAAGTCGAGCCTGTACGAGGTATTCACTCAGTAAATTGCTATCATCTCCGCGTACTTTGCATCGAGTGTCCCACGGTGGTATCGCGATAACGAGCAAGAACGGCTTAATAGACCGCCCCGGCTCAGCGGCGTGGAATATTTCTCGCGTCGTTCCGTTAATTATGAGAAATTAATTCCTTTTTGCCCGCGCCGATGCGCGGACCTGGGCCGAATTGTCCGCGGGACGATTAACTTTCGCCGATTGCGTTACACGACTGGCGGGGGGGGGGGGGGGGGGCGCCAATTGTCACGGTAATGCGAATATCGTCGGCAATTTTATTTCGTCCCTGGTACGATTCCAAATCGAAAACGTGTCGCTGAAATGCAGTTAGCGGGGCCTGGGATTCAGTTCGGTTTTCACTTTGCCGTATCCGAAACAATGGAGTGCCGCGCGAGGATGGAAAAAAAAAGGAACAAAAAAAGAGAAAGAAACATACACGTACATAGGTGTGAGGAATAAAAAAATCGTTTGCCCACCGTGTGTTGGTCCATATCCCCAGCCACCGTTCCAGGTGTATGGTAACTGGCAGATTCATTGTTTCGACATTTTTCATCGCATATTTTAATTGACGCCCCAGAATCGGCACAGTACAATAAATTCGTTTATTGTCGCGCCACCGAGCTTCCGCGCGACACAAGTGGGTGGTGGGGGTGGTAGATGTTTTGTTTGCGCTTGATAAAATCGCTGATGGAATGAGACAATCGTGCTCGAATACTTGCCGGGATCCACTGGCGAGTTCCGCTAGCCTGGAGTGCCACTTGGGGCATGGAAGAATACAAGGGGCAAGAGTATCACTGGCTTGTTCTGTTGGTGTGGGTCCAGCCTAGAGCCGAGCACGCCCAATGCCTGTTTTCCTTGTCATGGGACTCTACCTAAGCTGGCGAAAATCGGTAGAATTCCGCGTTTACACGTAGGGACGTGGCATTGAGGGCACGAAGTGGTGTTCGGCTCCAGTCTGGATCCACCCTTAGAGATGCAAGTGATGCTTATGATTGTGTCTTAAGAGATAACAAATTTTAAGTAGTACTAGTAAATTTTAACTATAAAATTACTCCTGCCGATTAACTGAGAGCTGTTGCATGGACGAAATTTTGTATCTAGATAATACTTCACATAAGATTTATTTAAAACTGTACAATTTGTATAATTGTATAATAATGTGAGAGTTCTTCTATGGGTTGGTAACATTTTGCAAAATAAATATAGCAATATTATGAGATCCGTACCGTGTTTAACTAATTTTTTGTCATTTCGAGGGTTGGTAGGTTTATGCATAACTTGTCATTTGCCCGCTCGCTCCATCCACCACTATTTCGCAAACAGAAAAAAGGCTTGTACGAGCATCCTGCCCTACACATACAACGTAGAAACTCAGCGAAGCAGCCTTGCCTGACCATTCGATGTCGTTCCACCTGCAGCTGCAATTGCCGGCCGTGCTCGCAGCTCGTTCCGAGGGAAACTTTGATTTAACGTATCAAAGGGAATCGATATCGCCACATTGGCAGGGGAAAAAAAATCCTCGACCGAGAAAGTTATTACAGATAAAAGTGTATTACGACTTTAACCTACGACTGCCGGGGGCGGCGTGTTTTTCGCAAGTTTTTCGCAAGTTTTTCAATCGACGTTGATTTACCGCGGGCTTGCCGGGGGTGGGCGGGCATATCGGAATCGGCCACTTGGCTGATTCCTGGCGGAAATCGCGAAATCTTTCCGGGTATTAAATCGAAGCACGTCCCTTATCACGCGACCATATTCACCGCTGCTCCAGGGCGGGCGCATCTGCCGCGCCAGCGAGTTTCGCACGAAAACAGATCCGCGACACTATTTTCGAACTCCATTCTCCTGGTCCCGCTCCTGTGATCTCGCTATCTCCCAGGGATGCGAGCCACATCGCGGATGCACATACGACTGCACCTAACCCGCCGTGCCTTTCTTCGGCGCGAATTCGAAACGCGTAAACAATTCCTTCCCATCGACGGTACACCCTCCCCCCACCCCCTCCGATCGTCTGGCTTCGGGCTGACTCGTATCACTGCTACCACGCTTCGCCACGCTTCGAGATAACAGAAAGCTCTGCCACCGTCTTTGAGAGCGCCGGGATTTTCACTTCGTACTGCGAACATACTACAGCAAGTGCAATTAACTTCAATCTCAATCTGCGCCTTCCTTGCGACATTAATTCCACGCGCCAAGTACACGCGAGGCATCGTAATTTCGATAATTACGCCATCGTTAAACGCGGGACGTTTACGAGCCTCGTCCTCCTTCCTCTTTCCCCCGTAGCCAGCTCGGTATTCAATAACTCCGTCTCGATAGGAAAGTGATTAAAACAGCACGCAAGCCAATAATCTCGAACACGCGTAGCCATGTAATTACCAGCTGGACGTAAATCATTGCCGCCGCGTCAGCGCCATTTCGTTGGTTAAACACACAAACCGCGGCCCCCTAAAAAGTCGAGGTCGTAGGGACGTATCCTCACCAATAATCACGCGTAATATTACGTCTGTATAGCCACGAAGAAGACCGAGGGTCTCGTTTGGGGCAACGAGATCGCTGCCCCCCCTCTGCTTCGCTCCGAATGCCCCGGAGGGGCTGTTGCGCACCCCGATCGCCGTGGTCCCCGTGGTCTAGGGGCCCCCGAGTCGGCTTTAACGCACGCGATTCCACCGAGGTTGATCCGGCCCCGCCTGGAAACCGGTCTAACGACCGCGTGTAAACATAATTGTCCGATGATTGGCGGGCCGACGCGAGGTGTTTTAGGGTTGCACAGACGGTCGTTTAGGACCCAGACGTTCCCCTGGGGGTAACGCAACGCTCTGCTCGCGTGTATCTTTAATATATTTTATGCAGCGAGGGGGATAAAGCTCGCGATGCCGCGGCGGAAATATGCACGCCCACTTCTTCGCCAAGGGTCCCGCGCCCCGGCGCTCTTCGCCCCCTGGGCAACCCTCCGCGAGGATCCGCGCGTTCGATCCCCGGCCCTCGATAAAATAACAGAATAATCCTCTGGTATATCGCCGGGACGCTGCGCCATCGCCCGTCGGGCCATTCAATTCGACGGAATCTCGTATCATCTGATGTAGAGTTAATCCCTCGAGTGGAACAGTGACTGAGCCACCGTGAGAGCTGCCGGCTCTCGGGGACGGCGAGCCCCCGTCGTTGGGAGCGCCGTAGCGTTCGTAGGGCGGAAGAGAGGAATGGTGGAGCAAGGTGGATAGGGGCGGCAGGGTGGCCCCAATAACGTCACCGCTCGGGCTTCCTTCGCCTAATGAGCCGAAAAGTTCATCCGAACGTGGGAAGGGGTGCGCACTGAGGGCCGATTTGGAGGACCGGTCAGTGGCTTCGGATTACGCGAGGCTCCGAATGACAGCGGTGATCTGAGGTTTCGCTGATCCTCGATCGGTGACGTATAGCTTGGAATGTACTGTATCATCTTCTACTCGTTCGCGTTTAGGCGACGAGTGGGGTGGAAAAGGGCTGGAGGGTGGACTGATGGAGGAACGGAGAGCGGAAACTGTCGGTGTACCTCTTGTACCGAGAAGGCATTTAAGGGGCTTTGCGTAGTCAACTGGCGAAAAAGAACGCGATTTTCGGGATTTTTTTGTGGAATATCATACTGTATATTTTTTTACAACTATTCGCTTATTTTAAAAGTAGGGGAAGTCGGGGTATTGTGAGCCACTTTTTTTTATTGCTAACAAACTGCTATAAAATCAAGTGTCTCTTCAAATTACAAAGCTGGATGTTGTAGTATGAAGATTTACCTTTCTTTTAGTCACAATAGTGGAATCGAATATTTGCAAATTAGATGATTTTCAGACTATTACAAAAAATTTGTATTTTCGTGAATCTGAAAAATCTCGGGGAATCGTGAGCCACTTTATAAATTGAATAAAAATGACAATGCTTGTTAGAAAACACACACACAAGCATTTTTGTACCCCTTTTTTTTTTACTTTTTAGAGTCAGTGGGTCATGAAACGTCGAAAATTGTAAAAAAAATCGGGGTTCATTTTTGACACGATCCACATACTTTCCCTCTGTTATATACAGAACAGTCGGGAAAGTAAAATTTATATTGTGCTCAAATATTACATAAACAATCATAAAGAAACATCAAACACGTGAGGTTAGCTCTTTAAATGTCAAGAATCGAGTGGCTCACAATTCCCCGAACCATTATTTTTACAACATGCCCACAAATAAATAACACAATGCTAACTTTTAATGCCAAATTCCTATATTATTTCGAAAGCTTGAAGTCACACGAGTATTATAAAAATAGTTACCTGCGTGGATTCACAGAAAAGAGTCACAATGATAGACCACACACGAAGTGAAAATAATACATCGAGATCAGCCAATTTTTATCTGTTAACAGAGGAAAGTAACGATACGGGTGCGTACGTTCACTGATCGTGGAAATATTAGCTTATCATAAGACAAGTAAATAACAGTTGTTGGCAGCTGTCATTATTCACTAGGGAAAAAAATATGGCGCTGGCTCACGATTCCCCGTGGCTCACAATACCCCGACTTCCCTTACACATATGCAGCAACTCGCAGTAATTTTGTTACAGAAAAATATTAACAAATGAACAAATAACTGCCATTCTCGCGGTAGCTGTTTATTTTAATAAAAGTAGAGGGTGGTTTTCTAATGGATATGTATTTTTCAAAGTAGAAGACTGTAACTACAGAGGAGAATTGTTAATATTTAGGAGATCCGTCATTGTAAAATTTTTTCACCGTTCCCCGCTATTTATTACCATTTTCATTGTATTTAATTGCACTGGAATATTAGGACAGTCGAATGTATCTGAATTAAAACATACTCTTTGCCCGCAGTCGTATAACAGCATTGGCGAGTTTAAATAATTTTCATCGGTCCAGCGTACGGCCGCCAGTCACGACTGCGCTGATAAAACAGTAGTAGTACCTACATAGATCGTTTATATTGCCGCGTTAAAATAATGTTTATTCCAGCGAAAATATTCATGCGAGTGCCCACGGGGATAACAGTACATAAAAGGACAAGGAAAAAGGTACACTTGATTATATCGCGTCGCCAGCTTTCATATTTCACTGTTATTTTTAATTTCTGAGGCGGTACCTGCGAGCAGCGCCGCCATTGTATCTTTTAATTTTCCCCAGCCGACTTCGCGGATTATCCGGTGAATTTTCACGCGTAACCCAATCGAACTCGCGTTACGTAGCGAAAAAGATCGCATGGTCCCCTTACTCGTTTAGAGTCAGTTCTAACGAGAAGAAATTCGCGTGAAATTCGTATAAAAGTAACCGCGACAGTTCCTAATAATACGCGAGCCGGCATTGGCAGATTCAGCTGCACCGAATCTCGTATCATCTTGATATACACTTAATCCCTCGAGTGGAACAGTGACTGAGCCACCGATTCCCTTGAATTGCGAGCAAAGACCGTGTGACGGAGCAGGGCCGATGGCTGGGACGGCTGGGACAGAGAAGGAGCGAGGGAGGAAGGTGAAATCGGTAAGGGAGACCGAGGAACGGAGATGGAGGGCGGAATAGAAGGGCGAGCGAGAGAGAAATCGGGGGTGGGTAGGGAGCGTGAAAGAGGAAAGGGAGACGGAAACGGGTGAATGGAAGGTCGGAGGGAGAGAAAAGGATGGAGATCCTCCAATAACAGTCGACCTCGTATTTCCTTCCATCCGGGGGCCGAAGGAAACTCACGTCGCTGAAACGGAATCTCAATCCCGGGCGGAGACCTGCCGGCTGATATTTGCACCGACGATATACGCGAAGATTGTTTAACGATAGAGGGAGGGAAAGGCTCGTATGCATGCAGCTAGCTAAATGCGTTATGCTGCGGATCAGGCTCGTGGCATGGCTCTTAACTGGATTTATTCGAACGTAAGGGAGCCGTGAAGGGTCGCGTATTCCCACGAAATCCTCGGGATCCTTACGCCGTGACTTGGTACTAAGATTCCTATTTTTTTTTCGTGGATAGAATCCTCGGCGAACATACTGCGCGAATTAGAATTTTAGTTCTGAGATAGTGTGTAATACCTGGCGAAATCTAGGAAGTGAAAGTGATACCTACGGAGAATCTGAAGTGACGTGGTTTTAAATATATTTCAGTTTTACAACTGGTGAAACACTTAAGAGAGTTAGATTTCTTTTTAAGAAAGTATTAATATTATAGCTTATAAATATAGCTTATAAATATTATAGCTTATAAATTATAAATATTATAATTTTTTATCTATTAGGTATGTTACAGCTTTGGCTATAATATCTTACTTTTGGAATGTAAGTATAGATATTAATCGTATACCTAATACAGTTATAGCGGCTGCATTCTAATGCGTCATTCGGTACAATGATTTGCAATAAACATTCCCAATTAAACAGATTTTACCTGAAAGCAAAAAGCAAATTAGCAAATGCTGTTTTTGATTTAAAAAAAGTTAATTTTTAAAGAAATAACAGCACTCTAAATGAAACGTTAAAATTTCGGACATGCAATCTTGCCTTTTTATGCAATAAAAAAATCTATGAATCAAATAAAAAATCCGTATACATAACTGTACTTATTCGTGTAATAAGTAATTTATTCGAGAGTTCATTTGTACGAAAGATTGATACAGGTCATAGAATAAAGCTTGACACAGTAGCGAATCACATGGCAGCTTATTTGATTGATCGTTATTTAGAGTTAGTTAACTGTATCAGATTACTAAACATCGGTTACTGATAACACGCGTAGCTCACGAGAATCCATTGTGGTCGTCAAATATTTACCGGTATACCCGCGGGTGAAACTTGGAACGGAGTTTCTTTTTGTCGAGAAATAAGTTCTTCGTGGAGTAAACTAGGAGTCGTAAGCACTCTCTGGGGTGCCCATATCTCGCGAGGTTAAGCAGGCGTAACGGTTAATTAGCTCTTACGTTGGCCACTCTTGATTCAGAATATCAACAGCGGGGTTAAGAAAAATTTCTCTGACGAATGTCTATTGCGTCTTTTGGACACTTTTAGTATGATTTAGACGGTCCTCTGATTACCTCTTTCTTGCGTCGCAATATTCTTGCGACTTTGCAGTAGGCACAAAGAACTTTTAAAAAAGTAGTATAAAGTATTGAAACCACAGAGAGGCTTGTAAAAAGGCAATCATTTTATGGACAGAGTACTCTGTCTTTCCACATAGCATGATTGAAGATAGTATCTATAGAAGAATATGTTCCTTTCTCAAAAATTAAATACGTGGTAGGATCCTAGAATTTGGAGTTTCTAATATCAATGGCTTTTGGTACTTATGAGTGATATAGACCTGCAACTTGTAAAAAGTATTTGACAATTAGTTTCTCCACGTTGATTCTGTAGTTAAGGCTATCTAGTTTAATCAATGACACTTATTAGTAGGAGTCAAAAGTCCATTGATAACTCAAGGCCACTAAGGAGTTATCCTCTATCAAACCAGTTGGCTACGTCCACCATTACACATGTCGAGCGGAGAACGAAGGTGGCACGATTCAAAAGTAGGTCGGCTGATTGTGTTTCGACGACAGTCTCATTGATACGCAACACGAAATAATAAAAATAACGCCACTCGAAGCTGTATCCCGAAGCGCCAGATACCCACCCCGAAATTTCCATAGTCATGGAATGAAGAGTCCTTGTAGAAAACACTGTAAGTGCGAAAAATCAAATTTTCCAGGAGAGAAGAAAAACTTCCCTGGATATCGTTGTATTTTTATTATAAACGTAAATATTCTTCTACAAAAAAATTACCAAGTGTTCGTTAAACGTTGCTCTTTTGAAGTGCAAAAAGTTCTGTGAAAATATGCTTCTGCTTTTCCAAAAAAATTCGCCTCTTTTCAGCATCCTGACTAGGTATAACCCCTTAATATAAGTAATCCAAATTCACGAAAAAAAAAGAGTTGTAGGTATTTGTAGAAAACACTGTATGTGCCACCTCTTAGTTGTAAAGTAAATTGAATGTGCTACCTCTTCGTTGTAGAGAAAACAGAATGCGCAATTCATTTGCAAGCACTTTAAGTGCCAATCCCGTTTGTCTCTAGCTAATTGGCTCTTAGGTACATTGTTTTCTACAGAAGTGGCGTTGGACGTACCAGCGGTACCATCGTCTAGCACTATTGGTAACTTATTTACAAAAGGAAATGGCATTCAAATTCTCTACTACAGTATTAAAAAAATTTGCTTTTATTTTGACAATCAGTGTTTTTTACAAAGACTCTTCAAAAAAATTTCGAGATTCGTTTCGTGCGGTTCTCCCTCCTCCTGGCAGTGCTTGAATTTCTTTCGAGGCAAATGCAACCGTTAATTAGCCCGAGCGATCTTCCGTCCCGCGTCGCTTAGCATGGCAATCAGAGTGAAACGTTATATACGAATTAAATCCTCACAAACACTTTAAACCTAACGCGACATTCATCTCGTGAACTATAATTCCAACACACCAGACCCCTCGTTTCACTTCTCCCTCGTCAAAAATGAATATCCCTTGCTCCAACACTCTAAACATTCCAAACCAAGCCTCCCAAACCCAATCAAGCTAAACCACCCCCAAAAGTATCACAAAATCACTTCCCTCTTTCTCGCAGCACCTCGAACACCAAATTATGATCCACCATCAGACAATAAGACTCATCTCTCCCCCTCCCCGAAAAACTGATTTCTATTTCAGTCCCGAGTTGAACGCTTCAGTCCCGGGGCACTTGCTTAAACAGGCGGAACAAGATTAATTGTCCTCAACAACGTGCTCGATTCGTTCCGCGAACGGGCTGGCGCGCCCGAAACCACTGGATGACGTCTTCTTTGCGGTGTCGGACACGGGACGTGGATCGTCGATCAGAGACGCTCGACGTCTTTCGATCGCGGCAATTGGGGGGAACTGGTGCGTGTCACTTGGATTCCGATCGTCGGCTGCACAGCGTTAATGCCTCTGTCTACATAGCCCAGGATCGGTCTAAGCGCATTAGGAGAGCGCCGTGAATCGTATATAAGAGTAACCCACCCCCTCGAGCCAATCAAGCAATCTGGCTCACACCTATCCACCCACCGATCAACGCCGTATTTTCTCCCCCGATCGCCGGATTAATTTGTTTCGTGGCGGGGCCGTTTCCACGCTGGGAAGAAGAAAGGCAGGGAGGTCGCCGGCAGGCCCGGGGGATTATTAACGTCGGTGAAAAATTCCGACGGGTATTCGAAACTCGTTCGCCAACCCTCCAGTCGTATAATCGTTTCTCTCCGACGAGATCTCTTAAGAAGAATCGATGCCGCGTGCTGTACAGTAGTGGATACCCTCTTTGAGGAAGTTTGTCTATCGCGATTGGATGCCTTCGATTCAATTTCCCTTTGCTCACTTTCAAGTATGTTTCTTGGCAAGGGATGTGCTGGTGAACTCACCTCGATGACTTCAAACTTTTTCACCCTTAGATCCTTCGATGGAACTTTGCTCGATTTTACTAAAGCGAGGGGTTACTAAACAATGGATCTCACCCTCGTATTCTATGGAAAGTATTGAAAGCATTGCTGGAGAATTCTAATCACTTAAACAATTCCGATTCGAACAAATGTCTGTTTAATTTCTGCCGTTAATCTTGATGTGTGAACGTTTTACACAGCATATTTCTCTTCCCCCTGTCGTAAACGTTTGGCGGTTGCCGAGCAATTGCCTTCGACACGGAAACAAGATTTCCATTCGCGGTCGGGTTGAATATGGGTAATCAGAATGCGCCGGTGTGCGGGGCGCGCACACAGGCCGCGTTTACAACAATGGGAGATCATGCGTGGAGAATGTTCGTACCTTCTTACGAGCAGTTTGAAGGACTCTGTCGCTCGTGCTCCTGCTGCGGTCCATGAGCCGCACAATAGGGACAATGGCATGCATTCTCATAAACTCACCAACGACGGGACCGCAGGATACCGCGCAGAGTGTCCCCCCCCCCTCCCTCCGACTTACTGTCGAAACGTATTCCTGGAAAGCGTAGGAAAGGAATTTCTCGACCTTTACCATCGCGATCGGGGCGCTTTTCTTTCTACCCACCCGGGAGAACTTCTGACTCCTCATTGTTCGCAGGTTGCGGGAGCGTTTCTGTCCTTTCGACGAAGATCAAATTTATGGGAGCCCTTAATCGATCTTCTTTGATAGATTTTATAGCGGCCGTTTCATAGAATTCGTTCGAAGGGGAAGTGTGGAATCGTCTTAATCGAGGCATGTAGCAGTTCCGTTTCGAAATCAAGCTTCTAATAGACGGTATGGTAGTTTCTCCGAAGCGTGTCACAGGAACTCGGTCTGCGTGGCATATTTCCCGCACGCCCTGTAAAGTGCACCTTAATTACATCAGAAAACGGCGGGCTGGAGAAAGGACGGGGTCCAAGTTGCGCCGATGGTGGTCCACTTTTCCCGATGCACTCGACTTTTATTGCAACGATTTTGAAGCAATCTTTTTCTGCCCGTTCGGCGGAGCAGCGGGAAAAAGAGCAGAGCGGGCCATTCGCATTGCTAGGGACAAGAAAGCCCCGCCGCGCGCTGTTACCCGAACGAATAACGACCGTTCGGTTGGCCGTGGCTCTCCGAGTATATATCATCGTGCTGCTCTGCCCACGGATCATCCCGGCTCTCTTAATTCTTTATGTATGTATTCAATTATATTTGAATAATTGGCCACCCCGGCTAGTCGCGGATTAAGCAAACGAACGTTTTATGCGACGCTCGTGCATAAACGAGAGGACATGCTCGCTCGCCGGGTAATCCTTGCCGAGCCTTCGTTCAGCATTCGAAGGAAATAGATGTCGAACACAGCGGGGATGTAGATCATTAAACGGCGTTTCTGTTTAAACTGCATTCATGATCGTTGAGCCCGATCGGCGATGCAACACCGGGCGTTGCGATTGGTAGTATATTTCTGTCTCTGCCGATATTCCTCTGTGTTTTTTATTGCACTCTGCCGGATGTCTCTGGGGGGGCTACGAAACGTCAATAACGATAATATCAATATCTCTCCTTGGCGGAGATAGAGTAGACGCGAGCTCATAAGCCCCGACAAGCAAATCTCACGAGAGCACCTGCTGGGTTGACACTCCAGGCGAGGGTGGCTCACTCTCTCGATCTCCTGTGTGTGGGTTAGATCGGTCCTCTTTATAATCTTCAAACCGTCGCGGTATACTCGCGGCGAATTGTGTTCGCTTTTATTCATAGCAGGAAAATCCGTCAAGGTAAAAGTCTCGGTGGCTGGACACAGTCCTGGTGATAGGACATTATCATGAATTTTTGTTAATGTTAAATTAAAAAATAATATTCACGAAGCCGAGGAAGTAAAATAATTATCCTTGGTTATTTTTTGTACTAAAAATTGTTGAAACTGTTCGAAAACATGATGTATTATTTTTCAGTCTGTAAAATAATCTAATATACTAACTAAATTTTTTGTTCCTGATGAACCAGGTCAAAGCTACAGTGGTCACAGTAAAGTGCTTAAATATAAAAACGCTGACGGGAGATCGCGTATAATTCCATTATTCATTTAGATATCGCATTGCAAAAAGAACTACAAGAACTTTAAAATATAGGTATACTTTGGAATATGCAACCGTTTAGTGAAAAAAGTCTTCAAGTTTTTACAAAAATCACGAAAATACTTATGTTTTCAGACCTTGCAGGTAGGCATAACCCCGTAAGTCGTGCTCTAATTGTAAAATCTACCTTCACGATGATTATAGAAATCTCGAAAATGCGTTGGGGACAAAATACGTTGTCGAAAGAAGCTGCAATCAACCCACAGAATACAAGTTCCATATTACTTCCGGATTGCGTAAATCTTAATCGGAGGATAATAGATAAGAAATTCGTTGAAATCTTCAAGAATGCAAAATTGCCGAACGACAGCTAGTCGCTAATAACGATCACACCAGTAATGTCAGAGAACGTATAGATACAAGAAGTAGAATAACGCGGAAAGTTCGCGATTACTGCGCGGCATATTTCGCGAACGCTGTCACCCAGTTGATGATTCGGTTGAGCGTGCGTGGTAAAAATATTCACTCCGGTCCTTATCGGTATGTGCACGCTACACACTCGAGGCAAGGAGGATATCGCGGCCGTCTCTGTCGTCGATGCACTCGCCGGGGCGTAGTACATGCATTCTCATATGCAGCGACAAGCAAATCTCGGTGTACACGTCGGGACGGCTGGGTGTCTTCGTGGCACTCTTCTATGCAGAACGTACGTGCCCGGGATCTCGAGTTGCCGCTGGGAAACGCGAGGCATCTCGCCCACTGATCACGACATTTCGTGACTGTGACACGTGTAATCCGAACGACGATTTATTTATACATACTTCATTCGCTGGGTACGCTCGCTCCGGTTCCTTTCGCGCCTGCGACGAACATGTCAGGCCATGAATAAAAACGAGACACTCGGACGCGTGATTTCCGCGGAATCGAAGCAACTCTCCTGACGTTCAGGCTCCTACCTGAAAATTTCATTTATTTCTGCCTGGAAGAAGTAAGTACGCACTCGAAGCATTCGGCTAATTTAATAAGAAATTAGAGACGAGCAGAACTGCATCGCCACTCCGGGCGGATATCAATCGCGTAATTACGTCCAACTCCGCCGCATAGAAAAGCTATAAAAGTGCTGGAGGGATCCGGCTCGATGCGGAGAAGAGCCACGAATCTTACAACTTTCCCCGTTACGAGCAATCTTTAATCGAGGTCAGATTTCCTAAATAGGGCAGTCCACGCTGGCGAAGAGTAACGCCGGGAAACTTAGTACCTGAGGGGGTTAATGAAAATACATGGCTCCAATAAGACGAAACAATCGCTCATCCACCCCATTCATCAGAACCACCGCCGCGATGAACTTAACTTTCCGAGCCCGTAGCTCCGCAAGCTTCAGTCTGGCGCGATCGTTTCGTCGAATAATTCTGCGAGGGGATGATCCTTTATCGCGGGCGTTTACAATGCCACGCCGATTCCTTTTCATCGTATTACTAACGATAGCGCGTACGACGGAATAAAACATTTCAGGGAACAACGAACGTGCGTCTCGGACGAGCATCCATTGCGAAGCAGATGTCGGTGTAAATTGGACACACGTTCCGCATTAGCGCCATTTTCAACGCGCACGTAGTGTCACGGAAAACTCTGCATTGCCAGCGTCTCGATACACCGCTGTGTCAAGTAGACGATGGACTCGGTGAAATATATACCCAGATAGATTTGGTCGGGATATTGTGGGGTTCGAAAGTTTAGCAATCGATTCAGTTTAGAACTTCGTGAATTATTTGGAGCAGCTCGACGCGAGTCGCAGTTAGTTCGGGTTATTAAAGTGGCTGTATCTTTCATTAAACATGTTCCGTTATGATTGACGGGCGTTTGAAGACTCAGGTGATAGGCTGCAGGATGTAATTTCGAGTTGGAATCAGGAGTTGATACCGATTTCGGTTCCCGAAACAGTTAAAGGAACCGAAATAATCTTGAAACGGTTAGGAGTGAAACAGATTCTGACCTACATCGGTTTTGGTTCCGGTTTTACAGAATCGATATTATATCTCGTTCCATAATGGTTAAGAGGATAATTAAGTAGTGATTTTGGATGGAAAAACGTACTGCAACTTTCGGAATACCGTTCGGTATAGGAATATCGTGTGTTTCTGAAGATCTTTCACTTGACTTAGATTCTGTTACCCTTTCCCTCATCAGCAGTATTCGAACTAGAAAGTCGATTTCGAGAGGTATCCACCTTATTTTCAGACAAGAAACTCAATAGAGCACAATAATCACCCCGTCTACCGAACCTCACCTACTCGCCATTGTCATATTAATTTTAATGGTGCAATAGTAATTTAATAATAATAATAATCTCTACCCGCAAATCATCCAGAAGGAGTGCCTTCTCTATAAGCAAATCTGCTTTCAGTACTAGCTATCATACAGCACGAGTAATTAGTTGAGTCATTAACGAAGCAATTGAAGATTGCATTACGCCACAAATCCAGCGGGAACTTCAAAGTATACACGATCCGTTTGTCCCCGAACATCGTTCCCAACGCGCGCAGCCTTCCCACCCCCTCGCAGGGGCTCTTTTGCCGACGCGATCGGAGGACCCGGCAGCTCGGCAGCATCGGAAGTGCTCGCAGTGGAGGCGAGGCGGATGGATCCACTGGTGCAAGCCGCGACAAGGAAAATCTTTGTGCCGCTGGAGGCGGTTGGTTTGGCCGAGGGCCCATCGCTCTCTCCGCGCTCGGCGCCGCGTCTCTGCGCTCGCCGGACGGCTCGTGGCGGCTCGGCAGGACTCGGGATCCGCCGGGCGCGCTCCCGTCGGCGAAGCGGCGCGCGCCTCGTGTCTCGCGGAACGCGTCTCTCAGTGATTACCGTGCAGTCCTTGGGACACGACCTCTGGCTTCCTGTCCTGCCTCCCGACGGGGGTTGACCGTGCGCGCGCGCGCGCGAGAGAGAGACGTACACGCACACACGGCCCGCGACCGTTGGCAAGCTCGCCCCGCGCGAAACCGCTTCCTTCTATCCGGTCGTCCTTCGCCGGACCAGCGGCTACGAAACGCGTAATCGCGCGCACAATCGCGGGAATGTCCTTCGCTTGACGATACCGATAGTGTCTTGTGGTACCGTCTTTCTCGACTTCTCGCTTTTACTTCCCCTCCCGTTTCGCCGTTGTTTCTCGTATTGTTCGCCCCCCCCCCCTCTCATTCGGCTCCCTCAGGAGCAGCACCCTGGCTGGCCAGACCGCAGGGGTGGCGAGGGTGCCGTGTGAGCGCGTAGGCGACCCGCGTGTGGAACGGCGATCAGGGGGGTTGCCGTTGGCGCAGTGATATCGCGCTGTCTCGAGGGGATAATGGATTGCTCGCGCGGCGAGGGACGATGGACAATAGCCCCGAGTGCCGTGGAGGCTTGACGCCTCCGCGCGTTTCGCAGCTCGACCGACGTACCGCGGGGCTATGCGGAGCACACGCGTGCCGATCGCGCGGAATCCACCCTCCGAACTTTTCAACAAGTTGTAACGGGCCCCGACGCTACGGCGTGTAACCCCGACCCGACTCGCCAGTGCGTAGATCTGTGCGCGGGTGACCGGTAGAGCACCACCGTCGGCCAGCGTGGCCCAGTGAATCGTTTCCCAGTGTGACAAGTTTCGGTGACTTTCCACGGCAGCCGCTAATCGGCCGAACAACAGCGAACCGATCCCCAGGATAACCGCTGGCATCGCACGTCCCCGAGGTGCCGCGCTTGGAAATTATGTAACGCGGCTCTGCCACCTCCGGCGGCGACCTTTCCAGACACCATCGAGATAGGAGCGTGAAGGAAAACACAGGTGAGCGCGATGTTTATTTTGCCGAGGGTTCCGGGAATCGTAGAATCGCGAAGGACGGCGGCCTCGTGTTTTTGCCCGCCTAGGCGGGGAACACGGGGCTAGCAGATTGCCCTGTTCTTACGGGGGTACCAGTGTTTAGCTCTTTACAAACTTGCTTCTCTCACGCGATTGGCTACTGACGGATGTGGACGATCAACGACATGCCATCTTCTCTCCGGAGATCTGTTAAACCTTGCTATCTTCTCTGATTTGCGAGAACCGGTGTCACTGGCGTCAGATTATTCGTCACGCAAGGCATTAAACTCAAATCTCGCATCGTTTCCGCCGCTCCTCTCCCCTTATTTGCCGACAAAATTTCACGACAAGGGGATGTCGAACATGCCGAGGAGCGCTGAACAGAATCTTTGCCGCTTACTTTGCGTCGCGACGTGCCCCGACTTGAATCGGCTATCGCTAACAGCACTGCAAACAGCCAACGGCTTTATCACGCAGACGGGGCGCAACTTCTCATCTGATTATCGGAGTTATGTTGGGCACGGTTAGGGTTGCAACTGTAGGGAGGATTCCCATGCGACGTCTGCCCCGGTGGCTGGGTATCTCCCTAAAGCCGGCCCCTAAGCCTAATGACCACGGCGGAATCTTTTCCCCCTCTGGACACTAGCCGTGATCTAATCACAGACCTCGAGCAGAGCGCAGAGCTTTTACGAAACGGTGGATGCTAGAGTCGAATCGGTATGAACGTCGGCACCGGCCAATTGGTTACTAACGACGTGCACCATGATACTAAGTTAGACATAGTTGGAAACTTCATACTCCGCTCGAATCTCCGAGCCTCTATCCAGGCAACCATCGTCGCCAATTATCGCCGTGAAAGAATCGCAGCATCACCCGCGTCAGCCGTCGCAGAGGCGGTTTAATGCCCCCGCGATACACCCTGGCGCGTGGTGCAATCGGACGGTTAAAGTAGACCGGTCCACGCGAATGGAAAGGAAGCAGCTGAGAAAAGCTGTTAGCGGGGTGGTGCCGGGAAAACTTTAATTGCAGAATTATTCGACGCGGCTAGAGACACCTGCTGGGGACCGGGGGGGTCGAGGGCTTTCGCCGATTAGGACGGCCGTTAATGGAGTGAAGCGGTGGCGTGCCTCGGCTCGTTTACACAATAAGGTGTCGATCAATCGGAAACAATCAGCGGGAATAATAACAGCGAGGGCCAGCCGGGGACAGGGAAAGAGAGGAGCGCGGAGCGTGGTTCCTATTCAGCCGGCGCCGGCGAATTGAATAAGGAAGAATGGCTGTAATTCACGTCGAGTCTTTCTGACGTCGCTTCCGCTTTTCTGTCGCGCTTATTCATTTTTACAGCAGTTGCGTCTGATACGGGCGCAAAGATGCTCGCGACCTAGTTCCGAAGAGCCGGGAGAGAGAGAATCGGGGGAGGGAGGGCTGCCGAGCGATGTAATTATGATTTAGCGTGGTTGCGTTTTTTTTTTTCATCCCTTCAGCGACGCTAAGAATGGAAATGTCTTTCCGCGTGGCTCGTCGAGCGTGCTCCGCGAAACTCGCGACAGACGTCGCGAATACTGATGTTGCTTGCTTTCACGAACTCCCCTGCTATTCGTTATTATAATGCTGGCCTTTGACGTACTACTTTCAAGCCGGCTTTTAGCGCAGTTAATTGTGGGAGGTTTCTAAAGAGGGCGGGATTTTTTAAGAATCTGGAAAGTGTATTTCGGTACGTGTCGATGATTACTTTAGGAAATGCACGTAAGAGGAAAGTGCGACTGCAAATAACTGCAGTTTTCATGGATTTTTAGCTGCACGAATGTTTATGCTAGGAACTTGTTTGGAGAAAGTAGTTGAGGAGAAATTTGAGTCAATTCTTTTATTATAATACGATCACCGGAGGTATCTCAGGATCTATCAGAACCACTATAAATTAGAAAAGTATCACTTCCTTAGAGCGCAGAGACCGTCACAAATTTGTACTAAATTGTGCGATGAAATAGCACAACGTTTTCGATAACTGTGCTTGAGTGTTGATAATGCTTGATATTTCTACGCGAGGATATAGATAATTCTCTAAATTGTGTGGAGTAGCTTTTGAAAATGCTTATTCCCCGGAATGAAGGTGACGGGATTGGTCCTGCCGAACGAAGGATTCGCACGGGGCACGGACGAATAGGGGCTACGATACCAGGAACCGCCACAGTTACGGTTAAGGGACCTAAATTAGGCACTTGTCACTCGTTAACCGGTAATTTTCTTAAAAGAGGGCCGCGGTCGAGAAAACAATTGAGCTCGACCGTGCTCGCGAACAAGGAGTCCTTTTCTTTCGAAGGACACCGTCGTTTGTCGGCACAGTTATACCTGAGCGTGGCCCAATGTGAGAACCCAGTGATTTCGGGGATCATTATTGTGACTGAACGTATCAGTCAGAGAAATTGGTAGATGGTTCTCCCTTGTTCCCACGGATCCTAATTACCGTGAATTTGTACATATTAATCACATTCTTCTACCCTGTACAAGGTGTTACGGGCAATGTTCTCTGACAGAAAGAAAAAGCGAATTAAATTCCTCCGAGTTCTTTAGTCACAAGGGAACATCGCGAACCCTTATTATTTTATTGGAGCGCCACTTCGTGGGTTTATAGAGTGACTCAAGACAAGAACAACGGGATGTTTCACTCGTGCCCAATCTCGTGCTTGAACGGTCTGAAAACTAAGCTCAAAGTCAAATAGACACTTCCAGTTTTTCGCGTATAATTCCTAAAGTACAAGAGACAGGAAAAAATCTTTTCAACAAAAGTTCAATGGTGTACTAAGCGTTGCAAACTTCCGTTAACAAAATTTTGAAAAAAGTTTTATTTTTCGTTAGGTACTTTTTTTAATCTCTATTCAAATTTTTGTTAACGCAAGTTTGCAGCGCTTAGGGCACCATTAAACTTTTGTTGCGAACATTTTTTCTGTCTCTTGTGCTTTAGGAGTTATACACGAAAAAGTGGGAGTGCCGTTTGACTTTGAGGTTAGTTTTATATGGGTATTTCGCGGTTAAAAAATTAATATCTGTTTCGATTGTTTATGATACCCACAGGTCTTAGAAGTATTTTCAAATTCGAAAAATTGCGAGGAGTTACAGCGTAAAAAGTAACAGGCGGGCCATTGCAGGTAAACGCGGCGGGCTTTTAAGCCGTTTTTCTCAAACCTGTGTTTCTCAAGGCGGTAAACATCGTAACTGGAGAACGGATCGATATTTTTCGTTGAAATTTAAACTGGACCTACAAAACACTGTTTCTCCACAATGTGGAACTCGCTCACTAAGATCGCATAACTTTAACAATAATGTAAGACAACATTTATCACAGAATTACTTCAGTTGATATTGGTTCTATAACTCCATGAATTTTTATTAAAATTTTTCGACCGAGTTCTACATTGTTAGTCAGTCACTGGGAATCGTACTCATTAAATGGAGACGCGCATTACGCAAGCCCTCACTTTGACGTCTTGTATATTAATTAATTTTTAATATTTTGTAAACGTTCTTATTTGAAAATACGTCTTATATCCCTAAGAATGAATTGTTAAATAAGTAAATGGTTTAAGTTATTACAGGCTCTACAATCTATCCCAGAAGCAACCGTAGATTTTAGCTATCTAACGAATTAAACATACCATTGTTCTTGTCTTGAGTCACTCTATAAACCGACAAAGATGCGCTCCGATCAGCGAGTAAGGGTTCCCGGTGTTCTCTTGCCAGCAACAGTTAAAACGATTACGTCGACTATGATTACAACCGAGGGAGTCCCCGTGACAAACACCTCCAATTCCCCAGGTCCAAGCTCCGTTCAATTCTTAACCTCGCCCGGCCAACTGATATTCAAACTGATGTTGGAATAATACCCGGTGCCATTCAGCGAACCGATCCATAAACATCCCCCGAACCGGGCCACTCGGAGACCTGGCTCGAGAGTCCCTGCCTACACCCCTGAAATGGAAACGAGCCGCCGAGGCAGGGATTCCCGTCGTTTCCGCGCCATTCATTTGTATTCCTTTTAATATTCGACGGGGCGCGTCGGCGAATTTGAGGCACGTCCTGCGTGCTGCTGGGGAATCGGTGCCAAGGCGCGCGTGTGCAGCCACCGCGGGCGACCCTCGAAAAACCGACGGTCCCCTGGATCCGCGTGAATGACGATCGTCGGAAAAAGCGCATTAGGATTGGGAAGAATATTCATAAAGCGGGAAGGGGATTTGGGGGGTGGGGGAGAGGGCGGAGCGTTCACGTTCGCGGCAACGAAAGCGCGGCACAAAAGGGGATGCTTACGGTGCTCGGGGGCTTTTCCTGCGGCCTGAAAGACTGACGTTGCATTTCGAGTGCATATCTGGCGCAATCGAATTCCCCGTGGCCGTCGGATTCGCCTATTGTCAGGGCCCCGCTCTTATTGCGCCGGCACGTTTATGGGCGTATAGAGATCCCTGAAGAGAGGATCGTTAGGGTTCAATCTCGACGCCTCGCGCCCGCTGACCATCGAATAGTTGCACGCGCGTCCATCGCATTTACATGGAAATCTCGGGTTCCCTGGTCGTTTACATTCCCGGCATTATGCTGCTTCGTCGAGGACGCGCGGATGGATTGCTTCTCTCGAGAATCTGTGGAATTTTGTGCGACGAGCCACCCTTGTGCCTTGGACACCTCGTGCCGATAGAATTTTCATTAATTCGTTTAACGAATATTAAGCGTGGTGCTTTGATGTTAGGCTGCTTGGTTTCGGTTTGTCGTTGGTGGTGTGGTTGATTCGGGGGGGAATAGGGTAAATCACTTATGTCGGTGTCGCTGGTCCGCTATGGCAACTTTTAATGGAATCATGTTATTCTTGTTACCGGTGATAGTTTAAACTTTGCTTCGACCATTACTGTATGCGTTTGGCAGTGGAGTTTTGTAGTACTATTGAATACGATTCGCCGGGTATTGGCATAGAGGGGAATAAGGCAACCGTCCTGTCGAGATACGCCAGCTGTTCCTGCGTCAACAAACTAATAACCTGATCCGTAATGTGACGTAACAAGACGCATTGGGTAGGCAGTGCTCGAGTCTGTATAGACATTTTTGGACTGATCATTAAAGAGGCTTTTTCAAAAAGATTCTCTTGTTTTGCAGCGATTTTGACGAAAGGAAAGAAAATTCAGCTGCCTTCTTGCAAATTATTCTTCTTCAGAATATGTATCTCTGGTTCTGCACTGGAAAAAATAACTGCAATGAAATGGTCATTTTTCGAACACGTGCATTGATGCGCCTCGGCAGGTGAATTGTGAAATAGCAAGGATAAGGGTGCCTTTAATTCTGACCTGAAATAAAAACCCGCAGTTTTTCTTAATTTTCATGAACTTGCATCGTCGATTTTGTCAAGTTGACAAAATTGTTGGACTTTAAAGAAAAAGTTACGTTAGTAAGTTTTTATGCAACAAAACATGGTTGAATATAACTTTGCATAAACGTTTTTAGTTCATCGACGATGAGTGGTCATTATTTATCTAAAAAGCAGCGGGAACAGTCGATCGGTCAAATAGTTTTTGTGCTATTTTTCCCGCGATTTTACAATTCCAGTGGCGAGGCGTATTAATAATTTCGGCGTGACAAACCTGAAAATTTTCAACTAAATTTTTTTTGCACGGTATAAATATATATTAAATCTCCCGAGTTTTGCGGAGGTACGAATTTATTTTTCCTTTGTTAAAAAAATACGCGAAAATCACGTTTTTTTCTCCACATTCTAAACCAGGTTGTCCCCTTAACCTCAATTTACATGCTCGAATTTGATTTGAATGCAAATTGATTTGAAAACAAAAGAAATTTTTTTACACAGCCTCTTTAATGATCCATCTGTAGCGTCACATATTAATGTACATTTTGACTAAACGAAATGATGTTAATAAGCTGTTTCCCAAAAGAACAAGTCTCACTATCAATTCATTTCTGCGTAATTATTTGAAAAAGCAAATGCTTCATTTTCGACATGAACGACTGCCTACTACCCTTATACTCAGCCATTACGTTACCAAGAAAGAAACCCTAAAAATACCGCACTCCTCTTCTGCCAACCATTTCCAAATGCCATTAACTTAAACTTCCATCAATTCCTCGAATTAAAACAATTACTCCAAAATAACTCCAATTACAAAAATTATCTCTATACATCCCCCTTGAGGAACCCAGCCAACTAATCCTTTCCTCCAACAAACCCTGCCTCCCCCTTCCCAGAAAATTCGATTCATTCTTGCAAGGCTCGTGCCAAATTGGATCTCTGGATTCCTTTGTGCCGCGCGCGGAAACCCCAGAAATCTTGCGGTCTGAGGGTAAAAAGAATTCCCTCGCGGGTGGCTCTCCAAGCGCAGTCGACCGGCGTTTCCGAAAAAAGCCTCAGCTCGCGAGTCGCCGGCAAAAACACGGGGCGCGATTACACCGAGCGCGTAATGTCAGCAAGCGACGCATTGGGGTGGGGTGGTTCGAGCGACGAAAGGGGAGGAGGGGGGGGGGGTCGAAAGGGAGAGTTTCCACGAGCAGCGACGGGACGTGGAATCGTCGTTCGAGCTGAACACGAGGCCTTGCCGCGCGAGAAGGGACAATCAGCGGAACGGGACTCGCGTAGGGAGAGATAGAGAGGCGATGCGAGCGTTGCGTTTGCCCGGCGGGGGTGGATGTGCGCGAAAAGGCGACGGCAAAGGGCGGGGCGGCGGGGGTGGGAGACATGAATGGGTCGGCGCGATCGAGTGAAATTCGCGGTGTTAACGTTGTGCAGTCAATATCGCGTGGCGCGATATCACCTCGCGCGTGATGATGCGCATTGAAAGCGGCGGTGGGGGGGGGGGGGGGCGGCTGGAACGCGCCGCGCCCCCGAGTCTTGCGATAACGAGTTTTCAACTTTAGTTTTTGTCCCGCGGTGTCGGCCGTTTGGATCGCGGCTGTCGCCCTGGGAGAGCGGGCTAACGAGAATTTTAATTCGGAAATGTTGCCCCGGCATTCGAGAGCTGTCTTCTTGGCGTAGATGGGATTGTGCCGCGGGAATTGTTTAATTCTCGACGGTGCTCGAGCGCTTAACGAAGCGCAAGTGGCGCGATCCAGTGGCGTGTTTGAAGCGAAGACGGAGTCTTGCGTGAAGTTTTCGCGAGAGCACCGGAGCACAGCGTGGACCGGCGATTCGATTTCTTTTAATTAAATTAGCGACATTGCGCGCCGCTGCGCTGACGCGATCAATCTTTCAGCCCCTTCAGTCGCGCTGCATTTTCTGTGCTGCAAGCTATTGCGACGTAAGGACATCGGTTGTAGGGGAGAGATGGGATGAAAGGGACATTTTTATTTAGGAGAAGATAGTAAAAAAGCTGAATAACCATGCGAGTTCTAATTGGTAACATTAGAAAGGCCAATTATCTGGCTAAACAATACACGGTCCTATTAAGCTTCTCTCTATATTTACATGTCATATTTTTCATTTTCTAAAAAAGTGCGTTTTGTTCCTTTCATAAATTGGCTGTACTGAAAGGGACATGGGTGTTTATGAATGGGACAGTGTAATGAAACCAGGTAATATTAATATCATTTTTTTTAATTACTATTTATGCAGGTACCGAAATCACAGTAGCTACTTTAATTCGTAATAGGAACTAAAAACTCAACAGTTAAGCTTATGTAACTAAACGATTTTAATAACTACCGTAAAATGGGGGAACATTGGCAGATAGGGACAACATTGGCATACACCGAAATTACGTTGTTTTACGTCAGATTAGTAAAAGTTAACCTGTTAATGCTATTTATATGATGTGCCTACGTTACGAATTGATTTTAGTTAAGATGTAAAAAATAAAATAAAATAAACAAATTTAAGTTTACTGACCTCAGATTAGTAAAACTTAACCCGTTAATGTTATCTACATGATGTGCCAATGTTACCCCGTACCGGCTGGTATTTAACATGTATTAAAGAAGAAAATGACAAAAATTTTATGCATTTTAACACTTGTAGTACAAGCACGAAACATGCAATGTTATGATAGGTTACTTAAAGCAACTGTAAACATTTTAATTTTTACATTATATAACAAAATGTATCAAAAACCTGCCAATGTTCCCCCATTTTACGGTATAAATAATGAATTGCCTAATGGCATCGTAACCCGTTTTTTAGGTGGCATATTTTTACTGAAACAAGTGAAGATTAATAAGGTGTTGAAGGGGGCAGGTATGAAAGGGACGTCCCCTTCATAAAGTTTTGTTGTGTCCCTTTCATAAATAAGACACCACAATTGAAAATCTAATTCTTACAATTGCAATATGAAACAACAAGGATCGAACATTATATGATATCGTTCTTAAATAAATACCTACCTGTTTAGATGCAGTAATAGAAACATCAGTCGCTGATAACAGCACTTCACAAAACAGTTCAAGGAAATAAGAAAAATTTTACTTTGAACCACAAAAAAATTCAATCGTGTAGGTATTTCTGTTGTCGTAGATACGATAACGGCTTGAAAATTTGCTGGATTACACGTGAATGAATGTGGGTATAAAATAAAAACACTTTTGGCCTGGGCTGATCCTTTATCTTTGAGATAATGACCATGTCCCACCTCTCTCCTACTGGTAATTTCGTTTCGTTTCAAAGGCGTCGATGGTCTATGAGTATTACAATCACTTCCAGTCTTTAGCGGCATGGTGAACCGAGAGGAGTAATTTCTGAGGGAATTCTAATTTTAAAGAAGGACCGAAGAAAGGTACTTTTTGCACTGAACGCATTTCAACGTTGCTTCTGTTCTTTGATTGTTAATTAGAATATTATTCACTTCGCACCAATTCTGTGTACTTGCAGAATACAATACGCAGCGTTCCTGCTTTTAAATTGGGAAAAGGTGTTGTTAAATTAGTCGTTGAATGTTAAATTAATTAGATCTGCTTTGTAAACACGATGGTACGCCCTTTTGATTTTACAGGATAAGGATCATGCTTATTTCTTGAAATTTCCTGCAGACAAGAAAAAGTTTCCTCTCGAGTAGAATGATAAAAAGCGTTAATTAATTAGTTTCGTGTCGTAAATACGCGTCACCGGATTGCCGAGGGAGGACGGTGTTGAGCATTCCTCCTTGTTGTGAACCCTTTCAACGAATCATTGCACTCTCTGCGTAAGAAGAAATGCCTCGTTCTCAAGCAGAAATTGAAAAACAGCATTTTAGAAATGTAAGAGAATAAACAATTCAACGCAGTCCCGAGGCGCACCTTTAAAATCTTTGTGCGCATAATGTCCATTATATCGAAACAGACCTCGTTACGTAATTGAATTCCGCAAAGAAAGAAGCAGCTGAACCTTCAGATAACTAAGAATAATTTAGGTCAAACGGGCAACATTTGAATCAAAGGGCCTTCCCAGTGTGACGGGTGTTCCCACTTAATTCTTCACGAATTAGAAAAAGGAGCAAGTACCTATTGCACGTATAATTTTGCACTTTTGTAGCTTTATTCCATCATCTTTCAAGACTATAAAAGAAAAATTTGTAACTAAAAATGTCCATTTATAGCGGAATAGGAGCATCGCGAAGAGAATGATATCCTTCCAACTATTTCTTCCTGCCTTGAAGTTGACCTTAACGCTCGTAGGTTTTAGAAAAGATCCCAAGGCCAGAGGGTTCATTGAACGCGACCTCGCCCGATGTTGGAACACGAGGCGTCTGTTTTTCGCGGCCACGTCGTCGTCACGTGGGGCGCGCCAATTGAATTCCATGAAAGCCACTTGCTGCGCGGACGATCGCTGGCGACGGCGTGCGCGATCGCGTGTCTCGGCTCTTCTCCATTGGTCGATCGCTAACCGATTTTCTTTCTGTTCGTAGGTGGCGCGCGAAGGACCACGAGGAGGCAGGCGAGAGGACGCGCCGCGCGCGCCAAAGTACGGGCGCGAGCGGGCAGCCGCGCGCCGAGGGACGAGTGGCTGCGACGTCGAGGGGAGACGCGCCGCGTGTCACGTGGGCGCGGAGGAGCGCGAAGAGGTGGCGAAAGGGGAGAAAGAAACCCCCGGCAATCGACAGATGAGAGTTCGAGTCGCAGAAAGTGGTTTCGAGAGAGCCTGGCGCGAGTTAGCTCGGTGCAAAGGGGTGCAGCGGTAGCTGGCAGTGGTACAGAGGAGGGAGGAAGAGCGAGCAAGTGAAAGCAGCCTGTGCTCCAAGTGGAAAAAGAAGAGCTCGAACAGACACGAGGGTGGCCCCGTGGTTCCCTTGGGTGCAGAGAGAGGGTGAGAGAGGCGGGGGGGGGACAAGGAGGGAAAAGGTGACACAGAGGAAGAGGAGAGAGGAACCAGGACTCGTGTCGCTGACGTGACTACGAGTGACGTGACGTGACGTGACATCGAGGCGTCGAGATGCCCCGGGATGAGATGGCCGCCGCCTCCGTTCACACGCTCCTGTCGCTTCTTCTCGTGCTCGGCGCTTCTACGCTGTGCCGAGGCAGGATCACGAATCAGGAGATAGGTGAGTGGAAACATGCGGCTTACTTGACGAATCCCTTCTCGTTTCGAGCCGTTTCGCCTTCGCTTCCCGCCTGACGCGTCTGTGTCGCGCGATTTCATGGTCGATACCTTCTGTATCGCTTCGCAAGGGGATGATTCCCAATGGCGATGGTGGTGGGAGGCTTTCGCGCGGGGGCACGTTTGATCTGTGCAGTGAGATATGATAGAAAAATTTGCTACTTTTTAGTATATACTTTAGACGAGCTGCATACTGTATAGAGTATTTATAGTCCAGAGTGGAGTAGTAGGGGAGACCGGGTATGGTTGCCTCATTTTTTTTATTTTGATTTCTTTACGGGTTATAGCTGCAGGGACGTTCATTCAGACTTAGTTTAATACAAACTACGTACATCTGACTTTATAAAAAAAATTAGTTCTGTGGATTTTGACAATCAGATTAGGAGCTAATTCAGATTATTTGCAGGATCTATTTTGCGACAATATACCCGAAGGTTGGGTTGGTTGTCACAGATAATAGATAGCGAAGTTTATTAATAAAAAGCTGATTCAATTAAGGAAGTAATATCATTTTTTTATGGTAATTATAAATGCTATAGTCTTGAACACAAAATTAAACTTAGAAACATTATTAACAAACAATTTACAACTTTATCATTGAATTTGCTTTCTGAATACAGAGACAAGCACACAAGGCAAAAGTCTTCTTCATTTTCTTCTTTATTAATTATAAATACTTTTCTTTTTTTTTTTTTTTTCCCTTATCGAAGAAAGTAACTCGTTTTGCTATGTTCTTCTTTAAAAAAATAAATATCTTCTACGTAAATAATAAACCGAAAAACCAATTTCGAAGTTCAGCGATCCGTGTAATGCGAATGGCGTGGATCGCGTGAAATTGAATTAATTATCGCATGATGCGCGAATCCATACTGCTGCTCGAATCCATCGTGATCGCTGAACACCTCCTGTGTTTTCGCATAATGTATGTAATTATGCCACTCGGAAGGGGCCTGGCACAAAGAGGGATGTAAAATTCACGATCGACACGCAATATATTCCCAATGGATTAATTAACGAACGACACGACTCGGTTGGTGTAGGTATTCTTTTACATCCGATTTCCTGCAGCATTGTTTGCATCTCTGGGGATTTATCAGCCGCCATATAGAACGACTTAAAATCAAGCAGCGAGTTTATCGCTCCCAGGTCATTATCGATTTCGTTTATGAGTTATGAATGGTTTACGTTTCTTGTTTGTATATCTATGTCTTCGTGGATTCTTGGACACTTACATTCTTGGATACCTAAGTTCATATATCCCTATGAAGAGAACCCGATAATTAAAAAAATTCTGGAATTTTGTGAATATGTAGGGGACTTGCTCCTGATTACACCGCAATTTTTGTTTGCTGCCCAAATTCACTGTAAGCAGGTGTAATTGACTCCTGAAGATCCGGTTATTTTCCGATTTTGTGTTATAACTCGTGAACTGTAAAATACTTTTTTTTTACCAAATGCTAGATCTAATTAAAAGAAGTAACTTTTGTCTTGAAACCTTTTTTCTATCTTTTCCAGTTCGCGAGTTATAACACAAAATCGGAAACTAGCCGAATTTTCAGAGGTTAATTTCACCCCCTTAGAGTGAATTTGGATAGCAAACAAAAATTACGTTGTAATTAGGAAGAAATCCCCGACATATTCACAAAGTTTCAGAATTTCTTGAATTCTCGGGTTCGAGATCTTTCCTTGTAAGTTACTGTACCCTTAGATCTTGAGATCCTTAAATTACCGTACCCCAAGATTCTTGAGTCCCCAAATAACTACGCACCTAAATTCATGGGACCCTTCGACCCTTCTATTTTCCCTGCCACCCACTTACGCGAGATCAACGTACCCAAATCAGACAAATCTTCGCAACGCTCCTCAAAAATATTTCTCCATTCAAAATTGAGGCATTGAGAGCGAAAGCCGACTAACCCACATTCAACAAAAATTAATTTTCCTTATTTTACATGATTAGTACAGCCTAGTGAAATACACCATTGCTACTACCTCAATTCACATCCACTGAAACAGGACACCGCGGTCGATCGGTCCTTTCATCTAGCCGACGTGCGCGTTTTCGCGCGATCTTAAGGCACGCACGGCGAATTGAATCGACACGCGCGCGATCATTTGTGGTCAGCGAATTTGCAGGATCAAAGGCGGTTTTGCGTCCCTCGGGGCGGTTCGATTCGCGGCTGTAACGTCATTTGCCAAACAATCGGTCGTCTCTGGTCTCTTTCGCGCGGATCTCGCAGCCAGCGGGGCCAGGTGATCCATGGGAACAGCGACTGCACGACGGCCTCGTTAGAACCGCAATGGGTAAACGAGTTAAAAACCCCCTCCCCATTTTCGCTCTGCGAGCAACGAAATTACGTGGTCGGTATACTCTGCGGCTTTTGCCGCCAGGCGATTCAATTTGTGCATTAGCTGCAACGTCGCACAATGGATCGTCCGCGTGTAAATAAAGGGGCGGGGGAGGGGGGGGGGCGAAAAAAAAATGCACCAAAGTCACGCCTGTTCTACGTGGCCACCTGCTCAACGAGCCAGCTAAAGAGATATACAGACACCACGCCTTGCATTTGTCACCAGTCACGTTCCTCCTCGTTCGTTTACCTGTGCCAACTTAAACTACCCCTCCTGCCTCACCCCCTTGTTTCCATTAAAATGAAAACACCTCTTTTCGCTGGTGAAATGAATTCATCAATGACGAGGATAGTTACGAAGCTTTGTGTTTTCCTAAATGACCATTATATCAAAAGCTCTTCTATTCTTCTCACAAGGGAAGATCCCCGAGCTGGAAATTAACAAAATTATGAAACTTCGGGGATATGTAGAGGATATATAGGTATGTATTACGCAATTTCTGTTGGCTGTCCCAAATGCCAAAGGATTGTAGGTACTAATTAAAAGAAGTAACTTTTGTCTGAAAACATTTTTCTCTCCTACAGTTCGCGAGCTATAATAAAACAGAACGGAAAATAGCCGGATTTTTGGGGTAAAAAAAATTGCGTAATACAAAACTACACACCCTCTACACATCGCTAATGTTTCATAATTTTTAGAATATCTGAGTTGGGGATCTTCCCTCGTTAATTACAGGTTTCTGCGAGGTAAAGCTAGTTTGTATCGAAAATTCGTAACGAAATAGCAGAAGCTGCGGGCATTCTCTTGGAAAAATAAAGAAGTGGTAATCGAGGAGGTGAATTACCCCGTCGAAGAATAAAGGGTGGCTCGTTGGTGGGTTTTGCCGCGAATGTACCACATCGATGCGACATAATAAATAATTTGCGCGGTCGAGGGGATTAAACAGCGAGCCCGGTGAAATACCTACGCGAAAGCAAAGTCGATTCGACGTGTTATGCACGCCCGAGCGAACGATTAAGCGACGTCGAGTGTTTTATTTAATGTTGAAGGCGAAACGGAAGTAATTACGGTTCCTCGGAGCGTAAAGGAAGGTCCTGGCTGCGAGAGGGAAGGGGGCGGCTCGAGGGGGTGCGGTTGCGAGGTTGAGGCTGTGAAACCAAGGGAGTCGAAGAGTGTACAGAGAAGGGAAACTGGTGCTTGATTGAGCAGGTGGTTAGACAACTTGACCGCGCGAACACAAACCGAAAGCATTTCGGTAATTAAAGGGCCGATTAAAATCGTATCAACCATCCTCTGCGATATTTGATGATATGCGAAAGTACTTAGATTAACATTGGCTTTGTACACTGGATGGAGATTAATTCTGGAATAAAATTCAGTGGCTTCAGAGAATGATTTATGCGAGTATAGTGAATGGAATACAAAATCCGTTTGAAAGCGAAGACTTTAAAGATTTAAGAAACTTTTCTTAATTTATTTAGTACACAACGACGCGGAGGAAGCTTCTTTTATTCCGTGCCCGGAAAGATTCCTCCTCCATTCTTTGACCTGGAACAAACAGCAAAAAATTTCTAGCTCTATATCAGATCAGCTCGGGAAGTACGTAGGGACATTGCATTTCGTTGCAACCATTTCTTGCTCTAAATAATTTGTCGCATAATTTTTCCCCTAAAAATGAAACTTTCATAAATACTAAACAGTATTTTTTAATTTCCGTGTGTACTTCCCGTGCTGATCTTATATAAAATTCAAAAATGTTTGTTTTGTGGTCCAAGTCACAAATTAGAGGGGAAATCTTGCCGACTGCGGAAATGAAGAAACTTCCTTCGTGCTGTTATGTACTAAAAAAAAAGAAATATGTACAATAACGGGGTTCAAACAGATTTTGCATTCCATCCACTATACTCGCGCAAAAAATTCACAAAATCAGGCTGTTTTTCCAGGCGTTAGAATGGCATCACCCCTTAAAACATGCTTCAGGGATGAATTATTTGCTTCATCTGCATCTAATCCTCACGTCGAATTTCCTCACAAGACTACTTGCCAAATCTCCCAACCCTCTTCGTTACCTACATTCTCCACAAAGCCCTGACGATCTCCTAGAACCCCCAGAGCCGCAGCATCGGCTGAACAGTATAAAAATCGTGCACAGTGCAACATTAATTAGCGCAGATCTCAACGAACCCTCGAAGCTACGAGGCCATCCCCTCGACGGCGTTGAAATTCACGCGATGGCTAATCGCGCCGCGTCGAACGACGCGTCTGTGAACGCTAATTAACCGCTTGCCACGTTTTTCTCGCGCCAGCGAGATCCGAGCCCTCCCCAACCTCTTTCCTCCTTCACGCCGGCTGAAAAGCCTCGGTTCCTGCTCACAAAACGGCGGGGTGGTCCCCCGGGGAGGTGAAACGTCCGCCAACAGTGACGGAACTCCCTTCGTATTTCACCCAAGTTTTTCCTCGTTAGACGCGCGTACGTGGCGACTAGACTGAACTAGACTCGGGGCCAACTTGCAAATTACTTCAACGGCAAGCGCATCGGAGGAGAGAGGGGGCTGGCCCAGGTACAGCCTGAGCGAAGCTTTTCGATCGTAATCTTTTAATTACGCTTTGAGAAAGGGGCTGCGAGGGTGGGGGGGGGGGTGGCTTTTAATCCACCGGTGGAAACAGCCCGAAGCTTGGCGGCAAAAAGGAATGGGCGAGGGGGGGCGGGGGAGGGAGAGGCGACGTACGAGATCCTCTTCCCTTGGAGCTGATAGAAACCGTGACTGCTATCAATGTCCGCCATCTAAACTGAAGGCGATCAGGGAGAAGTGGGGTGGGAGACGGGCGTGAATCTAATCCAATTAATTCGTCTGTTCGCGGATCTCGAGCAGCCAGCGCCATTGTATCGCGGGGTTGCGTTACAACCGAGCAAGAAGCCGTTATTCCCATGCAACTTCAGTCGTTTGGCAACTCCCCGGCGACCCTTGGCACCGGGGGGCATCCAGCGTCGACTTATTTCTCGCGGGCGAAACACTTGGTTCGGCTTGTACCAAACTTCCTCTGCCCCCTCCTCACCCCGTTCTCCTCCCCCTCCTCGCCCCGCGGCGACAAAAAAAAAGGCTGCAGTCGCCTCGCGGTAAACAAACCGCCGTTTCGACGGCACTACGTTCTTTGCCCCGTTTCCGCCCCGACTCGTCCCGAGTGATTAATCGCGCTGCCCCGTGACGGGGGTGAACGTTCGGCCGGGCAAAGTCTCGCGGAAGTCCTGCCCCGTCCGAGGCGCGGACTGGGAACGCTCCTTTCCAGTCAATGGATCCCTCTGGACGATCCATTCGGGCGACCAGCGTCCATTATTCACCGTAAATTCGTTCCCGGTTAGCCTCCGCTGCCTCATCCGCTCTGTGCGCTTATTAGGAACTTAGTTCCTCCGCGACCTCGGCATCGGGGGGTGAAGGAGCACCCGTCCGGGCGATCTCGATGGCACAAAGGACGGCAGCTACTAATTACTTACACATTCGCCACGTTTTCCGCTTCCTCTTGGCTCCTGCGGTGCAATTCCTCTGGGGGTGGAGTGTCTGATTTGATGCTCCCAGATGGTTGTCATGGTTTTCGAGTTGCAGCGGAGGGCTCGACAGAGATGTTGCGGAGGGTGAATCACGTAATTCGATTATTCCTGGAGGCTTCTGATATCAGTGGACAGAATTAAATTTTTTTCTACGTTGAAGAATTGACTTCTCTTCCTGAAGGACTTGCAAGCTGATTACAGCGCATCTTCTGTGGCATTGTCGTTGATGAGTTGAGAGTTACCTTTGGTGTTTCAAATACAGCCCCGTAAGTCTCATCTTGGATACAGTACCTATTAGGGTGAACTGCACCAATCATTGGCACTTCTGAATATTAAGAAGTACGAGCTTAGAAAGTGCTTTTCCACAATTTCTGCAAATTCCAGTAGTTGAACTACAAATTTTACATCCGGCAACATCCCCACAGAAGTCTTAGAGGTGGCGATGGGACAGAGGGCAGAATTTTAAGCGTTTTGCTAAAATTTTGATAGGGGGTATCAAGAGAAAGTAAAATAGATCAGTCTGATCTCTTATTTATTTTTATTTCCAGTTATTAATGAATACTGAATTATTAAAAAGTCAACGTTTTATTTTTAGTTTTTGCCTGTCAATAATTCATACACGCTGTGACAGTAAATGTACTAAGTAAGCTAATGATTATACTTTTATGTGTATTTCTATTTCATTGAATATCTTTGGAATAAAAGACTAGGTACTCAAGATGTTTCCATAATCATCGATATTAACTGAAAATTACGATCATCTAAAAACGTCACAAAAAATATATACGTTCCAATTGGGACTTCCGCTTAGAGTGCTAATCATTGTACAGTTTACCCTATCTGCTAGAAGGTAGGCACAGTTTCAGTAGTACAGATCAAGCACTACCGCGAGAGTCTCGACATCCCAGCGAGTTAAAGTCCTCCTCCTCTACCACTCTTTCCTCACAAACTTCCTTCCAAGCTCCGTGAAAATTTCACAGTCAAGCCCCCGGTGCTTGAATCAATCAATTTCCCCCGCCGCCGCGGCCACCTTCGTTCATAAAACACAGCATCGGATCGTTAGCCACGCGTGGATCGCGCCAGCACGCGACATTATCCGCTTCCGTTTCGCTGCTGACCCTCCCCCTGCTACCGCGGCGCTGTTCTCCGATTTCGTCGCGACTTTTCATCGTCGAGGGCCGGGAATCAACGAACCGTGGCCTCGGGCACGACTTTACTTGTGCCATTCGGCCAGCCCCAGACTGTAACTCTAGTCGCCCGGCAATGACTTATACATCCGCTTGTATCCGATTGTGGTCAACGGTGGACGGCCAATGGGGACGGGAGCCGGGAAGGGTGGACTGTCCACTCGGCCGAAAAATTTTACGATATGGAATTAGACTTGGAGAACAGCCGGCGGGGAACGAGCGAGAAGACGTAGTAACGTTGGGTCGGGGGGTGGTTGTCGCAGAGCGAAAGGGCTGCGTTTTATGGTCCCACTGGTACCGCGTTCAATTGCCCATTAATATCGGCGCACGTGAACGGGAGTTATGATTATTAACGCGATAAAAATTTCACCCCCTTCACCGGCCACGGGGCCGTGGCTTGTGGGGCAAGTTCCAGTAGGCGGGATGTGGTTCGGGTTCCCTTTCGAGAGAGTCGGGGCGAAACACGCTGGGGAATCTTCCGAGTGGAGTGACGTGTAAATCTTGGACGGGATCGCAGGATTTATTGGCTTCTTCAGGCTGTCAAGGTAGTGAATTGGGAAGAGCGAGTGGGATTTTGCGGCAGGGCGAACGAGGGAAATAATCAGGCTTGTGTTTTAGTACGGAAGGGTGGATTGGGTTGTATGTGCATAGAGGTATGTTTTAAGAGAACGTAGAACGTGTTGCTCGTGGTTGTTAATATTTTCGGGTAGTTTAAAGATGCTTTCATGCTCTGAGGACTCTTTTAGGTGACCATTTCATTAGCTAGAGAGATGACAAGTGCCTTTCCAGCGGACTGTATAGCACATACAGGGTGCATTTTGACCCAGAATATTCCAGAATAAGCTTTTATATTAAATCGTGATGTTATGAAATAATTCTTGTTTTCTTAAAAAAAGTGGTATTAAGAAGCAATTAGGTTACGCAAGGGTTAAATAATCCCTGCCGCCCTGAGGCAACTTTGGGGGCAGATAAAGTTTTATTATTAACCACGAAAATTAATCATTTTTCCCCAGAAAATTAGGAGGCAGAATTACAATTATCTATTTAAATGACCACTGGGGAGTCAGCGGTATTTTCAGTACCATTTTTGAGCGACGCACGGCGGCGTCGCGTTAATAATGCACTATAAAGTGTAGAATATGCACGAGATATTTAATTGCAATCGTCGGTGGGATGGAAACAAATATGCGTTCATGCATATTTCATCGGGCTCGCGGTTTACCGTGTCCACGTTTTCGTTTACGAAATGGATATTTCTTCCTCGGCGCAGTCCAAATATAAGGCCTCGGGTGGAACACTCGCAGTGACAACACCGATATGAAACTTTTTACGTCCGTCGATTGAGGGAAGATTTCAGAAATCTTTCTCGAACCGTTCCAATACAGTACCAATGAAAGCACAATATCAAGCGGCGTGTGTCGATAAAACTTTCCACTCTATGAATAATAAAACACGAAACGTAGCTTGCCGGAGGCTCGCAATAACACTAACTTCAGGACTGTCAAATTTATAATTTCATTTACCTATCAATGAAGTTACAGTTGAGGACCTTGCACCAAGAGGGGTGCAGCTCCATCTTTACCAGCTTCGAATAAATTAGAAAAAACTATTTGTAAAATTATGACTTAACATTAAAAAGAGAATACTAATCGAAATATATATACATATTTTCACGGAATTAGTAGTAGATAGTTATTGAGTTCTATAATAAAGATATTAATATTAATATTTCCATTTTTATTTATTTGCAATCAATTGCTCATTTGTTATCGGATTTGCATCAAGCGTGCAACAAACGATGTAGTTTTTTTTACGTACATTCCACCCCACAAGATTTGGCCCCAAGATTTTTTCTCAATATTCCACCATTAAAACTGTGTGCTTAAGCATTAATGTTGGGATTACAGTGTTCTTTAAACCGCAACCCCCTTGCAAAAATGTTATTATATATACCACTTTCACCATTCTACTTCGCACTTGAAACTCATTTTTCAGAAACATTCTGAATACTTTAATACCAGTCCGTTGGAAAATGCAACCACGTTTGGCGTCGGGCGTTACATCTGCAAGGACCGATACACGGTTTCCGTCCGACAGAGTTATTTCCTTTTCAGTAAATCACAATGGCGCGACGCGATTCCCGGTACGATATTAATATATAAAATGCCTGGAATTGTCGCGGGGAATGCAGCAACGGCCCCGTGTGTGCACAAGTTATTGTGATCGCGAGGTGCGCAGCGATGCACGCGCCGCCACGCCGCTTTCCGCCCGATGCACCGGCTGCGCTCGCCGATTCTCGTTTTAAGGAATCCTCGAACGCGCCCACGCAGCGTGCCGACGCACTCGGGCGGGGAACATTGCTGCGAAATATCGATGTATCGCGCCCACGGTGCCAGCCGGCAGTTAGTCGCAGAATTCCACCTACACCCTATAGATTTGCAATGTGACGTAAGCACAGGAGACTTTCAAAAGCCTTATTACATTCAGAAATATTTGGAAAATATTGGTGCTTGTTTAGGATTATTCAACAACACTTGATTATATCTCCGCCGCGTGTGGCGCCCTTTTTTTCTAGAAATAAAAAGGCTATCGTCGATCTTCCATCAGAAGAGAGTTTCTGTTAGTTCCATGCACAGTAAATTCTCGTTATATGCTCATTTCGAGTATGCGTTGTATGCTCGGCGGCTATCCCCACCATTTCTCGGAATACTTCGATCAAGAATGAAAGAGTTCTCGAGAGTTCGGTATAGTCGGCGCTATACGTTGTAAACTCGCCGCGGCCGCCAGCCCCGAGCGTGGCGCCTATAACGAGAATCTGCAGTACTGTTTCCCGCGCGACTGACTATATTTCGCTTGTCACGGGATTGACAACTCGCGAGTAGCGGCAGCACTTGGAATCGAGTGTCCGCCGTTTTCAGCCACGCATAGTTCTGTAATTAAACGTCGACATCCATCGAGGTGGACGAGCAGTGGAAACAAATTTACACTGCGGCGAAAACTGGCGCGCGGATAGAAAGCTTTTCCATCCCCCGATTGTTGGCCGGTAGTCGCCTGGCAATGTTGGATTCTTGGTGTCCCCCCGCTTCCGTCTCAGCTACAGATTAATCCGATAATTCGCCGTTAAATGGCCTCGGCGACGTCGAACCGCCACGAGCGCCAGGATAAATGTCGAAGCGGCCGCGGTGCTCCGGACAGAGACGCGTAACGATCGCGATCGAACTCTAAAAATGCTCCCGCCCACCCCGCTCGACTTACCGAGCGGGAAAAGTTTTTCAATCGAGCCACCGACGGTGCTCTTTCTTCTCGTTCCCCCCGTCGCGAGTTTAACGATACGATCGTGTCCCCGCGCGGCGAATGCCCGGAAACGGTGCTAGCGAGCTTAAATGTTGCAAAAGCAACGGGGACAGCGGGAGAAACGACGCGAAAAGCTGCTAGTGTTCCTCCGTTGTCGTGCCAAGAAGTGTCCGAGGCTTTGTACGTCCCCCCACCCCATTCACGTCGCTGACATAAATATCGTTAAACGTTGCTCGTGCCCGCTCGCACAAAAGATTTCTACGGCCAGGTTCTTGCATCCACCCCCCCCCCCCCTACCCCCCGCGCGATGGCCAGTCCGCCCTCGTGCCCCTCCCTACGGATAATTATAAGCGCGCACAACGCCGCTTTGAACTGGACTCTTCTGGCAATAAGATGAATCGTTAGGCTATAGAAGCACTCGGAAACCAGTGGCGAAGTTTCAAGCGGAGGCTCGTTCTTCTCGCATCGATGGTGGTAAAAGTTCTCGTTTTGCAGAACCACGTTGGAGATTTATGAAAATTTCATTACCACTTACATTTGTATCTACTTGTTTAGAAGCTTAGCTACTTATTGTTGTTTTGGAACTGTAAAAATGTTTAATGAGTTTGAGAGGGTTCCGCGGCGACATTTAATTGGGAAAGGCCCTTCCAAGTGTCGCCTTGTCATCTAGTGCATACTTTAGCCACTAGTGATGGCTAAAAAAGCTTCGGAGCGCTTCGAATCCGTCTTGTAAATCAGGTGACTAATTCGAAGCACTTCGGACATGATTCGAAGCTTAAAGCTCTTGAAAGTCTTGATAAGTCGCGAGTCTTGATAGATCTTGAAAGTCTTGGAAGTCTATCTAGCCCTTAGTTTATCAACGCAATCATTTCATATTCCACGAGTCTGCGCTGGTGCGAGCATATCAGCGGGGCCGTATTCTTCATTTCTTAGTGAAAGACGCGCTTAACGAGGATCCGCTCGGGACAAGTAGAAAGGTGCACGCACCCAGAGAAACCCTTCATACCGAAGCTCTGTATTGGCATGCCTCCGCTGAAGCAACTACGAAGCTGGATTGCATGGATCCCCGCGCTCCGACAAAATCCGATCGATCCTTCGGCACTGCTGCACAGTCTACTCGCTTGTAATTAGCTGGAGGGGGTTTGAGGCAACGATTGCACAGTGCGTTTATTGGATTCCTCTCGCTGCAATTGCTTTCCACGATAGGTTCCGCGCTCTTAGACGGGTTCGACGATCTCGAAGAAAAGGAGTCGTGTCTTTTTATTTAGGGACCCACCCCCGGCCCACCCTTGTTCCGTTACCTCCCCGTTTACCGGCTGAATTTTTCATTGCCCAACCCCCACCCCCAGCTCCTCCGCTCGGTTTAATGGAAAATGCATTCACCGGGCAGCGGCGACCGAACTTTTTAGGCCAGCGGGGCTCTTTGAGCGGCCGACATTAGCGAAACGGGTGTACAGGCCGAGTAGCGGTATCGATAAGACCCTTTTGTGAGCGGACAGAAGGGAACGGGGCTGGAATTCACGGGGAAGCTTAGCGCGGCGAAGCTTGGCCGATGGAATTTTTTCCACGGCTATCCTCCCCGCCGGCGCTGTAATACTTGCTGGAGCATTCACTTCCACGGCGATTCAAGTCCTCCCCGCTTTGCATTGTCGCGGAGAATTCTCCTACCGGCTCGTGCTGCAGGTTCAGGTATCCGGGATAGATTCTACGATTCAAAGACTCGATAGGATATCCCCGCATTCGCAAAGGTTCCGATCGTTGTCCCACGCTATCGGCAATGTCCGCGCCGATCATCGTGCAACCTACCGCGACGGTGATCAACGGAATGCGTCAAACGAAACCGGGAACGAAGCACGAGCAAAACCTTTGGTCTGTAATTTCGCGTTTCGGCTAACGGAGGATGGGAGGAGGGCGGGAGGGGCGGAACGGTTTCGAACGTGATGTCTTACCTCAAAGATATCTCTTCGGCTACCCTCGGAATTCACGGTGCTCCCTCTGTCGCAATTAGCCACGGTTAGCGGCAACAATGGAGTGCGTTTATTGGATTCCTACGGGCGCAATCGTTCGGGCTCTCAAAAAGATTTCAAGCCCGGCTCGCTCGCGCTCCCCCTCCCCGCGGAGCGTTCCACCCCCGTTCGACGGGGAACGGAAAGAATCGACGTGAAAGCGGGGCTGATGGTGGTGAACAGTGGATGGTTAAGGGTAGGGGGGGGAGGGATAAATGTGGGATGGAGGGCAAAACGAGAAACGCGAGTGGACGAAGAAAAGTGGTGGAGGAGGGCGCGGGGTGGGAAAAAAGGACGAAGCAGAGGAGGAAAGATGTGGAGGAACAGAAAAGAAAAGAAACGAAAAGGACGGGTTCCATGGCTGTGCGGGCAGCGCGCGGGGGAAGGGGGAAGGAAACGCGACATTTTTACCGCCCCAATATATAAAATGGGTTACGATCAATTGAACTCGGCGATATTGAGAGGTAGGAATGCGGTATATCGGTAGTACAAGGCGGACAAGGAAAACCGATGCTCATCGAACCTTAAAATACGTCCTTATCATATTGGCCTGCCTGCCTGCCGCGACGTCTAGGTTGGCCTCCCTCCCCCCCCCCCCCCCCCAAGCCTGCCTCGAACCACTTTCTCACCCTTGCTCCCTCTGTGGCGAGGACGGAGCCTTGGCTCTTTCGTTTCGTGGGCACCGTTCGCGCGGCAACTCTACATGCAGGAACGAGACAAAAGAATGCAATTCCGGCGACCGGGGCGCCGCTGTTGCGACCTCCACGTTCCACCCGGCCACCCCTGCCCTTCCGTCCCATGCGTTGGTTTCGCGAAACGTACGATGCCAAGAACCGAGGAGCTGCTACTGAAATATTTCCAGGACGAGGTGTGGTGCGCCCCCGCTGAACGAACCAGTCGCGGGGGAGGGAGCGGCCGCGGGAGGGTTGGAGGAGGTGGTTGCGCGCAGCGTGGCGAAAGTAGCGGAGGGTGGGTCGAGACCCCGGCGAACTCTAACAAATTGTCATTTGCAGAGCGCAATACTCGTTCCGTCCGCACAATAATCCAGCGCGGTGCTGGCGTTGCAGGCGTCCCTGGAAATCCTTATATAGGGCGGAAAATGCGAGGATCGCGGCTAAATTAGACGTCGTCGCCGCGTGATTCACGCGCCCTGCCGTGTATCGGACGCGCTGCTTTCGAAGCAGCGCGACGGGTGAACGAAGGGTTCAAGGGTAGAATGTCGTTGCTGTCGTCGAGGCACAGCGGTACGTCGCGATTTTTCGTGGCCGTGAGATTCTTCGGTGAAACGGGGGTGACACGCCGGACAGGGTCATCGAAGTATTTGCAATACTTAGCCGACGATCGATCGGGTGCATCGGTTCGAATAAATATCACCTCGCAACAACGTGATAATGATCTTTTTTTTCGATTCTGTCTAGAAGTCGTAATTTTTCAGTAAACTTGACAACTTTTTTCAAACTATTCGTAATTCAATTCTCCAGAAGTCTCTATCCAGCCCGGATTTTGAATTCCCTTGGTTATTTTGTTATATTTAGCGAAATATGCAGCATTTTAAGGAGATCAGTATTGGATAAAGTAGTTATAATATCGACCGTATTTTTAGAATATAACAATAAGTGGTTTCGGCGCACTAGTTCGGTCAGTTTAATGATTTAAAAGCTAATTTGCAATTTTAATAATTCAAAATTTCCGACGTTTCGGTCTGCGGTTTAGACCTTTTTCAAGGAAAGATTTAAAAATATACTGCGTTCGCTTAACAGTAACACGTTTGCTAGGACGTGTAACACACGAGTCGGTTATAACGTGACTGAGGTAAACATCACTTGGGGGACCATTTAAAGGTGAAACAAAATTGTGGCTAGAACGGAGTCAAAAGAAAGACCGTTGAATATTAAGAACGGATTTAAAAATTAAAATCTTTACTGATCGAACGTACATTTTCAACCTCAAACAAACTGTGGATTACCACTAATTGATGTTCGCGTTCTTCCAACGGAGTTAGCTCCAATTTGGCCAGTATAATTAATCCTGTTATACATAATAAAACTATATTATGTAATCATTTGGTCATGTGGTCATATATTCTAATGTGTTGGGATTTTACCACGCGAACATCAATCAATGCGACTTCTTAGCACTTTCACTTAGCTGTTTCAAGAATCACGAAAAAAATTTCAGGTTCAGTATTAAAATACGAAATTTAATAAATATAAGAGTTTGAAGTAAAAATGTTTTAATTCTCCCGAATAAAATCAGCGTTGAACTTTGTGAAAAAAATTATTTCAGGTGCTGTATAAATACAGTGTTTTTAATTCATAAAAATATAGTTAGCCCACCGTAATAGGGACACCATCCGTAATTTGGTCACTTACCCTAAAAGTACGAATTTCGATCCGTCATTTTAAATTTTACAATTTGATCTACAATATTGTATTTGTAGCACAAATTAAATATTTTTCTCTAGAAAGAGAAGAAAAATTTCTTTAAATCTCTTTATAGAGAAGAAAAATTTAATTTGTACTACAAATTAATATTCATAATTATTATTAATTACCTCATATTCATAATCAGCGTCTCCGAAAATCTATACGCACTTAGTTTCTTCCGAATAAGCCCAGTTTCTCAAATTTCGCTTCGACATATTGGATTCGCCATCTCCAAATTCGAAAATCTGACTTTAAATTCGGCAGATACTGATCTTCTTAGAATTCCGTATATTTCGCTAAATATAAAAAAGTTATCAACGAAATTAAAAATTCGGGCTGCACAGATCGATAGAGAATTTAATTACGAAGAATTTAAAAAAAATGGCAAGTTTTCTGAAAAATTACGATCTGTACACTAAGTTGAAAAGAAAATGTCATTATGTACCTACACTGTGCGTCGTCCTAATGAATTTTTGGTTGAATATTGAAGTTAAATAATGAGTGGAACGCAAAGAAATTCATAGCTTCGCCGGAAAGTTGCCCGCGCAATCGAATCGACGCTATTTCCTCGCGGTCCCAGGGCCAGGTTTCAGTATCTCGCGTCCCGCCAGCGCGGATGAGAAACGTACTTCCGACGGTGGCCGCGGCGACGTTCGTTACAGACCGTTATCAGAAACGAGAGTATAATTCCAGCTGAAAACGCAAGTTTCACGGCCAAATTACATGTCACTGCGTTCGCGAGGTACACTCTGCCGCGGGTACGTGCGCGCAAATACGCTGATATCTAATGGCGGGCGCGCGGAGTGCACGAAGGGTGGTGCATGATAGCGGGGACGGTATCTTATGAAATGCGAGTTGGAAGCAGCCGACTCCTTGTTTCAAACCGCGATCACCGTTTCGCCCTTGGACCTGCCGTAATAATAATAATAATCCGGAAGGGGCTTTCGCGGTACGTTTACCCCCTGGACGATGGGGGTGAGTTTAGGGGTCGACGGGGCTTCGCCAGAAATTAAGCGCAACAAAGGTGACTAAATGGGGAAGAAAGTTCCTGGAGGCGACGACTTCCACGGCCCCTTCGGAAACCGATGGCGTTCGAGAGCTTTTCAAGGGCCGCGATAAGCTCTCGGGGATTCGCGGAAGAATCGCGATAACCGGCGAGATTCTTCGGGAAGCCGCGATAAGCCTACCTGCGGTGGATTTTTGTTTAAGAATCGCGATAGCTTTCGGCGGAGTTGGGCGAGTCGCGATGGCTCTCCCAGACAGTTTGGAGGTAACTTTCCGAGGGTTGGAGGCAAAAACGGAGCAACCTTTGAGAATCCCTTCGCGTATCACACTCTTGTGAGTCACGGTAGATTTCCTCGCAGAACTTCAGTTTCTATAGAGAAGAATCCAGAGAGGTTGATACTATTTCAGAAATATTATAAGAAATTGTCTTTCTGAAACGCTAAAGAAAAGCAGCGGAAATGCGTGTGCCAGATTTGATAAAGGAAACGATAACGAGGACCAATCGTGCTTTCGGCGGTCGCTGTTTAATTTCTGAAATTAAATTTCGGCGAGGGTTTTAATACCAACGGGCATAGCTGACGACGCGGGCCCGCTAATTACGGGCGGGCAGGAGTTAATTGGTTCGCCTGTGCCTCCCTTATTGCCGTTTAAATAACTTATTAATTAATTCTAATAGATTTGTACGCGGCATCGAAATGATATTCGAACGCCAGGTACGCTTCGGCTCGGTTCGCGCGGAGCCATTGAATTGGCGAGAAAATCGGTTTTCATCGGGCGAGATGCTCGGGGTGGTGGGGGGAGGAATTTATTCTCGTGTTGTTTGTATTAAACGGCCAGCTGAATATCCCGCCGATGGCCGGGAAGTTATCGACGATCGTTTTCAATGTAAAATTCCGATTAACGGTGTCCGGTAATTCTGATATCCGCGGTCGCATTCGAGCTGATGTTCACTCTGCTTCCTGCAAGATCTATGGCACCGCGAGTTCTCTGCTTGACAAAGACGAACGAATGCGTGCTTCAGGCACGAATGGTTCCGCAAACCTGTTTCAATCCTTCGTAGTGATTATAGTAATTACGTAATTGGGATGTGAAACTCTCCTCGAGGAAGTAGAATGTGATTCTTTTTGGCGAAACTTCGGAATTAATGTAAAGGTTCGCCATATTTGATAAAATAATGGTTGCGTGAAATTCTTTACAATTTTCAGATTGTTTTCCCCTCCGGTGCCCTTTATAGAAGCATTGAATTAAGGCTGATTATTGGCGAACGAATAAGTTTTCAATTTGTTTTAGCTTTTCGAGAGTACATGGTATATAGATGAAAGGGAAGTTTCTTTGCAAGATCGTGGAATTTCTTACGCCCGCGAAGTTCGGAGCGGAAATTATTGTTGGAAGTGGTCTTAATTTGAGAAGCTGGAAACCTGATCGATGCAGTTGCCTGTAATTAAAGGCGAAACTCGTCTTGGGCGTCGGTTGTTAGTTTTACTTCGGATCGGAAGTATTCCGCGTTCTTCCCCTTCTGAAACTTCGATTACTCCGTTACCCGCGGGGTAATTAATTGGCCGCTCGACGATAGAAAACAGGCTGCGCTTTTCGCGAAAAAACGCCTCCGCGTTTCGGCCCGGCGGAGTCTCTCGAAACTTTTATTTTGTACTTTATATTCCCTCGGCGGGATGGGCGGGGGGGGGGGGGCGTGAACAATGGTTTAAACGTTTGTTTAACTGCGAATTTATTCGTCCTGGTTTACTGAGAATCAAAATGGGCGCCCGCCACCGCGATGAATTGAAATTGACACAGTAGAAACGCGTGCCTCAAACGTAACATTGCATTGTTGTTTCATTAAATAAATTCCTGTTATGCAGAGGAAATTATGCGTTTTCGACGTGCGAACGGAACATTTTTTGCCCGTTGCATCAACGCTGCCAATTGATCGGCATGATGTAAATTATGGATGTCTGTAATATCGAGGGCAGTTCAGTGGCTTCGATTGCTTTGGCAAATATCAGGACAAATATTCCACGTAATGCTACTTATTTAGGTCGCCTCTGTCCACATTTTCAATTAACCTTTGATCACACTCAGATTGTAATTTCTCCTGTAACCTTCTATTTCAACCTCTCCACCCCCCATGCCCCCATTACACTTTTTAATATTCTCACTCAAGCTCAAATAGCTCTTCAGCATAATGGGGATGGTGGCGCGAAACTCGGCGCAGAGAACGCGACTAGCGCACGTAGGTACCAAACTAAAATGTTATTATAATATAAGAAGTTGTATTGATTTTAAAATTAAAATGACAATAAAATGTGAAAATGGTGGGCATTTAACTATTGTCCAATTTAAAAATTTATTACGGAAACGTGCATGATATATCCGTTTCAAAAACTGTTCATGCTAACTTTTCATCGTTTGTTTCATTTTCAGATTAGTCTTTCACCATGATAATAACAATTTTCCAATTTTTCCTGCTGTCCGATTGCAATAATCTAAGACTATTTTTTTTATAAAATTGAACCATATTAGGGTGTGAGTGCGAAATAAATCGCAGGTTGCAAAGAAGGGCCACCCTAATGTACATAGATGCATATAAAGATATAAATTCTAACTCAAATATCCTGACATTAACAATGATAAATATCGTTAACTATTTGGACAGGCTAATCTTTTCACCATATTCTCACATTCTATTTATTTATTTAAAACACCGATGGCAAGTGACACGTGTGCTGGCGGCGCCACGGGTAGCAAAAAGTTGCAGTCAGCTTCCCCATTGCCTCCAGTCCAATTTAACCTAAAAAAAAACACGCTACTTAAGTACTACCTTTCAAGTTAAATCAGTGACAACAATTCCATCATCTTCCCTGTCTCGTGGATCGCAGCCATTACCCAGGCGCAAGGGAAAGTAATTTCCTCAAGATTGGGCCCCGTTTTTCACCCCCCGTGTTCATAAACAAGTGGCTGCTTAAGTTGGGCGTCTGCCGGCGCCATGGATGAATCTGCAAGGCGAGAAAGCTCGGTCAGAAAATTGCCTCGCACATTCAAGGGTTAATCTCGGCGCGGTGGAGCCCTCAGATGCAGCGGATAATGCGGTTATACACAGCCGGGGAGGGGCAAGATGAAAAACTTGGCCGCGACAAAAGTCGGGGGGGGGGGGGGCGGAAGGGGGACGAAGGTTAAACCCGCTAACGCTAACGACCACCATAATTAGACTCTCGACCGAACCCAGGGAACCTTCCCGCAGTCCCGGCTGTTCCTAGCTGACTTTCCAATTCCTTGAAAGATTCCCTCGGTTTTCGATCTTGCAGCCCTTGCAAATTGAATCCTGTACCAGCGAACGGATACGATTGCGAGCCCTCCGGTTCTCGGATCTTGAAAATTTCCTGGCTCCCTTTGTTCTCCCTTTACGTACTTGCCCGTGCAACGCGCGATTATCGACGCGGGTCAGTGGCCGTTTAAGATGGAACGTTCTTCCTATCTCTGTCTACCTTCCAGTGCCCTTCGGGGTGCAAGAGGAATTCGATTTTTAACAGCGCCGTGATTGTAATTATTAATCGCTCATGCAGTTTGTAGAATTATCGAGGATCAAAAGTATGTAACTTGGATGAAGCTCGCCCCGCGTTTCATTTGATTTTCATTGTCATCCGCCGCTCGCAAATGCAGCAGATAAAATTTCTTCTTTACTTCGATCGATTTTTACAGCCATTGGAGTCCAGAGTCAATACAGGGGATGTATTTTTTCGAGCCCGTTCAACTTCCATCAGCCCGGAAATATCCGCGCTGAAATTCCGTGCAATTCTGATCACGAGTTAGCAGTGTTGCAAGTGCACAGTGACAGCTTAGTGTGCAGAGGGGGGGGGGGGGGCGTAGCGAAGGAAACAATAAAGGGATGAAAACGAAGCGAAAGAACGGTCCGGCGTTTCGACATTGTTCGGCTTTGAAATATGAGTGTCGTAAATGCCGTTGGAATTAACACGCGAATAAATTCTGTCTCTTTCAATTCCCGAAAGAATGATTAGTTCATTCAAGTGGGAATAAATCTCGGCTTATCTATCCTCGGGGGCTATAAATCCGTTTCCACTCTGATTTTGATCCCGCGCTAATTCATTCCCGCGTCCCCGAAAGCTGTCAGTTTCATTCATCACGGCGCGATATCTGATCAAAAAATTATTGCCGAATATACACCAGCCAACCCCTTTCGCCGCGGATTGCGACGCCCAGCTTCGCCGCTCAGCGATCCTCCACGCCGGAGTATTTCACATTTTATCGTCCGCTGTTGGTTAAAAGAAATGGAGAAAGATGATCGTAGAAGGCGTCGTTGGCTTTACACGGAAAGAGACTTTCCGCGAGCCTGGTGGCAAACCGGTGGCCTGTGCATTTCTAATTTAAACGAGGGTGGCGCGATACGCATCTCTCTCAGCGTGCACGACGCATATCGCGCGCGATCTGCCTGTCGTCGGAACGGAAATTAATTCCGATTCATAGTTAATACCGCGGCTAATGCGTTTCCAAGTAATTCGATGTACGCGTCGCCGCGCATTACCGCCAAGCCAAGTTAACTGGTTTGGTCCTATTTAAAAGTCAAAACGAATTTCGCCCGGGCTCTGCAACTGTTTCCTCGCCGCGCTGTTCAGTCTTGCATTTTTCACGGCACTACTATCTTTATCAACAATTATATGCTACTGTCTAATTTATTTCTCAATTTGAAAGTAAATATATTACTCAGCCTTCGATGTGAAATAAAGCCGAAAAGCGTTAGTGTAGAAGTAGATATTTCGTGGAGAAATTCTGTGAGTTTCTGAATTTCTGTTTAATATTCCTGATAGTGTTTAGAATCATTTAGGTTCCTATAGTTTCTGGGCTTAGAGAATTAGAGAGTTAGTGGGCTTAGATATTGTTCAGGAACAAGTTTGTGAGTCAGTGTATGTGGACAATTTACAATCGTATTGATTGCGCGACGCGGCCGACCATAGGCGTACCTATTTCACTAGCTGCCGTACACTGCCGCTCATGGGTACTATCAGAGTTGGGCAAAATGTACTCTAATTACAAATTACGATTAAATGTAATTGTGTAATTGATTGCACATTGTTTTCGGTGATCGTTAATTTAAGTAGGTGACCACCATTTTGTCAACTACCTAAATTAATTACAATCGGCGTAAACGATCTTTTCAAAAAGGGGGCCATCTTTAAAATTGGTTTTCTCAATTTTTGTCCGAAATGGTTTCGAATTTTAGAAAACTCTGAACAGTCCACCGCGGTATAAAATTTACTCCTTCCCCCATAAACATGACTCATGTATGAAAGAAGCTAATTGCCTTTAATTCGCGAAAAAAGTTCACATGCAAAGATTGTGAAATCATCTTTGCTAATTCCAATTGTACCTTTAATTCACGATAAACATGAAAAAAGTTCTCATGCAAAGATTGTGAAATCAACACTGCTAATTCCAATTGTATTCTCGTTCTCCGTTCGAACACTGATTCCTCTGTCACTTTTTACTCTTGACATTCCTTTAAGACTACTACCAGACGCGACCGCGTCTGTTGATTACAATCTGGTACCGGAATGATCTATTAATTTTTCATAGAATGGGGGCTGACTTCACCCACATTTCAGCGAGTGTCCTAGTCGGGAATCGGTGACTTTACAGTTGCCTAAATCATGCTCGTGAAATGCTCTAGAATATTAGCGACGAAAATGGGCCAACCATGGTAGGTTATCCCACATTCGAATCTCAATTATGCCACAGTCGTTTGAATGTGCATGCATCCGACATGTTCCTATCGCTCCAGTGTAACCGATCATCACTTTCCCGCGCGTAAGATTTAAGTAGCGCGCCAATTTAAAAATATTTTACGCGTAACAGCTCCTCGTCTCCACGTATCGACAACTACCGTATATCAAATCTCCGTGCAATTCGCTTCCAATTCAACCCCAGCCAACCTTTCACGCCGCGTCGCGGTCGCCATTATTTAAATTGCGACATTTTACTACTTCCGTCTGAACAATATCGAGCAACCAAATACGCGAGAATTTCGCGAGTAGCCAACTTTTTATTATCATTCTACTACTTTCCCCTCGGAAAATCTCTGTACTCAAGCCTGGTCTAAATTTCACAGAAGAGCGACTGCGTTAAAAATGCGTGTGCATTTGGCGGAATTTAACGGCACAGCAACAAACGGTTTCCCATTTTCATCATCCAACTGAAACGTCAGCTTGTCGGGCGGGGGAGGAGGGGGGCCGTGGCGCAAGCGATAGGCCGTGTTCAGGTTCACGTGCATTTTCTAAAACGATTCTTCGCAAATAGCCGACGATAGGGGGGGGGGGGGGAGAGTAATTAAAATCTTAAGTGCAAGTTTCAGTTCGAGTTTCGCGCAGCGGGCACTGTATAATTTAAACTTAACCAACTGTCACTCTTACCAGCCTCCCCCCCCCCCCCTCGACAGAATCCCCTGCCTGCTCTTTGCCCGCTTATATCACGGCTGCATAAAGTAAGGAGGCGTTTCTAAAAGGCAATAAACACTATTTACTTGCCCGGCTGTTTGCGCATCCGCATATTCAGTCCGCTGCATTTCGCTATGCCAAGAAACTCCCTCTCCCTCTCCCTTCCCCGTTCTCTCGTTGACGCGAAAGTTCGTCGTCACTCTCTGATTTTCAAGGGAGAGGGATCCCTTTAATCTTCGAGGGACGCGACCGATAGCCTCCTTGATCTCTTTACCTTGTTTATGAGCCATTTACCGTCCACTTATATATCACCTCCTAAGGTCGCCTTATTACGTTCAACCGTGGGAAAGAAAGATCAGCCTGACGGGGTGTGTTATCCAAACAAGTTACTCTCACTGAACGCGCGTACTTAGTTTCCTGTTTTGCACCGGGGTAAAGTGAGCCTAAATAAGTTTGAAGTAGAATAAAATTTGCCCCTTTCAATTAAAATGTGTAGAAATAAATTTATAATATATTTTGAGTATAATTTAAACACGCAGAACAAATTTCGAGTTAGAATGGACTCATTTATCTGATAAGCTAAATTGAAAAGAAAACCAAAATTAATTTTCAAGTTTAAATGAATTTACATTTTTCGATATCTGAATGTGCATAATTATCATTGTTATATTACATACATCTATTACGTTACCTACCAAAATTTGTAAATATATTCTATGTTCGAATAACACATTAAGAAAGCACATTTTAACCCAAGGCTCACTTTACCCGGTCTCCCCTAGTTGCCAGCCTCTTTGAGTGTTGTAGGGGTGGGAATTATATTATGTGGCAGACACAGTAATTATTCTGTGCCTGTGTCAGCTTGGTTAATGATGGCTTTCGTGCGTACAAAGATTCGGAGTATAAGTTAGTAAGTGAAATTGATTGGTGAAAGCACGGAAGACGTAGTTGGAAGCTTCTAAATATTGGTGCACACACTATTGAGAGGGAACTGTGGAAACTTTTCCGCAGGTTCCCTGTTCCGTTAGACCTTGGTCATTCGTGCCGTCGCTCCCTTCAAAGGCATTACCACCTCTGAAGGAGGTCGTGAGAAAGTTTTAAGGTGCTTTGGATGAAGTAGAGTGCGCGATCAGCTCATAACGCAGCTTTAAGGTTAATAGACGGGGCCGTAGGTCGAGGCAGCCCGTAATACAAAATTTGAATGTAAAACTTCATTCCGCTCCCTTAAGGAAACGTAAACTCCCCCGTTCCCAAGGAATGCGATTTACCCCCCAGCGATTCAAGACCTCGCAGCGAAGTTTACAATTACCGGCTTTGTCGGAACTCGAATCACACGCACTTAAACTTTTATCCCCGTTCACCCACCCTCTGAAAATCGTCGCCGTCCTTACTTTACACTAATCCCATTAAATTACGCAAAACCCCACCTCGCACCGGCAAACATTTACTTTACCGTACAATCTATCCCAGCACGACAACCGAAAATATGCCTGACAGACACACACGCACCCTGCCAATTCCAATTCCACCCCCATACACAGTCCACTTCCATTGCGTAACCAATAGTTACACAGCGCTAAAATAATAAGCAATTTCTTGATTGCAGCGATCCATTCCCCTAAATTTTCCACCCCTATCACCGCTGATCCCTCCTCCGTGCCCCGGGTCATTCGGAATGACTCTTATCGCATAAAACCAAATTAGCAAGCCATCTGCGACGCTTCATACCCTCCACTTCTCGAATACGTATGCATCCACGTGGAACACGCTGCATGGCTCGCCACGGCCACGGAGGAGGAAGAAAGTCGAGCGGAAGGGGTGCTGCGGAATGGAAAGGAAGCAAAGAAGCACGCGTAGAGCGACGGGCCCTGGTTTAACACCAGCCAGCAGGGTTTCAGTTGCCGCCAAGGCACTTGAAAGATAAAGTTTGCTCGAGGCCTCCCCCTGGAAATCTTTAGGCGGAAAGTTCCGCGAAGAGTTACACCCGCGCATACCATCGTCGCGATACATAATAGAGGCAGAGGGGTTGGGGGGCGAAGGGGGCGCTGGGTGTGCTCTGGCACCGCGACGGATCGTGCAGCTGGTTACAATGGCACGTAGTAAACTAGCGTGCAAGTGTGTTTAACTCGCGGAAGAGGGCGGGGGGTGGGAGGGGTGCAGCAAGGGGGGACGAAACTTGTTTGAAAATGTCGAATTCCAATTCCCCGGGATACGCCCCCTTCCCCCGCCGACCCTCTATACGGCTGTCAGGCTCGCGTTTACGCGTGAAAAATAACCGATGCACGGGGTCGCGGAAAATCGTTTGATTGAATTAGATTTAAATTCAGATTTATCGCGACAGCGCGCAAAATGGCCCCCGAGCGCGGATAATGGGCCGCTCACGGCCGACGAGTTTAATTTCGAATTATATCCCGTGGCCACCAATTGTTTTTCGGTCCGTAAGACACCGCCGCCGGCGGGCACGGGGCTTGGGATTTTCATACGGACGTGATTACGTGATTCTCGTTTTTCGGATGCAGCGACTGTGGAGATCGTCGCGGTTGTGCGGTTTAGTTACAGTACTGGAATTATTTATTGCATCACTCTCTTTACGTAGTATCGTAAAATGGGGGAACATTGGCAGACAGGGACAACATTGGCATACACCGAAATTACGTTGTTTTACGTTAGATTAGTCAAACTTAACCTGTGTAATGCTATTTATATGATGTGACTACGTTACGAATTGATTTTAGTTAAGATGCAAAAAATAAAATAAAATAACAAATTTAAGTTTACTGACCTGAGATTAGTAAAACTTAACCCGTTAATGTTATCTACATGATGTGCCAATGTTACTCCGTACCGCCTGGTATTTAACATGTATTAAAGAAGAAAATGACAAAAATTTTATGCATTTTAACACTTGTAGTACAAGCACGAAACATGCAATGTTATGATAGGATACTTAAAGCAACTGTAAACATTTTAATTTTTTACATTATGTAACAAAATGTATCAAAAACCTGCCAATGTTCCCACATTTTACGGAACGTAAGCTTCGTAGCGATGGGGTTGAGAAAATCATTCGTAACAACTTATTTTGGCCAAGATAGCGAGTCACACCTTTTGGCAATTATATTTTCGCTCTACTATCTACTTTACACGTAGCGAAAGCTTTAAATTGTAAGTAGGACCACGAGGTTTTGATAGAGTCCATTCGTTTTCTAATGTAACTAATGAAATCAAATTTGAAACGTACGAGGTTGCGAGGGTGTTTCCCGAAATTAAGGGGCTGTTCCGGTCTAAAGCCCATAAAATAGGTGATCTTTAGGAATTAATTAAAGGAAGGGCCTGAAACTCGCTCGTGGACTGATCAGAAAAATTTACAAAAAGACATTTTTTGAGAAAATAACGACACTTGAAGTTTGAAATCACGTTTTCCCTATATTATTCTTCCTTTCGACGCCTTACAAAATTACAAATTTTCAAGTTTTTTTCATTTTACTGGTTTCTCCACGAGCCAGAAAAAAGGTTTCCGTCGAATCGGATAATAACTTTTCTAGATACAGGTTCCACGAATTTGAAGAACACTGTTTCGAGAAAAACGCGTTTAAAGTTTTACGCGAGTGCCGAGTGGCTGGGTTGTTACCCATGCAATTGCCGCTACTCAAATGCCAATAACTTCAGGAATTTTACAAATTTCAAAAAATCCTTTTAAACACATATTCTTAAAAGGTCGAACATTCGAAAAATGAAATAGAAAAAATCGATTTTTAGATTGGAACTTCCCCTTAAAGATCTTACGACCACCTTGAGTGACTTACTCCTCATGCAGAGTTCAAGGACCATAGAAAATCCTCAATGGTATTCTTACACCACCCAATGTACCCTCAGCTCTACAGGAACCTATCCCCCCAGAGTAAAGTTAAAATTCTTCGTCCAAGTCTAGGCCAGTTTCCCAAATTAGAATCATTTCGAACCCTTTAATTATTTTGGTCTTGCTACTCCTCGGTTAGCAAACCTTGCGCTTTCAGTCACGGTTAGCAGAGAAACTGTGTCACTGAGGCTTTAGAAAAAGAGATTATTATAGAGAATCCATAGCTAGACTCCTTCTTTCAAGGAAACCGAACGCTAGAAGAATTGCAGAGGATTCTCTGGAAAAAGCTGATGGCTCATCATTCCCATAGCTATAGCAGTTCGTGACAGCAATGGCGACGACCAGTGTGCACTTGGCAAGCGATATTTCACTCGAGCCCGGTCACGCGCCTTCTTGTACTTCCCCGCGCGACCGTTGATGTTTCATTTTCGCGATACTTCTATCGGGTCGCGCAAGCAATGATCGCTTTTTTTATTGGGAGCTCGGAGGGAATTGTTCCGTGGATAGATTGTCAGTTATGTCGTGTGCTGACATAATTGTTTCTGGTACGGGAAGATCGAATCAATTTGGAAGCCATCGGAAGCGCCGAGCGTACACGGCGAGGACGGGAAGAAACGCGGCGAGGAAAAAGTATCAGACGGACAAATCTAGCTAGGACGTGGCTCATCGATTTTTCGCGTATGCCACTGAGTCGCCGGAGCGCACGGGGTGGTCCGGCAGCAGGGTTGATGGATTCTCCTGGGGTACGTAGTATTTGAGAGAATAATAACGAATTAACCATAATTTCTGTTCGAGCTATCTTCGCACGATAATAAAATCCCTCTGTTTGCAATTTATAACGCAACTTTTTTAGTACGGATTAATGTGCATTTCTCGATCCCTTGGGCACTTTAACAGGGATTCAATATTTGCCTGCGTGCATAATTGAAAGTGTTATGTCTCTTCGAATTTTCTATTTGTAGATCAAGGTTAATCTACGAATTTACGTTCGTTTATATTTCTGTCTCCTTTTTTTCATTTCATCTTGCACGGACAGCGGAGCAGGGAAAATAAAAATGAAAGAGGTAGTTAGGAGAAAATCGTCGATCCTCCATGTGGTCCCCTGTTGAGCCACTCTTAACAGTTTTCTATTAGTCGACCGTAGCACAGAGAACTTCCGAAACTAGTGTGTACACGGCACCGCGGGACTCGAAATTCGTTGTTGCTATTTAGTTTTTATCCAGCACACTGCCGAGGGTTTTGGCAAGCGACTTTTTTACCCGGGAACGTGTAGCTGTTAACGTCAAAACTAGTTCTTGCCGGGAAGAACTTCTAACTCTCTATTTCGGGGAAAGTTCGGAACAGAAAGCCTGCGCCCAGTTACCCGCCGACACTTTTTTCGGGGGAGGGGAACTAGTTTTCTTTTGCGCGCTCAGGACTAATTGCGGCCAATTAAGCGCTGGATAAAAATGCTGGCCGTTACGCCGCCTGCCTTTGCGTTTCTCAAATAGCCAAACGCGTTTTTCACTTTGGGGGAGGGAGGGCAAAATATTCCTGACAACTTCCCTCCCCGACACAGTGCCGGACAAAAATATTGGAGCACCCTTTAAAACAGAATAACTTTTTTCAAATTGGTCCAAACCACTTGAGTTTTATTTTGAGAAGATGGATGGATTAGATTAATTGGCGAGGTGTTTTGTCGTTTTTACAAAAATTGTAATTGGTCGGAATAGCGGAGAAAAATGTGAATATCGCTTTTTTAAATTCTTTTATCTGAGCCTGTAATGAAAATTTAAATATCCCGTTTGTAGATTTAAATAGGTAAGTTGAATAAGTACATGTTGATAACTTCGTTGAAATCGAAACCTCAAGATTTTCTGCATGCAACATAGATGTATGCAAAGATGTATGCAACATACTTAAATCTACAAAAGGGATTTTTAAATTTTCATTACAGGCTCGGATAAAAATGTTGAAAAGCGACCTTCGCTACTTTCTTTGCTACTCCGACAAATTTCAATTTTTATATTCGTAGGAAAGTCTCTTTCCTTCTGATATGGACCGTCGTAGTGCGGGAAGAATGATACGATTCCACTAGTAGTTGTCAGCCGCGTCTATCACTGTCCCGATCAGCGTAATCGGCCGCTTAATTGAAAAAAGGAGTGGACGGTCCTCGGCGTCTATTTTTCCCCAGTCACCGTCCGCTTTTTCCCCGTCAGAACGATGATCGTTGACGCGATATCAAGATCGATGGGGCCGCGATAAAGCTGCTCAACTGGTTTCGTTTGGCAACGGAGCCTCCTTTTTTCACGCCAGAGTCACGTACTAGCCCCGCTCGCCTCATGGATCTGTCACGCCTTGTTTCACGCTCTCCCTGCACTCCGAATCATCGAAGACGTCGACGAGACGATATTGAAACTATCGATCGATCGAGGTATATTTTTCAGGCTTTTGATCGTATCTCAGAAAGTAGGTGAAATACCGTTTCGAGTCGATTGGGCATTTCCTAAAGATCGCCACTTCCAAAAAAGTCCAGCCTCGCGAACAAATATAGTTCTGCATTAGACTTCTTTAATAGCTCATTAGCGTCTTTTCAAACCGCCGTGCATAAAATTACTCTCACCAATTAACTGTAAACTGTTGCAACAACAATCCTCTGTATGTAGATAATACCCTACAGAATAATTCCCTATAATTCTACAATTTGTATATCAAGGGATAGTCCCCTTTAAATAAATAATAATAATAATGTTAAGGGTCCCTGAAAGTTCGTGCGGATCTCGTAGCTTTGAAACGGTGGCATGTTTCGATATCATATCAATCGATAACATATTCCCAAAGCAATCCCTTTTTTTCGCAATTCCTTCCACACTTCGTACCTACTAACTGGTGCAACCTGAATTTTTCTAGCCCTCCCCATGCGTAAAAGCAATAAAAAGTAATAAAGCGTGTGGACACCAAGTGCCGAAATGATCGCTCGGTGAAAAGCTCCCGAACTTTCTGTTGTACCTACTACTTTCGGTGCTATCCGGAAAATAGGAACGTGGAAACACTCCAAAGCCATGCACCGGGTGGAAACCCTTCGACGCGCCAGCACGTCGACGCCAGACAAGTCAAGATCTATCAATTTGCAGGGGTTGAAGCTTGGCGATACGAGTGACTTAAACTGGAGACGTTGATATTGGCTGACTCGTAAATAAGGCTGGTTCATACACGAATAAGGCTGGTTCAGACAGTAATTTAGTAATTTTCCGTGTGTGGACACTAAAATTGAATCGAGTAGTTTAGTGAAACAATGGTGCATTACTAAATTACTCGCCACTCGACTAAATGATTGGACGTGTCTGAGTCAGTCTTTAGAGATGAAGGGTGTCGAGGTTTACAATGGAGTGTGTTTACCTGTTCGTGTGTACATACATCGAAGTTGGGAGAAGATACTGCGGTTCGACGGGCGGAAACGTCTCTCGTCAGAGAACTCATGCCAGGTCGCATTCATCGAGAGGTTGAAGTGCAACCGAGTCGCATCTGTGCGATGATTAAGCCGCGGCCCGATCCCCTGATTATCGAATTCAAGGAAAGTCGAACGTGGACGCCGAGGAGAAAAGTGGTTTCGGGTGCTTCGCTCTTTGACGCTTTGACGACGGGCCCCCTTTCGTCATGCGCCCCATTCTGCCAGCGCATCGTGCTGGTCGCGGTGTAAGAGGATTTCGAGAATCGACGATGGGGCACCGGGCGGGGGGAGAGGCTTCGATATTCTTTTAATCGCAATTCTAATTGCAAGTTTGATTGGACGGCGAAGTTTGTCGAGAGTTGCGGGTTACGGTGCAGCAACTTTTCATCGCGGCACTTCGCGAGATCTCGCGGGATCCAGGGTACACCCTTCGGGCCGGTAAGAATGCGACGTATCCTCGGCAGAAAATGATGGTGAAACGCGCGAGTTTTCTGGGGATATAATCATCCGAAGGAATCATTGCTAGCTGTCGCCTCCACGACTCCACTTTTACCGATTACTCTTGGGGAAGTTCTTCCAGCAGAGTTATTTTTTTAAGCTTCGCACAGAAGCTGGAGAGAGTATCCGCGTCGACTTTAAAATTCCTCGGCATAATTCGTTCTGCAACACAAAGTGACTGCATCGGGAACGAAAAGTTTGCGTTTCTTGCGTCCCCAGGGGTGGACCGGCTCTGCAGAATTCTCAGGCGTACGCTCCGTTCGATGTCGTCGAGCTGTCCCAGGTGGACGAAAGAACTGTTGCTAGGAGTTACATACGGAAATAACGAGGCGAGTACATTCGCAGCTGCTTCTCCCTTTTCTTAACGAAAACGCCCGAGTTTACCAGCGTGCTGGCGAAATTTCATAAATTACCAACGAGATGGAGAGGGCTGTCTGATGTATCACGGCCTGGCAGGATTTATTCTCCACGGACTGACTTTCGTTGTGACCATTTTCGCCTTCCTTTCCGCGGGCTCCCGCGTTATTATGCAAACGTGTGTATGGGGGCGGACGGTAAGGTACCAGTAAACAGTGAAATTAGGAACGTGACGCGGCTCGTGACAGTGGCATATTAGCTTGTCAGCTTTCTTTCCGTAGAGGAGACACGGGTACTAGAAAAAATCCTTCTATTCCCTGCGTAATCACCGAGTAATCAGCGTGCTTCATCACTGCCAGAAATTCGGTAAATGATATATCTTCGACCCCGGTTTTCCTGGAAATTCAGAAAAGGCTTTTCCTGCTTTGACCGACGGTATCCTAGTCGCCAGGGACGGTTGACGGAGGAAACGTTGCTCGAAAGTATCTCATAACTCCGCGGCATTTCTATTAGAATGGCACGTAGCTTAACGACGCGACGGTATGCTCTTTCATAATCTAGCTGCACGGTGGACGGTGCAAGCTACGCCGCCGTTTATTGTATTCAGTTCTGAATTTTTTCCCGCGTGAAATTCGGCAATGTACCTACGCACTAACAGGGATGGGTATGATCGGAACGAGAGGTTTTTAAACGACACCAGGCGGAGAATGTTGGGAAAATAGCCATCGATGCTCAGTCAGGTTCATAAAAATGGCTTACTTTAAAAAATATTGGAATTTTGCAATTTTTAGATTGACTTTCTGCGCGTTTTAAATTGTAGATCTTAATGGAAGCAATTCAATGGCCATACAATTGTTCATTATAGTGTGTTCAGGGCTGTCTTAATAAGTTTGAGCGCCCTGGGTTAAAAAAATTTGGCGCCCTACCCCCAAGGGTGCAATTTCTCTAGATAGAAATTTTTGTCTCCAAAATTGAAGAGAAAAAAGCATTTCCACATATTTGTCCATTTAGTACATTGGTAAAGGTGGCCCTGAGCGTGTTTCAGTAACTAGATGAGAAAGCAGTTAGTATTGTGAGTTTTCATGAAAATAAATATGTAATTTTTTGACAATTTTTTTAAGCTCTTGCAACAGGTAAATGTTACTTTCATAGGTACATTTTGTTTGTTGAATAGTTTACATACAATGTCAAGCAAGAATTTCAGTATTATAGATACCATTTTGATCTAAAAATCAGTGATCATTATTTAGTTTCAATTTTTCCTAGCGTAACTAATACTTTGATCACCTGAATAACACATAGGTTTGTTCAGACAAATATTGGACCCAGTGTGACCATGAAGGGTTAACGGTAGTCCAATTGAAAACGTCCCTAATCACGAGCATAGTGCCAGCATTCAAACCCTGCAAAGAATCGATGTACCCTTTCCTTTCTTACACGTGTCTAATCAACAATCGTAGCCTTCAACGCCATCGTAAGTCTAATATGAAACAGTTACCACCGGCACAAGCCGTCTAAGAAAACACAAAGCGCCATCAAAAAGAACCATCCCCCGCAAAAGCAACCCCGGTGCGAGCGCCAAAACAAGGATTAGAACGTCCTGGGGAGGGGGAGGTGGAGAAATAGAAGGGAGGCCGAGGTGCAGTCGCTGAACATTCCGGTAAACAATCTCGCCGAGTGAATCACGAGGCCGTAGAGACTCGTCGGTCGCGCAGTACGTGACAAACACAATAAGCGTCCCCGCGAGCGCAGCTCGAGAGTTGGTGGCAGGGCGTCGGTGGTCGCGGTCTCCCGCGGCCGTCGCGCGAAAGCCGGATCTCCCTTTCTTTCCTTGGCTTCCACTTACCCTAGCGGCAGTCTAGGACGCAGAGGCGGTTGCCTTCGAGTTAAAACCAACGGGGGTAACAACCGTCGTCGCTCCCCACCCACCGACCCGTCGTCATTTCTCAAACTCACCCTCCTCCCACTCCCCTACCAGCGCGTTCGCCAGTCGGTTTTCGCCTGGCCCGTAAGACCTTTTACCCACTTACCGCCACTTTGCGCTAATTGATTTCAAGTGTAACGAATCGTTTCGGACGCGTCGCGGGGGAACGGGGTCGCGGCTTCCGGCCAGACAAATGGGGGTGCAGTGTCACCTCGGCGGAACGTAGGCGACGACCCCGCCGAGGGAGGGGCGGCCGCCAGCGGATAGGGTAATGCTCCGACGGTGAAGAATCAAGGATGACGGGATACGCGACCCCCGGGACGCGCTCTTAATTCACGGGGAAATTATTAATGCGGCTGGGGATCGCCCGTGGCGGCTGCTGTCTTCCGCGGAGGAGTAATTGCGCCGAGCAATGTGTGTCGCCAGCCAGGTAATTCTTTTGTCATTCAATTTCCGCGAGCAGCGTTCGCCCGGGCGACGACGCTAGCTCTCCCGAGTCCGCGGGATCGCTGATGGAGAGGGCGGAATTGCGTGCCGCGTCGGCGGAACTTGCGCCGCGTTCCTTCACGCTGCGGGAACTTTGGAAGGTTACTCGCGAGGCGACTGGGGGGAATGGGTACCCATTCGTACGACTGAATGGTGGGTGAAATGATGATTGGAAGTCGAGTTTCAGAATGAAAGTGTTTGAGTAATCAACGTGCAGGGTTGTGTATACTAGTATAAAAATGAGTTTAGGGGTGTAAGACACTTTAGGAATTATTTCAGCCTCCAATTACTCTTGGGACCTCCACAAACTGCTTAGACTCTCCACCGCGCGACGAAAATTCATTCGATTGCACAGATGTTTCGGTGAAAGAGATTGCTCGACAGCCAGATTTCTCGGCGATAAGTATCGCGAGGGGCGAAGTACAGTACACTAGCATTTCAAATTTTCCACTGGACCAGAGCGAAGGATCCACGGGATCTGGAGATTCATTTTGCCAGGGAGTGGGTATCATTCCGCTTACGGTGCTCGTCATTTAGGGGATCGTCGGTTTTATGGAGCCGCGGGACGACGTTTGCGTAACTCCGTCCGGTCCTCCTTTTCCAGAGGGGGCGTTTTGTTACCTGCGCTTAATCTATTTACGCCCGTAACACGGCCACGGACGTAAAAAGCACGCCCGTACGTCGCGGCCCGCGCGAATATTGCACGGCGAGATTTGCGCTGCAATATTTAACGCGGCTCCCTCCGGGGAAATGCTCCGAGCAATTACGCCGTTGTCGGCGGCTGGGATGAATTATTTTCGGGTCTTATTCGTCTTAACCAAGTTATTCGCGATGGGGAACGCCTTAACCGCGTCCGCGATCCCTGTTTTCGCGTTCCGCCGGCGAACGATCGCTGGCGATGCCACGAAAACTGCATCGGCAACACTCGATTAAGGATGTATTGGACCTATTTTCAAAATAGTTCCAAGTTTATGAAAATTTCTGAGATTGTTCTTTTTAGCCTTCCTGATGTGCTACATAAATTTTAAATGAATTCACTAAACGGTTACTGAGTTATAACGATTTTAATTTTCACTGATTTTACACGTACTCTTATGGAGAGAGACGATCTTGACGAATAAACCATCTGAAAAAATGTTGAAGAAATAGTACCAACGTTTTAAAATTGTTTGTACATGCAGTATATGGGTAGATGAAAATATCTGCCGAGTTTCAATTGTTTTCTCTACACCGTTTCAAAGAAATAAATTATAACTTGAGAAAATTGTGAATTCTGGGCATTTTCACTGCCAAAAGTTTAGCAAATGATGCTTGAGAAAGCATTTGTAAAGTGAAAAATACCTTCCTAGGATTAAAAATAAGACTCCAACTGTCGTTCGAATTCCTTACATCTAGATTTACTATGCGTAAGACGTAGATATTTCAAGTATTTCAAATTTCATATACTTTTGTCTGATATTGTATGTCCAATACATCCTTAAGCTTGATTTGTTTAGTACAGTGACGGACAAAAGTATTGATTCTTTTTTCCCTGAGCTTGTAACGAAACATGTATACAACATACTTAATTCTACAAAATTCATGTTTTTAAATTTTCATTACAGGCTCAGCTAAGAAAGTTGAAACAAACGATCTTCACTATTTTTTTCGCTACTTCGATTGATCGCAATTTTTTATAAAACGACGACACGCGTCGCCTAAGTAGTAAACTAATCCTTCCAGCTTCTCAAAAAGACTCAAGTCGATTGGACTAATTTTGAAAAAGTTATTCTGCTTTATATGGTGTCCGAATACTTTTGTGCGGCACTGTAGGTGCGCTGGGAAGCTCAATCGCCGGTCGATTTAGGGTCCTTTGCAAATGAAATCTGGTACTTATAGATTCTCCTTCGGAACATATAAGTTCGATGGAGTCCAAACTCTCTGTGTTCGAGAATTCGTGTTCACTGCTTCGTTAAAATTCTGAATGGCGCATGGTTTTGAAAAACGCCTGCTTAAGCGGGTCAGGTTCTTGCAAGCGACCGAATCTGTTGGGGAAGTTTTGTACGGATCGTAAAAGGCGAGTTCCTCGCTTGGTTTGTTTTGAATGCAAATGTCCGCTATCCAGAAAATATTGACGTGAAAATTGCCACAGCGTGGAAACACGTCGGCGCCACTGATAGCCTCAATGAGGGAGTGTAAGTGTTCTTAATTTGGTGCGATGGAATAATAGGATAGAATAGTTTAACTTAAACTCGTGTAAGTTATGCACAGCGTTGCCCGTTTAATTTCGATGAAGTATTAATGAGATTCCGTGCTCGTCGAATTTCTGAGCGCAGGGAGCTTCGTCCCGTCGAATCGAGCGAGCGTTAAACTCTTAGCGTCAGCTATTCGAAAACTACCCCTCGTAAAATATCACTCGTAGAAAGTCGTGGAGCAATCGCGCCCTAAACCGCTGGTATATCTCCACTTTTAAGGCAGCCGTCACCGATTTTATTAGGGCTCGCGATATTTGCCCCGCGTACAGCTAAGGGGATCACACTCGTCCCTTCAATATTTGCCGCTGTAATTCGATCCTCGAACCGTGTCAGCGTATTCCAACAACGCTATTACACGCGTACGCGCATACAGCGAGTTCCATAAACGACTGTCTGACCAGTGAGGAATTATTCTACTCCAAAAAAACGATGAAAACAGAATCCTACGATGCCGGAGCACTTCCCTTCCAAATTGCAAACAAAAATTCCTTTACCGTCCCGCTGAGTTTATACAGCTTGGCCTTTTATAAAGTAGCAAAAAATCTGACAATCGATTTAACGTCGAATCTCTTTCAACTTCGTAGACAGGCACTTGTTTAGTTCACAGAAAACTATCAGAGGCAGAAGAATGTTCGTGTAGGCAAGCAGAATTAGCTGCCAAAGTGGCCGCTTATTTTTGGAACTCCCCGTACATTTACGCGAGTGGGTGGCAATAATGTCGTCGATAATGAAATACAAGCAGGAGCTGACGCATGCCCACACTTATTAGAAGCGCGCCGCGTGGCCGAGCATCCTGATGAAGCTTAAATTGGCAGCACCGCGATATCGGGCGCATTGTTTTCGAGGCCTAAACGATGCACGGAATTGCCGTGGAATGCGATTGCCGGAGCAATGCGGCCTCATTACCGGATTAGCGTAATTAGATGCCTGTTACAGGTCGCGGGGATAGGCGCGCGCGCGTTTATAGTTAATGTTGCATCGCACAACCGTCGGGCATCTTCGCGCTGATAATTGAGACGCGACCAATACCGCCACCGGGAATTATGTTCCGCAGCGATTAAACAGCGCGGATCGCAGTTGAACGCTGCACGACTAACATTCTGCAAACTGTACGTTGCACGCGTTACACGGTCGCAATAACATTTTCGTAGGGCCACGTTGCGTTTTCGTGTTTTCATCCGTTGCGAATGATTGATTCTTGATTATTCTCGAAGTTAAAATCAATTAGTCAGTCCTCCTCCCGTTTTACCTATCGTTCGGCTGCAATTTTAATGGGGAATTCTGTGGGATAATGTGAAATTGATCGCTACTCTGCCGTCGCTGGAGGGCAACAATGGAACGCGCCGTTTCGAAAAGTAGGCGATGAAATTTTTATTTCGAACGAAGCGTTCATCTCGCGAGTTGTAAAACAGTCGTCCACCGGCGATTATTCAATTTTCATCTCGTAATCCGCATCATGGCTCATAAAGGCGACGTCGTTTGAGCTAGGTACCACGTTTTATTCCCCACTCGACTTTTATAAAAGATCACGCGCCTCTCTGACCCGTTTAGCGATGTTTTACTTCGAAATTACAAAATTCAGAACGAAAGCGTTTTAACCATTCTCCCGTTCGAAAAAAAAAGAATCGCTCGAACGATCGGGGTTCTTTTGATCGTGCAATAGCTGTTAGCGGCTAGAAAAATACGCGATATTGTTGATTGACATATAATTCCCCGGGCAAACGTACTCTTCTTATTTCACAACGAACCTTCCACCGCGTCGAGCTTAATCGAAATGATAAAACGATGGACCCGGCGATCGTTGGATAAGATAAAAGCGGGGATTGGACAATTTCCGCCGTTCCTAGCTACGCGTTCTCTGTCGAATTATCCCGATCCAATTGGAAATCTGGCAGTTTTCGATCGAGTCACTTGCCTGGCAAAAAATATTTATGAGGACTAGGACGAGGTAATTTTTTTTGCGAATTAATTACAAGGAGATGAATACGAATTGCGACTAGTACTTTTGGGTAATGTTTATTCATACTATAAACTGTAAAAAAATGCTTTTCTTTATAATATATACATGTATAATACAGCGCTACAGCCGCATGGTGTGTAGGTGTTTTTTCTGTGGTTTTGCTTTGATTGTGAAAAAATTGAAGTTTGGATTGGGTTGGAATTTTTACAGCATTTGAACTTTATAATCCTTTGTGATTCGATAGTTCTGTAGTCCTACTTGCCACAAACTAAATATGCTATAGACCGCAAAATCATGAAAAAATGGACATTCCCCGTTTTTCCCCTTACCCTCCACTTAAACACTTCATTAAGGGTGTACCATAGCGTAACTGTCCGTTTTTCAACGCTATCTTCGGGAATTTATTTTATCAAAACTATAAGTTTATTAAATCTGGTGATCGGCCTGCATATTAAGGTACGTTTGAAGTAATACTCAGAATATTTTTGATCTTTTTTATCGCACATATACATAGATATAATTGGTGGCACAAACTTCTTTAAAAAAGTTCTTTTCCGACAGGCGTTGATATGGGAACTGTTCTAGTCATCAAAAATGGAAAACCTAAGGTGTATTTTCTTTACTTAGAGTACATCCTTCAGTTTCCCATCTTCCCCTAATTCCTTCGATCACAATTCTACATTCCTATAAAAAATTACTTTGCGTTAAAAAATTTTGTAGCACTACCAGTTTGACGCAGCTCGTCAAATTCCCTCCCGGCTATTTCGAATTCCCCAGAGCCACAAAGTACACGTGCCCCCCGGAGTTCTCCAGTTTCCCTCAATTATCGGCTTAGATTCCTCGTCTTGCACGGGCAGTATCCCTCATTTATTGATATTTCAGGCCGCGGTGGTGGATAGGGTCCGATCAGCCGCGCAACATGTAATTATTATTATCCCAGGGTGCGTCGGCGTGGCCGGCGCCATGGCTCGTTACGCGATGCGCCGAAACAAGGTCGCTTGCTTACGATGTTACTGTGCCGGGTAATTATCTCGGTGCCCTCCCCGTAGAGGGTTTTTAAGAAGCGGCCATGAGAGGCCGTTGCGCCGCGGGATAATTTCATTAAATGAGAGAGGGAAGCGCAAGCGCGCCGCTACTGCGCCGCTTATTCAACCCCCTGGAACGTTGATTTTCAACAGCGTTTAATAATTGCATAAGCCGCGGGTACGCGGCCCACGAATTATATCGAGTAATTGGTATATCGCCATCACAATGCCATAATGCGGCGGTATAATGAGAGCAAACACGTGGACGCGCGACCGATTCGAAATTCGTTTAATTCGTTAATGGATTCTCGCGATTGATTGATCGGTGTGGCTATTCATTTTATAGGGTTGATCAAAGATTCTTTTTAGCCAAGCTCCTGGATCTGTTTCGTATCTGAAGACCCAATTCTGTGCAAATCCATGATTGCGTTTGTGTTCCTCCGTTTGAAAATTCTCTAAGTACATAATTTACAAATTTTTAATGCAAAATCATTAAAATTCCGTAAGTGATTATACAAATATATTTAAAGAATAAAATTCGGGTTTCTTTTCTTTTTAAATAGGTTTTCAATTACTTTAGTCGTGGTTACTTTAATCTCGTTTTTCCTTTTTCTTGGGGGGTTCCAGGGCCCCTGAGCCGCCCTCTAGGTACGCCACTGATACTTTACATTCATGACATGCGTTTTTCACTAATCTTAATCCGTTCCAATCCTAACACTTCACGATTTCGACCTACTACTTCCCATGATCCTAAGAAATCAATTTTATTTTACGAAGCTTATTTCGTGAAATGAAGCAAACACCAATGAATAGTTGAATATTTTTTATAAGATCGACATTGAGGATAAGTTTACCCCAGAACGCGTGATATTCGATCTGTCAAAGTTTGAAGATTGACCGCCGTGAAATCGATTATTTTCTTCAAAACATCATTCGCGACTTTAATCGCGCAGCCCACTTCGGTCCCTACAAAAAACACACCGTTTCCGATCGGTGTTGGGGCACTTAGTGGCACACGCCGCGATTAGGCATCCATTACGGGATCGACACGCGCAATCGTGGCCGTTGTTACGACGCTATAGCGGCGTTTACAACGGCCCCGATATCGCTGTTACAGAATCGTTCCATCGGCAATTGATTCGCCCCACCGGCGCGACGAATCCATTCTGGAATATCCATTCCGCGCGCAGGCCTGCGGAGATTTCCCTCCGCGATTCTCGATGGAAACAATCGTGATCGCTCGATTGGAAAAAATCATGACGCATGAAACTGTTCGGTAGCTTGTAATCCGAGCAGAATAGAGTCGCCGCGTAGCTCGTGCTAACAGCCAGTGACAGTTACGAGTCACGAATGGATATCTCCGTGAATTAGAGTACTCACGAGCGACGCGTTTGCCGAGGGGGGGTTGCGCGCAGCTTCAAGGGGTTGCGTCCCTCGAAGTTTACGCCAGGTTCAACGCTAGTCTGTAAAGCTGAGGGCCGACGTTACAGAGTCTAAGGCGTAACCACGCGTCACGGTTACAAGTTTCGAAGTTATTCCTGATAGTTCTAGTTACTCGTGAAGGGTAGTGTATAATTGTGACCGTGGGTTGTAAGTCTGGGGGTGGTCCTCCAAGTGACACTAAGTGATTCTGCCACTGTCTAACTGTGAGCGACTGAAGTCACTCGACATTAGCGTTTCTTAGAGTTACTGTAGCTAATTAATTTTGACCCAAGAGCGTAGATTTGTTGGTCGTCTCGGTAATCTCAGCAGTAAATTCAAAAATCTGACTGACGGTGATGAAATATGCCTTAGGATGATTTCTTGAATATGCTTTCATGCTTCTTGTAGAACTTGGCACATTGACGCATGAAGAGGATTCCACGAGTCAGGGTGATTGGCGAAAATGGCCATAAAAGATAGTCACTCCCGCTGGGGTCTTGAATTGAACTTTATTGCCGGTTTATGGCGCTTTAATGTCGATTTATGGTACAACAATTGCTATTGAGAGTCGAAGGGTCGAAGCCTTAGAAGCAACAGGGCTTCCACGTTAACCCTTTGAACGCGCAGAGCGAATATATCTGCTCTAATACCCATTCGCATGCTGTCCGGCTAGCTTGTCGTTGCTGGTTACCCATCGATTGACCAATTAAAAACTCTGCCCGATAGACACTGATTTATAGTACGAGTAAATGGTGAAATATTCGCCACCCAGAAAATACACTTCGTTACGAATGGTGTCTTTATTGATATCGAAGGCTGCTTTCTCGGCTACTCGTCTCATAAACCACAGCACCCTGCCTTTTATATTACAAATTGCCTTCGCGGCTTCAAACGAGGAGCCTCAAAGTCGCTGTTCCAAAATTGCTTCGGGCGACTACTCGCTTTCACTCCAAACAGAACTGCAAGGTCATGAAACCCTCCAGGGATCTAACGATGACAAGGGTGGCAGGTAGTTTCACGCAGGAAAACGTGACGCGATAGCGTAACAAATATAACTTCGGTCGTTCCATGGGAATCGATCGTCACGCCTGCAACCGTCATCGAGAACACAGAAGCCAAGGGTTTATGACGGGCAGCGCGCGCTTTTATCCCGCGGAGTGTTTGGAAAATTTGACGGGCGAATAGAAGCCAGGGCAACGGATATTCCATTTCTAAATGCGATGACACTCCAGTTACACAGCAACGGCTCCCGTGTTTGCCACGTCGATGGGGAAAAGCGCGGAAAATATGATACCGTCGACGAACGCTGACAAGATGTTCGCCAGCGGGGCTGCCGTATTTTCGTGGATTTTTCCAGCGCGCCGCGGAGACAGGGGCGACAATTTCGCGCGGCGAGTGTCGCGTGTAACTCGATTTACCGTGCAAGTGGAATTTAAAGGGCCGCCCCGCGCACCTGAATATCGAATATTGAATCGAAATTAATTTTCGAGTGCGCCGCAGATTATCCTGCGCCGGTAATGACCGGCTGGAATTGCTCGAGGAACAACCGCGCGCTTCTCCGTGTATTCGTGGCTCGGAGATCTGCGAGTTTCCAGAATCGTATCTAAATATGAGAGAATTCAAATATCGTAAATATGTTTACACTATGTTTACGCCTGCAATATTTACTAAAGGAAGGGGCGTTTGCGTTATTTGATGGATTTCGGGTGAGATAGGCGTTGCTGAGGAAGCTCAGATTCTCAGAATGCTCAGAAAGCTGAGAGCCGGAAAAACGTAATGGTCAAAAAGGCACGCGACAGGAAGTCGGCCCGCATTTTCTTTCGAGATTCGCGCATGGTGCCCGCCCGATCGTTAAGCTCAGTGCCAGTACTAATGCTGCTTCCGCCTCGAAAAGGAAAGCTGCGTTGCTGCAACCGTGCTTAATTTGCCCCGAGGTCGGTTTTTCCCCGAGCCGCACGAACGCCTTCCGTCTTCTTTATGGCGAGACTCGTGAACTTAGGCCGGCGAAGACTTAATCCTCTTCTCCCACGTCCCGCCCCTCCCACGTCTTTCGCACCTCGCGCGCACCAATGACTTTTTCTCACCTGAACGCCGCTCTTCCGCTTAATTTCGTCGCTCCGTTATCGGAGATTACGCTCGACACGCGTGCGCACCTCTGCCTGTACGTGTGTGTGTGTGTGCACTTTGCACATATTCTACTGGGTGCTTCTTCTCATCAGCCTGAGTCCAGCGCGGACGTTGCACCCTGTGTTTTGGTGTAATAATAGTAATGTTAATATAATGATTATTAGGCAATAATAATTGAATGAATTCGATAAGGGTTTTCTATTGATAATGCTACTTTAAATCGATTTTATTCGTTTCAGTTTATTTCACCTTTAATTATTTTAATTTTAGTAACTTTCTGTTTATTTTTGTTACATTTAAAAGGATCAAGTAACCTGCTAGGAACAAATAGAAATAAATATTTCATTTATATTTTATAATTAAAGATATTTTAGAATTTATTCTAATTATAACTCATTTTCTCATTATTGTACCATGCCGTTAAATTTTAAAGACCCGGACAACTTTATTTACACTAATTCATTGCCAATTCTTATCTAACTATACCTCAGGCTTGATTCCAGGAGTTTTGGGTTCGCTGAATATTGTTTGAATTTTCTGTTTTGAAGATTCGCCGGGATTATTGTTTGGTATAGAGATTTTAGATAATGTTTGAAAATTGGGTTTATTATGAACGGAGTGGTTGGAGGTTCTTGATAATATTCTTTAGCGCTGCAGTATGAACGTGTCTGAACGTTGGGGATTCGTAGGAAAGGTGGGAACTAGCGTGAGTTTAATGGGAGTCATTTCTCGCGAATTAATCCGGATTTTCTTGGGTCGAATAGGAAAGGTTAAAGGATGTGTAGAGTTTCCAGCGTCTCGAGAGGGAAGAATTGCAAGGGAATCTTAATCCCTTGATTCGTTACAATGGCTTAACCCATGCTTTATGATACCCCGCTTCGAAACAAAATTTCTGTCGCAATTCTGCTTCACCGAACCCTTTCTCAAACCTTTTATCCAGTCACCTTTTATATATTCAATTAAAAATCCTCGATGTGTTGGGCTAAACGTATCGAGTAGCGATTATGCTCGAGAATCCCGTCCCGGGAAATCTCAAGATTTACAAATTAATCCAGATTCTCGAGAATATAATTAAACGATTAAATAAAAAAGAAATGTAAAAGAATCGAATATTGTCTGCTTTCATTTTGCATGATTTCTTCTGCTTCATTTTGTTTATTTCCTTATTAAAGCGGGTCCTTTTAACTAATGAATTATTTTTAAATCTTGAGATTCTCGAGAATTTATGAAAGAAAATCTTGATATAATGTATATTACTAATTCGGGAATTATATTATAAAATTTGGGATTTTCCGAATCTCGAGAAAGCAAAAAATTCGGGAAAACACAATCACTAGTATCGAGCACTAGTATCGATTAAATCACGTTTCGCATTTCGCGCTAATTGTAAGCCTCCTCCACTGAACTTCACATAACTACAATTTTACAAATTCAAACGACCACTTCTTCCACCGGAGCTCACTGAAGCGACAAACTAGCTTCTGCGCGCAGACAGAAGCGCGGTATGTTTGGAAAATATCGAAGGCCAGTGATTGAAACAGGTAGGGTTGAAGGAACGGGGCCAACCGCCCCGAATCCATGTAACGGAAGTCCAAATACACGGGAACGCGCGTTCGCTTAAGCCGTAAAGCACAGGTGATTAATAGATTCCAGGGAATACGAGGGGACAAGTTTATTGCAGGGAACACCTGCCATTTGATTATTCGCCATCGAAGTCGAACGCACGACAGCACGATTTTCTGCACGGCAACGGTGTCGCCCGCGTGGACATGTCTGATCACGAGAACTAGCTTCTGTGTCCCGGCTAACTCCCGGGGGGGAATATCGTTCCCATTACGCTAGGTAGTTCCAACGAACCTGCGCGTGACGTTTCGCCCCTGTTCCCACGATTTACCAGACCGCACTTAACGCCGTTTAAAAAAGGGCCCAATTAAAGGGACGTTTAGAAGAAATTACAAGACGCAATACGTTTTCGAAAGTATTAGGTATCATTTTTTTAACGGTTATTCGTTATTTTATTTAAATAAAAATGTTGCCTAACTATCCTTGAAATGCAGGAATTTTGGAACGGATGTTCCAGAAGAGGAGGCAGATTCGCCCGGTGCCCCGCATTGCAAGTAGGTAAATATGGGCACGAAGTAGGCGCGCTTTTTTATAACGACTCCATCGGCTTAGGTCGAGCAGGGTAATTTAATGATTCATTTTCCGTCCCAGTTGCCGGCCTTTCGACCCTCCGCGCGTTGATTTCTTCTTCACCGGTACTACACCGGTTCCCGGGATCTAATTTTAGATATTCCCTTCCATCAACCGTGCTAAATTACGCGCAGCTCTAGGCACACGGGGACACGAGACGATTCTTGCTTTCGTATCTCGCTCGAAAATTCTCCTTCGCGGCTTATCATTGGCCGACGAAAGGGTCCGTAAGCTCAAAGAGAACGTAAATGTTCTTCTACATTTCTTATACAAGCCACGCTCCTCGTTCATGGGGAATCTTGATTCACCCTCTCCAGTTTCCCTTCTATTTCACCTACGCTGGTCTGTCACCCAGTTCGACATAAATTTCAGTCCTGGACGCAACGTCAAGAATTTCATAATCGATTTTCTCAAGAATGAAGCGCGATATAAAAAGAAGTCTCTCTTTCTTTTCGACTTGTAACAAGTAAACAAGCCGAGGAAAAGCAATAAAAATTTTTGATATTGCGCTTCAGTTTCGAGAAAATCGACTTTGAAATTCTCGACGTTGCGTCCAGTCGTGTATAGGGAAACCTACCTTAACGCGTCTTTGTTAGTCCTCGTTTAGAATCGCAAAGCTTCTTTCCGAACGTGGCAGCGTTCATCGACTCATCGTCCCCATCACCACGGCTGGAGGCTGCGCTTTTATCGCGCGTTTCATCCCCTTTAATTGACCCTGTCCCCTCGTCGTTTGCATTTTATTACACGATTCGAGCTTAATTGGACTCTTACCTTTCCCACCGCTGAAGGGCGTGAAAGTGAATCCGTGTGAACGACTGGCGCGGTTAATCGACTATACGCTGCCTGCCACGTGGACTCTGAAAAGTAAGCCTAAATAGTAAACATAGTAGAGTTCGCGTTTCTCTATTCTTAGCTACTAAACAATCACAATTGAAGAGTCCTGGTAGAAAACACTGTAAATTCTACATTATAATATTACCATTGGCACGTACAACAATTTCCGATAAAAAATTTTGATTTTTAATTTTGGCACCGGCAGTGTTTTCTACAAAGACTCCTCAATTACTTTGCACCTTCGCAATTATTGTGATCGACCTGGCAACCCTTCTCAGAATTTCAATCAGAAATCAGGTTATTCTGTAAAACCTGAGAGCAACGAGGCAGCCAGAAAGAAACGTGTCGCAGCGGGAAGTTGCCAGTTTTTCGCCGCAGCTTTGAGCAGAAATTAATTTCCAGCCGAGCCCCAAAAGGGGAAAATTAGTTGAAAAATATTTCCTCGATGGCTCGGGCAACTCTGGATGTGAAAAAAGAACGGCTGGCAGGGACGAGGTAGAGCGGAGGACGTGAACGTCGAAGGCCCTTCCCGCGGAATTTCGCAGACTTTTTCCAGCAGGGGAGAAAGTTCCGGGGAAATTGATGGCGCGGTGTACTAGGGCAATGAGAGGGCGCCAATCGCTCTCGGGAAATCCGAGAGAAATCTTGAAAGAGCCGATTCCTTAAACTTCAGTCGGCTCCATTCCCCAGGTTCACCCCCGAAACTTCTGCCAGATCAGTTCCGGCGATTATTCTAATGAAAAGGGGTGCAACGCACGCGTGACTAACGAGGGTGTTTTAAAATAAGCGGCCCGCTGTGCCTTTCCGACCACAGAGGTCTTTGCTGATGCAATGAGAAGTCTGCGAACCACAATTGCCCACCCGCGAATATCAATATCCCACTGCAACCCTTAATTCACCCCCACCAAGAATTCTGAAATAATTTCACAAAACACCCAATCTCAGAGTTATTCCCAAATAATTTGCCCAAGAGAACGTCCCATTCTAATTCCAAGCTCGCTCCGTGCAAACCTAAGAAGCAGCTTGGACAAACAAATATTTGAAAACACACGGACAAAGCACCTCTTACGCCATGTTAATACGCTGCGTCGTGCGCACGTTAAGCCTCCCTTATTCGTCCTGCTTAAGTCCAAGGGATGTGTACCCGTGACACACTCGTAGCCGTTTCACAAACATGTTAACTGCACACAGGACGTCACGTACGAGAGGCAATAAAGGGGTAACGATCGCTGTCGTAAAGCTTAAGAAGTATTTCGAGGCGCACTACAGTCTGAGCGTTATCTTTACTCGCGATAAGCCTATCGGACTTTACTGCCCTGTTCTGGGAACTATTTTGAGGAACGAGGGGAGGCAGAGGGGACGATCCGGAAATGGGGAGCCTTGCATCGATGTCTTGGCTCGTTTTGCGATTCACCGAGGGTCGTGGGGCGAGTTTCAGAGGGCGAGAAATTAACAATTTGCTGGGGGCTGGCGCGAGCGTGCTCGTCATCGCTGGTCCAATTTTTAGGGAAGATTTGTGAGCCGACGGAACTTTTCCAATTGCATCTTGCAACTCCCGAAGAGCTTCTACACCGAGCAGCTAGTTTCCCTCTATTTTTTTTTTCGTAATTGAAGAACCTTTTGGGGACGCGTCGGGTGTTATATGTGGCCATTTCTCAACGATGTCCATTCGTTTAGTTAGTGCAAGGATCGTGCTTTTCATGGATACTTACACTTTCAGTAATTTTGACAAATTATTCTGACAGGAATCATCTGTTTTCTGATTCTACTGAGGATGCTGGTGTATTAACCCTTCGTGGTCACACGGAGTGTATTGTACCCCAAGAGCAATTTTCGATTTGAAATTTCGCACCTTTACGTCTTTCAAAGGGTATTTATCGCAAAAAAGAAAATAAAAAAAAATTTTAAAATCGGGTTTTACCCACAACCATGGAAAATCGCTCGTTTTCAACTACAAATTTTATTATATAAAAATTTACATTTCTAGAAAAAGATTATTAGACCACGATTGTATAAGTATTACGAATGTACAATTATCACTGAAAAGTTAAAAGATTCAAAAATACGAAAATGGTAACTGAAAAAATGTTGCTGGGGTACAGTGAACCTCGTGTGACCAATTTGTGATTATAAGAAGGTGTGACCACGAAGGGTTAAGAATCTTTTGATGTGGGGTTTAGAAAAAATCCCCTAGGGGCGTTATTTTCAAAGTTTTCGTGGTCTCGAGTACCTAATATGTGATAAAGTTGGGAACTAGAAATAGCAGTGGGACTTCGTGGTGTAAATTTACACGTGGATGAGAGGCAAATACCGTTTTCGTGCTGTGTGAAATTTGCTAGGTACTTTCTGCGATTCTCTGCTTTTCAAAATTGCCGTTCGTGTGCGAGAAACAATTTAAATAGATCACATACTTAGTACTGCTTCGATATTCTCTTTGAAATGAAGTTTCTGCAACTGCTAACAGAATAAAGCTTCTCCGTAATGCTTCGAGTTGATTTCTTAACGGGGGTGTTCTTGATTTTGTTATACCATTTTCAAAACGGGATATTCTGAAGAAGGGGAAGCTTGAATTTTAAAGGTTTTTTGAGAGCGCAAAAATGTTGAAAAATACATACATGTCAAAGAGGGAACGATTTTAGTGGTCGTTTCTCCCGAGGCTTAATAGTTAAATAACGAGAATTATGAAACTGCTAAAAGGTCGACGGAAAAACGTTCAACGCATGCCACGAAGGAGTCAGCGTTTGGGAACTTTGGTTCACAGCGGTAAATCTTTTTTTTTTCGTTCCCTTGGCAAGGCAGCACTTTTCCCTTCGCTGTGCCTGAAGACGTTGATTTACGACGATAACGAACGGATACGTACGCGCGGTCTTAATACTTGAATCGATTTACGGCGGTAATGATGTACGACGCGCTAAAAGTCGAACTCTCAGACGTCTGTGGAAGGGATTGTGCCAAAATCGGTAGCGTCCAGACACAGTGCTCTCTAAGTTCCATCGCGAAGAACAATTTTATCCACAGAGTCTAAATAGTACTGATAAAATACTTTAAGCCCTCTACATCACATTAGTAAGGTATTTACAGTCCCTTACAACACATTAACGAAATATTACAAGTCTCCTATATCACATGAATAAAATATTCCAGGTTTCCTATATCATATTTAATAAAATATTCCAAATCTCCTATATTACATTAATAAAACGTTCCAGGTCCCCTGCGTCAGATTAATAAGGTGTTTCAAATCCCCTACAGTACAAAAATAAAATATCCCAAGATTCATTTACTCTCGTACCACAACGTTAAAACACAAGCGGCTGGAACTATCCCATTAACAGATTAGAACCGCCAGAACTCTCGCCCCAAACTCATCGCAGCGCTTAACGTAGATTTTCACCAAGCCTCGTCACGAAACTATGAAAAAAGACAACTTATTTCCTCACTGCACGCGGTTAACTTCTAACACGATTCGACGTGGAAAATTATCCGCAGGCAGCAGTGTCTAGCCGTCTCTCGGCGAGCCCCCGCAATCCACGGCGGGTTTATTTAACGGTTAAGTTAATTTTAATTAATCGTTAATTAATTCCCTCGTTGGCTAATCCCTCTGTCCGCGATTATAACCCTGCCCGCCCATATATAAATTCGGCCGCATAAATAACTGCTTTTTTTACAGCGAGCCTGCAAACACTGCCGGCGCTGAACAAATACATCTTTCCCAGCGAAATTCGTACCGAAACCACGGCCGGAGGGGAAACAGAGAACATAGTTTTACGTTCGATCGGGAGTCCTCTTACACTTCTCTATTCTGCTAGCGCGTTTTTCACCGACCCTCGTCGCCTGAGTCTTTGCAGGACGTTTTTCATCTACGATTCCCTTGCTCCCATCGCTTCGCACGCAACTGAAAGACTGACTTCTCTCTGCACACCTTAGCTTTTGTGTGTTCGACACGATCCGCGCTGTGTGTCTTCAGACATTAGAATGCCTTTACTTAAAATTAGCACTTCGAGTGGCGCAAGGTTTCGTAAACCGTATATTAGATTTTTCCAAAGGTTCTCAATGTCCGTGGTATCGATACTAAATTTACCCGGCATCGAAACGAAAGTATCGAGTATTTACTCGTATTTACTTGGATCGGTTCATCCCTACCTGCGCGGCCGAGGCAGTCTGCGTCGAGCCGAGTAGTGGGATACGTTATCTGTGCACCTGTGTTGTAAAGAAGTCAAGATTATATACATATCTATTTCACTATTAACCGAACCGTACCTAGAGTCGCTTAAACACAGAGGGAAAAGGCCGTCGATGGAGCCCAGTGACGATGGCAATCGGCGATTTACGAGTTGTTAGCGGCTGGTGTACGTGCAGCTGTGCAGCCTGTGTCTCGCGAGCTTCTGCAGTTTCCCGTGATTGTTTACAATTAATTTGACCCGACAGTCCCGTAGTTTCTCGCGTTGTTTCGCCCGTCTTCTCCGCCCGCCTCTCCCTCCCCCGCTGCACCGAGTTTTGACGAAGGTTTCCCTCCTCTCTTGAAGAACAAACTTTTCCCTCCCACCTTCTCCTCTCTCCACTTCTGGCGACTTCTTTTCTTTGCCTTTCAAATGGCTTGACTTCCTCCGTCTTTGCGAGGGAAGTGTCTTCTCTTTTCTCGAGTGAACTTCGTTTCCTTCGACGAACAGCCGATCTTTGGTCCATGTTGTTACAGGAAACGATCTCTTTCCTTCATTCTGCCACTAAAGAATACAGCCGCCAGTGTCCTCCCTTCGTTCTGCATTTATTACGCTCTTCATTCCGTTAACAGACATCTCTATTTCTCCGCATGTCGCTAAAGGAATCCCTTATCCGTATTCACTGCCTCCGAAGGAAAACTTTATCCCGGCTGCCTGTTTCCGAGGAGCAAGTTTGTCTTTGCTCCCCCTTCGCACACAAAGCCCTTTGCTGCCTGCTCGCCGGCAAAAGCATCCACCCTTTTAAAGAAAAGATCTGCTTTGTTGCCCGCTGTTAGGGGATGGTCCTGCTCCCCACAGTCGGGGGAACGTTTCGACTTTGCCACCCACTCCTGGGGAAAATCTTCGCCCCCCCCCCCTCTGTTTTCCGCTGCTGATTTGCAGAGGAAAAGCTCAGTATCAAAGAACATCCCCGTCTTTGCTCACTTTTCAAGGCAACCCGCTGCTTTCCATCCCTCCTATCTCCCGGTAACACTCTGTTGATGCACCCTTCCGCTACCATCGCCCCCGGAAACATTCCTCGCCGAGGAAGGGAAGGGCTCTCTACCCCGTTGTTTCTCTACCCATCTGCCGCGCGATCCGCGTCACCGATGTGACGGATGACGGCGGCGCACATGTGCGGCCGCGCGCATATATATCCGTGCAAGCCGAGAGGAAAATCGCAGTAGATAATCGGGCTTCTGAAATTCAGCGTTTCACGGAGATTTGCGCGGCTTGCACGTGAAAATCTAGACGCGTAGCTGCGGCCCGCGCTACCGGCGAAACGTTATTAGAGGTTTTATCGGGGGGGGGGGGGGGGAGTTTTTCGCGGACGCTTACGTCTGCGACGATGAGCTCCCTCGTATCAAATTCGCCGCGGCGTTCCCGTATGCATACGCTAGTCGGGGTTATCTTTAATTTTTTGCGAACGTACGCGCAACAGTTTTGGGTAAAGAGGACGGCACACAATGCTCTGGATACGTAAAAATGGGAATTAAATTCGTAGCATTGTTGTTTCTGCGTTAGTCTGTATAAATGGAAACGTTTTAAGGGTCTTTTCAGCCGCAGAGTCTGATTCTGGTATTATGTTTTATCTAGGATAACGAACTACCCTTTTAAACAACTCCGAATTTCCATTATGTGAAACTTTCACGGCCATGACTATTTTACTTTTTATATTTGTTTATTTTTTTTAATATCTCTGCAGCAGGAATGATTTTTCTAAAGAGGCTGAAAAGCAATTTTGAAGTTGCGATATACTTAAGTGAGATCAAAGAATTGTTACGCAATTGATGCATTACCTAGTTCCTTTTATTTCCCTCCATTTCAGTGACAAAAAATTGAAAACGTTATATGAAGAACTATATTTTTATTATGAAGAAATTTAATCGGGTATGATACTTTTTAAAACAAGGGACAACATAAAGACCAACATTACATTCGCTACTATAATATATATCTACTTTCTTTTCTTATTTTCTTATTTTTTACCATCCCTTTTATAGCAGCAAATTGCACACTTTCGGGACGCAACACCTTCGGCCTTCGTTAAAAACATAAATTTTGGAAAATATAATGTACAAGAAAGTTTCAACCTTGAATATATATACGTAAACATCAACAGAATTCCTTCGCTCGCGTTTATCGCAGTGGTACACTTATGTAGTGCACTGCCCTCCTTAGTTAAACAGTCCTATTTAGCATTTTTTCATTTTTTGAGATATAGTGAAATATTTTAAGTTCCACACGTCTTGTACCTTTTAAGTAAAGATAGAAAACTCTACTTGCTTCGTAAAGATTTATAAACAGTCTAATGTATTTAACCTAATTTTTTTTCATATGGTTAAAATAGCCTATCTAAAACAATTAAGTAATTGGTACGTTAATAATACATTACCTACCGGTATACCTATTACAAAAAATTATATTAGGCTATTACGAAATAATGACAACATGTTTTAATTAGGATGAAGGGAAATAATGACGGTACAAAGTAAATGATAAAACATCAGTTTTCTCGGTTGTGTCAAAGTGCTAGATAGGACATTTTAACTAAAGAGGGCAGTATAAGCTTCATGTTTACTTACTTTTTTTACCCACTATAGACTAATGCGACTTCTGAGCACCGCGCAACGGTTCCCCCTCTGCTGCACACGTCTAAAATATCCATCTTAATTGATGATAGTGATGGACGTGACATACCTACACATCGCTGAATATTTCCGACGGTTAGGCGTGGACGAGTACGTCACTTTGTTGTACGTAAAGCGGTTAATTCACAGTGAGGACTTCGTCTTACGAGTGGGGAGAAACGAAAGTACCTATTCTAGTCACTATAGATTTTTCATCCAGCTTCCTCGAGCTCCTATGCTCGAGGCATCCAGCATCCCTCCGGTGACAGTTTCTTTCAATATTCCACCCCTGGCATGGGATCCACGCGCTTCCACTTCGAAGCCCCCCAAAAATTATCCCCCCGGATCGCTGGAAATCGTTCGATCACGCCTTACGTACCGTTTAAGCAGAAGGAAACAGAAGTGGCCGAGGGGTCGAGAGGGAAGGACAGAGGGGCGGAAGAAATAGCGTGCGAGGACGTGTGCGTTCACGGTGAAGACTACTTTTAGGATCGTCGAGTACCTTTGGGAAATTGGTTCCGCGCCTCTCCCGAGCCGTCTTCTAACTTTTATTCTCTCCCAGGGACCAGACGACAAGAAAATAGCGCAAACTGAGAGCCCTCAGTCTTTCTTATCTCGCCACGCTTGCTTCTTTCACCCCCTGCCTCTCCATCGGCCCCGTCCTCCCCGCCCCGGGTCGTCTCTTTCTGCCACCTTCACCTCCCCTATCGGTCGGCCGGTTCCCGCGACGCTACGCCCGCCGACCTTCTACCTTCGCATCGACGGTTCCCGCGTAAATCCCCGGCAGTCTGGTCGGGTCCCGGTCGAGCTGCTCGAAAAGATTTCATCGATTCGATCGCGGCCAAGTGTCCCCTCCTCCGCGCGATGGGCTTTCCCTGAAATCACTTTGACTCGGGAACTTCTGGTTCCCGGGAAACTTCCCGATTACCGCGGAAACGCGATGCACCGTCCCTTGTCCGTTTCCCCCTTTTTTCCACCCTCTTTCCTGCTCGTCTTTTTCCCTCACGTCGTCCTGCTAGTGTTGACACGCAGTCGTTCGTGGATACCTTTTGCCCCACGATCGAGCGCTTCCCAGCCCCTTCGCTTGGTAACCTGTCCTCAATCGTTGGCTTTGTGTACACTCCCGCCTAATTCGGGGGTGGAGGCAGGTTCAGTTGTTTGGTGAAGGGATTTGATTCCTGGGTTGGGTTTTTAAGCATTGATTACCAATGGACGTTTGAACTGAAAGGTTACCGTGGTGAGGTGCGTTATGGAGAATAAGATAAAATGGAATGTACGTACAGTGGGGGTGAGAAGAAAGTTTGAAGTATTATAATAGCTTTTGCGTATTGTGTTGGTACTACTAGTCCACTGCTTCCGAATCTTTTTTCAGTCGCGACTTCACTTTATAATAGGTATTTGAATAAGCCGCGACCACCCCCTCCCGTCCGATAAGATAAGGTAAATTTAATAAGGTAAAGAAAGCCCATTCAAAATAGGTATTTCAGAATATAATTCTAACATATTAATATTTGTAACTTAACACCTGGGTAACCAGCTTTTTATTGTTGTCATAAATAAAAAATCAGTGTTATTTCATTAAACGGAGGTTCTGGTCTAGAGTCCATGAAAATTAATTAAAGGAATTGATTAAAGGAACACTACCACAGATAATTTAATGGGACTTTCTGCATTCTATTACAAATGGCTTAAACTATAGAAATATATTTTTTTGTAATTACCTAATCATTGCAAATAGCACCAGGGATTCGTTGAAGTGGAGGCGTCAAAAAGTTCATTCAAAATGGTGGGACTTGTAGCACCTAAATCATTGGTCTGAAATAAGAAACAAAGCCAGATTAATAAAGAGCATAAAATTCCCTAGTGGACATAGCTTTAAAAATAGCAAAAATTACATTTTTTCACAAGATAACGACACTTGATATTTGAAATCACTTTTTCTCTATGTTTTTCGTCTTCCCAACGCCCTGAAAAAATACAAATTTTCCATTTTTTTAAAATGTCAGAACTTTCTCCACTGCACAGAAGCATATTCTTCAAAATAAAAGAGTTTCAATCGGATCGGATAATAACTTTTCGAGATATTTGGCCCGCCGATTTGAAAAACACTGTTCCGAGAAAAACGTGTTTAAAGTTTTACATGAGCGCCGAGTGGCCGAGTTTTACCCGTGCATTCGCCGCTACTCAAATGCCTAATACCTCAGGATTTTTCCGAATTTCAAAAAATCCTTGTAAACACGTGTTCGTAAAGGTTGAACATTCGAAGAAAGAAATAAAAGAAGTCGATTTTTAGACCGGCAGCTCCCCTTAATAGAATATGGCAACGTAACCATATTAAAAAAAATAAGTGCTGAGAATCGTCAACTAAAATTGACCGCGGCGAGAAAACATTTCGCGAGCCCCTTGGGTTGTGATAACAATTTTGTGGTATAAATTCTTTCTAACGCAACTATCTTATTTCCGTCCCCGTTCGCAGTTTAACCACTCTTTCGACCACTACTGTGTGTGATAGGGTGGAAAGATTTCTGAAAGTTGGATATGTGATTGTTTACTCGGGAAGTCTGAAATTGCAATTCTCGATTACTGGAAGCGAGCAGTCACAGTGCAATATCCCCTCTCCCTCTGATGCGTCTCCTTTGAATCTGCTGATAGCGTTTGATGAGGTTGCATGCACGAGGGTAGTATCCGGCCCCGCATAGAAATCAATTTTAGCGAGAGCCGCTTTGAGGAATTCGCAAGTTTCGCGGATGCAGCGGGCAAGAAGTTGCTGTCTTGGTTGAACTATTCCAGCAGGACCGTTCCGTTTGCATAGGGCGCGGTTTGCTCTTTTTCGAGGCGGACACAGAGCGCCAGCGCGCCTGCAAAACGTTTTAATTACACTTTTTATTTATGGCTAATTTTCTTTTCTGGCAATTAAGCCGACCATCTTGAGATTAAATCTCCGTTTCTTCGAGGCTTCGTTGCGCCCTGCCAGCGCTTTACTTTTTAAGGAGAGGATCGCCCTCGTTGCGCAGTTTCCATCTTCCCCTTAGCTACCCAGGGTGTCGAGAACAATTTTCTCTTCCTTTAATTGAAATCGTTTAGAATGACTCACTATGCGCGACGGGTATCACACCCTCCATACGACTCATCCTTCCCTTTTACTGCAGACTAACTTCCACAAATATTTTTCACTTGAATTCCATTACCCTCTCGTGCAACCCCTATTTCAATGTTTCTATTGCCGTCCGAAGCGACTACAACCCGCCACTAGCATTTAAACCACGCGTTCGAAAAATATCTAATCATCCTCGAGAGTCAAGGCTCAACTTTCCGATCATCCCCCAAGGGAATGAAGCGCGCAATCCCTTAATTACTCATTAAAACAACAGATGGTGGAGGGCGAAAGTTGGCACGCGACCGCGGAAGCATAATTTTGATTCGTCGGAGCATCTGGCATCGGCTCGTTTCAACTGTCTCACCACGGCAGCGTCGAACCGCTCCTTTTTTTCTGCGGTCGACGGAGGAGATCGATTCGCGAATCATCGCGGGGGAGGCTAGGCTGGCTCGCGACGGGGCCGGCTGGGGCAGGCGAATTTAACGCCGAGTTTAAAGTAGATTAAATTTCCCTTCCGGTTTAATCACGGGCGCGACGAGCTCTGCTCCCAGCACGTCGTTCCGTGATTCGACCTCGGCGCGAATTTAATTTTTACGGAGGGGCGGGGCGGGGGAGGGGGCTCGAAGTTGCACCTCCCGTGGAGGCCATCCTTACCTATGCATGCAGTTGCAAATACATGGAAAGTGGCTGTTTAAAATTCTCCTCGGTACGCGTCACTTAATTTCCTCCGCTATTTTCCATTGATCGCCCGCCCGTACCGGGATAACATTGACATTGGCCGATGATAACGTACGATATAGGCGGACGAGTATTTTACAAGTTAAGTTGCTCGTAATTTGGCATCAGCCGCCGGAAGGATGTGGTTGAAAGTAGCCTGCTGCCACGGCGTCGTTACTTGGCCAGGGTCATAGAATTATGTCGGTGGCAACGGGGGTGCGAGTTCGGTTACGCTGATCGAATTCCGCGTAATGGCAGGGGGATGGAATAATTCTTAAATATTGGAGAAAAAACATACGTGGTCGAGGGAACGCGAGGTTCGTGCAATGAGGAGCTCAAGACGTAGGGGAGAGATGGGGCAATCGCGGTCAGTGAAAAGTAAGTTTGCACTGTGAACTGTAATGTAAATAAGATTCCTATGTTTTCAGTTCCATTAGAAATGATTGTACCTTGAAGTATACCGATATCATACGTAGTAAGTTACCTAAGTAGTCCCCTTAAAAGGGAAATTTAATAATACTTCACTATCGTGTGTTGTCTATTGCTGTATTATCAATCGAAAATATGTGTCGCTAGAAATCGCTTCGAAATCCCCGCGTTTTCATCACTGCACCTATGATACATTATCCCGCCATTATTTTCCCCCGAGTCGGACCAGGTCGTTGCCTCGCGCGATCGCTGAAAAGTCGAGCGAGCGTACGAGCACGCTCACGCGGGCAAGCAAATAGCAAATGGCCGGCAGTTTTCGGGGCAGCGTGGAAAAACCGAGGAGATTTTTCTGCCGGTAGTCTGACGGACGAGAACCAGATGGGGGTGGGGGGTGGGGGACACGAAGTAAATTTAAAGTAAAAATGATCACAGAGTGGTTCCCGTCGAACACTCCAGGACGGGGAAGATGTATAGAGAGCTATCCATGGAGCTCCAGTGGCGTGGTGGTTTAGGGGCGGCATTGTGAAGAAAGATGAAGTTTGTTATCTCTCATCAGGCTGCCTCCGGTATTCTCGAGGCTCCAACTTTACCCTTTCCATCACGGCCCCGTCCAGATTTTTCGTCGCCCCTGTTTTTCTCTGTTTTTCGCGACGGCCCGTCAACGTCGGGGCAACTTTCGCCAAGACTCGCGCTCCTTTCGCTACTTCCTTCTTTCCTGGAGGATCCGCGCCCCCTCCGGAGCGCAAAGTTTCGAAAGCAGTTGGAGGGCCGGTGGCTGCAGGAGGATCGAGTGGCAAATATTTCGAAAGCGTAAACGACTGGAAAGACATCCGCCTCGGACATCTTGCTTCCACACACCCCCCGCTGACCCGCCGGGGAACTTTCTGCTATTTTAATCGCCAGCTACTAGGAAACCGTTCGCCCCTGTGCTTCCAGGACGGCGGGCCAATCGGGGCGCGTAATTGATACACTGCCGGTATGTCCAGTAATTAACGCCCCGATACTACGAATAAATTACCGTATCAAGTTTTACGAACCCCCAATACCTACCCCAAACGCAATAATTCCCCGGGCACTCAGGTTGCTGAAAGTATCTGAAATAGCTGGAGTAGCCTGAATAACCAGAATTCCTCTGATATTCCAATATGAACGAAATACCGTCGTTCAGTCGCCCCGGAGGAAGGAGCCCCGAGGATTGGCAGACTGAATGCACCGAGATGGCGGGCGGTCCGTCGAAATAGTGGCGTCGCGGCGTCGGAAGAACGCGGCAGCGTTAACAGTTTATTTATTATTCGGGGGAGCAGCGCGCCGCTTTGGCGGTCGGTACACTTTGCCGAGGGTGCGCGCCGAGGGAAACTTCGAATCGAGTTTTGGGGGGGTTGGCCGTCGATTCAGCGCCGCGGCCCTTTTCATCCCCGGCGAGAAGTTACACGGACGCTTAATGGCGTGCCTTTTAGCATTCGCTGCTCCGGATTATCACCTGCCTTTGAGCCAGTACATAATTCAGCGAGTGTGGTTGCCAGAGGGGCTAAAGGGGAGCGTAGGCTATTAGCGGCTGGGGCCAGGTTCGCGGGGATGATGGACGACGACCGCCTTGTTATTTAAAGGGGGCATCGACTTGGAAGGAATCGAAGCGTCCCTGTCGCGAAGGATTTTTTAGAAAATAGCTCCGCGAAGAGGAAATAATTTTAAACGATTCTTAGTGTGCTGGGTTGCTTGACAAGCGACGGGTGTCGCGTGGATCGATTGGAACTGTGTTCGAAGTCTGTCATTAACAAACTTTACCCCAAAGGTTTGGTGCCCTTCTTTCGAGATACATTGCTTCTTGCTGGGTTATAGCGTTTCTTCCTCGGTATCCTCTGAGTCACAGGAAGCATCGTTCGTCATATCGCGTTACGGAAACGACAGAGTCGTAAAAACGTAACCCAATCACTCGTTTCCTCGTTGCAAGGGACGCTGATCGGGGGGGGGGGGGGGGCCACCCCCCGCGAGCCATACACGAATGAATCTTACGTATCGCTTCCGGGTGGCGGGTCGGTGCACCTTCTGAAATTCATCCATTAAATTTGCATTTCCCCCATTACACGTTGCTTCACGTAATAGAAGAGAAGCTCAGCCGGAAATTCTTTGTAACGTGTACACCGCGGGCCATTATCTACCGGGACCGGGGGCCGCTCGTTTCCAAGGGACTCGGCGCATGCAAAGTAACAGAAAAGTGCCAGTCGACTTTAGAACGGCCGCGTGAGAGGAGGAGGCACAGAGCTTCCTAACTCTCGTCGCCGTTAGATTTGGTTATCGATAGCGGCCTAGCACTGTAATTTACCAGCGACGCCACCAGCAGTTTATGATCGATCGGGCCGCTATCTTTGTACCCCTCCCGGTCGCAATTAAATTTCCTTAACGATACGACGCAAACGCGGCACTAATTTCCTCGTGAACTGTCCACCGTTCTGGAATTTATCGCGCGCCGAAGGATGCTTTGAACTCGCGAATCTCCCCGTGATTCGGCGCGATTGTGATTCCATAAACCGTGACGTTTTTGCAACGGAGGTGCGAGCTTTGATGACGCTTTGCAGATTTAGAAATTTTAACGACATAAGGTCTTTATTTTCTGAAAGTAGTGACACTAATGAATGATAATTCACCTACAAATGGTGGAAATGGACTCGGTACTTGCTGAGCGAGGGTTAATCTACCTACGGTTTAATAGATCAAAGTGTTTTCTGAGGATATTTAGCGGATGTTTCCTCCAAACAAAAGGAACTGAATCAAGCTTAGCCTACTCCACACGATGATAAAGCTCCGAGACAGTTCCTTCCAAATTTAATTAAATTTCCCTCGGTGGTAGCAATTCTCGAAAATCCGGCTCGAATGGTTCGCTGCCAGCGAAATTGTTCACCCGTACATGGATTATCGTGCCGAATGTTTCGCTGCAACAAGATAACAACAGTGTGCGTGGCGGTGTACGTTCCACTAAGGAATTATGGAGCGGAGTCCGTCGACGGGGATGCAAAGTGCAGGTGAAATCAGACGAAAGGTAACTGCGTCCAATAATCTCAAAGACATAATGGGTCGACGACTGCTGGCTTACTGTAGATGACAGTCTCCTCGGGAGACCTCGCCCCTAATACATCAGCGTCGTCCTCCAACCTCAAATAATTGTACGACTCTCGGCGGCATACCTACCGCGCTCAACCCACCGTAGTCGCTTTCAAAATACCTGACAGAATCCCCCGAATGTAACAGTAATTTATTTTGCAAACTCGTGACACTCGACACTTGCGGCACATCCGAAGAAAATTCCCGAATAATTGCCCCTGGGGAATTTAGAGCAGCGTTTCTCATCGCTCAGTTCCCCTATGTAGATAGTTAATTAAAAAAGAATACCGGGCATTCAAGCGGAATCGTTGCCCGAGTTTCATTGCAGCGTATAGAATTTCAATAAACCACTTGCTTCTATTGCGTTATTTAGGAAACTTTTCTTAATCCTTTCCTCGGTAAGTCGAGATAACCAGCTGCAATCTAGATTATAAGTAGGTATCGGGTTATGGAACTTTTATAGACAGTGTTCCTCTATTCAGAGACGCCACTTTGTCTTGCCTCTCAAGAATCTTACCTAAATCCAATAATCAATTTAAGGGGTTGCATAGGTTTAGCAAGCGGCGAAAATAAATGATTATTGGGATTTTATTATAAAAAATAAAACAAAATACTTATTTCATATAAGTGATTAGTCTATAAAGTGCACGAAATTATTTATGTACAATAATTTTTGTATTAAACTATTTATGATTTTTTTGGGTCTTTAGACCACTGTAGAAAAAATGGTCAGCATGATATCTCCTTTAAACATCATTGTAACTGAAAAATTAAATGATACTCTTGTAAAATAATGTTGCCATTATGGGCTGAGGGGCTAAATATGTTAATTTAAAAAAAAAAAAAAACAATTTATAGCAGTTTACAGTCAAAAGACTTTTTTCATGCAAACTTTTGCTCTGTAATTGTGCATAAAAATGAATTAAACAAATAATTTAAAAAATGGCCCCTCAGCCCACAATGACATTATTTTACAACAATATCATTTTATTCCTCCGATTCATCGATGTTTAATTTTATTATATTTTCTGCAATGTTCTAAAGAACCTTAAAAATCATAAATAGTTAAATACACAAATTATAGTAAATACATTTTTTCGTGCACTTTATGAATTAATAAATAGTGTGCAATAATTTTGTCTTGTTTTTTTAATACAAGCCCTCGAAGAAATTCTTAAAATCTAAATGTATGCAATCCCTTAACAAACATTCACTGCACCAGAATTTCCAAAATGGTCTCGACGGTGTTGCGCACTCGCGTCGATAAACGAGAACGTAGGAAGCGCTCGTGGAAGCTCGGCGTAAGTGCTGTATCGCCGATAAAACGATTCCACTGCAGGCATTTAAACGTCTTCCTCGTCGAATCGGAGGCGCGGTCCCTTTGTGCCCGAAGCTCTCGACGTCGTCGTTGCATTGTCGGGATTGTAAAAGCGCTAATTCCCCCCGGCTTTAATTCCAGGGTAGGTGGCGCGGCACTTGTGTTCCTGGTGCACGCGTTATTGAAACGCAATACATATTATTCCGTACACGTAGCCGGTACGCGTCGAGCCGCTGATTATGGAATCGTTTACGGAAAAAGGACTGAATAGAAATCCGATATCCAATTCGACGGGCACACAGAAGCAACGGGCGGTGAATAGTTCATTTGGAGTTAAATATAATAGCGAAAGTAGTCGAGTCGACGGCGGGATACGGAAAGAAACACTTACCGAGCTTGCTTCGGGGCGCGTTCGATTGTGAGGCGACGTTCGAGCGGCGGTTTTCTGCGCGCGCGGAGGTCGTGTAGGGGAAATACTCGAGTGGAATGCAGCTAACACTGCAGGACTAACGTAACCACTCGGCGATGCCCTCTCGAATGGAAAGTAAAACACCCCGCGGCTGCCAGGCGTTCCCGAGGTCTGAGCAACGATCGAATGCTTCTAATTGGGAATATGGTTCGTAATTTGGATTGTGTTAATGGCGGCTCATAAGTGTGCCTCGATACACAGTGACGAGATTATTATTAGGTTTGTAAGATTCTTATGGATGGGCGAGATTAAGTGAAGGGTGTATTGCAGTTTTAGGTTCAATAGGGAATATTGAGTTGCTGGTTGGATATTAAGTAGCAAGTATCGAGGATCGAGTAAGGAGTACCAAGTATAGAATTCTAGAAGGAATACTTTAGAGGACTGGCTTTTTTTTTTTAGAAATAGTCGTTTACAGTTTTCAAACATTTATATACATAATGCACAGAGAACACGGTAATAAAATTTTTAACATTTTTTAATTTAAAAAATACGAATCTCTGGTGGGATTGTAAAAATATTTGACCTAGGTACATGGCAGTGTTACTGACCTAAACGAATGAACACATACCAAAATTCAGAGAACTATTTTTTAGTGTTACCCAGAACTAAGGACGTTGACGTAGAAAGTTTTTGTATCATCTTTTCTTTTTTGTTTTCTTTTCTTTTTCCCATGTTTTTCTTTTTTATTTTGTCGTATTTTTTGTGTTTTTATGAACAGACAGAGTTTATAGTCGAACATACATACAAACACAGTCGAGAACTAACACACACTCACATACGTATTTATATTTTAAATTTTCAATTTAATTTTTAAATAGTGTGCTTATTCAAAGCCACAAAAGGGGCTTTGCCAGTCCCCTAAAGGTTAAGGCTATCAGCGCAATAGTAGCGCTGACCCAAAACTTTGGTTTCAAAATTACGATTCAAACGAAATTATTAAGGTTCCAAAGCCGTTGCTTTAATTTCCAATTTTAGGTGCGATTTTGTTAAAATTAAAATTGTGTATTTATTAGTAATATATAAATATTGGAGAATTGGTATTGCCCGACGCATATCACCAAAATGCTCATTGCAAAAACACGTCTTTCTGGTACAATTTGTTATATGCTTTTGGAAGATTGCTCATGCCACTGTAGAATTAAAATTCCGCTTTATAAAAGGAGGTTTAGGCTGAACTGTCAATCCACCCAAAATTGTGGGTTAGGCCACTATTGCGCTGATAGCCTCAATTACAATCGCAGATGTAATTGCGAGTGAAGTTATGTTTTCTGAGAATATCTGGAACAAAGTTCTTCCCTCCATCCGTTTAGAAAGTGATAAGTGCCCTGGGCGGAAAGGAGGAAAAGACTGGAGGAAAGATCGTTTTGCACAGAGGACCACTAAACTGAAACGGCCAGCGCGTCAGGAAAACAGCTCCCCTGTATTCAATCATTTTGGGCACGGCGGAGGAACAACAGCCACAACCGCTTCTTAAAACGTACTCTCGAAACAGCAACCGATAATCTCAAGATGCCCATAAACCGAGTCCGCGGAGAAACCCTAGAGAAATCCGATAACCCATTCGAGGCATACACAGCCGTATCTCGAGCCAGAGAGTGCTTCATCCGTTTCTGTATATACCGGGGTCCTCTATAAAAAAGGAAAGCGAAAAGGAAGAGACGACGGAACTAGGAAGGAGTAACGATAAAACTTTATCGGCTGCTCCTAGTCGTAAAACAATGCAATTTTCAGGTGGATATCGGGCATTAATAACCAGGGGCCGTGGTACAGTTGTGTCTGCGACGAAACGAAGCTGCGGCGCATGGCTGAAATACTCTAAGGAGATTGGCTTTTAGTCAGACAGCTTTCATTAACCTACTACCCCCATCAATTTCTTCATTTAACGCGAGGTGTCTCGAAATTGTGTGCCATAATCCAACCTCGACCACCGACGCTGTTTAATCGCAAAGATATAAATCTTCTTTAACCATCGACCCAGGAGCAGAAAATCACCCCCCACTCCTCATCCAGCTAACTACCGAAAAACGAGGGATCCATACTTATATTAAGCAATATATCAATTTCACATAGGATGATTCAAAACCGTGCGCTATACTTTAACTCCCTCTACCAACATTATTTAATTTCGAAGGTATAAATCCTCTTCAACCACCGACCCAACAGCAGAAAACTACCCTCCACTCTTCATCCAGCCAACCAACGAAAAACGAGGAACCCATGCTTGTATTAAGCAACGACCTCCATAAATCTCACATGAGATGTCTTACAAGTGTGTGCTATTATTCGACTTCCTCTACCAACATTATTTAATCGCGAAGGTATAAATCTTCTTCCACCATCGACCCAAAAGCAGAAAACAACCCTTCACAATCTCTCTTTTTAAACTTGTTCTCCTATTTAGAAAGAGAAATTCAGTCACGTTATAAAATACTACAGAGTAAGAGATCGCGGAAGTAGGTTCCCAAGATCGAGAAAGCTCGCGTGTCTCCCCCCGCCCTTTGTTTTCCACCCCCCTGTCAGAGCCGATACACGCGCGGTCTTCGTCCGCCGGTTAGGAATCGAACGCCCTCCTTTCATCGTTCCCATCTCATTTCCGAGCAGCTTATCCGATCCGGCCACCCCCTTCCCCTCCTCTCTCCCTTAACCAACCCTTCGGTACCTCGCGCGCATTTTATCGCCGCGCCAGGATCGCCGGGAAAAGAATGGCACCATAAACCTCGTGTTCTCTTCATTGTCCAGCGAAACGTTTGACGCGGCGGCTCCGTAAATAAAGCCCCCCATCCCCGTAACACGGTGCCTTGCGACCGAACGGCCCCCGCCGCTATCGGCTCGAAGCAGGGTTTTAAAAGAAATTATGACCTTTCGCCCCGAAGCGCCGCTCCACCACCGTCCGTCCGATTTACCACGGCCAGTCTGCGATTTGGCTGAATACTCCGGCCAAAACCGCCCTCCCCCCCCCCCTGGCTCCTCTCCATCCGCCCCCAACCCCCTCCGCGCCTCCGTTCGTCGTCGGTTGGTTTGTCCAGTGGCCGATCCTCCACGTACGATAAATCGATGCCCGGTGAAAATTCGAGTAACAGCCAGCCTGATAAATTCCATCCACCGGATCCCACCTCGATCCGCTTTAACTCGTCGCTAGTTTACTGCGGCAAGATTCGGATCTTTAATACCACGGGGAACCGACTGACACCCTCCCGCCCGTCCAGCTCCCTGCCGGACCGTGTTCGCGGGCCCACGCCCCCGTGTAAACGCGCCCGTTTGAAAGTCGGCGACAACACGAGCCGCGCGGATTTGTAAAGCGCGCCTGGTACGCGTCCACCCCTAGCGTAGATGTCCCTGTTACGGCGCTTTCACGCCGACTTACTCACGAATGAATTAATTACTGACTTCTCTTACTGGAATTTGGTTTGGTGAAAATTTATATTGGTGTTTTGATCTCTTTTCTTTATTAAGGGGTCATGCTCAGTCAGGAGGCCGAAAAAAGGGTGGTCTGTGGAAATTTCGTTACTCAAAAACTATAACACATTTCTCAAAAAAATATTTCCTTTTAAGGATTGCATCTAGTACTGTGCATCGTAATTTTTTTATTTAAAAATATTTATCAATGCAGAGCATGACCCCTTAAGACAATTTTGGGGGTCAAAAATGTGAATCTTTCATATTTTTTTAATCGAACTAAATGTTTTGTTTCAATTACGGTGCCCTGAAAAGTGCGTTGTCCATATTACGGTCCTCCAATTACGGTGCTGTTTTTGCGCAGTGTTCCGTAGAATCCTTAGTGTTCCATTTCTTTCTGAGAAAGGAAAATAAGGATAATAAGGTTAGGTTTAGCAGTACAGAGGGAGCACTGAGGGGCACTTAATACGGACAAGCGTTAAAATCCTGTTGGTATTAGTGGCTTAACTTTAAAAAATACGACAACGTTTTAAAAATGCTCATTTTGCTAGTTTTTCATAAAATTAGAAGCCGTTGTGATATAATTGACACATTACATAAGTGCAAATCATGATAATTATGAATTTATTCACTTCTGTAAGGTACGTCCGTGTTCCTTACCGTTTTCGATAAAGATTTGGATAAATGCTTTAATTATTTAAAAATGCAACCTTCCCGTTTGTACTTAATTAAAAAATTAATTCCTTATTTATTTATACTTGTTTTTTTTTGTATAACAACTTTGAATATAAGGGCACCCTAAAATAGGGACATCTACCCTACTCGACCACCAGTCCACTTGTAATTGCAGATCTGACATGTCGAAGTGGTTGAAGTGGCTCGATTGCTAATTTTTTATTTGGGAGGGAGCATCTGGATATCAATATGCTGGCGGCCAGTTTTCTGGTAACGAACACGCGCATTCGTGATATTAATTTGCAGCAGTCAGGCTGCCGTGCGGGATTCTATTTGTAGAAAGAAGTTTAATTGGTGCAAGTGGGGGGGAATTGTATCAACAAGTGTTTTTCGCTCGAGCAGACCTTTGCACGTAGATTGCACCATGCACACATTCAGACAATAAATATTTGACCAATATCGCATGTCGCATGATAAATTGTAGATTATTATAACAACGCGTATAAATATTTATTACCCCGGCAGGCTTTCTAAATATATCTCGATTTAACAAACTGTAGGCAATGCTATCGAGCAACTCCACATACATATTTAATCACGCAAACAGCAGGTTTATTTTCCCCAATGGTACAATCTTCCCCAAGAGAGCGTAAGATATCTTCGGTTCAATGCCCCCCGGGAAACGTGATTCGCCGTGGGTGGCACGGTTTTAAAAAGATATTACGACCCTCCGCGCGATATCCTGAGATCCATTCCGACTTATCATAACGACGTCGGTTACATCCGTTGTGAAATAGGTTACGTACACCTGCTGGCGAGGGAACACACCGCCGACTCTTCCACGCGTCCATCAACCTCTTTCGAAGGGCTTCATATACCCAAAGCAAAGTAGTCGACACTCACGCGAGGGGATAAAAGTATGAACGCAATCACTTTCGATTCAGCCGAAACGCGATTCCCTAGCAAGCCCGCGGGATCCTCCCTCGATCCCTCAATCCCCACGCGGAGATTTGCATGAAATTTTTCGTTCGAGCCCACCTGACGCTAATTAGACTTCCCGGGATCCGGACGCTGCCAGGTCCTGATTGGTGCAACAACGCTGTGTCACGATGCTCGTAGCGGGGGATGTCGAGCGAGTTAGACAGCCTCGGGAACAATGCCGATTCGATCGAGGGGAGCTTTAACGCTGTTAACACAGACGTTAAGTTTTACGTTCTTGGAATAATGGGCATTGTTCGCGTTCCACTATTAGAAAGCCGTCTTGCCTCTGGCTCCGCGGGGATTCATCGATTCGCGTTTGGAAAGTTCCCGTTGATTCCTGTCGACGGTGGCGCGCCCGTGTTTCCCCATGATTACCATCCCGCCGTGTCTATCTGTCATCCCACAGGACTCGCGAACTCGAGACTCAGCCGCGGCGGTGTCCTGTCTTGTTTCCTGTGTTATTCTTGCATCCTGCGTCGCTGAAAGTTTGCCGCGGCCGGCGAGGCTTGAATAAAGTCGAGGGAAAGTACGCGCTCTCTCTGCGGCAAGTCATGCACAGCGTGCTCCAAAGCACACGGCACATTCTGCCGCGGCTGGCTTGTATTTCTGGACGAAAATACGCGGAGAATATAACTTACCTTCCATTGCAGTGTTTACAATTATTTATTTGTCGGATAGCATTCGCTAATATGTACAGTGGTGGTTTAAAAAAATTTTAAATATCCTTATAAGTTTGTCTAACCAGCTTAATATCGCTGGTCTAGTTTACAGCGACATCAATCTAGGGCAGGGCTGGACAACCTTTTTTGAGTCACAATCCTCTTTTTATAATATTGAAATATCCTGCGTAAGGTATGGTAATGTATATTTAATAAGGTAAAGAAAATATTAAAAATAGGTATTTCAGAATGTACTTCTGACTTATTAATATTAATAATATTAATATAATATAATAATATAATAATATTAATATAACATAATAATATTATAATCGAAGTACCTATTTTTAATGTGTTTTCTTTACCTTATTAAATTTACCTTAGCTATTACAGGCGGGGGGTATTTGAATATTACAAAAGGGGATCTCCAGTTAAAAATGGTTACGACACACTGATATGTGGGATGTAAACATAAATAATGGAACTGTCTTATTTCCTTTTTCACGCTCCTGCACGTTTCCGGTCTTGTTCCCCTTTCATAGCCACTAAAGAAAGTAAAAGAAATCATAAACCATCTTCAAAAGCGGGGTCACGGTCGAAACTCGAGAGGTTCTCCCGGAGTTAACAGCGCAAGGGGAAGAGGCCCGGCTATGGTCAGACGCGCTCTGGGGGCCATTATACTTAGAAATGCATCTCTCTGTAACATGGCGTACCTTCATTATCCTGAAAATTACTTCAAGCAAAATTTACTCCAATTGGCAAGTGCCTCCGCGGTATATAAAAATTTTGCGTACATTTTGAATTTTTCAATGCATTCTTGTTTCTTCAGAGGAGGACATAAATTCATATGGTAAAATTTATTACATACAAATATTCTACCCATATTTTCGATATCGATTCTCAACAGATTCTCAGCGGCAGAGGGGAACACCCAGTATATTACAGTTCAACGTTGCTTCCGCGGCGGAAAACAATCTCGTAATACAGAAGTGAGGGAAGTTGGCTCGATTTTTCTTCCCCCATTGTACCAGGATGCAGTCGCGGAGATCGGATATGATTTCACGTTGGATCACCGCGAGCACGTTAATAAGTATTGTTCGGTGGGACTCGATGGATGGGGTTTAAAGAACAAAGGGGTGTCGCGAGATAGATGGATCGCGGTGAGTCGTGGATCGTACAAAGATTCGTTGACGTTGATGAATTCGGTTTCTGTTTCTGCCGTGGTGCTTCCCGTCTCGCCGAGCAGTCCGTTGATACCGTTCCATTCTCATTGTAATTAATTACGCTCGCCTGCCCGCGCCTGGTATTTAGTTGCCTTTCGATTGAATTCTTGACGCTAATGAAACATTCAGCCGCCCCCGTTCTAACGTAAACACACTCGCAAATAATTAATTCGTTTTAATCACGGTTATTACATCGCGTCTCGTTTTCACGAATAACTAATTAATACCATTTGTACCCCAATTGCAACAATCAGTTTACTCCAACGTAGATTGTTTGCATCAACTTCGCTGCAATTATCGTATTTACGTTTTATACATGTATAATATACATATCCTTCTTATGATCTTTATTAACTCTCATCCAGTGTAAAATTATTCTACATCCCGAGATCGACAATTTATATCCACGTTCTCCTTTAGAATGATCAATTAGGGGAAGCCCGGGCAAAGCGAATGCCCTGGGCAAAGCGGATAGTCTTTTTTTTTTGCTTTCCTGTAAAAGATGGCCCCACGAATTTTTCCTGATCTAGAAAGCGACCGGTTGTAGACGTCATGACAATGCAATAAAGTATATAATTGCTGTTGTGCGTCGTTTGTGAAAAAAAAACGAAAATTGTGCGTTTTCTTACACATTTCGCTCAGGTAGGTACGTGGTTTGATTAATAATAGTTATTGGTATTTACCACAGTAAATATTTTTTATAAGAACTCTGTGTTCTTAAGATTCTATTAGAGGTTAACATTTTTAATTTGTTGTTCATACTTTTACCAAACATTCCAAGTTTCCACGAAGTGGGGTCTTTGGGCAAAGCGGATGGGGGTAAAGCGGATGCTCAATCCTCTTAACAAGAAAACGAAAATAGCCGAAATAGCTGGCCCTACCTGTAGCCGTCGAGTAAAAAAAACGACAAAAAAAGACAACGAAAATATCCGATATTTCTGCTTGGTGTGTTTTGAGGCATACTCCGACCCCCCATCCGAAGACTGGATCCAGTGCAGCCAATGTACCAGATGGGCCCATGAATGCTGCACTATATATCAAGGATCTGGCAGTTACTTCTGTGACGAATGCCAAGATTGAGTTTGCGTTATTTAATAACATCCGCTTTTCCCGACCCCCTCATCCGCTTTGCCCAGGGGGGTAGGGCAAAGCGGATAGATTGACTTACTTACGTTTTTCACTTTAAAAAGCTTTAAATGTTTTAGTTATCAAGTTTTACCTTATTTTGTCAGAAAGCTGATTAATTTTAAATGATTATTCATATAAAAAATATTTGTCTATCTCAATTGTAACTGTGTTATTTTTCTCACTAAAGCTCAACACATCCGCTTTGCTCGGGCTTCCCCTATACTAAAAAGAAAAAGATCTGTATACTGTATTGTGTATCGTCCGAAACGAGTGTCTCGTCGGTGAGACTGCACCCAGTCGCGCTGCACGTGCCATTATACCGATCGCGCGAAGTTCCACGCGCGATCGTTGCCGAAATTTTCGTTGTCCCCCGAGCAGCAGGAAATTCGCCGTTATTAATTATAGAGGCAGCGCGATTCGCTTCCGCCCCGATTAGAGAGCGCCTGGTTCTATTAATTATATGGTTTTTTTCCCCCCGTGATTCTGGATGGCGGGCGCGCTATTCCCCGTCTAACTACACCGGGTATAATTATGTTTGACAGGGGACCTCTGCCTATTAGCCGAGTTACTTGCCGAAGTTATGACGCTTGTTAGACACGCCGTGTCCCGGAAATCCCGGATTCGTATTCGATACTGCGCGGCCGCGGCTGCTGCAAGTTCGTCCTTCCGCTTGCCAGCCGATCCCAAATGCGCTCTGATCCAATGGGCTAATTAGGAGATATCGCGCGGCATAACGAGCAGCAGCTTCTACGCGACACGAAGAAATTAATTGCCGCGATCTCGGCGCCGCTATCGCGATCAACGCGCGCGGATCGATTCCTCGGAATCGCGCGCAAGGAAATCGGTGGCGGAGCATCGATGCGCTGGCTGGGAAGCTTTACGACCCGTTGCGGATCGAGCTTGATGCTCCACGCTTACCGAGCGCGTGTCCATTTCACTACTCTCTTTTTTTAATGCTTCCCCTTTCTCCTTTCTTCGGCATAACACAATTGAGAGTCGTTGGCGAGGTGCTTTGCTCACTTTACTGATAACTACATACTTAGCAAAATAACCGTGCTTCGCTATGGTAAATATTAGACTTTCCGTTCTTATTTAAGGAGCACATCCTCCCTTGATGGACGAAAAATGATGCGAACTTTAGGAATTTTTTAAAACAAAACCGTTAAATACATTTACTTCCAGCTTTGTGGTTTTATTTGTCAATCTTTAGAGAATATGAAAAAACATTATATCACCGATTTAAAAAATTGAATGTCGTAGATTGAATACGGGAGAAAATTATTTTATACCTTTTTTAGTGCATTTTTATTTTTTTTGAAATCGGTTTTAATAACGCACTTTTACCTATAGAGCGTGAAACATAGGATGTACCAATTCCCCCGTTGTACCACCACCCCCGGATTTACCTATTCGCTATTTGGTAGCATGTTTTTAGGTGATCATGGGGATTGCTGTCACGGTATCGTGCGTTTCAGTTGGCGCAAGTGAAAAGTCGTGAACGTAATTGAACCTCGTTCAGTTGCTCCGCGGTGTTTCACGCAGCGTAACTCGTGGAGCTTGGATTAATTTCTCCTACCCCATTCGCGTCGTGAAATTTGTCGACTGTGCGATCGAGGGCTCTGAAAATATGCTAGCTGAAATATGGTAGCGCTTTGCCGTTTGTTTAATTCAGACGTCGTTGAAAAGCTTCACCGTGGAAGCACAGAATTTATTGCTCGCGATTGTGCGTTTCATTTAAATCCACGAACTTGGGCGTACTCTCGCCTCCCACTTTAAATCGCCGTTAGAATTTCGTCTCGAAATAAAAATAATCGCTCGCTCTGCTTTCCACCACCGGGAGTGCTTCGTAAACGCGTTATCGGTCGACGTTCGAGCGCCCCGCAAATATTTAACAGCGTGTTCACACTTGACAAATTTTACGCAAATTGGCCGGATACGCTCGGCGATTAACGCCGTTGTCGCACAATGGACGGCAATTTATCTTTTCGTGTTCGTCCGGTCCCCCCGTAATTATATCGGGACAACGTTCCTTACTACCATGCATAGAACATAAGAAGCGTTTCGTGAACGTGGCTGAGGAGCAAGGGCTTAAAATGATTTCGCGATACGTATTTCTTTCATTCTGCTTTTAGTCCTTTCCCGTCTAATAATAAAACGATATCCCCTTGGCAACCTTCTGATGAATAAAACAAAAATGGGGGACCAAAATCTGTCAAAGAAACACTATAGTTTCTGTAGTTTGAAATGTCTGTAGCTCCCCGAAAAATGGTCACAAAAAATATGTGAAAAAAAATTTAATCAATTATGATGCTGTTTCATCAAGATGAAGCGTTGACAACAAATTTTCAGAAATTTTTGTCTAATTTGAACGTACTTTTAAATCGAAAAAAAAACGTGGACACTTGAATGATTCCATAATTTTCTTTGAAGTGGTATCATGTTTTATAAAAAAAAATGAAGAATATTCAATTTTTGGTGTCATTTTAAAATGGATTGTATACGATGAAAAAAGTCATTAAATTGATAACTAAGGGCTTTGGAAGAAAAATTTCTTAACTTTCCAAAACACGCATGAAATTTTTTCTCCGATCCTGCGTTCGCAAGTCCCAGGCTTTCAAAGTGAAAAGTACATTTTTTCGTTGCATACAAATTTTACAATAAAATAAAAAGAAACGAAATCAAACAGTAAAAAATGAGTTCTTGATTCAAAAACTAGAAACTTGAAGCGTAAAAATTCTTTTTTTAAGTATTTCTTGCATCCATTTTTCGCGGAAATACGGACGTCTGAAAATGACAAAAACTTTCGAAAAATTACAGTGATCTTCTAATTTTGGTCAGTAGTGTACAATACACTACCATAACGTGTTAATTGAATCCCTGGAGAATACAGAACAATACCAAAACTACTACTATGTATAATACTTAAAAACAAATTTTCCCTGTTCTTCGATGTTTTTTCCATCACCCCAGCTGATTAATATAAAGCCCATCGATATTCCAGAAACGAGGGCTCGATCGATCTCTGAAAGCGGCCGCGTAACAGAGCGGTAAACAGACGATCCTACGAAATTACAGCGGTCCGTTGGCCGTCGTTCCGCTAATTCGAACTAAGGACATTAGCCAGGCGAATTGGCCGTAAAATATGAAAATCATCTCGTTATACGGGGAACGGTGTGTAGCCCTGCGAGCGATCTTGGTGGCCGTTAAGCCGGCGGTAACACGCGACACGCTAACATTATCGTGGCGGGCGTGCACGCTAATTTCAGCCGACCTGCAATCTGCATAATTCGGTTAGAGCAAACATCCAGCTCGCGTGGCGTTATCTGTCTGCTTGGTCGGCGCGTCCTTATCGACTGATTGTCCGATCGCCTCGATAAATCTCCGTCGACCCGAGCACCGATTTTTGTCCCAGAGGAACCGGCTAATTTCCTCCCACAACACCACCGCCACGGAGCCGTTAATTCCGCCACGACTTCAGCTGATTATGACTCCGACTGCTGGGGGGTCGCTTGAGACACGCGGGTTTCAATTTTGTTGGCTTCGAGTTAATGGAATTTCTAGCACCCACCAGAGGAAAATAAATCTGCCGCGTTAATTCGAAAGGGCGTATCTGCAACTTTCGCTTAAATTGAGTTATTGCTGCCAGGTTGCACAGAAATAGTTTATCTCTATGTACATTAAATAAGAAAGCTATATCTGAATTAAAACTGAAGATATAATAGTACCTCCCATAGTTTCTTTTGGAGTTTGTGAAATATTTTACGGGTTTATCAGAAATATTTAGATACCTTTGTATTTAATATTTAATCTAATCCGATTTATATAACATACCGATGGCATAACACAGAATAATAAAAGTCATTTATCTCAGAACCACCTTTTGACCAGGTATCTACGCCTTTTCGAATTAACGCAGCAGAAAGGTAGGATAAAAGGTAAAGCAAAATTATAAGTAAGTCGAGTTCTCAGAAGTCCTTACAGGAGCAACACTCCGTGTCCTGGTTTGCCAGGTGGCCATTTAACGAGATCGATCTTTGGATACCAATGGCGCGACGCGGAAACGTGCAAAGTGTCGTGGGAAATAATGACACTCGTTTAAATCGCGTCGCTGTTGGGACGGTGGGGGCGGAATGAATCATTCGGGGATTACGATCACTCCGCTGTGTGTTCGTTTGTACCTGATTTCGCATGCTCTTTCGCAGCCTTCTTTGCGGTTGTTAATGGGGATGTGGTGGTCCATTTATTGGCGGAGCTCGTCGTTATGTTTATTCTAAACATTCGGGTGGTAGCCAAAAAATTCTATGTTGACTTGTGGATCAACTGGACGTTGGGTGAGTTTAAAAATTCGGTGGGTGCGGTTGATGCAATTATTATTGCCATTCTTCGTGTACACCGTCGCCCCGTGTTGGCTTTATGGAAAAGTTCCGTTTTAAAGTGCTTAACGATGTTGCAGTACTAAATGGAGCAGATCAATAGGACGCGATCATGGAGTGTTAATTGCTCGTGTTATAGAGAGAAATAGGACGTGAAATTGGACGTAATTGACGGGGCACTTGCGGTGTTGCTTTTTCCACCGACTACCACGCAGAAAGCCCCATTCATTTGCTGATATCAAACAAAAGAGTACTTGTGATACCAGTGTTGATATAATTGACTGCATGCGTCGTTGCTATTTGCGTTCCCCAGGGCACCGTGGAACAACCTCGCGTTCACCAGTTAGTTATTCGTGACCAGAAGCCCGTTGCTGGGGAAAAATCGTTTTAATGCCACATTGATCGCCGACTAATTAACACCCCCGGGTTTAACGCTCATAATATGAAAGGGTAGGTTAATGAGTCCTCCAACATGGCGATACCCTGCGCGACATTCAGAAACCAAGCCGAATTAATTTGCCATGAAATCGTTTGAAGAGCGTTCTTAAAACCGAACTTCGGGAAGTGTGAAGTTATATTTTATTCGCGTCCATTTGAAACTCAAAAAGAAGGAGTTATGAGGGAGGGGAAAGAGAGTGAAGAGTGACGATCGAAATCACAATGGGGTGTCGGCGAATATTTGCAAAAGGGTCGTGTTCCGTGGGCCGTAACTGAATTATGCAAATTAAATGCGTGGCAACAGAGCGCGTACTGTCCGTGCCCTGAAAATGTTCGCGCGAAATAAGCGATTATTCACGAATTACCCTGTAATTTATTAGCGCTGCGCTATTGAATCGCAGCGATGGACATTTAGCAGTCCCGCTGTTCAACGGCTTCTCCGTCGCGTGAAAATACCGCGCGAATATTTTTGCATATAACAATATGCATATTATTAGCCTGTCTTATTAATGGAAACTCACACACGACAGCCACGAAAAAATGTTTACCGTTTTTATAAAGGCTTCTTGGATGTCGTTGAATTTTTACTATAAACGTAAATATTTCTCTACAAAAAAATTACCAAATGTTCTTTAAATGTTGCTCTTTTAAGTGCCAAAACTTCTGTAAAAATATATGCTTCCGCTTTTTTAAAAAGTTTCGCAAACATTCGCCTCTTTTCGGCCGCCTGACTAGGTATAACCCCTTGAAATATTCTGAAAGCCACATTCGACAGCAGCGATGGAAACAGAAGACCGAGGATTGATACATTTTTGCGTGATAAGGTTTCAACCTCGTCGCGGCGCCGTTTGCGCTCGCCCTCGAAACTCGGCTAATTCTGTTTCCTCGTTTTCGCTAAAAGGTTTATGGAAATCATTCTTCTTCGCCGGGGGAAAACCGGATTTCAGGGGATTACGTTGTCACGGAAGTGTCGCTGGTCGCGACGAACGAGAACGGGGGTTGGGGGGATGGTGAGCTGCGAGAGATGGGGGCTGATGCTCGGTCACGGGGGTTGTGCGGCGCGGTACGTCGCGTCGAGGGCAATCGCCCGTTCTTTATGAATTATTGTTTCCCCTGATAGGCTTTTAATTTATACCCGTCAGCCGTGTGTACGCCGGGTGAGCGGAAACTTTTCCATCGTCGGTGAACGCCGTGAAGTGTGGAAACTCGCGGGGATTATGCTAATAGGGCTGGGCGGGTGGGGCACAAGCAGCTCGATAACTAACCGAATCAAAGTTTTCAATTAATAACTTGTCGCTGACTGTAATATCTTATTCGGAAAGTTCACGGGCGTTGCGCCGCGCGGCAGAGCCCAGCGCGTTGTTACGTTTCTTTCGCGACCTAATAGGAACTGTAAAAACCGGCACACTTTTCCCTCTCGACTTGGAACGATCGTGTTTAACGACGCGAACACCTTGCCGCGGCTCGCTGAAATCTGGCCTGTTTCTTGGATTCCGTTGGGGATGATTGCGTGGCTCGTTACGTGGACGTTGTTAAGCGGAATTGACGACTTATTATAATGGCGCCTGGAGTTTGTCCGTGTAGGGTGCTTGGGAACTTAGAATGTAGTAAGCAGGTTCTCTATTGAGTCTAAATTGCGTACATCTTTTCGTTTAATCTCTTTTTTATTTTATCTTACGGGGTCATGTATAGTTGGCAGGCGAAAAAGAAACGTGATTTTCGGGAATTTTTTGTGGAAAATCTAGTGTATATTTTGTACAACTATTTGCTTATTTTAAAAGTGCATATATTCAGCAACTCTTGGTAATTTTGTTAAAGAAAAATATTAAAAAATGAACGAATAACAGCCACTCTCCCGGATGCTATTTTTTTTAGCGGTGAGCACGATTCCTCCGAGCCGGATCATCTGAAATCGAACAGCGAAGAAGATTCTGTTAGTATATGAGTTTATCTAGTTCGTGAACGAAGGATTTTTGTCCTTGATGAAAACTCTATTTTTAATTCACGAAAAACGAACAATTCGGACATCAAAAAATCACGATTTCGCGTTAAACGGTCGGCATTTTGTCTGAAATCATTTTTTTTTTAAATCTTTCGTTCACGAACAAGATAAACTCGCATGTTAACAGAATCTTCTTCACTTTCTGATTTGAGATGATCCGGCTCGGAGAAATCGTGCTAACCGCGCAGCGCCATTATAAAAATAGCTCCCGCGAGAGTGGCTGTTATTTCTTCATTATTTAATATTTTCCTATAACAAAATGTCCGAGGGTTGCTGAATATTACTACTAAAATAAGTAAATAGTTGTAAGAAACATACATCACATTTTTCACAAAACATTCCGGCAAATGGCGTTCTTTTTTGACTGCCAACTAGGCATTACCCCTTAACAGAGTCTAATCACAGTTGACTACATTTAGCTTAGGTATTCCAATTACAATTAGTCACGTTTAGCTTATTCTAATCACAGTTGATTACATTTACTTTATTCTAATTACATTTAATTTTTTCTAAATACACTTGATTACACTTACCGTATTCTCAAGTACAAATACAAACTATACAAGGCTGCGGTAAATGGCACTAAATATTATGTATGCTACCGCGTTTAAAATTGGGCGCGATGCTGTAGGAAGCCAGCTTGGTGGGAAGCGCGCTGATTGGCCCGCGCTGTCGACGACCAGTCAATGCCTGGCGCCTGGGCGCTCGGCATTCGTTCAAATCTATTGTCGCGCCACTTTAACACGAATCGTTCGATAGTAATCAGTCAATGTTTTATGGTAAAGTGAACTGTTCCAAGTTACTCTGCATGAAAGATGTGAATAACTCTAGAACAGTGTGTCCAAACCTTTTATAATATTCAAATTACCTGTCCCCCTCCCCAAAGTAAGGTAAATTTAATAAGGTAAAGAAAACACATTAAAAATAGGTATTTCAGATTATAATTATAACTTAATAATTAGAAAATAAAATAAAAAAATGTGGCGATCCCGCAGAAAACACTTCGCGTCCCACCGATTGCGAATCAAAGCTCTAAAAGCAGCAAATAATAGATTAATACAATTAATGCTAGTTCACGAATCAAAGTTGCGTGGAAATCCGAAAATGATGCGTGTATGTATTCGTTGAGTTAACACATTGATTAACACCGATTTTTTTGTTAATCGATTGCACGAATAGAATCTTGTAAAGATTCTTCCTCTTAACATTTTCCAATGCTATACTAACCATATGTACTTTTCTGTTTCAGGTAAGTTGGAAACACAGAAGGACTGCCTTGCAACGTCACTGCTAAGTTAACTGTTTGTGAGTAGTGTTTTCTAGCATAACTCCTATATTTATTACTAAAATTTAATAAAAAATAAACTATGAAATTAGAATTTTGACCGTATTTATAGAATATTAAAAAAAACCAAAGTGATATCAGCGCAGTAGTTCGGTCAATTAAACATATAAATACCAGCTGTTGTGCAATTTTAATAATTTTTCCTTTTAACTTTCCTTGAAAATGGTCGCAACCAAGAACCGAAACGTTGGAATTTAGAATTATTAAAATTGCACAATAGCTTTTATTTATATGTTTAATTGACCGAACTAATGTGCTGAAATCACTTTGATTTTTTTGGATAAAAAATAAACTGTAACGGCTGTCCAAATTTCAGATGAATCGAGTCGGTAGTTTCTTAAAAAAAATCCCAACTTTTGCTATTTATTTAGCCCCAACACTATGATTCCCTTAAGGCGACTACTTAGTTAGGCAGTCGCAGGGCCTGATCTAGCGCTTCCGCCGCTCTGGGCAAAAGTGATTTTTCCCGCCCTTTGCATTGAATCGTAAATAAGTATTTTAAAATATATTTTTTGACACTGAGTACAATTTTTTGTAGCGATTTGTCTACCAATTTTGCTGCCCCAAATTTGCCGCACCCAAAATTTGCCACTCTGGACAATTGCCCTACTTGCGCCCCCCTAAATCTGGGCCTGGTACGCCGTAAAGTATTACAAATTCACGCTGTTACTGACATTCCCGCAAGTTTCTAATGCACTGTTTAATCATTCTAGTGAAGTAATAATAATTGGATTCTATTTACCCCGAGTATTAGTTCACCGCCGACATTGAAATTGACAGTAAAATCTAATTCTTATAAGCTTCGCAGAAAGTTTCATGATGTATGAGTGTCGTGGGGTGCATGGATGCAACTGCAAATCGAGCATTCTTTAATTTTGCAATCATACGGGGTGCTTAATGTGTCGAATACGAGTTACATTTCTGAAGTTGAACTCTTTCGTGTGAGTTCTTTAAAATCTTCTCTCTTAACAGTAATTATTACATTCGAGTTATTAGAAATTGAGAAATTTTAACTTGCATGAGAAACAGTTGAGGTCGACGGCAACCTCCATCAATGTGACAACATTGACGAAAGGTTTGAGCATTCATTGTCAGTTCGACTTTATCCGCGGTAGTGATCGGATCGGTGAATATCTGCGAATGTCACCGTGCATATTATATCCTGATTTATCGATTCCTATATCAATTCGTTCGACTACTGGATTAAATAGAAGACCGTTTAACAACATTTCACTGGAATGTACCTATCATCTAGAAGACTTTTTGGCGAAGCGTTGCCTAGTGTTTGATTACACATCGGAGTGATAAAAATACGTGTAGAATGTGCAGGGTGCACGACTGTAGTTGTGAAAAGTAAGCGTTTTGTAATGGACATTGCTATATAATATTATTTCTGGCTATGACGAATTTCACGTTAGCTGGGAGTCGGCCGAGCGCGACAAAAACATCAACAACCTCTACCAAAGTCACTACATCGCCGAACGGTGTGCCCTAACAGTTCGACTTCGTCCGCGACGGTGTTCGGATCACTGAATATTTGCGCAGTCACAGTGGATATTATTTCGCGATTTCACGATTCCTGCATCAATTTCATTGATTACTGGACTGTGTGGAAGGACCTTTAACAAAATTCTACTACATTACACTCAGTATCTAGAGGACTATTTTGGAAACACATTACTCGAGTCCGAACACATCTTCCCAATGCGATTGTAGAGTCAGTGCTTATTTCGCGATAAAGTATTTCATAGTGGACAGTGGTCCTGCGTGTTAGTAATGTTAACACGAACGTAGAGTCAGTGTTTTTAACGCATCTAGAACTATTTCAGAGCACCGGTGCTCTTATTGCTTCTTCATCGCGAAATTAATGCGACATATTTACGAGTGTGATAATGTTCTATTCGGTACTGACGCTGCAGCTGCGGGACATTGGCTTGCAGATCGAATAGCTACTGCTGAAGGGAGATGCTTGTCTTCATGGATATCAGTGAGTGCTGTATTCTCAGTCGTTGCTTATTCTTAAGATCGTCTTAAGCATGCGGCATCCTTTACTAACCTCGTAGACTAGTAAGGGATGCAGCCAGGGCCCAATCTAGCTCTTCCGCCGCTCTGGGCTAAAATGATTTTTGCCGTCCTTTGCATTGAATCATAAATAAGTATTTTAAAATATATTTTTTGACACTGAGTACAATTTTTTGTAGCGATTTGTCTACCAATTTTGCTGCCCCCAAAATTTGCCGCTCTGGGCAATTGCTCTACTTGCGCCCCCCCTAGATCTGGGCCTGGGCAGTCGAATTGCTCGAAAATTAAGTAAATTTTTTGGGAATTAATTGCAAGGAGACGAATGCAAACTGTGTCTGGTACTTTTGGGTTATTGTTTATTAATACTCTAAACTGTATAATTTTTTTTGGCTAATATATATAGATATATAGTCATATAGTCATCTCAATATAGTCATCTGATGTGTAGGTGTTTTATTGAAAAATTACAGGATGTGTAAAAGGTATGCCATTTCCCGCGATACATCTGAAATGGTCCGTACAAATTCGAGATTTTCACAAAAAAATTAAAAAGTCGCAGATGTTTAGTAGCTCACAAACACGACCGTATTTTTCTTGAAATATCCGCCGTATTTCGGCCACCAATTTTATAATTTTGTTTCAAATTTAGTTTCTAACTACGTATATAATAAACAAGAATCACACTTTGAAATTGGATTACGACAGTTTCTAAGACCAATATTACGGCCAAACTACAGAAGAGCGTTAAAACGTTCACCAGTCAGCACTGTCATTTCTAAAGCACATGCAAATTTCATACCAATTTTTTGCAATCTTTATGATAATAATAAACATTGCAAATGTTTATTTTCTTGCAAATATACATTAAAATGAAAGTGTTCCTTTCGCGGAAAACGACTGCCTATGTAATAGTCTACTTACTACCCACACTACAGCAGAAGTCGAATAAATTTCTGACAATTCTCTATCGCACCAGCCGCGTCTCGTGTTCCTTCGAATCGAGCTTTATCTGGCGCATAAAAGATAGAATTTAAAAGTAGGAGCACACGAGCCCCAGCTCGTCACGTCTGACACGGTACGTGCGCGATCCCCTCGATCCACACAGGAATTATTTCATTCGCCGGGAAGTTTCCTCCCCGTGAATTCTTCTCGAAACGCGTGGAGAAGTTAGCGGAGGCTAACGCGACCAAGATGGTTGTTAAAGATTTATACAAGACGGCTTCGCGCCCCCGCTCCCACGGAATCTATCGTTGAACGGTAAAGTTCGTAATTGCGCATGAAAAATTCTGTTTTGCACCTCGTCGGCATTCCCGGGCGGGCTCGGGCGCGGAAAACTTGCCGGATAACGTTGGATCTCGAAGGAACGTGAGCCCGGCTTCGACGAATTTCTGCTTACGCGCCCGACAGCCAGCCGGGGCTAATTTTCCCAGAGTATTATTGAACGAGGTGAAACTTCGCTTCTGGGGAAGTTGTCGCGAAAGGAATTGTAAAGTTACCAAATATTACCGCGAGTGTCTGCGTAGGAAAGGGGGTCGCGTGCTCGCTGCCGGTTCCACTGGGGAACGAGGCTACCTAAATCGATTCCCACCGACGAAATACTCTTTGGAAGATTGTATTAAAAGCCACTGGCCAAGTTAGGGGATTAGATTGCCACGGTGCATTCGTTTGGACAGAGGTATTCGTTCTGATTCGGCGGCAGCAGTTTCAACTCCGTGCGAAGTTCACTCGTAAGTCTTGTCAACACATTTTGCAGTGGTTTTAAACGTATTTTCGTAATCCAAACTGGGAGGTTTGGAGATAGTGTCTGATTCAGAGTTTATACATTCAATATTCGATTGATTCTAATTGCGATGGTAATAGTCTTAGGGCAAAGATGTTCTTGCCGCCCCATTATTCAGCTTTAACCCTTTCGACCCGGCATTTTTCTATCTGGATTTTATTATATTTTCTTGCAGAAATCGATTATACTAAGTGGCGGATAGGTACTCATCAAATTTGAAAGTTTTATGTCTATAGTTTCATAAAAGTGAAACAGGGTTAAATATATCCGATCATCTGTGGGTATGTTATATAATACATTTTAATTATATACAGATATATTATACATATATATTATCAACGTGTTTTTAACATTATTACTATGAAAATCCCTAATGGGATATGTGCGTCCCGGAAACGCATAGGCACTTCTCTATGTTGAATAAGAGAAGTAAAAACATAATAATGTGAAAACTTTCAAATAAAACATGAAATGCTACGATAAAAAATTTCAGAAGATTGTTCAATTACGCGTGTAAAACACGAGACTTCTATAATTGCGACTCTGCAGCTAGACACCCTGCCAAAATAAAACTTATCCAGCACGTTACTACGTTGCTTACTCTCACGATTGCCAATCAAAAATAGTAGTATATAATCAGATTAACTAAAAAGAAATAAAGCAACGCACATATATGGCACGTATTACTCCACAGATGATCGCAAACATTCAGTGGGTCATATATGTCCCAAGATGGCCGAAAGGGTTAATATAATATTAAAAAACATGAAGATTTTCTAACACCCCCAAGTCCCAATTACAGTTTCTCACCGTTCTAAACTCAAACATACTTCACTGTCCCCAATAGTTTCAGTTCTGAAATTCAGGACCAACTCAACCGTATTTCTATAGTATTCCGCAAACTTGCCACTCTATTAACAATTAAAACTTTCCAATATCATCCTCTACGACGATCCATAAATTCCACGCGACACACGTCTATCGAATAAGGCGCACGCACGAATACAGGTAACCGGGGGGGATGTCGTTTAAACATCGTGGAGGTAAAGTTGAATCAGCGAAGGGGCACGCACACACACCAACGATCCGCAGACGTTCCATCGACACTTTGTCCCATGGAATCTTAAGACTTTAAGCCCCGATTGGTCGGCGAAGTTTCCACGAAAACCCCAACAATACCCGCGGCCGATCTCAGGCTAGGGTCAGTTCATCAGTCCAGAAGAGTCGATTAATTCAATTAATTCAATCTGGTAATTGCTTCTCATCGATCCCGTCCCATCGACAGTCCGGCGGCTTCCCCTTCGCCCGCTATATCTGTATATCGTACGTGCTCCCTTTTCTCTGCCCTCTTATCTTTCGCTTCCATTTCGGCCGCGGAAACGGCCTCTTTCAACTTTCCCCTTTCGGGCTGGCCGTTCTTTCCGACCGGTCTCTCACGGATCGAAGATTAACTAGAGGATCCTTTGATTGCGTGCTCGATATCCATCCGGTGGAATTTATTGTTCTGGACGCGTGGAGACCGCAGGCACCGGGCACTGTTATTCCCAGCGTAACGTTTGAGTAATTGGGAATTTGGAAGTTTCGTGCTGCGAGTTTAGTGCTGCAGTTATTTTTTCCGTAGCGAATAATTCCACCCATTTTCACCTAACGTTATCTGGCATTATTATTTTATATATTCCGTTGGCTCCTCATTCGAAGACAGAGAGAAACACAATAATGCACTGCGTAATCGTATACCCAAGTCGAAGCAATTAGTTTAATTCAATCCTCCATCATTAGACGCCCACCAATTACGCGGGAACAAGCTCGACGGAACGCGATTCGAACTTCTGATTGAATTTAAAACATCCCTCCTCGAACAAATTTTCGAACTTCCGCCAACGAGGATTCTCAAGTAGCCACCCTGCCCGAGCACCGCGACCTGTTTACAAGAACGTTTAATAATCGCGCGGGAATCACGGTAGCCAGGCGAACAACAAACAAATCGATCATCCGCTCTCGAAATCGCAGAAAACAGAAACGCCCTCTGGAGCAGGCCTCTCGTTTACACGAAAAACAAGATATTTCTCGTGCTAAAACAAGGGGAAAATCAGGCGGGAGAAAAAAAGTGGAAAATAAAACGCGGGGCCATCAGATCGACGTTATTTACTGTGTGGTCCCAGTAAAACCAGCTCTACACGAGGATTTACGGGCACCATTTGGCGAGGCGATGTCGAACGCAAGAAATTAAACATATAGCCCCGAGCTGCGCCACGAATTATCGACGGTGTGGAGAAATCTCGCGAATGCCACCAGCAAAACGCTCCACTCTGCCATCGGGCGCAGAATAATGACGTGCTAGTAGCAAATATCTTTGCGTTCCCGCGAAAGATACTTGCTTCTCGCGACTCCTCTGCATTAGCCCCGGAGCGAGCCCGTTCGCCATTCAGAGCGAACGTCACCCAAACGGGTTTAATTGAGAAGGAAGGCGCGATACGTCAAGTGCGCTCTTTAATTCCCCCGAGCATCGGTGATTACGGTACTCGAGGGAACGCTCGAAGTCGCGAGCATTTGCCAAGCCTCTGGGTACTTTTGTTCCCCGCTGGATTCAGCCTCGCCTCGCTGGGCCCGGCGACAGCGGCACTTGTTCGTTGAATTCCCTTTTTCGAATGGAAGGTAGCAGTCGGCGGGTAACCCAGATTTCGATGAAGCTCGCCTTAAAACAACTTTCGCCCACCCTATTCAGCCGGGGTAGCCTGGCGAACGACGGAGCCGCTGTCTTGTCTGTTCTAATTGCGCGGATTCACCCCATGGTAGCGAAAAGAACGGCGAACGTGTTCACGGCTCGGCCGACGCGGTGAGAACGGGGGACCCGTGCCGCCCGTCATCCCCTGTTGCGCTGTCCCGCTGTTTTTTTCCCGCTAAATTGCCGCGCAATTAAGCCCCGACAGTCTTAGCTGCGACGGGCGGTTCCGTTCTCGCGCTTCTTTGTCGATTCGTCGCTTGTTATTCCAATGCCACGCTAGATAGCCAACGACCACACCGTCCACCCCGGGGGTAAACACGCTTCTCGGATTGTCTAATGACGTTAATCCGATTGCAGGTGCTTTTCCTTCTCTCCCCCCCCCCCCCCCCGGGGCAAAAGTAAATCGTGTCCATCTATTCCCTTCGTATTTACGTCAGCTGAGCTTTCGGCCTTCTAATTGGAATCGAAAACGCTCGGATATTAAACCTGGCAATCCTCTTTGTCAGTCCACATCCCTTCCCGCGTTTACGGCTCCTGCTCGGCTTCTGATTTCAATGGGGACGTAGTCTACTTGCTAAATTCTCTGCGGCTCTTCGCGTTCGCCCTATGACCCTGGTTTATGCTGAGGCTTCCTGGTGGATCTCTGTCTTCAGTTCTCACGTGTGGCGTGTCTTCAACTCCCGCGAAGAACTTTGAAACCTCCCCTTCCATCGAGCGTCGGGTTAAAAAAAAACACGGTCCCACGGTGAAAGAAGTTTTCCTCCTCCGCGGTGCAATTGCAGGAAACTGGGCCACTCGATGCGTGCAATGTTAATTGCAAGACCCGCAGCTGGCCGGGGCGCTTTTTCTCTGGGAATAAACGTCCGCGTGGTCGTTCACGGGGGTGACAATACTTTTCAACGGGACACCTTCAGTAAATCCCACTTTAAACCGTTATTACCGCCGAGACCGGGGGAGGAAAAAGTGCAGTCGGTTGCACGGTATCCCGTAATTGCTGGGAATTGGATCGCCTTCGGCGAAAAAAAGGCCAGGGCACACGCCTCTCCGGGCGTCTTGAATGAACTGGTTAGCTGGTCGTTTCGGCTGATTAAACGTAATTAAGGCTATAATACGGTCGGACACGAGAAACTGCCGCCAGCAGTGGGACGACTGCCCTTTCATTCACACGAACGTCTGCCCCGATCCGCGACGGGGACGGATTAAGAGCCATTTTAAGTGTCGTTCACTTAAGGCTCCCGCGCGTCACCGCTAGGCGAGGGGGAGGATGGGGGAGGTGGGGAATTTGGCGCTCGCCGCAATTACTCCGACGAATGGCGAAAGGTTGTATCAGCAGAGCAACTGGCGGCGAATGGAAGCTTCTTAAAAACTGTGGGAATTGGCTGGACGAGACGGGAAGTGGAAGTAGATGAATCTCGTCTCGCCTCGGTCACTTTGTACCTGAACAATGAACGAGGAACGCCGAGTCACTCGATCGAGGATCTCCCCAGTCCTCGATCTTTATGAATTCTTCCGCGACACCAGCTTCTAACGAGGCATAATTAGGAGGGGAAAAAAGTCGGAGGATGGCGAAAATGTCAAGGATTGCTGGAAACTTGCTCGTCCACGGATTAAGAAGAACTTGCAGAACTGAGAAATTTTGTCCCCGGCAGAGTCGTTAATTGCTCCCCGAGAAAGGCGAGGAAGTCAGCCTCGACCCTCGTCCCAGCCGTCCTCGACGTTACATCCACTCCAGCGTGGCGCAGAATTTTCTCCGAGCACAAACACCTGGCAGTATTTAAACTTCGCCCCGGAAAAGATGCGCCATTCTTCCTCGGGGACAAATGGAGCGAACAGATCGGACGGCAAAGGGCCCGGCTTCGTTTGCCGCGGCGCGGCGGGGATCGGGGCGGGAAACCGCGCGAGCACGAAACTCCTCTAATCTTGCCGGCGATTGTTGGAACGTTTTGCCTCCGTTTCTACGCCTTACAAACGCTCCAATTACATGCGCGTCACCCCGGAACGTTGGGGGTTAAATGAACCGCGCCGTGTGCCGGATGAAATATTCAGCAAAAAATCCCGCCCCTCTTGCTGGCCGCGCGTTATGAGGCGGAACGGCAGCGTCCCCGTCACGCTGGCTCGGTGAATTAACGGCGAGCAGCCCTTGGAGGAACGGATTCGCGAAGGGTTTAATCCAGATTTCAATGGGAGGGCACGTTTGAAGCAAACCCTTCTCTCGCTAGCCGGAAGTGGCCTCGCTACGCTAGCTTCTTCTAATTGTAGCGCGGATCCTGTCGCGTTCGAGGATGAAAAACCGGCGGACTGGCCTTCTCGCTGTTCGCGTGGGTCGCGTGGGTCAAATGGACGTGGCGTGGGGGAGACGGGGGATGAGTCATTGTAAATTGCCACCTTGACACATTGAACGGCGCGCGAGGGTTTGAGAAATGCTACTTCAAGTTTTTTAGGCCTCTCCAACTGATTATTTCTGCTGAATTTGTAAGTACCTATACACTTCCGATGATTTCTAGAAATTATCGACGTGGTAATGCGCGAATACAGTGTGTAGGATGTAATTCCTTTGGCGCGTAGCTTAAAGTTGTAGAAAGGCAGAGATGCGGCCTTCGGACGTGAGGTTTGATGGCTAAGTTGTGGAACAGGGTGCATTCGAGCATGCTTTTCAATTTGTCGGTGTTTGTAGAGTAAGCTCACTGTTTTTGGGAAAGAGGGAGGTAGTTGTTTGGTTTGTACTCTAGGATGCAGTTACACGCGGTGACATGGTCTCGAATTACCTTTCTCGAGGGTGGGAATGGAATGTGAGTAAGGTCACTTTTAGCGCTAATTGGCAAGCACCAACTGATCCTGAGAAATAGATCTGGAGATAACTTTGGAGACCGAATTACAAATAGGAGTCAGAAGAGTCGAGATAATGCAAGGGTTAGATTTAGACATTATCAAAAGCAGTATTTCGCCAGCTCTAAAGAAATACACTTTTTCGATCAGAATGAGGCAACTCACAGCACCGATGACTTGAGAAAGGGATACTGAACGTTGATCTTGTTGCTCTTCTACAAGCTTACGGGTTTCATCGTGACACTTCCATGCTTTCGTTTCCCCTCGTAGGTGAACCCATTATTTCGTCATTCCAGTTAATTGCGAGTGATTAAGTTTGCGGCTAACGAGCGCGCTACTTCGAAGCCGTCGTCGCCTCTCGCCTCTGAACACCGCCAAGACTTCGACGGCTCGTGGCCGAGCGAAAGCGGACGCGTTGCAATTCCAATGGCTGATCTGAAATTGAGATTGAGGACAGGTTGCAGGGCTGCATCGATTCGCCGTTGACGGCCAGTGATCGAACCCTCGACGCGTCTTCACGGCAATTGAGCCCACTTAGGCCCCGCTGCTCGTTTGCATGCTATTAATTTATAAGCTGTGCCAGTGGCTGCACTGGCATTGAAAAATCTCTGCCTTGGCGTATCGCGTTCTCCGTGCCTACTTCCTAGTTGAATTCATGTTCGAGGGCAATGTCGTTCCAGAGCTTAATCATATAGTGCTCGACACTATTTTATGCCAAATAATGATTATATATACACTAATTGAAACATAAATGCCAAAGAAAAGGCATACACTCTTCATAAAAATCATGTAAGAAGTTAATAAGACGGAGAAAACAATTTTAGTACACGAAATTTACATACAACTTTAGAAACCTTATAAAGGGGGCTAATTTATTGCAACATATTTTTTTGCCGATAAAGTTTGTCACATTGAATAGTCACTTGCTCACTGGTTCTTAAATTTGAAACAATATGCCATCTTCTTCTAACTAATAATTGATCATTTAAAGCAATGTCATTTATGTAGGGGAGAGTTGCCAATATCGTACTGGTCACCTAAATCGTACCTCATCAATTTCTAAGTAATTAATGAATGTAAACGACATTTGATAATAGTAAAAATATCAAGTAAATGCGAACTAAGAAATGGAAACAAAACATTTTGAGCTTACACCCTATTTTTTGCGTGCTATAAACATTTAAAAAAATCAGGTATGATTGATGTAACTTTTTATCAGTTTATCGTAGCTGATAATAATCGAACAATACAATTTTGACCCGTATTTTTGTATTTTTCTAAAAGCAGGTTTAATGTAGAATATTTGACATTCATTTTAAGTGCATATTACATTCATTATAAAGTTTAAATTGATATTTATAAATAAATTGTTCATGTTTCCTAAATCGTACCGCTACAATCCTACCAGCAGGATTTGACAACTCGTATGTTTATAGGTTATATACATATATCATTTATATAGGTTATTGCGGCCTGTGTGCGATCCATATACATTTGTAAATGTAACTATATAATAATCATTACTTTATGTTGAATATTTTCTTCTCTATTTGTTATTTATACTATTTTTTAGTGGAGGTACGATTTTGGAAACCGAGGGGTACGATTAGGAGACCGGTTGTCCGAATCGTACCTTTGACAGTATGTGACAAAAAGATTAATAACAAATTAATTTGTTCTGAACAAAAGGCTAAGCATATAATAGTAGGTGCCTAAAAGATCAAGCTACAATATCCAATAGTCATTTGCATTCATATGAGTACCAAATATGAAATATAACGTAAAATGTTTTAAGTGGTACGATATTGGCAACTCTCATACACTATTTACTTTACAGGAATTTCGTTAAACTTTTCACGTGACCGATCGACAAAAAATAGTGTCCAGCACTATAATATCGCAGTTCAAGTGAGAAGAAGGATCGTCCTTGTGTTGGTAGTAACAGGAATATTGCAAATGTGAAAAATTCATTTTAGGAAAAAATTGCTATAGAAAGAGATACAGATTCGAAAATACTACGAGCCACCAGAATACGCCACGGATTCTTCCATTCTTTCGCTCCACCGCGAAATATCCTTCGAGAATCCGTTTGAAAGCACTCGAGCTCTGAACGCGCGCCCGCGTCTCCCCGGGGGTTCAGGAGGACAATTCAGCCGAGTGTTAACGCGCGAGCTCGCAGTCGTAGGCCACGTTACCCATTAAACCCCTAATGCGCGCAATTGCCCGAAACGTTGAAACAACGGCGAGCCCCCACTCCCTGCCAGAAGCAGACACATTTTTGCGCGGATGCAACGGAGGGTGGTGTAATCGGGGACGATTCGACGAGCAACCAGGCCATTTCCTTTAAATGACGTAAAAGTTGCTCTAGGCGAGCTTTCTTTTGAGGATACTTGTTCCCCTTGATGGCTGTTCCAGCCCCAGCCACCCCGCCCCCTTTCCGCCCAGCCACCCAGCCTCCTGGCTGCTTGTCTCCATTGTCAAGCAATCGGGGAAACTTCGCCCAGTTCGCGATCTTTGTATTCCTACGGCCGTCTTCGAATCCGGACTCCATGAATATAAATTCTGTCCGGCGAGTAATGGCGGACGGACGGCAGCGTTGTTTCGGAGTCGTGGAACGACGTCGAGCTTTCCTTCTTCCTTGCCCCCGAGAGCTTTGCCTTTAATTGGCCTCCTACTCGAACCGTAGGTAGTAAATGAGTTCGCCGTTGCAAAGGAAACGATATTCCAGTGAACGATGCCTTTTATCGAGACTGTTGCGTCAAAGGAACGGAGGGCAGGGACTTATTGTCATGGAATCGAAAGATGGGTGGCTAATTGGTCGCTTGGTAGCGGAGGGTTTAAACGACTCTCGCTGAATCAAGTTTTACGATTATGGACTTGTAGGGTGTCTTCTTTAGAATGCGCTGATGAACACATTCAGAGGAATATCGCGATGGTTTCCTAATTGCAATTAGTTCGGTCGCGACTAACACGATTTTCGTCTAATAAGGGGCTCGTGATTACCTAACAAGAAGGGGCACAGAGAATTTCGAGGATCCCCTTATCTCCAGCCGATTGAGTTAAATATCGCGAACAGGCAATCGTCTTAACCGTCGTGTTTTCGTGTCGGCAGGTTTATAGCTAGTTTCCTTGGTAGCTCCTCGGAGGAGCTTCGCCAATGCAGCTGGAATATTCATTCAACCGTCTCCTCGGACCCGCCCGAGAAATATTCACCGCCCAGAGCGCAGTGAATTTTCTGCCGCCCGCGGAACCGTCTACGAATTTCCGCGAGTCCGCTTGAGCGATGAGCGTGAAAACGAGTCTTTTAACGCCCAGCGATCTCCGTGTACGCTTGGGAAATGAGGGAAGGTGATATTTCGTTCTCGCGCGACGATTGGTGGCCCCGAGTTTCTCCTGCTGCGCGCTCGTTCGGGTTGCAGATTATTCGGGGAGCTTTTTCGTTTGAGAAATGGATTGGGATGTCCCTTGGTTTGAACGAAACGTCTGGGAAAATTTAATACCTTATATACCTTAGGCGTCCTAATAATGGACGTTTCACTGTAGAAACTTTCTTAAAAGATCGAACGTCCACTTCATCAGCAAACCACCGGATCTTCTTCCATTCGTGGATTCGACAGATCCACAACAAATTTTAGAATTATTTGTCAGTCATTCTTGCAGTCATGTATGAGTTTCCATAGCCTCAGTAGCGCCTGGATCACACAATCCATCAAATATGGATCAAAGTTTAAAGATTAGGCCCAAGGGTTGTCGATTAGTGTGGTCCTTACATGTAGGTATGGTAAAAAATCAAAGTTTTTAAAATTTTCTTCCGACCCTCTCAGAAGCTTCCAAACAGTTTAAAAGAATTTCGTCTAAAATTTTGTTCAAATATATTAACGGTAATAGGTAAATATTACTACTTTGGTATAAATTCATAGAAATTTTTGCAAAAAGGGCAAAATAATTTTATTAACTTTTAAGTTAGAGTATAACATTAAAATTCGGGCACACATCGCATAGACGAAACGGGTTTATAGTGAGTATGTCGTGCATCAACAGCTCCCGAATCAGATGCAGATGCAAACACATGGATAAAACTTGTGGTACATGCGAAATGTAAAGTCCTCGAGCGACGTTTATACATGAAAATTCACAAATAAAAAACACGAAGATATATTTCTTTTGTCGAATACTTAGAAGATTTTAAGAGGTTCAAACAATACAATTTTGAAAGTTGAAAAATAAGGACCACCCTAGTGTCAATACTAAACACTCACCAAGTCACAAAGGTCCCATCGACTGCGCCTCAAAGACCTCGGTTAATTACCAATGTCGGAGCTAGTTCTGCCCTTTGTCCCTTCGCCGATCAAAGAGCGAATGGAAAAAGTCCAGCAGCCTGAGGTAGCCGAAGAAAACTCGAACCCCTTCGGAATTATTCAGCTGTATGATCGTTTAAGGAACTTCCCAGCCCACGGAGTTCATTTCCAGATGTCCTATCAGCGGCATCGACTTAACGACCTCCAAGCGAAACGACGGGATCATCCGCCGCGAACTAGCCCCCGAATGTCATATTACCGTCGTAACTTGGCTGACGCGATAAAAGCAAAGCCCCTGTACGAGCCCTCCACCGTACACCGCCTCCTAATAACAGTATCGTCCAGGGAATCTCGGGGCGAGGTTTCGCGACTCGCGACTCGCCCACGACGGGAAGCTGCAGGCTCAAAGGGCGCCGGTGGGATAAAAATCAAAGTCGAAAGGAAGATGGGAACGAGCAAGACGGCGGGTCGAGGGGGGGTGGGGGTAGGAGCCGGTGCAGTATCCGCGCTGGACGAGGTCCGGGGCGTCTCGGTGGTGGAGATCCGCTTTTCCAGCGGCCCCGCTTAATCCCCCGGACCTAGGAAACGTCTTAATTGGGGCTTAAGGGCAAAAGAAACCGCGGGTCACTGTATTACAATCGGAGCCGGCTACACAATCGTCGGTTTCATTAAGGCACTCCTTTCTCACTGGCTGGAAACGGGCCGGCCGAGAGGCGGGAAGAATGGATCCGTGCCCGCTCATAAATACCGCGTCTTCGAATTCTCGGCGCAACGGCGAGCGCGGGGGCCACTTCCCCGGGCCCCCTGCCTTACGTCCAGGTAACAATGCGCCCATTCATTCGGTGAATGGGGTCCGGAGCACGGCTTGGCCCTTCTCTCGGCCTGCTCCTTTTTCCAGCGGGTAGAGGCGCAAGGGGGAGCCGGCGGTGGCTGCCAAGTGGCGAGTTGGCACAGGTGTACCCCGCGGAGGATCTCCACCCTGTATCTTCGGATGATGCACGGGCTCGAGGGTAGCCGGCGATGTCTCGCGTAGCCTCCCGTCAGGCTTCACGGTGAATGGACGGGGCTGGTGTAAATAGTCGGCGGGATGCTTCTTTTCTCGCTCTCCGTGGATTTTAATGCTTTCTTGGCCCGGGGAATGCAGGCATTCGCGGGGCACTGGCTCCGGCTTGCAACCCAACGGAGATTTAGGGCGAGAGTGTACCAGTGCTCCGGGGCCATTTTTCCCCCCCTTGAATCCAAGAGATGCATATTTTTTAGGTTTATGTACTGTCCTAATTGTGAGGGGTGGATCAATGTCAGGAAGTCTTACGTGCCATTCGCGATTTATTTCAAAGGCAGGCCTCGACAGCGAAGTCAGGCTCTCTCTGCTAGATTCTAAACTGAACAGTGGGGGGGGGGGGGGGGGAGGGGTGAAATTCACAGACAGACCGTCCCAGTTGCACTATGTGCACAAGAGATGAAACGATCGTGCAATGGGATCGCAGACGCGATCGGTCGTCATGGGTCGCGAAACACGGCGGCCCAGGTATCGGCGAGCACAAAGGAGGCGCCGACGAATCGATCAGCGACGGGAGAGGCTGGAAAGACGAGAATGGAAGGACCAGCGTCGCTGTTTCAGCCAAGGTGTTCACCGAAAATACTGCCACGTTCTCGCTCCCACGGGTTTTTCTTTTCTTTTTTTTCCTCTGTATTTCCGAGGAGCACCTCGGTCGCGAGGCGCGGGGGGCAGGGGGCGAGCCGAATGCGGGCAGAAGATGGAAAAGAAAGGGGCCGGGACAGTGGAGGGTGTATGGATCGGAAAGGGGCGTCGCGGGAGGGTTGGGAAGAAGATGAACCGCTGGATCGAGAGATCGCGCCCAGGGAGAGGAAGTTGCGAAGCGAAGTTTGCGGCGGAGGAACACGGGATAGAGGAAGATGAGCTCAAGGGGGAGACAGGTTGTTGGAGATGACTGAATATTGGTAGGTGGAAATTGAAGGAAAGGGGCACGGTAGGGGGAGGGGGGGGGGTAGATTGAAGGGGAGAAGGGTGATCGAGGGGGAGCTGAGAGGAATTGAATACGTGATAGGGATAAGAGAAGAAGCTGAATCAGTGACCGGGAAAGTTTCGCGATTAGAAGATAGCCTGAAATAAGTGTAGGATTAATTATTGTACTTGTAACATATCATCGAAGAGGAACATAAAACGGGCCCAAATGGAATGGAGATTCTTTAGAAAAATGGAGCACACGGGGGGGGGGGGGGAACGTGGAAGGACTGAAAGGAAACGGGATAAGCGAAGGAAGGAGACCACGGGGATTTCGTATTCTTGTATACAACCACTTTTCTCGCGGCAACATCGAAGATTAGACGTCTTCCCACACGACTTTGCACGGCCACCGCTTGTCTAGTTTAAAGGGATTTTGATGGCCGCGAAAGAGTATTACGACGGGCCCTGGATTATGCGGCTTAAAATTCACGAGGGGGCTCGAGCGGAAAGGACGAAATTCCCTCGTGGATCCTACACCGCCCGGATTATAACGCGGTTCCGCGTTCCCTTCCGGCAGGATACGAGGATACCGAGCAATCGATGGATCCATCCGCCAATAATTTCCTTCTAACGACGAGTTTTCCAACAGGACGTAACGAGGAACGCGACGACGCCGTCGGACAGCTCGGATCTAATAAAACGAACGTGTCAACCCCTCTGACACTATGCGCATACATATACGGTCAGCTTTAACAATCGGGGGAGGATCCCGACACTGATGTCGACGCGAGTCGCGGGGGGTCTAAGTTATTTTTCCTGCCCGCGCGTCAGACGATCCATATTAATCCCGGACTCGTGTACAGGGAAGTCGCCTCGAATCCCACGGGGCTCCCCTTCTGAACTTTGGCGGCGAAGTGGAAGTTAGATCAAACTTGCTTGGCTTTTCGGGGAGATTGCGGGGCAGGTGAGAATCAATCGGGGAATTACGTGAAACGAGGCGTGACAAGTTGACTGATGTATGAGCGCTTACCTTGATACTTCTTTCGCTTCGGATTCACTGCGTTACTGTGTGTATTTAGACGTTGGAGCCTCGATGGATGTGGCCCTGAAAAGTACTTTATTATTACGATGACAGTACAGTAATTGTATAGGTAACAGCGAACATTGCGAGGGTAATTATACGACGGTGACACGAGACAAGATCTTGTGGCAATGGGAACATGTCCTCTGTAACAGCTCCCTTTTGAAATAATGCACAGAAGTATGAAAACTGAAGTCTAAAAACTCGTGGCTTATTATATCTTAAAATACTAACAACGGAACGCAGATTTTAATACTACCCACAATTTTTACTGAATTCTCTAATTTGTTGTCAAAACTGGGGGTTGAAATTTATTCGATTTTTCGAATGTTAGACGAATGTTCATCCGATTAATTTCATGTTTATAAGTGTTATGTTTAATATACTAAGAACTTCCGAGCTGCCGAATTTTTTTTGGTAATTTCATAATTTTTTTCCTCATGAGAAAATGAAATGTGAAGCGTGGGATGAATTTTCCCAGCTCATTGCGTTGTGTTCGATAAGGGCAATAGTAGAAGACACGCGTTTGATCCCAGATAAAGCGAGTGGGTACCATCCCTTCCTCTTCAACCCTGACTGTCCCACGGAAGGGTCATCGCACACGAGTCAATCAAGTCCCTCTAATTACCCAAAGAAAAGGAATTCCATCGTGTACGAGGAATTCCTTGCACTCTCCATCAACGTGTACACCTCTCACGGAACCGGAATCCACCCTCGATCTTCTTCTTCGGCGTGTTTCGCCCTCTCAGCCTCATTAGAATCTCACTTCTTCGGTTGGATGCTTGCCGAGTTGAATTCCGGCCAATGCGGTGGCCTGCTGTTTTGGGAATTCGACGGGTGCTGTTGTTCGCGCTTGACGAATGGCTCGCATGATTACTTTGTTTAGCATGAGAATACGAGCTCGTTCGATCTTGGCGTTGCAGCCGCGCCGCCCGCCACGATTTATGAAGTATCTGATAGCCGAGGAGCGCGTCGTGACGCGAAACTTTCGATTGAAATGCTGCCTCGGGAGCCAGCAACCAGCAGACCGCCGTTATTTATTGCCGGCCGTCCGAGATCGCACTTTAATTGCTCGATCATGCCAGGGGGGTGAATCGGAACGACGAATCCCCGCCGTCTAGCAATAATTAAGGACCGCTACGGCGAAACTTCGCGCCTTCAATTTTTATTCGGCTGGGGACAACGGACTCGCAGGATGGTATAAATAAACCTTCTAATTGACACAGGGAAGCGTCGGTGGCATCGGTAAAATTTCCACGTCCCGTCTTCGCGGGTTGCATTAATACGCGGTCAGAAGTGACGATGGTATTGACGAGGTATCCGACTCGTACGGCTCATCCCGTCTAGTTTGCTGATTCCCCATCGACATCCACCCTGTTCCCTGAACGGGGTGGAAATAATTCGACAGGAAATCGTCGGGTCCCCTGATTTATCTTATCCAGGGCGTCGTTAAGTGCGTCGTCTCTATCATCGCAATTAAACTCGACGCGGGTAACGGCACCGGCGTTTCAATCAATAAACTATGCGACGCCTGAATTTATTCGAGCGAGCAGCCCCGCGCAGGCTATCAATCGAAGATGCTCCACTCGAATACCTGGCTTGAGCTGATTACACGAGCTATCTTGTTCAATTTGTCGGCGGCCGGAGGGTCCCTGCTCCCCTGCGCCGTGGCGGGGGATTTTCGGGATGAGGGTGAATGTTTCGATAGATGTAACAGGCTCCTCTAACGTGAGAATCTAAGCGCCTAATTTCATGGTATATTTTTCATCGGCGGAAGTACCGATGTGTCCCTCCACGAAACATTTTGCTTGCTCACTGACATTCCTCAAAATTCTGAATAATACTCGACAACATCAAATATGCCTTCTCTAATAGTGGTCCGTAGGAAGAATCCCCTGAAAGAATTAATATGTCCCGAGCACACATCCCGGACAATGGACTATAATTCAAGCTCCCCTCGCTGAGAGCTTCGAAATCGAAACAGATCACATGCTCTGTATGACCAAAACAACGTACCACGAGCAGTCCAGCTGGCTTCTAAACAGAATACCAGAGTACCCCGCGAATAATATTAAAAAAAGGAAGGATACTTCGAGGGAAGCAAACTTGTCGGAATTTGAATAAATATTCAAGCCTCTCTTATCGTTCCCAGCGCCCCCCAGCGGAAATTTACAACTACATATCCCTGATATCCTAATAGTCCTTTCGAGCCACGATATACCAGCGGGGAAAAGAGGCGAGCACGAAAATTGTGGTGGGGTGGACGGCGTGTATCTCGTCGAAGCATTCATGGAAAGCCACCGAATTCTTCGCCCCCTCCCCCGGCTCCGCTCCCCTGCCCTCCCGCGCGTCGTTATTATGCGCTGTCACGTCTTAATAAATTTACGACCGTGGATCCGATTGCCCGTGGCCCCGCCAATTTTAATATCGCATCCGTGCCAAAGAGGACAAAAAGAGGGGAAGGCGGGGGGGGGGGAGGCGACGCGACGATTCGGGGGAGCTCGGTTACCCGTGGTCCGGTTATCTACCTGGCAGGCCGCTAGGAGAAGCTACTTCGTTCGGTCGCGACACGCGCCGCCGCTTTTTACGCACTAATCTGCCGCGATCGATCGTTTAATCCGGATTAGAGTTACGAGTGACACGGGTGGAATAAGTAATCGACCGCGGACCCGCCAGCTGCAATTTAATTCGTACCCTCGTCGTATTCCTCCACTTCTCTCTGCGCTAAAATCTCACTACTCAGCCCCCGTTCCCTTTTGCGAAGCCTGCGGCACTGCGCACCGCGAAACGTCGAAAGGTTAATTAATCGGCTGCGATTCGGTGGCGTTGAGGGGGCGGGGCTATTCATGAATTATTTTATGAATTTATTATTTTGGGTTTCTTGGTCTTTCGGTGCCTCGAGGAGCGGGACTGAACGGGCGTTTGAAGTTAATGCGCGTTGTCGGTGGGAGTGGAATTTTGTAATAACGATGTGCTCCTTTTTTGTGAGTTGGAGACTAACGAGAGAGAGTAGCTTGGAAGGGTAACTGGTTGTTGATGTGGCTGATTGAGAGTGCATTTAGAAAATTGGAATTACTTTTGCATTGCTGGAGGAGTTGTGCAGCGTGTACAGTTTGGGCTTTAAAACGATCAGTAGGTACTTCTTGCGAGAGATTCATTTCCTTGCTCTGCCCCGAATTCCTTGCAATCGCAGAACGGTGAATTAATCGAGCGGGTCCTGGTCGATGGTTCAATTAATTCAGATTTCTCATGGAAGGAATCTCAGGAATTCTCCAACTGAAATCTTCTTCGAGTTTCGTTAATTGTGTGCCGTTTAATCAATCTATTAATTCATTCATTAATTAATTCGCAATGAATCCTGGTCTGAACGAAGGATGTACGTAATGAATGAAAAGTAGGTGGTGTTTAGGAATTAATTAAAGGAAAACTACTGCATATAATTTCATGGGACTTTTTGCATTGTATTAAGGATGTCTTAAAGCGGAAAAATACATTTCTTGTTCTATAATTAATCATTGCGGGCGGCACTGACGGGTCGTTAAAGTCGAGGCGTTAAAAAATTCATCCAAATCGGTGGAACCTACAGCACCTACACCATTGGTCTGAAATAAAAAACAATGCCAAATCATTAAAGTGCATGAGACTCGCTCGTGGATGGATCAGAATAATTACAAAAAATCATATTTCCGAGAAAATAACGACCCTTGATATTTGAAATCACTTTTTCCCTATATTTTTGATTTGCTAAGAGTTTCGCTGAAACGTTTAACGCGACGCTTGAACCCTGTCGCAGCCGCCCTTCCGCGTTTGTAAACTGCCCCGAAAGCCTCGCCACGTTATCCGTTGCTCAGGATAACCCGTTCATTCACTTCATTACACGTTATTCAATAAATCCAGTAATTACCAGCGGGAATCGCGCAACCTGTGCCGCGAGTTGTATGCCCAAATAATTCATTAGCCGAATTAATCCACAAATCGGCTGGCGTGCTGCGCGGTATCTAAATATCAACAACGTGACACGGCATCCCTTTAAAACGCACCGCAAAGGGGCGAAATGGCGGGGGAGGGGTGCGCGCATGGATGGTCCCATCGTGTGTGCGAGCCATCGTGTGTGCCAGCCATCCCGCGTCAAATCGCCTGTCGACTGATCCCCGATGCCTTTCAATCCTCCTCGAGCCCCGTGGCGTTTATATCGATAGCTTTGAGGAGGTTCGTTGGAAATTTTCCACGTCTGCGCTCGTTCGTTTTTCGGGACACTAGAAATAGTCGCCGGAGTGCTGCTTTCAAGCGCTCGGTATCTACTAGACGCCCCTTTAGTTGCCTCGGCCTGCATTATGTCTTTCACGCTTTGTACCTCGCCTAAAGGTACGTTGTATTCTATGGGTGGATATCTGCACGCTTGTCGGCCGTCATAGGCATTATTGGTAATAATCCAACGTGACAGTTTCGAATGACCCATCCCGCGGACTTAATCTGATAACTAAATGGGATAATGTGATGGCTAGCTTAATTGTCATTTGAGAACACCTCCGCATTAGTGTAATAATTAAACCCCGATGGTACGTAGAACTTAACTTTAATAATTTTCGAGTACCTATCTGCACAAGGGTAGGTTTCTGGCCGATAAAATGATTCAGTTAACAGATTAAACTAATCGTCTCGTAAATCATCCCCCCTCCCCCTGGACAATGGAGAAAACCGAAGGAGGGCAATGGTGGGATGGCTGTCATCTGCCTTCACCTGTCACCCCGTGGCGCTCGCCTCACCCTCCCTAGGTGCTCGCGCCGCGCAACCCCATAAATTTATCACGGGGGAGGGCAAGGCTGTCGAACGCCCGCCGACTGTCCTTGCCCCGTAACGCGACGATGTCGATGGAAAGACAACGTCTGGCCGGGGCAAGATAAATTTGTTCACGGCCGACGCGTTAATACGGTATCCGCTCCGACTCGATACGCCAGGGCTCAATGCTGCATGCAACGCGATACGCACTGACGGGGAAAGAAAGAAAAACGCGTTGATCAATGTACCACGATGACTGTACCATATCGTGAACCTCCCGTCGCGTCGCGGCGCCGCTGTAGCAACGAGTGAATTTTCCACGAGTCACTGTCCACTGAATTGTTTGAAAGCCCTGGTGCCTTCGAGCGGCATTCGAGCCACTGTCACTCTGTGTATTTGCCCGTGCCACGGGGTGCCTTCCGGGATGGTTAGTGGGTTGCGGTTGTGTGCTTTTTGATCAGTGATTTTGAAAAGAACAGATAGGAAGAACCTAATTTTTGGGTTAGAGTATATACGGAATTTGGTGAGTTTGTAGCGTAGGTACTTTTAGAGGTACAGAGAACTTGGAATTATTCTTTTTGGTTCAGTTTAAGGGGGTAGTGGACTGTTGGATGCGTAAAATCCTTGGTTTCTTTGACTTTAAATTAGTTTGTTACCAAATAATCGTTATAGTCGTGCTTTTCACGATCTCGCGAGTAATTACCAAATAAAAAATCGTCGGAATGTATAAAATTGTCGAAGTTATTAATCGGTGAGGGATAACCGTGTACATCGATTCACTTTATACACCAAAATTGACAGAGTTGAACTTCGCCGATGAAATTGAACAAAAATTGTGAAAGTTACACACGAATCAATTTTTTCCCCACATTTTTACGGAAAAAGATCGTCTTTAAACAGTTATAAAATGTTTTACAAACATCTAATGTTGATGCGGTAATTCCTCTTTGTAGAGAAAGGAATTCTACACGACCAGTAAAAATTTCAAGTGAAAACATTCATTGGTTCAAGAGTTACGATGTACACCGTGTCTGAAAATGGTATTTCGAGAAAACCGGGTTCAAAGTTAAGTCCCCTATGCCTATACTTACTGGACGGTGCATTCAATTACCTGAATTTCTTCATGAAACTTTGTTTAAAATGTTCATAAAGGATAGGACTTTCAGAAACAGTAAAAAAATTGATTTTTTGAAGCGGAAACAGCCGACTGCGCCCTTAATGAGTATTACAAGCCTGCAAATTTTTGAACCAGCTTTTTAAAACACTCTGTACATTCTATACTGAGTTCATCTTATTCTTAAATCAATCTGATCCTGAAATCGTTTCTGGGGACTGGTAATATAATCTTCCGCAGTGATGCAAGGTGAAAGGGTTCGCCCCACGCGTGCATGCAATTGCATCGCGAATATTGCAACAGGAGTAGGTTGGGTGGTTCGGGTGCATTTGCGCGATGAGCAATTAACGCGAGAGGAGCCCGAAGCGAGCCCCGTTGCGTTTTCGTCGGATTGCGAGGGGATGGACGGACGAGGGAACGAGGGCGACGCCGTGAGGCGTTTGGATTAGGTTCAAAAGGACCAGGGTGGGGTTGAAAAATTAATTGAAAAACGGCCGTGGATAAAAGGCTTTCGAATTCCTTTTGTTGGTTTTATAGATTTATTAACCGGCTCCAGCGATTATAGAGCGCGACGCCCTCGGTGCTGTGAAAATTAATATGGTTGCTTCGAATTGGTTTGCATTGGTTTGTTCGAAGGCCCTCTGCGGTTTTAATTAAAGTCCTTGTGGAACCCTCCCCTAGGCAAGCTTTAATATCATTAATTTTTGGTGTGATATTTGACTGATCGATGAGGAATATACAAGTGGAAGCAATTACCACTGCTCCCCTAAATCAGCTTCGAGAATCAATTCACATCTAATCACACCGCAACCAGAGTCTATTCCTACACAAACATAAAAGCACACCGAGAACGTCATAGATTATTTCACAAATATATCCACAAATTACCAAATTTTATTATTCGATTCCTACGAAACCACCCTTAAGCCACACAAATTGAAATACCATCAGACCACCGCAAACTTTGCTTCGCCATTTCCAGCCGTGTTCGAAGCGTCTCCATTCCGAATCGCTACGTGTACCGTCGAAAAAGCGCCGCCACGCCGCTCCCAAACCGCTTTCCAATCAATTTCGCGTGTTTACCTTCGTCACCTGTTGTACGTCGTCTTACACGTGCCTCGAATACTTCACGGTGTGTCGGGAAGGGGGTGCAAATGCGGCACGATTGCGACGAAGGAGGCAACAGAGACGGATAGCCCTCCCCAGCGCCTTTCGATCCAAGACAAAAGCTCTTGCCGCGCGACGGTCGCCGGAAAAATTGATGGGCCACTCGTAAATTACGCCGGTACGTCCCCGTTGGTTACGATTCAGGGGAGCGGCTTTTGTCGAATGCGAAAAACGGACAAATCATGTTGTCGATAGGGACGGGCTGCCCTCTCTCGCTCCTCCGTCGCGGTGTCGCTGGCATGAAAGCCATAAAAGCAGTTGGCCTTAGTCCAGGCGCGTTCCAGCGGCGGCTACGTGCGAACTTATTGTCGGAAGGAAAACGAACGCGGACGGGCGAACGGCGTTCCACGGAAGTTGACCATTCCGCGGGACGCGAGGAAACGGAAACGTGCTTCTCGCCGATACGTTCGTGTCCTGCGACGCTGCCTGACGACTTATGGCTGGGTTAAGCACCGCTCCGGGCTGGTAAATTCGCACGTTCTTGGCCAGGGGCCGCGGGATGTGGGGTGCCATTTAACCTAGTCGAGGTGTTAGCCACGACGAGGTGACAGGGAGTTGCAGGGAATCACTGGAGCACTTTACCTAGGGTTCATAGTCTAGGTAACGTCGATAGAAATAGAGTTCTTCTATCTCTTCTTTCGGGTTTAGTTGAGCAGGTGATCCGATGGGTGTTTATAGATGCTCTTTCACGAGTAACTTTCTTCACTAGATCTGTCCAGATTAACAATGAAACAGGAAGATAGATCCGATTCAATTTCGATCAGACTCCCCCGTGTCCTGGTGGAGAGAAGAATATTTTTTCGATGTACCTCCAGACGTATTTTCAAGGATATGGTTTCTGATCGCCGGAATTTAGGAGTCACGGCGAGGCTGAATATAAATTTCATTTTATCGAGTATACCGTAGAACCTCACCGCTCCTGGCCGAGTTAAATATAAATTTCCTTTTATGGAATTGGCACGGCGTGAGCGTTTTCAGGGCGCTCGAATCCCCGTGGGTTTTCCATAATTCCGTTGCACTTGTCGCCGTAAATACGAAGTTATTCAGAAACACTAAGCAACATCCAAAACGTGAACAGCACGGTGCACGAAGTGTTCCCCACAATCCATAATAACACTCAAGCGCACAGTTCGTTTCTCAGCTTCCCATTCGCCGAACCACCGAATTCTCTCCAAAGCGATCAAAGCTTCCTAGAACCAGTCACATCGAGAAGGAAAAAGCTCGTCGAACCTCTCCCTGGTTCCATCAAAATTCCACCGCGGTCTCGATGCTTCTAATTCGCCCGTCGAATCCGAAAGGTTCGCCGAAAAAAGAAGAACGAGAGAACGCTTCGATCCCCCGAAGCGGGCGATGATTTTCGCACGGAAACCCGATCGGAACGGCGGGAATCGAGGAACGCCGAGCAACAGAGAAACAAGCATCATCCCCCGAATTCCGGGCAGTCGATTCTGACGCGCAATCCCGTCACAAATTAGGTTCTGTCGCGGGGGATGACGTCTACGCTGACAAAGAGGGAACAGCGGGTAAACGGGAAGAACCATGGAAGAGGAAGGGGCTAACAGACGTTTCGACGGGAGTGTCGGAGCGGGCGGCTGAGGGAGAAAGAGTTGGAGAGTATGCAGGGGGGGGGGGGGGGAACGGAAAAACTCAATCTAGGCATAAATCATGCGATATCGATTTCGCTGCCAACTTTCCTCGCTGCCGCTCCCGACATATCAGAGATTCATCCTGTGACGCGGCAATAACATCTCTCGCCGGCATAAAAATTCAACTATACATCAAACTGTCATATATAGCGCCGTATTTGTACCTATCTCGCTGATATTTCCTCCGCTCTCCCTCGCCCCCCTCTTTCCTCCAGCATCCACGGGCCGCCCCTTTCTGCCCGCTCACGGATTGCCACCTCTCCGTTCTGCCTCCCCTTTCTCGCAGATTCTCGTGATCCTCGCGCACGGTCATCCCGTTATGTCCCAGGGCACATAGGGAAATATATGTGCGTCTATACAGACCCCGTCCGTGCGCGTATATTGCCGTCACCCTGTGTTGGTGGCAAGAGAACGGGTGTGCTCTTACACCCTGTCGCAGACATCCCCCCCAGGCACCTCGAACGTCTTTTTCCCTCCTCGAGCAAACATCGCGACGCACCCCCGCAATTTTTCTTCCCCTTACACGCGGCACAGTCGAACGTCCTCTTCCCGTCCCCCCCCCCCCCCATTCTGCGCCCCCTTGGTTGACGCTTGTGCTCTTCTCTCGCGTTCCCTCGTGCTCGATGTCTGCGACCCTATGCTTGGATCTCTAGAATCGAATCTAATTGTAAGGCTGATCGTATATAGTTCGCGATGACAACTGTGACTATATTCTGCGGGTTTTTAGGCGGTACTTGGGGACACCTGCTTGGGGGTGTTTTTGGTTCTTAGTGACATTTTCCGGATTAAAGTTAAGGGTTTTAACACTTGATTGATAGTGGAATGATTGAAGGGTACAACATATTGGATGGATTGGCGTTTACGGATCGAGGAGGAAAAGAAGAGACTACCGTCCTGGAGGATCAGCCTGACTTCATCCGTAGAACTACAGCCGACGGACCCTACCTTAGATATACACGGGGACTGAGAGGAATAACTTGGAACTTGTATAAATATATACGAACGAGACTGGGACTAAGGACTTGCGAGAAAGAGTTAGGAAGATTACTACCCTCCTTAGTTAAACTTTTTACCTTTTAAGTAAAGATAGAAAACTCTACTTGCTTCGTAAAGATTTAAATACAGTCTAATGTATTTAACCTAACTTTTTTCCAAATGGGTAAAATAGCCTATCTAAAACAATTAAGTAATTGGTGCGTTAATAATATATTACATATCGGTATACCTATTACAAAAAATTATATTAGGCTATTACGAAATAATGACAACAAGTTTTAATTAGGATGAAGGGAAATAAGGACGGTACAAAGTAAATGATAAAACATCAGTTTTCTCGGTTGTTTCAAAATGCTAGATAGGACATTTTAACTAAAGAGGGCAGAATAGACCTCTAGTTAGGTGACGAACACTAAGCAAGCGCAATTCCATGGTGGGGCTGGGAATGTTACACTCTGTGCTGCCAGGATTTAATATTTGAGGGTCATATCGATGGATCGCTGGTGGTAGATTTGGGGAAGTTGTCGAATGCACTGGTCACCCTCTTTTTGACGATTTGCTACTTCAACAATGTCCCAGGAGAAGTAGCAGATTTTGATGAACTTTTGGTAGTAACCTTGGGGTGTTATTACAAAATGCTTTCGAGTATCAATCATACATAGGGGAACTTAATATTGTAGCTTTCAAGTCGCTGAATTAAACGCTGAAGCATGCTAGATATTGGAACGTAATACACTGACACCCTAATGGTCATGGAGTCGAATATCAATAACCTCTTGAATCATGGAATTCGATACCATTAATTCCAGAATTGAGGGAATCGGTGTCAATGACTCCTGCTACTTGAACCGCAGGATACGTCAGAGACGATGATTCTGCGATCAGTTAGATACCAGTGGTCAGTGAATCCTGGAAGCTACAAGTAATACCCTGCGTCTCGTGTCCAAAGATCTGCTATAGTCTACTCTTAGAACTTACGTCATGCCATGTTGCGCAAACCTGGCATCGAGTCGTTTACAATTCCCCAACTCTGATTACAGAAGCGAAGATTCAGCGTACCGCAGTTCAGTATCCCACAGTACTCAGTATTCCAAAATTCTTATTATCTTACAGATATCCCCCATCCTACAATCATACCACTCCCCAAGTCGCCACCATCGCCTCCAAAAACACTTAATCCAAATTCCCACGACCGTCTGCTCCCCGCCATCTCCCCCAACCACAAGTATAAATTCCCCCCATACGATGTTTATTTGCTCAGAGCACTCCATTTATTTAACCAAGTTTCTAACAGGTGGAAACTCAGTCCCCCTCGCTACCCCGACTATCCACAGAGTCGATCCGATAATATTTACAAGGGTAACCACCCCGTTATTCACCGACATCCGTTCTTAACCCCCTAAACGTGGCTGCAGAGATCGACTCGCCCGGTGAAAGCGATTCGATCGAAATGCCATGGGACTGGCTCGCGCGTGCCCTCCAAAAATACTTGCTACCCTCCCCGCCGCCGGTATGCAAACGAGAACGGACGTCGATTCCGCTCGATAACCCGAGTCACGAAGTCCCTGTATCGTTGCTACGTATCTTAGCTCCTTGGGAACGGTTTTTGATATCATCGACTCGGTTTTGCTCGCTGTTGTTCGAAGTACGCGCGCCACGTCGATGCAGTTGCGCCCCATCCTTCCAGGGGCCGGGGGGGTTGGGTGGGTTCGGGGGGGTTGGAAAACTATACTCGTGGGGAGAAAGTTTGTGATTTATGTCTCGCGCGGAGTCAATGGGCCGAGGAGATCTGATAAGTTCTCAACACTTGCAGGAAGGGGCTCTCGTTCCGGTGGCCGATGCAGTTTCCTTTTGTAAAAGATAAATTAAAAATTAGAAGGGGGGAGAGGCGGGGATAAATAGGTCTCGGCTCCTTGGCTCCCTCCTTAACCGGGCGAACTTTCTGGGAAGATCGATGGGTATAGTTTTATGATCGGAGGACCAAGGAGGAATCTGGTCGGGTCCTCTGGTCTCGAAGCTGCTGCACTTTTCGATGAGCCGCGAAACTTTCCTTGCATTCTGATGCTAGTTTCTTGGTAATAGTCGATGGCTGGGGCGTTTGTGGGTGTTTCGTAGGTCTTTGCTAAGTGAGCGATGATAAAAGGAATTTGATTAACCAGCAGATGGAATTTTCAGATTTCTCCACTGTACTTATCTTATACTATAAAGCAAAGTTATCGTATGTTGTGTGTTTGTCTGTCGCCGAAAAACTTTCTAACGGTAAACTCTGGGATCGCGAAAGGTGTCTCGGCTCATTATGCCTGGCTAATCCAGATGAATGTGACCATTTTCATAAAAAAAAAAAATAAAAAAAATTGTTGTTTTTTTTCTTCTAAAATCAGAATCTAAATCGGCGAAGCCGAGTAGTAAAGCTAGTACCTACATAATAATGGAATTTTTCGGGAGAAATAATCGAATTGACAATTTGACTTGGTTAACTGATTCTTAGTGGATTTCCTAAAGATCGATTGGCAGAGATTTCACCAACCCTCTATTATCAAAATTCGGCATTACCTGCACTTTGCTTGCGCGCAGCAGGTTTCCCTGATTTATTCAGTTGCGTCCGCCGGGGTGGAACTTTGCGTCACCATTTTTGAGAGCGCCGACCAGCATGACACTGGGAGAGGACAGCGGGGCTGTAAAACAGCGAAAACCTGAGCCCTTCCACTGGCCACTGGGTCCATAAATCTGGGTGGACCAGTAATTCGTAACCAGTGAAATATTGCCTGCAAGGGGAAGCGACAGAATCTGTCAACCAGACGCATTCGTTGGCAAAACTTCCCCTGCAGATATTCAAAAAGTGTTCCATTTAAAGGCGGATCCTCAGCCATTCCATCGACCAATAATCCTCTAATCAGCCATCTCACCGTCCCCCATCTAATTGCCTTCCAAATGATGAGAATTCCGAGAAATCCTGTGGAGGGGGAAGAGAGGCGAAATCAATAACGACTAAATTGCGTTTTTTCGTTAGCGGGAATTGCTGCTCGCCGTTCTGTATCCGTGAACGACAACGAACTCTCCACGGCGGGATTATTTTCAGCAGCCGCGCGCAGAGACGCGAGGATAGTTACGAAAAGCCCGACGTGTTTCTACTCTGTCAGATTCGTCGATATGATCAATGCGCGACTCTTTTTTTCAGCTGGAAAACACACACGGGCTGCTTGTTCCGAGTTCCCGCGGCGTCCGCTGTTCGTAATTTAATTCGACGTACCCGCGTTCCGGCGAACGCGGACCGAACGGAAAAGGATATTCTCCGTTATTTCCTTCTTCTCTTTTTTTCTACCCTATCCTCGTTTTTTTTTTTTTCGCCAGCTGTACCTATTGCGAGCACGCGACACAGAGAGGCTGTTCCGAAACCAGCGGAAAATTTGCAAATCCGTTTATCCCCTCTCAGATACAGTAAACGATTATTGATAATCGATAAGCCCGTGCGTACGCATGTATTTTCAGACATTTCGTTGCTGATTTTCCTGATAATTTCGTGGAGCCTCCCATTTTGCCAGTATGACTATACATGAAATACGTGCTAACTCGGAGTTATTGCAATTTATAATACACAATTATTTACGTGGATTTGGACGAAGCGTAGTTTGTCGTTATATATGTATCATAATACGTGCTTCTATTTCACTTCATTTGCGAAGTTAGTCGCTACACAGATCCATCTTCGTTACCATCAAATTTATTTCCAACATTCGTGACGTGAAACCGACTATAATATGATATATGTCGACGCGGATTCAGTTACTTTTCCGTCCCGTTCCCGCCATTATGGTACTTGTAAAAATATTAGAAAACATCCCCCTGTAACATGCGCGGGAGTGCTCGCGGTTAATTTATTTTTCACTCGCCCGCCGGTTCGATATTTGCAATATAAGTTGATGTATCGCGCAGAATTCCCAAGGCAGAGATGCGACGTGATCGTATCAGCGGCGACAAAACTCCTACGGTACCGTCGAGCTCTCCTTGTTCTTTCTTGCACGCGTTGCCGTCGGTGTGTCCCCCGTGTCGCGGCGTCCGCTTCCTGCTCCCGTCCCGGAAATCGTTTCCCCGAGATAACAGAAAGAGATTCATGCGCCCGTGGAGGAGGGATCGATCGATCGATTTATCTCCCAGCGACCGGCTTCTGGCTTTCTGCTTCAGCCGCAGCCCGCTCCTCCTGGGGAATAATGATGATCTGCGCTCGCCCCGACTGCGCCCGATCTCATTGATTTATTAATTTTTCCGCGTGTTTTCTGCTCGATTTTGCCGCAGCCGTCCCCTCCCACCTCTGTCACGTCTGCTACCTTCTCTCCGTCATGCATATCTCGCTGCATCGAGCAACCTTTTGGTAAATTCATGGAAATATGTTACAGGATGTTTAACAAATTCAGTGTTCAACCTTTCGTTGTCCGTGCAAAATTTTATAACACGGTTACCCGCGCGCTGTACTCTTTCCAAAAATCCCCGAAAACACCCTTACTTTTCAGACCTAACTTTTCAGTTAAATCTAAAAATACCTAAACTTTCAATGCAATACCGACTTCGATAGCTGCGCCTAAAGATTATTATTATCATTATTATTTACCTTTGAATCACCGTGCACACAAACCGTCGGGTATCCAATCACCGCGGTCAGCATCGTTTCAATCTCGTAAACATGCTCCCCCTCGTAATTTCGCGAAATAGATCGATATCAATTATCACTAAAGCCTTGCACCTTCCAAGTAGCAAGGTGGGATAGCCAGCCAGCAATTTTCCGCGCGCGGACGCTCAAAGCGAAGAGTTTCGCGACCGAGTGACGGTCTGCATCAATCCCGTCGTCTTCTTATTGCGCGCATCTGTTCCGCACCCGCCACCTTGTTTCGCCGGGGAAAATCGTGCCCCGCCGATCGAAGCCGTTTCGCGCCCCCCCGGTTTATAAGCGCAAAGTTTCCCGGCCTCGTCGACTCGGCGATACGAAAAATAATGGGGTGGTCTGATGAGGAAAATTGAGGCGGCTCTGTCGCCCTCGGAATCGAATCGGGGACACGCTTTTCAGCGGAGTAAGACTGTTGCCTGCCCGTCCGACCGTTTTAAGTCTACGCTACTCGCCGCGTAGGAAACCGCGTTCATCGGGCCAAGGGGATTTTTCCGAATAGTTTGGCCGCCACCTTTGGCCGTTTTCTACGCGGAAAATTAGAATCCGAGAAATTGAGGTGCGAGAGAAAAAATTCTACACGCCGGAATGGAAAGTTGATCGGTACGGGACTCAATTCATTCTGAGAGAATTTATTCTGCGAGCAATTACCGGAAACTTGCAAAATTTCGTTGCTTAGGTTATTTTAGGAAGGGGTGAGAATTTTGGATTGAAATATTCTACGTAATGGGATAAAATGTTAAGATGTGTTTTGTTGTGAATTCTTCGGGATACCAGAGGATCGTTTACACTGTAACGCTTTGCCACGTGTTTCGTCGCGCCATTAAAACGTAGGAGAAGGAAACGGCGGCTTCGCAATTGCCAGCGTCTTAGAAAATTATCTGCCTGCAAGAAGTGATTGCGTTACAAGGCGACCCGGCGTGTAACACAGCCTGGGCGAGCTGCAAAACAGAATAGCTAATTTTACGAGGTAGGTAATCGTCGCGTTGGAACGAGTTAAGTTTGCGAGAACAAGCTTCCGCGCAAGGGATATAAAACTCCACCGTTCCGTGCAACGATAAATCATACTATTTTACGAGAACTTTGCTTGTTGGGTGCTCAATTCCCTTGCCTCCAATTGAACCAATCAAGGAACAACTATTTCCGTAAAAATTATTGAGAAATCTAAGATACTTCTTCTGAAAAGAATTCGTTATGAAATTACGATAAAGCTTTGATCACATTGATCGCAATAAATAAACCAAAATTACCCAACTTCGAGTAAATTAGAAAGAACTGTTTATAAAATTATTGCTTTAACGCAACATTAAAAAGAGGACACTAATTGAAAAATATATATTTTCACGCAAAAGTTATCGAGTTCCTATTTTTGGCGAAAAAACATTCTATAATAAAAGCATTAATATTTCTATTTTTATTTAGTTGCAATAAATCGCTCATTTCTTATCGGATTTCCATCAGATGTGCGCCAAACGATGTAGAAGTTTTTTTTACGTACCTATATTGCTCGTCATAGCTGCACCCCTTTTGGTACAAGCTCCTCAATTACCCGAACGCGGGGAGCGCTCGAAGCTGTAGCAACACTAGCCAGTGTTCACGGGGTCGATTTTACCCACCGCAGAATTTTCTCCATCGACCCATCCGTATCGCGAATATTACAATACGTCGCAGGCATAACGGCACGACTAAAGTTGGAGCCAAACAGGAGTTCGAAGGCGAATCCGATCGGCGCGCGGGAGTAAGAAAGTTCCGAAGGCTGATCCAGTTCCGAAGATAATCCTCCCCGGTTCTTCTTCGCGGGGCGAATGATGGAAGCAATTCGGTCTCGTTTCCCGCCATCTGGCCCCCCCCCCCCCCACACCAGCCCTTCTTTGTGAACGCGTCGGAATACTCGGTCGAAATTAAATGGACCCATTTAAAGGAGAAACGGTGGCTGCGTTCCCCGACACGGCCCAAGGATCTTTGTATTACCGGCCGTAGCTGCGCTTTATCGATATTGCCAATTTCATTTTCTTCATAAAAGACGCGCCTCCATCGAACGCCTGTACAGTGTTACTGGAATTGCTCGCAGCCAGACGTGTCGGAGCTGGGTAAGGAACCGACGATCGTGGGATTTCCGCCTGTTCAGGAAGTGAGAAATCCCCTGGGGACTCTGAACCCCTTTTTCCTAGTCGATCCATCCAGCTGCTGTTTGCTTCAGGACTGACTTCTTAAGCATAGGCAATTGAAAGCGACGAAACTAATATTCGCTTTGCAATTCTGAGGAGGGACTTCCACCTTCTTTTACTTTTCGCGATAGTGTGACGTTCTTGTAGGTTTCCTCGCGTTTCACAACATTCCTCTCACTTTCGAACATGTGTCGCAGTGTGGAAGCTCTCCTTCTTCCACTTATTAAAGGAACGAGTTTCTAATCGAGATTTTTCCTCACGTTTGTAGGCTTTCTTTTTCCCAGGTCACAGTGTCGCGAACAGGCGCCCGCGTAACACTGACGTAACGTTACAAAATGGTTTCTCGGTACTCCGGGGCTTTCCCCATTTCGAGCTTGTAACACCTCCACCCTCCGAGAATTAACAAGAAAGCTCGTTTACAGGGTGGAAATTTTCAATAGCCACTTCCGCTGGCGACCGGGCACACAGCTTCTTATCCCTCTCCTTCGACGCTGAGAACCCACCCTTGCGCGAACTCCATTTTTCGGGGGTTCTCTTTATCACGGTACACCCTCGTACACGCCGTTACCCGGGCAGATCTGCTCTTATCTTCCGCCCCCTATTCCTCAAAACGTAATTCACGTAGCACCTGTTTCAGGCGTATCGCGTTTTCGGCCAAGGAGGGTCTCCCGCGTTCATCCATGCGAAACGGCCGCCATCGGCCATTTTTCATCGCTTCGCGGCTCGTTTGCCTCGCAGACGGGGTTGCGGGGGCGTAGGTTAAAAAATTAACCGGCGTGACAACGCTCGTGAAAGCTCGTGCCCAGCCTTCCTCCATATCTATATTTCACCTCGCCTGTCGTGGAAAACGCGACACTGACGTAGACAGGGCAACTGCACTCTGATTCGATTATAAAGGGGGGTGAAAAGAATGCAACAGAATTTGCAGGGTAGGTACACAGTATTTACTAATGTAAAGTTCCTAAGTCGGTTCCCGAGATATTTTCATGAAGAATTCTTCAGCCAGTTCAGTTAGAATTATATACTATGCAGTAAAGAATTAAGTGGTTTCGGCGCACTGGTTCGGTCAGTTAACATTTTTTTTCTTTTTTTTTTTAATTTCGGCATTATGTTTTTTGCTCTGCATTTTAGTAAAAATAGTTTCCTATTACTTATCTTAAGGAGGTGAGTTCTTTGATTAGAAAGATCCTTGAGATTTCTTATGGTTTCTGGTCCAAACTTTCTTGAGATTGATTGAAAGAAACTTTCCTTTTTTGTGGATTGTGTAAAGATTTCTTTAGATATTTTTAGAATAAAGAATTATTTACACAATCCACAAAAAAGGAAAGTTTCTTTCAATCAATCTCAAGAAAGTTTGGACCAGAAACCATAAGAAATCTCAAGGATCTTTCTAATCAAAGAACTCACCTCCTTAAGATCAGTAATAGGAAACTATTTTTACTAAAATGCATAATTCTTTATTCTAAAAATACGGTCGATATCTGAACTATTATATACTATGCATGGTATGTACTGTAGGTTCTGAATCCTTATTTTTGAATGACCTGTATAGAAACGGGGATTTAAGTAGAAACGAGGGACGAGTCAGAGGCCAACGTTGAAAAAACAGAGGGAAAATGTGATCAAGGGAATGCATGCAAAGGGGAGAATCGAAGAATCGTGCTTTGAACGTTAAGTGTACGTAATATTCTCGGTTTTTATACCGTTTTCGATCATTTTTTGCACACACTTTCTTGTGGCGCGACACCACCTGCTGCTGTATGTGCAAACGGTGATAATGTTTCGTGTGAATCCGATGTGAACCAAGATGTGTGAGTGCGAGAAATGGAGAACCCTTTTGATTAGGGAATAGAATCCCAGTCATTATATCGTTGTCAAGGATTTTTTAAAGTCGATCCTGGGATTCCGGGGCCAATCCCCGGATTGGGTAATAGGAAACTTCAGTAATTAAACTGATTTATTTTGGGTTAAAAGTCTAAATCTTTATTTAAAGTAAACAAACTTAGCTTTCTATCATTATTCTGAAAAATAAGCTAAAATAATTTTTAACAATAAAAACAGTGGAACAATGAAGAATAATTAATTCCCAATAAGTCTAATAATTTTTGGAAATGCGAACGAAGAAATAGCAAAGTACCTAAAGTACATATCTACAATGTTTCGAATTGATGTATTCAGACAAGTTGCGATTTGCAACTCACGCGATTTCGAAATATAGGAAAGTGAGAATATCATTGTAAAAATAAGTATAGTATAGTTAGGTATATTCGACTTAATATTATTATTGTCCTTATTATGATAACTATGATTATTTATTCTGTTTATTTTTATATTTTTCAGTTGTTCATAAAGTAGTAATACATATTTTCAAAAATACCCGCAATTTTCGGGATGAGTTGTATAAAAACCCGGGATTTTTGGAATCCAAAACACAGCCGGGATACCGTTTCCCGGGATTGTATTCCCTACTTTTGTTACACTTCTATGTAACTTTGCTGCTGATTAACAAAGTCAAATACTTGACAATTAACAAAGTACAAAAATGATATTACTATCATTACACTAAAACTTTACCATCACCTCTTGAACATACTAAACAGATCCTACTTACCCCTGAAAACCATTTCCCCTCCCAGAAAACGCTTCACCTGCACATAAAAAGATTCTTCGCTGAGATTCGAATGCCCCCTCCTCGGCAACGTCCCCTCACATCGCGGCGTGAAAAGCACACGCGAAAAATCGCTAAATGTTCACGAAACTGAGAGGGGAGCTTTATTCACACGGCGGCGAGTACCTCGAGTAGACGTACCCTCGTAAAATATTCATTTTCCGCGGTCGAGACCGCAATTATAGATTTAATTGACACGCGGACTTCGGAGTTTCCATCCTTCAAACGGCGCGACAGTAACTCGATTTATTAAATTTATTTCCACCCCTCCGACGATTAAATTCCCGTCTCTGTCCCCAAACCCAACTTCTCCTATTTCCTTCTCTGCGAGCGTCCTCTTTTTTTTTCATCATCCCCCGGACATTATACGCCTGTTCGTTTCGAGCGATTCGCGCCGTCTCGCGTGATTGGCGGGGCCCAGCCCGAGCAGAGATCCTGTGGAAAAAAAAAAACCGAAGCGTCATAACGGGGCTTTCGATTCCGCCGTGATGGGGCATAAATTTAGCGGTCTGATCGGCGGAAACAGAATAACACTTAAACATGCATCAAGCGCGCTCCCGTCGAAACGCACCGTCCATCGTATTTATATTTTATCTGCGTATCTGGCTGGTAGCAGGCCCGTCTCATATTTTATGTATGGGGCCAGCGTATAATGTCCCTTTTGCCGTGTCGCGCGGCGTTACGATGCTGGCGCGAAATTTTGCGGCCGACCGACATCTCTGGCGGCGTTCCACCGTTTTTTTTTTCCGCGTTCCGCGCGCCATCACCCCCTTCCCCCCCCCCCCGCCGATGCTTGATTCCCGCTTTTGAAAGTCTAATCCCGACAGCTCTATGCCCCCTTCCCGGGGAACGCCGCGAAGAATATGATTAAACTGTACGTCGCTGTGCATCTTGCCTTTGACGTAACGAAAGCTCATGGACGGGGTAAATGGAACGGACGGGACGGATGAGGGGGTGCAACGCGGGAAGCTGAACAAAAACGTGGAATAACAAATGGTGGAAAGCAATGGGTACTAACAGTGATGTATTATAATGAGGTGGAAGGCAACACAGGCACCCTTGCAGTGACATCTAGAAATAAGGGTGAAAGGAAGGACGGTTCTAGAAAATTCTTGGACGGCTTTATCTAGGTACACAGAATTTTACAATTGTAAAGTTAAAGGACGCGTTTTTCTGCTCCCAGTCGTTGCCGATCGAAATACCTACCTCAGGTGTGGAGTCGAATTTAAAATCGTCGTAGGGTAGATCGGGAGGGTGTTCTCGAGCTGGGGAACTTTTGAAAGCCGAAATTCGATTTCCTACGCTATCGAGGATTCTCGTTAATTCCCTGCATAAACTGTCGAGGCTGCTGTGCTCGCGGGCGATACCGGGGAATTTAAAAGTGGCGCGCGCCGACGCACAGTGGCGAATTTGCCTCAAAACCTGGGCTAAGTAGTAGTTTACATTGTAAGGTAAATTGTTGAAGTATTTTATTGTACAATGACGCGAAGAAGATGAAAATGTATTTTTTTTATCGTTATATATTTAATTTGTTGTCCTGATTTGGATTATAATTCTTAAGCGGATCGCGAATTAAGCCGTGTCTGATTCGGGGTAAGCGGTTCCCTTCTTAATTAAGAATTAAGTAGTCATTGTATTAACAAGAGCCAAAGTGGAAATTAAAGCTAAAGAACTATACTTTTCAGTAAAATTAACCATATTAATGGAATATTCTTTTTTGCAAAATCGCGTTTGTCTAAATATTGTAAAAGAAAGTGATGTTTCAAAATCTACACAGAATGCAAGACACAGTCACTATGTACGTAGGTTAATAGTAAAAATTCTATTTTGGAAGTTTTTGAGGGTGCTGATATCAAAATTGTGGCCATTGTAGTAAAATTAGATTTACTTACATGAAGCTCAATTTCTGTTTTTGCAACAATCACCACGAATTTGATATCAGAATCCGCAAAAACTATTAAGCATATAACCTGAAAGTAAATGTTTTCTCTGCAGGAAACACTATCAGATATGAAAACACTGAACGGATCGGAAATTATACTTATGCCAGTGCGCACATAAATCATATTTGCCAAGAAGGCAAAAAGATTCCTCTCGCTTTATTCTCAACTTTTTGCTTAACAATCAGAAATAACTTCAACTATAACAGCATTTCAAATAAAAATAGTGCATCTGATACTACATGATAATATGTACTCCGTACTTTGATAGATATCCCGGAAAATCCGAAAATAAATCTTAAAGTAGCTCCTTAAATTTCGATTCCCACCTTTGTCCTGACATATCCTCAAAATGGCTGCAGTTTAAATTTATCAATTAACAAGAACTTATGCACAGATGGGACATAAACGAATTGCACTAATTAGTTTTGGCAAATTAAAATCTTTGTATTTGAACTTTTGGCCGGGCTTTGGTGCAACCCCTCCACTGTGCGACGGGCCCCGAGAAATGCGCGTGTTTGTTCCCACCCCGGCACGCGGCGCAGCAACGTTTTTACGCGATATTATGTAACGCGAACGTCGATCGCGAGAGTTATCGCGTTACCTACCTCGGCCATGTATCCGAAGCCGAGCTGCTCCGTAACTCACGATAATAGAAAGGGCGGGCGTGCAGCACACGCTCTCTCGATATTACCCCCGACAGAAAAATCAATTGGGGCCGCGAAACCCTCTCATCTTCCCTCCCCTGCATTTTCTCCTCTTTATTAACCTCCCTTCCCTTTTACTATCATCCCCCTTGCTTTCCTTTTCTTCTGCTACTTCCCTTTCGCCGGGAGTTATGGAGTCCTTTCGCGGGCCCCGTTTCTTTTTCTCTGCCCCGCAGTGTTTCTCTCCGTCCTGTGTATTTTTTAGATCCTTTTCTACATCTTCCTCTTCCCTTACAACCTTTTTTTTTAGCCACATTTCATTCACAGCGACCTCTTCTGACCCCCTCTTTTCAGCCCTGCTCCTGTTTCGTCGAGTTGTCTTTACGTTCGACTTAACAGCTCTAGCTCCGTTTCTCACTGTGCTTTCTTTGATGTGTCTTCATAGCTTCTTGCTGCATCTTCTACTCGCCATCACGATCCTTAATTTTTTCTTACTCGATTACTTGTTTCTTTAGTTTGGCGCTGCTCTACTCTGCTTTACCTTATTTTCTGTTACCTTCGTCGGCCTCTCCTTCTTGTTACAGTCGAGACCGAATTAATTGGCCGCTCCAGGCTATTTTCATCACTGCGAATCGTGTTAAGCATCGCTTCTTGCCTTATTTTGCTATGCTATTTTATTCCTCTGTTTGAGGAGCTGAGAGTATATCCACAGGCTTGCAGCATTTTTATAAACTGCGTGGGGTAGCTTTTGATTGACTTTCAGCAGCCAATTAATTTCCCTTAGTTTCTTCTGTTTTTCTTCTCTACCACCAATTCTATCTTACCTACTCCCCTCCCCGTTTTCTCTCCAAATTTCTGCCACTTTTGCATTTCTTCCCCGTGCTCTTCGCTGTGTTACCTCCCTCCCAAACCCCATTGATTTTCGCCAGTCTACTGTGTGCCTCATCCGCGTGGATGCATTCCAATCATGAACCCCATATTCCCTGTATAGCAAACACGCGGGATGATTCACGTTCCCAACACCTCGTTCGACTATCGATTTTCATGCCCCCAACGTAAATACGTTGTATTAATGGCATTAACCTTTCGATTTATTTTTGCCAACCCCCCTGTCGGCTTGTCCAAGCCAATTTCGTTACGGATCTTGACGGTGGGTCGTCGACATGTTGGCCATTTTTAGCAAACCGATCGCCATTCGATTACCGCGCAATTTGATTAGCGAAAATCGATTCTGTACGCCCGAAACGAAAGGTCTGTTTGATCCTTTCCCAATTTCAGTGGAAATGGCTTCACGTGATCAAAAAACAGTTATTCTTCCGTAGAATCTTCCCGCGTGCTTGTGCAATGCCTCTTTAATCTAATTCCCCCTTCGCAAGCTTTTCATTTCCGTGTTTGTTCAAGTTCGATGGGGTTGGAGCTGGAGTTTCTCCAGACTTCCTCAAATATTTTGTATTCTATTCCCCTGCTCGACGCCATCAACAGTACCATAACTGTCGATAGCTGCCATCACTATGAAAAATCCAATGCAGTAAGCATACTGAAGTTTATTAGCATTCTCTTGGTAAGATGGGAGTTACTTGAGCTTGCCCCGTCGTAGCTGGTCGCAGGTACATATATGGGGTCCTCGAAAACCCCATAATACGGCGAGGAAACGCGTCGTAAAAATGGCGGTGTTAAACGCCCAACGAGAATTCGATCGTAAAATTCCATCAGATTCGAGAACCGATGGCCAGCGGTCATTACAACAAAAACGGGGCGGGGAGTTAATGGAAGATAACGGTCCATTAAAGGATCGCTCTGTTGCCGCCATTAAATTGATTTGCAAATAAAAAAGTTGCCTGCGGAAGCACGGCCGCGGCTCGCTTTTCGCGCTGATGGATACGCGTAACCCTCTGCTCCAACCCTGTTCTACTTGTTCCCGTTGCCCGCCCCGGCTGAGCCTTCCGCGCCAACAAAAAGCTTCGAGTTATAAAATTTCGTAACTCGATTGCGTGACGTAATTGAAATGAGCTATCCCGCATCGAAGTGGCTGCAGGGATTCGCGCGGCTTCCTTATCAGCAACCTCGACCGTCATGTTTAATCTCTAGGGAAATTTGTTATCCGTCAAAGTGAGCTCCATTAGCCCTCCGCATCCTGTACATTCATTACAATCTCGTGATTTATTATAAAAATCGCTCTATCCTATTTTCCTCATTAACTAAACCCTGGTAACTTTATCGCTATTCTCAATTTTATTCAAGACTCCTTTCGACCATCACTGTAATATTATACAATATTTGCTTTTCAAAGTCTCTAAAATGATATCTAAATTTACGAATCTCTCACGCTCGTTACTAGGGCTGTGACGAGTATTCGAATAATTTAAGTAGGGGAGATCGGGGTTAAAAGTTCCGGGGGTACGTTGCTCCGAACGGTTCTATCTTCAAAATGAAAATAGCTTTGTACTTTAAATTATTTTTCCGTGTGACTTGATTCCGACTCGGAACTTTTAGCCCCGGTCTCCCCTACAAAGCTATATTCATTTTGAAGATAGAACCGTCGGAACAACTTACCCCCCGGAACTTTTAGCCCCGGTCTCCCCTACATATTCAAATATTCGAATACTCCTCCCCATGCGAGCATTCGAATAATTACAGCTCTCTACTCGTTACGAAACATTGTTCACAACTAAACTCCCGATCTCCCCTGAAGATCATTCCGCGCGATACCCGTACAATTAATATCGTCAAACGAAGCATTCTGTTTCGCGATAAAAATTCAATCCCGATGCCGAGCAGTCCGCGGCCGGGAAACGCTCGAACAATCGAACAATCGCGGCTGGTGATATAGCGTTCCGTTAATGAAACACGCGTTTGTCGAGGCGGGCCGATAAAAAGCGGCCCCGGGGCCGCAAGATGATGCACGCTCGTTATCAGCAGGTGCATCGGGCGTTTTAAATATTCGGGCAAATAAAGCGCGCCGGCACAATATTCGCGTTACGGTAATGGCGGCCAGCCGTGGATAAAGGCTGGCCTCCTCGTCGACACGATCGTCGAATTTATTCGCGCGGCAGGGGAAGAGCGGTGTATTTCACGGGCCACCTGAACGCGAGCAAAGGGAGGAGAGGGAAAAAAAAACGAATGGAAGAAAGAGGATCACGCAGCAGGGTGCACTCGTATTGCCTCATTTTCCGCGCACGCCCGAACCTAACTGCTCGTGCACGCGATATTAATGACGTCGTCTGAGGGGGGGGGGGGGGGGTGTCTTGGGCAACGGAAGCTGAAATTCGTCCCGTCTGGGGTGGTTTTAACGGAAGCCCTCTTCGATTCTTCCACGGACATGCACTTGCTGCCGCGCGGTTTCTCTGCAACTGCGCGTCGATTAATGTATAGAGCGATGGGCCTTTGAAGATTGTATAATTTTAGAAGTGGTTGTTTCCATATTTCCTGCATAGATCTCCTGTGCGATCGAAGGAAATGATTTGCGATTATTATCGCGAGTAATTTTGAATTTCTGTTTCGTAACTGGTGTGTAATCGTTGCCAGCCAATCTCGCCGAAAGAGGACGGTAGATCTTAACCACGGCAAGGAGGTTCCTCATGGAAGTTCGTCAAGAATTACGGTTTAGTTGGAAACCGTGTCCCGGAATTTAAACAGTTCAAATTTCCCCCCGCCTTTATTTACAGAATATTCATGACGTCGCATTGAAATTCCTCTGGATGTAAAGTTCCACGCGGGACGACGTAAAGGCGGCTGCATTATTTATAAACGAGACACCCTTAATTCGCTGCTGCAGCCGGTCCCAGGGGGGTGCAAGTGGCGCGAAAAGAACGGAGTCGCTCTTGGAACTTCGCGAATCGTGAAATGGCTCTCGTTTGAACGTGATTCGTTATGTTGCGACGAAGTGGTCGCGCGGATCGAGTGAAAGAGGAAGAAAACAGTGGGAGTTTGTTTGAGATTGGAGAACAATGGACGCGTTATGATGTGCCTCGGCATCGAAACAATGTGTAATGGGATTTTTAATGAAAACTGGTGCGACGCAACGAGGATCAGCTGGGTTTGATAATATTTACATTTTTCAGCCAGCGTTTCGGTACGGGGTGGTAAATGCTGCTGCGTAACTTAAGCGTTTAAACGCATTTTGGGTGGGAAAAAGGCGGATCCCGCGGATCGAATAGCGCTGACGCGTGAACCCGCGGAAATGACGATGCCCAAGCATGTTCAGACCGCTGGTGTGACCGAAATGTTTCGTTGAATCGACAGAATAATCCAGCTGCGTTGAGCACCGATGGTGGCTCGTGAATCGGGGTGTCCTTTCATCCCTTAAATACTTTTATTTACAGGGTTAATAAGTATGTATGTTGGTACGAAATCATTGCAGGTGTATTTTTCAAAATCCAAATTTCTACATATTCTCCACCAATATCGATGTACAACTTTCCAAATTTCTATCACACCTGAAGATGACATCGTAGGAAATAAATCAATCAGGAGCCCTTATCACGTTAATCTGGACACTCGAGAATCACTGGAAATGATTTTATAATCTCGAGAAATCTGTTCCTTTTAAAATTGATGTCTATCGGCAATATAGTATAATATGAAACGATTTCTCTGTCACAGGCTCACGAAGTTTCGAACAAGATTGAGCTGACCACTGACCCACCCTCCGCCCCTTTTAATGAATCCCATTCCCGCTGCGAGGAGCGACAGCAACAGCCACGAAGGTTGCCCGAGCTCCTTACGAAACGATCGTTCATTTTTTACGATCCTCGGGCAACCCAACCCTCGGGTGATCCCGATATCCTGTCGGAGGGACGATTTTTCAGGGCGTGCTACGTGTTTCCGTGTCCCCCGCTATTTATACGACCTTCCCTTTGACGCAACCATCGAATTCCGGGGCGAGTCCAATTTTTTCTGGCGATGTGGCCCCTACGCTCCTCGCATTTGTAATCGAGGTGTCCGGGCTGTCAGGCGACGATCGGATAAAATCGAAGCACAACGCAATCCTGTATCCTGGGAACATGCAGGGACGGGACTACCGCGCTGTTTTACAAACTGCTGATAAACGCTGTATAATTCAGAAAATGTTTATCCTCTACCTTAAGGCGGTATTCTAGTGTAATATCACTTTTTTAACGCCATCCTTGGGAATTTACCTAACAAAAACTATAAGTTTATACTGTCTGGCATTTTTCATGAATATTAAGGTATGTTTGAAGTAATACTCAGAATATTTTTGATGTTTTTATCATATATATACATAGATATAGTCGGTGGAGCGAGCTTCTTCAAAAGAATTCCTTTCCGAAGGGCGATGGTGTGGGGGCTGTTATAATCCCAAAAATGTAAGAACTAAGGTTTATTTTCTTTATAATGATTGTCGCTATCATTGCAAGGACAGAGGCCCCCTAGCAATAAAATTTGCAGAATGACAGCACTTTCAAAAAAATATTCGATGTTTGCTAAGAATTTACCTGTTGTCGTTCTATACAACTAATTTTTTACGTTTTAGAAACTCGTCCGTGGTTCTCAATAAAACTCTGAGTCTGACTACAAGGCAGGCAAAATGTCAGACAGTATAAACTTATAGTTTTTGTTAACTAAATTCCCGAAGATGGCGTTGACAACGGGCAATTTCCAAGACCTACAACATCGACTATCATTTTAGTAGGCGTTCTGATCTTCTTCTAAAATATCAATTCTCCTAGAAATAAATATTCAAACTCCACAAGCTTGATCTACCTAGGTACTTCATACATAAAAAAAATTCATACCGTGGTATACACCAAACCACTTTCTCCCGAGTTACAAGAAGTGCATCTCCATACCAAAGTTCCCCAAGAACCCCAGAAAGTTCGTGAAATAGCATTCCACCATACCTCGAGGCATGCATCGATATCTTCAATAGCGACAAGAGTGATACAACCTCTCTGTCGGGTCATCCTAGCAAAACCTCGCGAGAAGAAGCTCTCGGCGGGCAGCTGATTGATCCACCCTCCCCTGGACAAGTAGAATAAGCTGTCCAAGTCACCGCCGTCCCTAAACGCACACGTATGTGGACTCGTAGTGTCGCGACGCACTCGGAAGATCGAAAGATTCGTAGGTAGTCTGGATAGAAAGCTGCGCCGTTGTCGCGGCTCTAGAATAAATTGGCCGGGGCTCGAGGACCTGGGTCTCATATTTCTGCCCCGTACCGTTCCTCCGCGTCTAACAACGTTCCACGCGTGCACGCTCCTCGGCTCGAGCACGACTCCCGGGGGGGGGGGGGGGAGGGGGGTTTAGTGGCGCGACTTCCGAGCCACTCTTTTACAGGGCCCTCGACCGCCGACGTAAACACCGACGTGTGTCACTCAAAACGCCGTGCTTTCCACGGATCGCGGCGCATTTGTTTGTAGCCGTCAGCCACCCCGCCTTTCCCTGGATCCACTCCTTCGCTCTTCCCATCGAAATCCGTCGGGAAATCCCTCGAGAGTGAGAGAGACAGGGGGGTGGGGGTGAGGTGGCGCCTCTTTGTATTCCAACGCGCGGACGTGGAACGCCTTGATCGTGATTCGGGCTGACTGATTGCGAGGGAACGGCGGCGCGAGATTATTTTGGAGAAATGGTGATTGATTTCCCCAATTTTTTCTATAATGGGGGCAGGGCGATTTTTCTTGGGCGGGAAACGTTTCGAGGGGGGCTCAAGCATGGCTGGAAATAGCAGGTTATTTGGTTGAACGTTGGTGCGAGATTGTGATGGGGATTTATTGGTCACTAGTGAAATGATTGTGATTCATTGGTGCATTGATTTTGTATTCACTTTCGCGTGGGTAGTTCCGGGTGACGTATTTGGAATGACTTAGGGTAAGTAGGGTCGATAGGGCCTTGTACCGATACCTGCAGGGTAGATTAATTTAGTACGGCCATTTTTTTTCGGCCCGAACAGAAGCAGACGGTCTCCCAAGTGCAAACAAGTGTCGCGAAACCGTGTCCCAGTAATTAAAGATAATATAGCGTCCATTGTTGCAGCCGCAATTACGCTAATTACATGACGAATATTTTACCTTCACGCCCCAGCGATTTATTCAGCCTCGTGCTCCGGCGAAACGCACAATGGTCGCGGGATTATTAACGTTAATTTGGTTCATCAGCGCGCATTAAATTAATTTAAAGGTCGAAGGTGGCGACCCGTCCGAAGAGGGGTAAAATAAATTCGAAACGGGTTGAAAGGAAGCATGCAAAGGGAACATTTAAAATACACCTGCGTCAATTATGTATGTCTCGAATGTTAAATAAATTCCTCTCGTTATTGCTGAATGACAGCAATCACAGAAGGGCTCGCCACTTTCACTCACCCCCGCGCGTTCACCCCTTTCCCCAAGCGAAACGGCAACGTCACGAACACTGTCACTGTCGGTCGCAGCTACAGACATCGCGTTCCACCCATCCAAATCAAGTCTATCAATGGGAAATGTAAATTCACTGTAAATGACAGAAGCACTGATAGTCGGTCAATGATAATTATACCTATCGGGGCAGAGCGTCTGCCGCAATTTCACTTCCTCCCACCCCCGCCGCCGCGTGCAATCCATTAAAATTATCTACCCGTTGCAATCAGCCGTCGCGCGGTTCTGCCTCACTCCTGCAAACGAGTTCTTCAGTGACATCTGATTGCGCGTTAAACCAAGGCAATTGAAGTGAAACGTAGAGCGCCCAGAAAAGCTCGACTATTTTATGAGAACTTACACGGAGAATATTTTTATTCGGCGACACATTCCAGGAAGCAGCGGGAAAATTGCGTCCACTGTGTAGGGTAATAATTAGAAATACATTTCTGTGGACCTTTTCACTCTGTAGAACTATAAAATTAACTTTTGTGGAATTAGTAGACATTAAGGTCAATAAAATCCTGCAATTTTCATCCCCCAACGGTTAAATGTGGCAGCACGACGAAGAATGATACGTTAGCTTCGTGGAGTAAAGTAAATGCAAATAGCAAAATGGAACGTATACGTTATAATTTATATTAAAGAATGCACGTTTCTTCAGTCGCCTCTTTCTTGCTCTGCTCGGCGATTTTAATCTCGCCGGACACCTTATCTAACTTTTTAATGGTATATCGGTGTTAGATAAGGTAAAAAACTTTGGAATTAAGATGAAGATTTTCTTCGCTCTTGTAATTCAGGGAAAGTTCCAGTTCCGCGTGTTTCAGAGCTGCCGCGGTGGGATCCCAGTGGCTTGAGCTGATAACAAAAGTGTTTCAGCAAGGAGTACCATACTCCACGGATGAAAAGAGAGATGCAGTTTGGATTTAATGTTGGGAAAGCTCTTAGTGTTCACCCACCTGCGTAATCCTTCGCGCAACGTGTCATTCGATAGATTGGAAAACAATAACGGAGCTTTGAACACATTTCGCTATTATTTCAGGGTGTTGTCCTTTCATCCCTCTGAATTCAAGGGACAGGCAGACGAGTGTCTCGAATAATCCCTGTCACGTTTAATTAACATTTAAGTGCTGAGGTATGTATGTTTGAAAATTACGATGGAAAGAAGCCATTCTTCTGACAATCAACAATACTAAGTAAGATGCAACGACGACCACGACATTTCCAGCTGCAAAGTTCGCCGCAGTGAAGTTGGCAAACTTTAAGCTTCTCCGACGCGAAGTTTTCTCGTTTGTCTGGCGTAAAAAGCATTATTGTGCCATATTTTCCGTGGGAATTACGTTGCACGTTATGCGTTAATGTTATACGAGCGAGATGTGGTTGGAAGGGCTCGAAGGGCTGCGGAAGGTATGAAAGTTTCAGCGCAGATCGCAAATGCGCAAGGATGAAGTAAAATTGTTGAGGTTATTTTGCTGTTAAAAACATTGCAAGGACGTAATTCCGGGGTATAGGAAGTTGAACTCGATAAACACTCGGGCGCGAGAAATTCTGGGCAGGAAAATTAAGCGAATGGTTGAAATGGTAATGGCGTGGTTCAATAAATCCTGAAACACTTTTATCTACCGCTGATGGATCGCGGCGCGTTCAAATGCAAGATAAATTTACTCCGCTGCACTATCCTCTTTCAAGCTTTTCCAAACCCCATGTTTCTCGCGAACGATACACGGTGTCTTAAAAATCGTGGATCATCGTTCGACACCAACGATGAAACTTGTCGATCAGAACATGTAGCCACAGAAACTCCTAACTTAAAAAACAAAATCTAGTCCTCTAGGATTTAAAACAGCCAGTACCTAATTCCGACCACCCCGACGCTAGTCTCCACGTGATTCCAAACGACCAAAGGATCGAATAAAGCGGATGCTGATGCAGGACTCGTATCGCAGCGAACAATTAAAATGATGCAGCCAAGATCCACGAGCAATCACGCCCCCGCATCCAAACAGCTCTCTGATTAAACGGAACACCAGCTCCAAGCGGTTCGACGGTCGGGACCACCTGAAAAGCCAACTCGTTTCCTCGGGCGATCTTAATCTGCATTCGGCCGGGCTGTTCGGATTGTTGGGACGTTTTGATGCCACTTCCGTGGCGTGTACGGCAACCCTAATCTACCTGCGAGGCCTCGTATCCCGCCACCGAGCTTCCTCCTTTAATATACTTTCGGTCCGCCGCTATCTGGCCCATCATAATTGAGCTGTAAACAACCGTCGGCGACATTTAAATCCTCCGCCCTCGGGGGGTTGAAGTGCTCGGCCACTTCGTGCAACCCTGTCCCACTCGAGGACCCGTGATAGTTGAATAATAAGCTGCTACTCCGCCGCCACTCGAACCACCGGCGGTCTTAGAGTTATTAGAGCTCCTCGAGGATAGACTAAATGAACGCAGCTACCGCTCGAGCGGACCCCTTTTTATCCTCGAAAACACGCTGGATCTCCTGTTTACTCTTTGCGGTGACGGTACGTGGGAATGATGAGGCTAGAAGAAACCATTGTCGAGGTACATTAGGTATGTTGTCCCATTGCTCCTTTCTTCTGGTTGGTCTGTGTTTGATGCTCAGTCCCCTTCGAAGACACCTGGGGATGTATAGTGGTGGTCGGAATATAGTTTAAAATTCAGACTATGCCATGTCTGCATAAGTAACTCAATACAAGGCGTTAAATATTGCGGTGGTATCATTCACCTATTTTGACGTATCTCAATTCTAATAAGTTTAAGATATAATTCTTTCAAATGAAACTATCTTATTTCTGTTACCGTTTAGAGCAGGGATCGAAAAAGTTCTGGAGCTCTTATTTTTAAAAAAATCTGTTAGAATTTATATGTTTCGTTTAAGAAAATATCTGGTCCTGTGGAATTTTTATTGGAAGAAATGATACCCTTAGGAAGTTCTTTAGAAAGTGTTCCTTATGGAACCGATATTTTAGAACCGATGTAATTAAAGTTCCATGGAAACAGTTATATCAGATCATTTTTTAAAAAACCCTGGTTTAGAGTTTAAGGTTTTCGTTGATCACTACTGTATTGGTTTGTTTTGGTTGCATGTAGTTGAGGCCTGAGCGGATTCTTTATCATACACGTATAATAACTTCATTTATACAGAATCCATAGATTCTCCACTGAATAGGGACCTCAGACCCACTATTATTATAAATATAAATGTTATTACGCTTGTGGAATTCCACGCGTACGTTTGTGGTTCAAAAAGGAATTAATAGTTTTCGGGATTCAGGTCGAAACATCGAAGAAGCTAGATGCATAGATAGATAGTTTGGCCACGTTTCGGTATGTTTACCACACAAGAGGCTCCCTTAATCCCAAACTTAATCCCCCACTCAATATACACAACAAAATCCTATCCACTTCATTATGCCACTTTACTCGTTCTTCCCGATAAGAAAGTTTAATTCCACTTGATCAGGAATCCCTCCCCGTTCAATATTCATCGTCGTCATATCGGTTCCACGCGATTCCTTTGATGCCTCCTTCCCCGCTTCCTCGGTCAATTTATATTCATGCATCCCGCTGTAACCCTCGAGCAGCTTCCGTTCCACGCTCTTCGCAACAAAGTGCCGTTACTGGCCGAAAGAACAAAGTCGGGTGCATTTTAAAAGTACACGGGCAGAGTCCAGGCGAGTCGTTAATCTCGCCCCAGCCAGATGATCCACGGAGGTGGGGCGAGATGCTGGCGGGGCCGAGAAGACGTCGAGGAGCTGAAAATTGCCGTGGGTTTACCGGAACGAGTCGCTTTGAAAGTTAAATCGTTATTCCCGCGGAATATGACGTGGAACGCTTTTGATACGGTTGATATGCATAATCCCTGTGCTTGTGGATCGTTTCGATCCAGAGGTCATGGGGATGCCTGGGTGAACTCAGCTGCGCGAATCAACCGAATTTCGGTTCGCCCGAATTTCGTAACGTTAATTGCGTCACATCGATACGCACACATCTCCACCGTTCTCGCCGGCGATTGCCTAAAGGCAAATATCGTTGCTACACGAGTTCTGGGCCGATGCATAATTACGGACGCGAAGAATGTTATATCAGCTTCTCCGTCGATGGACCGGCGTCTTGCCGCGATGTTTTACCGTGCCTTAATCTCAGCGCGAATTCCCCAGGATTCCCATTCGCCGTTAATAATCGTGAGCCCGTGCTTAATTTCGCGCTAGATCTGCGCCACGTTAATTACAGGGACCAGGAAACGCCGGGTGCAATCCCGTATTACGAATAATTCCGGTGATAGGTTGGACGCGGTTGATTAAAACTGGCGATGGGTCGGCGAGTATTCGACGCTGCGATTAGAAGAAGGAACTGGCGCGCATGTGGCGGGCGAGGAATTCCACCTAGCGATACGCGCGGCATTGCCTTGGTAAATTATTTTCCCCGTGCCCTTTGAATTCCCGATGAAATAAGAACGATGACATTAGAAGTTCCAAAGAATCGCACGTGTTTTGAAGAAAAAGAGGTGTTGTTTTGGTGTTCGAGCTCGAAAGAGATGTCCGCGCGTCTCGTCTCCCATGATTAACTCCGCGCATTTCACTCCGCATCCAGCCTTTTTCTATTTTTCTTCGTCATCATCCTCCGTTTCGGCCTCTCGCTCGTTTCCTCGTCCACTTTCTCACTGTCTCGCGTTCCCATTCAGTCAGTCACTTACTGACTCTCTTATTCAGCCTCCGGTTCATTCACTCGCTCACTCATTCTCTCATTCAGGCAACTATTCAACAAGACCCCCAGCCTCCCTGCCCGCCCCTTTGCCGTGCAACATGCAAAGCAGGTTAGTTTGGGATGCAAGATACCTGCGTACAGGTGCAGAAACAGAGGCCTGCAATTAGTTCTCCGTCCGACGTTCCCCATCCAGCCCGGTTGCGGTCGGCTGTGTAATTAGAAAACTTTATTCGTCATAACTTAATTGATATTCCTGTTACACACTGTCTGTCCTCATCTGGACCCTCGTAACCTGTGATGGTGCTGCAAGTCTATCCATAAAAATCGTTAGTAGGCAATGCAGGCATATTCTTGTGCAGTGCTTTACCCACGGGGTGAATTATAATCCGTTGGTTTATTCAAATTATCAAAAAGATTTTTAATAGATTTCTCACTCAGAATGTGGGATCATCAAGCGATTCTTGGTTATATAGAAGCTGATATTCCTCGTATTCTCACTGATCCCTACTCAGAATTTCAACTTGGATTTGCAACACCACAGCTTGCGATATATCTCAAAGGATTTCTGTTTAAAAAGCACCTCGGACCTCCTTCGCTCTCCATACTGTTCAGTAGTACCATAACTTAGCCCACTATAATACCACACCCCCATTCACTCCCTCCACTCTCCAATTCAAAGAAACCAACATCCTCTTTCGCCCCCTTCGCAGCAGCAAACAATAAGCGAAACGCCACCCCTAATTAGGAGGAACCCGGTAATTTCGACAGCTCGAGCAAACGGTGGCGCGTAACGAGGGCTCTGCTATTAACTGCGCGTTTCTTTTTCGATTCACCCTGCAACCAAGCCCACCCCAGAACTGACTTCTTCAAATGTACACTACATTTTCGATTCGAGACCACCCTGGGAGTTTGTAAATTACACACGGCCAAATTGCGATATAATGAAACAGCTTGGCTTAGAAAATATCGCGCCGTAAATCGAACGCCACGACGACGCAGGAAATTTCGTCGCGGCCAGGTCGCATATCGTAAATTAATTTGTCGCCCGGGGCCTGGACACGGCGAGTTGATAAAACCCTCTCGACCACGGAGCCCGTGGAATTTTGATTTTCGAGGTCCACGGAGAATTATGCTGGATGCAGCGTTTTCAACAGAGATCGTTCCTGGAGTCGCAGTCTTCTCCTCCCATGAGCTTTTGTATGTATGACGCGAGCAGAGGTTCTGCAGTTGGGTGATTTTCGAAAGAAGAGGAAGACTCGCTTTGGCTGGGCAAGAATTCGTGGGAATTGTTTTCATTTCTTTTCGGTGGATCGTTATTCTTCTATAGGAGGACCGTTCTCTTGAGACTCTTGCTACACTATCTCTTGTTCTTTTTAGTGTAAGTTGCCTTTCGTTTTGGTACAAGAAAGTGTTTTCACCTGAAAATTGTGTGATGGATAAATAGTAAACAGAGTTTGGAAGTTCGCTTGTCTATTTTAATGATGTCGAAAGCATGTGAGAGGCAAGGGTGGGTAAAAATGAAATAAAAAATTGTTTCACGCTCTACATTTATAGCAGAATAAAGTGCAAAAAGTTTTAGACCTGTACATTATATACTTTTTTTGGGGAAAAATCATAAAAGTCGCATATGTTTTCGCGCGATGTGACCGGGGATTGTTCTTAAAAACAAAACAGAATTCGATGATTTTCCTACAATTTTCAGTGCAGTGAAATTATGATACATTGAATATGACGACTATTCGTAAGCACCGTGCATCGAATCCCTTTGGCAAATCTCCACGTGATAATTGCTAAGAAGTCCTATCTTTTTAAATAAACGACACGCCCAAATATGATCCACAATGTAGGGAAATTATTCCATACCAAATCGATCACTTTCTTTCACTTTGATGAGCCTGAAATGTGCCGTGGTTCGCGTGAAATTACAAATTCGAAATCAGTAAAGTGATGACTTAAACCTCCCCTAATTTCGCGTGGACTACGTCACGTTTTAGTTTCATGAAAATCCCAGACCTCGGTCGTGAATATCCAATTCGAAATGCAAGGTGTTTTTTAAAAAAATTGAATTTCCCTCCTGTGTCTTCTGGCAGACAGAACGTTCGCTGCAGCCCAATAAATCGGCTCCCCCGAAGGGCCACGTGCCCGAAGGGGGTGCATAAAAGTCGTGTGTGAGTTATATGACAAGCGAATACACTTGGCGTAAACGTTCCGCGCCGCGAGATCCGACGTGACGTACGATCAGAAAGCAATTTAATAAATTTCACGCGCTGTCCGATGACAGGGTGTCACCCACAGACACGGGCGGCCGTTCGTACGCTCGAATCCGCCCAAGATCGCGGATGATCGACCGCTCGAGCTTGTCATTAATCGTTTCGACCGACTACGGAGCCACTGCTTCCACGGTTCTTCGATTCTTCCTTTAAAAAAACCACACGTTTCCGGAATAATCGTAGGAAATTTTGCTTCCATTTCTTAGATGCTCGTGCGAATTTCAATTATAATTTTTTTTATGTCTCAAGTATCTTCATTCACCAGTTGTAGATATGTAGTTGGAATGTTGTTTTATATTTATTTTATATTTCATGTTTTCTTATGGGGCGAACTCTTCGCGTTAATTTTCTTCTTGATATGTATTTGTATATTTGTGATATCTACGAGTATTTCAATGGTTATGGAACACTATTAATTACACGCAGAATGTCTGTAGTAGATGAGGATAGCCCCACGTGTTTGTAATCCGACAGATATAACAATAGCACCCGCAGCTTCTAAACGTTAAACACTGGTACATTATTAAACAGTTTCGGCGCGAATGCGATGCAACATTCAGCATCACTCATGTAATCCCAAAGTCTCGTTACATTTGAGTGGCGAGCAATAGTCGGGTCGATGGTTATTAATTCATGCTAGCCGTGTTTCCATTACAACTCTCGTAGATTGTATTTCAATATTTTATCGGGATTAATTGGTTGCAAGTGTGCTAATCCGACGGGTTGTTATTATCACTATGTGTTTGAATCGAAAGCATGCTTCCACTCGGGCGCTATTTCCACCTTCCATTTCAAGCCACAATAATTCATTAGATTCCCAGTTAGAGCCACAATAATCTTTAAATTCCCAAACATTCAAATTTTATTCATTTAAACCATTAAATCACTATTAGTACCCCATAGAACAATTCCCAAGTCCCCAGAATTTAACGCGAGAATTCAAGAACTTCGAAGATGTCACAAGCAGAGCAGAAAATCTTGAAGTAACCAGAGGAAAAGTCGCAGGTGGAGAGGATCGCTCAAGATCGTCAAAATGTCGCGAATATCCGCTTCGAAGCGTCGCAAAATCGCCGTGGCAAGCTCTCCGCTGTGTTTCCCTCTGCGTACAATGAAAACGCCACGGGGAAAATACGAGGCGCAATGTGGAATACGCGCGCAATACTCACCTTTTGTTCTTCCATAACGTTCATCAATTAACGAGGAAAGTAAATAAACTGGCATTAACAATGTTATGACTATCCCGCGTAACGTCGATGTTGTGCAGGGAAAACAGAAAACGTGGTAACGAAGGTGAACAGGTTGGAAAAACTCGCTTGATAGCCTATTAAAAACCGAGCTGACGAAACAATGAGTGTCTACCATTTAAAGCATGAAAAACTCCATTTATTGCTTCGAACATCCGCACGATTCTTTGATTTACTGTCTGTCCGTTGAATTTTCTTGGGGGAGGGAGGTTCAAGCTGTGCGCGAAATTGGGGTAGTTAGGTTTGATGGAAATGTGAAGTGTTTGGGTTGGAAGAAGGTTGATGGAAGTAGTTTCAGAGGTATTTGACGAGTAAAGATTGAGCAGAGAATATTGAAGGTTTTAGGTGAGATAGGCATTAATTGGTGATTTCTGTGCGAGAAGTTGAAGATATTGAAGAAGTTTCGGTGCCTCGAAATGGTAAAGATTAGGGGAGAACTCCCCGAGCCCTTGGGGAGGAAAGAATGCTTCTATTGCTATCGTAGCCGCTTGTTATTATCGAGAAACAATATATGCCTCTTAATTTCGAAAAAGAGAGAACGAATGAAAGGGATTAAGGTGGGGAGGAAAATGGGAAATAACAATAAGTTCGTTAATGGCGAGGACGAAACGCAATAAGTTGCAGGCGAGTGTAAAATAAGAAAAGTTGGCCGGCGTGGAAGATATCAGGATAATAACGAAGCTAACGAAGTAACCAGAGCGTCGTTAAGGCGACGATCCGCTATTAAAATCCCATCACTGACGCTGAGGATATTTTTAAGGAAAATGATGGCCCCGTTTTTTGGAAGTGTCTCGAGTCTACCCTAGGCATTAGAGGGTCACTTGACAAAATTCTCCACGCTCATGGCGCCATGCTTCCCATTCGTTCTCACTTCCATAACCACCTCAGCTTCGAGCGTAACCAAGAAAGAGGAAAACGAAAAACCCCACATAACACTCAGCCTCTTCGAAATAATTCCAGAACCTTCCAATCAAACATTTCCACCACTTGCAAAATCATGGCAATGCTTCCTGCAATCCTGCTATTTACTCAACCCTCTTGAATTTCCCAGAAACAGAATACCCAAAATAATTTAAACCAGTCAAAAAACAACGCCCTCTACTTCTATTTATTTCTATCGACATATCAAACTATTACATTTCAGCGTGGAATTGGCTTCTCGATAAACCAATTCACCAGTTTTGCGAGGTCGTCAATTTTAGCGTTGCGTATCCCTTCCTTTCAAAATCCTTCTGATTTCTATTATTGCGGGGGTGCGAGGGGGACACTTATTCCGGGATTTAACGTTTAGCTGGTAGGTAAGATCGCGCAGCACGAAATTTCGCAAAACTTCCGGAACAACGCGCTTTAGTCGCCGCTCAAAAGATGGAAGATGAAAGGCACGGGGGTGGTCTGGACGAAGCGTAAGTAATTTTAACCGACGCTCCGTGCCCGCAAGAGCCATGAGCGAGGGGGGGGATGGAGGGGGCTAGAAATACTTCCTTCCGTTATATTTACTTGCATTACACATATTTCGGCCCGAGGATTGCATACCTTCCACTAAAATTGTCTTGAATAGAATTTCGCGGAGTTTCCAGCGAACGAGCTGCTCGCTCGCCCGCCGCTTTTACTCAAAGAGATAGTAATCCCGAAACATTAATAACGTCGAAGCGACTTCTCAGGCTCACCCTTCCTAGCCACCCTCTCCCACGTCTTCTTTTTCTGGCAAATTAATTCACCTCACTCTGGGGCACGTCGAGTACGTTATTTTTGTTTCGGTGTGGGCGTCTTTTATGAGGACCTTTGCAAAAAAATTTAATCTTGGGGGTAAGGCGACTGGGGTCGGTGATATTTTCAATTTAAGGCAGCAGTATTATTGTTTGTTTGCGTGGGAGTTTTTAACGTATTTTATTTTGAAGGAAATATTAAGATTAAATTCATATGTTAGTGATAAGAGTTTCTCTCTCAAAGGAGATTGGCAGACTTCTCTGCCCAAGACGGGAGGACATTGAAATGAATTGTTATGTAATTTTCAATTTCAAAGGAACGTAGAAAACTCCTCTGGTTTCATGAAACATTTAATGTTAAAGCTACTCCTTCGTTGGAAGAGTAGGGCAGATCGGGGCTACTTGACTAACGAGATTAATTGACTAATTCCCTTTAATTGTTGTATTATGGAGTCAAAATAACCCCACAGTCTTAGTTTGTTGACTTATTCATCTGCCTACTCTAAATAGGTATAATAAAAACTACAATCTAGACAGAATTAAACGATTTTCAAAATTAAGCCTGTATACCTAATGAAACGTGTAAACTTTTGGTATGCAACAAGTCAACAAAATACCAATGGTACATTTATAAAACTTAGTCAACTACCGCCAGTCCCGCTCGTCACCACTCTGGCGGAGAATGTGTAATCGCGTAATAAGAATTCCTTTAATTATTTCCCATGAGCTCTCTTGCCCATTCTCAGGCTCGAAAGAAAGAAAGACCCACCCCAGAGATCCGTTTGCGCTTGCTGTAAATACTCGCCCGCGACTCGTCCCTCTTCCCACCTTCTTAGCAAGAAGGGGCATAAACCCTGGCATAAAGAACGACGCCGCTTACATCGTTCTTAATACATATCCATAACGTACAACTCGCGTTACGCTGCCGCCCTCGTAGACAGAGTCGAGGAGACTTTCTTCACAGCCGTTGGAAAAGCAGGTTGAGAGAGCTCGAGAAGAGCCCGGCGTCCTGCACGTGGGCCGAAAAAGAGGGTAGAGCTGTCTGAGAGACAGTGGGACTCGAGAGGGATGAGCAGGGGTAAATAAAAACAGGGGAAATATAAAAGAGCGGATTGTAGAAGCTGAGGGCGCTGAGGGACGAAGTAGGGGTCAGAGGCCGAGGGGGCACAGAGGACTGAAGGCTAACGGGGTCAGATAGGCGGAGGGGTGAAGGGTGAACGTGGAAAGGAAGCTGGAGAAATTCGGAGACGCATGGCTCTGCAACAGAGGAATTTGGAAGGATGAGGAATGCGGGAGAAGGGGTGGAAGTGAGGGGAAAATTGAATAGGAGGGTCAGAGAAAGCCGAGGGAAAAATTGGGAAGGTCGAAAAGGGGGTGAACAGAAGGAGGCGAGAAAATGGAAGCTCGCGGAGATCAAGAGGAGAGGCATCAAAGACAGAAAGGCAGTGGAAGTATCAGGAGCTGGTGCAAAGGTAGAGCATTAGGTTCGAAAGAGCCTGGCAAGGCGTAACAGCCGAAATCAGAGAGACTTAAAAGGGTGCAGGGACTAAAGAAGACAGGGGAAAATAATACCACAGGAAACCGAGAAAAAAAAACAGAAATACCCAGACACGCGGGCGAACTAAAAACGCGCGGAAGGGTAGAAAGCAGGAGGGCAGCTGTCCAAAGGTGGACTACCAAAACCTCCGCGGAGTCAAAGAGTAAATTAGGTAAAAAGTAAAAAAGGAACATCCCTAGATGCGCGAAGAGCTAGCAGGGGAGCGTGGCGCAAAGACAGAAGGGACAAAGAGCATGGAGGAAGTCTGCAGAGAGGACGATGGGCGCAGGAACTAGGGAGCAGAGGGGGAGAGAATGGGGTGGAGAGGAAAATAAATTGCGTCCAGCATCTGGTGATAACTGGAAAAGTTATCACACGTGCCGCCTCCGTTCCCGGTGCCACGTATCCACCGAATCCTTCAGTTTTCTCCAACTTTTCCACTGTCCTTCCGTTTGACACCGGTCATAGAGGCGCGGGGGTGGCCCCGAGTGTCGGACAAATCTCCGCCCAGGTTGGGGATCCTTCGGGCGGACGGGGGAAAAACTGCCGGCACGGACAAGCCCTGCTCGTGATTTCACGAAGAGGATTCACTTTGGAGGGATGTATTTCGTGAAATACGTACTCCCAGTCCACCTGGACTGGGGCATCCGCGATCGAGCTGGTGATTAGGGAAACGATTCGAATCCTTCTCCCTTTTTCGCCACCTTTCTTCCCGCCCGCCATCGTCCCTTCGTTCTTCCTCCTCTTTTTACACTCTGGATGAAAGTATTAACGCGCAGGTATCGAAGAGGCGAACTACCCCTCTCGCGACGGAGACACTATTCTTCGGGTGGGTGGATGTTTTTTAGGGGTGGGTTGCTCGATGTTCCTCGTATCGAGAGCAATGATTTATGAATTCGGCTCTTCCGCGGGGAGTGTATCGTTTTTTTGTGGGGGGGTGTTAGGCGTGTAAGCAGTGTTGCGAAGATGAATGAAAGTTGGGGGAAAGTTTGAGGCAGCTGGGGTAATGGATAAACGATGGTGTAATGAATTGAGTACCCCGCATGTTCTCTTTCCGCTTTGACGACCCCTGCAGCTCTGTATTTTCATAGTCTAATTTGAATCTGGCTTTACTTGCCGAGCCTTACGATAACCGTGTGATTCTTTTCTGTTCCAGGTAAGTGTGTGGCGTAACAAGGCACCGTTCTACATCCGCGGCACCGTAAGTCACACCAAAACGACTTCTTCGAAATTATTAGGGATTCGTCCGGCAAGGGACACGACAACACCATTTCTCTTTGAAACTTTCCGGCCATTGTTATTTCGAAGTTGCCAAAGTACAAAGCGCAAAGTTCCAAATGAAAAGATACACGATATCAGCGGCAGCGTCAAAGTGACGCAGAGTCGCGTCTAAAAATTACATCCAGCGTCCGAAACAATCAAAAGCGTCGGTCCCTTAACAAGACCACTCCCCTCAAAGTATACGCACGAAAGTTTCAAATATTCTCACGTTACTCCATCGCGAATCACCATACCCACGTTTCCCATTAAAAACACCCACGATCTCCATAGTAAAAGCCGCGCAGAAAATTACAATCCAGGCCGTTAAAAGCGAAAATCTTCTCGCGCGCCGCGAAGTCTCCAGTGACTTCCATTAAAATTCGCAATTTCCATTCTCGTTACTGGAAGAAATTACATCCTTTTCGAGTTCGACGGTCGAAAGTCGCAGTTCGTTCTGCAAAGGTGCCACGTCTTCTCTTGTGGATTTTCGCGCGCTTTTTCGCGAACGAATCTCAGAGGTCGCGCGGCAGCCGGGTGAATTTTAAACGTATCCAGCAGCAGATACCTCGGACAGTCTAATAAAAGTCGCTGACAATACGGTAACCCAGGGGCACCCGTAAATTCGGCGCTCGTAAAATAATCATTGATATCCGATGTCGAACCGGTTGCCCCTTCGCCTCTTTTACGAGCAGATTATGTTCGGATCAACTCGGGCCTTTACGCTTGTCGAACTCCACCCCCGTCAGGGCGGTCAACAGAGATTTGTCCGAGTCTGTCGACCCCTCCTGCTTTTATGATTAATGCCCGCCAGACGGCCGGGAGGGAAGGATAAGACCTTACGAGACCTTGCGGCACGAGCACCGATATTATCGCCGATTAATGCGATCTCTCACGCGAGAAGTTTGCTCGCAGGCAAAGACACAATGCGGAGACGTATTTTGGTGGCTGAGTGGATAAATGGGGGTGTTCTCTGGGGTTAAGTGGTGTTATAAATTCCAGCGAGTGTTTGAGAGATCCTTAATTGAAAGGGAAGGGTACTTAGCACTGATGAAGCTTACGAATAGGTACTACTTCCAAGTTTCTTTTACTGACAATGAAATTCATTGTATGAGTGATGAAGATAATATAGAAATTTTATTGACTTTCTTCTCGTGAATCTGCAATTATTGGAGGCTTCGACATCTACACTTCTTCTTGAGAAATCAAAGGGAGGGGGAAATGGAGTTTTTAAACGGTGTTATAAATTGGAGTGAGTGTTTGAGAGATATTTAATTGAAAGAGCTGGGTACTTAGCAATGGTGAAGTTTAGGAATACTACGCTCAAAGTTTTTTACTGCTAATAAATGACGAAGATATAGAAATTTTATTAACTTTCTTCTCTTAAATTTGCATTTATTGGAAGCATCGACATCTACACTTCTTGAGAAATCAAAGGCAGAGGGAAGTGCATTTTTTAAATGGTATTAATCGGAGGGGGTGTTTGAAAGATTCTTCGTTGAAAGGGAAGGGTACTTAGCAATGATGAAATCTAGGAATAGGTACTACTTCCAACGATTTTTTTACACTGCCATGGAGTGATTCAGATAATATAGAAATTTTATTGACTTTCTTCCCATGTATTTGCAATTATTAGAAGCTTCGAAATCTACACTTCTTGAGAAATCAAAGGGAGGAGTGGAGTTTCGAAGCAATGGAGTTTTTAAATGGTGTTATAAATTTGGAGTGAGTGTTTGACAGATATTTAATTGAAAGAGCAGGATACATAGCAATGATGAAGTTTAGGAATACTACTTTCAAAGTTTTTTACTGCTAATAAATGACGAAGATATAGAAATTTTATTAACTTTCTTCTCTTAAATTTGCATTTATTGGAGGCTTCGACATCTACACTTCTTCTTGAGAAATCAGAGAGGAAAATGGAGTTTTTAAACCGTTCGAGTCCGCGTCCTCTTGATTTTCCGCTCGATTCCGTTCGTCCCCATTGCTACCGGATATCGGCGTTCGACACTCGGAAATCGGAGATATTCATATTGGCCTTTGAACTTTATTCGTCGCGGAAGCTTCGGTAGCGTTCTTCATAAATCCACGGGGCACAGAGCGGTCGTAAAGGTCGTCGGGGCAAACAGTGAAATTCTTACGGAGCAATCGCGACCAAGTCGTTCGCTTATTTCACCCTGCCACCCCCCGTGTTTTACACGCCACATAACTCCCCCCGGAAGAAGCCTGCTCCCCCTGTAATCGCTCGTTTACGCGTCGTATCCGCGGGATTTGATGCATAACACTTGTGTGTCTGCCTGAGCGGAACGAAAGTGGTGTAATAGCGATCCGAAAGTTACTATCGCTGGGATCTGCGAGCTGAATCTGGTCGTAAGACCAGGGAACCTGCCATCAATTCGTTGCCGTTTCAGCGGTCTGAGAAAACGGGGGCGAAAAATTCGACGAACTTCTGGCAAGTATTAACTTTCCATCGGGCACATGTGGGTGTCTCGAAAAACAGGGATTTCGGCATTAGTACACACTTTATCTCGCATCGTAGCAAAAGTTTTTATATCCCGAATTGCATTCCGTCAGACTTCAGAGGCACTTTGACTTCAGACAGCCCTGTAATCTGAGCTTACAGTTCTTCTTACAGATCTTACAGTTCGAGAATTTTCGCAGCCTTCACTGTGCTTCCAATGGAATATCGAGAATGTAGTTAGACGTTCCCTATTGACGAGCCACTTTCGGGTACCAGAAGTTCCCGGAGGGATGAAAAGTGCCTACACTTGCTCACTGTGATTCATGCAGAGGTTCTACAAAAGTCAGTCAGTTCCGAAGTTCCTGGAAATTGTGTTGTACAAGCGTGATATGCGGAAGGAAAGGGGTGTGGAGGAAAGGTACAGCGATTGGTTCCCAAACTAGCCATGTAAGTGTCATAATTCCGCGTGGGAATGGGGGACTGGCAGCAGGTCGTTGCAGATTTATCGACTTAATTTTTCCGCCCCGAGATTCCAGCCGTCGACGACCATCGGCGAACTTTTCGTTTGAGGGGTAAAGGTTCCGTTGCAGGGTGGCGCGTGGCAACCGGGGGTTGAATCAATGGTCTCAAAAAGGAGCACGAGGTGGCCCTGCCGGTGCCCGAGTCTCTAGGCACGGATTGACGTACAGTATGGCCTCGCCTCCCCGTGAAAATCGTGTGGCCGTGTGTTTTAAACGGTCCAACGAGCTCCCGTTTCTGTCCGAACGTTCTGGAACGAAGAATACTCGCCGGGGGGGGGGGGGGGAGAAACGGCGTCGAAATGTGAGGGTGTGTAGCAGGAAAGAAACGAGGTTCCGTTAAAAATGGAGAGAAAACGGAGGAATGGAGGGTGGCGATGTAGTTGGGGAAGAAGAAATACGTTCAGAAAGTGAGTAGCTACATAATAGAGGAAAATAAGGAACTGTCCATGCAGATGAGCTAGAGGAAGAAGCTACAAAAACGTTAAAATTAAATTCCAAGAATGAAATTACACTGCGACGACTTGGTAACAGGAAAATGGTACGAGCCAGCGGCCCTTGGAATATAAATCGAGTAACTGCGCCGAGAATAAACACTCGCCGGGGAGAAAAAAAGAGACGGGGGGTGCGCGGCGAGAGAATCATCCCCGTAAATAGAAAGAGAATCTTCCGAAGGATGAACCCGCGGAGACCCATACAAGCGTCGCGGGGAAGCCACGGCGTAGAGAAGCGGCGGCTTGTAGGGGAAGTGGAGAGCCGCTCAGGGTGTAGAGAACACACTCCAGCGAGACTAGGGCAGGGGATGTTTATGGGGAAGCGCAGTGCGGGCACCGCCTGAGGCGCCAGTGCGGAGGAGGCGAGACGGCGCCGTAATTGATGGTGGCCAAGTATCAATGGGGGTCGATCCGTAAAGAACAGGAGTTTTTCGCAACTGACGCACACGGGAAGGTCCATTGACTCCTTTCAGACGGCCTGCCACGCCATTTCCATCCTCCATCGCCGCGTCTCAAGCGGAGGACCTTCCGTAAGAAACCTCTCAAGATTATGGGGACACTTTTTCCTTTTTTTTCTCCCCTCTCTGTCTCTCTTTCTCTTTCTCTCTCTCCCCCTTCCCCGTTTCTTCCTGTGTGACGCACTCCACAGCAGGCCGCGAGCATTAACGTTGCCGTCCCCGTTGGGATTTAGTTTTCGCGGTCCCGCCCGGGATAATTCGAGTTGCCCGCGATCGATCGAGGAAGAAACGTCCCTCCCTTCTTCTCTGTTCCTCTGTCGAAACTCCGGCCCGTTTTTCCGCTCTTTCGGCGGGTCCTCTTTGTTACTCGCCCGGCAAAAAACCTCTCAGGAGTATGAAACGGAGTTTTTCGCGGTAAGAGGCACGCATTAATTTTACTTTACCGCGGTGGGACGGCACCGTCCGCGAACGTCGATGCTGGCGGGAATTTTTTTACGCCCGGGATTTACGAGCGACAAATTTCGGCTGGGGCTCCTCTCCCCGGCCATCGTTCCCGCGAGGCTCCTTCCTGGGGAGCGCGGGGCAGGGTGGGGGGTGGTTCGTGCGAGCGGAATTGGGTTAATTCTAAGTCCCATGGTTTATTTCGGAGCATCGGAGGAGATGATTCGCGAGGAACGTGCTCCTCGCCGTCGACGCGCGAGAAACGTTGACCTCGTTGTTTCATCCCCTGGCTTCTCAGATGGTGCAGAATTATTTGCCAAAGACGACTTCTTAGCATCCTACGACGCGTGCCAGTTCATAGATCGAAAATTTTGATTCCAACGAGTCGCAGAATTATGATCACAATTTCTGCATCTTTCCAACTATCTATTTATACTTTCAAAAATACGCACGATAATTATATATGTAAAAAGTTATTTATAAATTTCGACCGTACTAATTAATATATATGATTTCGGCGCACTGATACGGTCGAAATTTATAAATAACTTTTAAAATGAATGCCGAAACATCCACATCTACGATTAAGGAAAGTTTCTTTTCGTTTATATCAAGATTGTATGGACTTGAAACCGCGAGAATACTTAAGGACTTATCTAGCAGCAGATCCCATTTAACTAAGATAAGTAGTAGAAAACTATTTTTACTTAAATGCAGAAGTAAGGATATCATTCCTAATTTTATTTCAAAAAACTTTATGAGCAATTCTAAAATGTCTACAGTTTCTGCTACAGCATCTGGTAAATTGTTGAATTTAAAAAAGAGATTTATGAAAAAATTGCTTAACATTGCTATCAAGGAAACCCATAATATACTAAATTCAATTTTAAATAGAACACTGACCGAATCAGTGCGCCGAAATCATATATATTAATTATATATGTAGTAACACACGTGTTTCATTTTCCGTGGAATACTTAATTTTTTCACGGCCTCGCGTTTTCCCCTGTATTATTCTCTCCACAATTTTTACACGGCTAGGATAATTATTACAGTGGTGCTTATTTGATCCCAAAAAGTTTCTTTGTATTTTTTCACGGGACACCGCGTCAATGTGTTCACCCTATTTTTTTCAATTACTTATTGGGGGTTGCTACCAATTTAACGTTTTTCAGGGAAAAATGCAATTTTCTTTTCGACGTATTATATTTTTTAAACCCATTTATTTGCCATCGGAATATTATTACAAAGTAGATTTGCGAACTAGCATTTTTTGAAAATAGCCATTTCATATTTATAAAGCTCTCGTAGTAATGCTTATTCGCCAGAGCTAAGGTGGCTCGCCATACAATACACTATTCTGGAGTTAAAATTCTGGATATAATGAAGTCAGGCAATCCGACTTTCAAGTACATATAAAGTAGCTGGTGTACGAAACCGTCATAACCAAAAAATACAATTTTATTTCAGATGTGAATAAGCGGATAGTAACTTCCAAAACGTTATGAAATATAATACAATTTTACACAGGCCCGTTTTTCAGTATAAAGAACAAATTTAAGTATTAAGGTGCCCCTGCAATATTTTAAAAGTTAGATTTTAAAGACCACGCTAATAATTATCCAGGTCAATTACACGATCCTTAAAACACTCTTTGTTATCCTTCCTCTCCTGACTCTCATCGAAGGGGCGCGAAGAGGCTCTATCTATTCAAAGGGTCCAAAAAATTGTCAGCTCTGCTTTTCGCCCTGATTTATGCCCCCGTTTTGACTGGCCTCCGAAACGAAGACAAATCGAGCGCCGAGGCCGGGGCGAACGAATCGCGAAATGCGGGCGTGGGAGTCGATGCAAAAACCGCGGGAAGGCATAAATCCGTTTAGACTCGTTCAAGCTGCCGACTCGTTCGGCTACAAATTCGTCCAGGGGCCAGTCGTAAATTTCCATCGAAGGTCGAGGCTGCTGCATGATTCGTAAATCTTTGAAATCACGGGCGACAAAGCGACCCGGCGCGAGGATACGTGACGTCGGTTCGGTTCTCATTGTCAGTGGAAGCTGGCTTTTTACGGTAGCCCGAACTGCACCAGGTGGATGATTATCCCCGCGGCCAGCTCCCCCATCCGGCCGTAAATAAAACGAACTTTCCCCGGTTCTTATCCTTCCCCTTTGAGCGCGCAAAAGGCCCTCGACTTCTTCTCCGGTCGGCTAGAACGCGAGTTAATTCCCGTTTACAGAGGCCCCTGTCCTGGATATCGAGTTTCACGATTCGTTAGCGGCACCGAGCTTCTCCCTTGCCCGCGGAGACCGTCGACTTCCGGTCCACCGCAGGCGGCTCCTTTCCTCCTCGCCTCTCCCTTCTCTCCCGCCGTTTCTTCTCGAAACCTCGCGACGAATATCCGCGAGAGCGCCCCGGTTCCCTTTGAACGCGATTCTTTTCGGTGGAAGGGCACTTAAAACAGAGGAACGGCAAATTAACTATGTCACTACTTCACTGAAAATGAAGCATTGCATCGAGAGGATCCATTTGAAACCATCTTTGTGATATCGCTCATTGTGTAAATGTAGTTGGGCTTTGCGAGTGTTATATAGGGTAAACGCACCAGTAAATGAACACATTAAGGCTAATGAATGGACACTTTTATACAGTTCTGTTTGCAGCGCGATTGATTCCACGTGTTGCAAAAATTGTTTGAATGTGAAGCAAGAAATTAGAAGAAGTCTCTAATTAATTGGTTCCTTATTTTAATAATTTATTTTACTCATTTTAATAAAAAATGTCCATTCACTGGTACGTGTCCATTTACCGGTACATTCACCCTAGATACTTTCGCATAGTGTATTTCGTGGAATATCTCACGTGTAGCGTGTTTTTATTACTTCTATTATTAACTTCTTTCTGTCATGGTTTTTCCTTGCCACTATCGCTCGCGCCTCGAAAATGTGGTCTAAGTTTCAGAGCTTCCCACGTCGCGTCGGAGCTTTTTGTTGTTTATCTTCGCATTTTCTTTTTTCGTGATATCGAGTGACATGTTTCATAGTGGATAAACGTTCCGGTCAGCTCGCCGTTCGTTGCCATCTGGCGGAAAAAAATTCTCGCGGAATTGAAAGCTCCCCCCGCCCCTAAGTAACTAGAAAACACGGTTTAATTTCGGCTCTCGTGGACTGTTCTGGTCATTAAGCGAGGTGATACGCGACGTAGGAGCGCTTTTTGCGACCGATACACACGGAAAACTCTATTGGCTCTTTTTTTGCCCACTTCCTATTCCCCCATCTCCTTATTCCCTTCCGCTCTTGTTGTATTACGGCCTCCATACCCCGGCCCCGATTTCTGTCCACTCACTCCGCTCTGCATCCTTTTTGCTCACCCCATTTATCTTGCTTACCTGGTTTCTAATTTTCTTGACTCTTCTGTTCCCTTTTTCTCCGCCGTACCGCTTGTTACGTTGCAATTCTGGACGGATAAAGGAAGTTTTACAGCAACGGGGCTCCCTGCGGGAGCAGTCCTGTTCATTAGCCGCCACGCGTGGCTTGGCTTCATTCTTGATCGAGCCGCGTGACGAAATTCCGTTAGGAAGCTACGGCGAAAACGCAGCTTAATACTGGCGGGGTATACGAAATGCTCCAATGGTCTTTGGCGTAATGCAGCTTGGTTTAATATCGAATCTGCTAGCTGAGATATGCCAGGGGACGTCGCTAGATATTAGTAAACACCCCTTGAACATTTCTCTAACACAATCTTCAACATTCTGCTTCTCCACTCAAGTATCAGGGAATTCTCACCGAATCCCACACAAGCAGTTCTCAAGTTCTACTTAACCTGGGAATCTGGTGTAATCGGCACAAATTAAGGGGGAAGCCACTGTGAAATTTTATTTTTCGAGTTTCATTTTTGTGCATTTTCATAATATTTGGAGCCTCAAAAATATACCTGCACAATTTCAAAGTAGATCTCTACAAATTCTGGGAGCTAAGGAAGGTTTTGTATAGGAATCGAACGCACGCATAACTTGGTGTCAGTCGCCCGAAAAGTTTATGTCCAAAAATCTAAATGTATCTGATAAAAGGGATTATGGCTTATATATTGTTTAGAACTAGGTAGAGAATCACTGGCCATGGCGAGACCGTATCCAGCTGCGATCTTTGAATTGCAGAAACTAACTTCTGTTAAAACTTTAAACACGATAATCTCGAAACGGCATTTTTCAAACTGGGCGGATTAATAACTCAGTGAAATTTTATCGGATTCACTTGAAATTTTCAAGGAACATTCGTAATAGAATTATCTTCAGTTAAGCATACAAGTGTTTTGATCGACTAATTCGTCTAATCGTAACATTGATAAAACATGTTGATTTTCTATAACCTTTTTTTCCAAAGTTCGCCATTTCTTCAAAAATTAATTTTTTTTTAAATATATACGCTTAACTGAAGCTGTTGAAATATACTTTAAGAAAACGTTCGAATTTTTCAATTCAGAGCAAATACCTAATATCTAATATAGCCTGAAAATTTTAAAACGATTGCATATGTAGTTTCCTAACAAAAACATCCCCAAAAAGAACCTTGATCCTTAAGAATTTAGTTAAATTAAACAACCCACTAAAATGTCCGAGGGGCTTCTTTCCAATTCTGATTCACCGCATCGAATTCGATTATACTAGAGAAATAGCTGCGAGGACCGTGCAAACAGAAATGTTTATTCCCCCGGCACCGCGGGGAACCTTAGTAAGTCTGCTTTGAATAATGACCGCGTGATTGGGTGAAGTTTAGGTATTTGTTTTAAATCGATCGGAGCCAAGGAACTCGGGTAAGTTCCACGGGGAAGACGGAGCACTTTGTGGTCCTGGAGAGTTACCACGTTAGCGCGGATGAAGCTCGTAAAGTCGAGCGTCCCTTTGCATAGTTTCGCGAAAAGTGGGGAATGATGAATCGGCTCATCGTGGCCGCTTATGCCTCGCAACGACGAAACGAAAGCGTGCAGGAACTCGTTACCAGGCCCGCTCCTTTAATTAAACGTAATTCAATTGGTCAAAGGGCAGTGGAGGAGGCGAAGCCCAATTAATTAACAGACGCCGAGACAATTTTCATCACGTTCGCGGGGAAACGAAGCGTGGCGCGATGATTAACGAGTCCCAAAATGCGCAGCGTTAGGATCAGTTCACCAAGGGTATGATCCGATTGCTGGCACAATGCGACGTGACACTCTAAATAAGGAAATTAGAAAATATAGGGGAACAGCTTTGGATTTAAAGCTTCGTTTTCAAGAAACATGGCTTTGAATATTTATTAAGTACGCATACTCTTCGTAGAGTGCAAGAATCGTTATACTACGAAATCAGAAACGAAGAAGTTTTTCCGTACTTATTACTTTGATTCGAAGCATGCTCGATCATGCTTTTAGACAGCTGTAGCCCGCGAGGCGCTGTTATTTGTTAAGTATACGGACGGTTAAGAGCCTGGCACAGGAAACCATGAACAGGTCGACGACAGGCTGTTCTTGCTGAAGGTTTTAAGAGCATCGGTGTGTAAGATTCGCGGACGACAAACGTTTTTCGCGAGTGCCGCGCGGAAAGCACCATTCATCTCGCCTTTTGTTTTCACCGCCGCTTCCCACCCTCCCGCTCTTTCTCCGACAAGGTCTCTCGCGGAGCCGCGAAAAAACTACCAGAGTCACAAATTCCTCCCCCGCGCGAATCTGACCGGGACGATTTCATTTTTTCGTCGGCTGCGTACTTTGGTCGACCGGTCCTCCGTGTAGGAAAATTATAATTCGGGATAATACAATGAAAATTCAGAGACGCTTTGTATCATTTGAAAAGAAGAATGTACTGAATTACCACGATCCTTTTAAAAAATATTCCATACAGTTAAAAAGGAAAAATCTCCCAAAGTTCTACGACCTCGAAGACATATTCCAGATGTTCAAGCTTTCGGAAATGAAATCGCAATGCATAATTTATACGATAGCAGGATTAAAGGATCCCTTAATCGAAAGACTGTACTGTCAGTACTGAAGCATTGTTCGTCAAAGTACAGTTTCACGATGAGAAAATTGTTCGTCAAAGTACAGAAACAGATCTGCAGGATATACGAATGGCAATCGATCGAGGACAGCAAGGGGGTGATGGCTGAGATTGATGGCGATGGCGGGCACAAAGAGGCTCGTTCACGGGGAATCCAAATTTTTCGCGTCTCACGCACCTAAGTGGGCACCCCATCTCTCACCGCAGAAACCATGGGAAAGCTTTCAGCAGCTTGGAATTTCCTCCAATGACGTAGGTCAATCTCACCTCCACTATGGAAGTCCAGTTTGACCCACGCAGTGACGCGACAGAATACGAAAGACGCTACTTTCTGGGCAAAAGGAGCATCGCTTGTCAACCCCAGCCATTGTCTACCCTTATTTCATCCCTTCGTTCACCTTTATTTCTGCCTCCACTTATCTATCTAAACCTTCATCTGTGTCTCTCTTACCTTCACACCTCACCTTAGTATCATCCTTAGATTCCATACTCCCCAAATCCTAGCTTCATTCGTATATGTATAAAAGGTTTCCATCCCCTTCCACGCAAATCTCCCCACAAACCTAAAAATTCCACGTCGAATCATGTTGCAATCGCGAAAGTGTCGCACTCCCCATACCCCCAATCAACGAACAGTACAAACTATCTTTCTTCTTCTCCCTCAACTTCCAACCCCCACTCAGTTCCCGATTTCTTCTCACCTATCCACTTCCCCTTTAAATTTCCACCGCCCTCTAGCCCCGCTTTTTCCCCTAACGGTCTGGTAAACATCTAGAATTTGGTCCGCAAGATAATTCAATGGAATACTGAGGGTGTTTTCGAGAATGCTCGAAAGTTCGCTACACCAAATTGTTGGAGGGTACTTTTCCTCGTAAATTTTTAATTGCCTTCGACGTGGGCGAGGCACGAAGGGGTGGCGATTTCCAGGCGGAAAGCCTGGGACGAAGGGCACGATGGAGAATGCAGAGTTCGATCTATTTTTGACGGTAGACTGACTGTTCCGGACAAATTGACAGTCTCCGCCGCGGTGGTCGCCAGTTCTGAATAGTTCTCCGCGCAAAACCGCAGAACGAATACCGGGCTACGGTTACGATCGCTGCATCAGTTCCCCAGAAATGTACTTCCGGCACGTCCTTCCGGTTAATCGGACAGTTTCGGAATTCGTTCCAAATAGTTGTCGAAGAGTTTCGCGGGTCACGACGCCGGCGACCGAGCGGGGGGTTTTCCAAAATCGGGCATGGCGACTCGAAAATTGCCCCACTGCTGTTAACGCTCTCACTGAGTTCATCGAACCGTTTATTTAGCAAGCGGAGAGACATAGCAGCTTGCAGGAGGCAGAAACGTTGTGTCCATACGGGGATTGTTGGGTCGAAGGGTGTCCCGCGATTGGTGTCAAGTTTGGAGGGTTGCAAGTAAAAGGAATCCACTGGTATCGTTTTTATCCTAAAGATCTGTCCACTGCTCGAGTAAAAATATTTTAAGGTTCTCGCGACACGAAACTTTTCAGTCAAAAATTCACATCATTTTCGTTCTAACTTTCTTGCACAGCCTTGTTAGATTTTCTACATTTTTCGCGCACTCTTCTTCAATCTTAGATCTTTTTTCGCCAAAATCTCCATATAAAGGTTACAAATAAGGGCCACCCTACTGTCCATAGAGTTAAAAATTCCACCTCGAATCATCTAGCAATCACAAAAGTGCCACACTCCCCATATCCCCAATCAAAGAAGCACACAAACCTCCCCAAAATTCACCCCCCCCCCCCCCCCAGTTCACATTCAATTCCACCAATACACAACCTACACCTGCCTCAGGTCTACAAGACACAAGTCACACCAATCAACACGATGAAAGCATCACTCTTCCTTGAAACACGAATCACGCTCCCAGAACGAGGCCCCCATGAAAACCGTATCAACGCCCACGGTTATTTTTCCCGTTTTACCCGCGGTGGCCGGTGGTCCCGTGACGATCTGACACGAGCATCGTTCAGCCGGTCCATTTTCCCGCGATTCCCCGCGAAAAAAAGCAGCCGAACGGCTGCTGCGAACAGCTCGTTTCGTCGGTTCATCCAGAGCACGGAAATCCGTGGATCCTAAACGGCAGTCGAAACTTTATCGCCGTGTCCGGGCGCGATGGACTAAACGGCCCGTTGATGAGCACGCGTGCTCGACAAAAGCGATTCTCCTCCCGTCAATCGGCTGGAACAAAGGCCGCGGGAATCGCGAAAACCGCGAGCCGGGGGGGGGGGGAAAAAGCCCTAGCTGCAAAACTGGCAAAGTCCGCGGCGCGTGAATATCCCCGCTCGATTAGCGCGTCGTTTTTAATTGGCCCTGATTCGCGCCCCTCCTCCCGCGTTCCTGCTAGAGCTCTAATTATTCGACTATTCGAATATTCGAATAATTCGAATAATTTCGAATACGAATAATTTATTCGAATATTCGAATATTCGAACTTCGAACTTCGAATATTCGAACTTCGAACTTCGAACTTCGAACTTCGAATATTCGAATATTCAAACGTTCGAATATTCTGATCAATCGAATTTCTGATTGTACCGAATAGGAATCTGAACATGAAATATTTGTTCACAGTTTATCGTGAAATTCTTTTCATATTGGCCTTTACAATTATTTGTTTTTCAAACGATGAATTTGGACTTTTATTAATCATTGGTTCTATGAATTTTGCAACGAAAAGTATAAATTCTATTTAAATATAGGGACCTAGTGTATTAAAAATATTTATATGTTGAATTGTAATGCTCATTAATAGCAATAGTAGAATTTTATTCTTTGCTTCCTTTTACGGGATAACATTGTATCATTCATACATTTTATCCTTATTCGGCCGATTCCGTCGGGGTTGTCCACTTATTATTATAAAAATAATAATACTAATAACTGATAGTTGTTTTCGTTTCAAAATATATAAATTTACCAAAGATTAATAAAGTTAAAAATTTATCGATTGAAAAACAAATAATTGTAAAGGCCAATATGAAAAGAATTTCACGATAAACTGTGAACAAATATCTCATGTTCAGATTGGTATTCGGTGCAATCATAACTTCGATAGATCCGAATATTCGAATATTCGAAGGTTCGAATTTCGAATATTCGAAGGTTCGAATATTCGAAGAAATTATTCGAATTCTGTGGTATTCGAATATTCGAATATTCGAATATTCGTTAGAGCCCTAGTTCCTGCCAGCCGCAGAAGCACCGCGATTCCAGATCGCGATACGCGTCTATTTAATACCCTTCGCAATTTTCCGTCGATTCGCGCGACGCTCCGATGGCTGGTAATTTTCTCTAGAGCTGCTGGGAAAGTTGAACTGCAAGGTGCTTCTTCAGGAGGTAATGAATCAAAGTGCTGCGAGATGCAGGATGTTAAGTGGACATTGAATGATTAAGAAGCAAATGTTGTCTCGAGCTTGTTTTCTATTTATTTTCAATTTCACACTTAAGGGTACGCGCTCATCAAATCACTCGCGAAATAATTCATTTAGAATTCAAATAATATATTTTCTAGACTATGAACATTAGAAAAATGCAAGAAATCGATTTTTCGACACTTCTAAACCAGAATATCCCGTTAAGGGGTCATATAAGTTTCTCGGTGCTAAAACGTGGTCAATGTTTGGGAGTAATTCAGGGATAAACTATTAGTCCGATTGGTTTAATTCTTTTTGTGTTTTATAGGTATACGTTTATAGATTATAACACAGGTATGAGAATTCCAAAATTTTCAAAAACGTGGCGTCCGCGGGCAGTGGCGTAGAACATGTGTTCTGGCGCCGCCCAAAACGGTGGGCATGATTCAGCCCGTACGAGTGGTCTGAAATAAAAATCACCGATTTTTTAACAATCTGTGGGATCATAGTTATCGTGTGTAGGCGCCATTTTTTCGAAAAAAAATTGCGGAAATGGCAGCACTTTGAAGAAAAGGGTCGTGATTTTCGCTATAAAACTCGTACGTTTTTGCTTGTTATTAAAAAATGGTTCAATTTAATTGAAAAAGCTCACGTCACACGATAACGAATCTTATGTACAATATGTGTATAAATGATGAAGTTAATCTGATGAACGGTGAGGCAGTTATCATGCCCACCGTTTTGAAAAATGCTGTTTCGAAAAAATCCACATTTTTAAAAAATTTCCGATTCTCATACCTGAGGTATATAACTATAGGTATATAAACACATGCCTGTAGAACACAAAAAGAATTAAACCAATGAGATTAATAGTTTATCCCTGAATCACTTCGCCAAACATTGACTACGTTTCAGCACTGAGACACGTTTATGACCCCTTAAGGCATCAGGCTGTGGATGGAGATACTTTCGTTCACTGAATCTTTCCACGAATAGAAATCATTGCTCGTCGCGTTTATTGCTACCGCCGAGGCACAGTCTCGTACAGTAGGAGTTTTATTAATCATGCCGTCATTACGCGTTATTCGATGATAAACTGGCGGGCGCGCTGTTTTCATACATCATTAGAGGAGCAACGCTCATGCATTCATTATTCAAACGATTTCCACTTCGTTTCAATAATCCCCGCGGAATAATTTAATTCGCTGCTGCACGTGCAATAACGTTAAAGGAACAATATTGAACGCCGGCGGTTGCGCGGGTAGGTAATTCTGCAGCGGCTCATTAAACGGTAGCGCCGCAGACGATCATTGTTATGCAAAAAGAGTAGCATGGGTTGAGATACGCTGTATCAATTGCTTGGAAATTACCATCCGCGACCCAGCTGCGGCCTGTCCGCGATCGTTCCGGCAATTGATCATCTCGGCTAAAAAGAGTTATTCATCGTTCGCTGAACAAACAAGACTTCGCCGTCCGACGGTCCTCGAGTGTGCTTACAGCTTCCTTTTGTTCCCCCCCCTAAGATTCCTCCACCTACAGTCACTCTATTTATGAACGCCCGTCAAGCAAATCCTTTTGTCCGCAATCGCGCACGGTTTCTTTGGAAACGTCGACCCCGAATCGTCGATGAACTCCTCTGCGCTCTCGAATCTCCATGAACGGCGGCTTCCTACCGCGCAAACCAGTTAGTACTCTCCGCTATAAACCACCGGCAGAGGAAGCTCCGTCGATATCTGATGGGCGGTTTAATTAATAGCAGTCATTTGGCGAACGATAGAACCCCAGTTCCATTTCTACTCTAACGATATAATTGACCAGATCGTTCTCTTAATTGAAATAGAAAGCTGATTGATATTCGCGCCTCTAGCGGGACGCGTAGCGTCCATTCCATTGCTGACGACGTCGTTCTCCAACCGAGCGCGGTGGAAAAATTCCCGAAGCATTCCCGCGCTCCGGTGAAACCGTGTTATTCTCACCTGGGAACAGGTAACTGGCGCCAGGGCTACGCGCACCGTAGCATTTGCGACGGGCGAGCCGGTGTCAGGTCGGTGATTAGGCGACTCTCGAAGAGACCAACCCGCCGGAGTAGTCTCCGCGATCTAAATTTCAATCTTTAGCACGTGTACGCTCGCGTGGAAAGCTTTAACGAGGCTGGTAAACGTGCGGCAAGGAGCCGATCCCGGAAGAGACTGCGCGTGGAATCCGCCTGATAGGTATAGAGCGGCTGGTCGACGTTAATGGCGTGTCCAGTTATCGAGGAGAAACAGGAATCGGGATTCGCGACGCTGATTATTCGAGTATGAAATTGAACGTCAGGGCGGCGCGTGACATCTGTACGGGCGACTTCGTATCCTGTTCCTGCGGTTCTCCGATCGGATCCGGGGCGGCAGACGCGAATTGTAAATTAATGAAGCGAACTCTACGCACCCGGCGACAGATCCGATGATTTGCAGTGCGTTGCTCCAACGGCTAATTAAGCAAGCTTCTAATTCCTGATCGATCTTTCCGCCCCTCGTGCTTTCGCTCTTGATCCTTCCATTTGTCGTGTTCTTCACCTGTAGTTGTATTTCTGTCCCGTTCCCGGGACTTCTGTTTGACTCTGTTTTTTTGTATAATCCCTGATCTATGGATGGTTCTAGCTGTTGAGCTCTTTAATTCTATTTCTTTCTCGTTCCTAAATATTAGTTATCCTCCAGGGAGTGATCGGTATAACCGCAGCCATTTCTCACAATTTGGAGCAAAACTGGAAATAAATATTTCAGTATTTCTGTCTCTTTCATTTTTCCAGTTTCTTTCTCTGTCTACTTCCGCTTTCGCTCCAAATCGCTGCAACCAATCAGCGGCGATACACGTTGTTCCGATCACTCTCTAGAGGATCACTACTAAATATCACTCATTTTTCATCCCTCCTCTGTTTTCTTCGTTCCACACATTCCTTTCGCCCACGAGTCGTTTCGTTTCGAAGTAAGAAAACCGCGTTGCCCACGTGTTAAGTAGAAAATTGCCTGCAAATTATGGCTACCTTGCCAGGCTGTGCACTCGCACTCCAAAGTACATACCTACTGGGTTCCCCGAAAGCTGTCATAAGTTACAAACAATTTTATCCCACTCCCTAACCACTTCCCCTATCATGTATCTCTCTACTTACCACTTTGCTGATCTACATATCTGCCCTCCCTATCTATTTCGCTTCTCTCTCTCTCTCTCTCTGTCTCCCTGCCGCTGTCTGTTTCTTTCGGTACCCGGCACAGCATGGGAGAAGCAGTCAGGTGGTGGAAACGAAATTCCCTGCAACTTATGACAACTTGCTGGGTTACTATATCTGTCCGACGCGATAAAACGCTATACCGAATGCAGAGCAACGTAATGCTAGATTTTATGGTGCTTCGTGCCTTCGTTGGACGTATCACGTTTATGGATCATTCCAGGGTACGCGTTTCTGGCGACCACCACCGATTTCTAGCATATTACACAGTAATCTCTTCGATGCAATTCGATAATGAACTGCACAGTGGTGGGGTAGTAATTACTGACATCTTAATCCTTCGTTGATACTCTGCGTGTGAGCTACCCATAAGCTGATTTTGACGCTCTGTACCTTTTCCAATACGTAGAATATCGCGGATATTTGTGAAGTACCTCTATTTTTTCAATTACCGAAATAGCCTAATTTCTATCTGCAAAATAAATACCTTTTTCGAAAGCCGACTTACAAACTATTTTTTTTCTCAAAATATTATATCTGAACAACGACTCTGTAGAGTTTTAGCTTTTAATATTGAAATTTGTAAAAGTTACAATTTTTTGAAGGTCTTCGTTTTTTCTAGACATATGGTAATCTAGAATTTTCTTACAAAAATTATGATAAAATATCAATTAAGTAACTATTGGAATGCATTCTAGAGACCTTGAAATTAACCCATGATGTTTTTCATAACGATTGGATTCTTCAGATGGGAATGGCAGTCGTTCAAAAATTTGCACTGAGTGTGAGCCACTCAGTATGTCAAAGTTGATTTTAAAAAGAGGTACGCCAACAAAGGGTTTAAACTCTGAATGGTGTAAGAATTAGCAAAATACTGCAAAGCTCGAGTTGTGTAAACATGCTATTATTGCATATTATATTTTCAATGATTTTTAAAATAGCGAAGATTCATCACACGACATAAATATAATAAGGATGCATCTTAAATAACTTCAAAATTTTTGCATCTTTATATTATACCTACCTGTTTAATTCGTATAAAAATTATAGAGATCGCTGCTCAAAATGCACGATTGGTAAATCCTAGTGTCTTCAAGCAAGAGATTGCGAAACTATTTCTTCAAAGTCCCTGTTCCTTATCTCTCGATTCGCGCAATGTGGAAATCTGATCCTCAATCACGACTATCGCACAATCGAGCTCCGTTCAAAGATTCCTCGTCGCGAAACACGAGAGCCGCGTGGAACTTTATACGCAAGGCTGCCTTCGCCTCCTTTCAATCCCTCCTTTCCCTCCAATCCTCTCCAAAGAAACGTCTCGAGCCGAAACCCGTTTCGCGACAATCTCGATTTCAATTAATACTGGCTCTTTGGCAAGCGGCAACTTCGATTCGCAACCGCCCGACGAGTTACTCGCCTCTAATTATTCGAACAATACTTTAACTTCATTTCAGTGGCACAACCTTAAACCGAGAACGCTATTGTCGAAAGATAAACGTGTTTCCTACCATCCCCTTCTCGCGAAGATATAAAAGAAAGCAGACTCCGGTGTAGGTTTATTCAAAGGTTCTTAATTAGCGTGCAGCTACCAACTTCATTAATACCTTCTCACTGCTTATTAGAATGTCTACCACTTAACAGTCATGGAACATCATTGATTCATGCTAAATAAATCCCTCAGTCTTCCACTATTTCCTAAGCAGTTACTCTTAAGGGGTTACGTCACCCCGAGACGATTTTTTTTTTATAATTCTGTGTGGTTGAAAATTATTTCTATACTTCTTAGGTTTAGGGCATGCATTAATGAATATATTGTGCAAATATCATACAGAAATATTAAAAATTGACCGTGTTATATGTTGTCCTGCGAAGCTCCTCGGAATCACTTTTTTCAAAGTGGCTAGCAGAATAACTTGATCAATTTTTATTCGATTAAAAAATATATATAATCCCTTCCTGTTCTTAATACACCCAGAAATCTGTTCAGATAATTTCAGACGCTCTTTTCGCTTCAGCCATTCGTGAATATGTAGTTAATCTGCTAGAGATCTGGTTCGCGTGGCACTCGCGAAAAGAGAGCCAGAGGCGTTTCGCGACTGGGGGAAAGGCTTCAGAGGGCAGAAGCATTATACCCTCCACAGTGGATCCATCCTGGCAGAGAGTTTTGCGTTAGTTAAGATCACAAAGTTGATTCTGGGATTAGCGCGAAGTCCGGCCGGATCCGGGCGCTTTCAGCCTCGTGAAAACTGAACAAGCACGCTAATCCGCCGGATGAGTTCCTCTCTGAATGTATTACCGGATGGGGTGGGATCGATGCGCGACTTCCGGGGACTTTGATGCTCGGCGAGGAGGGTTTCCACGCTGGCGGAGCATGGCCCCCGATTCCGCGCGATAAACGATCCTTTCGCGATAAATATTTATGAGAAGCGTTTAGGAGACGTTCACGCCGCTGGGTGCGCGATGGCACAGGCAGATACTTCGCGATTTTTGACTGTTTCTTTTCTGCTCGGTTCCCGGAGATCCTTTTGATACCGAAGGGGGGGGGGGAGCATTAGGGATGAGATTGATGTGATAAGGGGCGGCGGTTCGTAAGGGTTAATCCAATGATTGGGCGAAGTCTATGTGGTTGGTTCTGAGAGACATTTCGGTGGGGATCGTTTAAGAAGTATACAGAAGGTACACATGGGAAATTAAAGGGATTTATAAGGGATTTACAGGGGACTAGTCGGTAAGGACTGTTCTATAAATGATGAGGTGTTTTCCAAGCAGCATTTAGATAAAAGATCTCTTACCTGCTCCGACAGAAGTGTTCCCTGCTTCCATGTGCACTCACAAAAATTCAAACCCCAGAAATTAGCAATCCCTCTAGGCATTCTCAGCAGACATTGCATCAAAATCACCCAAACTTCCCTACCACGGTAAAGAATCATCAGAAACTGCCATCTACAATCATCCCAAAACCATCAATTCGACGTTCCGCCTCGCTTGCCGCAAGACACATAAAAGAAGCCAAAAAAGAAACTCCCTGCACAAAGGCGACCACACTTTCTACAACAATCTCGCCCAAACGATACCCGCCGCCATATAATCACGCCTCCATTGTCCCATCGATTGCCACAGTATTCAATTCGACGGTCTTCGGGAGGTCGAGTTGCTTCCGTTGTGAATTCGATTTAGCACCATCGGCGGGGAACAATTCCCCGCTTCTAATTGCGTAATAAGGAGCAATGCGTCCTGTAAATTAGGATTATAAAGTCAGCCACCCGACGGACGTTCCTCCCGTAATTACACGAGGGGGGGGGGGGGCATGGTGGTTGTAGAGCGAGAAGGAGGAGGGGATCTCTGAATTATTTGGGAATCCAGTGTGTATTTCGAGGGCGTTTAGCGACGCTCCAGCTTATGAATTACAGAGCGGCATCAATTTCGCCGTGCTCGTTAACGATCCGCCGTGTATCGTACCAGGTTCGCCGATCGATGGCGCGCGAGACTCGCATAAAATTGGCGGGCACCAAAGCCGGCCCGACTGCTCCTCCGCCTGTTCAGACGACTTTATTTCTCGCCAGCTTCAACCTCCCTCTCTGTAAAGCGTGCCGTTTAATTAAGTGCAGTGTGTAAGTTGGCCGGGCTAGCCAGTTTACATTTAATCCAGCAATCCTTGTAATTTGGGATCAGTGACTCGTAAAGGCAGATAGAGATGGAGGGCAGGGAAGAAAGAGATCGGTGCAGATAAAGCTTCTGGTAGGGTAAGGGTGATTGGATTGTGGGGAGATGAGCAATTAATGAGGCGTGAGTAGAGCACTGTAATAGGATGTGGGGGTTTCGTTGGAGGGCTGAAAGGAATCGGCTTGAAGAAAGGATTTTGTGTAGGGAAGTTTGCTTATTGATAGCCAACATAGACAATGAAATCCCTCCTGGCTGGTGAGCAAGATGCCACTTTCATGAAATCCGTCTCATGAAGCATGTATCAATGTTTCACGCGACATCTGTATCAGTAGTTTAATGAATTTTTTAAAGGAACTGTACAATCTTACCAATCGTTAACGAAAAAGAGAGCCTCGGGCGATGGGACTCGAACCCAAGATCTGCGGGGCTTTACTGATTCCCCCAACGCCGACTGTCCAATGGGACTAGCGGGGCCCCAGTGGTAGATTCAAGGAAAATGGCCTAGGTGGCAAACGTTCCGAGGGGCCCATTTTTTCTGGGAAAGGAGGGGGTAGTGTGCTAGAAACGGGTTAAGTGTAGTAGTACAGGAAAAAATATAGTTTGGATAAAATCATCATTTTTGTTGAGGATGGGGACTTGGGGTCCACCTGAGCAACGGCCCAGGCGGCAACTATTCATCAGCCGCCCGTTAAATGCGCCGCTGGCGCCACCTATGCGCCGATCGCAATATAGTAGATCGTTCCCAAACACCGAATGCTAACACAACATTCCATAGGGTAATTCCGGGAGACGCGGCCGGGCTGGAGAGTTGATCGAGTTGCTATATTCAGACTCTACTACTGTGTATATGTAAAAATGTGTTAAGGTTCAGAACAATTAATTCTCTAGAAATCAACTGTTTCGACCAACTCTCCAGCCCGGCCGGGTCTCCCGGAATTACCCTATAACAGTAGACCTATACCCCTACCGATTTGCGACCGATCTGCGCAGCTCCCACGGATCTGGCACACGCGATTGTTCGTAGCACTTTCGCGATTGTAGCATTTTCCCTGCCGGTTTCCTACCAATCAACAGAATATCCCTGCGCGGAACGAGTCTACTCTAAAGTGGAATGCAGTATAGATAGAAAATTACTGGCTACAGAATCTATCCCTCCATTGAAACATCCCACACAACGTCTCGATAGAAGCTTCGTCTACCAAGTTGCTCCACGCGGACAATACATCCAATTAATCCAATTGAGCCAGAAATTCGCGAAGAATCGAAGCGCGCCGGGGCACGTGCGCCAGCTAAAGTGATTCGTAACAATCATCGCGATACGCCCGTGTTAATCCTCGATCCCGGTCACGCGAGCCTAAGCTCCGCGCGAAATAGCATCGCGGCCCGTAATTCACGGGAACGAGATAGTTGTAAGGTTCCGGCATGGCGGATTAAAAAATATAAATCGTGCTGCTCGAGGGGGCGGGACGCCTTGAAACGTGGCCACCATTTCGCTCGCTCGCCGGTTCAACCGTATTTCAGGCCAGAGGGGCCCGCGGACAGATAAGAATTTCACGCAACACCACCAGCTGCGATACACAATTTTCGTTCCCCTCTGTTTTTTATCCTATTCTTCCGTTCATTTTGGCAATGCCTCCCCGGCGAGATTAAACCTGGAAAAGTGTTTACGGGCAATACCCGCATCCCGATGCTCGGCGACATATTTAACCGAATTTAAATTCCACCTACACCCCTAGCGATTTCATTCGCCGCGTGTCCGCGACATATTTCGCTTCTTGTTAACTGTTAACATCCCCGTACGAATTTCACGACGGAACGAAAGTTTTACAGCCGCGTAATGCAATGGCTCTGGTACAGTTACCATTTCTTCGCGCGAAATGACGACCCGGAAGGGAATTGCGGCATTCGAATTTAAAAGGATGTTAATTCAAACATCTCGGGGCTTTCTATTTTCAGTTGCTTCTATAATTTTAACCCTTCCCTCCGGGAAGTAAAAGGAGGTAAATTTCATCGATCACACCCCGCATTCAGGGTCTGATATCTCGGATTTCGCATTTAGAATTCCACTTCTCCTCTTCGATATCTAAATTCGAAATTCCACTTATTCGATCCGGCAGGGTATCGTTCACGGTATCGTGAATCGTTTCGTAACAACGGAAACGAGGGGGTGGCGACCCCACAGCGGAGCGACCGTACATCCACGAATTTACAGAACGATTTCGCGAGTCGCGCGCGATTTGCTCCGAACGGAATTCCAATGAGAGGAGGACCGAGAACGCTGGAGGCCTTCGAGAGTTCTGCATCGGCCCGTGTTGGCGCGGAAACGCACGGGACTCGATAAGAAGCTCCATGGAAATGCAAAATCCCCCCCCATGTAGCTGTGCACGAATCACGAAAACGCGAAGCTTCCGCGTTCGTTCCTTAATTCTCGAGTGGCCTCGTGCCACCGAGAACGAGGGGCTCGTTCGCCGCGCCGAGTGCAGGGTTGAAAAGGGGAACGAGTGGGGCACGTCGGGAGGACAGGATGCGTCGAGGGCACGTGTGTTTGGAACTTTGAGCCTGCACGTAAAATACGAACGATAATTAAGGTTTTTCTAGCTTCTTCCGGCGGTTTCTAGCCAGCGTCATCGGCGCACTTTTTCTCCACGCGCGAAGGCTGTGAACGTGGAGGGAAATTGAAAATTTTGAACGACAAGTGTGGACGTTTTGTGTGGACGTGGACATTGTTCCCGGTAGAAAAAGAGAAATTCCAACTTTGAAGCACCGCTAAGTTAGGGCGATAGTATTGGAGGGTTTGTCGAGCGTTTTTCGAGTTCGAAACAATCGGGCTTGCTCGCGGAATTTTTGGTGGACGTGGCGCAAATGTAATCGAAAGTGCGGGGAATCTGAAGTGGTGCGATCAAAATGGGTGTATTCCGAGTTTCAGAATTAATAGATTTCATGTCGCGAGGGTTAGTGACGAAACTGGGTACAGTAGGTTCTCGTTATAAGCTCATTTCGACTATGCATTGTATGGTGCGTCGCTATCCCCATCATTTCTTGGCATCCTTTGGTCGAGAGTGAGAGAATTGTCTGGTCGAAATAATTGACGCTACCATAAACTGGGGGAACATTGGCAGGTTTTTGAAAAACTTTGTTATATAATGTAAAAATTCGCTTTAATTCGCTTTATATTCGCTTTAAATATCCTATCATAACATTGCATCTTTTGTGATTATACTACAAGTTTCAAAATGCATAACATTTTTGTCCTTTTTCTTCTTTAATAGATACATGTTAAAAACGAGCCGGTACGGGGTAACATTGGCACATCAGATAAATAGTATCAACGTGTGAAGTGTTACTAATTTGAAGTCAGTAAGATACATTGACACTTAAATTTGTTTATTTCATTTTATTTTTTACATTTTAACTAAAACCTAAGCGTAACATTGGCATATCATATAAATAGCATTAACAGGTTAAGTTTTACTAATCTGATCTTAGTAAGATATGTTATTAATACGTAACAAATCTCGATCACTGTTCCCCCAGTTTCCGGTATGGGATGTAAGCTCGTCACCAGCCCCGAGCGTGAAGCCTATAACGAGAACAAACTGTATCATAAAATTTTCATGAAGGCGCCCATCAACTTGCTAAATAGCAAAAAGTGTCTCCTACATTTCCTTTTAAATAACTTTCCTCGACCTTCCTTCTGCAACTTGGGAAACCCATCAACTACCTGTACGCGGAACATTCAACGCACCAAACCAACCCGCTAAAAAAATAATCCACCCATAAACCAGCCTCAGAATCCGCCAGAGCCGCTGTGCAACCCTGACTTTCCCCCCAACAGACACGAGCTTGCCCATAATCGAGCACAAGCGACCCGTGAAATGCTCGTCGGGCATTCCCCGGTATTTCCCCGATATTTCCCAAGTCTCTTTCCAGCGGCAATCTTTCTCCCGTTCCGCGTAAATAACCTCGCACCGCCCGAGGTGGTAACATTTCCATGCAGGCGCCCTCGGAACGCTCGGCGACCGACAGCCAGGAAGTCTCGTTGTTCCTATAGTCCCTGTTCGACCGCCGAAATACGCGTTCCCGGGCTTTTCGCTGCCGATTGATACGAGTCGGGGCCAATCGTTGCCACTGTTTACGTGGCAAGCACGGGAAATGTTTTTCTCGCGATTCCCAGCCAACATCCACGCGTGGCGATCAAGGCAGGTCAGTCTGGCTTTGGTTTCCGTCCCGACAACGTCGTTAGAGTGGCTTCACTATTGAACACGTGTCGCGGGGGATCGTTTGAGGTCGACGCGCATCGCGCGCGGTCGTTTTTCGTCACAAAGGTAGAACTTTGGACGTATCAGGTGTGCAGTTTTACTGGAACACGTTCGCCTCTGTCTGGTTGACTTGTGTCCTTGGGAAACTGACCAGCTGAAGGGACTCGAGGATTTGGGGGGCAGAGTGAGGGTGCGGATGCTCGAAGCGCAAGGTGGGCGAACGTACGCACCTGTGGGCGGTTATTAATTTAATTAGGATGTGAGGCTGATAGACTTCGACCTTTGGCTGTCGAGGGTAAATATAGTGATGGCGGAATTTTGTTGCGCAAGCGCGAGCCAGATTTGCTAGTTTAGGGTGACTGCAGTCGGGGATTATAATGTAGGACTGGGCTAATTAACTTGGATTGTGCCTGGAGGTATTTGTTTATAATTGAGGGATGCGGGCTGGAGAGGATTCTATTAAGTGGACTCGAGTTGATTTGTGGACGTGTTTGTATAGAGGCCACCCTCTCTGCTTTAACAAATAAATAAAGTACTGAATACTCGAACCATTAATGGTTAAGTCACCATAACGTAGCAGCTCGGCGTTTAGAAATGGTTCGTGGTGTCATTGACATATAGGTGGAGCCCAGTTAGATATAGTCCGAAGCATAGAGATCTTGGGGACTCGGCGTTGGTGGAATCGGTTAAAAAAATAATTTTTTGGCCATCTCTGGCGCGCAGTGGTTCCCTTTTTCTCCTACAACATCATCTCACTGCATCGCCTTTATTTAAAGTAATCCTTAATAACGAAGGCACATAATTAATGAAGCTTTATTCAATTTATATCCTGCGTATTTTCTGCGAAGCGTCCAATGTTTGCGAACAAACGGAGCTTGGAGCCCACTCTGCCCAAAACTTTCTCAACAGCCGGACGAGGTCGCTTACAACGGCCCTGACCGATTCAAAGGGGGAATTTTCAAAACTCCGCGCCACTCGAACTGTTAACACCCGCTTTCCCTAAAACGCTCCTCGATCAGAGCATTAACAAACGAGTTTACAATTGGCTCGTTATCGAACGTGGAGCACTGCCGGTGCTCCACCGTTCCGATCAGCAATTCCCACCAGGTTGACAGAAACCTCCTCGAGGCTAAATCGCTGCGGCCCGAATTCGTTAGACGACTCCCTTTTCGCGAGTTAAGTACCTACACGACTACGTTTTCAGTTGCGCCCGATCCGAGCCCCTAGTACGTACCGTGCAGTTTAGAGTGTGCGCCAGTCGCAAACCGAATCGCGAAAGTTTGCGCGTTGTACGGCTTTTGTCGGGATGGTCCCTTGTAACCAGTTGCGGGCGAATCGTCGTGAACGGTTTATTAAATCAGACACGGTTGCGAGGGGTGTAAGTAGGCTGGTAGGTGGTCGAGTCGCGCAAAGCGTGCCGTCGACGCAACGAGACTAATTACGCCGGGGCGGTTGCGTGTGTGAGTGCGCGCTTGCGTGAGTGTTTCCCCTCTTGCACGGATACTTGCAGCCACGCTTCAGGGCTCTCCTGGGCGCAGGACGCTTCAGTAACTCAGTTACCAGAGGAGTTCTCAGCGAATGAATTCGTAGTTTCTTTTTTCTCCCCCCCCCCCCCTTTCCCTTTTTCGCGCAACTTCATCGCGCGGAGGGACACTTCGGAAACGCCGGTTCTTGAGACGTGTACTCGCGCGAAACGCTCGCTATCGCGTGGCTACGGAAAAGATCGCATAAATCTTGCAGGAATTTATTGCCCGGCGAAGTGGCAGCTGCGAGCCTTGGAGTCTTTGCACGGAGTTGATTTAATTTTTATGTATTTCTGGGCGAATAAGTTTCGTTTGCGGATTTCGCGACGGTTCTCTTCTGCCGGGGATTGTTATCTAGATACTGGTTTTCACTTGCGAGGGTTTTTGTTGTGCTCGGATTTTCCTCGCAGCGGGAAGCGAGCGGGGTATTGAAACGATCGCGGTGAATGGGACTGTGTGCGTTGCGGGATTATCGATTTTATGACATCATAAATGGAGAACAGTGTGAATAATGTTATCGATAATGTGGACAAGAAAAAGGTAGCCAGGTGATGGTGGATAGGGGTATTGCATGCTGTCGCAAAACCTAACTCTAATGTATCATTCATCATCGTATAAAGTAGACTGTGTGCAAGTAGCACTGAATATCAACGTGCTAATGTGTTATGTGCTATGTAGGAATAGATTTAGTTATCGTTCGTCCTTTATTTATGGTTAGGCGATGCTAGGTGGGCGAATTGGACAATTACAGATTACCTAGAAACCCGCACGCAACTTTCCCCCAGTCTAACCTTCGAAATTTATCGGCGTCCTTCGGTTCGTGAATTTCTCTCGGCGGCTTCTACGAAAATCGAAGGTGTAATTTATGCGGCAGCGGAACGGCAACGATCATTTTCGGGGCCTGAAACTTTAATGGCACCCCTCGGCCCTCGCCGATGCCCAGCGACGCGTATTTCGCGCGTCTCGACTCTGATCTCACCTCCGATTGCAATAATTATCGGTCGACAACCAGCACTCAATCGTTCCTCCTTGCCTTTACTTTATATTTTTCGTGGGAGACCTCGTGGGCATCAGCGAAGCTGCGAGGGATCTGTTTTCTCATATATGGACGTCTGGTAGATTTCAAATAGAGTTCTCCTAGAATTCTGATGGATTTCTTCTATATTTCTCTTAGAGTTCTGGGTAAATTTCTTCTAGAGTTCTCTTAGAGTTCTGGCAGATTTCTTCTATAGTTCCCATACAGTTCTGTTTCTAGAGTTCTTCTAGAGTTCTGGTAGATTTGTTTTAGAGGTCTCCTACAGTTGTGGTAAACTTCCCCTAAATTTCTTCTACATTCCATCTAGATTTCTTTTAGATTTTCCTAGATTTCTTCTAGAGTTCTGGTAGATTTCTTTTAGAGGTCTCCTACAGTTGTGGTAAACTTCCCCTAAATTTCTTCTACATTCCATCTAGATTTCTTTTAGATTTTCCTAGATTTCTTCTAGAGTTCTGGTAGATTTCTTTTAGAGGTCTCCTACAGTTGTGGTAAACTTCCCCTAAATTTCTTCTACATTCCATCTAGATTTCTTTTAGATTTCTCCTAGATTTCTTCTAGAGTTCTGGTAGATTTCTTTTAGAGGTCTCCTACAGTTGTGGTAAACTTCCCCTAAATTTAAAATAAAATGATTTAGAATCCCTATTATAGATATAGAATTCCCCTAAATTTCTCCTACATTCCATCTAGATTTCTTTTAGATTTCTCCTAGATTTCTTCTAGATTTCTTTTAGATTTCTCCAAGATTTCTCAAGGAACGCAACTAATGAACCTGTCCACCACTTGTGCCACAATACTTCCCCTCTTCCCCCGAGGGGGCGCGTCTAAAACGGGCAAGTTTCGCGAAGTATCACCGACGCGTTGAAAACTGGTCGATTTACAAAGTGCGGTTGTCCAGGGGCGCGAAACGCGCCGCCAAACAATCAACGTCAGCTTAATTGGGGCCATAAATTCGTCACAGGGTGCTTATTAATTTTTTCCGAAACGCTTGTCCCGTCGATTTAATGCGATTTCCGGGCGGCGGTGATTCGAGGATTGATGGGAACGGTTTAATATTTCAAGTGCCGTGTCGCTCGACGACACCGGCAAATTCCGAATTATTTTAATTTCCACCGATGGACGGCCGCGATAAACGATTTAAAATGGTGTTGGAGGTTCGCGCTACGCCGTGCACCCCAGCTCGTCGTAGTCTAATCCGATTTCGAGCTCCTCTGGAACGTTCGATCTTCTTAGAACGAAAAGCTTCGTACCCTCCCTTTTCGAGTTGTCGCTTCGTTTTCGTTGCGTTCGAGGCGTATGAGGACTTCGTTGCACTCCACGCGGTCTAATCATATCATAGCGTTTCTTGAACTGCACGATCATCAACCGTAGCTCGGCACTCGAACCCTAACTCCGTTCCAACTAAAACTTTCTACTTTCTCCGTATCGGTCGGACTCTTTCGCTCGGGCTGTTTCACTTTTCACCCACGAGTAATTCTTCTGTGGAAACGTTCGACTTATCGTAAACTGTTTCACGAAATCTGCTCATAAATAAACAATGAATAGAAGATTAAGGTCAGGTTTAATAAAAGCCTAGTGGCTACACCTCGCCTTTTGCGTAAATCTTCACATTTATCTGTATATGGTATATGATCATAATAATAAACATATTATGTATACTTCTCATTGGTCGTGTGTACATTTACTTTTACGCAAGTACTGGTAGCTTTGAATCAATATATGTATTGCGTAATTATTATTTGAAACAAGATTATTAATTGAATTTACCTATCCTCTTTTCTGATAACATAACAACGTGTAAATAATATGCCACCGCCAGTTATTGGATAATTATATATACTGCCATATTGGATATCAACTGTATCTGACTAAATAGCTTTTGTTGCGTATTATGAGTCGAGGAGGAAATAATAATTGGTAATATTGCCGGACCCTGAACTATAGATTGCAGTGGCCTCACTTCGATTACGTAGTGAAACAAGAATTGTGTTACCATCACTATAAGAACATAGTACTATAATAACATAGGAAATTTCACAGGATATATCAGTTTTTACACTCCGCACTTAGGAACTCTACTCTTAACACTTGTTTCCTCTCGTAACAGTAGTACAACCAGTTGTCATTCGAGATCACTTGTTGCGCCACTTTCTCTTCATCAAGAACTAAAGATCACCCTCCAGTCAACTTTTAACATAAAATATTATTCCCTCTACTTCAACATCCGCTCTCCTCCCCACAACACATTTAGCCAACTTCAGAACAAACAGTTCTATCTCGTGAAATTTGTAGCGACATCAACTGCAAACATTTTTTCGAGCTAAAATTTTTAACAAGTCCACGCGTGTGATCCCTTTTCCCACGTTAGTCACCCATCCCCCTAAAATGTTTCCCCTTTCCGGTTGAGACCAGCGCGAACGCGCGACGGGACCGTCTCAAACAGATCGTTCATGAATAAAACAAATCATCCCGTTGGTATTGCCAAGCCAATAGGATCTCGCGACAGGCTTGTGCAGCCGTCTCGCCATAAATTTTCATAAGCTCATCTTTATTAAACCGCGCACGAGCCGAGTAGCCGTGGACAAAGTGGCTCGTACCACGCGACGAGAAATCGTATCGCGCTGCTCGCACGCGACAACCTCGTGCGATTCACCACTTCGATAGAAATGTCCACTGGATTGTTTTGATCGACCGATTGAGCGACTTGGCCTGATGCTGAGGCTTAGTAAACCCCTGCGTCGCGACTATCGTTGATCGTTTCCCTAATTTCCTGCTGCTGCGCTCGCTAAACGCTGTACGGTGTGTTTAATCGATGCAGTGCAGGTGGAATCCTCTGCAGATGAAGTACAGGCAAGGGCGAATTGATTTTGTGGAGTTGAAGGTCTAATGGCACATTCTGTGCGTTTGAGATCTGATGTTTGAAAGAGTACAGTAGAGCGTCAATTATCCGAACCAGTGCTGCATCATTGCAATCCCCACCACTTCTTGGAACCTGTGCGGCGGTACCGTTTGATTAATTGACTTGTATTCAATAAGTAATTTTAGGTGTAATTCCTATAGTTATAAACTGTGTAAAGTACATGCGTGCTTCGTTCTCCCAACTGTTCGGTTATCCGAACAATTCGAATTTCCGAACCACCCCGGTCCCAAGCAGTTCAGATAATTGACGCTGTACTGTCTACTGTATAGTCAAGATTCTAGAGTCTAGAAAATTACTTCGGAGGAAATCTTCATATACATGAGACCAATTATATTTGCCTTGACGTAAATAATTACTATTAAGTACATAGTATGTAGCCAAACTTTAGTTACATTTCTCGCATGCAAAGTTAGTCCACTATCCACCCCCTTTACCTGTCCATTTTAGAATCCTCCCCTTCTCAATTATATCGACTAAAACGACAGGCACGGCAGAAACTATTCCGTGTATTCTCCTCCGCGTTTAGCGCGCAGAACCAGGAACGCATTTCCCTCTGATAAAATTATGAATCATCCCCTACCACGCGCACCTTTCAAACAATCCGCTCGTCGTCGCGCAAGGCACGCGGCTCTAACAGCGCGCGATGCAAGAGAAGCAATAAAGACGACGTTTACGCGAATTCCACGGGACCAGGGACTCGAAGCCGTCGCTAAAGGCTGTAGTTCGCGAAGCATCTCGCAATTACGCGATCCACTTCGTCTTTCACCGTGTCGCGGGTCGAGTGGCCAAGCTTCACCGCGCGCTCCACAAACGTCCCCCCGTTGTTGCTGTCATCGATTCCCGCTACGTTTTAACGCCGTTTAGACAACTCTCGCGCTTTTTCCGGCTTCGTTTCCGCTTGCCCCCCTTGTTTGCCCGCCGTTCAGCCGTTTGAAACATCGCCGGCCAGCGGAGGGGCGCATCGCAGTTAATAACTTTTTCATCGACACGGGCTGACTGGCTGGAAACGCGCGCACAAAGGGCGCCGGCAAATATTTGTAAATACTGCCCCGACTGCGGTGACCAGATAAAAATTCCAGAGCCCCCCGGGATCCTGATACTTAATCCTCGACCGTGTCGATTGATAAACCGTAATATACGATGCGCGGGAGGAGAACGGAGGGGGTGAGCTGCAAGTATCGGGGAGCAGGGGGGAAGGGGGCGACGACACGCAGAGTCGAGGATGAAATTCACGGGGTTCCCCGCGTGTTAACAGATTTCACCGTGTAAAACTCAATTTTCGGCTATCGAGCTTTTATCCTCCCGCCGGCCCCGGACCGGCAGGAATTTCATTTGGTCGCGGCGAGGCAATTAAAAGGCGGAATAACCAAACGCATTAAACCGATAACGCGGGATTGCAACGAATCTGTGTAAGCGGTTTTGCCCGATCGTTGCTGGACAAGCACGGGTTTCTGCTCGTCCCTGTCTTGGAAATCGCTTCGTTGCTGTTAAAATTGTAGTGGAGAATTGCCTGTGGAATTTTGCAGGATTTAGAGTGGCTTCTTCTCGCGTTACCTGCATTCTACACGGTCGAGATAGTGCCACTGACTTTTATACCTTTTCCTTAATATTTGGAGATTTATAATTGCAACTCCTAAAAATTCTATGTAAATTCACGAAAACTACACTCCGCGTCAAAATTACAATGCATTTTTATAAAAAAATTTGCCACCATTTCTCGCAGCCATTTAAAAATGCCCAAAATTTTTGGGAAATTATAGTGTTCGTTTAATTTTAAATACAATTTCTTTTTTTATAGTATATTATATTATAGTCTAGTATATTATTTTAATTAAAACGAAAACATTTATTATTGGCTCTCGACCACAAATGGGAGTGCCTCCTGAAGTTACTCTAATAGTGTTACTACTATCGCAGCATTAATTCCGCCCGAAAATTCCTGTTATTTCGAAGGTAATTCGAGGCAGGAGAAATTGCTTTTAAACGTCGTCGTGTCGAAAGTGTAAAAAATCGTTGGCAAAATCAGCGACAAGCGATCAGCCCTCGTCATCCGCGCATACGGCGGTACGTGCGCGACACGAATACCTCATTATGCAAATCCACCTTAAATCGCGGCTGAAACAGCGTTCATGGGGCCACTGGGTACACGGTTAACCGCAGGCATTTGCGTGTACCATCGATCTTCGCGGCCGTTTCATCGATATCCGATCGAGCCGTTCAATGGCTAGCCACCAAAGAAAACAGCGACGCACATACGCCCGGCCGATTCGTATTCAGCCGAGCGTAATCGGCCGACGCGAAGTTGTCGCGGCGATCGTCCAAACTCTACGACGTTACACTGCAAGAATTAGAAGTAATCGCTGGCTGTATCCTCGGTGACTCAAGCAACACACGGAGCGCAAGCGGACATTTTGATGCAAAACACACGTTGCGTCACGCGTGTCTGCATCCGCGCCTTACAATCATATCTTCGACAGAACAAAAAACCGCGGAGAATTCTCCTCGCAATTATATCTTTCAATGGGGAATCAAGAGCTCCGAGTGTCTGCGTCCTCTGCTCGTAATTACATCCTCCACGGAAAATCAAAGATTTCGCGAGTGGATTCCGTGTGGCGGACTGGTGATCAGCCCGTGAAGGTTAAACACTGAAACGAGAGGGACAGCGAATTGCATCCCCGACGAATGCAATTACGACGTCACAGAGGACGCGGCTGGACGAAGAGAAAAGTAGTTCCCCGACAGGAAATAAAAATGGTAGCCGCTTTGGGCGTTTCACGTTGTTCCGTTCGCCTTGGCAGGACTCCTCCATGTCGCAGGACTTTCATTAGGCGAGTCAGTGGTGAAGTTTGAAGAATTTTGATGGGGACTGGTTGGCCGAAAACCGGAGGCTGCTGGGCAGAATGGCGAAAGAATGTTGATTTATATTTAAAAATCGAGCTGGATGAGCGAGGAATTTTTCTATTGGGCTGACTTGATCTGCTAATAAGCAGAGCCTATTCGCGAGGGAGCTTAATGGGTTTCAGAGGTGGATATAAATGGATGAGAAGGCGACGGCCCTTCCCTGTCAATTTCTCACTCATACTTACAGCCATTCGCGACGCCGTAGTCAGCGTAACAGACCCTAAACTCGATCCAACATTCCGTCAAGGAAGATATCGAATCTCCGCGAGAGTGTCTGGGGCATCCTTGCTCTCGCATGGAACCGATCGCACTCCATCTCCCGTCACTTCCGTCGCGGGAACTTTCATGGAATTTATAGACGCGGGTAGACACAGTGCAAACACGATGGAAACGGCGAAGGAAAGAGACGGAAAGGGGCTGAGGATTACGAGCACACCTTACTTGACGGTTCCGCCACCTGGGATTGTGGCGAGGGCGCAGAGGCAGCCTTCTCAAACAGAGGGAATAACCGACTGGGAAATTTGATTGGACCAGACTCCTTAAGGCCGTTCAGCTTCCCAATCCGCGAATGCGGCGGGGGAAATTTGCCTGACTCGAAATCTGGCTCGCCCTTTATCCCGTTCTTTCCTCTGAATATCCCCTCGGAAACTGGCGCCTGGCTGGCGATTTAGAGCGATGCAATCCCACCACAACGAGCCAGTGATTAGAGGTAGGTATATACTCCGGCGGTCGTTGATACGCTGATAAGCTCGAACGGTATTTCTTCGTCCCGTGCTTGAAGGAGAGTTCGGGATTACGGGATCCAGCCGATGATCGTTCTTTTAACGCGGACTCGAGGGTAACAACGCTCCGAGCTTCTTCCTAGACTTCTCAATTGCTTCTTGGGGAGGTTCTCGTGGACTATCGCAAGTTCGCGGAAGTGGAAGAAAATTAGCGAAGGAGGGCAAGGAATGGGATACGAGAATGTGGAGGGTCGTTGGGGCAGTTGATGAATAATTAGAGAGAGAGAGGCGCGATACCACGTGCATTCCAATGAGATGGTCCACTGCGATAATACTAATTCAGCGTCGAGGAAGTTATTCCTTGTTAAAACGAAAGATGACTTATACCTACTACATGAAACATGAATAATTTCAAAGAAATTGCATACAAAAATATCATTTATCAATCAATTTAGAGCGATTTAATTTTTGCTAGGCGATATTAGGTACCATTGCCGTAGGTATTTGCACTCTATTTTACTCTTGCAGTTGACCGTAGTCGAAAAATGAGCAGAATCTTGGAATAAAAATTCTAAATAACTGTCGGCGATGGGGAGGGTCAGGGCGCAACGAATAATGAAGCACGTGAGACGATAGTTAATCCTCGGTTAGACTCGCCGGAAACAGGGATTCGTGGCTCGTCGAACGGGGAAATTCGAAAGTCGCCTGGCCGAATAGAGGGGCCGCGAAAATCCACGTTGAATCGGCCATAATTGCGACGAATGAATTAACCCGGCGAATTAGTTGGAGGCGACAATCGTCGGTGGATAATGGGGGCTGGCGCACGGCGGCAAACTGAATGATCCGCGGCTAATTGGACAGCATGAAATTTCGCGGCTGGTTGGCGCGGCCTGTGGGCGGATTTTCTTTTCCGCGGGAAAATTGCGGCCTGCCGGCCCGCGCGGGGCAGTCGCGCCCGTCGAAAATTAACCGAGGCGATCGCGCGTAACGAGTTAATTTTATTAGACGACCGTTACGGAAAAAATTGCACGGCCAGCCGCGATGTGGGGCAAATTGAAACGTGCAATCGAGGATCGATGCTTCTGGGTTTCTGATCCCGCGGGGAATATTCGCGTTTCCCGCTGAACACCCGACACGGCAGCTTTTTAATTAGTGTAATGGGGCAACGTTGACATGGGAACTTATTTGTATGCAGTTTCGCTGGACATGTGTAACAATATTTACAATTTTCAAGTCACAAACAATTAATTAAGTAATTCAGTAAACGTCAATGTAAACCATATGTGAAATATTTACGTTCACGATGACGTGGAGTCTCACAGACCTCCACACGTTATTAACACAAAAACTATTGCTCGAACCAGTGGCGGATTTAACGGGGCGGCTGATGAGCAATTGCCACCTAGGCGCCTGCACAGAAAGTCCTCGCAGGGCCTCTCACCAAAAAAAATTATGATTAGGTATAGGTACCCAAACACTACATTTTTTTCGTACTATTACACTTGGCTCGTTTTTAGAAAACTACCTTTTCATTTTCACCCCAAAAAGGGCCCCTCAGAACGTTTGCCACCTGGGCCTTTTTTCTTAAACCCGCCACTGGCTCGAACACTGCCACACATAAGAAGTAAATTAACTTTTACTAATTTTAGGTAGGTACTTGAATCCACGTGACCGATAATTCATACGTTTAAGCGTTACACAAAAAAATAATTCTGCAGGTTAAGAGTTAATATATCTACCCTCCGATTGGACATAGGAATATCTTTCTTTGCCTTGAACGATCAGAAATTATTGGGACAAATAATACACAGCGTCATCAAGTGATTGCAAAGAAATGGAATATCGCATCCTCGACTCGCAACGTTTCATTGTCATGTCCTTTGGCAAACATGTGATTATTACAAAGGAGAGGACACAAAAGCAAAAGTTGAACGCTTTAATCTCTGCGTGGGTGGGGGGGGGGGGGGCGAAATAGTGATCGAAACGCGTATTTGTGCGACTGTATCTCGCTATACAAGTTCACACGCGAGTAGAACACTTTTGTTCGCTTCTTGCAAATGTTCACAGAGATCCATTGTAGCCGATAATCATGCATTCACCATAAAACAATGGTGCACGATACGTGACGGCCGACGTATGTATCGAACGTCGTTTCGCTAATCACCAGCGCGGTCTGTCTATCAGCGTGCGGTGCGCATATTGAACGGATCATTCCCTTCGACATACGATTGTCGAAGTGTATGGCGGAACGGAGGCGATCCCGCGGAAAACTTTTTGGAAATACTAATTGACGAGGCAAGCATCACGTCCATTCGTTTCGGTATCACGCGTCACGTCACTCAATTTCGCGCTCGAACGCCTTCGACACTCTGCTTTTTAAATAATGCCGCGCGTCCGATCGTGTTTGTCGAATTTCATTTGATGATTCTCGGCTCGGTTTGCTCATGGCGAAGGAGTAACGGTAAATAACCCATTTCGGGTGCAATTAACGCGTTTAGAGTCCCAGTAATGATGGGTACTTAGTTACTTTCGTAGGGAAACATAATTCCATCGGCACTTGTTACTCTTCTGTTACACGAATAATATTGATTAATGATTTATATTATTAACGCAGAATGTCCTTCGGTAACAACATCATATTGCAGTTTAATTTTAATGGGATGAGAGTGACTTTTAATAAACTTGCTGCAACATTCTGACTTTAATTTGCGTAGAATTAAGCATCACTTGAATAAAAAGTCACTTAGGTACATTTTAACTCATAACTAGAAACTTTGTCCGTACTATGTCGTAATATGCAACATGTAGGTATCCAAAATACGAAGTGAGTTATCTAAAGTTGAAACCTGAAATATTTCTTGGAAATTGTTAATTATAGCTAAAACTGTTTCACACAGGAGTTGAATACTTTCAACCCTTCGTCGACACACCTCCTTTTTCGATCAACTTTGACACACCTGGGTGGCTCACACCCAGAACAATTTTTCAACGACTGTCATTCTCATCTAAAGAATCCAATCGTTATGAAAAAATCATGGGTCAATTTCAAGGTCTCTAGAGTGTATTCGAATAGATTTTTTATTGAAATTTTACCACAATTTTTACAAAGTAATTCTACATTATATGTCGAGACAACACGAATAAAATTTTCACACAATTGTAACTTCTACAAATTTCGTTGTCTTTAAATATAATATTTTGAGAAGAAAAATATTTTTTAAGTCGACTTTGCAAAAAAGGTATTTATTTTGCATATATAAAGTACAGAGCGTCAAAATCAGTTTATGAGTGGTTCACAGCCAAAATGTCAACGAAGGGTTAAGGGGAATATAATTTGGTGTTACGATTAGCATGATGTCGAAAACGGTGATTTGTTTCGTTTATGCGAGGTATCTGTATATAAGGAATATTCGTATCTGTAAGACATTCATCGGTTTATTATTTGATTTATTATATTTCAAATTGTAGTATACTACAATAGGTTTTTCGATATAATTTACAGTACATCTGTGCCTCTTGTCACTTAAAATGAAATAATAGGCCGAAAACGAGCGTTCTACGTCAGATTCTACTGATTTTTCTAAGGACAAAACAAATTTCTGTCCAGGTTCCATTTATTTGTTTTCTATAAAAAGATACATGTGCACGATGATCCGCAGTCTACTCATAACTCGTTCGATACTTGACTCACCTATGCTCTTTTCAATCTCCCAACTTTATCAAGATATTCAAGTCGATGTATCTACGTGCCAAAATATCAGTCGCGGCGACTATCGAATTTATCCTATTAAAAAATGTATCTTAATTAACATCGCCAAACTGCCACGCAGATCTGCAAGCTCCAAACGTCAGCTTCTCGAAAGATACCTCGAAATTCTATGAAACGTAACCCGACCGTGGACATCGATCTACTCCATCGGTCGATCATAATTGCGTCGAATGAACTAACCAGCAAATTAGTCGGCTGACAAGCGTCGGGTAATAGATGCAGGGAGGAAACTGAAACCGGATGATTCATGCTTGATTGGACAGCGCGAGACGCTTCGTTGCTCGACTCCAACAATGGGCTGCATAATTCTGTCGAATGAGATATGCCGTGTCTGAATGGATTCGAAGGCTTCGTTCCGCGAGGATACTGGCTACGTTCTCGCTATTCACCCGCGGACACTCGATTATTAGGAAAGAATCGACTCCTGCGTCCCTAGACCCCTGTCACGGCTAATGACGAACATTGTTCGACGATCAGGGCTCTGTGCTCTGGACGCAATGGGAAATGCGTGAAGTCAAAGACCCCCGACGACGGCTGCCGCCTGTAACGCTTCCGTGACGGACACACGTGGACACGATGGTCGATCAATTTTGGTGGATCGAGACATTGTACCTGGGGGGTTATCCTTCCTACCTCAGTTTTGTTGTGGTGCTTCGTGGCGCAACTGTGAAATTTGTAATTAGTATTCATTCATTACAACGGTGATGAAATTGAAAGATGTAATCTGTGTCCACTGTGGAGTAGGGTAGGGTGGGGCTAAAAGTCCTGTTTTTGGTATAAACCAATGAAAAATTTAATACTAACAATCTAGAGATATCTGATGTTATTTTGTATAAACTATAACTATTATGCTTTACGTTCACGAAGTTCATTTGTTGATTCTGTTATTTTCTGCTGAGTTATACCACAAAATGTTTGTCAATGCAAAATGGACTTCTTGCCCCACGCACGGGGCAAAAAGTCCCTAATGACTTTTCGTGTAATATTAAACTAAATAAGTAAAAAACTCTTTTCAAATCAACAAATATTTATTAAACCAATTTGTTTTGGTATAGAATATTGAAAGGAAAGCATGACTTCTTTAACAAAAAATATAAATATAAGTCAGAGGCTCGCTTTGAACTAAAAACTAAAAAAAATCGCTCAACTAAAACAAAACCATTATTTAAAGAATTTGTCATCATTTCTTTATACTTTGGCCATCTTATTATGAAAACAAATAATAATATATAATATATATATATTTTTTCAGTCTGAGGGACTTTTTGCCCCAATGGTTCCTACATAGTTTATGGGATATATAAGTTAGAAAATATTATGAATCTGCAATAAACAAAACCGTGCACACATCACTAAAGGAACATACAATCTTAACATAATTGGCAGATACGCTTTTAAATTGTGGTTTGCTTCGTGTAAAACAATAAAGACGACATATGTCTTTTAGTTTTCGATACATAAAATAAGGAAGGCGTCGTGTAATTCGCACGAACGTCCAGGAACGACTGGCTACTCTGTGATCACCTCCGTTTCTTCTCGCCTTTTACATGGTATACTGCGAAACTCAATACATTGTTTAGGAATTGAAATTTTGCAATCGGGACTTTTTACCCGCCGGACTTTTAGCCCCACCCTACCCTACAAACGAAATTCTAATTCTAGAACTTGTATTCCTGGTACCTTAGTATTGCGGAGGCAGATCTGAAAGGATTCAAGTGCCCTCGGCTCGCGAAGCAAAATATTCTGAGTCGCGAGAACAATGTATCCCTAATCCGTGAAACCTTCGTCCCCATCCTCGCCATGTGATCCAGCCAGTCCCGCATTTTTTTTAACAGAGCATCCACGGCTGCTCGAGCTTTGAAGATCAGTTTAGTTTCTGTCGGTCACAGGCTGGCCATCCACCGGTGAACGAGCATCGAGTAAACTAGAAATAAAAGGGTCTCGATAGGCCCTTCTGTCGCTTCGCTCTCAATCGACGTGTACTGGCTTCATCCTCGTTTCGAAGGCTCCCTCTTCGATCCAATTTCATCCCGTCCCAGGCCTATTCGATCGGAAAAAAGAACGAACAAAAAAAAAAAGAGCGGTCACCGACAGTTACACGCGCCGGATAGGATGTCCTCTCGCTGGCGCGCGCTAAGAATTGTAATAACGCCCTCCCCGTCTAACCGTCGAAGCCGTTGCTGTTCCACGTGGACCGTTTCCCTAATCGAATGTAGCTTCGGGCGTGTAGAAACTCGGGAAAAGGCATTCTCCTCTGGTGGCGACGGGAAATCCCCAGTTGCCAGTAGGAACGCGAGGATTGACCTGTCATTGCCAAAGAGGCTGGCGTACTTTAGCATCGTCGTTTGTTCCAGCAGCCTGCCACCAGAATTGTCATGAAACTGTAGAAAGCACTACGATCGCTGCACTTACAAACATGAGACTTGTAGGAGTTCGACGTTTAGGAATAATAGGCCTATGGTTCCGAGTGTGGCGCATAGGTGGCGCCACTTAAGTAGAGTCCGAAGCATAGAGGTCGCGCATACAGTTAGGTTATGTTGGCAAACAGTGTTTATACTGAACCTCGCCTTTGCGATTGTCTTGCTCTTCTTTCTCTCCTCTTGCTTGCTTCTATATATTTGTTTGTGCAATAAAGACGCTTCATAATAAGAATAATCTCGGGGAGTCGGCTTTAGTCGATTTAGTAAAGGCGGGTGGCCAGCGCGCAGTGGATCCAAGGATCGTAGGTTCGAGTCCCATCACCCGAGGCTCCCTTTTTTCTCCTACAGACTTTCCATTAATCCACCCACCCACCTTACCTCTTAATTCGTGTCGCAAAACACATTTGCCCATAATATGTGTCATTTAAAAGTCAGTGATGTTCTCGAGGCAGCAGCAACGATTTTTCATTTCCATCGAGCAGACAGGGACCAGGGCTTCGAGCAATCCAACAACCAGTAAAAGAAAAAGTAGACAAAGCGCAGAGATCTCGACGCAGCGGATAATTCTCTGTTCCGCGGCAGTCGCGAGCCAAAGGCGAACTTCATCTCTTCGAATAATCCGCGGCGGACTTGTCCCCCCCGCGTAGGCTCTCGCAATCTGCCCAAGCTTTACGCCAGCGCGAAACTTTCCGCTTGTATGGAGGCATTAACGTCAGAGAAGTGGCGTCCGTATAAAGATACGGAAGCGCTTGTAACCGCGCGTATTCCCGCACGGCGGGGCAGACTGATAGCGCGCGGGGATCCAGCTCGCTTCTATTCGTGCCGGAACAAGGCACACGCGCCTCCAGGCGGCTGGTGTGTGTGCGCACGCGAACGGGTTGTATCATTTCGATGTCGCGCGTAAACACGAGGCAGTGGAGGCACGCTGCTCCATCGTTTAATGTGGTTGAGACGCCCTAGGGAGACAGCACTTTATACATACCTAACTACCCCTATGGCACAGTGCGCAACGCGTCTCCACGGCTACCCTTTATTTCTCGCTTTCCAACCTCTCCACGCTCCTTCTTTTTCGCGGCGGACCCTTCTAGTTTTTCCACGCTACTCCCCCGTCCACGCCGCTACCTAACCCCCTCCGTTTATTCATTCGCACGGCTCTCATCTCTTATTAGGGAGTGCAGGCTTTTTTTTTACAATGCATCGAGACTCGTGTATCGGATGCTTTACTTGGTCGTTCGACGATCTGATCGGTGATCTCGTAATTCCCTCGTTGCTTCGACCTGTTAGCTAATGATAAATTGTCATTTTCATTATGTCTTGCGATGGAATTTAATACGGTGAGGATGTAAAGGGGTGTTTTTAACCGGTTTGTTACGGATATTATCCCCCTGGCATTCAAATGTTCATTTCCATAGTTAGAGGAATTTCTGATGTACACACAGCCGATATTCGTTATATGCTCGCCAGAAATATTCGTTATATGATCGTCGCGTTACCCACCAGCTGGAGCGGTCTCCCTCGGAACCAGTCAAGGCGAAAGACGACACGAGTTAAAACAAGCTTACCCTGAGATAAGACACAAGCGAGCATGCCGGCGGGCCTGGTATGTAATCCTTTCGCTACGGCGGTTCGAGCCGCCGGAGCATCGCCACTGAACTGAGCCTCGCGTCAAAAGTGTACACATTAGGCGTGGACAGTCTTCGGCATTCGGGTTAGTTGCCATGCTTTTGGAATATGGTTGAGTATCGTCAGGGCCCGATCTAGCTCTTCCGTCGCTCTGGGCAAAAGTGATTTTTGCCGCCCTTTGCATTGAATCATAAATAAAATATATTTTTTTGACACTGAGTAAAATTTTATGTAGGTATTTGTCTACCAATTTTGCCGCCTCAAAAATTTGCCACTCTGGACAATTGCCCTACTTGCGTCCCCCCCCCCCCCCCAGATCTGGGCCCGGCGCGCCGTAAAGTATTACAAATTGACACTGTTACTGACATTCCCGCAAGTTTCTAATGCACTGTTTAATCATCCTAGTGAAGTAATAAAAATTGGATTCTATTTGCCCCGAGTATTAGTTCACAGCTTAGTTCGAAAAAAAAATAATATAATTATTATGTTGAAAAATACGATTTTATCGATTTCTTATATGAAAAATATTTTTTCTTCTTTTTTTAAGAATTTATTTCGAAATTCTGCTCCCGACGCATCTTAGGGAATGGTTTTCTGCATTTCTCATTAAATTTTCATCCAAATCGTTGGAACGGTTTTCGAGATTTCATGTACACCATCAAACGATGTACAGTGTACACGCCTTTACGTTTTTACTCACAACTTTTATGTACATAGAGATATTGAGACTTTTCTTTTTTGTGTTAAAGCTCATAGAATAACGACTAAAACTAGAAAAAAACGTTGTCACTATTGTTATTTATCACTTTAAAATTTGCGTTTGAAAAAAGGCCTGTTTTAGAGCTATTGAGGGTAACCTACCCCCTTAACAGTAATTATTACATTCGAGTCATTAGAAATTGAGAAATTTCAACTTGCATGGGAAACAGTTGAGGTCGACGGCAACCTCTACCAATGTGACAACATTGACGAAATGTTTGAGCACTGATTGTCAGTTCGACTTTATCCGCGATAGTGATCGGATCGGTGAATATCTGCGAATGTCACAGTGCATATTATATCCTGATTTCTCGATTCCTACATCAATTCGTTCGACTACTGGATTAAATACAAGACCTTTTAACAACATTTCACTGGAATATACCTATCATCTAGAAGACTTTTTGACGAAACGTTGCCTATAGTCTTTAATCACATATCGCAGTAATAAAAATACGTGTAGAATGTGCAGGGTGCACGACTGTAGTTGTGAAAAGTAAGCGTTTTGTAATGGACATTGCTATATAATATTATTTCTGGCTATGACGAATTTCACGTTAGCTGGGAGTCGGCCGAGCGCGACAAAAACATCAACAACCTCTACCAAAGTCACTACATCGCCGAACGGTGTGCCCTAACAGTTCGACTTCGTCCGCGACGGTGTTCGGATCACTGAATATTTGCGCAGTCACAGAGGATATTATTTCGCGATTTCACGATTCCTGCATCAATTTCATTGATTACTGGACTGTGTGGAAGGCCCTTTAACAAAATTCTACTACATTATACTCAGTATCTAGAGGACTATTTTGGAAACACATTACTCGAGTCCGAACACATCTTCCCAATGCGATTGTAGAGTCAGTGCTTATTTCGCGATAAAGTATTTCATAGTGGACAGTGGTCCTGCGTGTTAGTAATGTTAACACGAACGTAGAGTCAGTGTTTTTAACGCATCTAGAACTATTTCAGAGCACCGGTGCTCTTATTGCTTCTTCATCGCGAAATTAATGCGACATATTTACGAGTGTGATAATGTTCTATTCGGTACTGACGCTGCAGCTGCGGGACATTGGCTTGCAGATCGAATAGCTACTGCTGAAGGGAGATGCTTGTCTTCATAGATATCAGTGAGTGCTGTATTCTCAGTCGTTGCTTATTCTTAAGATCGTCTTAAGCATGCGGCATCCTTTACTAACCTCGTAGACTAGTAAGGGATGCAGCCAGGGCCCAATCTAGCTCTTCCGCCGCTCTGGGCTAAAATGATTTTTGCCGTCCTTTGCATTGAATCATAAATAAGTATTTTAAAATATATTTTTTGACACTGAGTACAATTTTTTGTAGCGATTTGTCTACCAATTTTGCTGCCCCAAATTTGCCGCACCCAAAATTTGCCACTCTGGACAATTGCCCTACTCGCGCCCCCCTAAATCTGGGCCTGGTACGCCGTAAAGTATTACAAATTCACGCTGTTACTGACATTCCCGCAAGTTTCTAATGCACTGTTTAATCATTCTAGTGAAGTAATAATGATTGGATTCTATTTACCCCGAGTATTAGTTCACCGCCGACATTGAAATTGACAGTAAAATCTAATTCTTATAAGCTTCGCAGAAAGTTTCATGATGTATGTGTGTCGTGGGGTGCATGGATGCAACTGCAAATCGAGCATTCTTTAATTTTGCAATCATACGGGGTGCTTAATGTGTCGAATACGAGTTACATTTCTGAAGTTGAACTCTTTCGTGTGAGTTCTTTCAAATCTTCTCTCTTAACAGTAATTATTACATTCGAGTTATTAGAAATTGAGAAATTTTAACTTGCATGAGAAACAGTTGAGGTCGACGGCAACCTCTACCAATGTGACAACATTGACGAAAGGTTTGAGCATTCATTGTCAGTTCGACTTTATCCGCGATAGTGATCGGATCGGTGAATATCTGCGAATGTCACCGTGCATATTATATCCTGATTTATCGATTCCTATATCAATTCGTTCGACTACTGGATTAAATAGAAGACCGTTTAACAACATTTCACTGGAATATACCTATCATCTAGAAGACTTTTTGACGAAACGTTGCCTATAGTCTTTAATCACATATCGCAGTAATAAAAATACGTGTAGAATGTGCAGGGGGCACGACTGTAGTTGTGAAAAGTAAGCGTTTTGTAATGGACATTGCTATATAATATTATTTCTGGCTATGACGAATTTCACGTTGGCTGGGAGTCGGCCGAGCGCGACAAAAACATCAACAACCTCTACCAAAGTCACTACATCGCCGAACGGTGTGCCCTAACAGTTCGACTTCGTCCGCGACGGTGTTCGGATCATTGAATATCTGTGCAGTCACAGTGGATATTATTTCGCGATTTCACGATTCCTGCATCAATTTCATTGATTACTGGACTGTGTGGAAGGCTCTTTAACAAAATTCTACTACATTACACTCAGTATCTAGAGGACTATTTTGGAAACACATTACTCGAGTCCGAACACATCTTCCCAATGCGATTGTAGAGTCAGTGATTATTTCGCGATAAAGTATTTCATAGTGGACAGTGGTCCTGCGTGTTAGTAATGTTAACACGAACGTAGAGTCAGTGTTTTTAACGCATCTAGAACTATTTCAGAGCACCGGTGCTCTTATTGCTTCTTCATCGCGAAATTAATGCGACATATTTACGAGTGTGATAATGTTCTATTCGGTACTGACGCTGCAGCTGCGGGACATTGGCTTGCAGATCGAATAGCTACTGCTGAAGGGAGATGCTTGTCTTCATGGATATCAGTGAGTGCTGTATTCTCAGTCGTTGCTTATTCTTAAGATCGTCTTAAGCATGCGGCATCCTTTACTAACCTCGTAGACTAGTAGGGGATGCAGCCAGGGCCCAATCTAGCTCTTCCGCCGCTCTGGGCTAAAATGATTTTTGCCGTCCTTTGCATTGAATCATAAATAAGTATTTTAAAATATATTTTTTGACACTGAGCAAAATTTTTGGTAGGTATTTGTCTACCAATTTTGCTGCCCCCAAAATTTGCCGCTCTGGGCAATTGCCCTACTTGCACCCCCCTAGATCTGGACCTGACTGTATCGTAAGAATCTTGTTGTCATGGAAACAAACGCAATGTTCACATGAATAGCTTCACTTGTTTAATGACGCTCAGTGAACAATTATCCGCAGTAAGTGAAGACCCAGTCGTTCAGAAATCGTTGTAAAACTCGATCTGAAAACCATTATATTTTGTAGTATTATTACTATTGTATTCTTATGGGTCGTGGAACTCCATTAAGTGTTGAAGGGATTGAGAAAGCAATAGAGTTTTATGGAGAGCGACTACAGTCGCCCATCGTAACGAAAAGTAACCACAGCCTTAATGAAATTTTTCTGATGAAAATATGACTAAACACGATGTGATTTGAATCAACACGTTGTGATTCATATTCGACTGTCGTTCATTCTTTCTCATTCGTTCCCATTTTATGTTAATGACTGTCTTTTTCGTCGACTGCCGTTTGCTCCGTTGTCTACGGTATCGCTTGAATAAACAAGTCAAGTCAGCTCGAGCTGAAATTCGTGGCCTCCTACACGTTATATGTTCGTGACCGGTCCCGACTGGTGAACACGTAACGAATATTTACTGTATCTGTCTATCTTGTATTTCTAAATACATAATTATATAACCACCGGCAAGTTCTTTATACCGACATCATCACGCCGCTACCACCCCCATCTCGCCCTTCTTTATCTCCACACCCACACGCTCGTCACAAGAAAACACCCCTCCAACGTCCACTTGATTTTTCACCCAACCACGGTATCAGTAATTCACGAACTGACTTATTTACCCTCCCCTCTCTTTCTCCCTCAAGCTTCCTCTCAACGAGTCCCACGAGCGTCTGGCGTTTTCTGAAACGTGAGCCGTTTTGTTTTTCGTCGTCGATGTGTATAAATCGCTCGCTGCTGCATCCCCTTCTCCCACCCCCTCAGAGCCGCAGCACTCGAGTCTGTGCTATCGCGCGTGCTGTCTTTTTATTCCTTCGATCAATCTTCGTTTTTGCACCCCCCCCCCCCCCTCCAACCACGCTCGGTCTTTCTGTTTGGAGAACCGACTCGCCGCCTTTTTTTCCTCCCCCTCCACGGAGTCGCGAATCCTATTTGCTACCCCCTTACAACGGCGCTCCACTCCTCCGTGTGTAGCTACGTGTCGGGACACACTCGCGAGGGTTGTATCCGCTCTATCCGGTCGTAAATCTGTGCTTTTTTGCCGTTACATTGATTACACGTTCGAGTGCCGTAAGGAAGCTGCGATCGTTCTTGTTCCGCGCGCGAGGCAAACTCCGTGAGCAGTGTTTTTCTTCGGCTGCCAACGTTCCCAGTCAATCCCAGGGACGTCCGTCACGAAACGATCATTCGTTATAATTATGTCCCCGAAAAGTAAAGGAGCCGACCGCGCAAGATAATCCTGCGCATTTGCATAAGAATGATGTATGGCCACTTTATCGTAATAGAATGTCCTCTTCTTTTGGATTCCCTGCCGCTTATCTGGCGACGTATATCACGGGCTGTTTTACTTTCTTTTCAAGATCTCAGTGACTGGAGCATTTCTTTATCCTTGCCTGTAGTGATTAACGATAATAGACGTTACTGCGTCACTGTTTCATTTTAATTTGATGGTCACAAGATTGTAATATAATTGACACGGTATGGAACCGATTCGAACTCAATTTCCACAAGGACAATGCAATTTTATTTCGCCACATTTCACTCGTCTTATCTTGTTCCTTTCAGGCCTGCGATTTTATATTATCCTCGCGACTGAATGTGTCACTCTTCATCCGACTTGCACGCGACTGGTTGAGTCATCGAACACTTTCATAGGTTCTTTAATATTCCATGAATCGAATGCTCCGCATTTATCTACCGTCTCCCCATTGTGCTTCTACCATTTTATTCCCGCCCGTATTATCTTCAGCTTCATTCTCCTCCATTCGCGCAATATATTAGTCTTCGTCTCTCTAAACGACATTCCCGGACTTTCTGCCACTTTTAATTCCGTCCACCTCGAGGTCAATGTTTTGTCTCTTCCAACGGCGCATCGCTCGCGAAGTCCCCTTATCACTCGCTTCTCCCCCGTGTATCATAGCCACCTCTCTGGCGAAAGGTTTTTTTTGGCCCACCACGCGTTCCTTTTAAACACGAGAGCATCGGGAGTCGTTCCAGCGTGTGTGGGCATCGCGGATGACACTTAGCCGGCGAAGTCGAGACGCCACTTTCTGTTGTATGTGTAGAAACACCTAAATAACTACCCCTCGTCGTAAGTTCCACCCTCCCTATCTCGCCTATTCCCATTTTCTTCCCAGCACTTTCCTCGGAGTCCACATCCACGTCTCTCCACGCCTCTGCCACCCCGTTGCACCCTCTCTCGCGAGTACCTTTTTTTTTCCGCGAGAAGACTGAAATCTCTTCTCCAGCTCGAGGACCAACCCGGCCCCAGCTTCATTTTAATTTCCACCACTGGTCACCTTACGTTCCGGCAGGTTCGCCTCTTGCCCTCGTTGTCCTACTTTTCTAGCACCTGCCCGGCGCGCTTTTCATATTCTCCTGCGCTGCTGTCGCACACTCCCCATTGTCACGCTCGTTTCCGTTTATCGTCACGCGTCGTCGTCCTCGTCGTCGCCAGCGTTCCTCTGCGTTTCGCGCTTCCCAAGCGAGTCTTCCGCTGTCTTTTTTTTTTCCACGGACTGCTCCGCAGCCCCGTTTCACCGTCACCGTCCCTCTCTGTCTTTTCCATCGTTTCCTCCGCACGGCTCGATGTACGCGTTGCGCAGTTGTGACCCCCAGAACCGTGGACGGTGTTGCCCCGGAACCGTGGCAGGGTCACGCACAGGTCGATGGGACGTGCCTGCCCGTGCCACAAGAAACTGGGCGGGTTAATTTTAGGGATATCAGCCAGTGACGCCGCGAACTTCACACCCCCGTGCTGTAAGGTCATCCGTGTGCGGCGCGGAGCAACGAAGATGGTAGGGAGAAAAGGAGAGGAGACAGAGTTCCCCGGTGCACGCATTGTAGCCGGTACTTAATGTGACCGAGGCGTCCCGTGGAGACGCCGCTTTATACATACCTAACTACCCTCCGGTATAACCTGTCTCTCTACGGTGGTTATCTTTATCTCCGTGTTCTCCGTCTCCCTCCCGTGTCTGGACCTCGCCTCCGACCATCCTCCTCCGACGACCTCCGCCGACCTCCGCTCGGCGACTTCGTTTTTTCCCCAGGTCGTGTCTCTTCGTGCAAGAGGCCATCTCTGCGCCGCGGCACATCCTTGTATCCACCCGTAGTGTTCCTTCCCTCTCGCCCCCCACTCGTTCCTCCTCTTTATTTTCCTGCCTCCCACGTACTGTCCACCCTCTCGCCGACGCTGAATCCTTTCCTTTATCCCGGTACACCGTAACGCGGCTTCTCGTCTACGATTATTGTCTTTATCTCGCCCCCTTTGCGCACCCCCTCTACTATCTAACTCCGGAACGCTCTTGCCCCTTCATTTTTTTAATTACGCTCGCCATCCACCCTCTCGAAGGTGTCGTTTGCCCTTGGCCAGCTCTGATCAACTCGCCGCTCCCTGCACACGATTTTCGTCGAGGGCCCTCCGACACTTTTCCACCCCTTGCTGTTCTTTTCTCGTTGTTGTCGAATTCAACGTCCCTAACCCTCCCTCCCGCTCTCCCGCCTCTGCTCCCTTTTTATTGCGTTTTGCTGACAGTTTATAGCCGGCATTGTCGTAACTCTCTCGCCGGCGCTCGCTCCCTCCTGACCGTGTTTGCCTCGTCGCGCAGTTTCCACCGTTGCGAGCGTTTCTTTCGCGTGAACGCGACCACCGAAGTCTCCTCCTGTTGGCTCCTCCACCATTCCCTGCTATCGTATTTCCTCGTTCGCTCGGTCTCAACGCCTATCGTGCGGATGATACCTACCGTCTACAGTCTAAAGGCTTCGGAAACGCACGTCGTGTCCTCTTCGCTGAGCGTTCTGACGTTCTACCAACGTTGCGCAGCGTACCAGCAGGAGAATCAACTGATCGAGGCTGCTTCTAGTTTAAGGGAGTACACTCGGTAGGAGGAAAAACATTCAGATATTGATGAAACTTGACATACTGTTCAATTTATGTATAAAAATGACTCAGTTAAATTTTCAAAGGTCTGGGGTACCTCAGAAGCGAGAAATTAATATTTCCGGTTTGACAAATTTTGTACTAAGTCTTATGAGAAATCGTACGTTTCACGTGTTCACATACATATTTTGAAGCAGCTGACATTGAGTTGTCATTCAAAATTTGTGTATGCCTAGAAAATTATCTGACGAATATTTTGCGGGTTTAAAAAGATTGATTAGGTACCTCTGAGCTTTGCAATGAATCATTTATTACCGAAAAGTCACGTTTATTAGAGGCTAGCAGCCATCACTCGCTGCAATCTGGCAACAGCGCAATTCGAAGGTTAGGCGCACTATTGCTAATAGCAGTGACTGAGTTTTGAGCGACGCACATTGAACTTGAAGAAGTTTAATGTATGGAAATAGAATATCAGGAATAATAACAGAAGAATTATTACATGTATATTCGAACGTAATTTATTCTTGATATTATGAATATACTAAGTCAAGCATAAGAGTCGCGCTGTTTTGACTAGCTACGTACCGAGAGTACTCCCTTAATAGACTATATAAGACTGATACTTTTGAGTTATAACTGTTCGAGGAATGAAAGGTGTATGTTTGTAGGTGGAGCAATAGAATGGGGGTAGTTGGTCTATACCCTCAGTGACGTTGAACAGTGAATTATTAAAATTTAGTCAATTACCCATTTGCCGATTAATTTGACTACTGAAAATTTCAGCCTTTCGGTAGCTCGTTATTCGTACCTTTCAGTTATTTACTTCAGAGCTTGATAATTTATTCTCCTCCCCCCACTCGCTGTCTCGCTCAAACATTTATTCGTTCATTCATCCGCTTAGTAATTCATTCGCCAGGTTGGTTAGACTGACTTATTTACTCCCTACCGATTCACTCTTTCACTTACCTCAACGCTTGTTTATTAATCGATTCTCCCCCTCACTATTCGATTCGTCGAAAGATTCATTCACCGAGTCGGTTAAAGTCTCGTTCATTCACTCGCTTACCCTTTTCCAATGCTACGGTCCTCACCGATTCCCTTACTCGCCCACTCCGTTTTCCTCGGTCTGCCGCACCCCTTCTCCTTTCATCCCCTGCATTGTGCGTAATACTTAATGTACCCGAGGCTCCACGGGAAGATGGTGCATTATGCGAAACAGCGCCGTATTCACAACCGTAACCTGTCTCTTTACGATGTCTACTTTTGTTCACGCTTCTCTTCATCCCTCCATCCTCTTTCCCCGTCTCAGCAAAGTCTCGCTTTCACCTGCTCCATCGCCACCTAGTTAGTTCTTCCTCACTCCCAGTTATTTATTTACTCGCCGGTATTAAAGCGTTACGACATATAATGCATGTTCTATTAATAAAATTACATTATTACATCTATATTCTATACTATTATATAATTTTGAAGTTGCATACTTTGAAATTCGTTTTCTCAGTAAATATTAACTGTATTCACCAGTGTGTTACATCACTTTGTTCGTCTTGGCAAGAGGAAGTTTTAGCCGTTTTTATTTATTTTTTAATCTATCTATGTATATATAAAATCCAAATATTACTGATTGACTAACTCAGTCACTCACACGTCACGATATCTCTGGAACCACTGGTCCTATGAGCATGAAAGGTAACTAGATTCCTCTTAGCCCCTATGCACCCGCTAAGAAATCTTCTTAAAACCTCCCTCTCTGTCACCGAAAAAAGATATATAATCCGGGAACACCAAAAACATTAAGCTAGTCGAACTCAAACTTAAGAAGTAATACTATGAACGATGCTAATAGTAACAACAACTATTATAGAAGTAATAACAAGGAAAGAAAAGAGAAAGGAAACCATGGAATAATATATTGAAGATATGCCTATTTGTCGCAAAACAATTCTTCTAAGTGGTGCTCGTGGGCCAAATAATAGTTTATTGATTAGCGCGATTTTTTCGTCTAGCGATCGCTGTTTAAACGCCAATAGGTATGCAGCCGAACTTTTTTTCACCTAATTTCGTAGGAAACCCCCTTTGAGTTGTGCACGTCGATGTGCACACTGGCTTTTCGTTTGTTTGCGCGGTTCAATAATTACCGCGCGCCCTGTGGAAAGTATTAAGCTGCCGGAATGCGTATTTGCGCCGTCGCGAACTCCTCGCGTTTCGGGCGTGCGTTTGCGCACCTATAGTATTCACGTGGCGAGCGAATTCGTCGGTTGTAGGGGTCCGCTGCGCGTACGTATACCCATCGTATGTTTGTCTTTAATTTTTGTGCAGTTACTATTTGTGTTGCCCCTTTCGAACCTGGTACCTCGTGCTGCTTTACCATCGTATTTTTCCTGCTGCTGAATGTGATGCGCCTGCTTCGAAATGATAGAAGCTTCTGTTGAAAGATTAACTAATAGACAGGCGACAAGTAAAACCCTGTAATTAGTTCCTTTAGATCATTTTTTGTCAAAATGGCAAGCGAAACCTCTATGATGAAACAAAGCGCAATGCGTTGCATTTGTTAAGAAATCCCCGGTACCAAAGCGTTCCATGTAGGCAAATTCGATGGCCCTCCGATTTATATTCGGGACACAATAAAATGTAATCGAGAATTACAGTGAATATAATGGAGAGAAATACCTCTTCCTTTAAATCGAACGTGTTTCAATAACCAAATATTGAAATGTTGAAAGGCATTTTTTCCGCGAATAATGCATCGAGAAGCACAATATGTATTTACATCTCGTGTAACAATGTCGGTAAGCAATGTTGTTCGTGTGGCAAACAAGATTATTGACGTCCGGAGGGAGGTAAACTAAAATACCCGGAAAGAAGATCATTAAGGAACTGATGAATTCATCCCCCCTACCTACACTGCCTTCGCATTTATTATTCTTTATGCGTCGATTTAATCTACTTCATTCCTGTACATATTTCCATCGTTACGGTCTGTGTTTAATGCCTCTCGCTTATTTCTCATCACGTAGCATTTAATTTCCTCGCCAATAGGTCCTCACTGGTTCCCTCTGTATTCTTTCATCTAGGATTGGGCGGTTCTACTCGATTCTTTTAGAACCGATCGATATCTTTCTGAAGAATTGATTACTGTATCGATTATTTTTCTGAAGAATCGATTATTTTACCAATTATATTTTGGAGGAATCGATTATTTTATTGATTATTCTCAGAATCGATTCTCGATAACTCGATTATTTTCTAATAAAGGATCGAGAAAAAATAGACATCTTGTATTATTTAGAATTTTCTAATTATAATCTTCAATTCTTCAGTCTCTACAAATGAGAATGGAATTCAGATGCCTTAAATTAAATGAACTACAACTGGATATATAAAAAAATATTATATATATGGAAAATATTATTATAATATATATATTAATGATTCATTATGGTATAATGATTCAATAAAAATTCTGTTTATCTCACATTTAATTGATTCTATTCTTGCTCATTTTGTCTATCACATTCTTTATCATTCTTTTCATCGATTCCTCGATTCTTTCTGAAAATAATCGATTTTCATTAGAATCGATTCATAAGTATAGATTGTTTAACAGAATCGCCCATCGCTACTTTCATCCCGCTTCTACATTATCTCTCACATCTGACACCTCCCCTTTCATTCACCCCCATACACCCTGCTTTGCCTTTTGATGTTTCTCCATCCGTACATCCCCCTTCCGTTGCACTCTCACACACTTCCCCTACTTTCCAATTCTCCCGCGAAACTTCTCCAACATACCCCGTTCTACAGCCTCGCTTCGTCTTTCACTTTCGCCCGTCCATTCACATTCATCCCGCCTCCGTTTTTGCCTCTTTTTCTTCCCCCCCCCCCCGTTCCTCTCGCTAATTCACTTATCCTGTTCCCCCCCCATTCTCTCTCTCTCTCGCCATCTTTCTGTCCGACTTGTAGGCTCGTACATATGCATCGGGGCTTCCTGTAACCATCACGAGGGCGTAGATGCGCGCAGAAGCGGAACCTGCTGTGTGTGTGCGTGGGTGGGTGGATGGGGCCAGGAGGTGGGGACCAGGGAATATTATTCAAAGCAAGATTTACATTTTTACGACGCCACCATTTTCTACCGAAAGGCACCGACGAGAATAGGAATTAGGTTCATTTACATATATACGCGGACGCGCGCGTGCGCACGCGAGCCTCCACGCGTAAAGGAGATTAATGCCTTGATTAGTTCGTTTTCCGCGACTTATCGCTCCACCCCCGACTTCCTCCGGGGTTGGGTGACCCCGAGACGTTTCTCTTCTTCATTAGCGTGCCTCTGGATAGGTTTCCGTTGCTGAACGCGGGTTACTTTTCCAGCTAACCTGACCAGAGCTTTTCACGTTCGACCCGCCCGAGACAATTTACCAAATCGTGACGTATTAGGCCTGCACTCCGCCGTTCCCCTATTTCCTTTCCCCTTTACAGAACCTGCTGGCTGATCGATCACCTCCCGACGAGTATCACGGTTCCTTTCTGGGCAGCAAAGTGGTGACCTTTTTCGCCGTTAATCGGCGCAAATCTCTTCCTGCGGAGAATGATGGTTGGGCCATTTTAATCGTTGATCGGAGCTTGTGGGAATAATGGGGGCTGAATTTTGAGATTTATTTCGAGTGTGGTATAGCGCGGGAAAGGGGCGAGATAATTGTTGAGCCAGATAATAGTTTTCTGTGTATTAATTAATGATCGCGGGATTTTCAGGGGTTCGATGGGAGCGTGAGCTATTATTCGCAGAATTTGAAGGCTCACCCTAGCGGAATTATACCGAAAAACCAGCGGAACTCGCCCACGTATGTTACGCAATCCAAGGTACCCGGGTTAGTGGTGTTACAAGCTTAACTAGGCTTTGGTCGCGTTTAGTAAGAGCGTAATCCTACAGCCGCGCGAATCGTCGATTCAATGTAATTTTAATGAATGCGAATTTGCTGGGATTCTTGTTTTCCGCGGACGCACGTAACGCATGTTAATGAACGGTGAAATCCTCGCGGGAAATAAATCGTGCCTTCTCTTCAACGCTGCGGGTTATAAGAGATACTGTCATTGTTTATAATAAGCACATCGAACAAGCGGATAATTAAATGCTTCGGAGTGCAGAAAATCTCTGGAAATCAGGTCACTACCTTTACCAACTAATCGGCGTAATTCTGAGGAAAGTTCCAAAAAATTCAAAATGATCCAGGCGACGTTAATCGGAGGGAAGTCAAAGAAGATTCGCCGAGTGCGTGAGGCCAAGCTACACAGGCCTGTCCAGAAGAAAGCAATCGGGGGAACAGATAGGGGAAATTGCTGGAGTAATTATCTCCAACGAACTCTGACTCGGTGGTGCAATGAATGATGCAGCCCTGTTTGTTGGAAGTAAGCAAAGTTTTCCAGAAGACGCTGGCCGAAACGAGGCAAACGTAAACAATGGTTCGCCGCCTGAATATTCAAGACACTGTTTAAATTGCGCTCGCCGAGGATGCTTACAATTCAATACAAACACTATTATAAAATATCCTAGAGGGACACCGGAGGTTCAGCCGAGAAACCGTTTCTCAAACTGTGCTGCGTGTACTTACTTCAAGACGCGTCTTCGCTTTATCTGGGAGCAATGCTTCGCTCAACCGTGCTCTCTCCCCTGTCTCCCTGTTGCGGCTTTTTTTATACGGAACAGCTGTGCCTATGTTTATACGACTACCCCCGATAGGAAAGTCAAGAGCAATTCCCTGGGGAACTCCTCCGGGGCTCATTAACCTCTTTGATTGGACAATCTTGCTTCCGATAGCGACGATAAAATTCTACGGTCGTGGCGGCTGGTTGCGGTCGCTACCAACGTCTGACCCACTCGGTTCTATTCTACTTGCAATCTCAGGGGGACTTGGAAACGCTGTGGTAGTAAGACGTAGGCTGTTTTTGCGAGTTCCCCTGTGCTTCCTTAGGGTTGCCCTTATTTTCAACCTGCGATTTCTTTTGCTCTCACACCCCATTATGGTTCCATTTCATAAACAAATAATCCCCGAAAAAGATTATTGCAATCGGATAATAGGAAAGGGTGCCGACCAGGCCTCAAAGTTTAGAATTCATCGATGGTTTGAATTTGAAGAATTTCTCAGAAATGGTAAGCTCTGTCGAAATTTCGTTCAAATAATATTAAGAGGGCATTCAATTCTCTACAATTACTGTATATATAATTTTTTCGTGCTTCCAACCATTTTTTAGATAATAGCCTTTGATTATAGAAAGATCAGCACTTCGATCGTCCTCTCTATATTCAAACGCTGTTATCTAAAAAATAGTTGGTAGCACGAAAAAATCGTACACACGATAATTGTAGAAAGTTGAATGCTCTTTTAATATTATTTGGACAAAATTTTTATAGCACTTACCATTTTTGAGAAATTCTTTAAATTCAAACTATTGAATTCTAAACTTTATGGCCTAATCGACACCCTTTCCTGTTCTCTGATTGCAATCAACTTTCTCAGGGACTATTTTTTTTTATCAAATCGCACCGTTGTAGGGGGTGAGAGCAAAGAAATACAAAAAACAAATCGACACCTACAAATATGGGCCAACCTAGTGTTTCCTGCGGGAAAGATTTGAAATTTGATCCTGGTGGGAGTCGATCTGGATTGTCATAGAACCGTGGAATGGATGCGGGTGATCTTAAACTCGTAGGATTCTTCGCAAGTGACTCCCAATAAGAGAAATTCGAATCGAGTGACTTCCAAATCGGGAAATTCGATAGAGGTATCTTTAAACTTGAAATTCGCCAGATATCTTCAAGCTCATGGGACTTAATATAACCGACAATGTCCGCAAGGGATGCTGGACCCTTAGTTCCCCAGCGGCCGGCGATACCAACCCCCTGAAAACCGATGTATAAGCAACCCCAAGCCCATGGAATCTGTGGAATCCATGGCATTCATGGACATTGGTCCTCTCCCTCCTGATTGCAAATACCTCACCTCTTTTTCGCATGCAAATACCTATACCCGAAGGTAGGAAGCTGCCCTGTTCTAGTAATTTACTCGTCACGACACAACCAATTGTAAATTCTGATCACGCCGCTGCGCCAAACACCAGTTTCATCGAGTATGAAACCCTTTGCATGTACATAGAGTAAAATTCTATCCTACTCATCCGTGTCTCGCAAATCATGTGCTGGAATACATTTTCGAAGTTCTACAATCGTTCCCAACTGTAACGTCCGTCGCAATGGACACCACTTCTAACTTGCCGCGCGTCATTCCGCTATTTAACGCCGGCAACGCGCAGAAAATTAATCGCAACGGGAGTTTCACGTCTTGCATCCGATTCTGCACTGGAGAATCCGCACACGGATCGATCGAATCGCCCACGGCTGTTTCCCTCCCGAACAATCTACGTGGAAATTAGTCCACGTTTCGTAATTAACGTCTGAACTGCTTCGTTTCATTTAACCGAACAGTGGAACTTCATTTACGAACATCTTGACTGGATTGGTGATCGTTGGGAATGTAGCATCGCAACACGTAGAAGGGTTAGGTTGAATTTTCAAACAAACTAGCTGGGATGGGGTATGGGATGTTTGTTTGCTTTTTGAGGGAATCTTGGGAGGGATATGTAATCAAGTCAATTTTCTTGTAAGTGAGGCATGCAGGTTCCATCAAAGACTTTCCTCTTTTTTAAGTGGTAATATATATTTGTTAATAGGAACACTTTCTTTCCTGACGAGCACGTGACACCGCATTTAACGGCACATAAGAGAATAAAGAGTGACCAAAGAAATCGCCTGTTTTTGGTCCCACGATTTTGAAACTGAATTTTATACCAAACGATACCTTACGATGAGACATCAATCACACGAAAGAGTGACCTAAGAAATAGCCCGTTTTTGGCCCCACGATCAAGTTGAGGAAGAGACAAATTTTCAAGTTGAGGTGACAATTAGTTTCTGAGATATGGGAAGTGAAAGAAGTGAAAATTCATTAACGCGTCAGCCCATACGCTTCGATGTATAGACTTTTATGTCAGTCCGCTAAATTAAAGAATTGTTCCCACTGGTTTTGCTGACTGCTAACAACGAATTTGAGCTTAGATTTTCAAAATTCACGAAAAAAAAATTGAATGACCGATTCAACATTGTGGACGATATATTAAAAACGCACATACTACACAGACATTTATATTTCTTGATTTTTATTTTTTTTTCGTGAATTTTGAAAATCTAAGTTCAAATTCTTTATTAGCAGTCAGCAAAACCCCTGGAAATAATTGTTTAAATTATCGGAAATACATTATAGTCTAGACGTGCTAATGAATTTTCACTTCTTTCACCTCCCATATCTCACAAACTAATTGTCAGCTCAACTTGCAAATTTGTCGTGATTGATGTGTCATCATAAGCTATCATTTGGCACCAAATTCAGTTGCAAAATCGTGGGGCGAAAAGGGGCTAAAAGGCCTCATTTTTGGGTCACTCTTTTCAAGTTGAGGTGACAATCAGTGTCCGAGATATGGGAGGTCAAAGAAGTGAGAATTCGTTACGCGTCAGACCATACGCTTCGATGTACGGACTTTTATGTGAGTCCGATAATTTAAACAATTATTCCCAGGGGCTTTGCTGACTGCTAACAACGAATTTGAACTTGGACTTTCGAACCGTAAACTCTAGAGTCACGAAACGAGCTTCAGCCCTTTATGCCTGGCCAATCCAGATAAATGTGATTAATTTCACCCAAAAAAAAAAAAAATAATTATTTCTCTCATAAAATCAGAATCTAAATTCCGGGTGAATCCGGATAGTAAAGCTAGTCATTTAGAAATCCACTTCTGCAAACTTATATTTTACAATACTAAGAAAAATCTCCCAAAGATACTACTTAGCCCCTTTCATAGGGTAAGTGTGGGTATTACTGCGGACTTTTAGGGTAGGTTAACTTTAGAACCCTCGATACGGCGTTCAAATGAATGAAAGTTCCTCCTTCTTTTTTTAAAAGAAAGGTGGGACCTTAATAATTCCATAAAAAAATATAAGGGCGGGGTAATAAGCACAGTTAATTAAAAACAAAGAGATTTGTCGATCAATGTCATTGCATGAGTTACTGCGGGCATGCATGTATTACTGCGTGCCAGTTACTAACGAAACACCAGTTACTGCGCATGTATTACTGCGGTCTGATTGAGTCTGATGTCAGGCGAAACATAACCTTAGTACCTTTGCAGGTTACGTAGTCAGACGTGAATACGGTTAGAAGAAAGGTTAGGTGGCGCAGTCGTCGGTCACATGGTGTAAAGCACTGCACCTAATACTGCGGTGAGAAATAAAAATTTAAACTAAAATGTAGACGACTGATTTGTTGTTTTTCTGAAAATATAACTCTTATTCTATCGAGCAATAACGCTACATTACATGTATTACTGTTAATAAGAATGAATGTTGTTAATATGAATGTTTTTCAAGTAGGTGTTCATGACCGCCATATCGGAAATCGACCGACGTTTCGCCTTGACGAATTTCAAACTACGATAAAAGAATTAATAATAACTTTGCTGCACATACTTATTAATAATTACCTGTAATAGAGTTTAAAATAATTTTAGCAAAAATTTTCAAGAGATTATATACTTTCCAATATTAAATATGAGCTGTTTTAGAATATTCGCAGTAATCGGGGCATCCGCAGCAATACCCACACTTACCCTATAGCCCAGGGGAATAATGAAACACCCTATTTTCCCCTTAATCCTAACGAACCCACCGTCGGGAGAACATTCACGTACTTCTTGCACCACCAGTCACACTATTTCTGGTCCAAGCCTCGAAACATTTCCACTTTACCAAATCACACTAAACACGAACTTTCCCACGAAACCACCCCTACCAGAAACTGCTCCGCTGTCCACCCGCCCTTTTTCCCTCGAGCTCCACGCAACTTAATTGCGGCTCTTTCAGCTGCTATCCGCGCGGCGATTGAAATTTAGCGCGGATTCACTGGACGAAAAGGCGGCGATTCAATCCACGCTGTCGTTCGCATACATTATGAACTTTTTCAGGTTTCCTCGACGCGCTCCGGCACAAAGAGTCGCTGCCTGTGTTCCACGCGCCTTTCTCGCGCCCGGCTACGATAAAACACGCCACTAGGTATTCTCGCCCCGCGTCCTGCCCCTCTTTCTTGACCCTGCCGCCCTTTCGCACCTCCGGCGAGCGGCCCTTCGAGTCGAGTGTCGACGCGAGACACTGAAGGGAGAAAAGGCCGTGGAATAAGAGGTAAACGTTTTCGGGATCTTGGAGCCCCTGTTCGTCGAGGTGCCAGAGCCTCTCTTCTCTCGCGTGCTCTCCTCCAAAGAGCAACGGGCCGGCCTGACGGAAACATAAATTTCAGATTTCCACCGTCGACTCTTTCTCGACCCTTGGACGAAATTTCCCTGCGCCCCCTCCCGCCAACCAACGGACGCATTGTCCGACCCCGCGACCCGGAATCGAGCCTTGATTTACGGGTTCGTTCCCCAGTTCGGCTCTTCGATCCCCCCTCCTTCGATGTACGCTCGTTTGAACAGGTTCCGCGCACGTTTTTGACGTGGTATTTTGTGAATAGTGTAAATCATTGGTGTACGGGGTGTGGTTCGGTTGCGGGGCTCCTGAGGGGTTGTTTTGCTATTATTTTAAGGGATTTGGGGGCACGAGGTAATTTCCGAGAAGTTATTTTTGACGAGCCCTTGCAAATGTGGAAGGAAATTAAGTTTCTGGTACGTTGACAGGTGTGTGAGCGCTTCGAATCGAGGTATCTACTATCTGGGGTTTTACCGAAGGAATTTTAATTATAACTTTTTGAAGTTTTATTTAAATCGGGGAGTGGTGACGCAGGGGTTTGTAATTAAATTGTGTTGTTCGGGAAAATTGTTTCAGCAGTAATTTAAGAATGCCCTTTTTACTGTGTTTATTATATTATTTATTGTTTCTGTTTGCAGGTATGTACGACTTCTTTCGAGTTTAATGGAAGTAGAAGATGTTGGGAAGTGGAATGGCAGAGGTTCGTGATTACGTCCTCCAGGGAATTAAATTTTCCCTTTGCGATATTTATAATTGCCTAAGCTGATTACATGGTGAGTTAATCTGTTTTAAAAACTGCCTTTCACGTAACATATCTAGTTTTTCCTACTTTATTTCCTATTCGTCCTGTTTCTCCGGCATCTTGCCCCGGTAGCCTTCAAAACACGCAGCGGAATTGCGTCGTAGTCATGCAAATTGACTTATCCATTTCGACCGGTCAATTCATCGATCCTACAATGTCGAACATGCAAATAAGCAGCCCGAGGTCGAAAGAACTCTGAAAGGAACCCCGAGCAAGCAAAAGCAAACGATCGAGCGAACATTTTCTCTTAGAAATTTCGCGCAACTGCCTTACATTCTTCTCTTTTCTGTTTCGTTGCTTGCAAGCTCCTCAATTTCCCTCTTCGACGATCGATGAAAGCAACTTTCCACCTTTTTCAAGGCATCAGATTGCCTCGATAGTATAATCATGCTTGATGTGAATTTAACTAAAACATACATATTGTGTAAAATTCTTCGAATCGAAAATTATTTAGTATAAAATAGACACCAAGGTTTGTATAAAAAGTACCTAACTTTTAAAAAAATTTAAATTCCACAAAAACCGTTTCTCGAATTTTTAGGAAAAATAACAAAAATATTATTCAAAGAGTAACGAAAAAGGTATACTTCCTCAAAATTTTGTAGTTTCTTTTAACATTTATGGAATTACAAAAATATAGCAAAATAAAATATACTAAAATCCATACAAAATATAAATTATAAATCTTGATTTCATTTAGAATTTTTCTTCAGTAATTATGAACCCATGAAGATTAATTTTACAGTAAACTTTTACTGCAATATGCTTGTTCCGGGGGCGATTTAATGTCAAAATTTTAACGTTTTTAATTAAATAAATAATGAACCTTTACATATTAATTCCAGTGTCTAAAACCGTTTTTTTAAATGTAAAAACTAGTCTTCAAATTTTACAAATTTATCCCCCAAGAATGGTTTTAACCCCGGGTTTTAAAAAACCAACAAACGCTAATTGACACGACTCTTAAATTTTTCTTTAAGATTCGAATGCTAATAGTTGTATAGTAGGTATAAAAAATAAAGTGGAATCTATTTTATCCACTATCTTATAGTTATGTAATATTTTCCTTTTTGTCAACAATCTCCAGCGTTGCCTATCGCAAGCGTTTCCCCCTCGGCTGCATACAAACCTCTTTTTATCAGATCTCGTTTCTTTCTTTACGCATGCCTCTCTCCTTTGTTCCGTTTCTTACTCTTACCCCGGTTCAACACGACGCCGGCATAAATTTCGAGTTTCTTATGCGGACGTACGCTCCACCACCCAACGATTTCTCATTTTATTAGGAGATTCGCGTATCCACCGCGGAAGCAGTGCGCAACGTTAAGTCGAAGTCACTTGTGCTTCCTTCGTTCTTCGTTGAGTTCTTCGAACGTTTTGAACGTGAAAAATCTGTTAACCTGACGCATCGATTTATCAGAATCCTGATAATTTACTGTCGAATTTGAAGCCACTTTTAAATTGCTTCATCTTTTCAGGGAAGCCACAGACTCGTGATTGATTTCCAATTTCCATTGAAAATCGATTAGGAATTAAATACCTCTCGACAAATACAGATTTTTATTTTTCTGCGTATCAAAAATTTTTATTTGATCTACTTTTCATCTCTTCTTCTTATTAAACTTCAAGATTTCTGTAAATATCTTTCGTGGACCATATCGCGTCCAGCTTGCTGATCCCTTGTCAAACACGAGCCTGCACGTGAATCATTAAATGTTTCTCGAAAGTGAATAAATTTTTCCACGAAAACCAATCACGGTTTGCTCGACGAAATCCAAGCCAACCCGAATTTTCACTTCGATTCGGAGCCTCGTCCCGCCTATCCAAACGGATTCCACGTTTCCATTTTCCCCCGAAAACCAATTTAATCTTTGTCACGGGAGCCGGAACGCCGACAAGGGCAACGAAAAGGACGAATCGCGGCCGCGACACTGATTTCCCGCCCCCACGTGTCTTCCCGTGGAACGAGAAATCTGACCGAAAACGGGACCAGCGGAGATGGCGGTCGTATAAAAAATTTGAAATTTATGCTGCCACTGTGTTGAATACTGACGAGGCCAGGGAGGGAGGAAGGGAGATGGAGTGGGTTAGAAGGGATGGATAAAACGGAGGGAGTTAAAGGTGGAAAGATTCGTGTCATATTTTTCGGGAGAATCGTGAAACCGGGGTTACATTTAGCACTGATCTCTTTTCCCTTCGTCGTACCTGAAACGAGTTTTCAAATCGAGTCCGACACGGAGATTAAGTCAGTTTGATGAAAGATTAATCATTTTTGTAACTAAAGTCCAAAATTCAACAGTTAACACTCCGTAACCGAAATTTTTAGCACATTGATAAACATTAACCCTCGGTTGTCACACTGGGTCATATTGACCCTGCGTTTTTTTAAGCAAAAAACCTTATTGTCGAAACTCTTAATGCTTCAAATTTTTTTTATGCATGATGACACTTTAAATGTCATCTTTCAACGATGAGCATATATTCTACAATGTTCAAACATTATCTCAGAATTTTTGAGACTTAATTTAACAAATAGTTTTTAAATATCAACTGATTGAAAATGGACAGGGTCAAATTGACCCAGTGTGACAACGACGTTCGTAAAAGTAGGTGTGATAACCGAGGGTTAAGTCACACTACATAATTTAGTCTAGGAATGGTTTAAAGACTCTTACCAAGCATCTTTTTGTATACTATGACCAAATGAAGGTTAACGTTCAAATTGTAGCGAAAGGTTAATTCTAGCGACCGGCCCACTGATAGGAGATCTGCAGTCGTTTTTCCATGAATCGTTATCGCCCGAATGTCGAGGAGAAACGACCGTTGATCCATTAACAAGGGGTTTGCATTTGCTGGCGATCGACTGCACGGTCCCCCATAGAAGGAATCCACGAAAGTGGCAGTTGGACGAAGATTAACTCGTCGAATCATTTCCAGATGAAGGGGCGATCGAACATGTCGCTGGAGTCAGTTGCGGTAATAACGTTGCCTTCGATCGTCGCAGAAAACGAAAGGCAAGCCAACAGGTTCCAAAAATCTCGCGACATATTGGGTGAATGTACCAGTAAAGGAACACGTACCAGTGAATGGACATTTTTTATTCAAATGAGTAAAATAAATTATTAAAATAAGGAACCAATTAATTAGGGACTTCTTCTAATTTCTTGCTTCATATTCAAACAATTTTTACAACACGTGGAATAAATCGCGCTGCAAACATACCTGATTGTATAAAACTGTTCATTCATTAGCTTTAATGTGTTCCTTTACTGGTGCGTTTACCCTACGTACAGGGACTTTGTCTTTCATTCTCCTCACACTCTTGCGATTCTTTTTTGGTGAAACTTCAATTTTGAATCGCACCTGGAAGTCACACTCAATTATCCCCCGAAAACCGCTGGTGGGCGCAGCGAAAGCTGGTCGTGCCTCTAAATTCCATCATTATCTCTCGTTACGTTCCAGCGGGGCTGTAACGCGCGATTACACACTGCCCAGCGCAAATCCCCGCGACGCGATGACGCACATTCAGCAGGAATAATGAATCGAAAGGCGCGGAATACGGTTTCCCCATCACCGATCCGTGTAATGCACGGTGCTGCGCGGCTTCTGAGTTCTGAGCGTAGGACGGATCTGCGACGCACAGTGGGGCAAAGTGACGAAGTTTGTTTCAAAATCAAAGAACTTTTGATAGAAATGAGATAGAGCGATGATTTTTTTTTTAAATTAAAGCTGAAAGATTGCAGAATAAGGGAAAATTAACGAAATTATGGTACGAACGTTTTTTTAACTTTGAAAATCTGTGTTAAACTTAAAATGTGAATGAATGAAATGAACGTTTAGATTTTTTTCTTGTCATGTTGTACATCATTTCCTGTAGATTTTGTCACGCTGATTTCAAATCCGTTCGCAAAATTTGTCTACTACCTCAGGATTTTGGAAAAGATCAATTTCAAGTTTAACACAGATTTTCAATGTTAAAAAACGTTCGTACCGTAATCTCTCAAATTTTCTCTTATTCTGCAATCTTTCAGCTTTAATTTAAAAAAAAATTATCGCTCTATCTCATTTCTATCAAAAGTTCTTTGATTTTGAAACAACCTTCGTCACTTTGCCCCACTGTGCGACGCAGTGAGCCGCGCCATCTTTGAGAATAAACCATATTCACCTGCGTGGGGTGACTAAGGTTTTCCGATTCACATGCATGCTTTTCTTCGTGCTATTTTAGCGGAGTTAACCATATAAAAACTTCGTAAAAAAAATATAGACATTCCAATCGGAATTTCCGCTTGGGGTGCCAACATGTGAATCCAGAAATATGGTTTATTCTCAAAGATGGCGCGCTTCAATCGTCACAGACGTTTTAGGCCCACGCCGAAAGTACCTAGGTATATGTACACTCATCTTTTATTGCGACGCCGCGATTCGGGCTTTTACGAGGGGAACTCTCGCGTGCTACCGCGCAACCAGAGGCGCGTTCGCGGGATAAACGCGACTTCCGCGCGGAACTGTCTCGTAAAAGTAGCGCTGCCTTTTTCAGCGATAGCGATGCAGGGGAAAAACTCAGAGCTTAGAGACTTGCTTGCTGGGAGATTGTAGCATGGAAGCAGGTCCTTTAGACAGGAACTGGCGATCCAGGAGTACCTGTGCTCACAAGAGACCTGAGCGTTCTGATCGCGGCGGAGTCACTTGGGTCCCGTGGCGGGCGAGGGCGTTGGGATTCTGGGTGAGACTTGTGGAATTCTTATTTTTCGTACAGATATATAAGGTTCCAAATTTCCCTTCCACCGTCCATTCCAAGTCGAGTCTAGGGATCACCAGAGGTAACACGGTGGCCTTAAAAACTCGGTTTATTATTATGCAAACAGCATTTGTGCTGAAATGTATGGAAGCATAAGTCTTTGGACTTGGAAGCTGAGCTGTCGGGGGTCCATACTTCTGTCAGTGAAATACGAGGTTCAAGGCAGAGCTGTGCTGTGATTCAGAGGGAACACATTAGGGAACGATTGGTCGACACGACGGACTAACATTGAATAAGGCGAGTAATTAGTCCCACTTTTTCGCGTGGCGGTTGGCAGCAGTGATGTTCCTCGCTTCCGCGCACGTATCGCTGTTTCCTGTCAGCCAGGACACTTCCCGTGACGGGAGATGTAATAAAGCGAAGGGACTCGAAGAGGAGAATTAAATCGGCGGATACGCCGGAAGTTGCGTGTTTCTTGTCGGGTGTTACTTGTTTCGAGGGACATGTGTGGGTGGAAATGCACGCAATGGCAGTTGGGTAGGGCCGTTGGATACGAGTGGGTTTATATAGATTGTCTTTAGTTCAGAAGACGAATTGTAACAAGCTATTAAGGGGTTGGCTACCGTCAGGAGGTAGAAAAAGAATCGATTCTTTGGGAATTTGTTTCAGAAAGTACATACATATTTTTATGCAATGGTTTTTGTATTCAGATGAGGGATATTTTAATAGGTTATTATATTATATTTTGGTATAAAAATATTTATTTATTGCACAATTACAACTGATTTCCCGGAAGCTGTTTTTAGAAACACGTTTTGTGGTGACCAACGTTATTCGGAACTGGGCTATTTCATATAAAAAAAACGAAGAAGATTTAGTTAGTATAATAGTTTATCTAGTCTTTAATCGTTCCGATTTATAAAATATTAATCTGGGACAAATTGGCAGATTTTTTAAGTGAAATGATCGATTTTCGTAGAAAAAAACACTCATTTTTCATCTATAAAATAAAAACTATGTATTGGAAAAACAAATGCTTCGATTAAAGACTAGATTTGAATGTCTAGAAGAAACCTACAAAGTTTTAGAAAGATTGGTGAAGGGGTTTTGGAAAAATCATGGTCACCGCAATCGGAAAACCTGTTTAAAAAAAAACGCGTTTAAAGTTTCACGTGGTCGGCGGTACGCTTCGTGGCGCGTACACTCTAAATCGTATATCTCCTATAATTTTAATCGGATCGACTTGAAACTTACAGAAAACATTTTCAGGATGATATACTTTGAGAAAATGGTAAAATCCAAAAATTGATTTTTCTGACCTTGCTGAGGTAACTAACCCCTTAAAAGCGTTTAAAAGTAAAACAAATTGAAGTATACATATTTCATTTTTACATATATTAAAATCTGCCAGCCGTTTAAGTCAGTCCTACAACGTGGTGAAGTAACTCGCGAACGTTTACCGAAGAATTATTGGGTGCATATAAAATTGTCGATCACAAAAAGTTCCTTTGTTTATGACAATTACTAACGCTGGCTACCGTCTCGAGAAATGTCACAGAATCTCAAAAAATACTATAGATGGTAATTATTTACTGTAGAATTTGCTCGCCGATTTTAATGAACTTCAGATGTTTTATACAACTCCACATGTTACCGCCGAACGGCCTTAGTTTCTGAGATATTCGCAAGATATTTTTTAAATTTCTTGCTTTGGTTTTATAACTTGAGTTAATTCTGGATTAATTTTGAATAAGTTATTCAGAATCATGCTCCCAACATCATATTTAAATTTCATCAAAATCGGTAATGAAATCCTAAAGTAAATATGCATGTAATTATTTTTATACAAACCCCCCTGCGCGAAACGCCAATTTCATATGCAGCAACCTAACAGTATCACGAGAATAATTAATTGTACAGATACAGATCATACGAAACGATAAAAGTAGCAATACTATGGTACCGCGTTTACAAAAATTCAAATCACTTTAACTCCGTGCCCCAGTACCTCGTAGTAACCCTATTCTTAACCAAACAACAGAAGTCCCGAAAATTGTTCCTTAACGACGCATAGATCGCGCCTTCCCCAGACCAAACCCCCGACATCGCCATCGACGAGCATTTCCTTTCCCGAAGCCCCGGGAGTCGTTGACATGACGAATAAACACGCGCTCGTGGAAGAGGCCAGCATAAAAACGCGCGGGGAAGGAAAAAGCCGTCGAGGCAAAGCATACGATTGAACGACGAGCATTGTTCGCGGGCGCCCGAACAATCCACCGAGCGGAAAAAGCAGCGCGCGAGCGCGATCTTCCGTTCCGTCGTTGGCCTCGAATGCGTCGAGAACGTCGAAAACGTTGAAAACGCGTATTCCGAGCATTAAGCGGAAACAATACCGTCATCGACGCGAAACACCGAAAAAAAAGACGAACAGTTTATAAAGTCGCGATACGCATCCCTGTTTGCGCATTCCGTCCCTCTTCACCCCCCCCCCCCCTCCCTCCATCCTCCCCCAACCAACCGCCTCGCCGAACGTAATCCACCGAGGACAAACTCTGCCGTCTATTACGCTGACGTAGTTCGAATTTTCATAGTTACCCTTTCCGCGCGATTCCGCCGCGGGAAGCCTGTATCCGATGGTCCACATGACCCAAAGTTTCGTTGAAATTCGCGAAAATCTTCCCCGCCCCCTTCCAGCCAGGCTGGCAAATTGAATTTGCCAGACATCGTTCGCTCGAATCCTCCGCCGATAATTAAATGTTGTTTTTCTCGTCCGCGGTTTACTCTTTGTTCCCCTTTCGTCGAAGATTGCCACCGTCGCGTTCTCGCATATCGTCGAAGGATTTTAATATCGCTGATCGATCGTAACTGGCTGGTTTTTCAGGCGCGGTATTTACTCGCTGAAGTGGTTGTATTAAGAGAAATATTGAACGGGATAAATGCAGCTCTCGTAATCAGTGGAGAAGCATTAATGACTGACCTGCGCTATTGACGATTTATTTTTCGAGCGTAGAGCCGAGAGATACATATCTGGAAATTATTATCCTCTCTGGTACAGGGAAGCGTGTGGGAGCGTTGCAGCGTTTATGCCGCTGAGATTTTTTCCCAGTTTTGCGTAGACCTTGCAGGATCAATATTCATATGAAATTATGGGAATACGAGAAATATCGCTGGCGGGGAAATATTAAAGGAGATATACGTGCGTGTGCAATATTTGCGTTGCTAAGCTTGATGCACGAACAAAACGCGATGAATAATTAAAATATCCAGGCTATTATTTTTGCTTTGTTTCCCTCGACAATTATACCTCGCCCCTTTGCCTGACCAAGTAGGAGTAGCCCGCGCGATATATCATCGAGCATCGTTATCAAAACGCCATCGACCGGACTATCGATATTCTTTCCCCCCCCCCCCCCCCCCGGCCCGGCGTGAAACGTGGAATGATGAATCACGGATAATTAGTCCACGGTCGTTTAACGATAATTGGGCGAGATTAATACCAAGTGGCCCGAAATCTGATTCCCCGCTGGGTAAGGCTCAATCTCCCAGCTCCCAATCAATCAAATCGTCGGAACAGCAAGATCGTCCAGCCACCGATCGCTGATAACTCTCCCACGGATCCTTGTCGCCCCTGTGCCCCCTCCTCCCCATTCTGCTCGGATTTTCCCTGATTCTCCCTTTTTCCGCCGTTTCTTCCCTCGTCGATACTATCGACTCGTCAGCCTCGAGGATTCACGCCTACTTTCACCCCTGCTTCTTCTATACAGGGTGATCATGAATTGGTGTCGAAGAATTAAGCAGACATAACGTTCTTGAAACGTCCTCTCATAAAGTGAGAATTAATTATATAGAATGTTCCAGTGGTCTTGATAGCGTACCGTCAGTTTGCTTTCCAAGAATTGTGCGAAGAATGTAAGCACGTAGGAAAATTAAGAATTTGATCCAGAATTTTAATACGAAATGTAAGACTACCGTGTTTCCTGTATAAATTCGAGAGGGGCTGTATTTTGTTACTTCGAAAATTCTAGCATTAGGCAGGAAATTCTAGAAATTAGAAATTCTGTAAAACTCGAAATTAAACTCACTTACAAGGGAAGTTAGGCAACCGGTGAATTCAGGGAATTATGCAACTTCGCGTGCAAGTAGAGTAGTTCAAGCGTAAGACAACTCTATTTTTTGTTGGTGCTATAATGGGATTTTGGGCGGGTGAAACCATCCCTTGAAGAAATGCAGAATTTCCTTTTTCTTAGAGTATCTCGAGAACGGTGAAAGATATCGAAAAGAAGTTTCAACAAAAGTAGCATCTTTTTTTTATATCTACAGTACTGCGTAAAAATAATTATCGATTTAAAGATTGGCGGTGGGGGTAACTTGAAAAGCGTGGATTTTACGAGAATTATTTTTACGCAGTTTTGTAGATTTAAACAACAGATGGAACTTTTGTTTAAAATTCTTCTCGATATCTCTCACCGTTCTCGACATATTCCACGAAAAAGAAAATTCTACATTCGCTTCAAGAATACCTAAAAAACGTGAGAAACAAGCTAAAAAAATAGGGTTGTCTTATGCATACTTTCTGAATTTTCGGCTTGCCTAACTTCCCCTGTTATTTTCAAAGCCTACGATTTCTAGCATTCCCAATTTCACACGCTTCATTTGCGCATTTTACTTTCTGCGATTAAAAAATATCATCCGTGACTAATGATTAACTATCACAAGCGAAATAAATTGACTGTGTCGCTATCGAAACCGATTCATGGGCCCAGTTCGACTGCACATATATTTCACCCACCCCCCGAGAGTACAGTGCGGCCTTAAATTCTGCCATCCTTCGTTTAGATCACCCTGTACATTTTCCCTAGCGTTTTCTTTCTCCTTTTTTATTCGGTTCCGCCCGCAGCAGCCGAAAACGACACCACACGCCGCGAGCATAAATCGATGGGAGGGGGGAGGGAGAGAGAATTCATCGGTGGCCCCGGACGGCAGCGCCCTTTGGTAATTTGTTAAGAGCCCTTCGCGTGTATTTGCTGCGTGCATGTCCGTTGCGCCTGTGTGTCACCGTGCAGCACTGGCGTTTACGTTTCCGTATGGAAGAAACAGGGAATATTCTCGCACGGCGTCGCGTATAAATACGTCGTCGTCGTGTCTCTGGCAACTCCTTGCGATCCGCGCGGCTGACACCTTGAAACGTTGAATCCAACGGCTCGGAAACTGTCGGGACACTGTATTTCTCATTTCAAGCACCCCAGAACCCTTTCCTCTCCATATTTCAACATTCGTGCAATTCTATTCACTATGAAACTTTAAGAAAAACACTCCAATCTCCCCAAGCATTCTTGCATTCGGAAGCGCACCAAACAGCTGGACCCTTTGCAGCCCCATTGCCGTCCATTTCGATTTCGATTTCGATACCGATCGCGTCGCCGATACTTTGAACAAACGGCACCTCCGCCTACAAGCCGCCCCACCTCTCCCAGAATACTTATCTATTTTTTTTTCTGCCCGAGTTCGTGCTTCGAGACTGTTGACGGACACCGTGGATTTACGAGGTGATGTAACGTGAGAAACAAGCTGAAAGAAATGCACCCTCGAAGTCGAGTTGCGTAAGCTGCCGCGCTTTTTTTACGCGAGTCCGCGCGCGTGGAATGCAACGAACGTACGAGAGCTTGTATCACGTTCGCCGGGCCCCAAGGATACATCGCGATTTCATACATAATTTAATTAGGAAGATAACGGACTGTTAGGCGAAGTAATTCCGTTCACGTAGCACGGAATCGCGGCGCCTCGAAATACGAGCACGTCATGTTCAGCCCCCGCCGTTAACAATATTCATATCTTGCAAACGGGGCGCGAAGGGGTGGGCGGAGGGCGAGGGGGGAGAGCTATCAAGGTTCATTTAAAAACCATATCGACCCCAAGAATTACAGCTATCTCGCGTATTATCGGACGCGACCCAGGGGTGAACGATCGCGAGATGAAACTTAATAAGAGCCCGCGAAATTGTATTTCCGCGCCTGCGGTCTCACGCGTTAGGGAATGCCGAAGGCCTCGCTCCAGGAGGAATTCGACAGAGCGATCTCCGTCGAGCGTAATTTTAGGGGCGCGTCTGCTCGAGGCGTCGACTTCTTAATGTGTTTCGTAGTTTGGGAGATTGTTATTTCTCCAAGTGGCGAATACGTGGTTTGATCGAGGTTATAGGTAATCTGATGGCGCGGGACACTTTTAGGATTGTAATTTGTACAATGACGGTGCAGAACGAAAAGTTTACTTTTGGATCATCGGCCAAAGTAGCCGAGGAGTTTTCAAGTACCCTCGAAATAATAGAATAATTCACTTTCCTCTGCGTCGACAAATCGTGCCCACGCAGCTTTGCATTCTCGATTGCCGGGGAAAAAGAGATCAGCCCCCATGGCACGTCGTGTGACTTTCATCCCTTGTTAAAACCGCGCGTGCCTGCAGTGCAGACACTGGGACGTGCGAGCGCACGCATGCGCCCCCGGGAGTCAACGCATTTGCACCCCCAGCTGGGGGACGTGTGTTTTCACAATACACTAGCCACACGCTAGTTAGTCAAGTCGAGGCACAATCAAGTCAGCCTACAGTCCAGGAAGTCGAATTTAGATTCGGGAGCAGGGGGTAAATGAAAACCGAAATAACCCACCAAACCCTATTAACCACTAAGTACATACACACTATAAAATGTTTTGTAGACATTCTCAGTCATTACAGCCTTTGAATCATATAAGGTAAATGTCCCAATACCCGGACGCTTAAGCCGCTTAAGGAATAGCACTAAAGTTTGTTTCCTGATTTAATTTGTAAAACCATCATGAAATAGGAAAATATTGTTGAACTGTTGAAGATAAGACAATATTATACTATCAGAAAATGAAAAAAAAGGTTTATGTATTATAATAGACGTATTTATTAATGAAAATATGAAACCATGAAGATGTTCCAGTAAGCGAACAATCTAAAGATGCATGTCCCGATGTGGTACATTCACGAAATTCTTGTACCCATAAATAAATTTAAACTTGTTTAAAAAAATATTAATTTTCTTGCAAGTTTAACCATCTTAAACTAAATTTACATCTATTTACTATTATAATAATGTATTATTATAATATATAAATAAGAAATGCAGTCAATATTTTCTTAGTAAATGAGTGGGGTTTCTTAACAGAAGCCATAGAAATTTCTCGAAATCTGCTATGCGTACGAAGTGTGTTACAAAATAATTATTTCTATCTAACGATTGTTAGTTTTCTATAATAATGATTTTAATTAATATTGCTAAATACTTATGCATTATGCTACTATTTTTTGTTTTCAATTACATTAAAAATTAAGCTTAAAAATAAATCAAATTCGCATTGCTGTTCACGTACTGGGACATGGCCGGGGACTGGTACATTTACCTTACCACTGCATTACCTTTCATTATTTTATTCTCTATTGTACGCATCACTAAGGGTTGCTTGGTCACGTAAAGTTAAGCTTCATCAAAAATTGACAAGGTATCTTCTTCGCGAAGAAGAGGGTTTTATAAATTCTACCTCGGGGTACCCATAATGTTACACCCCCCAAATTTTTATCTATATCCTCGGGAAATACGAGTTTAATACACTCTGTGGACCATTCCCCACGAGGCAACTCCCAAAGGTTTCCCACCACACTTCTTCACACAAATCACTTTTATAACATCATTCTCCTTCTCTCCCCCCATCTTTTTTAAAACAGTCCCGCCTCCGACAAGCAGATGCATTTGAAATGTCAGTCACGTTTTCCTTCAACCCGGCCAAGCAGAAGTGGCGGGAATTTGATCCCGGGCGTTTATTAACGCACCTCGGCGTGAGCCCCCGATAACACAATATTACATCAGCGAGCGTGCAAATCCAGCGACACGGTCGCCATCCCCCGCCGCGACAGCAGCATGGTATCTCGCTAAATACGCGAGCAGAGGGCGGGTGCGTTCGCTTGTACCCAGACAATGGCCTCGGGGAGCGTTCCGCGGTTTCTTCTCTGTTTCTGCGCTCTGAATAGCGGCGCGCTCGGAATTCATTTCGCTTCGATACAGAATACAGATACAGACTTATCGGTAGGGTTCTACGGGGGCGAGGTTTGCCGACTGTGGCGCGGATAAGGGCGCGTGCACGTGTCGGTGCACGTGACGCGTAAAAAAGCGCCAGTGCTTTTGGGAAACGTTCCCTGAATCGAAGGATTAGAACCAACGAGTGCCAGCCAGCTTTAAAACGTTCAGCACACGAGTCTGCCTTTTCCCCTCGCGCGAAATCCACCTTCAAAGGTGGGGGGGAAGCGGTGCTGTAACGAGCGGGCGAAACATTAAAAATCCACACAACCCCGCGACGCAGCGTCGTGTCGTCGTCCTTTCCACGGCAGATCGAAATTAAAACGTGATACCACCGCTAAACGTTCACCCTCCACTACTAAGGGAGGCTTTCCATGGAGAGCTTGAGCCCCGTGGAAAACGGGGAGAAAGCGTCACACTCGGGGGGCTCAGTCGACCGGTCGAGCATCGTATTAACGCTCGCAGGTTTTGTTCGCGCGAAACTCTTCGCGAGTGATTACTTCCTGCCGCTCGTAATAGAAAAGGTTCGCGTTTCTAGATAAATTTTTATTCTAACCCTCATCCGCCCCTCGTGTCAATTTCACACAGTAATAAGTTATTCTGTTCTGTTATTTGTGATTTTTGTAAACAAATAATATGTCCTGCACAGCGTTTTATTTTATACGAAAGTTGTGAAAAATCTAAGATGTAAATGTTATCTCGTCAATTTCAATGAAAAAATATCGAAAAATAACTGTTTACCTTGCCATTTCGTCGGTCTTTTACCACTGTCTCGATTTGACACCGAGGGACAGATTCAGTTCGTGAAATGAAAAATGGATGAGGGTTAATATGATTCAAAGGAGATGAAGAAAATTGTATAACTGCTAATGTGTAAAGGTATACTATAAAGGCTTGTAATCGGGGCGAGACAAGTTAATTCTATGTGAACATTTAATATTCACAGTAGTTCCCTATTAACCTTTTTTAATCTCACTGGAGGAGTTTCTATTCATGTAACCACAGAGTCGACTCTTTAACAATGGAAATTATTCACACTATAATCGCACATGGAATACTTAATCCCCAGTTGTCACACTGGGTCAAAATTACCCACAATATTACTTTGGGGTAAAACATCTCTAAGGTATCGTTAAAAATGGTAAATGTTAATTTTCAACGATGAACATTTATTCAACATTATTCAACCTGTATTTCAGAATTTTCGCGACTTAATTAAACGGGTAGTTTTTAAAAAGTAGGTGATTAAAAATTGGCTTGGGTCGAAGTGATCCAGTGACAAGTAGGGTAAAGGACCCAATTACTGACACCTAACCAATTACTGTCACCTTAAGCTATGTTACTTAAAATAACGAATAAATAAACGTTGTAAATTGATACAAAAAAAAGAATTATGTATTTCACCCTATAATCTATACTACAGATTATATTCTATAGTTTGTTTATTCATTTTAACTAAAATAGCTTAAGGTGACAGTAATTGGTTAGATGTCAGTAATTGGGTCCTTTACCCTACGTTCGAAAAAATAGGTGTGACAACCGAGGTTGAATAATGGGATTCATGGTCGATACACCTTTGATTATCGCCGCAGAAATAGAGCTCTCTTCAGGGCGTAAATCTTGGCGATTCCAGTTCGTTAACATAAGGGCCCCAAAGGGATCGCGCGCAGGAGAGGGGCGCCGGTGGCCGATCGTCGCGATCGGGGGTCCATTTTTCGCGTGGACTTTTGGGGCTGGGCGCGATTGTTGTGGTCGGAAGTGCAGGCACAAATGATGGACGAGCCGCGGCCGGTTTCACGTCGGCGGTTTAAACAGGCGTGACAATGGCCCCCCTGGTCCCCTGTCATCATACGTTATTACGCATAAAGGTGACACGCATTCATCGGCTGCCCCGAAAGAATTCGTAGGAACGACCCACGACGCTGGACACCCTCCCCGCGTACTATTATTAAATTATAAACGCGCGTTTCGACCTATCGCCGCCTCCATCTACGGCCCCGTTTCCTCTCCGTTCACGAATAATCGAGTGAATTGAAATGCCCCGGTGCCGGGGAGGAACGGCACCGTAAAGAGCGTAGGTCAACGCGACCCCGGCAGTCCGATTTCATTTCTACGCCGTCCCGATGCATATCTCCACTTCCTCTGGCAGAGTAATCTGGGTGTATTCGAGTTTCAATGATTCCTAGATCCTAGCCCGTGGAATCTATTCTGACGCATCGAAGTATGGAGGTTCGTGGGTTGCTACTGGGATTGTTACGCGGGCTCAAGCTAATAAACATTCTTCTGGAAACTTACTGCTACTTTAGATGTGTGTACTTGGAAGTGAACAGCTGCTATCGCACAGTGTCTCCACGCTGGATTCTGTGATTCAGTGGTGGAGAATTGGAGCAGATACTCTTAGAATTCTGAGGTAATCGCTATGGGGGTTGATTTCCTCCAATTCGGAGACAATAACGTTTTCATTTTCTCGCGTTTTAAGGGTATTAAGGCATTTATTTTTCATTTTGTTACAATGATATAAATTGCAGCTGAGACTTGTTGTTCGACACAAAGTTTGTTAACATTATAGGCTTTAAATAAACATATTTGTTTAGTTAAACATACGTGATCCCATACGCATCCTAGTTTCTAAACATTTACATAGATCTCTCTAAATAATTTTCAAATTAAAATTTCGACCGTAAATATTAAATAAAGTGGTATCGGCGCACTGATTCGGTCACTATACAAAGTTTATTTTATTTATTGAAAAATAAAATAAAGTATCATCGCTGTTTGTCAATTATATAAAAAAAAAATCCGACGTTTCGGTTCTTGATTTGAACCCTCTTCAAGGTAAGTGAGAATAATTTTATACTATTGCGTTAGCTGATGAAAATTCAGAATTTTTTATAAATAATTGACAAACAGCGATGATACTTTATTTTATTTTTAAATAAATAAAATAAACTTTGTATAGTGACCGAATCAGTGCGCCAATACCACTTTATTTGATCTCTCTAAATGTAATTCCGCGGAAAAAGTGGAGAAATAAAAAATGGCTTTTTATTATTTTTCCCTTATTATTATCACTTGTACGAGTCCAAAAAATGTATTGCTTCCAAAATCGAAGAAGTTATGCACCTAAGAGTTAATTGAAAAAGAAATGCTTCATTTTCGACAAAAACGACTGCCTACTACCCTTAAATTAAAGTTTCGACGTGTGTAGCTTTGAAAAACAGTGTTCGAGATAATAACCACAGTAAAGTTGACTAAATTATCGCTATTAAAACGTAAAAGGAATCTCCGTGTCCTTTAGTCAATAGTTACAATCCACAGTTTACTCTTCCCCTAGAAAACGCAAGAAATTGTATCTGCATCGTAAATGGAACTGTTGTTGCGATCCCGGGAAGACGGTAGCTCCACTGTCGATTCGATGTGCTTCGTGGGCGGTCGAATTTAACCAGGAACGCGGAGCAATTTAACCAGAACAATATTCCGTGTCCGTGTGGCGTTCGTCGCGCCTCGCTGCAACGCCTGCGGGTTACAAGCATGCGTTACAAAGCAGCTCTCAATAATTGCGCATCGACCAAATAATTTCATCTCGCCCCTCTCGAAGCGGCCCATTGTTGGCCGCGCCAGGAGCTGTAACGGCCGTATAATGCTTCGCCCTGGCGCTCTGACCTCCAGCACTTGTTCAATCGCGCGCCCGACGGCGGCGTTGCTTAATTAATCACGTAAGATCGAAGCTCGCCGGGCCATGACGCTGCAAGTGCCCCCTTACCCATGCAACATCCGTGTGATCGCCACAGAGGTGTACGACATCAACCTGTTTTACTGGTCTCCCCATCAAAATGGTAAAATATATGTTTCGAAAGCAGAGGGAGCCAGTTCTGTTTCTCGTGCGATATTTGTTGCTCCTCTCGTAATAGGCCGCACGCGACTGGTGTCCCCGGCGGTAATGAAATTTCCACCTCTAACTGCTATCCAAATATCGGGCGGGGGGAGGGGGGCACTTTATATCCTGATGTCGATACTCTCTGGAGCTCACTTTGCTTTGGTCAAAGGACCGCCAGCCTCCGGAGCACGATGCACCGGGCAAATAATTCGCCTCTCAAACGATTCCATCGATCGCTCCCCCAGCCACCCTACGCCGCTCCTTCCTCCGTCTTTTTCAATCGCTTCTCACCTCTCCGCCTTTCTTTTCCTACCTTCCCGCCCTAAAATAGCCACGTAATCGCTTCCACGTTCTGCCGGCAAAGCGGCCAATAAATCAGCTAACAACGATCCGTCCGCTCGTTCAATCAACAGGCCAAACGGTGCAACCAGAACCCTCTCCCCCCCCCCCCCCTGAAACAGACTCGATATTCTTTCAAGGCTCCCCGTGGAAATTGCGACCGTCGCTGTTTAAAGAGCGATTAACTGCTCGATTGAGACAGTCGGAAGTGAATTTAAAGTGGGAATTTGGTCGGTGGTGTGCCCATTTGTTGCTTTTGGGGGGAGGGTACGGTGGTGGTTGGAGCATTGGGTGTGGAATGATTGGGGGAGGCTTCTAGTAGTGGACCAAGTATGTTGAACTTTAATATTTTTGGGTAGTGTGAAGTTATATCCTGCAAGAATGAATAGAGTTTGATCATTGGTTTTATAAGGTAAATAGAACAGCTTGAAGATAAATAGGGTAATTCCGGGAGACGCGGCCGGGCTGGAGTGTTGGCCGAGTTGCTATATTCAGACTCTACATCTGTGTATATGTAATAATGTGTTAAGGTTCAGAACAATTAATTCTCTAGAAATCAACTGTTTCGACCAACTCTCCAGCCCGGCCGCGTCTCCCGGAATTACCCTACATATATCCAGTAGAGTGACTCAATTTTATGGTTAAATTTAAAAAATTTTATAATTTTAAAATGACTACTGACAAAGTAATGCTGTTTTTAATCCTGAATCTGAAACTATCTATCGAAATTGTTTTGAGGGAGGTTTAGCTACTTCAAATCACAGTTGAAGAAAATGAAAATTACGTAAGATTTAACTACAAACTGCATACCTATTCAGATACTGTTTAAAGTGAGTCTTGCTTACATTAAAGCGTGAAAATGAAAATATGCGGAAATTAGTATTTATTACAAAATGAAAATATATGTAACTTTAGCAACAGATCTAGCGATATGTCATGTATATAGTAAATTTAATGCTATTTAACAAAGTCCACCAAAGAAGCGATATCTTGTTTGCTTCTGTTGCGATTCCGAAGCTCGATTATTAATTTTTTTTTATCAATTTTAGTAATTTTCGTAGTGTTCTATAATTTCAAATGAAATTCCAACTATGTAGGTAAATCATGTATTACGTAAAATTTAAAGGTAGTGGTTAATTTTAAACCTGAAATTGTGCCGTCATTCCACTAGTCGTTTTTAAAATTCAAACATTGAAAAAATTGACATAGGGTAACGCATACAGTTATTGACCCCTATACAATGATTGACACTCTTCCCTAAAAAGTAGGAAATATAATATATTGCTTCTTTTATATAATAAAATATACCTATATTTCAGTGGCCCAGATATTTTTCTTCCGAATATAATTATATTTTATCATATAAAAAAGCATTATATTATACTTCCTACTTTTTGGGGAAGAGTGTCAATCATTGTATAGAGGTCAACAACTGTATACGTTACCCTACCCTAATACCCAAAGTTGGGCATTATCTGAATAAATATTTATTCGAATATTTCAAATAAAAATTGCGAATAAAACAACATTATTCAAGAATAACGAATAATTTTTTATTCGAAGAAACTTTTCGAATTGAAAATTCGAATAATGTCCAACACTGCATATACCCAATCACTATTACATTGTAAGATGACCACTTTCTTCTTAGTAGGTATCCATATTTAACCCTCAAAGCCAAGAAAATAACTATCTTACTACAGCTCCCTGAAACTAATACAAGAAGAACCCCAGTAAAAGATTCCAATTCCTAGAAGCAGATCAACATTGCAGTCTTCATCCACGACATTAGAATTTCATCCACTACCCCAATACACCCCTAACCTAGAGAGTACCAAGAGCACGCCTATAGAAAGACACAACCATCGCAATCCTCGTCCCGCGCAGCAATCTATCGGTCCGCTGACCAAACTGTTTGGTCGAGCCTCCCCCAGCTCCCGGTGTGTGGTTTGAGGGGGCGGCCATTGTCAGACAGGTCCATCAAGAACCGACGTGAGAGTAAACGGACGTGTTGGGGCGCGCTAATGCGCGGCCAGCACGGTTTTCGGCGGCCACTTCCGGTGGCCGTTGTCCAACGAGCGGCGTAATAAGACGCGCCACACACGCCTCGAAATTGGCACTTTTGGCGAACACTTAACCCGTGCGCACCCCTTTGGGGCCAGCCCTCGCACGTGCATAAAGGCGAAATGAACGAGCACACGAGGTCCGTCAAGTGACGGTGGCCGCTGCATATGCCCCCTTTTTCTGATCCCCCTCTCTCTCTCTCTCTCTCTCTCTCTCTCTCTCTCTCTCTCTCTTTCTTCCTTCCTCCCCTTCCCGTTCCTCTCTTTCAGAGTGCCTTTACGCCCCCTCCAGCCCCGGTCACATTCACTAATTCCCTTTTCTATATGAAACGACACCGGGGAGCGGGCTCCCTCGATCCAGTTCCTCGATCGAAACTGAAAAGCCCTCGCCACGGTTTCCGGAAGCGGCCAGGTGTTGCCCTCGCCGATCGACAATGGACAACACGGGCCTCGGCCGTTTGCGAATCGAGCATACACGCCGCCCGTTACCCTCATTCATTCATCCCCTTGGCTCCTCTTGGCCTACGCCCGTGGGGCCACCCCCTGTTCATCCATTTTTAACGTGTGGTCCCCGCGCCACGGCTTGTTGACACGAACGTCAATGCTGCCACACCGGACGCCCGGGGAAAGACGTTTCTCAGCATCGTTATGCAAAGTTCCGTCGTCTTCAGATCACGTGGGGGACGATCGACCTGACCTCGGGGAAACTTTCATTTTAATAAAGGCAGGCTCTCACTACGCCTCGCCTCGACTCGTCTCATTTTATTCTATCTATGCTTTTCTTATGTAGTTTGACAATTTAACTTGAGGCGCGGATTCTTCCTCGAGAATATTTTGAGGAAGAGAGGCGAGGCATAGTGTGAGCCTACTGAATTGACGACTGCACAGGAAGAGGTTCTCTGAGCAATTGACCAAACACATGAACCTCAGATACCTTCAGGTACTGAAAAACCGTAGGCGAGGCGTGGTGAGAGTTTGGGTACCTTAACACCTTCAGACTATCAGTGACGCTAGATCCTCCTCTGTTTAAGGTGAACGTTCGGGAACTCGCGAGGTACACTTCCTATGCTTTCCAGATAATAAACACGTGAAAGGGCAAAGGGTGCACGTGGTGCGAATCCCTCGGCGTGGAAGCACGCCGACGCCAGGGGGGTGCTCGAGAAGGTGGATAATTATGTCCACCGGTAATTAACAGTTGCTCGTTGAACATTCGAGAGCTACGCACAGGACTCGCGCCTCCTGGGGCGTCTTATTGTTAGCGCGATAATTGGCGAGCCCAGTCGCCGCGTTCGAGATTTTCCAGATGCCATTCGGAAGCGTTTACCGTTATTAGGAATTTCCTTGTCTCGTTACCGACGCGTGCTTAAACGCCTCTCGGTTTCCGCGCTGCAATTCCAACGAAATCAGGGCTCACCTTGCCCTCCTCCCCTCGTCTATGGCGCCCTTTCAGCTACTCGCTTCTCGCTCCGGTTTGCTCTATGTCTCATGGCATCGTAACTTACCTTGTACCTGCACTTAGAATCTCAACACCGGCTGCAATTCCAGGAATTAGGAAACTCTTGGCCCGTAACTCGATCGGAGTGCATTCGAATCCGCGCATCCCACGCGCCACCCTCTCCGGGCGACCCCCGCTCCATTCACACGCGTGCATGCACGCCGATGCGTTGTACTGCCGCGCTTGTTGCGCCGACAAGCGGAAAGATTAGCGCCTCCCCTCGGGAATAGTCACACTTTCCTGCAAATTTCCGGGAAACTGAGCTTGTTCCTCAGCATCCTCCAGGCTCACTGTGTCCTCCCTTCTGTATGGATGTAGATGCCGTTCTGGAGAGTAAAATTGTTCAACTTACTGTGTTTTGCTTTACCAGAGATGGGAAAATGTTTTATTTAAATACAATTTCGAATAACTAATAAAAGTTAAAAAAAATTATTCGTCAATCGTTCTTTAACTCGAGTTTTAACTTCATTCGGCACATGACGAATAATTGTTTCAACTTCTTTTCGTTATTAGAAGTTTTATTTAAATAAACAATTTTCCCATCTCTGTTCGAATAATTATTCAAGTTATTGCATGTAGAAATAAAGGCAAACGCTAAGACAAATTAGTCAACTGCCCGATGAAACTAATCGGGTGGCTTGCTTTTACTGGGGCGAATGCACAGGCGTTGCTAGGCATCACGGTGGTTTCTTTGCGATTTTTATAATATCGTCCAACCGCAGCGAACGGACGTGCGAGCCGCGAAGAGGTTAGTTTGTTATCGCGAGACGCAGCGGCGAAATATCAGAAGCGGGACTTTGGAAGTAAAGTTAACCGAGTTAGGTAAATTTCCAGCGACCCCCGGAAGTTGATATTCAGAAGCGCCATTCCCCTTCTTCTCGGTAATTCCGTTAACCGTGCCGAGTTAAAAACGCAGCCGAGTGGTTTAATTAAAAACTGCGAGAAGACGTAACGCCCGCAGTGCTTCCTCGGGGAGGATGTGGCAGTAACAATCAACGACGATGATAAACGCGTTATAAACTAAGTACGTGGATTTAATGAAGGCAACAGGAATAAATACAAATACAGTAATTCGTCGTAATAGTCCCGATGAACGGGGCTAGCGGCGATTCACGACGGACACGATTCGGGTGTGCGAGAGAGAACGAAACAGTTGACACGAAGTTGCACGTCGACACTTTCGTCCTCTCACTTTGGACCGAAGGATTCCAAGAAATAGTCGGAATAGTCACCTACTACGCATGGTAAAAACGGGATAATAACGACGAATTACTGTAGTACTACAGTAGGTCAAGGGTAATTAACTGGTTTCTTTAAAATTCTATTTTCACTTCACAATCGATAATTGAAAAGGAATAGTGGTACTGAATGCAGGTCTGCTTTACGGTACAGTAAATATTCGTTTCATGATCGCCAGAAATATTCGTTATATGTTCGCCAAAAATATTCGTTATATAATCGTGAAAGGCGACACGAATCAAAACAAGCCAACCACAAGATAAGACACGTGCGAAAGGGTGCAGGAGCAGCCTGGCATTTAAAGACCATAGCCTTAATGACAAATTAACTGTTTACATTTTTGTATTTTTCTTATGAAAATAGTTTTAATATATTAATAAGGTTTTTCTGATAAAAATAAGACCAAACACGATGTGATTTCGATCATATTAAGTCATTTTCATATTGAACTGTCGTTCATTCTTTCTCATTCCGCCTCACTCTTTCTCATAAGGAAAGATTCCGAACGCGAAAATTAAAAAAATTCTGAGAATTTGTAAATGTGTAGGAGATTTCCTCCTAGTTACAACATCATTTTTGTTTGCTGCCCAAATTCACTCTAAGGGGGTGAAATTAACCGCTTAAATTCCGGCTGTTTTCCTATTTTGCGTTATACTCGCAAACTATAAGCACTGTAACTTACCAACTGAGAGTCCTAATTAAAAGAAGTAACTTGTTTCTTGAAACTTTTCTTCTATCTTTTACAGATTGCGAGTTACAAAATAAAATCGGAAAATAGCCGAATTTTCAGGGATTAATTTCACCCCCTTTAGAGTGAATTTGGGCACCAAACAAAAATGGCGTCGTAATTAGGAGGAAATCCCCTACATATTCACAAAGTTTCAGATATTTTTTATTTTCCGGGTTCGCCCTCGAGGCTCGACGCACAGTGGTACATAATCACACTTTTTGTTCAAATCACCGTACAGGTCGTAATTTTTTAGTAATCGTGACGATTTTTTTAAAATTCTTCGCAATTAAATTCTCTATTGATCCCTCCGGCCGGAATTTTGAATTTCGTTGCTGTTTTTTTTATATTTAGCGAAATATACAGCACATTTAGAAAATTGGTGTCTGTGGGACTTTTTGGACGCCGATTCCGAATTCAAACTCAAATTTTCTAAATTGTAGAGCTTTTTAACGATGGCAAATTCAATATATCGAATCGAAATTTCAGAAAATTATCTTTTTTAGAAAAACTTAGTGCGTATAGATTTTCGGGGTGCTATCTTTTTTGAGGATTAGGTTTTGTGCTTCTGGATGCAAATCTTTGATTTTATGTTTATGTACGTGTCTTAAACTGGAAATGTATGGATCGAAAGATATTAAAAGAAAATGTATTATGTCCTCGTTTGTATGTATAGGTGTCGATTTACGTGTATTATTTTCTCTACCTCTTAATATCATTGTTCCTCGCCTCTTGTGCCTCTTCCGATAATTGCCCAATAGGGATTAAAAATGTCTGTATTACATCCGACCCATGAATTAAAATCATATGGCACGAAAAAGGCATTGGGTACCACATATATTTATTCACATAAATTTTCGCCGTATCCATGCAATACTTTTTAAATTTATTTACATCGATCGGTTTTCCTGATGCCATTGCTTGCATAATTATGTACAGTCGTTTTATGAAATGTTGATCAATGCCAGTGATTTATATGTGCTGTATATTTTGCTAAATATAAAAAAAGCAGCAACGAAATTCAAAATTCCGGCCGGAGGGATCGATAGAGAATTTAATTGCGAAGAATTTTAAAAAAAATCGTCACGATTACTAAGAAATTACGACCTGTACGGTGATTTGAACAAAAAGTGTGATTATGTACCACTGTGCGACGGTAACACGTCTAATAAGCAAACCAGCTCGAACTAAACTTCGTCACCTCTTACACGTTATATGTTCGTGCCCGGTCCCGAGTGGTGAACATGTAACGAATATTTACTGTAAATTACAATGTACCGGTCACGTTGATCGCTATTAATTCGTTGGAATCAAGCTGTCAGTTGTCGCGGTGGCTGAAGCAACGATCCCCGAAACTGGAAAATGTTGCGAATGCACGCGGCGGCATTCCGGATTGTCACGATAAACGGAACAAAAGGTTTTTGTTTGCAGGCGAAAGCTGTGACCGTGCAGCCCGCACAAGCAATAGAGCGGAATTGAAACATCGTGATTTATTTAATGTCTAGGAGTCGCCAGTAATCGCGCGATCTTGTCGCCAATAAATCCCTCGTCCCTCGACAAAGTGGCAATGTAGGGTGGATTGTCCGTTTCCATGATGTAGCGGGCGCGATTAATGAACACTGAACTGGGCGCAATAATTATCAAGCTTCCACGTTTAAGCTGCGACTTTATTGATCGCCCAATGCGCGACGCTCATTAGCGACTGACCACGATATACGAGTATTTCAGCACTTTTGCTGAAACACGTTGTGGAACTGGGACCTGTTGTTCACGAAGCTGAAATGTGAAAAAGTGGGAAGAAACTGGTAGCGCGTCAGAGTTCTGCTTGGACAAACAGTCCAAGGAGATCAAGCAAGGAGAGCAAGAAAGAATACTTCTTCACTTAGATAACGAGCTAAATATCCAATCTACTTTTCAACATAAATTCTTAAAACTCAGTGCCCTTCCCTTTCATTTATATTCCTACTTTGAAGCAACCATCAAGTCCGCATAAATACTCTCCACAATTCTGAACCAGAAGCTATGTTACAACCAAGCCATTCAAGTCCCACTTACACAAGATCCTGTCAAGCACCCTAGTTTCCAGTAATCCACTCACCTCGAATTTACCCACGGCCCTTCCCATTTCACCTCCATTCCCCATCTCCCACTAGCCTGGCGAACGAATTCGGACACCGACAGCGGTATGAAACGCACATCCCCTCTGCAGGCTACCGTTTTAATTGCCGTGTCCGGTGCCATCGAGCGCCGAGCTAGGAAGAGCATAGTTGTCAGAAAACGGCGGGGCGTCGTCCTGGTAGTGGTGAGTTGCCGAAGAAACGAGGATCCACGGGGCATTAGCTGGCTCCAGTTGCCGAGGACACCCTGGGGACTCGACGACCCCGGCCGGGAGCTGCTGGAATTTTATTTAGTTCCCCGACACCGAACTCCCAAAGACACATGGAGTTGCTTTGCCGCGGGACCAGCGCCCCAGTTGGACGCTGTCTTCCGGTTTCTTCGACGACAATATCCGGCAGGACGTTTCGGACGCTGGTACGGTGCCGCTGACCGTCGCGCCGACGTTCCACGAGAGGAATCGTTTAAGACTTCCGACGGGGGATCCCCGTGGAACGGATTCCTGGACGCTCAAGTTCGTCAAAGGAAGTGCTCATTCTGGAAGGTGGGCTCCTTTGAACTGTCGCGTGGGGATGGTTGATGAAGAAGGGGGCGAGAGGGCGAGGAAGGAGAGGCTTCCGTTGTGTGCTTTGGTATGCTGGGATTTCGGATCGGTGGTTGATGATTTGGATTCACTGGTTGGTGGCACCGGGATGAGATATCGAGTAGAGTGATTCCTTAGGTCAGGATATTCCTATATCAAATGATATCTATATATTTAAAGAATGATTAGGTAAAACGTTAAATATTTAGTTTATTTCCACAGTTTATTAATTCTTTATTTAACCGTACGAATACTTTTTGCGCGTCTATTTCTGCACGTTTATTTGTTTTCGTTAATATTTTTGGAAATGTTAAATGGAGTAAAATTTTGTTTGCACAAAATCTATTCTATAAACATCTAAATATATTTTCGCTGTACGAATACTTTCTACACTCACCGTGGCACAGGTAATGCTAATAACGTAACTATTTTTAGATTCGTCGATAAAACGGTCGTAAGGGTGAAAATACCCTTCGAACAAAACGGTAAGTTTTCAGATTATCGTGAATACCTACACCATCGAGTGAAGTCCACTTCCTACACCCGCCTTCTGCAGACCAAGGCGTCCAAGCATCTTTCAAGCATCGTCCCGATCTACCGTCAAGCTTCGCTAAATGCGAAAGTGCAATTACGTCGGCAGCGTGTGTCGACGCACAAAAGGCGATTAAAACCGCTCTTCTCTCGGACGCTCATTTCGCCCGGATAATTGGCGCAAAGATAAAGGCACGATATGCGATTCAATTAAACCTGACACGTCACAAAGGGGAAGATATTAAATCGTTGCATCCCCTGGAGGCCGTCGCCCCCACCCCCTTTCTCCACCTCCCCTTCTCTATAACGGCGATAATAAACGAAACGTCTGCATTTCTCGTTGCAGCAATGTTATCGAGCACGCGATAATTCGCTTTTGCCTCGCGCGGCCAATTATCGGTTTCGCAAAACTGATTATATGGGCTGGTATCGGGGGTTGATTCGACTTACTCGGCATAATCTGACGCCACCTCGCGATGCCAATGAAACGTGCCTCTCGAATACAGGAGCGAAGTTGTCGGGGGACGACCAGAGTTGCGGATTATTCGAATAAATTGTTATGAAATAATTCGAATTTTATTCGAATAAAGAATTATCCGTTATTCTCGAATAACTTCGTTTTATTCGCAATTCTTATTCGAAATTATTTGAATAAAATTTTATTCGAATGATACCCAACTCTGGGGACGACGCTAGGAGCCTATTTGATTGGAATTTCGATTTCAACAACTTCACAGTTTAATAATTCTATTGCTTTTACCTTCTAAATTATTTAATGCAGTTTAGAGACTACTACAGCCAACCTATTTGAAATAAAGCAACGAAAATGATGTAGAACGAAACATCAATCCTTTGTCTACATATCAGTTAATATCGATAAACGAAAAATTATTATTTAATATACAAATTTTACAAATGAAAAAAGAGTGTCATTGCCCATTTCTCCCTTAATGTCCGGGAAAGATGGACATATGTACATTTCAGGCTAACAAATTGTGGTCCTTAACTGGTTATCTCAGATTCTTTCTAGTTTTCGTCCACCTTCGTTTTTGCCCGCTCAAAACTTTTTTGGGCTCTTGCTGTGAGTCTTCTAATCCGCATGTATGACACACAGTGTCAAACTCTGTGCAATTTTCATGGGCCCAATAATCACATGACTTACATCTTACGAGGGGAGGACTCGAACGGGCCCAGTGAATTTTTAACGAAACCGGGCAGAAAATGTTGGGGTCGATGTGTATAAACAAATTCCAGAACATTAGCTGTGAATGGCCAGCCATTTTTATAAAAAGAAGCTCTGAACATTAAAATTATGAAGGCGTCGGATCGATTTCGTTCTTTTAAATAGTAGATCTTGATGAAAGGAATAAAAAATGTTATGCGTTTTTAATTTAACCAGAGAATGTAATTTTTTGTCTTAGTATAGTCCCTTAACTATGTTTGTGGATAACTAATTTTCAACTACCTACCGCACTAGCCTAGGTCCAAGTATCCCGAATTACGAGCCAAGAAAGTGGGGTTCGAAATCCCTGTAAAAGGGGTGTTTTTATATTTTTTTCTTACATTTTCGACATTACGCGGATTCCAACTAATCAAAATTCCGCAATATTCAGTTTAATATCTCGGTAATAAATTCAATTTGAAATACTCGTTTTTATGACAGATGTCGTGGAAATATGTACCTAATTGGAAACAGAATAAAATTCTACAAAAATTGCGTACTATAAATTTCTGGGCTTACATATGAATTTTTTAATTCTACTTAATATGAGATGAAAACGTACATTCCTTTATCTTTACGGAATTTTCGAAATTATACATCATTGTAAATATGTATGGATACAGAGTATAAAAAATTTAAATTTCTTTATCGAAATATTAAATTTGAAATTGTGGAATTACGTCAAATAATTTCATTTTCTGGTTAAATTATTGATCCTATGGCAATAACGCATAAGACTTTTGTATTCCTTTCATCAAGATCTATTACTTAAAAGAACGAAATCGATCCGACGACTTCATAATTTTAATGTTCAACGTCATTTTTTATAAAAATGGCTGGCCATTCACAGGCAATGTCTTGGAATTTGTTTATACACATCGGTCACAACATTATCTCCCCGGTTTCTTTAAAAAATCGGTCGTCCCATTCGCGTCCTCCTCTCGTTAGCCAATCTTGTTTCTTTTTGGTTTTGAAATAATTTTCTCTGCATTTCACCAAAATATCTGAATGGTATGAATGCTATGGCCATATTTTCTAGACAGCAATTGACCATCTCTCGTTTAAAGCCCTGAGTATGATAGCCATTCCCATTTCGCTTAGACTAACAAACGTAACCCCGAATACTTTAAGGTTAAAAACACTGTAAACACTGCACTATCGAAAATACATCTTGAGAATTGAAATTATTCAGCACAAACAACCCAGACAAGATGATCAAAATATAGATCAAACATTTTGAAACACTGGCTTAAATTTCACAGTGGATTTACAAACCTTTAAAAACGTTCTATTCCAACACTTTGAACTGAAAATGTTACTTTTCAATGACACTTTGTACCCACGTCGAAGCAGCAAAATCAGGCGTTTGCTTTTAAAAAATACTATCACTGCCCATCTCTCCCGTATGACCATCTCTCCCTGACTTACCCTATACGTTGATTCGTTAGTTGAGGGAGTGGACGTTGAGTAGATCAAGGAATCACGTATGTATTTCTCAATTCAGTGTCGAAATTAAAACAGAGCAAATGGCTTAACCTACTTTTCCGAAATCTGAGAAATCTGAATTCCCACCGTGGCGCGAAACGTGTTGAGTCAGATTCAATTTATAGGGTTGAATAGTATCGCCTACATATTTCGATCTTCCCAGCTTGAAAGCAGGCTTGGTGTAACAGGGTTTCCCCCGAAGCCTGTCTCCTCCCTCATCATCCAAGATGTATTTACACCAAGATATTTTTCATTAAATCCCCCAGAATATGGTATCCGGTTTCACCGATCCGTCAAACCTCTGCTTAACTATATTCCCCTTCCAGCGGAACCTCTGCCGCGAGAGATAAAGAAAAATAGCATTCTAAATCATCCACCGTGCAAGATCCGCCGTAGTATTCGTACAAGACTCCGAGAACATTAATCTCGCGCGGAACCAAGAACAGACCCGCACCAACCCCCTCAGCACCGTGCTTCCACCGATCCTCCTTAATTCTTCTCGCCAATGATCGTTCCCGCCAATGATCGTTCCTCTTCCAGCTAGACCCAATACATTCAATCTCCGAGTGGTCCGTAATGCATCCCCCGGGTCGTGTGTCTCGCGGACGAGGGGCTGACATATTTGCACGAGCTCCGGCGTCCCGAGGAAGGCGTCCGCAGATTTATGCACGAGCCGCCGCGCGGCTGGTGGTATCGGACGGGGTTAGGAGCCCGAAGGAGCATCGATAGCTGGGAAACGGGACACCGAATACAGTACTGGGAAATATTTATTGCGTCACTCGAATATTTCGCCCTGTGTTCACTTCCACCCCGTCGACTAGGCGTGCGGTGCTCGACATCTTGGTTAAAATAAATTCACTACCTACTTACTTTATCAGTCATGCAGTCAAGAAGATTGCTTCATAGCACGTGGACTTGGAGGCCGATGCAATAACCATTTCCACCACTGTACGTGGATCTCAGCCGTCGCGGAGAGAACAGGCCTGCCCACAATGCCCCCTCGTCCCGTTTCTTGCACTTGGATGATTGATGAGCCCTTGTTTACGTTCACGAGCTTCATCCACCCTCGCCATTCAACGGCGCATCCGGTTCCACCGACGTCTCCTCATTGAATCGACGTGGCCCGTGCACACGGCCGCGCTCACAAAGAACCGTGGCGGGTAAATATAAGCTGCCGGAGCCACGGGCCGAGAGGATTCCTCGAGAATCCTTCTGCTCTTCATCCTTTCGTCGGCGGACCTCGATCTCTCGATCTTTCCCCCACTCTTTCCCTCGCCTCTCCCTCCCGGCCATCTTTTTCCGGCGCCTTTTGTCCCCTTTCTTACCGAATACCACTTTTTCAACGGGCACAAGTGGATCCAACGGGGCGGGGTGGAGGGTGGGGGATCCACTATGTGCACCATCGCGGTTTTTGCGCCGCGATGGAATGCATAATTAATTCCCCGACGCGGTTTTTATCACAGCGACGGGGATGATGCCGCGATTCGCTTCGCCGCGGCGCGAATTCGTTTCATCGTGTTCGACTTTCCGCGGCGCATAATAAATTGATCGCGTGCGCCAACGCTGGGCTTCTTTGCTTCGCAGACACTTCTCGGCTGGTAATTAGCCGCGGATCGTCCGTCTTTTCGTTTCTTTCTTCGCTTTCTCCTATGGGATGCTGGAACGCTCGCGCGAATCGATTTTTTAGGCGCCCCTTCGGCCCACGGTTATGTTGACCCCCTCCTCCTATTTTAGTCACAAGATGTCGAGTCATTTGGGGGTCCCTTTGAAAGATAAATTTGGGTGTACAAGGTGTTCGTTTTATTTTTTGTGGCTGAAATTCTTGCCGTGAATGGAGGGAACAGAAAGGTTGTTGGGTTTGTTTTGTGGGATGGGATGTAGTAGTTGATGTGGGTTTTTAAGAATCGAGGGGGTCAGACTCAATGCTCCAACGTCGGTGGCTCTATTACTTTCGAAGAAGTGGTGGTTGAGTAAGGATGCCTCGGGGATTGAAAGCTAGAACTGACCCGTCGATTCTAATCTAATCTAAAGGATTTGTTTTGTTGTCGAATAATCCCAGCTTTGAAAAGCGTCAGAAATGAACACACTTGAGGCTGAAAATTGAAGCCACAATTGAACGCAGCAAAGCGCCCACCTACAATTCCGTCACGATGTAACAATACCTCAGCTATCACGCTTAAATGGCGCGCCTTTCCCTGAAACTATGACCGTCCCACCAGCCGTGACCGAAATTGTTCCGTAAACGCGCGTTTCTGCTGGAAAGTTTAAACAGCAGCACAAACACTCACGAGTACGTAGCCTCTGCGGAGCCATGCGTTCAGTGTCCAAACGAGGGAGAGAGGCCGTCTAATTTAATTGAAGGTAATTAAGACGCAGCCCACCCCCGCAATTCGCCCCGCGCGCAACGCGACCATCCTCCGGCGCTGTCACACTTTTCAACCGCGAAAGGAAGCCCAGGCGCCGGCCGATGCTCCGAATGGAGATTTCTTCTCCTCCCCTATCCCGTTTCTCGCCACCCCTTCGCCTGTTTTCTCGCACCACTCGATGGTATGCATAATTAATTTTCCTCCAGGAGGACGTCAAGCGCTGCCCCTTTCGCGAAATCGCCAAGATAGGAATTAGTGGGTCGCAGCGACGTTCCAACATGCTGGGAATCTTGCTTCTCGTTTTATTTGAGAACGGGCGCCTTGAGAATAATTAGACGGAGGTAGCTTTTTATGGTCTCGAACGTAATTCTCAGTGCTTTGCACTGATTTCTGGTGTACACATGAATTTACAGGAATTGGGATTTATGTATGCTGTGTCTTAATGAAGGAGTTACATAGCCGCGCCGAAAGTGAATGATTTTGGGAAGTTTGTTTAAGGGTTTTATTAGAAGAATTGTAGCAAAATCTGTTGCACGCATGATTTATTACTCCATGAAGTGCAAGAAAAAAATTATTTGCATTAATTTTGATAGTAAATTATTTATGATTTTTTATGTTCTCTGGGTCACTGCACACGAAGAGCCGCGTCATGGTCGCCATGATATTTCCATCGATGGGTGTGAAAGATAAAATGAGGTTCTGGTAAAATAATTTGGTCATTATAGCCTGCCATGCCAATTATAGAGCGAAATGTTGCACGAGAAAATTTTCTTTAACTTTAATAAACCATAGATTGTTTATTTTTTTAAATTAAAAAATTGGTGCAACACACTACAATCGCAACATTATTTTAAAAGACCCTTATTTAATTGTTCACATCTATTCATATTTAAAGGAGGTATCATGCCGTCCGTGAGGTAGTATTTTTTTCTGCAGGGACATGCACTCTAGTGCATACGCCTGCCTTAAGGTGGGCACCTATTTAATCCAGGGGTTGGGAATTCTCATTTGCCAGCCCTACAAATAATGCCACAGCGCACATATTGATCTAAGAAACATGTCAATGTGAGTTTTCAATTTAACAGAAATCTAGTTTGACGTGCATTTTTTAGCTACGCACGCTGCGAATATTATTATTATTATTATTATTTCCTCCAGATTGAAAACTGACGTCGGATTCGGTCTTTTCGTCAGTCTTTTCATCTTGCTCTATATGATCCAATAAATCGCTTGCTCCGCATGAAAGTCTTAAGTAAACTCCAAACATTCGGGAATCTTGCAGTTCTCGGCAGCCTCTGAACCTTTGCCCTAAATTTCGAAATACTAGGTACTTATAATTACACTCGAATATCGACTACCAATATCCACTTAAACACACCCTCCGCATAACCAAACCACCCCTCGAGCCAATCGGACAGGGACTCGATGAATCGAACTCGAAAGCCCATCGCCAGCGGTGGCACAGAAACAGGGTTCGAGGAATTTTACCAGGAACTCCAGCTGGCCAAGTTTCCTAGAGGGGGGGGGGGGGGAATTCGCATGGATGTTTTACATGCTACGTCAGCCGCACAATGGCCAGGAATTAGTGGGCCCACATGAGCGCAGGATCGACGAGGTGGCGGCCATAGTGGTTGCCATTGAATCGTCGTGGCCGTGGAGCACGGTGGCGCGCACAATGCTCATGTGGGCCCCACTCCCCTCCTCTTTTCACCGTTTGGGCCCACGTGCAACGCGGGTCCCGTCCCGTAGAGGGGACCATAAAAATCACACTTACGGTGCACGCAACCCGTCGCGCGTCGTCCCGCATTTAACTCGGACCCCTTTGTCTCGATAATTGCCATTTAGGCGCTCGACGCGAATCGGAAGGTTCGAGCGCGAGGAACGCTCTCTGCTACGCCGTAGTAACGCTTTTCTGTCAACCTTTCCCCTTGTCCTCGCGGCGGACGTCAACTCTGCACCTTTCACCGTCGCTAATAATCAAGAGCAATGTACACACTGAACGTACAGGGTGGGACCTCACTGGTGAACGCGAAGACAGTGGAAAAAGTTCGTGTATAAATTAGGAGTGATTTTTCAAACGTGCATATTTCCATTTTTGATGGCATCGCCTGAATAATTTTAAATTAAATCCCCCCAGTGGCATGAAACACTACAAAATAGGTTTAATTCCTTTTTTGAACAATTGAAGTAAATATACATGTTTCGTACAAAATGTCTTATTTCCAAGCTTGTCTGATGACATTGTGAAAAAAATTTTTAGTCTGAAACAAAACGGACATTATCTAGGAAATTATAATGAATACAGAAGGAACTTAGATCCACAGAGTCAACGGTGATTATTTCGAGAATCTACATCTATATCTATACCACTATATAAAATTGAAGTTGCATACTTTGAAATGCGATTTCTCAGTAAATATGAACTCTACCCACAAGTGTGTTACATCACTTTGTTCATCTTGGCGAGAGGAAGGTTCTAACGTTTTTATTTTTTTTAAATAATGATTCTTAAACAATAGTAGTTCGCGAAGCGACCGCCCGGCTGTGATAAGGCGTGCACTTCTTGTTTGCGAAATAGCGGAGCTCGATCATTCAGGGCTCTCTAGTTTACAGATTGCAGATTATAGATTATGGATCAGTCACACTAATGTCTCGGGCTAAGCCGAGACGGAGGACGCCAGTTTAGTATAAAGATAAGTAACTGCGTATCACTGGAATACAAATACTGCTGTAACATAGGAGCACAGAGGAAATAGAGTACATGTTTATAATTTTATATACGAACTCTTTTCATTCTTTTTCGTTCTTTTATTTGTGCACGATACACCCTGTATATGTACACCATCCTCTCGAGGCTATTCGGTTCGCTTCTTTTCTCCTTCTGGCCGTCGCGGGGCAAGTCGAGCGATCGCCTCTTTGTAATTAACGCCTGAAACGGAACGATAATGAACAAAGCCGTGCGACGCTCGACGCGGCACGTTCCATTCGATCGTTGGTTCCATTCGAGGGACACCGTGTATCCGAGCGTCGAGAGGGGATTTCGTCGAGAATTCCGCTGGTTCGAATGGATCGACTCCTTTGGCGGTCGCGCAGCCCGTGGGATGCAATTAATAACGGTTGGGCCGCGATAGATGCGAAACGGCGCGATTTTTTAGCACTGCTTGTTTAATGTTTACCATTTTGTCCGGGGAGCGCACCGGAGCTCGGAGGGTGCTCGCTTTGATGTTTCATGGTTTTAATTAACAACGCACAGGTGTGTGGGGAACGGAGTGGTTTTTAATGGGAAAGAAGCGCTTCTTGTACTGGGAAGAGTGATCGAATGATCGAGGAACCATTAGTGGACATGCAAGGATGTAATCGTTTTAAGGGCACATACATAAAAGAGAAAAGAGTACGTTTTTTCACGCCCAACAAGGAAATAGGGTAAAACTATACAATACGCCTCATTTGACAAAACGCCCCACCATTATTTTACGCACACAAACCAGGATGCATCGACACTATCGTCAAATTCGAACTTGCCTCAGTCGGCCAACAACTGCCGCAATAAAAATACGAGCAAATATTACGGCTTTTAAAAAAATATACAAGAATTAATATTTTCGGTCTTCAGATAATTTGCGGTGAGTGTGTGAGAAATTCAATTTTCTAAGTCACTATTGTTTTTGCGATAAATTCAATTTTCTAAGTCACTATTGTTTTTGCGATAAATTCAATTTTCTAAGTCACTATTGTTTTTGCGATAAATTCACATATATATTTCGAAAGTAGACAAATTAACCTCTTTAAATTGTTATTGCCCAAACCTGTTTTCACTTCGTTGATGCTAAATTTAAACCGGCGCGTTTTGTACCCCAGAATTTACAATATGCCCCAGCAATGAATTTGCAATACGCCCAACCTCAAAATCATATTTTTCACGAGTAACCTATTTCTTTCCTTTTCGTGAATAACTTCATGTAATCCTTGCGACAGAAATGTCAAAAGAGAAAATGTAAATAAAAAAATAATGTAATAATTTTTATCAAGATTGTTCTATTTTTGTTAATAATATCTTGTATAATATATATGCTATAATATTTTGATAAAAATAATAAAAAGTAATCACTTTTTTTGTCGGGGCGTTTTGTCACAGAGGTGGGGCGTTTTACCCGACGACTGTGTTACAAAACGGCGCATGTAAGGTTCAGAAAAATGATTATTTACAGTTATTTCCAGTAATGTTTTTGTCACAATTTCGGGGTAGTTGGGAAGAGTAATGAACACTTAATGTGTTCACACAAAAAATTGAAAGAATTATTAAAAAATATTGGTTTTATAGATGTTTCTTTAAAATTGCGGCGTATTGTATAGTTTTACCCTATCTCTGCTCGTAGCAATCATTTCATTCTATTTTGCTATCTTAATAGTGGTGTTTGAACTTCACTTCCATTATTATTTTATTATTCGATTATTACAGATAGCTGTAGCGTTCCACTTTTTGTCGACAGTAAAACAATTGTTAACGTTAGAGCCAATCATAAAATGTAACATTACCAGCATTCGAATGCTATTAAAGAATTTTTAAGTAAATTATTAGGATCTGAATAGTTTGATCGCATATTGTGCATAGTGTATTAAAATTTACAGTTAAAAGTGGAATGTTTCCTTAACATCTCTGTCGGGTCTGAAATTGAATTTCATTTTCTTCTTATTTAGGAATAATTAAATACTAGGTTGAAGCTGCAGGCTTACAATTCTTCGACAAATGCCTGGTTTAAACTCAGTGCAAAATTAACACTAAGTAACATGACAGTTTGCGAAGCAGAATCAAGAAAAGATCCAACCTATTTAACTTTATCAAGTTTAACTTTTCAATTCCACCGTATCGAGCGAAACATTCGCCGACTGGTTGAAATTATTCCGAGACGCAACCTTAAGACACTCCTCTGTCATAATTGATTAACTGCTCGAAGCGAGGAAGAAAAAAGCGGGGATTCTTTCTTATCCGACTGGAAGCAGATTCTCGAGGAGTTAATATTTCTCTTTCGCGATGAATACCGGTGTCTCCTGATTTTCATTACAAATGGACGTCGAGGGGGGAGGGGAGGGGGTAGAAAAAAGGAGAGCAGGCTTTGAGGAGCTGCAGTGACACATTTGCATAGAGGAGACGGCATTTATTCGAGCCGAACAGAAGCAGCCTTAATCCAGCCGATTATCCAGCACGGAATGGATATTACTAAGAACGATTAACGTTTATTTGGAATGTTTCTCGGCGCGGGGCAAGTCAATTTGTTAAAACCAGACAGGATACACAGTGGCGACACTTTTGCAAATATGTACAGCCCAGTGGCGTTGAAAAGGGGGCAAAAGTGTAAAGGATAATCCGCAATAATGGATTACTCGTGCAGAGTGGATGGCCACTTCCCGGAGGAGGTATCTTCGAGATGTGACCAGTGGAATGATAGTGTGTATTGATTAATCATGAAAATCTCAATCAAAAAATATAGAAATATTCTACTTGTCTTTGTGCCCTAATTTAGTGTATTGGGGTATCGAGATACTTCTATTTTAATTATACATTAAAAATATGGCGGATGGGGAGAAGAGCTAATATTGCTAACGATTAGTATATATTTTCATAGATATAATCAATTTAAATTTGGAACATCCAGTAGGGTATTAGAGAAGATGGTATTTAGAATATTTCCCAAACATGTGCGAATAAAGTGGACTTTGAATAATTTCAGTAAGCTGTCAGAATATATAAACTTACTTCTCTTGTTAATATAAAAGGTGTACAAGGTTTATCACTCTCGAGAAATTACTATTCTTTCATTCGATCTTTTAGGATGTCTTAATAATTTCACAGTAATTCAATCTTAAGAAGCTAAATTCTCAATACTTTCCAGCGTTGAGTTTGAAGCAATTCTCACTCGGAGGACAAAATTCGCAACAAAATATCACAAGTTTCACTAATCCCAATACTTTCTATCATCAAAGTGTTAAATTCCTCGCGCAAGAAAGTGTCCACATCCCCTCGCGAAATTAGATTAACCATTCTCGTTTTAGCCATTGTCCAGCAGATTCATCCATGTCCACTTTGGAGGAAAGATAACCAGATTGTATGGAGATTGTGTTTCCACTCTGTGTATGGTGCGATGCTTAGACCTGTCAAGGTTCGCTTCTACACTATCGCGATGATTAATCGTGGATACTGGTGAAATGCAAGATCGGTGGCTCTGCAACGATTGTTCAAGCATCAAGATATTTAGTGCTGACAAAGCATCGTAGACTCGAGAATATTAATGAATTCAGAAGAACCTTGTAAGTCGGGCAAGTATTAATAAATTGAAGCCAGATTAGAGTCGATTAAGCAGACTGAGAAGATCGAAGGTGTGAAATGAAAAGGCCCCCGAAGGTTGTGGCTTCTTTGGACTCAGGATGATGAAAATATTAAAGTTGCATTAAAATCAGATCTTCATTGCTGCTCGAAGAGCCAACGTAACTTTCTGACTTCTTCTCTGGCTCCGCGACTTTCAAAATTTCGTGGCCAACTTTCGCATCATTTCAAAGCGACTGGAAACGGTCGTGCCTCGAGCAGTCATACGACAGGTGTTTCGAGGGGTTGTTAAAACAGGGGTCAGCTGATTTAAAAATAGCGTCAAGCGTTTTTCTGTTTCGTTTCGTAGAATAATCGTAGGTTTTTTGTTCGAGGTTTGGTGAGATTTTCAAGCGAGTAATGCGCGTGACAGACGTGCAACTGTCTCCGTTTCTCCCCCGAGAACGAGCGTCACGTTTAAAAGTTCGCTGAAACAGATCCGTGAAAACTTTGCGCAAACGAGCTGCTTTGCAGCTGAAAGAAATGGCGCTTCCGTCGGGCATTAACGTTAGCTCTTTCCCTCTGCTGCCATATTTTTCTATTTCCACCATCCAGACCACCCTCGTTAGTTCACGCGGAAATTATACGTACATTCGTATACAATCTTTGTAAATATTTCTCTCGAAAACCGTCCCGTCTTTCCTGACAAAAGGTGGCACGGAATCTCGGCGACATTCCGAGATACTCTGGCGCAATGACACTATATATTCATCCAGGTGTCTAAGCAGTTCAGAATCATTTAACCATCCGTGTTTCACCACCGACCGTTTGGAAAGCTGGACAGAGTTTCTCAAGGAAAAGGAACGGTAAAGGAAAATAATCGTTCTAAAACGAAGAGTGAAGTAAGCTGGATTGTTGAACAAGGATACTTGCTCTCACAACTGACCTACCCAAGCCATCAACAGATTCTGTTTTTATTAACTACTGTGTTACAAAATGCCTGCCATGTTGGGCGAAAAATTCAAAGTGAACCACACAAAAATGAAACTTGAAACTATAAGTGCGAATACTACTTAGGTACTTATTAGTTTCCAAAATTATTGATGCAGAGGAATCGATCTATCGAGGTGACAAATCGGAATGCAGAACTCTGGGAACGTCGAGAGGGGATCAGATAAAGTTTTCCGTGGCTTCCCATGAATAAACGAAAATGCTGCCGGAAGGGGCAGGTCTTTCGGTGAGAATCTTGTTAGGACGTATCAAACATCATTTCAAAGACGCACTAATTAAAAGATTCGAGATGTGCCAGCGTGTAGATAGGAAGCCCTGTTCGCCAGAGGTCTTTTCAAGAGCGACGCGTACTCAGACGGTTCACGGAAGGAAAGTTTCTTACGAGACTTCTTAATGAAGTTGGCTCGCGAGCTGGTGTAAAATATAAAAGGAGGAAAAATGGCTGAAACCTGCGACCTCATTGCTGGCGAAATTATTGATAATTACCGGTAATCCCTGTTCTTAAGCGCGATGGAAATTATCGATGGACTCGGCTGCACGATGGCGAATAAATTTCCCTGCAAATGCCGGCTCAGTGATTCTGCAAAATCGCAAATGCATCGTGGCGCCCGTTCATTACGCGCTAATGCCACGTATTTCAGTTTAGCTTTGTTATCAATCTCTGAGGCATCGACAGTTTTGGATTAGGTTAGATTACCGCAAGATCTAAAATTCCTTGACACGAAACTCTGAAGGATTTTTATTGACGCAGCTATGAATTTGTTATGGCAATTTTAAATTGCTCAATTTAGAAGTAGGGTGGATGTACCAGTAACTGAACACGCACCAGTGAATGGACATTTTTTACTAAAACGAGTAAAATAAGTTATTAAAATAAGCAACTGATTAATTAGAGACCTCTTCTAATTTCTTGCTTCACATCCAAACAATTTTTGCAACACGTAATAATTTTATAAAAGTGTTCATTCATTAGCCTTAAGTGTTCATTTATTGGTGCGTTTACCCTACCAAAATCTTCACAAAATTATAAAATCATAATGTTGAATATGAATTTCAAATGGATTGAGTTTTCAGTTCCTTAGTGCATCCATGAAATGGGACAACAGATATGTTTAATCATTCGCGTTGCTCGATTTATTCCTCTAGTCGTTCGGGCATAGTTGCCAGTTATTTTCGAAAATATTTTCAAGGTCCAGAACCGATTCCCCTCGTATTCTACGGCCCTTTGTGGCTGCGATCAAAATCTACGAACAAAGAGCGACAACTGACAAAGCATCATATCCCACCGTAATAGGGTTACGTAGCTCGAGTGAATATTTCCTGCTCCTTCAGAGAGGAAAGCGATCATTTGCCAGCTTTCACTCGGTATGTACATACATAGAAATCCCCCAGTTGGAATCCTCATAGATCTCGATCCCTCAACATCGCATCCTACCTCCGTGTTTCATTAACAAGGTAGAATAGAACTTTTCGAACAATGTATCGAGCATTTCCTTGTTTCTCACTCCAAAGTGACATCTCCACATTTTCCTCGCTGCTCCACACCACCCCTCTCTCCCTTAGAACACTTTATCTACATATCCCTGCGAGTCGCCTATTTCATTTCACGTGTCACGGCTCCTTCTTTCATTCAGCGTCATGCAGCTTCCGCTGCACTGGATAAATTATCATACAGTCTTTTATATTTCGTACGGGTTCGACACTTAATTAATTTTTGTTAAAATATGAACTCCGATTGTGCGAGCTATTAAATACGACCTTTGTAGAGCGTGAAGCAAGTGGCTCGTCGGTATTTTTTTGTAGGCTACCTTTTGAAGATTAAAAATAGGCACTAGATTGCATTTGGTATTTAATATATTTTGATATTAAATTTGGAATGCATCTGTCATACTAGGGTGAATTGACCAGTGAATGAACAGCTAAGCGTTTTTTCAGTTTCAAATAACGATAAAAATTAAATAACGTCCTAATTTATTAATGAAACAAGAATTTGTAACAGAATATGCTTTAAAAATGTCTAAAAAATTGTTTGTGCTTTTTGACTTGACCGGCGTCGGAAATAAATCATAAAAATGTAATCAATGCCCAATATACCAGTGAATGAACAAAATACACAATAAATGAATACCTTGTACCCAGTGAATGAACACAAAGAATAGTACTTCATTTTCCGACGAGAACACGCTGAAAACGCTACAAAAGTAGAAAGGAAGTTTAGGTTAGGGACCTAACGTAAGAATATAAAAATATAATCTATATATTATAATAATAGGAACTTGACAAATTTATTTATATCAGAACACAGTAAGGTTAACTGTCATCGCACGTGTTTTCTTACTAGGTTTCTCGCCGTGAATGGCAGCACCCGAAACCACAAAACAAAAAAATTAATAAACGACAAAGAGGTTCATAGATTCAAAAAAAATTAGTATCACCGTTACCTGAATAAATTTTTCTTCATTCTAAACATAAGATCATTGTTTTCAATGGAATAGTATTCTTATTATACACGAAAAAAGTCAATTTGTTCATTCACTGGTCAATTCACCCTATCACAGAATTATATTTTCATGGCAGATGAATTTAGGGAGCTAACACGATTAGAGCAACATGTTTCTAAAAATTCATGAATGAAAATTTCATGGTACAATATTCGTTGATGAACGATAGGAAATGTAGGGGTTGAACATGTTTTAAGCATACTTGCACCCCTTCCCCTAAATCTCGTTCACGAAGGGGTGATTTTCGAAGGGTGCTCCAGTCGATCGTGATCCACAGGATTACTGTGCGACTATTTAGCGAAAATGTATCGGCTCGTACGTTAATTGGTAATTACTGCATCCGAACGTCCATAATCTGATACATCGATGGCCGATATATTTTGAGAAGGGTTATGTCGGCGCTTGGATAACGGCCAAGGAGGGTGGCGATCGATTCATTAACCTGCGATCCTAAGGGCGAGACGCTCTCGGCCAATGAAAAATTCACCTCGCTCGAGTGTTTCCAGGGGATTCCACCCTCCGATCGGGGAAACAGCAGAGAAAGTTTTAAGGAGGATTTCAGACTTCACCGGTGTTTCTTGAGGGACGTCGACGTTGAGTTTTGGAAGGTGTTAACAGCGGTGTCTTTTCGAGATCCTACGATGGCTTCGAGTTCCTCCTGAGGGTCGAATTAATTTCCTTTCCTCCTCTGCTGTGGCATTCCTTGAACCCCCCGAAGAAGAATAAGGCCACTCGCTTGGAATCAAGTTTTTAAAAATGAAAAGTTTTGCAATGATACTTAGAAATTGCAGCAGAAATTGCTTTATTCAAAATCAGTTCTAAAGCAATATTTTAGCAGTGTTTAAGTGGGGAAGAAATTAAATAAATTCGTGTGGTAAATTGAGTGGACAATTAAGTTATGTAGAAATTGATGAATTCGAAGTTTGGAATAAAAGGATCAAATGAGATTCGTAATTGAGAGTGAACAGCAGTAGTTACCAATGAGTCGACGGCGCAGACAACCGAGTTGAAAATTTAAATTTACAGCGCTCGTGGAATGCCAGGTATTCATCAAATCGCTTTGATACCATAAACCGAACATTTCTGAATTCTCGTCGTTCCGTTTGCTCTCCACACGACTTTTTGTGATATTTCGGAAACAGACATCAGAAGCGCAACGAATGAAACTAATAAAATTGAACGATATGTACCTTCCATCTAAAGGCAACATTTATTCGTTACAGGATAGAAAAAAGTAACACGTAGAAAATATAATAATAAAAAGAATGATCAAATAGTTGAAGCTTTTACGAAATTGCAGAGCCATTTTAGTATCGACCAGCTACTCTTTTATTGTCAAATGTTCCTCTGACAATTTCATCGTTCCCCAGAATTTACAATTCTCCACCAACCTCAATTCGCGAAATCCCACAATTTCCAAAAATTAAATGTTACGAAGTTAAAATACTTCAAAACATTTCACTCCTCAGAGCTCATAATCATTCAACATTCACAGCTTCCAAAAATCCCCAACTGCCAAAATCCAATATTTCCAAAAGCTCCCAACCCCTTCAAAATACCAACCCCTCGCCCAAACCTTCCTCAAACACTTCCCTGCCGAGAAACGAGCGTTACAAACGACACCGACGAGCAAGCATTGAAGCCAGCGTCATTGAAGTCCAATTAGGACCAAGCGTCCCTAAATCGCCCGTATCCGGCGGATATTACGAAACCGGATGGCGTCCCGCTGGATGAAAAATTCGGATCCCCGTTACTTTCGATACGACGATAAATCGCGACTGTTTCGGGTCCGAGCAATTTCGCCAGGGCCAGGAACAACGGCGGGAGCGGGTGGGGAAAAAAAAAAAAAACGAAGGAAGGGAAAAAAGGCCAAGGGAGGGGTTGGCGACGAAATTGGTGAGAAGGAAGGCGCGTGCGCGGCAGGATCGACGTGGTCGCTAATAAATCCACGCTGTTTATCTGCGTGATGGAGCAATAAATTCTGATTTCGGGGGTAATTCGGATATTAAAATTCATTAAGCCCCGCGGGATCGAACCAATCTGGATGGCGGGTGATCGATCCGGCTCGTGGAAAATGCGAGAAGCCGGGGACACCGGGATTGGGGAAAATACACGAAGAGTGGTGTGAACGCGACGCGTTCCTGGGTTTAGCCCGAAGATGACGCAAGGAGGATCGCGTTCAAATTCCTCGCGCGTTAATGGAAGGGCAACAATCCTGACGATAATCGTCGGCAGCCAGAAGCGAGTGTCGCGCGGGACGTTTGTACCCGTTGGAAATTCGAGGCCGTGCGTGGGCGAATTAGGTAAAGAAGATCGCCGGTGTGCTAACCAGGGGGACATTTTAAGCGGTGCCTCGACTACGATTAAACTCGTTGAGCGTACTGGCTTTACGGTAGTAGGTATTTAATTTTCCCACCCTACCAACCCCATTGTGTACGAGGAATATTCTGGGACGAGGACGACGATAATCCTCTTGAATCGTGGATTTTTTTATGCGTGGAATAATTGTCTTTCCGGTGAACGATATATTTATAGAATGTTGGGGTGGCGCGGAAATTGGAACGGAAGGGGGTAGGAACGAAATGGAGAAGCTTCGAGCAATTTTGAAGATTGTATTGATAAAGTTGTTTTTAATTAAACCACTCTGGAAGTCATGTCTGATAAACAGCGCCCCCTCAGCGCTCACATATTGGTGCCCCCTTGAACGCGGGGTTCACGTTTGAAGTCTCTGGGCGGGTCACGATACCCGGGCGCGAGTGACTCGTGCATGTAAAGCAGCATCGTTAGCTTTAATACGTCGTGAAAATCTCGTCGGATTCTGGCGCAAGAAGACATCAAAGATCACCGTCTCCCTCGCTGTCTCTCCCCTTTGCAGCGCGAGCGTGAGGGGCGGGATGAGGATTTCTATGTGCTCCAATATACCGGCGGAATCCATTCGAGCAACGGAGCACGTCGTGAACGAGGAATCCGTGTCGTGGGCTGCAGCGTTAACTGTGAGACCTCCTAAGATAACGTACGAATCGCGAGCAGAAACGGGGCACAAAGGGTGAATGGAAGAATGGGGAAGAATGGCCGGGGCGGGGGTAACGAGGAACGATCGCCGGGATTCCGTGGCTTATTCGTCGATTTACATTCTATCGGCCGTAATCGATTTATAAAGCAGCCTCGCGGAACACCGAAATAATTATGGAAATGCAAGGGGGGGTTGGCAGGAACGCGAGGCGGTGGCAGGCATTTGCTAAATTACCGATGGCATGAATTAAACATTCTTTGCGCGACCGTTGGAAATAAATCTTTTGCTTATTGAGAGACACCCGGGCGACTATGCATCACCTTGATTACCGCTGGTTCGTTTGCGCTCTTTCTTTTCTCCGTCCCGTTAATTTTCGGGCACCGTTCGGGGCAGGGAGAAGGAAGGCTGTAGGAGGGGCTCGTAATCGGGACTTTCGTGTTAAATTAAGTTCACACGCGTGCAATGCGCGGTGGAAGGTAATTTTGGTACGCGAAGGAATCACTTTCGAAAGTATTTTGTACTAAAATGCCCGGTGTTGCCCGGGTTAATGCAAGTTTGAAAATAAAGGCGACAGTTTTATAGGCGGTAAAACAGTCATTGGCGTTTTGAAAGTTAGCGAGAAAGGAAAAAAGAAAACGTCTACTTTTGTTTATATCGAGTAAGTTGTTTGCGAGTTGTACTTAAAAAAGCACAACATTGCGTAACAGAGATTGGCTTAAAGTTTTGAGAGAATCTTCCTTTTAGCTTAATCTAAAGAACTATATGCGGATTTTACAAATTTTCTGATAAAAATCAACTTTTCCTTTAAACACTCGCCATTTCCGTAAAAATGTTTATTTCGAAACATCCACGGTGCAGTGGCTCTAGCACCGCCATTTCGTTGACAAAAATAAACAAATTTTTTAATCTCCAAGAAATGTATAATAAATGTCATTAATCAGATTTTTTATTAAATTCAGTATTTAATAGAAAAAATTGTCCAAGATGGCACCCCTTAAGTTTACTGATTACACTACCTACCATTAAGATTCCTGTAATCTTTTTAAAATTTAACCTAATTTAAACCCAAATCCTCTTCGATCATCCCCCACAGTTCAATCTCGCACCACCGTGTCCATTTTTCCGGAACACATTTCCTCCTTTACCCGACACTGCGCCGAAGGTCCTAAACCGTAAGAAGGAGTTCTTTAGCGCAGCGGAGCTCGTTAAATTTCGATCATCAGAGGGCTTAAAACGTGACCCAGAGCTCCCTAATTCCGCGCAACTAAGGGAACCGTCTCGTGAATCATAAAGTCCCAGCAGCGGAGGCGGAAAGTCAGGGCAGGTTCGTCAACTCTCAGGCAGCGTTGAGCGGTTGTTAAATCCCGCGGAGAACTTTGCGCGGTTCTTATTGAAGAACCCGCGACTCGCTCGGGGGTTCACCGAGTCGTTTCCTTGTCTGGGGACTAAAAGCGGGCGGAGGAGGGGATGGAAACGGTGGAAATCAAAAAGGGAAACGAAGGAAGACAATGTCACATTGTCCCGCGGCATCCTACGAGGCCAAGACACAGTGGGTTAAATCTTACGTTTTCGCGGGATAAAGTTTGAACAAACCTCCCTGAAATTGCATGGAAAGGAATCTCGCGAAAAGGGAATTAAAGGGAGCGAAATGGGCTAAATGACAGGGGAAGGAGGTTCAACAAGTAGAAGCCGCAGAGCGCTCTTTTCAAAAATACAAGCCCTTTCAGACGAGCCACGGACTTCCACGTTTCTTTCACCGCAAGAAACTTTCACGTGATTGCGGCGAAAAAGCACAAGTTGCAAACGTTACCACGAACTGCCTTTTCATGGATTTTTGATTCGTTGAGAGAAGAAGTCGTACGTGTGCGTTGCAAAACGATTTCCTCCCTGCAGGGCGTCTTTATTCCATGAAACAATAATTTCTTCCTTTAAATGTTACATTTAGGGCCATTCTGAGGTGCACTTCTTTGCAGTAATTCTGTTTGCACCTGGGAATGGTGGCTTTGAAGAGGGTAAATTGAAGGAAAGCTTTGACAGTTGTGAAATGGGAAGTGTTTTATGGACGTTAACATCAATTTCACTCTTTGATTCGTTGCAGCCGCGACATCTTGTAGAAGTGTGCAAGTCGGCAACGATTGTGGAGCCGGGGCACGATGGTGCGTGTAACGATTCAAATTAATCTGTTCTTGGGTCGAGAGAACTAATTGCTAGACCTAATGACCGAAGTTTCCACAATTATTCAGAAACCTATGCCACATTTTGGCCAGAACGTCAGCGCCACCCCTTTCGCCCTGGAAAATATGTGCGGGCGAAAACGAACGTCGATAGCTATGAGGTCGAACAGAGGGAAGAAGCAGCTGGAAATTTGGGTCCGTAGAATAATTAAGGGAATCCTATTTTTTCGGCTAAAAACGTACCAAATTTTGAGATTTTTTTTAAGAAACTAGCGATCCGATTCGTATGAAATTTGGATCATGTTTTTGTGCGTTTTTGAAGAGGCTGCAGGTTCTTTTTTATTGAGTTTTAATAATAAATATAGGAGTTATGCATGATCCACAAACAGGCCGCGCAAAATTCGTCAGCCGTTGGTGTGCATGATGTTGATATTGATATTGATATTGATATTGATATTGCTATTGATATTTACTTTATACATATGTAGCTTCAGTTTAGTCAACCAGAATAAAACCTAAAAAATGTATTGAGGAGTGTGTTGAGTATTAAAACTGAAATGTCAGAAACGTTAATTTTTGCTTTCCAATTTTGCGCAATTTTCTTATGTAACAAAACACGTATATAATTTACCGGTAGCCTGGCATTCTATCATGCATAACTCCTATATTTATTATTAAAAATTAATAAAAAAAGAACTGCAACTTTTTCAAAGGTGCATAAAAACATGGTCCAAATTCCAGATGAATCGAATCGCTAGTTTCTTAAAAAATGTTTCTATGCTTTTAGCCTCAAAAGTAGGATTCCCCCTTATCTGTTTGTCGAAACACAACCTTTTGTCACCATGCTTCAACTGCACGGTATGAAAAATTCAAATCCACCGTGTCCTTTACAGACACGAAAGAATAATTTGCAACAAACGTGCTCTCGAACAAGAGAGATCCTTTCAGAACGAATGAATAATTCCGCTGTTTTCCAGGGAAACATGGTTGCTTAGAACTGTTCGAGCACGTTTGATGCAGGGAATAGAAAATTCACGGGGCAGGCTTCTTTGTCTCCGAGGATTTGACCCATCGCGAAGAAGGTCGACATTTTCATTAAAAGAATTTGCTGGGTGGTTTCTTGATTGTGGTCGTCGTAAGGGGATGGTAGAAACTTAAAGAACTTTGCCAAACTTGGTTGAAAGACACTGTAGAATTAACTATTTAGAGGTGGATTTTCTTGGTTCGATTAAAAATGATTTGAAATGTTGGATGCTTTGTTTGAAATGACGACATGGTGGTTTGAAAAGTTCTGTGGTGCTGTGTAATTAAGAAACTCGAAGTGGTAGAGATTAGAGGGTGGAAATAATAAATTGGCCATTAATGCAATCGTCCTCCGTTGCTTATCTCGCCAACAGCTCGACCAACGAAAGATTTCGGCGAGACTCTAATTTCTGCTCGTAATAAACAAAGTTTACGAGGCAGCAGCGTCCAGAAATCCACGTTATAGCTCAACCGCCATGCCAGGGATTCCTCTCTGCATCACGGAATATGCAAATACAGCGGTGGAAATTGGACCGAACGAGACAGAGCAGGACCTTGTTTAATTAACAAAGCGTTTTTGACTCGTTTCAGTGAGAGTTCTTGGTAATGGAAAGGCCCATTTAGTTTTCGAAATTGTCAGTTATTCGTGCTCTGTACTTTAGAGAGAAGATCTTAACGTTCCCGCAATTTTGCAACTAGCCAGTTATGCTATCGCAAGTATTCGTGCTTCAGTCAAACGAGAAATAACAGAAATTATAACCTACTGGAAATATTTATAAATTCTCTGAATCACATTTTTTGTTGATAGATACACATTTTATCGAAGACTTATTTTCTACTTACTTTAACAAAAATTCACATTATACTACACATTATTATATCATCCCAATGACATACTCTCGAAGTCTTGAGGGGTGGTTCCGGTCTAAAAATGCCGACAAATCGACTTTTTTAAATTTCATTTTTCGAATGATCAACCTTTTAAGCATACGTGTTTGAAAGGATTCTTTGGAATTTGAAAAATACAAGTCCCACCATTTTTAACCCTCGGTTGTCACACCTACTTCTTCGAACGTCGTTGTCACACTGGGTCAATTTGCCCCTGTCGATTTTCAATCAGTTGTTATTTAAAAACTATTTGTTAAATTAAGTCTAAAAAATTCTGAGATAATGTTTGAACATTGTAGAATATATGCCCATCGTTGAAAGTTAACATTTAAAGTGTCATCATGCATTAAAAAAAGTTGAAGCAATTAGAGTTTCGACAAAAAGATTTTTTGCTTAAAAAAACGCTAATGAAAACGTTAATGAATATTTTACGCCTTCATTTCAACAAATCCCCAGTGACATTTGCAATGGTCAATTACAGAAAACAAAATATATTTTTGTAGTTTAAGACATTCTTAATACAATGCGAAAAGTCCCATTAAATTATCTGTAGATGTTTTCCTTTAATTAATTCCTAAAGATCGCTTTTTTATGGGCTGTAGACAGGAACATCCCCTTAAGGGGTAATGCCACTGTATAGCCCGGAAAGGCAGCCTGACTTTGAAATTTTTTTATGCAAGTATAGTGAATGGAATAGAAATTCTGTTCGAAGGGCTTTATTGTACATACCTTGAAGTATGAGCACAATTTTTTAAAAAATTTTCTAATATAAAATGGCGGCGCCACAGCTCAACAGAAGAGAAGAAGCTTATTCTGAAAAACAGTAGTAGCAGGAAAGATTTCTCCTTCAATTTTTGACCTAGAACAAAAAACCGAAAATTTTTTAGTTCCTCATAAGATTATCTCGGGAAGTACACGAGAAAATGAAAAAATACGGTTTTTTGTATTAATGGTGCGTGATTGAACAAAACGTCGAGGTTGTGGCAGTTCCGTGTTTTGTTCAACCACGCACCATTCGTACAAAAAACAGTATTTTTTAATCTCTAGATAATCTTCTAAGGACCTCAAAAATTTTCGGTTTTTTGTTCTAGGTCAAAAATTGAAGAAGCAATCTTTCAAACAGCTTCTTCTTGTTGAGCTGTGGCGCCGCCATTTTATATTAGAAAAATTATATAAAAATTGTGATCATACTTCAAGGTATGTACAATAAAGCCCTTCGAACAGAATTTGTATTCCAATCTCTATACTCGCATAAAAAAATTCTCAAAACCAGGCTGCCTTTCCAGGCTCTACAGTGGCATTACCCCTTAAGCAGATGTTCTCGAAATCAATTACTACATCGATTATCACATCACTATCCCCCAGAAATTAAAACCAAAACGTGTCCCAGCTGAACGTGAACTTCCTCGGCTCATTCGCTCGAATTCCGCCTCTTTTCACTGTGTTCGCGCGTTGCGATGAAGGCCCGCAGCGCCCCTTCCAGGAGCGTTGAAGGCCAACGCGCGAAGGGTAGTCAGCTTCGTGTCGCAGCGTTAACGAAGATGCGTTGCGACGAAAGAGGACGTCGCCGAGGGTGAGGGGCAGCGATCGTTCGCGGGGGTCGGGGTCGGGAACGGCGGGAAAGCAAACAGGCAGACACGCAGGGAGCGGGATGGAAATAAAGCGACGGCGAGGATTCAAGAACGAGTTGTTGCGTGCCCGGTGCGCACTCAGAACCCTCGCGACACTCCTTTTCGCTCTCTTTCATTTGTCTCGCGCCGAGTGGCTGGCAAGCTGATCCCAATTAAAGCAAGTAGATGTGCCCTGGCGGGGATGACGCGGCTCGAAGGGGAAGGCGGAAGTGCTTAGCATTCGGGGCTCCTTCACCCATGGATCACGGATGCCCGCGATCGTGAGAGATAGCTACGGGTTTGGAAGACGCGAGGCCGCGTCCGTCCATTTCCCGTGAAATATCATTCCGCCCGGACATCTGCAACGGAAGTTCCTTTGTGGAGTGGTACAAGCGAGGCAAGCTGACTGTCAGCTAATTTCGACCGCGGGGCGAGGCTTTAGCAACGTCTCAACAAGTGAACGCTGGTAGACTGTAGGGGACACTTGTGGTAGTGGACAAAAGAAGGGTTGAACTGCGAATAGTAAGTGAAGCAAGATAATTCTATTATATTACAAAAAGGCCATGTCTTAAAATTCATGTCCCATAAGTTGGGTGTCGCCAGGGTAAGTCAGTGACACTAAGATAATTAATACTTCAAACGTGGGGGAGAAAATGAGTTTTCAATTTTCCTGTAAACAATGATAACACTGTCCAACACCCACTTTAGTCTGTAACATTCAATAGCCGTTTCTTATAGATTTTTGTGCGCTGAAAACGAATCTGCGAACCGTTCGTCGTCATCACCCTCAGTTTTCGAGAAATTCGATTTTGAAAAAAAAATACAAATTTTCATCTTTGAACATCTTTTCTGTGCAAATAGTAATAGTTTTTCAAATTGTTCTATGAATCATTGCGGATTCGTTTTCAGCGCACAACAATCTATAAGAAACGGCTATTGAATGTTACAGAACAGAGAAAAAGTTGAATTTCGTTGGACAGTGTAATTATCCGAGGGAACGTGTGCGGGGCTTGCTTTGTGATCAAGTTGACAAAGCGCGGTTAATTCTGGGGTAAAGAGAATTTCGTTTGGTATTGATAGACGTGTTTGTAGACACTGGTGGAAGTAGATTTATAGTTACTGGCGTTAGCGGCGTACGGTGGAAAAGTAGATGTTTCTAGATGAATCTCTCTCGACATTAATCTCACAGCAGGTACTGCAAATAACTACCATGGAATCAACACGTGTATTTCAGGGCGAGGCTGGTGCAAGACAATTTTACCTCGCGCAGAGGAACGCTTAAAACTTGGTAGCCGATACGAGAAACAGTGATATAAGATGTAACTCAGTCCTCCAACTTTCTTTGCCCGCGCCGCTCATCCTCGGGGGGTTTCTACATTTTTGATCAGTTTTCAAATCAACTTGAAGAATTCCCAGGCGGCCGGGGATCATGCGAAGCTACCGCGAGTTAAGGATTCAGGGGAAATTGGCCGCTTTATTATTTTCCGATAGCTACTTTCGAAAATTGTGCAATTAGCACCGGCACAGGAAAAGCTTCTTTGTTGTATCGCTGTCGAGCCACTATTCTGATCAACAACTCCACATGCTGGCATCCCTTATGCCACGCGTCCCAACTTCATCAGGGTATTCGCGCTTACAATGATTCAAATCAAGCGCGACAAACAGATGGACATGTAGATCACCAGTCACCGTATCAACGTCGTATCGCATGGCTGATCCGTAGGAGATGAGCCAATAGATCGATTAATAACAATAGACCGGTAGGAATTGGCCTGTGCAGCAGAGGTATAATTACGCGATTGAACAGTTGTATAAATAACATTTCTTCTTTCTGCGAATACAGAGCGCCGTGTTAAACAAATTTCATTATTCGATGTTTCACAATATTCAGCTAACTGACTATAAGCGGACCCCTGAAACTGTGCCCCACAATTATATTCCTTGTATATTACGCAGGCAATCAATTTGAAAACCAAATATAACAATATTTATCGAGCATCTGTGTATAGCTCTACACCAGCAAACTCAGCAATTGTTTCGCCCACGAGTATGGATTTGAAATTACCTTTGCGCAACATACGATAACCCCCCCCCCCGGTTCAACAATTGCCCAAATGCAAAATTCCTTCGACAAAAACGGAACCTCCACCAACGTCATCAAATTACTAATCTACCACTCGATCCAGCTATAAAGCCAATTCAGCCGATTTCCATTGAAACCTTCGGAGAGAGCCACGGAGCCAGTAGTATTTCGCGGCGGGCGATGGCCAGTGGCGCCAGCGGAGTAACGAAACGTTCGCGTGATACACGAAGACAGTGACGAATGCAGCCTAGGGATAGACAAACACCGCAGTGACGAGGGCACCTGGACCATCCGGATTACGGAACCGGAGCACATACATGGAAGACACCGCGGTACGCGTGATTTGTCGACGCGCCCGCGGATGAACGGGACGTTATGCGCCCGTAATGAAGAGGCGGGCGAACAGAAGTCGCGCGTGTCCCACGGCGCTCTTCGTTTCGCTGTGCAACGGCGATTCCATCGCCTGGCGCGTAAGTGCCTCGGCACGCACCTTGATGATGCCTTTTCACGGGGCCAGCCTCCAGGGAGCGCGTCTGCGGGCTTTATTGCCGACCGTGATGTGGACTCTGCGGAAACGCGCGTCGGTGGATAAAAATTGCAAGTTCCGGATGGCCTGCGAGGTCCGGACTCATTTCGCGACATTGTGCTGGAGGATTCGGGAGGAAAATCTACTGTGGGGGTGGAGCAACTCTCTGGAGGATAGCTTGGGATGTGATCGATTAGATGTGGTCGGATTTTGATAGATTTCTTGATTGGGGGCGGGGTGTGAAACTGTTGTGGAAATTGTGGCAATTGTGATGGTTGATACTAGGGTGGAATATTTTTATTATTCATAGCAAATGAATAATATATTAGTACATATGAGATCAGCGAATATGAAATTGGATAACTAGAGGTGACTCTTCAATTGCTGGTTGTTTGGAATTTTATATGGATGTAGAAGTTGGACGAACGTGTATTCCACTTGAGTGGTACTAATAATAATAGCGACTTTATTAGATCATAAAATATACAAATATGTGATGAATGTTTAATTACATGTTTCACGAGAAAAATTGCATGCGGAAGCAGGGACTTAATACCGGTATAATGCTCATACCGGTATTTCGCCAATACAGCTATACCGAAACCGATATCATACCGAAACAGATAAATACCAAAAACAAAAGGTTACCGGTAACCGATACCGGTATTTTTTCGGTATTCTTCTCGGTGAACACCGAAACCTACCATGTTACTGAAAAGAATACCGAAAAAATACCGGTATTTATTTCGGTTACCGGTAACCTTTTGTAACCGTATTTTGAAATACCGGTATGAGCGTTATACGCCCGAAAGATACAACCGAAAAATACCGGTATAATACCGGTATTTTATGTACCGGTAGGAGTCCCTGTGCGGAAGTAAATTCGTTCGAAAAGTTTCGTCCTCGTTCAACAGAGTGTAGTATCTCAAAAAGAACTTGACAACGATTTCTGGTTGCATGGAAAATTTCGGGGAATTAGTCTACCACACCAGAGTACTTCTACTTCATGCCACCCCGCTGTTTCAGTGCGATTCCATTCGCGCCTGAATCGCGCTAACTTTAAAAATGCAAACACGCGCTGCATAAAGCTGCTGCATATTAAATTCCGCCAAAAGGGAACAAACAATTAAAAACTTCTCTCCTGGCTCGATCGTAAAGCTCGCCGTGAGAACTTCACACCCCCCTCGATCCCGAAAGAAGGGCACAGATAGCGGCGATGATTGAAATCGCGCTTAACCAGTTTCCAAATAATCAAACATCGAATTAATAATAGAGTCGAGCGTAATTTCGCAATACGTCGATAACGGCAATAATCGTCACCCGTTAATTGCACTCGATCTTTCTCAAATTTCCGCGATATTTCACATCGGCAAATATTACAACATCAGTGATTCCCTGTTCCGCCGCGATCAAAGCTACGTTCAAGTTCCACGTTCATAATAAAATTCCGTTCTATTCGATCGGCCCGACCAGAACGATATTAATATTCCTGTTCGTTCACTGGCGCTCACCCGCGACAGTTTGTTCAATATCGCACTTTATTGCCGAATTACACCTAGAGTTTTCCGGTCTTATCAAGAGGGGAAAATACCGTAACGGTCTGAAAAGTAAGGGTATTTTAAGGACTTTTTTCAACCAAATAACGCAACTAAATTAATGCAATACATAGTATAGTTAATATGTACATATTAAAGGGTAAAACATTTTTTTTCAAACTTTATTCATGACTCTGGCGTTGACAGTGCTTTAACCAAACGGTTAATCTAAATCGAAAAAGTCAAAAATATTTAGAAACTAGAAGTCCACGCCCATTACAGGTTGTACAGAAAAATCACCAAAGAAAATTCATATTTTAGAATGAAATGCTGTTGAAAAAATAAAGGGGGCCGTTAATTAAAAAAATCTGAACGTCATGTAATAGAGACGGGTTCTTCGCGCAATAAATGGCTTTACTCGTGTCAATTGGATGTATAGTTCTCTCTATACATACTGTCAACGCGGTTGCAAGATGTCATTCTGAGAAAAACGCCTTCAAAGTGACACCGCTTCACGGAAAATAATATATCTCCGTCAATTTGACGAATTTCTTCATAAAATTTGGAAAGTGCATTCTTGAAACGTACGTCATTCAGAAGATGAAAATATAAGATCGATTTTTTCGATTTCGTACAGTGTTTTCCCCCCTTAAGTGGAATACCGAAATCCAACGTCGCTATAGTTCTAGCAGCCACTCGAAAACGGTGGGTCGCGACATCGAATTATCCGCGACTATTGCTTTATAGGTTATCGAATATTATCGACGCAAGCTTGGCGAGCACGACTGCACGGATAATACGCATGGGATGTGCATTAATCCTCTGAAGCGTGATTTCTAATCACGGCTGTCGGCGAGCGATCTTGTTAAGCTAATCCGCTTATTGGATAATGAGGGACGATACGCAGCCAGACATGGGACGCTGGTTGACCGAATGAGGGAATACTTTCGCGTATCGGTAGTGTAACAGTTTCTGGTGTCCGGCACACCGTGGGCGGTCTTCATATCGATTTCACGGGATTGTGCTGCGGAGGAGTGGAGAAAGTGGTCTAAATATGGGCTGACACTTTTATTTCAGGATTTCTGCTACACCTGTTGAAAATTTTTATAACGCGACACTTGCATCTATGTGTTAAATATGTTTACTTTATGATATGAAGTTGAAATAAACTGAAGAAAAGTAACGTTTGTTCCAAATTCTAAATTTACAATAACAGTAGGAATATTCGTTTTTTAAAGTGTTGCCTAAATATGGGCTACTATTAAAATAATCTAAACGAACAGTGAAAACCACATATTTTCAGATTGAATTTTCTTAAAACATGTTCAAAATGTTAATGAAACTAAACATAGATGCTGGTGGCCTATTTACAGTAGTCACAGATGGTTATGTCTCTTTCAACGCCTGCACAGACATAGGTAATACTGAAAACACTTCAACAAAAGTTCTCCCTGTGTGGCTTCAGAGAAAAGTCCTTCGCAACGTCGCTGAAATCGTCTTCAGCTTTGCAGCCCGTATTTAGACTATTTGCTTATGGACGCTTAGAGCGGTGACAGTTATTCTTACTACGCGATGCTATTCGCTACAAAAAATTATGCTAAAAGAAGCTTGCAATGTCGACAATATAGTGCGCATAGAAAATAACTCTTAGCTCAACAGATTATTATAAAAAAAAATAAAATAAATATACCTGTAAAATTCTTTAAGTCGAAGACGTTTTGCAATACAACACGTTAACCAACAAATGCAAGCCATTATCTGTTTCCCACAGCTCTTTTTGTTTCTCAGTCGTACTTTTACACCTTTTCCGATAAAGTGAAACACCCACTACGACCCAATACTTCAACTGGCCCATATTTAGACCCTCAGAATTTAAGGGGTTAAAGAAGCATAGGTACTCTGGTAGGAAACTGAAATCCCGTGCTTGGAAGTTTTGTGAATAATTAAACATTGGGCATAGGTAATATAGAAGTGCTATTCTTCTAGAAAGATAGTAACTGCACTGCTTTAAAGTGAACCAACGCCATTTCGCAGTTGTACGTTTGTTTAACAGTCTACTTTGCACAGGAATGTTACGTTTTTATCGAACCACAAAATGTACACTTTAGAACTACTAAAGTAATTAAAACTTCTTCTAGGTTACGTGTTCGCCAGATATTCCGGAATTTAACGCGCTGTAAAAGGTTCCCGATTGCCTCGACTGAGGCTAATATTTTTTCCATCGGAGTATATTTTCTTCGGGATACGCGATAACCTCTTTTGATATGGTCGAAAGAGCGCGGCCCCGCGTACTTTCATGGGATATTAAAAACAGTTTCCTTCATTTCCCGCGGAATATGAAAATATTCCCGGGCAGCAGGAAGAGTTTATCTGGCGTGTAACAAAGCAGGAACACGCTTATAGTTCAGCGAGATAAAATTATTATAACCCCGCGTTTTAAGACACCGCCGTTTCGCGGGGCGCAGCTCCGAGGAGCGGAGCAGGCCAAGTTTTAACACCTACAACCTTTTTCATAGCCCTGAAATTTTCAAACGCCTGCGCCGCTGGGCAGGACCCTCGCCGTTAACTCCCGCACTGTTGCGCCCTCAAACCGCAGCCCCTTCATTTCAGGAATTAAACGCGGAAGAATCTTAGCGCAGAAACTCTAAGGTTCGCGCTATCTTGGCGCGCGCTTTGCAAAATATACACTTCAATGAAAAGTTCAACTTAGAAACGTGGGATAGATAAAAACTCTGCCTTCGGAGTAGCCCCCTCAAAACTCTACCCTCCACTTCAAAAATGACGAGGAACCTTACTTCAACAAGAATGGCATCGTTTCCGAATATCTGTGCAAAAGGGCAATCACGGGCAATTTTGCAGCACCATGGCAAACGCACTAATTTTTTCCCGACAAAAGAATTTGTAAATATAGTTAAAAGGACGATTGAGATTTTTAGGAAAAACTTTGCGCACTACACTTACTTTGATTGCCCATAAAAAATTCTGAAAGACGGTCATGAAACTCGCGTGGTAGAGCGGAATACCTCCTTAATGCTTCTCCCGTTAGAAATTCCTCGAGAGAAACCGAAACGCGCAGCGCCCATGAATCACGAGATACCGCGCGCCCAGCTCCGGGAATCCCCATCACGCGACGGGGAGCCCTAACAGAGAACCCCTGGTCCCGCGTATCTGCAATTCTGAACGTGACGTGGCCAGGCATTCGTGTGCACTCCTTCGTGCATCCGTTATTCACGGGGCCCCGCGTGTTGATTATTGTGCCGCCCAAGTACGTACTCCCCCGGGCGCGCACCCTTAGTTACACGCCCGAGAACCAAGACAGGGAGGAAGCATCGGGTGAAGACAGCGAAACGTAGGAGGGTAGGGGATGGCGGGTGGAGAAGCGAATGTCCCTGAGATGGAAAGAGAAAGGAAGAATGAGTTGGGTGGGAGGGGAGCGAAAGGAATCGGCGTTGGGAAGATTGAGATAGAAGGGGAAAGAGGGAATGAGTTGGAGGGGGCGAAAAGAATCGGCGTTGGAAGGTTCGACGCGCGCCACGAATCGAGACGAGGAGGTGCACAAAGGGGGACGCAGGATGAGGAACAAGAGGCCGACGCGAGGGGTGAAAAGCGAGACGAAGCTGAACACGGGGGTGAGAACGAGAGAGGGCGAGGTTTGTTGGGAGGGAAGATGCTCGAGGAGGCTCGTGGCGGTGCAGTAAGGTCGCTTGGCGTTTGCAGAGGGTGGAATGAATTCATATTTACGGAAGCTGCATGCATATGCGCGGCTTTAAGGCGGGCTTGCGCCACGAGATACCGAGCGGCACCGTTCGCCGCATATCTGGAAGCCGTCCGTTATCTTCTGGAGCCGGAGGAGCCTGGACCAGGTCATCTCTTATCCAATTTCACGCGACTCCGCCGCGAATTAGGCCGAGAAATAAGGCTGCGTTTATTGGAGGGATTACCAGCCGGGGTGGGTGAGAGAATTTTCGCGGGGCGCGCCTGAAACACGAGCTGCGCGATCCCAGGTTGCAACCTGGGCATCCACTAACGTAATGGGAGAACATGAGGGATAGTTGGGATTGGCGGTGTCTACTTTCTGGACGTAATTGGGATTAATGTTTGATCCTGACGTAGGAATGGAACTTGATAAAGTGGAAGGTTGACGTCAAGGTTGGCTCGCTTTGAAGTCGTTGGGGAAGGTCGGGGCTCGTCCGCTCGTGAATTTGGCAAGGAAGAACGAAAGGATGGTTCACGCATAGGTACTTTTAATGTGTCCCGTTTTGGAGTAGAAGTAGGCAGTACATAGGGTGTGCTCCACCTGAAGAATCTGTCTGCGATAATAGTTTCCCGGGAAGTGTTTCGCAAACTTGCCAACACGTATACACGAGGATGAACAAAACTGCAACGAGCCGGTTGGTAGGATGAAATTAGTTTACCCCGGGAGTCAAGAGCGGCATTAAGGATCAGGATGAAGTTGGACTTGGGTGGAACTTCATATTAACGCACTGGAGGCACCTAGCATTCCTAAGAAGGGACTTGAACTCCCCAGAATCCTCGGAACCACTCGAACCCCGTGCACGGACTTTAACTTGGACCCGACCCGTACGCGTTATCACCCTGTATCCTCTCGATTCTTAATTCTATTAAACGTTCCCGTGGAAGTTAGCGTCGAAACCAATTTAGTCCCCCGTCTTGCTCAAACATCTGGGCGCTTGAACTTGCGCGGCCGGAGCGGGGGGGGGGGGGCGTGTATTAGTCTGAAGGGTGTTGATTAAAACTGCACGCGGAGTGAAAGTTGGGATCTGAAACGCAATAATACTCTAGTTCAACGAGCTGCGCTTTTCCGCCTATAAATATTCATCCGGGGAATATACCTGCGAGACATCTCCAGGCTGTTCCCTCATTTCTGAGCTAAACACCCATGTTATGTACTTCGTTTAAACCAGCAACCAGCAGCGCCAAATATCTCGGCATTTACCGACATTCTCTTCGCGGAAAGGAATTCCCAAATCGAAAAACTAAATACAGTAATGCCTCGTTAGTATCCCGACGAACGGGGCTGGCGCACAGTGGGACGACGCGTGCAAATTCTCGGACATCGATGAAAATATGAAGTACCTATTTTCATTGATACAATTATACGAGCATTTTCCTTGAGTATTAATGGATACTGTTTTTCGCAAATATCTCGCTATCTATCAGTTGTGCGACAAAAATAGTTATTATACAATTTACAGCTTAGGAAATTCTCTTCCAAAAAGGTCCTGATGTCCCAAAAGGTTTGATGCCCAAATTCACTCCAAGAGAGTGCAATTGACCCTTAAACTTTTTTTTATTTTGTATTATTACTCGCGAACTATAGGAGATAGATAAAAAAGTGTTCAGGAAAAAGTTACTTCTTTTAATTAGGACTATCAGTTGGTAACTTATATGTAGGTCTAACAGTTTTTACGGTTCTCGAGTTAAAACACAAAATCGGAAAAAAAAGACGTATTTTCAGGGGTATTATTTCTCGCAAGCGAAGATCCAACCCCTCGATAATTCAATATTTTTTAAAACTTTGGAGATATGCAGACGTTAAAATAGGTGTGTATTATGCAATTTTTTTGTTTGTTGCCCAAATTCATTGTGAGGGGGTGAAATTGACCCCTGAATTTTTTTTTCTATTTTGATAGTCCTAATTAAAAGAAGTAACTTTTTCCTGAACACTTTTTTTCTATCGCCTACAGTTCGCGAGTAATAATACCCCCAAAAAAAAATTTAGGGGTGAATTGCACCCTCCTGGAGTGAATTTGGGCATCAAACGAAATTGCGTTGTATTCAGGAGGACTTCGCCTACATATTTACAGACTTTCATAATTTTCTGAATTTCCGGGTTCAGGATCTTCCCTTGTCAAATTTATTGGGGTTGAAACTTGGTAACCCGACCTACGAAAAAACTTGTAAGACCTTTTTTGTACAGAATTTACTAGGCTATAAATGGTATAATAACTATTTTTGTCGCACAACTGATAGATAGCGAGATATTTGCGAAAAACAGGATTTTTTTTTCAACCCTCTGTAAAATTTTTAGCAGCAGTCGGATTGATGGGGACTTTTGACATCTTGCTTACAACGATAAATAAAGGCTCATGCAAAAATTCAGCTGGATGGTAATTAGTCCGAAGACAGATCCTAATTTCACTGGACTAACTCTCGACCGAAGGATTCCAAGAAATGGTGGGGATAGTGAGCGGGATTATAACGCATGGTAAAAACGCGACACTAACGACGAATTACTGTATTCCTGGAGTTAGTTACTGGTTGTGAGATTTGAAAGGCTTCAAGTTTAGCCCGCAGCAAAAGTGCCCTATTCATTTCTACTCACCGCCAGTTCCATTTACTCCATAGAAATACTTTTAACCAACAACAGTGACATTCCTCTCAAGACTTGCTTCTTATCCATTATTCATAGTTCCTATGTCACGATCAAAGTCACCCGACATTACACAGTGTTGAGAACGCTAAATTCAAGCGCCCTGAGTAAGCACGCGTAAACCGTGAAATACAACCTCTACCAATAAAACAGCAAGTAAAAGCAACAAACAATTAAACGTTCCACGGGCCAGCAGTCGTTGCGCGAATATTTTTCCTCTGAAAAGCGAGCAATTGGTACTGCAGCCTTTACAGGAACGGGACGCGGCCTTTTCATTCTCGCGCGACAATCGCCAACGATCGAAAAGGACGCCCCGCGACGCTCCAGCGTGCACGCGCCTCCACGGGGATGAAAAGCGGAGCGTTAACTGCTGATAGTCTCGCCCTCGCGGCGACCAAAGTTCGTGGACAAAGTAGTCCTTCATTGTCTCCAACGTCCGATTGTTCCGTCGCAGCGCCGACTACCTCCTCCCCCGTTCCACCACCCCCTGCCCTACAACCCGTTGTTTCCGATGTTCCGCCACCCCCTTTCCCATCAGTTTTTCGTTTCCTTTCTCGCGACAACGCATCCCGGCCACGCATATGGTGTCTGAGCCCCGCGGTGACAGCGCACGGCCAACGAGTCCGCCCTGTTTATTCTGCGCGGTAGAAATCTTTCTACGGGCGATACTGGCGCGCCATATGCCATTAATTCGACCCATTCATCAGCATCACCCCAGGTGTGTCGTGCACGCCGATGCAACGGCGAATTGTTCCGTTCCGTGTCGTAATGCACTCGACTCGTGCCACCAGATCTTAACGTTTCGAGATCCGACGCGCCCTCCCCCCCCCCCCCCGCAGGCGCTGCACGGGGGCCCGTGAATCAATCGCGAGGCTCCATGCGAGCGTAATGAGATTTGCGTCGTTGGAAGAGTCTTTGTTAGTGGAATCGAGGAGTTGAAGTGGATGTATGTAGGTTTGTTTAAGTATAACTCTTTCAAAGGGGTGGGGGGCATATTTGCTTCAGTGGTGTTTAGTTCCTTGGAGAAGTCTTCACAGAGCAGTCATTGCTTAAGGATGAACTTCAGTAACATTCAAAATAAGCGAGAATCTTTGAAAATTGGAGGCATCAATCTTTATGCAATAGTAAAACCCTCTGCAAAATTTTAGAAAAATTGATTCGATAGTTTTCAAATTATTTAACTTTCAATTTAACATGTATTCTTATGGGAGAACGCAATATTGAGAATATAACTACAAAATTAAGAGTGAAATAATAGGCCAAAGTTTTTGAAATCTTGTGTACAGGAAGATCAAACACTGAACGAAATTGTCACAAAAATTCCGGTCAATTGATTCGATAGTTTTTGTATAAATGAAAGAAAATTACACGGAAAAGGATAAAGATTATGTACATATATAAGAGTTTTATTATTATTATTTTTTTATTATTTTATTATTTATTTCACTGCTTTTTATGTACGTAAAAAGGAAAATTATAGTTTGATTATTTCATTTGTAGCAGTTGCATTTCAGGTACAGTCCAACAAACAAGTTAATGACAAATCATCAAATATTCAATAAATTGACAAAATAACAAAAAATAAGAACAAATTCAACTGACTTTGCGATAAAAAAACACCACTGCCATTTCTGACTGGTTTTCATCACAGGAAAAAGCCTTTTTAATATCTTGGAAATGGATTAATTTTTGGCTAAGATTGTCACTGAAGTTCTACCTTAAGGGGTTGTTGGGTGCTTTTTTAGTTGCGAAATATGTATAGTTGATATTCCAACTCTCCCTTGTATGCCACTGATTTCCAACCTGTGGGTCACGGAGTGTTTTCTTGGGCGTCGGCCGTGTTTTTTTTAAATATTATTAAGGGGTTGTATACGTTCTCGGCGCCAAATAATTGATCAGTTTTAGGATTTTTTCCTCAGGAGCTGTGAAATTAATCGAAAATGTTATAATTGTATCTTGTTCGTTGAACCTTTATTCATATAAAATAAATTTGTTTGACACTTTTGTCAAATATTGCCCTTCGTTTTCTGCGGCTGCAGCAAACTCTGCACCAAAAAGGCGGCCTTCTTATCAGCATGGTGCTTCTCTGAAAAAACACACAACATTAAAAATTCAAACGCCGCACCGGTCTCATAAAATGGTGTTGTAACAATGGGCCATTGAGCCAAACTTTTGAATTTTTATAAAATAAGAAAACGATGCTATTTTGAAGAAAGTAGTCGATTTTTCATCTACAATTTCGATCTTTAAATGGTGAAAAAAGTATTAAAAATTAAGAATTTCAAAAAAATTGCCCGATGGCTCTTGGAGATTGTCATAGAGTAACGCAAAGCTTATAAAAAAATGTTGTCCATTGTCGAAGTTATCACGCTGGCAAGTTAGAAAAATATGATTTCAGAAAAAAACGCGTTTAATATTAAGAAGGACGAAAAGTATTGAAAATACATTGTTTTGTAACTTACACTTAATCTGGCGTTCCAGTTGTCTTTAGAGTTTTTACCTTATTAAATTTACCTTACGTTATTAGAAGACGATCGCGAATAAAAAAGGTTCAGGAAGCACTGTTGTATACAGCCTTTCACTTCGTGGTATTTTATTATTCTGTAAGAGGAATTCTATGGAAATGATAATGGATTTGACGTATGAAGTGTATGAGCGTCAAAGATCTCGTTTCTATGAATTCATAATTCGATTTTAGTTTGTAAATGGGGTTAATGAAGCGTGATACTTCACGGTACAGTCGGCCAAGGAATTCGACCTGTGTGTTCCGATGTAACAACAGCGGGATTATGTTCCCCCAGAAGGACTACTTAAACTGATTAAAACAAACTGTTAATGTTTTCGCCCCTCCATGCATGAAAGCCCCGCCGACCTCGGCGTGCGCGTTGCAAAATGAACGCACGGCCAACAAAATTTCTAAATTTACTCCACGTTAATCGGTCAGACGCGCGTTGAACGCGTTGCGGTCGCTGATTAAATACATTCAGTAAAGCAAATGTATCCAGACAAATAAATTATTTACAATATTTATTTACAATTACAGCTGCCTCTGTGTACTTTGTATTATACTTTCGTCTGAGATTCGCTATTAAACTCTTCAGAAAGACACAATTTATGTATTCGGAGGTCATTCGCTGTTTGGGCGATCCATTTTGGAAAAATTGATGGCCAGACGGCGACTCGGTGAACAAGGATTGATGGTCCTGGGCGCCCGCGGTACTACGATCGATTAATTTTCAGTCAAACTTTCCGAGTAACTTCGCCGCAAATCCAGCTCGGGAGGTTCGAGCGTACCGCGAGGGTGGATCTCACTTTTCGCGGACAGTAGGAAGAAAACTCTGGCGAGCTAATAACCGGAACGGCGAGTCTACTTCGACCTGTATCCCCCGTTCCCTGGATCAGACCGGCCTAATTCGATTATCCAGATCGTCGACGGATTCCTCCTACCCCAGGCCCGATGTCACGGCAGTGACTGACGCACACACAAGCGTAAACAGCGTCTTAGGCGTTGGGGAATTCAACGCCGCCTGTCCCTAATCGCGCGGAGGTGCGTTGCTATTCTGCTCGTGACACGTTTATCTGCAGGAACGAACTCTGAACGCTGCGATATTGTCTCCGTAACGCAGATACGTGGCGGGATTGTTGCAGTGCCGGCAACGCGCTGGGGATTGTGTTGGCAGACAATCGGTGGGAACGAACCAGGTCTAGAGGATGAAACGGATAATCTGCTCGAACATTATTCCGCCACAGGATCTAAATCGTTAAACACACTCACTTACAGTAACCAAATCTACGACTTTAGGATTGAGAGTGTTGTCCAAGTGTCCTCGATTGTTTGCTGGTGACGAAGCAAACGTTTCTGGAAAGCTTGACCGGCTAGAAATGGTAAAGGTTCACGAATCCACCTTCAACTCTAATATACATCTCCAACTTCACTTCGACTGCCGAAACACTTAAGCAAGTAGCACTGTAGTTCGATTAGAAGCTCCCTCCTCGGGGAAGTTTAACCATCCCCTAAACTCCCGCGAGATACCGTGGAAGAATCTTAGAAAGAGCGCAGAGGGCAGTAAGGGGATGACTGAGGGGCCGATGAAAACCGTGGGGAATGAATAACCGCGAAAATTACGGTATCCGGCAGCCAGTGGAACTTAATTAAACCGCATCAGGGCGAAAACGCTGCAACCAGACGATAAGCTGTCCGGCTGCGAATAAAGCGGACGTAGAAGTCGCACGCAGCCGCATATTACACCGTGTTTGCCCGTATGGCCATTTGCATAGAACCGTAGCTACGCTGGTCGCAACGTTTGTTCAACAATTAGCCGAATGCAAATATCGTGGAGTGGTTTCGTTGGCTCCTGGTCCCCTTCCCGCGCTCCTTCTCGCGCAAAGGCGCTCGCGTGATTAATGAGAAAAGGGGGGGGGGGTTCCTCCCGGGGGGGTTCTAATCCGCGGCGTCAAAGTGCAGCTGAAGAGTGCAACGGGAACGTCATACGAAGATTAATCCAGCGCGAGATCGTCGCGGCCCTCGAGCTCCGCGCGATCGCATTACGTCAATGAGACGACGCGCCCTTTGACGGGGGCATTCTTCTGCTCCTTGCCCCGTCGACTTCCCTCGCCTCTGGGCCACCGCGGCCTTCCAGCGTCTACTGGTTTTCACGACGCGAGGGTGTTTCGAGGTCGCAGAATTTGGGGTGCAGTTGTAATTTACGGGTGGACGGAGATGGGGGATGTTGGCGAGGAGGGGTGATGGGCAGGAGGAATGAGTAGAGGGTTATGGGTTATGATTTTTGATGATGTGGTGGTTGTGGGAATATTTTAGTGTTTTTTTTTCGGTGGGCGTGTTAGTAATAAGGGCAGGTGATGGCTGAGAGGAACGAGTAGGGTAGTTTTTCAGGGTGTGGGGATCAAGATAAAATTCCTGTAGAATATATAAATACTCGTGAAGTACACTACCAAGATAGCGGACACTAAAGGGATACCAATAAACAGAAGTAACGCTAGGAACAGACATTTTCGAAAAAAGAGAAAGAATGTTTGCCGGGAACATTCGTCCTGCAATGGCGACTGTCTTCAGCAACAATGCATTCGAGGATTACTGAGAGCGACAGCGCAGCTCACCATCATTCTTACAACGATCATATTTCAGCAAGACGTCAGTCCTCTTTTCTCTTTCACTTATCTTTCCTTGGACAAGCATCCAAAAATTTCTCGAAACCGGCATCGTTTAATAATACCTGGTATGTACTGTGAAACAAAGTTGACTTCTACTGAGTAATTGAAGTAATACTCATTAATTGAATACTTATTCCATATATTGCATATGAAAAGTTCAATGAATTTAAATTTCTTATTAATGTTCTTCTTAAGGGGGGCCACTCAGGTGAAAATGAACTACCAGTAATTTTACAGATAAAAATTTGAAAATATTTATACCCATATTATTTTTTATGCTGAAATGAATTATGTAAGAGTTAATATAGTGACAATTTTTTCTCCTCAAAATTTAAAAATAAAATTTCGAAAAAATTATTCGATTGTAAAATCCATACCCTTATTTCTGTATAATTGTATACGAAGACTGCAAAAAAATTTCAGCTCGAAAACTTCATTTTTGTCCGAGTTATAAAGTTTTTTGTTTTGGCGTAGTGACTAAAACGCTCCTGCTTCGTACTTACGAGTACGCAGGTATAAACAGGAAGCCTCAGAAAGATACAAACTGCACAGTCACGAAGAGAACAGGCATTGCAAGAAGAGGAAGGTCCAACGTACGGAGCAGGGGCGTTTTAGTTACTACCCCAAAATATAACAAAACTTTATAATTCGGACAAAAGGGAAGTTTTCGAACTGAATTTTTTTTTGCAGTCTTTGTATACAATTCTACAGAAATAAGGGTATGGATTTTACAATCGAATAATTTTTTCGAAATTTTATTTTTAAATTTTGAGGAAAAAAATTTGTCACTATATTAACTCTTACATAATTCATTTCAGCGTAAAAAATAATATGGATATAAATATTTTCAAATTTTTATCTGTAAAATTACTGGTAGTTCATTTTCACCTGAGTGACCCCCCTTAAATAATTACCATTATTTCTTGTTTTACCTTGGCGATAAAAGCTTATGCTTAGGCAAAGCGTCATTATGTATTTTGACCCAGTGGACATTTCCTGTTTTTAACCAGTATAGGTACCAAATCTTTAACGTTATCTTACGGGTGTATTTGAACAACAATACACAAGTATTTTTAGATTAGAAGTTCGAACGAAGAACCTATAAATTAACGGCGGACAGCAGATCCACTCAGAAGACACTGGTTCTCGTCTGAATAGGAAAATGAAGCTGCTCCGGGCATGGTCGGTGCCCAACTCGGCGCTCATCCGGGAACTTCCGTGTGCTGTTGGCGTCATCAGTGATTCGGAAACCACCTACGATTATAGATCTCCGATTAATGGCCAGACAGTAGAGCATGTCCGTTAAACACACGTCGAGCGTAGAATCTCGCCGGGAGTCTGCAACCCAGAACCCGGGATCTAAACTCTAGAATTCAGAATGTGGAGTTAAAATCTAGAACACTAAATCCGGAAAGTAGAATTGAAAACTTAAATTCCGAAATATAGGAAGTAGGAGTTTAGAAAAGAAACCTTTGTAAGTAGTCGATGTCAAAGATAAATGCGACAAGTGTAGGGTACACATGGAAGCTAGAATCCAAAATTCACAGTTCAAAATTCAGAATCTACGATCTAGAAGGTGCAACCTGAAACCCGCAGTCTAGTGTCCGACAGAAAAGAAGCACAGTTTGCAGTCTGCAGGTTAGTGCAGGGAATAGAAAATTTAGAACGTAGGAGTTTGGGGAGCAGCGCTCGTTACCAGTAGCGTTCGTATTAACTGAATTCAACTGGACGTACTTCGACGAGGCGTCCGGATTAACGAGCTTCCGCTCTACCCCGACGCTCATCGAAAAAAGCTGTCCGGTAACAATTTTTATCCTCGCAACGGCTGGCGGGCTCGTTGTTTTCGCGCGAACAGCTCGTTGAACCGTAAATCAAGCCGCTGCGCGAACACAGGATCGCTTTTATACGATATTAACCGTAACGGCCAGGATTAACTAAAATGTCACATACCCGTGATTACAGGCTGCATCATAATACACAGTGGATTCGACCACAGCGGAAGAGAAAAAAAGCGACGAATTCTGATTGCGAACGTGCGTCACTGCGCGCCATAACCATGCGTTATTTGGTTTCCCTTACAACGAGCAGCGTGTATTCCCGTGCAACGCCTCGCTGAACAAAAACGTTAAAGCACAGTTGAATCGTAATTTCTAGCCATTCCAATGGTTCATTAAAATCGACGGGGAAATCAATTGACCAGAACATGCTTGGCAATTTTTTATGCAGCAGAAAGTTATGGTTAATCTGAACAGGATAGTAAATTACAAAATAGAAATAGAGATTGCACTACCCGAACTAAGTAATCCGAATTCGTTAATAAAGAATTAGTATAATTGATTGATTTTACAATTTCCATGCAGATATTATTGTAAAGAATGTAATTTTATTTCATATTTATGACTGACATAAATATAGGTAGGGGAGACCGGCGCAAGTTGATACGTTTTACAGTTTTTATTTTTTTCATTTTTGTTTGAATTAATTACTAATAACAAATATGCTAAAATATACTTCCGTCCTTCCTCTTTAATATATTGTAAATGAAAAGCTGAAAAAATACATACAAAATGAATGAAAAAATGTTATTTGGACGAAGGTAAAATGTTTCAACTTACCCCTGCTCTGGGGCATGTTGATACATCTGTAAAATAACCGTTTTATGAGTAAAGGATGGATGTCTGGAATATCCCACTTTAAAGCCTCGTGGCCACTAGCAATAAATTTGCAACATTTATTGCGAAAGTTGATGTCAGCGATGTGTAAACACGCCCGAGAGTAACTCTAGCAAGTTCCGATTACTTGCGACAGTTGGTCTCAGCAAGTGAATTATGTCATAGTGTAGACACCCGATAATCTTCTCTCAGAGAGAAAGCCTCATCTTTCCAAACGTGCTGTTCCGCAAGATTTTTCTCGCAACTATTTGCAGGGAAGAACTTGCGGGAAAAAATTGCTGTAGTGTAAATACTCGTGCAAATTTCTTGCGCAATAAATGTCGCAAGTTTATTGCTAGTGGCCACGAGGCTTAATATGAGGCGCTTGCTTCTTTTGATTAATGTATCTTAATAAAGCTATTTTATCTATTCCGTATATTCTCGCGCTTTGACGTAACGACAGTGACTCCTTTTCTACACCGACACGCTTTTTGAAAAATATTTTGCGATATTTTTCCGCGATTCGTTTTTCTGGCATAATTTCGTACCATTTTCCTAGAAATAAAAGGAAAAGTCCAATTAAAAGTAGTCGGGGAAAATGGATACACTGTCCCATGTATCAACATATCCCAGAGAAAACGTATCAACTTACCCCACAGGAAGTCATTATATACAAACATCTCCATAAAAAAATGTTGAGCATATACACAAAATAACAAAACGTAATTACCTTACCTTCAAAGGAGTCAATGTGATGCCCAATTAATTTGAGTGATAAAATTCTCTATCCCGTCACAAGGCGGATTGGAAAGTGAACCCAACTAGGGTAACGCATACAGTTGTTGACCCCTATACAATGATTGACACTCTTCCCCAAAAAGTAGGAAATATAATATAATGCTTTTTTCATATGATAAAATATAATTATATTCGGAAGAAAAATATCTGGGCCACTGAAATATAGATATATTTTATTATATAAAAGAAGCAATATATTATATTTCCTACTTTTCGGGGAAGAGTGTCAATCATTGTATAGGGGTCAATAACTGTATGTGTTACCCTATTTACTTTTTCTCTATAGAAACGAAAACAGTTAAAAATGGATTGCTAAAGTCAAGGTACACACTGTTTACTACACAGACGTACGCTAAATCGTAGTAAAGAATTGAACAAGAAGCTTCACATATCTCGCACACAAGGAGCTACATATATGTATACAGTGTCGAGATAATTCGTCTTTATCAACCTGCCCCTATATCAACTTGCCCCGGTCTCCCCTACTATTCACAGTTTTATATTCTATCTATACTTATATAATAATCGTTGTGTCACTGATTCATCACCGTCCGGCCCAAACCGCTGACCCTAGAAACATGAAATTCAGAGAGTAGGTACCTATATTCCTTTTGCGACGTAGGTGCTTGATAAGAAGGGATTTTTTTAAATTCCAACCCGAAGGGGGTAAAACGGGGTGAAATCTGTTTTCTCGGGATCCTTCTTATTTCTTAGGCCCGATTAGATATCAACTTGATTTTCACTTCGAAAGGTTACATACAATGCCTATAAACCAATTTCAGAATTTTGTCCTAATCAACCCCTAAGGGAGTGAAAAGGGGTGAAATGTGTTTTCATGGATTCCTTAATATCTCTTAGGACCGAAGCGAAGCGCGGGGGTATTTTGCTAATTTATAATACAACGCACTGGTTTTCTTAAATCTGAAACGATCGATAGTGAGTTTAATTTACTCCAACAAGAGTGTGCATCGAAGTCTTAGACTAACATTTCTAACTTTTTAAACTTAGAAGTCTGTCACTGCCAAGTGAATACTTTCCACCCACAGAAGTGTCTCTTCCTAAAAAGCTCCTAACTTGCTGCCACTATCTTCCTCGCATTACCTACCCCAACCAAACCCACCACGTTGATCCACCCTCAATATAATCATTCACACGTTTTCTAGCAAACCGTTGCCACTCATTTCGAATCCACCCTGCTAGTAGAAGCTACCGTCGTTTTTCAGCCCCTGCACGTCGTCGTCGAGGGACTCGTCTCGTCGAGCTCGAATAAAGTTGCTCGAATCTCACCTCCCCCCGAGAAGGTCTGGGAAGCTGGTGGAAAAGGGGGGAATTTTTTCGCGTCTCGAAAGCGGGACGAAACAACAGCTCGGAGAACGTCGAGGTCTCAATGCTAGACCGTCGCTCCCCGGGGAATATTCTCTTGGCCCAACCAGCGCGCAACTTACTTACAAGTGCTCATACATATGTATCCCATCAGCATGCATATAACATCCGAGTAATTAATGTATGGCTGCCTGGTCCCACCCCTCTGCTTGCCTTTGCTTGTCTCCCTTGCCCCCTTCGAGTGACTCGAAGGGATTTCGGCGTCATCTGCGTGCTACCACTTCTGCCACCTCTTCAACCCCCTTCTCGCCCTTTTCCTCTCATTTTCATCTGCCCCCGCCCTTCCCACGGTTCCCTCCCCCACCCCCGTTCCTCCACCTGCTGAATCTGACGTTCGGTTATTAAATTTGAGAAGGGACCGGTTCCGCGAGTATCCCCGCAGTTTCGGTGTTTCTCTTTTGCTCGAGCACGCCGCGCGGTGTTAATGGCTATGCGCGAAGCGAATCTCGGGGACCAGGGCGGCAGACGCCGGGAACGAGAACGAGTTGAAAATTAATTAACGCGGATTGAGCTGTTGGCGCGGGTTTAAGAATTCTGAACGTTCACGCGCGGTGATCTCGCGATTGGGACGCGAGGGGTTGAGCGATAGGTTCTAGTCGAAACGCGTCTGCGTTTTATGAGTCCTGATATTTTTAAACGAAGCGGGGGCTTTTCTTCACCGCGGTTTGATTCAGATTCGAGGATTCGCGGTTTCTGAGATAAGACCAGAGAGGAATTACGAAATTATCGCGGTGCGCTTGGAGAAGCGTGTTTCAATTCCCAGCATTATCTTCCGGAACGAGAACAATTTCAGTAGAACAACACTGATCATCTCACGCGCCTAAACGCTCTCGCAATTTTCCTAGCCTCCCCCCCCCCCGGCGTGGCCAGCGCTGCCCTGAAGCGTTTCGAAAACAGTGAATAGCTGCTTTTCAGCGGGGCGCGCTCGCCGAGAACCGCAACGGTAACCGAACGCCGCGGGTGAAAACCGCAGCATAATTATATCAAGAAACTGTGGAAAGAAAGGAGGGAAAAACGTGGAACAGGATACGAAAGGCTGGCCGAGGAACGCAGCAACAAGTTTGCCATGTTGCCCGACCACTGACACTGGAAATGAAACAGCTACTGGCAAAGATTTTCAGAAAACTTGTCTGACGATACGATGGAAAAGTAGGTAATGCAATTATATAATATTTATTATATCTTTGCGGCGGAAGTGGACTAAAATTGAATTTCTTAAAAGAACATTTCCATTCGCGTTCTCACTTGACAAGTCTTCTGCAGCACGATACTGCAAGGCAACACGCCACAATATAAATAACTTGTTAAACTTTAAAAACAGCACCATTATACTCCCAGAGGCAAATATCAAAATCATTTATGGGGTAGTAGTTGTCCCTGGGTTCGAATAAAATCGCAGAATAATTATATCCATAGATTCATACAGATACTAAACACACCACGATATCTCAATTGCTCTAAATCACGGGACCCGTCACACCACGATGGAATCTCGGCCCAATAACTCTCCCCTAGCAGACCTCCACAATTCTCCCCAATTTTTCCCCACTCGCCGTTTCGCTGGCTTCGAAACCACCCCTCCAAAAACTCCGAGCAACTTGTAACCGATCGCCAGCGCTCCTTCCAGCGGAACGGCGCCGATTCAACCTTCGCCCTCTCCCTTCCCCCCCCCCCCCCACGATTATTGACTCGGCAAATTAGTAAGAAGCATCCCCTCACCATCTCGCCGACCTCCAATGAAGGCATTTAAGCCTCAAGTCGGGCGTTTGCATGAAATTTTCAGCGGAACCTCCCGGCGCACTTAGGACGGGGCTGCGCCGCGGGGGAGGGTAGAGGAATGGCGGATCGATCGACATCGATTAAATGCAAAGTGGATTAAGATCCGTGGGGGCCTCCACGGTCGCTCAAGTATTAGTTATGCCGGCATAAATACACACGACCGCGCGTGATTTCAATTTTAGACCGTTAATGGACGCCTGGGTCGGACTCCTCGTGGATCACCGTCCCTCCCAGAAACCCCGTCGGGAACAAACACGCCGTAATTAGTCGACGTCGAACAACATCCAAGTGAATTAAGATGCGGCTTACGGCCGAGCAAATATTTGCCAGGTCTCGCTGGCGCGCCGCGATTCCCTGTCCCCCCTTCCCACCCTTCCGGCGAAATGGGGTAGCGTGGGGAGGGGGGAGGGGGGTGAAATCGCATCCCGCGAAGAACTGTGATGCGCGGAGCGTGGGTGTTTGAAGAGTACACGGTGGGCATGTTGCGTGGAATGCAATTATGTCGTGGAGCAGTGAGACACGATGGATGGGGAAGTTCAAAGGGTGAGACGGAACGTGTGTCGTGGGCGGTATGGGGGGTGAAGCTGTGGATGAGGAGCAGGTGTGGAGGGTCTCGCGCGTAGGGGTCTGAGGACACGGTGATGACTGCAGTACTTTTATTCTTTATGTCGAATTGATTAAGGGTAGGTAATTTAGAGTGGGGTGACAGCCCCTTTCTCCTTTGCCCTTTGTTGTGACTACTTGATTCCTGATTTTCAACCTCGCCGATGACACGTTGGGTATTGAGAATAAATATAGGGATTTCATTTGTGACTTCTTATCTGCCTCTGAAATAATCACTTTCACACTTCCGTTTGCAACTTGGTAAAAAGGGAATATCCCGGAACCGGAAATTCAAAAAATTCTGGGACTTTGCGAATATGTAGGGAATTTCCTCCTGATTACAATGCAATTTCTGTTTGCTGCCTAAATTCACTCTAAGGGAGTGTATTTGAACGCTGAAAACCCGGTTACTTTCCGATTTTATTTAGTTCGGATATATCGTTTCTATAAATACAATAAAAAACGAAATTATACCTGCAGTTACTATTACAATGAATCATTATTCTAGACTACCTGATGCAAAATATCAATGATGCATCAATATATTTGCACTTTTCACTCAGCCCAGCTTTACCATGTTCCAAATTTTATTGTATTATTTCTTTGAATAATTATTGCTATTTCATGAGAACCTCCTTTCATTAAATTGGATGTTTGCAAGCCAAACGCCGTTAATTCATATTATGTGTATCAATTTCTGTAGTTATTCCACAATGCGTGCCATAATTAATTCTTCGCCTTTTATAAAATTCCGACTGTTTCATATCAAATGTTACAAATTTGACAGACTATTTAACAACGGAAACATTATTGCAGTTTTTCAAAACTTGTGTGGCACTAGTCCTGTCCCGTTTTGTCCTAATCCGCTTACATTGCTTTCTGACCTAGACGGCGTTCTGACAGTATTTGCCAATCCCCAGCATTTCTTGGAATCCCTTCGGTCGAGGGTGAACGAGAGGGTAGTCTTTTGTAAGCCCGCCGCCAGCCCCGAGCGTGGAGCCTATAACGAGAATTTGCCGTACTTGCATTCTCGTATTTCCAAAAACCAATCAACCCACTAAACTCGTATAACACGCAGGTGGTCGTGTTTATTCGCGATAGGATCCCCGTGCACCTTTCTCGGGGTAGTAGATTTTCGAAACCAGAGACGAAGCGGAGGCTCGTGTGACGAGCGGTCGAAAACAAGGGGGCAGCCTCTGGAATAATAGGCGGCAGGCTTTCAATAACCGCGCGATAGAATCCGAGCGAACCTATTTTCCCCAGAGGCTGGTATTCCGCCCGATGACAAGCGTCGTTGCAATCGGCGGGAAAAAAAGCACGCCGCCCGTCTGAATATCGCCTCGCTCCGCGGCCACCTTTATCTAGGCACCGTGCTTGCCCTTGAAAGCCTGTTTTAAATGCCCCGTAGCATTGTTTGCGGCAACTTTCAGCAGCCGCTTTTACTACCGCAAACAGTCTTTTTCAGTTAGTTTTCTTTCCATCCGCCCGATGCGCAAAGTGAATTTTACTGCCCACTTCCATTCCGCTCCCCTTTCATTTCCTACGCGGGCTCGAGCCTGTTTGGTAAATCTAATCCTCGGTTTTCATAAAAATCCCCACGACCCTCGCCCCCGTCCACTCCGCCCCCCCCCCCCTCTCTCCCTGTTATATACATTTCTTTCATTCACTTTTTCCACCTCCTCATTCACTCTGCATACACCCCCACTGTTTCCCGTTTCGCTGTTTTCATTCCTTATTTTCCTTCCTCCTTCGCTATTATTTTTACCATTTTTCCTCTCTTGCCACGCTCTCCTTTTTGTTTACCCTCTGACTCTCTGTTTTCCCTCCCCTTTTGTTTGTCTTGTCTTATCGCCGCTCCCTGTGCGTGGAAATTCTACGGCAGAGAAAGCGGAGTCTTTATCTCGTCTTTTTGGTCAACCCGCCTTCTCGATTCTCCTCGTTTCGTACACGTTTTTGACGTCGCCCCCTTTTCACTGGGTAACCATTGATCGAGAACTGTTACGTGCGCCGAAAACAACGCATCGGGGGGGGGGGGGGACAAAGAACAGGGAGGGGCGAGCGGGGGATGGTGCTGGTTGCGAGTAACGAACGAACGGTGGAAAAAAATCGCCAATCGTATATTCAAATGTAGCCCGCGCTCTGCGGCGACAACGGATCGGCGGGCAACAAAAAATGGTAGAAACTCCATTTAAAATGTTTTGCTGGAAACAATATCCATCGCGGTGCAATCCCCGCCACGGACATCGATTTTATTAATTTTAACACCCTTGAAAACTACACGTCCGTCAGTGACGAAAAAATCTCTTTTATTCCAAACCGTAAAACTCCAGAAGTTTTCCTAAATTTTATACGAATATAATAATGCTTTTTAATTATCTATCGGCATGCCTGAGGAGTCTCTGTGGTGTCCTTTAGTTTCTACTCAATTTGAAAGTTCAGATATTTGACCAGCGTAATGGAGATATTTTTTTAATATTTTTATTTCTTACAATGAACGCGTGTGAGTATTGAAATTTGTATTCGTAGTTAAAGTCTGTCGATTGAATAAAGAGAACGATGTGTTGTGCAAGCGAGCGATGCGTGCCCAATTTTCCACCAGAGATCCTCGGCAATACGAGAAAAACACGCATTAATACACAATCGTGCAACCGAACAATGTAACCGGTTTCCATGCCGGCCGCTCGTTTAATCGACCCGATCCCCCGTCGCTGGAGGATTACTGCATTAATGAACGCGATTGCTCCGCTCTGACAATTAATGTTTAATCAATCCATGCCTGTTTAATTGTATCGCCCATCGAGAACCGAGGCCATCATACGTCCGAAATGACGCAAAAGAATTGAATTTCCCAGCCGTTCCGTTCCACCGACGCGAATCGCCGGGAATGCTCGCTGGATTCCTCGATTCTTCGTTTTACCGTTCTCCGTGGGCCAACATCGAATAACATTCCTAAAAACGTTACGCCGGGAATCTACATTAAAACGTCGTCGTTCGATTCCGCTTAGCGGATGGACCTTGAGCAATCCTCCTCGAGGTTGATTAACGAGTTACAATTTCGAGGGGCGTTCTTCGAGGGGATTTCTCGAAGAATGAAAGCAATCTATGCAGTTCCACTCGTTTCTGCATCTTGATCCTTCTGTTATCAATGAATTTTAGTAGACGCGTGGAAGAAGTATCTGGAATCATACATTCTTACTTAAAGTATTAAACGACTTATACGTAGCAAAAATAGCGAGTCAGAATTACTTCAATGTTCGGGAATCTACACATTCAAACTGAATTTTACCGACCCCTTTAGTAGGCTCTGGGATAGCTATGTGAAATTGGTACCGAGATGGAAATACATTCTTCTTGTAGATAACTTACGGTGTTCAGGGATATAGTCTATTCACTATCGAGTTGTCTAAAAAAATGTTTAACAGGTATTATTTAGTCACAGTTCTTTTTCTTTTATGCAAAAAAATGTCTCCACTTTGGGTTCTTAGGGAGTATACCCCTTTAAATGTGTAGAATACATTTTGTAGATTTTTTTACAAGTCAAGTGCTTGATGAAAATTTTCGACCAAATTTAGTTAATATATTAGGTTATCTAGTGCCCGATTGTTCATTACCCCGAAAAATTAATTTGATATAAAGCGGCAGCTGTTCATAGCCGAAGTATCGATTTCTACCACAGAATCGCTGTCATTTTTCATAATGTTTCATCTGTAAAATAAAACCTACGCAACGAAATTTAAAAAACCACCATCGGACACCAGATAATCTAATATACTAACTAAATTTGATCCAATTCTATATTTTTGATGAACCAGGTCAAAGTTGCAGTGGTTCCATCCATAACTCACCTTTCTTTTGTCGAATATGAAGTAAACCTGATGAATCATTTCAAAATTACTAAATGTTTTGAATGAATATTATCCAGTAAGGACACATCTATTCAACATTACAAGAGAAACATGTTAAACATTACAATATTACAATACCCTATGTATATACCAAAACCGAATTCTCTCCTTTTACCAATTTTAGCATTCGTTCGATTGCGTCCTCATGGTTCCTGTTGTTATTTTATTCCATTCATACTGTAATATTCCAGCCATAGTGTATTCAAAGAATTAAACTTACAAAGCTCACCGCGCTAAAACACATTTGCCACGCATTCTCGAAGAGCAAAGTTCATTAAATCCTTAAAGTAACAATTTACGTAACAAACGCTTAAAGCTGCGCCGCACACATTCCCCAACCGGAGCTAACAAAAGTGGCGAAAAATATTCAATCCGCGTTAAGCACGTTCTCTACAAACACAACAGGTACCTCAATACTTACCTACTACCGCGAGTGTCCGAACACCCCAAAGTTGCCCATAAAGCGCCACTCGTAATAGTCTTTAGGAACCAAAGAACAGTTCACAAATTTAAAGGAGAGGTGGATAGCTGATAAAGCGTTGAGTTGCCAATAAAAGCATGGGTGCATCAGAGGAGGGGGGGGGGGAGGGGTGTCGGAGGATCGACCAGCTTCCAATTCCGCGGCGCAACAAACCGGCCATTGTTCCCTTTGTTCCAGGGAGAGAACGTAATACAGCCGAAACGATTTTTCACGCTCTGGACGGGTAAATTAAAATCACCTCCGCATAAAACGGCCCTCCCACACCCGGCCAGCCTATCGACCCCCGATTTTCTCGGGTCGCGCCAAGTGACACGGCTCTCAAAAACATTTGTCGCCTGCCCCTCCCCTCTGTTTTTCGATTCAACGATCGACGAGCGAAACGTCCGGCGTTTTCATCGAAATGTTAAATGGGTCGTAAGTCGTGGCCGCTGCCATTTTCAATATTCCGAATATTGCCCGTGGCGGACGACCCCCGCCCAATAATTAATGCGGCGTCAATTAATTGCTCTTCTGTTTCACCACCGGCGACGGCGAATTTACCCCTCGTTCTGCGAGTCAAATTATTTCTGGGAACCGTGCGTTTCATGGGCCATTTCGGCCGTAATACGTGGCTCTTGATATCGTAGCAAAGGTACCGTAGCAATTTCCTTTCGGAAATAAGGCGAGACGCGGAACACGAAAAGCTCGTCGTAAATTTTGCGGGGATCTGTGCATAGATATTTATTATTATAAAATTTAGAGCCTGCTTTCGAGCCTGTGCCGTATTAGGTCTCCATTCTATGTTGAAAAGTCTGTGAAAGCTTCACTATAACCCCTTCTGTTTATAAGATAGCAAACGTGTTGCCTCTTATGATAGTAGAACGAACTTTACGTTCGACGAAATGCTAATCCCCCTTCTCCTTTCTTTGGCCCTTTTTGTGACTCGAAGATCGTAGACGGATTGATTTTGGAATCTGTCTGATTCCATTCAGCATTCGCATACCCGTATCTTCGTCAATCGTCTTTACTCCAACCGAAACTTTACTCCACTGCAAAGTGGAGTACCTAAGTTGTTAACGTTACACTGTGTCTTTGAGAGCCGTAATAGATTCGTCGAACGTGAAATTAGCGCTTTAATTACATTCCTGAAAGCCTTTGGAAATTACCTTTTCATTAGCTGCAGCGCGGAGGATTAGCTGCCAGATTGGAACTTTCAACGTCTCTATACCCAGCTCCCTTTTTCTTCGTTGAATGCGTGCGCAAAATGGCCCCTTGTTAATTGATAAATATGGAAGGTTGAAGTGAGCCGAGCGGAGGTGTGGGGGGGATCGAAAGAGCACTGTGAAAAAATCGAGGACACTTCAAGGTTAAGTTTTTATCCCCCTCGGCAACGAGTAGCCCGATGTCGAGAACAATTTGCAACGTTAATTAAAACTCGTCCCGTTGGCCGTTCGCGTGGCTGTCAAGAATATTCAGCGTCCGTTGAGCCGTTACCTCGCTCGAGTGCATTCCTTCTCTGATGAATATGCAAACGGGTTTTAATACGCCAAGTATTTGTTCGCGTGGCCCGCGATCGTAGAGGGGGGCAGGTCTCGGGGGTGGTTCTGGTTAATGTATTAATGATTTCAACCGATCACGCTGTTCTATTATCGAGCGGATCGTCGTGGAGCACAGATCCTCTATCGATTTCAGCAAATACGATCCTGGGATGCTAATCCAGAGGAAGGATAGAGCGAATCTATCTTCCACGTGAATGTAGTACAGATGATCTCTTGAGGGGCTGATAATAATGTCACTGTCTTCTGGTAGAACAGAAGTCATTTCCTTAACACTCCCACCTCTGGGACAATCTACTCTCTGCTTCAATTGTGACTAATCAAGGATATAGTCTGAGATCTAGTTTAGGTTAGTCTAGCTTATCAAACTCTATGATATTTAATTTTTTCTGTCAACTTTATCACCTTCTGTTATAGCAGACGTTCTATCCACGTGGACTGTCAGGATCTTGAATATCCTCAAGCGAGATAGAATTCTAAATTAGAAACAATCATCGATATCTAACAGGGTTCAAGTTCGTTTCCCTCAGGCCCAGGCAAGCATCATGTTGGTAATTCCTTAGACATCGGGTTTCAAACACAGCGCCGGATGATCCATCCATCCGCGGTCTTTCGTTTAGTTTCGAATGATAAGTAGAGACGCGTTGTAGATGGTAATTGATTGTGTGCAATAGTCACAGATTAATCGACCATTCTCGCCTGTCACCACAGTGGAATCCGTCACTGTCACAATTCCGTGGTGGATCGCGCGGGGCTGTTTGCGAAAACTGCCTCGACTGAACGTAAAAATGAGTGGATCGATGCGAGATATTATTTATTTAATTTAGACGGTGTACCATCTGGCTCGTTGAAATTTGAAGAAGGAAAGCTCAAAGTGTATAAAAGGTAAAAGTAAGATACGAGCAAAGATAAAGAAGCACGCCATGGCAGGGAAGATTGTTGGTGGATACTTTACTGGGTACTTAAATGAGGGTAAAAAATCGCGAAATGAATCAACTAAATGCTATATGGCGTTGGAAGATCTACGTAACCTACTTACACTGTTCTGCATGCCTACGGTAGTTGTATAGTTTATATAGCTTCAACAGGGGAGTTTGAAGTGTAAAATGGGCGGGGTGTTGCAGTAGAAGCATTATGAGATTATTATAAAAGCAGTGTAGGAGTAGAGTGGATCTATTGAAAAGTTATAATGGGGATACTGTAGCAATACAGTACTCTATAGAATCCTGAACGTCTGCATGAAACTGTTAAATTGTGGGAATGAAAATACATGAAGCTAAAAACACATAAAATTATCCAAAGATGCATAGTACAAACGTTTCTATAAAAATTCTATTAGATGAGCATTGCAGAATCATAAATATATTTCAGAGAATTCTTTCGTGTTCGTGCAGCTTGAACAGGAGATTATACCAGCATTCGAAGTTACAAATAGATTTTTATTTTCAGAAGTTCAGACTTTAGACTTTTAGACAGTGGTTACATGGTTATTCTTACAAAGCATTTATAGAGGGCAAATACACGTAAGAATAAAACTATGCTAGGTGTAATTGTCATTAACGACGAATACATTCGGTGTAGCGCTACACTTAGCCTCCATTTGTCAGTAGTTTAATTATTAAGGAGAATTATGTATTCGCCACGCGGCCTAAAGAGACCAGTGGCTTCAGAGCGGCTCCGGTTAATTGCTACAATTACATTTGATTAATGCCCCTAATTACGCTTTTTTTTTTTAAACTCTGCAACGACCCCGGTATCGTTGCTCGTTAATCAGCCTGGTTAGGCAAATATGTAATGAACTGTGGTATTGGACGTAACCCTCTGCGATCGTGCGATCTGCGTGACAGAGTGGCATAGAAAGATGTGGGAATATTTGAAATTTCAAATGGAAATAGAAAATTTCAGTCAGAGTTGTAGATTGAACTCGATGTTGCGACTGATCTCGAAATTGTACTCAAATTTTGGACCCGGTGTCAAAATTGATCTCAAAATCCAACTCGAAATCCAATTTAATCTTTAAACTCGAAGTTAAGGTTAATCTCGAACTTGAATTCGAACTTGAACTCAAAGTCAAAGCTAACCTCGAACTTGAACTCAAAGTCAAGGTTAATCTCGAACTTGAACTCAAAGTCAAGGCTAACCTCGAACTTGAACTCGAAGTCAAGGTTAATCTCGAACTTGAACTCGAACTTGAACCCGAAGTCAAAGTTTCGACCATTACAATTGAAATTGCGCTCAAATTTGAAGGCTATCGAACCCCGCAACTGCATTCCCATAAAAACAAGAGGCTTCTAAGTTAATACCTCATTTTCTTCTCCCCTTTCAGTATCCCTCACTCGCTACCAAACGATATAAAAACTACCTGAACCTACAGTTCCATCACGATCCTCACGCACAATCGTAAACTATTATAATACATCTCCGCCCCGGTAATCCCAAACTTCACTGCCAGTTTTCCGACAAATTTCTATAACGAACCGCACCTATAACTTACCCTTCGATCATTAAACCAGAATACTCGTTGTAAACCACAACCGCGAGCTCCCTTGTTATATCATATAACTGACTCTGGGCTCGTCTTTGTCATTACAGTGACAATGATAGATGCGGAGGCAGTGGCAGGTGGAATTGCTCAGTTACCATGCGACGTGGAACCGCCGGTCCCTGGAGACAAGCTGCATCTAGTTATTTGGTACAAGGAGGAAGCAGACGCGCCGATATACAGGTAAATTCCACTCTTGCATTCCTTACATCCGCTACATCGTGGTATCTAAATCATCCACACCTCACCGCCAGACTATTACTCCGAAGAAAAAACGAGAACGGAATGGAAACAACGAAATCAGATGAACTCGAGGGAAAGAATCCCATCTTTTGGAACGGTATCAAGGTCTCTCGACGCTACAAGAAACGTGATTCCCTCCTCCCGGTGCTCTCCTTTCGAATAACCGTACCGGATCACTCATCCTGTGCAAATATTTTCTGAAACCGGAGTACCGAAAGACTCCGTCGACGAGATGGGCGACAGTTGTCGATCCTGATCGCCATTTCGAGATTACAATGTCCGATAAACGGATTGCCGATGTGATTTCATAGGAGCCGGGAGATTCACGCAATCGCTAAGGTTTATTGTGTTTTTAGGGCGTGTAGTGTTTCGAAATTTCCGGGATAAATGCTGCATTGCAGGCAGTCCACTTTCTCGAAGCGCTCTTTCCATAAATTCATTCCCAGCGAGAGAATGTTACTCCTGAAATGTTGCCAATTTCCCCCACGCGCTTGTTTCTCATTTGTAATTTCGCGTCTAGTGGTCATTATCTACCTTTCACTGTTCCTCCCTTATTTCGCGTTTTCTTTAAACAGAACTCGAGCTCGAGTCTCCTCGAGAGGTAGTACGAGTTTCCCCGCAATTCCCTGCTTATTTTCGAAAAATCTCGGCGGACACGTTATTCGATTGGACGAAGCGCTGCAATTTAAAACATTGAAATCACCGGTCGCGTAGAAATGCAGAAAGCAATGAATGAAAGGGGGAGGAGATTCTACTTCTAATCGAACCAGGTCCACGCAAATCGGCCCCGAATTTTGGGATTTTTCAATCTCGGCGTAAATCATATGGTTATGTTTAATTAAAGTCTCTCTGGATAACATAAGGGAAAGTCGCGTTACAAATGTTCTTGGTAGAGAAGGGCAATTAATATTTCTCAAACTCATTGACATCAAAGTGCATAGAGACGCGAATCTCGCTGGGAAGCACCGCTATTATGATTCAGGGGGAATTGTCTCTGTTCCCTGCAACCGCTGTCATCGTCAAAGCAGAAAGAACCAATTGCATTGCAGCACATGCAGCGCATTCCCTTCTTGGCGAAGGCGTAGTCGGAGATTCCATTTGCCTGCAACGTTTACGTCAAATTAAATGTCAATTTGGATTCGTTCGTTGGTGCAGAAATAACGGGTGCAGGTTTCTGTGCTTCCAATCGTACGCTGATCTTCCATTTCCACTAATTAAATTCAATGCTGAAAATTGGTCTTCCTGATCAAGAGTTTGTGGTTTGCGGAAATAATTGACTATGAGAAACCATTATTTGTAATGAACAAACTACAGAAACAACCCACCTTGAGATTCGTAATAACTGGTTCAATAAAGTTCCAGAAAAATGAGCAAAGGGGCATTGATTTTAATTAACACATTTAAGGGTATCCTCCGGTCAGAACGCTTGAAAAGTACGTGATTTTCATGAATTAGAAAAACAGAGACTACACAACATACAGTAAAAAAGCTTTTTGGGCATTATTACTATACACATTTGAAGAACAAACAAAAAAATTATTCTTTGAATTTTATCAATTTTTGCATTAGATATAGGGGAGAGGTGGGATGAAAGGGACACTTGTGTTTAGGACCACATATTATAAAAACTAAATAACCATTCGAGTTCTAATTGGTAACATTAGAAAGGCCAGTTATCTGGCTATAATAATACACGGGCCTATTAAGCTTCTCTCTATATTTACATGTCATATTTTTCGTTTTCTAAAAAAGTGTGTTTTGTCCCTTTCATAAATTGGCTATATTGAAAGGGACATGGATGGTTATGAATGGGACAGTGTAACAAAACCAGGTAATATTAATATCATTTTTTTAATTATTGTTATGCAGGAAAAAAGTGTTAACAGCACTTCACAAGACAGTTCAAGGAAATACTAAAAGTCATACTTTGAACCTCAAAAAAATTCAAACGTGTATTTCTGTCATCGTAGACCCCCCATAAACATGACTCATGTATGAAAGAAGCTAATTCCCTTTAATTCACGAAAAAAGTTCACATGCAAAGATTGTGAAATCATCTTTGCTAATTCCAATTGTATTCTCGTTCTCCGCTCGAACACTGATTCCTCTGTCACTTTTTATACTTGACATTCCTTTATTGGTCACAAATCAATTCAGTGCTCAGATTTTCAGCTTCGGTTTTAAGGAATTAGCGGGCGTTGTATAAGAAAAAAACCTTGTCGATGACTACCAAGTTTTTATTATTTTCCATCGTAATACGATTTTCATTCGACATTTTTAACAGAAGGTGCCGCTCTTATAAAAGTTTTGGTGTCAACTACAGGCCTCGCCCGCTAATTCCTTAAAACCGAAGCTGAAAATCTGAGCACTGAATTGATTTGTGACCAATAAAGGAATGTCAAGTATAAAAAGTGACAGAGGAATCAGTGTTCGAACGGATCAAAATGAGCTGCAAGTACATAATAAAGGTGCTTTCCACCTGCGCTTAAGATGACACAACTACGTATACATAGCTAAAATATTGTGTTCATACATTTCATTACTCATATCGCCGACAATTTGATCATGTGAAGATAAAATGTAACATCTAGATATTTGCCTAGATGTCCACGGCCTGGAAGTCAAATACTTGGCATGGTCAGGAGCTACATTACTCTAACAAATATAAAAAGCTACCGAGAAGCACCACGTGGGTGGTTTCAATTTTCGCAACACTAATAAAAATTCAGTGCACCTGTGTCTCGCAACACGTAACTCTAACTTTAATTCGCTGCAGCCTTCCCGAAGGCTATGTGGGGTCCCATGTGCAGCAAAGCCAGCTGCTCGGGACTCCTTTTTCCCAGGAACATGTCTTCGGACATGTCCCAGGACAGTTTCGGGGCATTGGGGTCGCAACTCTAATTACAAACGCGATCAGTCATCATCGCCACACTAACTCAAAAAAAATTTAAGTATCAAACTAGGACGAGTAATTAAAAAAACGCGATAAATCGCATCGCAACTTTAGTAAAAAGAATACCACGAATCAAAAGTAATGCAATGAATCAAACTCTAGTAACTCCAATTCAAAATACATGAACAATCTCAAAAACAATCGCGACTCTTTTTTCGGAACACTACAAGCAACCACGCTCGACATTCATTCGCAACGCTATGCTGGAACCAAACGCGGGGAATATTTGATTCGCAACGCTAATTCAAACCGTAATTACAATTTAGTCGGAATACTAACTGACCCCGTAATCTTCTTCGCAACCCTAATTGAAAACGCGGTGTGCTAAATTTCAGGGAGGGGGTGTCGATGGGTCAACCTATAGCCAACCAAACTACTACTACTACAACTACCGGCGAGCATAATGGCAAAGTAATACCTACGAAGAATGACCCTGCATCCGAGAATACAGGGCCATTCTTGGCCTAGCCCACATGATGTGGCCTTTTTCTGGCCGGGCTATCTGCGTCTCTTTGGCCACTTCTTGTTTCAGGCGGCCAGCCCTTCTGGAAGTAAATAGCGTGCCCAGGCCCGTCCTGCCGACCGCGACCAGCGACAATGTGCAATGTCTCACTGGCGTCAAAAAGTCGACATAGCGAGGCTAGAAGCCAGGGCATACCCCACTCGCGCTAGTCAGGCCGTCGACTTTTCTCACAAATTTCCTGAAAGCAGGTCATCGCGCGGGGGAATATCGCGCGGGGGTATATCGCGCGGGGGAATATCGCGCGGGGGAATATCGCGCGGGGGAACATCAGAGAATACGAGGACCTGCCCCGGCCCTACCTACTTATATTTAAGTCACACATTCGTACCAGAAGGTAAGTTACCTATCCTACGCACCACCTATATTTAAAAAATGGCAAAACAGTCTCTCAAACACAATCATCAGTCAACCCACTCCACGATTCTCAAGCATCGCCGCCCGGGTGCAAAAGCCTACACTAGAGAGACCGTCCCGGGACGACTCCGTCACCCGAGCTTGGCCACTATCACACTCTAACAAGTACGTACCAGTTTTCACTGAAATCGGCTGGCAAAGGCAGTGACCATTGCGTGTAAGTATGATATACATTGCAATTAATTATTTTCAATTTCAAACAATGGATTACTTGATAATGCGCATTGTACATATTAGGTACATACATCAATCGTTATTACTTTCTCGTTTAATTGTACGAGATTGATTAAGTTTCATATTCCAAGATTATTTACTAGAATGATCATCGTGTGCAACAAGGAATATGATACATTGGTATCGTTATTACCATGAATAATAATATAATGTTATAGTTTCTTTAACATGGTCTTTGATGAGAATCTTTCACCGACGCAAATTCCACCGCCTAACCACACAAACACACACAGGTGAAAAATGCGACGTGCACGATACACTAACGCAATGCCAGCCGCCAAAATGTCATTATATAGTAAAGAAAGTCATCGTGCCCCATTGCATTCACCCACCCAAGTAGCGCATGGGCACGTGGATGAGTTAAAAGGCAATAGGTACGGAAAGATATCCTGAAAATCCTCAACTAGAAAATATGATTAGTCTGAATAGTGTCTAGCACGCTAGTATTCTTTCATTTTAAATTATTAAGCAAAGGGACTCGACTTTCAACTTGTGAATAGTTTAAAGTTTGTTAAATAAAAAAGGACTCTACTTTTGATTGCATCAGTAAGAAAAGCACTCTACTCGACATTTAATTAGCAAGAAAAAAGACTAAAATTGAATTATTAAAGAAAATTACTCTAAATCGTCAAGAATGTACTTTAAGAATATAAAACGAACGATTCCATCGTCAAAGTAAATTTCATAAATCAAGAAAGTATGTTATCATGCTAATTACTTTGAATCTGAAATTTGCTCACCCTCAATTCTCTTCTTGCACATGGAAATTAATTATTCTATTGTGTACGCAAACGAGTAACCTTTATAAGAAAGGAATTACGCCTTTATCATCATTTAGACATCAAGTTACTTTTAAAACGTAGTATCAGAAAAATAAAAGAAATTCAAGTCATTATAATCGTCGCAATGACGAAATCGGAGGGCATCCGATTTTTCCTCTACATATTAAATAAAAATGATCGTAGCTGTGGAGTCTGAGAGTATCAAACTTCTTCGCTACATAAAAATTAGCATTCAGCCGTATTGATATTCATACCAATACCTTCTGAGCTGCTATGCACCTTTATGTGCATTATTTAATAAATATCTACATCTATGTATGATCAATGATAAACTTTCGCGTTAGGAACCGTTTATCTTGGAAATTATGATTATAATTTGATTCTGTTGAAAAGACGCGGTGTACAAGAAGACCCTAGCCCTCGTCTAATAAATACATACACAGCCAAAATGTTACAATTCACGGGCATGGTTACCATACCCGCGGTCATTATGCTCGCCAAAGCACGTATACAACCGGTCACTCGTGTCGATTCGGACCAATCGTCCTACGACATGATTGAGTGACCAGAGGAACCATAATGCATGCGCACTCACATTTCGCTGAGCCCCGGTGACGGAGACGCCAACACCCCTGCTAGTGATCAGAGGAAGTCATCAAGCTGCTCAGAAGAAGTCGTCAGGCTGCTCAGCTACGCCCAGACTGGAAGGAAGGAACAGAACACGATTATAATTTCTTTCTAAAGTTACGATTGTTTGAACTCTAATAAAAAACCACGAAGCAATTCAAAACTAACGCAATTTGTTATCATTTAAACATTTTAAGGAAAAACTTAAAATTAACAAAAGTTTCGTTAGTTTTGTATTGCTTGCTGATTCTATTCTAAAAATTAATTTTTGAAAATTTTGAAAATTAATTTTTGAAAATTTTGAAAATTTTTTTGTTTCTAAAATTTTGAAGGATGAACTTTAGTGGAATTGAATGAAATACATAGATACTTACATTTTTCCATTGATGTTCTGCCCACAAATCTCGTCTTCAGCGGACGCACTGATTCTATTTTCCGGTAAAGAGTTTCGCTTTCAAAAGTAAAAAAAATAAAGAAATACGTAGACTACCAACGCGCCCCAAAGATTCTAGTCTCGCGATTCGAAGGTCAGAGCCGCGACGCTCGTGAAAGAATATAAATTGCGTAGAAAACACTGACTCTACCCTCGCGTATCCCCAAATTTGATAACGACGCTCTACTATGAGCAACGGTGCTCTTCAAAACGAAAAACTTAGTACGACATAAACACTGACACTATTCGGCCGCATTGCACGCGGTCACAATCTCTGAAAAATAAATAAATCAAAATTCGTTAATTATTCATGTCTTGAATAGCATGTCATTGATCAACTACGCAGTTTCTATACATAAAGAACAAAACTTGCATCCAAAACCGAAGGTAAATGCAATTACAACAGCTTCATAGAGCTAGATTCTTAAAAATCATTGAAATATCGTTGAATTTTACGTAAACGCGACCGAAATGCAATAGAATTCGATCATTCCAATATTTCGTAAACATTTACCGACGCCATTTTAAAAATTTTAAACAAATCTGATTAAAATTATTCAATTTAACATAATTCAATCTTTTCCCATTTCATCCCGATATTAACCGACTGCAAAGTTACCCATCACCGTCACAGCCAACAATGATCTGGCGCGTGGCACGTCAACCACGTCTGAACGTGTCACGACAAGTTTAAACCTGCACTCCAGACGCGCGTGCCGGTAACGAAAGATCGTTCTTTATCACGCTGGAGAGTTTACACGTACAGTTTTGGAGCGCACGCCTGGAGGGTACGCTCCAAAACTGTGAGAAAAACTGTCCGTCTAAAGCCGGCTATTGATTCAATAAAATAACGAGAATAATATGTATACCACACGTATCATTTTTCCACGGAATGAAACCAGACGCCATCCAAGCACCGTTCAAATTAACCAGTAACTGTCATGGCGTTGCCTGCCCTTTGCTTCCGCTCCCGCCTCAATGCCTGTAACCTAACGATGCAACAAGTTTGAAAGAAAAGCATTAAAACATTCGTAAGGCAATTAAACAACAAATAAACTTGAAATATGCCCCGAGAGGGATGTAATTGAATACCGAGACACGATATGTGTGCACTAAATGTGCAGAAATATCGGTAAAACAACGAAAGGAATACGCGACGAACATCTAACGGTTTTCTCGCGATATTTAATAAATTTCGAGACGAAACTGTGTTCATAGTAGCAGCAAGTGACGATAGAGAGGAAAGAACAAGACGAATAATGATCGGAAATAATTATAGGAGGATAGATAATGTACGCTTACCATTTAAATACGCAACTATCGAAGCATCTTGACTCAACGACCTCCACGGAACGAATGACCTCTGCGGCCCATGGCTGTACATCGGCGAATATTAGCTGCGGTGGGGGGAGAGCAGGCAGGCGGCAGGACTCGCGAGGCAAGACACGCGTACCGACGCACGTATTTCCGAGCCGTCGAAACAGAGGTGACTTTCAAAGCTAGCATCGTTCAGTCATAACAAATATCGTTGCGAAGGCGAGAGCGAGATGGAACGAGAGCGAGCGAGCGACACTGAAAGCGAGAGGATGGTACGAGACATCGGAAATAATTATAGGAGGATAGATAATGTACGCGTACCATTTAAATACGACGTCTCGTACCATCCTCTCGCTTTCAGTGTCGCTCGCTCGCTCTCGTTCCATCTCGCTCTCGCCTTCGCAACGATATTTGTTATGACTGAACGATGCTAGCTTTGAAAGTCACCTCTGTTTCGACGGCTCGGAAATACGTGCGTCGGTACGCGTGTCTTGCCTCGCGAGTCCTGCCGCCTGCCTGCTCTCCCCCCACCGCAGCTAATATTCGCCGATGTACAGCCATGGGCCGCAGAGGTCATTCGTTCCGTGGAGGTCGTTGAGTCAAGATGCTTCGATAGTTGCGTATTTAAATGGTAAGCGTACATTATCTATCCTCCTATAATTATTTCCGATCATTATTCGTCTTGTTCTTTCCTCTCTATCGTCACTTGCTGCTACTATGAACACAGTTTCGTCTCGAAATTTATTAAATATCGCGAGAAAACCGTTAGATGTTCGTCGCGTATTCCTTTCGTTGTTTTACCGATATTTCTGCACATTTAGTGCACACATATCGTGTCTCGGTATTCAATTACATCCCTCTCGGGGCATATTTCAAGTTTATTTGTTGTTTAATTGCCTTACGAATGTTTTAATGCTTTTCTTTCAAACTTGTTGCATCGTTAGGTTACAGGCATTGAGGCGGGAGCGGAAGCAAAGGGCAGGCAACGCCATGACAGTTACTGGTTAATTTGAACGGTGCTTGGATGGCGTCTGGTTTCATTCCGTGGAAAAATGATACGTGTGGTATACATATTATTCTCGTTATTTTATTGAATCAATAGCCGGCTTTAGACGGACAGTTTTTCTCACAGTTTTGGAGCGTACCCTCCAGGCGTGCGCTCCAAAACTGTACGTGTAAACTCTCCAGCGTGATAAAGAACGATCTTTCGTTACCGGCACGCGCGTCTGGAGTGCAGGTTTAAACTTGTCGTGACACGTTCAGACGTGGTTGACGTGCCACGCGCCAGATCATTGTTGGCTGTGACGGTGATGGGTAACTTTGCAGTCGGTTAATATCGGGATGAAATGGGAAAAGATTGAATTATGTTAAATTGAATAATTTTAATCAGATTTGTTTAAAATTTTTAAAATGGCGTCGGTAAATGTTTACGAAATATTGGAATGATCGAATTCTATTGCATTTCGGTCGCGTTTACGTAAAATTCAACGATATTTCAATGATTTTTAAGAATCTAGCTCTATGAAGCTGTTGTAATTGCATTTACCTTCGGTTTTGGATGCAAGTTTTGTTCTTTATGTATAGAAACTGCGTAGTTGATCAATGACATGCTATTCAAGACATGAATAATTAACGAATTTTGATTTATTTATTTTTCAGAGATTGTGACCGCGTGCAATGCGGCCGAATAGTGTCAGTGTTTATGTCGTACTAAGTTTTTCGTTTTGAAGAGCACCGTTGCTCATAGTAGAGCGTCGTTATCAAATTTGGGGATACGCGAGGGTAGAGTCAGTGTTTTCTACGCAATTTATATTCTTTCACGAGCGTCGCGGCTCTGACCTTCGAATCGCGAGACTAGAATCTTTGGGGCGCGTTGGTAGTCTACGTATTTCTTTATTTTTTTTACTTTTGAAAGCGAAACTCTTTACCGGAAAATAGAATCAGTGCGTCCGCTGAAGACGAGATTTGTGGGCAGAACATCAATGGAAAAATGTAAGTATCTATGTATTTCATTCAATTCCACTAAAGTTCATCCTTCAAAATTTTAGAAACAAAAAAATTTTCAAAATTTTCAAAAATTAATTTTCAAAATTTTCAAAAATTAATTTTTAGAATAGAATCAGCAAGCAATACAAAACTAACGAAACTTTTGTTAATTTTAAGTTTTTCCTTAAAATGTTTAAATGATAACAAATTGCGTTAGTTTTGAATTGCTTCGTGGTTTTTTATTAGAGTTCAAACAATCGTAACTTTAGAAAGAAATTATAATCGTGTTCTGTTCCTTCCTTCCAGTCTGGGCGTAGCTGAGCAGCCTGACGACTTCTTCTGAGCAGCTTGATGACTTCCTCTGATCACTAGCAGGGGTGTTGGCGTCTCCGTCACCGGGGCTCAGCGAAATGTGAGTGCGCATGCATTATGGTTCCTCTGGTCACTCAATCATGTCGTAGGACGATTGGTCCGAATCGACACGAGTGACCGGTTGTATACGTGCTTTGGCGAGCATAATGACCGCGGGTATGGTAACCATGCCCGTGAATTGTAACATTTTGGCTGTGTATGTATTTATTAGACGAGGGCTAGGGTCTTCTTGTACACCGCGTCTTTTCAACAGAATCAAATTATAATCATAATTTCCAAGATAAACGGTTCCTAACGCGAAAGTTTATCATTGATCATACATAGATGTAGATATTTATTAAATAATGCACATAAAGGTGCATAGCAGCTCAGAAGGTATTGGTATGAATATCAATACGGCTGAATGCTAATTTTTATGTAGCGAAGAAGTTTGATACTCTCAGACTCCACAGCTACGATCATTTTTATTTAATATGTAGAGGAAAAATCGGATGCCCTCCGATTTCGTCATTGCGACGATTATAATGACTTGAATTTCTTTTATTTTTCTGATACTACGTTTTAAAAGTAACTTGATGTCTAAATGATGATAAAGGCGTAATTCCTTTCTTATAAAGGTTACTCGTTTGCGTACACAATAGAATAATTAATTTCCATGTGCAAGAAGAGAATTGAGGGTGAGCAAATTTCAGATTCAAAGTAATTAGCATGATAACATACTTTCTTGATTTATGAAATTTACTTTGACGATGGAATCGTTCGTTTTATATTCTTAAAGTACATTCTTGACGATTTAGAGTAATTTTCTTTAATAATTCAATTTTAGTCTTTTTTCTTGCTAATTAAATGTCGAGTAGAGTGCTTTTCTTACTGATGCAATCAAAAGTAGAGTCCTTTTTTATTTAACAAACTTTAAACTATTCACAAGTTGAAAGTCGAGTCCCTTTGCTTAATAATTTAAAATGAAAGAATACTAGCGTGCTAGACACTATTCAGACTAATCATATTTTCTAGTTGAGGATTTTCAGGATATCTTTCCGTACCTATTGCCTTTTAACTCATCCACGTGCCCATGCGCTACTTGGGTGGGTGAATGCAATGGGGCACGATGACTTTCTTTACTATATAATGACATTTTGGCGGCTGGCATTGCGTTAGTGTATCGTGCACGTCGCATTTTTCACCTGTGTGTGTTTGTGTGGTTAGGCGGTGGAATTTGCGTCGGTGAAAGATTCTCATCAAAGACCATGTTAAAGAAACTATAACATTATATTATTATTCATGGTAATAACGATACCAATGTATCATATTCCTTGTTGCACACGATGATCATTCTAGTAAATAATCTTGGAATATGAAACTTAATCAATCTCGTACAATTAAACGAGAAAGTAATAACGATTGATGTATGTACCTAATATGTACAATGCGCATTATCAAGTAATCCATTGTTTGAAATTGAAAATAATTAATTGCAATGTATATCATACTTACACGCAATGGTCACTGCCTTTGCCAGCCGATTTCAGTGAAAACTGGTACGTACTTGTTAGAGTGTGATAGTGGCCAAGCTCGGGTGACGGAGTCGTCCCGGGACGGTCTCTCTAGTGTAGGCTTTTGCACCCGGGCGGCGATGCTTGAGAATCGTGGAGTGGGTTGACTGATGATTGTGTTTGAGAGACTGTTTTGCCATTTTTTAAATATAGGTGGTGCGTAGGATAGGTAACTTACCTTCTGGTACGAATGTGTGACTTAAATATAAGTAGGTAGGGCCGGGGCAGGTCCTCGTATTCTCTGATGTTCCCCCGCGCGATATTCCCCCGCGCGATATTCCCCCGCGCGATATACCCCCGCGCGATATTCCCCCGCGCGATGACCTGCTTTCAGGAAATTTGTGAGAAAAGTCGACGGCCTGACTAGCGCGAGTGGGGTATGCCCTCGCTTCTAGCCTCGCTATGTCGACTTTTTGACGCCAGTGAGACATTGCACATTGTCGCTGGTCGCGGTCGGCAGGACGGGCCTGGGCACGCTATTTACTTCCAGAAGGGCTGGCCGCCTGAAACAAGAAGTGGCCAAAGAGACGCAGATAGCCCGGCCAGAAAAAGGCCACATCATGTGGGCTAGGCCAAGAATGGCCCTGTATTCTCGGATGCAGGGTCATTCTTCGTAGGTATTACTTTGCCATTATGCTCGCCGGTAGTTGTAGTAGTAGTAGTTTGGTTGGCTATAGGTTGACCCATCGACACCCCCTCCCTGAAATTTAGCACACCGCGTTTTCAATTAGGGTTGCGAAGAAGATTACGGGGTCAGTTAGTATTCCGACTAAATTGTAATTACGGTTTGAATTAGCGTTGCGAATCAAATATTCCCCGCGTTTGGTTCCAGCATAGCGTTGCGAATGAATGTCGAGCGTGGTTGCTTGTAGTGTTCCGAAAAAAGAGTCGCGATTGTTTTTGAGATTGTTCATGTATTTTGAATTGGAGTTACTAGAGTTTGATTCATTGCATTACTTTTGATTCGTGGTATTCTTTTTACTAAAGTTGCGATGCGATTTATCGCGTTTTTTTAATTACTCGTCCTAGTTTGATACTTAAATTTTTTTTGAGTTAGTGTGGCGATGATGACTGATCGCGTTTGTAATTAGAGTTGCGACCCCAATGCCCCGAAACTGTCCTGGGACATGTCCGAAGACATGTTCCTGGGAAAAAGGAGTCCCGAGCAGCTGGCTTTGCTGCACATGGGACCCCACATAGCCTTCGGGAAGGCTGCAGCGAATTAAAGTTAGAGTTACGTGTTGCGAGACACAGGTGCACTGAATTTTTATTAGTGTTGCGAAAATTGAAACCACCCACGTGGTGCTTCTCGGTAGCTTTTTATATTTGTTAGAGTAATGTAGCTCCTGACCATGCCAAGTATTTGACTTCCAGGCCGTGGACATCTAGGCAAATATCTAGATGTTACATTTTATCTTCACATGATCAAATTGTCGGCGATATGAGTAATGAAATGTATGAACACAATATTTTAGCTATGTATACGTAGTTGTGTCATCTTAAGCGCAGGTGGAAAGCACCTTTATTATGTACTTGCAGCTCATTTTGATCCGTTCGAACACTGATTCCTCTGTCACTTTTTATACTTGACATTCCTTTATTGGTCACAAATCAATTCAGTGCTCAGATTTTCAGCTTCGGTTTTAAGGAATTAGCGGGCGAGGCCTGTAGTTGACACCAAAACTTTTATAAGAGCGGCACCTTCTGTTAAAAATGTCGAATGAAAATCGTATTACGATGGAAAATAATAAATAATAATAATAATAATAATAGTTTTTTGCCTTTTTTGTAAACTGCGCAACCGCATTTTCAGCAAAACTATTCCGGATAACTTCAGCTTACGAAAGGCGACATCTACCCGCGTGAATTGGAGAAGTAAAACGAGAATGGCGACATCTACTAGCGTCAAGTACAAGCGCTACGTGAGGACTGACTGTCTCGTAAAAAAAAGTGTCCTTTTCATAAATAAAAATTTTGCATAATTGTTTTATCTTTTAGAAAAACAGCTTGATGCATTAACTAAAACGACAAATGGGTTCGAAAAAAAATAATTATTCGCTTAATCATGTTAAAACACCGGGACTATGTCATAAGACAAGAAAAAAAGACCAAAATAGCTACGGAGACCTGTCAATTTCGCTGTCATTCGTGTATAGATACGTGGTCGCTCGGTGTGCCTGGGGAGAGGGTGAAGGGGGAATTAGCTTCCAGACGCGACCGCGTCTGTTGATACGATAGCGGCTTGAAATTTGGCTTGATTACACCTGAATGAATGTGGCTACAAAATAAAAACACTTTTGGCCTGGGCAGATCCTTTATCTTTGAGATAATGACCATGTCCCCTTTAATACGTGTCCCTTTCATCCCACCTCTCCCCTACAGCATTCATTGTACCACTGTAGGAATTAGAGCCTCTGACAGGCGCCATCAGAACTCGTGGCAGGATCGTCTGAAATAAAAAAACTAAAAATATTCTTAAAATATATATGAATGGTTATCGCCTTATGCACAAAGAGTAATTTTGGATCACCCATGCGTTAAAATTGTAGGATTGTTTGTTTGCAATGAAGACGGATCAAGAGCTGTAATTTCTACAGTTGTACAATGTATACTGTCTATCTAATGCAAAAATTGATAACATTCAGACAATCATTTTTTTGTTTGTTCTTCAAATGTGTAGTAATAATGTCCAAAAAGCCTTTTCACTGTATGTTATGAAGTCTCTGTTTTTAAATAAAATGTTTTAGATTTTCGACCGAAAAATTTTTAATTTAAAGAATTAATGTTATCAGCGCGTGGGCTCGGTCAGTTAACTAAAAGTTATTTGCTAATTTTATGATATACTTTCCGACGTTTCGGTCAATATTGAGACCATTATCAAGGAACAAGTTTTATCAATTGAAAACTGCGTTAACTTTTAAAAATTCCGTAACGTATTTGACGTCCGGAACACTGGTCGGTTGGAGAGTGACTGAGATAAAGATTAATTCATTCTTTCCATGAAATTATTTATACACAGCAGTGGTAACAAAAATGAGATAGTTCCAATAGAAACAATTATATCTTAAGTCTCATTTTTAGATTAGAGAGGTTACTAAAATAACTCAGTGACACCAAACGTAATATTTAAATGCTAGCATTAAGTTACTTACGTAATCGCACATAAACATGAGTCCTAAACATTCTTCCGACCACCACCGTATAGTTATCATTCAGAAAGCATCAATGAAAACATATTCCGATTCCCCATTCTGCCAGCCATAAAACGCCCGAAATCACTTGCTGCCGCTTGGAGAAAGGACACCAGCCGGCGGCCAACAAATCCACTCCACCGGCCTGGGAAACTCTATCAAAAAGTGGAACGAAGAAAACTCGTTCGTACAATGTCCCTCGCAGCCTTGACAGGCCAGAACCACGTAGGAGAGCCGTACATAAGTCCTCCGCGGACCGGTTTCAAGAAGCCAGCCCCGCAGGCATCCGCTCGGCCGCAAATCTCTCGCCCGCGGCGGCGTTTCGCTCCGCAACAGGGAGAAAAAAGATTCGAGACACCTGCTCAGGTGCGGCGGGTAATCGCGTTCGACCCGACGATTCGCCCAGATCCAATCGCGCCTCGATATCGCGTTGGAATCTGCTTTTCCTCCCGTTCTCCTCGATTCTAGAATTTCTCTCTGAACAGGCATGGAGGGGCGGATTAACAGAGACAGCCGGGCAGGTTTTTTAATCACCTACGATCGGCAAATATTTGCGCGATAGGTTTCATCGGGAAGCACGTGGGTACCAGCGCTTTGACCGTGGCTCTCTCGTCGAATCGATTTTGTTGTAATAACGCGACCGTGCAAACAGGGGGGGGGGGGGGAGGGTGGGGAAAAATGGCCGGCCAGATGCTCGACCTGTCGGCGAGATTTCAGGTGGTACGTACGAGGGCTGCGCGACAACATAGTTGTCAAATGAGTGGATTTATTAGGAACGGTAAAGCAGCCCGCGGATACGCGTGACGTGCCCGCGTTCTACAATGTGCCGGGGACAATACGGTACAGTGTCGCCGGGGACAATGCCGTGGCTGTGCGGGCGTTGTGGACAGTTTGTTTCGTACGGGGCGATAAACTCGAGAGTAACGAGACGGTGTGTCCTTTCGCGGCAATAGGGTCAGGCGGAGGCCGTGGAATTGAACGGGGGATGTCTGACGGATTGCTGCTCAAGGGCTGGGAGGTGTGGGGTTGACGGAAGAGTGTGGGGTGAGTGGAGTGGGACGTTATGAAAGTGTATGGGTGTAGATTTGTGGGGACACTTGAATGTGGTGGCGTGAAAGTAGGCCACCGGTAGAAGTTGGGCCCGCATGACTCCGGGAGTATGAAGCTGCAAGGCTGAAGAGGTGGAGCTAATTTTGGGGAGGGCGCTTTGGCGATGGCGGGGCCGTGCAAGTGTAAAACGGCTGGGGAATTATTGCAGGAGAATTTCGAGATTAGGGTGAAAGTAGTGTAGGAGTAGGGTGGAGGTATTGTAGAATCAAGATGTAAGGACATAAGGTGTGCTCTTGCGCAAGGATTCCAGATTAGCCAATAACGTGCCCTTCCAAGATCCTCCATATTGGATCTCAAACAATAGAATAGAATGAATTTGTCTACATTTCAATAACGTGTCCGTACACATACATATGCATTCATATCCATAGGGTAATTCCGGGAGACGTGGCCGGGCTGGAGAGTTGGTCGAGTTGCTATATTCAGACTCTACATCTGTGTATATGTAAAAATGTGTTAAGGTTCAGAACAATTAATTCTCTAGAAATCAACTGTTTCAACCAACTCTCCAGCCCCGGCCGCGTCTCCCGGAATTACCCTACATATTTTAATATGGCGGAAATTGGGAATGCGCTGTAGAAGACGAAAATGAGCTGAGGCACAGTGGGACAGATCGCGAATCTAGGTGGAAAAAAATAAGTAATGGCCAATTTTTATACTTTTCAGGTTGAAAAAGACGAGCAATATATTTTTGATGAATACAGAAGTATATATACATATTGTTATTGTTTCAAACGCATGTTAATAAATTTTCACATAACAGTTTAATTAATAAATTAAAGATAGAGGGTTATAACTCGTACGATGAGCTGGCACTAGAATCCGAGTCTTCTGAAAGTCTATTAAAACTATCGTCATTTTGATTAGAATAGGGATCGTTTAAAATTTCTAGTCCTTTCAGCAAATGCAATGTACCTTTTGGAATAGCTTCCTTCTTTTTATATGGTAATTCCCTGAAAGTATTAATAAGAAAGTATTAATATGCCCCTATTTGTAAGAACCCTTGACATTTTTCTTGTGTGGCATTCTCTGTATGGTAATATTAAAATGGTAATATTAAAAAGAAGCGCTGCGCGAATTAACTTGAGCTTGTGATACTTTTGCATATAATTATATTTTCAATCCATTAGCACATATTAGCAGTTCAAATTAGCATAAATCGAAACTATCCGTAGTAACCGTACAAATTATAATGGATTTACAGTAGCATTTTGTGGCATTGGTTAGTAATTGAGTTTTAAAAAAAAGACCTTGTAAATTTTGCATAGTCAATGCCCCATATCTACCAATAATAGAGGTTACTTTTCCAAGTAACCAAAATATGCTAAATTAAGAATATATATTAAATTTTTATAATATAAAAAGGTTTTTAAATATTATACTTACCTTAATGCGAAAAAAGCTCTAATTTCGAAGCAATTTCCTCAGGATTGACTTTTGCCTTCAAACATATGAACTTGAACGAACCGATTTTCGAAAACGGTGTACATTAAAAAGATAATACAATGGATTTGCTCTAATTAGGCATTTTTGAGCCAACATATCGATTCTTATAAATATTGATGACTTGAATTTTTTCCACCTAAATTAGCGATTCGTCCCACTGTTTGCCGATCGGGCACACCTTATGTCCTTACATCATGTGTAGAATTATAGTGGATCTAGCGAATCCACAATGGAGGTCTATAGAACCTCGTAGATCTATGCCACACTCTGAAATTGCAGAATTGCAAAACGAAGACGTGAAATTATGCGGAGCTGCGAAATACAGAAATTTTATTCAAGGTGAATGTAAATCCCTTCGAAATTGAATTAACAGAGAATCATAAGGAAGCTCGATCAAATGGCTAGATACGTATAGAATCCTTTGATGTCTTCGCCATCTCTGTATCCCACCTGCGCGCACCAACGTTGCTATCGCGACTTTATGCATGGAAACGAGGAGAAGCAGAAATCCCATCTTTTTCACTGTAGTTATAAAAGACGGGGCGCTCGACTTCCCTGCACCTACTATTTCCGTTAGCACGTCTTCCGGGGCTATATAGTTGTTCTCCCCATTACTAGAATTTCGTGCAGCGAATTGGATACCTTGTCTCCCCTTCTTCCCTCGATCGCCATGCTTCCGCTCTTGAAAACGTAGTATGTATCATGCCTCTGTGTTAAAAATCCAGATTGCACGCGATACTCTTCTTCCGGCACTTCAGAGATTACGATCTTAATATTTAATTCGCAATGATAACTTAGAATCGTTCCCATAAGTCTAACAGTAATCGTTGATGTTTAAAAGCGCCCACTCACCATTTTTCTTATTATTTATGCACAATTGCACGTGGAAATCTCATCTCACATTATAAAAATTAATTTTACTAAGTAGAAGTCTCGCGATCTTCTATCAGCCAGAATAGTTTTAATAACCTCTCTTCTAAATTAAACTACAATCCCAGAAACACAAAGATCAAAACAACCATTTCATCAAGCAATGCTCCACGCCTCCCCCTACATCTATATTCCTCTTTTCCACCCTCCCTGTGCATGCTCGCCAATAATCCCGTCTCTTCCCGCGTCTCCTTCAGCCTGGAGTAATCCCTTCCGTGGTCGTCTCGCGACGGAGCACTCCATGCATGGCGACGTTTAATTTCATAAATGTTCGGTGGCTTTAGCCACAGTGTTCTTGCCGACTACTAGGGTTAAACGTCCATAAAATGAATTGCTTTCAGCCCGCACCCCCTTCCCCACCCCCTGTTCGATCCCCCGCCGCATATTCAAGGGTCGCAAGGATCGCGACACAAGAATTATGGCCGCCATATTACGGGTTCCCTGCATGTAAGTAATACGTCCATCACCCCGTCCTGTAACACCGGAAACCCGTAGTTTTATTAAACCGGGAGCTCGTCCCGCCCTCGTCTCGGCTCGCGAGTGTTTATTTCAGCACGCACGAGACTTCTGTGGAGCTGAGAATTCTTATACTACCCCCCTTGTTGCGTGTGTGCACCGAATGGGATAAATAGCCGCCTTATATCTCCTCCGCCTTGCACTTTTATGCTTCCCTTCCCTTAGACGCCAGCTACGCCGATACGCGGTAAAGGGGTTGCAAGTTTCACAGCGGCAGCGCAGAGTTTCCCTTCGTTTAACAGTCAGCCTTGTTTGGCGGCAAGCTAGCTGCCTCCGAGCATTTGACTCGCTTCTTTATTCATTTCTTATGCTGCCTTAAAGCCTCGTCATCGGGGCGAATCGAGATGTGTGTATGTATACCTAGTGCTTCTGTTGATGATACAAACGAAGAGTTAGGGGAAGGGTGGCGTGAGAAATTGAAATTGGTGGGAAGTAGAATGATAGTGTCTTATACAGTGATGGTCAGAGATGGGCTAAAATCGTATTTAAATAAAAATTCGAACGACGAATGAAAGTTACAAAAATTATTCGTCGTGTGTCCAATAAAGTCAATTTATTTATTCGATGAGAATTTACTCAACGAATAAAGTTAATTCTTTTATTCGTCGAGCGTTTCAACTCCAATGTCGAATATAGTTTTCAACTTACACTTTATTTTTAAAATTAAAGTCAAAGTCAAAATCGAAGACGAAGTTGAAGTTAAAGTTGAAGTTGAAGATGGAGTTGAAGTTGAAGTTGAAAAATTATTAGACGCTCTAGGTGAAACGCTCGACATATAAAAAAATTATCTTTATTCGTCAAATAAAAAAAACTCTATTCGTCGACTAATAATCTAAAGTTGAAGTAACTTTTATTTGTTCCGTTACTTAAATAATTTTTAATTTAGTTAATGCCCAACTATAGTGCTGGTGAATAGGATGTTTCAAACTTATATTTTTACAGTTTAAGAGTTATGCTGATATCACTTATTCTAGCAACCCCTAAACTGGGACATATAAATTTCAAGATGTAATTCTTTATCAGGTTATTTATTAAGAGTACTTTTCGTGACACCTTTTACCCTCCATTTTTCGATCTTCTTCAACGATGTCTTATCAAGAAGTATTTTATCATCTTCGATTCACCTTCCTCCCTTCAGAACCTCCACCACAGCCAGACCCACCGACCTCCAGTTGATATATGAATTGCATCGAGCTTAAAGGTATCTCATTGTCAGACTGAAATTATAAACGAGGCACTATTTCTCGGGGTGCATAAGTAACACGCCCCCTGTATTACACCGTCCAATTTACGACTCTCGATCACTCGTGAATAGGAAAAGCTACTGCCGAGCGACTTTTCCTATGGCGCCATTGCCTAAATTGAAAATACGAAAAACTACCAATCGATTGAATAAAAAGATAGCACGAGGTAAGAGGTCATCCTTAAATTATGGTTACGCGTAAGTGTAAAATTGTTTACAGTCGCGCTTTTTTTTAAAACTACATCAGGTGTAAGCAGCGGAGCTGCGCTCAAATTGCGATCCAATTTGCATTTCGTCCCGCGGGCGGGAAATTACGCAGCGACGTCGGAAAATTCTCGTCCAATTACAGGATTCCGAGTTAATACGTGGACATTAAAGAAACGGTAAAGGGTGAACGTGTGTCGCGCGTGCCCGCGGGGCGGCACCCTTTCAGCGTGCACGTGCTTCCGGTGGTTCAAAGCGCGGGTTTCGCGGCCGCGATGCAATTAACCGTGAACTTTAACGCGTGACGCCGGAATAATTGGTTTGCGCGGGGAAATCGGGGACGAGATCAAACGGCAACCGGGAACCTGTTAAAAATTGAGTTTGGTTATTCGGTTAATTTTACGGTCAGCTTGGTAACCCCGCGGACGTCGCGGGGTGGGGCTAATTTGGTTACGAACTCCGATTGGCTGGAACTAATAAGCTCGAACGGGCCGAATTCAGTTTAACCACGAAACTCATCGGTGATAACTTTGCCCAGTGTCGCGATAATCGAGCCTCGAAAGTTGCCATTGAAATCATTTATTGGCGACGCAATGAAATCTGTCACGCGTTAACGAACGAGCTGCCAATGTTGGTAAAATGTGTTCTGTTAGGTATTTTAGAATCATCGTGCATGTGGTAATTGAGGACCATGCAGCAAAAGGGTGCAGCTCCTCTTTTACCAGTTTTTGAGTTATGACGTGCAATATAAAAAAAAATCTATGCAAATCCGATACCCAAATGTGCGATTCATTGCAAATTTCGAACCTCCAATTATTAAAAATAGAAATAAAACTTTACCACTTCAATCTCTACTACTTATTGTGTAAAAAGGTATATTTCTTAATTAGTGCTCTCTTTTCGAAGTTAAGACAAAGCAATATTTTTATAAACGCTTCTTTCTAATTTACTCCAAGTTGGTAAAGATGGGGCACTCTTGACTCGATTAGTTTTTAATTTTCAATCCTACCACGTCTGATGCTTTTATAATTTTCCTCGCACTGCACTTGTATATACGATTTAGCTTCCAACGTGTTCGTTCTCGAAGTCAGATGTTTCTCGAGATTGCCAGCTTTTTCTGGACATTTTTCCAAATTACCCAAGTCAGTTTGGCATGCTTTTCGGGGCTGGCGGCCGTTTTGGGGATTTTTCTGAAATTAACATTCGTGGGAATGCAGTTGGGGGGGACCGGTTGGTGGGCGACGAAGGGGCTCGGGAATGGGAAAAACACCGCAGCAATGGGACAAAAGGTACATCCGCCGCTGGGACTCGCTCGTAAACGTTTTAAAAAATTCCGTGATAACCGCCCCCGTAATAAATGGCGCGCATAATAACGCTGACGGCATGTGCTTCGCACTGATTACAGGAGGAAATGGAATTCACGTGGCAAATGTCGCGGGCACATGTGTCTTGAGACAGGAGAAATGGTTGTGGTTAATCACAGAGGTAAATAGAAATTTGAGGGTGAATACAGCCCCCAGCGTGAACCAATCAAATTTATCTCTCCCGCGGATTTGGAAATTTGTCAATTTAAATTCATGGGCAGCGAAAACCTTGGTAACACCCCTACGGTGCTCCATCGCTATTAAATTTTTGAATCTCTGAATATGCGTATTAATTGCACACATTAATAACTTACAAAACTAATCACTTACGTGACAGAAAAAGGCAGTTCGCTTTTATTCATTATTCGATGGCGCGTGCTCATGGGGTCGTTATACGCGTCGCGATGCAGAGGGTGTAAAGAATGGAGGAGCAAGGAAAATGTAAATAACTCGTTGGAAAAATTCCTTTAAGGCGAAGGTAGACGGTGCTTTGATCCCCTTAAGAAGCTCCCGCGCCGTCGATACCCCATAAATTTAGTTAAAAGATCCCGTCGCTGTTGCATGGCGGCAGCGATCGTAATAAAAATAGCCGTCGCGTAAAAGCGAGATATTAGATGGTAAAGTGTCTGCAGGATCTGGCGTGACTCTGTGCTTTTCTTTGATAACCATCCCCCTCGCGCCCACCTTTCAAACGTATTTCCCGGATTGATCGTTTCGCGAGAGTTTAGCGGAGGCAATATGAAAGTTTCGTCCGACGTCCCCCTCCCTTTCAGGTTCGAATCGAGGAAGACACTCCGCGACGTCCATCGACCTATCGGTGGGAAAGTAGCTGTCCCGTTCACACGATACCTTAGAAACTTTTAAATCGTTGCGTCGTTAACTCTTTTCGAGAAATGAATCGTCCTCCTCGTTTGTTTATTGGGTGGTGGAAATGATAGAACTAATAATCACCCCGAAGGAGTTGATAACAGACATGAAAATAAGTAATTTAAAAAAAAATATTGGAAAAAGTCATTAAGTAAAAATTGATTTTTATTTAAATGGCAGCCAGTTGTCATTAAATCTAAAAGAAATTTCTCAAAAAATGAAATGACTAAAAAATAGTAACCTTCAATTGTTCTGATTGCGAATAACTATTATGAATGATTAAATTTGTTTCCTACCAGTAATAGAGTATAGGTTTCATAATTAAATTTTTTAATGTTGGTTGTGAATAGTAATTATCAGTAATGTTAATAACAATAATTGACAATGATCGAATGTAAAGAGCAAAAAATTTACCGTCGATATTGGTTAGGGGTAACCAAAATAAAATTCGGCAAAAAACAATTTTAATCTTTTAGAATGATTATTCCTAACTAAAATCATTTAATGAAAGATATTAATTCTTATATCATAAGTTTTAAAATTTGTCTTATAACAATTATAAGGCAACGACGAAAATAGTGGAGTAAGTAAATTCTCTTTTCAGAAGCCCGGCTTCTTTCCTCTCCTCCGTTGAGTGCACCAGAAAATTCAACCCCATCGCGTTTCTCACAGAGGAATATCGAGTCCACTGCCCCACTTTCCCTACGCCCGCGAAAATACGAAATCTAGCCACCGATAAGGCGAGCATGGCGCGCAACTGCGAACAGCAGCGGTTCGCGAGCCAACAAACTACCCCCGCATTATTTATTCCCGCCAGCCACTTCTAAAAACCGTTTGAATCGCGGGTCGAGAGTATCGTTCCCCGCGCCAGCCCCGAAATTTGTCATTCCACCCCATTCTACCCGTTCCCATCGTTGCACTAACACACCGTCCGCCGAATGTTTGCAGTTTCGACACGAGGGGACAGAGCAACCTGGTACAAGGAAAACACTGGCACGATATCAGCCTCGACAAACGTGCCTTCTTCAGATACTCGGAGCAACCCGCGAAGCTCACCCTCGAGAACGTCCGTGAGATCGACGCAGCCGTCTACAGATGCAGGGTCGATTTCAAGCAGTCGCCGACGAGGAACAGCAAAGTCAATCTCACAGTGATCAGTGAGTGTTCAGAGGATCTGATCCCGCCTCCCCCTTTCTCCGTGCCACGCCTACAACCCCCTGCCTGACCACTCGTCGATATCCACTACTTAAAAGTTATTCTTCCCATCTTTAACATACAGTCTCTCCTCGACGAAGTTCCCGGACCTTGTTATTTTACAATTCTTTCATGCATGTCCGTCCTTCTGTCGCTTCCTTTTTTCGCTACTTCACCGAGAGTCTTTTGATCCTCTCCCTCCCCCCCCCCCCACCCTCCTCTGTATTCCTCGCAGAAACGCGCACCACGTTCGTCCCCTGCGTCCGTCTGTTTCGTTGCCCATTAATCTTCTCGTCCTTCCCCCTGCCCACACTTTCAGCCTTCTCTGTCCATTACTTTCCCCTCGACGCGATAATGCAATATTTCTGGATTTGTCTTTACTCAGTTCCCCGCGCCTTTACTCGGCGCGACCACTCTTCCACCGCTCCGTTCGGCTCTTCGACCAGCGTCGGTCCCATTTCATTATTTCGTGGTCTTGCTTCCATCGTGGAAGGTCCTTCGATTCGAGGATTTGCATTCGTTTTATTCGCTATTCCCTCTTCCATTTCCCCGCTCATATTGTCCCGCGTATTCCTTTCTTTTAATGCAGAGATTTCTTCCTACCGTCCGCTTGTTTCCGCGAATCCCCCGCGACCCTTTACATTCATCCTTTATCCCCGCCGATTCCCTTCACGGGCAAACACGGGCGCGCAGAAGCTTCCACGGGTGTACCTATTATAAAAAGAACACGAGACGCAGGAAGAATAGGATGGAGCTTATTTTTCCTACTATGAAAATATGATCTCCTTACCATCTCAATTTGTTCCTTCTTATACAAAATAAAATCAAGCAGAATTGATGTACCTTAATTATGGTGAAATTTCCAATGTACGTGATAATTATATGGAAGGGCATGGAACATAAGAAATATTTTCAAATGCATTCATTTGTTCAATAAGAAAAATGGAAACTGAGAGAAGGTATCGTTGTGCCCCATCTGACGTATAATTAATTAAAACAATTAGTCGATTGTACCTTAGCCTACCAGGCTTTAAAGTTTAGAATTCATCAAAGATTTGAATTTTACAGAATTTCTAAAAAATGGTAAGCCCTACCGAAATTTTGTTGACATAATATTAAAAGAGCATTCAATTTTCTACAATTACTGTACATATAATTTTTTCGAGCTTCCAACTATTTTTTTAGATAACACTCTTTGAATATAGAGTGATCAGCACTTCGCGCGTCCCATCTACATATACAACGTGACGTATTGTAGTACCAAAGAAGTACCAAAAAAAGGAGCAAATTGGGCTGGCAAGACTTATAAAAAAATATTTCATTCTTGTTTATCTTTTAAGCTTCACCCTAAGGAAGAATAATTTTTATCTCCGGCTGTACATTTACCTTACACCCCAGACCTTGGTATTACAAATTCCTCATCTCTCCTTCTCCGCCCCCGTTTTCCTATCTGACCTTTCCTTCGTGCCTCATCGTTTGCTTTCCTCCTTTATCTCAGCAATTACACACTTCTACCGCGCCTGGGAAAAAATCGCATATAAATTGCATCCTCCGCCTCGATTACCTCTCCGCCCCATTTATTCTCCGTACGTCACGCTGCACGCAAAATATTCTTATTTCCCGCTTTTTCGTCCATTTCTCTTACACACTTCTGACTCTCGCCTCGTCTGTCGTTCTCCCCCGTTTCCGTTGGTTCGATAATTCCTCTTACGCCTCTTTATATTTGCTCGACGCCTCCGACGCTCGCCATTTCTTCACCCCCTGTCGCTCTTCTTCCGCCTGCCTACCGTCTCTCCACCCCTCCACCCGCCTCGCCCTCCCATCGGATTTCTCAGAGTTGATCGAGGCTCTCCGCGATTAGCTTGAACAAACAGAGAGTGGATCCAGCCTTCTTGACCCGGATCCACGGCTCATCGAGCTACGATTAAGAGGGAGTTTTATCTGAAAGTCGCCCGGGAGTCACGGGAAATGCGTAATTAGATCGGCGATCTCTCTCGTCGAAATCAATACACCGGAGGTACCGATAAGTAAACTCCCTCCGCCGCGGCGAATCTTGCTCGATCGCCCGAAATAATTTCGCTTCCTTCGGCTGCTTTAATTAATTGGCTCCGCGAGACTTCCACGGCGTAGATATATATAATTACTCCATGCCACTGTTGAATGGTAATAACTAACGCTAAATAGACACGTCTATCTTTCGACAAAAACATCGAACATTCACGTGCATCCATTTCTGCTTTCATAAATTCTGAGAACACTAACGAATTATCGTCCCTCTGGCTCGAAATTCCAGGACACTGAAATCACCCCCGTTATTCCCCAGAAACCGGCTCCCACTCGTTCAGTCGATCTTGCATGCCAAGAGGAGCGTTCCTTTATCCAAGTCAGTTTCAATTCCGCGCGTCTAGCACGGGAAAAACAATTTGCATATCATAAGCGTCTCGCGGGCACTTAAGCGCGCCACGGGGGAGGGGTGGTAACGGCCGGCCAGATAAGAATGCTTCCAGCCCGACGTGTCTGGCAGAGGACACGCACACCGCGACCGGTCGGAGGGGTAATTCGTCGTCGCGCAAATTGATTCGCCCCTGCAGAGGCCACCTCGTCCCCGTCGTTCGCCGGAACGACGAGGGGGTGGGCGGTGGCGTGCCCCGTAGAAAAGAAGGAAGGGCGGTCGATCTTATTGTGCGAAATTATTACAGTACCGCCGGAGCAGCTCAGCATATTGGACGAAGACGGAAGATCTCATATCCCCTATTATGTGCTGGGCCCGTACAGCGAGGGTGCCGCCCTGAATATTACCTGCGTCGCCGCTGGTGGTGAGTACCCCCTTTCGACATTGCCCTATTTGTCCCTTTACCCCTTTCTCGCTCTATCCGCCGCGACTCCCCTTTTCATTTTTGAATATTGTCTCTTCCCCGCCACCATTCGATTCCTTCGCCCGCCCCACCCTCCCTCTGCCTTTTCTGCGGCAGCAGTCGTTTCGTTTCGTTTCGTTTCGTTCCTCACCCCCTCGCTATCGATCCATGTATTGTGCTGCGTACTACGTTTGAGTGCTTCGGGTGGCACTCCTCCCGAGATTTAGATTCCTATTGCGTTCGAGGATTTAAAAAGGGTTTTTTGGTTCTGCTGTTTATCGTTGTGTCGGGTGGAGGGTGTAGCTTATCGGAAGATTTAGAGGGTTTCTGTAAGTGCGGGGGGTTATAAACGAATACTTTTACCTAACTAATTTAATACTAACATGGGAAGTTAGGCATATATCTACAAAACTGCGTAAAAATAATTATCGAATTAAGGAGTGGCGGTGAGGGTAACTTTAAAAGTATTGATTGTTTGGTAATTATCTTCTTCTTTTCTTTTTTTTTTCAATATCTCTCACCGTGCTTGAGATATTTCACGAAAAAGGAAATTCTAAAACCGCGTTATGGTACCAACCAAAAATGGATTTATGTTACGGATGAATAAAGTTGCATAATTTTCTGAACTTCAGGGTTGCCTAACTTCCCTTGTAAGTTTTAAGTATTATGTTGCTCTCACTGATAGATGTATGTAGGTAATAGGATATAAATCTTATTTTGGTCACAGTTGCGAGTTCGTAATATCTTTTAACCACTACTTACCTTCGAAGTTTCTGTCGGTAGATATTTAGCTTCGCGAGACCTCTGTAACTGATTTGGTATATTTTAGTTTTACTGCGTGTATTGCATCCGCTTACGCGACTCCTTCGACTGCATCTACTTTCTGTCTTGGCATCGCCTCCCCCTTGTTCTGTCTTCTGTTCACCCGTCTCTTCTCGGGGCTTGGCTCTTTGACACGCGACACCGAACCCGACGAGATTGGCAGTTTACTCTGTTGGAATGTAGATTTAGAACAGTGGGAACGCAGGGACTGCCAAAGAGCGTGTTTCCTTTCCTCCGGGGAGGTTCTTCAAATTTTCGTTTCTGTCGCGCACTCTTCTTTATTGCTTTGGTCTCACACCGTTCAGCCCCGGGTTTATTAGCTGCGCGTTTTAAGGCGGTAACTTTATATGTCTAGATTTGCATGCGAAAAAGCTTCCGCTACCCTTCCTGCTCCCCTCCTCCTTTCAGAGGTATGCGTGAGATTACAAGCGCCGGTATCTCTCTCGAAGTGACATTCGTTTTAGGAAGCCGACTTTTAGATTGATTACTGTAATAAAAGAAAGGAATCGCGTTACTTCTTGAGAAGGAATTTGCAGTTCATTGCGGACGGAGGTATTATAAAAATTACGAACTTTAATATTGTCTTTACTGCGTTTTCTCGTATTAAAATAAGGGTCTCATTTGTATTTACAACAGTGGCATGCTAGAAACGATTAACAGGGCATGCTAGGGTCAATTCTACTTTGCCGGTCGAAGAGAGGCCTACTTTCACGATTTTTTTTTAAATACTGGTGCACCGATTTTAATGATTTTTGCGGGGTAAATGGTTATCAGTCCTTGTTGTATGGAATCGCATTTTTCATATTTCCAAAATGTAATTACAAATGTGTGGATTTAACACCTAATATTGAATAATCATGCATAACTCCTATATTTATTCTTACAAATTAATTTTAAAAAAACTGCAACTTCTTCAAAGATGCATAAAAACATGATCCCAATTTCAGAAGAATCGAATCGCTAGTTGCATGAAAAAATAACCCAAATTTTGCTATGTTTTTAATAAATTAGAACACTGAATACTTATTTTCCAGATTAATATTATTTGTTAAGAAATTCAAATTATGTGATATATTATAGTGAACGGATATTCCCTCGAATGATCTTTCTCGTGAAGAATATTATTAATGTTTCAAACCTTGTCTATTATTTTGCATTTATGCTCCATCAATTTTAAATACTCAAGCATCGTGGCGTACAACTTCGGCAACGTCGCGCGTGTATAGTGTGGCGCCTAGAAAATTTCCATCAACGGTTGGGCGGTAGATCGGAGGAGCACGCGGAAGTTGATCGCTTCGGGAGAGCGAAGTATGATTAAAATGAAAATTTAATAGCGCTGGATACCAGCGAAGAAGATGAAGCTTGAGATGCTGCGCATCGCTTCCTGTACGCGCGTACGCGTTTCACTCGCCGCGTCTCCGTTATTTGCGCCTTCAACCCCTTTCATGTGCGCCGCGCACGCTGTATAAAGATTGATAAACAGACCCCCACGGGGAGGAAAACAATGTACCTGGGGAAAGTTGATTGAACTAATACTTTTAGTCCGGGGCAAAATCATACTGGATCTCGAGAAGCGAAAAGAAACTAGTCCCGTTTCGATTTTTGTGATTGTAGTAAAGCAACTTTGTCTGCTTCAATGTATTAAACGTGAATTTAATAAATGAAAATTTAGTGCCATTTGTGGTATATATTTTCATTTCGATTCAGTGGGGATTAGTCAGAAATTTGCTTTCATTTGTGTTCACGATTTGAGGCAGAAATGTAAAAATTCTTGAAAAATGTTTATTTTTTGATTATGTAAATGATGATTCCAGTTAAATAGTAGCTATTGTTGCTCACGTTCGAGCTCAATTTTCAGGTAGAACCGGAATGGGAAATATCGAAAATAGGAGCTCTTGTAACTGCGCGGGGTTGACTCACTACGCGTCGACTCGCACTACTTAAACAGACCTTCGGTAGAAACATCACGTCCCTGTACGCCCCAGTAATCTCCTTGCACTACGAACAATCTTCTACTATTGAAATTACATTGTACTGCATTCGAACCTTCCCTCTGCTCGCATATTTCACATTTTATTCGTGTTACGTTCACGTACAGTTTTTTACTGCATGTGTATTCAAACTAGTAGTACTGGGTCATCGACTAAAATATTAAACTTACGTGCTGAATTTAAATTCTACGTGGAAGGCATCTCCATAAAATATTAAGTTAGAAAGAGATAATAATAACTCTGGCTACGAAGAACAAGGGAACTAGGAGACTTAAGTGGTACGAGAGCATCCCCCGCGTGCCATCATCGCTCAACTCCCCCTAAGCTCGTTTTACCCACATCGCAATGTCGCATCGAGACTTATAAAAATATTTACACGTGGCGAAATGAATTTTTCAGTAAAATGAAACACGAAACTTGTCCGTGGATTTTTATTACACTACACAGCTTCCCAGCACGGCAAATAAGTATAACATTCCCCTCGACATCGCTTTTACGCGAGATTTTTCTACCTATTTAAAAATGTTGAAAGTTTTCTGAAATTCTCCTTCGTGTCTCCATAAATATTGCAGTCACCACAGAGATGTATTTCAAGTGGCTTACCTTCTACACCACCTTTCACCCCTTTCCACCACAACAGTTATTCGACCATCCCAAAAAGCATCTTCTGCTACTAAATCAATTCTCATTCAAAATACTCCTTTTGTCCTTCAAAAAACATTGGAGTCACCACTGGCCCTTCATGAAACCTTGCACCCCTTTCTACCACCGCAGGAGATATTGAATCAACAATTACTAGATCAATTTCGTAAAAGCTCCTTCTGGATACCGCGTAAATTTTCGAGACACCGCAGTCGCTACAATCGCATGTTTCAAGTGACTCACCCCCATGATCGTGTATCAAGCATAACCGTGCAACGCGTTCACACCTCGGCTGCATTAGAGCGGCCCCGCAAACCGCACCGCGGCCCGCGCACAATTCCCGCCGTTTATTATTTGCGGGAGTGTATTTATTTATAGGGAGACGCAGCCACCGCGGGGAGGCTTGCGCGGCATAATCTGAAGCGTCTCCGCGCTCTTCCCGCGGGACGCGAGACGTTATTGCGCCAGCGAAATATTTCGCCGTGGATTGTTTCCCTGTGAAATTGCCGTGTTCAACGCTCCGTTTCTGCAGCCCGGCATTACTACCTGGGCGTTTGTTGTCATTCGCGCGAGAGACCGGGGACGAGGGAATCTCTTGGAACGGCGCGGGAATCGAGCGGGAATAATTTTATAAAGGCCGCTTGTTTCGTGCCTGAAATAGTTCCTCCCTTGCAGAAGCATCGCACTAGCTGGCAATTGAAGGATCCTTTCATTAATGCTGACTTCGGGAGAGATTAATATTAGTAAAATCTTTTGCGTTTACTTAAACACATGTATTATAAATGCTTACTTAGTTATAGATTTTTTAATTTCTTTATCATTTTCTCAAAAAGAATCTTATTGATAGCTGCTGCTTTTAGAATCCAAAGTGGGGTAGCCCCTTAAGGGATGATTCTCATGTAACAGCCCCAAAAGTAACTTATATTTATGAATATGTTTTTTAAAAAACTATTGAAATTCCACAATCTACATATACTTATATAATCATTGTGTCACTGATTCATCGCCGTACAGCTCCAATCACTGACCCTAGAAACATGAAATTTGGAAGTAGATACTCAATAAGAAGGAATTTTTTGAAATTCCAACCTGAAGGGGGTAAAAAGGGGTGAAATATGTTTTCTCGTACTCCTTATTACTTCTTAAGCTCGATTATATACCAACTTGGTTTTTACTTACAAAGGTTACCTCCATAAATGCCTAAAAACCAATTTCAGGATTTTGCCCTAATCAACCCCTAGGGGACGATGAAAAGGAGTGAAATGTGTTTTCATTGAGTCATTAATATCTCTTAGGCCCGAAGTGAAGCGCGGGGGTAGTTTACTAGTAATTAATAAATAAAATGATGGATCGACTAAAAAACAAAATTCTGCAAATTTAAAGATGCCTCCTTATATCCCAGACAGAGTTTAATCCAATATTAATAATAGTATTTAAAAAATTCATACACATCAGTCACTTTTGGAGCTGTTTACGCGAGAATCCCCTCTCGAGGATATACGAAACAGGTTGGTTTGAAGCGAGTAAAATACTTCTACCGAAAATCATCTTTCTTCAAACCAGTATTAGCGCGGTATAAACAAACTCTGCTTTATAAAATGAGTTTTCTTAGCAGGATCCAGCATCCCACAAACATGACAATTAGTTTCATAGTATTTAACGTATTATCCCACTTTTGAATAGCCATTTTGGTACTGCTGACACTTGTAACGTTCACTTTATGTACGTACGAAGATCGTAATAGAACCACTAGTTCGAATTCCACTCTCGCGTACTATCGAGGCTAGTCAAATCGCCACACCATCCCACGATGTTTAAATCATTTCAAATCCCGTATCGCAGACACCCCCCTCAACCCCCGTCGATGCTATCCGTTGATTGGGCCGACATGCGTAAACAGAGAAACAACACGTAAAAGCCGCGGGGGATCGGGCAGCAGCCTCACGCGGAAAAAAATATCGAACGGAAATTTGAAATTCCTGTTCCCAGCGCAGCGTTGATTCACCTCTTTAAATATTTGTATCGTTCCCCCATTGTTTATCAACAGCGAAATCACACGCATGACCACATGCAACCTGATTTTTCCCATTATTCATCCCGTTATTTATGGGGTGAAATAACGGTGGAATCGGATCGTCCAACGGAAGTCATCCTATGAAAAATATAACGGGGATTACGTTCGATCTTTAGGGTTAGGTAATCGTTGATCGCAATTGTTTTTGGAACTGTGACTGAATTGTTACAATTTTGGAGATTTCTAAGGCATGTGTGTCTAATTTTTCAAACTCCAAATATTTCATAGGCTTTATTTTCAGCTCTATTGACGAGAATTTCGTTTATTTAAATATTTAATTATTTAATTATTTAAATATTTAAATATCGTATAATTATAGTATAATATCGTAATTTAAATATTTAAATATTTGCTATTTCCAAGCAGTTTCTATATTACAATGTTTCGTGAAAAAAAATCTAAAAAGGAAATTCTATCTGGCGTATTTTAGCAAATTCCGTTCAAAATTCTTTTCGTTTTAAGAAATCCTGCAAATGGGACCTTTTATTCGGCCGTAGAGGTTCTCCCCCGAAGGGCACAAAAATATTTCCCCCTTCGTCGAATGGAATGGTATATTTTCTTTATTCCCGTCATATTTCTGTCCGAAATTATAATATGTCTCGGCTGCAATAACCACGAGATCGAATGACGTCCTGTGGAAGGGGGATGCAATAGGGCGAATGTGTTTTCCACCTGGGCGTATTGCAATCGATCACCCCACAGCGCCAGATATTGATGTTTCGGTATTTATGGAACCTTACCAGTTTCCTGATGACCACCGAAATGCCTTTCTTCTTTCCAGAGGAGACACGTTTCATATTACATCTCCCTGCTCCACTCGCCAATCCCAACTGCAATCTACTAATCATTAAACTCGAGGAATATCCCTTACCCGAATCACGTTTGTCGCGAGAAATGTAACTTGAAACATTCTATAATAACCACACCGACTAGCCCCTTGACAAATTCCACAAGGGAACTCGAAATATCAAACTAAATTCAGTCTTTTTCTTATCGAAAACGACGATGCTTAGTAGCCAAAGAAATTACTCCCAGTAATCAGAAGCTTAAGAATGAATTTCAAAATTAGCCAGAAATTTCTCCTACAGAATCATTAACTCAATAAATTGTCACAATGTACTAATCTTTCTTAAACAAGCTAGCTTCAAGTATTTCTTCAAGCACCTTCCGCCAAACCTTAACCCTCGCGCTTTCAACTTCTCGGCCCCCTCGAAGAACTCGACACCATTTGAACTCCTCCGTCCCCACAGAAAAATAATAATTCAATCTGAAGCGCGGCTCTAGCTATGTAACAAATGCACGCCCACGTCGACCAAGCGAGAAAGATGAAAACCGAAAGATACGCGACCGCCTTTTATTGAATTTTTTTCCCGCCCCGTGAAAGCGGGTCGAGTCGGCCTCGTCGATGAGAACCGACACAAGCACCGCCCTCGAGCTGACCCTTCTTCTTTCTTCTGCTCGAATTCGCCAGGTCGACCGCAACCGCGGGTGACGTGGTGGCAGGAGAACGCTCTCTTGGACGACACCTTCGAAACCGTCGGCACCAAGAGGGTCAGGAACGTGTTGCGATTGGAAAAGCTGAGCCGCGAGCATCTGAACGCTATCCTAACATGCCAGGCCTCGAACAACAACATGGTGACGCCTATATCCAGCTCTGTCACCCTCAACATGAATCGTAAGTACACAGCAGCAAGGGAGGAGGTACAGTTTCGAAACTATTGGAACGACTCAAACGATTTTATGAAAGTTATTCAAGAAGGGGAATTGTGCGTGGTGTTATGGAGGATTAAGTATACCCGTTTGAATGCTCGGGACATGTGTACATTTTGAATATTTTTTTACAAGTCAACGGCCTGATGAAGATTGTCACACAGGACTTGTTTTATAATATTTCTAAAACATCAATCTATGAAAATGTGTAAAAAAATCAGATTTTTCACACTTTCAAACGGTTATACCCCCCTAAGGGCGGGTGACATTTTGGGCGCATAGAAATCATAGTTTTATTTAGTAATTTTTTTTCTTTGAAACGGTGATCTCAATATAAAATCTGATTGATGAAATTTATTATACATCCCTTGAAGATTAAAAAGCAAATAGTAGTTTCTTTGTTTGCTGCTGCACTGGTGGGTCCTTTATAATTGATTCGCCAAGGAGTGTTGCGCAGATCTCCGATCTGGTGTTTCCTCAAATAAAAAATCAAATATTTTCTAAACTAAAGAAGTACATACGGAAATTTCAAAATAAACATTTTTATCAGAATGGTGAATGGTTGAAGATACATTGTGATTTTTAGCAGAAAAATTTGGTTACAGATACGTCTGTAGCTAAAAATATGTTAAAGCAATCGTAAAATCCCTATGTACTTCTTTAGAGTAACATAAAAGGAAGATTCTCTTAAAATTTCAAGTCAATCGGACGAATAGTCCTTGAGCATTCTGTTGAAAATATGTCATTCTGAAAAAAATGGCAGAAAGGCCATTCTGTTGAAAAATAAAATTACTTTTTATCTACAACAAATGTCATTAATCAGATTTAAAAAAACTTGCTAAACAAAACCTGTGATTTTCATGCGTCCAATCTGCCCCCAACCCTCCCCGCTTCTTAATAAGAGGACAAAGTATATGAAATTAAATTCCTTCTGTCTGGGTTAGACTTAATAGCAGAAAATTGCTGAATCTCGCCCATTACATCCCGTCGTAAAATTAGTCGTAAAATTTTCTGTTAATTGTGGGCAGATGAGAATGTAATAAAGACTTATTATTAATATTATATACCGGTAATTGCTGAAAAACGAAACACGTATTGCGAAATGATAAAACACTTTTGCATTCGCTTCAATGTGAATTTACGTACTTCGACGTACCTCATAGTTCTACAGTACACAAGGTATAAAAAAATATCTATACTTTTTTAGCAATAATTAATAACACGATCAATATGAATGTTTAAATATTGACACCAGTATTGAGCCCACGATCATTTTAAATTGAAATTGAGAAATGTTTAGTTGGACAACAGTCAGCTAGGGATCGAACTATTAAAAACAAATGTTTAACAAACAGTTGAATAATACCAGCTACCACGTCCGTCCACTTTCGCCGGGCGATTTCCTTTCCATTATCCCAGCGGTCAGATACAATTTGAAACGATCGTGCAAACACTCGTTCGCGGTGCATGGCCACCTTCCAGTGCATTATGGTCCTTCGAGACTAATGGACGGTACACGTGTTTCAGTGAAGCCACTGTGGACCCGCATGCAAGGAGAAAACCGTCCATTTAGCGCTGGCACCACGTACGAAATAGGGTGCGAAGTTGTCGGTGCCAGGCCAACGCCAAAAATTGTCTGGACCAAGGGGAGCGCGATGCTGAGGAACGCACGGCAGACGGTAAATCTCGGTTAAGTTAGCTTGGTCGGGTAATATACAGGCCGTTCCGTGAAATGTGGCCACGACTTTCAGGGTAAAATCAGTGACCACAGAAATACACCCAGCAAAATCTTTGGCGACGTTTGTTCCTTCGAGTTTCAGTGATTTTCAGAGTTGAAGCTGCTTTTATATTGTAAATAAGATATAGGGTGCCATTCTGGGCAGATGAAATTGTTGATCTTTAGCAACAGTGGGGTTAGAAGTTTTTGATAAGCACTTGAGTCATTGAGAGCTGAGAAAAGAATTTTCTGATTATTAAAAGATCATTTGGCAATAGAACTGTATTTGTCATTGTATTTAGAAATGCTACGTGGACTGTTAAGGAGACTACTTCAGTGAAATCGCTCTAAAATCAAGTATGTTTTGCGAATTAATTACAAGGGGATGAAAGCAAGCACAGACTCTTCGTTTTAGATAATATTTATTACTATCACGTAGAGTAAAAAAAATATTTCTTTGTCTACGTATGTATTTTACAAATGGCACCACATGGCGTTTTGGGATATATATCTTCAAACTTACAGAAAATATTTGTTTTATGTCGGTCCTTCTTATTATTTAGTAATTATTGTGGAATGTTGTCAGCCTCTTCGACGATGTAACACCTATTACAGTCATCTGATTGCAAAAAAAAATCAATTTCTTAAAGTTAGATAGTTTACGCTGGGATTGGTCCACTTTAAAGAAAAAAAAATGAAAAATTCAAAAATCTATAGCGTTTGAAAGAAAAAGTAAGGTTTTTCCTTGGACAAATTTTTTATATTATTCTTTATATCGATGAAAAATGTATTATAAATAGAAACTAAAATTAACATTTTAGGTTCAGTTTCGGCGTAAATTATTTATCTTTAAGAAAAGATTCTTCTTTTAACAATCAGATGACCGTGGCAGGTGCTACACCTGACGCCAACATCGTCGAAGAGGTTAATACAATTCCACAATAATTAATAAATAATAAGAAGAATCGAAATAGAAAAAAATTCTACAAGTTTAAAGATGCCTTCTTTTTAACCTGCCTCCAAATATTTAAAAAAAAATCATAAATTTCGTGGACTGTTACGCGAGAATCCCCCTTAAGTGTTAATTTTTAATTAACTAGCAGAGCGCTATAGACATCTCTGAGAATCTTTCTTATCTTGAATTCTTCCTTACCAGATGTCCACATCTCGCGGAACGTCCTGTACAACAACGAAGCCCCTAAAAATACCGTGAGATCTAATACGTGCTTCGAAATCACGTTTGGCAGCAGAAAGCCCGCAATTGGGTTAATAATCAACAGCTAATTTCCACTACCAAAATAACGATAATCTATAATACCAGTTTACCAGCACTCCCCATCGAGCTAACAACTACTCAAATACCCCATCAATAATAGCATTCCGAACGCGACCGCGCCGTCATCGCCGGATAGTCGGCATTCTAAAACGCGAAGCGGATGTTCGATGATCGCCGAGGTGTGCTGAACGGGCTCCATCGCGCGAAAATGGAACTTCCAATTATTTCATGCCCGAGTGATCCGGCGGCATAATATTTTCCTTCCATAAAGTTCAATTATCATGGCTTGTAAGAAGGCAAGCGCGGTCGCGCGGCGAGGACAGAGATCCCGGCTCCGGAGCGGCTTAATTATCCAAGGATGAGAAAAAAGATTCCCTTAAAAGTCCCCGTCGCATTTCCCACTCACGCCTGATCCTTTTGACTAATATTTTGGGAAAGGCTGACTGGCCTTATCGGGCCGGATCTCCGGCGCGGGATCCTCCGCTTCCGCCGGCCGGGCGCGCCAATTCCAATTCACCGTGCCCGCCTACCCCGGGCTCTGACGTATACCCTCGACCCTTGTTTTTTCTGCGTCCCGGGTCTGATTACCGAGAACCGTTCGGTAAACTGTTTTAAATTCATGAAAACCCTCCCGCAGATGAGCCCCGACAACAACGTCACCACCAGCATCCTCACCTTCGTGCCGAGCATCGAGGACGCCGGCAAGTTTCTCTCCTGCCGCGGCAGCGTGCCGGATATCCCGGATTCCGAGATGGAGGACGGCTGGAAGCTCGACATACACCGTGAGTGTGTTCCCCAACTTTCACATAAATGTAAAGTCCTGCCGCACCCCCCTTCGCGCTGGCGAAACCGCGCCCCACGACAGGTGGCCGTCGATGCCCCGGCGGAATAAACAGAATAAACCTCCCGCCAACGTTTCGTCGCCTCTTCCGCCGGGCTATCCCTCGGCGGTTCCTTTGTTTTCGCTGTGGATTTCGGGCAGCCCATTCCTTTACGCGGCACGATGCGAGAAAGCGGGGAAAATGCTGGCCCCTTTAACTGATTGGGAATTTGCATCTATTTGTGCTCGCCGTTGCGAAGCCTTTCGCTTTCGAACTTGTGCTAAGTTTAGTTAACGAGTGGCTAATACTGATGACGTTTAAGCAGAACTTTCGAGGGGAAGTGGAATTGGAAGTACGGAAGTAGTAGGAAAGGGATTATTGTGAGTTGCCTGACTACGCGGCGACTTGTACTACTTAAACAGATCCATTCTAGCTTGATAGAAACACGCCCCAGTGATTCCCTTGCAGTTTGAATAACCTATTATTAAAATCATATTCCACTATGATTAAGAAATCACGTGGCTTCACAAGTTACTTATTATTTATTTAACTTTTCTTCGAAATGGAGCTTCAGGGTTTGGTTGAAATAAGAGTCAGAGTTACCACAGCCATTATCATAACTTCAGAATGCACATTGTAATACGAGATAATTTACAATTCTACTCTCAGTTTAAGACAAATATTTTTGGACACGCGTGGAATCCCATGCCAGGATACCTTAAGATTTGTGAGAGAGAAAGGGTGCGGTGTTATTACTGTTTATATTAACATGATTTTGCAACGCAATTCGTAATACAGAATAATTTACAATTTAATAATGCTACTGGTATGGCGTTGAAAGTGTATGCAACTCTGCGCCGCGAACGCTTCAGATTTTCAATGAAACGGGGAGTAGAATGGTAAGCTCCCCGGACGGGCGTAATTTGAAAATCCACCGTCATCCCTTAGTTTTTGCCGCGCCCTCCGTCCGCGGGAAAAACCAGCTGCGCGGCTGTCCAATAAAAATGAAATATGGTTGATGAGCGATTTATTGCGCCGCCGCACGGAAACGTAATTTAATTCGCGTAATCGATAGAAAGCGCGTCTAGGAGCGATTGTTTCGTCGCGCACGGGGCGGAAATGTGTTTTCGAAACTTTCCGGGCCGCGTGGTGGGACAAGCTGCACTTTTTTTATTTCGAAATCGTAGAACTTTTGACAGAAATAAGATAGAGGGATGAATCTTTTTCGAGGTTAAAGTTAAGATGTTGTAGAATAAGGGAAAAATATTGAAAAAGTATGACAAAGTTGTTGAAAATCAACAAAGTATTGACAAAGTTTTGCTTGAAAATCTATATCAAAGTTGACAATTTCAAAGGAAATTTGCGGTTTTTTCCGTTGTAATGGTTGAAGTTTTTCCTTGGTCGCAGAATTTGTCGTGTCCTTCAGGATTTGTTTGACAGATTTTCAAAGTCAAAACTTGTCTGTCATTCTCTTTCAATATTTTTCCTTTATTCTGCAAGACCATAGCTTTAAAAAAGCAGCAGTGAAAAAAGAAACGCGTGTTGGAAACGTCTATTCTACGCGTCAGCAATGTCAACATCTCCCGCTTGATTATTTCTTCGGATTAATTAAGATCTTAATTACATCCCTCAAACCGGAATTCACATGCAAAGTTTATTGATTAAATTACATATTTTCATGGGCAGGCTTCTTGGAACTGTATTTGTAACAAAGAATTGGGCATTTTTTAGTAAAACAAATGTTACGAACTTCACCTGCGATGATAAGCGATTTAATGAGAATTTCAATAGTTTCTATTTCACACTCGTCGAAACAAAAGCAACTAGGGGAACGTGGGGCAAGACGGACTAGCGGGGTAAGATGAGAAAGCATTGTTTATAAAAAATGGAAGGTACTACCGTATACACGTAAACATATTAGCGAATTCGGTGCAAAAGAGCATCCGTCTAAAAATAAGTGTTATAGACCACGCGTGTCACGAGTTACGACGAGATATTCCTTTTTCTAATAACGATATAATTGTTCAGGAAGTTTGTAATAGTGTCACTTTATTTATGTTTATGTCCTTTAACTAAAACCGGTAAGTTAATTTTCCTTATTAGTTACTTTTTCATAAATATCTGAGTTTTCACTAAGAAATGGTTAAAGTTATTTTATAAAAAGCATGTGAAGTATTAAATACGTATTGGGGCAAGACGGGATCGGATGATTGGGGCAAGATGGCACGTCGCAACTTGAATTCTTCCTTCAATATTTCACCAAGAGACATTATACCCATCCCCAAGATACAAAGCAAAGAAAAGAGAAGGTGTAATCGACGTGGGAAAACAGCGATTTTAACTTCTTCACCATACAAAAGAGAGTTACTTGATTTAAAAATAGTAGCCGAAAAGAAAACGGCAACAAATTTAAAAAAACGAAAAAGGACTTCAGGAAAATCAAGACTAATGTCGATTAAAAAAAGAAAATAGAATTTCTTCACATTCAAACTTGTTTCTTTATGAAATGTGTCAGTAAGAAAACATGTTTCGTCTTGCCCCCACAGCAGTGGGAGTTACTTAAGAAAAAGATGTTTATTTCAGTTTTTGGTCCTTGTGATCTCCTTTTTGTTGCTGAAATTTGAAGATGAAAATATATTGATTCTAAGAATGCTTTAATAAATGTTACAAATAGAATATATTTGATTTCCTCTACGTTTCTGCTTAGCTATACCGTCTTGCCCCACATTCCCCTACTCTACATCATTATTTACTTCTTCAGTGCAGCAATCCCCGCTAGATTACTTGTACGCTCACGTGATTTTATCTTGTACGGGGATGGTCAAAGGTTGCGGCGGGGGAATAGCCCTATCAGTGGCCATGGTCAATCGATTGGCTTCGCCCTGCCTATACCAGTTCCCTTTCGAGAAGCTGCAAAAAGCGCAGCCCGCTTCAGCACATAAGCCTCTTCGACGATAATACCCTTGTTCCATCAAAGTGTGCCAGTTTCACTCTCGCCCGGCACAAAGTAAAGTTCCCTTCAGCTGCTTAGGAGGCCAGAGTTGCAGCAAATCTCCTCGAACAGTAAATTTTTTTTCCCACGTTAAATCTTCCAACTCGGACACTTCCTTAGCCCTTGAAGCCCGTCCAGCACCAAATAATTGTCTCCCCGTAAATTTCCGCCCCTCTAAGACCCTCGGTACTTAAGAATCCGACAGCGACGCGTTGCGCCTCCAATATGCTGTCCTACAATGGAAACCAGCCATCTTGGCAGCCAACCAGAACACACTATAAACCGAACAGAAACCCTTAAACCCGGGACGACGGCGATGCCAAATATTTAAACTAAAATTCCTCGAACTACGTCCCCCCTGCCTCCGCGCAACTCTATTCTCGCGCACCCACTTCCACCCCCTTCGAAACCTCAAAACAACGCAACCACGTTTTACCCCGCTAATCACGGCGCCCTTTCACTGTACCTTGCCCCCCCCCCCCCCCTCTGACCCGTTCTCGATATTCTCCATCTCACGTTTCATTCCGTATCGGTGCGCACACAGCTCGACCCTGGATTCCTAGAAGACGAAGACGCGATCGTTCCGTCGTCGAAATTAAACCTTGCATCGAAAAGAGGATTACTGGACGGAGGGTGGGGGGATGAGACTGGAACCTTTTCAGCTGGCCATCCAGCGAGCTCCTGGACCCGCGTATTGACTTCACGCTCGATCTCCGCCTCGCTATTAGCAAGAAATCCGCTCCCCTGGCGGTCGTTCGATATCGTTCTTCCGCGCTAAAAACCACGGCTGAGGGGGGGAGGGCGTCGCGGGGTAGGCAGCCGCGGGTAGCTAGAGAGGAACGAGACGGGGGAAGGGTGGTAAAAAAGGAGAAAAACAAGAGCCGCGAAAGAGCAGCCGCAATATCGATTCACGACGTTCGCCAGCTCTCGGGGGACTCTTGCTTATGATTTCTCTCGCCACCCCCCCCCCTCCGCCCCCTTCGCTCCCGCGCAACCCGTAATACGGGGAACAAATCCGATAATTCCGCGGCAAGATTCGTGCCTGCGATAACTAGTAAATTTTTCCTCCCTCGTTCCCCGTCATCCACCCCGCTCCCCTCCCTCTTCGTTATTTCCCCGTGTTTCTCGCGTTTTCTCTCGCTGGTCCTCGCGAAATCGTGGATCGTTGGGAAAAAAGCGCTGGGCGAAGGGGGCGCGGATAGACCGATAAGTGGAAGGGGGATGAGAGGAAGAAGGTCGGGGGGGGGGTGATAACCAGAGGAGGGGTCGTGTTTTTTCAGGGCTACGCGAGGCTGCGGTGAGAAAGGAGTGAACGGGTGTGACGGGGGCTGAAAGGGAGGGTGAAAGAGGAGCTCGGGCGGATGGGGTAGAAGAAAATGGGGGGAACGAGAGGATCTTTAGCCGCGGATCGGCATGTACCATTAATTTTCGCGGAGCTGAGCCGATCTCCAGTACCTACCCCCCTTTCCTCTCCCTTTCTCTCTCTCTCTCTCTCTCTCTCTCTCTTTCTCCCCATCCCTCGACCCCTGACCTCTCCTGCGCCTCTCTTTGCCGCCGTGCCGAGAAAAACTTTTATATTGGACAGTGAAATCACGGCGTTAATCTGGCAGCCACCGTGGCAGGAATTGCAGGTCCGCATAACACAGCGGGTTCGTTATCATTGCTTTTTGCGTTGCAGCAAGTCGAAGGGGGTGGCGCGCGATTTATGGATATATCCTGTGCAGCCTGGCTGCGGGTATGTACCTGTGAAACGGTGGACCTGTCCCTCCGCTTTTGTGATACCGTTAGTGGAAGATGAAATTTTACTTCAAAGTTCTGCGGTTGCGTGGGTGTATACAAAGTGAACCGACATTTTTATTGCTGGGACAAAATGAGCGTTGGCGTTTGAGAACAGTAGGAGGCTTTCCTCCAGGGCCGTCTTAAGAGCATTGGAGGCCCTGGGCAAAGCAATGCACTGGGGCCCCTGCCCACCCACGGGACTAAAAATATTAACAATCAATAAAATTTATAATAAAAAGTTATAATTTTTTTAGGTCTTAAAATCAGACTTTTTATATTTGAGGGCCCCTGGCGACTGCCCAGTGTGCCCATGCCTAAAGACGGCACTGCTTTCCTCCATCTTTTTGGTCAGTTATCTCCGATACACTGTTTCACTAACTCGTTCTTAACATCGGCAGGGTAGACAGGGGGCGGTAGTAACACTTTAACTTTCCAATACGATTACGCAAGAACTATGAGATTTACAACAAAAGTTCGTACGCGAAAACGTTAGGGTAACGCATACAGTTATTGACCCCTATACAATGATTGACACTCTTCCCCAAAAAGTAGGAAATATAATTTATTGCTTCTTTTATATAATAAAATATATCTATATTTCAGTGGCCCAGATATTTTTCTTCCGAATATAATTATATTTTATCATATAAAAAAAGCATTATATTATATTTCCTACTTTTTGGGGAAGAGTGTCAATCATTGTATAGGGGTCAACAACTGTATGCGTTACCCTACTTACTTATCCCACATTATTGAGTCAGAACTAATTCTCTGTATGTCGAGTAATATCCAAGTTATTAATAAAAAATGAGAACCGGAGAATGTTTTACAACCCACCCGGGTTGAACAAAATTGAAAAATTTAATCTGGAAAAATTCAGATTAAAGATTTTAAACAAGAAGAAGCACATACTTGCAAGGAGAGTGTTTATTAGGGTGGCTCTAATTTACTCTTGGTAAAAAAAATTTCAAGATTTTCTTCGGGGCACCCTCCAGAATGGTTCCAAATAATTAAAAAAAAATCCCTTTAAAGTTTGAGCTCATGCTATGTTTTTCGGATTTTTTTCGAAAACCGTTTGTCGCACGAGAAAAAGTAATAGAAGAAAAAAGATGCTCCTTGTCCGGATCTACAACTTTTGTTTGACATATTGTTTTATTTAATCAATAACTTGGAAGATATTATATATAAAATCGACTTCGCGAGCTGTTAAATAATGATTTAAATGTTTAAGGGCCCAGGGGCCCCCTTTCCCGTTATCCGACTGAGCTCAAACTTTACAGGGATTTTTTTTTCAATTACATGGAACCATTCTGGAGAGTGCCTCGAAGAAAATTCAAAAATCGAAAATTAGAGCCACCCTACTGTTTATATTACAATTTTAAGTGAGTAAGAAAATGTTTCTTTAGGGTATAGAACAATTATTTTATTCACTATACATGTCTACCGTGTATCTATATCTACTGCTAGAACATGCTGTATGTATTCCAAATGTCATTTTACATCACATATCCAAAATTTGTGTTAATATCTATTATAGGTAACGTTCTTAAAAGCAATTCTTCCTGATTTTTAGGATCAAAATGATTGTAAATGCTTCCTGGTTACTTATAGCAGCCGCCATACATAACAGAGGAGGTACTTTATCTTTTCATGTCTGAAGGGCAATCAACAAGTGGTCGATAACACGATACTTTGAAAAAAATTGTCCCCACTTTGATGACAAAACTCTGAAGCCCCCAACTTTAGATTTCACCTATTTAATTATAGCTTTCAGTTACAAATATGCAGTAAAATTACTTTCCACCAAACTGTCGGTTCACATTCTCTTCTGCGAGATCATTAAATATTCACTGCAGCGATTGCCTCATTTGAGGTGCAACATGGCAACGAGGCACAACTCAGGGATACCCATTGTGTACACGGCGAAAGTATTGATATCCGATCGGGCCCTGGCATCGAAACCACGGCTCATCCTTGGAGGAGCCACGTCCAAGGAGGAGCATTGTGTGATTAAGCCAGGAAACGTTGGTCCAGTTTGGTTTAGCTGTCTGATCTCCGGCGGATTGCCTGGGGGAGCTCCGGCCAAGAAGGATTAACGGGGCAAAATTGATTTTGTTGTTGTCAGAACGGTCCACGTTGTATCCGGGGGGAGGGAAGTAGGAATTTAATTTGTTTGCGTGGAAAATGTTGCAGGATAATCGCCGCGCGATACACGAAACCCTTGTTTATCAGATGATCGTCGCGTAAGCACTCTGTAAACCCTGACTCTTAGATCGGTAAACATGAAGTTAAATTACACATAGCCTAGATTAACTATAGACTTGTTTCAATAGACAAATTAGGCATTCATCGATCCCCGGATGTAGCGTTTCTATGCGGGGAAGTGGATAATAGATAGTAGACTATGAAATGGGTAATTCTACGCGACAAAATGGGACGAAAATCAGGAGTAAAAAATTACAATGGAGGCTCTTTAGTTATTAATATCTGAAAACTCGCGTAAGGGGTGCCTGAAGAATGGCAATTTCCGAGCAGTGACGCGCGTTGCGTAGATCAGTAGGGGCGCGCAGGGGAAGCTACTGACTTTACACATCTCCTCCAAGCGTTCCTCACTGGAATTTTCGAACGTTAACAATTAAATAAAGAAGCCCCGACCGTGATTTCTTTACTCTTCTTATTTTGAATCGCCCATTTCAATTTGTCAAGAGAGAGTTGAAACTACCACTGTAATATCAGGAAGGCGTTGCGATATGGAGGAGGGTTTAAAAAAGACCATCAATTCCAAACTAATTCTCTATTTATTTCACAAAGAAAGCAGTGCCATTTTTCATCGCAACAACACAAATTCATTTGGAACATAAAGCTTTGTTGCCTCTCGTCGACAATCGATATTTCCAGGCTGCCCGAAAATTGCCCAGCTTAAACAATCACATCTGTCCACACCTGTATAAATAAATATGAGCCAAACCACCCCCGTAATGTATACCCGTGAAATCGATCCCAATTACGCATCCTCCGCCGCTCATCAATTACACCCGACACAGGAATAATTCCTGTTCAACCGCGTCCACCGAGAACCACCGCCTCTACACACGATAATTCTCCGTTTTCTTGCCCCAGCGCGGCGTTGTTCGCTGCAACCCAAAGCACAGAACGCCGTCCCGTACGGTTTCCAACCCCGGGCCAGCAAAACATCCGGCCATTTCTTACACGCCTCTTGGCCCATACACAGGGTGTCCCGTTTCCATCGATCTACACGGCTATCGTCGAACCTATGGTGTCATCGAGGAATATTTCGTAGAAAAGTGAAATGGCTAAATCTAGAGGGGTGTAATATAATGTCACGAATACTCCACTACTCATTTATTAAACCCGCCTCGATTAATGCATTGGTAAGTGTGCAGTTTCATTTGAAACACTAAATCTCTTCTCTAATGCTGCCGTTAGAAATTGCCAGTTTGCATTACATTATACCACCCTCGAAGCCATTCGACTTTTATCCAAAACACTCCTCGATATCACAAATAGCTTCGAAATTATCCGCCCAGGTCGGTCGAGTGCTACACCCCGCATGCACATGTACACGCGTAATATGGTGTTGGTTGAACTTTCAGACGAGCCAGTGGTTACCCTGGAGCTCGGCAGCAATTTGAACTTGAGCGCGATCCGTGAGGGTATCGACGTTTACTTCGAGTGCAACATCAAGTCCAATCCCTGGGTTTACAAGGTCTCCTGGCGACATAACGTGAGTCCATATCATCCGGCGCTCGTGCCCCGGCGTCGACGGCGACGGAAACGCTAGCCACGGGACAACGAGACCCGCGTCTCAGTCGCAGAATCGATAATTCAGGGGCGGCGGGTGGCCGGAAGCCTCAATCAGGGGGCGAGATTAGGGGAGGACGCGCACCTGCGACGAGAAGTTTAACGTTTGAAATTTACATGCCGATAAGCGAGCGGGGGGGGGGGGCGTTCTTTGGGCCGATGGCTGGCGTCCCCGTTCGATAAGAAATTTATCAGTGAATTTTGAAACTGTTCACGTCACTCTGAGCGTGGCAGGCTTCGATGGCGTTCCAACTTTCTTCGCCCCATCGACGTGTTTAATGGAACTTTTGGTAGGTGTGCTTGGGAATCAGCTCGAATCACTTTATATTTAATAAAAGGAGGGGGGAGATGGTGTTACTTACGATATTGCAGCTTTATTATTATATGCGTGACGCTAATGATTTGTTTTAAGGCGAGGTTTCGGTTAAGACGCTCGAAAAATAAGGGATTTTTATGAATTTTTAAAATGACAAATGTTTCTTAATTTTACCATTTACAGTGCTTTCTACAATGACTTCATTTTCCTACGTCCAAAAGCAACAGAGGTACCTAGCTTTTTCCATTTAACTTCCCCGCATATTAGGCCACCTGGCGCGCCAGCTGTGTAAGGCGGTTGCCCTCCACAGGCGCTTCATGGTCCGTGGTTTAGGTCATACAGATTAGCATGTAACTAAAAAAGAAAGCACTATCGGACCTATGTATACATACACCAACTTCGCCCGTCATTTATATCTGTGGAATCGATCCTGACCAAATCTCCTACATTCTCATTAACTAAACGCAGACGCAATGAAATTCATCAGCACATGTCCAAACGGGATCCCATATCGCGTTTCAAAGAAATACAATTTCGCGCGGGGAGGATTACATTCTCCCTCCGAGAGGAAGGAGTGCCGGGGAAGATTTATTTTAAACGAATGCAGACGTCTTCCTTTTGTGTCGGTATATTGCGCGCGGCTTCCATAAATATTTCTCCTCGCGCCTTGGATCATAATGTCATTGTAGTCGCGTCTTTGTCGATTCCTCGTTTGATTCGTGACAGGGCAGATGAATGGGGGAAGGGGGGCGTGTGGTATTTCCACCGCTGCCAGTGTGTTTCGAGAGAATTCAAAGGAGCCCCGCGACGCGGGGAAAAAGAATAAAAACGAAAGACATTGTCGCGTCGAGGCAACGCTGAGAAATTGAAAAACTATCCGCAGCCTTCGCCTCTCGTTTCTCTCCTCCTCGTAAAATCTACGCGCAAAGTTCCCCCGTCGATCGCCGCTCCCGCGCTGCCCGCTGATAAATTAATCATCGGGAATGATAAATCATTCGGGTACGAGACAAATTACCTGTCGATATCCGAAGGGGCTGTTGGAAGAAACCGTGACACGTCGTCGCCGTCGTCGTCGTCGCTCGTCGAAGTTATCGCACTTGATTGTCGACCCGATGCATTTCTGATTTCACGCTCCCAGGGCAATCCTTTGTACCATAATCCAGCGACGGGGGCGATAATTAGCAACCAAAGCTTGGTGCTGCAAAGTGTGACGCGCAGCAGAGCCGGGATCTACACTTGCATCGGCAGCAATCAAGAGGGCGACGGGGAGAGCAACCCCCTCAACTTGGACATCAAATGTGAGTAACATTTTCGCTTGTTTACTGATACGTGTTTAGTTATTATTATGCAAAATAGGTTGCACAAAAGGTTGCACGGTTTATATCTGAGTATGATTTTTACGGATCTCTATTATTTGGAGAAGTGACGTTTGTGTTAAAAAATGGAGCGAGCAATTTAAATGAGAAATGAGTTGTATAAAATAGAGTCACGGAAATTTTCAACGTTAATTTTAGAAATTCCACAGCAACGTCCGGGTTTGCTAGAGGAAATCTCCAAAGCGAGATTATCAAACGCGTAACAAATATATAAGCACAGAGGGAGCACGAGAATTATCGCACTATTACGTTTCCATGATTTTTCAAACCCAACAATCACAATTACATCCTACAACCACGCAAGCTCGACCCGTTTGAAATTCCCCTTGCAATTAACGCCAGCGCGCCGATGAAAATTTTTCCATTTACCTTTCGCAAAAACCACCCGCGCTCGATCTTCACAAAAAGGACTTTAATTAAGCCACGTGAAAACTTTCAAAAAGCCCGGGCATACCTACGCGAGATGTAAAACTCCAGTCGAATAGAAGCTGGAGTACGAAATATCATATTTATTTTTCAAATTGCGTCCCTCGAGTATCTTTCACCCGAACGAGATATTTCTGAACGCAATATCGCGAGTGACCGATTGAAATGTAGCAAGATAACCGAAGGGAACGAGGCCGAATGGACAGAGGCTCTTAGGGGTTGCAGTTGGCGCGCAACGAGGCGGAGGAGGGCTGCCGTTTCCTCTCTACGAGGAGGACGTTTAGGAAGCAAAATTCTTTCGTCGAGCCCCACGGACCGGGGATCGTTACGATTGCAGCTTTACGTACTTATACCTGTCTATATGTACTGCGGTAGAGTGCATGCAAGGGTTGGTGCGTGCCGGTCGCTAAAAGCGCTCAAGGAAACCGGCTCGCAACAACATGCTTTTACCACGTAATGAAACATTTACCGTGAGACGCGCATAAAGCCAGCATCCCGCCTCTGTCGTCGAGCACGCAGCCCACGATGCAATATCATTCCCACAATGCCGTCATTTTTACGGTAACAAAGCCCGCTTTTCCCTTGATTCGCTGCTGCTTCTGTTTTCCGCTAACTAGATCGTCAAGAACAGTTGGAACAGAGCAGTTCTCGTTTGCCCGATGATGGTACCTGTTACGCTTTTCAATTTTCATTGTGGAAGTTTTCAGCGGATGTTTCGATACCGACTGGCGGTTAATTGATAGTCCTGGATTGTACGGGAGTTTGGTGCGGAGTAAAGTTTTAGGAAAATGGACGTGTTTTCGGTGGTTTCATTCGCGTCGACTTCTATTTTATCAGATCCGCTTGGAGTCCGAGTCGCGGGGTCCTCGCCCAAACGTCGATTTCGCTTTCAATTTACAGCACTCATTTCGAAATTCCACTATTAGCGACAACCCGAATATCTGCTAAGTTCCAGTGTTCGCCCATTGACGAAGAAACTCTGTGAGAGAAGTCCGGGCTCGTTCGCTCTAATTCCACCTGCGTCGACTCTGATTTTATCCGCACTGTCGACACTAGGGTGGCCCTTATTTTGAACCTGCGATTTCTTTTGCTCTCACCCCCTAATATGGTCCCAGTTCATAAAAAAATAGTCCCTGAAAAGGAATATTGCAATCGGGCAACGGGGAAGGGTGCCAACTAGACCTTAAAGTTTAGAATTCATCAATTGTTTGAAGTTGAAAATTTTTTCAAAAATGGTAAGCCTTATCGAAATTTTGTTCAAATAAAATTAAAAGAACAGTCAATTTTCTACAATTACTGCATATATAAGTTTCTCGTGCTTCCAACCATATTTTATATAATAGCCTTTGAATGTAGAGAGGTCCATACTTCATCCAAACTGTACGACGGGACGCGCGCAGTGGTCTAATTCGCCAAAAAGCTGGCCAAAATATGAAGGCATCTTCCGATTTGTACAAAAATTGGTATACCATTCAGAAGCTGAAGTCAAAATTGCAAAAAGAAAACAAATGGTGGTCGAGTACCTGAAAAAATATGAAATTTAACAGACACCTAGTACTTTAGAGTTTTTGTGGTCGCTGATATCAAATGTGTCATCGAAAATATAAAATTCATAATGGAGGATGTAATACCGCTTACATAAATATTGTCTTTTACGTATTTTTTTCGTAAAACGTGATGAGTTCTCTGTTTTCGCTAAAAAAAGAAGCATTCGAAATAATGAATTAAGTATAATTTCATTTTAGAAGATTTTTGCAAATAGTTTGCATACAAATTTGATTTCCTTCACCTTGTTTTGGAAAATAAGCATTTTTACTATTAACTCACTGTTGACCGGTCACTTCATTCTAGTACGGGCTATAGCAACATGTGTATTGGAGATACACACCAAATTTGAATGAATTCGGTTAAGTAGATCTTGAGATTTTATGAGAGCAATGAGAATATCCTTTCGGTACACCCTTTCGCGTACGAGGCTCTGTACTGCCACCAATTTTGATTATTTCTCATTGTAAAAATTTGTAAGTATTGTTAAAAAATGTACAAATACATGTAAAAAAAACGTCAATGGAAGAAGTTTCATAGTTTCGTTATAAAAAAATTCCGGAGAATGCAAAAAATTGTCTATAACTGTAGAAGACCCTCTTAAGCACTTTAAATGTAAATATCTTATAGGGTATCAAATTACAGCAAAATTTTTCAGTTGCATATCCTTCTGGGCAGTGTACTTGAAACGAAGAATTTCTTCTCTTTGCGTATAAAAGCGCATAACATTACTTTTTTCCTCGTTCTTTATTAAGGGAAAACTAAGATGTACGATATATTGGGAAGGGAAATACACGGGTAAATGTGCAAATATTTTGGACTGCTGCTATGCAAATTTAATGTTTATAACACATATTTTAATGGTAAAACATTTCACAAATGAATTCCTTCAATGAAACTTTGTGTGATACATTAAAAATGATATAAATATCAAGACATTAAGGACCAAGAAATTAAGCCAACTTTGAAGGTTTACATAATAATAACCGATTATTGTATTTTAATTTTTCAAACAGTATTTGTTACATTGCAATGTATATAAAAAATGTGCCATAGTAGCAAAAGGCTGTTTTATACTTTGAAAATTGCATTTTGGCCAGCTTTTTGGCGAAATAGACCACTGTGGGACGTGTTGTATATATACGTGACAAAGAAAATATTTTCAGCAAGTTTAAAGATGCCTCCTTATATCGCAAACGAGTTTAATCCGATATTAACAATAGTTGTTTCAAAGAGAATCCATAAATATCAGTCAGTTTTGGAGGCGGTTACACAAGAATCCCCTTAAAACCACCCCTGCCGCGCGACCATTCTACTTAAACACCCCATGAGTTATCTCGCACGGTACCAATTCCGAGCCCAAGGCCACCCTTCAAACGCCTCGTCCATCATCAGTGCGTCGCATACTACCCCCCTCAAAGTTCATCGAATCCATGTCGGATTCCAGCGCGGCCAGACGTCCCGGATCGGATCCCCCGATCGCAGGCTATCGTGCCGGCCACGTGGAACAGAGGCGACGCACAATTCCGCACGCTCCCGTCCCGCGCGATTCGAATCTCATCAAACACCGCGGCAGCCGCCTTGGAGCCGCCTCCGACTGCCATTTAACCTGCCAAACATGGCCGTACCGCGCGATACACAGCCGCTGGTGGCCGGCGGGCAGTGAATTCCGGCATGTGTCAGACGGTGGGCCACGTCGATGTTGCCCGCAGTTGCTGGCGTGTACCGGCGGCCGTCGCGGATTAGCCGCGGCAGTTTACGGCCATCGGGGCCATTACACAACGATCCGGCCATATGGACGCGAGCAACAGAGGCGAGACCAGCCCCGATCGTAACTTACACCGGGACTTGAGACGGAGGATTACGCCTGTAACGCGTACACGCGCCCCCCTGTAAACGCCGCCGCGGCTGGAATCGAACGATCAACCGCTAACCGCCCCCGCTCCACCTCCTGAAAGATCGATGACGTTGAATACGGGCGACTGGGAGACTGACGATTCGAGGGGGAAGCGCGAATTTTTTAGTTACGAGTCTTTAGCCGTGTTTAAGTGAATTAGAGAGAATTTTGGTGCGATTGCGGGGGGGGGGGCGTGTTTGGAAAGTCCACGGGGAGGGCGGGAGAATGCATGGGGGGAATCAGTGAAGAGAGTGTATGTGGATTTGTGAAGTATAGATGAAGGGAATTGGCTGTAGGTTAAGTTTCCGTGGCTGGCTGACCAGTCACTGACTGCTTCTACTTGTGGCTTAGACTTCGCGGCTCCCTTGCATACGGTAATGGCACGAGTCGATTATTGCCACCCATGCATTAGTCTGCGTTAGTTTGAACGCCATTCGGTGCACGTGTTACGAAAATTAACAAAAGTTTTGCGAATTCAGGTTCGCCACCTGTATATTGTACAGGCAGTCTTACAATTAGCTACGTTTCAATTCAGCGATCATCGAATTCTCGTGGGCATCGCACAGTGGGCTAAAGCAAGGTATTAGTGCGAAAAACGTCCGAAAAAGTCATCGTTTATTATTTGGGTGTTTATTAGGGTTATTATAGACCTCATCAAACGTCCTGAGTCTTTAGTGGTGTACAGTTATGAAGTGCAAACGTTTTTCAAATTTTTTCTTTTTCAACTCGTTTTTCAACTTTATTATTTTTTTACAGATCGCATAGATAAATTTATCAAAGTTCTTCTCGTACCTTTCTCTTTGCGCATATTCTAACTTTATCGAAGTGTTAAAAAAATTGCAAATATTTGCAAATGCTGTGCTTTTCGTAAATAATAACATATATTTGAGAACTTATTAGTATAAAAAGAATTTGCATATCTGTGCGTGTTCTGGAGTTATGCAACTTTTTATTTCTCGAAAAAGGAGAGATTCCTGCAAATATGCTCGATTTTATTAAATAAAATAAAATTAAAATTAAAACAATTTTTCGTAAATAAACAAAATTTGCATGCATATATCTATTATTCAAATACATTTCATTACTTACAATTAACCAATAACACTGTTAGAGACATAGGGGAAGCGTGGGTAGCCCCGAACACTTAAATGAAACACAAAAACAATATACAACCAATAAATTATAATCAAATTACTAATTCAGGAAATCAAAATAAGCACCTCCTGCTGCGTTATAACTAAAGAAAAGAACACATTTCTTAAATAATTTAAGAAAAAAATCAGAAACCTGTAGCCTCTGTTTTTACACAATCAAAAAATAGGCGAGTAGCCCCGGACATAATTTTCAACGTTCATCTAGGCGTATCGCGTATCCTTATTTCTTACATACATCACAGAAATAATAAAAATTTGATGGATCAATATTTGCACAGTCGTTATATGCTGAATCTTTGCATTTATTGCATTAAATTCAGTATTCTTCGAAGGTTTCGCCGCGTAGCCAAAGTGGGGCAGGGGAGAGCGTTTGCCCCCCCCCCCCCCCGGCACAGTAAAAAAATTAGTCGTTCGTCCAAAATTGCAATGAAAAATGTTCATTAAAAGTAGAATCAAATCGACCTAATTTTGGTTTAAAAACCACTTCTTGGCCGCTCTTTAATGCTTTTACGCGATCTTGTAGCATACTACGCGGTACATCATATCTTTCAGCAGCTAATCTTACTGTTAACTTGCCCTCCATAACACATACAATTGCTTCTTTCATCTTATTTCCATCCCACTTGCCTATGTTGCTAGTTGGCCCCTTAAATTTTGGCATTTTTATAACCGTATTCTAAAACAAATATATTTATAGTATGTAGCATCTTAAAGTAGTGTAAACCGATAAGGAATCACAATAATAAAATGTATGTTTTTAAAAATTAAGATTCGTAAAAGTGTCCGAGGGTACCCGCCATATTAGTGACCGGGGGTACCGGATTGTCTTGATCAAATATTTTTACCATTCACTTGTACAATATGAAAAGAATTTAGCTAAATGTTTAAGAATCTTAAAAAAATATTAAATTTTGAATAGTAAAATCAATAAGACATGTAACAATACTTACATTTAGTATACAACAAGCACCGATGAAATTTAATGGCCTCAGTAACGTCACTTTCAGTGGGAAGAAAACTGATTATAATGTCGAATGCGCTTGGCGTGCACGCTACTACTAACTTGAAACTGTTTTTGGGATTAGGTAGCCATGTTATAATCTGCCATTTATTTTTCTATGTGGCATGGTAGTGAAGATACAACAATGTCCGGGGCTACCCACCGTCCGGGGCTACCCACTCTTCTCCTAGGTAGTAATATTTGTTCGCGCTAAAAGCATTGTTTAGCCCACTGTGCATCATTGAGACTTGCTTGCCACTAGATCTCTGTCAAAGATTCTCACAAGAAGGGCAACACTTCAAACGTGAGAAATTACCTCTAGTACATTCCGCGGTTCCATAACAAATTATTAAATTGATTAAACCGGGTATCGATAAGGCTCCTCAGAAAAAGCTACCATTACCGCACCTCTTATCACAGAAACTGTCAGCACAGATTTCACAAATTCCCCACGTTCAATCTTCCTCTCGAGCTACAAATAGCATCCCTCTGTCCCAAAGGCTTGTTGCAGCCCCGAGTCCCGTATCAGCAACACAATTACCCGAAAATATGATTCCACCTCTAACGGGCTACCGTTTATAAACCCCCCACCCCCAGCCACCCAACCCCCAAACAACCAATATCTTAATCAACTCTGGAACTAACGTATCGGCGAGCCACCTTAATACCTTAATAAACTTCCTAACCGACGCACACAGACGCGCGCAACTTTCGAAACTGCCTGCCGATCCGGCAACTCGCGGAATGAAATTTATCATTTAGCCGGAAACTGGCCGATTCTCCCCGTCTTCTCGAAACAATTACCAGCAAACTCCGCTCTCGGTCATCCACCCGCCCCTCCCCTCACGGTTTCGTTGTCCCTCCCCCGTAATTCAATGTAACAATTACCCAACAAAATTGATACGGTTCAGCGTGGACGAGCGTCGGGGGTGGGCGGCGCGGGGAGAGAGATGAAACGGTGTCGCGCCCACAAATCCATCGTCCTCACCCCAGCCCCCTCTCCCCTCCCCGTCGAAAAACAGAATCGTCCACTCGAAGTTCTGACTGCACAGTCTACTTAGGGGACGAGGGGTGGCGAGAGGGGATGGTCGCAGGGACGCGTACGCGCCACTCCCGATTCGGTCGATCCGTTGCACTCGCGTGCTCACACGTACACGTACATATGGCGCGTATGCAAATTCGGCGAACCTGCCGCAATGATTTAGCGCGGGGCCCTTAACGTCGCTGTGCGGGAGAGTGACGCCCGCTCTACCACCCGCGCGTGTCTTATGAAACCTCCCCTCTTTACGCGGTACCACTAGAATGCTCCGAGAGTATTTCAGAAAATTTTATTGGGATACTTTGTGTTTGTCAGCTGTTCTTTGTTCGTGGGCACGTCTTTTGTGGATTAAGGGGTAGATGGATTTAGTATGGGGTGCGGGTACCCGAAATTACGGGACCCAATTTCCGACACGGAAGCCGATTTTCTTGCTTATAAATTCTCACATCTGATCACACTGAAGAATCACAACTTAAAAGTTCAGTGCGAGACAAATCTGGAAAAAGTATCTTCTAAATATAATTATTATTTAAATCTTTATTAGTGGGCTGAAGTTTCGATAGACTGTGGAAACCGCCCGATTCGTCCACATGCCTCTCCCGTAATCACTCGTCACCGATTTAATATCCATCGGAGCTTTGAAGGAAAAGCTGCCAATCGGAAATTCCATTGCTCCTTCTTTCCCTGCGAAACAATCATCATTATTCCAGCGCAACAAGCTGCCCCTCCCTCCCCCACCCCCCTGGACCGGGACCTTCTCAACAGCCTCGTCGGACCATTTAACGTGCTCACTGGGAACCTTAGTTTTCTCCACTTCGCCCCCCGCCCTCCCTCTCAGCCACCTCTTCAGTCGAAATAAATTAACGGCGCATTAACGTTATGAAGCTCTTACAAAATTCTCACCCTGCTATCCGGCAATTATTTCCGTTTTAATAAGCCCCTTTTCGGCGTGCTAAACGTCGCGAAACGCCAGTCGTTCGCGTTTAATCCGCGCTTTCTTTGTCCCGTCCGCGCCCGCCATTTTACCCGGCAACTAAGCGGCTTAAGATCCAACGACGAAAGCGTTCCTCCTTGCCCGTTCCGCGCGCATAATTACGTGTCCTAAAACGGAATTGAAATCTTAAGCTTCGTTACCGTCATAAATGGAGCCCGAAAATTCCGTTCCAGCTTCGCCCACCCCTCTTCTTCCGCCCGTCCGCTGCCCCGTGGTATATAAACTCGCCTCGGCCCTCGTCCTCTATTTGCATGTAAATTATTAGGAGGCGAGACACAATGCGACAGAAGCTGACCCAGCCTGAAAAGGAAACGCGAACAGCCTCGCTCGGTCCGACGACGAGTCTACTTTGTTCGCGAAATGACCTCTCGTTTCGCGAATTACGAGCGCCCGTCGTAATACGCTAATTGGCTTCGCGCTGGCCCCAAGGCGCGCGTGAATTGTCTAAATTGCGGGGATTCAGCGGCTCGGAACGATAGGCGAACACGAGGTGGAGTTTTTCTACGTTTCTTCAGCTGCAGGAGCGCAGTTCGCGGTTGATTCTTTATGGGCGGCGTGGCAGTTTCGCGGGGGAGGTTTTGGGGTTGGTTTCACCGATTTTAGTAGAACAAGTCAATCGTTGTAAGTATGAGGTAAGTTTGTAAGGGAGAGTTGAGGAAAATCGAGACGTTAAGAGTCAAATTTCATAACTTTGATATTATTAAGTAAAAAAGAAATTACAATTGGGATTCATTGGAGTAAACTCTTTTTTAAATAATAGTACATATGCAATTTTTTTAATAGAACAATGAAACTCATCCAACCCTTCATTCAATTTCGATGAACCATATGATTCTTGAACATAAACGTAAATGAGCCGTTTATTTTGAAAGTGGCCTAACTCCATTCTTGATAAGAAAACGCATATTATTCACTTAATAATTGCCACTATTTTAATAGGAATAGGAATTGTTCTGTAACTAACTATGGTTGAACCACGAATTACATATTTGAGTTATGTAATTAATTATTTTTCGAGCATGAGTGAGGGTTTTTTGTTTACCACATTATTGGAATTTTAAGCGACGTGTTGTGAGGTTTGAAATACCGTTTCTTTCAATTTTTGAATTCAGTTTATAACCTATTATGTTCAACCTCTAGAGGCTCCTGCTTTGTTTTTACTGTTTACCTCAGACACGTTCTAGCCGACGCGCTCAACGCACGTCTTGGGCTAACGTGTAAATTTCACCTAAAGGCAAACGCAGTTTTATTTCACTTTCCTTGATAAGGGTCACAATCAATGACCGAAACGTCGGAAATATAAACGATTGCAAAATAGCTTCTATTAAAAATTTGAACTGACCGAACCAGTGCGCTCATACCACTTTAACTTTGAATTACCAGAGGGTAATTATAAACAGCCAGAAATGCAGAATTCTAAGTACCTAATTATGCACATTTATTAAATATTTCATACACTTAACTAATCATATAACATATTAATGACAAAATTCATGAGAGAGCACCATTCACAGTTGTATAATATCAAACATGCTCCCCCTGCTGCCATCATACATGATCTGCTACATGTTCCAGTAGAACAAGTCAATCATTATACGCGTTTACCTCAAGTAGAACAAGTCAATCATTACACGCGTTTACCTGAAGTAGAACAACTCAACGATTACGCCCCCGCGCAAAATTACCTCTTGTCTATCCCCTCTACTCCCAGCACAGAACACGTACCATTCCACTCCCAATCTCGTCTTTTTCCCTCCATATCTTCTTCACCTAAACTCCTCGCAATTCCCTGTCCCAGCCTCCTCACCCCGAAACGAATAAACGCAATGCCCAATGGACGCAGTAAAACACACAGACAGAATGGAATCACTGTTACGATCGGCGGAAAGATTCCCCGCGGATCGATGGACGAAATGTGAATGACCCCCAAATTGCACGGCGAAGTCTGCAGGAATGTGACAGCCGTTAAAAATTCACGGGGCCGCAATGCGTCGCGACGTCTAACACGATCACGTCCCTCTAATGCCTTCGGACGTCCAGACGGATCGATGTCCGTGCTCGCGGATTCAAGGAAAGCTTCCGAGGCCCGCGTAGTCTGTCGTCGAGTCGATTTTCGTGTAATTGCGTCCCCGTCCCCGCCCCTCCTCTAGAGGAAAATCTAGCCAGTCTTCCGTGCTTCTATGAGTGACACACAACGGCGGCGAACGTATCCCTCCACGTCCGCGCGAAAATTTCTCTCGAGCCATCCCTCTATGTATAGCTCGTGATTAATAATCGAACGGATCGAGACCGTCGGCTAAATGCCACTAAAACGGAACTGACGCGCTCTGCTAATGGATTCACCTGTCAAATGAGACGTCCCATGGTCAGCATTCTTTTGAATTATTGCCGCAGTCTAGTTTAAAATACCCAGAGAAATATGTATATTTATAATAACAGTTAGGTACGAAGGAACTTAATCGTTAATTGAAGAATGGAAATGGTAAACGATATAAATGGCAAGGAACTAAAAAATAATTTTTTTAGTGGAAGCAGATGTGGATTATAAGTGCTAGAATAATTTATTTGAACTGTTAGGGATATCTCAAGTTAGAGCTAAATTCGTAAGTGCCAACTTCACTGTGGTGAAAAACGATGAAACTGCCAAAATAAACAAACACGCGTTTTTCGTTCCTACTGAAAATTTTAACTCCTGCCACTTACCGTTAACGAACTAGTTCTTGATCAGGTCATGAAATAAATCGTTCTTTTGAGTTTATGTCAATAAATAATTGTTTGAAATAATTACTAACATAAAAATTGATAATTAAAAAATATATGTGTTGTCTGTGAAAGCAGGTAGTATTGTTAGTTTTAGATGATCAAAAACTAGTCCCTAGTCACCTTATTATTCCATACCTTATAAATAATTAAATTATATACTTATTTTCAACTTTTTAAAAAATTTTCTTGAAGTTTAAACATTAATTCAACATTTAGTATAGAAAAAGTCTATGGTTTAATGTTTTATTAGGTTAAAAATAAATATTAAAGCGGGAAACCCTCTAAACTGATCAGAATCTAGTTCGTTAACGGTACATCGATCTCCATTTCGACTCTTCAATTGATAAATCTCTGGAAAGATAACGTGGGGGGTCTGTAATTACAGTACAGACCATCTAGATTATCACAGGAACACATCGGAATAACACTCGATTCTAACGTACCAAAGAACGATCCGCATCCCAGCTTCCGAGCGCCCTCGTTCATCCCAGAGCCCGGGCAAAAGTGTCCCATTCATTACGATAATAATAACTCACAAGTGACCACAGACAAGACCAGTTCGTCATAACGTCGTACACCCGAGCGGGTGGAAACTACAAATTACACGTGACCCAGATTCTCCATTGAATCAATAACAAAGCCCCCATCGCCGGGCGAAATTACCGGAACGTACACAATCGCGCCGGCCGATAAACACGCAATTAATGGAGGGAAAAGAAGGAAGGCCGAGGACAATCGATGCGCGGCGAAGTGGTTTCGACCTAATTGCACCGCCGTCGCGGGGGCATCCAGAGATTAGACGAGCGAGTTTCCACGGAATCCCCGGCGAGATGATTATTATTCCGTCGAGGGCGTTGCGCGGCGCTAAACGGGTTGCCGAGCGGGCGAGTGTGCGCTAATCGAAATCGTTCGCGGGGACCGGTGGAAATCGGATTCCAAACCAGCCGAACAGATCTCGCGCTTTTCTCCGATCGCGGAATCCAGCCCCCTCGGGCGGGGGAACGGGGCCGAGGCGAGGTACTCTGCCGGGGGAACGGGATTATACCTCGCGGCCGTTCGTTAGCTTCTCCAGCGACGCTCGAAGCGATTCGCGTTCACGTCGCCCCTCGACATCTCGCGAATTCCGCGCGAGGGGCCACTTAACACATCGACGTCGACGAGGCGGGATCGCTTAAAAGAATTTTCGCGTGTACGCGTGGAGAAAATAGGATGTATTATGGTAATCGTCGATAGTCCGTGGGAAATACGACCTTTCGGCAGGGGGGGGGTTGAATTCAATGATCCTCGGCTCGGATCCTCGGTTGCGCCCGCTCCCTCATACCTGCGCGCGTGCTTGCGTATGCACGCTGCTCGAGACGCGCGAACACTGGGTGGGAGGGGGGCGAAATGTTCCCCTCTCGCCACGAATTCCGCGCACGTACGTGCTTTCCCGTAGTTTGTACCTTTGCGCGTCGATTACGCTCGCCCCCCTGCCGCTCCGCCCAGCCATATCAACGTGTCGATCCACCCTTCTCGCAAGCGATGGACCCCCTTCTTAGCGTTAATTACTTCTAATTTTGTACCGCGCCTTTGGTTCTCCGAACAGTGGCACGGGGAAGCCTCGGGGAGCTCAGCAAGTTCGAAGCAAATGTAACTGAAACCTGAGTGAGCTCTAAAGGAGAGATAAAGGTAACAAGGGAAGTTCGGTAAGGGGAAGATTCTAATTTTTGTGCAACCTGGGAGGCCTTAGTAGAAGATATGCATTATAGTTTTAGAAGATATACAGGAAGATAAGGGAATAATTACCTTTCAAACGATATCTGTTAATTGTCTTCTACGAACCAGCAAAGTTTCCAATAAATTGGGAGCTTCGTGACACCCAAGTTCCCTTCAAAGCGAGCCCTAACCGAGATCTAAGCTGTAGCTAGGTAAGCCCTAATTTGGATGTAACCTAAGCAAGCCCTAAGCCGAAACCTGAGGCAGCCCTTGCTTAGATCTAGCCCGGAGCTGAATTCCTAACCCAGCACCTGCCCCCTCTTCGCTAAAGCCCATTAATCCTGATTTCGTATCTGGCCTTAACACGCGCTACTTTTAATAAACTGAGAATAGATCGGGGAATAGTAGGTCGAAACAGCAGGGGATTAGGGAATCTTCTAGCTGCACGTGCGGTAGACAGGCCCTGTCAGCGGTTCTTCGGGGGGGTGATAGATTAAAGCACGCTATGATCCAGGGAACCACGAAGAAACTGACGAGCTGGTCCAGGCGCGGGGATCGATCGATACCTCCCCTCGCCCTTCGAAACGCTCCGCCGAGCAATATCCATTAACAGCGGTTAACTAATGTATCTGATTAGGCGTCGCTGGTGTATCGATGTTCATGCATCATCTCGAGTCACAGGCATCCATAATGTACCCCGATATCTGGATGGTATACCTACACGTAACCCGATTTGATAAGTTACCGCGGCTCCCCACGTCAGGCCGCTGAAAATGTTAATCACCGGCAGCCAACTTCGGAGGAACCTTTGATCGGCATGGATTCTCGCGAGGAGGGGGAGTTTTTTTTAATGAAATCTGTAATCAGAGGAGCCATTAAGTTCTCCGGTGAATTTAGCCGTTAACGCGAGTTGCGGAACATTCTCACCGATCTTCGCGAGATTTTTACGGGGTGATTAAATATGCCTGCCGATCACGTCTCGCCGGGAAGCCAGTGCTAATCAGCTGGCCGCTTATTGACAGAGGCTACATATTCCGCGCGATCTCGGTCTGCCAACTCGATGGTAATACGCTGCTCTATATTCTTCCTGAACGTTCGCTGCGCGCGAACGACGAAGCTGGTCTTACTCGAACAGGCGTAATATTCATACGACTCGATTCGAGAGCGGAGGAACTTGCTGGAATCGGAAAACTTTGCTCCGGCTTGCTCTCGGATATGGAGGAAGTTAATTGTTCTGTCTCGTTTCTTTGCCCGCCGTGAGGAGTATGGCCCGGGTGAATAGTGGAATTTAATGTAACGTTATGGGACAGGGGCTCCTTAGACGAGCTTCAAATGCCCGTGATATGAAGCCTCGGATTATTATGTAAAACGTTGGAAGGGAAAGAATGGAGTTTAGCAGTATTAGTGAAGGTTACGTTTACTATGGATACTGGGTATTTTCCGAGCCAGTGGTGTTCTTAATTCTGGGAAAGTTTTCTAATTTTGTATTCTAGTATGTTATATTAACCCTTCGTGGTCACACCTCCTTATAATCACACGTTGGTCACACGGGGTACATTGTACCCCAGCGTCATTTTTCAGTTACCATTTTCGTATTTCTGAATCTTTTAACTTTTCAGTGATAATTTTACATTCGTAATACTCATACAATCATGCTCTAATAGTCTGTTTCTAGAAATATAAGTTTCGACAAGATAAAATTTACATTTAAAAAGATAGTTGTGGAAAGTAGCGATTTTCTCTGTTAAAATTCACCAAATTTTCAAATTTGAATTCACGTCTGAAAATTTACAGAAATATTGGCAAAGACATGTACTTCAGAAAAAAAAATAGTTTAGTGCTGGGCGTGGCAAAAAATGTATTTATTCTGACATAAGAAATGTTCTATGTTGAACAGAAATGAAATCGAATATTGACATATAAGTATGGTTATTTATTTGCTAGAAATAAAATAAAAAACGTCTTTGGCAGGGTTTACGGTGTATTGTATTAATATTATGTCCAAAACAAAAAGAAAATAATAAAACTTTGCGCATCCGACTCCGTAGATTATATGGCATCTGCACGACTGCACATAACACATAATATATATCACTGAATAAATCCTTTAAAAAAATCGCAGGGTTTAGAAACTTTTACTTACATTTAATAAAATCTGCTGAATCCAAAGAACTAAAAAAAAAAACACTTCAAAATTTTTACACCGAATCACACTTTGGTCACACCGGGGTTCGCTACACCCCACTATTTTTCAAACGGTTGTTAGAAGTATACAAACGCGATACTGAATTTTCTAAAGCGTTGAATGCTGCAGTAAGGTCTCTCAACTAACGGTCGGTGCCGCACTAAGTCACATTTCGAATTCGTAAAGGCGCGATATTAGAACTCGAAACTTGGCTGGGGTACAATACACCCCGTGTGACCACGGAGGGTTAAATAGGTAAACTGTAGCTCGTAGGAGGTTATACTAGTAATACTAGCTACTTCAAACAGATTCTGTAGAACAAATAGTAGAAAATGAAACGGGTGATTCTACGTGATAACCATTAACGTTTGAAAGTTCATGTAAGGGCCGCCGCGCCTGAAAAATAGCAATTCGGCGACCAGTGGCGCGCGTTGCGTAGGTCAGTAGGCGCGTGCACAGGCCTACGTCGAATTGTCATTTCCAGGCATCCCTTACCCAAATTTTCAAACATTAATAGCTAAATAAAGAAGCCTACACCGCGATTTCTTTACTCTCTTCATTTTCGTCTTATTTTGTCGCGTAGAGTCCATTTAATATCCTACCACCTATCACCAGCAATACTAAAGAAAGATAGTTTAATTTTACAATAGAGAAAGAATTACTTGAGTAGAAAACTCCCTCCAATAAGTATCTGTACTAAAACTTTTTTTACAAACAATTCGACGAATTGAATTCTATTATATTGGTGGTCCAAGCACCTGACGTCTGATCGCGTTGTTATTGCAAATGCATTTAGCGTAAATTAGAGGGTGTTACCTCGCCCGGAATAATAATAATGCGAACAACAACGCCATCGGCAGAGTCGGCGAGCAGAATCCTGTTAGCCATTTCGAGCACGACTTCGGCCATCCCTTTGCAATAATATTGTGCCACCGACGACTGAATTATGCATTCGGACGACATAAATCGGTCCGATAGTTAGCAGAGACACTTGGCACGTAGCGGGCCATAGGCGATGCGTCATTAATGCTTAATGGACAGACATTAATTCGTTATTGTCAGTGGACGCGGGACGGCAATCGATAGGAACTTCCGGCCGTCGTGAATTTCGTTGGACGTCTGTGGCAATATGACTGGCGATCGGGAGCGCATCTCTCTTGCTACGGCTTCGCGAAGAAAAATGCGAATATCGACACGGAATGCCTCGTCCCAACCGCCTTACTTCTGTCTGGGACCATTTGGAGATAAGAATGAATGAGAAATAACGCAGTCGTTGATAAAAATCACTTCGATTTGTACGAAGTTAATTAAACCGCTGCAACAAACGCCTAAAATTAATGAAAATAAACTCTATGTCCACTAATCGAGGGGCACCAATGTTTGCTATATAAATTACGATACTTACCGTTGTCTTGGGATACATAGCGTCAGCTAGAAAATAGTGAATACACTTACGATGTAATAAATTTCGACACCCTCGCGACTGTCAACTACCAGCGGAGCGTCAATAGCGGAGCAATAAAGTCTCGAGACATTCGATTCAGCTGCTCGAAACCTGGGACATTTAATATTCTAAAAACCGTTCGAGACGCTGAAAGCTAGCGCCCGGAGGCTGTCAATAAACGTCGGTATCCCTGAAGCGAATGAAAATGTAGAAAAGGGGGAGAGGGGCTCTCTTCTCCGACGCTTCAAAATTAAATAGTGATACAATCGTGGCAACGAGACGCGATAGACGCGTTCCACGTCAATCCACTGATCGTTCACGGATGACAAATAAAGGGGCCGTAATCCGAATAGCGTCGGTGGATTTACCAGATTCTTCCATCGATCTGTGAGGGACGTGTAACGCGTGAGAAAGGATTTATATACTCTGAGAAACCACGGAGAAAGAATGCTGGTGAACAAGGGTCCCATCGTCCTGTTGGAGGTCTGTGTTAAAATAAACAATTATTTGAGAATTTTCCACGCGAAGGAGACAGTTCAAATTTTCAATTTTTCTATTTGTGGATTCGACAAACCCCTCCTCTCAAACTTTTTACGGTTAATAATATTTCGTGGGGCGAATCAAAAGCTGCACGAATTCCACGTTAAAAAGAATACCAATCACCCTTTGAAAACCGTCCCCCAATTTTAATTCCAGCGCGCGACAGTCACCAGTTAACTGTAAAAAGATCGTGGAGGCGGCTCCACTGTTTCCTTGTCCGATCGATTTATTTCCAGTTGTTTCCTCCATTGGCATTCAGCTACAAGCGCGTGAATACCGGTCGGTGCGAGCTGACAAAAGATCCCACGCGGCCTCGACTTCGAGGGAGGCGGAAGTCGGTGCCCCGGCCCCCAACAAATTCAATAATACTTTGTACGTAGAAGCGGGAAGTAAAGGGACGTGTAGGTACACGGGGAGACGCGCGTGGGGCTAGGGAAAGACACAGACTGGAAAAGGGGCTGAGCTTTCGTTGATTAGATCACTGGAGAGACTCCACGCGATATCCGCCACTCGTCTAACCCGTGACCTACGACCGAAAACTTTCCCCACCCTGTTCTACCGTGCAGGTCGACTCCAATCGTAGGGGAGACCGGGGCTAGTTGACTAATTTTATACATTTCTAATTTTTATAAATTGTCCATTGGTATTTTATTAACTTGCGGCATACCAAAAGTTTGCAAATTTCGTTAGGTATACAGGCTTAATTTTTAAAATCGTTTTAATTGAGTCTAGGTTGTAGTTTTTATTGTATTTAGAGTAGTGAGTCGAATAAGTCAACAAACCCCAGTTTTTAACCCTTTGCCTGCGAAAAGTCTATATATACGTTGTCACTGTTCCATCAATATATATGAAAAGCGCATATACACGCTGCCAATTCCATCAATATAGTCTACGAAACGCGTACATACGTATACTACGACCAATGCTACTAAAAGGTTATGGTCTATTTGGAAGGCCTGAGAGTTTGAAGGGAGGATAGGGTGTAAAACTGGTAGGGGTGAGTTTGGAAGGATTTGTGGTGACTTGAGCAGCTAAACTCTTTGCCTCGACTGCATCTTGAGGATAAAACATGCAATTATTAGTAGTATTCCTATGCTTAGTCAAGTAACCCCATCCGACATTGTTAACATGATAAGGGTCGTACATACAAAACCTCCACGCACCGGATAAAATAAAATACCGTAAATTATAGTCAATGTATCACGTTTCCACAAAATATTCCTGAAAAAACATCAAGCAGTACTTAGTGGACAAAAATTCATAATTACTCGAAACAAAAATATTACCCCACGGCCGACCTTTTTAGATTTTTCAATCTCACTGACATAACAAGCAAGTTTTTGTCACGGCAACACATTAAATGGCAAGCTGGTCATTTATATACTTCAATATCGCGAATCGCAGCATAATTTATTCTATAATACAATAATTAAATGCAATTAGTCAACTAACCTCGTTAGTCAACTAGCCCCGGTCTCCCCTACAGAATACGCTTCCTAAGCAGCTCGACAAGCTTCGACAATTATCTCTCTGATCACAGACAGTCTCTCTTTCTGTAAAGTGTCTGGAGAGTACATATCGAGGTTCCGAATTTAGTCACTCAACTTACCCGGGTTATCGATTCCGATTCGTCTTCAATCCCCTACGAATCGCACGCCTCAACTTTAAATTTGAAAACTTCCTTTTCTGCCTTAGCCGCGGAGAAGGATAATATTCCTTTTTCTCGGTCGCGGTAGCTAGAAGTTTCATTACTACCCATCCACCTCCACTCTGTTTTCGCAGCTGCGCTGTCATTATTACACGCCAGCATCCAACCCACCTGATTACAACGAATTAAATACTATTATGAAGCTCCAGCGAGCAAGTGCATAAATTAAGAAGCTTTCGAAGACAAGGGCATCCTTCAAACTTCATTTCACCGAACATTCTCCATGCGCAGCGACAACCAGGGCGCGCCACCACGGCGTCGCTGCTCTCTCAGGAGCGAGGGTAGATTCTACCGTGCCATATACGTCGCCCATTATACATCCTGCGTTACGTATTAGCGTGAAATCTGATGCTATCCTCGGCTGCGGTTAACAAGGACTCCGGGAATGGCCGGGCGTCGATTGTATCACTAATACTTAATCAAGGACAGTGGCCCTCCCCCCTAATCAAGTTACCTTTGTCCCGTACGAATATTAGATATCCAGTCGATCACTACAAGTCGCGAATCAAAAGGCTCGATTTACGTTTCGGCGATCAAAGGATCCTCGACCGCGGAGCTCTGCGGGATTATTATGTTGCTGCGCCGGGGTGGCGACGTGAGAGGGGTTGAAGGAAGAAATAGCGATACAGATCCTTTGTTTTAACGAAGGCCCGCGACGTCGTAATCAAAGGATCGAAACTTCGTTAGGGAGGGAGGCGAAGGGGTGGACGAACTATGCAGGCAAGTTTAGAGGCGACCGTACCGCGACGGGGACCCTTAATGAGATTATCTTTACGGGTATGTTAGTAAATACGGGGCGGAAATGCTTGGAAGCTGATACACTGTATGATCAGCTAATAGAGGGGTATTTTTGAAAGACTGCGTGTGTTGGTTGCTTTAGAATTGTGGGGGGAGGATTGATTGGGTGGTGGATACTTTGAAAAGAGGGGAGAGGGCTTAGATATTTGTAAGACTATAGTGTGATGATTCTTGAGGTGTTTGGATTTTGGGGAAAAACTTTCTCCAAGTAAGGCAGAGGTGCTATAAAAGAGGCGGGTTTTAAATGGGACAAATCATTCATGACGTCTAATGTCCCATTTAAGACTACCTAAGTAGTCGTGAAAGGGACATTTTCGACTTATTTGAAAATCGAAGAGTTTGTTATTTTCTGTTGAGTTTGTAATATATTTTTATTGAACGCCAATAAAAGGGGTCATGCCTGGTTGGCAGGCGAAAAAAGAACGTGATTTTCGGGAATTTTTTGGGGAAAATCTAATGTATATTTTTCACAACTGTTTGCTTATTTTAAGAGGACACATATTCAGCAACTCTAAATAATTTTGTTACAGGAAAATATTAAAAAATGAATGAATAACAGCCACTCTTCTGGAAGCTATTTTTTTAGCGGTGAGCCGGATCATCTGAAATCGGAAAGTGAAGAAGATTATGCCAGTAATAATAATAATAATAAAGCGTCTTTATTACACCATATTCGATTGACATAATGGGCGAGATTCAACATTAAATGCTGTTTTGAAACTTTACCCTGTATATGAGTTTATCTGGTGCGCGAACGAAGGATTTTTGTTTTTGATGAATACTATTTATAATTAACGAAAAACAAACAATTCATGAAAAATCATGATTTTGCAATAAACATCCGCGATTCTGTCTGAATTCTTTTTTTTTTTTAATTCTTCGTTCACGCACCAAATAAAAATCATATATTAACAGAATCTTCTTCAGTTTCCGATTTCAGATGATCCGGCTCAGAGAAATCTGGCTCACCGCGCAGCGTCTTTATAAAAACAGCTTCCACGAGATGCTGTTATTCGTTCATATTTTAATATTCTCCTATAACAAAATTACTAAGCGTTGCTGAACATATGTACTTCTAAAATAAGGAAATAGTTGTAAGAAACATACATCACATTTTTCACAAAAAATTCCCGAAAATGGCGTACTTCGTCGCCATACCAACTAGACATGACCCCTTAAATACCCATCATGATATTATCAGAAGTAGACGCTAAATAAAATTTTCCCTTTAACAGAACCTCTCCCTAACACGGATATATAAATTAATATAGTGACTACTTAGTCAAGCCAGGGGACATAGTTATGAGACAGAGAATTGTCCATTACACTAATTTGAAAATAAAGGAAACAAGAAAATCTATCAGCCCTTAAGAATTAAAAAGTACGAAAATGTCACGTCTTGATTGCTTTCAGAGATGCTAGCTCGACGCTTATATTACTACTTATAAGGATCTTGATTTCACAGCCTATAGGAAGAGATGAAAGGAAGGTTGAGGAATACTAATTGAAGGGGACGTTGTCTATTTTCCAGTCACCCCCGTCTGCCACCATGGCCAAGTGAAGGTGTACGGCGTGGCGCGACAGGAAACTACGAGGATACCCTGCGAACTCGAGGCGAACCCACCAGAAGTGGCGTTCACCTGGAAGTTCAACAACACCATGGAGGCGGTCGACATACCCCAAGCACACGTAACCAGCGAACGAACCCGTTCGACTGCCTCTTATACACCGATGACCGAATTGGATTACGGCACGCTCCTCTGCTGGGGCACCAACGATCAGGGCACGCAGCTCGAACCCTGCGTGTACCACATCGTGCCTGCTGGTGAGTGCCACTCTCAACTAACAATAAGTCACATCGTCGAGCTACTATTTTCAGGACACGTGGAGGAAATTAAGTTCCTTATTAAGTTCCTTTTCACCAAGTTCCACACCGTGGTTCAAATGCCTTAAAAAGTAACACTTGGAAAAAAATCGCTTTGCATCAGAATTTTACTAAATAGGAATTTTACTAATAATTATTAATAAGGGATAGGTGGACGACTTTATCTTGCTCAAATATGATTCATTGGTTTCGCTCTTAAAACTATTTTCTACACGGTACTTGTGTGAATAGAGGAAAGAGTGGAAGCATTAATTTTTAACGAGTATTATGAGCACGCTAGGGGCCAACTGCATTTCACCCGCGAAACCCTTAATCCAAAGAAAATTCGCATTAATTTCGGCGCGGAGGCGTTGAAATAATACGCGCTGAAATGGCGAATCCGCGGCGGAAAATGGCGGAGTGCTTTATGGAAAAACTTAGTTTTTAATTATGTAACGGTCGGCGGAACGGAGGAAATTAAGATTTTCGTAAATATAAATCGCGGGGATTTATGGCGGGGAGACTCGCGCAGAGTGGTACAGAGAGTGTAGAGGGGAAGAGAGTAATCCAGAGAAAAGTGTCTCTCCGGGGGATGCTTGATAGACGTAAATTAGATTTAAAAAGTTTCCTCATTATGCAGATTAGAAACAACCGGCGACCACTTCCTCGTCGCTGGACGCCCGTTTCCTTTCTCGTGCCTCGCCATCCTCTGACCTCTTAACGAGATGTAACGGGGAAACAGCTTCCATTTTCCCCGCGATGACAGAACTGCACCCACCCTTACCCAATGGCCGACGCGACTGAATCTGATTCCTGGTAACTCTGTAGTCGCTGTTATTGCGATTGCCTTCGAGGTCCTTCCAACTCCTTTGAATCCCTTCATCTTCCCATTCCAATCGTTCCAGCTCCTTCGGTGTCCTCTTTCTTTCCCTCGACTTAACATTGCTCTCCGATCAGCGATGTTCAAAGATGATCCATGTGCAAAGGCTCGAAAGCTGGAATTTGAAGTGGAGTCGCCATTCGAGAGATTGCAGTCCATGCGAAAGCTTGAAATTGATACGCGGAGGTGCAGGTAGATTAAGCCTTTGAGAAATGTTATTGCCATTGGACGAAACTTGAATAGATTCGATGAAATATTCAAGCTAATCGGCAGAAAGATAGAGGGTGCAGAATAAGCTAATTATATAAAAAATTAAATGAACAAAGTTGAACGCTTTGTGGTAGCGCTTTACTCTCCAAACTCTGCCACGGAATTACAGAACAATCAGCCAGCCAATAATACCAAACGAACCGTTGCAACGCGAAAAGGATCCAAGCATCCCGGCCAGCAGCCCAGAAAACACGTTTAGTGTCCTTTGGGTGCTCTCTCGCGAACTCCAGAAACGGGAAACCAACGAACCGTCCTATCTCTAGAACAGGCAAGCGGGAGGGGCGGCTCTTGTGTATACAGGCGCGTCGATACGTGACAAACGCACTTTAGTGCCTCTGTGCGGCAGTAAAGTGCCGAAGCAGCGCGATAAAAAGCGTCATTAACGCGAACGTTGCATGGAACGTAGGTGGCGAAAGGCAGGGCGGGGATACATTTCGATCTGAGTGCCACTAGCCAGGCGAATGGAAACGGAAAGCCTAACTAAGCCGGTACCGCTTGATTAAAGACGGCGAAACGCCGGCACTTGGACGCGTACGTGGACCCGCGGAGGTTATCTCCTGGCCTTGTCTGTATTCCGTCTTCGCCGTGGGTTCAGACACCTTCCCTGGCAGTTTATGCGCCTCTGACTCGCTTCATCTTCACTCCTCTCCTCGTAATCACGGGTCAGGAGGTCTCGGCCACCGAGGATCCGGGGCGGGGCGGCACTTTGGCTCCGTTTGCTTTAGCAAAGTCGAGGAGGGTTCGCTGACTACTGCTTAATTTTTAACAACTATCTTTGGGCAAAGCGATGGCAAGCTTGAGGGTAAGGAAAGCTATTTCGGGTCTATTAGATAAGGTTGTAGCAGGCCCGAAGTAGATTTCTCGGTTTTTAGAGAGAAGATGTAGGAGGTGGTAGAATTGATCCTTATGGTGACATATTCAGAACTGTATCTACGCGCAAGCAATCCTCATGATCCTCGAGTTATGGAAGCCAATAGAGCCCCCGAGTTGTAGAAGCGATACTGATTACTTAGGCTTTATCGATACTAACACCTACGACCCTAGTTTAACCAGAATCCCATACCACTGTCAAGGAACCGTATCCCCAATCATCCACGTCCTCGCCTACGAAGGAAACTTTTGCGTAAACGATGATATCAAATGTTTCATCCTCCCCATTCGATTCTCCAAAAGTCGCTCGCCTACCGGCGCTGTTCCTCAACGTTAAATAACTTCTCGATCATCCCAGAAACTTCTCCCCAGCGTGCAACCTCGCTCGAGCCCTAAAACACCCAACTCCCCCTCTCTCTCTCTCTCTCTCTCTCTCTCACTGCCGCGACCTCACTAATTATTTACTTTCGCCAGGTCACCCAGACACGCCGCACAATTGCTCCCTTCTGAACCAGACGACGGACTCGCTGTACGTGGAGTGCACGGAGGGCTTCGACGGCGGTCTGCCGCAAAAGTTCACGATACAGGTGGACAGGGAGCCAGGCAGCACCAGCACGTCCACGAAACCGAGCACGACCATCTCCAACCAGACCAGCAAAGTTCCGTCGTTCTCCGTGAACAATCTCGAGCCTGGGACCACCTACGACGTTCGCATATACGCGAGCAACAGCAAAGGTCGCAGCGAGACGGTCCACTTCCGCGCCACCACCCTGAATCTGCCCGAGAGGCGCACAGGTGAGTGCGATCACCCTTTGAATCTAAACGGAGAGGAGTGACCGGCCCGAGGAGCCCCCCTCCCCCATGGCTCCCGGGGAACGATCAAACGACGGCTGTACGCTGCCTCGTCGACGCCGGATCGACGATGCACACACACTCTTTGCGATTTCCTTTTGAGCACTGTCTGCTACGCTGCACGGCCTTGCATCGTAGAGCTCATCGTGACTATCTATATATCTCTTCTTTAGTACACACCTCTGCTCTCTACGACCCTCTGTCTCACTACTTTGCCTCTCGCATCCCCGACGTCCCGCCTCGCCACGTTCGGACCACGTCTACACGTTGGACCACGTCTATTCGCCGGCCCTCGTCCTGCGCGCGCGAACCATGCCCATTACGTCGGACGAGGCGTTCGCCACGCAGACCTTCGGTCAAGATCGAGGGAGCGGGCGAGCGTTGCGGCACGGCGAGTCTTAGCGTCTCGATGGGATCGTTCAGGGTTTTGTTGCCGGTCGAACGGTTTGGCGGAGCAGCTTGGGGAAACGGAAACGTTGCTTTTGCTACTTACGGGGTTCTGGTACTTACACAGAGGACTAATTATTGCGTCTGAGGGACTGGGGTTTCATGTTCTGGTGTTCTTCGAGGGGTTGCAGAGGTGGCGGTGGAAACTCGGGCTTGCAGGTTCTGCAGGTGTCGGGAGGAGAGTTCACAGTGATCGGAGAAGTAATTTTGCGAGAACGTTGGTTATTAGATATTCAAATTAAGGAACAGCTACTAGTGGACAGCAATGTTGATAATATAGACCCGTCAGAAAAAGTCACTTTTATAGCTTTCATCTTCGTTGGGGTGGTCCATTTTTTTAAGTATAAAATGTAGATTTTTCACAAGCTTGCTTTTATTCCAAACATGATGACTAACTCCTGTGCAAAATTTGAGCCTACTCGGACAATATTTAGAGGTCACTAGGATTAATCGTTTTTAAGGTAATGGGAAAGAGTTTCTGTCTTTATAGATTTGCGAGTAATAGTGGAAGCCATTTTTATACCTAACACAAAAACAACATTTTTTACGCTATTAAGGAATAATATACAGTTAATTGCGTAAAATAATGTTGCAAATCGTAGCGACCTGTAAATAAGGTCCATATGGGCCAGTTTTTTATACAAACACTTCTGGTTAGAGAAAAAAACAGGCTAGTGAAGAGCAATGAAGAATACAAAAAGAAAATCCCCTAAGGCCGTGGACCACCCTAATAGTCATGCAACAGAACGTAGTTTCCAGTGTCTGAATTAACCTCACGGCTCTTATTTCACCCCTTCAGATTTAATTGGTGGAAAGTGTGCTCTGATTTAGTAGTAGCAGTTGAACTTCCTTCATCAAGACCAAACTCAGAATTAAATCAAATCTAGTCCCATTCGTGTCTACTTACACCCGAACACTTAACTAATCTAAATTAAGCTACTCCCAGATCCCACCATGATTCCCAAAACTAAACCCACGCCGAACGCATACAACCTCCAAAAAATTCAAAGCTAATTCCACCGCTCCTCCAACCGAAATTCTTAAAATTTACGGCAAGTCCAGCTCACCCTTCGCCCTAACTCGAACCCAGTTCCCCGCGATCGTACCACGCACACATTACTCGCGACGCGTCTTCAAGCCCCCAAGAAATCTGACTACCTACGACACAGACGAGGCGTCCGAACACTTTTCCATCAATACACAGCTCACGCCCCCGAAAACCTCGGACAGGAAAGGGGATGACGACGTCATGTCGCAACGTTTGCTCGGTCTCGTATCGGAGACGCGCGATTAGGCGCCTGACACTGGTCGTTCCGTGTCTCCCCTCGGCCAGACCCACCCTCCCCCTCTCCCTGAATTAAATCGACAGACTCCTGATTCCCGTCGGACTCGATTATCGTACCCCGTGCTTCGTGGTCCGTGCGCGTCGTTAGCTGCGCCTTTAGTCACGGACCGATGAAAAACACGTCGCCCCGAGCCCGGGGTCCACGTCCACGGACCGATCCTCGAATTCTCAGCCGACGTCCGCAGCCCCATAATGGCGGGCGGATAATTGCACTTCACCTGGGGCTTCACGCGGCGCCGGGGCTTCCCCGAATTCAGTTTTTTCCTCGCCTGACGGTCGAAGCCGTCGAAACCGGCCCCGTCGAAATAGAGATTAATCATCCTAATTGGCGATGTGATTTATTGCGGTAATTAATCGGCCCCGATGGATTTAATTAATGGGCCGATTATGGTAATTAATTTCACGCGGCGCTAGCTTACGAATTTAATCGTACCGGATTTTACCAGAAATCTTGGACGGGCATCTGATGCGATTCAAATCGACGCCTTCGACCAGTGAGGCTCCTTAAAATAGTTTCTCCTATACGCGACTGGACGCAACGTCCAGAATTTCAAAGTCGATTTTCTCGAAAATGAAGCGTGATATCATAAAAGGTTACTCTTCCTTTTCGACTTATAATATGTAAATAAGTCGAAAAAAGGGAGTAAAATTTTTTGGTATTGCGTTTCATTTTCGAAAAAATCGACTTCGAAATTCTTGACGTTGCGTCCAGTCGCGTATAGGAAAACCTACGTTTATTCGCTCCCACCCTCCTGAAAGTATCCATTCTACACTGCATCATCGGGTTAATCGCGGCGTCAATGAGGAACCCTTCGAAGGAAAGATATTTACACTGTAAAACCGCTATTCTGGTCGACCTTGGTAATCTAGCAAAGGGTAAACAGTGGGAGCTCCTTTCTTTAATGGTAAAAGAAAATATCAGGGATCCACAGATCCAGGGATGACAGCTGAATAATTATGTCGCTTCAAATTAATTGCTCGCCATTTAAAACGCGAATCGTGGATGCTGCATCGTGTTGGGAAATGTTAAATTAATTACGAGGAGCGTCAGAATCACAGATTACAGTGAACGGGCACGAATGGAAGGGGATTCGGTTGGACAGAAATATTTACCCCCCTCCCCCATTTTTTCAAGAGGTCAGTAAGCAGCTTCCGGGGAAAAGGACACCCGTTCTGGGCTGCCAAAAATAATTTCATCCCTGTGACTCTGCCAGATTGCCGGGGCTCATTCTTCCTGCTAATTGCTAACAATTAACTGTGGAACGCGGGGGCCAGCTTTCCCGTAAACGGCCTGTGTACAGTACGCGTTAATAATGCGTGGCTAATTGGGATGGGTGGCCGGATGGGTGGGCCGTTCTCTTCGTCGTTGACTCTGCCTATTCTGTCCGTTGGCTAACTGGAAATCGGTGTACTTCATCCGACTGTTGGCTCGCGCTCTAATTGTCCGGGGGCTATCTTTTATTACCGGCAGGGGGTGTGAGGGGGTGGGAGCTCGAATGCACAGTCGAAATTACGTGTTTCTCGAATCGAAAAGGTGGGACACAGGCTCTGTCGAATATTCAGCGTGGCGACGGGTATGATTCAGATTTAAACGCTATCTGATCAGTCGTTGATCAAGAAAGCAATCTGACCACGACTCGGGTATTAGAATAGAATGTTTCGAGTAACTTCAATCGATAGTCGAAAAATACGATCCTGAAAATTGATATTACAGGCGTTTCACGCCCGTTCTTTCAAGCTCCTCACATATTATTTTGTCGAATAGAATCACCCTGTACATTTACTTCTGCAGGTGTAAGGTGATTTTGGAAAAACGAAAATCGGATTCGACAGTCTCGCTTTTTGATATAGTTTAAACTGTGCCTCATAGACTGTCCTGTGCCTCCGATTCCAACGGAGATACCCCACTGTCCCGTTCCGCGTGATTTATCCTGTATTCCGCTGGTTTTAAAGAGAAACAGGATCGAATGTCGCTAAAACGGCGCAGAGGCGTTCGATAAAGGTAACGCGAGATCGTGGACACGATAATTTTGTTTGTTTTCGGGACACTGAGCCGGGGGAGGTGGCCCCTGCAGTGGTATGTGCCAATAAATGAGCTGGCAGAGTGTCAAGTAGTACGAGTCAATGATATTTGCCCCCCGACAGTCGATAAAACGCGCGGCTTTTTCCCCGTTGCAAATGATTCTCGGCTTTTTTTTCTGCACGGTTGATAACGTTACACCCGTACTATCAATTGCATCGTCGCTAGTTAACAATCAAAAATTTGTTATTTGTGTTACATCGAAGAAGATAAACTTGATATCGTTACAAACAACGCTACAATTAAACGCTATCAAATTTTCCTTGATTTAATTCAAAGTTCACCCAACATCAACTGTATAAAACATGCTAGCAAAATCAGCCACACTTTCCCCTAATATATTCACGAATATCATAACAGCTCATTAAACGAAAAATAAACGAAAATCTACACCAAGGTTCACCTCGTTAACCAATTTAAAACCGTATTCGCTCGCCGGATTTTCAACAAGGCCAAGAAAAGAAGGCACGAGCAGTAAATTCAAATTCGCCCCGTACAATTGAATCACGCGAGTTCGCATCAAAGAACTAAACGTCGGGCCCGTAATTATTCAAGAACCAAAGTGGAGAAAAATCCGCGTTCAAATGAAACCGATATCGTTGACCGGCATCACTTGATTCCCGTCCGTCGGTTTATTGGCTCGCACCACTGTCGCGCTCGAACTTTCACGCCGCGCAGAAGGAAAAAGGAGAATCAGCCGAGGTGGGGGGGGGGGGGCGGGCGGGGGGGTGGAATGGGGGTGTTCTGTCTAGCCGTTCCAGATCGTTCACGCGTGTAATGCTTCTTCTGTCGAGGCTCGTGAATATTTTGTCGTTCGATAAAACGTCCGTCCGCCGAACTTCCGCCACAGACTTAGTCCCCCTCCGCCGAAAGTCAGATACCCTTGTTGCGCGACGTATAAATGACGAAATCGAGCGGCACGATCGGCCCTCGTATCGTATGCCCGCGCCGACGAATGGCAGATATCGATTGCACTGTGACATTTATATTAAAGCACGCCGGTGCGACTCAACGGCGAATGAGAAACGAGGGAGTGGCAGGTTTCGGGCGGAAATCCATTGCAATCGGCTCGCAATCGAGTCTGCCCCGCGAAAGAAGGGAAATTTATGACGCACGGATCCAGCCCCCCTCTTGACGGATACTTCGATAGGTACTCTCTGTATTATTTTCATATTATAGATTATTAAAGACTGAATGTTGCTCGCGACGTGTTCTCTCACCTCTACTCGTCGCTCTTGTAAGTCTCTGTGGGGGAAAGTTCTTTTCGGGGCCGAGGGGAGTATATGGATTCCCTGCTGATTTCAGTTACATTGGATTTGGAGATGGAGGGGTGGGTTTATGGAAATTGAATGGGAAATGAGAATTTAGTGGGACGTTTCATCGATACAATGTGCGCGAGTGTAACTTTGACCCTTTCAGTGAATAAGTATGATAGATGATTTCTCCCTATACTTTTGGAGAAACGAGCAAATATAGAGCAAAGAGTAGGTACGGTATTAAAACTAAAATTCCTGGGATTTTGCTACGGGGGCCATTTAAGTTACGACGGTTGAGTTAGAAATTCAGATATTTAGAAATAGAGGTGACGCAAAAAAATTTTTATCATCATTTTGTATCCATTAGTACTCAAGGATAATGCTCATATAATTGTATCAATGAAAATAGGTACTTCATATTTTCGTCGATGTCCGAGAATTTGCACGCGTCGTCCCACTGTGTGACGTTACGAAAGGAAAGGACGGTATCTAATGTAGTTCCTAGAAATTAGTAAACCCTCTTACCAGCTAATAACCAGTAACGAGTATCGACTAACTACCGTGACTATTACGAAAACCCAGCCTAACAGCACTCAAACCAGTATCACAGATTCGCAACTGAAAGGGTTGAAGCGCTCTACCCCTATATCCAAGCAAACGAAATCCAAAAATCCCCAACGGACAAGACGTATTTACAACCCGGGCACCCCGATAACTCAAAAAGAACCGTCCACACTGAACACCTCAGAAACTGCTTCCAAAGAAACCCTCCAACCCCCTCAAGGAAATAACACCAGTAACATCCCCCAACGTCTGCCAAACAAGCACACGAGAAATCAGCACGTATCCACATTAAAGACAACGCAACGTTCGAACCTCTTGTATTTACCACTCGTACCCCGTTCACTTCGAGCCTCCGGACACGCACCCTTCCCGGAGGGCGCCCCTACAAAGCGAGCCCCAGAGTCGCGTTGTGTTACCTCCGTCAAACCTCACGCAGAAATCGAAAACGCGTCCCGTCAGCCTCCACGAACCCTCGAACCAAACCACCCAGACCCCTATAAATAGCCCCGCCCCCCCCCCCACCCCCCCCACCCCCTGAGACAGTAGCTGTAGAAGAAAGGCTGAGGCTGGTGTGTTGTGCCGGTGTGGTAGCAGGTGAAAGGCTGGCGCAACCTCCGCCCCCGGAGAATTGTACGATCAGGGAAGAGAGTCGGACAACGGTGAGGGTGAGCTGCGCCGAGAGCGAGTACATCGACCCGCGCACTGCCACCTATGTGCTGCAGGTCTTCGACGCGGACACCAGGCGTCTGCTCGCGTCCGCGACTAGCATGACGCCTAGCATGCTCGAGATCACCGATCTGCCGGCGGAGAGGAGTTACTCCGGGCTGGTGCTATCCCTCAGGATCATGACGGAGCACGCGATGAGCGACGCCACCGTTCTCCACAGCCCGCACTATGTACAGGAGGGTAAGACACAGGAGCACCAACGATTCCCAGGTAGGGGCCAGCTAGCGTTCGATTTCGAGTCCAGCGCGCGTCCATCGCGTAACTGTCCCCGAAACTACCTCCCCTTTCTTCTTCAAACATCTGTCGAGATCCAGACCTGGGCTGAAGCGTCGACGGGGGTGGTCGCTTTAACGTCGATTAGAACAGGTATTCTTGTTGCTTTCGATGGTAGGTGAATGGTGGGTTGGATGCTGCGATTGGGGATCTTTTGGAAATCGAGTCATTCGAGATTTTTAGAGTGCTTTGAATGGAGGATTGGGGGCAGAGTTGGGCGTTAACTAAATTAAAAATTATTTAAATAACGGATCGACTGAACGTTACTTTAACTTTAGATTAATCGACACATAAGAGTAATTTTTCTTCTTTTTATTCGTTATTCGAAATTTTTATTTAAATAAAAATTTTGCTCCTCTAGGATTTGGGGTTCCTTTGTGGCACGGTGTTCTGGCTAGTGTTGGGAGAGCTTGGGTACAGGAGAAAGTTTTATTCTGGGATTATTCATATTAATATTTTTAATAGAATCATGTGGGTTGTGTCCGATGTTTATGAATAGTGATTTATCTAAAGTTTCTCTTATTATCGCCAACACCGCGTCAATGAAGACTGAATCTTGTTCAAAAACACAAGACTAGTCTAGAGGGCTTGAGACAACTGAATCTAAAAGAAATCCCGCATCTCGATCGCAACATTTACCTTTTACCTACAGACTCGAGAGCAACAGAAATATTTCGACTGGTCGTGTTAAGAGGGACACTCCCTACAAAGCTACCCTGGCAACGAGGAATAGATAGCGATTTGGTCGCAACTGATACGCATCATCAATCTCGCGGGTCATCCTGCCGCGACCGATAGAATCAGCAATTTCTGTTTCTTTTTTTTTTCGAAATTCCTATCATATTTTCTGCTCGCCAGGTTTCAAAGCTGCGAATCAGTTAACTCACGACAGTTCGCATCGGAGTCATGGAATTTGATTAAAGGATGCGCTGAGTAACTCAGTGAAGTAACTGTTCGATTTCGAGTTTGTGCATACCGGCCTGCAACTAATCGCTAATTGAAATCCGATCGAAATTGCGTTGCAGCTAGTTAGCCTTCCGATTTCAGTTTCGCGCGCCATCGATATCGCGACTCGCCCTGTCGAATTTACATCGGTGCCTGATCGAGGATCCTTAATCCCAATTAATCTATGACTAGCGATCTGAAATAAAATGTGCTGTAAAGCTGCGAGCATCGAATAGGGTAACGCATACAGATTTGACCCCTATAATATAATGCTTTTTTTATATAATAAAATATAATTGTATTTGGAGCAAAAATATCTGGGCCACCGAAATATAGATATATTTTATTATATAAAAAAAGCATTATATTATATTTCCTTCTTTTTAGCGAAGAGGGTCAATCATTGTATAGGGGTCAACATCTGTATGCGTTACCTTAATTGAAATTGGTACAAGCCATTTATTATTCAATCTGAGATCTACCTCGGTATTTATCTTTCAATACGACCCCTGAATCTTTCCAATAGCACCACTGTACCTTAGCATCGCGAATCGATCAACTAAAACATCTACAATTATGTTGGCACTCCCCTGAAACTTGACGCATCTAAATGTCACTGTAAGAATAGTCGAAGGTGTGCGTCGATATAAAGTGAATCACTGTTCGATCCTGAATCAGCGCGCGATATCAAAGTGTCAAATTATGCTGTCAAACGTTGCATGGCTAGCCAATCCCGAAATCACGACGACCGAGCATAATCCAGACTAAATCCAGGATCGTGTAGAGATCAATTGGCCTCCGATTTTAATCATTAAATCACTGGATCATCCCCCTCCCCCCTGGGCGGTTCATACGGTGGCAAATCCGGCTGAAAATCTGATCCAAAATTAACGTTCACCTCTGCCGGAATTAACCGGTACCTGGGAACGGCGTAAACACGAGTCTCGACATATGTACCTTTGTCAAATTGTTTGGACCTAACTGTCAAAGCTGACTCAGGGCCCGTGATATAACGCGATCTAAAACTAATCCAGGGCCGAGTGGCGGTTGAATAGAATTCAATTTTCCTGCTAAACCGCTGGATCACCTTATCGGATCTATCTATCAGCAGGCCAGGGAGTACAACCCGCGTTTAATCGATTCCGATCGACGCTGGATTACTCTACCTTGAGGCGGCTTTACAGGCTGGACCGTGTCGGACCGAAAACGCAACAATTTGCCCGCCGTAACGGTCTGCCGCGAAAGTGGTTCGAACTACGCTTCGACGGACATTTCGCCTAACGAATAGCGAATAGAATCACGAATCTGATCTGATCGAGTGACTTTAGTCTTTCTTATAAACTGGGATATAGTTGGGCGTTCGTTTGGACATACTCGTGAGCACTTTTTCAAAGAAACGATAGGTAGGTATACCAACTCTTTCTAGTGGAACCTTGTATGCAAATCGGGGAAGATACTCGAATGCAAATTAGGGTGGAAAGAAATATAGAGACACAATTGGGTTTTATTATTCAAGACTTCTAATAGTTGGCAACAGTTGCCTTTTATCGTGGTATTTAACCTGTCAAAATCTGACCTTCAATAAATGTTTTAAGCTGGGGCAAGTCAATTAAACATTATTTTTTTATTGATCTGTGGATTTTATTCTATCATACGATAGCAGTTCTTTGTAAAAGAAACTTACTCGTTAGATTTTTCACCCCTGTATCCTACCTGACTGCTATCCAACAACTGGAAGAAGGTTAAACGATGAAGGAGTGACGATATATAAATTTGTAAAAGTTACAGTTTTTTGAAGATTTTTTCGTGTTTTCTCGACATATGGTAATCTAGATTTTTTTACAAGAACACTCATGAAATTTCAATAAAAAAAACTATTGGAATACATTCTACAGACCATGAAATTGGTCCATGGTTTTTTTCCTAACAATTGGGTTCTTCAGATCAGAATGGCAGTCGTTCAAAAATTGTTCTGGGTGTGAGTCATCCAGGTGTGTTAAAGTTGATCGGAAAATGAGGTGTGTCAACGAAGGGTTAAAAACAAAAAGTTCAAGTGTTTTTCAGGTTTAGAGAGTAGTCACAGAATTTTGATTTTTTCGTTCCACCCTAATGCAAATATCTTTAAATATCTAGAGCACAGATGTACCTTCAGTTTTAAATACAATAGTATTCCCTTTCCAGTCGAACTATCTCTCAAATATCTCTGAGCATCTAGAACACAGACATACCTTCAGTTTCAAGTACAACACAGAATCCTAAGGATAGAGAGATAGTTTCCATCGAACCATTTCACACCACAATGCCGCAGCAGAATCTCAAAAATCTCCTACAGAATATCAGAATTAAATATACAACACTCCCGAAGCGAATGGCATTCCTCAAAGACACAACTTCGAACGATCGAACTGACCCCGAAACTCAGCTAGTGGATGTACCTTCAAGAAACTCCACGCGGCCAAAACGAGCCATCTAAAAAACAATCAGCCCGTTACTATGGTCCACCAGTTTCGAGCTGGCCATTCGAATCTAATACCCTGGATTAAACGATCGGAGAGGGGGGAGTTGATCGCGGGAGCAAGCCGTTGCTGATTAAATTTGTAGAGGGACATTACCTCGACTCCGCGTAACGTGTCGGCGGTTATTAAACCGTCCGTTCGCCGTCCGTTAACGCTTAAAGCAGACCGTAAACGGAGCCGCAGGACCTGATTACAAAACGTCTTTCAGCTAACCGCCTCGGATATGCAAATGGACGGTGCCCGCCCCCCTCGCGGATTCGTTGCCCCCCTCGTGTACACCCTGCAAACGTTTGGCACGTACGCTAAAGGGAGGGAGAAGTGGCGAGATAGAGAGATGAGGGTAGAGATAGATAGGGAAAGTCGAGAGGACTCGGCTGGTTCCAAGGGGACACCACTAAGGCAACAGCCACTTGAACGTGCGAACCTGAGGACGTTCAACCGAAATTGGTCTGTGGCTGAACGCGGCGGTCTTCGCCCAGAGCGACGAGGGGAGAGGGGGGAGGGGTTCGATATACGACGGTATTGTGCGCGTACGAGTGCACCGTAAATCCACCGCCTGATTGGTCTTATAAATAAATGAACGCCGTAATTGGAAGCCGATTAAACTGCTGGCTGATACGTCGTCCAATAACTCAACGATTATTGGAGTATAGAGAGATCGTTCTTTTACGTGCGCAGAAGGGTGGACGACTGTGTGGACGTGTAATGGATAGAGTTTCTGGTGATTTCAGTTTTTTTGGGGGTATATACGGTGATCGGTAATAGGGGAAAACGAAATGGGTGATTTTACGTGACGAAATAGAATGGAAATCGAGGGTAATGAAAGTGCGGCGGAGGCTTTGGTTTTTTGTTATTATTGCTGGAAAATTTGGAGAAGAGGCGCCTGGAGATGACAACACAACTCTGCTGCCTTTCTTCAGGCGCCCCTTACCCAATTTTTCAACGCGTAATTAAGTAAAAAACGAAGCCTCTACTGCAATTTCTTTACTCTTAACTTTCGTTTAATTTTGTCGATCTTCGGACGACGGACTCGGGGTCCATTTTGACCCGCAATTGTGCCTCATCCCACATTTTGACACAAAATTTTTTTTCCCTTACAATTAGATTTTGATGTTTTTGCGATGATTGCTTTGGGTTGAATGGGGATAAAGGAGTGGAGAGGGATAACTGAGATTCCTGGAGTGATATTAGGTGTGAGACAGTGGAAAATAATAGAAGCGTCGCTAGAATAGTATTTAAATTCAAGTGGAGGAGAAAACGGTTCTGGGGAGAGGCCGGCAGTAATATAAAATCGCTTTCGAATTAACTCGGCTCCATCTTGGGAGTAGTGGAGAGCGTCAAGCTTTCCTCGGGGTTCGAAGCTGACGGCGGCCATCCCCCCGTTTAATATCAACTTAGAATCACGGGGGCAGAACAAGAGGGCCCACTCGTTTAGGGGAGTTCGTGAATTTAAGTGGATTTTGATTAGTCTCGAACTTGAGTGTCACCCTAGTTCCGGGCAGTGCATCTGAATCCCAGATTTATTACCAGCCTAACGATCATTCGCGATCTCGACGAGGGCTGCACCCTCGGGATAATCATTCTCGCGTTTTGCTCGAGCCGAAGTGACGTGTTTATTTAAATATACATTCAATATTGAATGAAAGAATCCAGATCTCCTTAAATGATGAAGAAGTCAAGATAATTAAATAGCACCTGTATACTTCTGTCTCTGTCAATTATGAGCTAAGAAAATCCTTCTTTTCGAACCTTTCCGAACGAAGTGGTCAAAACTCTTCAAATCCTATTAACTCTACTCTTACGGATCAAAATTAGTTCCTGTATACCCCCAAGACATCTTTCAACGACAGGAAGACCAATAATTCGCTCAGCCTGTTGCAGAAACGAACCCCCAATCTGTCTTCCCTTCGAGAGTATCCTCAGCATCGGCAATTATCTTTCGACTGAGCCGAATCAGCTAATTGGCGGTCAGTTGCCCGCCTACACGGATCAATTCGATTAACCGGCGTCGCGGGCACAAACACAGCCACCGTTACGCCGTTGATACAATCGATTAATCCGAAATTAGCTCGGCTCGGTTAATCCGCGAGGCGGTTGATGGGTTGCCTCGATATTTCGGCGTCCACCGCGATTAACAATCATGAAAAGGGAAGACGAAATACGCATGCCAAAAATTGCTCTGGCTATAAACTTGTAGCCGGTGCAAGTTACGTAGTCGGCTGGCTCCGAGCTTTCTGACAGACTCAAAGCCCTGCATCCCTGGTATCTTCGAGGCACCAACTTCAATCCACGAGAAGCTAAACCTAATTGCCAGCTGGCTGATCATGGAGAGTGATTACACCTTCGCTCACTGACGAGCACTGGGCTCGCAAGGCAAAGGGGAATACTCGAACTCCGCACTGGGGCTGACTGAGGACTGTTGGTAGACCAGATATACCGAACTGCTTCAGCTATCTAACTCTATTGGTCCATAAAGTGGCACCTTTAACGGTAGAAGGACCCTACAACCCAAAATACCTATTCACCTTGGTCTTGGTGTGTTCAAATACTCACAGTTGTGGTCAAAAGAGAGTTTCGTACTTTACTACTGGGCTTTAAATATTATCTAGGTATCACCGGTCTATTCTAACCAACCCCAAATGCATGGGTTATATAAAATCACACAGGTAATCATTTCTAATGGAGCTATCTCATTTCTGTTACCGTTCACAGTTTAAATTACCACTACTGTATGTCTAAAAACTCTACAGAATGCTCTTCTGGGCAACTGACACTCAAAAACTCTTCTACCAATAACTTGACACTCCCACAACCGCAAAGACCTATTTTTAACTCACGATGCTTAAATCCTAGAGATGCTCCAAGGCGTGGGGCTAATACGACTCATGGTACCATTCCGCGCATTGATACTTTGTACTTTTTTGGAGAGTAAGAAAAAAACACTGAGTGTAGTCCTTCTATTTAAGTCTTCTATTTTTTCTATGTATACATAAAAATGGCAAAAGTTAATAAAGAATTTAGAAAAAAAAACACAGAGTGCAACAATCAAGGACTCGAGGACTCACAACTGATAAGCTAGCTTAGGTACCCCGTCTTGGGATCATGCTCCTGGGATTGAAAAACGCTACTGGGGATAAAATTCCAAACCCTGAGGAAGGGGTGGGCTTCAGATGAAAACGAAAACAGAGGTTCCACGCCGGTATCAAAATCGAAATATCGATCGTATTCTACAGAAGGTCCGACTTATCGTTCGACAGCTTCGAAAAACGTCAACGCGCCGGGGGGAGGGGGTGGAAGAAGGATGGAAAGCGGAACTGCCTTTACGCCCGCGTCACCGGAAGCGTACATTTTTACGAGCTACTTTTTACGAGCGACCCTCTCTCTCGCTCGTCATCCCCCCGATCCGTGCACAGAGTACAGAAAGCTCTGCCACGGGTGGAAATCTCTGCAACGCTTTTAGAATGTCATCGTTCATTTGACGCGTTCGCTCGTTCGTTTGGCCAACCGCCCCCTCCCCCGCCGACCCCCTTTCCCCCGCGGTGAGCGGTCCATTTTCGTCCCTCCACACACTCCCCGATTGTCTCCGAAACTGCTTGTCGTCTCGGAAGAGAACGGTCTCCAGCGACAGCGCGGGCCGTTTCGAAGGGAGCGGTATTGTTCTTGTTTCTGAGCTTCGGGTGCCCTCCAACACCGCCATTTTCCTGTTTCCTTCTGACTGGCCACTTCGCGGCCCGTAACGAAATGATCGGGTGGGATTAACGTCTCGGGGGACTTCATCGAGGGGGTGGCCATGAGAAAGTGGGATGAGGATCTTCAAGTAGTATAGGACACATGTTACGCGCGCCTTCGGGAAAGGGTTGCGTTGGGAACACTTTTGTCTTCGAGGGGAGGTTTGCAGAATGTCAGTGTAAGTAGCGAAAGTGTAATGAATATCGTTGTAATTATTTATAGTGATTGAAGGAAACCGGAGTGCGAGGGCCTTCAAGTAGTAGAGATCCGTGTTAAGCGCGCCAACTGCAAAGTGTTGCTCTCGGGACGCTTCCATCCACCCCCCACCGAAATGGTTTCATTCCCTTCGATAATGGATACCCGCGAAAAATCATGTACAACGGAAAGGTCGATGCAAACCACCCTGCACACTTAGTGAATGCGATGAAGGGTTAAATGAACTAGAAAGTAAAGGATTGTCCCGGGCAGCAGAATGCGCCAGAGAGAAGCAGACGTTTAGGGGATACTTTTTGCTTGCAACGGCGCGCCTATCGCTTACAGATCGTAGATTTATGTTACACCTGTTTCTCTGTAGATCTTGTCATTGCATGCGAATGATATGGAGTCTTGCTACGGTAACTTCGAACGTAGTGTGAAACATGCCTAGATGACGCACAGCTTCTTTTCACTGCCACTGACAAATTCACGTCCCTTGTCGCCATTACGCGGGAACTTGGTCGAGGTGCTAATACTTTTAACAGACTTACGTTTGGTGCTGATCGATTAACAAAACAAGGGGATCGGAATTGACGCTTTAACACGGTGTGCTTTAAGTATATTTAAGACTAAGAGAAGATTGGGGAACGGTGAACACTTCGCAACACCGTCACTCGCCTTGAATTCAGTGATTTTGAAGATTCAGGTGATAAGATTATCGAGATTCACTTAAATGAAACCTGGTGGTTTTAAGATAAATCGTGTACATATTGGAAGATATTTCAGTGGGTGAAAATTTATGTATTGTTGAATTTACGACGAACGTTCGTATTATTTAGAAACTACTTCTTTCTGTGAAGCATCTAATTTCAAAATAATACATTGCAATAGAAGCACAGTATTGCTTTGAAAATAAATTTACACTCATAGTGGATGCGAAATTTTATATCGAGCACAGTATGGTCTACAAATACCTCAAAGGGTGAATTTTGAATTTCAAAATTAATTGTACAATTAGATTGCGCAGAACCTTTATGGAAGAAGAACAAAATTTGTTCGAGTCACGTTTTACATTGAAAAGTATATGTCCCTCGCACAGATCGCCCGATATATCCTCGACAGTCGATTAATTATACAATGTGCGATATTCACGCGATAACGAGACCGTTTAAACTTGGTTCTAATCCCATGATTGCACTGGTTTCCTTATTTTGCGCTAGACTGGAGGGGCTATCGATAACGCTGTCGCGACCGGAAACGACGATCAGCCCCCGCGATGATTTCATTTACATAATTGTCGTTGGGCTAAATGCGAAACGCATTGGACCGTAGTTAATCAGACCCAGGCTCGTTTATTATCGAGATATTAATCCATTATTAGCTACAATGGCGCCGTAAACGTAAATCAAGCTGCCGGGCGAAATAGCGCGAGCAAATAAATCACGATCACGCCCAATGTTGTTTGAATTTCTTACATCGTCATAGGTATTAAACACCAAAGAAGGGTGCCAGTTATAACATAGCAGACTGAAATCCCAGTTTTTCACTCGATCTTGAGGATAAAAATATTTCACAAGAAATGGAACACGTATTTTTTAAAATTCAAAAATCCTGCACACTGATTCCTTTTAACGAAACATCATGTTTTGATTGCCAAATGCTACCCGACTGGAGGCCATTTAATTTAAATTTCGCTTGAAAGTAAATTACAAATCAGGTGAAAGGTTTAACAATAATTACAACACTTATTTCGCTGCAGTTTCTTCTTCTTCTGAAATATTTCATAGCACGCACATCGTATGCCAAAGACACAAACACTCTATCTAATTCCAAAAGATTTCGTCAAATTCGTATAGTCAAAGAACCAGGCCAAGAGCTAACCTTCCACGCAATCTGTATCCCGATTGCATTCGCGACACGCGATTCTTAAGCAAAGAGAATGACAGAGAATGAGCACGACGCACCGTCGAGTCGTGTTCACTCGTTTTAAACGAACGCAAAGACGAGAAGTCGAGCCTCGCGGACCCCTTACCCCGTGATCCCTCTTAAATGCGAGCCTCACGATGGGGAAACCTCGCGAGATCATCCTTTCGACGATCGATTCCTCGTGCACGTCGAAGGAGCTGGGAAAGGAGAGGGCGGTGTGGACTCAGAGCATTTACCACGGTTTTCCAGCACTGACGCCGGTGATGCTGTCGCTGTCTGGGCCATTGCTGGGCGCGGTGGTCGGAGCAACGGCGGGTCTTCTGCTGGTGATCTTCGTGATAGTCCTGGCGGTGAGATTACGGTATCGACCGAGGCCTCAGGAGGACAAGGACTCTCACGACGACGGAGGCATGGCGAACCTGGCGGCGTCCGGCACCGGCAGCTCCTCTCCACGTGATAAATCGTCCACCTTGCCCCTCAACTCCGACAGCATCGAGAGCTTCGAGAAGGACCCCGATATAATTCCTCACGCTAATGGTGGGTAATTTAACGAACATCTGGCGTGTCGCCTGGTCGCCCAACCTACGTTCTGAAGGGGCCGACAACATTCGTGAAAAATTATCCTGTCACGTGTGATTCCTTGATTTCTCGAGCCAACCCTTTGAGTGGCGTCGACGTGTCTTCGCGCGGATATTTTTTCGAACCGGTCGAAAGAATTGTCTGAGACCTGGAGGTTTAATACGAAAAGCAAAGGCATCTGAAAAACACCTTTTCGCCACTCAAAGTGTCAATGCATAATATTCTGTTGCGTTGCGTGCTCTGTTTTTAGAAGTACGTATGTAACGTTTATTGGTGTCTTTGGTTTTAATGATCAGAGCCCGGTGCCTTGCGCGCAAAATTTGCATAATTATCTACAGCTGTCTTTCCGCAGAAAATTCTTACGCGGAGCTGTGCAAGGGTACCTCGCCGCGCTACGTGCTACACCAGCAACGAACGGACCCGAGTACCTTCACCCATGTCAATAACGTGAGTAGAAATTGCATTAATTGAACGGGGCGCTGAGCGTTCCGCGACGAGAAATACGCGGACGAAGTAAAAGGCGACAGGAGGGTGCCCCGATAAAATGAACACTTGGAAGGGTGGCTCACGTAATTATCAGACCGTCGTACCTGACATTTTTTATGTTTGCGTCGGCGACACACGCTCTATCGCCGAGGGCGTTTTTAATTAAACATTCTGAAATTAATATCAATTTAAAATTCGACGGTGGCTACAGAGAGTCCGGGTGACTGTAGAGATTTAAACAAAACGATACAGGGTGTTTGACGATACGCTAGGCGGAACTTCAAAGGCGTACATAACTAGCACAGAAAGGCAATAAAACAAGTTCGTGCAAACTTGTTTTATGCCATCAGAGTCCACTCAGCCCGTGTCGTCAAGAACAATGGAGGCACCGTCAGTTTGCACCGTTGGGAGACCCATCCAGCGAATTAAACTGTTATACAACTTGCTCGTCTGTTTAAGTGGTTACAAGTTATACAGCTCTGTACGGTTTTGCAGGGAACGGAACTAACGTACGCCGAGCTGTCGCTCCGAGGCAACCGACGAATACCGCCTAATTGTTATCAGCCGGTACAGGTATCCAATATTCAGCGACCTCAACTGCTACCCATGTCGACCCTGACGCGCAGGCAGCCAATCCAGGAACCGACGATTTACGCGCAAGTCGCCAGTCATTCCAAGCCGATTTATGTGCCGCCCCCGCATCCGTACATGAGTCGCGCCAGCGACGAAACCACGGCAGAAACTCCGTTAATCGGACACGACAATAAGGTGACAAGAAATAGACGATCCGCTGTATGTGCCCCGTGGCACGGTTATCGTTGTGCTCGCGTCACGCGCGATTTATAAGCTTCCCGTGGACGAGTATTAGCAGATTTGGGGGAGATTCGTTTCCATCTACAAGTGGATGTCGGATATATTTTGGATAGCAACATTTTCGAGAGAAATGGCAAGTCGTCAAGGTTGTCTCGTGGTCATTTCAGGATTGCTTAGAATTGTTTTAGAATCGTTTCGAGGCCATTTGCAGATCTCTTCGAAATTTCTTCAGAAGCACCTGAAGATTTCTTCAAAGTCTCAAGATTTCCTCAGGGTCACCTGAAGATTTCTTCAGGGTCTCTTTGAGATTTCTTCAGGGCCTCTCCAAGGTCTCTTGAAACTCGTCTAATCTTTTAGAAACAGATTTATACTTACCAGAAAACATCCTTTACACCTCCACCCACTGCTTTCTCTCCACGCCCTGCCAGCAACGTTTCAATAATATTTCGAAATCATTCTGTTCACAGATCACCACGATCACGCAATCGGGGAGCTCAATATGGCGCACCGACGCGCCGCCAACTTCGAACACACCAACGACATGATTCTAGACCGCTCGATGTTCAATCGACGCGAAACATTTAGCTCTTAAACGTTTCTCGACGCGCCGGTTACTAAGTTAAACCTCTCTAATAGAATGAAGCAAGAGGAATAAACGAAGAATACTAATAATAAAACGATAAGAATGAAACGCACGCGCGGCGTGCCTCGTGTTCTCGTTTGCGCGGAACGCCGCGCGGCGGCTGTATCGTTGAGGCCTCTCGTGTCGCAGGGGGTTCGAATAAACCGATGAACGATGAAAGTAATTTAAAGAAGAAATACTGTTCGCGCGAAGTATAGGTACGAATTATATTATAATATGCTTTCCGAACGATTCGTGATAGTGTTGTTTAAGCAGCAACGAGAAACCGATCGCGCTACCTCGGCGCGCGCGTCGGGATAACGCGATCGCGATTCAACTCGGCCAGCAAGACATTTCTGTTTCGCGGGTGAAACGACCGATGGCATCGATGGTCCTAAAATATCGAGGGGCGTCGAATTGGCGGGCCCTTTTCAGCCGTCCGTAAAACAGAGAAAGAGAACAGACGAAAACGAGATCTCTCCATGGACTGTGCAAGGTTTCTTTGCTGCCTCGGTTCTGTGGATTCGATCGGTGACGATGTTACAAAAAAAAAAGAAAAGAAAGAAAGAAAAAAAAAAGAAAAAATCCCATTGCGCACTTCGATTTAGTTCGTAAGTAGAACGCGTTGTCGTTTGCGATGCCACCCAAGTACAATCAAGACGGCGAATCTGTACAATTGTTTCGTTCAGTATTACGTTTTGCAGAGTGTAACCGTAGAGAGGAGAAAGGAGAGACGATAATTCTATGATGACAATGATGATGGATGGATATATATGTATATTAAGCGTGCGTCGAAAATTGACACGGTCTCGTGGTGTTTCTCAGCAGCTTGGTTATTTATTGTTGGACATAGGCGACGCGAAATTTTCCGTGTACAGTGCGGGTCTAGATAAAATGCGGTGTTATTATAACGATGTTACGTAATCATGAATAGAGTTTTTAAAAAAAGAGAAAAAAATTTTTGACGATTTCCGAAATGATATATATATATATATGTATATGTATATACGCGTCTGTTGGTTATCTTAGACTCATTCTGTAACTACGATCGTTGCTCATTTCGAAGCTTTAAAGATAGTTCTTTTCTTCTTAAATCGACTGATTACCCGCTATTTGCGCGCTAACGTTCATTTAGCCTAAGTCGTTTAAGTTAGAATGTTACGGTAAGGTTATCGTATCTTTGCGTCAAGTTAAAAGGGACCGCGGGTGAAGTGAAAGGAAATGAAAAGGCAGAAGTTAGCGCCCTTTTCATTTGTTAGTGTTGTTAGAATTTAATAGAAGCTCCGTCTTAACCAAAGTATAATATTTCAATGGAGAAGCTTGCATTGAGTGATAAGATCGTTATTAGCCATTAGCACACAATTTCTTTTACATTAATATTAATGATAGCCCGTACATCGATATATCAGTTTTCTATCAATTTGCTAATAATATCAGTTCTACCATAATTCCATGTTAACGTTTACGCGTTACGTTTCCATTTAATTATTTTCTACCACCTTCAGAAGACCCTTCTCAAAAGGATTCTGGAGGATACCCTATTTTCGTAGAATGCTCTAGTTTTATTTCGTATTTATTGTACCATAGGTTTAATATTATTTGTAGTCTAAAGGGGAGTGTTTGTTAAACGAACGAGAGGTATGATCGCCCTGTGTTACCCACAGAGGGCTGCACATTTAACGGATGAGAACGATGAGAGTTCCGTTGCGTTTCTAATAGAAATAATAGTGACGTTATCAGAAGACTGATGGGAAGAGAATGTAAAGGACAGACGAAGTGTGCAGAGAATTTATATTTCGCGGTACGTGCCATATGATTGTAGCGCCTCGAAGTGATTCGAAATTGTTATATAACCCTAATAGCATAATGCAGGTTTAATTTCACGCAGCTTTAAACTTCGCGTACCCTTCGTCCCGTTTTGTGAGTAATCGAATCGTTCAGTACGTCTATCCGCGAATGATTAACGGGCGGCAAAGCACTAACGGATCATTAAACTTTCTTTCGAGTTACCGACACAGTCACGCGCAGAATCCGGCAGCGCCCGAAATTCCAGTGTTTGAATCCGGATTCTGCGCATTCCTTTCAAGCTAAACGATCGGAGTTAACGACGGTTAACGGTCGTTTGACCTGAGAAGCCGAATTCGAATGTTTTTTAAACTAGCGTTCACTCGCAAACGATTATCGATAATCTCGTAGATCTGCGTACCATCGCATTACGTTAGTCAACGACGACACTTACATCTTAAAATGCTTAACACCCCAATTTAAACGTTTCTTCCCGTTCGATCGATTCTGAATTTTTCTCGTAAGCTCGATTACACGATACGAATTTTATACCGTTTTTTATAATCGATCATCCGATCGGAGTGGTTGGGTACGTTTACGAACAACCGCAGCTTGCGTGCTGCGTCTGATCTTCGTCTCCGCGGACTTCTTTCCGAAGTGTAACGGAGGTAAAAGAATTTGCAAACTTCCTTACCTTTCCGAGATTCGAAGATAACCAATCGTGGATCCATAATGTTTACGAGGTGAGGTGGGACCGTAAGAGACAGTAGAAGTGTGGTTAGTGGTTAGTTGACATGATCTTATGGCACCAAAATCTTTGGCCTCCGTTATCGCGTGAATAGAACGCGAACACGAATTGTCGGGTCGCGGGTTGAGAGCACGAGACTCGATACACTCGGCGTTTGAATGAAATTTTTGAAAGCCGAGCAGCTCGTCCACCCCCACGATTGATGACAAGTGCTCTGTTTGCCAGCGAAACATTCTCTTATACTAAGCAGGGTTCTCGAATAGGCGCATGCGCGATAGGAATAGATGATGACCGAGAAGACAGGTGAGGGAGAGAGAGAAAGAGAGAGAGAGAGAGAGAGAAAGGTGAAGAGAGAGAAGAGATGGAAGAAATATTCAGTATTTTGTCAGAAATTCGTATTACCAGTGTAACAAAAGACTTTGATATATTGTTAGTATGCGTTGTAGGTATTACGGAATAAATTTAAATATAAATATACAGGATATATTAGCATGCGCATTTATAAACGTGCGTGTGCCTAAGAGATAATTAAGATCTTATAATTTTAAATGACTTTTAATATAGGTTTACTTGTGTAAAATAAGAAAAAAAAAATAATTGTGCTCAATAAATTTCAATAAATAACGATTTTGCCTATGCCAATAACGGTTATTATTGTAATTATTTTTGTATAGAGACGTAAGATGATATTATCTGGATTATATGAATACATTATAAATATATAATGGTAACCACAGCATACATGTGTAATAAAAGTATTTAACATTGCATGCTATGTGTCTGTAATGTCCCATACCTATCACTTCGAAATAATTTACTTCGTTACGATTTATTAAAAGTACAGTAAATCCCCGTTATGAGCCCGACGAATGGGACTGGCGGCGTGCTCATAGTGGGTTGCCAACATGATTCTCTCTTTCATACCTGACGGCAACTTCGTGTCTGATAGCGAATTCGGGAGACTCGCACCGGGCGCACTGAGTGCGAATTTTAGCCAATCGGAAGCGAGGAGTGTGAACTTTTTCGGTTCCAATTGGTTAAAATTCGCACTCAGTGCGCCCAGTGCAGCTCTCCCGAAATCGCTATGACTCTTTCGTTTCCCCACGCTCGTTGCCCGGTTCTCTCACTCTCGTCAAGAAATGGTGGGGATAGTCGTCGGGCTGTCAACGGGAGGTAAAAACGGGCTCATAACTGGGATTTATTGTAAATAGGTACGAATCCGAAAATTTTGAATTCCCTGTCACTACGTTTAATTCTTTAAGCTTACTCAGAGGGCGACACGCGAGCTTATTCACGCTGCTGAGTAGCGCTGACAGCAGAAGTGAGGCTAAGTCGACCGTAGAAATAAACACTGCTTGGTTAAAATGAAATGATTAATTATATGAATAACTACTAACGTTATCCAATTAAAAATATGAATATGAGTGCATCCATGAAACATCTAAATTATAATTTATGTAAAATATATCGTCGCTTCATACACGTCGAAACTAAACAAAAGAAACAGGTACAGTGGTTGAAACCCACTGGATATGAAACAAATGTTACAGTGTACAATCCTGTAGCCAAGTGTAAAGTACCATTAATTTCGAAGAATAAAAACTTACTGACTTGGTATGTTTGCGGGCCAACTGTTTACGACTCTGCACATATTGGGCACGCCGCGTAAGACATTTTCACTTATCATTACCCTCCTCGCGAAACACCTTTCCTTCGTTTCTCTTTTGATTAATCGTAAAAACTATTATTCTGCTTTACAGAACTTATGTGAAGTCGGATATTATTAGAAGAATATTAACAGACCATTTTAACATAAACATTGTAATGGCCATGTGTATAACGAACATAGATGATAAAATAATAATGCGCTCAAGGGAAACTAAGCAAAATTACAAACACCTAGCAGAATTCTATGAAAATGAATTTATCGAGGATATGAAAACTTTGAACGTCATGAAACCCCATTTGTATTGCAGGGTTACCGATTATATACCGCAAATCATGCAATTTGTCAATAAAATTGTACAGAAGGGCAATGCTTATGTTGCGAAAGGTGGTAAACCAATTTAAAACGACAATTTGTTCCCTGTAATTTTCAATCGCTATAAATGCTAATTTCCTTCTTGTAGGATCTGTGTACTTTGATACGAGCAAGTATAATATGTACGGCAAGCTGTCGACTCCATGTTCGGATGGTAATCACCCTGACAAAAAATCTGCATTAGATTTCAGCCTGTGGAAGGCAGCTAAGGAAGGAGAACCGTTTTGGGAATCTCCGTGGGGTCGCGGAAGACCGGGGTGGCATATAGAATGCAGCACAATCGCAAGGTAATGTGCATCTTTGAAGAACAACATCTGTTTTGTAAGAGTACGACCCGAGCAGCAAATTGTTATTTACGTAATGTGAACAAAAGTTTGTATTTCGATTAGCACAGTTTTTGGAAATTCTGTGGATATTCATAGTGGCGGAATAGACCTTGCTTTTCCGCATCACGAAAATGAAGAAGCGCAATCGTGTTCTTACCACGAAGTAGAGCAATGGGTAAACTATTGGCTACATTGCGGGCATCTATTCTTAGAAAACGTAAAAATGTCCAAAAGTCTCAAGAACACGATTAGTATAAGGGAATTCCTCGAAAAGCACACTGCGAATCAACTCAGAATGCTTTGTCTACTTTCGAATTATAAAACTGGTATATTTCAAATGACACATAAAACGACTAATGATTTCGAATTAAACATGAATTGAGCAAATTACTTCGTTATTTGATTTCCAGGAATTAAGTATTCCGAGGATATAATGTCCAATGCAGTAAATTTACTAAACAAAGTTGAACACTTCATTCACGACTGTGACAATTACACCGCTGGGAGATGGAGCACCGGCAATGTAGACGAAGTTACATTACTTCGGGTCAGTCAATCTTATTACTAGACTCGGATGTTTATGCAAATGCATATATTGATATGCAAAAATTATTTTGCACATTGCATAGACTTTGTTAAAGGCATATGCACTTTTGTTACACGTTTCTTTTATATCTATCTCACTGTATGTGGTTGCGAACATGGATGAATTATGAAGCCGTTACGCGACATTAGTGATAAGTATCAATGCTGATATCATGCATTCAATACAATCGCCGGATACACATAAACAATTTCGATAAAATTAAAGAAGTTCGATCATCTCTTAACAGACGAAAATAGTAAAATTTCACTGTTTATTTTATTTCTGCAAATACTTCAGTTGAAACTTTTAATGGATATAATCTCGTTGCAATTGCAACTGCCCAGAATGTTTTCCAGCAGACACAAGTTGCTCAAAATTGAACATTTATTAAGGCACATATACAACTTCTTCCAACCACAATAAAGGAATTGGGAACTATCGGTCTGCCCTTAACAAATTCGATAAAAATAGGCGTGGCATATTTTACTTGCATATTTTCATATATTACGTGCATAAACATCCGCAGTTTACTCATTACCCTATCTGTATGCACGCACGGAGATATATTTCAAAGAGCAACAAAGACAATTGTACTTTATATTAGTGTTTAGACGAAACGATGAGCGATGTTAACACATCACTAGCGGACGATTTTAACACAGCACAAGCCATGCGATCACTCATGAATCTAGTTGATACCGGGAATAAAATGTTGCACGACTCCCAAGTAAATATGAATATATAACATGTATGAATATTAATGAGTTATTAAGAACATCTTGTTTTATCAAATATAGGAATCTATTACGAACAGAGGCATACCTGCCGTAGCAGCAGTATCGAATTATATATCGACAATGTGTTCAAAACTTGGTATTTCGTATTCTACAGTGGCAGATGAACACAGAACGAATACTATCATCGAATATTTTGTGAAGTTTAGGAACACGATACGAAACAGAAGTATAGAGCAAGAAGCGAAAGATAAAATTTTACTCGCCGCGTGCGATGAAGCACGATTGAACCTCCTCGCGTGTGGAATAACAATAAAGGTATTGTCAATGGTAGAGAAGTGGTGGGCTGGTAAATGATGTAAAGTGATAACAAACTTAAGCACCAACACCGTGCGCAACAAATATCGACGTTTGCATCGGACCGATCAACAGAAACTATTTAATTTATATCAACGCAGGTTCAAGTCTTGTTTACGAATTCACTATTTCTTTACCGTGAATAATCAATACTCAAATAACTGAAAGAATTTGATTGAATAATTGCGCACACGGCATATCATGGATTCGTTCTTGTTTTAGGATTTCAAAAACGAATCCACTTGGAGCGTCAAGAAATACTGAACTGGATAGTGGATACAGCAGAAGGATTTTATATTGTAAATAAACGCTTGAAATAAAAAAGGAATTATATTTACATTCCGCTCCGTTCCTAAATCCATCAATCAGCTGAGTCAGTAACGTTCTTCGATTTCTTTAAACTACTATCGTTATCATTATCGGGAGTTTTTCTTTTAATAGCGGCTTTCTTTTCTGCCATTGTTTTCTTTAATCCTTTCATCTTTCTTGTTTGAATACTATTGATATTCTGCGCTCCAACATGGACACGACCGAATGTGGTTCCAAGTTTGCTCACAGAAATATTCTTCTTCTTCTTCACCTGTAATTAAATGTTGAATGAACGAGTCATGTCATCCGAGGATTCATCAGAGTATTTATCGTGTGATAAAGGAATATTACTTTAAGTTCCTTAGGTTTCTTGCACGCCTGTTTAAACAAGTCCGCGGAGGCGAGTTTCGTACGTCTACATATCAAATCTGCTCTTGGGCCTATTTCTTCCAATTCAATTCTTGGTATTCTACAATCGGACTTTTTCAAAAGTACCCTGAAACAAAACGACCCTCGACAATAACAGCATTTCACCGGGTAACATAAAATCAACTCACCGATAACTACGTAGAAGTATTTTATTTTCAACAGCGGTAAAACTCAAAACGTGTTCAAGACCCTGTAACCTAATCTGTTCAACTGGTTCCCTTTGAAACATGTCCACAAATAAATTCTTAATCCTATCGAGTTCGTGGTTATTTTCGAAAAGTTCCCCGTTAAAGACTAACAGAGGCTTCAGACCCTCAGAAATTTTTGCAACTTTAAAATCCCGCAGACCTTTATAATTTTCTATACCAAATTCCACCATATCTAATAATGTATGCTCATACATTCTTCCCATCACGAGATTATGAGGACGCTTCTTATTATGTAAAGCGATCATGAAAAGAGGCACATTGTGTTTGACAGAAAACTTCTCTATAAGCGTTATGTTTTCAAACGGCACCACATCATTCTTTTTCTGCATCAACTGTGCGTCTGGTTTCTTCAAATCATACTGAAACAACGCACGGCAATTGCGGTACATGTTAGAGCGAAACATAAATTTGTTAATAATCTTATGATCCAACTTACCAGATCTTTCATGAGACCTACTACAATCTGCGAAGTGTTTTTCCCTTTAAAACACATGGTCTGTTTAACATCCTCTATTAATTTGGGCTCCTTTTTTAAAATAGCTCTTTTGCCTCTGTGAGTAGTAGGCTTCCTATAAAGAAACTCGTACGTTAGGTACAGAAATACATACAGTGGTACAAATGTTTGCTCCAGTCATACAGCAAACTCAGAAAAACAGAACATGTAAAACAATAATATATGTGAAAAGTAGAAAATACATATGTACATGTAAACATGGCAATGCTTGTAGTACATTGGAAACAACCGAAAACTGTCGTTCTATGTGCAAGATGAAAATACTCACACTACTCTATTTATTACAGGCATTGTGACTGGTATCCCAAAGACTAATATTTTTTAAAATATCTAGCGTTCGAAGCACTACACAGCAGTCAGCACACGTGCTCGTTGGTGCTCGTCAGTGCTCGTTTTACCACTGGTCAACCTATTTCCCGGCAACGCTGGTTGGCCATGACGTCACTTGGTTTGGCTTCGCGTTGGCATCACTTGGCTTGACTTGGCGCTGGCGTCCGTTCGTTTTGAAGAGCATATACTACTGGACATGTGTAAGCTTAGAGCATATACTATAGAGGTCTCATTGCAAGCTTGAAACTGTCGCCAACATGGTGCGAGAGAGAAAGACTTTCTCTCTCGCGTGATGTTGCCGAAAAGTATTACAAATTGGCGCTGTTACTGACATTCCCACAAGTTTCTAATGCACTGTTTAATCATTCTAGTGACCAGCGGCCGTAGCCGCAGTGATGGGTAAATCACTAGAAAGCAACGTAATTTACGTTACGTGACATACGTGTATAAAATGTCCAGTGGGCCTGCCCCGGCAATATAAGAGCCTAATAAAGCTTGAAAAAGATGTGGGAACTTCCCTATTAGGCTCTATATTGCCGGGGCAGGTCCACTGGACATTTTATACAGGATATTTTAGTATTATACACGTATGTCGCGTAACGTAAATTACGGTAAATTACGTTGCTTTCTAGTGATTTACCCATCACTGCGTAGCCGTGATGGAAAAACACCGGTTCTCGTTAGATCACCGAAGTTAAGCATCACGGGGCGGGTACTGGGGAAAGATGGGAGACCACCTTTCTCCCAGTGCGCCGCTGCTGCTGGGACCCGAAGGAGAGAGAGGAGAGAAAAAAGAATTATGACTATAGTTCGTTGGGCAATATAAGCGGATGATAAGCTTGAAACGCCATCCTGGTTTAACAGGAAAAATAATATACAATACAATCATTCTAGTGAAGTAATAATAATTGGATTCTACTTGTCCCGAATATTAGTTCACCGCCAACATTGAAATTTACAGTAAAATCTAATTCTTATAAGCCTCGCAGAAAATTGCATGATGCATGAGTGTCGTGGGGTGCATGGATGCAACTGCAAATCGAGCATTCTTTAATTTCACAATCATACGGGATGCTTAATGTATCGAATACGAGTTACATTTCTGATGTTGAACTCTTTCGTGTGATTTCCTTCAAATCTTCTCTCTTAACAGTAATTATTAGGTTTATTTTTCCCTTGGGATGGCAGTAATTATTACATTCGAGTCATTAGAAACTGAGAAATTTCAAATTTTCAAATTGCATAGGAAACAGTTAAGATCAACGGCAACTTCTACCAATGTGACGACATTGACGAAAGTTGTGAGCTATCAATTCGACTTTTTTGCAACAATGTTGAAAATGAAAATGGCCTGTTCGCAAGAAAAAAACTCGGTTTGCAACTTTATTGAGATTTCGCGGGGAGTCAGATTCCGGTTAGAAACTTTGTTGAACGCCAAAATCTTCCAATATCATCTTCAGACTATTCCGATTTCACCGGATTTGGACGCCCCGCGAAAATGCAACAAAGTTGCAAAGGCCAAAATTTTTGCAACGTTGCAAATGAAATTGGGGTGTTCGAGAAATAAAATTCCGGGTAACAACTTTGTTGAGCTTCCCGCGAAAACGCACAAAGTTTCAAACCGGGATTTTATTTCTCGAATACCCCAATTTCATTTGCAACAATGTTGCAAAAATTTTGGCCTTTGCAACTTTGTTGCATTTTCGCGGGGCGTCCAAATTTCGGTTTGCAACTTTGTGCTTTGCTGGTTATTAGTCAAGTTTTGTGCATTTTTCGCGGGAAGAGGGTTTTTAATTACGTGACAAGTAATACGAGCCGATTGGCTGCGATCATCTATCTTCGTTAATCTCTATTCCGTCCGTCCAGATTCGATTCTAAGTAGTTCTCCTACAATTACATTTTATTTCTCCAATAATATTAAAAAAATGACTCCAAAATGGTAAGGGAGCTCGCGAGCCCCCCGAGCGTGTGACACAAACATTGCCTGATAGGTCTATCCTATACCTCGTCTATGCTCAAACTTTACACCGATTTTTTTAAATAATTTGGATCTATTCTGGGAAGTGCCCAGAAGAAAATTCAAAAATCCAAAATAAGAACCACCCTACTAGACACCCAATTTTTTAAAGGTCTTTTATTTCTTATTCTTTACAGCAATAGCATGAAATAATATATTTCTCGCAGATCAATTTACACTAAGTAAAGCAAAACTAAAATATAAGCGATGTTCTCTATGAATGATGCATTCCTTAGTATCATTAAGGCGTGTCAATACCCAGGCGTGACTCAATCATTCATTTTGAAGATACACATCTTTGCGTCTGTTTCTCTGCAACATCAAAATATGAAAAATTAACAATATTCATAGAACATTTGAAAAATATATATTTATTAGTAGTTACATAATTGGAGAGCTGTTGCCTATTCTTCGATAACTGCTCCTCATTTATGTCCTTTGTTTGACTTCCAAAATATGATACATTATTTTGTGCCTGCAAGGTTGTGTTATTGCGTTCAGCATCAGCAGAGTATGAAACTGCCTGTTTCTGATCATCAGGTGCTGCAGTCACTACATTTGTAGAAACGTCTTCGACTTTGTCAGTTCTCCATACTTCAAGCAATGTTTCAGAATTATAAAATGGTTGTAAGGTGTAAAGAATTGGCCATGGATGTTGATCAGAGTATTCATAAGTGTTAGCTTGACTCAATACTTGACCCGTAGAAATACTCAAGCCCACCATTACCTGAATTAAACAAACGTTTATACATACAGTGTTGTCCCGTTATGGGGGCGGATCTTCCGTTCCGTTAAGAGAATATTTCTATCCAAACTACTTCTGTTGTAGCCGCCGCGGCGAGTGAGCGCGATTAAGAATGAGCGATAGGGTACGCGACAGCGACAAGTGTCATAAGTATGAGGGTTGAAACTTGGTAACCCGTCATACATGAAAATGGTTACTCCTACGAAAAAGCTCATAAAACCTTTTCTGTAGAGAATTTCCTAAGCTATAAATTTCATAATACCTATTTTTGTCGTAAAACTGATAAGTAACGAAATATTCGTGAAAAACAGCTTTTTTACCTTCCACCCTCTGTAAAATGTTTAGCGGATATCGGATCGATGGGGACCTTTGACATATTCTTTAAAACGACAAAATAAAGGCCCATGCCAAAATTTAGCTTGCTGGGTATTAGTCCTTAGACAGATCCTAATTTCACTGGACTAAAGTCATTTTTGTTCGAGATAACGGCGGTATCGTATTACTAACTGAAGATGATAAAGACGAAAGGCGAGCCAAATAGCATACTGTTTCACTAAGGGGACGACTTGCCCCCGACCGTCATCTCCTTAACGAGAGAAACCTGTACAGATAACTAGGTAATGTACATATGCAAATAAGTACTTACAATCAAAGGAAAATACATCTTGCTGCTGTAATCCAGTACTGACTACTGCTCCATAGAAATCGCCTGATTTTATACCAGCTCTGCCATTTTAAATCTGAAGCCCTCACTTATATTAACGGATTATGCATATACAATTTCACAGTCTGAATGTTACATCTTAGGATAATAACCATCAAGGCTATTTGAGGTTTGTAGAAATAAATGGACTATAGCAGGGGTTCTCAAATTTTATTTTACACGTGCCACTCAAATATCTACACGAACAGTTACGCACCAACAATTAAACTTAAGGTGAATACTGCAGTGAAACATGCGTATGCTACACTTCAACAATTTTAGATCATACAAAAAAACATGCTATAGACTTAACTGATTTTTGCACACAAAATAGTTTGAGAAACCCTGGACTATAGGATACATTGAAATGATTAAATGTAAATTGAATAGAATCATTCATAAATACTCCTTTATTAATAAAATATACATAAAAATAATTTATAATCGTAAACAAACAATTCCTCAGAAGTTTTATCTTTCAACTGTTTCTATGGGTATTACATTGCAGCCCAGAAGGCCCTTACCAGCCCAAGGACGTGGAGTTAAAGTCAAGGATAGGGTACTAGGTCCTCGTTTAATGTTTACATTGATTGTCTTGTATCTGCTATTTTGTACCAAAGTACCAATATCCTTCAATGACTTGAAGTTCCGATAGTCAATTGATCCGAATGCCAATATAAGATCTTCAACTTGAATCCCCTATGGAATTTAATATTATCCAAAACATACAGTAATTCGTAATCTTTTCGATACTATATTTTCTACTATATATCTCACCGCCAACTCTGCTGGAGAACCTGGAGATACCAAGTTTACTCTTAGAAATGGTTCCAAGTCTGTAGTATCTACAATGTCGTTTGGTGTGGCTGCAGTAGAACTCTCGGTCTGATCTCTAGCCATGGCGTGCACTTTATGCAGGCCCTCCTCTATTTTATTCATTAGTGCTTTATGATCATTTCTGAGACCTATTTAACAACGCGTTAATCAGTTCGAAGCGTTAAGGTGTCGCGCGGAAAAATTATACTGTAATTAGACGCACATATTATTTTATGTCTAGCGTGTCTGATTTGGTAAACATCGATGTCGTTCCGTGGGTATCCTTCGGAATCCACCACCGGGTCATCCATGCCGACATGATTCTGTAAAATAACGTAAGTACACTCGGTAGTATTCTCGAAAATGACAGATCATGCTGTTTACAAATTGTAGATGCCGTTCATTTTGAGTTGCATAGTTAGACGAGCGTTTGGTACGAAGCTATATTATGTTTCAATATACATACGGCGACTAAGACTTCCTGGAGGTCTTTTAATTCCGATTCAATTTTATTTTTATCTTTCATAAGCTGAAAGACATAATCCTTAGCTTCCTGCAACTCCATGTCGACCACCATTTTTCATGTACAATGAGCACGTAATGGGTGCCAGGGCCGTACTCAGTGGAGTAGTTAGTGGGATGGTCTTCAAAAGTGATGTCGTATCGATGGATTTTTGAAATCGCGAAATTATGTATGAAAATATTTTAATTTTCTGGGAGCAGTAAGGTATAATACATTTACAAATAATAATTCGTTTATTTTCAACACCTCAAAATAATATACACATGTTTGCCTACACAGTGCCTACGCCATTTGTAGTTTAAAAAATAAAGCTTTCAGGTATCGTGCCTCGTATACAACTGTCTGTTTACCTTGTGGAGCAATGGACAGCATATCTTGCATATCGAAAGGTTGCTCCACCGTCGTCACCACGTCTCTTCCGTAAACTAAAAATAAAAATAAAAAATTAGAAAGAGAGGTAAATTATTACGTGGTCTAACGAATGGCGCTTGTACCTTCGCAGTGTTCTAAAAATTGTATACATTCCTGAAGCGTAGCGTCTTTTAAGATTACTAGTTGCTTAGCCAGTTGCTCTAACAGAGATAGGAAACACCTTTTCGCATAGAACCACGTATCCGTCCCTAACTTTTTATTATACGGCTCTAGACTTTTCATTACTCTGGATATACCGAACTCATAGTTTCCTTTCGAGCAATACAATGTCCCAATAACTAAATTTACAATACACAAGTGAAACAACTTTTTATCTTGATCCTCCCGCGATACCACTTGCTCTTCTTTCTCTATTTTCTTCATGAGCCCTTCAGCTTCCGCATTCTGAGAGGTCATGATATAACTTACGCACAAATTGGCGAGTACAATAGCGCTAACGTCCAAAATCTGAAATTTTAATTTTAACGTCTCGTAATCGGTAATTTACGAACTGCAAGCAGAACGTTAAAGAGCGGATAGTAACTAACGTTATCGTATTTCTTTCTAACAATTGGCTCGTAGAATCCCGTTGCTTCTTTAAATTTGTTTTCTTGCATGAACAGGGTATGAGCCACATTTAACTTCCATACATCGTGTTCGTTGCAGAATTCCACGCTTTTCCTAAAAATCTTTTCCACCTGCGTGTAATTTTTCAGCTCCCAGTAGATTCTAGCTTGTGCCATTAAAACGGGCACGTATCTTTCTAGAGCTTCCTCATAATCATTGACTGCTTTTTTAACGGCACTATCGTCGTGATTCAGTCTCGCTTCCTGCACCCGTTTCGTCGCTTTCCTCAATATTTCCATATGTTTGTTGCCGAGGTCGTCGAATTTCCGATATGCCTCTTCCGGCGAGGTCTGTTGTGTGATTAATGCGTCCAGGAAATCATATAAATACTGAAAAATAAATAACATCGATTCAGCCGCAAGTGCAGCCGTTGCTACCCTTAATGCTTTACGCTTGCTACAGCCCTGCCTTCAAATGTTGATAAACTAAACCTAACCCAAACCTAGCAACTTTCCTTGCCACCGATCTATCGCTACTTCTTTCTGTGCGAATGAAATGGTCGTAGAACCTACGAGCGGAAACATTTCTGTTGAATCTTCTGAAAATGGTAAACTGCGAACTGAATCAGATATTTCTCGGAGAAATCTCGTCCGTACAAAATTACGGAGCGTTCATTAGAATCCCAGGCTGTTCGTCGCAGGGGTTGATACATAAGTCACAGGTAGCGAGACAACACATTCAAGATTAATCGTAAATCAATCATTCGTATTGTGTAATGCAAATGGGTTATATCTTTTGTAATCTTGCTAGGTTAGCGCCGCCCATGTCGACAATGTTGCGGAAGTTTTGCAAAAAGGCGAGCGCGTATGGTGCAAAGTTATTTCTGTGGCAGATGACGGTAAAATAGGATTGTCTATGAAATACGTAAATCAGGGGAATGGTACAGATTTAGATCCAAATGGGATAGAATTACACAGAGACTCGCAGAAGAAAAAGGCCGCAGGAAAATACGAGCGCAAAGCTATACATTTGGAAGCTGTTCTTAATACTACCTGCGCAAAGTGTGGGACAGCCGGTCATTTATCTAAAGACTGCTTTATGTCTCCCGACGGAAAGAAATACGAATTGATCCCAGAAATCGAGGAGGGAACCGCCGTTCAGCCGCAAACTGAAACTAGCGAGAAAGAGAAGAAGCATAAACATAAAAAGGCAAAGAAAAAGCAAAAAGCCAAGAAGCATAAACAGGACGCGGGCGATATCGAATCTGATGAAAAAGAAGTAGTCAAGAGGAAGAAGAAGAAGCATTCCAAAGACCAGAAGAAAAAGAAGAAAAAGAAGCACGATAGTTCTTCCAGCGATGAAAGTTCTAGTGAAAGTTCTTCTAGTCACGATATAAAAGCACATAAGCGAAAGCGTTCGGAAAGTTTGGAGAAACGTACAAAGAAGTGTAAACACTCGAAAAGCAAATATCCGGATCGATGAGAAACTGTAATTTTAACAGAACTCGAAGCTGATTTTTCACGTTATCTTTTACCGCTCTTTAAATCACTAAAATATTTCTGACAGACAATCTGTGACACATGCATTTAACGTACATGTAATGATATAATAATAAAAATCATACTTACTGGTGTTAAATACTTATAAGTCAAATGTACATTTTCAGCTAGAACGTCAGCAGCTAAATCATAATATTGATATTTGCAATATAACAGCAATAAATTAGCAAACGTTTCTGGGGGAAATGGATTCTGTTGCAATAAAAACTGAAGCTTCTCAAATCCCTCGCTTGGTTTCGTGTCCATATTTATTAAAGCTTGATTGTGCAAAGTAACGGCGTCGAGCTCTTCTTCGGACCTGGGTGGCATATCGGTTAATGCTTCTTTTGCTGCTTCGTCTAAAAGTAATATATAAAAATTATAAAATTCTAGGTAACATAGTAGGTAATTGTAACTTTCTCCGTATAATCACAATTTTGCAGTTGATATTCTATGGCTGCCTTCAAGTTGAATGCCTCTGTTAAAGCTGTTTCATGAAGCGTCAAGGTATTTCCAACACTGCGCACTTCTATACCCTCCGTCGTCATGCCTACCCCTAGTTCTGGGTGTTCTCTTATTCCTTGTTCAATAATGTCAGCTAACGCAATATATAAATTAATTTAACATATACACCTTAGCATTTAATAATAGTAAAAATTTTACCAATGTGTTTTAGCGACGCTGCGTACTCTTTTAACTTAAAGTAACAAAGCGCTACATTATATGACAAATGCGGCTTGAAACCCGCAATTTGCAATGCATTTCCAAATTTCTTCAAAGCTTGCTCGTATTGTTCTTCCTACGAAAAGAGGAAATTGCAGAAATTTCTGAGAAAACTTGTGCTTTTACTTTGATACCTTGTATAAAAGGCATCCTAAATTAACTTCTGTATCAACATCATCCGCTGGACATTGATCGACAAGATTTTTTGCAGCAACCATATCGTCTTGCCCATATTTTATTGCCGCCTGTAGTTTCTTCACTTTAAATTCCAGGCTACTCTGATTAATAATGTTAGAACAGATTGTCCAGGCCTCTTGATACATGCACGCTTGGTGCAAAGATTGAGCATGGTACAACTTGTATACATTTTCATCCGGACACAATTGAACTAATTTTTCATAACATTGCGCGGAAGCTATAAAGTCTTGCGTGTAAAAGTAACAGTGGGCAAGCAATGATAGACAAGGTCTTGACTGTAAAATAATTTATCCAACATGTACAATCGGTAGGAAATTATTATTAAACTGGGAATCCACCTAGAAGATAAGCTATGCTACGCGATACTATGTTTTAAAAAAATTATCTTCAATATATTCTTATGGAACCGTTTCCACAAAACGCTAAGCTAAAACATAGCACAGCATAGCTTTTATGTGGATCCCCAGCCATGCTATGCCATGCTGTTTTAAAAAAATTATCTTTGATACATTCTTATGGAACCATTTCCACAAAACGCTAAGCTAAAACATAACATAACTTAGCTTAGCTTCCCGGTGGGTTCCCAGGTTTAAAATAAAAGCTACTGTTCCCATAAAATCTTACATACAGAGGGGTAAGAATCTAGAAGCGTAATTAAGACTTTAATGGTTTCCGCATATCGCTGTTCTTTAATCTGAAAAACAAGTATTCCAGAATAAAAGAACCTGATAATTATAAGTATTTCTACGAGACATTAGATATGCAATCTACCATTGTATAAATTGTCTTTGTATATTCTCCATCTTTTATATGCACATTTTGTATAAAAGTACTCATGATTCTGATAATAATATTTTTCTATTCACCAGCTTTTAATAATTACGGGTTCCACAAGTTCAACAGTTTAATCGTCGAACATATACAACAGCACGTAATGTTTTGACAAAACGTGCACATTGTAACTATGGAAACAATTGGTCCTCCATGTGCAAGTGTAAAATCTTATAAATGTACATATTATTTCTACAGAAAACAAAACACAGGGAATATGCGTAAAATAAGTCTTTAATGCAGAAATCGGGAATGTACACGAACCATTTTAATCTAACTATACTATAAATTACAAAGTACTGTATTCGTTTACTTAAAACACAAACAGTAATTGATCTATATACATATTTTCTGTTCCGCATAAAACGGCAACACCAACGATGCCGTCCCTGCGTGTATTCAGTGCAAAGCACTTTGTAAACCGGGCAATAAATTTTCCTCGCGAGAAACATTTTTATCAACGGCGTACACATCGCGTTACGCGATAAAGAGACGTTTCATGACCTAGCTCACAGGTAATCAAAGACCATTCCGTAAATCGCGCATAGCAGGAAAAAAAAGGTTGGCTATAAAGTGGCGCTATCTTAAGGATAAGCGAACGGTGCGAGACGCAAATGCACGCCTAACTTTTAAATAAATTTCCCAAAGAAAGAGTTGACACGGTGCAAGTCCGATATCAAACGGACGGCCGTATATACGCGCGGCTACGTGCAGCCGCAGTAGGAACTAATGGATACTGAGGATTTGGTGTTTTGGCCATCGTCGTGCTAATAGGTATTTTGCAGATTCAATAATGTATACATGTATGTAGCATGTAAACCAAGTGTTCGTACGTATAAGTCAGTGGCGGTGTCCCGATAGCGCGGTAGTACCGTAAGCAGAACCCAGTGCGTGTGTGACTTCCCTCGTTGGAGAAATGTCGTCGGCACTCGTGGCCGCGAAATAAACGACGAAACATGTCCGGACCGACAGTCAGTCGTGCGCAGACACTCGGCGGTGATGTTCAAATAGGTGCAACGGTGGGCTGTGTAGTCTGCAACAGGACTGACAAGCTGTTAAGGTGTTCACAGTGCAAGGCCGTCTTCTATTGCACTAAGGAGCACCAAAGGCGGGATTGGAAACGTCATAAAGAATTTTGTGCCACTCATTCCGTGCGATCGATCGTGCCGGACACAGTTTCGACCGCTAATCAAAATTCCCTTCCGAATTCCGTCAAGGATTTCTCCCACGGGAATTGCCAAATATCCAGTACACCTGTGCTTTCTAACCTAACCGAGAAGCCAGTGTCAGAAACAACACGGGGAACGAACGTTGCTCCGAAAGTCCATCACAACGCCAGATATCTCAGAGGTATGATGGAATTCGGTTCTAATTCTCCTCCCGTTTCTGCACCACGATTCTCGGTATTTTACGTATTATTATGGCAAACATTCCGTAGCTGTCTTACTGTACAAACTAGACTTTAATCAAATTTCATTTCCGAACGGCAAACTGCAAATAGTCTATTTTATTTTCAAGTCTGACCTAGGCTCTGATGTAAGCAGAAATTCAAGCAGTCATTACTTACAGACCTATTACTTTTCCTTGTATTTTGTGTACGTATATACACTCTAAGTTTTCAGATTCAAAAGGAGATATTTTCACTCCATTTTATTTTGCTTCCTCACATTACTTGAAATACATGTCGTTTCTCTCTCTCAATTCTTTATTAACCCGAAGATTGTACATTCGATTCCATTGTTTATAGGAACCAACGAACAAACGGAGAAAATAAAAGGACCGTCGGAGCATAAAGAGAGTCAGGATCCGAAGAAGAAACCCAGTAGTGCGAAGACGAAAGGGACGCGTAATAACAAAGCCGATGGTTGGACGTCTCCAATAACGTTCGAAGGAAGCTCCGAAGATACAATCCTGGGTGCCAGAGCGGAGTTATTGAATCCTGCGGTAGAAAGTTCAAGAATCCTTGATAACCTACAAGATAATGAACTAGACATGCCTACGCAACATCATAACGGTATGAAGAACTTCCCCGACGTCCATCTGGCCCAGGAGGAAGAACTTTTGCCACCCTTCCTTCACAAGAACAGAAACAATCTTGAAGAGTTGATAGACGAGATTTGTAGAAATGTGATTAGGGACATGGACGAGTACGGTGTGTGTGTGGTGGACAATTTCCTCGGCACGGAGAAAGGTCTCGCGGTGCTGAATGAAGTTTTAAATATGTACAGTGCCGGGTTATTTAAGGACGGACAGTTGGTTTCTAACAAAGCAGGTACGAACGACTTAAAAACAATTCGCGGCGATCAAATAACGTGGCTAGACGGGAAAGAGAAACAATGTCAAAATATTGGGATGCTCATATCCCAAGTCGACGCCATTATCATGAGGGCGAACAAAATGCGAAACAATGGAAAAATGGGCAACTACACGATTAATGGGCGAACAAAGGTGAGTATAAATATAGTTTTCGTAGATTTAAAAGGCTATGTTAAACTTCTGTTTGGACTATAATGTGTCTGGACTGTAGTTGTTCATTTGCAATGATAATGAAATGAATTTTCTTTGCCAAAGTTCATGTTTTGACAGTGTAGTTAATAACTGGATACTTGCCATGTGTCCAGATATGTATAAAAAAATAGCTAAACTTGTGCACATAGAAATTTTTATGGAATGTTGTATTTTAAACAAACGTCGTTAGTTTCGAGAATGGAACATAGGATTGATCTCTGTAGAAAATTAGTTTTTAAAGCATTCAGAGTATTTCGTTATTTAAAATTTTATTTCCGATAAATTTTCGGTTAGTTTTGCTCGACGTCACGTCGGTTATGCGTAAAATATCGATTTGTTGGACGCATAATCGGATAAAGTTGTTAATTAATCTCTAGAAACTTTCTCACTAACACGGTTCATCGTATCAAATATCAGGTATAACATTAGACCCTCGAATTTCAAATAAACGCATCGAATTTTAAATTAAAGCACCGTCGCGTATATTTGAAGGTTATACCCACAGAAATTTGGGGAAATATCTATATTTGAGCATTCTCTTAAATTTCCCAAATCATTACGTTATATCATACTTCGGTCATTTCAAAAGCCTCGTATCTTTAAATAAAGCAATCCTATAGCGGCAGGTTTACATGTATAAAAAAAAAATATCAGTTTGATAAATATCGATAAATATCGATAAATTCGAACAATTCTCAGACATCTTCGATTCCGACGATTCGTGAAAACGATTAGAGTAGTAAACAATGGGTCGTGTGAAGAATCGATTGCAAGAAAATCCTTAGATTCGGAAAATACTTCTACAGTGACACTGGGGGATGAATTACGCAAGAACGATTAGACGTGTTTCCCGTCGAGCCGCCGAACAATGAAAGTACGAAATTATTCACGCGATTGATCGGGTGGAGAAGAGCAGATCATTTTCTGCGGCTGTGTAATGGAATTAGTCATCCGCGAACGCAGACCCTGCTACGTTTTCTGTTATAAAACTGCGCCGAACGAACAACACCGTCGCGCATTTGGTATCGGCAAAAAAGACCATCGGCGTTCGATCGTGTACGCGCCGTACGAAATGTAGGAGGGGTTAGGCGATGGTAGGCAGAGAAGGTCAGGATCCCGAAATTGCAATGATCTTTCGGGGAGTTCGGGTACGAAACGAGCGGAGCCAAGACCGGAGTGAGACACACGCATTGCAGTCGGTCACGTACGCCGTACGTCTGGCTCGCTCTCGTTATCCTTTCTCTTTTTCTTTCACCGACTCTCCCTTTCGTCTTTTGTCCCAGAAGGCGGGCGGGTACATATATATATATGTGTGTAATGAGCGTTCTCCTCCATTGCCCGTCTTGTCTTTTGTAAACAGAATCCGTGCCGCGCGCGCAGTATTCAGGTGAAATGGGACTGTGTTAGAGACGCTGTATGTATAGAGGTGAAAAAAGTACATTGGTGACGTGTCAGGCCCGCACAGGCGCATATACTTTATGCTGAATTATTTTGGACACTTTTAAAGATAGCTGTGAGAAAATTGTTTTGATTTGAGGGGAAAGACGCATCGTTGGAATTGCTTTTCGTTGTAGTTGGGAAGATTTCGAGGTCACCTTCAGGTATTTCAGGTATTTAGTTGCTTAGTTTCGCAGTGTGTCCTGGGAAAAATGCAGTGGGACAAGTTATGTGCGTTTTAATTGATCATTGATGAAATGATTTCGGTAGTTCAGGAATGCCTTCCCTTCAAACCCAAACTCTATATTTCATTACACTAAAGTTAAACCATAGCTCGAATGTGTAATCTTATTTCTCAGCCGAATTGTTTTACATTCGTTTTGACATATCGATGTAGGTATTATAGAGTTAGTTCCACCGACTGGCCACTAAATAAATAAGTAATTTCTGTCGTGCCAAGTTTGCTGCTTAACTGGAGCAAGCAATCAGTGTACCGTTCGTGCATCATTATTTCCTTAAAAATTCCTTCGCAATTATTCGTTTCTTCTTTTCGTCATCCAGCCCGCAAAGTACTTTTGTGTACGATGAATATTCGTCTCGTACACAGAATTGTAGTCGCGTTGTTTAAGCGAAACGGGGAGGAGACTAAAAAAGAAAAGAGAAATATTGCCGGTACGTCAGACTCGCAGAGTTGTTGGTTTTGAAGGTACATTATTTATGTACATATACCGTTGCTGTTCCACTTATAGATCGCAGAAAATAATTCGGTACGTTTCGAATTCCTTATTGTGTCCCGATTTAAATTTATCCGCCGGCTAGAGCGTGCGATTAATCCCGCAATTTAAAACTCTTTCTATGGCGAGCTGAATGAAAGCACGCATACAGGAACAATACATTGCTCCGCACAAGCGTTTCGGAACGGTGAATTCTTAAAATACATTAACATGCGTCGAAGTTTGAGTCATCGACGATAAAAGATATTATAATGAATTCAAGATATTTCATGAGTGTGACGGAGAAATCCCTGAAATGTAAGTAGGACCAGGAGAAGATTGTTGCATATTTCGCAAAGTGTGTCGGCTTCGAACGAAGCACGATAAATTGATACTGATAGGTACAGATAATGTGTATTGATTAAACCTTCGATTGGTATAAATTTTATAAAAAAAAAAATGTAACAATTCCTTCCATTTCTTAATGATTAAAGAAACGAAATTTGAATTTCCACGGGTATCTGTTTTAACATTTCTTCCAGTCTTCTTCGGACGCGCGCGTTACTAACACTTACAACTGTTAAAAACTCGATACGCAGCAAGTCTACTTTCCCATTTTCACGCAGCCAAAGTTTTCTTACCCAACAACGATCGTTATGCCTGATATAATTAAAGTTTTAGGCGATTGTACAGTCAGGGTCTTTTTGTAGCAGACGAGTTCGTAGGTGTCGTATAATGAGCCGCACGATAGCGTAGATAGATTTATAATTTCTAAAATAACGTTGCACGGAGAAAATTAAAATCTACCCGATGACTGCGATGCTGCTCGACGCTAGTTGTATTTCTTTCACTTCGTCGATAGGTACCTACTTAAAACAGAGGATAAAATCTCGTATCAACTCCAAGTGTGAGTTGAATGTGAAACTAGCATCCTTTACTCACATTTTTCTCTACGATAATCAAGATCGCAGACGTTTCGCAAAGCAAAATTTAACACAACATGGTACATATTGAATCATCGATTCCGGTCACGTACTGATTAGTTCAACCAGGAAAAAGCCGCTGAACAGTTTCGTGGAACGTAACGTGGGACGTAAATTTGCAGCCAACAATAGACGCGGGGAATACCCACGACGAGTGTTCTAACCGTTACTCAACCGCAGTTGATGATAAATTATTTTTCTACTCAATTAATATCTGCGCTCGAAATTCGCTCGGCGCGATAGCCTGGCCGATGATGATTGTTGACTCGCACGCGTCAGACGGGCTGTTCACTTTCGATTAAATCCTTACGCGCAGTCGGTTACATCTGATTCTTTAACCTTGGTTGAAGGTGAAAGAATCGCCGAGGTATGATATGCATATGCATCCGTGCATATAGTTAACGCGGATGAGAGCGTGCCAATCGTCGCGAGGACAATTTCATTCGTCCCCGTGGCGCTACCAGGAGGGTATGCACATATTTACCGTTGCGCGTTGACTTTCAAAACGGTTCAGGACAATTTGCATTTTGCCCGGGCAGACCCCTTTTTGCGGCACACGCGACGCGGATCATATCTTCTTCAGTTTCCCCATAGATTATTTGCGGCTGAATTATTATTCAAACCGTGGTCTTACGTGTTCCCCACTTTCCGCGAAACTAACCAGACCACTACTTAGAGCAAACTGATACCGATGGCATTTTAAACTACAGTTTAGAGTTTACATTTAGAGCTCCACTTTCGCAATTACATGTCTGTCCTGAAATATCTTAATTGGGCGTGAATCAGTCACCATTTGTAACTTGGTAGGATGGAAATATATTTTACTAGGGTGTTTATACACGTGTAGGTGCATTTGGGGTTACCAGATCAAAAAATGAAAAGGGAGGGCAATCTAGTTTCAAATCATCCTTCAAACCGTCCTTCTTTTGGATACCATATGTATAGTAACCCTAGGTACATTTCGAAGTTCTTTCCCTAAACTTATGTTTTAGATCACTTATAATGATCTGATGATGGTTCACAAGATGTCGTTTAAAGATATAAAACTGTACAATCTGTTTATCAAACTGGCGTACAAAAATTAAGTTCTACTTGAGAAGGTTTCCAAGAACGTGTCATCTGTATGACATATAAACAAACAGGATTACTGAGAAAACTTTACAAGCAGAAAATGCAACAGTGTGGTAAAATCTCGCGGATTAGCACAGTTCTAAGCCTTGGGGCTTATGATGCATTCGCGCGCACACACAGAAAACTATATTCATGTTTTTACGCTGGAAGTAAATTTAACGCAGATAAAAACGCAGTTCCCCTTTGTGGAATGTACGACGACGTATTTTCAAAATACGCTTCCACGAAGCAAACTATATAGATATTTCAAACACTTTACGCGGAACCGTAAGCGCACGGGTGGGTTTTATAAACGATTTTCGCGATAACCGAATCGAGCGCAGCTAGTTACTTACGCGTGGACGAAAACACTTGCTCCTGTGGTTTCGATCGGTGACTCACGGAACGTAAATATTTTCCCGATTTTCGGTGCGCTGAACGTGTGTTTTGCCTTTGGTCCTATGGTACGTGTTGCGGTAACATTGAATAAATACTTTTTCACGAAAATAACACATGTTGTTATAGATATTTGGCTTCATTGTGTAAGTCGCGACAAAAGCAAAATTCATGTCAAAACCAACTAAGGCGCCAGACAAACTTCAGCTTCTCCCCCTTTTCTTTAAATAATTGATAAATTAAAAGACCCATGCTCTAGATATAAACGAACGCTGCGCTACGCGAAGTTCATTCCGACGAAATGAAGTTTGAAATACTTCTTGGATGTCGGTCAAACATTAAGAATGACGCAGCGTAATGCAAATTTAGAAAAGGACCGGGAATTCTTACCGAACGTTCGATTAACAAGAGTCGTAGGTACGCGGAATTGGCGCGAAAATCGCTACGCGAAACAGGAATCTTCGCGAACTGTGGTACAGTTATACCGAGATCAAGTCTGGACGAAACCATATTCGAATAATAATAAGTAACGAACAAACGCGACGAATAACATTTTATTTACAATCGAGAAATACATAATTAAACACTTACATATTACAAAAATGTAAAATCTAATTCTGAAATACATTCGCCACACAGAAACTCATTAAATTCATCCAATATATTCGCCATCATGCAATTATAATAATTAGAAAAGAAATCATACCTTCGTTAAAAGTAATCGACATTTGAGTGCGCCACATTCGCCTCGAAAAGATCGAAACCGTAAAGTTGAATTTCCTAAAACGTGAATTTTCAACACGAAACATAACATTCCTTTTTTCTTCCTTCGAGCTTCCATTAAACTTTCGGTCAACACTGCACGTGAATTACACAAACAGCAGTGGTTATAAGTTTATATATCTATATTACTTAGTCAGCTCTCTCGCGTTTCCTTCAATGACTCAAGAGCGCGCTGATTTTTAACCGCGCCAGTTGTAATCTAATTGTAAGCCAACGATTGCCGCCGTTATCGGCACATGTACTTTCGGCAGGTTATGCTCCTTATCTGAGGAACGTGACAAGCTGCACGTAAAGCGTTCGGTTCGGTATCGAGCCTTTTCTCCCGGCACTGCACTTCGCCTCCAACAGCTGGTATCGGTTAATAAATTTAATTGCGTAGTTACAGGCATCGAATTGTACGGATAATATAATTTACTGGAAAAGAGAATCGCATGTTTTCGCGTTCAATTCGTTCGAACAGCTCCGTTGCCGCTTGCCGCCACGGAAATCGAAATAGATAATAGCTAGCTGATTACACGGATGGTTCTGTGTTGCTTCAACATTAAAACATAACGATTCATGCTCGTCGCGTCGCGTTCTCATTATCGATTGTCTGCTCGAAGGTGATCTAACGCAGCACAATGGTCGTTAAAAATTAAAAACTATCGGTAATGCGCGGCGTTAAACTCTGTATGTGTATCTTTATGAAAGAATAGAAGTAAGGAGTAAAATTGTTTCCTTTTTAACTCCATGTGCTTCTCCGGTCGATCGTTTCCCGCCTACATCCTTTACCGTTTAGCTGGCACGGTGAAAGGCATTTGCCATTCTGTTAGGTTGCTAAAGAACACGTAGCACGAGTGTCTTACTTACTTCGATTAGAATATAAATCGTTCCTGCAAGGTAGCGTTTAAGGAGGGTGATGGCTGTTCCGTGGGTTTGTAAGCGTGCAAGGACTTATGTTTTTTTAAATGTATTTATTGCTTTTTGCAATCTGACGTTGGCACTAGCTGCGGGAGTTTAAGGGGGGACATCACGGTAATGGCCCGACAAGTAAAGGTATCTTTGGAAATTTATTAAAAGCAAACTACATAATGAATCTTTTTTAACCTTTCATGACTTTGTATTGGATATTTAAGTTACTATGGCTATGATACGAGTTCGATTTTGAAAATTTTGAAAAATGACAGAATGGCAAACCTCTGAAAAAAATGGTGAAATTTGGTTTTAGTAAATTAATCTCTTTCGTTGAAAAAGAAATAGAAGGAAATGACCAATTAACAAAATCTCCCGGCATGCCATAGCCATTCGCATATACTTCCTAAAACAATTTGGTTTGTTGATTTTAGAAGCACCGTTTCATCAGAAAACTGTCAAGCAGAATTTTGCAGCGTAAAGTTACTAGTACTGTACAGCTTGTAAATCTGCTTTAAATAAATTTAAAAAAGGATATTCGTATAACTTAAATATACAATAAAAAGTCCTGAAAGTTTAAAGAAGATTCATTACGTACTTTGCTTTTAATAAATTTGCAAAGGTACCTTTACGTTTCGGTCAATTACCGTGGTGTCCCCCCTTAATGAATGAGGGATAGCTATACTCTAGTTTCGAAGGGAAGATGCATTATCGTATCTGTTATCTTGCGTCAACTCTGAATGAAAAATGGTTCTAGACGCAGACTGATCCAACTTAAACCTGCTTCGATTAATAACGAGAAGTATATTAGATAAAAGAGATGACTCTTACTTTATACTTCAAAGGAGAAATTCCTCGAACTAGCTATCACTATCAACATAGAAATGAGTTCTTTGCAATCAAATTAGAAGCCACGTCGAACAACTTTTTATTCCACAATTCAGATACAATTCGTTTGCAAATCATTACTAATACTGTTACATTTACTTTATAATTGCTCCTTACAAATATCATTCACGTGTGAAGACTCCGCACATAGTTAGTGTAGCTATCTAAAAGTAATAGAATAAATAGGAACGCATATGTGTGCCATTGCGTTAACATTTGGTGGCGTTTTGAGTGGAGCCTTCATGAATATCCCATCCAATCAAGACCTTCCTCCGAATACATCAGCAATTTCCGGTTTTACGAAAGAAAGGAAGGAAGATGTTCGGACAGACCATGTTTCGCTGGGTTACGTGAGGATCCACACGCCAACGAATGTGGTACCAAGGTTAGCGTGTCATTCGGGCCAAGGCTAAAAGGTGCTCCCTATATTTGTACGCCTCCCTCCAGAGACCTTGCGGAGTATCACAGCCCTTTTCAAGCACGCGTATTCAGGGACTTCTGATTACACGCGTACAGCTTCGCGAGCGTCCCACTGATATGCCTCGTTGCACAGATATCCGCGTTGCGTTAACATTGAAAACTACCAAATATACTCCCTCTTATCTTTGCTCCAATGGACTGAATTTACGCGAAGAGTCACGGGTCGAATTCGATTAAACCAAACATTCTTAGAGCGACGATAGCCTTATAGAATAACGAGAAAAGCTCGACGACTTCGTTTCTCCGCGTATCAAGTTTCGTACGGGGCGATTCAGGCGAGTTACACAATCGTCATTTTTATTTTTAGAGTTTTTCAGTAATACCTGCAGGTTTTAATTAACATCATCCTTTACTCTGATAAAGCATTTAAACAGAGTTCAGTGTCCCGCGTGCTCTACGTCACGGTGAATGGAAGCATCACGTAATAGAAAGTAACAGGAGAGCTCCTATTCCAGTTCCATTGCTTCTCAATAACTACTCCATGATTTGGAGCTTCAGTAACATCACATTTCCTCTTTCATCTCTTATCCATAATGCGGTCTCCTAAATTGTCAAATGATTCGATCCTCTCGGACGAAGTAATTCTGTGTCTCGCAACTAAATAGCGTTTCAAACATACAAACATATTTTTAAAACATCTCCTTAACACCACCACTGGATCTGGCAAATGAACATGCCCAAGGCACAAGTCTCCAAGCAGTAATTTCTCATCTAAATCGGGTCTAGTCATCTGAATCCGGCTGACAGCAGCATGGCCACCCAGTTCCCCGAAAATATTCCTTGCTCGACAAGGAACTTTCAGTAATGGGAGGATTTCGGAGCATTAGGATTCCCCTTGCGCGCAAAATTGCTACGTGCGGAGGTGATGGTCCCGAGTACATACATATATGGTTCTCGGCGTACGTGCACAGCCTGCTCGACGCACCACGTGCACCGTGTCATAGTGAATGGAGCTTCCGAACACGTTGCAACCCTCACGTACCCAACATTCATCGCGCAGTGGAAAGGTGCACGAGACTCCCTATCCCAGTTCCTCTGTCCCCATTGACTCGCGTCACGTGTAGACTTACCAAGATTAATGCCTTTTCACACGAGACGCGCCCGTGACTCGCGACAGGTATTCCGTGTGTATTCAGTTGGAGAGGCAACCAGTGCTTTAGAGAGGCAGGAAAAAGTGGGAAATACGCGGATACGATTGAAATGCCAGTCGCCAGCCGTAGAAGTGTATTTTCCGAAAGGCTTCGCAAATTTTACTACGGATTTAACTCGATCACGGGAGGTCGCAGCCAGTGTGGCCAGATTTCAAAAACCTGTGGCGCAACCAAGCAAATCGCATGGCGTCGAAATACAAATGGGAATGTTTTGAATCAGAGAATTATCGTGTAACCACAATAAAAGCAAGCGATTTTTACAATTTTATTTTCAGAAAACTACTGTTAATATACAAAAAAATTAATAGAGAAAAACAAACTGTGAAAGAGCATTTATTTATTATTTTCTAGTAATTGTTCAAATTGCGTTTTTTGTAAAAAATTAAGCGCAAATTGATTCTCAAAATGGCCCACTCTGCCAGAAAACGCAAAATATGGCCACACTGGTCGCAGCCATAGAGCTCGATGGTTCAAGTAGTTACTTGTAACCATATCCCACAAGACAACGACCCAGCCAAGCATCATTATGCGAAAACACCAGCCTTCTCTATTGTAACGAGCGAGTCCTGTGACTCACGAGCTGCACGCGATGCTATCGTCCGCGTGGTGCATGCATTCATATCTAATAATAGGGGGTCAGTTCGATACCATCACGATTGATACGTTCGTAATACACTCTCGGGTAATTATCATGTCGAGACTGCTGGCTATTCGGTGTCCCACACCTGTTAACATCTGCCGCAGACAGTGCGATGGTATATAACATAAATCATAGAATAGAATAAATGATTAACATTTGCGGAAAGTTGCCTTTGCGACTCGTTTATGGGACTATTGAACTTTTATCAGGGGCGTGTTGTTTCTTCCCAGCTTTAACCGTATGTAAATCGACTAAGTAGTAATGCAAAAGGGGCGTCTTACATATTTTCAAATTTCAACTTTTATATTTTCTAATTAATTAGAGAATTAATATAGAACGTGGTTGTTGTAACGAGAATAATATCGACGTTGGGCAGATGAAAAGCACGCTTAACAAAACTTCTCAATTTGCCAGGGAAGAGGGACTGGGTTTCTCCTATTAAAATTATTATTAACGTTTGTGGCATCCTTGTGATTGCGATATTCTTGGAAACTTATCTGTACCGCTCAGTGCGGGGTATAAAGCCGTAATCAACAGAAGAGATTAAAATTCTTAAAGTATTATACATTGTTATTACGTGTTCTCCTTCGAAAGACGCTTTTTAAGAATTGCAACCTTTCAGAGCTTCGCCTCGGTATCCAACAACGAAACATAAACAAGAACATTATATTTTCGACAGATAATCGATAGGACTGTTTGTCTTCTAAACTTTGAATCGCGAAGTTAGGTGGGGGGTGGCGTACGTGCAAGTCGTGCACACATAATCTTTTATCATATCGATCGCTACTTGATTCAATGAACTGATTCTCTGGATAACGTAAACCATAATGAATTAGTAGTAAATTCAAATCAATCGTAGTAAAACACCAAAGGAAATGCTGCTGTTTTCTATTTCTTGTTTCGCGGTTGTATCCTTTAGCCAGATATTTATGATATGTTAATCAGAAACATATAATCTATCGAATTTATAAGTGTGCTACCGGTCTGTTTAACTTCTGATAATGCCAGATTATCAACCGCGATGTCTCGCTGCTTCTCCGAAAACACTTGTCTTTGCCATTTTCGTTTTCAATTAAAAAGTCCCAGAGTGCCTCACACTAATGGCTAATGTTTGTAGTCCGTTTATGTTTCATGATAAAACTCGATTTAAGGGGTCATTCTACTATGATCGACCGAAAAATTAAGCTATTTGTAAAGATTTTTTTCTCAGTAAATACAACATATAATGAAATAAATCTTTTTGGTATTTATTATGCTACTCTTATATTATAGAAAATAAAATTAAAAAGAATTTTTTTAATTTGTTTTAATGCTTTTTTACAGCGTTAATATGGCACCTAAAGAAAGGGTTTTTTTGGTGTTTTGTCAAACCTTTTCTTTCAAACCGACGCCATTTTATTACTTTTTAACAAAAATTGTTTTTAATTTTTTTTGTATAAGAATAGCTTAATAAATTCCAAAAGATTTATTTCATTATATGTTGCATTTACTGAGAAAATATCTTTAAAAATAGCTTAATTATTCGGCGATTCAAAGTACAATGACCCCTTAAAGTACACTGCCAGTAGGACTATACATACTGCTAGTACACAGTGGAGATTAATGCAATAATACAAACGTTAAAACATTTTTGCATTAGACGAGATATTGCAGTATTAGGGTACTTTTATGTTGGAGCTGCGATAAACGATCAGAGCGACGATAACAGCGAGATGACTATGACAAACGATAAAAGCGTCGAGAAACAAATATTTCTCTTTCTTCGCTATTATCGCAGCTCCAACATAAAAGTACCCTTCAATCGACGAATAAAAACGATTATTCAATTGTTTAAGCGTATTCAAGAAACTGCAATAATCATTACATGGACTCATTAGGTTGCTGTGTTTTTCTCACCTTCTGAAATTAAATGACCCACATCGAACGACACTTCTGATTTTATATGTTCGCTAATTGGCTTCTCCCGGAACATGTTTCGCAAGCTTTCGTGATTCACATTCGCGAGGATATTCTGTCCTCTCCATTAACGTAACAAAACGCATTATTTTTCAGGCGATGGTGGCTTGCTACCCTGGTCACGGTTCGCATTACGTGAAACACGTGGACAATCCTAACCGAGACGGGCGATGCATCACCGCTATATACTATCTCAATCGAGATTGGGATATCAAGGTAAAGACACGTTCAATCGTCTCCATCCACTGTTACCTAGCTTCTTCAATGCTTTATTACAAGTTTTACCCATGATTATCGATTGTACCCATGCGATGTATTATTCTTTTGAAAAGAGAAAAAGAAAAGGGACACAAAAATAGCAAATTTGAGGAACATGATATGACGTTTATTAGAAGGAGCAAGCGTGCGTCCTAGGAATTTTTATTCGACTCGAATACCGTGCTAGGGTAAACGCACCAGTAAATGGACACTTAAGGGTAATAAATAAACGCTATTATAAAATTACATCTGCAGCGCGGTTGATTCCACGTGCTGCAAAAATTGTTTAGCTATAAAGCAAGAAATTAAAAGAAGTCTCTAATTAATGCGTTGCTTATTTTAATAACTTACGTTATTCGGTTCAATAAAAAAATGTTCATTCACTGGTACAGCCATCTACCTTTACAGTAAAAGTTCTATCCAATTTCCTTTCACTTCGTTGCAGATCTGAGCTCTTCGCGAAGAAGTGACGTGGTCTTTCGAAAATTCCTACTTTCCTTCGTATCGCGCGACAGGCACACTGTAGTCTTCCTTATAAATCCACTGAATTACTACTCGGTCACGAATACATTAAACTCTTCGGAGATTCTCGTAACTAAGAGTCAGAAAATATTCGCGTTGATGAGTATTTTTTTTTCGAAACATACCTTTCGGAATACGACTGCTTCGATTTCAAAGTCCGAGAATCTTTTAAACACCGGGTTCCCGGTCATTCGAGTAATAGCGCGTATCCAGTAGAAATTTGAATCGATTCGAGTAAATCGAATAAATTCGGGTATGTCACTTCGTCACAGAACTTCAATTTTTGTTGAGCAACTTGAATCGTTTCAAGATACTCGAACAATTCAAGAGTTGAAACGTTTGGTGGAGAAAGGCAAACGATGAAGTACGGAGGGCGTTAGGGCCTACGTGAGCAGCGCCATGTAACGTCTTCATGTCGTGTATGCAGAGGAACGTACTGTTGGGCAACGTTTACGTTGACTTGCACGAAGCATAAGGCAAGCATAAATGTATGCTGCCTTCCAAAACGTAAAGCAGCCTGCTACCCTTTAATCTTGCGTAAATACGCCTGCCTCTGAGTGAGAAGATGTAAGAAGCACGATGAACTTTTGGGGGTAGAAATGGTTCATACTGGTCTCTATTCAGAAATGTTGCCGATTTTTGAATATGCTGAAGTATTCCAACAAGTGTAGAGCTTCGTTTTCTTGCTCCAAGTTCCATTTGCCGCATTGATTTAAAGTCGAATAGTATTTAATTGAAATAATTCTCGCACCGCGTTCTTACATCTTTCTTAACGATCTCAATCGTAGTTTCAGATTCATAAAAATCAGACGTACGAAAAATACATGAAGTCTGATAGAGTGGCATTGATAAGTATTTATTTATCTTTCATTTTGCATTGTGCTAACGTCACGTAACTCGCTTCAGCACTAATAAATAATTGATGGGGACAAATCGATCACAATCAGTATTGGCGACACGTCGTGGAATAGAGCATTAAGTGCCTTAGAATTAATTACAAATCACGGTAATGGTAAATCATGGGATAAAACGTCAAATACCTTGAAGTCTGTAAATGTTTTACGATCCACGGTACACACTCACGATGATGTAGCAGATCTAGCTTTATCGCCCAACAACCACACTTCTCTCCAATGAAATATCGATTCATTTACATATTCAAACACAGTAGGTACTCAGAATCTGTGCTTTAAATCAGCAAATTTTCATTATCGAGAACAATACATTTCCACAAGCGCAACCACAACAATATATACAGTCCTATTTGCGTCGGTGTATTTTTGGCAAGATACAGTCACAAGAAAAATACATACATTTACGCAAACATTCCCTTCTGGAGAACACCCTTCGCGTTTGTTTAGAAGAGTTATACGACCCGGGTTTTAAATAGCGCCTGCATACATTCCATTCCGCAGCGATGTTTGCGATAAATGCATCTCTTGTCCCGGGGCAAAAAATGGCCCCGCGTCATTAAATACTTTGGATGTCGAATTCCCCTCGCTTACTATAATCACGCGCGGTTTCTATGATTGCAGAAGAACGGAGGCCTGTTGAGGATATTTCCGGAAGGCTGGCGCGACCAAGTAGCAGATATCGAGCCTCTCTTCGATAGGATACTGTTCTTCTGGTCGGACAGGAGAAACCCGCACGAAGTACAGCCTGCGTACAAAACCAGATACGCAATCACTCTGTGGTACTTCGACGCCGAAGAAAGGAATCAAGCTTGCCGAAGATATCAAAGAGAAAGTAGGTACTTCAATTGTACCCATGATACGGAGAAGTTGTTCGTCTAACGCCAGCAATCTTCTAATTAGTTGATAGATCGTAATCAGGGCCGGCGAAGTGTTGTAAATTTTATTCACCGCGCCCCTCCGGTATTCCGTTGTCTTACTAATCTAACTTTCAGGAGAGTTACACGCGAAGAAGGAGAACTCGTGAGACATAGAGTATGAAGGACCTTTACACCGTCCGTCGACTGAATATGTAACTCTATTAGCTAAACTGATACACTTGTACATAGCGACACGACGAAAGCACTGGTACATAAAATATTGCGTATTATTATGTATTAAGATATAGTCGATTACAGGAGACATTGACATCGGAGTATAACGAAAAAGAAAAAAAAGAGGAAAACAATGTTTTAAGGATGTGCAATAGTTGTAAGCGCGTTCTTTTCTCTTTTACACGCGGCACTGTAATATATTCGAATGGAGAGGGGCGTAAGTGCGCGGTAGCTCCTACGGTTCACAATTATATATATATATAAAATTGTATATATATATATATATATATAATTATTAATCTTTGTTTCTTTCCTTTTCTAACATTTTATGCTCACGATTTAACTAAACGTTTGAGATGTAAAATTTTAGCATCATTCGCTTGCCACACGATTGAAAGGTTTGTTCGTTATTGACACAATACTTAGCTTCCGATAGATGAAGCACGAAACGATTCATACGGCGTCCGTGGTTCGTACGATCGTCTCGGATACATAATGTACAGAGAAACGGTGTACGTGTGTTGTGTACGTGCGTGTAAAGTGGGTGAGAGTGTGTTCGAGAGAAAGGAAGAGTGATTGGAATAATAAGGTAATGTTTCTATCATAAAATTCTCTGGAAATACCTACGTCTTCGTTGTTGTATTGGAAATACATCGTTTAATTTCTGCATAGCTGATATTGTTATTAGCAATTCGGCACGTTATTAATATGTGAAATGTTCGCCGACACCATCGTGATTTATTATTCTATCTCATATGTTACACGTTGTTCTACGAAGTTATAATTATTACACTGATGTTTGATTGAACGGCCAGTAATTGACTTATGCTTCCATGCACTGAATCGAGATATGCCGGGGCCCAGTCTGTACCTGTAATATTGTTATGTACATTGCAAAGAGGTAGAAACACTGTGTTTACTATTGTATGTATCTATTTATATAAATCGATAAGAAAAAAGTAAAAAAAAAATGATGATGAAGAAGAAGAATGAACTCGTACTTCCTGTGTCCTACATAGAAAGTCTGATATACAACTTTATTAGTCAATTTGAGAGAGAAGATGAGCATTAAATTTTCGCGAGGCGTATTATATTGATAATATTGGGCTTATTCGATCGTAACGAATACGGTCAATAAGTTATTCTTCGATTCTCTTTCATTGTATTATTGGACACGGAGGACCAACAAATTACCCAGTATCCTTAACAAGAGATTAAGTTATTTTCAATGGTCGAAGTTAATTTAAATATGCTCTTATGGTTAGTAGTAAAGGTTGTTGTGGACTAAGTTATGAACTGATGATGCATTTTCGAAGTATTGTAAAACTGATGAAAATTGTGATGTGAAAATAAATATTGTACAAAATCGGCATATAATTATTCGCAGAGAAGTGGAAGGTATTGTAAATTACATTATCGATCTTCCTTGCTGCAAAAGTCTTCGTTTATTCTTCAACTCGCACACTATTTACGATTAAACGCCATCGATGTCTTTAGGAATAGCGCAATGCTCGATTATATTCAGCGCAGGAACGTATACTTTGAACGAAAAATTGTTCTTCGGGAACGATCCAGGATTGATTACATGGCAATTGGAATACGTGGTCTCGTACGCCTCGAATTTGTCCGCTGCCACAATAAGGTCCGGAGTTGGATATATTTGTAACGCGTGGTTATATTTCCAATATATCGGAATCACCGACAGACTTAACGGAGTCAGATAAGATTGGCAAATAATTGATTTGGCATACTAAAAAGTCGCACAAAAATTAAACAGTATAAGTTTCAATCGACAAACAGAAATGTTAATCTAACGAAGCTCTTACATGATCATAGATATTATCATCTCGTGGAAAGCGAAGCGTGTTCCTGCACATTTTCGTTAAAATATCTTCTCTTAACACTACTATCTCTTTTGTACAGTATTGAATTCTGCACGGGTTAGTAGCGAATATCGCGCCGGGTATGTTTTTCCTGAACTCCTCCGTGAGATGTTTCGGGAGCGGTGATCTTGGTAAAATCTTTGGCGCTCCTACATCGTCCGTCGCGGGCACGAAAATAAATTTAGAAGACTCTTTTATTTCCGGATACTCCATTATTAAATCGGTCAGATCTTTGAATCCCTGTTTCAGTTTTTGCGCGCTCGTTAGATTCGCCGGGAAACTTAAGAAATGCCCGCAAAACACAAAAGCAATAGGCGGATACTCCGAATATCCATCTAGCATAGTTCTAAACTTGCGTAAAACAGTTACATCGTCCAGCCACATTTCGGACAGGAAGATGATCATCCCATCCTTATTACTCTCCTCGTGAATTTTCAATTTTTCTGAAAGCTTCAGGGACAGGTTGTGCGAGCCACCAAATGTATTGGCGTCACCAAAATCTATGCGCGAATTACTAGACGATTCTGCCGGTGGAAAACCTATATCTTCCACGTATAAAATTCCATCGTTATAATCTCCGCTGGCTATTACTATAGAAGCCTCCATGATTAAACCGTCCTGAAAGTTGTGTACGACTGTTAAGGAAAGTAATGTTTATAACTACTACTGGCGTGAATGCGATGTTCATAGATGTCGTCGACGCTTTCAAAGGATATTGCTCGCTGCAAGTCAATTTTAATGGTTCCTCCTGTGTCCTCCAAGTAATACTGACCCTCTGTTAATTGCGTTAAAAGCCCCATTACATAAATATGCCCTTTCCTACTGTCGCTCAACAAGTACTCGATAGGTACCAATTCAATCCAGTTCTCTTTTTTCTCGCCGAGCCTGGGAGGAGTGAATAATTCGTGTCTCAGAGTTCTATACCAAAGTAGCTCGTACCGATCCCTAAAGACCGAAGATTTGTAATCCGCTTCAGGGTATAAGTCTGGGGTTACGGTCGACAGAAGGAACTTTTTCTTGCACAAGTCGTGTTTAATTCTTGGCGTGTCAAACGCATTTATCACGCTCAATATTGTTTCTGTGCTTTTCAACGTATCGGGTCTTATACATTCCTCTATGGCTAGCTTGAGATTCTGTACCGTAACGTGAGGATCGTCTAAACCTTGCGCCAGAACTTGCTCGACAATTTGTATGAGCCAAGTGTTACGCTCGTTCTCTCCCACGTTTAAAAGTTCTTTGGCAAGTGAGATGCTGAGCTTTCTAAATGAAATGAAATAATTTTACACTGCGGCGGGTTGTGAAATGATAATATTTCTTTAGTAAATTACGAAACGTTATATACCTTGAAAGTATAAGGCCGTAAAGTGAGAATGTGCTTTGTACTGTTTTTACCAATTTCTCATCAGCCATAGTTACTTTTTTACAATAAGAAAATTACACTACACGTATTTATGTACATTACGCGTCACATCGAATGATTAACTGCATCTTAAACTAAACGCAATATAAAATGATATCAAATTCGTGGACGTATCGTCGTTCACGTTGATTCACTGACAGTTGCAGTGATAGTACTTCTTCATTGCGAACACTTCCCGCCTTTTCGCTGCGATGGAAGTTATCTTAAAATCATCGAAAAATTCCATTCAATGGCAATAATTTATTTGGTGCATCTGACTGTGTATTATTATAGACAATTTACGCAGAATTCGCAATTATATTAAAAAAAAGTGGAATGCCAGGAAGATTAAAATAGGCGTACTAAAATATTCTCGTCCAATGAAACCGTTTTGAAGTACATCTATATTTACTTACTTATCGTGCGCGGCACGTCCTTAACCTATAATTCTTTAGAAAAAGCAAGTTCGTAAAATTGTTTTACGAACGATCGTACATTGGCAAGAAATATTGTGAGTTGCTTCGAAATGCGGTGTATCGAAGAGTCTAATATACATTATACGTCGCCTGAAATATTCTTTTTGCTGTATAGATAGAGAAAATAGCACTGTTGTGATTAACCTAAAAATCTGTGGCTATAAGATAGGAGAACTTGGAAATTCTTATTTTTGCAACGTTTACGAGTGAACGCTTCTTGCGAAAATGAGTGCTACTTCGTTAATAGCAATTTACGGTATTGGCTTTATTGGCCTTCATGTGGGTTGGTTCATAATGCAAGAGAAATACGAGCCAGACCCACAGAGGCGTTTACATCCTTTTCAACGTTTATATCGACGCTATGTAAATAACCAGAAGATCGACAAATCAAATTAGACAATACGATTAAAGTGCAATGGTTTTAATTCTTAAACGTATTGGCCATCGCTGGGTTAATAGCTGTTTACCATGAATCGGCTCATAGTTAGCAGTAACTAGCACAAACAGTTAAATACTGTGGATGTTCTCATTTTTATACGACAATGATAGCAATAAATATGTTTATTTAACTCAATATTGTGTTCTTGGTATTCCTATTGTGTTTGTGAAATAAAAGGATTAATCTTTAGTGAGTGGTATTACTTCAAGGGCTGAAGGTAAATATTAATGCGACAGTACACGAACAGATGTCTTTCACACTTATGTTTCTTCATGGATACATAGAACACAACGCTAATATTGATTTTGTACAAAAACTTTATTTTAAGTTGTACATGTAATGCACATACAAGAAGTATGTATATATAACATGTAAATCATAGTAGCAGAACAAAATCTCTTCAGAAGTTCAAAGACAAACGTGCGAATACAAATAAAAGATACTAACAATTATTAATTTATAATAAATATTTGTAAAGTAATAAATAAATATATAGATATATATGTGTATATATATATATATATGTATATATGTACAATCACAGAGGAGCTTAATTACAACCTTTGATAGTGGGCAGGTGATCAAAGTCCTGCTGATGATGCATGGAGGAGCTCCTCGGCCGATTTTCATTTTGACTATGAACCGAGGCACCAGCCTTGGGAAGTTGGGGCAATACCATTTGACTGTAGTTACTATTCTACAATGTAACAGTAACGTTACCATTTAATAACGGTATCTTTCGCCTAAATCTCTCAACTTATTTCCGAGCAAGCCATTTATGGTGCAAGAATAAAATTTATGATCACGCAATTAGGTGCACTTACTCGTGAACGATCCCGATATTTTTTAAGCTTCTCAAATTCTTCCATTTCGGCCTCCGGCATTTTGAAATGAAAGTTCTCGAAGTAGGAGTGTTGTAGGAGTTGTTCGCACGACCATCTTTCATCTGGATCCTTGTCCAGACATTTTTGGAGAAAGTCGAGCTGTTAGGTGAATTGAAATGAATTTTATTATGACGTAAATCGTGAGCGCCTCGTTTTCCGAAACGAGGTGGGAAGCACTGTGAAGACGCACCTGTAGAGCAGCATTGCCTCTGTTGGGTAGAGTAGTTTCAAGGGGGGTGAGAGTCTGAGGTGTCGGCAACGTGATGCCAGCAAAGAATTCGTTCTGCTGGAAAATGGCTATATGCCTCGACAACAGGTCGCCGATAGTCCTTCTTATTAAATACAACTGATCCACGTCCGACTTTCCTGGCCACAGGGCTTCCCCGCGTATTAGTTCTGCGAAAACACAGCCGATTGCCCATACGTCCACTGGTGTACCGTACTGGGTATCTCCGACCTGTTGGGAAGGCATCAGATTTCTTGTACAATTAAACGCCTCGAAAACCCCTTAGAACTCAGATATTTTCTCCTCTCTGTAATGGACATTGATAAAACATTGTACGACTTATTTTACCGCTAATTGAAATTCAGCGATATTCTCTTAAAAGGCATTGATACGCAGAAAGCACCGGTTCGCGTTAGAATTTAGATTATCGAAGTTAAACTGTGCTGGGCACGGTTTTAAGTACCTACTTTATTTAAAAAGGAAGATTACCAAACCACAAGTTCAAAAATTATAAAACATTGGGGATATGTATAGAGTATATAGGTATGTATATTACGCTTTTTTTTTGCTCCCCAAATTCACTCAAAGGGGGTAAAAATGACCCCTGAAAATCCGGCTACTTTCCGATATTCTGCTATAACTCGCGAAGACTCAGCGCCTGATTCTTCCGTTCCAAAAATTGCACAATTGTTTGAAAAATTAAAAATTTTCAGGTTGGCTGTAAAAACGTGAATTAAGGGCAGAAGCTATCCAAAGTGATGAAGATAATTACCAGCAATTCGGGTGCCCTGTACCACCTAGTCGCGACGTACTCCGTGTAATTTTCACCAGGGCTGAGCATCCGAGCGAAACCAAAGTCGCACAATTTCACCACGCCCTCGCCGGTGATGAGGATGTTCTCGGGTTTCACGTCCCTGTGAACGCAGCCCAGTCGATGGCAATACGCGACACCCTGTAGAATCTGCCACGTGAGCTGTTTCGTGGTGATTTCTGGACACCCGACGGGATATCGCTCCATCTCGTTCAAGAGGGTGTACTCGCAGTACTCGAAGACTAGGTGTAACTTCCGTTTCCGCCTGAACACCTCCAAAAGATTCACCAGATTCGGGTGCTTGAGGTTCTGCAAAATATATATCCTCTGGAATCTAGAACAACCCGCGTTTGCAATATTTATTGCAATTGCTACGAATGGGGCTCGCTAATCCAGGAGCCGAGAACGGGAGAAGGCATCCTTCTTCTTTGCTCAGCCCTGCGCAATGGTTTCGTCGCGATCGTGGTGACGTTCCGCGATCATCAGCCGCGGCGAAAGGAAATCATTAAAATCACGGCCCGGTTTTATTTCGCGTAGGAAGGAAATTATCCTTGGGGCGAAATGTCAGAGCCGAGGCGGTGGCTCGTTTGAATGCGCATATGTTTGGGAGGGAACCCCCCGATTATTTCGATAAGGCTAGGTCGACAAGAGCAGAACACGCTAAGATATTGACCGCCGCGGTATTGACCGTTGGCCACTTCTTGTAGCCAGCGTTGGATTTATGCGGCCACGCTTCTGCGGAAGATCATGGATTTTTGTTCGCGAATCAGCACCCTCTAGAAAATCTTGCCACCTAAGGTCAACTTCCATCAGGGTGCAACGGCGTTAATATCGGATTCCCAGCGTTCTTCTGACGCCGGATTCTCTTAATCCGAGGGTAGCGAGCGCTAGCTTTCGTATTTTCAGGGTAGCGCAGGTCGTTCACCTGCAAGCACTCGAGGGGCTAGAATCGTGCTGGGAAGCGAAGGAACTAAAGACGACAGACTTCCTCCATAGATTTTCTGATAATGTAGCGCACAGGTGACAAGTTTCTCGCTCAGGGGATACGGATATAGGAGAAACAATTCTCCAAGAATATCCACTTGGGGGTTTAGCGTTTTCTGAGAATAGAATTTCTACTTGCCTGATCGGTATTTAAATGTTTGATAATATGAATGTTCACGAGCAATAGAAGCACATTTAAAAGGCACTAGAATCTGATGGCAAACTCAGCTGTGACGATGACGAAGTTTATATTTTAATTCTAAAATAAGCTTCCCTTTCGTTCATTTTTATTTCGTGCATAGATAATAGCTACTGACCTTAAGAAGCCGTATTTCACGAAGCGCGATCTTCCGTATAAGAGGATCATCCTCCGTTTGTTGGAACTTCTTCACAGCTACCAATTTTCCAGTTTGTCGATCCCTGCACTGGAAGACGACACCGTAGCTACCCTCCCCGAGCCGCGCCAGTCGTTCGTACCTTTCCATCGCCTTGCTCGGCGCGCGCGACCTTTTCGAAAAGAGAATTCTCTTAAAAAATACCGCCCCTCTATCAAACCAATCGGATATCGAATCGTTTAACGAAGTAATCACTTCTCGGCTCCAATTTACGCTTTCTCTTCTAGTCACGTATTAGAACAATTATTTAACCGATTGTGAATTAGAAAAAGCCGCTAGAAGGTCGACGGTTTCGCGGATGAAAGCATTGAGCCTCGTATCAGCGTAAAGGGTGTGCGAGCGTGTAAAGTATGTTACGAGTTCAATGCGGATGTTATCTCCGAGCGCAACGACAGACGAGTGCACGCGTGATCCTATTGAAGTGCAACGGCAATCGCGATTCATGCATCGCGTCCTTTGTGTCACTGATCGTAACAGCAGCGTAGCTCACAATGCGATCTCTTCGTACAGTGATCCACGGGAAACAGCGTGACAATAGAGAAGAGGCGACTTGACTGCTCGTTAGTAAGCATCTACAGAATAACAGGCTTGCCTGGTTCTATTCGCGGGAAGGGGGTCTGACGATGCGAGGTATAGGCAGTTTGTATTTCAAGCGAAGCTATTTAATCTGAAGCAAGAGAGTCGTTGAATCAGAGTTCCACGCGAAATCCAAGCTGGTACCCACTTTTTGTACTTGGCGAGGCATGGCAAAGAGGTGAACTGCTGCGTAAAGAGCATGCTATCGGGTAAAGGCTGCGGACCAGACTGCGTGTATCCTCGCCGATGACCAAGGGTCAACCTCCCCTGTGGCTTTTACTTTATTTGAATCGGAATCTGGCGCAGGCGCCCTTACGTCCAAGTAGCGGCGGCCGGGTTGTATAAAAATTTTATGCCCCCCCACCCGGCGCGAAAAAGTTTCGCGCAACGCAATACAGTTCGGCATAAGTTTGCGTCGGGCACCGTGACTCACGTTTTCGCATTTCGAGGGAGACCTTAGAAAATGCGTGAATTCTTCGAATCTCTTTTTCCCATTTACTTATTATTTGTTGATATCTACCCTGCCTACACGACATACAAAAATCGAAGCTTTATTAACGGTTCGGTAATGATGCAGAGCTATCGGCTTACCAAAACGGCACGCGCTGACGGTAATTTGCAAATCTTAAGTCGTTGACCATGTCGAATTCTGTATAAACAGTTCACCATACTCGAGGCTTTTGGAACTATCGAATGGGATTGTTTCAAGCGTTAACAATTTTGCGTCTCTATTCGTTTTATGTGGGATTGGGTTTGTGCTCTGATCAACTTTTCATCGGCGGAAAGTGCATCGCTGCCATTGAAAGGTTAAGGATGTTGGTTAAAAGCGTTTCAATGATCCTCCAGTTGCATCGTACTGTCGGCTAATTTCATAATTCGCCGCGGAGAATCCATCAACTTCAATCAGTGATGGATCCCGGCTTTACGCGGGCGCAACGGCTGGTCAGCGCTGGCGCACACTACTGTTTCTTCGTACATAAGCCTGGCGTCACAGACACGCGCCCCTGGTAGCATGAAATCTGAAGAACCGAGCAGTATCTTTTTACCAACAATTCTCCCGCGATCGAAGCGTCCTGATAAGTCGACCACGTCATGTTCCGAGCTACTTGAAAAATAATAAGTCGAGCGCTGTTGACTGTCATTGTAATCAACGGACTCGCGTGTTGTAGTCGAGGGAAAGGTAATGGAATTGATTTGAAGCGCTCGAAATACAGTGAAGCCAAGTTCCCGAAGAGTTTCGTGATTGTTTCGACCTTTTTCCACGGTACTGAAAATTTATTGCAAATATGGAGTAATAATACTAGAACCGTAAGGGGAATAGTAATCGCTAGGGTTGCGACGAAGCTACGATAGTTATAGAAAGTGTCTATAGACAAGAAAATAATTCTAGTGTAGTAGAAGGGCTGTTAAAGTTTTATTAAATTATATAAGGGGCCTGTGATTTTTGATGTCCCGTTTGTTTATAGAATTCCGAACAATATTAAGTACTTAAGCTTTGTATACCATCTAGAAATCTTAGACGATCTCGGACGAAACTCACCGTACACTAAATGGCCAATATAGTTGTATTGACCGCCTTTGTACGATGTCTAACACATTTTGTCAGTCTCTTGGCAATTTTGGCAACCCATTTCAAAATTTTATAATTTCCATCATCCTCGTTTTGAACCGGCGGTGTTAAGGCACCATTTTTGTATATACCGAGGAGTTATTCTACCCGTGTATATAAATAAATAATATTTGTACACTACAATAAGAAATAGGAGAACGATGAAACAATTCTTCCACGACAGCGGGCTAGTATTGACGTACACAGCCAAATTTTTACTAAACAGTTTATACTTGTGTGTCCTGCAGGGTTGAAAATATATTCTCCTTATACATACAGGAATCCCATAATGATGTCCATGGTATCCTGTTGCTGATACACCCTTGTCGTTGAACATACCGAGCGTTACTAAGTGTGCTGAAACGCTACTTTGCGATGTATGTACTCTTGATTATTGACAATCGATATTATGCTACTACACCAGCTATGCTCGAATAATGACCGTGAACGGGGTTAAAACGTTGTTTCCGGTTTCACGAGTGACGTGACAGATGCCGACGAAAGTTACGCAACTTTCTTCCGAGTGTAGCGAACTCTAATAATTTCGCAAGTTCCAATGGCAATTTGATGGATGTTGCTAGCGTAAATCGCGCTTATTGATTGCTGGCGCGTATCGGCAGTTACTGGGAGGGAAATCTTTCACACTCCTTCATAATTTAGTGTTGATGTCTGTTAAAAATCTTCGATTATTTATCGAGAGCGACAGTGTTTACGATGCTTCACCATATACAGTGAGTGACGGAAATATTCGGACACTTTTTGAAATCTCATAACTTTTTTTTAAATTAATTCAAACGTCTTGAGTTTTTTTGAGAAGCTAGAAGCATTAGTTTGCTAAGTGACGTGATTCGTCGTTTTGAAAAAAAATGCACTTGGCAAGAAAACAGTAAAGCTGATTTCGGGAATTTTGCGATTTTTGACCTTATTCTGCGATCTTTAGGCGTTTATAGCTCAGAGCAACGTTAACCGATTTTGATGACATTTTAGGCGTGTAATACAACTTATTTAAATCTACAAACGAGTTTTAAAAAACGACCTTTACTATTCTTTTTGCTATTCCGACCAAGTGTATTTTTTTGAAAACGATGAATCACGTCACTTAGCAAACTATTGCTTTGAGCTATTCAAAAAAATTCAAGTCGTTTGAATTAATTTTAAAAAACTTGTACGACTTCATATTTCTGAGGAACACTTTTACGACAGAATATTTTTAATAGAAATCCTTCAAAAACATCTTGCGAGTATCGAAGCTTCAAAAACAATGACACTATTTCACTCTCATAAAGCGTGGATTACGCAATGATGAAACGTTTGATAATTTTATTCGTGTCAAAGTATATGCCCGATATGAAATGTGAAAAAGTCTTATAAAGCATTAATTTTTCTGTTACCTACCTTACGGCCCTTACGCTGACACACTTTTGCAAGCGGAGTAATGGGAAAAATCGATCCATGTGAAAAAAACATATAGGTAGTGGCGTGCAGGAAGAAATATAACTTCACTTAGTAGAAATAATCATAGAATGTTTTTCTTCTATTGGGGAAGTTTAAGACAAATTCTGGGGGCCAGATTGGAATTCAGCGCGTCAAAGTCTATAGGAACCGATGTATAACAAGTCAAGGGAAAACTTCAACCACACATTATAACGGAAAAATCGCAATTTTCTTGGAAAATCTCAACTTCGACATGGAGTTTCAGAGTCAAAACTTGTTTGTCATACTTTTTCAATATTTTTCCCTTATTCTGTAATATCTTAGCTTTATCCGCCACAAAGATTCGCCCCTCTATCTTATTCTTATCACAAATTCTACGAATTTGACACAAAAGAGTGCAGGTTGCCCCACTGTGCGACGCGTGAGAAGAACCGAGAACGATCGAGAGGGCACGCGACAGTGACAAGCCATAAATTACAGTGCTTCTTCACTCGCTCTCGTAACCAGCCCCTCTCACTCGCCGCGGTAACTATAAAAGAGGTAGTGGGGCTGGTGAATTATCACGAAATGTATTTAGCTTACGGAGACAGTACTGTAGTATTTAATACTTGTATTTAAAACAATAGTTCAGTTGACATTCCTATAGACGGTTGCTCCCGGAAATTAGAATTCCAAATGGAAACTATAACGTCACGCGAGGGAATTATTTTTACTTGAGAATGACGTTAAACGTCCTCCTCTCTGTTGACACATCAGCCACGTTTAATGGCGATTCATGACGTTTAGTGTATATAATTAGCCTCGCGTGATGAAACTATGTAACAGAGATCGATCGATTTAAACCAATGTCAAAGTCGCCTATTCTGCAAAGAATCAGCCTTCCGATTCCGGCTGCATCGTTGCTTCGCTGTTTCCCGATTCAGAATTTCGGTAATACTTCTATTACAATATGAAAGTAGTTCGAGTAGCAAGTGTAGCACGTGACAAAACAAAAAGAATGCTCGACACAGGCAGATGCTACTTTCACGAACATTTATGCAGCAAACAGATAAAAAAGTAATATTTATATCAGGGACCTAGAACGGAATAGAAACGAAAACGATAAACTACAAGGTAGCACCGAAATAAAAATTCCGATTAATAACGTTATTTTGTTTTCGATGCATACTTTATTTTGAAAAATTGAAATTCAGCGCCCCCTTATTTTAATCGTGAATATTTCTGGCTGAATATGAACAGTAGATACTTTCTGTGATAACCGATTTTTATTTTGCATAATCTACTTTTTTTATACAGTTTATATTGTTCGAGGCTTTCGCGTTATTTTCTCATAATACATAATTATAATGCATAAATTTTGATAATATAACTACCAAATCCAATAAAATTATTAAAAATAAGTTTATATGAGTTTTCTTATAAATATGAAATAACCGGTTCGAAACAAAATTTGTTTTTCGTTCCAATGGAAACGAAATATTTTTCAGCAGGCAACGATATCAATCGAAACGAAATTAGTGAAATTATTATCAGAGTTGCACTGAAACAAAACAAAAAAAATTCGTTTCCGGTCCCTGATTAACATAGATAAAAGAATAATATTGCAATGACTCGTGTGCTCTTACAACTGACAATAATTTCGCAAACAAAAGCATGGAATTTTTCACTTTGACTGGCAAAAATGAAATTTTTAGAAACGAAAGGTAAGCTGTCTCGTCTGACAAAATAAATACCAAGTTCCCGAAGGTATAAAATATAAAATATTTAAAAAATTCGAAATAAAACAACCCCCTGAGTTGTCATATTTCAAAGTGATTCGGCCAGGAAAACAAGTTTTTCCAGATATGATAGACTTCCAACGAGCAATTCATATTTTTTGCATTTCTTTTTACTAAAGAGCACAGTTGTCATTCGTGGTTGAGTGCGAGCCTCGACAAAAATGTCAGTGTTTACCTTCTTGGCAGCAAGGGCAGTGTGCTACCGAAAAGCCAGAGCTTTCTATCTTGGAGCCATTTGTCCATGCGAATGCTTCTCACAGGAACCCCGTGCCGTTGCTGGAAAATTCGGGACCCATCGTCGGGAGCTTCACTTTGACTCTTCCTGATCCCATCTGACGTGACGGCATTATTGACAGACCACCCTGTGGCTGTCTTATCACTAACAGCGTCACGTTTCACCACTGAATCGAAGCGATCAGTGGTTCCCGACCGTTTGTTTAACTACGTCAGAGGGATGATCGATAATTCCCGCAAGTTCCGCGAGGTGGAAATAACTTCGGTTGGATATTCGTCTCGAGTACGAGGTTTTAGTGACACCACTGTTACGCGACCCTTGCATCCATCGAAGTTGATGGATTTGAGTGATGGCGAAGGGATGGAGAACTGTATGATAATCAGCCATGCGCATAACCATCCCGACAATATTCAATCGCACGCGACAAATGACCACTTTCAGGGGAATTTCAATTCACCTTTAGTTGTAATTCATCATTTGAAATATTTTAGAATCTATGGATCACGTGCCTTTTTTTATGCATTAGAAGCTGGGCCATTTTAACACTCTTACATTAATAAATTGAAAAAGGGACTAAAGTGTTTATGAATAGATTTCGTAGTGTTAAAGGTTTGGGAAAAAGAAACTGAAGATGAGTACTTCAATTATTTATTAAAACTATAACCGATTTTGTGATATCTTTGAATCACGATGAACATGAGAGTTGGGAATATGTGGATTGCAATTTCTTTTTATTGTACACAGGATTACATATGTATCGGTTGAAACGGCTCCCTTTACACAAATTTACAGAGTATGTATAACGGGTTAATTCTTGCGATGTGGTCCCTGCTCTTGCAAGAACAAAATGCTTATTATTGTACAAGTACAATGAAGTTGTACCTATGTCTGTTTAATCAGCATTTCTTAATGCACATTTGTGACGTTTCGCGAGGGCAGCATTTACTCTATAAGAAAAAGTTGGAGAGTTTCGAATAAAAGTCCATCGAATTGAACTAAATTATTATACAAAAATGCGTGTCCCTTTTCTAATATCATTGCTGAAATTTTCAAGGCAACGATGCACAACTTTCTTTACGATAGATTGAGATTCCATGCACGTTATTCACAGTAACACATCACAACATAATGTCTTTATATTATTTACCATTTTTACAGCGAATTCGACTAATTTTATACACAATACATTTTTCTATTCAATATTATATGTTACGACGTTTATACACGATCCTTTCTCTGGCAGTTTTCAGATCTTTTCACTGTAAACGTATCGCTTTATAAGAAAAATCATATCATCATCGTGAAGCTAATTTATAAAATCGTAAGAAATCTGCTGCAGCTGTAGCAAGTAATTAATGACATCGCGAAGAGGGGAAAAAAAGTATCACGTAGAAAAAGTGTTTCCTTCAAGCAAATATGCGAATCGAAAAATGCGGACGTAATCGTTAAAATAGGAAGGCATGGCAATTGAAGACTTTTTAAACGCTTTTGGCATTTCTTTGGACGCTGGGCGACGATTTAGGCTTCTCCGATTCGTGTGCTTCCCCCCGGACAGTGAATGTTACGTAATATTTTTTTGTACGATCCAGCCTCTCAGCTGGAAGAGCTATTATCTGCTTCTCTTCCCCGTGCGTTACTTCCACCTTGAAGAAATAGTAACTTTATACATACAGTTTCAAACGTGCATTCATAAGATTTGTAAGAAATTATATTAAGAAATGGTCATAATAATTTCAGCTTCATTAGATATAATGTCTCCAAAAATCATAAACTGTGTATCAAATGTCTACAGTAGCATTTATTTCTGATTCCATATTTATCAGGACCATTCTTCTTACTTTTCAGATATGTATAAAACATGCTTATGAATTTTGTAACATCACTTTTTATTTACTCTATATGTGGACAGAGAATGAGTCGGCAATAGGTAAGACAGAAAAGTTGGAAAATGGAATAGAAACATTCTTGTATTATTAATACCACATTTAAGCATTAATTATTTAATGTGATAGAATATTGGCTTGCACGCGCCTCATTCTCAGAACTAGTACGAAGTATTCGTTTGGAAGAGAAACTATTACAGTTTCTCTTGAAATAATTAGACATTACCGTCATTTGCCCTTTTCCACGACTCTCTATCTTCGGAAGAAGATCCGCTTGTTCTTGGCCGCCTCCACCTACTGCAATTATAATCTACAATCACAATAGGGAAACTGACTCCTTTTGAAGATCATCTGAATTAAATTTCCAGATTTCAGTAAACCATTTCAATACCTTTTTGGGGTATTCTACTGTGGCATGTGATTTCTAAACCTTTTTCAGAAATTTTTTTATGGGCTTAATGAAAGATTTTGATTACGGACCAGGCATGGTAGATTAGGTGTAAGTAGAATTTTCTTCATTAGAAGTGTTTGCGAAACTTTAAACGCGTTTTAGAAAATGGTTACCACGATATCTGAAATTCTACTCGACTTAATTGGGCCCATCTTGTACACACATCTTCTGTCCCCAACAGAATTAGACCAAAATATTTTCTTTTCTACTTTTTTTAAAAATTTTATAGCCCGAAAAAGACGAATAAAAATCGTGAAAGTCGACAAAATGTTCAAATTACAGCCATTTTAAGAATTTTTGGAATTTCAATCCGAATCTGCTACGAACGATAGTCATGCCCGAATAATTTAAGAATCTTTTTGGTTTTTTATTTCGGGCATGACTATCGTTCGTAGCAGATTCGGATTGAAATTCCAAAAATTCTTAAAATGGCTGCAATTTGAACATTTTGTCGACTTTTATGTCGTTATTTCATATTTTCAACCAAAAAATTCGTATTCGTAGTTTAAGACATAAAAAATATGCAGTAAAAAGTTAAGCATAAAAATCTTTCGTTACGTCCATAAAAAAATTCTCAAAGAACGTTAAAAAATCGCATGTCGCAGTAAAATACTGAATTCTATAGAGATCAAAATTGCTATTAATTAAATTTACGCCTCTCATTAACAACCAAGCGATTTTCGCGGCCCAATTCAAGCTCGAACGTCTGAAATGGAATTCTGAAATCCACCTCTTTTATCAATATATTACAACAACGTACGATATGTGTATACAGGGAAGGAAGTGTAAGCACTTGTAGCGTGATGGCAGCGGTGAGTTTTCTGGGTACATTGCTTCGCTTCCGTGCAAAAGTCTGGCGTGGCTGGCCTTCTTTGGAGCTTCCTAAGTTGGTCGTACAAGAAGGCCTCGAAATGTCTAACAGAAAATATTAATTACCTTCTACCACATATGCTCCTAGAAGTATAATTCTTTCTTCTCCAAACCCACCTGCTTTATAATATAAATAATTTCGAAAAGTAATAACCTGAAAGTTAAGGGTTGGTCGTACTTTGCTACTCCAAGGGTGGGCCCAGACATTCCTGCTTTATGGAAAGCCTCCACCTGGGAAGAAATGCATTCGAGTACACCTTCGTGCTGACTATAACTTAAATATTTATCTAAACCGTTTATAACAAAAGCAGGCGACAAGTATTACCTGTCTCTTAACCAGAACTTGCTCGTTCGTCCTCCCATGGCGTATCTGTAATCTCTTCAGTTCCATTAACTGGAAGAAGATCTTCCTCTCGAGGTGATACCGCCGCAAGCTGATCTGCACGTCCCTCGTCACAGTGTCCATATTAAGCGCCTGCTGTTTGTCAGTATTAGGACAACACTTCATGATCCTTCTTCGTGGTATTCTCGACACCCTCGGGCTTGGTTCTATGCCGCTGTCTCTGCCACCGCTGTCACGACGCTGTTTCCCTTGCGATCGGCTGGTTCTGCTTTCTTGTGGGCTCTGAATTCGCGTCAAACGGGTACGAGTGCCGGGTTGTACCTGCGTGATAAAGTGCGGGGAGCAATTCTTTAAAATAATGACAAATTATATAAAAATATTATTAGAAACTTACGTTAAACTGTATTCTAAACCTAAGGCGGGATTCTCGTGTAACAGCCCCCAAAGTAACTGATATTTACAATTTAAAAAAAAAAGAAACTTGGATTAAACTCTTTTGGGATATAAGGAGGCACCCTTAAACTTGTAGAAAATATTTTTTTTTATGTCGACGCTTCTTATTATTTATTAATTCTTCTGGAATCGCAAGTTTAAAGATGCCTCCTTATATCCCAAAAGAGTATAATCTAATATTAACAATAGTTTAAAAAAAAAAACATAAATATCAGTTAATTTTGGGGGCTGTTAGATCAGAATCTCTCCTTAATTACTTGCGACAGTTTCTTACTTGGGGCAGCGAGTCAATCACAGAAGTTCTGCAAGCTTCCTGAGCCGTCCGGCATGTCTCTTCCTCGCTTGTGCTTGGTAGAACCCTCACGACCCCGATTTCATTGTCCTCTTCAGGCTCTGTTTCATGCTCCTCGTCTTCTCCAATCGCATCCCTGATCTCTTTCTCGATCTCTTCGTCCTCGTCGTCCCACTCTGGACTCTCTATCACGGCGACAATAGCGCTTCTGTCCGGAGATCGTTCTTCCGAACTTTCGAACAGACTCTTCTTCGTCGACGATCGCGAGGACGATCTCCCAGCATTCCTAGCTTTCCCCGTGGAGGGCCTGGAGCGTCTCATTTGCGCCGATTTCGGCGAGCTCGAGGAGCTTTCGTCGATATACCGAAAGCTCTCTTCCTCTGAAAGTACTTGCTTTATAAGATACAATAATAGCAAATGGTTCTTGCAATCTTCTTAATACTCACCTGCCGTTAACGCGTCTTCGGCTGGACGTTTTTTAATCTTCTTCACGTCCTCGTTCTCTTTTGCCAGCTCGTCCACGTTAGACTTGGCTGGCGACGAGTCCTCAGCTGTTTCTTCTTCGCCAGACAATTTTCTTTTCGTCGCCACTGGCGTATCGACGCTTAATGGTCTGCCATCAGCTTCTTCCATTAACGCGGAATCTCTCGACGCAGACGAAACGTCTACGGACTTCCCGCGAGCGGAATCTGCTTGCTCTTTATCGTCCGGCGAGTCTTTCACCGAGCTTTCAGCTACTTTTTCCTCGACTTTCTCGGACTGTGCTGCTTCCTCCGTAACAACGTTGCTTGTCTTCTCTGACGCCGGCTTCGTCAGAACCTTCTTCGTAGAAGCCTCGCGTTTCTTACCGGGTTCTCTCCTTTTACGACTGCCGCTGCTCTTTTTGGGGCTAGCGCCACCCTCTGGTTGCCTCGAGGGCGCTGACTTCGATTTCCTTTCGTCGAACGACGGCCTCCTTTTCCCTGTCCCGGATTTGCTTTTCGATTTCTCTTTGTTTTCCGGCGTTGACTTCTTGTCTTCCTCCTCCTCCGACGGTGGAATATCCTCCACGGCTGTTCTAGGGGTAGCATCATCCCCCTGAGCGTCCTCCGGATCCCTTGAACTTCCGTGTTTGCTCGTCTCCTCTGATACTTCGCGGCTCTCTCTGGGAGTACGTTCAGACACGTCCGTCTTCTCGTCCTGTGTGTCTTTATCCAAGCTGTCGTCGTCAGTATTTTTCGACGTCGTTGCTTCGGACCTGGAAGCTGCCTCGTCTTCTTGCTGACTTCGCAGTCTCTGACACTCTTTCTGAGAGTCCAGCGTGGGACTTTCTGACTCGGTCGTCACGTGTGCGTCTAACCTGCCTGGAAAGAGGACTCTACAGAAAATTGACAGAAAGGTTTGTTTGTTCGAACATGGTAATTTTACTTTTATCATGGACGAGGTATAGGATACACTTTACATCTTCTAGGAATAGGTTTTGCGATTCCTACGTTCGGGGGCCATGGAAAAAAGGTTCTCGCTGATGGGGGGACTCGAACACACGATTTTCGGGTCCTCCGCTTTACTTGTCAGCCGCCTTATCAATGTCGCCAAAGTCGATCCTTCGAGATCTCTTATTCCGGGCTCCCTTTTATCTGGGTTACTGATACCGCAATCTTATGGGAGTTCGTCTCACACGAACTGAAATACCGATTTCGTGTGAAATTGAATAACGGTGACCTAGGGTTTATACAAAAACCGACTTTTGAAAAAACCGGTTTTCGAATTTTCATAAAAAGTATATAATTAATATAGTAAATAAATATTCGTACTTATTTTAAAAATGTTTAGTTTCCTTAATATTTATGGAATTGCAAACGTATAACAAAATAAAATATACTCTATCTATACAAAACCAAATAAATAAATAAAAATTAAATTAAGTAAAATCCGTACAAATCCGTACAATTTTTGAGTTCATTTAATATTTATGGATGCACAAAAATATAACACAGTCAAATAGACTGCGTACAAAACCAAATGAAAAAAAAACTAAACAAAAATCCGCACAAAATATAAATCTTTTACAGTGGTACCAAATTATAAATCTTTATTCTATTTCGTATTTTTCTTCAGAAAATATGAACTCATGAACATTAGTCTTACAGTAATGACTAAACTGTTACGTACTACAATATGTTGTATCCAAGGCGACCTCAAGTCAAAATGTTAACGTTACTAATTAAATAATTAATTGTTTTTAAAAACCGGCAAACCCTACGGTGACCGCAGGAAGTGATCAACTCGATCACTCAAGTCGCTAAAGTTAGTAAAGGGAAAAGCAATGACGATGAGTTTACACTTCACAGTGTAAATTGGCCTAGTTCCCAATTGTTTCCATTTCTAATCTTACTATTTAGAGATTGCGATTTAATTGCACTGTGAATCGATAGCCATTGCACGCGACACGAAAATGGTAAGAGCACCCGATCTGTGTGACAAAAATTTATATAGGATGTAAGGTCTATTCCATACCTCGTCCGTGCTTTGATCTCAGCTATATCTATCTATGCTAACTAGAAATTACTGTTTCGTTGAAAGTCTTACCTGCTTCACCTTCACTTCGCCGCCTCTCCATTTCTTTTACCCCGGCAGAAGGTGTCTGATCTTTGTCACTTCCATCTCTACTATATCTTTTACCCTGACCGTCCCTTGTATCTCCTCTCTCTTGGCTAGCCCTCGTGTCTCCCTCGTCTTGCCTTACCTCCGCCTTTCCCTCGTCCCGACTCCGCCTCCTTTCCTCCTCGCGCTGAGCTTTTTCCTGCGTGGCTTGTTGCCTCATTTCCTCCACGTCTTTTTTCAAATTGGCTGCTTTAGTCACAAGGCTGCTGCGTGATTCGTCACTCTGCTGGATGATATCATCCACCTTGCTCGCGCTGGAGCTAGCATCCCTGGACACTTCCTCCGTCTCTATCACTTCCGTCCGCAATCTGTCGTCGAAGGTGACCTCCTTCGAAGCTTCTAGCACCGATTTCGGCGTGTCCGGGGCTTGGTCTTTGTGCACCATAGCCGTCACAACGACACGCTCCACCGTTTCTTGGCTCGTGCTGTCTGTTACATCCTTACGGTACCGGCTTTCGATTATTTTCTCTTGGCCGTCGTCGTCGATCGAGGTCCTCGGTGTGTCCCGCTCGAAAACATCCGACTTCTTGAATTTTTGCCCCTTGTCAGAGGACTGCATACGGTCCGTCGTACTTTCGCCGTTGGTAGATATCTTTGACCTGTTGGACTTCAATTTCCTTCTGGTGCTCCTGTGCGTTTTCGTGAATTTCGTTTCCTTCGAACTTTCCCTGGGCGTCTTCGATCGTCGTCCAGATACTACCTTCTCACGGAAGAGAAGAAGAAACGATAGAGCGCTTGGCCAGAGGATGCGGAGGCGGGAAGGGTGTGAGAAGTGTTAAGGACTTCCGGGACGATACAGGGGAAGGGCTGGAAGGGATGAAGAAGATAATTGGAGAAAAGAAAGGGAGGGGGACAAGTCAGAAAACTAATGCCAAATAAAGAACGCAAAGACAGTAAAGTAAATTAGGGTAAGAGTATAGGTTTTGTAAGACTGCTAGACGTAATCAAATTAGAGAGGAGTAAGAAATGTATGATGTAAGATGAGAAGCAGGGATAATAAGTAAATAATTACATAATACTACCTTCTCACATTTCTTCTCCAAACACTTCTTCACCACCACCACTTCTAGACTGTCGTCACTAACACTTTCATCATCCTCGTCATCCTTTCGCGACTCGTCTTCCTTGTCTTCGGTCCCATTACTTCTGTCCGTTCTACTTTCCTCCCTACGCGACTCAGACTTTCGCCTGGATGCACCTTTGGCCTGCTCGTAACTGTCCGTATCTATCGAGGATTCGCTGGAATCTCGTTTAGCTCTCATCGATCGCCTTTTACTTCTTCTCCTTAACTTTCGATCGGTGTCCTCTTCGTCATAACTGAAACATTATAATGATCAAAGGTAAAGGGAATATCGACGGGTCGCAGAAATCGTTTCCTCGTGTCCGAAGAAATACGAGTTCTATTAAAAGTGAAAGTAACCGGTGAATTTGAAATATTGTAATTTTAAAAGAAAAATTGTATCTATCGATCAATATTAAGTGCCCCTTGAGCTACATATTTTATTCCTTACACATCTTTTTTGATCATCGAACATACAATATTGGCAGTAGGTGTATAAATTATCTAAAAATCTATCAAACTAGGAAACATTCTACCGTGCTGATTCACTGCGAGCTCTCCTTTGATGGTCCTTCTTCGAGGATGTCTTCGACAATCTAACTTCTTCCTCGCTGAAACTACGGCTATCCTGGCGAGCCAATTTCCTCAGATTTCCCCTTCGCCGCGTTCTTTTCTCGATCCATTGCTCTTCGTAGTATAGGTCCGGAAGTTTGTGGCCGCGGCCTCGTCTACGAGGGCTGCTCTCGGTGTCGGTGCTGCTGTCCACGTGCTTCATTCGTAATTTCGCTGCGAACACTAAAGCCATTTCCATATTCCGACAAATTAAGAATCCAACAACACAAGAAATATACTCGTTCATCAGTATTAATAAATATCCAAACAACTATTGCAACTAACAAGGGAAATTTTTAATTAAAACCCACGATTCTGTCTTTTAAAAATATCTTCACAAATATATATACCTAACCTGACCTTTATTGGGCCCAGTTTTCTGTATCTTCAGCTGCTGCGCGGTGGTTCCCCCGTGCATTTGAATCAGCTTCGCGCAGTCCCTGTAGCCCCTATAAAGCGCAGCGTCCAACGCTGTCATCAGGTTGCCCTTGCTGGTTCGCAGCACCGCATTAATCCTCGCGCCATTGTCCAAGAGGACCTTGCAAGCATCCAGGTGCCCATGGAGAGCTGCCACGTGCAGTGGTGTCTTGCCGTCGTGCGTGGCCACGTCCAAAGTGCTCGGACGTTTCTTTGCCAACCACTTGATCAGCTCGATCCTACCGGAAGCTACAGCTTCGTGCGCGACGCCGGTACCTCTCACTGTCCTCGCGTAAAGGGAACCACCGTGTTGCGCCAGGATCTTCAGAGTCTCCAGTTGACCTTTGGCTGCTGCGCAGAGTGCTGGTCTGAAACGCGTTCCATTCATTTCAACTTGGACACTTTCGCTGCGGATAGAAGCTTTTAGAATCGCAAAGCGTCATTCGGGCCAAGTTATGAGATTAGTTTGAAGATTTTAATTGTTAAAGACGAGTAGCTTTATTTCTATTGGATATATTTTATTTCTCGCTATTGTCTTGCAATGGTTTTTAATGGGTTATTTAATGGTGAGTAGTATAATTAATATTATTTTAAATTTTCTGTAATTTTTTATTTTTAAGCCTAAAATAGAACTGGGGCCAGAATGTTTTAATAATTCCATTATGATAGAGTTGTTCTATTGGTTGGTAATTTTTTCCAAAATAAAGATCGCAAAATTATGGAATCCGTACTGGGTTTAACTATTTTTTGCCATTTTGAGGGTTGGCAGATTTCTTCAAGCTCTTCCTTGGAAGTGCATAAAGCGGGCGATCCTGGTTTTGAAATTTCTGTCCTCGCGAGTAGGCAATAGTGCAGCTCATACAAGTGGTGTCTTTCAGCTGCCTAGGCTACTTACGTTCTACCCTTTCGATCCTGTCGATTGGGATCAGCCCCTAATTTCAGAATTAGGGCCGTGGCATCAGCATGGCCGAGAGTGGCTGCATAGTGCAACGCTGAGCATCCGTTGTCGTCGACGTGATCGGGATGGGCGCCGCATAGATTCACTAAAGCCTCCACGCATCTGGCGTGCCCTCTGGACGCTGCACAATGAAGAGCCGTGAGGCCATCTTTGTCTGCAGCTCCTGCGGCAGCTGAACCGCCTGCTCTGTATTTTAATTACTGCTTTTAGAATAACAAGTTCCCTCGGTCATCTATACGTATACGAGGACATAAAACGAACTATGTCAGAGGTGGCCATTTTCTTAGGGCTGATGGACTTTGAGGAATTTAGAGAGAAAACTGAACTCGGAAGAAACAGTGGAATTTGAATAATTCGGAAACATTTCAGACTGTCAATACCCCGGGGTGATACTAATTTACCATAAAAGAACATTTCTCTTCTCAATGAATATTTAATAATATTCCAAATATGTACTTAGATAAAGTGAAACTTGACCTAGCCAGTGCTAACACAGCTTCAACGCTGCCAGCACTTGCCGCCCATAGAATTGGCTGCCTTCCATCCTCATCTTTCGCGTTCACATCAGCACCAAATTCCACGAGGGTTTGGAGGACTTTCAGGCCAACTTTCTTCGGCACAGAAAGCTCGGCAGTGGCAGCCGCGCCACAACACTGAGCGGCATAGTGAAGAGGAGATCCTCCGCGTAGGTCAGGCGTCGAGGGCCTCGCACCCGATGCCAACACCAAGCGAACACATTCTGCCTCCCCGCACACTACGCACAATTATAAACAGATATATTCGTGCATGGGTTAAACATTGCAGAATAGTCGACACGATAAGCTCTCGCAGAGGAAAAGAAAGGTCACCGAAAACGTCCCTTAAAACAAATCCAACAATCTCTAAAAATGTGATACCACACTATCATTCTTATCATTCTTATCAATTCATAAAAATATAACTACTTCGCGTGAAAGTTTCCGAAAGGACATTAATGCTGCAAAGCTCAAGGTAGTGACCAAGTAGGTCGAGCCGTTATTTTGTGAAATCTCCCTTTCTTTCGCTCTGAGCGTTGTTTGGTGGCTGCTCACACGAGACGTTCTTGAATTACACAGATGCAACTGTCGATTACGAACTTTTTCTCGTATAGTAAAGCCGACGGATGAATGTAAGAACAGGCACTGGCGGCGTACAGCGATAAATCCCTGGTCATTTGAATACATCAAGGACGACAATGGTCAATCTCGTGGATTATCTCGGCATGGGTATCGCGTGTTCCTTGGCGGACCGGAATGACGTCACTCGGAGTGACCCAGTAACCTTACTTGACCAATACACTCTGATTTTACTGGAGATCGGTAGGAACGATACGGTTGGTAATTCACAGTTTCCGCAGCTTCTAAGGAATCGTTAACGCGCGGTCGCTTACAGTTTGACCTTTCGCAGGCGGGGAGCTGAGCCAGTCTACTTCGGGGTCTTGATTTACGATTATTTTTCACGAGCTCAAATAATGCTCTGCGAATCTCGATCGCGTTCGACCGTATCCCCCGACCGTAAAATTACTACTCTTGCAGCCTGTAATTGTTGTAATGTTAACACCTTGGCTGCCACGTGAATGTATATATGGCTGACGCCGTTAGATTCGAATATGGTGGGCAGGATAGATCATATCCTCAGGACTTAGCTAACAGCACACAGAGCGGGGGTTAATTCGTAGTGCGAAAGAAAGAGATGAGAGATGAGATAGACACGAATGAATCGAAAATGTAGAATAAACTTTTCCCGTAAGAGGCCTCTGTTTAAAAGAAATATAATTTTAAGATGCATCTGGCACGCGTGGAGTGCAGTAAGATTCGTGTCTGACCAATGCTTGATGTTACTACTTGCGGCCAGCGGTCGACATTTTGAAACTCGATTCCTTTGGAAGCGAAGCACCAGTGGCGAATTTAAGGAAAAAGGCCCGGGTGGCAAACGTTCTGGGAGACCCATTTTTCGGGAAAATGGAGAGGTAGTTTCCTAAAAACGGGCTAAGAAAAAATTAAAACCGAAAAAATAAAAATACATTAAAAAGTGAAAAATAATTTCTTCCCTTATTTGATCTACGACTCTCATATTTTTTAAGCCGGCGCCTCATCATTTGCAGTGTGTAACTCTGGCGCCGACTTGAAAAATATGAGAGTCGTAGATTAAATAAGGGAAAAAATTATTTTTCACTTTTTAGTGCATTTTTATTTTTTGAAGTCGGTTTTAATTTTTTTTAAATTTTTATTTTCGACTATTTAGTTTTATATATATATATATATATTGATACAATATGCTGAGGAGTTATGCGGGGACAAACATACATTTAAAAAAAAATACATATGGGTCGAATCTATAATCTCCTTTTTGAAGTCGGTTAAAAAGTAGGTATAATGTTTGGATAAAATCACAATATTTTTTATTTGAAGACGAGGCCCCGGGGGACCTTCTGGGCTCAGGCGGCAACTGCTCGTCAACGGCCTGTTAAATCTTTGTTCCACATTTTCGAATTATCTTTACACAACGAGTCAATCTTAAGAACTTGGGCAAAGTTGTTAATTCGATTTCTAATTATAGCCTTCGATGGGACATCGATTGTCAGGCATCCCCTGCGTATACGAGCGACTCTATTACTGAAAATACTTGACGGTCAAGGTGTTAAGGGCCGAATTCTACGTCTCTAATATGAACAGCCCCGTTTCTCGTATCGACACTTGTGAACGTGACCATTGAAAACGATACCGGTTGCCCAGTGAAGAACACTGTGTCCTTCCAAATCTTTGGCGTTCACGTCGGCACCGTTCGCCAGCAAAACCGCCACCAATTGCGTGTCGCCGGCGATCACTGCCAAATGAAGCGGCGTGTGTCCCTCGGCGTCGGGTGCGTTTACCAGTTCCGGTGCCGCCGCGGCCACGGCACCTCCGGTCCCGGCGTCCATGCAATAATGCAGTGCACTCCTCAACGTGCGATCCCTGTAGCCGATCGTGTCCTCCTGCTCCTTCAGTAGCCTCAGCACCCTTGCCCTGTCGCCTTGCTGGCAAGCGTGCATCAAGGGCGTCGCGCCGATCTGTAGCACTCTGTAATAGCCAAATCACCGTCAATGGACGCGTGCAATAGTGGCACGTGACGGTAGCACGTTAACTTTTACTCTGCACAGAGTGAAAGGTAGTTCAAGCAGTGGCGCACCCAAAGGGGGCAAGCGGTCCTGGCACCCCCCAAAGAAAATGGAAAAGGGGATTAATGTAACCACGACTGAAGTAAATAAAGTGGTATCGGCGCACTGATTTTTATTTTATTTTAATTTTTACGGTCGAAAATTTAAATTCTAAAATTATCACGACTGAAGTAATTCAAGAGGTTTGTAAAAAGAAAGGAAAATGGGATTTTATTCTTTAAATGAATTTTTATAATCGTATAATGAGCTTCATTGAAAGTATTTTTATCTGTTCCACTTGGCTTCCGCTAAGATTAAATCTTGATTGCGCTACTGAGTTCATTTATTCTACGTTTTGGACGAAATCAGAAGTGTTAATTTAGAAAAAGCATAATTTAGCTCTCTACTTTTTGTCTTTAGCTGAGGGTAGGTTGCTCGGATTTATGAAAGCTGGATGTAGGGTTTTATGAAATTTGTTGTTTCGCGAGCGAGAGTGGAGAACCTGCTCTAAACAACGCGCGGAAGAAATGGATATCGATCGAGGCGAAGGTGTACCTGTAAGGCCTTTTTTTCTGATGATCCTGATACCGTATAGCGCTGGGTGCATCACGCGACCATTGCGTTCCGGTAGTTTTCTGCTTCTGACGATGATTCCTGTACGGTGTCAGCGGGGGCAAGGACACGTCCGCCACGGTTTCCTGCTGTTGCTTCGGTTTAGGCTTCTCCTGGACCTTCAACGGGATCGGTGGAGTCTTAGTGTCCATGCCCGTCTCTGGCACCGGTTCACGACTGGTCTGACCTCGTGTGGAAGCATCTTTCGCCCTCTCGACGGATCGAATTCATCGCGCCGAAGAGAATGTCCTGTCCCCCTACCCTCACTGAAGTGGGTCAGTGCTTGGAAAAAGAAATCGAGTACGAACTTCGTCGAAGAATTACGATAAAATCGTCTCAGCACTTAGCACTTAAAAAACAAACTCGTATTCCGTCGTATCTTACTGGAGCAATTACATATTTCATAGAATGGGCGGTTCGGGTAAAATTTCAAACAGTACCATCAGGAATAGAAAATCGAAATATTAGTATATGAAATTAAGGAAAAGTTAGTACACGAAATTAAGGAAAAATTAGTAACCGAAATTAAGGAAAAATTAGTATGCGAAAGCACTTATTATAAAAATTAAGTTTCGCGCTACGTAAGCGCGTGAACGAAACAGTACATAGGGACGAACAGAACCTATAGAATAAGATTACAGTCTGATCGTGAATGAAGGTATTAAAAGCTTTGGGTTGAACGTCTGACCCCGCTCGAACCTTTTTCACTGCGCGATTCTACCGCTGTCCATTACTACTGTCTGACTGAAGGCGCTTTAACTACTGGTGCGTGCCGGGAGTAAACACAGCCGGTGCGTGACTGGGAATGAGCACCGGTACCAATAATGATCACCCAATACGGGAACCGTAGGTGTTAGACACATCCGCAGTGATACAGCAGTGCACTGACTCGGTGCCGAAGCCTCGCGACAAATAAACGGCAACCGGCTGGTACAGATTCTTCTTTATTCCTTAGACGAAGTGGTATCGATCGCGTGGCCAGTTCTCCGATAAGTTCCATTCTGTGGCTTGGAATAAAGAATAGTTTGGCCAGTAATTAACCGACAGACACCGAGGCCTAGTTCCCTGAAGGGAGACTGACACGACCGCTGATCCGATCGGGAACTTATCACTAAACTCGACCCGAATTTAAACCTCCGCTACTGTCCACGTGGTGGACTGACCAGGTCACTCGCTGCCATAGAAACCCAACGCCACAACACCTATCACCAGCAGGGGTGATTACCATTATGTTAGATTTCACGGCAAGGTCGCCGTCGGATTTTCATTTTTCACAGTTCTTGCAGCACTGATTTATTCAGTCGCAAGCTTGACAGAGTAACGAGATTAATCCAACAAATATTACAGCGACGGCCATTTTTGGAGCACATCATGATCGTCTCATTAAGAAATTCTAAGTTATATATTTAAACCATCCCCGCATTGTGCATCCTAGAAAATCTGCTACTTGTAACTGCGGCGAATAATTAAGCGGTGGATATTCAACGTTTCGCCTCGCGGCGGAGATAAAGAAGCACGACTGGCGAAGGGAAAAAGTAAGCGAGATAGAAGACAGTAGCTCGTTCGTTTCCCTCGGTTTAATTGCCCCCCATTTATCACGGGGAGACTGTTTTCCATGCGGAACTGCTGCTATCGTGTGCGATTAAGAATTTGAATTGAAGGGACAAGTATGCGACGAACGGACGGTGCCGCCAGAGCCATTTCGAATGCGACTTGAAATTATCCAGGTGAAAAACTGAGTTGCGCGAGCGCGCCCGAAAGTTTGGCGCACGGGCGGCGGGTGTGCGGCGCGGAAAATAGAGCGATATGAATCGATTGATTTTCAAGGGAAAAGAAGTTTGATAAGAAATTAACGGGCGGACAGGTATGCACGCTACTGGCACAGTAGCACTAAACGATATTGCTTCCAGCGGCTGTTGACGGATGTCCTTGAGAGTAACTGTGAGAACAGCATTCTAATTCGAGTGGATTATTCCACACAAAAGGACCATTAAAGTGTCTTCCTAGTGTGACGGCTGAAAAAATTTGATTTTTTCGGGAATTAAAAAAGAAATATCATTTTATCATGTTTGTAGTTTTATTCTATCACCTTTTAAGACAATAACAAAAATTTGTAAGTAAAAATATGCATTTACGGAATAGGAGCATCGTGAAGAGAATAATATTTTTCCAGACGCCAGATATAATTGCTTTATCGTTCGAACTAGAATTTTGCAAATATTTGCAAAATTAAATTACTACGGTCAACAAAACCATTTTTTTTTTGCTAAAATTGATAAAATTTCTTTAAGACGTTGCCATTTCTTTGTTTTTCAATATTTTTTCATTATACCAGTTCAGACGATAGCCACACATCTACAGATTACCAATCTTTCAAATTTTTGTGTTTGAGATAACTACAATAATTACTGATATCAGGTCATATTTCGCTATAAATGGATATTTTTAATTACACTTTTTTTCAATATTCTTAAAAGATGGCGGAATAAAGCTACAAACTTGTTTCTTTTTTAATTCCCGAAAAATTCAGATTCCTTAACCCGCTAATATAAATTATCGGTGTCAACTATCATCTTGCAAAAGAAGGAGGTTCACTGTCGTGACACCTTCCCCTTCGCTGTGACAGATTCTTTTTGTCGTGCGGTGTCAAAGGAACGGCTGCAATGCAAACGCGAGCGTGTGTCATAGACGCAATTTTCCCTGCAACTCGAGCGGTGTTACTACTGTTCTTAAACAGCACTGTCTACGTTCTTAGGCTGTTTCCCGTCACGTGTCACGCTATCGCGGAACCAGACTTCCAGCCGGCTTATAATGTGTGTAACAGCAGGCGCGAATCGATAGCGGTTTTGAAGTTGCGATCTATCCGCTGAGAAAATCCCGCACCGCACTGGCGCCACTCTTATTCGGCCCTTATAACGAGAGCAACACTTTGCCCGATACAAATTAGATTTAAGGAAAGCGGAGAATTCGTCGCACGCGTGTTACGGTGCATTCTCAACGGCGCCTCGACCGTGGGGGCTCGCGACGGAATAATTATCGTCACGAACGAGCCTTTTTATGCAGCTGCGAGCCCAGTGAGTCGTAACATATCGATCTTGAAAAAAAAAATACTTAAGGAGAAGCGTCGAGGAGAACACGAGGGACTGGGAAGCAAAAATAACACGACTCGACATTTTTCCTTAGGAAATTCATCGAAGAAGGTATCTTAAACATTTCCCAAATAAATTTCTAAGTTACTTTTCTACGCCAACTGCATACTCCGAGTAAATTCCCCGAATTTCAATTACACTTCAACTTTCCGCCTACTTTAAATGGCCAGAATTTTTCTTTCGTCCACAATCTACACAGCGATTTATTCCAAAAATTTGAATTGATTTTTAGAAGCATGCAATTAGCATAATGGCACCCCGCGATCGAAATTTCTATATATGTATGCGAGGGAAGGAACGTGGTGCATTTGCACTCGTTATGGAGGCGATAGAGCCTGGAAGAAAGTGCATTCCAAGAATTCCAAGAACGTTTCGCCTCAAGGACTGAATCAGGGTGGCCGAGCCCTAACAAAGTGGCGCACGTTTAATGATATATGCATACACGTACAACGAACCCACGTGCACGTGTTGCCGTAACGCGGCGATGACTGAAAATCGTTATTTCGTTGATTCACCGTGCCGCACGTCGATCGTTATTGCTCCGTTAATAATTCCCGGAGGCCTTCGCTCTTCGTGATGCCGCGTCGTTAATATTTAATGATAACATCTCCTGTTTCACGTGAGATTACGTGCACACCTTGTGCAGTAGCAGGCCGCGAGAACGATTGATTCGATCGTGTTTATTGGCGATCGAATCGATGATCCGTCCGCGATCACCGTCCGGTGGCGAGGCACGGAAGCGAGCAGAGCAAGCGAGCGCGAGAACTGAAGCGGAAACGCATGTGCGGGGGAAAGGGACGCGACGTAGATTTATCTTCCAGCCGAGTGTCATTCATTTCCCCTCGTGACAAATACACGAATTTGCTGAATGAAAAAAGTAATGGGAATAAATGTAGACCACTGTGTGTCTATTGAAAAAGTGTCTCCTCTTTGGAGAAGCGTTATATCTCTGCGATTGCTCCGCGTATGCAGATATCTACGTGTCATCTTGCGGTGACGTTTGTGGCAGTTTGGCGGAGAAACTTGACTATTTAATAATAGCATGAGAACAAAACTTAAATGCTGTTGAATATGATTTAATACAATTAGTGAAGTAAATTTAAGATAAGTAAAATTGAGAAGGCATACTTTTTCCGTAATATAATATAGACTTGATTTTTGGGTCCTTAGAATCGTTCCGGGCACTGGTTTATAGGTAATCTGGTCGCTCACGGGGTCATGAGTCATGAGTCATGATTCATGATTTATGATTTAGTATAAGATTTAGTTTAAACTATGATAATTTGTGTTAATTTGTGAGACTGTGTTAGTTCGATTGGTTTTATATTTCTGTAAACTATGGGAATTTCCCGTTTATAATAATAATAATAATAATAATAATAATAATAATAATAAATACAACGTAATATTAGTATACTGTATTGGTTCGTATTTAGAAAGCAATCTTGTGTAAGCATAGTAAGTTTACAACGCATGCTTGCGCTTAAGTGGTATGGCACAACATTTTATGAGCTGACACAATTGTTACAATCGCCTGATCCATTTAGAAGCGATTCTTCTTCCTACAAAATACCTTTAGAGACGGTTATAATGTGAACGACCTTTCTATTAACACTCGGGACAGTGCACTTTAAGTGGTTCAATATAGGGTCAACATGTGGCAATGCAATACCACAGATGCTGCTTAATTCCTTAACAATTCGCTCGATTTGCTAGAGGATTCCCTGTTTCGATAAAAGAAATTGTCGAGAAGCAAAGGGCGGGAAAAGGGAGATAAAAAATAAATTAAAAATGTGCGTCAACGTTTAATCATTTATCGTATTATTGACACGTGCTGTTCAAAGCGAAAGTAAGGGATGCTCCTCTAATGCAAGCGTTGCACGTGCGTTTTTGTGCTGTAAATATGAATTAATTGAACGTGATTTTGGGTGCTCGGTCAGGGGAAGGTGTCACTTAGCTTGAAGCTTACTTTCTGAAAGATTGCGTCGCTGGCTTTTGACTCTCATCCATCGCGAGGTCTGTGTAATCTTCAGATATGTCTGTGACACGGAACAAGGTATTTGTCCACGAGGTGTGCTCGTTTCCGAAACTATGAAGCGCACCACACGAGGGTGGGACGCGCACTGGCAACCCTCTGGTACCGTGGCCAGTTAATGTAAGGGTTGCTTAGATACCACCGTCTCAGTAACGTATCAACAGAGACAGGAATACTTATTTGCCCATTTCGCACTGAAAGATTTTTCGAACTGCTGAGGCCTGTATAGTTATTAGTGTCTGAAATTAATTTAGATTTCGATTGCATCAGAAATTATTACTAAGTTCTACGCGAGGAAATTAAATAAATATAATGAAATCAATATATTAAGATATAAATATAAGTTTCTCTAATATAATCATATAATTTTGTTTAAGATATTGGTTTTATCATCGACGAAGTATAGGATAGACCTAACACCTTATGGATGTACGTGCCGCCACCCAAACTGTGTTACCAATCCCACGTATGCGTTTTATTTACGAAGCGCTACATAGTTATTAATAAAAGTAGCCATTTTATAGAGGTTAGTTTATCGACCGCGATCCCTACGTTATCCCCAAATGCTTATTCTGACCAGGAAATTCGCCGAGTTAATAGGAGTACACGATACTAGAAGAGGTGGCACGACAAAGCTGGGCGAGAGAGAGAGAACGCAGGTGTGCGCGACAAGGAGGGAGATAGGAAAATTACACAGCTACTGGTTATTCGCGAATTTCTCATTTCCCGGGAATATTTTATGAACTTTTAGAGTCGCGTCTCAAAGAATAGACCGTTGGCTACTTTCCTACGTGGTGGTTGCTCAGATTTTTCGTATAATTAATTAGTTATTAACTGTTCTTTGAGGCGGTGACGAGAACAGTGCCGCGATCTCACTTAAACACTGGAGCTTCATCGATTGTTGGTGCATTTCCTAGATGTAATTTATCAACTTTTGCAGTTTCATCTTAAAGTATGGACCCTTGACTACTTTTCTACATGATAGTTGTAATGATGCCGATTGCAATTAACCAGCTATGAAGAGTTTTTGAACGGAGTAACAAGTCCCCCGCTGCGTTTAACGAATGTACACTTTGTTCAAAGATTCTCGATAGTTTCAAAATGATTTATATATTTCTACGGGTGGATATGAGAATATAGTCTTGCGACTTCGTTCGGCAATCCCACGTATGCGTTTTATTTACGAAGCGCTACATAGTTATTAATAAAAGTAGCCATTTTATAGAGGTTAGTTTATCGACCGCGATCCCTACGTTATCCCCAAATGCTTATTCTGACCAGGAAATTCGCCGAGTTAATAGGAGTACACGATACTAGAAGAGGTGGCACGACAAAGCTGGGCGAGAGAGAGAGAACGCTGGTGTGCGCGACAAGGAGGGAGATAGAAAGATGGCACAGCTACTGGTTATTCGCGAATTTCTCATTTCCCGGGAATATTTTATGAACTTTTAGAGTCGCGTCTCAAAGAATAGACCGTTGGCTACTTTCCTACGTGGTGGTTGCTCAGATTTTTCGTATAATTAATTAGTTATTAACTGTTCTTTGAGGCGGTGACGAGAACAGTGCCGCGATCTCACTTAAACACTGGAGCTTCATCGATTGTTGGTGCATTTCCTAGATGTAATTTATCAACTTTTGCAGTTTCATCTTAAAGTATGGACCCTTGACTACTTTTCTACATGATAGTTGTAATGATGCCGATTGCAATTAACCAGCTATGAAGAGTTTTTGAACGGAGTAACAAGTCCCCCGCTGCGTTTAACGAATGTACACTTTGTTCAAAGATTCTCGATAGTTTCAAAATGATTTATATATTTCTACGGGTGGATATGAGAATATAGTCTTGCGACTTCGTTCAGCAATCCCACGTATGCGTTTTATTTACGAAGCGCTACATAGTTATTAATAAAAGTAGCCATTTTATAGAGGTTAGTTTATCGACCGCGATCCCTACGTTATCCCCAAATGCTTATTCTGACCAGGAAATTCGCCGAGTTAATAGGAGTACACGATACTAGAAGAGGTGGCACGACAAAGCTGGGCGAGAGAGAGAGAACGCTGGTGTGCGCGACAAGGAGGGAGATAGAAAGATGGCACAGCTACTGGTTATTCGCGAATTTCTCATTTCCCGGGAATATTTTATGAACTTTTAGAGTCGCGTCTCAAAGAATAGACCGTTGGCTACTTTCCTACGTGGTGGTTGCTCAGATTTTTCGTATAATTAATTAGTTATTAACTGTTCTTTGAGGCGGTGACGAGAACAGTGCCGCGATCTCACTTAAACACTGGAGCTTCACCGATTGTTGGTGCATTTCCTAGATGTAATTTATCAACTTTTGCAGTTTCATCTTAAAGTATGGACCCTTGACTACTTTTCTACATGATAGTTGTAATGATGCCGATTGCAATTAACCAGCTATGAAGAGTTTTTGAACGGAGTAACAAGTCCCCCGCTGCGTTTAACGAATGTACACTTTGTTCAAAGATTCTCGATAGTTTCAAAATGATTTATATATTTCTACGGGTGGATATGAGAATATAGTCTTGCGACTTCGTTCAGCAATCCCACGTATGCGTTTTATTTACGAAGCGCTACATAGTTATTAATAAAAGTAGCCATTTTATAGAGGTTAGTTTATCGACCGCGATCCCTACGTTATCCCCAAATGCTTATTCTGACCAGGAAATTCGCCGAGTTAATAGGAGTACACGATACTAGAAGAGGTGGCACGACAAAGCTGGGCGAGAGAGAGAGAACGCTGGTGTGCGCGACAAGGAGGGAGATAGAAAGATGGCACAGCTACTGGTTATTCGCGAATTTCTCATTTCCCGGGAATATTTTATGAACTTTTAGAGTCGCGTCTCAAAGAATAGACCGTTGGCTACTTTCCTACGTGGTGGTTGCTCAGATTTTTCGTATAATTAATTAGTTATTAACTGTTCTTTGAGGCGGTGACGAGAACAGTGCCGCGATCTCACTTAAACACTGGAGCTTCATCGATTGTTGGTGCATTTCCTAGATGTAATTTATCAACTTTTGCAGTTTCATCTTAAAGTATGGACCCTTGACTACTTTTCTACATGATAGTTGTAATGATGCCGATTGCAATTAACCAGCTATGAAGGTTTTTTGAACGAAGTTACAAGTCCCCCGCTGCGTTTAACGAATGCACACTTTGTTCAAAGATTCTCGATAGTTTCAAAATGATTTATATATGTCTACGGGTGGATATGAGAATATAGTCTTGCGACTTCGTTCGGCAATCCCACGTATGCGTTTTATTTACGAAGCGCTACATAGTTATTAATAAAAGTAGCCATTTTATAGAGGTTAGTTTATCGACCGCGATCCCTACGTTATCCCCAAATGCTTATTCTGACCAGGAAATTCGCCGAGTTAATAGGAGTACACGATACTAGAAGAGGTGGCACGACAAAGCTGGGCGAGAGAGAGAGAACGCTGGTGTGCGCGACAAGGAGGGAGATAGAAAGATGTCACAGCTACTGGTTATTCGCGACTTTCTCATTTCCCGGGAATATTTTATGAACTTTTAGAGTCGCGTCTCAAAGAATAGACCGTTGGCTACTTTCCTACGTGGTGGTTGCTCAGATTTTTCGTATAATTAATTAGTTATTAACTGTTCTTTGAGGCGGTGACGAGAACAGTGCCGCGATCTCACTTAAACACTGGAGCTTCATCGATTGTTGGTGCATTTCCTAGATGTAATTTATCAACTTTTGCAGTTTCATCTTAAAGTATGGACCCTTGACTACTTTTCTACATGATAGTTGTAATGATGCCGATTGCAATTAACCAGCTATGAAGAGTTTTTGAACGGAGTAACAAGTCCCCCGCTGCGTTTAACGAATGTACACTTTGTTCAAAGATTCTCGATAGTTTCAAAATGATTTATATATTTCTACGGGTGGATATGAGAATATAGTCTTGCGACTTCGTTCGGCAATCCCACGTATGCGTTTTATTTACGAAGCGCTACATAGTTATTAATAAAAGTAGCCATTTTATAGAGGTTAGTTTATCGACCGCGATCCCTACGTTATCCCCAAATGCTTATTCTGACCAGGAAATTCGCCGAGTTAATAGGAGTACACGATACTAGAAGAGGTGGCACGACAAAGCTGGGCGAGAGAGAGAGAACGCAGGTGTGCGCGACAAGGAGGGAGATAGGAAAATTACACAGCTACTGGTTATTCGCGAATTTCTCATTTCCCGGGAATATTTTATGAACTTTTAGAGTCGCGTCTCAAAGAATAGACCGTTGGCTACTTTCCTACGTGGTGGTTGCTCAGATTTTTCGTATAATTAATTAGTTATTAACTGTTCTTTGAGGCGGTGACGAGAACAGTGCCGCGATCTCACTTAAACACTGGAGCTTCATCGATTGTTGGTGCATTTCCTAGATGTAATTTATCAACTTTTGCAGTTTCATCTTAAAGTATGGACCCTTGACTACTTTTCTACATGATAGTTGTAATGATGCCGATTGCAATTAACCAGCTATGAAGGTTTTTTGAACGAAGTTACAAGTCCCCCGCTGCGTTTAACGAATGCACACTTTGTTCAAAGATTCTCGATAGTTTCAAAATGATTTATATATGTCTACGGGTGGATATGAGAATATAGTCTTGCGACTTCGTTCGGCAATCCCACGTATGCGTTTTATTTACGAAGCGCTACATAGTTATTAATAAAAGTAGCCATTTTATAGAGGTTAGTTTATCGACCGCGATCCCTACGTTATCCGCAAATGCTTATTCTGACCAGGAAATTCGCCGAGTTAATAGGAGTACATGATACTAGAAGAGGTGGCACGACAAAGCTGGGCGAGAGAGAGAGAACGCAGGTGTGCGCGACAAGGAGGGAGATAGGAAAATTACACAGCTACTGGTTATTCGCGACTTTCTCATTTCCCGGGAATATTTTATGAACTTTTAGAGTCGCGTCTCAAAGAATAGACCGTTGGCTACTTTCCTACGTGGTGGTTGCTCAGATTTTTCGTATAATTAATTAGTTATTAACTGTTCTTTGAGGAGGTGACGAGAACAGTGCCGCGATCTCACTTAAACACTGGAGCTTCATCGATTGTTGGTGCATTTCCTAGATGTAATTTATCAACTTTTGCAGTTTCATCTTAAAGTATGGACCCTTGACTACTTTTCTACATGATAGTTGTAATGATGCCGATTGCAATTAACCAGCTATGAAGAGTTTTTGAACGGAGTAACAAGTCCCCCGCTGCGTTTAACGAATGTACACTTTGTTCAAAGATTCTCGATAGTTTCAAAATGATTTATATATTTCTACGGGTGGATATGAGAATATAGTCTTGCGACTTCGTTCGGCAATCCCACGTATGCGTTTTATTTACGAAGCGCTACATAGTTATTAATAAAAGTAGCCATTTTATAGAGGTTAGTTTATCGACCGCGATCCCTACGTTATCCCCAAATGCTTATTCTGACCAGGAAATTCGCCGAGTTAATAGGAGTACACGATACTAGAAGAGGTGGCACGACAAAGCTGGGCGAGAGAGAGAGAACGCAGGTGTGCGCGACAAGGAGGGAGATAGGAAAATTACACAGCTACTGGTTATTCGCGAATTTCTCATTTCCCGGGAATATTTTATGAACTTTTAGAGTCGCGTCTCAAAGAATAGACCGTTGGCTACTTTCCTACGTGGTGGTTGCTCAGATTTTTCGTATAATTAATTAGTTATTAACTGTTCTTTGAGGCGGTGACGAGAACAGTGCCGCGATCTCACTTAAACACTGGAGCTTCATCGATTGTTGGTGCATTTCCTAGATGTAATTTATCAACTTTTGCAGTTTCATCTTAAAGTATGGACCCTTGACTACTTTTCTACATGATAGTTGTAATGATGCCGATTGCAATTAACCAGCTATGAAGGTTTTTTGAACGAAGTTACAAGTCCCCCGCTGCGTTTAACGAATGCACACTTTGTTCAAAGATTCTCGATAGTTTCAAAATGATTTATATATGTCTACGGGTGGATATGAGAATATAGTCTTGCGACTTCGTTCGGCAATCCCACGTATGCGTTTTATTTACGAAGCGCTACATAGTTATTAATAAAAGTAGCCATTTTATAGAGGTTAGTTTATCGACCGCGATCCCTACGTTATCCGCAAATGCTTATTCTGACCAGGAAATTCGCCGAGTTAATAGGAGTACATGATACTAGAAGAGGTGGCACGACAAAGCTGGGCGAGAGAGAGAGAACGCAGGTGTGCGCGACAAGGAGGGAGATAGGAAAATTACACAGCTACTGGTTATTCGCGACTTTCTCATTTCCCGGGAATATTTTATGAACTTTTAGAGTCGCGTCTCAAAGAATAGACCGTTGGCTACTTTCCTACGTGGTGGTTGCTCAGATTTTTCGTATAATTAATTAGTTATTAACTGTTCTTTGAGGAGGTGACGAGAACAGTGCCGCGATCTCACTTAAACACTGGAGCTTCATCGATTGTTGGTGCATTTCCTAGATGTAATTTATCAACTTTTGCAGTTTCATCTTAAAGTATGGACCCTTGACTACTTTTCTACATGATAGTTGTAATGATGCCGATTGCAATTAACCAGCTATGAAGAGTTTTTGAACGGAGTAACAAGTCCCCCGCTGCGTTTAACGAATGTACACTTTGTTCAAAGATTCTCGATAGTTTCAAAATGATTTATATATTTCTACGGGTGGATATGAGAATATAGTCTTGCGACTTCGTTCGGCAATCCCACGTATGCGTTTTATTTACGAAGCGCTACATAGTTATTAATAAAAGTAGCCATTTTATAGAGGTTAGTTTATCGACCGCGATCCCTACGTTATCCCCAAATGCTTATTCTGACCAGGAAATTCGCCGAGTTAATAGGAGTACACGATACTAGAAGAGGTGGCACGACAAAGCTGGGCGAGAGAGAGAGAACGCAGGTGTGCGCGACAAGGAGGGAGATAGGAAAATTACACAGCTACTGGTTATTCGCGAATTTCTCATTTCCCGGGAATATTTTATGAACTTTTAGAGTCGCGTCTCAAAGAATAGACCGTTGGCTACTTTCCTACGTGGTGGTTGCTCAGATTTTTCGTATAATTAATTAGTTATTAACTGTTCTTTGAGGCGGTGACGAGAACAGTGCCGCGATCTCACTTAAACACTGGAGCTTCATCGATTGTTGGTGCATTTCCTAGATGTAATTTATCAACTTTTGCAGTTTCATCTTAAAGTATGGACCCTTGACTACTTTTCTACATGATAGTTGTAATGATGCCGATTGCAATTAACCAGCTATGAAGGTTTTTTGAACGAAGTTACAAGTCCCCCGCTGCGTTTAACGAATGCACACTTTGTTCAAAGATTCTCGATAGTTTCAAAATGATTTATATATGTCTACGGGTGGATATGAGAATATAGTCTTGCGACTTCGTTCGGCAATCCCACGTATGCGTTTTATTTACGAAGCGCTACATAGTTATTAATAAAAGTAGCCATTTTATAGAGGTTAGTTTATCGACCGCGATCCCTACGTTATCCCCAAATGCTTATTCTGACCAGGAAATTCGCCGAGTTAATAGGAGTACACGATACTAGAAGAGGTGGCACGACAAAGCTGGGCGAGAGAGAGAGAACGCTGGTGTGCGCGACAAGGAGGGAGATAGAAAGATGTCACAGCTACTGGTTATTCGCGACTTTCTCATTTCCCGGGAATATTTTATGAACTTTTAGAGTCGCGTCTCAAAGAATAGACCGTTGGCTACTTTCCTACGTGGTGGTTGCTCAGATTTTTCGTATAATTAATTAGTTATTAACTGTTCTTTGAGGCGGTGACGAGAACAGTGCCGCGATCTCACTTAAACACTGGAGCTTCATCGATTGTTGGTGCATTTCCTAGATGTAATTTATCAACTTTTGCAGTTTCATCTTAAAGTATGGACCCTTGACTACTTTTCTACATGATAGTTGTAATGATGCCGATTGCAATTAACCAGCTATGAAGAGTTTTTGAACGGAGTAACAAGTCCCCCGCTGCGTTTAACGAATGTACACTTTGTTCAAAGATTCTCGATAGTTTCAAAATGATTTATATATTTCTACGGGTGGATATGAGAATATAGTCTTGCGACTTCGTTCGGCAATCCCACGTATGCGTTTTATTTACGAAGCGCTACATAGTTATTAATAAAAGTAGCCATTTTATAGAGGTTAGTTTATCGACCGCGATCCCTACGTTATCCCCAAATGCTTATTCTGACCAGGAAATTCGCCGAGTTAATAGGAGTACACGATACTAGAAGAGGTGGCACGACAAAGCTGGGCGAGAGAGAGAGAACGCAGGTGTGCGCGACAAGGAGGGAGATAGGAAAATTACACAGCTACTGGTTATTCGCGAATTTCTCATTTCCCGGGAATATTTTATGAACTTTTAGAGTCGCGTCTCAAAGAATAGACCGTTGGCTACTTTCCTACGTGGTGGTTGCTCAGATTTTTCGTATAATTAATTAGTTATTAACTGTTCTTTGAGGCGGTGACGAGAACAGTGCCGCGATCTCACTTAAACACTGGAGCTTCATCGATTGTTGGTGCATTTCCTAGATGTAATTTATCAACTTTTGCAGTTTCATCTTAAAGTATGGACCCTTGACTACTTTTCTACATGATAGTTGTAATGATGCCGATTGCAATTAACCAGCTATGAAGGTTTTTTGAACGAAGTTACAAGTCCCCCGCTGCGTTTAACGAATGCACACTTTGTTCAAAGATTCTCGATAGTTTCAAAATGATTTATATATGTCTACGGGTGGATATGAGAATATAGTCTTGCGACTTCGTTCGGCAATCCCACGTATGCGTTTTATTTACGAAGCGCTACATAGTTATTAATAAAAGTAGCCATTTTATAGAGGTTAGTTTATCGACCGCGATCCCTACGTTATCCGCAAATGCTTATTCTGACCAGGAAATTCGCCGAGTTAATAGGAGTACATGATACTAGAAGAGGTGGCACGACAAAGCTGGGCGAGAGAGAGAGAACGCAGGTGTGCGCGACAAGGAGGGAGATAGGAAAATTACACAGCTACTGGTTATTCGCGACTTTCTCATTTCCCGGGAATATTTTATGAACTTTTAGAGTCGCGTCTCAAAGAATAGACCGTTGGCTACTTTCCTACGTGGTGGTTGCTCAGATTTTTCGTATAATTAATTAGTTATTAACTGTTCTTTGAGGAGGTGACGAGAACAGTGCCGCGATCTCACTTAAACACTGGAGCTTCATCGATTGTTGGTGCATTTCCTAGATGTAATTTATCAACTTTTGCAGTTTCATCTTAAAGTATGGACCCTTGACTACTTTTCTACATGATAGTTGTAATGATGCCGATTGCAATTAACCAGCTATGAAGAGTTTTTGAACGGAGTAACAAGTCCCCCGCTGCGTTTAACGAATGTACACTTTGTTCAAAGATTCTCGATAGTTTCAAAATGATTTATATATTTCTACGGGTGGATATGAGAATATAGTCTTGCGACTTCGTTCGGCAATCCCACGTATGCGTTTTATTTACGAAGCGCTACATAGTTATTAATAAAAGTAGCCATTTTATAGAGGTTAGTTTATCGACCGCGATCCCTACGTTATCCCCAAATGCTTATTCTGACCAGGAAATTCGCCGAGTTAATAGGAGTACACGATACTAGAAGAGGTGGCACGACAAAGCTGGGCGAGAGAGAGAGAACGCAGGTGTGCGCGACAAGGAGGGAGATAGGAAAATTACACAGCTACTGGTTATTCGCGAATTTCTCATTTCCCGGGAATATTTTATGAACTTTTAGAGTCGCGTCTCAAAGAATAGACCGTTGGCTACTTTCCTACGTGGTGGTTGCTCAGATTTTTCGTATAATTAATTAGTTATTAACTGTTCTTTGAGGCGGTGACGAGAACAGTGCCGCGATCTCACTTAAACACTGGAGCTTCATCGATTGTTGGTGCATTTCCTAGATGTAATTTATCAACTTTTGCAGTTTCATCTTAAAGTATGGACCCTTGACTACTTTTCTACATGATAGTTGTAATGATGCCGATTGCAATTAACCAGCTATGAAGGTTTTTTGAACGAAGTTACAAGTCCCCCGCTGCGTTTAACGAATGCACACTTTGTTCAAAGATTCTCGATAGTTTCAAAATGATTTATATATGTCTACGGGTGGATATGAGAATATAGTCTTGCGACTTCGTTCGGCAATCCCACGTATGCGTTTTATTTACGAAGCGCTACATAGTTATTAATAAAAGTAGCCATTTTATAGAGGTTAGTTTATCGACCGCGATCCCTACGTTATCCGCAAATGCTTATTCTGACCAGGAAATTCGCCGAGTTAATAGGAGTACATGATACTAGAAGAGGTGGCACGACAAAGCTGGGCGAGAGAGAGAGAACGCAGGTGTGCGCGACAAGGAGGGAGATAGGAAAATTACACAGCTACTGGTTATTCGCGACTTTCTCATTTCCCGGGAATATTTTATGAACTTTTAGAGTCGCGTCTCAAAGAATAGACCGTTGGCTACTTTCCTACGTGGTGGTTGCTCAGATTTTTCGTATAATTAATTAGTTATTAACTGTTCTTTGAGGAGGTGACGAGAACAGTGCCGCGATCTCACTTAAACACTGGAGCTTCATCGATTGTTGGTGCATTTCCTAGATGTAATTTATCAACTTTTGCAGTTTCATCTTAAAGTATGGACCCTTGACTACTTTTCTACATGATAGTTGTAATGATGCCGATTGCAATTAACCAGCTATGAAGGTTTTTTGAACGAAGTTACAAGTCCCCCGCTGCGTTTAACGAATGCACACTTTGTTCAAAGATTCTCGATAGTTTCAAAATGATTTATATATGTCTACGGGTGGATATGAGAATATAGTCTTGCGACTTCGTTCGGCAATCCCACGTATGCGTTTTATTTACGAAGCGCTACATAGTTATTAATAAAAGTAGCCATTTTATAGAGGTTAGTTTATCGACCGCGATCCCTACGTTATCCGCAAATGCTTATTCTGACCAGGAAATTCGCCGAGTTAATAGGAGTACATGATACTAGAAGAGGTGGCACGACAAAGCTGGGCGAGAGAGAGAGAACGCAGGTGTGCGCGACAAGGAGGGAGATAGGAAAATTACACAGCTACTGGTTATTCGCGACTTTCTCATTTCCCGGGAATATTTTATGAACTTTTAGAGTCGCGTCTCAAAGAATAGACCGTTGGCTACTTTCCTACGTGGTGGTTGCTCAGATTTTTCGTATAATTAATTAGTTATTAACTGTTCTTTGAGGCGGTGACGAGAACAGTGCCGCGATCTCACTTAAACACTGGAGCTTCATCGATTGTTGGTGCATTTCCTAGATGTAATTTATCAACTTTTGCAGTTTCATCTTAAAGTATGGACCCTTGACTACTTTTCTACATGATAGTTGTAATGATGCCGATTGCAATTAACCAGCTATGAAGAGTTTTTGAACGGAGTAACAAGTCCCCCGCTGCGTTTAACGAATGTACACTTTGTTCAAAGATTCTCGATAGTTTCAAAATGATTTATATATTTCTACGGGTGGATATGAGAATATAGTCTTGCGACTTCGTTCGGCAATCCCACGTATGCGTTTTATTTACGAAGCGCTACATAGTTATTAATAAAAGTAGCCATTTTATAGAGGTTAGTTTATCGACCGCGATCCCTACGTTATCCCCAAATGCTTATTCTGACCAGGAAATTCGCCGAGTTAATAGGAGTACACGATACTAGAAGAGGTGGCACGACAAAGCTGGGCGAGAGAGAGAGAACGCAGGTGTGCGCGACAAGGAGGGAGATAGGAAAATTACACAGCTACTGGTTATTCGCGAATTTCTCATTTCCCGGGAATATTTTATGAACTTTTAGAGTCGCGTCTCAAAGAATAGACCGTTGGCTACTTTCCTACGTGGTGGTTGCTCAGATTTTTCGTATAATTAATTAGTTATTAACTGTTCTTTGAGGCGGTGACGAGAACAGTGCCGCGATCTCACTTAAACACTGGAGCTTCATCGATTGTTGGTGCATTTCCTAGATGTAATTTATCAACTTTTGCAGTTTCATCTTAAAGTATGGACCCTTGACTACTTTTCTACATGATAGTTGTAATGATGCCGATTGCAATTAACCAGCTATGAAGGTTTTTTGAACGAAGTTACAAGTCCCCCGCTGCGTTTAACGAATGCACACTTTGTTCAAAGATTCTCGATAGTTTCAAAATGATTTATATATGTCTACGGGTGGATATGAGAATATAGTCTTGCGACTTCGTTCGGCAATCCCACGTATGCGTTTTATTTACGAAGCGCTACATAGTTATTAATAAAAGTAGCCATTTTATAGAGGTTAGTTTATCGACCGCGATCCCTACGTTATCCCCAAATGCTTATTCTGACCAGGAAATTCGCCGAGTTAATAGGAGTACACGATACTAGAAGAGGTGGCACGACAAAGCTGGGCGAGAGAGAGAGAACGCAGGTGTGCGCGACAAGGAGGGAGATAGGAAAATTACACAGCTACTGGTTATTCGCGAATTTCTCATTTCCCGGGAATATTTTATGAACTTTTAGAGTCGCGTCTCAAAGAATAGACCGTTGGCTACTTTCCTACGTGGTGGTTGCTCAGATTTTTCGTATAATTAATTAGTTATTAACTGTTCTTTGAGGCGGTGACGAGAACAGTGCCGCGATCTCACTTAAACACTGGAGCTTCATCGATTGTTGGTGCATTTCCTAGATGTAATTTATCAACTTTTGCAGTTTCATCTTAAAGTATGGACCCTTGACTACTTTTCTACATGATAGTTGTAATGATGCCGATTGCAATTAACCAGCTATGAAGGTTTTTTGAACGAAGTTACAAGTCCCCCGCTGCGTTTAACGAATGCACACTTTGTTCAAAGATTCTCGATAGTTTCAAAATGATTTATATATGTCTACGGGTGGATATGAGAATATAGTCTTGCGACTTCGTTCGGCAATCCCACGTATGCGTTTTATTTACGAAGCGCTACATAGTTATTAATAAAAGTAGCCATTTTATAGAGGTTAGTTTATCGACCGCGATCCCTACGTTATCCGCAAATGCTTATTCTGACCAGGAAATTCGCCGAGTTAATAGGAGTACATGATACTAGAAGAGGTGGCACGACAAAGCTGGGCGAGAGAGAGAGAACGCAGGTGTGCGCGACAAGGAGGGAGATAGGAAAATTACACAGCTACTGGTTATTCGCGACTTTCTCATTTCCCGGGAATATTTTATGAACTTTTAGAGTCGCGTCTCAAAGAATAGACCGTTGGCTACTTTCCTACGTGGTGGTTGCTCAGATTTTTCGTATAATTAATTAGTTATTAACTGTTCTTTGAGGCGGTGACGAGAACAGTGCCGCGATCTCACTTAAACACTGGAGCTTCATCGATTGTTGGTGCATTTCCTAGATGTAATTTATCAACTTTTGCAGTTTCATCTTAAAGTATGGACCCTTGACTACTTTTCTACATGATAGTTGTAATGATGCCGATTGCAATTAACCAGCTATGAAGAGTTTTTGAACGGAGTAACAAGTCCCCCGCTGCGTTTAACGAATGTACACTTTGTTCAAAGATTCTCGATAGTTTCAAAATGATTTATATATTTCTACGGGTGGATATGAGAATATAGTCTTGCGACTTCGTTCGGCAATCCCACGTATGCGTTTTATTTACGAAGCGCTACATAGTTATTAATAAAAGTAGCCATTTTATAGAGGTTAGTTTATCGACCGCGATCCCTACGTTATCCCCAAATGCTTATTCTGACCAGGAAATTCGCCGAGTTAATAGGAGTACACGATACTAGAAGAGGTGGCACGACAAAGCTGGGCGAGAGAGAGAGAACGCTGGTGTGCGCGACAAGGAGGGAGATAGAAAGATGTCACAGCTACTGGTTATTCGCGACTTTCTCATTTCCCGGGAATATTTTATGAACTTTTAGAGTCGCGTCTCAAAGAATAGACCGTTGGCTACTTTCCTACGTGGTGGTTGCTCAGATTTTTCGTATAATTAATTAGTTATTAACTGTTCTTTGAGGCGGTGACGAGAACAGTGCCGCGATCTCACTTAAACACTGGAGCTTCATCGATTGTTGGTGCATTTCCTAGATGTAATTTATCAACTTTTGCAGTTTCATCTTAAAGTATGGACCCTTGACTACTTTTCTACATGATAGTTGTAATGATGCCGATTGCAATTAACCAGCTATGAAGAGTTTTTGAACGGAGTAACAAGTCCCCCGCTGCGTTTAACGAATGTACACTTTGTTCAAAGATTCTCGATAGTTTCAAAATGATTTATATATTTCTACGGGTGGATATGAGAATATAGTCTTGCGACTTCGTTCGGCAATCCCACGTATGCGTTTTATTTACGAAGCGCTACATAGTTATTAATAAAAGTAGCCATTTTATAGAGGTTAGTTTATCGACCGCGATCCCTACGTTATCCCCAAATGCTTATTCTGACCAGGAAATTCGCCGAGTTAATAGGAGTACACGATACTAGAAGAGGTGGCACGACAAAGCTGGGCGAGAGAGAGAGAACGCAGGTGTGCGCGACAAGGAGGGAGATAGGAAAATTACACAGCTACTGGTTATTCGCGAATTTCTCATTTCCCGGGAATATTTTATGAACTTTTAGAGTCGCGTCTCAAAGAATAGACCGTTGGCTACTTTCCTACGTGGTGGTTGCTCAGATTTTTCGTATAATTAATTAGTTATTAACTGTTCTTTGAGGCGGTGACGAGAACAGTGCCGCGATCTCACTTAAACACTGGAGCTTCATCGATTGTTGGTGCATTTCCTAGATGTAATTTATCAACTTTTGCAGTTTCATCTTAAAGTATGGACCCTTGACTACTTTTCTACATGATAGTTGTAATGATGCCGATTGCAATTAACCAGCTATGAAGGTTTTTTGAACGAAGTTACAAGTCCCCCGCTGCGTTTAACGAATGCACACTTTGTTCAAAGATTCTCGATAGTTTCAAAATGATTTATATATGTCTACGGGTGGATATGAGAATATAGTCTTGCGACTTCGTTCGGCAATCCCACGTATGCGTTTTATTTACGAAGCGCTACATAGTTATTAATAAAAGTAGCCATTTTATAGAGGTTAGTTTATCGACCGCGATCCCTACGTTATCCGCAAATGCTTATTCTGACCAGGAAATTCGCCGAGTTAATAGGAGTACATGATACTAGAAGAGGTGGCACGACAAAGCTGGGCGAGAGAGAGAGAACGCAGGTGTGCGCGACAAGGAGGGAGATAGGAAAATTACACAGCTACTGGTTATTCGCGACTTTCTCATTTCCCGGGAATATTTTATGAACTTTTAGAGTCGCGTCTCAAAGAATAGACCGTTGGCTACTTTCCTACGTGGTGGTTGCTCAGATTTTTCGTATAATTAATTAGTTATTAACTGTTCTTTGAGGAGGTGACGAGAACAGTGCCGCGATCTCACTTAAACACTGGAGCTTCATCGATTGTTGGTGCATTTCCTAGATGTAATTTATCAACTTTTGCAGTTTCATCTTAAAGTATGGACCCTTGACTACTTTTCTACATGATAGTTGTAATGATGCCGATTGCAATTAACCAGCTATGAAGAGTTTTTGAACGGAGTAACAAGTCCCCCGCTGCGTTTAACGAATGTACACTTTGTTCAAAGATTCTCGATAGTTTCAAAATGATTTATATATTTCTACGGGTGGATATGAGAATATAGTCTTGCGACTTCGTTCGGCAATCCCACGTATGCGTTTTATTTACGAAGCGCTACATAGTTATTAATAAAAGTAGCCATTTTATAGAGGTTAGTTTATCGACCGCGATCCCTACGTTATCCCCAAATGCTTATTCTGACCAGGAAATTCGCCGAGTTAATAGGAGTACACGATACTAGAAGAGGTGGCACGACAAAGCTGGGCGAGAGAGAGAGAACGCAGGTGTGCGCGACAAGGAGGGAGATAGGAAAATTACACAGCTACTGGTTATTCGCGAATTTCTCATTTCCCGGGAATATTTTATGAACTTTTAGAGTCGCGTCTCAAAGAATAGACCGTTGGCTACTTTCCTACGTGGTGGTTGCTCAGATTTTTCGTATAATTAATTAGTTATTAACTGTTCTTTGAGGCGGTGACGAGAACAGTGCCGCGATCTCACTTAAACACTGGAGCTTCATCGATTGTTGGTGCATTTCCTAGATGTAATTTATCAACTTTTGCAGTTTCATCTTAAAGTATGGACCCTTGACTACTTTTCTACATGATAGTTGTAATGATGCCGATTGCAATTAACCAGCTATGAAGGTTTTTTGAACGAAGTTACAAGTCCCCCGCTGCGTTTAACGAATGCACACTTTGTTCAAAGATTCTCGATAGTTTCAAAATGATTTATATATGTCTACGGGTGGATATGAGAATATAGTCTTGCGACTTCGTTCGGCAATCCCACGTATGCGTTTTATTTACGAAGCGCTACATAGTTATTAATAAAAGTAGCCATTTTATAGAGGTTAGTTTATCGACCGCGATCCCTACGTTATCCGCAAATGCTTATTCTGACCAGGAAATTCGCCGAGTTAATAGGAGTACATGATACTAGAAGAGGTGGCACGACAAAGCTGGGCGAGAGAGAGAGAACGCAGGTGTGCGCGACAAGGAGGGAGATAGGAAAATTACACAGCTACTGGTTATTCGCGACTTTCTCATTTCCCGGGAATATTTTATGAACTTTTAGAGTCGCGTCTCAAAGAATAGACCGTTGGCTACTTTCCTACGTGGTGGTTGCTCAGATTTTTCGTATAATTAATTAGTTATTAACTGTTCTTTGAGGAGGTGACGAGAACAGTGCCGCGATCTCACTTAAACACTGGAGCTTCATCGATTGTTGGTGCATTTCCTAGATGTAATTTATCAACTTTTGCAGTTTCATCTTAAAGTATGGACCCTTGACTACTTTTCTACATGATAGTTGTAATGATGCCGATTGCAATTAACCAGCTATGAAGAGTTTTTGAACGGAGTAACAAGTCCCCCGCTGCGTTTAACGAATGTACACTTTGTTCAAAGATTCTCGATAGTTTCAAAATGATTTATATATTTCTACGGGTGGATATGAGAATATAGTCTTGCGACTTCGTTCGGCAATCCCACGTATGCGTTTTATTTACGAAGCGCTACATAGTTATTAATAAAAGTAGCCATTTTATAGAGGTTAGTTTATCGACCGCGATCCCTACGTTATCCCCAAATGCTTATTCTGACCAGGAAATTCGCCGAGTTAATAGGAGTACACGATACTAGAAGAGGTGGCACGACAAAGCTGGGCGAGAGAGAGAGAACGCAGGTGTGCGCGACAAGGAGGGAGATAGGAAAATTACACAGCTACTGGTTATTCGCGAATTTCTCATTTCCCGGGAATATTTTATGAACTTTTAGAGTCGCGTCTCAAAGAATAGACCGTTGGCTACTTTCCTACGTGGTGGTTGCTCAGATTTTTCGTATAATTAATTAGTTATTAACTGTTCTTTGAGGCGGTGACGAGAACAGTGCCGCGATCTCACTTAAACACTGGAGCTTCATCGATTGTTGGTGCATTTCCTAGATGTAATTTATCAACTTTTGCAGTTTCATCTTAAAGTATGGACCCTTGACTACTTTTCTACATGATAGTTGTAATGATGCCGATTGCAATTAACCAGCTATGAAGGTTTTTTGAACGAAGTTACAAGTCCCCCGCTGCGTTTAACGAATGCACACTTTGTTCAAAGATTCTCGATAGTTTCAAAATGATTTATATATGTCTACGGGTGGATATGAGAATATAGTCTTGCGACTTCGTTCGGCAATCCCACGTATGCGTTTTATTTACGAAGCGCTACATAGTTATTAATAAAAGTAGCCATTTTATAGAGGTTAGTTTATCGACCGCGATCCCTACGTTATCCGCAAATGCTTATTCTGACCAGGAAATTCGCCGAGTTAATAGGAGTACATGATACTAGAAGAGGTGGCACGACAAAGCTGGGCGAGAGAGAGAGAACGCAGGTGTGCGCGACAAGGAGGGAGATAGGAAAATTACACAGCTACTGGTTATTCGCGACTTTCTCATTTCCCGGGAATATTTTATGAACTTTTAGAGTCGCGTCTCAAAGAATAGACCGTTGGCTACTTTCCTACGTGGTGGTTGCTCAGATTTTTCGTATAATTAATTAGTTATTAACTGTTCTTTGAGGCGGTGACGAGAACAGTGCCGCGATCTCACTTAAACACTGGAGCTTCATCGATTGTTGGTGCATTTCCTAGATGTAATTTATCAACTTTTGCAGTTTCATCTTAAAGTATGGACCCTTGACTACTTTTCTACATGATAGTTGTAATGATGCCGATTGCAATTAACCAGCTATGAAGAGTTTTTGAACGGAGTAACAAGTCCCCCGCTGCGTTTAACGAATGTACACTTTGTTCAAAGATTCTCGATAGTTTCAAAATGATTTATATATTTCTACGGGTGGATATGAGAATATAGTCTTGCGACTTCGTTCGGCAATCCCACGTATGCGTTTTATTTACGAAGCGCTACATAGTTATTAATAAAAGTAGCCATTTTATAGAGGTTAGTTTATCGACCGCGATCCCTACGTTATCCCCAAATGCTTATTCTGACCAGGAAATTCGCCGAGTTAATAGGAGTACACGATACTAGAAGAGGTGGCACGACAAAGCTGGGCGAGAGAGAGAGAACGCAGGTGTGCGCGACAAGGAGGGAGATAGGAAAATTACACAGCTACTGGTTATTCGCGAATTTCTCATTTCCCGGGAATATTTTATGAACTTTTAGAGTCGCGTCTCAAAGAATAGACCGTTGGCTACTTTCCTACGTGGTGGTTGCTCAGATTTTTCGTATAATTAATTAGTTATTAACTGTTCTTTGAGGCGGTGACGAGAACAGTGCCGCGATCTCACTTAAACACTGGAGCTTCATCGATTGTTGGTGCATTTCCTAGATGTAATTTATCAACTTTTGCAGTTTCATCTTAAAGTATGGACCCTTGACTACTTTTCTACATGATAGTTGTAATGATGCCGATTGCAATTAACCAGCTATGAAGGTTTTTTGAACGAAGTTACAAGTCCCCCGCTGCGTTTAACGAATGCACACTTTGTTCAAAGATTCTCGATAGTTTCAAAATGATTTATATATGTCTACGGGTGGATATGAGAATATAGTCTTGCGACTTCGTTCGGCAATCCCACGTATGCGTTTTATTTACGAAGCGCTACATAGTTATTAATAAAAGTAGCCATTTTATAGAGGTTAGTTTATCGACCGCGATCCCTACGTTATCCCCAAATGCTTATTCTGACCAGGAAATTCGCCGAGTTAATAGGAGTACACGATACTAGAAGAGGTGGCACGACAAAGCTGGGCGAGAGAGAGAGAACGCAGGTGTGCGCGACAAGGAGGGAGATAGGAAAATTACACAGCTACTGGTTATTCGCGAATTTCTCATTTCCCGGGAATATTTTATGAACTTTTAGAGTCGCGTCTCAAAGAATAGACCGTTGGCTACTTTCCTACGTGGTGGTTGCTCAGATTTTTCGTATAATTAATTAGTTATTAACTGTTCTTTGAGGCGGTGACGAGAACAGTGCCGCGATCTCACTTAAACACTGGAGCTTCATCGATTGTTGGTGCATTTCCTAGATGTAATTTATCAACTTTTGCAGTTTCATCTTAAAGTATGGACCCTTGACTACTTTTCTACATGATAGTTGTAATGATGCCGATTGCAATTAACCAGCTATGAAGGTTTTTTGAACGAAGTTACAAGTCCCCCGCTGCGTTTAACGAATGCACACTTTGTTCAAAGATTCTCGATAGTTTCAAAATGATTTATATATGTCTACGGGTGGATATGAGAATATAGTCTTGCGACTTCGTTCGGCAATCCCACGTATGCGTTTTATTTACGAAGCGCTACATAGTTATTAATAAAAGTAGCCATTTTATAGAGGTTAGTTTATCGACCGCGATCCCTACGTTATCCGCAAATGCTTATTCTGACCAGGAAATTCGCCGAGTTAATAGGAGTACATGATACTAGAAGAGGTGGCACGACAAAGCTGGGCGAGAGAGAGAGAACGCAGGTGTGCGCGACAAGGAGGGAGATAGGAAAATTACACAGCTACTGGTTATTCGCGACTTTCTCATTTCCCGGGAATATTTTATGAACTTTTAGAGTCGCGTCTCAAAGAATAGACCGTTGGCTACTTTCCTACGTGGTGGTTGCTCAGATTTTTCGTATAATTAATTAGTTATTAACTGTTCTTTGAGGCGGTGACGAGAACAGTGCCGCGATCTCACTTAAACACTGGAGCTTCATCGATTGTTGGTGCATTTCCTAGATGTAATTTATCAACTTTTGCAGTTTCATCTTAAAGTATGGACCCTTGACTACTTTTCTACATGATAGTTGTAATGATGCCGATTGCAATTAACCAGCTATGAAGAGTTTTTGAACGGAGTAACAAGTCCCCCGCTGCGTTTAACGAATGTACACTTTGTTCAAAGATTCTCGATAGTTTCAAAATGATTTATATATTTCTACGGGTGGATATGAGAATATAGTCTTGCGACTTCGTTCGGCAATCCCACGTATGCGTTTTATTTACGAAGCGCTACATAGTTATTAATAAAAGTAGCCATTTTATAGAGGTTAGTTTATCGACCGCGATCCCTACGTTATCCCCAAATGCTTATTCTGACCAGGAAATTCGCCGAGTTAATAGGAGTACACGATACTAGAAGAGGTGGCACGACAAAGCTGGGCGAGAGAGAGAGAACGCAGGTGTGCGCGACAAGGAGGGAGATAGGAAAATTACACAGCTACTGGTTATTCGCGAATTTCTCATTTCCCGGGAATATTTTATGAACTTTTAGAGTCGCGTCTCAAAGAATAGACCGTTGGCTACTTTCCTACGTGGTGGTTGCTCAGATTTTTCGTATAATTAATTAGTTATTAACTGTTCTTTGAGGCGGTGACGAGAACAGTGCCGCGATCTCACTTAAACACTGGAGCTTCATCGATTGTTGGTGCATTTCCTAGATGTAATTTATCAACTTTTGCAGTTTCATCTTAAAGTATGGACCCTTGACTACTTTTCTACATGATAGTTGTAATGATGCCGATTGCAATTAACCAGCTATGAAGGTTTTTTGAACGAAGTTACAAGTCCCCCGCTGCGTTTAACGAATGCACACTTTGTTCAAAGATTCTCGATAGTTTCAAAATGATTTATATATGTCTACGGGTGGATATGAGAATATAGTCTTGCGACTTCGTTCGGCAATCCCACGTATGCGTTTTATTTACGAAGCGCTACATAGTTATTAATAAAAGTAGCCATTTTATAGAGGTTAGTTTATCGACCGCGATCCCTACGTTATCCGCAAATGCTTATTCTGACCAGGAAATTCGCCGAGTTAATAGGAGTACATGATACTAGAAGAGGTGGCACGACAAAGCTGGGCGAGAGAGAGAGAACGCAGGTGTGCGCGACAAGGAGGGAGATAGGAAAATTACACAGCTACTGGTTATTCGCGACTTTCTCATTTCCCGGGAATATTTTATGAACTTTTAGAGTCGCGTCTCAAAGAATAGACCGTTGGCTACTTTCCTACGTGGTGGTTGCTCAGATTTTTCGTATAATTAATTAGTTATTAACTGTTCTTTGAGGCGGTGACGAGAACAGTGCCGCGATCTCACTTAAACACTGGAGCTTCATCGATTGTTGGTGCATTTCCTAGATGTAATTTATCAACTTTTGCAGTTTCATCTTAAAGTATGGACCCTTGACTACTTTTCTACATGATAGTTGTAATGATGCCGATTGCAATTAACCAGCTATGAAGAGTTTTTGAACGGAGTAACAAGTCCCCCGCTGCGTTTAACGAATGTACACTTTGTTCAAAGATTCTCGATAGTTTCAAAATGATTTATATATTTCTACGGGTGGATATGAGAATATAGTCTTGCGACTTCGTTCGGCAATCCCACGTATGCGTTTTATTTACGAAGCGCTACATAGTTATTAATAAAAGTAGCCATTTTATAGAGGTTAGTTTATCGACCGCGATCCCTACGTTATCCCCAAATGCTTATTCTGACCAGGAAATTCGCCGAGTTAATAGGAGTACACGATACTAGAAGAGGTGGCACGACAAAGCTGGGCGAGAGAGAGAGAACGCAGGTGTGCGCGACAAGGAGGGAGATAGGAAAATTACACAGCTACTGGTTATTCGCGAATTTCTCATTTCCCGGGAATATTTTATGAACTTTTAGAGTCGCGTCTCAAAGAATAGACCGTTGGCTACTTTCCTACGTGGTGGTTGCTCAGATTTTTCGTATAATTAATTAGTTATTAACTGTTCTTTGAGGCGGTGACGAGAACAGTGCCGCGATCTCACTTAAACACTGGAGCTTCATCGATTGTTGGTGCATTTCCTAGATGTAATTTATCAACTTTTGCAGTTTCATCTTAAAGTATGGACCCTTGACTACTTTTCTACATGATAGTTGTAATGATGCCGATTGCAATTAACCAGCTATGAAGGTTTTTTGAACGAAGTTACAAGTCCCCCGCTGCGTTTAACGAATGCACACTTTGTTCAAAGATTCTCGATAGTTTCAAAATGATTTATATATGTCTACGGGTGGATATGAGAATATAGTCTTGCGACTTCGTTCGGCAATCCCACGTATGCGTTTTATTTACGAAGCGCTACATAGTTATTAATAAAAGTAGCCATTTTATAGAGGTTAGTTTATCGACCGCGATCCCTACGTTATCCGCAAATGCTTATTCTGACCAGGAAATTCGCCGAGTTAATAGGAGTACATGATACTAGAAGAGGTGGCACGACAAAGCTGGGCGAGAGAGAGAGAACGCAGGTGTGCGCGACAAGGAGGGAGATAGGAAAATTACACAGCTACTGGTTATTCGCGACTTTCTCATTTCCCGGGAATATTTTATGAACTTTTAGAGTCGCGTCTCAAAGAATAGACCGTTGGCTACTTTCCTACGTGGTGGTTGCTCAGATTTTTCGTATAATTAATTAGTTATTAACTGTTCTTTGAGGCGGTGACGAGAACAGTGCCGCGATCTCACTTAAACACTGGAGCTTCATCGATTGTTGGTGCATTTCCTAGATGTAATTTATCAACTTTTGCAGTTTCATCTTAAAGTATGGACCCTTGACTACTTTTCTACATGATAGTTGTAATGATGCCGATTGCAATTAACCAGCTATGAAGAGTTTTTGAACGGAGTAACAAGTCCCCCGCTGCGTTTAACGAATGTACACTTTGTTCAAAGATTCTCGATAGTTTCAAAATGATTTATATATTTCTACGGGTGGATATGAGAATATAGTCTTGCGACTTCGTTCGGCAATCCCACGTATGCGTTTTATTTACGAAGCGCTACATAGTTATTAATAAAAGTAGCCATTTTATAGAGGTTAGTTTATCGACCGCGATCCCTACGTTATCCCCAAATGCTTATTCTGACCAGGAAATTCGCCGAGTTAATAGGAGTACACGATACTAGAAGAGGTGGCACGACAAAGCTGGGCGAGAGAGAGAGAACGCAGGTGTGCGCGACAAGGAGGGAGATAGGAAAATTACACAGCTACTGGTTATTCGCGAATTTCTCATTTCCCGGGAATATTTTATGAACTTTTAGAGTCGCGTCTCAAAGAATAGACCGTTGGCTACTTTCCTACGTGGTGGTTGCTCAGATTTTTCGTATAATTAATTAGTTATTAACTGTTCTTTGAGGCGGTGACGAGAACAGTGCCGCGATCTCACTTAAACACTGGAGCTTCATCGATTGTTGGTGCATTTCCTAGATGTAATTTATCAACTTTTGCAGTTTCATCTTAAAGTATGGACCCTTGACTACTTTTCTACATGATAGTTGTAATGATGCCGATTGCAATTAACCAGCTATGAAGGTTTTTTGAACGAAGTTACAAGTCCCCCGCTGCGTTTAATGAATGCACACTTTGTTCAAAGATTCTCGATAGTTTCAAAATGATTTATATATTTCTACGGGTGGATATGAGAATATAGTCTTGCGACTTCGTTCGGCAATCCCACGTATGCGTTTTATTTACGAAGCGCTACATAGTTATTAATAAAAGTAGCCATTTTATAGAGGTTAGTTTATCGACCGCGATCCCTACGTTATCCGCAAATGCTTATTCTGACCAGGAAATTCGCCGAGTTAATAGGAGTACATGATACTAGAAGAGGTGGCACGACAAAGCTGGGCGAGAGAGAGAGAACGCAGGTGTGCGCGACAAGGAGGGAGATAGGAAAATTACACAGCTACTGGTTATTCGCGAATTTCTCATTTCCCGGGAATATTTTATGAACTTTTAGAGTCGCGTCTCAAAGAATAGACCGTTGGCTACTTTCCTACGTGGTGGTTGCTCAGAGCATTCTTTAATTTCACAATCATACGGGATGCTTAATGTGTCGAATACAAGTTACATTTCTGAAGTTGAACTCTTTCGTATAAGATTTTTCAAATCTTCTCTCTTAACAGTAATTACATTCGAGTCATTAGATTCTCTTAATAAGGCGCGTATAGAAGGCATTAATTTGGTATAATAACTAACAATGACAATCATTGTTGGTACTACCTGCTCACAATAATATCACAGAAATTTTCCTAAAACGAATGCCAATTATATGAAACGGGCCACTAACCGCCGCGCATATGTGTTGGAACACAAGTATCGAGATTATATATTATAATACCAAATTTGAAATCAATCGGATAATATTTGTAGAAGTTATGAAACATTTATTGCAAAGATGTACTGAAACAGGGTCACAAAAGTATTCAAACGGCATTCTAAAATAATTGAAAAACTAGTACACACTGCACAGCATGCGACAACGTCTGAAAAGCATAATTGGAGCCAAAGGTAGCCTAAATGAATATTAATCTAAAATAAAGTGCATATAATTAATACGGTTCGAATATTTTTGTGACTCTGTTGCAGTACATCTTTGCAATAAATGTTTCATAACTTCTACAAATATTATCAGATTCATTTCAAATTTGGTATATACAATCTCGATACCTGTGTCTAATAGTAGTTACTTTTAGTACTTAAGTCTAACATGTATATTTTTATTGTTTTATAGTTTAAATAGCGAGCGTTCGAATACTTTCGTGGCTCACTGTATACAGAATGAATATTCATTTTATGTACCGATGCTAACACGGATTGGTATCGCGACATACTCGAATGTATCGCGAAACTTGTAAAAAGTTTTGCAATAGGAAACTGTATATCACGTAAGTAATTTTCGAATATATAGTTACTAAGCTATCTGTGTTAAGTTTCACAAGCTTAATTAAAGTACACTCCTGTATGTAGATGCTAGATATTTTATAAACGAAGGAAATATAACACGCGACACGCGTAATATTTCTATTTTACCGTTAGCAGAACGTGTGTGTAGAAACGACTTTTGTTATGACTCAACGATGCTAGCTTTGGAAGTCACCTTTGTTTACACGGCTCGGCCACGATATCCCAACACTTCGAAAATACGTACGCGTGTATTGCCACGCGAGTCCTGCCGCCTGCCTGCTCTCCCCCCACCCAAGCTAATATTCGCGACGTACAGCGGCAGGGCGCGGGGGTCATTCGTTCCGTGGACATCGTTGAGTTAAGACGCTTTGATAGCTAGCTGCGTATTTAAATGGTACGCGTATATTATCTACTGTCATATAATTGTTTCTTATCATTATTAGTCTTCTTCTTTACTCTCTATCGTGACTTGCTGCTTCTATTAATACAGTTTCGTCCCGAAATTGATTAAATATTGCGAGAAAACCGTTAGATGTTCGTCGGGATTCCCTTCGTTGCCTTACCGATATTTCTGCACATTTAGTGCACACATATCGTGTCTCGTTATTCAATTACATCCCTTTCCGGGCATATTTCAAGTTTATTTGTTGTTTAATTGCCTTACGAATGTTTTAATGCTTTTCTTTCAAACTTGTTGCATCGTTAGATTACAGGCGTTGATGCGGGAGTCGAAAGCCAAGGGCAGACAACGCCATGACACTTGCTGGTTAATTTGAACGGTGCTTGGATAGCGTCTGGTTTCATTCCTTGGAAAAATGAGATGGCAACACGTGTGGTAAACGTATTATTCTCGTTATTTTATTGAATCAATACCCGGCTTTAGACGGACAGTTTTTCTCACAATTTTGGAGCGTACACTCTATCTAGGCGTGCGCTCCAAAACTGCACTTGTAAAGTCTCCAACGTGATAAAGGACGATCGCGCGTTCCCGGCACGCGTGTCTGGAGTGCAGGTCTAAACTTGTCCTGCCACGTTCAGATGTGATTGACGTGCCACGCGTCAGATCATTGTTGGCTGTGAGGGTGATGGGTAACTTTGCAGTCGGTTAATATCGGGATGAAATGAGAAAAGATTGAATTATGATAAATTGAATAATTTTAATCAGATTTGTTTAAAATTTTTAAAATGATGTCGGTAGATGTTTACGAAATATTGGAATGATCGAATTCTATTGCATTTCGGTCGCGTTTACGTAAAATTCAACGATATTTCAATGATTTTTAAGAATCTAGCTCTATGAAGCTGTTATAATTGCATTTACCTTCGGTTTTGGATGCAAGTTTTGTTCTTTATGTACAGAAACTGCGTAGTTGATCAATGACATGCTATTGAAGACATGAATAATTAACGAATTTTTATTTATTTATTTTTCAGAGATTGTGACCGCGCGCAATGCGGCCAAATAGAGTCAGTGTTTATGACGTACGAAGTTTTTCGTTTTGTAGAGCACAGTTGCTCATAGTAGAAGCGTCATTAACAATTTCGGGATACGCGAGGGTAGAGTCAGTGTTTTTTACGCAATTTGTATTCTTTCACGAGCGTCGCGGCTCCCATCTTCGAATCGCGAGACTAGAATCTTTCGGACATGTTGGTAGTCTACTATTTCTTTTTTTTTTACTTTTGAAAGCGAAAGTCGTTGTCGGAAATTAGAGTTTGTCCGTCAGCTGAAGAGGAGATTTGTGTGCTGAATATTAATGGAAAGATGTAAGTATCTATGCATTTCATTAAATTCCTTTTAAGTAGAGTTCATTCTTCAATATTTTAGAAAGAGAAAAGTTAAAATTTAAAAAAAATTAATTTTTAGAATAGACTCACCAAGTAATTCAAAACTAACGAAACATTTTATAATTTAGACATTTTAAGAAAAAAATTTTGTTAATTTTTCTTAAATTGTCTAAATTATAAAAAATTTCGTTAGTTTTGAATTGCTTCGCCATTCTTCATCACAGTTCAAACAATCGTAATTGTGGAAACAAATTGTAATCGTGTTCTGTTCTTTCGTTCCAGTCTGGACGCAGCTGAGCAGCCTGATGACTTCTTCTGAGCAGCTTGATGACTTCTGAGGAGCTCGATGACTTCCCCTGATCAGTAGCAGGGGTGTTGGCGTCTCCGTCACCGGGGCACAGCGAAATGTGAGTGCGCATGCATTATGGTTCCTCTGGTCACTCAATCATGTCGTAGGACGTTTGGTCCGAATCGACACGAGTGACCGGTTGTATACGTGCTTTGGCGAGCATAATGACAGCGGGTATGGTAACCATGCCCGTGAATTGTAACATTTTGGTTGTGTATGTATATATTAGACGAGGGCTAGGGTCTTCTTGTACACCGCGCCTTTTCAATAGAATCAAATTATAATCATAATTTCCAAGATAAACGGTTCCTAAAGCGAATGTTTATCATTGATCATACATTGATGTAGATATTTATTAAATAATGCACATAAAGGTGCATAGCAGCTCAGAAGGTATTGGTATGAATATCAATACGGTTGAATGCTAATTTTTATGTAGCGAAGAAGTCTGATACTTTGAGACTCGACAGCTACGATCATTTTTATTTAATATGTAGTGGAAAAATCGGATGCCCTCCGATTTCGTCATTGCGACGATTGTATTGACTTGAGTTTCTTTTATTTTTCTGATACTACGTTTTAAAAGTAACTTGATTTCTAAATGATGATAAAGGCGTAATTCCTTTCTTATAAAGGTCTCTCGTTTGCGTACACAATAGAATAATTAATTTCCATGTGCAAGAAGACAATTGAGGGTGAGCAAATTTCAGATTCAAAGTAATTAGCATGGGAACACACTTTCTTGTTTTGTGAAATTTACTTTGACGATGGAATCGCTCGTTTTGAATTCTTAAAGTATATTCTTCATGATTTAGAGTATTTTTTTAAATAATAGATTTAGATAAATTTAGAGTCTTCTTTCTTGCTAATTGAATGTCGAGTAGAGTGCTTTTTCTTGACGATGCAATCTAAAGTACAGTCCTTTCTTATTTATCAAACTTTAAACTATCCACTAATTGAAATTCGAGCCACTTTGCATAATAATGTAAAAGCTAGACACTATAGAGACTAATCATATTTTCTAGTTGAGGATTTTCAGGATATCTTTCCGTACCTATTGCCTTTTAACTCATCCACGTGCCCAGGCGCTACTTGGGTGGGTGAAAGCAATAGGGCACGATGACTTTCTTTACTAAATAATTAAATTTTGGCGGCTGGCATTGCGTTAGTGTATCGTGCACGTCGCATTTTCCACCTGTGTGTGTTTGTGTGGTTAGGCGGTGGAATTTGCGTCGGTGAAAGATTCTCATCAAAGATCTTGTTAACGAAACTATAACATTATATTATTATTCATGGTAATAACGATACGAATGTATCATATTCCTTGTTGCACCCGATGATCATTCTAGTAAATAATCTTGGAATATGAAACTTAATCAATCTCGTACAATCAAACGGGAAAGTAATAACGATTGATGCATCTACCTAATACGTACAATGCGCATCATCAAGTAATCCATCGTTTAAAATTGAAAATAATTAATTGCTATGTAAATCATACATACACGCAATGGTCACGGCCTTTGCCAGCCGATTTCAGTGAAAACTGGTACGTACTTATTAGAGTGTGATTGTGGCCAAGCTCGGGTGACGGAGTCGTCCCGGGACGGTCTCTCTAGTGTAGGCTTTTGCACCCGGGCGGAAATGCTTGAGTATCGTGGAGTGGGTTGACTGATGATTGTGTTTGAGAGACTGTTTTGCCATTTTTTAAATATAGGTGTTGTGTAGGATAGGTAACTTACCTTTTGGTACGAATGTGTGACTTAAATATAAGTAGGTAGGGCCGGGGCAGGTCGTCGTATTCTCTGATGTTCCCCTGCACGATATTCTCCCGCGCGATATTCCCCCGCGCGATGACCTGCTTTCAGGAATTTTGTGAGAAAAGTCGACGGCCTGACTAGCGCGAGTGGGGTATGCCCTCGCTTCTAGCCTCGCTATGTCGACTTTTTGACGCCAGTGGGACATTGCACATTGTCGCTGGTCGCGGTCGGCAGGACGGGCCTGGGCACGCTATTAACTTTCAGAAGGGCTGATCGCCTGAAGCAAGAAGTGGCCAAAGAGACGCAGATAGCCCGGCCAGAAAAAGGCCACATCATGTGGGCTAGGCCAAGAATGGCCCTGTATTCTCGGATGCAGGGTCATTCTTCGTAGGTATTACTTTGCCATTATGCTCGCCGGTAGTTGTAGTAGTAGTAGTAGTAGTTTGGTTGGCTATAGGCTGACCCATCGACACCCCCCCCCCCCTGAAATTTAGCACACCGCGTTTTCAATTAGGGTTGCGAAAAACATTACGGGTGTGTTAAGTTAGTGTTCCGACTAAATTGTGATTACGGTTTGAATTAGCGTTGCGAATCAAATATTCCCCGCGTTTGGTTCCAGCATAGCGTTGCGAATGAATGTCGAGCGTGGTTGCTTGTAGTGTTCCGAAAAAAGAGTCGCGATTGTTTTTGAGATTGTTCTTGTATTTTGAATTGGAGTTACTAGAGTTTGATTCATTGCATTAGTTTTGATTCGTGGTATTCTTTTTACTAGAGTTGCGATGCGACTGATCGCGTTTTTTTAATTACTCGTCCTAGTTTGATACTTAATACTTTTTTGAGTTAGTGTTGCGATGATGACTGATCGCGTTTGTAATTAGAGTTGCGACCCCAATGCCCCGAAACTGTCCTGGGACATGTCCGAAGACATGTTCCTGGGAAAAAGGAGTCCCGAGCAGCTGGCTTTGCTGCACATGGGACCCCACACAGCCTTCAGGAAGGCTGCAGCGAATTAAAGTTAGAGTTGCGTATTGCGAGACACAGGTGCACTGAATTTTTATTAGTGTTGCGAAAAATGAAACCACCCACGTGGTGGTTCTCGGTAGCTTTTTATATTTGTTAAAGTAATGTAGCTCCTTGGGAGCTTCTTCGTTTGCTATTCGGGATTTGTATCGAGTATAGTAGAATTTTCTGTAATGAAGCACCATTCGGGAATTTTGAAGTTGTTTGAGAAATTAGTGCTGCGAGTAGTCCAAAGTCCTAGTGACTATGCTCGGGAGTTGATTTTAGTCTGTAATAAGTTAGCGTTGCGAAAGAAAGAAACGGTCCACTCACGGTTTTCTTGCATTAATGAGTGGACAATGATCAGCTGTCCTTCTGGCTATTGATCATTTTTTCTAGCAGCCCTAAGTGGCTGCACCATCCTCCTTCTACTACCACCACCTACCCACCCGACAAATGTTTTCGTTGTACATATTATTTTCAGATTGATAAGAAATGTAGTTTTTGTTTTTATATATTTTCAATATTCTTTGGCATTGATCAAAATTCATCCGCGATTGTTGCTTAATTTGATGATGTTAAAACGAAATTTGCACTGAGGAAGTAGGTAAATGCAATTCGGCACTTTATATTGATAGTAAATTTGCAATATTAACGCGTGCTCGTTGTTGCTACTTTCTGCATGAAAGTAACTTCGATTACTGCGCAGTAAAGTGCAACCCATAAAAATACTTAAAAAAAGTAAAAAAAATACGCCAAGTACATGATAAAATCGAGGACGGAAAAGAGTAATCACAAAAAATAGAAGAAAATATAAATTGTAAAAAAAGATGTGATATCAAAATGAGCTGCAAGTACATAATAAAGGTGCTTTCCACCTGCGCTTAACATGACACAACTACATATACATACATGACACAACTACATATAGTGAAGATAAAATATAACATGTAGACATTTGCCTAGATGTCCGCCGCCTGGAAGTCAAATACTTGGCGTAGCCAGGCAAAGTATTCTCAGATCATCAATACCCATACCTTCCCCCTCGTAGGCTTTCAGATAATTTGTCAATTTAAAACTCTAACAAATATGAGTACACTTTCATTATTTTAGGTTTTAAATAATTCTTATTCATCGACACCTTGACTTTGCCTGGCCACGCCAAGTATTTGACTTCCAGGCCGCGGACATCTAGGCAAATGTCTAGATGTTACATTTTATCATCACATTATTAAAATTTCGGCGATATGAGTAATGGAATGTATGAACACAACATTTTAGTTGCGTATATGTAGTTGTGTCATCTTAAGCGCAAGTGGAAAGCACCTTTATTATGGACTTGCAGCTCATTTTGATTTCACATCTTTCTTTACAATGTATATTTTCTTCTATTTTTTGTGTTTATTCGTTTCCGGATCTCATTTCTTTTTACAAAATATGTATGTATTATATATATATAGTACTTTGTGTACAGTACATGGTGCGCGAAACAGCTTATGGCGCTGAACGTATTTAACATTGAACTGTATGCACAACCACAATTATTAATACCTTTCGAAGAATAATATGTATGCATTTTTAGCATTTCGTGACCAAGCTTGTTTATCTACTCGTAAATCATCAACGGATACCCACGTGGTGCCCTTACCCCTTACCATACTCGTGTAATGAAAATCGTTGCCTCAAGTTTATAACAGTGATCCCCCATTTGTATTTTAGTAGTAGGTATTGCTTTTTAGGCTGTTTTTTTCACATTAAAATTCGGAATTATTATGCGCCCAAAGCGGCTGCTGTTCTTCCGTCTTGTAATGAGGCATACTTAAGCGCCCATAGTGACTGCCGTTTCTTTTTTCGTTAAAATTGAGAAGTATAAGACTCCCAAAGGGGCCACTCCTTTTTTCTATCAATGTTCAGAATCATTAAGCGCCTAATGCGGCTGCTCGAAATTTTTCTGAATGTCCGAATTGCTTGGCGCTCCATGCGGCTGCCTGGAATTTAAAGGAAATTTTTTGGAACTGGTTAGATACAAATTGTCTGATATTTCAATATTTGGGCAATAGTGATTCAATGAAAGGACTATATCTGTTGAAATTACATTACTTAATCGAGATAAATTGTAGGTATTAAGCCACTGAGAAAGTTTCTGTTGCAGAAATATTATGTGTGAAGAATATTGCAACAAGAGGATTTCAGGTCCATCGTCCATGAAAAATCAAACCTCGAGGAATTTTTATTAATACTTTTGAGAATGTTGCAGGTAACATCGTGGGTCCATCGAGGGAAGTAAGAAACACATGACAATTTCAGATTTTCATTAGACATGTCATTATTTAAATTGAAGTAGATATGTATATGGTTAGGTAAGACGTGTTTACTGGTCACATAGAATTATGTAGTTTTTAAGGAAACACTGCAGTGTGTAACTAAATATAAGTAGCAATTATTAAATACGAGCGCTCGTATACGTAGGAATTATTAGTATTTAAGTAGACATAGCAAATATGCACTGGCATATTTCCTATTAATGAATAGAAAATATTATTTCTTTGGTTCATTCCCAATTATGTAGTGAATAATTATCATGGTAGAAATATTCCAGAAAGTTCATACAATTTTTAATGAATGAAACAAAGAAATGTTTTCAATTCTGCTTAGCTTCATCGCGGTAGCTTTTTACAGAAGAACTCCTTCTGTTGCCCGCTTGTGGAGCGATCGAGGATCGTTTTGCAACCGTGCATCAGGGGGATTTATGGAAATGAAAATAAAATTTTGCATAAAGGAGGGCGGATGGGCCGCGGTTAGGGTGGGTCTCCACTCGCAGCGCCTCCACGTGGTGAGACCCGGGCAATCTGTATTATTTGAAGCGTAATTACTAATCGTATCACAAGTAACATTGTAATAGAATTATTAATTACGTGACAAGTAAAACTAGCCGATTGGCTGCGATCATCTATCTTCGTTAATCTCTATTCTATCCGTCCAGATTCGATTCTAAATATTGCTCCTACAATTACATTTTATTTCTCCAATAATATTAAAAAAAAGACTCCAATAGCAATCTTGGTGCCATATTTCCCAAACAAATGGCGCACTCCTAAATACGTAGATACCATTAGATGATAACTTTATATCTGAAACGCGATCGTGATCGGACGTGAACTAGTTTAAAGTGCCATGATGAATCTTCATCGATTACTGGACCATGTGGGAGGTCGCTTAACAAGATTTTACTACAATTAACCCAGTACCTAGAAAACTTCTCGAGCAATACTTAATTCGAGGAGTTGAGAGTCATTGAAGCGAGACGGAACGTTAACAAGCAAAGACCTCTACCAAAGTCGCACCATCGCCGAAGAATGTACCTGCCAGTTCAACTTTATTCGCGATCGTGATCGGACCTCAGTGAACGCGTGAGCATATAATTTCGAGATATTTCGATTTCTGGATTAATTTCATCGATTCCTGAACCATGTGGGAAGTCGCTTAACAAGATTCTACTACAGTTCACCCAGTATTTAAAAGACTTCTCGGGCAATACTTTTCTCGATGAGCTAGGACTCGTTGGAGCGAGACGGAACGTTAACAACCTCTGCCAAAGTCGCCCCATCGCCGAACAATGTACCTGCCAGTTCAACTTTATTCGCGATCGTGATCGGACCTCAGTGAACGCGTGAGCATATAATTTCGAGATATTTCGATTTCTGGATTAATTTCATCGATTCCTGAACCATGTGGGAAGTCGCTTAACAAGATTCTACTACAGTTCACCCAGTATTTAAAAGACTTCTCGGGCAATACTTTTCTCGATGAGCTAGGACTCGTTGGAGCGAGACGGAACGTTAACAACCTCTGCCAAAGTCGCCCCATCGCCGAACAATGTACCTGCCAGTTCAACTTTATTCGCGATCGTGATCGGACCTCAGTGAACGCGTGAGCATATAATTTCGAGATATTTCGATTTCTGGATTAATTTCATCGATTCCTGAACCATGTGGGAAGTCGCTTAACAAGATTCTACTACAGTTCACCCAGTATTTAAAAGACTTCTCGGGCAATACTTTTCTCGATGAGCTAGGACTCGTTGGAGCGAGACGGAACGTTAACAACCTCTGCCAAAGTCGCCCCATCGCCGAACAATGTACCTGCCAGTTCAACTTTATTCGCGATCGTGATCGGACCTCAGTGAACGCGTGAGCATATAATTTCGAGATATTTCGATTTCTGGATTAATTTCATCGATTCCTGGATTTCCCAGTCTCCGAGAAGACAGTTTGAGTCGCATCCGAAAAAGAGGAATTGTCTGGGAGACGCCGAGCGCTTTTAACTTTCGACTCGGACATTAGGGTGGTAGGAACTGCGCCATCCAATACTTCTTTGATGCTCACCCGTAGTCTTTCCTTCTTTGCAGAATTTATTTCAATCGAGTGATTGCTTTGCAGTTCCCAAGATTCTATATCTAAACCGAAAGGATCGATGGAACTTTCTTTCCATCCATCTCTTTGGTTTAGAGGGCTAAGGTTTTCATGTACAAGGAAATCGATGGAACTTTGACTCCATCCATCTCTCTACGGGTGTCGAAACGCGCAGCAACCTCCTCGCGGTGAGACCTAGTAATCGGTGAGAACCGAACCGATGGCAGTGATTGTCAAATATTCTTATCAGATATAATAATTGCTTTCAAGATGCACGCATGCTGCATACTATGGTATTTTTAAAGAAATACCATAGATATTTGAAATTGCAAGTTTGGAATTTGGATAGGAATATGTAAAAGGTATTTCTGAATTATAATACAGTTTGTTTCAAGTTTCTCGAGGCCTTTACAGCGTTACAATAAAGTATAAGACATCACACTATAAATTTTAATTTTAATTCCTACCCTTCGTAGCATTGTAATCTTATTTTAGATTGAGTCAATAACGTTGAGTGTGACTCGGAAATGGTAAGGGGGCTCGCGTGCCCCCCGAGCATGTGACACAAAATTACATTGCGTGATAGGTCTATCCTATACTTTGTCTATTGTTTTATATATTATATTATAACATGCAGAGTTTAACAAGCTTTTCTAATTCACGTTTTTCTTCTGAAGACAATAATTGAGAAACCATAGCCTCCGGAATTATAAAATATATAAATTTATGAAGCTTATTGTTATCAGTAATGTCGTGAATGAGTAATGAGATAATGTGTACAGTGACCTCAAGAAATTCAAGTATTTGTAAGTACTGTACAACGGGGGGTATAGCTCAGTGGTAGAGCATTCGACTGCAGATCGAGAGGTCCCCGGTTCAAACCCGGGTGCCCCCTGACCCTTCTTTTTTTCCCACATATAAAATCACAATCTATTATGTATAAATTTTATTTTTCATATTATACTGTATCGCAAAGCTTATTACGATTATATCTGGCGTGAAATAATATATTAACCATGTTATAATTATATGCGAATTAAACATATTTAACATGTATATTAAACATATAGTTTCTGCGAGGAATCTCCGCAGAAATAGATACTCTTGTATAGTATAGATGTATTAAGATAAATATTACAATCGCGGAATATGGGCAAAAAGCCATGTTAGTTACAGTAACCTACAAAAGTGCATTTGATTTAGAATGACAGCATCGCGGCGTATGAGCAGTGGGAGAGTGGGAGACTCCCAGAGACTCCGCAATGAATGACGGGGTATAGCGACGTGTAGCATGAATTGTTTTCGATTTTAATTGTGCAAGTAATCGGATCTAAACCCGCGAGCAAAAAATCTCTCACTGATATTTCGCGTATTCAAATAGAGTTCGGCAGTATCAATCGAAAAACCATGAATTACAATCATTCAAGCGCACGACGAGGTAAGTTCAATGTTCGTAGACGTATGATATCACCTCACAATATTTTATTAACTTCATTATAAATCACAGTTCAGATTCAATAATCTTAACAGTTAGTATTCACAAAATCGTTTAAACGAGTTTGCGATATTTTGCGTCTCATAAATGTTATCATAACCCCTAAGCACGTCTATGTAAGATATCGTTTAGAGGTTATAATTTCTGAACCTTTATTTCCCACTGTTCCCTCCTTTCATTTATACGTGAAAATTGTTTTCAATTTAAAAATTAAGTTGCGAATTCTCTATTTAAAATTTCGTTTACGTAATGAACATTTGTAATAGGAAAACCGAAAAGGTTACTCGACCCATCTGCTGGTTTATCTGCACCAACACCGATGTCGCAGACTCCATACATGTATAATCAACAGGTACAAGTCAAGAAAGATACGAACTACAATAACACTTTATCATGGAATATGAAAGACTTACCATTTCTATCTTGTTTCTCAGGTCCCTGTAACTAATAACACGCCGCTCGAATATGGTTTCAACATGCCGGAGCAACAGCCACCCGCGTACGGATTCAACACTCCACCGATGCAAGGCTACCCACCTAACGAGAATCATGGAGAAGAATATTCGTCTCCGCAGTTTACAACACAATTACTGGCGCAACCCATTGTAGCGAACATGGCCATGCAATATGGGAACGCTTTGGCAGGAACTGGGAAGCAGCAATTTGCGAAATACATGCCGGTTACGGCTTTGAAATACTACTTCAATGTTGATACGGACTATGTTTTGACAAAGCTGGCCTTGGTGTTCTTCCCGTTCAGTCACAAAGTAAGTTTTATAAATGGCGATTAGGAAATTCAATCCCGGGATCCTCGCTGTTTTTTAGATTCGATTTTTATATTTTTCAGTTGTTCATAAAGTAATTTGCGTTTTTAAAAATTCTCGAAATTCTCGGGATAAGTTATAACTTGATATATCAAATCCCAGGAGTTTTAGAATAAAAAAAACAGCCGGGATCCCGGAATTGAATTCCCTAATGGCGAGTGTAATCTCTGTCTAACCGTTCGACTGGTGTTTTTACAGGACTGGTCTGTGAAGTACGAGCAGGACGTACCGTTGCAACCACGTTTTGAGAAAAATGCGCCGGATATGTACATCCCAGCGATGGGATTTTTAACATACGTAGTAATGGCAGGATTAGTGTTGGGGATGCAGGAACGTTTCTCTGCGGACCAGTTAGGTATTTTGGCAAGCTCCGCGCTCGCGTGGGGTATCATAGAACTAATAGTGCACATTGTAAGCCTTTATGTAATGAACATCGAAACAAGCCTGTCGACGTTAGATTTGTTGGCTTACTGCGGTTACAAATACGTTGGTATTAACGCGGCTCTTGCGGTTTCGATAGTCTTTGGAAGGTTAGGGTATTACGTGCTTCTGTTGTATTTCAGTGGCTCGTTAGCATTCTTCCTTATGCGGTCTTTAAGGTTAAGGGTCATTCCGCAGGATCATAGCTCGTACACGGCGTCTGGTAACAAAAGGAGGGTCTATTTTATATTGTTCGTAGCGGGCATTCAACCTCTGTTGATTTGGTGGTTATCGTATCACCTGATTTAATCGCTAATTAGACGGGACAATTGGAAATACGTCTGAAGGAGATGAAATGTGTATATTTATTTGATTATTCATGTCATCTATGCATTTTTGTAATAAAAAATAATCGAAAAAATCATTGGTCATTTAGAACTGTTATTGTATATAATAGCATCTTTATTTTTTATATTACTTAAATTATGCATAACGCTCTTAGATCTCTTCGGCTACTTTGTTAAACCTTGTTTTTTAATGCACTGCAAATAGTGGGAAATTTTACTAAATAGGTGAATGCATATGTAATTCTTTCGGCTATTATTCTTTGATTCCGAGTTTTTCAATCGAATAGAACATTGAAGTGTACGAAATATGGAAATTTCGCACCAATCTAAATACGAGAGAGCCATTCGAGCTCTACTCCAAAGAACGAATATAATTTAATGATTTAATCGTTATATAGTAACGAACACATTATTATTCTCAGTCATACGAACATTTTAACGAATGAAATGTCATTCTCCATTTGTTTTATTTGATCGCTTTTGAAAAACCTCTTAAGTAGTAACGGCTACTAATCAGAGGTATTGTATTGTATTGTATTGTATATTGTTTTTCCCTGTTAAATAGGATGGCGTTTCAAAGCTTATCCACTTATATTGCCCAACGAACTATAGTCTCATATTATTCTTTTTCTCTTCTCTCTCTTCTTTCTTTGGGTCCCAGCAGCAGCGGCGTACCGGGAGAAAGGTGGTCTCCCATCTTTCCCCAGTGCCTGCCCCGTGATGCTTAACTTCGGTGATCTAAGGCGGCGTCCAGATCTGAACCGAACGCCACTTGAATAGTTAGATGGAGTAAGACGAAGGATTTACTTGTCTTGCTCCGTTTAACTACTCCAGATCTGGACGCGACCATACGAGAACTCGAGTTTTCCATCACGGCTACAGCCGCTGGTTCTAATCAGAGGTTCAATCTAAATATACGTATGTATGTAATTACATAAAATTGAGAAATAAAGAATATCGTTGACAATAATTGTTTCTTTGCAACCGAGCAGCAGTCATCATTCGTAGATAATATCTACTTTATTCGCGACGATAAAGGAAATTTATTGAAATAAAAATTTGCTCAACAAAAAATATATTCGAATACGTTATTCGCGCGAATAGGACACTGTTATCTATTAATAATATCTGTTTCATTTGTTGGCTCCAAAACATTTATTCGAATACATGTTCACTGAAATGTATATTTTAATAAAACTTCGTTTAAATAACATTGAATCCCGTCAGTAACGTATGTATTAACAAATTAGGTTGCCGTAATTGGGTACATAATCCATGCGCGCGCATAATTCGCGCGTAGCCCAAGAGGTATTCTCTTCGTGTATTCTCGTGCGTGTTCGCCGGCCGACGGAAGGTGTCGTTCGCGTGGCGCCACGAGTCGGGTTAGTCAGTCAGCCGCAGTCAGCCGCGAGCTGCGGTGTTATAAAGGTGTGGTGTGTGTTTCTGTGGGCCGACGGGCCAAAAATGGCGGAGCGCACGAAGACGACAGCCCCGGCCACCCGGCCCGTTCCCATGAAGCTGTTCGCCACCTGGGAAGTGGACCGCACAGCACCGAACTGCATACCCAGGTAATTAATAATCGACGCCCGATATTCGCCCGCCTCCCGTCTTTCACGTGACGTTCATTCGTGTCATTATCCCGTGTCACCACTGGACGCCAGTGTCTCGCGGCGGGCATTCACACGCCCTTTTTTCCATCATCACTCGCATTTTTCCGTTCGCACCCTTGACTCAAGGCCGTCGTTCGTCGCGTACCTATCCGACCTCACCTCGAGTTCACGCTTTTCTTTTATAACATACGCGCCTCGTAGGTTATTCGGACTGCGTGCTAGGCCATCGGGACTGCGTGGCGCGCTCTGCCCACCACCGTCTCCCGCTAGCTGTCAATCGGGCCTGACAGGTCTCCGAAACATGGATCGTAATCAGGATCATTCTAATTCTTCGATACTGTTATCGTGGCCTGTGTCATTGCCCGACGGCTTCGATCCAATCCCCTTGATTTTGTTCTCCCATTTGTTTACGTTATTTAACACCGATGAGTAAATAAGCGTCTGAGCCGAATGGTAAACGAAGAGGGAATTATGTTTTGTCGGGGTCCACCGTGCCACCGATGCTTCGGTGCAACCGTGTCGCGTAGCAGTGGCGGATGCTTGGGCGCGAATCAAACGAACAAGTCAAGTGTCATACCGATTGTGCCACCGCGCTCGTTAGGTTAGAATATAGTTTCGTCTGACAATGAGATCCTCGTTTCTGTCGATATACAGCCATGACTTCGGTGTCATACAGTTATCACTTGCTTCGCTTCTCATTAATTTTATCTAACTCTAAATTCCAGCGTAAGTAAATTATATTACTTGTTGTTATACATTGCTTCTGCGACGAAGGTGTTATTCTAAAGGTAAACGTACAAGTTTTCTGCAGCAAGTGACGGTTTTATTTTTACAGTGCGATAACGTATAATCGCTTTAATGTTTCACCTTCGATGTGTGTATATTTTCGAAACTGTGGTAGCTGCGACGTCGATAAGTTTTCTAAGTAGGACGTTGAATTTCTAAAGCTACCATAATTGGTGTCGTTTAAATAAAGCAAGTCGATTTTATAGTCATCCATAGACATCCGTTTGAACTGTAGCGAGCTTCGTTAAGGCCAACCGTGATTTGATTTCGGAAGTTTGCCGCGAATCGAGTTTTCTGAACCGATTCTCGTTTATTTAGTAGCGCTCATTTTTTCATTAGATCCTAGACACTGTTAGCAAAGTCGTGAAACCGATTTCCATTACTGCGACACAGTGCTCTAATTCATTATAGGGGCAGGTTGGAAGCGCAATTTAAATGGATCAGTATTATAGTTGAATTCCGGTTACCTTCGCGTAACATTTATTGGTAGTGGTTGTATTACTATTAGCAGAATTTAACTTTGATAGTTATTTAAAAATTATTTCCCTATATTGGTACAAGGATCATTAAATTGCGAATAGTTTTAGTAATACTTGATTATAGAAATTTTGAATTTCAGGATATTTTAAGGATCATAAATTTTGCGTATAGTTACTGAAAATTTGAAATTTGTAACATTTATTTGTACAAAATTAGTTGCTAGAAATTCTACGATATCGAAGATATTTCTAGATTCCCAATATGGTAAATATTGTCAGAAACAATTTTCATTTCAAAATTATGTTGCATTCAACATTTCGGATATCACAGAAGTCGATCGAGGATATCCGATAAGTTTGTAATTCAGCCGCGTGACATCCGGTTATTCGCAAATCTTATTGCCAGCCCTTCGCGGCGAAGATGTTCTTATTGCGTTTCACTTTGCCTCCTACTAATAATGCAATTCCCCAAGACGCAATTTCTATCAACGTAATCACGTGAAGCGTACTCTTGCAATCTCTGTTAAAGCAAATCTACACGTAACCGTATTGATAAGCAATCAATGCCCTTCCTATTTACTCGCAGATTAAATTTTTGCTATAATTAGCAACGTAGCATTGAATAACTACCCTCGTTAATCGAAATACTAAACATTTTTATAGAGAAACTATCGAGTCCGTTTTTCTCTTAATCTTTGTTTTTGCTTTACATCCACATCGTGTAGGTGCCATTTCGTTTTCTTAACAACGTCGACAATTGATCAAATACGTATTTGTTTCTTCATTGAGTCGAAGAGTTATAACTTCAGGTGAGTTCTTAGTCGTTGATTATCATCAGTTACAGATATTTTTCATAGACCAAATATTCCGAAATAAGTTCATATTTTTTAGAATTACCGAGAGTCTCCTGAATTTTTCCACTGCTGTAATATCCTCTGCGTTCATAATTTTCTCTCTGTATCAGTCCCTTCCTGTTTTTCTCAGTGGCTTTAACGAGCCCTTCTAGCACTCCGCTTGTCATCGTTACCCTCGTTCAAAGTAGAGCCAGAAAATTACCTCCTCGAAATTCTGCAACGGATACTCACTAAGCTTCCCCCTCAAAATAATTAAATCAAAGCTTCGACATGCTGCCTCATCAAATTCGACGCGCCGCCTTCAACAAGGCATCACAGCGTTTCACGGACTATGCATTATGTCTTACTCTGCATGGCCAAATTGGCGATATTAGTAACGAACGTGGTGTCCACCTGTTGGTCACCAATGAATGGTGGACGTTTACCACCCTAAACGAGCTAAATGAAGCGATGAAACTTGCATTCGCCCCTGAATCCTGTCGTAAATCCTAGCGTTTCGACTGCGGAGGCGTACGAACATAAGCTGAGCGATATTTCACGCGCGAGATTCGCGGAAATCACAGCGTCCAACCGCTGCGTGTAATTCGTGAAATATTGTTCCCATCGAGGTTCTGGGTACAGTGCTGAAACTATGCATCCAGGCTTTCGGGGATCAATCCAAATGTATTATAGTTTTTGCGTTGAATAATTCACGGGCTTCCAGCTTTCACGAAGCCTTTCTTCGTACCAGCTGGACTCTGAAAGTTATTTACAATTCTAATGGATATCCTTAAAAGTTTCACGGGCCGTGAACACAGGCCACTGTTAGATGACCGACGTTACTAGAAATCCGATGCTTCATTTCAATTAACAGTTTGTAATGTTAATAATGTTGGGTAGGAATAGGTAAACGTTTCTGAATGCTTACGAAATCAGCTTCCTATGTACCTAGAAAGTGTATAATATTTCCGGTGAACTGGTCTGGATATAACCATCAAGGTGAGGGGCAGGTTTGGTACTCTGGTTTCCGTAGAAGCTGCTGATAATAACGAGGAAATTTTAGCTTCTGTATATTGAAACGACATGTGTTGGCCCTGGAGACTTTTGCTTACTTAAAAATTAGTACCATTTATTTCGGTATTAATTTATGTCAGCATGGCAAGGATTAAGGGGGTATTCGCTCGAAAGTTTGTGAAAAAGGGGCATTTTATATGATTTTTTCCCTTCCTAAATAAACGTTCCACATAGTTCTGGGCTTGTACATTTGTTTACGAATGTTTCACCAACAATTTTACGCTGTTACATTAAAAATTGTGAAATGTTTATTGTGTTAAAAATTGTGAGGTGTTTATGTGCTATCACTTTAAAAAATCCTCCTTCACAGTTAGCACGATTGTGGCCGTTGTATTCATCCGAATTAACAAAAAACTACATTCATTCTATTCAGTAAACTTGCCTTTATCGTCCTTACCTCATTCCTTTATTAATGTCGAAGGGGGAAAAGGAGGACCCATTGAAAGAGAAAATTTCATTTATGGAATCAAATTTATGTAACAAAATATGGAGATATTGCTGATATTTTTATAATTTTTTAGGAGCAATAGAGAGAGGTATAGAAAAGATGTATATACAATCACAAGTTAATCGGCTCGTCAGTGTCTGCGAAATCATGCTGACCAGTTTGAAAAATGTAGTTTCGAGGAAAACGCATATGAAGTTAATCGTCAAGTCAAACCGCTAACCGCACGTTTAACTTCAAACCTGTGTAATATTACCTTCGTTAATATTTCCAATTATTCAAATTTCTTTCAGCAGAATACTCAATAACCTTCATATCAATAAAAAAAAATCATTTTTTTCAAGCGAATAACCCCCCACCGTTACCATATTTCCATGACACAAAAATTACGAAGAAGCTTGAAATAAGAGCTATTTATTTCCAAGAGAAATATCCAAGAATGGAAAAATGTGGGTCGTTTCATTTAAAAAACCGGAGGGCTTGCCATTTCTGTCCTCCGAAATGGCCAACTGTTCCCTGAAATATGACGAATAAATTTCCTCGCGACCCTTAGTAATTTTTGAGAACAGAGCTTGTGCCACTTCATATTGCCTATCCTGCGCGAGGCTGAACCTAAAGCAATGTACAAATTCCGTTTGGAAAATTCCAGCGACCTCCACGTCGCCTTGACGTCTCCCCAAAATGAATTTCCCCAATTGAAACTTTGACTGCTTCCGAGCAATCATCGCGTATCCTAGTAAAATAGGGTAATTAGACGAATAAAAGGGGAGACAAGGTCGTTTCCCGTAGTTCGAACGCAATAGAAGCGTAATCAGACGTAACTCGAATGTAATCACATTTTTTCTCCCCTACCGTTTTAGTGGTCGTTCCGTCATCTTTTGATAACGCTCTCGGCTCATTGTTGTATCAGTGGGATGACACACGAGCGAATCGTTGCACCGTCTATTTTTGCAATATCGCTGGGCGGTATATCATCGTTGCTAACTCCTGAAGTGCGCGTACATATATGTATAACGTATCTGCGTATGCGCACGTTTCGTCGAAGGAAATGTTTACGCCTCGGCCGGCGCCGTTCTGCCTGTAAATTTCGACGTTGCACAAATTGCGCGTACACGTGTATAAATGATTCGATAGTGTATTAATACGATGGAAAACGTTTATTATTTCAGCATTATAATATGAAGGGTAACGGGGAAAAAATGAGAAATGTTCATTTCTCGTGTTTGCGATTTATAGCATATTAGCTTTATTACTTGGCTTCGCTTGAAATTTAGATTCTGGTTTTTTAATTTTTATTGTGAAAATAACCACATTCATCTGGATTAGGTAAATATAATGAACTGAGCCACATTTCGTGACCCCAGAGTTTACCGTTCGAAAGTTTATAGCCGACAAACACAAACACTTTCTGCTTTTGTATACTAAGATTTTGCTGGCAACTGGGATTACAGAACTGTCGAATCACAAAGAGTTATAAAGTTCAAATGCGCCCGTAAGATAAGGCCAGGTAATGTCCACTCTGCACTGGAACAAAACAGTTAATTTTCTCGATAAAGCTGTTTTATAACATTTCCTGTTTTTCTCCGTACCTTTCATATCTGAAGACTTAGGGTGGCCCTAAATTACGTAAGGGTAATTTTTGGCGATTTCTTACACCCTCCCGCCCCCAGTATAAGAATTCGTAAGATTTGATTTTGCAACCCCCTTCTAACGTAATATTTCTTACATTGAATTTTTTCAGTCCTTAAACTTCTTTTAAACGTGTATTATAATTCATTTAACTCGGTTTCGGGAAATTTGAACTAAAACTACTTTTCTGGAATATTAATATGATATAATTTATATTCATTAAGAATTAGGTTGAAAATATTACGTAAGACGCTACTTGACTCTCCCCCCCCCCCCACTCTAGTAAGAAAACGATCCCTTAACTAATTGGACGTTTTCCTATTTGCACTCGCCACCATCTGAAGGTTTTAGTTTCAGAGTTTCCTCCTATTTCGACATTCTGATAAGTGATATTTGACACTTTTACTGAATGAACATTGCATTGCTTGAACCAGTATTTTATTAGCTGAAAGTTCCTTTATTCCGGCACCCGTGTGCTCTTGTTAAGCGGGATAATGAGGTTCTACTGTAAGTATATAATATACATACGTGTAAAGAATAAGAACATAGAAAGTGGAGGGGCTGGATTATTACCGTTTTTAACATTCATCTTTCGTAATACGATAAAAATGGTATTGCGTCGCTTTCGTTGTAGGTGGCTGAATCAGTGAGTCACGTTTCTGAGTAGCTGAAGAAAGTGAACCAGATGTCTGGAATTGAAAGGAGCGCCGTATACTCGAGATGTTTTACTAATGTTTGTTTTACGTAGCATATTGAAACTTGTAATCCAGCTACCGCCGATTCCTCGCAGATTTTCTGCAAAAATTATCAGTACCATAAATCCCTCAGTACTACACGAAGAAATAGCTTCTTTATTCGAGTCACGAATATCTTTTAACCACAATATTGCGACGCACTAGCAAACATCTCAGAGGAAACACCAGAAAGCAGCTCCATTTTTATCTACTGTATCACACTACCAAAGGACAAATTTTTTGTGGCAGTACCTACATTCAAATTAATTTTCCAGTGTACCTATTATAATTTTAATTCTCAGATATTCACAATATAGGACACTTCCACCATCCCAGATTCTAACACAAATTTTTTCTCGAGGAAATGTATATCATCCAAGTTGCAGTGTTAGGATCTCATTTCTCATCCAAAAGTCTACCAGCACATACTACCCGAAGACAATGATAAATATTCTTCTCGCCAGCGCCCGTGCATGCCCGATAGCAACATTTATTGCCCGTATTTCATAAAAGACCATCGCCGTGTTACGCATTTACGATGGCTCCTTGGAGATTTACCGTTCCCATCGACAGATAACCACTATGTATCCACACGCGGCTGCTTCGATTGCCAGTAACAGTTCCTTGTCGCGGCTGGTGCCTGGCAGACGGTCAAATAAACGATAATATCCCGAGTAATCGTCAGATTCGAATTTGCATTAATACGAAAGCCAAATTCGCGGTACCAGCAAACGCTAATAATATATCTACCAAGGGGCGAAACGATACGGCCAAATCCCCGAGCCGAAATGTTAATCTCGGCTGTTTTGTCGCGCGATCAGCCCGCGCCTACGTGAGGATTCGCTTTGAACCAATAATCGCGCCTCTGTCGGATCGGATTGGCCATTATTCAGAATGCCCGTTAGTACCGTTCTCTGCCTGCGTTCCCATTTTTGGTTCGCTCGAGCGCTATGCTGCACCGGTGCGTTTCATTTCATTAGAATCGTCCCTTCATACAGGGGGATGGTAATTTGTACTGTACGCGTTCGCTGGCAGAGGGTGGTGGTCCTCTTGATGTACTCATGCATAGTAGGGATGCTCTGTGCCGGCTGCTTGAAAGGCAATGTTCCTGGTTTTAATAGATGGATCTGTGAATTTAAATTGGCGGAGAATTGTTAGAAGTGTTGGGTAAAGGCAGGTAAAATGGAACAGCTGACTTCAAAAGCTTGTCAAAAGTAGGGGATTTTTTTTTTAAATAAAATTGACACGAGGGGACGAAGGAACTAATGCATAATCATATTTACATAGTCAAATGTAAAACAATCCAATTATTTTGCAAGTTTAGTAAAGAAGCTGAGAAAAGTGAAAATCGGTCGTTTGAAAAAATGGGTCCTAGTATGGAATACCTATGAAATTTGTAAAGAAAGCTAAAAAATCTTTACTTTTTTTGGTATAAATAAAAATTAGTAAGTAGAAAATACAAATAAATAAACATACATAATTTTTGGAATTTATTCCTGCTTTCTGCGCCTCCTTCTGGAACTTACCTACTTGGAGAATATTGGTCTAGTTAAAAAAATAGAAACAATTGCAATTACACTCCGTAATTTCATTGTTGCGAATCTGTTGCAGGAGATAGATAGCAACGAAGTTGTATTTTTTAATTAACACAGGAGAAACTGGTGACCAGAATAAAAAAGTGTCTAGACAAGAAGATCCAGGTCGCTTGTAGATAATTATATAGAGCAGTTCCAGACTCACAGAAGTTGGGCGAGTGCAATGGAGCGTTGAATATCACGTTGTCCAATCTCGACTACAATATTTTTATTGAATCACTCGGGCACAACTAGCTATATGGCCTTACACCAGCCCCAGACTGGAAATTCTTTTTGCCAGTCAATTGATTTCGTAATCGAATCGAGCGAACCAGTCGTCGTTATCATTTTGTCATAGTGCTTCGAACTGCTCCAGCTATAATATCGCGAAACAAAGAAAGCCGGTAAATTAAGTGGTCGCCGCGGATTTTAAGGGAATTGATTTCATTAGGGGGATTCCGATCGTTCTTCCATCGTTCGAGCTTCTATCTCCAATAATTCTCCGTCGTGCAGGGACGCTTCAGGGCCATTTAATTAAAGCCCCGATTTTGTCTCTCGCGTCTAATCACAGCGGACGTAACAGTGATAAGTGTGTATAAGAAATGAATGAACTAGCAATTTGTTGAGCAGAACATTTATTCGACTAATTGTGTATCAATTAGTCCTGAAATTGGTGTGAATCTGATGTGAACAGAACGGGAATTAGTACTGGACTGAGCCTGACTTTGTAAAAATTAAAACTGAATCGGTATCGTATTGAAGCTCATTGTGAGTTTGAATAGAGCGTTGCAGTGGGTTGTGAGAGTCTTTTTCAGCATGTCTCGGGTTATACAATCGAAGAGGGCAAGGTTTAAGGAATTCTAATCCACTCTATGAATCAGAATAAGTGACTGACACAGTAAAATACAGTAGGGTTCTTTTAGGGTCCAGAAAGCTGGAAGATTTGGGGTGTACGGGGATAGTCAGATGAAGTTTACCTATTTTTCTCCGATTGCCTCATTTGTCTCCTCCATTCTACATACCCAACTTTCTTCCCAAGACTACTATTCTCCTGTTAAGTATCTATTTAGGATTCGAGGGTGTCGTTTAATATATCAGCTGCGCGCGATATATCTGATTTCATTTGGTAGATATTACTGGAACGAGGTCGTTCGTCGACGAAAGACAATCGTCGAACCATAACCGAAGTGGGATCTCCAATGGAAAAAGCAATATCGTGGCTGTCTACGGGGCTCACTCAGGGCGAAAAAAGGCTCACGCGCGTTTGTCGACTGAATCGATTCAGGTCACCGATTCGTCGATTAATTCCGTGGCTTTCCTTGCTTCGTTTTTCCGCTCGAATGAATGGTTTCTTTATCTCTCGATAGCTGAAGTCGACGAACCGCGGTACGTGCGAGGCGCCTGGATTACGTGTTTACTTATCGCTCGAGTCGTAGGGAACGAGGACGCGATTTTTCGTCAACGATACACACATCGATCGTAGCCTCGGAGCTGAAGAGCCTGACACAGAGGCTGAGAATTTGTACGTTATCTTTATGACACGAATTATTGAGTATTTTTAGATGCGGTGGTTATCTGCGGGTCACAGAAGAGAATGGCACTTTTTTTAACACGGTTTTGTTATGAGAATAATCTTGGGCACTAATGGAAAAGGAAGTATAAAGCTTGGAGTGCTTGAAATGGTTGCTACTTAACCCTCCGTGGTCATATCTTCTTATAAATTTCGATACGATGAAATTTGTAGTTGAAAAAAATAGTTGTGGAGAGAAGCGATATTTTTGTTAAAATTCACAAAATTTTTACATTTTAATATTAAGGTAAAGGCGCGACATTTGAACTCGAAAATTGCCTGCGGTGCGATACCCCGTTGCGACCACGAAGAATTAAAGATAGCGTTTTCTGTATCTTGCAAATGGCATTGAGATCTTCAATTGCTTTTCTTCCGGTGTTTAGTATGGAACAAACTTTAATTGCATGGTTTTATACATTATTAATTCTTGAATAGATAATAGGTAACTGTTTAAATGTGTTCAGTTGTGTATTGCAGATGTTTGAACGTGGTTTGACGATTAATTATGTTTCTACATCAGTGCTAACTGCTAACTCATTTCTAATTATTCTGTATATTTATATAGAATAAGAATCACTGATGCTACACCACAAATGTAACTATCTTATATATTAGAACAAAGAAGTTAATAGCTTAGGTCTAAATGGTACAAAGTGTTTTGGAAAACAGTGCTTGCTAACCTGGCACTTTTGATTTAGCACTGTGAAAATTTTTTATGAGTGATTTTTAAACGAACGATGCTTTAAAACCTCGCTCCAATACCCACCTGTATCTCCCTAGTTTCTTCATACATATAACCACAAGCCTCCTTATCTATACCATCACAAGCGTTATCCATAGAACCAAGATAAAACACGTCACCACTTTTACATAGTAAACGTTGTTGTTTTTCTCTTACATGCTACGAAAATCTACACAACATGGTATTAATAATATACTAAGGGGTCGCCCTTAAATTACGTAAAGCTTCTTAGGGTGGGAGGGGGTCGTGAATTTCTTACGTTTTCTTGCAAAGGAGAGAGAGGGAGTTAGATAGCGTCTTATGTAATATTTTGTTAACCTAATTTTCAATAAGAGTACCCTAAAAAACGACGTTTCATCGCGCATACGAGACAGAGTTAAATGAATTACATAAACCCTTCAAGAGAATTTTAATAACTGAAAAAATGCAATGTAAAAAATGTTGCATTAGGAAGAGGGGAGGGAGTTGGAATATAAAATGTGATGATATTCTCTATTATTTTTTCCTTATTTGTAATAATTTTATCCCCGCCCTTTTAAAAACAAATCTTGAAAAATCACTCACAATGTTGCCAGATGTTGTAGCTGAAAAAACAATAACATTCATGCATTGTTACTTTAATTACAGTCACAACTTTCATAGATTTTGACGAAAATGTTTTGAGTGTAAAAAATTTGGCCACTCTCTGTAAGTGTGGCACCTAACAGACACACGATAAACAAAAGAGTTATCGTACCCACGCTTCCCAAATCCATACTTCAAGTACAAAATCAAACAATTAAGTGCCTTTTCACACGGGACACTTTGCATCTCGCCATTGGTCATTCAGATAAGTTCACACATTTTCCACCTCTATCCGTCTTCCTTAATCCAGCGCCATCTCTACCAAGAGTGCCAAGTGAATATATCCGAGATACCAGTCACGAGCCGCAACAGTGCCCCGCGTGAAAGGGCCCTGACAATAGGGTTTCGGGCGCTATAGATTTCACGAATCTCCGTCAGGAGTTCGCTGCTTGCACTCCGTACTCTTTTCTCCAAGCCACCAGAAGCGCGTTCCATTCGGCGATGCGAGGAACGACGCGCTTTATCTGAATCTCTCGTCGCTCATTAGGGATTTATCCGAGCGGCCTATCTCGTTATCGGTCGCCGAAGAAATATACGGCGAACAGATGCGATCGCTTCGACATATATAGGACACGGAAAACGAACGAACGACACGCATTCTCGCAAAAGTGGACGGAATTTGTTATGCGCGACCACGCGGTACGCGAACACCCGTGAATCGATTGGCTGTTGTCGGCCCGAATTTTTGGGTAATCGAATCTGCTGATGGAACGCTCCGCAACCAAGGAAAATTCATTTTGACAGAAATGAGAAAAAAGACGGAGCAGGCGCTCGCGTTTCCGTTAATCACCGGGCGCGTTGAAAGCAAATTAGTTCATCGTTTTAACGAGCGTATTCCGCAGATTCCATTAAAACTGTGCGCACGTTCCCCGTTTTTTTCCTTTCATTGAAACTCCATTTCCCGGCTGCTTCTGTTTTATGTACGGCGAATAAATATTGCTCGTTGCGCTGCGATTTATGCAGACGTTAACAAACGGGAAAATATTTTTTAATCGCGGAGCTGCACGCTTTTATTCCTCTGAATCGCAATGATCATAAAGTAAACAGCCATTTTTTAATTTATTTTACATTCATTTCGTACCGAAGCTCGTAGCAGAGGCTGTTATTTTCGTTTATTTTGTGAAGTGCTGTATGTGGTAATTTATATTGTTTTTTTTTTTGTTGAGCGAGGGGTGGAATAAAATTCGAAGTTGTTTTTTAGTTAAAAGTTTATTTTATAGCATTTTATTCAGAATAGAAATTCGATGTTCCGCCACAGTTATAAAACTACTCAATCATTTATTCATTAAGTATACATTCTACGTCTTTTACTACGTAGATTGAAATTTCTTTAATTAAATTAGAAATTCATTTTCAAAATCAGCTTTAATGTACAAATCAACTTCTTACATTTAATTTTATTTTTTTTTATTTTATTTATTTGACATTAACGGTCGAAATCATTTCATATAACACATGTACAACACGATGACGCAATGTATAGTCAACAATGAATGTCTCATTATTACGAAATCATTGGCAAGTATTAGATTGTTCATTGAATGAAATATAAATCGTCTTTATTCTCTAATATAAAGTACAATTTTCCGCCTTCAATTAGTTGCAGCACCTGTTCTTTCCTCTCATTTTTTATTTTTTCCTTAGTCGAGCTCTTTGCTGGGACAAAAATTTTCCTTTAATCATCATCTCGATCTCCCCGATACTTGAAAGTTTATGACTCTTTTGTGGTAGCGATGAGAACTTTTAAGGCCGGTAAAACGTCCTTCACGTCGAAGCATTTATCATACAGCGTCTTTTGAAATTGTTGGACTACTCGAGGCAAAGAAATTCCTTATAAAGAACGAAATTAAAAAATCCCATCGTTTTCCCAACTGAAGCTTTGTTCTCAGGATAAATAACTAATTAAATTCTCCTAATCCATTATCAGAGCGCTTTACTCAAATTCCAGACGCTTGCCCGCGGTCAGATACCAGATATACGCTTAGACTTGTGTTCGCAGGGAGTGATTCATAGGTTAGTTCATACAAATTCAGAATAACTAATTGTGAAAGCTACTGTGTTGCTTTTGTTCTCTTATCTCTGTCATCTCCGGCTTTCATGTCTAACTGTCGTCTAGTTTCTCTAATTATAATTCCAGATAGCTCTTCGCGATCAAATTTCTGAGTCACTGTATATTGTTACGTTAACGAACAGCATTCTAACACCATTTTCGAGGGTTCCAAAGCATATTCTCCCTGACATTATCAATTTCCACACGCCAAGATATTTAATTTTCTTTAATCGTTTCAAAATTCACTTATCATACAATTAGAAACAGATTTAATTTCATATAACTTTTCACAAACAGAAATATTTGCTTTACAATCATGGAATTTCAATACCTACAGAAAACACAAATCGTATCGACACTTTTGTCCATTTTTCTAAAATGAAATCTACAATAATACACAATACATTAATAATTCGTTCAATTTTCTTAATCGGCAGTTTCCAATGTATTTGATTCCATATATAATTTTTATAATCCACGTACCATAATTTTGAGGCACCCTGTGCTATATCGAGTCGCGAAGGAGTCTCGAAGCTTCGATAGTTGGACGATCGCGATAAAATTTATTGGCAACGTGACCAGGCTTCTCCTCGAGGACTCGTTATCCGATCGTTAACGAGATCAGAAAAGATATGTCAGAACGCAGAGATAAAGATATTCCCTAGAATACTCGGTTACTTAACTTCCGATGGTGATTCATGAATTTTACTCGCCAAATTCGTTTCTCCCATCGATGACTCGTCGCATTATATTCCTGCACAGATGATCCATTAATCTTGAATTATATGTTTTACCACGCTCGTGATACGGAATTTATGCAGCACGGTTTCAAAACGAAGCTTTTTACATCTGCCAAGAGATATCCGGCAATTGTGAGTTCGATGAATAACGGCGAGTTTTTTCTGTAACGGAATTTCATTTTTGCGTCATTAAGAGAGGGAGATTATCTGCGAAAAGGATACACTGATATTTGCAAATGCCAACGAGCTTAAAAGCGGGGTATTATCGGTATTGTGGTCTCTTTTACGAGGCGGGAAGTAGAAGTATGGATATTAATGAAAGCCAAGGTACTTTCGCAGAATTAATTCTACTGCTGTAAAAGCTGTAATATTTATGAAAATAGAAAAAGCGTAATATTTATGTACATAGAAGAAGCGGGAAATCAATTTTCATCCGCGGTGCACGGCATAAGTAATCTCTGAAAAGTGTACATTTAACCCTCGGAAGACGAAATGGTAGATATGGTCGCGAATGCAGGGTCATTCTGACCCATAGCAACATTTCTATGGTACACCAGTTTCGCGAAAAAATTGAATATAAAATTAATTAAGTAATTAAAATTTCTGACATTAACTAAACTTTATTAATAATGAAATACATAAAAAAAATTGTTTATGTACATTTGGTACCTACATATTAAAATAGGTGTATCTCCTGTATGATTTTCACAAATAATGTTCCTGTCATATACTATATTTTGCCATTGCCAACACAAATATAACATCGTGATAGACTTTGTCAGAGTTGGGTCAAAATGACCCTGCATTCGTTGTACGAGGGTTAAGTGACCAGCAATTAGACTGTCGAAGCTGCGGATGGATCGTTATCAAGGGGAACAGCAGGAAAACGGAGGAAAAAGTTTTTACGGTCGACAGGAAAACCTATAAAGTGTTAAGCCTGCCCGTCAGCGGAAGGGAATAATGGCGCGGTAATCGTGGATCGTTTGGACATGCAAGGCCGTACTGTAACGGCTGGAACATTTCTTATCGGCTGGATTTATGATTTTCTAACAGCGAGGTGAAACGATTATTTCCTGATTTAAATTCAATTTCTAGGATACAGTGCAGTGTCTCTAAAATGGCGGTCTTGGTTTGAATTCTGATCTAGAATCTGTCTATTTTTATTCGTGATTTGAAAATTGTCAAATTTCATTTCATTCAGGTGTTCAATTTCAGTGGATTTATATATGTGGTTGGAATTATCAGCGAACTTGGGTACTTCAGTGAGCGATAATGTAAGTAACTGAAGTAAGTGAATCTCTTATCATTTTGAAGAGTATAAGGTTGGTAGAATTGAAGTGTTTTGTTCAATTCTGAATCATAGATATCGGTGATAAATCATAATCTATACAAAGTCTTCTTTTTCTCACTTCTAGTTTGGCTTCATGTGCGATACGAATTTGTGTATATAGGGGACAATGAAAGCTGCAGTGGTAGCCAAATATTACAAGGGTAACTGTTAAGCAGCCTTCAGAGGCCGATTGATTTTTTCTTGACTGTAGCGATGCATTACTTTCTTCGATTTTTTCAAACTTCAATTTCCTCTGCCTCAAAAAGTAATGCAGAAAGCTGCAGTTTCACAGTAATTACTTCTCAGTTTGTGGGTTCTTTAGGGTTATTAAAAAGTATTGATTAAGCGTCAAGCCAAATGTGTAAAGTATAGAACGCCTTAACATAATAATTAACTTGATAATGCTCTCTCTACTCATTTTGAGCAATGCATTTGAATTTATAATAATAGTAAATCCTCTAGGATAAATCCGGGCGTGTCGGTTCGCCAGGAGAGTTGATTGAGTTATGATCGGGATTGTAAACTTTTATTCTATCAGTCAAATTTACAATATTTTGCAAGCGATTATTTTTTTATTATTATTGTTGTTTATTTATTTTATTTATTCACTTTTGTATTCATTTGCTTTTTGTTTCGTGCGCCCTGTACTTGTTTAACGAAAGCACATTAAATCATCAATAAATCAGTAGTTTAAATAATTTTGCTTTCTTCTTCATTCTTTCATGAATAATTATGTGAATGGTCTCTGTCAACGACGAGAACCATCTTTCCGGTCACCTTGGGAGAGTTGGTTAGATGTCATGGCTTCAGTTTTGAACCTTGTTTTTATTAAATATTGTTTTGAAACAAATATCGACCAGTTTTTTTCTGAATCAGCATAAAATTCTGAACATATCAGGTTTATTCCTATAAAATAAATAATATCTATATTAGTTTTAATAGCCATTGTATGGTGAAAGTGATTAAAAACACGAAATCTAAATGAAGGAAAATTCACATTAAGTTAATTCAAACATTATAAATCCCGCTGTTATTAACCGGTTAACTGTCAATGTATCATATATGATAAAAAAACTTGCTAAATCTGCCAATTCTGAATCATATATGATCAAATGGAATAACTTTGTGATTCACTTAATTTTTCGATGTGCCAGTTAACCGGTTAAACGTAACAGCCCCAGGAAACTGAATTTCACCCCTGGTATTAAAATCTTTCGCTCTTAAATTAAAGAGATCAGATTCAGTCACTCAAAGAAACGTACACACCTACCCGCTCCGTAATATTTTCACGCGTTACGAATTCAAACATTCGTGTGGAACGGCTGAATGAAAAGCTGAATGTCTAACGTGCACAGCTGACTTGGGGCCCTCAAAGTGTGCTGAATATCTCAATGAGCGATAAAGTCGTTCGAGTAGGCAGCAGGCGGTCATTTAATTATCACGAGCAGCATATTTTCTCCAGCAAACGGCTCGCTCGTTGAATATGTATCAAGCAGTAAGTGAAAAAGAGACTCGAGCCAACGGAGTCGATGTGAAACGGCATAAATCGTCATTCGTCGCACGCAATTACGTGCTTTTCGCGATAATTATCTGCTGTGCAACCCGGGCACCGCTTACCTTCACTTTTCATCCTCAATTATACAGCGTCTACGATCAAGCCAGGCTTCTACTTCGGAAAAAAGCGATCCTCCACCTCGCGACTAACTCAAACCAATTTGATCCAAATCCCACCTGCCGCTGCTTCGGACGGCCTGCTCTCTCAGCCATCTCTAGTAAATAAGCACAGGAGCCTAAACATAGAAAATTATATTGAAGCCGTTCGCGTTATATGATACTAGCTTTCCTACTCCGATTCTGATTTTATAAAAAAATATTTATTTATTATTTTGTGTGAAAATAGTCACATTCATTTGGATTAGCTACGCATAATGAGCTGGGATACATTTCGTGACCCCAGAGTTTACCGCTGGAACATTTTTAAGCGAGAGATTAACACAAAAACACTCTCTGCTTTATATATTAAGAATATTGTGATATGTGGATATAATGTGGATTTACTGTACTTATTTAAGTGCAATTTTTGTGTGTGGTCTATAAGTGTTATAAACAATATATTAGTGCAATGTTTTACAATCGCAAAAATAGAACAACACAGTGAATATAAAACGATCATAATAAAATGTACGATGAAAAAATTGGGAAGTTGTTTGACAACAAGCCTTTATTAAATAGTATATACAATATCTTATAAAAATCAGTAGTTTGATCGAACTGATGTTTCTTTTGTTACGCGCTGTTGCCATGTCATATGTTCCGGCCTGTACTAGAGATGGCCGTGGCCTGCTCCGCGCGAATATTTCACCTTACAAAGGGGATCCTACGCCGTCCCCGTTAATTTCGGCGCAAATTTGTTCCGCATTTACGCCGGCGAGAAAGTTCCGCTCGATGTAATTAAGCCCTCGCTTGGCGCGCGACGTGCAACTGTTGCCCGCGGGCTTGGGAACTCGGCTTAAGGGGAAAACTATGCGCGCCCCGTGGTTGGCAAGGGTGAAACAGTGACGTAACCGATCTGCTGCAATGCGGAAGGCATCTAGATAGAAACGTGGAAACCATTTTTCGCGGTAGGCATCGTCGGTGGCTGGGTACCTTCCGAGAGCGGAAAACTTTAACCCTTCGCAGTTTGATGCGTTTTCTTCGCGCGCACTGGTGGGAGGATGAATTTTGCGGATTTTGCGGGACGTTTAGTAAATTACAGTGCTTCGAAGAACGCAAGGTAGCTTTTTGAGGAATTGGTCCTTATTATGGAGAAATATTACAAAACCGAAATTCTTGCCAGTAGTGCGGGGGTAGTGGAGCAGATCCGCTTTCAGGCACCGTGCCAGCAGGGTTGGTAGTTGGTGCGCAGAGGGTTGAAGGCGACTGCGAATAAGTGGTCATTAAACGTAATTTGAATCCATTGTGTTGGTATGGAAATTCTATCAACATCGCGTACGTTAAAGCCTTCTGACACTGCTGCGGGAATGTAGAGCCCTTAAAATTAATATCATAGAAAATTCAGGTCTAATGTAATATTCTCATTATAGAGATTATTATTCAAATTATTCAAATGTGTATGATTTGCTACTTTCAAACTAGATCTCCCTCATTTAATAAAAAAAGTGGAGCCTCAAATACAAAAATTTAATTTTCTACTTTCGAGTTACGAGCAAACTTTTCCAATCTAGAGATTCTGATTTTAAAGAAACTTCGTGCGAATATAGAACGTATTAGAGTATGAAAAGAGCAATTTTTCCTGCGGAAATTCTCTCTGAATGGGCGAAACCAGGGCTTAAAAAGTTATCGCATTTTTTGTATTTTTAATATAACTTTATTTGTCTTTCTGTAGCGTAACAGAGCATTCAAAATTGAACAATTCTTACATCTAAAGTTTTCTTTTAGTTCACACTGGTACAAAATTATATTAAAAAGCGAAAAAACGTGATTTGTTTTAAGATTTTAGATTTCACCGCTTTAGAGTGAATTTCCGCAGAAAAAAATGCTCTGCATTCGCGCGAAGTTTCATTGTAATCAGAATTTTCGGTTTGGGAGCGTTTCCTTCATAGTTCTACATGAAAAATCATCTTTTATTCCCAGCGAATTCAATCACGCGGTAGAACGGTCCGAGATTGTCGTAATGATTCGTTCCTGGGAATCATTTCGAATGAACGTGTCCATTAAGCATTAGACCGGTAAATTTTGATAGTGCTTCAGTGGCTTATCATTCGATCAAGTCATAACGGCTATAGTTTGCGGACTCGCGGCCGAAGCAGCTGCGCGGAGTTATTATGCAAATGACTCTGATACGCCTACCGTTCACCTATCTCTATCGTAATATGCCTAATCTGGCACTGCCGGAGGATGTGTGCAAAAAGCCATTGAATGGCTTCGCATGCGGAATACAGTTGTGTCCGTTTCGTGCCAATAAAACGCCGGTGTTCAGGATCTGCCTTCTTGCAAGGATACTGACTAATTGAAATGTTTGAGAATCTTTCCTTGGGGGTTAACTTCGCTAACGGCCAAGAAAACGCCTCGTCGAAGGGCGTTTGTTATTTTTATTATGCCTTTATATAACGCAGGCCCTACCTTCCGTGTGGTTAATTATGGCGATCCTCTATTATTAATGCTCGTTACTTTGCATTTAATTAAATGTTCAAGGTTGCATTTGATAGGGCGTTTAACTGCGATTTAATTCTTCGCCAGTATCGAGTAGATTAATGCGTCTGTTAGTATATTGAATTTAGAGAATATGTGACATCTGTGTTCTTTCAATATTCTCAGGGTTGAAGCGTCGAATCTATGTGACATTTATGATTGACTATTCTTGTCAGGAAGAAAGTTGAATTCCCAGACTTATACGTGGCATATATTACAAATTCATGCCACTTCTCTTGTATCACCTCCAGGAGATCGTTCATTAAAATATAATCCACGTGACGTCTGTTGAATTGATTGACATTAAAAATTATTCTCGTCAAGCTTGCACCGTAGGTACTCAGACATTTAGATGATTCGTCACCCTCGCCGTTCTAATGCGAGTAACTTGCAGATTCAGATTCTACGAGCTGGACGATAAAATGGTACACGAAGTAGGTGTATGAAAATTATATGATCTTTCGACTTCATTATCGATTGATAGCTTGTATAGAATACGAATTTCTTATCACGATGCTCAAACATGTTCCACGACAGCGATTAGCGATTTCGAAAGCACCTCTCGAGCCTCCAGAATTCTTTTAACGTACGTCGATTAAAGATGCACACACTCGACTCATGTGCAAAGACCCTGCTAACGAGAAATTAAACGCAACCTGTGAACCGTGGTGAATCGATGGAACTTCTAATAATAAGGGAAGGTCTTGGCACGCGGTTCTTTGAAGGACACTTTTCCTCCTTTGAAGCGTCGTACACTAATGGGGTCGAAACTCGAAACACGAGAGTATAGGCGCAGCACTTTCTTTTACGAGGTGATAAACGAATGTGTACAGGTCGCCAGTAAAAAGTGTGGCATTCTTTGGGGATCGATCGAGTAAATACGGAAGCTTGCCAAAACAATTCTTTCTTTCCAAAAGCGCACAGAAGCGGGGAGTTGCAGGCTGTTGCGCGCGAACTTCACTTGGGAACGTGCAAAGTGATTCTTGTGAAGGGACTGTTGCGATTATCTTGTAAATTCGAAGACACGGGGGAAATTTTTATATTCAATTTTGAAGTAGTATGAGAACGTTCAGGGAAAGAAATATTCAGAGATATCACTAAATTAACCAAATTGCTCGCATCTTGTATTTATTTACTCTTAGTTTTGCGTAATATGCGACTGCTTAGGCTTAGACAGTTCTACTATCAGCGGATAAGCAGAAAAAATATGGGAACTACCTAACTTCATACGGAACAGCATGACGCTACGAGCATTTTGTCTAAAAGAATAACAGAAGGAAGAGAGTTCTAGATAGGGTTTAATTACGAATAAATAATCTGTAACATCTAAGTAGATTGTAAATAACTCTAAGTAGATTATAAGTAAACCTATGTAAGTTAGAAACGTACTTTTATATATGAAGAAAGATTATGCTAGGCGTAACGTCTTATCATAATAATATAAATAATAATAATACTCTTAGTTTTGTGTACAGAATTGTTCTCAACAGAAAAGAACAACAAAATTATAATATATATTAATTTGATTTATGACTGAGGATTCTCAGTGAATTGTGCAAGTTGCGTATCAGTCAAAGCTTTGCCCTACCTTTCAATAATTATTGAAACTTGAGACGGATGATCAAAGATCAACTTCGTTTAAAAGCACATCAACGATCTCGAGTGCCCTGAAATGGTAATAATCTTGCAAAGAAAGAACAGTACCAGCAGCTTCTTGTCCCAAGATCCTCAGCTAGAAATGAGACTAAAATTACAGAGATAATTGCCGAGAACACTTGCATTGTCTGTCTTTTCTCCAAAATTTGACTTACATTTTCTCAGTCCTTGAAGCACCTATATACTTGCAGAATGTTTGCGCAAGTGTTACTTCTGCCATGCGGCAAGTCGTTCGTCGTTGTCTCAATTCCCTCGATCGATCTCGGCGACGAACGGTATATCGAGACGTGCAAATTGTTTCTCGATAATTCATCGTGCTATAATCGATCTTGCCAAGGAAGGACCGTTTGATACACTTTCTTCTCTGCATACAAATCGGCGGAGTCTTTTCATCGTCTGGCTCGTCACTCACATGCTCGAACGAAAAGAGTAAACGAGGCGAATGCCATCGAGTTGAAGCACTATTGTATAATTAGTAGCTTCGTCGCGTGGACGGTCGTCAGCTTCGATCCCCGAACGAGGCACACGACGTGTTGACACTTCTTCAGTCGCACTTTTCGGAGTAAACTCACTCGTACTTACCTTCTTCAAATATTTGAAATCCTTGATGCTTCAAGACTCCATTAGATGTACCTCATAAAGAGGATACGGACCTTTTCAATTATATTATTTTTTTGTGATAAATATGAAATAGGATGTAATTTCTAGGTTTGACTTGAAAATTTGTCGAAGCCACTCGATATATTTAGGTATATATAAGATCGATAATTGAAGTACTCATATATTGCAAATTGGGGATGTTAAAATATTTTATAGATCTGTTTTTAAAGCGTTATATCGTCCTTTATTTAAAAGAAGTTTATTCAACAATTTCGACTTATTTTGTCATGCAGAGGTAACCCGTCCTAAACAGTGTCGTTTCAGTATTCCTCGAAATGCGTAGCACAAGCACTGCGCTTCCTGTTTGCAATGCGTTAATTGCGAGCCAACGAGCAACCAACGATCGCGAAAACACGTTCAATTAAATGGTTAAACGCCGTTTAAGCCTAGGCAGGCAGGACTGGGTTGGGATGTCGCTGTTGTTGTTTCGTCTTTGATACGCCGTTTAATTTTGGCAGAGGAAGTTTATTCGCGAGTTGGCTCTTCCGTCGTTTCTAATTTTACTATTTTCGAAACGTGCTTTGGTGCAATGATACTAGTTACAAAACACGTGCCCTTCGCATTCAAAGATGCACTTTAGATTCAAAGAATGCATCGAGTCCTCGATTCTTCAATGAATTGTTCAACCAGTGTTTCTCTATCCTTAGGAGTATTTAATTACAATTCAGGCGCGTTAATTGCAATAGGATTAAAGTATTAATTTAATCTTGAGTCTAGTGTTTTACCTTCAGCTACAAAAATTGTATTCCTTGAGCGTGCCTTTGCATTTTTTTACAGAATTACATAGGTACTTACTGAACCCATTTCTCATCTTCCCTTCTGAATTTTTCATTCGTATATGTTTACACTCGGTTTTGACTTGATACGTTTACTGTAGCTTCTAAACATATTTCTTCTTTAGGGTATTCTATTTCTCTTCTATTCATCTTCTTCAGCATCTTTTATTACTAGTTTTCAAAAATTTCTACTTCTTCAGCATTTCCTGTAGCACTTCCTCAGATTCTCATATTTCAGTTCCTCAGAATCTCCTATTTCACTTTTTCAGAATCTCCTATTCCTCAGAACCTTTCATCCCTCTACTGCAGAGTCTTCCATTTCTCTACCTCAAAGTCATCTATGCCTCTTGGTTAAGTCAAAATTGTTCACCTCTCTTCTTCAAAATCTTCCACCCCCTCTTCTCCAAAATCTTTAATTCCCCCTCTTCAAAATCCTCCCTTTCTCTTCTTCAAAATCATTATATCTCCACTCCCGCTAACTACTTATACCACTGCTGTCAACGATGCAGGTAACAAACGTACAACAACAAAAATGAAATGCAGCAATAAATACGCGAAGATCCCAGTGAAATGAAATCGCGTTGGCTGTGACTCGTCGAAGAAGCTTTCGCGCCTGTACCTGAGAGAGTATGTAATTGCGTAGCGCTGCAATCTGATGGAATTCCATCTAATAAGAAATTGCGCGCGAGGGCGGACCGTGTGCACCGAGCGGAGAATTCGTGGGAATTCTCGGTGTACTTAGGAGTATCTACGCGGAAGCGCAATAACGCGATCCGGGGAAAATCGATGACGGGGATGATTCTAGTGGGCGGCACGCGAAATGAACTGGTAGTAAACAATGAAAATCGATTAGTCTCGCGAAACACGACACTCGCTATTCTTCAAGGCTGAGGTCTCTCATAACACAATCCTCTTCTTGGAACGAAGTTCATCCTGAAAAACGAGGAACATGCAAAAAGCTCTGCTGGGAGATCGGATCATTAATTCAACGCCTTTTCTTCTCACCCAGTCTTTAGAATTCGTTTATTTCGCATTAGAGGGGAATTCGTATGGAAACATCGAAAACACTGATGTACTTCAGAAAGTGAGCAATCCATACAGTACATACATAGTAGGGTAACTGCACCGAATATAGAATACCCGATTTTAAAAGATGGTCACAACTAGAGACATACTTAAAGACAGATTAATAGCTGACTATGCAAAAGTTTAAGTGTCTTAAAGTTATGATAAAAAATGTAAAAATAAGTTAACCTTTAAGTAGGCCCACTGGCAAAATCACACAAGGCGCGTGGGCTCAGCAGGGATCCCACCTTCTTTTTTATATTTATGGTAAATCAAAAGGTTTTGAAAAGTAAAACAAGTGTGTTTGTTAATCAACATTTATTACTTTTACAAAAAATACAAAACTCAAATAAAGTCTTCTCATTATAATAACATCATTGGGAGCGGCAAGTTCGCAAACTTATGTGTTCTGTATTTTTGTAGCGATCAAAGTTTGCCTTGAACTCATACGCCTACTTAAGGGTTAAACGCGGTGAGTTGAAAAATGGTAGGTATACATAATATGGGACACGTAGGAAATTTGTAAAGATATCTAAAAAAAATTCATTTTTATCAGATAAAATGAATATTTATCGAAGTCAAAAACACAAATAAACAAATATCTTCCATTTTTTTAAATTTATATTATGTTATATTCATTTTCTCCGTCTGTTACACGTTGGACTCGTGAATGACGCACTTGAAGCACCACATTCTTCGTGACCCCAAGGAAAACAGGGAATACATTACCATCATCAGTAGTACCGTGTTCCATATTGGGCACATACGTATTTCGACAGAAAAATAATAATTGTATGAATTGTAAGAATGAAATAAATTTAACGGTAAATTTCTTTAGGACATTCAAAGACAAACATATTTAATGACAAATCATGCAGAAGTAATATTTTTTAACTTACCTCCACAAAAATTTCAGTCTTTAACTAGCTTCTCACAAACTTGTATACGCTGTCAAACACAACAATCACTTCACATTTAACGACAGACTTGGATCTGAAGCTCAAATGCGAATAGTGTGGTTGTCTTTTGTTTTTCACGAAATATCTTACACTGTTGCCAATTGATGTTGTTAGATATCTACTTCCTGACATATTAGGTACAGTTACGCTACTAGTAAAATTCATTACATCAGATATTACACTCGTTGAAGCAAAAGATCTGATTTCCCCCGCAACGGTTGCCTTCCGTCTGGAGCGGCGGGGGTGGCCAGTGGCAAGCGCGTTGAATGTGATCAGCGACACGAAGTGCATCGGAACGAGGATGGTAGGAAGTGGAGGCAAGTACAAGGTGAAATATTCAATGCAAATTGCAGTGCCCGTAGGAACTGATGTCGAAAGTCGATGGGCGGAACGGCACTTGACCTTTCTGCCCCCGTTAAAGGCTTTCATCTTGAGAATGATCTTGATTATGCCTCGACCCACTCCCCCGTTCGCCTTGCGCCTGTCTCCTTGCTACGCGAGCGTGATTGGGAACCCGTTCGATAGGCGCACAATGAGAGTCGCCCCGAAGAATGAAACTCCGCCGTCGTCGCGGCAGGATGCGTCGCAGTAGTGGCGCGGCAACGCAGGTATATTTACCTTACGTGCGCCTCTATCGCTGATATGACGTAACGTCAGTCGCGCGTTCACCTTTTGCGGTTTCCGAACAGCGGTTTATCGAGCACTGGCTTCCTCCCCTCCCCTTGAGATACGTAGGCATTATGGATTTCGCAGCAACGTTCCCGTTAAAGCCTTTTTTCCTCTTCCGTTAGACGAGAAGTACATTGGGCGCGAGCTGTATGCGAGTCACGGAGCTATCGATCTCGTTTGATATTCGCTTGGCATACGCCATGGGAGGGGGATACAATAAATTGAATTGGATTAAAAGTATTCGATGGAGCCGAAGTGGTGGGCGAGACAGAGGGGTGGTTTTATGGATGGTGGGACTAGTGATGGACTGTAACATGTAGGGAACATTAATGGCGGTAGTGGATAACCATTTGGATTGCATATTGAACATATTTCTTTTGTTTGTTTTTAATCGAGTGTACGATTAAAAAGTGGTAGTCGGTTGATGGTCTTCAATGTATGCACGATTATCTTATCATATCCCTGTGAAGTTAGCTTACTTCCAGGAGCACACGATTTGTGTTGGGAAGATTAGGCAGTCTGAACTGTGATTTAAGGGATAACTCCACGATGATGGGCAAAATATGGTAAGATAGCTTTGGAGGTGATTTTTAAAGAAATTTATGAACATTGTAAAACCTGTAATTTAAGGTCCTTATGATATGTATAAAGAAGAATATTTTCTCAGCTGCGTGGGTATACTAATACTAATCACTAGGTACAATAATAGCAACTATTTTAAGTACTTGATGCAGTACTAAATCTCCTCTAGATACATAATCTTAACTAGGGTGGTCATTATTCAAATCACTGAGATGTGGCATTAAATTTACTAATGCTTCTCGCAGCAAAATTGATTGCAAATATCTACGAGTTAAAAAAGAAGAGAAAATAATTCCTCGGATTCCTGAGATTCCTCAGGGCGATTATTTCCATTCATCCTGTATTTCATTGGCTCTCAGGAATCCTGAAAAAATAAACTTGTTCCACAGCAATTTAATTGATGCTCTTTCCATGTGTTTTGAACATTTTTAATGAAAACATTTGAAATTCTCTCGTTCACTTCTTTTTTCTTAAAGTCAACTATTTTACTAAAATAGAACAGGAATGAATAGATTACAGATCTATTAAAATCGACTTTTGCACGAATACATTCGATTTAAATTCGATAATAGTGTTGCCACTGAACAGTAACTCGTATTTTAGTTTTATTGAGTTCGATCGATTGTAAATGCTTGGTATTATTGGGCAATGATCGAATGTGTCCCCCATTTGTTACACTTATGTATTTTAATATTTAAATTGCACCGCGTAACGTACCCAACCTTCGTCGATATAATATATTTAATATTGTCACGCCGCGTTATCATAGAAAATTACACTCGTTAAATCATCATTTCGATTTCCATACGATTATCGCTTAGCTTCTCGACGCGAAAGAAACGCGCGGACAGTTATGTAGTTTCTGCTCCTCTCGCAGTATGGGATTGAATCATCGATCAGCAACTGACAACGAAGGTATTCAGTGCCAGTGTGCTGATTTCATGATGCATTTGATACGTTTCGAATTAAGAAAACTAATAATCTTTTGGCATGACCTTCGACGATGAAATATTCCGTTGGTCTGAATTCTTTGAAACTTGTCGAACATCGAACATATGTATATAGGGTAAGTTGAGGACAGTCGGCCCACCTAACATAAAAGGCTATTAGAAGTAAGCCTGATATTATTTATTTTATCAGAATAAATCTAATATATTTAAAATTTTATACTGATTCAGAAAAACTAGTCGATATTTGCTTTAAGACAACATTTGCTGAAAATCGGGTTGAAAACTGAAGTCATTAGGTACTTTTGGCCATTTCTCCAAAGGTGTTAGGAGAGATGGCCCGCGTCTTTGGAAGCTACGACCCACATAATTATTCATGAAACAATAACAAAGATGAAAGCAAAATTATTTACAACTACAGATTTATCGAAGTTGTATTTGTTTATGCTAAACAAATGAAGAACAAATCAAACAAACAGTGGAATAGGTATCTGTACTTACTGGTAATTAGCAAAGCAAATAAATACAAAAGTGAACAAATAAAATAAATAACTCCCTCATAAAAGTTTCTCTTCTATCTTTAATTCTCATTTTATTCATTTATTCTTGTGTCATACTCTTTACGTCCAAGTTAGGACACCTTGTGAAATAGTTATCTATATATGTGACATTTATCATTCATTGAAACGCAGTCGGTTTGCACAAGTGTACATTACGTGCATACACCAACACGTATCTTCGAGACGTGATATACGATGTGTTTGTATCATTATTATTCATGATATATTAATAGTTACTGACTCACAACGAGGTACACTCAGGAAGAAGCGTTACGTCTTCCTGTTGTTTCAAGAAAAACATTTCCTCGTTGTGCATTGTGTAATTTCGGGACCACAGCTATTTTTACCTCATCTGAAATGAAAGATAGCGTCGGTATTCGGAATTTCTGGAGAAGGCACGGACGTTACTTTTCGATCTTACCGAAAGGAATTTAAAAAGCTTCTTAAATTTATAAATTAAAATTTCGAAGTGTCAAGAGATCCACTAAAATTTACTTCAAAGAATACTTGTATTTCTCAAAGCTTCGGTGTAAATTTTTACACATTTGGGAGAATAGAATACAAAATGGAAGAATAGCAGCAGGCCACTCTTGCGAATTACCATGTGGAGCGCGATTAATAATCGCCCGTTTCTCCGTTCACTTTCTCGTTTATCTCCGCGTGAGAAACAGCCCCGAGAAATGAATTTTACCGCGCGCTCGAAAGATGCGAAACGGTGTCACGCGAATTACTCACGCGCCTCGCATTCCTCCTTCTCCCCTCCCGGCAATTTAATTTACACGTTTCGCTGCTCGCGCCAGTCTTTTGCCAATACACGTACGAACTTACCTCCCATGCATAGAAGCTGCCACTTATTTAATTCGAAATAGGAGACAGGCGAAGAACTGGACCTTTTTGAATTTAAAAAGAAGGTAGAAAAAAACGTCACTATGCCGAAGCCTCCAACACGTTGGCGTTCGCCACGCGTCATTCGTTTCATATTCATGGGAAACGGCGCGACGATCTATCCGAGGGTATGTGTATGAAAAAAGCTCGCCCCGCTCGTTTACTCCGCCGTCTGTTTTCCTGTTGGCCGGCGTTTAGACGGACCAGATAGTCGAACGGTGAGTCATAAACGACGGGAAGAGTGAAGCATTCTTTTCCGCCCGCTACATTCGCTCCATTCGCTGCCTGCACGCCCGCTACAACCATGTGCGCAGTGTGTAACGCGTTGGGGATACAACACACATTTTTCACGGTCCCGTTCGGCGGTTTACACGCTTCACACAGCCACGTGGAACACCTTGCCGTGCTCCATGGACCTCGTTGCCAGCCACTTTTATCTCGCCCCGCGCACTTTCCCCTCTTTAATGAAACCTAATCGCGTTTCTGGGGCGCTGCTCCTTGATCTTGACCCCCGAGGATGCTGGATCTTGGTGACTGCAGTATAGTTTCCTTTTGTAGGTGTGTTACTGGGTGGAGGTCTTTAAATTGATATGACCCAGGCAAGTAGGAGTTGATGGTCTCTGCTCGTTCACATGATTGAAATATTCGATTGCTTTAACCCACCGTAACAGAAGTTTCTAAGACTTTGATAGACAGTGAAGATTTTATATCAATTGTGCCGGTGGTTATGAAAGTCGTGTAAGACAAACAAATTGAAATTCCTCTTATTTCTTGTTATATTGATTATAAAACTTATATATTTTATTAAGCAAAAAACGGTAAATTGTAGTACAATATCTTTTATCCCATTCCTTGTTTCATATATTTTCATGTGAACAGTTTTTTGCTGAATAAAATATATATTTTATAATTAATTTTTTCACGTTGTCAATGAATAATAATTATCAGTATTGTTAATAACAATAATTGACAATGATCGAATGTAACTAGAAAAAAATTTACCGTCGATATTGGTTAGCGGTAACCAAAATACAATTCGGGTCTTTTAAAATAAACATATTAACTCTTATACCATAACTTTTCAAATTGGTTTTATAACAGTTATAATGTCTGCTTAAAGGAGTTTGCAATATTTCGTAGTTCCCTAGTAGTTGTCCCTGAGAGTGATCGAATTAATCCGGGTCAGGATATAACTTTCGTATTTTAGGGTTGGGGGTCGTTGCTTCGTAAGCAGCTAACCCGAACGAGGAAAAGAACGAATTCACTACGAAACGGCTTCTGACGCAGGAGGCACTGGTCCTCTTATCACGGAAACTCCTCTAGCGCTCTTCGAGGACGACTAGGGTTCATTTATCATTCTTGTCACAGCGAACCGAAATTTCTCTGACCTAACGCGTGATATACGTATACATGTATGTTAGTCGTACATTCGACTAGAGGGAATCTCTTTTATAACTATCGTGCCTAAATAAATTTGAAAGCCGAACAGCCGATGTTTGCGTCCTTCGATAAATTGAATTTTCGTGTGCATCGCTTGGGGTCGATATTGTTTTGAGCAAACATTCAAAGTAATGGAAGCTTCCTGACTGAGTAATCAAATTTTCTAGCAATTTCCATTTATAGTTTGCCAATTCCTACCCTCCTTTAGCGAGATTGAACATACCCCTTTCTATCTAATTCAGAATTTTGAAGTTCGGAAGAAAAGTCAAACTATCCTCGTATTCACAGAGAACTCTTAATACAGTTAATGAAAATGGTCCTCGAAATGTCATCGGTTTCTGTCTTATACTTCCAATTGATAACTGTAATAATTGTTAAAAATAGGTCGGAATAAATTTGCTATAAAAGTGTAGGAAGATAACGTTGAAAACGGCATTCCCCTTTCTTTTGCACCTGGGACTACATATATTTGCTCCACGAAGCCGACGTTGATGTAACGTACAATCGATTTCACCTGTCTCCATTCACACGATGAAAATAATAAACCGCAATTTCGTTGAGTCGAGCGTGCTGTTGATAAAGCAAGCGGGTTCATACGAAGTCATTGTACGAGAGATCGATACTCCAGGGAGTCTTGCGACCGCGATAAAAAATTGCGGTTTTTTTTAAAGCTAGTTATTTATGAAGCAAACTTTCCACTTGAATAAGCGCGTATTTCTAGGAAATGCTCACGAGCACAAGGGATTTAGTTTGATTCGGATAATTTTTCCTCTCATCCCGATTAATTCCCGAATAAAACATTGCTTCACACTTGGTTTGCTATTAAGTTAAGCTTCAGACCTATTGGTGTAGGTTTAGGTTTTTTAATAATAAAACGCATAGGATGTACAAAGACTTTATTGTAACACAGATTTTTCTTTTTTTTGTTGCAGGTTTGTAGACCTACACGTGGTCATCACAATTTGGTATAATTTTTTCACCCGAAGTTCAGTGGTAAAGGGAAAATTGGATGTAAGTGGATCTTATGCAAATTCCAAAACAGTTCTGAAGAGTTTAATATATTGAAGCAATTAAATCTTTTGACTTACACAAATTTATCCAAAATCATAGATGCTTGTTTTGGAAAAAAAACAATCAAATATCAGAATAGTTTTCTGCAAAAAGCGTACCTAATAGGATTCGCGAGCAAACACGTCGCAATTGTCGATGTAACAAGTCTTGTCGCTTCCAGCCTCGGTGCATCCAGAGAAATCGATATCAAACGAAGTCGTGGAAATCAATCGATGCCCATTGTGCGCCATTTCTCTCTGTTGAATATGACAAACGTGGTTTGCATTGCAAATATCGAGCGAGCATCGCGATCAGCCGAATGTGGTGCATCAATCATAAACCGCGAGTACACGTGATTGTTTAAACCGTGCCTAGGATGATTTTCGATCGAGTTGCAGCGAATCGGGTTCTCTTGCGCGCTATTGGTGCACAATTCGCTTGGAGATTTCATGTAAACACGTAGATATACTCAACCTGCTTTATTTTTAATTCGTTTCGACGCGCCTGTGTTCCGTTTACCTCGGCTCGATCCGATTTGACGATGTTTCACTCGGTTTGGCTCGAAAGTGTGTTCGATTCGATCGTTGTACGCGTCTGATTTTGTTTAACAGGTTCGATTCACTTAGTGGTGAAGTTCAGTGACTCTTAATTAGTATTAACTATTTTATGTAGGATTTCTAACTCGTTTATATCCCTGTCATGTGGGAAGTAGTTTATATACTGCAGTTATCAATGACATACCTACATAGTAAATAGAATTTTAGGAAAGAGGCGAAAGAATACATGGTTCAAAGTCTGATACACTGCAAAGTGAATTGAAGTCAAATCAAATTTAATTGTCAGTTTTTCTTACATTTGATTTGGGCTGGCAGCCCAATAGAAGCGGGAAGTGAAATCGACATTCAAAATTCGTTCTTCGCTATGGCCAGAAACTTTCTCGTCGTCGATCTTCGTTTCGGCCCGTGAATCCATTTAACGCGATTCGTGACCTGTCCCATGCATTGTTCCCACACATATGCACGTGGGCCCGTGTAGGACAAGCTTGCACGCGAATCCTGTCGGAAATGTCGTTCGTGGTCGACGCTTTAAATGTCGCAATCCGGAAAGCGTAACAGTAACCAAACGTTACGCGTTACAGATCCTCTTTAAGCTCCCGGAACTGTAAATGGATGTAATTACAGTTAACGTGTCCCTTGCTGACGCGATCATCTCCTGGCCGTTGTTTTGTGCGCGTGAAACCATTGGGCGAACGCAAAGCTACGATTTTTTAACAGTTTATACGCACACTGCTTCTTATTTATATTTCTCGTCATGTCTATCACTTTTGTGTTCATAATTTCTTTGATGGTTGTTACACGCGATTATAATGTAAAAGAAAGTCTTTGAAATGTCGATCTTGAAAATTTGAACTCGTTAACGTTGAAATATTTTTAAAGAATTTTAGATTTTAGTAAATTAGTGTTGTTGAAATGAGAATAGTTTGTATAGACTGAAATATTTTCATATTCGCTAATATCTTTTTAAAATGACATCAATGGTCCATTATGTGAAATCCTCTTGCTATTTCCAACACTGGTAAAAATATAATCCCTCGTCGTGAAATTCTGGTATTTTTATTATCCTTTACTTTCTAAACTTTCTTTTACCCACCATCATATGCCAACGAAAACAGATTGATTAGTTCTTGGACGAACTCCAAGCAAAAAAATGCGCAAAATAATTGGGTATTAGGTTTTGAAACGATTTATCTCTGCTGTGAAATAATCGTGAAAGTCTTTACTCCAATCGAATCTGTGAATTCATAACTGGCAATATTTAACATAATAAAAACTACCACATGTTCATCCAAGATGCACAACTCGGAGCATGAAGGTGTGGCGTGAACAAAACATTGCGCAATGTCTGTTTTATGAAACGACGGCAAACCAAACGAGAACGAAGGTCCGCAAAATCCTATAAATTAATCGTGCAAATTTTCGGCATAACAGAGGAAAGAGTCGCGAGTGAAAGAAAGAAGAGACGAAAGGGAAGAAAATGTCCCTTTTACTCGTTTGGCGTTCGTATCTCCTTCGCTTTAAATGAAACTTTAGAGGCACTTAGTCTTCCAAGAATCTCCCACGTTTAATTGCAATAGTTTCCACGTAATCTCTCCAGGGTTTGGCTCCATGGGCGGTGCAAACCCCAGCAGCATGTCCTCAGGATTGGAATTGCTGATCATGGGGTCCCGAGCTGGCTCACCAGTGCTGAGACTGCACAAGAATCTCACCTGGGCGGATTCTGGGAATAAGATAGCTTGATCCAGATTTAATGGGGAGCAAGGGTGCGAAAAATTGAGGCCTAAGAGGAGTAGTCGTGATCTAGTCGCCTGGCAATAACATTAATTCTAAATTGTTATGCTCCAGAAACACGTGGATCGCAGATCTTCGAATCTGCTAAAAACTGGAATACTAATACTTGCATTTATGTCTCCAACACTCACGATTAGGTATAAGCAAAAGCCTGAGTATTTTGAGGAACTTTAACTCGCGTGCTACCTTAAATAAGTTTCCACATCATCTCCCATACTTTTCTCTGTACTAACTACAGTATTGTCTCTCTATAGCCGCGTGTATCGGGACCGGGCGCACGCGATTTGAGAGACGAGTAGTCTATTCGGCTTCTTTTGATTTCACGCTCGAGCCCTCAAGGGGGATGGGGCAGCGAGAGCAGTTTTGTATTGGTTATGAACCTTTCTTCGGCTTTCTCTTTGACGTCCGATACCCGATACCACGGCGCGGCGACTACAAACGAAGTAGTGGGGATAACTTCGCGTGTATAGAGAATCCGAAAATGCGCGCTATTTTAGAGACAATACTGTATATAGATCCAGATTTCTAAACTCTAAAGTTCAAATTCTATAGTCTAAATTCTAAATTCCGGATTCAAAATTCCAGATTCTAAATTGTAAATTCTCTTGGCGCTGATGGTTGCAAATCTTGACCCAATATCAAGCACTAAATATAAATTTGAGAGGAAGTTTCTGTGAAAGGCGAAGCCAAATACGACATTTCCTGATTTGATTCTCCGTGCAAGGCGGCTTGTTTCGCGACGCCTGTCCACCGCGGGAAACCTTATCGCGTGCACATTAAATCTTTGCTGGATATACAGAGAAATTGGCAGAAGCCAACGGTGGCGCGTGCTATTTTTGCGCCTTTTACGCGAGCCGCGCGGCGGATATTGTTCACAGCGAGACACAATGCCGGTGACACCGTCGTTGCTTGCGCAAGCCTGTACAGCAGGTGTGCATCGTCGTTGCTTGTCAGTGTGTTTCCAATCGACACGTATTGTGCAGATTCATTCTGTCGACCTGAGTCGCGCCTCCTCTTCGCGCGTCCGTGCCGGCGAAGGGTGTGACGCGATGCCTTCGATCATCGATTTCACTCGAGTTTTCTACGTACCCGGTGGACGTCATTTCAAATTAATTCAGCAGGGTTTACTAAAGTCTGTTAGTACTTGGGGAGAGATTTAAATAGAAATATTTCTGGCACTACAATGATTTACAGGCGATATCATTAATATCAATTCGATAAATATTATCTATAAATTTTTGACAGGCGTAGGAAAAGTGGTTCGCCACCACTAATGTAGAGTGTCGTTCACAAGTATTAGGACACTTTCTGTATTTGCACAAACGTGATATTCGGTACAGATTGAATACTTTCCACTGCTTCTATTTTCTGATTTTAATTGGAAATACCAAATAAAGTAAAATGTGCGAGAGCTCTCCAATAAATTTGCAACGTTTTGAGAAGGCGGACAACGGCAAATTCAAATTCTATTCCGAGCATCATCCTAATTGGCGATCCACATGCGAATTTGCGCAATTTCGTAGGAATTGGTTCGGTACGAGGGCCATTGTCCCGCCGGGATGGGCAGAGTCGGTGCTGCTTTTTGGGAACCAATGGCGCGGTTACGGGCAATCGAGAGTCAATTCAGATTCATTGACACGGAATAAATGGGACGAATGAGAACGTGAAATTCGAGAGGGAAGTTTGCATCGAGAAAGGAGGAAGTCGTGGTTACGGGAACGGCTGGAGATCGAGTTTGAGGCTTTATCAGATCTGGTCGACACAAACAGGATAAATGGGTACATGAAGTTGCGGGGACAAGGTTAGAAGTTAGGACGTTAGGAACCGTGCTTTCACAAGCGACGCAGATATTAACCTGATTTTTATCTACGGGCACCGCGATGATAACCAGAATGGCGCCTGTGTTCTTTAATTATGCGATTGCGACATGTTGCTCAATCTTCACTTCTGTCTTCTTCACTCTATGTCACTGCATTTGTTTATCTTTGCGTCAGATTTTTGTTCTTCATCGAAACCAGGTACTTCTTTTCGAGATTCCATGAACATTGCTAATAACTTTAAACGTGACATTTAAATCCACGCACCGAGCCAATAAGAACGCCCTGGTGTCAATTAATCGATATCAATGGCGAATCTGCTACTAGGAAATTGAAAGCAAACAGAACGAGACAAAGTTTTGCTTTTTCAATTTGTTTTTATTGATTTTAATTTTTTCTTTCTACCAACTTGTCCGCCTTTAAATCTGTCGCTCTGGGCAGCTCGATCGGGCCCTGCTTGAATATAAATTATAAATATTGACTTGAATTTGTGACAGAGTCCACACCGCAAAAGAACAAAATTACTATTGACAAACTCAATTTCACGGTGACGCGTAAGTCTGATTAATTAACTACGAGCGGGGAAACAGCAAGAGCCCGATGTGTGGCTGTGAAATTGAAATTTACATCTTAACGAGACTGTCACAGGCATCAATTTGTTGACGAGATTATTATTCGCGTGTAATTGCACGTCGAGCGTGTAATTTGCGATCAAACAGAAATCTGCATCAGTTACCGGTAAAACGAAACGTGTAAATAGGATCGTAAATTTGCTTATGAAATTAAGATTCTAATTTCGATCGACGCGAAGTCGGAATTAATTTGTTGCGGGCCGGTTAGAAGGCGCGATACGAATGCAAATTTGCGTTAGTTAGCGGAGGGGAGCGTAAAGGTGGGTTTTCCGATTCAAAGTCGATTTTCTCGAAAATGAAGCGCGATATAAAAAAAATTACTGCTCCCTTCGACTTGTAACAAGTAAATAGATCGAGATAAAGGAATAAAATTTTTTGATACTGCGCTTCATTTTCGAGAAAATCGATTTTGAAATACTTGACGTTGCGTCCAGTCGTGTATAGGAAACTCTACCTTAAGGTTCCAGTGTTAAATTCCAAATGTTAAATTGTTAACTAAAATCATGGCTCGTAATTCAACATGTGTGCACGTCCGCTGGTTGCGAAGAAGATAAATGGGAACACGAAGGTCGAACGTGCAATTGAAATTCTGATGTTAATCGATTCATAACGGAATTGACTCGTTGCACGGGTAAGATCGGTATTGAAAAATATGTAGCAGTGGTTTATAATCCGTCATAAATCTGCATTAGCAACTATGAAGAAGGAAATTAATATATGGATGCATAAAAGTACGTTGAATCGTGATTTTGATCGAAACTACGATTATAACAGAGTTCGTGTTAAAAATAGAGTCGGAACCAAAATTAATTAACGAGCAGTGGGATGCAAATGGATGTTGGCAACGCGTGACATGGAAAACTCAATGGATAGGGAAAATCTGGTTGAAAAATTGATTCTTCTTTCGTAATATTATAATTATTGTTTGACCTTGTTAGCAGAATTTATTATATCGCGGTAGCTGAAACTTTTGATTAATTAAAATCGGTATTTCTTCCCGTTTCGCGGAAAATGTAAACAGTTTATGGTAATACGAAGATTGGATGTAATATTGAGATTTTAATAATAAACAAATGCATGAAATATTTGTTTCAAGTTCATAGCTATACACTGGATCGTCAACGACATTAAAGCGGATTAATCGATGATGATACAGGTCCGTTATTATGGCTAGCGTTTTCTTTTCTGCATTGCAAATAGAAACTACTGTGCGTTCAACTTGTTGCATGCGAACATCCGTCACGGTAATTTGCACAGTTGCAACAATTGCGAAGTTAACCAACGCTCGTCGATAATTCGTGTTCGCGTATCTAATCAGCATTCGTAGGATTACAGGTAACGTTTGTGCGATTTCAGTGGTAATCGTTTCTTACATCCTTGGGATTCTTTAACGAACACGTTGCAGAGCACCATGGAAGAACAGAAGACGTAGAAATATATAAGCTTTCTAACAGGAAATTGAAAGGGAGACTGGAGAGAAGTATGATGTTCTAAGTTCAAGTTTCACATTGAATCGGACAGAAAACCCTGTAGTGTTTCATTTGTTTGCTGTTATGGTGCTTTTCCATTTGTTCGGTATTATGTATCGCGCATTGGAGCACTGCAATTCTATAGGGGGAGTTGGGGCACTTTGACGCAGGGGGCACAATGAAATATTAATATTATCTTGATATCTATAGGGTAACATTTTATAATCTAGTATCATCTTTGAAGATCATAGAGTATACTGTTTTTGATCATTTTTTGAACTTCTGACTGTTTCTAGATATCAAGAGAATATTAATGTTTCATTGTGCCCCTTGCACCAAAGTGCCCCAACTCCCCCTACTGCTCGCTGGCCAATGTCACCTGATAATGCAATTAACTGTTGATGAATGAATATCGTGATATAGATAAGGCATTGTCTTCAAATTCAATTTTATCAGGAATACAGAATTATTTTTAGACGTAACATTTAAACACTTGAAACACTTTTTTCCGGAAACCAAACAGAGGATCAATTTCAAATTATGAGGGTATTTTTTTCTTATGAACAAAAGAAAAAATCCTTAGTTAGAAAAACGCGGAACCCTTTTATAATATTCAGATAACCTGCTGCCCCCCTCCCCCCAAATACAGTAAGGTAAATTTAATAAAGAAAACACATTAAAAATAGGTATTTCAGAATATATTTCTAACTTAAAAATATTTAATTATCTTAATACACGAACTAAATATACTTAAAGATATTTAATTATCTTAATACATGAATTAAATATACTTAAAGATATTTAATTATCTTAATACATAAATTAAATATACTTAAAGATATTTAATTATCTTATTTAATGTGATGGTTATACTTGCATCTGGGTAACCAGCCCTTTGTTTTTTAATTAATGAAAAATCAGTGTTGCCATATTAAAATAAATAAGTACTAAGAATCGTCAACTAAAAACAAGCCCCTTGGGGCTCGCGACTAACAGGTTTGGAACCCTTGCTCTAGAATCCAAAACTTTGTCATTTAAATTCCATTAGAATACAGCCTTTTGTAAATAAATATCACATTAGTGTAATTTCTTACAAAAAAGTCGAAATGGGAAATTAATTTAATCCATCCATGTCTAAGGGTACGTTTATGTTGGAGTTGCGATAAACGATAAGAGCGAGATGACTATAGTGATGAGAAACGATAAAAGCGTCGAGAAACAAATATTTCTTTTGCTTCGCTACTATCGCAGTTCCAACATAAACGTACCCTAACACAGCACAAATGAATAAAGCACGATAAATGCGCCTTCGGATTGAATCACAGAACAGCGACTTTCGAAGTCTATAGAAATAAGTGCTAATAATAATTCATTGTTGCACACGGGCGCGTTTCGAACAAAGAAAGCGCGTTTCGCAGCCCAGCTGAATGAACGCGCGGACGCAGCGGCCGGCGCGAGACAAGTGGGGACAATGAAACACGGGGACCTACGAAAGGATTCGATTCTGAATACGTACGTAGCATTGGCGAGGGAGTCGCGAATATATCGCGGTCGTGCGAGGGAGGCGAGCTCCCTGTCATTAACGTCCGTGCACGCGACGTCAAATCGGGGAAGCTGAAAGTTAAATTAGCGTGTTGCGCAAGCTAACGTTAACGTTTGGTTTATTTCTGCCGGCGGAAGCCGACGACACAACGGCGCCAGCGTTTGTCATTACGCGAGTTCCTTTTAGGTGGTATTTTGGCATAGATCCGGGAATGCCATCGTACAGACGCCCTTGAGGGAGGGCAACATACTACATTACTACCCCTAGGCAGCGTAGCTTTCGCGAGGGCTCTTAGACAGCTATATTTCTCGGTCGATGTTTCTTGAATAGGAATTGACACCGGGCCAATTTCCTTTGTTGATGTACGTTGAGGCTACTACTGTCTCCGGTTCAAAGTGGCGGAAGGAACTGGCGCGAGGGACATGCTTTGGAGCTGTAGTAGGATTAAGAACTAGATTTCAAGGATAAATGTTATCGGCGCGTAGGTTCGGTCATTTGAATAAAAGTTGTTTTGCAAATTTTATGATTGAATTTCCAACGTTTCGGTCAATATTGAAACCATTATCAAGGAAATAATTATATCAAAAGAAAACTGCGTTCACTTTTATAAATTCCGCAACGTATTCGACGTGCGAAACACAAGTCGGTTGGAGAGTGACTGATTAAGAACCAGATTTATCTTAGGGTTACTAAGGTTTCATCTCTTCTATACCGTTTAGGTAGATCCCTTGGCTTCGCATCTCGCCTGTTTATGTAAATTTGCAGGTACATTGGGGGAATGGAACATCGTCATGTAGCTGGGGCACTGTAAAGTGTTCGGTAAGCGATACTCCCCGAGGTACAAGCTGTTAAATGGTGTTTTTCACTGCTCATTACAGGCCCAGAACAGAGATGGGCATCATTTAAATAAAAAGTTATTTAAATAACGTATCAAATAAAAGAGACTTTAAGGCTCTCGAGGCTCGCCCAAAGTTATTTAACTTCGAATAACTTTTGAAATAAAACACGCCTGAAACGGAGAAAATCATTTCAAAGCTTAAAATGAATTCCCGTCGAATAAAAAAATCATGCGTAGCCGTCGAATGAATCTCGTCGAATAAAAAAGTGATTTTGAGGCGCTTCGAATAAAAATTACCCAAAGTTATTTTTATTCGATGACCCTCGAATAAAATTTTTGTCTTTTATTCGAGATCAATTTTTTAATTAAAATAATTTTTTGCCCAACTCTGGCCCAGAATGCCTGTTCGCCTTGGCGTGCGCCGATCTTCAACGCGCCAGTGCTTAAAATTTCTCTAGACTCTGTTACTAGACCAGCGATATGTTTCAAATGGTCTCAAATCACTTGGAGCATGTAACTTTAATCTCTCCGAGCGTGTAAGTCTCCTAGTGACGGACACCGTCTCTGTTTGGACCCATTCTATGTATCAAGTTACTTATGCCACTTATCACTTTTTAAAAATCAGTAAAGGTGTTAGGTCACAGTGCAATATGAAATCTGGTTCTAGGATGTACATATAAGAATATAATTGTATTATGGGGCAAAATGGGCACCCCATTCGACACGCTGCTAAGTGCTAACTGGCAAGCTATCCACTATTCCAGGTTAAAACAGATCCTATGCACTCGTGCTAGTTAGCAATCATCGATTCGAACGAATGCATTCCTGATGGTTAAGAATTAATAAGTGGAACGAGCACTGGCTGGAATAGCGTGCACCCTAAGCCGGCATTCAATGCGTCCTGTTATCTAGCCTATGCATTTGATGGCCTCCGCGGCCAACGTGTCCGATAATGCCCGTGCGCTCGATGACTCACGGGCAATTTGCCCCGAAATCCTCTAATTATATTGACAATCTACATAATACGTGGCCGGCTAAATGGCCCCGTAACAACAGGCTCCCGCGGTCTGGTCTAGCCCCGTCAATTATGCAAGTACTTACGTCCCTCGAAATAATTGCCGTATCTCTGTGGCGGGCTGCCTAACGACGCCTCGCGAACCTTTCCACGGTTAAATAGTTAATAAAATCCACTTGGTCGAAAACCTTGGACTTTGTGCATTCGTTATCTGAACGTTAATGTGATGAGTCGTCCAACGACGCTTGGAATTAGCGATCGATGACGAACTATTAATTTCGAGAAGTGGAAGGTCACGACCCCGATATAATATCAATTATCCCAATCGGTGCGTAGGCGAAACTATTCTGTTAGTTAATTAACTTCGTTGTGCAACTGGGGGTGGGGGGCGTTAGGAGTTAAAGCTCCAATTCGGAAAATGGCGAATTCAGGTGGATAGCTGGTTGCCACGATTTCAGACAGTAAAATCTACTTTTCGGGGTAACCGGGGGAGTATCTGGAGTTTTGGTGCTCCTCCGATTCGGAGAATAGAGAATTCAAGTGGAAAACTGGTTCCTACGATATCCGTGCAAACGTGGAGTTGTAGCTCATAGAAATATGAACGGGAATGTGCATGATAATGGGGTAATGACTTTGTGGAGGGTTTTACGTGGCTTTTCCTCGAATCTCTCTTGCATACGAAACTCGCGATAAGCTTATCGCCCACGCCACGCTATACGTTTCCATAGACCGTCGATCAGCGGGGCAGACGATAAAGGAGATAGGACACGGGCACCTTAACGAAAATTCTCTTCTAATCTATCGTTATCGATCGTTCTCGTTTTCCTCACACTGTGTTGAACGCTTTGTCCATGCTGTCCCCTTAAGATTTATCAGCCTCCGTGATTGAACGAGAGATCTTATCATAGATATGGAGGAGAGCTGGGCTGGTCGATACGTTTTTTAGGTTTTAGTTTATAATTCTCAAATGACTTACTTTGACAAACTAAATCTGCAACGTGCAATTCTTTGATCCTTTTTAGAGGTAAATACTAATTAAGTTTCCATTTATCTAATTTAAAATTTGTACCAAATCACTCAATTATGGGAGCAAGTTGATACATGACTTGGGCATATTGATACAATGAATTTATCTTCAAGGGGACTACTTAGGCAGTCAAACCACTCGAAGACCAAGTATTTCTTTGCAAATTACAAAGAGATGAATACAAATTGTGACTAGTACTTTTGGGTAATGTTTATTGATACTATAAACTGTAAAAAGAAATTTTCTTGATAATGTATATCTCCTTGTAATTGATTCGCAAAAAATATTTAGGTAATTTTCGGGCGAATTTACTGGCTAATCCCCTTAAATTAAACGCACATATGAGACAAAATCTGTGCCTCGAATAACGACGCGCTCCAGTTCACGTATTTCAAATCCAAGGACCACTAGGGACGGCGACAATGCGACAATCAACCTAAACAGGAGACAGCGATGGACTTCGGCGGAATTCAGCCGCATCGTGCATACACAGAGATTATCACTATCGATTCCCAGCGGTGTCCGCATTTTTAAGTATTCCCGGCCACGCTGCGTGGCACAATTCGCGGGTGGACGCGCGCATAGACGCCGAATTGGAGGCATGCAACCGGAGTCAAAGGCAGACAGGCGGAGAGACGAAAAATGAACCGTTCCACCAGCGAAATTCGAAACAAAAAGCGTCGCTGCTTTCCACCCCCTTTGTTCGGCGAAAAAACGAGGCCGTCGGAATCGCTGGCTTCCCTCTTCCCCGAATGCAGGCGGATTGCCACCTTCCTCTTGCACGCAATGCAACCGCGACTCGCGGAGCCGAGGAGGGCGAGGAGGAGCGACGAAAAGAGTGAGAAACGGTGTCGCTAATCCTTGGATTACCCCGATGATGGCCGTGGAAGGGTGCTGCGAGGTCAAGACGCATATATGCGAGGCGCGCGGGCGCTGGGGGTGGCTCGGGGGTGGCTTCTCAGCCACTTAACATGGAGCTCATTCATCAGTTGACGGGGTTCGGTGATTCATGCGACGCAGGGCCTCGTGGATGCCCTGGTCACGTCGGCCGATGCCGCGAACGCGTTTTACAGCCCGTTCCTTCGCGACGACGGCGACGCGGTGCAGATGGAAATCGATCCTGCGAAGATCGATTCGCTCGCGGGGGCGCTGTGGCCGTAGCACCTGTGCGCAACCACTCTTACGGGGTGTAGGAAGAGTAAGGATGTGGAGTTTCAGGGGTGCCTAGGTAGTCAATTCGAAGGAAATTTGTTTAATGGGGTATTCTAGGTTTAAAATCGATTTTTTACTTTTTTTTTTTAAAGAATATTGATTCAGAAATATAGGTGAAAAGCCCTATATCTAAACTTTTAGAATTATAATAGTTATTGGTGTTTGAACAATGCGGCGGGTAACTCAAACTTCAAAGTCAAACTTCAAAGTGCCGCCATTTTTTTAATAATCGATTTTTTGCTTTTGATTTAGTACTGATTACAACCAAAATCGTCCTAATTAAGAATCAATCTTGTTTTTTTATTTCTGTCTACAAAAATTTGTAAACCTTACTGAAACATGAATAAATATATGAACCAAAGTTTGGCGAAAACAATTGTATAGACGCTCTATAAAAATACCAAAAATTGTGTAATAGAGCGCGTTTTAAACTAGAATACCGCCGCAATGCAATGCAAAAGGTCCCAGTAAATTATCTGTGGTAGTATTCCATTAATTAATTCCTAAAGATCGCCTATTTTTATGGGCTCTAGACCGAAACATCCCCTTAATAGATATAAATTACTTTAGCACCACTTACCTAGCTGTGCACACTACGTAAATGTTTACAGCGCAGTCGATGTAATAAATTATATTAAACTGAACCCCGTTGTAAGGGAACATGCTGTACAAGGAGCATTCTATCGCGATAAAAACAGTGGCGTAATGCGGTCGTAAATTTAATAGCAGTATGCGTTAAAGATCATTTTGATAAATGACACGACGTACACAGCGAAACACTTGCTCGTTAAAACTGCTGGAGATCATGGGAACACGCAGCACCTTTTTTACGAATTCGCGACGGAGGGCGTCGATCGATTCGTGACTAATAGTACAAAATTACTGGAGACGTGGGGGCAAGAAACTATATTGCATAATGAATGACGGCGTGGGATAGAAGAGGGTGAATCCAGTGGTTCGTGCTGACATGCACGATTCGTAGAAATTGCCGTTTTCCCCCTGTGCGAAATGGAAGCCGCGCCATACTGCTCCACGCATAAGCGCAGACCTTTCTTGCATTCGTAAACTAATCGTCGCTTCTTTTATTCAGATCGTGAGATATCGTACTCATCGCTTGTTCCCATCTATTTGCCTTGAATTCAATTTAATAACCACCGAGGGAACGTGAATTGAAAACAAGAATGATTTTGTTGATTCTATGTTTTATGTATATAAAAGAAATCCTGACTGACTGACTCATCAACGCTCAGCTTAAACCGTTTAACCTAGGAACGTAAAATTTCGAGGCCACATTGTTTTTACGACGTAGGCACCCACTAAGGAAGGTTTTTTAGAAATTGCGTCCCTACGGATGTGAAAAGGGGTAAAATGTGTTTTCTCGGACTCCTTAACATCTGTTAGCTCCGGTTAGGTGTCAACTTGGTTTTTACTTACAAAGGTTACCCACACAAATACCTAAAAATCAAAATATATGTATATAAATGTTCGTTAAGCAAAGGTTACTTTACAGAAATTACAGAAATATTACTTAAAAAAAAACAGATATAAACGTAATTACTTTTAATTATTCTAGCGTAGCGAAGCGCGGTGGTATTTTGCTAGTAAACTTATAAATTTTACATTTTTTTGTTTTGTTAATATCACACTACACAAAAAAGATAACACGAATTTTAGTACTTCTTCAGCGACACAGTCACAGGGATGTGCATTCTGTACACGTGGAAACGCGGGTTTACTTGCGTAACCACTGTTCGTGAAAGACGAAGACGTACGTCGATGCTGAAACACCACCTGTAGTTACAACCCCGCGGGGTTATATTTAGCATTCACCCCCGAACCGCCGAAGCCTTCTATAAGTAAAAATAACTAGTTTTCTCCCTTGCGTATAGCGAGGGGATACCGAGAATCGCGTTTGTGCCCCCTATAGTTTCTGTCGTTTGCACTGCCAGCTGAGGGTAATCCACTTAAACTACGGTACAGTAATTACACACAAGTGAAAGTTGTACCCATTCTGCGTAATATCAATAATATTTTATGCTTGTATTTTTGCACGCCTAACATCTCCACGTCAGTGACGAAAACTTCGATAACTTCTTGTCAATGGTCGCAGTACAGAGTACAATAAAATAATTCGCCATCTGCACTCATATCTTTCAAATCGATTTAACACCAATTTCATTAATATCCCCAATTATCCAAGTTATCCGATACGTTCAAACAGATATATTAAATTAAAAAATATTTGTAGCGCTCTGTAAATATTTCATACGTCGAAGCCTCCAATTTCCAAATTTAAAAACAAATTACTTTTGTCATATGTTGGAAATGAGCAATAACTCATATGTGAGTTGTCATATTGAATTAATTTTAAAATTTTCTCAGCCCTTTTCAATTAAAATATTTAATGATATTTCACAAATCTCAAAATCCGCCCCGAGTTCCATTTTTTTTTTTTAAATATTAAAGTGATTTCACTTTTTGGAGTAAATATCTTCCACGGGACTGTTCAGGAAATGACATAACACTTTTGATACACTTTCCATTAAATTCCTCGATGTTTGCAAATAGGTTCTCCAGTTCTGCGCCCGTTCATCTATTATATATGTCGTTGAAGAAACGAGGTTATTTTGTTTTCTCCTTGCCTTTATTTCTCCCAACGAAAATGATGCAAAGCTGGCCTTTCGAGCCCAGTTGAATAGCAATAACTAACGTTTTCGATGACAAGGATAAAACAGCGATGTGCTATATGTTCGTCATATGTAGGATGGATGTATATTTCACACGGCACGGCATCGTAGTGACGTCTCTAAAAGGACACGATTATTATCGGTGTTTACGTACACCGCCTGGTCGATACCACTGTACCACCGTTTTTCCTTTTAGTTCCAATTTGGCCTCGTTTCAAAAAACCCAGCGTCCCCGATTGTTTCTAAAAAGTAAGCAGCTTTCGCAGTTTCGACGAACTCCTGCAATATTCATTCTCGATACAGGCCGTATACTCGTATACAATCCATGCATCGAATTTTTTTATCGCTGCTCGAATTGAAATGGAGACCACCGCAAGATTTTTTTTTAAAACATTCACCCCCTCTGTATTTTACAGTGCCCACACTTTTTGAAATACAAAATCCTCTCTGTGTTGAATTTAAGTTATATTTTCCAGGTACAGTTCCTTTCAGAAATACCCATGAACCTTCAACTGTAATAGGCATTCTAAGAAACTATCACCACAATTAGAATGCAGCGTCGTGTCTGTTTAAAGCAGTGTTTCCCAACTTTTTTTTGAGCCGCGATCCCCTTTTATAATATTTAAATTACCGCCCCCGCTCTCCTACATATAACGTAAGGTAAATTGAATAAGAATAGAAAACACATTAAAAATAGGTATTTCAGAGTTTTTGATATATCGAACTTAATAATATTTAAAAAAATCCCAAGAAACTGTGACGTCACCCCGAAAATACTTTGCGACCCAACGATTAGGAACCCCTACTTTAAGCCTCTAAGGATTTCAAAGTAAAGAATATCAAGCCTCTTTAATTATTTCCATTGGAAAAATTACAAAACGTCCACAGCCGAAGCTTAAAAATCGTCAGACATCGTTCTCCCCATGAACCTTGAAGAACAACAAATGTCTTTGTTCCAATAACGCTCTCGATCGAGCCACTCCGTCTATATTGCCTGTGTACTCGTCGACCGAGTCTATCGTAGCCCATAATTCGCCCGTTAACGGAAAAATCTGGAGTGAGAGGTGCTCGTGTGTTGCAGGCTGTGCTCCCTGACCCTGAGCCGGCTGGTGATCCTACGGCCGTTAGGCGTCGATCTGACGTCCATCAGCATCGCCGTTAAGATGCACAGCTCGAAAAGGACCCTGCGCTCTAACGAGATGTCCATCCCGCCCGGCGGCTTGCTGGACACCGAGCTGGAGCTTCAGTTCGCCCTCCAGTACCCCCATTACCTGAAGAGAGACGGCAACAAGCTGCTGATACTGCTGCAGAGGAGGAAACGCTATAAAAATCGCACGATGCTCGGATACAAGACCCTAGCCGAGGGAGTCATCAACATGGCTCAAGTAAGTGGATCGAACGAACCTCTGCTGCTCCTCTGGTTGAAGGAGCTGCGGGGCCCTTTGACAGGCGACCGTTAAAGGCACTGAAAGGTGCACAGTTACTGGAGAGGGTCGCCAGGGCGAAGCCAACGTTGACCCGGCGAGAGGCGCGCATCGAATTCCGGTTTTCTAGATCGTGGGCAAAGCGATAATGAGAAGAGAAAACGTACCCGCGACTGGTACGCCGCGGTTTGGTCAAATTCCTGCTGGACCTGTCCGTGAGAATTGAGAGACTCCGGGTTAATGTGGAGATCGGCAGTTTTAGTGTTTGTAGAGATTTAAATGCATTTTTGGAAGATGGTGGGCAGTGGATGAGAACCGTCGAGGATATTATCGAGGTCGATAGATATGATTCGATGTCGTAGTGTTATAATCGCAAGGAAGTTGACTGAATCTCAGTGATAGATTAGGTAAATACGTCGACTTCTGTGGCTATACTTCTGTAGCTCAATCCTTTTCAGATCAGAAGTACCTACTCCAAGTATCTTTAGAATACATATTCTTGAGCAGCTTCTGTATATTCGAGCTCAGATATAAAGAATCTATCCTCAAATGTAGGAAAGGACGTGTTCCTTTCATCGAGTGCACTGAACCGATTCTGCTGACAAGGAGAGGTTTTAGGTGTACGCCTCCAATTGCTTTGGCGTTTGGATATGTTTTAGGGGATCGAAAAATAATAAACATGTGACATTTTTTATTTTGGTCCGTTAGCATATTTAGGGGGTGGACGTGCTATAAAAGGGACAGGTCTTAAATGGGACAAATTGAATTGCCAAAATTCTAAACGCATTGCACATGTAAGTTATTTTCCTGTTTATAACAACACTAGTCTCAAGATTTTGTTATATTCTATTATAATTGATGAGTTTTTATTATACTTTTCTTGAAGGGGAATAAACATGCTTTCTATCGATGTACTTGTTTTTTAAATTCCTATAACGACATTGTCAGAAATGGACGCTGAACAAAAGTGTCCCTTTTATAGCAGCTCTCCCTTACCAGACATCCTATTGTTATTTCTACAAATTTCGGTCCCAAATTTTGGGAAAACATTCTCGACGTAACAAACACTGAAAATGTGTAAGAAATCGATATTTTTGAAATATCTAGGTGCAACCTAGAGACTTACCTATATCGCATCCTATGCAACCTACTCGAAGTTGACCACTTGGTTTGTCAATTTGAAACTGCGTCCATCCCTAGATCGGTTTGATCGATTTGCAATGAGTACGGTACCGATCGGTTCTCATACGATTTGACGCGGCATGTCTCACCTGCGTCTCTTCACAGGTACTACAGAGGCAGATGGACCTGGAGCTGGAACTGGCATCGGGCAAGGTCGAGAAGTACGGTGGCCACTCGGTCGCGCTGGCTCGCGTGAGCGTGGTCGCGCTCAGCTCCCAGCCGGTCGACCAGGATAAAAGACTGATGAACGATCCCAACGAGAGATTGTGCCCCGAGTACAGCGACGAAGAGGAGGAGTTCAGCTCGGAGGGCGAGGCGGAAGGCAGCGACAGCGAGCCCACTCCCGACATGCACAGGCGAAAGAGCCGGGCGAAGATTCCCGCCAACGCCAGGGTGCGTGAAACAGATTAGTTCTGGTTTGTTGGCTGCCCGTCGCGTCGAGTGGCTCGCGTCGATTCTGGAAGACGTTTCCACCGTTAATCGAGTGGGAGTTATTCTACCACAATTACTCTGCTTCGCCTCGTTAGGCTTCCATGCACTAGATTGCGATCCACCCCAGACTCACATGGGGTGCGCCCGGTATTTGGGTCACCGATTTGCTTCAGATTTTATATACACCTAGTGCATAATGCGTATACTAAGGTGTTAACGCTTGCCTGATGGAACACAGGGTTCATTTGGACCCATCCTAAATATCAAATGACATGTGCCAGTTATCATAAGTATTGCATCTTGAAAAAGATAAGGATTCTGGATTATAAAAAAATTCAAGTTTAAATTGAATGCTTATTTTGAAGTGTGCGTGAAAGGATAGGGTGGTCAAAAGGGACCTCAAGGTTTGAAGCCATAGCGTTCACTAAGTAGATAACAGTTTGTAGGATAATTGAGTTTAAAGGAGCTAGAACTAAGTTGCAGTGATAGGCCTACTGTAATTCGTTCATTATATCCAGGTATATGCATAGATTTTTACTAGGTTCGTTTTTATTTCTATGACTCTCTGTCCCAATTGGCCTAACTCTTAGTTTCTTTGAGTTTCATTTCCCCACAATTTTGACTACTATACATTTAACACAGTATTCTAGCCAAATCAGTGAAGCAAACTCTCTGATCTACCCTTGTCAGTTGCATAATGTATAAAGCGATATTCCTAAAGGTCTAACCAGCAAATGTGTTCATCGTCACCTATTATGGGGCTACAGTTATTTGGTAGCATTCCTGCAGAGCCTTAAAGCACTAATGTCCAGAAAGTATCCCCAGGGTCTTAACTAGGGGGTAGGGCACTCAAGGGTGCTACAGGCATTCCCCCATGCCGCATTACGACATGACTAGATCTCCGCTAGGCACGATAACCCTGGCGTGAAGCTAATGGCAACGACAGTAATCCACAACACCTCACGTAGAGCTCTCAGCCTGAGGAAACCTCCCCTTTTCATCATTTTTACACGAAATGAATTTACCCCTCAAGTCGCTATTCGTGCTGCAGATGAAACTTAATCGGTTCTCGAAATTCCTCCAAGTTCCAAGAACGATTTTCAGCATTTAACAGAACCTCTTTGGCTGTTACAGCAAAGAAACTTAACGCAAAAGTTCATAGCCCTGCTGAAGCGGCGGTTCAAGGTGTCCGAGGACTTGGATCAGGATCAGGAAGAGATCGGGCAGAAGCTTTCAGGTAAACTGCACGCCTCTGCTGGCGTTTTACCATCGTTAACCGAACGTGCTGGGTTTGTTATAGGCGGGGACATGGAGATCGAGGAGTTGTTCGACGAACTGGAAGACCTGTCCGATAGTGGGCCTGAACTGGACACAATGTCTGTCAGTAGCACCCCGAAACCTTCCCTGCGTCCCTTCTTCAGCTCTAGTCGATCCCTTCTAGCGCCTCCTAACTCTGGTAAGTCGATGCTGCCATTTCTTCCAACGTCCTAAGTATCGTAGAGAACTTGTAACGCAATTGTGAGTCTCGATCAGCGATACAGCAGTATCCTAAAATGCTTCGTGCGACAAGTTATGATCGTGTAACGGTGTAGCGTTCAGTGATTAAACTGTAACCGACGCGCAAGACTATAACTCGATCTAGATAGCGCTTCTGTTGTATAGTTACACGGTAAGGAACGCTGGTGTACCACCTAATCGACGAGCATTGTATCATTACTCGCTTCGGCTAGACTCTAGGGAATAAAAGAGAGTACCTACTTTTGCGATCATTCGGATCACACCTTCCGCAAATCGTTACTGCCTTTGACCTTTGAAAGAGTCCACGAAGAAAGGGCCTGTAACGTTTCGTGGAAAGTGGACTGATCGCTTTTCGTTCACGATTCAGCCATACTGCTGACAGCTTGGCGATGGCTGTTGTCATTTTCGATACCTTTTAGCGGGCCTGGCAATAGGTTCGCTCAGACTTTGAAGATTCTCACGAATGTTTAAGAAGTATTTTAAACGCAGTATCAGTTAATTCTAATTCAACTTTGATACGGTAAAAGTCGTCTAGTATAATATCCATTTTTTATAGTATCTTATTTATTTCATTTTTTCATAAACCGTGCACACTTGACCCTACTCTATTGAGTTTTCATTTATTCTTAATATTACAAAATTTATTTAATAACGCTGTCTTAACATTATTTGGTATTCTTTGTACACGCCGTTAGTACGATGGTAATTTTTGTCGTATTGCCGCTAAGAAGTCTGAGGGAACTTATTAACGCGCCCAACGTATCCGTCATTTCGTTTGAATTTATTTCCTTTGATCAACGCCTCGTAACTGGGCGCTGTACGTTAAGGACAACTGTGGAAGCAATAGATGATTTCTTCGTTACTTGCTTTGCTCGAGCAATGGGAGTCGATTGATTCAGCAAACACCGTTGCTAGGTGTAGGTTGAAACAGTTCAATTGCACTACCCTTAACGAATGTCCCTCTACCGTTTCGCGTCTGTTTGTTACGAGTAATGTTTGCTCTCGTATTCCCTGGCTTATGCTATGTTCCACCCGTAATTCCGCACTCTTATCTGCCGTTTCATTGATTTGATGATTCAAGTAAGACAGATTGGAATTCTATATCATTGAGCACTTGTTTACAAAAACGTAATATTCGATGAAGCATATTCTTTTATTTCTCCTATTACAATCGTTGCCACGAGGATCAGTCTGAACATTTTGTAAAGCAAAATAACAATGCATTCCCTTCACGCTGTACACAGACACATCACACGCAGACTTCGGTTTTAAAAGAATTCCCTGAACATTCAACAGGTGCTGCATTTATGGACAGAATATTATTGATTGCAACACACGTTCTGCATCATAAGCTACATTCATAAGCTTTTAAATGGAATCATTTTCTTAGGCTAAAAATGTATCAAAATTTAAAGTATCATAAGCCCCTCAAAGTCAATATTCTTGAATACCACTGCTACAGAAACTGTTTAATCCTTTTTTCCTTTTTCCACCGCCCCGTAAAATTTTACGGAATCATTTGCGAATGGTTCCTCGCTACACTACAGCTCAAGCATCCCAACCGACACAACAACATTCACGTCCGAGCGTTTCAAAGTGTTTGGAAAGAGCCCTCGTGTCACGATGGCCCGGTGCAAAGTACCTAGAGATTGCATCAGAGATGGGCAAAATTTTTATTTAAATAAAAATTCCGAATAACGAATAAAAGTTGAAGAAATTATTCGTCAAGTGTCAAATAAAGTTAACCCGGATTAAAAATATTTAAAAATTAAAATTTTAAAATAACAAAAAATCAATTTTCCAACTTTAATTTTAACTTTAAAGTTAAAGTTAAAGTTGAAAAATTGATTCGCCGCTGAAATTGAAACGCTCGACGAATAAAACATTTACTTTATTCGCCAAATACCCTAAAGTTAAAGTAACTTTTATTTGATCCATTATGTAAATAATTCTTAATTTAGTTAATGCCCAACTCTGGCTTGCACCTCAGTTCAAATACTCGTATTCAAATCAGCCCGTGATCATCCCGCCACGTCACTTTGATCATTACAATTATCTCCGTGGGAGATTATTGCCATTAGAGAAAGCACAGCGTGTTCGTATGAGAAGGAGGCGATTAGGCGGCTAAGTAAAAAACAATATAGGAAAAGATAAACGTCTCGTTGCCTATACGGGTTCAGATCGTTTTAACTAAGTGAAAGTCTGGTGGGTTGGCTTTGCATTGTTGCATGTTACGATTCGGTAGTAGTAACCAACGAGGAGAGCGGAAGTAATCCTGCGACGGCCGTAGGTCAGCAGGGCGCGGGTCATCCAGCGAAAGAGAAACACCGTATCGGACACACCACTCCAGGTATGTGAAACACACACTTCCTGCTCGTACCACGATGTCGAGGATAAGTTAGCTGATCGTTTTAAAGAACTCTCCGCATCTCGCCGAGCAAGCATGGCTGCTTGAATCTAGCATGGCGCATACGTATGTCGATTAATTGCATTTATACTTTTCTCATTCAACAACGACTGCTGCTCGCGCGACTGTATTTTGCTTATTCGCGAAATAAGGATTGAAGGGAATCGAGGAAAGAGTCGGAGGAAGAAAGAAGTAGTTATCTCAATGCCGTGGCTCTTTATTACTCTCAAGAGTGAAGCTTATGATGTTAACAAATTTTGTGTCAAAGAACAAATCTTAGCTTCAATTTATTTCTATGTAATTAATTGCAGAAGAAATCCTTCATTTCGGCAAAAACGACTGCCTGGTAGGGTAAACGCACCAGTAAATGAACACATTAAGGCTAATGAATGGACACTTTTATACAATTCTGTTTGCAGCGCGATTGATTCCACGTATTGCAAGAATTGTTTGAATATGAAGCAAGATATTAGAAGAAGTCTCTCATTAATTGGTTCCTCATTTTAATAATTTATTTTACTCATTTTAATAAAAAATGTCCATTCACTGGTACGTGTCCATTTACTGGCACATTCACCCTATCTTTAACCTCCTATATATCTCCTACTGTCGATAGACAACAACAACCACAAATTACAGCAAGGAATCTATCAGCTACAGCACACCTAAACCATTTCAAGCACTGCTTCCTAAAAGGAATATCCAAATACCAAAATATCGGGAAACGAAACTACTTCTTTCTTACACGCGCAGAAGTAGAAAAGCACCTCGCGATCCAGGCATCACCCGACCATTTAATTGTACACAATGCTGTGAAGACAGAGGCTGTGATATTCCAGTACACTGAATTTTGTAGATTGGAGACGGAACTCCAGCGCATGAATGGCCTTGCTAATCAGCAGAAGCTTGGTGTTTCTTGATCGAACGTTCGATAAATAATTAGTTGCCTGTAGTTTCACGGTAGAGCGTGATCGAGCCGCGTACCGGTTCTTTGCATTTGATCTTTCGATTCGATTCGATGCCCGTTTCGTTGTAATTACGCTCCGATCCGAATGCAAGGATAATCGAAGCGGGGAGATATCCCACATCATTTCAAAATTCACGTCGCTCGCATTCAGGCCGCGGGCCAACATGCTCGCATGCTAGCACCACTCTCGATCGGTGGACGTGAAGCGTGTAAAGACAATGAATGTAATTAGCTGGCGGTGATAAATAAACGTATGTAATTTTTGGCATCTGACTTCTTCTAGCCGCCCCTTTCTTTTTCTTCGGCTCGCGTATCATTTTGGTTTCCGGGTGTTAATCTGTGATTATTGATAACGAAATTCCGTGGCTCGTTAAATGTTACTCCCTTCTCGATCGAGCCGCGAACGCTCGGAGGAGGCTGTGTGTTTGTGTGTCTCTTTGCGCCTCTCTGTATCTAGTACTTGATCACACTTCAATCCTGCCCGCTGGCCTCTCTCTTTCCGTCTATCTCTCTGTCTGCTCGTACGTACGTATTCCCTTTTATTACTATCAATCTTACATATCTGTTTCCACTACTAACTCTTCGTTCTGTGCGACTAATGAAACTTCACCCGTGCGACACGATCGATCTTTGCCAAGCCACCCTGCGCGAGGGGGGGGCTTGCCGATAAAAGGCATACTCGACTGTCGATCACGAATGCGCTCGCCGTGCATTTTCTGCGTGCAGACTCGTGGCAGTCTTGATGTAACACGTTTTAGTAAGTCTACAATCTCTATTCTGTCTATCGAGCCCCTCTGTCAATTACCTGAGCGTGTAGTGTGTTAGCAACTGTCTAATTGGACGCCTCAGACATGTGTCTCTCGCTGCGCAGTGGCGAATTTGCCCGAAATTATGGCTGTGAATTGTACTAGATTTATGAAATGTCAGAGCATGCTTTTTCATTCAAAACAATTTTTAATCTGCAGTTCTGTAAGAGATATACAACCTCAAACTTAATAGCGTTAGGAAATGGAATTTTTTTTAGGTAAAATGAGATATTATGCTACGGTTTATTGTCGATGTAACAAAATAATCTGCCAATGTTGGTACCTATTATTTAATGTGGTCGAAATTCATATCTACATTAATTGTATTTTTGAAATACTTCCACAGCTGTGGAAGCTAAAAATACAAGATCTATGTAGGTATTTCTTTCTTTGAGTGCAAACATTGATTTCTTTTTTAAAGTAAAGTTCAAAGGTCACGGAAGAAGTTCTGATTGAAATTAGCCATGTTATTGTAATTTATTTCAACAATTTAACTTAGATTTGAAGATATTGGTTTTGGTCACGACTTCTGTCAAATTCGCCACTGTGCGCCGTTCTTCTCTGGGACTTAATCGACTACGCGGTTGTTAAGGTCGGTCCACGCTTGTCACAGAAATCGAATCGAGCGTGTAGCAGCAACTGACTCGAAGCCACGTACCCTCGCGCGAAGGGTGGAAAGTATATGTGCATAAGTCCACCTTCCCACATGAATAATGGGTGTGGAGTATATTTCAATTACTTAAAGGGGTTCACCTTTCAGAGCGAAGGGACGTTTTTTTTTGTAATATTCGAAGACCCGTGCCACAGTTTAAGAGAAATAGATAATTATCGTTATGGTAGCAACAGAGTTAGAAGCTCATTATAATAATTGTACTAGTGAGACAATTATATTATGCAAATAGAAAGAAATAAATTAAGGTCCTCTTGGAGGTGCATTGCAGTTGAATAAAAACTTTTTTATGATTTAACTGTGTTCTGCACACCCCATTACGCACGTGGGATCGTGGCTTTAGTGGTTGCTACTGAGTGATAGAATTGTAATGCTGTTACAAGGGTGGACCCAACTTTGCGCACACTACCAATCGCAAGTTTGTGATCACCTTTAGTGCTTGATTTCCTTGAAATTTCTTGAAACTTTCTCATCAGTATTGAATAAAGAAGAAAGCACTCCACTTCACTCCATTTTGAAAAGCTACTTTATTCACATCACAGGAAACTAATGGTGCAAATCCACGATGAGAGAAAAATATCGTGTCTCACATGAGACTTCAATTTCAGTATTTTTTAACTATTTTATGATTAGTTTCGTGAAACTCAGACATGTTTCATGATATATTTTCAAAAATCGCATCTCTCGCGACTATTCCCATTATTTAAATTTAGTCGATAGAAAAGTCTCGCGTAAAATCTCATCGTGGATTCGCATATTTACACAACTACCGATTCCCCTCAAGCATCGCAATTTAAACGTACACACACATTACATTACCATCCAAACCACAAAAGTACATAATAGGGAAAATAAAAAAAAAAAAACTATAAAAATTACAGAATAGGAAATTACAGAATTCAAACTTTCAAACCACATAATGATTCTCGACACAATACATCCACTACAGAATCGTCACACAGCATCCCCCTTTCGCGTTAAATCACAAATCTCCAAATTAATCTGAAACACATAAATAAAGTATTCGCGACAAGCTTTTCGTCCTACCTACCATTCATTTACTTGGGAAAACCGCGAAGAAGTACGTATTCGTTTGTCGGGACTCAGAATGATAACAGCGATAAGGCGGTGCGGAGGTTGCGATCGGTAGTGGGGGCCTTCGATGGTGCACCATGGCGAAGAGTAATGAAATTTCGTTGCAGAACGCGGAGTGGATAGACAAAGCGATGATAGCTCCCGGAGGGCGGACAGCGATTCGCACCCAGAAAATTGGACGGATCACGAGGCGAACGATCCCCCAAATTACGTGCCCGGCTCCCCGCCGAAATCGGAGCAGCACAATAAAAGCGAGAGCTCGGACAGACGGAGCAGGCTCTTTACCCGCGATAGAGGCACGCCGGGTAGCAATAAGTCCAAAAAGCACAGCCTCAGCGTCGACTTAAAGCCTCCCGCCGACTTGAATAGCTCCGAGGTAGATACACGTGTACACTCGGGACACTTCCTGGCACGCGCTGCCTGTCCAATAAAACACCTCACCTTGACGTTCTTTGAGCAGGCCCGGATCATACATTGCAATTAATTGGAAATGTCACAAGAACCGTGTTAAAAATAGAGTCTTACGAAATTTATCAATCGTTGGACACGCGTTCAGAGTGAAATCACCGTAGAGTTTCGCGTTGGAAATTCATCACCGCGTGATAGATTTCAGTGTCATGAATAGTCATGCGAATTTCTCGCGGTGTTGAGATATTTCAATGCTACCAGCGTGGCATTAGACTTTTCTCGAGATTTTACAACGAGTTGGTGCATCGAATCTATCATTTCCGGTGGAGAGTTCCAAGTTAATTAAATACGATTAGTGACACGGATTGCTGAGTGCTATGTATTCGTAATTGAGATTCGATGAGAGTAATTAAATTCGAGGTAGCATGAGACCGTGCAGGCTCACCCAGAGTAGATTGCCAGAATGAGTTAGCTTCCTTATTTCTGACCAAGGCATCACGCTCCGTTTTTGGTTGTAGCGGGAGTTACACTGCACCCTGTACAATAAATACAAGGTCCAACTCCGGTGAAACGTGGAGGCTGTTGGTGTCGCGTTTAAATGCAGTTTCGATAATGCGTCCCTCGTCCTCGTGATTTCAGCCGAGGAAAGCGTTAGTGGAGCAATTGAGCCGTGTTTTGCCGGATGACAGTTTGCCAGATGCAGTGTCGTTGGTGTCGTTAGCGGACCCGGGTGGAGCGGTGTTGGCCACCAGACTCCAGGAAAGGAACCACAGAGTCCTGACTACCGCTTCCCCAGCGGACATTCGTGCCACGTTCACGTGCTTGGTCACGCGGATACAAAAATTGTAATTATCTAGTTTGCTAGATTTTAAAGATTGTGCAGCAGGACAGTAGCAGAGACAAAATCAGGTGGACATGCAAAGTCAGTACGTGGGTGTCTTCATAATTTGACTACTCTTCGCTTTGTCATCTCTTTTTGGCCTTTAAATGATAGAGCAATTCAAGAACCAGGGCCGGTTTTAAGGCAGGGCAGGTAAGGGGACCGCCTGGGGTTTCATATCTGTAGAGGCGTCGCTATATGCATTCATTCATTTATATCCGTTTGGATTCGTTAAGCAGGAAGCTGCTAATTGATTTTCCCCACTTATTAGCACGTAGCAGCCCCTGTCATCGCGTGGCAGGTGATCCAGTTGTCAAATGTCTTTCTTTAACCCTTGTTTGGAAATTGGGTTATTTTGACCCAAAATCGAGTCACAAATCCTCATTCCTCCTTTACTAATGTATTATTTCGGTTGCAACTCCTTTATACCTTTAAATAACTAATAGCCACCAATAATAAATAATAGTAAAGAATATTAAATAATAGTAGATAATAATATATAATAATAATTGGTTCTTAATTTTTGTTAAGTTCTTAAAATATTGAATCGTGATAATTAAATGAACTGAGTTATATTTTCGTATGCTCGTTTCCTGTCAAATTTACTTATCCCTGTAACTTTACAAATTTCGTATTAAGCAGTCTCTTCTTTTAATAGTGCACTGAAATATTTTCTTATATTATGCGACGTTTAATTTTAAAAATGGAAAGTTCCATACAATCTAGCTATGCAATTTCCGTTATTATAGAAGTTATTAATCACAGATATATTGAGAAATATTTTTACATATAAAGTAGAGACCAGGGATGCGAGGATCTATTTGACCTTAGAGAATTATTCAAAGCTGCTCCACAGTATGACATGGCGCAGAACTGGGAACTGGTATAATTAATAAAACAGTGGAGGAAGTAGCTTTGAGATGACACTTGATTTTGTCCCAGCTATACCTTCATGGTCTCCTTCATATCGAGTTCCAGCAGCTCTGAAGTCCTCAGGGATGCGGTTTGCTCACCAGTTCGAAATGCCCTTGGTTTACAGCTGCAACAGCTCAGCAAAGCCGCCAGCGCGGATCAAAGTGGTGATCGCTGGTGGAGACAGTTTCGTAAACGGTGTTCTGCGCCACTACGTGGACTTGCTGAGCTTCTGGCCGCCAGACTGGCAGAACTATCTGAAGTTCTTGGTCGTGCCCCTGGGCTCCAACACGTTGTCGAGGTACCTCAGCTCGATAGATGCGAGGTACTCGATGCTTTTCGGGGAGGAATGGAAGGAACTGCTGGAAAGGGAGGGCGGGGGCGCCAGCGAGGGTGCAGCGAGGGTATCTGAGTATTTGGCTGCTGCTGGTACCACCTTGGCGCTGCCAATCGCAGAAGCTATGGTTACGTACAGGTAATCAACTGCGCTATCGATTGCTGCTTTCTTACCTCCGAAGGGTGAACTTTTACTACGCGATTAATAGAATAGGATTTATTTGGGAGTTAAGTTCGTGGGATAGACAACTGGTTTTGTCATCCGGTGATTTCGATCGGAAAAACCCTTATGCATTTCTATAATTTTACTCTAACCCGGAAATTCAAGAAATTATGAAACTTTGGGAATATGTGTGGCGCAATTTTTAGTACTGCTCAAATTTCGACCTAATTGGATGAAAGTGACCCTTGACAACCCGGCTATTTTCCGATTTTGTGTTATAACTCGCGAACTGTAAATTACTAAATGATAGTCCCAATTAAAAGAAGTAACTTTTGTCTGAAAACTTTTCTTCCATCTCTTAGTTGTTCTCTAGTATTTTCACGGGTGAATTTGGGCAGCAAAAAGAATTGCGTAACATATTCCTATACACTTTTTTTTTATCTTCCCTTGTGAGTTTAAAGTCGTAACGGTATCACTGACACCGATTTCGTGTATAATACGTTGACAACTGCCACTGGCAAAACACCCGATTTCGATCACAGAGAAACAGATGACAGCAGCCAAATATTCATCCCGTTCATAAACGACGTCCGAGTGGGGTGCCCGGACAGCAGCTCTTCCGCCTCGGTCGATCTGGAGGAGAGCAGCATCACCATGTCCGGTTCTCCACCCTCTTTGCCACCGCCGGGGCTACCTATTCCACCTCCTGGCCGATTAACACCGCCCAGTAGCCCTAACGTCGGCCAGCCTACGAGGGACGGCTGGGAACCGGTGGAGCTGCAGCTCGACTACTGGAGCAAGCAGACGCAAGGCGAAAAGGGGAAGAACACGCTGAGGCAGGCGTTCAGGGCCCTCCACGTGCAGAGACTCCCGCCGTTGGGCGAAGCACCTGGCCACCACTTGTCCATGAACTACACCACGAAGGAGAAGAAACAGAAAAGTGCGTGCCTAAGAACATATCCAGGATATTGCCCATTTAGCTCCCACCAACCTTTCGATCGGTGGTATATCAACCAGTCATTTCAACATGCCGTTGTTATTTTCCGTAGTAATGAGACTGGGCAAGAAGAAAGAGAAGGAAAAGGAAAACGAGCCAAAGAGCCAAACGGTCGAAGGCGTGACGCGGCTAATATGTTCAGCGAAAACTCAAAACATTCCATTAAGAGGTAGGTGATAGAATACTCAACAAATTAGATCTATAAACGTCTCGGTTATTATCACAGAATACAGCTGAATTAATACGCAAGTTGTTTACCTTGATTTTTAAATATCACGTCTCTTTATTTGAAAAAAGAAAATCATAAAAATTACCCTATTTTGTAACCTGTCAAGGATACGTAACCCCTTAAGAGGGGAATATACATTAGACAACGGTAAAGTTTAGAGATAATCGACAATAGTTTGCAGTTATCTAGTTGTATGTGTAAGAGTAAGTCGATGGGTTGAATAGTTTTCTCCAAATTACCCCCACCGTTTTGCAACTGCATATTTTTAACATAAAATCTTTTTCTCGTATCCTCAAAAGTTAAACGTAATGTCATAAAAGAGTTCAAAATGATTTACTTCATAATTTCTCCAGAAAAAATTCGCATAATTGACCTGTTTTAGCGTTGCCTGAAGTATAGTCCCCCCCTGAAGACCCTTTTATCTCCGATAAAGTGAAGGAACGTTTAAATCCCTCATCCCGCTGCGAGGTATCACTAAAACACTCCGCCAAGCTTGTCACGTAAATTTGCATAAAATTATTTGCTGTTTTTTCTTCAGTGAGCATCGACGGTACCGAGTGGTACGGCGTAAAGTTCTTCCAACTGTCGGCGCAGTGGCAAACGCACATCAAGACGTTTCCGATAGCCCTGTTGGAGTACAGTTCTCAACAGCAAGCCCCAAATCCAACGTAAACTCTCCCCCCCCCCCCCCCCCCACCCCCGTTCCCCGTCAGTGGCCAGATTTAATAGCCGTTTATTTGTGTTCATCGATATTGCCAATTAGAGGATCACCGGCTTAGCTAGCGCGCAGACCCGATAACCACCAGATCCTGAGCCAAACATAAAAGAAACACTGTCCAACATAAGCCAGGTTTGAACAGCCAGGGATCCCTGCTGATTTGTAACCGGGCGTTGTTGGCGCTTGATCAGGCAAGTAACTCGACATTGTCTCTTTATTTACTCCCCTATTCTTGCTCTCTTGATCCCCCGTTGCAATCTGTCGTTTCTGTTTTACGTACTCAAAGGAACGCCTGTACCGCGCGCGAATCCTTGCGTAAATGATGGGCGAGAGCACGCAAGCGGAGACGGTCGACATATCGCATTACAATTTAATATTGGCACCGGCGCGACGGATTCCGTTGGTTGTGGGAACCCCACTATCCAGAAGCGTGTCGCTCGAAATCGTTACGCGACACGAGGTTTTATATGTATTTAAAATAGAAAGGAGAGAGAATCGTTCGGGTCGAATACTACCCCTCGATACCTGTACATACGGTAGGGTTTTCTTTTTTAAAACGCCGAGAAGCGAATGGATTCGGCCCCGGGATCCCGACACTCTAAGGCAGACCTTTGTCTAGATCGCGACGGCGAGGAGGCGTGGTTTATAATTAAATTATGTATTTATTTGATCAACGTGCCCGACGATCGCACGGGCATGGGACGAGTCGTACAGGCGACGCGTCATCGAAGGAGTCTGTGATACAGGCGAACATTTCTCTTAGCGCACAAACGGTGTTTAGAAAAGCAAACGGCGCATTGGCGATGCGAGAGAAAAGATGAAGAAGGAGAAGCTCATTGATTGTTATACTCCTTTTTCCTCGTTTTAAGATTCCGATCTAGCATCTTTTGTATTCTATTTTATAGACTTTTAGCCCCAGGCTGCTGCTAGTTTAAATACTCTATTTTTCAGATTCTATTGTTTAAATACTTTATTCCTACCCGGGAACGATATTCTTTGTTATTCCCGACAGTGGCGGATTTAACGGGCGTTCGATGACCAGTTGCCGCCTGAGCCCCATCCGCAAAACAAAATTACGATTTTATCCAAACGCTATGTTTTTTTTCTGCAGTACACTTGACCCGGTTTTAGTAAACTACCTTTTTACTTTCCCGAAAGATGGCTCCTTCGGAATGCTTGCCACCTGGGGCCTCTTTCCCTTAAATCCGCCACTGATTCCCGACCTCACTGTAGAGTGTACTCCTCCGCGAATACTTGTTAAGCCGTTAGAATAAAGTCAAAAACGAGGAGAGGAACGGTCGTCGAAAAGGCGCGGTGGGAGCTAACCGAACGTAAACGATTACGTTGCCCATTCATCGCGATTAACAGGCTCCCCCGTGGCGCCGGTAACGGTCACCGCGACGAGAACGCGGTATAATTACGGAAACGCACCGGAAATGCGTTATTTGTACTCTTCATTTCTTCCCTTTCGTTATACAGTTCGGTTAATTTATCCTTCGCCCCTCGTCCCTTGAGAACCATATCACGAGAAGATAACGAGGTAGACAACTAACGTGTTTTTTAAAAAAAAAAAAGAAGCGTCGTCTTAGACACAGTGAGAGTGAGAGTGAGAGAACGAGAGCGAAAAAGAGTGAGAGCGAGGAAACGTACTGTTAATGTAAGCGTAGTAACGTACATTTTTTTTCACTTCTTCCTTCCGCGAGCGAAGAGAGCGAAAATTTAACAAGCGAGAAATGGTAATAAGGATAGCGCTTTACTGTTCCCAGCGACGTAGCCGTCGCTTTGACTGCCTAATGCCAAATTGGAAGAGCGCGACAGAGAAACAGCCTACCCCGATTTCCTCCGGACGAGTTCGCGGAAAAGTATTCAGAAACGGCATTTCAGTGACGCCCCGTATCCGTTTCGACGGCGACTGCGTTTTGCCAAAGTGAGAGCCACCGATGAAATCTTTCCTTGCCGTCACACACAGCGTGCACGTACACCCACACGCTCGCACTCTTCGTACACCTCTGTCCTCCCCCTCGTTGCCCCGTTCTTTGCTAGTCTGCAATTAGTTCTTAATGCGAGTATTCGAGCCGCGAACGTAGTCCTACGATTTTACATTTTTTAACGGCTTTAACGGAAGACAGGTAGCGGCAGGCAGGCGCACGAGGTCGTGTGTGATCATATTAACGAGCGTGATAATTAATTCGAACGAACCGAACACTCGCAAGCACCTGTTCAGCTTTTCAATCCCCGGCGATGTTAAAGAAACTGTAAGCGTTCGGTGAAGCGCCTGTAGCTTTTGGGAGCGGCCCGTTACTAGCGTTAAGCGACCTACGTACTCAGTAAAATTGTAAAAATAAGGGAAATGGTATCGCGCTGTTTCGTATTGTTAGAAGAATATATACTCTAGCGTCTCCGCTGCTGAGTGAAATACTGTAATGTTCTACTAGCTTCTTTACGAGGAACTTTTACAATCGCGGCGGCTCCGATTGTCGTCGCGCGAAATCAACCTTGATTCCACGGTTTATGGGGAAAGATTCCGAGCCCTCTTTGACAGGGTAAACGGTGGCGAAACTTCTTAAATGGAATTGTTGACTATTGTACCTAGATCGTTACGAGCCTTTCATTAATCTATCTAGTTATAATAAGTAGCTGTGTTAAAATGTGCAGAAAAATATCATCGTATTGTTGACTCGATTAGATACGGAAGAAAGTGGACATCCGAATCGAGTGATTTTATGTTTGCAACCAGGGGTTGAAATTATGAACTACCGATTTTCTGAATAACTGTTATAAGGAACCGAAATTTCTGTGTTTATCGATTTCGGTTTCGGTTCTACAGATACGATATTATATCGATTTTATCATTAGCGCACTTAGGATTTAATCTTTGAGGAGCCGAGTTGGATAAAAATATTTTTAATGCAAGTTGAATGAAATTCATTAGGTGACTATACAGATTTATTTAAAGGCTAAAATCCATTCTTTGTTTTTTTACAAAGCTCTTCAATTAGTTCAGTCGTAGTTACACGAATCTCCTTTTCCCTTTTTCTGTAGAACTGAAACTGATATAGGCCAGAACCTATTTCACTCGTAACTGTTTCAAGATTATTTCGGACCTTATAACTGTTTCAAAAACTGAAACTATTTTTAACCTCTGGTTGCAACACGCGGAAAGTGTACCTGGCTCTCCTTAGATGACCGAAGTTGAGCTGCGTCGGGCATAGTCAACTTCCTTCGGATGGAACTGTGTTACTCGTATTCCAATCACTCAGATTCCATTAAAGACTCTAAGTTCCATCATAGCCTCTTCGTGAGCCGCGAACGAATGATAATACTATATATCTACCAATTCCGCCACAGTCATGAAAAATTCCGTACAATACCGAGCCCTACCATAGAGCTGCAAGCTTAATCAGTAGCACTGATCAGCCCGCAATATTCAATGATAGAGAAGTAGCAGCTACGTTGAACTTTTCACCTTCTTCTTATCCTCTCCTTCAACGTTCAATCCACGACTCTGCTCGCCCGTTGAGTGAAAAATTCTACTTGTGATAAATTTCGTGGGGCACGGTGACCCGCGAAGCATCTACAGCGAACCCACTAATGAATACGAGAAGTCTGAACAGAATTCGCGCCGGTTTAGCCACGCGAATCCTCGATAGCCAACGAAAAGAGACGTTACCATGAGCACACATGCACGCGCGTTAAACTGCCTCGTTTCATTCAGCATGCTGGTCCGTTCCCAGCAATCGAACCTGCCATATACGATGTGTATACTTCTATACATATACATACAATATATAAAAATATACACAGATATTATACGCTCCCACGGCTCGCGAACGAAGCATCTGACAATGTTCGCGCCTCGCTTCGCAAGTTTTTGCACGATGCAACCGCGTCTCCGTCATCGCCGACGAGGACCACGTCCCCCGCTCGGAGTCGGGCAAGCCTGCGTCCCGCATTTCGTTCGAACGCCGGAAAGACGTGCGCTAAAGCCGCTACCGCATTGCTCTCAGAAGGAAACGTCGCGAACCGTTACTCACTGATTAGAACTTAACTTGGTAGGTTAATAGAGTGACTCAAGACAAGAACAACGGTATGTTTCATTCCTGTCCAACCGCCCTTGAAGGGAGTGAAAACTAACCTCAAAGTCAGGTGGCACTCCCACTGTTTCGCTTTATAACTCCTAAAGTATAAGAGACAGAAAAAAATGTTCCAAACAAAAGTTTAATGCTACAATAAGGGCTGCAAACTTGCGTTAACAAAATTTTGAAAAGAGTGTAAAAAAAATTCCTGACGAAATAAAACTTTTTTCAAAATATTGTTGACGGAAGTTTGCAGTGCTTATTGCGCCATTAAACTGTTCTTTGAAACATCTTTTTCTGTCTCTTGTACTTTAGGAGTTATACGCGAAAAAGTTGAAGCGCCTATTTGACTTTGAGGTTTGTTTCCACACCCTTAAAAGGCGATTGGGCAGGAACGAAACGTGGTCACTTTATAAACGCACAAAGTTGCGTTCCAATGAGTGAGTAAGGGTTCGCGGTGCTTTCTTGTTAGAATATAATCGCGTGAAAAGCGACCGCGGGGGACGATACAGCGTTTCCCAAAGTGGGGGGCGGGGTCCGAGGCAGGGTCGACGCGAGGCTGGTTCAGCGCGTTCTCCGGGACCCGGTCCGCTCTTATGAGGACCCCCAGTCTACGAAAAGTTCGTTGTAAATTTTGCGGGACTTTGTGCATAGATATTTATTATGATAAAATTTCTTTAAAAGGCCCTGTGGTCTACGAAAAGTTCATCGCAAATCTTGCGGGCCCTGTACGTTGATATTTATTATTATAAAATTTAGAAGCACAATATGAGTGGAACCCGGCCCCGCAAAAGTTCATACCGGCCCTGGTCCGAGGATCTCGACGATTCTAGATGTGATTGACGCATGAAAATCGTAGGTTTTGTTTAGCAATTTTTTTCTTTTAAATAATGGACTCAATCGAAAATCTGATTAATGGCATTTGTTATACATATGTTGAACATTCAAAAAAAATTTTGGAACAAAATGGTGCGTCCTTTACAATATTGACACGCCAATCGCCGTTGCGCAGATCTCTGAGACTATTCATCCGATTGACTTGAAATTTTGAAAGAATTTTCCTTTAACATTAATATAAAGAAGTGCATACGGATTTTACGATTCCTTGAAAATATTTTAATTAAAAATCACAATTTTTCTTCAAACATTACTTTAAAAATATTTATTTTGAAATATCCTTATATACTTCTTTAGTTCGTGTCATGTAGAAAATGAAAATTTTTAGTTTTTTATTCGAGGAAACACCAGATCGAAAATCTGGCACAGCGGCTGTTACCGTCATTTTCTTGAAAAAAAATATACAATAATTTTTTCCTTAGTGTTCAAGAGACGTATAATAAATGCCATTAATCAGATTTTTCACAGAGTTTATTATTTAAAAGAAAAAAATTGCTAAATAAATGTATGATTTTCATGTGTCCAAGGTGGCACACCTCCCCTTAATCCTTGCATGGTGATCCAGCCCGCGAACGTTCGATGTCTGCCAGCGGAAGTAGACTTCGAACCGGCCCCCCTTTCTCGTTTCCGCGGGTAGCAGCGTGATAGAGCGTGTAAGAGCGATCTTACACGTCTCATAATGTTCCTCGATCGTTTCCTTTCTCTGGTTTCTATTGTTTCCTCACTTTCGTTCGTTCGCCAACGAACGCCCCGCGTTCAGCCGTCGATCTTTGCTCGTCGTCAAGCTCGAGTTGTACAAGCTTTGCAAGAGAACGCGTTTTAGTCCCCCTTAGAATTGTAAGGAGCGTAAGTAAGTGACGTTGCCCTGCGACACGTGCTCACGGTCCTCGCGAAGCGTGCAGGCGTTTCCCCATTCTCTCACTTTCCCCGGGAAAATTCGTCGACCTCTCGTGCTCATGGAAGACTCGATGATTAAAGATTCTCGATTCTAGTCAAAATCGCGTTACAGTTCGTCGCGTTGGGTAAAACGAGGCTCGATCGGTTCACCGAAATGGCCGGCCGCCGCGCGCCTGATCAAAAGCATCGTGAAGGGCGCGCGAGATTTCGCGTGGAAGAGGGGACGGGACGAATCAATACTTTGCGAATGGGTAAAACGCAATTCCATGCCGCTCAGGGCTACTTTCGAGCGGCCCGCAGGACCGTCAGCGCGTTCGCCAGGAGATTAAGTATTCTAATGGAAAAAAAAAGAAAAAAAAAAGATTTGCTATCGTTCGTCGGTGTATAGTAAGTTTTAACACACACGTGTGGGCGGGCAGGCCCAAGCTCAAAGCTTACAGTAATTAAAAGAAGTAATTAATATATTCGAAAAAGGCGTGTTTTGGTACCAGCTAAGACTAAAGGATTATTATTAGATGGCGTGTTTAATTTTCACAAGTGTTTTTTAGACGTCTTTTATTGTGACCGCTTACGAAGACGACGTCTGTATATTGTACATGTACATATTATTAACTTGTTATCAATAATATTAGAGAGTTCAATTAGAAAGGCTGTAAATATTATGCGTGTCCTCCCCGAGCTTGGAAGCTGGGAGAAGCAGGAGTACCTAGAGTACCTAGAGGACCTGGGACAACGGGACTCCATTTCCATTTTCCTTTTGTCCGCTTTCCCCCATATGCTGCGAGCGGTTTCAATTAATCTGATCTAATTTAATAATTAGAGGGGGAACAGTTTGGAGAGCAGAAAGGGGTTTGCCTGCTTTTAGGCAAATCTTTAAACAAACAAAGTCTCAACCGTAATATCGTTACTCTTGATTTTTATCTCAATATGGTGGTGTCTAAAATCACCAAAATCATACAAAATTAATTTGTATTTTCTTCGACCCAGAATTTCGTAAAATAATATCATTTCGCGCGTGAGGATGCTTGAAAATGCTGAAGACTTTCTGTAATCGCAAGGTCCTTTCGCTGTTAATTGCGTCTGTGTATACACGATGTTTCAGAACTATGAGTGCAAATTTATCTATGAATTACGACACATAAAAACGGAAGAAGTCTTAATAAGCACAGGTCCGCGAACTAATAGTTTTTAAAGCCTATTCAATTATTTTAGCAGAAATCTTTGAAATTAATACAGACGGGAACGAAGAAGCAAAGAAACTCTCGTGGCAAGTAAATGAAACTGCGAGAAGCATGGGTCTACGATCACTTAGAAAAATCACAACTATCTATTTAGAAATCAATCTACGCGTCCCTTAAAAATACATCCATTACTGTTTACCATTCATTAAAGATTCCTTGCAGAAAACACTGCGTGTCAAAAATCAAATTCTATAATGCTACAGCATTACCACTGGCACGTAGAAAGTTTTCCGATAAAAGAAACAAAATACTTCATGTTGGAACAAGGACTTCTCAATTATTAACACGTTGAAGACTACTATTGCCTTACTATCAAAAGTAAATCGAAGTCTTTTATTTATTTCCACGTTTCCTATTAACCACCTTTCTGTATACAATTCTGTAGCATTTGTATATCATACAGAAAAAGAGTGCCACCGTATTCGAAAGATCGACAGATCTTCTCCCCCCTCCGTTCAGAAGAATCGCCGCGATCGATCGAAGAGAGAAGACGCTGGAAATAAAATTCTAAAGGAGTGAAGAAAACGCTAGCCTTTTTTTCATTCAACTCCCCTATTGTTGATATATATAATGAATACGAAATACCTATATGTGATATACATATTATTGAACGTAATATTCAGATACAGGATATCATTGTTATTTAATCTATAGAATTAGACGCCTTGTGTCCTGGATCGTGTATGGCCGTTTTATACTATTGCAAACGCTGGTGTCCGTCGCACGGAGAGAGTACAATGTGGCTAAAACGACGGAACATTGTACAGTTTCGTTTCGTAGAAATATATATTTGCAATGGCGTACATAACCGTTCCTCTGGAACGTTCATTTATTGAGAGGATCTATGGATCGTTGTGGCAGCGATAACGACGTTGTCCCTCGTGCGAGAGAGTCGCTCGTACATGCGTATTTACAAGGTAGCAGTAAGAAGATGTTGCATCTCAGGACACAAGTAGATGTACAATTAGAAAACAATAAGAATGTGGTAACCGTGTGTGTTTTAGAAACGAGAGCAACGATAAGGAGGAAGCTACGGTCTGTAAAAGGTACAAACGAAACTGTGTTGATGTTTGTAAGCTTGAAATATAAATGTAGCGCAGTTTTCGGCATTCTATTGCAACCTAATGCACCTGTACACCGACTCCCGTCCAGAAAATATGCCAGCGGTCTCTTTCCATCGCGCCTCGAGTTCACAGCGGGGAAGATATTATTGTAAAGCTTTCGTCGTAGTGTTCACTACTGAAGATTGGCACGCTTCTCCCACTGGCCGAGAATGTAGCACCAACCACGCCCGATACAGTCGATTCGCGATTAATATATATTATATCTGCCGCGGTCGAGAAGTAACAAGATACAGAATAATGTTAATCAAACATGTGCATAAATTATAACATCCTTTATATTTCTCACGTTTAAAGCTAGAAACCCGACAACAACTAAGTAAAATGCGTGTACACAAAAGAAACAAGGATTAACAATCATCACATATTAGTCTTACAACATAACGCGATACGCGTATCGCTTGGCCCTCGCTGCGCTTCGAATCACAGGCGATTCCAGCAGCAGTATTATCGCTTGCCGTTTACAGGCAACGGTCGACGCAACGAAACACTTTGGAAACCTTCGAACTTCCCGCAATGAAGCATCGATTGAAATATAAATACGAAATAAACATTACTTGAAACTTTCGTGTTCCTTCCGCGTTTATTTCTCAACGCCCCGAAAAGACTGTATCGCGGTAAATAACGGAAGACGTATTGTTTATAATTCCCTACGTACATGGTTTACGTCTAAGGTTTAGAGCGGGGAAAATATGCGAATCGATTATCTTCGTAAACGTTGAAACTAAAACATACGTATGTTAATGAATGATTTTTACAAAGCATTTTGATTAACGCGCGTTAACGAAACGGTGAAGCTTGGGGGAAAAACAGGCACAGCGTATAATTCTTCTCTGACTTCGCGTTAATAAATAAACTTCGTAGTTTGCGGCACTTGGGTACGGTTTTTATTTTTAAAGATTCCTCTTAATCGACACGAAACCATCCGAGGAGTCTACAAATCTATAGCATCTCTTCTGAGCCGATTTCGTAGAATACGCTGAAGATACCACGTAACTGAGAAGGCACCAACCAGCCCAAGCCACGCGGTACCTTCAGGTTTTACATTCGAATGTCTGTATCGATAAGGACTATGCTCATTAATTTACATACCGTTAAATAAATAGTAAAACAAGCATATCGCACGATCTACACAGTAAGTTTTTTATTTGAGAAGCACATTGCTTTCAAGACACTCGACAGGATAATACAGTAATGTATATTACTAACGAAGAAGGACAAAATCGATGCTGTCTTTAATAACGGCGCGGTACCACCTACGACTTTTACGTTCGTATACCTGTACATAATACTCGTAGTACGTAAAAAGACTGGCAAAGCTACCACATGATAGTATAAGGTAATCGTTTCAATTTCGATAGCCACTCACTCGTTGCGCATCTTAAAAGCAATGCGCTCGATCCAATACAGCACACCAACATTAAGTTGCATTGCCTCGAATGCGATCGCGAGGCTCTTCTGATAGATCCGATTCTGTTTTATTCATTAGTGCCAACGTAAAACAAGATCCACAATTATTCGTTAAAAACTTACGACTTGCTCGCTAAATAAATATACTTAGATCATTTTCTTTTTATCCCGGCTAGTTACGATTTTAATAACTCCTAGCTAGTACACTTAGATAATTATTTACGCAGATATTTTTATAGACTTTTTCTTTTCTTTCACGTTTGTCCCCCCATGCACATGCCCATTTATTTTTTCTCAGACTAAGGTACATCTCGGTACACATCGCATCACAGGAAGGGGAGCTTGATACCCGACACACGAAATTAGGATTCCCGAATCGTTCGCGTGCATATAAGTGAAACATACGAAATCATTATTTACATCGCGGTACCAGGGCTTAACGAACGAAACATGTCGCTGGTTGTTTATATCCGATAGCGAATTTCCCGCTCCGATATCCTCCGCCGAATATCGATGAAAGAAAAATTGCATCGCGGGTTCAGAGACACGGTACTGAAAGCGTCCGATTTTTACGAATAAATCTTTTAGCAGCTGTGCAAATGTTATGCCTCGAATGTTTACCATATACCATAATGTGGATACAGTAACGTTATAGTAGTAATTTCTGTCTTTCGCTGTGATATTAATTACCTACAACTCTTGTACATGACTTTATATGTATGGGTGCAATGCCAGTGCCCTGCCACGCAGGCCTCTCTGGCCCCCAACTCCGCCCTTTGGTATAACATATCCTCCAGCATGTCTGGCTGTCCCTTCTTCCTCCAAATTCCCATTACTTTCAATTAAATCGCGCAATGGCCAGCAAGCTAAGTGACGTGACTTTCCATGACGCGCTAGCACGTGATACCCTTGCCTGGAACACACGCAATTTATATTCTATTAACGAGAATAATCCACTTCACGACTGCCAGTATGTTCGTTCGAAGTTGAACCGTCGAAGCAGTTCAGTGCCCAACGTACCTAGATGAAATTAAACCCACGAGCAGCGTCCAATGAGCTTTATGGCCTCTCTTCAAGCACGGAGCGTGATTGAAATCCGAGTCGTACGGAATCAACACCATCGCTCCATGAGCTAAAGCGTGCGTCAAAGTGTCCGGGCACTGTTGCAGATCTACTAAAATATCTGGTCTATGGTCAGGTAAATATTCAGCTGCCAGCGTGCCCATGAAATCGACGCTGTACACTTCCCCGTGCTGCGTGAAGCCTCTGACGCGAGCTTCTGCTAGAAGTTGACTGACGGAAACTGGCTTCGTGTATTCCTGCGATGCCATGGCGAGGGCCACCAAGCCGCATCTGACGAATAATGTAGCGTTTTAACTATCTATTCGACGCGCTAGCTCCGCCGACGTAATAAAATGGCACTCACTGCGGCCCATCTTGCAAGATCGGTTCGACTTGACAGAAATACGTCACCTCGGCGTCCTTCAACTCGTTTCGAGCTATCAGCTTTTCGATTTCCGCCTCCGCAGAGGTGAGGGTGATTTTAGCCCAACGAGGCAGGGAGTCCGCATCGCTCACCTCTGTTTTTTCACACATAGGTGCCTCTGGCAAATTTGAGAGAGGAGGCGGAGGCGGCGCTGGCATTTCTCACAGATAAATTGCGACACGAGCGGCTACTTTCCTCGGATTAAGAAATACCTGATCCGACGCTATGATACAATGACAGCGCGCTGCCACGGCTATGAAATCGTGCACCTATGCTTCAGTATTTTCAATCTGAATATCGCCATCTCTCAGTGGTGTTCTTCCCGTTCACCGCGAAGTGGCATAGCGATCCCTGTTCATCACAAATGGCCTGCCAGAGTTTCTCGCAGATGTCCGAGCCGACTGAAATGTCAACGAAAAGACAGCATACACTTCCAGAATCATAAATACTAAACAGTGACAAAAGTCTATCACATATTTACGGAAACGTGCGATTTCATTTGAATGTTAAAAGAAGGTATTCGAACATCAGAGATTCCGGAGCCATCGATCAATTGCACCGCCTCGCGAGAAGGAAGAGCTAATTGGAACAGCGTGACCGCAACATTATCGAGTTTGCACCGATACGTTAGTCATTTAACCTTGAGAAGTATACCGCACGGAATCTGTCATCGCTCCGCCAGCCGTGAATCGCAAATATTTCTGGCAACACCATTAGACTGCGATCATTCTCGAAAGCACAACCATTTGACGCGAGAACCGATAACGATGCCTGTTGTCCTCCCTGGAGTGTTCTTGCTAGTTTTAACGCGACGGGATATGCTTGCTGCAAGATAATCTGATAGCAGCGCGACTGCACGATCGACGTCAGACGGAGCGAGTACACGACGGTTACATTGCACGCGCTCAAGTGACAATTACCGATTAGGTTTTACTCGATCGCTGTTCGCGGAAGCTTGAATCGGAGTCTGACAATGGAATGGGACGGGCCAGTATTTGTTTACCGTACCTAGAATGCAAGGGAGTCACAGCTGCACGGCTTTGACGTTTTCACGTCCCCCCTATTCACCCTGTGACTCATGCACATACATTATGTAATTCTCCGGCAGGAATAGGAATCGACACTCGGGCGCATCGGCAGTGACGATATGGAGATTTGCACGCACCGGTGCACGACGATTCGTTAACGAACGACAGTTACTCGCTCGATACGACCTGATACGACTGCGACTCGTTCCCCTCGAACGGAGCCTCGGGCTGACATAGCGCACTGTGCCTCAATCGCCAGGCGTCTCTGTCACGGTATACAGTCTGATAAGAAATTTCTCGCTGCCCCTGCACCCCCGCGTACGATTCACCAGTTTAGGCAAGTGCATTGTTTGCAAGAACCCTAGCCTCGGGGAATATGTTGCTTATCTCTTTTCACTCTGACCCGGAATGGAGCAAGTGCGGGGATTTCGGTACAGCGGTTTCATTCGATTCTGCCATCTTTATCGCAGCGCGCTGATGGGGGATCGCTCAACTTCCCGCGGCTGGCGTGCAGTCGCGTTCCTTTCGCGAACACACTGGGTTGCGTTTCTGCTTATGCATACGCGGGTTCGAAGGTCTTTCCGGTTTTCTCAATTCCCTCCTTCCTTGTTTCAACTGCTATAAGTGAGTGAATGTTAAATTGAACAAGATTTATATAAATTGCTCGGCGGTAGTATTTAATTGTATGCGGGGGCGGATTTGGAGATTCGGCGCCCCTAGGCTGAAAAGTGTCTGCCACTCTTTTCGAGAAATATCATCAAATATTTTCATTTAAAAGAGTCGGGACAATTTCAAAATTAATTCAAATATGGTAACTCGCATATGAGTTATTATAAAAAAGACGTGAATTGTTTTTAAAGTGGCCTCAATTAAGCTTCTGCGTTTAAACATCCTATACTTCGTCGATGATAACACCAGGGCTGTGGAGTCTGAGTCGGAGTTTAGAAGGAATTTCTGATTACCGGAGTCGGAGTCGAAAAAATATATACCGACTCCATATTAGTAAATTTTATAAAAATCCGAGTCTGTTGAGCTCAGGAGTCACATGATTTTGAATTTTATTTTGTTTCAATTTCATTGAAACGAATTTCACTTTATATTAATTTTTCATTACTTCTTTTTCTTTTTGTCAGAATTCATTTATTTGAAATAAAAATATAAACAAACTTAGCATATAATATTTCATTCTTAAAAAAGTATTTTATTTTGTATTTTATTGAAATAACAGGTGCTTCAATGGCCATTGAATCTATTAGTTAAATTTAAAGTTTTTTTTCCAATATATTTTTTTCCATATTTATATAAATGCAGGAGTCGGAGTCGGGGTCGGAGTCGGAGTCGGTGGTAAAAAAAAAAGAGGAGTCGGAGTCGGGGTCGGAGTCGAGAGTTTTGACATCGACGAAGTATAGGATAGACCTATCACCTTATGGATGTGCGTGTCGCCACCCAAAATGTGTTATCGACCCATAATTTCAGGACTGAATTTAGCGGCCTCTACTCATGCACAGCGTCCAACTCAGCAACTACTCTGAAATGGTGAGAAATGCTGAAAAGTGTGTTGCGTGCTTTTATACGTGTGACTAGTTTAAACTGTGAGTTTAACATAGGCTTTCGCTACGCTACGCTCTGACTCGATTTGTCAACGACTCATGCGGATTTCTCTCCGAAAATGCATTTCAGGGATCAAGACACTACGGCGCTCAAAAATGATATTTCTTCAAAGCTCGTGCAAGCTATAAATTACAAGATGACAAATTGTTTTGTTAGTACTTTGCGTGTAGCAGAACCCTTTCACGTATCGTACACCGTAAAGTATTACAAATTGACGCTATTACTGACATTCCCGCAAGTTTCTAATGCACTGTTTAATCATTTTAGCGAAGTAATAGTAATTGGATTCTATTTGCCCCGAGTATTAGTTCACCGCCGACATTGAAATTTACAGTAAAATCTAATTCTTATATCTAAGCCTCGCAGAAAGTGGCATGAGTGTCGTGGGGTGCATGGATGCAACTGCAAATCGAGCATTCTTTAATTTCACAATCATACGGGATGCTCAATGTGTCGAATACGAGTTATATATCTGAAGTTGAACTCTTTCGTGTGAGATTTTTCAAATCTTCTCTCTCAACAGTAATTACATTCGAGTCATTAGATTCTCTTAATAAGGCGTGTATAGAAGGCATTAATTTGGTATATTGACTAACAATGACAATCATTGTTGGTACTACCTGCTCACAATAATATCGCAGAAATGTTTCTAAAACGAATGCCAATTATATGAAACGGGCCACTAACCGCCGCGCATATGTGTTGGAAAGAGCAGAATCCAATGAGCTGACCATACAAGGTAATCGTAGATAGGGTGACGTGCATATGTCTGTCCTAAAATCAGAAAATTAAATCGATACAACATTTGCTCGCGATTTTTACAATTCCGATTAATAATTCGAGTCGAGTAGAGTCACCGCGAAAAATTTGAAAAGGTTCCAAATGCAACCAGTGTTCGTAGCAATTTTGCAGTCTAGCAACATCCTTTTTGATCGCGTGTAACGCGATCGTAGAGTCCCCGCTTTTTCGCGTCCATCTACATATTTTGCGGAGCACCGCGGCTCTTACTTAGAGTAATTTTACCGCGAAATAATTAATGCGTCTGGAAAGTGGTTGGCGCGGAAAGATGACAACGGAAAGCAGCGATACCTATTTGTGCTACGGATTTTTCCACCATCGCTTCGGTTGTTTAATGCCAAAATATCTTTTTTATTAATATGTTGGAAACTGTTGAATGTTGAATACATATATGAGATTCATTAAAATCTGTAGCACATATACCTATCGCGGCTTTCCCTTGTGATGGGACACAAGTATCGAGATTATATATTATAATACCAAATTTGAAATGAATCGGATAATATTTGTAGAAGTTATGAAACATTTATTGCAAAGATGTACTGAAACAGGGTCACAAAAGTATTCGAACGGCATTCTAAAATAATTGAAAAACTAGTGCACAACGTCTGAAAAGCGTAATTGGAGCCAAAGGTAGCCTAAATGAATATTAATCTAAAATATGCTGCATATAATTAATGCGGTTCGAATATTTTTGTGACTCTGTTGCGGTACATCTTTGTAATAAATGTTTCATAACTTCTACAAATATTATCCGATTCATTTCAAATTTGGTATATACAATCTCGATACTAACGTCTTATAGTAGTTACAACATTACTTTTAGAACTTTAGTCTAACATGTACATTTTTATTGTTTACAGCTTTAATAGCGAACGTTCAAATACTCTCGTGGCTCACTGTATACAGAATAAATATTAATTTTATGTACCAATGCTAACACAGTATTGGTATCGCGACATTCTCGAATGTATCGCGAAACTTGTAAAAAGTTTTGCAATAAGAAAGTGTATATCACGCATGTAATTTTCAAATATATACTTTCTAAGCCATCTGTGTTAAGTTTCACAAGCTTAATTAAAATGCACTCCTGTATGTAGATGCTAGATATTTTATAAACGAAGAAAATATATCACGCGTAATATTTCTATTTTACGGTTAGCAGAACGTGTGTGTAGAAACGACTTTTGTTATGACTCAACGATGCTACCGTTGGAAGTCACCTCTGTTTACACGGCTCGGTGACGATATCCCAACACTTCATAAATACGTACGCGTGTATTGCCTCGCGAGTCCTGCCGCCTGCCCGCTCTCCCCCCACCAAAGCTAATATTCGCGAGGTACAGTGACGCGGCCCGGGGGTCATTCGTTCCGTGGACGTCGTTCAGTCAAGACGCTTCGATAACTAGCTGCGTATTTAAATGGTACGCGTACATTATCTACCCTCATATAATTACTTCCAGTTATTATTTGTCTTCTTCTTTACTCTCTATCGTCACTTGCTGCTCCTGTTAATACAGTTTCGTCCCGAAATTGATTAAATATCGCGAGAAAACCGTTAGATGTTCGTCGCGTATTCCCTTCGTTGCCTTACCGATATTTCTGCACACATATCGTGTCTCGGTATTCAATTACATCCCTTTCCGGGCATATTTCAAGTTTATTTGTTGTTTAATTGCCTTACGAATGTTTTAATGCTTTTCTTTCAAACTTGTTGCATCGTTAGGTTACAGGCGTTGATGCGGGAGTCAAAAGCCAAGGGCAGGCAACGCCATGACACTTGCTGGTTAATTTGAACGGTGCTTGGATAGCGTCTGGTTTCATTCCTTGGAAAAATGAGATGGCAACACGTGTGGTAAACGTATTATTCTTGTTATTTTATTGAATCAATACCCGACTTTAGACGAACAGTTTTTCTCACAGTTTTGGAGCGTACACTCTATCTAGGCGTGCGCTCCAAAACTGCACTTGTAAAGTCTCCAACGTGATAAAGGACGATCGCGCGTTCCCGGCACGCGTGTCTGGAGTGCAGGTCTAAGCTTGTCCTGCCACGTTCAGATGTTATTGACGTGCCACGCGTCAGATCATTGTTGGCTGTGAGGGTGATGGGTAACTTTGCAGTCGGTTAATATCGGGATGAAATGAGAAAAGATTGAATTATAATAAATTGAATAATTTTAATCAGATTTGTTTAAAATTTTTAAAATGATGTCGGTAGATGTTTACGAAATATTGGAATGATCGAATTCTATTGCATTTCGGTCGCGTTTACGTAAAATTCAACGATATTTCAATGATTTTTAAGAATCTAGCTCTATGAAGCTGTTATAATTGCATTTACCTTCGGTTTTGGATGCAAGTTTTGTTCTTTATGTACAGAAACTGCGTAGTTGATCAATGACATGCTATTGAAGACATGAATAATTAACGAATTTTTATTTATTTATTTTTCAGAGATTGTGACCGCGTGCAATGCGGCCAAATAGAGTCAGTGTTTATGACGTACGAAGTTTTTCGTTTTGAAGAGCACCGTTGCTCATAGTAGAGCGTCGTTAACAATTTCGGGATACGCGAGGGTAGAGTCAGTGTTTTTTACGCAATTTGTATTCTATCACGAACGTCGCGGGTCTCATCTTCGAATCGCGAGACTAGAATCTTTCGGGCGGTTTGGTAGTCTACTATTTCTTTTTTTTTTCTTTTGAAAGCGAAACTCGTTAGCGGAAATTAGAGACAGTCCGTCAGCTGAAGAGGAGATTTGTGCGCTGAATTTTACTGGAAAGATGTAAGTATACATTTCATTAAATTCCTTTTAAGTAGAGTTCATTCTTCAATATTTTAGAAAGAAAAAGTTAAAAAATTTAGAAAAATTAATTTTTAGAATAGACTTACCAAGCAATTCAAAACTAACGAAACATCTTATCATTTAGACATTTTAAGAAAAAATTTTGTTAATTTTTTCTTAAAATGTCTAAATTATAAAAAATTTCGTTAGTTTTGAATTGCTTCGCCATTCTTCATCACAGTTCAAACAATCGTAATTGTGGAAACAAATTGTAATCGTGTTCTGTTCTTTCGTTCCAGTCTGGACGCAGCTGAGCAGCCTGATGACTTCTTCTGAGCAGCTTGATGACTTCTGAGGAGCTCGATGACTTCCCCTGATCAGTAGCAGGGGTGTTGGCGTCTCCGTCACCGGGGCACAGCGAAATGTGAGTGCGCATGCATTATGGTTCCTCTGGTCACTCAATCATGTCGTAGGACGTTTGGTCCGAATCGACACGAGTGACCGGTTGTATACGTGCTTTGGCGAGCATAATGACCGCGGGTATGGTAACCATGCCCGTGAATTGAAACATTTTGGCTGTGTATGTATTTATTAGACGAGGGCTAGGGTCTTCTTGTACACCGCGTCTTTTCAATAGAATCAAATTATAATCATAATTTCCAAGATAAACGGTTCCTAACGGGAATGTTTATCATTAATCATACATTGATGTAGATATTTATTAAATAATGCACATAAAGGTGCATAGCAGCTCAGAAGGTATTGGTATGAATATCAATACGGCTGAATGCTAATTTTTATGTAGTGATAAAGTTTGATACTCTCAAACTGCACAGCTACGATCATTTTTGTTTAATATGTAGGGAAAAATCGGATGCCCTCCGATTTCGTCATTACGACGATTATAATGACTTGAATTTCTTTTATTTTTCTGATACTACGTGTTCAAAAGTAACTTGATTTCCAAATGATGATAATAGACATAATAGTGTAATTCCTTTCTTATAAAGGTCACTCGTTTGCATACAACAATAGAATAATTAATTTCCATGTGCAAGAAGAGAATTGAGGGTGGGCAAATTTCAGATTCAAAGTAATTAGCATGAGAACATACTTTCTTGATTTATATGAAATTTACTTTGACGATGGAATCGCTCGTTTTAAATTCTTAATGTAAATTCTTGATGATTTAGAGTAATTTTCTTTAATAATTCAATTTTAGAGTCTTTTTTCTTGCTAATTAAATGTCGAGTAGAGTGATTTTTCTTACTGATGCAATCTAAAGTAGAGTCCTTTTTTATTTATCAAACTTTAAACTATTCACAAGTTGAAAGTCGAGTCACTTTGCTTAATAATGTAAAATGAAAGAATACTAGCGTGCTAGACACGATACAGACTAATCATATTTTCTAGTTGAGGATTTTCAGGATATCTTTCCGTACCTATTGCCTTTTAACTCATCCACGTGCCCAGGCGCTACTTGGGTGGGTGAAAGCAATAGGGCACGATGACTTTCTTTACTAAATAATTATATTTTGGCGGCTGGCATTGCGTTAGTGTATCGTGCACGTCGCATTTTCCACCTGTGTGTGTTTGTGTGGTTAGGCGGTGGAATTTGCGTCGGCGAAAGATTCTCATCAAAGATCATGTTAACAAATCTATAACATTATATTATTATTCATGGTAATAACGATACCAATGTATCATATTCCTTGTTGCACACGATGATCATTCTAGTAAATAATCTTGGAATATGAAACTTAATGAATCTCGTACAATTAAACGAGAAAGTAATAACGATTGATGTATGTACCTAATATGTACAATGCGCATTATCAAGTAATCCATTGTTTGAAATTGAAAATAATTAATTGCTATGTATATCATACTTACACGCAATGGTCACTGCCTTTGCCAGCCGATTTCAGTGAAAACTGCTACGTACTTGTTAGAGTGTGATTGTAGCCAAGCTCAGGTGACGGAGTCGTCCCGGGACGGTCTCTCTAGTGTAGGCTTTTGCACCCGGACGGCGATGCTTGAGAATCGTGGAGTGGGTTGAATGATGTTTGTGTTTGAGAGACTGTTTTGCCATTTTTTAAATATAGGTGTTGCGTAGGATAGGTAACTTACCTTCTGGTACGAATGTGTGACTTAAATATAAGTAGGTAGGGCCGGGGCAGGTCGTCGTATTCTCTGATGTTCCCCCGCGCGATATTCCCCCGCGCGATATTCCCCCGCGCGATGACCTGCTTTCAGGAAATTTGTGAGAAAAGTCGATGGCCTGACTAGCGCGAGTGGGATATGCCCTCGCTTCTAGCCTCGCTATGTCGACTTTTTGACGCCAGTGAGACATTGCACATTGTCGCTGGTCGCGGTCGGCAGGACGGGCCTGGGCACGCTATTAACTTTCAGAAGGGCTGACCGCCTGGAACAAGAAGTGGCCAAAGAGACGCAGATAGCCCGGCCAGAAAAAGGCCACATCATGTGGGCTAGGTTAAGAATGGCTCTGTATTCTCGGATGCAGGGTCATTCTTTGTAAGTATTACTTTGCCATTATGCTCGCCGGTAGTTGTAGTACCTAGTAGTAGTTTGGTTGGCTATAGGCTGACCCATCGACACCACCACCCCCCCCCCCCCCCCCTGAAATTTAGCACACCGCGTTTTCAATTAGGGTTGCGAAGAAGATTACGGGGTCAGTTAGTGTTCCGACTAAATTGTGATTACGGTTTGAATTAGCGTTGTGAATCAAATATTCCCCGCGTTTGGTTCCAGCATAGCGTTGCGAATGAATGTCGAGCGTGGTTGCTTGTAGTGTTCCGAAAAAAGAGTCGCGATTGTTTTTGAGATTGTTCTTGTATTTTGAATTGGAGTTACTAGAGTTTGATTCATTGCATTACTTTTGATTCGTGGTATTCTTTTTACTAGAGTTGCGATGCGACTGATCGCGTTTTTTTAATTACTCGTCCTAGTTTGATACTTAATATTTTTTTGAGTTAGTGTTGCGATGATGACTGATCGCGTTTGTAATTAAAGTTGCGACCCCAATGCCCCGAAACTATCCTGGGACATGTCCGAAGACATGTTCCTGGGAAAAAGGAGTCCCGAGCAGCTGGCTTTGCTGCACATGGGACCCCACACAGCCTTCAGGAAGGCTGCAGCGAATTAAAGTTAGAGTTGCGTATTGCGAGACACAGGTGCACTGAATTTTTTTTAGTGTTGCGAAAAATGAAACCACCCACGTGGTGATTCTCGGTTGCTTTTTATATTTCTTAGAGTAGTGTAGCTCCTTGGGAGCATTTTCGTTTGCTATTCGGGATTTCTATTAAGTATAGTAGAATTTTCAGTAATGAAGCACCATCCGGGAATTTTGAAGTTGTTTGAGAAATTAGTGCTGCGAGTAGTCCAAAGTCCTAGTGACTATGCTCGGGAGTTGATTTTAGTCTGTAATAAGTTAGCGTTGCGAAAGAAAGAAACGGTCCACTCACGGTTTTCTTGCATTAATGAGTGGACAATGATCAGCTGTCCTTCTGGCTACTGATCTTTTTTTCTAGCAGCCCTAAGTGGCTGCACCATCCTCCTTCTGCTACCACCACCTACCCACCCGACAAATGTTTTCGTTGTACATATTATTTTCAGATTGATAAGAAATGTAGTTTTTATTTTTATAAATTTTCAATATTCTTTGGCATTGATCAAAATTCATCCGCGATTGTTGCTTAATTTGATGATGTTAAAACGAAATTTGCACTGAAAAAGTAGATAAATGCAATTCGGCACTTTATATTGCTGGTAAATTTGCAATATTAACGCGTGCTCGTTCTTGTTATTTTCTGCATGAAAGTAACTTCGATTACTGCGCAGTAAAGTGCAACCCATAAAAATACTTCAAAAAAGTAAAAAAAATACGCCAAGTACATGATAAAATCGAGGACGGAAAAGAGTAAACACAAAAAAATAGAAGAAAATATACATTGCAAAAAAAGATGTGATATCAAAATGAGCTGCAAGAACATAATAAAGGTGCTTTCCACCTGCGCTTAAGATGACACAACTACATATACACAGCTAAAATGTTGTGTTCATACATTCCACTACTCATACCGCCGACATTTTAATAATGTGAAGATAAAATGTAACATCTAGACACTTGCCTAGATGTGCGCCGCCTGGAAGTCAAATACTTGGCGTAGCCAGGCAAAGTATTCTCAGATCATCAATACCCATACCTTCCCCCTCGCAGGCTCTCAGATAATTTGTCCATTTAAAACTTAGACAATATGAGTACATTTTCATTATATTGCGTTTTAAAATAATTCCAAGATCATTCATCGATACTGATACCTTTCCTCTCATAAGCTCTCAGATAATTTGTCAATTTAAAACTCTGACAAATATGAGTACACTTTCATTATTTTACGTTTAAAATACTTCTTATTCGTCGCCACCTTGACTTTGCCTGGCCACGCCAGGTATTTGACTTCCAGGCCGCGGACATCTAGGCAAATGTCTAGATGTTACATTTTATCTTCACATTATTAAAATGTCGGCGATATGAGTAATGGAATGTATGAACACAACATTTTAGTTGCGTATATGTAGTTGTGTCATCTTAAGCGCAAGTGGAAAGCACCTTTATTATGTACTTGCAGCTCATTCTGATTTCACATCTTTCTTTACAATGTATATTTTCTTCTATTTTTTTGTGTTTATTCGTTTCCGTCCTCGATTTTATCATGTACTTGGCGTATTTTTTTTACTTTTTCGAATTTTTTTTTATGGGGATCTCATTTCTTTTTACAAAGTATGTATGTATTATATATGTATAGTACTTTGTGTACAGTACATGGTGCGCGAAACAGCTTATGGCGCTGAAAGCAGCCTTTGGCGCTGAACGTATTTAACATTGAACTGTATGCACAACCACAATTATTAATACCTTTCGAAGAATAATATGTATGCATTTTTAGCATTTCGTAGCCAAGCTTGTTTGTCTACTCGTAAATCATGAACGGATACCCACGTGGTGCCCTTACCCCTTACCATACTCGTGTAATGACCATCGGTAATACTTTTACCGTGATGGAAAATCGTTGGCTTAAGCTTATAACAGTGATCCCCCATTTGTATTTTAGTAGTAGGTATTGCTTTTTAGGCTGTTTTTTTCACATTCAAATTCGGAATTATTATGCGCCCAAAGCGGCTGCTGTTCTTCCGTCTTGTAATTAGGCATACTTAAGCGCCCATAGTGAAGTAAATTGAGAAGTATAAGACTCCCAAAGGGGCCACTCCTTTTTTCTATCAATGTTCAGAATCATTAAGCGCCTAATGCGGCTGCTCGAAATTTTTCTGAATGTCCGAATTGCGTGGCGCTCCATGCGGCTGCCTGGAATTTAAAGGAAATTTTTTGGAACTGGTTAGATACAAATTGTCTGATATTTCAATATTTGGGCAATAATGATTCAATGAAAGGACTATATCTGTTGAAATTACATTACTTAATCGAGATAAATTGTAGGTATTAAGCCACTGAGAAAGTTTCTGTTGCAGAAATATTATGTGTGAAGAATATTGCAACAACAGGATTTCAGGTTCATCATCCATGAAAAATCAAACCTCAAGGAATTTTTATTAATACTTTTGAGAATGTTGCAGGTAACATCGTGGGTCCATCGAGGGAAGTAAGAAACACATGACAATTTCAGATTTTCATTAGGCCAGTCATTATTTAAATTTAAGAAGATATGTATATGGTTAGGTAAGACGTGTTTAGTAGTCACATAGAATTATGTAGTTTTTAAGGAAACACTGCAGTGTGTAACTAAATATAAGTAGCAATTATTAAATACGAGCGCTCGTATACGTAGGAATTATTAGTATTTAAGTAGACATAGCAAATATGCACTGGCATATTTCCTATTAATGAATAGAAAATATTATTTCTTTGGTTCATTCCCAATTATGTAGTGAATAATTATCATGGTAGAAATATTCCAGAAAGTTCATACAATTTTTAATGAATGAAACAAAGAAATGTTTTCAATTCTGCTTAGCTTCATCGCGGTAGCTTTTTACAGAAGAACTCCTTCTGTTGCCCGCTTGTGGAGCGATCGAGGATCGTTTTGCAACCGTGCATCAGGGGGATTTATGGAAATGAAAATAAAATTTTGCATAAAGGAGGGCGGATGGGCCGCGGTTAGGGTGGGTCTCCACTCGCAGCGCCTCCACGTGGTGAGACCCGGGCAATCTGTATTATTTGAAGCGTAATTACTAATCGTATCACAAGTAACATTGTAATAGAATTATTAATTACGTGACAAGTAAAACTAGCCGATTGGCTGCGATCATCTATCTTCGTTAATCTCTATTCTATCCGTCCAGATTCGATTTTAAATATTGCTCCTACAATTACATTTTATTTCTCCAATAATATTAAAAAAAAGACTCCAATAGCAATCTTGGTGCCATATTTCCCAAACAAATGGCGCACTCCTAAATACGTAGATACCATTAGATGATAATTTTATATCTGAAACGCGATCGTGATCGGACGTGAACTAGTTTAAAGTGCCATGATGAATCTTCATCGATTACTGGACCATGTGGGAGGTCGCTTAACAAGATTTTACTACAATTAACCCAGTACCTAGAAAACTTCTCGAGCAATACTTAATTCGAGGAGTTGAGAGTCATTGAAGCGAGACGGAACGTTAACAAGCAAAGACCTCTACCAAAGTCGCCCCATCGCCGAACAATGTACCTGCCAGTTGAACTTTATTCGCGATCGTGATCGGACCTCAGTGAACGCGTGAGCATATAATTTCGAGATATTTCGATTTCTGGATTAATTTCATCGATTCCTGAACCATGTGGGAAGTCGCTTAACAAGATTCTACTACAGTTCACCCAGTATTTAAAAGACTTCTCGGGCAATACTTTTCTCGATGAGCTAGGACTCGTTGGAGCGAGACGGAACGTTAACAACCTCTGCCAAAGTCGCCCCATCGCCGAACAATGTACCTGCCAGTTGAACTTTATTCGCGATCGTGATCGGACCTCAGTGAACGCGTGAGCATATAATTTCGAGATATTTCGATTTCTGGATTAATTTCATCGATTCCTGAACCATGTGGGAAGTCGCTTAACAAGATTCTACTACAGTTCACCCAGTATTTAAAAGACTTCTCGGGCAATACTTTTCTCGATGAGCTAGGACTCGTTGGAGCGAGACGGAACGTTAACAACCTCTGCCAAAGTCGCCCCATCGCCGAACAATGTACCTGCCAGTTGAACTTTATTCGCGATCGTGATCGGACCTCAGTGAACGCGTGAGCATATAATTTCGAGATATTTCGATTTCTGGATTAATTTCATCGATTCCTGAACCATGTGGGAAGTCGCTTAACAAGATTCTACTACAGTTCACCCAGTATTTAAAAGACTTCTCGGGCAATACTTTTCTCGATGAGCTAGGACTCGTTGGAGCGAGACGGAACGTTAACAACCTCTGCCAAAGTCGCCCCATCGCCGAACAATGTACCTGCCAGTTCAACTTTATTCGCGATCGCGATCGAACCTCAGTGAACGCGTGAGCATATTATTTCGTGATATTTCGATGCCCGCATTAATTTCATCGATATCTGGACCATGTGGGAGGTCGCTTAACAAGGTTCTACTGCAATTCACCCAGTGTCTAGAAGACATTTTGATCCACTGCTTAGGGACATTTAAAAACGTGCAGTGCTTTATATTTAAAAACATGAGATGGCTATGCGTGTTAGTAGTATCATACGCGAGTGTAGAGTCAGTGTTTTTACGCATCTTAAACTATATAAGAGTCTTTTGATTCGAGCTTTTTGATCGTGAAATTAAAGTGATATATTTGTGTGTGTGATACATTCTATTCGGTACTACTGTCCTTGACTACTGTGAACCTGCCGAAGGAGCCTCCTGTCTGCATAGATAGCTGTAGTGAGCACAGTGACCATGAATAAATACTAGTAGTTCTCGTGAACAGTAACATTAAGGCGGGTGCTTCCAAATGTTTAATACAAACAAAACCAATAAATAAATTTCAAATTCGAGGTCAAAGTTCTAATATCGCGTTTTAAATATTCCAAATAATTTTTCTTGATTTTTATAATCAAAGCTTGATCCTTTGAATACGAGTTACAATTCCCAAGTTTAATTACATTCGAGTCATTAAATTCTCTTAATAAAACGAGACTGGAAAGCATTATAATCCATGCCATTAGCGCTTAAACGAGGCTGCTTTTTTCACATTAAAATTTGGAATTATTATGCGCCCAAAGCGGCTACTGTTCTTCCGTCTTGTAATTAGGCATCCTTAAGCGTCCATAGTGACGGCCGTTTCTTTTTTCGTTAAAATTGAGAAGTATAAGACTCCCAAAGGGGCCACTCCTTTTTTCTATCAATGTTCAGAATCATTAAACGCCCAATGTGGCTGTTCGAAATTTTTCTGAAGGTCCGAATTCCGTGGCGCTCGATTTGTAAATCGCGGATTTCAAATGATCTAAGTTTTACCCGTGTTGAATTCAAATTCCTACCACGCGTAGCGTTACAATCTTATTTTAGACTGAATCGATAACGTTGGGTGTGACATGAAAATGGTAAGGAGGCTCGCAAGCCCCCCGAGCATGTGATACAAAATTATATTGCGTGATACGTTTATCCTATACTTCGTTGATGGTTTAAACTAATGAAGTTAATATAATTTCTATGATTTGCCGATGTCGACATCAGATGGCTGTAGTATTGCAAAAAGACATTTAAGAAAACAGTTTACCCTGAGGGCTGGCATCTAATTCTAATAAAAATTTCGTACTACCGACAATATTGTGGCAAGTATTCAACAAACGCGTGACAGTAAGCAGCGAAAGTTTATTAGAACTTGCTGTGTTTGTATTTGGCGGGCACAATAGTCTGACGCGCACGATTTGCATTTTTAGCTGACAATTGATTTACATAGGGTGTCGTATTCATAGAGGCGGTTTGTTTACTGTTTTACTGCTAGTGGTATTAACTCTATCGGTGCCACTGACCTATATATGTATACACAGAGTTAGGGAAGTAAGAAGAGAAACGAAATACACTGGAAATTATTATGATATCGTCATTATATTTATGTACAAATGGAGATTATAAATCATACAATTAATCGCTTCTATATTCAGAATATAAAAATAATTAGCTTCTATAATATTAAAAGTAGTAGTAAGTTAATTTTTACACCTCCAGTCGAGACTTAGTATCAGGAAGAATTACTGGCTCTGGGTTTCGAGATACGTTTAAAAGGCACGCGAATTTTTACCAGTCGTAATTGGATGGGATAGTGGCAGTATAATTTAGCAAGTACAAGGGAGGTACATTGACTATTCTTTCTCTTATAAAGATGTTTCTTATGCACAGGTAAAAAATACTACATCTATAATAGAGCATCTTTTTTCAATTAAATACCTTATTTCGCGTTCGTTATGTTTACATGTTGACTTTGCATAAAAATACTTTTATTGTACATAATTCTGCGACGTACTTATCGAACCATGTACGCGGACATCAGCCGTGGAATAATATATTACACATTTTTACATTAGAGGTACGAGTCGGATAGATTGACTTATTTTATTAAATTAAGTAACGATTTTATATAAAAATATTATATAGCGTGACATAAATAATTAAGTATTTTTTTTACAAATTATCATATGAAATAGGCATTGTACAAAACGTATCGCTTTAAATATTCGGGATATCAAAGTTGTAGGGCATAAAATAAATAATAAATAGATTTTAGATTCAATATCGCTCAAGTCATATACACACTGCTCGTTACTGTTAGCATATAAAATAAATAGTAGTTAATATTCAAATTTAATAATCTTTTTCTCAAGGCACCACGTTTTAGTCGTTACAAAAAGACATCGCGAGAAGTCTATATTTTCGTAGCCACTTCTAAATTAGAAGCTATCTCTACCATCATTACGTAAACGTAATCTGTAAACCTTGGGCCGCCTCAGTACCCGAACGGGTACGGATGCTTTTAGTAAATGCGTTTTCTACGTGCTTTCATTCGAACGTATTCATTCCTGAAAATTCTCGGTGCACCGTATTATGCGTATAAAGTTATTCGTAGCTTTCGAAAGAGAACATCTTGGTAAAGTTTCGTATCTCGATAAACTTAACATTTCGAGGAAAATGTTAATACCTATTAATATAATATCAACGGACTTTACGAGAAGTTGTCGGGGAATACTATACAAAACGTCCGAATTCCTTGCGTTCCCCAATCACCCTCGCCGAATTATTAACAAGTATAGAACAGATAATTAAAATTTTCTACTTTGCGCGATAATATTCTTATAGTTTCATGGAAACTGTCGTATACCACAGAGCATAGTAAAGCATCTTCTTTGATGTGCTCTTAAGTCAATTCGTTAAAAATATCGTACGTTCCATTTATCCCAATAATTATCACACATTCAATACGGTAGGAATCAGGATAAGTGACTGCATTGGATGTGTGATACGAATATATAAATGCGTCTTTGAGAACATTTATATACAACGTGTTCACTGCACGCATCGATTCAGTGAGTGAGCATAAAGACATATTTCTGAGTCATAATACTTTTGTTTTTTTTTTTAAATTCAATTAGACACGTTACTGTATCAGTGATGTGAGAGTACCGGCTATGCGATCCCTGACTGTCAGCTTTTTCCCCAGGTAGCTATCGTCTCCCTCGGCGTTCAACATTTGCTCGCGATCTCTTAAGATATTGGCAGTGAGTACTGTTTTAACGTATCTAGTTCATAGACCATTAAATGAACGGGAGCATGTGTATTTGAACGATAACGCGAGCGTACCTCGAGCAAAGCTGGCAATATCTAAGCATTTGGGTACTCGTACATCACTGCATACGTTACTAGAGAGAAGAGGAAAAGAGACTATAAATCTATCCTAGTCAGCCTTCTGTGTGTTCCCGCTTTGCATGGTACTTGAGCAGTAGCTGCCGGTCTTCCCGGGACTTATCATTAGTGTTTATGTGGGTTAGAGTCTGAATCCGGTTCAGAACCGGAACCGGAAGACTCCCCAGCATTAACGTTCGCACTGCAGCGCGAGCTCCTTCTGCTACTGGAACCCGTGTGCCTGCACTTTTCGCTACGATCCACTGTACCTACAATAATTACACGTGGACATTAATATATCGATAGATAGAGCTACCCTCGATTTTCCGGTTAAACCTCCGGACTGATCTGTCTATCGTGAAGTAGTTCTAGGCAAACGTTAGAGTGGATACTCACTGGTTAACGGTGTGTGGACTTCAACCTTTATATTAGCCGTCGCAGTGACCTTAGTAGTGATATGAGATGTTGACGTCACTGGTGACATTCGACTAGACCCACTTGTATCTGATCCGCTACAGTTCTGTTAGTTAAAACAAAAGCACACGCGTTAATCATGCTTCGCGGCTTCAGAGTACTCGCGCTCGTTGCGTCAGATCGCATGTAAGCAGTTAAGGGTAGAAAGCGTACAAGGGACGATATTAAGAGACACTCTCAATTCAACCAAGATATTAGGTGATCGGAGAAGTTCTGCACAGCTCAGTTTCGCTGAAGTAGCTTGGGGGAATTGAGGATCCTTGTAATAAAATTGCAGATGAATTTTATGCGCGATAAAGATCGGAACCTCTTCGAGATTATATTTAATTAAAAATTTGTATGAAAGCGTAGAGTTCCAGGAAACTCAAAACCCTAAGAGTTTGATACTATAGGTTTGGTGGAATTCTGAGGATATTGCGTAGAAGTTATTAAAGCCTAATCAAACAAACGCCCAACAGGCACTATAATGTCAAGTGTTCCGAACGAACAGAACTTCTGCACCAGTCGAATATATTTAAAGAGAACACGTAGCTGTGCAAGTAAATTCCCTACGGTAAATAATTTGGAAGCTGCGCGACGCACCTGATTGCCACACGTCGACGTTGTTTCAACCTTGAGCTCTGGCTGGACGATGATACAAGACTCCTGCGTACTGTGCCAGGAATTAGGCTCCTCTGTAATTGTCGTGAGAGAGGGCTCGGCATGTAGCCTGGCATTATCGATTTTGTACGATCTCCTGGGAGGCGCTGGTGGCTTTGATCTCCTGACGACTGGCGAGGCAGGTGGTGTCGGTGTCGAAATACGATCCGGATGATCGTTGGGTATCACTTCCGGGGATGGGCCGATCAGAGACAATAAAATTGGGAAGAAGAACAGTCCGTTGATCAGGCCGATCCCGATGACGCAGACTAGCACCAAGAAGAAATATCGAACGATGAAGTCGAACTCGGAGAAAGCCAGCATCACCACTGCCAGCAGAGTCGTCAGCGCCCCGTGTATCACTGGCGCGTACATGTGCTCCAAAGCTAGCCGAATCCTCCGATCCCTGCTCCCTATGCTCGTGACGAAGCTCTGCAACAATCGAACAAGCAGCGCATAAACAAAACCGCCACGCGATCAAAGGTTAGAGGCTTGTAATTGAAGTCCGCATCGTTATACCAACCAGACAGATATGCACCGTAAAATGCACAGCGATCCCAACGCTGACCACCAATAGAACAGCTGGAACCGCGCTCAGCTTTATGTCACAGAGACCCATGATCCCAAGAAGCTGCAGCACCACCGCTGCCAAGGAAGAGCCGACTAACAGAGCTGCCCACATGTTCAGCAACAGTATACCGACCACTGCCACGCTGGCAGCTAGAGCGGCCAGTAGAGCGATGCCCAGGCAACTTCTCAGGTCCATGTACTGCTCCCAATACAGGAACGGTATGCCTGACGGGAAATTCGGCAGACCCCTCTCCTCGAACTTTCTGCACAGCTTCCTCACGCTGCCGATCAGCTCGGTGATCTCCTGGGTGTCTGTCAGCTTGTGCAGATAAAATGGCATCTGCGCGTAGGTGAGAGGCATGCTCTTCGGGATCTTCAGCTCGTGGTCGTTGGTGTAAATCCACTGCCTTGGCTCCGGCCTCAAGTTCGCTTGGGAAGCACCGTAAGCCAGCACGTCGTTGGACACCCAGGCGCTTAAATAATTATAAAAGGCACGAGGATTGATGGTCCCTTCGGAATCGACCAGCCGGACCTGAGTGACTAGCGTCTTATCGATGGGATTGTCAACGTGGCCGGTTTGCACCAGGAGCTTGTACGCCAGGATACCGTCGTCGCTGGCATTCTTGTACCACCTCTCCTGGGTGATACAGCCATTGTTATAGTCCTTGTCAAACGCGCTCTGCAGCCCTTTAAGCCAATCCCGGAACTGGCTGAGCCAGAATTCCGGCAGGCCGCCGTTGTCGTTCTTTATCACATTCTTTATCCTCATGAAAGCGTCGTGGTACTCGTACAGCAGTTTCTGATTAGTCGGGTACTCGAAGTCGTTCCCTGTGACGGCGTACATATTGTAGAAGCCGAAGTGCTTCGCCTGGGCGGCCAGGAAAGCGTGCTCGTTGGAGTTCTGCGGGACGAGATCGGTCAGCTCCATGCCGTCGTTTACCTTTATCGCCTGCCAGACACTTCCAGCTAGCACGGCTATCAGGATTATTATCCCGAACACCTTCGTCGTTGGTTTGGTGACGAAGGGTGCGTAATGCCTCGCAGCCAGCTGCGTTAAGGAGAAACTGAGACAGTCATCTTGGCTGCAGCCCGTTAGAGTGTCCTCCTCTGTGCACTGTTTCTCCGTGTCCACGTCGATGTTCCCACCGACCCAGGACTCGTTCTGCGCGCTCTGCGACGTGAGGATTTGCGTGCAAGTCTCCCGGCGCTCCGGCGGAATGGCCCTGGTCACCGTTTGCTTCGCGGTGCCGATTCTGTTCGCGTACTTGTTTCTGCTGGCGTTCGACGGCAGGCAACAGCAGAAGATGTCCGAGCGGCCCGAGCGACGTCTCCTCAGGTCCAAACTGACCATGGCTGGGAAGACCAGCAGCATCGCGGCTAGATTGAACAGTAACAGCACGCCGGCCTGCAGGCAGAACACGCGCAGAGCTGGGATCGGGATGATCGCCGCTGCGAAGAACGCCGAGACGTTGCTGAAGCCGGCTAACAGGACGGACAGCCCGGTTCTCTTCAGCACCACGCCTGTCTGCTCTCCACTGGGCACCTCGTTCACGGACAGCTCGGCGTACGTGTGGGTCAGCAGAAACATGTCGTGAACACCGAGACCGATCGCCAGGAACGGGACTATCTGGGTCGTGGCGGCGTTGAAGGGGATCCCCAGGAGGGCGCAGAACCCCAAACCAGCCGCCACAGTAGCGCAAATTAGCATTACGCCGGCTATGCCGACGCCTGCTTGAGAACGCACCGGGTCCTTCCATCGAAGGAGGGCTACACCGGCGTACAGGAGCTGTAACAGAGTAGATGTGGTTATTATTAAAATTATTTGCCACGATGGATTGTTAGAGCGTGGCAGCTAGCGAGGCGTTGTAGGAGAATCAGTAGTACAACATGCCATTGCTCGGACTCGTAACATTTCTCAGTGAATTTTCGAAAAATCTGAGCTTCGTCTGCTTAGTAGAGAAGTTTTAGAGAAACTTTAACGTGAAATTTAACTCCAATGTTTACGAACTTATGTCTACACATTTTTACTATATAATAAGTAGTAGAATAGGGATTCCCAGAGCTTGACTCGTTGCTTTAAGAAGGCTATTCAGGTTTTCAAGTTTCTACTACCAACCGGATAGCTATTTTCCTGTATTCCTTTCTTTCGTATTTCAAGGCAAGAGACATACTGAGCTAGCCGAACAAGTAACACGTTAAATTCGAATATATTGAGTACACCTGGAAACCCATCCAAGGCAGAACTCTGGTTCCCACTGTTCGTGTATTATTCCACAAAGCCGTCCAACGTTCGACAAGACTTGTACTAACCATAATCGCGCAGCCAATGGCGATCTTCATGACGGACACCTCGCTGTACTTCCCGAGTATGTCGTTCATGGTCGTCGTGCTGAACGCGTACAGATTGTAGGGCGCCGAGCCGTTCGCCTGCAGATGCCTCTTCACTTGATTGCTGAAAGCACGCTGCCAGGTCTCGAGCACTTGGGACGCCTTCTCCTGGGACCAGTCGATGTGGTGTACCTTGTAGGTGCCGGCGAAGTAATCGTAAAGCTCCCGTTCTCCCATCAGCTGCACCACGGTCTGGAGCGCAGCTGCGCGGGTCAAGTGGCCAGTCTTATTGTGCTTGGCACCGCCGACGAGCAGCTCCTCGGGCCAATGCATATATTTCGCGGCGAAACCGTAACAGCCGCCCGTTAACTCGGCTCCAATGTCTGGTACCTGGTGGCAGAAAACACGTTACGCGATAAGCATCACGGTAAAACACAGTCTTTCAGTCTCGCAGCTCGTTCAAATGCTCAAACTCATCCAAATCGTCCAACTCTCTGTGAAGTATATTTTCTTTTAAAGTAGCAGGTATTACTTCACCCTCGAAGCTTGGAGATTTCAACGCTTAAGGGGAGGTTCCGGTCTAAATGTCGATTTTTTTTTTTTATTTCATTTTTCGATTGTTCAACCTTTCAGGAATACGTGTTTAAAAAGATTTGTTGAAATTCTTAAAATTCCCGAAGTTATAGGCATTTGAGTAGCGGCAAATGCATGGGCAACAGCCGGCCACTCGGCGTTCAGGTAAAACTTTAAACGCGTTTTTCTCGAAACAGTGTTCTCAAAACGGTGGGACCTATATCTCCAAAAGTTATTATCCGATTCGACTGAACCTTTTTTTATTTTGAAGAATATACTTCTGGCTAGGGGGGTAACCAGACAATATTACAAAATAGTGAAAATTTATAATTTTTAAAGGCGTGGAAAGGGCGAACGGTATAGGGAAAAAGTGACTTCAAACTTCAAGTGTCGTTATTTTCTCAAAAAATGTCATTTTTGTAATTTTGTCTGGTTTCCCCCCTAGCCAGAAGTATATACATCAAAATAAAAAAAGTTTCAGTCGAATCGGATAATAACTTTTGAAGATACAGGTCCCACCGATATGGATGAATTTTTTGACGCCTTGACTTTAACGACTCCCCAGTGCCGTCTGCAATGATTAATTATAAAACAAAAAATATATTTCTATAATTTAAGATATCCCTAATACATTGCAACAAGTCCCATTAAATTATATATAGTAGTTTTTCTTTAATTAATTCCTAAAGATCACCTATTTTTTGGGGCTCTAGACCGAAACCTCCCCTTAAGCCTTGCATCCGCCTATAAGCTAAGCCAAGCTACACTACGTTATGCTAATTTAATAATAAATAATTTTAATGCATTCTTATGGATCCGTTTCCACCAAAAACTAAGCTTAGCTGAGCTATGTTTTTTTGGAAGTTAAGTTAGCTCCACGTAGCTGGGAATTCAGAGCTATGTTGAGCTAACTTAGCTTCCGAAAAAAACCTAGCACCTGGAAACGGTTCCGTAATGATGTATTGAAGCTTATTTTTTAAAACTTAGCATAGCTGAGCTTAACTTAGCTTTCTGGTGGATTCGCAGCTTTAGCATACACGCGTGGCCACCCTACAGTCGCATTTGTTAATTATATTCGAGGTTTAAGTCACTTAAAATTTTATGAGGTACATGGTTGTTACCTTGGAATGGAATATTCTTAGCGCAGAGTTTGGAAATTTGGATGGCAATTCATTGCTCTAGTAGGGTTTGTAAATTCTGAGTTGGACTCATGTTTCTTAAATTAATTTCATCGACAGTTCGCTACTAGAGAATCGAGAATTCAGAATTACCCACAGTTGTTAAATCGACAGTTTTATTCCAGCATCTGTTCAATGCGAGTTCTTGCAATTATATCGAGCGCTATACAACGAACTCTGTAACGTCTAAGAATGAAACAGAATCGCATCCATCAATCTTGCAAAGGGGATCGGGACTGTTTATTCAGAAAAGCACGTTACTCCTGAGTAACCCGTCACACTGTTTAAATGACCATTCCCCAAGTCTCATTAAACGTCCACTAATGAATTGTGAATCGTGCAGCCGTCACAATGCATTCGTTACAGAGGGATAAGCATCTCCTCCGCGGCTCATCCTGTCCGCGTTATTTATCTTGGCACGATATAAGGGAACATTGGACAAGGTCCAAGCAACTAGACGGCGATCGTTTAAAGTCCTGACTGGTATGCTCCTTTTATAGGTCCCCATAAAATCTCGCTGTGAGGTCCGCGCAACACCCCAGAGGAGAGGCCACCCTAGGCCGTCGTCTCTCACTTACGATCGCGTTTTTATCATTTCTCGGGGCCACAAAGGAACGCCCATTCGAAACCCTCTTTCCATTCGGAATTATTCCTTCGACAAGCAAAAGAATTCCTAACGTGACTTGACACCGGCTCCCAGCCACGGTCACGCTTCACAGATTCGTAGATTGTCGGTTACTGACCCACCGAAAAAAAAAACCACTGCCATTTGTAACCGAAGTCGTAGAACGACGAAATATTTGGTATTTGTAATTTTTAGTATTTCAACGACAGGGTGCAAGCAGGGCAACTGCCCGGAGCAGCAAATTTGATAGAAAGATAAAATTAAAATCAATAAACACGAATAAAATAGTACAACTTTTTGAAAAAGCGGTGAAACTTTTAAATTGTTATTAAATCACCCACATAATTATTATTATCCTAGGGAAAGGTGCGTACCTATATTAAAAATCTTTACAAAAGGCTTCTGTTATTCAACAAATACCTAAAAAAAATTTCACCCACCGTGAAAAATTATATTTCGAAATAATTATTTACAATTAAATACAAGGGGCGGCAAAAATCGGTTTAATTATTTGTCGAAGGGTAAAATTACTTTGTATGTTATGGCCGAGGATTACGATTGACTGTCGCGTAATCTTTCAAGAGTTCTCTCTTCACGCGATTTCTCTCGCGATATTCCAGTACTTTTTAATCCCTGACATATTGATGGCCTGGCACCCGCGTGTCAGTGAATGCAAGAGCTAATAGTGGTAACGATGGAGCCCACCCACGGCGATTACCGCGCGTTCCAAGTATCGACTTGTATGGTGGGTTATCTGTGGCGGGCCATGCGAGTGTTTATCAATCCATGTGATTCGAATCGTGGTTTCACAACGCGATTTCGAACGACTTCTGCGAACTCTGTGTCCTCGTTGGTTTAGGTCAGCATTTAGCGGATGTCAGCCAACGTCTCTTACTATTACCTCTAGCTATATGGACACTACCTATGCAGCGCGTTACATAGTTCCATGAGCGGGCACTATGGATGTCGCAAAACGTCAAAATACTAGTGACACGCTGCTCGTGTTTTTCTCCGCGTGTCCGAAGTCACGAGTGGCTAACAGCAAACCGGTAGTCGCGTTATGTGCCCCTCGAATCCACCGTCCCTTACACCTGGATACTCCTCCAATAATATGCATTGGCCGGCGACAACTCTCAGCTGATCCAAATACGTGGCATAGTTACCCATTAATCTCTAGCGATTTTACAAATGAACTTTACAGAATAATATCCATGCTGTTTGCTCGATTTCTTAACTGAGAGATGAGTGGAATGTCGATCTTGTTTCAACAATTTCTTGTTCAACCATTTCTCAGTTCAGCTCCCAATATTTACCAAAAGTGCCCGTAGATTGAAGTCTGTAGGGGGAGTTGGGGCACTTTGATGCAAGGGGCACAATGAAACATTAATATTCTCTTGATATCTAGAAACAAAGATAAATAAATAATATTAATGTTTCCTTGTGCCCCCTGTATCAAAGTGCCCCAACTCCCCCTACAGGCAAATCTTATAAAGAATTACACGATAAAAGTTGGAAAGGTGTATAGGAAATGGGTTTCTGTAGTAAACGCAATTTATATTGCTTCTGTCCTATTTCATTCGATTCAGCTGAGAAGGGGCAAGATTCCCGTTGGCTCGTTCAAGGTGTCGCAGCTGCTCCCTCGATCGCTGATTTTCCCCTGTACACAGCTCCAAGAAGATCGCGTATCAGTTGCCCATCGACGATTTTATCGATCCCCCGGCTCCCTCGCCGGTCTCTTCATTAATTATGCGATCGGCATGGATCGGATAATAATTCCATTAAGCACTCGTGAAAAGCAGGAATCTTTGAGAGGCCGCGGGCTAGGCCGCCTCTTTAGAAAGCTGGATCCTCCTTGTGATCGCCTAACGAGCCACGGATGCATGATCAGCAAGGAACACCCGGGTCGCGAGCAGCACGACGCGGTTTACCTGCTCCAACGACCCCCGAAGAACGGGATTTTAATTGACCCACGGGTGCAATTAAGCCACCAAACATCCACCTTCAAAAGCTCCATCCTCTGTTTCGATCTTCGCGCGTTTAACGCTAATCAAATCCAATATGTAACCCTTCCTCGGGGTTTTTATTTAATCTTATATTATCCTTACGCTTCATTTTGCATTTAATTTATATTATTTTGCACACCTATGACTCTACGCAGGGACTACAACCAAGTATTTTCACTGAACCTAACCTACTTTGTAAAATCGAAAATAGCAAATGAAAAAAGCCGAAAAATATTTTTCTTGCATTTAGCCCGCCATTTTACTAACTCTGAAGATAAATCAGTAATTATAGCCCGATCGATTGCGACAATCATGCTGATAAATAATCTGTTTCGATTTTTGGGTTCAGATAAGTCTAGAAAAGAATAGAAAATCAATAATTTTATTACTCCTATATTTTTTATTTACTGCAGAACTGTAGTTGAATAGATGGAAAAAAGTTTCATTCCATTACTATAATTATTTCCGTCGCAATAAATTCTTGAAAATCGGCGCGCTAACCGGAATGACCCCTTAATATCGTAGATATATTCACTTTGCAGAAACATCACCGTGTTGAAAGAGTTGGAAAGAGATAAAGAAGCGTGAATATATCTGAAGTACTAATCACCACCCACACAGGTATCTCGCGTGAAGAGGCCCCGTGGCCAGAAGACAAAAGGCTATTCGCCACAATGTGCAGACTAAGTCTTCTCATTGTTTCGCCGCGTCGACTGCACCCTGCAAGGGTGCCCCTCGTTTCTGCCAACACCCTGTATACGTGGGACGAAATGCGTTCCCCTTTAGCCGAAGCTTCCCAGGGGACGTTCTGTGCCCGCAGCTACACTCGAAATATCCCAAGGCACCGTGGGCACGATGCACCACGCGGCCATTAAGTGTAATCACCTTAAGTACGGCTGTGCTCAAAATGAATGGAAATAGAAGTAGGAATGAGAGGCCAGGGAAAAGAGAGATACCACGGTCGGTGGTAAAAGGAAGCGCAAGAAGGCGGAGGTATCGAACGAAGAGAACAGAGGAAGAGAGGGAGGAAGGAGATCCCTCCTCCCCTTTCAGCGTCGGACGACATAAATCCACGCTTTCAATTATGCGAAATTAATTAACCGCGCCTTATATCTTCCCCCGTGATCCCACTCTCTCTATCTCATTCCTCCTCCCTTGCTCTCTCGTTCCCCGTCTTTCCGTGCTTGCGTGTACACCGCGGGGCCACCCGTTATCGAGCGAAACGATATACGCGCATCTTTGCTGGATAAATTTCATTGTACCCTCTACATGCTTTTGTTCGGCGCCTCTTCTCCTTTTGTTGGCAGCCTGACGAGGTAATCTTCGTAAAGGGGGAGGAAGACGAAATCCGTTTAAGAGAATCGTGCGCCTGTGGCGCGGGTACACTGTCGTTCGTACGTACCAGGACACTTTTGTGTGGAATAAGTGTGAGAAATGTTGGAAATTTATTGGAGGACACTAACAAATTTTATTTTATTTGGTATTTTAAATTGGGGTTGTATAAAGCTCGAGTCTTCAAAGCTTTAAACCTTAACCTTAAAGACTCAGCCTTTAAGGCTAATATCATATGAAGCTCGAGACTCAAGCTTCGAGGTTCGAGCTTTCGAGCTTGAAGACTCGAGCTTTAAAGGCTCGAGCTTTCAAGGCTACAAGCTTCGAGCCTTAAGGGTTCGAGTCTTTAGGGTTTGAGCCGCGACTCGAGCCCTTAAAGCTCACGGCTCGAAGCTCATTTTTACAACACTATTTTAAATTCGAGGCAGTGAAAAGTATTCAATCTGTACCAAATATCGCATTTTTTGCCAATGCAGCGGGGGTTCTAATATTTATGTGAGCAGTGCAGATATAATGCATCTATATGAAATTTCGTGAAGAAGTGTTGTTTGAAGGGTTTGAGAAATCTGAATGGAAGGGTCAGGGTGATGGTATTCATTAATAAATTTGAGTTTTGGTTGACTCTGATTGATAGTGACTTGAAGCAGATGTTCTTGGGGTCCAAGTACCCTCATTTCAAGGAGTCTATAGATTTTAATGGGAAAAAATCCACGACTGTTGAAGTAAAATTTAGGGTTACTTTTTTATATATTTGGAAACGTTATTCGGAGAAAGGTTCCGTGCACCGGGTTATCAAGGGAGTCTATCTTAGTTCGAGGAATGATCGAATAACCCAATTATTTCTCGATCACACTTTCATGTCCAATTATCCATACGATCTACACCGTGATTACGCTAGGAGTTCATTCAACAGCCCTGCTGCTCCAACTTCTCTCGCGCCCCAGCGTCTCTCTATCAAGAATTTCTGCGAAACGATTACCCCTCGTCGTTACGCGAATATAATCCGCCGTGATCCATGCGTGCACGTGAAAGCGACTGGATTCTGTTCGTATGTTAATGACAGTGAAATGACGGGTGCGTAATGCCGTCCAATGCTTGCTAAAAAGTGTATACACGTAATGGTATATACAGTGTCTACATACAGGGTGGTTCTTCTATAACGTAAGTTGAACTCGGTGCAATATTTGAATTGAAAACATTTAGAATAAAAGTTCACGGATTCCTATACAACAGAAGAAAATAATGTTAAACTGCTTTTCCACGAAAGATACATAAAAAACGTGAATTACGATAATGCAGTTAGTAACTACGGATAATATTACAGATAATATGAATTAGTTCATGCTATGTATTTCGTTCTAAATAACCAAACGAGACAGAAGACAGATGACCCAAATTTTTAATAGGAAAAAAATTCGAATTTTTCGTTATTGTCATTCGTGGTTCATGAGAAAAGAGGAAATTTTCGTTTCAAATGTTTTCACGCCGAATTATCAAAAGTAGGTGAAATATCGTTGTAACCGGTACGAGGACCACCCTGTATACGCGAGGGTCCGACCACCGACGTGGCGCAATAATGACGCACATCTCTCGATTTTATTATTTTAATGCACCTCCGTGGCCCCGGCCCACGCGACTCGCATACTCATCGCCGATTTCGCATGGGAATCGTTTCATTCAAGGCGCGGTCCTCCCGTTTCTTTGCCCGCGTCCGCGACTTTACGGCCGAAAATTGGTCGTTTCGGTATCTTATTACGCCCGAAAATTCGTTTCCCCCCGCGAAACATTTCGGATACTGTTACTGGAGGCCCGTACCATTCCCACTTCCAGCGGAAACCATTGAAAGTAAGCCCGCATTGGCTGGAGAAAGAGCATACACCTCGCCCTCTCGATTTCTACCATTGATCTTTCATAGAAGACGAAAAATTACGTTAAGTGAGTGAAAGATATGCAAGCAGTGTGATAGTGGAAAGTAGAGCAACACTATATTTCCATTAATTAATGATATGAGGCAGTCTGAGCAACAACGGACCAACCCACATTAAAAAAATGTTTTCTCCTATTTTATATGGTTGGTAGAGCCTTTTGGAATACGTTATTGCTATTCATTCAATTTCGAAAAAAAAATGTGGGTTAGTCCGTTGTTGCTCTGACTGCCTCATATATGCCTTCCATTAAATCGTCAAAAAAAATTTCGTATCTTCAAAAGTTAAATATAAAGCCATAAAGAAGTTCAAAATGATGCGCTTCAAAATTTCTCCAGGATAAATTCCCCAAAATCGACCTGTTTCCAACTACTGATTTCCATTACACTCCAAAACAATCCGAAAGAAGAATAAAGAAAATACACTTACAATTTTACTAAACATTCTCAAACTAGAATCGGATAGGGTAAACTGTACAATGATTGGCACCCTAAGCCGAAATCCCAATTGTAATGTCTATATTTTTTTCTGAAGCTTTTATATGGCCTTAATTTTCAGTTATTATAAATGTTTATGGATTTCTTATTAAAATAAAATATCGCCAGTACCTGTTAAGTCTTTTATTTTAAAAATATTCAATGAAAAACAAAAAGTGGCATAAAAGTACAATCATTGGCACCCTACAATTTGAGGCTGTATAGGAAAACATATGTAGTTAAAAACAAAGTTTAAATTGTTTAAAGAGACTATTCCATTCATTATTAAATACCTACAACTCTTAGTAAATCTGCATTTCAATCCATTATTTAGTTATAAAACAACAAAATATACTTACACTAGCGGACAAAAAAATGACCACTTTTTCGATTTGTTCCATTTTTGTTATTTTTTAGCATACGTTTAGGACAGTGGTATTTGTTTAATATGCATATTCTGATGAAGAATTTAAAGCTGTATAAAACCCAGTTAAAGTTGAATTTATTTAACTGACAAACAAAAGTGTTACATAACATTGAATGGGGTAACATTTTTGGGACCGACAAAGAAGTTACCACGTTTATTAACTTGTTAGGTTGTCCTAAAAGCAAAAGGTGCCACCACAAAATATTACATTTTTTTTATTAATGTTCAAAAGTGGTAACTTTTTGTTGGCTTTAAAAGTGTGTTGTCTCGTTTAATGTTATGTGAGGTTTTTGTTTGTTAGTTAGATAACTTTTACTGTAACTGGATTTTATACAGCTTTTAATTTTCTTTCAGAATATGTATATTAGGCACATACTGCAGTTTTGAATTGATATTGAAAAGTAATAGAAGTAGAATGGTTTGAAAAAGTGGTGACTTTTTTGTCCGCTACTGTACCTACCCCTTATCAAAATTTTTAGAAAACATCTAAAACTTAAGTTGCCATTTGCTGGTGTTGCCAGATGTAAAATGTGTAGTTCAACTACTGGACTTTGCAGTGTTGTTGTGAAAGAAAAATAAGAAATTGTAAAAAAGTACTTTCTAAGCTTGTGCTTCTTAATATTTGACTTTTTAATCAGGAGTGCCAATGATTAGTGCAGTGCCAGCATTAGTACAGTTTACCCTAACTCCATTAATTTCACGAGTAAAAAATTAAGTCCACGTGCGTTCCGCGCAACAGGTCGCAGCCACGTGGGAAGGCGGCTTAACAGGCACGCGTTAACCATTCATTCGACCGATTACAAGCACCGACACCGACCGAATAATTGCCTTCCTCCCCCAAATACGCACTCAAGCTTCCTCCCTAGCACGTCGAAACGCCGCGTGAATAATCGACGTCCGGTTTCCACGTCCGGTTCGACAGATTTTCCCCGCTGTCACCCTTCTTTCCTCGCCCCCCCCCCCCTCTTGCACCCCCTCCCGGGCAAGGAAGCGACATTCGTGCATGACGCATCAGTATTCTCCTCTGATTTCGCGTGACGAGAGATTCTCGATTTCGATCGCGCCTCAACGTGCACACAATATCCCTCCCATGGGCACGCTCAATTAAGTATTCATTACCGTGGTCGTCGGCTTCGGGCACAGAATACTCTTTGGACATCAAAGCGGGATGGACGTCGGTCGCCCGGGACCTACCGGGCTCGCAACGTGCCACGCAACTGGCCGTCATCGGCCGCAGAATTCCAAGTGGCCAATTATTATTCTGTACATTGGGCCCTATGAACGAATCTTACCGTCCAGGTTCCCCGTACATTGTTCCATTACAGCTCGGGGGATTGCCGTTTCTACGAGTCGGTATTTTCGTGGCGACTTTTCGCGCACGCGTTCCGTGTCCCTGCAGTGGGGCAAGGTGCTGGGCAATAAAATTCTTCCTTTCCGAAGGAGAATGGTTTGGCAATGATTAAGGATGTATTGGACGTACAATATCAGACAAAAGTATATGAAATTTGAAATACTCGAATGTCTACGTCTTACGCATAGTAAATCTAGATGTAAGGAATTCGAACGACTGTTGGAGTCTTATTTTTAATCCTAGGAAGGTATTTTTCACTTTACAAATGCTTTCTCAAGCATCATTTGCTAAACTTTTGGCAGTGAAAATGCCCAGAATTCACAATTTTCTCGAGTTATAATTTATTCCTTTAAAACGGTGTAGAGAAAACAATTGAAACTCGGCAGATATTTTTATCTACCCATATACTACATGTACAAAAAAATTTAAAACATTGGTACTATTTCTTCAACATTTTTTCAAGTGGTGTATTCGTCAAGATCGTCTCTTTCCATAAAAGTACCTACGTGTAAAATCAGTGAAAATTAAAATCGTTATAACTCAGTAACCGTTTAGTGAATTCGTTTAAAATTTTTGGAGCACACCAGAAAGATTAAAAAGAACAATGTCACAAATTTTCATCAACTTGGAACTATTTTGAAAATAGGTCCAATACATCCTTAACCCTCGGTGTCACTTTTAACATACGAACGGCGCACAGTGGTTCCAAGGTGCCTTTTTCTGGCCAAAATTCCATATCTCAGTGAATTCTCAACCGATTTTTATCTTATTTTGTTCATTTCGTCGGAGATTAAATGTGCTAAAATGTCGGACAGTAAGCGATCTCTACGTAAACAAAACGGAAAATAACAGACATCTCCGAACCAGCCACGATAGGGTCGCAGTGGATATAAATAATTTCCAGAATATTAGTTACTTCTAATTCACTAGAACTCTATCAGAACTTCGAAATCGTAGGACTCTACTTCGTTTCCAGATAAATTCCAGATCCTGACACCTGTGGGTAGTATAATTTATTATTCCAGCATTCTTCGCAGCTGGAATAAGAAGTCGTGAGTGAACCACTTCACATAACTCCCGCAACACTTCGGGTATCGATCCCCTTAATTACGAATCAGCAACTCCGGCATCGCTAACTGCAAGCACCCTTATCCCCGAGCACCTCTCGAGCACTCCGGCGCAGTGCCCGATCGCTCTCCGACTTAACGTTGCAATAACGTTTCGTAACACGGATAGCGCGTGTAATTATTCAGCGTGCATCAATCGGCGGGCACGGGGATCGATCGTGGGGGGCATAAATCCCGGCCGTGAACGAGGCTGAGACAGAACCCGAGGCGGCTAAGCGCATAGGTTCGGCGTGATTGCACGTACGCTATGAGTTATAACATCGATCCCACTATCTGACGCACGGGCGAGCGTGCTAATAAGTGGTTGGCGAGCTTTTTGCGGCGGCCGCCGCGGAGCGTTCTACGAATGGCCCTCGACGGTGGCGTAATACGTGTCACGGGCCCGGCTACTCGGGTTAACGGGGCCCGGCAACGCGAGCGGAACACGGGAAAGAAGCCTGGCCGCGCCGTGTAATTACACCGCGCTCGAAAGTTTTCTGATATCGTGAATGCGTAACGAGAGGGAGCACCGCGATGGACCCCCAGACGCGACGGCGGGGAGAAACGCGATACGCTTGGAAGCCACCTTTTACTGGAGCAATTTCTGGCGTTACCGTGGCCGTTTTTGCGCAATTTAATCCGAATTTTTCGGCAGCGCGCCCCGCTGGCCGAGATATCGGGAGTCCAGCAACGCCGCGGAGCACGCTGCTCCGTATGAATCGAGAATTACGCAGAACGGCTGCTCTCTATCTCGGTTCTCCGCTTTCATTTGGATCGCGGACGAGGCGGCAGCCACGAAACGAAAATCTCCGGGACGACGGTGGGTTCCTTACCTGCTGGGACTTTTTGTTGGGCGCGGTTTCCGGGCATTCTGGGTCCGCCGGGTCGAGGCAGGGCTTGCTTTGGTAGCCGTTCGTTATCCCGGCCCTCTTCATGTAATCCTCCAGGGTTTTGAAGGGAAACATGAACTGCAGCTTCTTCATCTCGTCCAGCATCATCGACGGATTCAGATTCGTCCACTGCACCGGCTTGTTCGTTTGCGTGCCCCTGCAAGGCAACGACAAATTTAGGGGAAGAAAATGGACTGTTTTATCGGAACAGAGACATTTGGTGGTCTCGATTTGCTGCAGCAGTGCAGGTTGAGTGATTGCAATGTTAGTATAGTTCAATTGTGTTAATTTATTGCTTGATTTGTCGCTGAGAGTGGAGATTTTGAAGAGGAAGGGTGCATTTCTGACGTTAGAGTCACGCGGAGAGTATCGCATCCCAGGATATGTATTTGCCAATATTTCTATAAATTTTTAGACCTTAATAGGTAAATACAATTTTAACAACGAAAAAGTCGCTTTTATCCGCAATTATTTTTTCAAATACAAATTTCAATATATCAAATTTCTCGAAAGAGACTATTAGAGCATGATTGTACGAGTATTGCGAATGTACAATTATCACTGAGAAGTTAAAAGATTCAAAAATACGAAAATGGTAACTCAAAAGTGACGTTGGGGTGCAGTGAACCACGTGTGACCAATTTTATTTGTGATTATAAGAAGGTGTGACCACGGGGGTTAATTAAAACGAGGGTTATTTTTATTAAAAATCCACGAAGTCCACTCCACAGTTCCTAGCTTATTTCACTTCAATTCCTTCGAGCGATTTTGTATTCTCTGATCGGACATGTAACCACTGCAAGTCTCCCCAACCCAACACTACCACCGTGCATCTGCTTCCGCCGCTACTTTGCACGAAGAAAGTTGACCGACTACTGTTCGATAATTACGGAATGCAAATGGATTTCACGTGAATCCCAGGAAATCAATTTACTGGCACGACATTACTCCACATTGCTCTCGGGCAAAGCGGGTACGGACAGCAAAATTCATTCCAGTTGATAATTTGCAACCGGCGTTGATGCGTTTCTTGTACTTACGGTATCTTCACTGGGTAGTCCGGTCCCAACAGTTTGCTGCCTTCCCAGAAACAGTCGAGGGGCGTAATGATGACGCAGGGTATGATACTTTCGAAGATCTGAAGAAGAAAGCAGAGGCGAGCTCGTCAGGAAGCGCCGCGGCCGGGTCCACCTTTCAGCGGTGTAATTGAAAACTTATGGGGAATAATCGATCCAGCGAGTTCCACCAACGAGCCAATCGGTCGGCGAATTATCGTACGCCCGGCCTGGTTTAATTGCAATAACCGCGCGGGGCCGGAGGGCGGGCAAGGCGGATCATTATGACCCGACGTATTTAATCATCGCGATCGGATAATGGCGAGTCGCACGTTCGCGGCTCCGATTTACGATCATTTCTCCGTTTCCTTCGATAGTGGACACTAACGATCGCCATAAGGCTTTTCTCGGTAGCGGGGCATTATGAGGGGAGGCCACCTGTGTGTTCCTGGAAACTCGAATAGGGCGGTCCTCCGCTGAAACGATTCGTTTCTCTCTTCTTCTCGCCCTTCTTTTTTTCGGCCCTTTCGATTCACGAATAATATGAATTTCGGATAGAATTCGGGGAACCCCGTGGACATTTGTCAAATTCAGGTGCTCGCTTCGGTGCTTCGAGGAACTCGGGAGAATCGCGTCGATGATGTAGTGTACTTTTACATTTCTCTGGTTAAGTAATGACAATGTTATGTTTCGGACACATTCACTTTGTGATGTTTAATCTAGCTCATAATTCCCTCATTTCTGGATCTTTAATAACGATTTACGATAACGATTAACTGATGCTAATACTTTGACTGACGACTTTTTTCACCAGGGGTCGAATGGGAGTGGCAAATTTTCAATTAATTATGAAATAACTTCATTTTATGACTAAGTAGTATCTTTTCTGCTCCGAGAAAACTGTTATAAAATGCAGTGTATTAACTGAAACTTTTATTCCATATATCTTTGTGTAAATATGAAGCTTTTATTTTCTTGAAAATAAAAGAGTTTCGTTTCGTTTCATTTTGAAAAATATTCGACTTTTGTTAAAAACTTAGCTGTTTTCGTTCTGTAAAATTAATTTTTTTATAAAAGTAGAAACTGGTCCATGGTTCCATCCGTGGCAACAACCATAATAAACCTTAGTTTTTCCATTTTGGATGGCTACAGCAATGCCCACACACACTGCCCGTTGGAAAAGATTTTTTTTTAAGAACCTTGCGCCACCGACTATATCTATGTATCTACATATGCGATAAAAAGCTCAAAAAAATTATGAGTATTACTTAAAACATATCTTAATATGCAGGCAAAACGCCAGACAGTAGGTATAAGCTTGTAGTTTATGTTAAAAAAATTCTCGAAGATGTCGTTAAAAAACGGGCACTTACACTGGAGTATGTACCCCTTTAAATGATAATTTCAACCACTATACGTAAAGGAACGCGACTTCTTTGAAATGGCAGTATGATCCAGTAATGTGGGGGTTGAAATGCCAAGGAAGTACAAACGCGCAGTAAATGAAAAGCTTCTGTAGAGGAGAAGGGAAAAGAAGGAGGAGGTAGAATGATGAGCAAGGACTAAGCTGAACGGACGGCGGTGCAATTAGCCTGGCGTAATGACGGGGTATCGGCGCACAGTGTCATGTGTGGTCCCTGTTCATGCTCCTCCCTCGTCCTTATTATACGCAAATGCGAGCTCAGATCAGTGAATACCTATTGCGCGAGCTCGTTGTCCTTGTTCATACTTTCTCCGCGTGACAGTTTCCTCGGTTCCCCCAGTCCAATTAACTTACAGTAGCGGGCAGAAAAGTTACCATTTTTTCGATCCACTCTACCTCTGTTACTTTTTAACATCAACTCAAAACTGCAACATGTGCCCAATATATATATTCCGATAGAGAATGACAAGCCGTATGAAACCCAGTTAAAGTTGAATTTATTTAATTAACAAACAAAAACCGACAATGGTCTTTATTATTACCTAGAACTGGCAAAATATGGGGCCAATATTGCTGCAGTGTAAGATGGAACCACCCGGGACCGCTACCAACTTCTTTCGAATAAAAAAAATATTATCAAAATTGGTATCTATAGTGAGGAGTTATGCGGGGACAAACATAAAAAAAATATATATATGCGGGTCGAATCTATAACTTCCTCCTTTTTGACGTCGGTTAGAAATAACAAAAATATGGTAACTTTTTATCTGCTACTGTATCTCAGCATATAAAATTCCACATGAAAAAAGCAGCCCCTAAATAAAATAATAACTAATTATTCCACCAAAATGGTCACGTTTTGTACGAAACCTATGGCGTTACAATGCCCTACTCCATGCTCACGAAATACTGTAGAAATTTTTCCAAAGAAAAAGGCCAACCATGTGGAGCCGACTACTATATTATAATCGAAGGCACGCGGCCAGAATCGAATGAGCCGGCTGTACGTTATACCTGTCCCTGCTCGATAGCCATCACGTTCATTTGTTTACAGCCGATGACTCGACTCGTTGAATGAACTATAGGACAGCGCGCGATGCTTTTATGGAGTGATAAAGCAGTCGTAATTTACGACACACTATAAACTAAACATAAGTTTGAAGCCTCTGAAAGAATCCTATATAGAACGTAGGACACCCAAAAAGAAAACCTTCGGCGAGGCAAAGTGCCTGTGACGCTGCAACCGCGTATGCGCGAGTGCTTTTCTGCGATGGTATAGGCGCACAGTGCAATCGACGCGCTCTATGAACAATTTGACCTTCCACCAGAGTGTTCTATCGTTTATCGCTTCGGTTACCGATGTTTCATCTACAATTAAGTGATTTGCAATGTATCTTAGACATTGGTCGGTGGTAGTAACTTTATTAGCGATCGTAAATACGAATTACTCGGGAGTTGTGCCAGGTATCAGAAATGAAGAACGCGTTCTCGGTAAAAATGAAACAGCCTGTGTCCTGGCCGCAGGATAATAATATTCCTGTTTGACCGAGATACAGGACACCGCCGTGTGATTTAGTCGGTTGCTCGGGGCGATCCTTGCATAAGGGAGCATCTATCATTCGGGGTACGTTTTAAAATTGAAACTTGATGAACCGCGGAGGCAGTGACATTCCAGGCCTGACCGTGATCACACGATTTTGTGAGGGACTGTTATTATTCATCCCCCTCGAAGTACCATTTTCAGATTTAATTCTGCTTGAGTAATTTGTCGAGTCAGCTGCTCAAAGTTATATATTACTTGGGTGGATCTACATTTGAATTCCCTTTTATAACTTCGTTTGCCATTCGTGTCGTCTGTGACGATTTTTAAATTTTTTTTAAAAAGGTACCGGATATATTCTCCGGACTTGCGCGAGTGTGTTAACCAACACGAGTAAATTTGGGCTGAAGATTAATCCAAGTAAATTCTATTCAAATTTTACTTGTTTAAAAAATGTACCGGTTACAAAATTGAATTCATCAGACGTTAATGAATCGCTTCGTAATTTGTTTTATCCCTAGCTACACCATCGTGCACTCTTCAACAGTTCCTCTTGGACCGAATTGAACAATTGAAACACATTGTGAACTCGCTGGATGGATAAATACATGGAAGATGAAAGAAACTGGAATAGAACTGAGTCGTTCCCCAAAGTAGCAGGAAAGCATGAAAAAAAAAATGGAGCATAAAACCGAATGCTCTCGAGGGACGCGCTCGTAACATCGCGGAAGTGGTTCGACATGCGGTACCTCTGGCGTGAATCGTTCGTTTCCTCTTTTCCCTTCCTCTAGAAATGTGCTGGGCGATGTTTTAACGCGTTTGCTCGTTAGCATCGCAAGAAACGGCACAGCGCACGCGAGATACGAACGACTTGTACTTCTCAAGCACTGCATTGAGTCTTCGACGTTTACGACTTCGTTGGGGAACGACGTGGTCACCGGAAATCGAGAGATAAATCGAAGGGAAGCATCGTAGATAGGACTGCCACATTTTCGCGCCGCAACGTTCTAAGATCATTGAACTCTTCAACAGACTCCAAAATTTCACTAGAAATGCAATTCGTCGTATTAAGCAATCGTGAATTTTATAATGAATGGACAGGAAAGGGGTCTTTAATTCTAATTAGACAATTCGCTGTAATTAATCAATAATGAATGTGGAGTTGTTGGGCGAAAGTTAAAAGAGTGACAGTCCTATTTGTAGAAACTGGTAAGATCTAGCGATGGACACGATTTCACCACGTTTCTTTTCAACGTTCTTCGCAAGAACAATACTCTTGCGTGTCTTAATAAACTTTATTTAAAGAATGGAAGATTCTGAAAACTAAATTCGACAAAACAAATTCGCTTAAACTCGCTATGATTCTACTATAATTATAACAACCACCCTTATTCTCACTATAAGCTTCAATCACAATTAATCGAACTTCCCTCCAAATTTACAAGAAACAGCGACAACGTTGTCTTCGCAAAACAGTTCCTTCAAATGAACTTACATTGCCCTAGGGAAGCAAAAGGAAGGAATCACAGAGAACGTTAAGCTCGTTGCTGTCAGGGGCGATAAACGATCAATGGGTTGCGCCGTGGCCATCGCTAGTTCCCTGAGATTTCTTAATGGAAATCGAGAAGTCGCTGTGCACGCGCAATAACGCGGTATCACGGTGCACGCGTCGAATACGTGAATAGTTACGTACGCGTTACAACATGCACGCGCACACCGCAGTGTATCGGCTGCATGTATACATAGTAGTGGTAGTTTTAAATTACCTGGTCGATGTAGTGCATGTCGAAGTTGGGTATGTTCAGCGCGTAACACATGTCCTTCAGCCTCCACGTGCTGCAAGCGACACGGAACACGTGCATTCATGAATACAAGTTTGCATCCCTTTAACCCCCGTGCCTCGCCGATAAGAGAGCGGCTCGAGGACCTCCTGACAAAAATTTCCAAACAATGCCAGCAGATCCTCGGAGCCACTTCTTAGGCATTTGCGGGGTGTCCGTCGCAGTTGGCAAGAGAGAGGGGCAAGCTGGGCTTTGTAATTTCTGAAATTTTCATCACTTTCGGGTGCTCATCTGTGAGATATAGTAGTTGTAGGAGTTATAGAGTGATCAGCTTAGGGTACTTAATTTTGAATTTATTCAATTTAAGGCATTGAATAGCTAAGTGGAGATTTTTTCATAGCCCATTGCACGTAAGAAGCTCCTTCCTTTTTAAACCAGTTTACGACCATGTATAATTAAGTATCGTTTAATTGGCACAGCAATAAACATTCTGCGCAGAGACTCAACCACGCCCTGCGCTCTTCCTTGCCAACTCGCGGAAAGTGTAATACAAAGACGCGGAAAAGGAAAAAAAGGGACTTACCTTTCGAACAGGTGCACAGTGACCTGCGTCGCCGCCTTCAGGATCGTTAAATGTTCCTTGAGCGCTGCAGGGTGCAAAATATTCGCCCCGGAATGCCTTGGCGTTTGGATGACGAGTTGATGCGTCGAGGCGGCTGCTTCACCCAGTGCTTCCGAGGCGTAGGTCAGCTCTTTTTGTAACCTTCCGCCTTCTGCGACCAAAAACGTCATCGCGACACGTGAATTACGACAGAGCAATCACATTTTTAAACAAACAATATTAACGAATCTATGAAGCAGTAATCTTCGAAACTCCTCTAATCACTTTAAGTATACATATCCATTAACACGATACTCGAACCTGAAAGATTTTCAAGTTTTACCACTCACCGAGAACCTAAAACTCCACGATAGCGTGGAAAGTACTCCAGCCTTTTCACATGAAGCACTTCGATGCCTCACCGCTGGTATTTTAAATGCCCTCACTTACCATAGATAGAAATAGAAAATATATAAGTAGCTACATCTGAAATACCTATCACCATCCACAAAAGTAAATACAGAGGGAAAGGATTAAGAGGACCAAAGTGGCCAATCGAAACACTCGCCTTGCATCCGTTCTACGCGCGACTTTTCCCTGCAAAATTTCCCGTAATGCTACCACTGAGTGCACGTTTGAAGCACAGTTGTATTCCCTCGTAACGACATGGCACCACCACCTGACCACCTTCTGGAAACCTAAACCGGGTTGTCGAGCAAAGCCTGGAGGTCCATCGCCATTGGCTGGTGGCTTTATTCGCGACTTGTGCCACTTTAAGCTTTCGACGGGCCTGGTGATGTTTCTGCTCGGGACGATTCCCCGAAGAGAAACATCGACCCTGGCCAGTGTCGTAACACGCGTTTCTACGGCTTTACGGATATACCGAGAAAAATTTCTGGCAGGGTACCAATGAAAGCGTTCCCAGAAGAAGACATGGAAATAGCTCTCTGTTATGGTTCAGAACGCCCGTCCCACCCCGTGGCTGAAACGGCGACCACATCGATCTTAACTAAATAAGTCATCAGTGACGTTCAACGACGCTCGAATCGTTTATCTTCGCGAGAAACGCGACTGGGTGTCGTACATTAATTATCCCCGCTGGCGATTATTCGGAGAAATAATTAGAATCGCTTGATAGAGACATATTAGCGAGATATCACTGTATCGTCGATGATGAAGAGGCATTTTGTTCGTTACTATAGTCAAACAACTGTATATTCTGTGCTAGCTTTTTGTCGAAAGAATTTCATAGAATTTGGAATAAATAAAGGCCTGGAGGATGGGTGGTTAGTAAGTGAGAGTTGAATTGCTATAATTTTTATTCCATCGAGAAGATTCGCGTGCTCCAAAGAACTGATACCAATAAGCTAATTCTTCGTCATCGAAAACGGAGCTACAAAAATATTCCTATGACAGTTCTAAACATTGTCACAAAGTCGAAATTAATTATCCCAGACTCCACAGACCACGAAGAACTCATCACCGGAGTAGTTAATGAAAATCCGAGCCGAAAAAACGGCCCCAAGCGCGAGGCCAATGTGGAGCAGGGTGAGCCGGAAAGAGGGTGACCAAGGATCGGTCGAAAGCGCGAACCGGGGATACGTATATTCATCGGAAAGTAACGCAGGAAGGGCACGAGAATGACGTCTGACACGGGGTACGTCGGGATCCCACCTAGTCAGATTTCACCGTCAAAAATGCCGACGGCGTATTTGCTCGTTCCGCCACGGCGCGGCCTCCGGGGACCACCCGTGTTGCCCGCTATCAAGCGGGTTCTCAACCTTCCGCGGCGGCCTGGCTGGTACAGGCCCCTCCAAACGGGACGCCGGCGAGAGGCGGGCCCCCGCGCGCCCGCGGAGAACCACCTGGAAGAGTCAACGGGCGGTCTCTCGAGCCGATATTCCGGGATGTATACGAGTGGAAACGAACGTACGGGGCCTCATCGTGACCAATCCGAGGGACAGGGACGAATACCGTGATCGTAAACCCCGAAGGACGAACAATAATGAGGGCGGCGCGAGGAAACAACGACCTGGGTTACTGTGGCCGCTACGCCGGGGCCCCTATTACCGGCGAATCTCTCGGCGTTTCGACATCGCGGCGACGAGTGTGTTGAACCGCCGGACCCCGTGAATTCTCTACGGATGGCGGGACAGAGTTTCGCTGGCTTCGGGGACGCTGATGGAAATTGTAATTAAAAATTGGAGAACCTTTCGCCGTCGCGTGGATCGAAAAAAAAAACCGTTTCGGCTCTCGACAAGCTTCGGGGGCACGAGCGGTTTGAATTATTGCCGTGCAACGGAGCGGATAATTAATCAGAAATAATTGCCCGCGTTTATCTACGCCCGAATCTAGAGACTGTTTATATAATGGACGTGTACCGTGATGTGAGTTAATGAAAGTCGTTATGAGGCATTATGTAACGCGGTTCTAGGGGGAATAGGGGGGGGAGGGGCGCCGTGCTAGTGGATGCTGGAGGAAAGGATACTGTTCCGTGGCGGTGAGGGGTCATCGTGACCGACCTGGGTAACAGGGACAGATACCCTGACCGTAAACCTCGGGGGACGAACAGTAATGAAGGTGGCGTGAAGAAGAAGGGAACCTGATTGCCCACGTTCGACCTTTTTCCCCTCCCCCCTCCCCCGCCGCCGCCTCCTCCTCCTCCTCCTCCCCCCTCACTTTTGTTCTCCTCGTCCCCCTGTGGAATGTCGAAAACCGCTACGTATTTGTTCCGAGTGACAATACACGAGCCGCCTGCTAGGATCTATCCCTCGAGAAGAAGAGGAAGGTTGAATGGCGTACGACTAATTCGAAAAGAATAGACGCGCTGTATTACTAAATGGACACTGTTTGAGCGAATTATGGGGATCATTTTCAGAATACTTGGTTAGGATTGAGGCGTGATTCGTGCCCACGAGCGAAGGGGAGACGAAACCTCGTCGAAGAACGAATCGAATAAATTGAACGAAGCACGTGACTTCTGTTACTGAGAACGTGAGAAGCTCGGAAATCTTCAATCACATCTCTGACTCGTCCCATAAAATAATCGCATGGAAATACAAGTGGCTCCGAAACGATCCAAGTATTCCTCTGAGAACCACCAGCCACCTAATTATACTAAGCGAAGGGATGAAAAATACACGTTCCATTCTACCCGCTTGACTTGTTCACGAGCCTGAGACCAGCGACGCGCACGAACACGCGACAAAAGTTATCCCGCATGCACCGTGAACGGTGAATCGCGGCCCCGGCGACAAAACGAACTAAATATTACAGCCGGACAGCTTTACGGCGGCCTCCGCCAGTGCAACGAAGCGTTTCCTTACGATCAGAATCACTTACAACGAGTTTCTCAGCCTCTCTAGCCGCCCACGTGAAACGAGACATCACGGGCCCGGCGATCCTAGCCTCCTCCCCCCCCCCCCTTCTCTCTCCCTCGCTCGCCGACGTATGAATCGACCTGTAGAATGCAGGCGGACCATCGAGCGTAATAAAGACACTACTCTCTACGCTCCGCGTAGCAAGAAACATGCGTCTTAACGGAGGAAAGCACGGATAAAGGGGCTGGCGAGACGAAGAGGACGAGATGGGACCGGGGCACCGCGGGATCGAGAAGCAGAGACGCAGAGGGGGAGAAAAACAGACGAGGGGGCGGGAGGGAAAAGGGCCCTGTGATTCAGCAGGGAGGGAGAGAGACGTAGCCAGAAGGAGGAAGAGAAAGGAAAAAGGGGGAGGAGACGCGCATCTTGATTTATCGGCGGGTAGTCTCTGTAATTATTTCTCCGTCCCTGTCTGGCGCAGGGGGGCGAGACAGCGTCGTTCCCGTTCTATCCGCACCCTTCCGGCTACCGTGATCGTACCGTGTAAGAATCTCCTTTGGTCTCTGTCCCTCCGGGGCACCCTTGAATGGCCGCGTCTTTTAGCTTTGTCGACTGTCTCATTCACGTGAACAACCAGCACGGTCCTTGTACTAAGCTGTTCCCCACCTCCCACCCCCACTTCTCCCATGCCGATCGCCTTGACGTTGTTCGAGGGATTATCGCGAGCAGGGAGTCTCTATTGGCTACCCAGGGAGGAAAGCGCAATTAGAGGTAACAGTACCCGATCACGGTCCAGCTGTCGCCTATCAACCGTAGTTCGCCATCTAACCTGCACGTGGAAACGAGCCCCCGGTTCGGGTTGCAGGGGTCCGAGGGGCGCGCCCCAGTGAATTGCGCGAGTCGCGAAATAATTACGCGATCCCGTAACGAAGGTCCCCAAGGGCGAGCCCGGGTCCTCCGCTCCACCCCTCCCGTGCCGCGCGCGACACAAGCGTCTGGTGCTCGCGGCGACGAGGAAGAACCGACGTTTAACGATAATTCGATGCTCGCCCCGAGGGAGGAGGCCGCCCGGACGCGAGGCGCGCCTTGGATCAACAGAGGTGGACTCCGAAGAAACGGGGGAAAAGAGCGGACTCGGAAGACGGAGGAAAGAAAGAAGAAACGAAGGCGCGCGTGTTCCTCCCGATCGGCCGGCACCGGCACGAAGGGACGCCCGGGCGTACTATGAGGTAGAGCAGGTGCAACGAGCGGCCCCTTTTCGGCCGTGAAACGGACAGAAACGGCGGGGCGGGCCGGCCGGATTGGGGAGAAAGAGACGCCCAAACTCCCACCCCATTTCTCGTGGTTCTCGTGCTTCGTCCTTAAATGCCACGGCAGGAGCAGAAGCAACGATGGTGGCAGCCCTCCTTAAGTTCTCCTCCTTAAATTTCAAACGAGGAGGCTGTTAAGCCGGACAAGCCAGGACACGACCGTCGAATCGTTAAAGGGATATTCCGCCCAATTACCGGTTATACGTTAATCTCGCGATATTACTAGCCAAAAGCACGTACGGGTCGACCACGAAACGCTTGTCTGAAAAGACGGGAATGATCCAGTTGTCGCTGTAGGGGCTTCGGCTCGCCTTAACGACTCCCCGCGTCTTCCTGGAAGGTGCTCGGGCCCCGTTTGCGGGATTTGCGGCGGGGCGCCGAGGTGCGTCTACTAGAATTAACCGGGGACAAGCGGAAATCGCGAGGCGGCGGTATTTTATTTCAGACACCGAACTTTCGTGCCGCGCCCAGCGGCCGCCATCTGTTGTTAAATAAACGTTCCGCGAACCGGCCTCTCCTGACAGTTTACGAATAAGTTCCGGAAAGTCGGCTCTTCCGTTTTGGCAGCTAATCCCCGGGGGGGGGGGGGGGGCTAACAAGATTGAACGTCTGTCAGTGGCGTGGAAACGCACGTGTGGACAGCTTTATGGCGTGTGAAAGTACAGGGTGTCCTAGAATTACGGGACAAGCCTAAACAAAGTTCCACGTGTCGCGAGACAGTGAAAAGTCACTTAGCAGCTTGCCATCCCAGGCTTCGTTTTCAACACGACAATGAGTTCTCAGATTGCAAAATAGTAAATTTTGGGACACTTCGTGTAAGAACCACGAGTTAAAATCTCTTTTTGCTGACTGCACTGAGTCAGTTACATTGGATTTTTCCAAGTGTAACTTTAATCATGAAGCAGACGCGTACCGAACCGTGCGTAACTTCGGCAAGGTCCTCAGAGCTCGACCCCTCTTCGTTGATCGTTACCACCCGCTCTGAAAGGGGAAGCGATAAATCAAAGGAACCAACGTATCGAAGCTGCAAGAAGCTTCGTTAACACCTACTGAACGCCACGAAAAGATCAGCGTCCAATAAGCTCCAAGGCCTGGGGAATCGCGTTGCCAATCTCGAGGATCTTTGAATCGAGTGAATAAAACCAGATTTACGGCAACGCGACACGACGTTAAAAGGGCGGCCTAAAGAAACGAAGGAAACAGAAAGCATGCCCGCCGCCGATACAGCCAATTATACTCGCGAAAGCTGGTGTATAAAACGCTACCAATAGTGGCTTCATTATCGTAGGTCTTGTAGATAAAGTTTCGGGGTTGATGCCCACCGGACGGGTAGTAGAGAGACGGAGCCTGCGAGATGGAAAAAGGAAGAAGAAGAGCGAGCTCTCGCGCGCGCGGCTGGGCCCAGATGAAGGTGGGCTAAGGCTACTTGGCGTAGCAAACCCTCGTGGCCCCTTTCCTGACTGTTCCTGACGGAGTTTTGAGGGAGAGCCGGGGCACCGCTAGTAGGGAGAAGAGAAGAAGGAAGACGAGAGAAGAAAACGAAGGGGGCCCCTTCGAAGCAGGCTTAGCTCTCTCTGAGGCTCACGGAGGAGCTGAGACTTGGCTCAATCGTTCAGGCACGCAGGCCCACCGCTGGTTGGCTGGCTGGGTTGGCTTGGCGCACACAGAGAGCCCACCGGGCCACCCACCGCGACCATTCACCGGAACCGAGCCCCATCCAATCCCAGCGGTTCTCATTTAGTGGTGCGACGCCACTTTTTTCCCCGGCGGAAATAGCGCTCGCCGCCGATACCACGCGTCCGCTCGCTGATAACTGCCTTTTTGCCAGCTGGCCTCAGCGAGGAGGTCCAACGGGGGACAGCTTTCGTCGGCCGTTGGGATTTATGTTGCCTCCATTTCGATGGGGGCCTGTCGTTCGCGTTCAACGTTCATCCGAAGAATGAACATCGATCAAGCTCGGTAGTATGACTCTCGTGGACAGATCTATTAGGAATCAGCGACCAAGGTAGAGTAGGAGTCTGTACCGAATAGCATCGATGCTGAGTAAAACACCATCGATACGAAAATCTCCCTCATGTTCCTACGTTTCCTAAAAATTTTCGCACGGACCAAGTCCCAGCAGCGAGTCCCCGATGTGCACCCGAACACTCGCGTCCTTATCTGCCAACCAACCGATGCTCCGACAACTGCAGAACGCAGTAAACAGAAGATGAGATCCTCTGTTTACGCGGCCGTTCGTCCGCCCGTCCGTCCGTCCGTCCGTCCGTCCGTCGGTGCAACAACAACAGATTCCCGGTGGGTCTTTGGACGACGGTCTTCTGACTTTCTTATCCCCGTCGCGGCCTTACGGAATCCCTCCGTTTCGCTCTCGCCCGTGTCCCTCGCGCTCGGTCTCCTCTCCTCCCTCTTCATCATCGTTTTCTTCTTCTCCGCTCCGATCTCCGTCCCTCCGTCAGCCGCGCGCCCTCTCCCTCGCACTCGGAGGCATGGGGGCCTAATGAAGATGTAAGCAGTCGGCCGGCCCCTCGTGCACGATCGTGCCTTCGTCCTCTGTCTGTCCTTGTCGCGCCAACGCCGCCGCGGCGGCCTCCTTGCGCCTGGACCCTCGGTACAGGTCGTTCCAGGAAGACGCTGCTTAGGCACTTCCGAGTCCTAGGCCCCGCGATGCTAATTCCTGGAGGACAGGCTTTTCCTTCCCCAGCGGGGGGGGGGGGGGGGGTGGTGGTGGTGGTGGTGTCATTTTCACGTTGACCCTGAGCTAACACCTCCGTCATTTATATACTCCGAAGCTGTGGACCGGAAATGGCACTTTTGGTACTTTCGACTACTATGCTGCGGTTAGCATAGAGTCTGTCAAGCTACAAGTGCAATTTGCAGGGCGAGTTGTCGAACATTTCAACCTAAAATTGCATGCAAACGGAAATGAAGAATATTTTAACCTCCGACTAGCATCCGATACAGATTGGGAGTAATTAACACTACTCGTACCAGACCGGTCAATTTGACCGTTTTCAAACTTTAGCGTACAATTTCCCACATGCAACGTTATCACATCGCTATTTATCTTTACGACTTTTCTTGAAATATGCATACAATGAATCAAACCAAATTGACTACTATCTACGTTCAATTGTAAGATATATATCTCTTTTCCAAGGAATAGGTATACATACATGAAATGTCAGTACGAATAGTGTTAAATGTTTGATGTTTGATGCGAGTATCCTTATGTATTGAATTCCCTTTTCAAAGAATCCTTCAAGCCCCAGCACTGATCCGATAATCGTGTTCCGTGGCTGCCGATTTATTTCAAGACAAAGCAAACATCATCGCAGCCCACGCGCGGTGTTTCATTCAAAGAAAGGTTCTCGTTTCTTGGAATGGCCTATACGAACGTATTATCTCCGAAAGGTGAGGGGCAGAAGGAGCCACTCTTACTCATCCGATCTCCTTCCTCCGCGTTACCTGCCTTTTCCTCTCTGGATTCGAGACGAAACCGCCTTCGCCGTACACGGATGTCCAGGACGGGAAAGAGACCGCGCACGGTGGAGAGGGACGGGAGATATTGGCGCGTGTGCCCCGGCGTCTCTCTGTTTAGCGAACCTACCGCGCCAGCGTACGAACGAACGGAGGGGGGGGGGGGGGAAACAGATCGAAAGGGGACTGAATTAAGTGGATCCGCTCGATTTTTGATTCACGAAAACGGCACGCCACCTGCGCGTGCCGCTAGAGAGACAGCGTTCACGTTCTACCGCGCGGTGCCGCGAAGTTTTCTCATTGATTTCGAACGCGCCCCGCTTCCACGCCGCTGTCGACATAATTGCACCGGTCGCAGCTGCGAGGGACAAGATGAAAATTATTGCCTCCGCTCATTCCTATCCCTCATTGCCTTTTGATACGCCGAAAATTGCGCCGCGATCTTCCCCCACCAGATCGGCAGAACCATGGGCCCGAGCGATGGGACCCCGGCCGTACGAAGAAACGGTGCAACAGGTACGGGCGCAGGTGATTGAAATCGTTCTCCGATCTCCCCCGATCCTCGGACCCCCGAAAGCATCAAGTTGCGCTGCACGAGCACAGAGCTGGCATCAAACGGGCAATTTCTCGCAATTAAAAAGCGACCGTTAACGACCACGGTGCGTCACCCGAACGATGAAAAAGAACCTTCTCGATTACTAGCGGCCGGTAACGCTCGCGGTTCGCCGACGCGGAGGGATGGAAAGGGGGGCCGTAAAGCAGCGTTTATCGATCTCTCTGCGGCGGAATTTACGCCCGCCAGGCCTTCATCCACCCTGGAATATCGTCAAATCGCGGCGTGAGGTCGTAAAGTTAAATTCCTTTCCATCTCCCGACGGGATCGTCGCGCGTTCCGTCTCGCGGCCGCTCCTTTACGCTCGATCAGTCCCCCCGTGGCCCGCACCCCCGGGCCAGGCACACTGCGCCCGCATATCCCGCCGCCTCGACTGCACCAGAGGCTGCAGTCACCTCACGGATATCCGGTACTGATCCGCGTGGCGCACGCATGCACGCATCTCGAATCACCATCTCTCCAATGCCCTCTTCTTCTTCATCATCTTCTTCGTCTTCCACACCCCCCCCCCCCCCCCGCCCCCGCCCCGTCCGCCTTACCCGCCTTCCCCCGGCGCGATGCGGTATCGTTCACCAGCCGAGGCACACTTCTCACGTGGCCACGGTAACCCCAACCCTCTGCTAACCACACTCGACGATTAGCGCGTTAGCCCTTAAACGCGTGTAACAACTGCGCGCGGTGGCAAAAAGCCGCGAGACGCTGGCGCGTGAATTGCTCCGTGGTTTTTTGTGAACACCGCTACACGTTCGTAATATGGTATTAATTAGTCCCGCGAACGCTTCGATGCGCGTCCCGGTGGTTTTATCGCGCGGTACATGCAGGGGTGGGGGTTGGGGTTGGGGGGGAGAAATTCGTGGCGGCTGAAGAAGTTCCGGTGATCCTTAAGCGAGCGTCGCTGGATTAAGCCGGGAATCCACCCGGCAAGCTAAGCTATGCTATGTTTTAGTTTAACTTTTGGTGGAAACGGCTCCATGAGAATGTATTGAACCTAATTTTTTTTTAAACGTAGCACAGCATAGTATCGCATAGCATAGCTTAGCTTCTAGGTGGATTCCCGGCTTTATGCTGGAAGATGGTTAAGTCTGTACAGTCAGACATTGCTGTTTATTACAGTGCTCGCTGAACTTGCGGATTCCTTTACGTTTTAAAGCTAGATCGGACTCGGGGATCTGGAATTTTGCAAATACTTCGTTCGAAGAACGTACCTACGCTTGATTCGAGGTTCGTTACGATGCCCGGACGTTATTCGAGAGCGATCCCGCGCAAACTCGTTTGCTCATTAAAATCTCATAAAACGTTGATACGCCTTTAATCTACCAGAGGTGCGCGTTTCTCGCGCTCGAGGAAATCCGATGGCCTTAACTTTGATCCTAGGCGAATGACTACGGCGCTACTTCGTGGCAAGCGGACCGAGACGAAAGAATCTTTAGAACAGTTAGCTTGGGACACCGCGATGCAGCTCCTCTATTACTTGGAAAACTAAAATTTATCCTTGATAGTGAGGAGTAGGGAAAATCATTGGCACTCCAGAATAAATAGTTAAATATTAAGAAGTACGAACTTGGAAAGTACCCTTTTACCATTTCTTATTTTTCTTTGACTGCAACACTGCAAAGCTCAGTAGTTGAACTACATATTTTACATTTGGCAATACCAGAAAAAATATGTTAATGGTAGCAGTGGGACAAAAGGCTGGGTTTTAAACGTTTTTTTGAAATTTTGATAAGGTGTAAGTACGTACATTTCGTCAGTTTATAACTATTTAATAGTGAATGAAATAGTCTGTGTAAACTTCGTCTTTTAAAAGTGACCGAACCGTTGCGCCGAAATCATAGTATTATTTTTTTCTATATAACCTCAAATTTTAGGCCACCAATGATTGTACTTTTATGCCTATTCTTGTTTTTCATTGAATATTTTTAAAATAATAGACTTAATAAGTACTCAAGATGTTTTATTTTAATGAGAAATCCATAATCATCGATAATAACTGAAAATTAAGACCGTATAAAACTGCATAAAAAAATATGGACATTCCAATTGGAATTTTCGCTTTGGGTGCCAATCATTCTACAGTTTACCGTACTTTTGTCTATAGCAAACCTTTGCTCATTGTTAAGATCGCCCCAAGATCAGTGCAGTGGAATTGGGCACAATTTGCTCCTTTCATTTAATCGGCGATGATTTCTTTGAGATCACTATCAATCTACCATATCTATATTAAATTATTACTGATGAATGAATGTGGCCTCTGATGCTTGAACAAATATTTCCATGTGCCCATTCGAAAAATTCAAAAATACTCTATTCTTAAATCTCGACGCATCTAAGTTGCATTAGAACTATTATAGATCCCTGATTAGATATCAGGAATTTAAGAAAAACTTAACTGACTACTCGATTTCACGATTTCGATCTGCACTACTTTCCATGAACCTAAGAAATCAATAGTATTGCATATTTATCATCAACAAAACTATACCACTCATAATTAAAGAAAATCGACAGTGATTCCTCCAAAACGAGCGTAATTTTCATCGAAGTGCTAATGCCTCTATCCATTCGGTGGAATATTAAATTCAACGTTGAATGATATAAAAAAACAAAGCTTCGCCGAGACAACTTTTATCTCGCATTTCCAACTCACTTTTTGAAGAATATCTGTACAAGTCTGTCAAGCAATTCGAAGTCTTTGGATTTCGCTCGCGCTTGAAGTTAGCAACGGGGTGTTCGAATTAGCGTTTCGGACCGCAGATAAATATAGAGGGCCACCCAGCAAGCTAACTAATGTACCGTGCGCCCAAGCGTGGGGGTAAAGCAGAGTTTCGTTCAATTCCCGGTTCTCCTTTTGTCACTCCATCCCTGCCCCTCCATCGGCCTCAATATTTTCCATCCGAAAGTATCCATTTTTCGACCTTGTCCCTTTCTATTTAAACAAGCAAACAATTCGTCTACGTATCTGACTGCTTCCTAGCTGTTAGGAGCGTCATAAAGAGATGAAATTTTCGCAGACGTGGTCGACGAAAAGTGTCGGAAGCGAGAGAATAATGTGCCTGTCGCCGTGAACATACACGCTATGTCGTACTCTGCGCGGTACCAAGGGTTTGCAGAAAATGCATCCCGTGTACAAGATGCGCTACTGCATTACAGAGCGAACTGTCGGAACATCACGGCGTTACAAAGTCCCTTAGTCATTCGTCGGGCCCTCTAATCTCCGCAGCTGAGGCTTACCGATGTAACACCAAACGCAAGAGTCAAATTAGATTGCGTTTTAATAGTCGGACCGGGTACAATCAATCCCGAGGGATAACGAACGCTCCGCCTGCCACGCAGATTTAATGCCGATTATTCGCGAAGAATAATGTGTGCAGAAGTCGAAGATCATTCAGCTGCAAAGCCGTGTTTCGTTTTATGAAATGCAGGAAGATGATTTTTCTCGACTATATTTTGGGGGTTGAAGAGAATTTCGGGGGAGCGTGGAAAGGTTGATCCGAGGACAGTGAGTGGTATTCGTTTTAAGGGATTATTTCGATAATGCACTTACCTTGCACCCAAAGCTGCTCGACCTTGCTGTGAACTTGTGCTGACTTGAGGGCGACGCAGAACGTAGCCAAAGCGACGATCGCGAGGAAGAGGACCTTGCCAGCGTGCCTCTGCAGGAAGTAGCCCAGCTGACTCAGCTGATCCTGCAGCCTTGCCCTGATCCACACCGCGGACCTCTGTCCTTCCGCTTTGCCCTGAACAAAGGGAACGGTAATGTCAGCCTATCGCTTTCAGCTCAATGGGAACGTCGCGTGCTACGAATACTAATTACATACGCGCTGCCAATTTGCAAGCTTGCAATCAAAGTGTTCCCTGAACTGCTAATGGCCCCAGCAACGGTGCATCTATTACCGTTGCAAAAAATGGGAAACTACCAAGTGTATTACGTCATTTGAATTCTCTTATTATTTATGTCACTCGTGTTGTTAACATAGTTCATTATTTAGATTGTATATCATTCTTATACCACTCCTACTTCCCTATTTCCAACACAGCAGTTTAAGTTACATTAAAATTATTTGTAGTAGGTGTATCGAATTTTCTGATCTGTCTATGAACACTAAATTGAATTACCATTGTCATTATAAATCGAGTTTACTCTTTATTAATAATTGAATGCTACAAGTTCGCAATTTACAGTTTACTAATCAGTTAACCTGGGGTCAACGTACATGAAGTCACATGCTATCAGTTAATACCAGGTCAAAGGTCTTGAGATACGTAAAAGGTATCACGAAATTGTGTCACCATTCTGTCTCAATACTTACAATTAGAGAGTGTATATTCAGGTTTCACCTACTCGTGCAAGTTGCATTTACACTTCTAGATTGAATACGAGAATTTAAGATTGGCGTCTAAAGCAGCGTAGTTATTGGCGGCGTCAAATCGTTTCGACAACAGAACAGCATCACGACGATTCGATCGTCCAATTGATCCCAGCAGGTTTACAATACCGCCTGGGCAACTGCGGGCCGATACCGCCTACGATTTTCAAGAAAAGGAACAGATTCCACCGGTTAAAGGGCGGCTGGGCACAGAACAGCAGCCGGAGCACTTTAAATTGGCCGCGTGGGCTTTGACGATGATAAGTAGCTGGCCGCGGGTTGTACGTACCAACGTGTACGTACTACCTCTTAACCGAAACGAGCAAGACGAGGCGAGAGGAGATAGGAGCCGAGATTGGACGAAATACGGGGGAAAGGATAGTCCAACAGAAACAGGAACGAGGCGGACAAATAAAGAAGAAGCGACAGAGGAGGTTCTATAAAGGGAAGCTGATAGTCGGGAAAACGGGTGGAAGTGGTAGACCCAAGCAAAACAAGAAATTTCTTAGAAAGCTGTAACGATAGTGGCCAAGAGAATTAAATAAATTTAAATAGAGGCCCTAACGCAGAAAATGATAATCACTTGGAACTAAAGTCTCGGAGCAAGAATATAATTATTAATCACCCCACCTGGAGGATAGATAAGCCAAATAATCAGGGAATAAGAACTAAAGCTACTTAAGAAGAAGAACGTTCACAAAGGTGAAGGAAAGGTTCACAGGAGCCACCACCCAATCCTCCCGGCGCAAATGGTCCCCGAGCAACGTCCTAGCGTACCCGGAGCGATACGAAGGACGCGAGGCACCCGCGAAAGAGCGAGAAACGGATGAAATGAAGAAAAAAGCAAAAAAAAAGGGGGTGGGAAGGGTACAGAGAAGGAGCGAGGGGAAAGGATGGAAGAGGAGGATAGAAGGGAGAGCAACATTGCGAGCGGCAACGTTGCACACTACCTGGTGGCCGGTCTGACAATGTGCACCAGGGACCACCCGCAACAATACCTATCTTTCCTGGCCGACAGGGAAAGGAAGACGGCGAAGGAAGGACGAGGAGAGGCACGGATCAGAAGGGAATCGAGAGCTCGGGGAGAAAAGGAGCGGGCGCTTTTCTCCTCTGGTCTACGCCGCTGCTGCTTCGAGTACAGTTAGAGGACGGGGAGGGAGTAGGGCCCAGCGCGTACCGGCGTGGATAGACGTACAGATGAAAATACAGATTACGAGCGGGGTCTTACGTATCTCGGGGCGGTAGCAGGGCGTCGAGTATCGGATAGCAAGGTTTTCCAGCCAATTAACTCTGGTGCCGCGGACTCGCGGCTGGCCAGATTCTCGAGGGGGGGTAACTCTAGACGTGCGGACAATCCTCGTCGGCCACATGGTCCCCACAGAACTCTGCCCCCTGTGTCCCTATACCGACCACCTTACCTCTGGACACGACTACGAAACTTTTCGAGCCTCGTGTTGCCCTCTTTCTCTGTTCTTTCGGATCGATTAGGTTCGGTGATATGATTTTGGTTGGAGCTTCTTTGGTGGAGCGTGGATCTTACGCGCGAGGTGAATTGGTGGTGTTACTAGAATTTAGGGATAAGGAAAGCTTCACAGTTCCAAGTTGCAATAATGATTTTCAATTAAAGTCAGTAGATGTCTATTGATCTCGATTAATCATCCATTTCCACTTCCTTTTTTAAATGTTCTGCACACCACGTTTCAAGCGACGGGTAAAACTGAACACCTTCTTTACCCTGTACCTACCAAAATTCTCTACTTCAACCATGAATCAAAGCTCACCTATGCCGCGCGCAAAGTACTTCGCGATCATCTACCATTTAATATCCCCGTTGGAATGCCCCTAGGGGCATACTCGCCTCGAAAATGCAAAGGAACTTATTACTCAGCCCGAACGCGAGCCTATCGACAGACGCGCGGCTCTTGATTGAATCTTGACCCGAAGTTAAAGGGCAACTTGATATTTCACGAGGATCTTATCTTGGATCGAGGAGAGCGTGACGCTGTTCCGCAGAAAGGAACAGGACGGTACCGCAACGGAATTCCTGTCGAGTCAGCCTCCCTTGGCTCGCGACTCCACCTCCTCTACTCCTTCATCGCGCGCGAAGAAAATCGTAGAGGCGAGCCCGTTATAATAACTCAATCTGGCGGTAGCGGGAGCGCCAAGTGACACGTATCCCGGTCTCTCTGGATCCCTGGCTGCCGCGCCAGCTCGATTAAACAATCGAACGTGCCGGTAAAAGAGGGTACGGGCAAAAAGAAACCGAGGAAGAAGTTGCATCACAATTGGCGGTGCTTGAAGGGGCAGGCGACGCAACGCGCCTTAGGTACCTCCGGACGACTTGAAAATCCGCGAACGGTGGGGGTTAGCGCCCCCACCCCCGCTCTTGCGCCGGTTACCCTTAACGAATTTATGTTATTCGTACTTTTAATGTTTTTTACGACGAGACACGAGGTCCGCGAGGAGATAGCAGACGGCATAACAGGATCTTATGTCAACGACGGTGGTCCCCGCGCCACGAGGTTGTAATATGTAGATATTGCCCGCCACGAGAAACCCCATAAGGCCCGCGGGGACCACTTACGGGAAAAAGGGGGAATTCCTCCTTCCCTCTGCCGGCCCCTCCGCACGTACGCGAGCTATACAGACGTCTCGAGAGCGACTCGTGGCGTCTCCGCTTCCTTTTTCTCCTTTTGCCCTCGCTCTGCCCTACCTTCTCCACCATCTCGCGCCTTCCCTTTCGGTTTCTTCGGCGACCACGGAGCGGCTCACGAAAATTCGAGCACGTTCTCCTGCAATCGAGGATCATCTGTTCGATTCAGAGGCTTTTCCACTGTGTTTCTTGAATAAACTTGCGGATGATGCTCACGGTTGCCACTTTTTGTACAGGAATATAAAGTAAATTTACTTTTGTGGAGTATAAAGAAATGAACGTTCGGAAAAACTAAATGTACATTTGAACCTTATTAGGTATTTATTTCTTTCATATCAAATTTTCAATTCCTTCAATTAAATTTTAATATCATATAAAACATACTTTTTATTGCTTTTAGCATTACAGAGAAACTTTTTATCATTCTTAACCTGTTAACTGGGGAATTTAGTTTTAAAAATCCCGCACAGAGTGCGGAATTAAAGACACGCATTGACGAGTATTCACGTCAACCGCACCGCAATAGCGATTTGGATTGACGTGTATACACGTCCAACGCAGTTAACTGGTTAAATAACTGAATGGCATTATTACACTCAGTATTCATATTGAAATATATAAATAATTCGTTCTTTAGTAAATTAAGGGAGGCCTTGTTTCTCTCATCCCGTCACATCACATTCATGGCAGAGAAAACTGTCTCAGTAAATGCTGGGGTGTCAGGAACAGATAAAAAGATAAGAAATTACTTCGAGATGATCATAGTTTATGTACGTTTGGGAAGAACGTACAATAATCTTGCGTCATGTTTCCCGTAACATCATTAATCATGAAATAAAGTATTTCCGCATACTTTATTGTTATTCGAAAGTATAGAGTGCATTTAAGTATAATAACTTAAGATAGTACTTTATTTTAAAGTTCGGGTGGCAACCCTAGATGCTTATGAGATGCGTGTCGCGAAATGTGTTTCACGTATCATGGATTGAAACGATGAGAAGTTTGATCTACATAGAACTGTTTTGCACTTCAATGATATGTAGAAACACATTGCAAGTTGGGAGACTGACTCGACTGTGTTGTGTGAAATACTTGCAACTTGAAAACAAGGTTATATAAAACAGACATTTGTACAAGTCTTCGATTACTTTCTCATAAATAGGTATGTCCCCGTGTTTGATATCTTATTTATTATAATTACCCTGTTAGGTATACTTACAAACACACTCACTCCTACGTTTCACCACTGAAATCCCCCAAACCAGAATACAAAATCGCCAAACTCCTCCAGCATGGAATGATGTTTCCCCCTAAAACCACCATCCAAGCTCGGGCAAACCACATCCCTCGGCAGACAACAAAACCCTCAATTCCCTTAATGAAAGAAACGAGCAAACAGACGAGGCCGAGACATCCGCAGTGGTGAAACAGAATTGAATAGACGCAAAGCTGGGTGGGATTGCCGTGGGTGGGTGGATGAAGCGTGATGCTTATCTCCATGCTCGTCCAGATATGCCGGGCATCAGAGGGTCCCCGGACGGTGCATTCAGAATTATTTCCTTACGGGAGGTAAGTGCCGCGGGAAAAAATGGCCACACCGGGCGAGGGCAGGAGCGAGGCCGGTGCTTCTATACGCGCGCGCGGATACGACATGCGAGTCCGCCAGATAAACGAATAGGTTCTTGCGGTAGGTACGGCTCGAAAGTGTCCGCAAGAAACTCGATCCGACTGGCGCTCTAATCGGCCGAAGAATTCCACCCAGGCGATGCCTAGTCCCGAAGGGAAAGCCCGCGGCTTGGATTCCAGTAACGAGCTTCCACCTCGTGCGGCCGCCACGAGGTAAGAACGGAACCGCTCCGCCGGTTTTCTTCCTGTTTGATGCGCGACTCGCATCGAGAGGCGCACCCCGTGCGTGATTAATGACAGGCGCAAGCCTGTCTCCGTGCGCGCTTAATAAGTGGCGAGACGATTTACTCGTAAATGTAATTGTGATCGAGCATTCTACGATCCGGTGGGACGCGATCCCCTCTTATTAAGAGACTAATGAATCCGCCGGCCGCGTAATCGAGGTTTTATTGCGCGCGCGCGTATCGATTAATGCGCTTCTTCCTGGTTAACTAGCTGTTTGGCTCTCGTCTCCTGGCACCGGCGACTAATTGTTGCACGCTCGGAGTATTTAGGAGTGGGTGCTGAATGTTGATCTAATTTGCGATTTTAGGGTGGGTGCGCTGGGAAGTAATTGAACCATTGCCGTAGAAGTTTGCTTCGAGCGGCTATGGGACACAGCGTGGATATTGAAAACTGAAGGAGCTTGTCGAGAAGATATTGCTCCAACGCACCACCACCCGTTCACCCTTAATTTCCTATCATCCCAGATGCCTGCATCGTTATTCAAACGTAAAAAGAATAAATAATATCTACCACAGCTACCACAACCTAAAATGAAATTAAGCAAACTTTTCACAAACGCTTAGCAAAATGTCAAAGAATATAAAATCCCACGTTTCATCCTCCACAAGCACGCCACAAAATTTGCATCGTTTGAAGGATGGCCTGGCAGTAAAATTTGCCGTGAATATCTAATGCATCGCGTTGCAAGTATCGCTTACCTTAATGAGCAACGCAACCGTTCGAGTAACTAATCCTTTAATCACTCTGACCAGCGTGCCTGCATTCGCGGTATTCTTTGCGGAATGAGGAGCTCCACGTTAGAGGAGCGCCGAGTACTAATTTCGTAATTGTCGGTCCCTGGAGGACAGAGTCCTGGCTGCAACTCAAAGGCCTGAGGTTTGAGCGATAGGTAGATGCATCAATCAGGTACTGACCCTACGCAAACGGTCCAGGCTCAAGAGGTTCCAGCGAGCAAGGGGCGTGTACCCCTCAGCAAGGATGAAAGGGACGGGGCCGACTCAAAGTTCCCCGAGTCCCATCCATTTCGTTCTGACTTATTTCCACCGACCTTTACGGCGGATTTGCGCCGTTAGCAGCCGTGGCGTTTCGTGTACTCCGCGTTTCCAAATTTTCCACGCGAAAGTCCTCCCCCTTTATCCCTTTTGCGCGGGTGCCTTCGACCGTTCTCGCCGTCGGACGAAAGAATCGAACGGTCCTAACGAGAACCGAGGAGAACGAAAGCCGACCGGCAACCATCAAGCATCGAAAACGACACAATGCAGGACTGTCTGTAAACTTTGTGAGAGCCGACAGAGAAGTGTTTGTCCGAACTGTGGCCGGACGCTTTCGGTGCCGAATCCGCCGCGATTGATGCGAGATGATGCAATGTTTCTGGTTTGAACCGTAGTCCAAGCTTGCGGCGTACACACTGTAGTTTATCAGTTTTCGGGAATTGCAGATTATGTATTCCACTCCTCTGTTCGTTTGGTTTCATGCTACTCGAATGTTCGAAATCGTCGAACAGATTCCATTTGAACTAGAGTCTCTCTCAACTCGAGCACCCAGCCTCTCGTGGAAGTAAAAAATAATTTGTATCATTACACGCAATAAAAGTCGCGCGTGGTGGATGAAAATCATGCAGATTCGAGTTTCTGAGAGTATCGTGCGACCGAGCGTCGCCGAGGAAAGGCGGTGCACTCCGTTCGGCATCGCCTCCACCCTCTGGACGTTTACGAGGCCCTCTTTCGTAGGTATTATTAGTGTAAAAGCCTCACACGTAGAGTCGGCGCCCTTTAATCTCACTCGAATGGACGGGGCCGACGCAACGTGCGTGAATGTACGGCATTGTACTCGGGGACCGAGGGGATTTCAGCTGCCAGAAATTAAGATGCGATTATAAAATAGTACGGTGCAGCTTTTGTCGTTATCTTTCATCTGGCCGTTCCCCCCGGCTGTTCTCGTTGTCATACGATTCGTGGAAAACGCGTTCAATTTCAAGCCGACCGTTGACCCGTTGTCTGCTCTGCGCTTTATCTGCTGCTCTCACGTACGCTTGATTTCAAACTTGTTTGTATATCGTCGCAAGTGACACTGACTTTGATTTCGTGGTATATTTATCGCGAGATGAAACTGGTATTTAAAGGTTTCTGCTGTAATTAAAAGGTACGCACAGTTCTGAAGGTTTTGAGAAATCAGGGAATAGTTTTGAAATTTAAGGGGGAGAGTAAGTTAGCTCCAAAGTGAACGGCAGATAGTGGGAATTGAGATTAATTTTAGAGCTCAATTACCCATCGAAGATTTATTTATCAAGGGAAGATTCATTTGAATGACTTCATCAGTGAGCAAGGTATTTGATACCTATATAAATTTCAACAAGTTCCTCTGTGAGTTATGTGTTCGATAAATACCTATATTAGCATCTGGAATGTGGGGATTATGAACGCAGAGTTAATTGCGTAGTAGAAATCGTGGAAAGGATCAAAATGCCAAAAATGTTTCTTATTAAACCAGTTTAGCGTTTCTTGTTCCTCGGTTTATGGTAACTACGCCTGTGAATTGCGCTCTGCTCGTGAAAGACGTGAATTGATTAACCTTCCTCGAGTCTCCAGTATCGCCAGACATTTAAAAAATCATCTACGTCCACTTCCGAATTGTTCGATGAAATGTCAATATAAAAGAAACACAAAATTATACGAATATCGCCTTTCCACGCAAAGTACCCAATTCGTGGACAAGAAACCCTTATCTGCATTAAAAAAAACGGAGTAGATAATCATAATATAGTTAACAAATATTTATAGAAAAATTCTTCCAACAGTTCCTACTATACTGCTAACAATAGGAGCCAAAATAAATCGCAAAATAAATTTTAAACAATAAACAAAAATCGCACACAAATTAGGTTCAAACAAATTATGCAACAAATCATCACGCGTCGCGGCCATTCAAAATACACTTAAAGAGCTGTACGATCCGTAGCATCACAGTTTTATTAGGCGCAGTAAATATTCCAAATTTATGGGCCCAGAGTCAAGTGGCGTCTCCGCTGAATTGAAAGCAGAGCGCGCATTGATCGAGGGGAACAGTGAGAAATGTAATTTCTCGTCTTTCGTTCCCGGTGAAAAAGGAGAATGTTTTACATTGAATAGATAATGAGGATAATGTACTGCCTCGCCGCGATGCTTGTAGGGAACACGATCACGCAACCGTATATGAGCAAACGATTGCATATAGGAGGTGGTGGGTGCAGGAGAGGTCGAGGTCGTTGCCTGTAACTGAATCATCCTCGAGGACGGTAAACAAATTGGAGTAAATGGATTCTCGCGATGATGCATAAGCGCGCAAGCCTGCACGTGCACAGGTGCATAAATACTATCGACGCACGCAACGTGAAAGAAAAATTACGCGCGCTTCCGGTTCACGTTCACTCGCCACCAAGATCAAGGTTACTCGGCCCGGAAGAATGGTACCTCTACGTAGCTAGACGTAGATAGGCACAGGCGAGCAAGGACAAAAGGCACGCTCTATTCCCGTCTGTGTATTTATGTATTCAACGGTTAGGTATTTATGTTGGATGTTTTGTAAATAGGGATTATGTTTATACATAAGTATCTCCACGTAGGTGTAGAAGAATGCGAGATAAATGTGGACGCTTGTGATTTGAGAGTAAAATCATTGTGTAATGGCATTGTAATGGTAGATGATTATTTTTAAAGTTACTGCTTCAAAGGACATATTATTAAATTTTAGAAAGCCAGAAACTTACCGGTATCAAGCTCCAAGATTAACAAGCGGGTCTATTGGGCCCAGTGTGAAGGGTTAAAAAAGCGAATGGAAGCGGGGAATAAGGTAACGTGCTATTTGGAATAACATCTAGTGGAAATTGGTTATAAAACTATCGCAGAACAAGGATAGATATTACAAAATTAGGTATTTAAATAGGTACATGGTACAAGTAGGAAGACTGCGAACATTCCTTGTTTTGTTCCAGTGGATGGGTGGGCGTAAAAATATTCCCTGTTTTTAACCAGTACACCAAATCTTTAACGTTGTCTTATGTGGACATTTCTACTCTATAACCGTTTGTGATTCGACAATTCTGTGGCCCCAGTTTCCACCATAAAATACATTGCAGAATCACTAAAGGGCTTTTTCCCCTTACTCTTCATATGCAACCCTGCCCAAACTACTATCTAATATTTGTAAAATACAATCGAAAATTACTGAGAAAGCTACCGCGGAGCATAATATAAATGGCAAAATAATATCCAACATTTAGTAACATTTCGAACGACGTCCCAAACGCAGACCCTATAATTCGGAACTGCCTCAAAACACGTCATGGTGCACATATGCAACCACGCATACAAAAAATCGCCCCAAAAACTGCTATTGTAGCCTGCAGAAAAGAAACCTTCGAGAAACGCCGATCATCGAGAAGTTTCCCGAACGGGAGAGTAACTCCTGGAAGCGTCAGTAGAGTCGAGAGAGTACGAACCATTTCATCAGACGCTCGAGTTTTAAGAGAGGAGAGCACGGGAGAATATTCTTGAACGCCCGTTCGATATGGAGAGTTCGGCGATAATACCTGGACGCCAATCGAACGGGAGAGTACAGAGTAACTCCCGGACACCTCATTGGAATAATGTCAAGTGCCGCGTGCAGATTAGAGTCCCACAAAATTGTATAAACGCAGCGAGACGCAACGTCTGAATTCTAAAATTTGTAGCCTTGTCCTAGCGACGAAACCATGTATTCCTACCTAATCCCAATAAAACACTTCAATCCACGAAGGCTACACTATCTAATATTTACAAAATATCGACGAAGATTAATTGTAGAACTATCGGGAAGCAGGAATAAAAATTGTAAAATTAGCCAACGTTTAATAAGAATTCCAACGACTTCCTAAATGCCGGTCTACAATTGAGAAGTGCCCCGAGGCAGCGCCCTGCGCGCGATCTTGCAAGGGTTACGGGACGCGGTGCACGCGCGCAAGCATGCATACACAGAATCGTAAGGGCAGTGCCCGTGAGACGTGGACTGACTCATCCGGCATGAACGCGAGCCGCAGAGCGGGGCCTCCTTCTCCCTTTTGAGCCCGACAAGAAAAGTGGACCGTCGACCCCGAATTTCTTCTTTTTCCCTTGCCGTAACGCCGGCTGGAGCAGTGTCACCACCTCCCGTCGCCGCCGCCGCCGCCGGTGGCACCGTAATTGTGCAATCGCGTAAAACGATAAAACGGGAGCGAGAAGCGGCCCGCGATCGGTTCGCTTTATTCGCGCCGATCGCCCTGGGTGGCGCGCCTCTCGTGCACCGCGCGCGTACGTACGTAATCTCCGCGTGTGCCCGCTCTTCTTTTGCGCTACTCCGTTTCTCCTCGCTTCGAGAATTTCGCCTGTAACCGTATTTTTAGACCCTACAACGCTTTCCCTCCGCGCCACTTTTCTGCTTTGTGCGCGACAGCGTTACTTGGAACTGCTCGAAGCTACCAGGTGATCGACATTTTTTTCATAATTAAGGGAGAACGGGGCAATTTATAGAAGAAAAAGGAACGATGTACTGCTTGTGTTTGTGGATCAGAGTTGGCCATTAACTACATAAAAAATTGTTTAAATAACGGATCGGTTAAAAGTTACTTTAACGTTATATTATTTATCGAATAAAGTTATCCGGGATTAGCATTATTCGACATAAAGGATAAATTTGTTAACTTTTATTCGTTATTCACAATTTTTATTTAAATAAAAATTCCGAACATCTCTAGTGGAAGTAACTAAGATGACTTGGAAAAAATTGAGCATAATGCTTCGGGAGGGTAAACACGGTAGGAAGAATTCTAGGAAAATATGTAGAGTTACGGGGAAACTGATTTACAATTATTAAATGGGATGTGGGATGGAAGGAATATGAAACTGGAAGATGCAGTTGTTAATTTACACTGGTTCTAAATAGTCAATGCATAACCCCACTGCTTACAAAGACCGGAAGGCTCGCCTCGTGTTTCATTTGTAAGCAATACAACGATCGGGTTTTACAATATTTAGTCATTGAATACTTGTGTAAACGTAATTCTAGTGTTCTTGGAAATCATCGTTGTAAACACGCTGGTCTACTATACGATTACTACGCAGTAAGTGTTGTTATCGTTGGCATGCTAATACATGGAAGGAACCTTGAATCCCGCGATAAAGGGGACATACCAAATCAATATATACTAGAAGTTGGACGACGTGCAATCAGGAAAACAAATTCTCATTTACAATCTTTTAACCGAAAAATGTACTTTCATTTAACATGTCCAACATTTCGCTTACAACGCGATAAATTCCTCCAGAGTACTTGTACAAAGTGATTAAAATGAGCTACAGCCCCTACGAAACACTACAAAACATATTGATCCCAACTACCGACAATGCTTATCGATATGTATTTTTTTTAACCTAAGAAGGTGCAGTAAAAATTATCGATATGTTGCCCAAAATTATCGACACCTGTAAATATTAGTGTTTGAAATATCGATAAAAAATATTGAAATATCGTCAGGCAAATATCGATAAAAATCGCGCATCCCTAAAGTTCACAGTACCGAGTCACGGAACCAGGTGAAACAGAAGACAGCGCGCTGCGAAAATGGGAAATGAGACGGCGCGTTTGGAGGGAAAGCGGGCGACAGACGATGTCCGTGGCACGCTAAGGGTGCCCCCACGTTCCCAGAAAAGCCGAAGAAAAGGCCTGCTGTCGGAAGCGCGCCGGGGTTCCCTGCCTCTTCGTGTCGTCTAGAAAGGTGATAGCCCCCGGTTCACGTGCCACGCACATTTTGCCTGGCATTCGAGATGGAAAGATCACAGGGGACGATCTCTGTGTCGCAACACTGCCCTCTCTCTCGCGCCTCCGAGATCGTCGTCGTCCTCGCCGAGAGATGCCTCCAAGGGGGAGCGAGAGGCCCGTGTCAGAGAAAACAAGGAGGGTGCGTATTCCTTGGCAGGAAGTCGATCCTTCGTCGATCTATGCTTCAACCTTCCTTCTGTCTTTCCTACGTCGTCCCTCACGGCCCCCTGCCCCCTCAAAGGCCCTCTCACCTTCGAAAACACGTCCCCGGGACCACCCGCGTGTGTGAAAGTTTACAGCTAGCTGCTAGGGAATTTAGAGAGGCGCGTTCGTGGAAAGGGTACGTCCCAAGTGTGCAACGAAACATGGATGCTCGTTCTCGTCAGCGGTGAAGCATTGTTTTCGACGAACCCTTAGGGAGATACGCAAAGGACCTGACCGATCCGCGACGCCCATCAGGGGAAATGGAGGATTCGTTTACGCGAGGTGTCTCGAAATAGGGGTGGCTCGAAATGCTTTGCTAAAACCGAGGAACGCAGGATGTGAGAGTTTCTTTTATTCTGTGCCTGGTACCCACGACGGAAACATGTTCTCTTGAGCTTTCTTTGTCAAGGTCATTCGAAGGTTGCAATGTGGTTACAGGGGTACCTCAATAGAAATGGCTTTCGATGAAGTGCAATAAATCTGGCCACTATTTCTTTACGCGGTATTCGATATTGATCCCAGTTTCTTTCCATTAACAATTACTAACGCTATATTTTTGTACTGGTATCGAGAAGATCCAATGGCCACAGATTCATTGAATTATACGATTGACATTATAAGGAATGTGAAGTGGAGGGACAGCAGAAGTCACCTGACTACGAATTGTGTTTATTGTGGAGTTGTAGGTAATACCCGATAGAGAGTAAGAGCAGCAATAGTTAGTCGTAATCCAGCGATATGATTTACATTGAATTTATACCAGCTGGACGAACGGAGGGCTCACGGAGGGCTCACGAAGTGGCGTGCAATCACGCTATTATCTACGTCTAGTTAGCGTAACTGACCAGAGGGAGACAGGCTACGGCCGCAGAGAACTTGTATTCCATCGATCAGATGCATCGCGATAGGAAGCTTAGAGGTAGCAGAGATCTGAACACCGATCGCAGGAAACGTCGGATTTATTCGCGACATCTACTATTCTACCATGTTCCCCTGTTTTTATCATGCAAATCGGGGTAAACTAACAACGTGCACCATCACTGAATATAATTTTCTGTGTAGAGATCTACGAGATACAAAACACTTTTGGTTTGCTCGTATACTAATATAGGAAGAAGTAAAGGACTTTCTTTTAAGAACAGTGGACGATTTTTTGAGAAGATCAAGTTTGGATGCTACTAACGGCGGTATATCTATAATTTACTTTCCATCGCACCTCCTATTTTGTCAAATTCGGTTAATTTGTTACTATGGTGTGTTTTAAAACTGAATTACAACGGTCGCAAGATGATAAGAGACGAACAGAAGGGGACAAGAAGACTGTCAATATGGTAAATTCTACCTCAATCCTTAGAATAATAAGATTAAAAAACGAAAGAATTCTACTGTTCGAAAGAACGATATTGACGAATAACTAGTGAGAATTACTACTATTCGTAGCCACCTAGCGGAGTATGTGTGATGTTGGGACAGAACAATTTCTCAATTACCATTATACAAATTGATGAATGACACAAAGTGGAAAACAGACATTTACCAACGAGAAAATGTCTATACATTACATAAGTGAACATCTTTTCTAAATAAACTATAAATAAACGAAAATCTGCTCATATTAAACGCACTCCAGTAGAACAGTCATATCACTACAAATTTACGCGCCATTTTAGGACAAAACGTTAACTTCATGTTTCACATTCAAAACTATGCATTAACTTTGCCTCACTTAAATACTCACTTAAATCTATATACCGATTTTCGGGGTGAATCTAGGACTAGTTTAAAGCTATGCATGCATAGTTGGTGAAAATAGAAACATACCTTTTCGAGCTGATCCAACGCTATCGCCGCATCGGTCCAACTCGGCCTGATGTAAAGATCCGACTCGTGCCGCTGTTTCGCGTCTTCCAGACTGATTTTGACATTTTTCTCGCTGTGTACCTTGGACGCACTCCCATTCTGCGACGACTGGGAACCTTGGGGGCACTGGGAGCCAGAAGGGCGTCCCGCTAGGATCCCTGTGGGGCCGGACGCAGAAACCATGATCCGTCATGCATTCGCCCCGGCACAACTCGCAGTAGGATTATTGGCAATATACTTCTCCGCCGGGGACGACTTCCTCGATTACTTTCTATCCTCCTGGCGGCCGTACTCGTCGGGGGACGAAAACACGGGCAAAACACCGTACACGAAAATAAACCGATACCACACACACTGTTACTCGCACGAACACATCTCACAGCACACGCTTTGACGATCAGTCTTCCCTCTGTTTACCGCGCGATCTCGCGACCTGCCGTATACGCGTGCCGCCAGCACAGTAATCGAAATTCGCGCACGAGGTAGGCACAACCTGTCCCGCGCATGCGCGGCCGTATCGTGCCCATCGATGGCGTACGCACAAAACGGGCCGAGAATCGGTTTTTAGGTTAGCTTCGTGCCACCGTAGAAGAGTAAATACGTGACTGCTCCCCTCCACTCTCTGATTCCCCTTTTCTTCCCGTCTCTTTCTCTGTCCGCACTCCGTCCCCCTCTCTATCTCTCTCTCTGGGATGCGCGGATCCTCTCGCTCTCTCTGTTTCTCTCGCTCCTCCGTATCTCCCTCTCGCGGGACTCACGGTACCGCCGACAAGCACGAGGGCGCACACGCGAGTTTTCGCTTGTTTTGAAATATCACGCGACAACCCGAGACGACGATCGTCGGCTGTTTTCGCGGGAAACTTGCATCACGCTTAACAGAGCCGTGTAGCCCCGACTGGTGTCATAGGGGCGGCAATGAAATACGGACGGCGGCACGTCAGTCACGGCGAAATGTAGCGGTGTCTCTGTTAAACGACGGCCACGCTCACTTCGGTGTCACTGTCACGGCTCGTTGTCACTCGGCACGGTTCTGATCTGCTCCGGTAATTCACAATATCGGTCCAGGTGATCCAGCACGAATTCGTATTGGCGCGCCTGTTACGGGCATCCGGTTTACGCAGGGTGGCGTAGGCGACAGTGAGAGGACGAGAGTGCCCCACGGTCCAGGCGAGGGCAGCTGGCAGCTAACGTTAAAGTCTGGGAGTCTCTCTGTCACGCGTTCTGTAACGACGACGTCGTCGTCGTCGTCGTCGTCGTCGTGGATTGGACACCGGCGTGCACGACCGCCACTTAGAGCAGTCTAAGTCCGTACTAAGCGAAACGCGCTGCCACATTTCGTTCGTGGCCTGCCTTCTGCGCCGGCCATAGTTGACGGCCCCCCTCCCCTCCGACGGCGCCACTCGCCGAGATCGGAGCTGCACAAACATTCAGGGCTGTGTTCCACGGCCGAGCCGAAGTGCGCCTAATTTGAACAAGGAACTTCGCGACGTTCTGCGTTTTAAACATAAGTCTGGGAAAATCGAACGACAAGCACCTTCAATTGTGTGGATAATCTTCTCGTAACAGATGCATTTAAGGGGATGTAATCATTTCTGAGTAAATGTACTCCCTATTCGGAATAGGGTCCAGCGGCGATGAATGTTTCAAGTTAAATACTGTTTCATAATTGGAAACGTCAGGGAAACTTTTATAAAGTGTAAAATGTAAAGGGATTATCTGAATTTACATTATTGTTGCAAGCCAGTGTACGTGAAGTATACCGCGTTAATAACTCGTTAATTTGCTTTGCAGTAGCACACACGCGGAATGTAAAGATGTGTAAGAAAAAGAATGATTGTTGGACATTAAATTTGAAGGTTATTTCGCAAGAGAATCCCCGTGAATCCCAATCTTCGCGGCACGTGGGCACGTCCCTGCGCGTACCGATGATCTCGCGGCCGAAGTGAGCCGAGCTCGGCCGAAGCTATCGGGACTGACTCGTGATTGGCCGAATCGGCGTGGCGTTCTACGTTGCTAGGATACGGCGATGTGCCATCACAGCGGCGAAGGGTGGGGAGCGGGGAGGGCGACGCGGGACCACACACGCGGTACCATTTCCCCTCGAGCAAAAACATTACCCACACAACGCGAGCGGCTACGCGAGGAACGAGGCACACAGAGGCCCGCTCGCGGATCGCCGCAGCATCTCCTTTTCCCTCCAACCCGGTCCTTCTCTCTTTCTTTACTCTCTCCTCGTCATTGCCTCCGCACGGCCGTCTCCCCTGAAGAGTTTTCTATACACGCCTCTCGCGCGCTCCGCGTTAGTAGAAAAGGTCCGGACGATCCGTTCGAAGCGCAGTGGACGCGGCCGTCGCGCGACGGAGGAGTCGAAGGCGAGCGGAAGAGGGCCCCGGCGATGTATCGAACGTAAACACGACTCCCTTACGGGCCTCCGGAGATCGAAATCGCCGCTGCCCCCGGGCGGCGATGATCGAGGCCGGAAATACGGGAGTTTACTGCATCCAGCCACCGTCACCGCCACCGCACGCACGCTCCAGCGAATCTGCATAATTGATTATACGCGTCTTCCCCCTCCCCCCCCCCCCTCCATGCCACTGGTTACGATTTGATTGGCGGCCGCGAGCGCACGGCTTGGCTGCATTCCCTCCTGTGTTATTATTGTCATCCCCTGCTGTGCATAACCGAATAAACGTTCTCGACGAACGACAGCCTTAGATTTGGTCTACCATCCGAGCCATTGTGCGCAGCGCTCGCCACAGCGCGTACGGCGAACGCCTATGGGCGGTCTGCGGTTACGGGCTAACAAGATGCGGTTAACTTTCTCGCGTCGCGTATTTCAGGGTTGGAACGTCAGCGCTGCATGACTTCGATAACCGTCCCCCAGTGCCATCTGTTATAATCCAACCCGTGGCGGGCGATGAGATAGAACGAACAATGAAGCCATTACCGTAGAGTCTAAATGCAGTGCGTACCCCATGGTGTGGAAGAGAATGCAGCAACTGTTCCGAATGCGCGCATTAAGCCGCGGGGAGGAACGTCACGCCGGACGATTAACTTATTAACCTGTCTTCATAATATCTGCATAACGACGCGACTTCATTAGGCGTCGCACACCACTTCCGCGGGGCGGTTACGCGTGTGCGTGCGTGCCCGTTGCGCGCGCGCGCGCGCGCGTGTGCACACAGGATGCTCATCGGGCAGCCTCACACGCACTCCCGATGTTCACGCGCACGTGTATGACGTGCGGTGAGGGAGCTGCGCGAAAAGGATAGTGGGTCCCGGCGGGACAAAGAGCGCGGCCGGCGGTGAGGGGGCGGAGAAAATTAAATAAGAGGGAGAAAGAGGGAGAGACAGAGAGGCAAACTGGCAGATCGAAAGAGGTAATGTGTAAATACGCGACCACCCACCGTGATACCGAGCCCGACACCCTGTTCCACCGAATACGAGACAATCTTCGATTCTGATACGGGCAGACGCGTGTCTTCATTTTGCTCCTCGGACTCCGAGAGTCCTTGCCCGAGGTCCCGTTCGGCTCTTCAAACCGTGGAGCGTGGAATTCTTTTGGTCACTAACGCGCAATCTTTTGGGACCAATCTTCTACCGGCAGGCTTGCTTCTGTGCACGCTATAATTATTATATATCAGTTAAGGACGGAACGATCTCGAAATGGCTATATCTCTTGGGGTATTGAGATATTAACGGAGGAAGCGAGATTTTCAATTTCTATGTATCCCGAACAGTCGCGCAGCTATAAAAATGTATGATTATTCTTCGAACCGTAAACATCGGTATTATCGCGTGTCCCGAGAATGGCACAAAGGGACACCGCCGTTCATTGTTTGCGTAACGTTGTAACGTAATATTCAAGTATGATACAAGCCGCGTCGCATGGGAATAAAACGGGTGGCGAAAAGATTCCCCTGCAATGAAATTGTTAGTAAGATCTTGGAATACCGCAAAGCGTCTACTGCATCACAATTACGCGCCGCCTATTTGCTTTGTTTAAAATCTACACAGCGTGTTTAAGCGTTCCACTTGATTCTCCTCTGCATTCCAAGGAAATCGCGCGATGAGAGCTCACCGACTGGCGGCTCAGTCAATCTCCCGAGTACAAAGTCCCAAATACGCATGAACAGAGTAAGGGGCGGGGCGGGAGGAGGGGAGGTGTCATTGCACATTGCGGTGGCGGGTTCGACGAATGCACCCCACTGTAGTTGGCGATCAGGCGATAAGGCACACCGCGCGGAGGGACCGTTAATAATTTTTACGACACTCTTAACTCGCCACCCAGTATTAAGCGGTCCTCCGTAGAAGACGGGCTTTGATGTTCGCCGACGCTGCATCGGCTTAATGAGTACGAAAGGGAGATAGCGGGAGAGGCAGCCTGAAACAGAGCGCGCGGCCTCACTGCAGTCCCCTGTGGATCTATTTTCCACAATATGCACCTCTGCAGCTCGGGTTGCATCGCCACAGGCATTGCCATACGCGGCTGCATCCGGCCGTTTCATTGCAGTGTAATACAGTAGGTCCCCATTTACCTGGACGAAACTTCGCGGGATGCTGGAATTATTGGGCACACTTAATTCTTATTACTTCAACTATTAACAGGCGGCACTTCTGTTCTACCGGGTGTCTCAGGGGGTAATGGATGAACTTTTGAATCTGTTTTGTATCGTACTGTCGGAGTTATTTATTTGTTTTACTATACAGACAGGGTAACGGTACCTAATATTTCTTAGTAAAAGTTATATCGCTGTCAATTCAATAATAATTGATATTTTTGCATGCAATTCGTTTCAAAGTAAAAAAAACTACTCATCTTGCATGTAGCATAAGTTAGAATCGTTAGAACCTACAAATTTTGAATTAGGAATTAAAGAAACGTAAGACGCGCGCAAATCGGGTCCAGATAAAAGTGTACCTAATATCGCCTACTCAAAAAATATTGATTAATTCATGTACATACCTATGTGTTTTTAAATTAAGTCATTTTCATATGTGCTTTTATTATTTTTTGCTCTATAAATGTTTTTTTTATCAATCTTTGTTTAGGATTAGGTTTAAGAAAATGTTTTACTTCAAAAATATAGAAATAGGACTTTTAAAATATTTTAATTTTTACGTTTGGATGTACATTAGGGTGGCTCTTATTTTCGATTTTTGAATTTTCTTCGGGGCACCCTCCAGAATGGTTCCAAAAAATTAAAAAATCCCTGTAAAGTTTGAGCTCGATCGGATAACGGGAAAGGGTGCCCCTGGGCCCTTAAACATTTTAATCATTATTTAACAGCTCGCGAAGTCGATTTTATATAACATCTTTCAAGTTATTAATTAAATAAAAAAAATATGTCAAACAAAAGTTGTAGATCCGGACAAGGAGCATCTTTTTTGTTCTATTACTTTTTCTCGTGCGACAAACGGTTTCCGAAAAATATCCAAAAAACTAAAAAAAAAATGTTTTTTTTTCAAATGTTGAAAGTCTAAATGCTTCTAGAACACTTTTTATTTATGAAGGTGAACAAAAAAATGAAATTTTTATTTTCGAGGACTATTCTTTAAATATTTAAGGGGGGCACATAACGAAATATGCGAAAAAGATAAAAAAAATCTTATTTTCAGTGTTTGATATGTCATGAATGTTTTCTGAAATTTTGGGACCGAAATTCGAAAATATAGACTCTATATTTTCGATATTCTTTTTTTTAGTTTTACATACTTTTTTCGAAAATAAGGCGCTCTATAATACACCATAAAAGATGCTCCTTGTCCGGATGTACAACTTTTGTTTGACATATTTTTTTATTTAATCAATAACTTGGAAGATGTTATATAAAATCGACTTCGCGAGCTGTTAAATAATGATTTAAATGTTTAAAGGCCCAGGGGCACCCTTTCCCGTTATCTGATCGAACTCAAACTTTACAGGGATTTTTTTTAACTATTTGGAACTATTCTGGAGGGTGCCCCGAAGAAAATCTTGAAAATTTTTTTACCAAGAGTAAATAAGAGCCCCCTAATGTACGTATTGAATGAATAAACTTTATTTTGGTTGCTTCGCAAATTTCGTGGCTCCACCTGTAACAATCATGACGTCGAAACCATTGTTCTCCGGTAAGCGGTATTGAGAACACGCATACTGCTAAAAGAAAAACGCTATTTTCATTATGAAAAATATTTTTATCGATTTTATTCCTTAAGTACAACATTAATTAGGTATTTCTAGTAGATATTCTTGCATTTACAGAATTATTAGACTTACCTTCTTTGAATGTGATGTAAAATTGTGGCATCCTATAAATTTTTACATTATTAAGAGTCACTAAAATATTTCGTTCTCTTCAATTTTTGATCGCACGACGCTGCAATTACAGTGTCTTCCTACATATGTTTAGGAACTAATTCATATAAATTTTAATGCATACTTTGCGAGATATAACGAATGGTGATATAATTAATATTGGAATATTAATAAATCGATATAACGAGGTTTTAATTATTTTTATATAAAATTTTTTTTTCTGTTTTTACAATAGTAATGTCTGCATTGATTGCTAATTTTGAGTTTGATTTAAAGAAAATTATTGCTTTGTCCACTTTAAGCGAATGAGGATTTATAATAAGAATTATATATTTTGGTTTGTATGATTTAGCTTTTTTTTTTATTTAATTATCCATGCAATATTTAAGTTCTCAATGTTTTTATCTGTGGGTGGATTTATTCATTCTCTAAATAATAACCATTATATTCGTAATTATGGTGGGATATTTTATGTTTATCCTTTAAAGAGAATATTTATAATTATTTCTTTATTCTGTTTATGTGGGGTTCCATTTTTATCTGGGTTTTATTCGGAGGATCATGTACGATATTAGGTGCGGTCACCCTAAAGGTTGTTTAATCCTTTCAAGCTTGAAGATCCCTTGCAGGCAAGTATGACGATACAATTGTCACATGTCACAAATCATTGACATCCTTGCCATCATCCCCTTCTGTTTTCATTAAATTCTCAGAAATTAAAATGATCACAAAAGTGGGCACAGAAGAGCAACTGGGCAGTACCGAAATAAAAGCAACAGGGACCAGAAACCAAAGCCAATAGACATCTGTAATTCTGCACTGCCGTTTCCTTCTCCACAGGAGTAGGACAAAAGGAGACCCATCTGATGAAAGCGAAGGCAATCTTTCAATCAGGACGAGCGTAGATAACAGCAAGTAGTCATACGCGAGGGGCACTGGAGAACAATAAGACCGAGAAATAACCAGAGAGTCGATGGCACGACAGAGGGGAGGGGAGCGGAGGAAGATGATAGCTGGCAGGTGAGGCGGGGGCAGGTAACGAGGCGGAAAGAGAGAGAAAGGGGGATCCGTGGGTCTGTGGAGGGGCGAGAGGGGCCTCGTTGAGGTAGAAGGTAGAATGGGCGTAGGGGAAGGAGCGAAGTCGACTACTTCCTTACGCAAGACGACTCGGTGCGCCACGTTCGTTCACTGCGTCGGCCGGCGTTCAACGGTGCGTGCACATGAGAGACGCGAGAGATGCTATCGGCCACCAAGACGGGCCCTGGACTTCTCCGGACCACCCACCGGCAAAATAATAAACACGGAATGCGGCATACACGTCCGTCGGCTCGTTCGTCCATTCGTTTGTTTCTATTTCGCCGATACCATCGAAAATAAGGTCTCCCGTCGATACCGCAGCTGGCTATCACCGATCGGCTACCATCCCCGCCGCTATCGTACTCGGGCTACGCGCCAGACGTAGAATGCTAGCGGCCAGAGGACTGGCGACTGACGTTCCATCCCCCGATGATAACGAACGGGTGCATCGAATCGAAATCGCTTAGAACCCGTTGAACGAAGAGGCGACGAAAGTGTTCGGATTTCACGCGATCCTCGACGGCGTACACGCTGAATGCTGGGATAAACGTCCCTGGTCGAATTGGAGCCGGGGCATTTCGGGATGGTCGCAGCCTTAAATTTTACTTTACAGCTGTTTTAACGAGGGAAATAAAGCGGATCTTTACGAGCCTGGTAATTGATATATGACTTTATCGTGGTATTAAATCGTGCGTTCTTATGTCTCTTTCCGATGAAAATTGCAGCTCCGCGTTATTTACCGCGGCAAGCGAAGATTACCGTACGATGTATGTGGTTTTCCCCAAGTACTTTTTTATGACCCTTGTGCATTGAATGCACTTCCATTATTGAATGTTAATAATGTGTTCCGTGAAATAATCATTTCGAATTTCGTTAGAAGTTACTAAGAATTATATAAATCACTCAATTGTTCCGTACATCCTGTACCTACCTGGAATACCGTTAGGTCTTTTTCTTTTATTGCACGTCATCATATAATACGCCATATGATACGCATACTAATCGAATCGCCTAACGATTCGACCTACAAACTTGTTACACCGTACTTTTCTGCACAAAATTTTCTAGTCCTCCTTTTTTACTCGCCACACCAGTGGCCTGGCGCTTCAACCCCTCTTCTCCCCCACGCAATTTAAACATCGAATCATAAAATAAAGATAACGATTCACCGCTAGAGGCCCGGTCGGGACGTCATCTCCGCATTCGCGGCATATTGCATCGCGAATAGGGAGTCCATATAATCAGTAACGGTACCCTCGCCAACGAAAGTATCAATAACCGTCGCTAATAAAATTGTCCAGCACTTTATGGACTCATAAAAGTAACGCACATTATCGGTATTACCCAAGCATCCACGTAATCCAATTGCACGTTCCCTTCCCCTGCCACCCCTCCGCCGCTCTCGCATCCACCCTCCCGAGGGGGCAATAATTAACCCATCAGAGTTTAACCCACATAGGTACGCTGCTCGAAATAAAAGAGGGTAGCCTGTTACAGAGAAAAGAAACAGCCGCGACGCGCAAGTATCTTCATCCACCTCCGCCTTTTACCTGCCCTTCGATTCCCTATCTGCAAGCATTGTCCGACAACATCGTTAAGCTCGTCCAGCGATGACTAATGCCAAGGAGAGCACGGCTGCCAGCAGAACGCCGCGCTGCAGAGGATCGCCCTTTACCATTGTAACAAGGCGAATCGTTACTCTTCGCCGTAGGTATAACCGGCGCCGAAGAGAGGGGTGGGATAGACCGAAAGGAGATCGTAACCCGCGGCTATCTGCATCTACGCTACCGGTGCTCCCCGCCCGATGGATTATCTACGACGCGTCGATATTGTTCGCCGCACGGCGCCGAAAGGCCGCGGGGACACCCACTTCCGGTGTTCGCCGGGCCCTCCACGAATTCCGTTCCGGCCGAGGAATTGTCATTATCTCCGTTGACTCGGCGGATTCTTTGTCCTCCACCCCGTTCCTCCACCACGCCGCGCGGCTTGCCGGCGATACGATCTGAGCCTCGTAGCGAACTTCTCATGCTTCGACAGCGGACGGTTAGCGACTGGCAATTACGGAACGATTATACGGGCCCTGATGCTTTCGCCGCTTCCGCGATCCAGTGTATCTGTAGTTAATCTCTGAGCCGTGGATGGCTTGCTCGCCAGACGGACGCGGGGTCTATTTCGGCCCAGAATATTGTAGGTATCCTCGAAATCAACTTCCTTCTGTGAGATATAATTGGGCCTGGTTATGCAGGAAGTTACCAACCCTCAGAGTGATAAAAAATTCGTTAAACGCAGCATGGATCCCCTAATTTGGGGTTTTTTTACTTTGCAAAAAATTAACAATACATAGAGCAACTCAGAAAAGTTAATATAGTATTAATTATACTTCTCATTATTAAGGTGTCTCACTACTTTTAAAAATTGAATTTTTTAAAACAAGATCGTTAAATATATTTACTTGCAGCTTTGTGGCTTTATTTATCAATCTTTAGAGAATATCATAAAAATATTTGTATGCAAAACTAGTGGTTATATCAGGAGTTATAGAGTTTCAAAATTCAAATAGAGCGCCTTAATAAAATCATATGCGCATGGTTGGCATAAAATCAGCCGTTGTGGTTTCCTGAAAGAGAAAAGTTATAAAATTGTATAATCTGTATGGCCTGAACTACTTACTTTAAATGAGAAATACTGAAATGTAAAAAAAAAAATGGCAGTGTCTAAAACAGGAAATTTCGATTTCTGCACAAAATTCGCTAGTTTTTTAATTCGCAAAGCGTTTATCACCGTATTTAGCATGGAATATGCTTTTCCAATAAGAAATAATTTTTAATTTCTTTGGCACTTGCATCGTTAACCATTTCAAATTCTCAATTCTTATATTTTTCTAGACCTGTAGAGGTAATGGTAGGTACTGATAAGTAATATGTGTATTTAGTGTTGTTTATGGGTTGGGTCCAAATGGACCTTGTACCCGCCCAGTCAAGGGTTAATGCGTTCTAGAGTTGGGTAATATCAAGTTTGTTTCCTTGATGCACCCTGCGTGGTATGGATTGCATTTGCATGAACGCTTTAGGCACTGCGCGAACCATCGTGGCTGCATAATTATCCTGTAACGAGGAACCTTCAATCCCTCGGGAATCTTAATAAGCTCGTAATTAAACTTCGAATGTAAACGATGAAACTGCAGGGGTTCTTGCTCGTCGGTGGAGCTCCAGCTTCTTGCGAAAGGATCGTAACGCGGTTGCTGTGTACCGTGGGATTGAAATTGGAATTGTTATTTAAAATGTCTGGACTAGGATTAAATTGTCGGGATGGTGTCGATTAGCTTAACGAAAGGCATGTTACTGTAGCCAGGGGCGGATTTGGAGATTAGGCTCCCCCAGGCTAACAAGTATCTGCCACCCTTTACGCGAAATAGCATCAAATATTTTAATTTAAAAGAATCGAGGCAATTTCAAAATTAATTCTACATGGCATCTCACAAATGAGTTTCATTCGCTATATCAAAGAGAAGGAATTATTTTTAAAGTTGTCTCAAGCCTCTGCGTTTAATACTTTCCCCAATTCTTTCGCCCAAAATTTGTTGCTCCTCAAAATTTTTTATAATGAAATACAAACTACACGTGATAGATTTATCCTCGAGTGTTGAGCCAACTTTTATGAAAGCGTGATTTTTGCGGTAGAAATTCAATTAAAAATTTTTATATTGTTTATGGAAATTTAAAGAAGAAAGAGAAAGGTACCACTCCTTTGCGCAGAGGACCGAGTAAGGGAACAGATACGAAGGCTTAATTACGTGTGTTCCAGGACCCGCAACCTATGTATACCTATCGCGCACATTAATGAACGGATTTTCGCAATAAACGTTAATTTCGTAGCATATCGCATGCTCCGCTATATTGGTTACTCTAACCATAGTGCTGGAAAGCTGGTCGCGATATTCTGCACGGGTACTTGTATCTAATTACCGTGTTAGATAGCTTTCGATGCACGAGACTGGCCCGTGTAACCGAGTACGGAAAGGGCCCTTTCATTTCCCGCGATCATTAATTCAGAAATAAAGGGTATGAGGTGTACAAAGAGAACGAACGAGAAAGGGGACATAACGCAAGGCAAGAAAAATGAGGGGAATTAAAAGAGAAACTGAATTTCGTAGGTAGATAACCCAGCGTACATAAATCTAAAGCGAAGAATTTGAAAAACGAGGCTCGGCGAGAAGAAAGAACTAAAGGAACAGAAAGAAAGATGTAGAACGAGCATACTATAAAATAGAAGCAGATAAAGTGACGTGTCCACGTCTGTAAATATCATCGCAGCAATCGATATTAAAATTAGAAAATTAATTAACAATATGTATCTTCAACGAGGTACCACAAATGCCACAAGATTGGATCCAAGCTTTTTAAGCAAAGTCCGGGGATAGATTTAGAATTAGAAGAAAGGAGAATGGGATGGTGAAGTGGGGAGCAAAAAGAGGCGAGTAGAAAAGAAAGAGGTGGAGAAATAGAGCAGGCAGAAGAGAAAGGCAGAATGTAAAGGTGAATAGGAGCGAGGGAAGAAGGGAGAAGGATATCCGACTTACTAATTGCGACGACGTCGGTGGTCCGACGGCGCACCGCGGGCCATGACGAAAAGCGATATGGTCAGGACGCGAATCGACCAAGGGCACACCGGATTTCATGTCCGTTGCTTACCCCGAATCGAAATCGTAAATTCAACGCGGACGATTTGTAGCGTTTCCTTCAAGGTAGCCTTCACAGAATGCCGCGGCTGCTGCTCGGCTCCGAGCTAATGCGATTCAGAAGCAAGGACTCGAAAACGCGTGTCATTATTCATACTTCTACACGAGCTTCGAGTCATATATGGGGCCAGAGGGTATGATAAATTCACCGATGCGCGAGATAAATTTAAAAATCAGACAATGAATCGAAGAATTGAGATTTTTTAAATATCGTTAAACGGCGGTTGCGACATTCTCTTCTAAATGAAAAAAAAAAGAAAGGGGGTGGGAAATGATCTGATAGTTATTTATTTAAATCGTTTGCTGTTTGGTGCGCTAGTTAGTACTCCTTCAAGTTGATTCTGTAGATTCTTGAGCTTTCGTGTCCGCGTTAAAGTGATTCAATTATGGAGCTTGAAATCTCTTTATCCTTCTCTTGTCCAGCTTATTGCCCCTCCAGACGTGAAAAACTTACATTAACGAGGTACTTATTGTAGCATGAAAATTCTTATCAGGACGTATCTTGAAGGGTACATGAGACGGCTTGACGAGGGTGTAACAGATAATCCGAGCTTCACGCTACTTCGTTCCACTATGTACGCTCTCGCGATCCTTCTGCGTTCATTTTCTCTTGCATTTTACAGGCAGTAGGCCGAGTTCCTCCTTAGGTGCTTTTCAAATTTGAAAAATGATGGAAAAAGGGTATACTTCTAAACTTGGTAGCTTCACAAATTAATTCGCTCCATTCGTTAGCTTTTTACAGATCTCGTCAAACCTTCTGAAAAGATCTAGGGTATTGATGAGTAATTTAAAAAGTGGCCATTAAGAATAATTGAGAGAATGGGAAGTACAATCATTTTTCTTTCTTCTCCAAAAGAGGAATCACTTACAAATCCCTCATGTGGAGATTAAAACGATAAATGAATCTCACAATCAGTGTAGGTATATTTATTAAAAAATAATATTCTTATGTTCAGGTTCACTGAATACCATATTGCGTTTATAAAAGTAATTAAACACATTCTTCAGTTACTACAATGCACATCCAACACTCTTTCAAACTAATTCCCTCGAAAGAGAAAGCTCTCAAGCCGAAAATGTATTCCATGCATTTAGCGCATCTCTTTCGACCAAGTCAAATTTAACATCGGGCCGCGTGAAACGCGTTCGGTGAAAACAAGGGAAACCTGACGCCGCTGGCGTGAGGTCCAGGACCATTTGGCAGCTCGTGCCAGCGGTTTTTGAGGAAAAGGCGAGATCTTAGCTTTGACGTAGAGTTGCTGGCACAGCGGGGCAGCATTCACCGTCAATTTTCGAAATTGCATCCGGAAGAAGGCCGTCGAAAGCGGTGCCCCGTTTCGCCGGTTAAGCGGCGTTCCTAATTTCATCGAGAAGAATTATTGCTAAACTGGAATCCTCTCCTCGATGGCCCTCCCGGTCTCCATTGAACCTGGACCAGGGCCCCTCGACAATGGCTCATTGTGCCTGGCCGCTGCCACCGCGCTTGGCCGTATGTAAATGAGAAAAGAATTAAATATATATATCTACGGAACGATAACTTTGTTTGCATTAGCATTACCTGCTTTTATAAGTGTTGGCCGGCGACGGGGATACGGGGAGGAGCACGCGTATGTATGGGTACACGTGTTTGAGGCGGGTGAGCTCGACGGTGGTCCGCAGACGTGATACGCGCGAAAGCTCTCGTCCATTTATTCCTCATTATCCTGATTTCATTTTCATTCGCGACCTCTTCACAGCGCTTTAACACAGACGTGGTGCATTGGTGTGACGAGTGGAAAATAATTATTGCGAGCTTGAGAGGCTTCTGGGAAATCTACGGAAACTACACTCATATAGTTCATAAAAAAAATTAAATTTGAATTCGGACCTGCCGTTCCATAGTCACACTAATTAATTCACACACGTCCCATAGTCAACATTAATTAATATATTAAAATTTATGCACGTTGTTCTATGTATTTTTTTATGGTCTCCTAAGACATCGCACTACAGGCAGTAATAATTTTTTTTTATGATAACTGTAAATTATTCCTGAAAAAATTGATGTTCTTTCTTAAGGTACAATCTGTATTAGGGCTGGGACTATTCGAATAATTTACTATTCGAATATTTTACAAGTATTCGAATGCTACGAATAAACTTCGAATATTTGAGTATTCGAATGTTATTATTCGAATACTATTCGAATACTGCTATATTCGAATACCGATGTATTCGAATAGTATGGTATGAAGTGGGTTCAAATTAGCTTACAAGATTTCACCATGACAAATGAACCTATATTCGAATAGTATTCGAATACTTGGATATTCGAATTATATTCGTCAAACAATTAAGCAAGTGAAGTATTCGAATATTCGAATACCGAATAATTCGACAAATAGTCCCAGCCCTACTCTGTATACTACTCTGCATCATCCCCCCATTTTCCAGACTTACCCAGATCCCTTCATGTCTCCAGCCGTTTCCAAGGAGCCCAAGCACCCCGCACCCTGCAGAAGTGGAACCACCTAGGAAAAGTTACCATTGCCCGTAACCGTGCGAGTAAAATAAAAGCCACATTCGGCATTGTCCATAAACCTTTCTTTCTTACCGAACCACCACGAAAATAACGGTGTCCCGTTTGCAGGCAGACCCGCGCGGAATTTCCGATGCTGGCGTCGAACGAGTGGGGCGTCACAAAACATACAGGGTCCATTATGAACCGCCCCCATAAAATAAGCCTGACAATCGCGGCGAGACGAGTTCCCCTGGCGGAACGACCAGTTTAGCCGAAGTTATCGGAGCAGAAGGCTGGACATTGTTTCCACGCGCCGAATGTTTTCCGTCCTCGTCACGCGGGGCTCGTTTGCGGCCTGGCGGGGTGGGTGGGATGGGGTGGCCCCGTCGGCTCCGGGACATAAAAATCCCTCGAGGAGGGAGCATTGTTCCGGGGACCAGCCACCCGCCGCCCCCGTCCCGACGGTGGTTGGAGCCACGGGCGCTCGAAATCCAGAAAGCCAGTAAATTTTCGTGCGCACTACCTGTTCAACCAGCGTGTATCCGCTTGTACCGCTCTGTTTGCGTAGGACGGGGACCACCCAGGTCGCCTGACGCCTCTGCCATATCCTCGACGTGGAATTGACTTAGCGGAATCCGGGGCGCGGGCGGGCAGAAGGGCGAGAACGGCCGGGGAAGGGAAGAGCCGTGGCTGGTACACCGAGCAGCGAAAGCCTTTAACCCGACCTGGCCCAGAGCGTTATTTTTCAGCTCATTGTCCGTCGACAGGATCACGGCTTCCCACGTAGGGCGCTCGAGAGTCAACGAAGAGCTCGCACTTCGTTTCGCTACATTTCCCTCGATCCTTGAAAACGACGTGGCTCGAAGTTACGGGCTGATAACGGGGACGCCCTCGATGGATACCAATTCACGTGGGAGATTCGAGGGAAATGTATCAAGAGTTTGTTCGGTCTGGCGACTTACTGCTTGAAGGACTTCTGGGCCGTTGACGATTTATGATTTCTTTTTTTAACATACTCTGCATGTCGTCAAGTAGGTACTCTTACACAGTTACTGTTTGTGCTACGGGATCTCGTTAATTATTTACCAGAAATTCTAGCACTTCAACTTCACCCTGGACCACGTGCATTCCACGAGTTAAATCCATCCACCTCGCGATCCCAGGCGAAGCATCGCCGAGAGGAACATCATCCTCTTCCTCAGCTCGCAACAACGCACGGCTTTCCCTCCCACCCTCTCCCCCGTTTCATTTATATTTACACGCATTCGATTCCATCCTCTAGCGATTCACGTCCTCGTTAAAAAACGCTTACATCGTCATCAGGACCGACTGGCCCCGGGTGGAAAGGAAAACGGGGACGGGAGAGTGAGACAGAGGGTGGGGCAGGGAGAGAAAAAAAAAAGAGACGAACGGGAATGGGAAGGCTCGCGAAATTCCTGCTTTCCTCCGGGGCCAAGCTGCAGCCGATTCGTGGCCGCGGAGGAGAAAGCAACTCACCTCGCCGCGCATAAATACTGCAACGTTGTCGTTGTAAAGTTGACACGGAACATACTTGTTACGTTCCTGGCTGGGCCCTGTGGGCCACCGGCTGGAGGTTCTCCGCTTCGGTGCTAAGTAAAATGATATATTGCGGTTAAACGCGCGCCGCGTCGCGGTGTGCGTGGCCGTATCAGCGGGGAATACGTATACGTTACACGCTGGCCGTGCTGTAATACAGAGACGGTGTTGGTGAGTGGCCACCCACGGCGGCCGCGCTGGACCACCCAACGTGCCGCGCTATTACAAGGGGGGGGGGGGGGCCGTCTCTACTTCGCACTTTACCTCGATCCGATACTCCGCCGTTACCCCCTTTTAACCCCTTCAACCCTGACCAACTGATCCCCGAAGGCGAATCGAACAGCAACGAGGACATCCTCGTTTTCTACGCTGTCGCTTGTTACCATCCATCAAGCTGTCTTTCCTCTGAAGGGAGGCCCGAGCTGGGAGGACAGATTGGGGCACCGCGCGCGTATATAGATAAGTTCGGCGTGGATTTCTAGGACGGGTCGCGGCCGATGGGAAATATGCGGGCAAGGTGTGAGGAACGGTGACGATCGATCGTCTACACGGGGATAATTATCCGCCGGCCATTAATATACGTTGCCGTTGCTATCGCTTATTCGCTACAACCATCGACACTTTCTTTCGTTCGGTACCGGCACGTGCAAGACACGGCCTTGTGGGCTTTGTCCATTCTACTGGGTGTTCGAGAGATCGTGCTTGGCTGAAGGATCATCCTTTCGAATGAAAAGGTTCTTCTGTTGTTGCCTGTTGGATGGCTCCGTTGCAAGCGGGTGGTGCGAAGGTGTCTCCACTACTGGTGGGCAGCCTTCGGTACTCGCTTCCCTTTGGCGTTGTTCATTTTATTAGGCAGTTCTATTTGAGTGGGACCTTGGAGAAATCATCGACACTTACGAGGGAAGATTCCGAATCTGGAAATTTAAAAAATTCTAAAACTTTTTGCATATGCGGGGGATTTCATTCTGATTAGTACGCGATTTTTGTTTGCTGCTAAAATTCACCTTAAGGGATTGCAATACCGATTTCGTGTGAAATACCCTCAAATTTTTACCGGTAATTCGATAAATTGTGTATAGCAATATAACGCATATATGCGTTTATTCATTCCGTCGACATCTACTACGTTATCAGTGAAAAAAATACTTCGATTACTAATAAAGACGGAAACCGAAGTATCTCACAATGATCCAAATCTGATCCAAAAGGAAACAAAAAATCTGAATCAAGTAATGAAAAAAATGGACGTATTTTCAAGTAGAAAAAGTAAGGAGAAAATATATACAAATGCCATATGATTTCGTAATGACTACTATGACTCGCAGTCTGTCAGAGATAGAAACAAAAGTTACTTGTGTTAATTAGAACTAGGGTAGATGTACCGTTTGTGGCCATTGTACCGTTTTTGGCCATGTGCATAATTATCGCGTTTTTTAGCTCGAAATTGCTTGCAGTCACATAATTATGTGTAGAGTTTCAACCCGTAAATATTTTGTTTAGTATACCACCAGAAATATAAGGTTACATTTATTGTTTACGCGAAAAGTGGCAAGTGGCCACAAACGGTGAAAAATGGATTTCTTATATTTTTTAATTTTCTTAATTCTTTAACGATTTCTCTAGTTAATGGTAACTTAGATATTAATAGTAAAGATAGTGTAAAATTTAGTAAAGCTTTTAGTTTCCCGATTTGAAGTACAATTTTAAAGATAATTACGATGAAAGTCACTGAAATCCTTAAAGTGGCCACAAATGGTGCATCTACCCTATCATTTGGTAACCAGAGTTGCAGATCAACGAAGAATTAAATCGATCATACCAATTCAAAATTCTACAAAAATATATGCCGTCTGGATTCGAAAAACTGGAGCAAAAATGCGAAGAAAGTATACAAATATCGACGAAAACGATGATTGCACTGGTGTGTATACGTAGAATGGACGATGTGACAGGCATGTGGAGGAATGTTGGGACCTCGCAAAGGCACACCCAGTATATCAGCGGCGATAGGCTAGTGTTGGCGACGTGTGCGTGTGCAAATCGTGCGTGCCAACTTCCGCGGTGTACCGCCTGGGTGGTCCACGATCGGGGAATACGAGTATTAGATACCTCGATAAGACCGTACACGCATTTATACGCACACCCCGTCGGGCACGTATGGTACCTCCGTACCCGCTACGTACGCGCTTGAAATCGTTAGCTCGCGAGCTGATAGAAATGCGGTACTAACGATGAATTGTGAGCGGGTACGTAGGGGGTACGTACGCGCGGTGGAGATATTACATAATTGAAATTTTATCTCACCGCCAGCTGTACACGAGCGTTCAATAGCTATGCAAATGCGCCCCTGGGTGACGCTTCTGCTGTGTGTACGTACACCTGATTGCGTAATTTCGCGGGGCACGTGATAAATCACCTCGAATATTCTGCAACATTGTGTTCCGGGAAAAAGTAGGCTGACGTCGGATGAATTATCGTGGCTACGGGTAATCGAGATTTTAATTGCTTGCCAGGAAGGTGTGCAGTGTGAAGGAGACGTATGTGCGTGACCTGTGTCTTGAATTTCAATATTATTGAATAATAATTAGGTACTTAGGTATTTGTATCGATTGTGAGAATATTGCGGCCCTCTTGCACCGTTTTATCCCGTGGGAAAGGGCGTGATATTATTTCGCCGGGTTTTTAAAGGGACCCTCCGGTCAAAGCGATCGAAAAATAGATGATTTTTTAAAAAGAAGAGGTTATAACATATCCTGAAAAATGTGTTTGGCTTTTATTGAGGATGAACTTCGGAAACGTTAAAAATAAGCGAAAGTCTTTGAAAATTGGAGGATTGAAAATTTTGGAAAATTGATTCGGTAGCTTTTAAATTATTTAACTCTATTAATAGCCCAACCAACAGGTTTATGATAAAAGATCAGGTATTCAATAAATTGCCAAAATAAAATAATAAGTAGGAGCGAATTCCACTGAATTTGTGATAAGAATATACCATTGCCATTTCTGACTGGTTTTCATCGCAGAAAAAAGCTTTATTAATATCTTGGAAATAAATTAACTTTAGGGGCAAACAATTTTCGGGGTTGAGATATCACACCTTAAAAAACATGGAGAATTTTCTTAACCGTCGAGGATCTCGAGAACAGTGAGAGATATCGAAAAGAAGTGTAAACAGAAGGTACATCGGTTTCATATATCTACAAAACCGCGTAAAAGTAATTTTTGAAAAATCCATATTTTTCAAATCACCCCCAATCCTTAAAATGAAGTTTTTGTATTTTGTAAATATATGCTGAAATACCTCTGGATAATCTCTTTTCATATATATCAATAATTTATGTGTTATATTTTGTTTGCAAACAAAATATATTACCGAACATGAAGTCCATTTTAGTAGTTTCCATTAATAAAATGGTTTCTCAAAGCCATATTAAAATTATTATTTATATAAAGTTTAAACACCTACTACTAAAGAGTACCTAATATATTCTTTAAAACCTGTTATCACAATTTATTCCCCACCTCGTATATTAGTTTCAAAGTCCGCATTGAAACAGCAAGTGTAACTATGATAGACACCGAGGCTTCAGAAGCCCTGTTGCCCTGCTCCCGATGCATCCCCATGATAAGAGTCGCTGGAATAATAGCGCCGGCGATACCATGCATCACAGCAGAAGGATTGCTTGTAACCGAAGAAGGTTCGCCGATCTGTGTCCCTTGTTTCGTGAAATTTGCCTAATTCGATCGTTTCTACGCCGGCTGGATATACCCTGCCAGAGGAAAGGGGGATAAATAAAAAGGGGAATCGGTCGGTTTCGACAGGTAGATCGACTTACGCAACAGGCGGGACTGTCCCATTCTCGGCCCGGCCCTTGTCCGGCGTGTTATCAGGGCCCCGCGACACCCGGGCCACATTTTCTCCGGCCTGGGTCGCGTTTCGGAAATTCGCGAAAGAAAAAAAAGGAGAGGCCTGTTCGCGGGACCACCCGGCACCGTCGCGACGGAAGTGGATGATCGTTCGAACGCGGCCGCGAAAGATTTGCGACCCCGCGGATGTTATTCGCGGCGAAATTTCCCTAATTCGCTCGTCTCTAAGCGGAACACGCGTCTGCCAGGCGCCGCGTTAACTTTTCATGCAACTAAATGATTTACGAGGTGACGAGAACACGCTTTTAAGGCGTGCAACGACCGCCACGTGTCGCTCGCTGGCCGATAACAGTGACAGGCGAATTAACTTTGTAAAAGCTTCAGATTTCAGCATCGAAGGTTTTTGGAAACTCTGATTCTCCGTGGTAAATAAGGAATCCGTGGCTGGCTACAGTGTTTTCAGTGATTGCTTGAGATATTCGTGTGCCTTCCACGAGATTTATATGAATTTCCTTAAACAAGTAATCGTGTAATATTGCTTCTTCATTATCCAACCCAAAGACTAAAACCTTGCGGAGCTTGCAACCTCGTTAGAAATTTCGAAATTAAAATCGACTTCCTTCAGGGGTTATACACGTTTAGCCGCGACGAAAATGAATGACATCAGGAATTTTTCTAGCGGTTGTATGAAAAAAGTAAAAGGAAATACTTATTACACATGATTTATTAGCCCATACAGTGCACAAACAAATTTATTTACAATTAGTTTTGTGTTAAATTATTTATGATTTTTAAACTTCTTTAGATCACTGCAGATAAAATAATCAGCATATCTCCTTTAACCATCGATGGATCTAAAAAATAAAGCCAGATTCTTGTAAAATAATGTTGAAATTTTATAATTTAAAAAGAATAAACAATTTATGGAACTTCAAATTCAAATGAATTTTTTACATCTAAAATTCTGCTCTACAATTGTGCATAAGAAGTATGTTAAATAAACTATCAAAAAATGGCCTCAGCACTTCTTTTTGAAAACTAATCTTCATCACGTTTATATTAAAAAAGAGAATACTTTAAATTTGTAATCAAATTGACGCTACAAAATGGATTTAAAAACAAGCAACCAATCGTCGCCGGTCAACTCGACTGTTTCTCAAACTCTCCATCTCTGAAAAAAAAAGTCAGCGGACGCCCTTGGCATCAAGGACCACGCGAGTGGAAGTCGAAAGCCCCACGATCCGAAGCGATGCACATTTTCCTCGATCGAATGGCACCAATCCGTCCGTGGGCATAAATTAACCGACGTTAGACCGAGCGCTCTTCGGCGCGCGCCGAGATCGCGGCGTTTCGATGGAGCGAGGCGAAAAAATGGAAGGGAAAGAAGTACAAGTAAAAACTCGAACGATAGCCGCGAGCGCGGCACCGTCGCACATTTACGATCGCGAGCGCGGCGCAACGGCGTGGCCGCGTTGCATGAAAAATCTGCATAACACGGAGTTGCAAGGCATGCAACCAGGTATTCGTGACCGAGGCTCGTATCTCGTGGGCCGGTTAACGTTACAATGCCATTACCGTCGATAAAAGTCTGTCACCCGAGAGTACGAATTAATTTCAATCACAGACCGCGCGGCGCGGCGCCGCCCCGGATACCCCCGTCGCGGCACGTCATAAGCGGAAAGGAGCAAGATCGGCCGCGAACGTTTCGCCCGTGTATCAATCTCTCTTCCCCCCCCCTTTTTTTTCCACCCTCCGCGGCCGCTCTTCCTGCATTATAATTTCAAATGTACATCACACTGAGGGACGTGGGCACGTCGCCCCGCGGTACACGCTTCGGGGAGGGCGCGGGGGGCTTGGCGGTTTGAGGGGAAGGGTTGAGGCGTGTCACGACAGCCCGTCCGTCTCTACTAAATGCCCCAATTATTAATTTACCTCGCTCACAATGTTCGCCGTGTAAGCAGAGACGAGTGCAACGTGTTATTCCGAGGGGGCCCGCGTAATGACGTTCCCGGGCACGCAAACTCTCGTAACCGATGCTGAATGGCATAAGCCGAGCCTCCGCTGGGTTGCCCGACGGCTTATCCCGGGAACGGCGACTTCCACGCTGGAGGGGGGGATCCCCACCCCCCCCCCTTTTTCGTGCCCTGTGGCAACGAACGTCGCGTGGAAAAAGGAGGAAAAGGTTGGGTAAAGTGGCTTTCCTCTTTTCTTTGCTTCTTTAATTTTTAAGTGAGAACTCTTGATGCAACTTTCTTTGCGGTCGATCGTTCCTTGTCAAGAAAAGGTACGGTATTTGAATTTTCTTTCATTTTATAAAAGCAGATGAATGAAAGGTTTTTAATAAATATCAATTACCAATTTTTTTTATTATTGAAAACATATTATATCGGTGTTAAGGAGGCATAGGTAGTACTTTCTTTGCCCGAAAATTAAGCATTCGTTATGAATTTTTTTCTATATGAAAATGAAAAACTAGAAAGATGGGGTTTGTTGTAAATAAAAGTATAAAAAAAAACTATTTAAAAAAAGCAGCTGGAACGGAGCTGGGGCAAGTATTTTGATGTTGGAGCGGAGCAAATAACAAATTGATCTGCTCCAATCCCCTGATTATAGCGGAAGGAACACTGATACACTGTCGATTTGACGGAAAGTTTGAAAAATCCTTAACTGGCCCATCTCTCTCGGCGGTCCTACATACTTCTTGGTAGAACCGAGACCTTCCTCCTCCCATTTTACGAAATTTCCTAAGAAAAATAAATGTTTGGGAATTGATCAAGTTTTCGGCCATTTTTAATCTGAGAAGACGTCACAGATTCGAACACCCTTAAGTACTACCTTAAATTAATCGGCGTAATATCCTTCCTGCGATTACATCACGCTTCACTTTTAATTATTTAACATGCATTTACATGCGAAAGGGGCTTAACCACCGAATCGCTCTTGTTCCAGTATCGCGAGGTACAGACCTAACGCGCTCATTAAACCTCATTAAGTGTTCCTCCGTGCCAATTTTATTCAATTACACCAGGCCTGCACGATACGGTAATTAGCTCATCGTAGTTCTGGAACCGTAGTTTTCCAAATCGTCGTGAATCACGGACTTCCTTTCGATCCTGCACGCTTCCCCCTCCCCGCTCGAAAAGGCTGCCCGGGGGGATACGAGATCTCTCATTGCGGTGTTTTTTCGTCAGCAAGTAGACATTCCAGAATCGCCACGAGAGATCGACCGTAAACCCCGCCATAAAATCCCGGTGGAATTTTATGAAAGCGTTCTCGTTAGACCGCGGCTACATTCTGCCCCTTTTCCGAATAACGGCAATCGCTGCTGTTAAAATCACGTCGAGCTTCCTGGCGCGATCAACCCTGTAACCAAGCCTGAGACTCCTGCGCAACGGCTTTCTCCTCTTCTTTCTCTTCAGTTTCACGTATTTCTAACGCGAATTTAAGAAATCGTGTTCCCCATTTGAGGGCATTTTCATGAACTTTAACCCGGCGTTGGTAAGGTGGGGTCCCACAGACCCCAACAAATAATGTAGTGTATTATACAATTCCATATCTTGTAATTAATATGAGATTACGTAGTGGCGTGACATTTTACAGAATAAAAGCACAGATCCACTAAATTAAATTTTTATTACCAAGAAATACTTAACTCATTAAACATCTCTAATTTTCAACAAAAATTGTTATTTATGGCGTCGAGTAGCGGGCGAGGGATGGGGAAGCTACACTGAGGCACGACTCACTGCAACGCGTTGTTAAAAAGTTATACTCAATTTAAAATCTTTGGGGTCTGTGAGACCCCACCTTAGCAACGCCGGGTTAAAGTGTCCTTAGGGCAGAAACACATCCGTAGTAATTCTACCGTGATACACTGTTTCGTATTGTTAATTACAACCCTCAGTTTCGCCAGAACCGCTGAAAGCACCGGGTAAATGATAATGTTTTCTCTCAGTTATTTCGCAAAACATTTTGCAAAACCGAGCATTGGATTAACATTATAATATATATAGGTGCCTTTATGCACGGTGTAACACCGGTGTTATATCTATATTTCTTCATTTATATAAGAAATTGTTACACTAGGAATTTACGATGGAGTGTGGGCAGAAATGAACCGATAAGAATTTTTTTAAAATAAAAAATCATGATACTAAGCGTTAAAAGTAAATATAGAAAAATATAGTGTAGATGTCTTTGATTTACTATAAGTGTTGTATAAAGCGTCCTTGATGAATTACATTAACTAGTATAGGATCGAAAGGAACTTAATTTATTTAATTATTGCTCTCTAGCCGAATGAATGACAAGAGGTAAAGCAGACATTCGTTAAAGGGAAATATGTATCTTCACAATTCCTAATCGAAACTATCGAGCCACGAATTAAAACCTCTGTCATTAGTATTTTCGACAATAAAATCACGATAGCAGAGAATTGATTCCTAACCGTCGCCCAATCGCCACCAAGATCGAACCACTGCGACCGATTATGTTATTAATCTCGCCGAGCAATATTAACATTCTTCTGCACCGTTACAGTTACTCGGCTGCCCCGTGCTGAGCCGTATATTAATTCGTCTACCAACAACGTCTGTAAATTAAAATCCTGATAAATTCCTCGGTAGGCAGCCCGCCCAGCGCAATAATCGTTAATCGGATCTTTCGTTAACGGTCGATCGCCGCGCGAGCTACGATTTCTGCTTTAATTAGCAGAATTGCTTTAATTAGGCAGCCGCCGTATCAGGCCGAAATTAAATTTTTTAATCGTCCAATCACGGGCCAGCGCACGAATGGGAGGCCGACGGTGGTTCGCGGGCTAACTCGATGACACAGTACACGCGTACGAGACAATAGTTTCGCGTGCAACGAAAGCGGAGGACGCGTCGATTTAACGTGCAACTGGTAGGCATCTTCCTTTATCGCGAGCGTTCCTTTTTTTTTATTGCTATCCTCCGTTGGGTGGCGGACTTTTACAACTCTTTAATTGAATCCGCGGTGCACGGGGCTCCGGAACGTCTTGCGTACGAAAGTATACGCCGATTAATTCTGGGTTTACGAGCAACCATAAAATCGAGAGTTTATAAATTATTCGTGAAACGCGAGGTTGACCGCGGAGGGGGTAAGAATGTTAGAAGTGTCACGAGTACGGATATTCGCTGCTTCCAGATTTAACGTAACGGTTATTTTTCAGAAAACATTTATATGGGACTGTGTACGGAGACGGTGATCAAAGAATTTATTAATCGATCGGAAATACCTTACTAATTATACGTTTTACGTCCGAGCGCCGCCGCTCGATTTAGTTACGGGCAATTTGTAGCATTCGCAGCAGCCTGAAAGTTTGAGAGATTTCCTCCTGATTGCAATGCAATTTTTGTTTGCTGCTCAAATTCACTCGAAGGGGGTGAAATTAACCCCTGAAAATTCGGCGGTTTCCGACTTTGTGTTATAACTCGCCAATTGTAAGAGATAGAAAAACAGTTTCAAGACAAAAGTCACTTCTTTTAATTGGATCTATCATTTGGTAAAAAAATTATTTTACAGGTCACGAGTTATAACACAAAATTGGAATTTGGGCGGCAAACAAAAATTGCGTTATAATCAGGAGGAAATTCCCTACGTATTCACAAAGTTTCAAAAATTTTTGAATTTCCGGGTTCGAGGTGTCCCTTGTAAGCCTTCGATAAGTAGATCTTGAATGACTCACAAAACGCAGTGATCCCTGCCTATAATCAACCCTTGAACCCCAGTAATGTAGGGGAGACCGCGGCAAAGTGAACCTCGGGGTAAAATGAGCTTTCTTAATTTATTCTTTAACAATAGGATTTATTTACAAATTTTGGTGATGTAATAAATGCGTGTAATGCCACAATGATAATTATGCACATTTAGATATCGAAAAATGGAAACTCATTTAAAAACTTAAACATGAAGTTTTAGAAACTTCCAATTGGTTTTCTTTTCAATTTAGCTTTTTGGATAAATAGGTCTTAAATGTGTTATTTTAACTCCAAATTTTTTTCTGCGTGTTCATAAAAAGCTTGTAAACATACATGTACACGTGTTTGAGGAAACATTAATACTAACATTATTAAATAATTCATTTTCCACTGAGTACACATTCGGGGTAAAGTGACCGGGGTAAACTGAGCTGCAAATGGCTGCTAAAAACCAATGCGCAAGTGATGTGCGCAATATCCCTAACCTGTCAGGTGGCTAGAAAACAACACGGCGTGATGGAACAGAATCTAACCTCAAAAAAATGAAAAATTTGCCACAGTTTTTGACAACCACGGTGCAAAAAAGCCAGAAGCTGCCGTGCTGCACACGTTGTTCCAACGCAAGGGTTAAATATTGACCTATATCCTTAATTAAAGTTCTTATTTTGTTGCGCCTCACATTACCCCGGATAGTAGCTCATTTTACCCCATATATGGGGTAAAGTGGTCACTTTTGGCATTTTCTGTTCAAACTGAATATTAATATACTTTAAGTTTATTCTAAGTATTGCTATTCGTCACTTATCAATAGTAATGTTCAAAGTATATTATAAATCTATTTCCACACATTTTTACTGAAAGGAAAAAATTTTATTCGACTTCAAACTTTTTCTGGCCCACTTTGCCCCGGTCTCCCCTACATATTTGCACCATTTTTCACAAGCCAAATACAACTCCCCCCTACAACTACAAAGCAACGAAATGCCCACAAAATAAGAAGAAGGTATAAATCCGTCCACGAACAAGGCGCCCAAATCGAGTGCCCCGGAGAAAGCGATCACATTAAGCCTCACACCCACGTTGCAATCTGTCCCAGCGAAGAATGCTCCCCCCCCCCCCCCCAAATTTCCACGAAAGCAGTGCAGCGGAATATCGACACATCCGACCGAAGGGTGGCGCAATTTGTCTTGCCCCTGGCCACAGAGGCGTACCCCGTTTCATGGCAAATTTGTCAGCGGTCCGATCATTAAAACGAATTCACCGGTTCGTCCCATTAGCGAGAGAATCGGGGCGCTGACGTTGGATCGGTCAGCCCTGGAGTGGCTCTCGCGTCTCTCCACACGTTGGCCCCCTAGCGTATAGAAGAGAGAGGCAGCGCAACCGTCGCGGGTTGCACCCTGAAATAAGGTAGCCCCGACGACGAACGGAGCAGCCGACGTGGGTGGCCCGAGAGAGATTTGCCTTCCGCTAAATATCGCCTTTGCGCCCTCGACGTGGGTGGCCCCCCCTCTCTCTCTCTCTCTCTCTCTCCACCAAGGGGAATCTTCATCCTCCTTTGGAGTGGCTGGCTCGCCCTCCTTCGTCCTCCAGGAGCGAGCTGTCGCTGTCTACCGTCCTCCTTCATTCTGGCTCTGATTTCTCTATGCGGTACGCGCTCGTTAGCGAGGGCACCTTCAATCACGTGCCATTTCGGGATGGTTTATCGTTCGGCGTAACAGGAGTCCGTGGCAGCTGCGAATTTGTGAGAATCAAGGGACACTTGTGGAATGGTCACCAGTGTGATTTAGAGAGCTGCGAATCATCCTGCGGTAATGGACGTATTTTATTATACAGCTCGAGGTTTCGCTCTCTGTTACAAGTTATCCCATGCTCTTTTTTATAGGAGCGTTCTTTTGGGACTTAGGAGGAAGTAGTTTCTTTTGATAGTTTCGGGGGGGGGGCTCGTCTTTGGGGCAGAGAGTGATCGAGCTCCATCTGTCCCGGGCAAGGGGAGCCCGGTCGAGGATGAATGGGCGTTATTATGGGTAAAGGTAATGAAAGATATTGTTACGCTGTAATAAATAGTATGCGGAATCCGAAGCCCGGGATGCTTCGAGACGTTACCGCGTTGCCGTGCTCTCGATGGATGGGAGCCGTAATGATCGGTGTTCGAAGCCATTCCTTTCGCTTTATTGGGTAGCCTGAGCAACCCGTTTCAGGATAGACTTAACATTTCACTGGGAAATTAAAGTTCAGAGCGGGGATGGGGGGGGGGGGGTCGGTTACTTTCTTGTGGATGCTTAGGCCATTGTGGGGAGGGTAATTGCTAATTGAGAGGCAGAGTCTTTTTAATACTCCGTTGATTATTGATATCGGTGGCCTTATTATAACAGACTGTTACTTAATAGCTTGTAATTTTTCTGGACCTTCTTCTAGCTCCGTGCGCGGCATCGATGGCTATTATTCGTACGATTATACTTGTCGGGGAAAGAAGTGATTATAGTTTTACGATTAGTGTAATGTGTACGTGGGTATCAATTTTGATGAGCTTGTATTGTACATTGAAAATAATAACGTACTTGCCAATGATCACTAATTTTCTTGTTACAGTTAAAGCAAACGTTGAAGCGATGGAAATATACAGGGTGTTTCAGTTGACGTTTAAAGCTATTTAAAATATCTCCCTTGTTTTTAATGATGCGAGAAAATGTCTGAGGAGAAAAATGTTTGCTTCAGAGGGGCAATTATTGTGATGGAGTAGATTTTTTTTTCAAGCATTTGCAATTTGATGATTGTGATAATCTTCTTCGTGCCCCAACGTTGGCATTTCCTACATAAACAATTTTCTAAACACCCACGCGTCCCATTAACCGGTATTGCCAGGAATGAATTAAAAAAGAATGAAACCTTCTTCGATTAAAAATGGTCACTCCAACTACTACTGCGTCCATTCAAAATCGACGCGAGTTCCCTCGAACAGCTAACCCGGAGGGTTGAAGGCCTTTTTAAGTGGATGGTTTGCGGAATCAATTAGCACCCTCGCGGCCGTGCTACGCGGCGGAATGCTAACCGAGACGCTCGCCACTTCCGATCGTGTGTCTCGATCGCCGCAGGAAGAGGGATTCGAAAATGGAATACCGGCAGGCGAGCGAATGGAAAAAGCCCACGGATCGTATAAATAACGCGACTGGTAAGAACGACGGGGGTTTTTTGCGATTCGACGCGAAGAAAAAAAGGGGAGAAAAATACAGAGAACGCGATCGTAAGGGACGAGAAGCCAAAAAATGCCACGTCCCCGCGGAGGGTGGGTGGAGGGGGCAGTAATATCCCGTATTTTATTTACCCCCCTTTCTGGCCCGCTTCTTTCACCCTTTTACTTTCCACCTTCTCCACGTCGGCCAGCGACAGGATCGTTGAACGAAGGGAAAAGGATTCATGATAGGTCGTGGTAGCTGGGCCGAGAGAAAGGGAGGAAAGAAAGCAAGAAGAAAGAGGGAACCGAAGTGAGAGTGGGCTAGCGAGCGAACGAGAGGGCCCGAATGTGTGGAGAGGGAGGGAAGGAGAGGTTAGGCGGACGGGTCGCGGGGAGGGGGGGGGGGCGGGGACGGGAGAAAGAGAGGCGACACGACGCGTGTGGTCCACCCCGTGCTGGACGACGAGCAGGACGAGACCAGGACGACGACAGCATCTTATCCGAGACCTCCGGATCGATCGATCAATGGCGAGATCGATGCCTTCTCGGTCGAGACCAATCCAGTACGTGGCACGCTCGGGCGCACAAGTATTTTTCACCCTGCAGGCGGCGGCGACGGTCCACCAGGTCCCATGCCATCCAGCCGCTATCATAGGCGATACGAGTAGACTGCAGCGGGGAGCACTTTTTACGATCCCTGGGCACTCTGACGTTTCAGAGAGGAATTAGTAATCGAGGGCATCGCGGGCATTGCGTTGAATTCTAGAATATCAGGCAGCAGCGTCGGTTGAATGGGAGAAATTGACAGAGAATTAACTATAATTGGGTTAAGAAATGGTTACCCTACATCCCTTATTCCTTTAACCCAGTTGTTCCCAACCTGTGGGCCGCCACCCTTACGGGAGGGTTAGGTCGCGAAGTGTTATCTGGGACGTCGCTGCGGTTATTTTTAGTTGACGATTCTTAGCACTTATTTATTTTAATACGGTTACTTTGCTATATTCTGTTAATGATGTCACACTGATTTTTCATAAATGAAGGGAAGAAAGAGATGCAATCACAACCGTCACATTAAATAAGTATATTTAGATAATTAAATATTATTAAGTTAGAAGTGTATTCTGAAATACCTATTTTTAGTGGGTTTTCTTTCTCTTATCTTGTACGGGGGGGAGAGGCGTCCCAGGTTATTTGAATATTATAAAAGGGGTCGTGACGCGAAAAAGGTTGGGAAACACTTTAATCCCTTGACTTAAGGGGTTATGCCTACCTGCAAAATTCGGAAAAATGGATTTTTGGGTTTCGATATTTTCTGAAAGTACAACATCTCAGAAATATTGTGTGAAAGTTTCAATATCATCCGACCAAAATTGGCGGAGCTGTACGAGTTTTAGTATAGGCATGTCCTGGAGGATGTAAACCTAACTTAAAACTTTAAACGCGTTTTTCTCGAAACTACATTTTCAGAAACGGTGAGCAATATATCTCGAGAACCGCTGTATCGAATGAATTCAGCTTTTGTTGGCTTGTTCTATATATAAAAATCTTGTCCTTAATCGTGGCTTTTTCGTTTCCGTTGCGTAGTTTTTATTTTACAGCTGGAAAAACGAGCGATTTTTGCGGCGAAAATCGATATTTTAATATGAACAGCCGCCATTTTGTAGCAAATTAATTTTTCGGGATAATGAACGATTAAGGACAAGATAATTTAATATACTAACTAAATTCGTTCGAATTTGTCATTTTGGATGAATCAGGTCAAAGTTGCCGGGAGATCATTGACATTTCTTTTATTTATTTATATTTTCCATTGGAATAATTATTACTAGTAGTATAATATGTACACTTTCGAATACATAAAGGTTTGTTTAAAAAAGTCTTCAAGTTTTGCCCCCAAAAATCCCGAAAATACTTGCGTTTTTAGACCTTGCAGGTCGGCATAACCCCTTAAGGGGACTTCGTAGTGTGGCGACTGAAAAGACTTAATTTTTCGGGATTCAAAAGAGGAAACAAGTATTGCACGTTTGTAGCTTTATTCTATCACCTTCGAAGACAATCAAATTGTTGTTCTAATTATGCGAATTAAGATTTATCACATAACTATAATAATTACAATAAAAATTATATCGAAATATTTTAATAAAATAATAAAAGACAATATTAGTATGATTAAAACGCTGAAAAACATTTTACATATATATAAAAAATATATAAAATACAGATAAATAAATAAAAATACATCATTTTATTGATTTTGTGTTCAACTAAATCGCGATTACGCATAGATTTTCCTGGTAAAGAGATCAATAACATTTAGTATAGCAGTTTGTTGCAGAAAAAAATTAAATGGCAAAATAACACACTGGTTTAAACCATATTTATTAAAACACCTTCTTTAAAAAAATTATTTCTCTTAAATGGCAATTATAAATATATACTTTTGTGCAAATTATCTCAATTTAATTTATAACAAACACTATTTAAAAAAAATCGCTAACAAGACCAAGAAGTGCTCGCGGACGCCAATTTTTTAGTTTTCAGGTTATAACAAACATACGATAATTACTGATAGAGTATTGCTTTTTTCGCGTATTATATCTGACTTTCACATTCCTTATTTACGGACTACTACATATTAGAATTGAATAATTATTTCGATTTATGTCCATTACGTGCCGCACCGTGCAACCGCGTGAACCCCACTAAAGGATCCGTATCCCACCGAAACGATGTTAATCGTCTCCATCAGGAATCGGTCCTCCCGAAATTTCTCAACCAGTCAACGACAGCCGCGACTGCCCCCTCCGTCAGCCACCGCTGGTCATTTTTCTCAGCTGTCGCTGGCCGTCCCGACGCCGGGAGTCCTAGCGTGGGCCAATATCGGCGTGGAAAAATCGCGTAAGAGCAGGGGCCGTCCACACGCGGCGTAATGCCACGTGAGACAGCCGATCCGGCCGGCCGACCGGCCACCTAATGCTAATGCAACTACCATTAGCAAGTAGTGAATCGAATGTAAAGTCGGACGTAAGGTGGGACCACACAGGTCGAGCGCGGAGGGTTATACGGGGCCAGCAGATGCAGTGCCCCATAAACAGCGGGGCGGGACCACCCAACGCGCTTGTTCCTTCGTTTCGTTCCTTCGTCTGTTTCCTTAATAACCACGATAGCGGCCCGTGCCCCAGCCGGCCACGGGGAAGGTGTACCTGCCGGATCAGCGCGTACGCACCAAATGGGGCGCGCGTGCACGTACGCGCGCAAACTGGCCGCGCGTGGACGCGCGCACGTCTGCCGCGTGTAATTGCCGGTGATTATCGTGATTTAACGGCCGGACGATTACGATTACGCGCACTGTTACGCGCCCTATCAATTCCACTCGCGGGTTACCAATATTGCCGGTTTTAAGAGTGAGGGGGTTGTGGGAGACGCGGGCTCGTAAAGCAACGCCTTGTTCCAGGGTTCGCGTGTCGCAGGGCGGGTTCTGTCAATTCGAGGGATATGGAGCTGCTGGTGCCTTCGCGTGAGGGGCGCGTTTTTTCTGAATGACTGATTTCTGGGTGGGTAGTTGACTGGCGGGGGTGTGAAAGTGGGGAGAGTTTATTAACGGTGGCGATGTATAGAAATGTTTTAGGAAGTAGGTATGATCGGAGGGAATTGCGTGAGAAATTAATGGCACCATTTTGAAAGCCTTAATTTATAATTGAGGCTATCGGTGCAATAGTGGTGTAACCCACAATTTTGATGACTTGACATTTCAGCTTAAGGGATAACACCACTCTAGAGGCAGAAAAAGAGACCCAAATTTGACAATTTATTTTGGGAGTATGACAAACGGAATAGAATTTCTTTTCAGAGGGTTTATTTAACACATATTGAAGTACGAGAAACAATTTTTTTATTGTTATTTTCGTACAAAGTAGCGGCGACAGAGCCCGTCGTCGAAAACAGCTTTTTTGAAAACACCGCCACGGGAGGACGGATTTCTCGGCATGTTTGAGTCCTAGACTAAAAACTAAAAAAATTTATAATTATATACAATTGGCTTTGGAAGTACGTAGGGGTGCTTTTTAATACGTTTTTGTGGAAGTGGTGCACTTTTTAAGGAATTAATCGATTTTTTGCTCTAAAAATGAGCATTAAACGGTTTATAAAAAAAAGTTTACATTCAATCAAAAAACGGCTACGTACTTCCAAAGAGAATATTGTTGTGAAGCTACTGTAAAAATTTCAAATCGATCCATGCAATAGTCTCCGAGAAATCCGTCCTCCCAGTTTGAAAAAACTGGTTCCGAGAAAAACGCGTTTAAAGTTTTATGAACACTCAGCCCGCGCTCTGAGGCGCTGCGGCAAAATCGATGATTGAACCATTTAATATTTGTTTTCCACTATAAATCAAATGGCATATTGTTTTTATGACCCTAAAGTATCGTTAAGCAAAAAAAGAAAACATCGATTTTTTGAAAATCCTAGAGTGGTGTTACCCCTTAAACCACTTCATGTACAGCAAAATTTTAATTCTATAGTGCCCTGAACAACTTTCCTAAAACTAACCCACATTTCATGTGAATTTGAGTTAGTGGCAATAATGTATTCCAATAAGCTGTACTAATCATATAAAATAGGAAAAATTAATTTCTTTTCACTGTGGGTCAATCCGTTTTCGCTCCCAATGCCTCAATTCTTATCTCATAGCCCAGAATTTATTATACTTAGAAGTTTTGTAATCCTCTTGAAACATATTTGTTACGCAAAACTGAAACTATTCCCTCGCAATTGAAAAAGTGTTATAAAGTCACACTGACCCGCCATTAAATTCACAGATTTACGTCCCCTTGTATGTGCACGTGTACGAGCGTAGCGCCGTGGATAGGACATTTTTTACGGTTTCCAGTCCTACAGATAACAAGGAATCGTTTTATGTTTCCCAGTTGTACCGTGTCGCGCATTAATTATGAACACGGCTGGACCACGTGTGGGAAGATTCGGAAGGGGCTACCTGTCTTGAGCCGCCGACACGTGTGCGCTTTCTCACAGGCCGCTTCGTAAAATGCTGCGTCAGATTGACTTTCGGGAAGAGATAATGACAGTCGGAGCTACTTTGAAGGAGCAACGATGCCTGCTCGACGGTCTTTTTAGCTATCGCTGGCCGACGATAGCATCGAGCACACTTTACATCAAAGCTACGCCATCAGCTCTCAGGTTTATGCTATCGTAAAATAGGATCGGGGGGTATAAAACGGGGAAGCCCAGCGGAGTTCTGCATTATTAATAAGATTACGAAATTAGCTTCTGCGGATTAACCCTACGCCGACTGATACGCTCGATAAAGCGATTCCCAACATTCCTTTCGTTGATTTTGTCGATGGTGACTGATCTGGTAGCTGCTATTAGAAAGCTCGCGTGTTTTGGCTGGCCTGCGCTTTTGGGAAATTAAATTGTTCGTATAATAGTGGAAGGTGCAAGATTTCAAGATTGATAGCTTTCTTAAGGTGCGAATCCACGATGACACGAACATATCGTGTCTCGCACGTGACAATTGTTTACTTATTTTATTATTTTTTAATTGTTCTATGATTAGATTCGTGAAATTAGAGAAATAGTGGTAAAGAGTGGGAATAATTAGGAGAAATAGTGATAAGGAATACATTACCAAAAGATGGTAAAGTTGTTAGTGGCAAAGAAAGTATTTGAAAATAAAAGTTATTTTTGTTCGAATAAATATTTAAATTTATTAAGTTGTGAAGATCGAAAAACTACGTTGAACACTTTTGGAATTTAAAAGACATTTACAGGTTTAGAAATCACATTTTCGTGAAATTTACTCATAAAATTTTAGAATGACGGATATGTTTGACATTAGAAGATCATATCTATATATTGTGAAACATTTTGTTCAATAATGGAGAAATATTCTTTAATACGCCTAAACGCAATACTAAAAATATCTCGAAACAAAAAATAAACAACTTTACTCCACTTTCATAATTACCAGCATAAATAATGTATGAAAATAAAGTTAAAATGTGACTAACATCTCCTAAAAAGGTCCCGCTATTTCACTGAAAAATTAACTGAGAAAAGAAATTTTAAATTTACAACTAGCCATTCTGTTAGGCCTTCAATGTGGTGTACCCCCTTAAGTACTTTACTTCAATCCTAACGTTTAAGCCTCCTGTACCAGTGAACGAGCCAGAGCACTCAGTAACTCATAAAGCATTCACTCGCCAAACACTTTATCTTGGTACTTTAATGCACAGAGTGATCAAAAGTATCGATTCATTAAAGAAAAGGAGAAGCAAAGTATGCAGCTCGATTTAAAAAAAATTACATCACGCAGGTGCATCGTTGCACTTGCGATAAAATTGAAGTGTCCTCTGCATTCCTTTGCGCAAAAGATAGCCACGAAAATGTCCGAACGATCGCAATTACAACTTGATATCTCTTTCTCTATCCAGCCCCTCTGCGTTGCACATTAATCTTGGCGGAAGATATTGAAATCACGTTTGCCTGGAAATATTACTTTGTCCCGAATCCCCGTGGAACGTATCCCCGCGAGGGACTTAATCGTCTTATTTCAGTTCCTCCGCTGATATATGGTCCTTTTCTCGGAACTCTGACGTGGAAATTACTTTTTTTCTTGCGAGCTTTGGAGCAAAACTGCCTGGTCTTTTTATCCCTCGAATAACAGACAACTCTTTCTGATGAGTTAGGTCCTTCTGATGACCTGTGCGCCCACTTTATACAGAATGCTTCCCTGCCCCTTTATCATACGATGAATAGTCGATTCCATTGCAACGCGAATTCTTGCAATTCCGCTGCCCCCCTTAAAACTCAAACATTGAAACACCCAAATGTTCATTATGGACAATTTTAATTACCAGCACCTCGAGCTCCCCCTTTCCTTATGGGGTTACAGGACTCACTTTACTCTGTGCCTTAAACTTTAAACGTTGTTTTCTCGCACCTATGTTTTTCAAATCGGTGCCAATAATATTTCAAAAACTACTGAACCGATTTGAACGAAACTTGGCATAACCATTTCTCACATTAATATGTAGTTTTTATCATACCGTTTTTTTAAAGCCACAATTTGTTTTTAATCATTAAAAGGCTGACGAAAGTTCTCTAGAAATTTAATAAATTTCATTTATTCATACCGATTTTTTTCTAAAGCCACAGTTTCGTTTTAGTCATTAAAAGACTAATGAAATTTCCCTAGAAATTTAATAAATTTAATTTTACGTTTAAATTCAATTTTAAATTTGAATTTTATTAATAAATTTACTTTGATAAACCCCGTAACAGAATTTTCACGGAAGCCTACCCAATTCTTCGAGAAACAATTTCAATACGAAAATCTGATATCCAAAATCTCTGCTCCACAACAGTTTATAGCCTATAATACACATCTCTCCCTCACATTAAGCAGACTTGTCGTTGCTCTCCAAGTCGTTGCCCAACAATATTCCACTACTCCAGAAGAGGATTACGGATTTAGATACCAGGCGATCGTTCACCCGACACATGATTTACGTCGGCTTAATAGTTTCACAGTGGGGCCCCACCCTCGGAGGGGGCCCCCGTAATCCTTTTTATTACCGCAAAGACGTTTCACGGGTGACGGGTCTATCTACGTGGAATTCAGGTATCGCGCACCCGAGGAGCAACCACGGGAGATAAAGTCTGCCGAGCAGTTCATAAACGTCACCGCATTCAGAGAAAATGCGCTTTCCAGTTTATTCAAGAGCTACCGCGCAGTCATTAGGCGGGCCGCAGGCGATGCTTCTTCGTCGAACTATATTTTAACGCGACATTCGGAAGGATGCACGGCGCCCTTTGTTTCTGGACACGCGTCTCCTCTAAGCTGACCCTAAACCGCCTCCTTTTTTTTTTTTCTTCTCTCTTGCCCGCTTTGGAAATCACGGGCTTCTAGGAAACGGGCAAAGGATTGTCCTAGGGATCTGACCACCCACGTCGAGTGGCTTTACAGCCTCCCCCGAATATCCGGATACGGGATATTTTCGGTAACTTTAGACCGCAAAATGTAGCACAAGATTATACAGCCTCCCCGCCCCCTTCTGCTCTCCGACTCGTGAACGGTAGCACGAGGAAGATCCTTGGGATTACCGATCTGTTGCAACGGGGCCCGGAGATTTGAAGATTCGAGGGAAATTTGGTCTCCGTGAATATTCCAACCCTTTGCGATTTGTACTGTTATATACAGCGTGGCAAAAAATAAATGCACTAAAATTTAAATTGCCCTAAAAGAATAATGTTTAAAAAAAATTCACGTATCCGTTTCGTGTCATGTGTTTTTTACAAAATGTCTGACGAACGTGCTTGAGTGCAAAGACCATTTCCCGGATTTTATCACGTCTGTAGAATGGCTCCATGAATGTTTAAAATCGTTTAAGAAATCCCTGTGCCGGGAATGGGACGAAATTTCGCTTGCAGAGGTGGGGCGCGTAGCGGAAAATTTTACCCAGCCTTGGAACCTATGCATTAAAGCAAAAGGCACCCATTTTTAATATCTGTAAATATATTGTACCCACAGCTGTATATTATTATGTATTTTTACTTTTTAACCTAATCCAGATTTACTAAAATTGTAACTAAAACTATATATGCATTTATTTTTTGCCATCCTGTAGAATTTCGTAGGAAAGGGGAGTGTAATAAATAAAGTCCTTGAAGTGAACAATTGAGGGGATTTATTTAGTGTTCTTAACTCTGAATATTTCCACCTTTTTTATCCTCTATTATTATGTAGACTTTCATAGTCGCGTGGAGTGCAAGAAATAATATTCTTCATCTTAAAGCCACTAACAGAAGTTATTTCGCTTCGAGTTTATCGACGAACGATTTGCATTTTATTTGATAAAAAAAATATAAAGCAGTGTTTCGCAATGTATCGCGAATAAGAAAGGAAGATGTTTCTCTTCTATTTATGATGACCACCGTGCCCAAAGGTTTATACTCACTATCAAGCGATTATACATTTAGAGGTAAGAAGGACCATTTGACGGATGCTTGACGGCAAGTTAGTCTATAGCCCTGTCCTTAGCTCGATTCTGAAGATAACGTTGCCTGTAACCTCCTGTTGGATCGTATTTCGCCTCGAGGAGGCTCCAATCCTCTGCTCTGTGATCGATCAAATGCTGGGAGACCTTATCCGCGATTTCCTTCTGTTTCTCGCTGCAGGCCGCGCAATTGCGTTCCAAGGCATCGGGCAGGTTCTCTGTAATTATCAATCAAAGTGCCAATTTCATTAGTATCGACGCGACTAATGGCGAAAGCTTCTAACTCCACTTCGGAACTTTCCAAGAAACCCTGCGAGGTACTTATACTTCATCATTTTCCTTCGCAAGTATTGGAAACTAATTGAAACGGTAAATTATAAAATATTACTGGGAATTTTAAAATCTCAAGATTTCAAAAAATTCTTGCACAATTTATCAAATTATTTTGAAATAGAATAGATGAAAGTTGCATCAGCGCTCCACTTCTACAAACTTTTTCACCGCTCGAAAAACGAGTTAAGCAAACGCATTGGGACAGACGTCTGCTCCAGTAATTGTATCACGCGCGATGCAGAAGACTTTTTCCAGATGGCAAAGGACGCGTTACGGTACGGCCTTGTCCTTCGTGAATAGTAATGATGCTCATAAAACTGCAGTCGACCGTAAAACACCGCTGGAATATGCATATAAGTGCACCAGCACGTATCTGATACGTGTCTCCCGACATATTGCATTAGGTTATCGCGTAAGCGATGGACATTTCCAAGGATTCTGGAATAGGGTAACGAAATTGGACTGCTGTTCGATGTTATGCCAGATGGGGTTTGTCGGTTTTCTTTGATAAATATGGATAATTCGGAAACCGGTTTTGGTTAGTAGAATTAATAAGTAAGCATTGATTGATTATTTAATTAAAAACATTAACATTTTGCCTCGTGCACAAGTAATGATTATATTCTCCGAAATACTGGTACAATAGCAGACAAAAAAGTTACCACTTTTTCAATTTGTTTTACTTTTATTATTTTCTAGCATCAACTCAGAACTGTGGTATGTGTTGAATATACATATTCTGATGGAGAATTAAAGGCTGTATAAAATAAGAAAATACTCTAATGGAATCATATAGAAGTTTAGAATTTATATTTTCCATTTTAAGTAGAAATACTCACTTTTAAGTTCAGCAGCGTCTGGGGTGCAAGCACCGCGTTCCAGCAGACAGTTCACGTATCCATTTAGAAGCCTCTCAGTGTTGATGACCGTATCGATATCAATATTGTCGTACTTCGTCGTATACTTATCCTCAGCGAAGACTCCAACGAACGAGAAGATGAAAGGGGCAAGAACGACCAGAACGCTCTTCATCTTGCTGAAATTCGTAGCTAGCTTTTTCGATCACTGAACACAGAGCTTGTTAGAACGGACATTTTATACGCCCTGTCCATGGCTCGTTAGTGGCACGAAATCGTGGTCAATTTGCTATAATACTCCAAGAAAATTGTACGTATCGTACAATTCGTTAGAAAAATTGAGCACTGGTCGATCATATTCTTCTGCGCCGAGACATTAGATGAAAGGACCATTTCTGTGTGTGCGCAGTGTTCGATTTAGACGCAGCGAGTGTCCATCGATGATGCGATCGATTTTCAGGAGAAGGAATTTCTGGTTACAGTGGTGTCAGTATTTTCAAGCTTCGCTTCTTGAAGTTATTTAAGTGGGGGAACGACTTTTCTAATTACTAATTAGTAAGATTTTAAATGATATGCAAAAAAGTTGCAATGGTTTTGCAACATCGAATTCTTCCATGGAAATGGAGACTAAAATTAGGATTTAATATAATCATTAACGATTACAATATAATCGTTATGACATTTCCAAAAACGCGTTGTCCCCTTTCCATTCGATTCTAAGCAAAACTCTTTCACATATTCTCGACCCGACGAAATGCAAGGTCCCGTCATAAATTTTTCCTCTCCAGCAAGAACGTACTCTTTTTGCATTCGCGGATGCCGCTAAACAATTCCGCGCTCGAGACTTGTTACGGAGGCTCGACGTTCCCTTGATACGATACGCTTCCTTGGCTTCGTGGAAACGTCCGGTACTTAATGGGAATATAGAGTTCCACAGAATCGATAAGACATCGTGACACTATAACGACTCTTCCTCCGCATTATTTCGTATTCCGTTCAGGCATCGCAGCCTTCGTAAATTCAAAGTAAATTCAAGTCTTAAGTTCTCGCTTCTTCCTCGTGAAATCTGAGAATCTTCTTGTCCACTTCACTACGTGAGATTTATACGTAGAGGTGGCCTTACAATCTCTGACGGTATCGTAGTTCCCTAAAAAATCCTCCTAGGCGAGTTGGAACACCAGCCTGTGTCGTCAAAGCTTCGAAACGTGAAACTGATGCCACGAAAAGAGCATCTTCTAATGAGAATTATATCGTATAACAGCGATAATCATTCGAAAGAAATGTGATACAGTAAACGGACCCTTTATCGCCATAAATTCCACTAAATCGAATTAATTTCAATATCCAGGAAATCAAAGTTTCCACGCCTTCTTTTATCGCAACGATTCGCATTATTCCTATGAATCTTCGTCCTCAAAGATTCCAAAAAAAGATGCTTCCTATAGTGCCATTTTCTTATTTCTAATTAACTTTCCCAAAGACTTTAAACTCCACGGTTCACAAATCTCAGAAACCTTTCCCGCAGAACTATCCTCGCTCAATATCTTTCCTCACCCCCACTCGTCGTTTGTCAAAAGCTCAATATCGCAGCCCTCCAATTACTCTCATTCGTATTACAACGATTTATCCAAGAACGATGCATAATACATATCCTTGCGACGAGCAGTGTCAAAGTTCGCTACGCTGCGTGTCATACTCCTCGGTGTCAGTTTCCGTTGACTCGTTGCAGGCGTAGCAAATTTTCCCGACGTCCCTCCAGCAATCGGAGCAGTGCACGAAAGGGCACCCAGGGGTGGTGCACCGTCGATGTTTGGGCCCTTTTCTAGGCTCCGTTTCGCCGCAGATCAGACACCTCTCCCTGGCACAGGCGAACAGCTTCAGCCATCCGAAAAGTCTGGGCCATTTCGTTCTCAGGGCCATCCAGAAATCAACGTCGTGCTCCAAGCGACGAGTCCTCACCAGCCTCCTCACCCTCGCCTTCATGAACTTCGCGAAGCCTATCCTGCGTCGCAGACTCTCGTTGTAAAGGTACAGCACCCGTCTCTTCTCCCTTTTGCGATAAAAGAACGAGCAAATGCCTCTGCGAGTCCTCTGCACGTAGATGGACGCGACGATCAATAAGAGGATTCCAACGAAAGTCCCGTAGATCTTGAAAATTATGAAAGGGGCCAGTTTCGTCGGTTTCGGCAGGCAGGCGCTGTTCGAGACCACGGTTTTGATGTGCTTCTTCACGTTGAAGCCACGGATCGCACTTCTGATTAGCGTCGCTATCACCCCTGTGCCGCGGATCTCCAGGGTTAAGTCGTGCTGGCCTTCCTGAAATTAGTTTATAGATCATTAAACAAAATTGCGATTTTGTACTCCATTCACTATACTCGCTTAAAATATTTTCAAAGTCAGGTTGCCTTTCCGAGCTCTACCCTTTAAGGAAAAAGCTGTGCTCTATTAAATAAGTTGAACGCAACTTTCGACTAAATATTTTTAAAATTTATACTACTTGTAGTAAAAGGACACCTTCTAGGAACCTTATTATTAACAAGACTTAAAAATGTCACTATTTCAAACAATTTCCAGTCACAGAAACAGCGTATTAAAATCAATCTTGCCTGAGTGTACTCCATGTAAGCGTGCCTTCTGATCAGATCCAGGGTTTCGTAGAAGAGCCAATCCAGAATGATGAAAGTGGTCGCGGTGATTAATTCGAGAATTAGCTTTATTATTTGGCCGGTCAGATGAGCCTTCTCCGTTTTGCTCGCTTTCAGGCTGTAGGGATCGAGGAACTTCCGTGTCTCGATCTTCTTCAGCGGCAGCAGCGTCGCGCTACCCCGTGCTTTTCTCCTCGCGTCGATCCTCCGGAAGTATGGGGTCACGTACACGTTGTCGTGCTCGATTTCGCCCAAATACTTGTTGTGGTAGGTTTGCGCACTGAGGAGGATCTTCAGGAACATGAAGGATAGGCACCTCTTAATGGTCACCATTACAGACTCAAACAACCTTTTTCTAGAGGCGAACTCGTACATCACAGCTTTTGCCGCGTACGCGGAATCCGCAAGATCAAGGATCACGGCAGGCTTCTTCAATTTGTACTGCAGCTTGGCGTCCTTCAAGCTCCTGCTGAACTCGTCCCGGGCACCTTTGAAGAAGGATCGCCTCGTTCAACTTCGAAAACACATAAAAGTATGGTACACAGACGGTAGTCGGAATGATGTTCTTTTATTAATGGGGAATGACTTGATATGTAATTAATACTAACAAGGAATGTTCGGTTACCCGAACGTACTGATTTTTTTGCAACTGTGCAGGTTTGAGGACCTCGATAGAAGTATCCCGCAATTTTTCATTTGTGCACATTTTCGGCTCTTCAGGGTGAAATGAAAACACTCCCTAATCGTTAACGTGTGGTTTTTCATTTTCTAAAAAATTATTACAATGAAAACTTAACGGCTTTTTATGACCTGTAAAACTGTGCAATCGAATTGTTTAAAATTTGTAATTTAAACAGTAAAATGTACCCCACCATAAATTTTAAACAATTCGAATACATAGTTTTATACTGCGTAAAAACACATTAAATTTTCTTTATAAAATTTTTTTATATTTACTATAGCTTTCAAGATATATCTACCGGAAAATAGGAAAACACTCAATATCCTTTAGGGGATGTTTCCACCCTGAAGAACCGAAAACAAAAAATTGCCTGATACTTCTATCAAGGTCCTCTACAAAACCTGCACAGTTCCAAAAAAATCGAAATGAAAAATCGGGTATCCGAACTTCCGTTGTAAGAGAGTTGCACTTTTAAAGGACTTCTTCATACGAATGCAATTAATGTTGAATTATAAATATAATATTCAAGCTTCGTCCTTACCATGAGATTTTTATTAAAAATCTGTTACTATCGTATCATCTACTATTTCTTTATCTAGATCTAGGCTTTGAAGAAGTTACAAAGAATGTTAATGATCAGACGCGTACTTTTCAGGGCGGCGTAACCTTCGCCGATTCCGCTGTCGACCTTTCCATCAGGATCACAGATGCTGGAACCACCCAGCGCCTGGACCAGATTACAGACGAAAGTCAGCTTCATGGGCCAACAAAGGAGCCAGGCAACGAACACGGTGACTTTATCGTAACATCTGTCGTAAGCGTCGCTGAACATATCCCTTTACATAGTGCGACAGGGAAAAATGGTTACTACCTACTGGTGAACTTGTAAATGTCTCGGCGATTATAAGAGTGGTGTAAGTCATGTATTTTTTGTTTTAAGATTTTAGACTATTGCGTTTAGGCGTATTAATCCTCTATGGTCAACTCTTCTTATAATCACAAATTGGTCACATGGGGTTCACTGCACCTAAGCGTCAGTTTTGAATTACCATTTTCGTATTTTTGAATCTTTTAACTTTTCAGTGATAATCGTACATTTGTCTTTTCGTAAAAATGTAAATTTTTATATATTGAAATTTGTATTGACATTGTTTTGCGACTTTTTATTTATTTTTTGTTAAAATTGACCAAATTTTTAAATTTTATTTCTAAGGTCCAAAAATTTAATATGTTTCCATTGTTGAACAAGATGTTTCACATCATATATGCATTTTTCTAAATCCTGCCCATTGCGCCACAAACGAATAATTGCGCATAATTAAGTATACTAATTTCCTGGTTTCTTCTTTTTCCCTTGTTACAAATTACATACAAAGTACAAAGGACTTACACCACTATCGAAACGAGTGACAAAACTGACACTATCATATCATTGCTTACTTGACGGCTATTTTTCAACAATTCTAACGTAATATTGAAATATAAATTGAATATACCATAAAATAAGAGAAATCCCAATTTTCGGGGTTTTTCGACTTACAGTTTCCTAATCACCGGCACAAATACTTTACTTTCGTCAGGAACTTCAAATGGTTTCTCAAAACGCACCTACACCTCTCCGCGCCTCGACTAAGCTGCTCGTCGCACCGAGCTTCAATCTTCTTCTTATACTTGGCTTCGTAGACATCAGCTTCCGACTTAGCTTTCTCCATTTCCTTCTCGTGCTTCTGATCGATCTCCTTGCTCCTTTTCGTATCATCTAGCAATTCGTCCAGATAATCGTTCTCCTCTTTTAATCGCAACATCTCTTCTTCTCCTTCTACCTCCTCCACAATCGGGCTCATCAAGTCCCTCACCGAGGACAGAGTCTCCTTTATTTCCTCCGCGTCCGTTTTCATGGCAAGGATGGCCTGCGGACAGATACACTAACTTTAGAAAGGAAACCAGCTTCTTCTTATTATTGAAATTTAATCGAGAGTGTATATCCATTCATATTTCGTTGCTTGAGAATTTATTGTGCCGCTTGAAACGCTACCTGGTGAAACGGCTTGAACATCAAATCGAATCTGGTCTTCGTGAGGTTGTACGTCAGCTGAGAGGTGCAAGCGAACGTTCTCACCACTTCTTTCGCGTTGTACATTAAATTAAACAAGGGTCCAGCGATTATGTACCCTAGAATCATTGCCCTTAACATACTGCGACCCGAGCGGCCGCAAAAAGATGGAATCGTTAGAAGGCTAATGCACCTCACCTATTACGTTTGAAATCATAAGAAATAGTTCTACTCGTTACATTCATATTTCGTGTTTAAGTGTTGCAGAACTCCATACTTCAAAGCTTTTTTTATTTCATAACATTTGGCAACCGATAATTAAATAGAAGAAAATTCACCATTTTATTATCGAGAAGTTATTGAATTTTAATTAGAATTGAGGACCTTTCAGCCTTTTGCTGCAGTTCCATATTTACCAGCTTCGAGTGAATTAGATAAAGCTGTTTATAAAATTATTGCTGTTACTTAACATTAAAAAGAGAATCCTAATTGAAAAACATATATTTTCACGCAATTAGTAGTAGTTATTAAATTGATAAGTTTTTACTTCTATTTTTGGCGAATTTTTCAAAACTGGAGCTGTCCAAAACAAAAATATTACGCCAATCGATGTAGAATATTTTTACGTATATTACACATCATAACTCAAAAACTGTCAAACATGGAATTGCACCCCACTTGCTTCAAGGTCCGCGATTCAGATTTTTATTTGATGGGACACCTGTTATAGGTACCTGAATCGAGGATGCGCAGCCTATCGACAGCATCGTGACCAGTACGATACCAAGACAGAAACTAGTGTACATATCGAACTGCAGGTCAACGATGATGAATTCATACAACAAGACGGCCATAAAGAAGCCGAGAAGAAAGCCTATGAATGCGCGCATCTTTTTGTGCGTGCCTATTGGATCGTAGCAAATGTGGAACAAGGTTGGGAAGTGCTTTAAATAGTACTTAAAGAACTTCCTTTTGAACTTTTCGACTCGGAGGCCGAAATTGGTCACGGTCTCCAATCCTGGCATCTCGTTCCCTCACTGTAGAAAATCTCTAACGTTTCGAGCAATTGATTCGCGCAATTGACGGGAATCGAGGTGCAATCGCCTCGATGGTTAGAGAAGAAATCCTTGACATATGTCGTCTTCAGTTCTTAATTCCACTTTCCCTTCCTTTATATCGCTTTTCGTTGAGTAACGGAGTGGCTCCTCGGCGCAATTTTTAAATAACATAGGTCAGGGTGTGTAGTAATGTCTACTTGGGAAATATTCTGTGACTTTTCCAAGATTTATCGGCGATTAGCTCGGTAACTACTCGATGCCTCTCGAATCGTCTGACAAACGAATTATATATCTCCTTTTGTATTAACGCTTTGTGATTATTAGCAAGGGCGGATTTGCAGATTTGGCGCCCCTAGCGTCAAGCTAACAAGCGTGTGCCGCCCTTTGCGTGACATGTGATAAAATATTTTAATTTAAAAAAGTTGAGACAATGTTAAAATTGATTCAGTGTGACAACTCACATACGAGTTATTGCTAATTTGCTACATGAAAAAAAAGTGAATTGTTTTTAACGTTGTCTTGAACCTCTGTCTTCAAACCTTTTTCAATTTCATTTGCCACCCATACTTAGCCTACAAATCCGCCTCTGATTATATTAGTGACACTGGTACGCATGCACTATCGCATTTTATGATTTAAAAATTACGAAGTCCAAACTAACCAAATGTTATTTTTTTTTTAGAAATAATAATCTGATAAAATACCCTAATATTTCAATGATTTTTTTTTAAATTCGTTGACAGTTTGCATCGCGTAACACATAAGAATTTTCTTGAGAAGCCTGGGTCACGCACCAAGCCTCTCGTTACGCGACGCGTTTTTGCCAGTCAACGTCGGAGACGAGGAAAATTTCCACCTGACACGTTGACATTATTAATGCCACAGCTGCCACGACGAAACGGTTCAAGCGACGTGGATCGCTTTCCTTCATTCTAATTACGTAACCCGAGTTTCGACGACGAAGGATACTCTTCAGCATCGTTGAAAATGACACGCCGACCGCCTGAAACGACGCTCGGCGAATATAAATCGCGCGGGTCGAGCCCGCGCCTTTTTATTCGGCGCGTGGGCCGCCGCGCGCGCGCCGGCGTCGTGGGGCTGAAAATAAAAGGAGAGCACGAGTACGAAATATTACGAGGCCCATTGGAAATTGATAGACACTTTATTGCATTGGACAGACGTCCTCGAGTGAAGCGTGTATAACGAAGAAAATTACACGATCTGCTAGCTGCTAATGTTTGTCTCCTGCTTGTTTTTTTGTGTGGCCGTAGATATTACAAGTAATCGTTAATCGTCACTAGAACTCCCCTTCCCGATGTCCACTGCGCGCTCGTAACCGGCGCGAAAACGATCCTCTCAGACGATTCCGATTGCCCTCGAGATCGCGTCGGGCGCGAAGAACGCGGTTTCCGGTTGGTGTTCAAACAGTGATGCCGTATTTCTGTGCCTCGGCACCGAATTTCGTCCTGTACTTCTTCTCGGGGTCGTACTTATCCAGCAGCTTCTTCCACATTTCCGGTTTGTTGGTCGTAAGGAACTGTATCACCTTCTTCGACATCTCTCTCTGCACGTCGGAGCACTTGGAGCATTCGGTGGCCAAAGCGTCTGGCAGAATTTCTGGGCAGTCGGAAGAAAATGGTCAGGAATACGTATGGGTGCAGGGTGTATGGAGGGTTGGCTGAATTTTAGATGAGGTCGAAGTGATTTAATCCTTCACTGGTTGGGTGCTCTAACACAGAGCAGGTGCTCTAAGACATTTTTTTCTATATTTTCCCATTTTATGCAAGAAGGGCCTGAGAGGGCTATAATTAAACTTAATTTCACTGATTAATCTATTCAATAATTGCGATTAAAAATTGAAAATTGAAAATTGAAAATTAAATTTTTTTAAATTTGTAAGTATATGTACACGTATCTATTATGGTAGCATTTTGAGCCTTTACACGTGTTCCCACAACGGGAATGTATATGTAGATTTACACCACTCTGAATCTCGGCCCTCCACATATGCGTTGCAGAGTCTTCTTGAAGGATTGTAACGCGAAATAAAGTACTTTCCCAACACAAAAATCATCAATTTCTCAGTGCAGAAGCAGCGATAAAAGAAATGCCTGACGGTGTTGTACTTACTCTTAAGTTCAGTGCCTTCCGAGGTGCATCTTCCCTCTTCCATCAAGCACTTGAAGTAATTGTTCAGCAGTCGCTCACTGTGCAGGATCTGGTCAACGTCGATATGGTCGAACTTATTCGTGTATTTTTCCTCCGGGCGAGCGGCCACAAAGACGACCGCCGCAAACGCGAGCAAGCAAACCAGTGCGAGTTTCATTTCTACACCAAACAAACGAAATTACAATTAAACCGCATATAGGTATTAACCATCCGCGAAGAAAGCGCAGAGGCTTAGGGGTGCGTTGTCCTTTAATTAAAATCCCAACACCGAATTGACTTTTACGGCGTGGCCACCGACGACCAACTAGCTCGGGCGCTGATTCGCGATTACGACGATTGTTTCAATCGCGGTTGGTCTAGTTGCGTTCAAGGCAATCGAGAATTCTAGCTCGATGGAGGAATTCATTTAAACCCGGCTGATTGTCGACTCGTAATTATCCTGCACGATAGTGATTCATCTGAACGACTGGCGAAGGACTGGAGGAGAGACACTCCGTGTCGCTCTGTAACGTGTAGCACTCACTCACCTGAACGTGTTAGCTGCGATTAGATGCAATTCTACAGATGTCCTGGCTGCCGATGCTTATATATCCTCAATCGACGGTGGTAGGATCAGCCGCGGATGATCAAAGTGGTCCAAGGTGGGAACAACGATTCATACGGTTCGACCCCACCTGGAAAATTACCTCCTCGTCTTTGTTTTGCCGGAACTTGCAGAAAAATATTCGACTTGTTTGTTGATCCGACGATGACGCGCATTTTAATCAGTTTTTTCTCCCCACCGCAACGAATGAATGCTCCGGGATAATTTCCTTGGGACGACTTTGGTTACCCGATGCTGGTACCTACAGATGACCGTGTTTTGGTCCGTATTGCATGTGTTTCGAGGATCTGTTTCCTTTGAGATGTTGCATGGAACGAGAGGATTATTAATTGTTAATAATCAACCTTGATCGTAAACGCGCCGACCTCATTGGAATATTATTCCTGAATATACATAACGCGTGTGGTTTATTACGACCCGCATTGCTTAAGGAAATAAGTCCTTAAATTTGTGCGAATATACATAATTGAGATAAACAAATTTCATCAAGTAGAATTATTAATAACGATGAGCGATCAATGGACAGCATAAATTGAATAAAATTAGGGGAAGATGATGAATGGGTTGTTTTGTTTACTTGCAAGCATGAATTTATTACGAATCTGATTGTAGCTGAACTGATGATTACGAGAGCGTCCAAGGAAATTTTGGGAACGAGTTTGAGTGCATATTCGGGCGTCTTAATTAAATTCGCGTTTCTTTTATTATTTGCAGGAAGCAAGTATTATATAATTCATTAAAATAAATATTTCATTCCGTGAATCTGTAAGATGACGGAGGCTGAAATATATCTGACACTAATGGTTGTAATGACTCATGGCTTAATAAATATGTCTCAACCGAAAGCATTACACGATTCGCGTTGTGCGCTTTTTAGAATAATCTTGAGATTTATGTAATTTGGAACAGAAGCTTCTTTTTAGTCGATAATTAATTTTATACTTTACTGCTCTGTTATTTAAATTCTTCTTCCACCTTATGATTTATTATTTGCATTATTAAATTAATTCTATTTGACGATATTGTTTGAGAACATATTAATGTTTCCATGACTCTCCTATTATGTTTATTAGTAGCCCATAATGCTATTATAATTCTCGGAACATTCATATAAAAGATGACAGGCTAAATTGAATTCCTGCATTTTCTTATTATGTTCCTAGACATTACAGTTGAGTGAATCGTTTAAGGGGGCAAGAAATATTTAAACTTTGCTCCTTGGATGCGACAATATTTCTTATTCACATCTTTTTGCGGCGGTTTAATAGCGGAACCGATGTCAGGGCTACGTCGTCAACTTCATAAAACGCTCTTTGCAATGTTTTAATATAAATTTTCATGAACCAGTGAATCACAGCCTGTTTCTTTCACTTCCATTAGTGCCCACGTGTAAAACATTTTTTGTACATTCGTGCTAAAGAACCTGTAAGTTCACGTATTACCTACTATCAGTTAGCATTATTTCTCGCAAGTATGCTACGTGTGATTTTATCGAAAAGGATACAATGTGGATTGCCTAAAATCACCACCCGTGTCTGTGATTACAAAAACGCAAAAATTAATTTAACGTCATTTAAAAAGGTAACTTTAACAACAAGGTACAGAAACAAATCGGATGAGTATTGTCAACACGGTGTTCCAATAATCTCCGCTCCGAAAATGTTTATACCACTGAAACTGATATTAATGAACTATTCCAATACATAAATTAACGATCTCTGCATTATCTTGCCTAAGTGAACTGCTTGTTCTTTCCGAAAAACATAATTTACACACTGCTGTTTGCTAAAAGTCATCGAATTTGCTCCTTTCATTTTCTGCGGACGATATAAAATGAAATATATTTCGCTGACACAACAAGCTTTGGGATATTTCATCCTGTCAGGCTACTCTATAAAAGAATACGGTTTCTTAAAAAATAACAAAGTCAATTAGGTTTCCTTTAGAGATGTCTGAAATAAATCGTTATTTTGATATGTCAACATACTTTATGGATTTCCTTGTACAGCCTTTTAATGAAATTATCGTAACTAATCAGAGAAAAAGTCTGAAAAAGTACATCTTGCGCAATTGCAACACAATCAGGATCTCGTGGACCAACTCGTCTCGATCTCGTTTCCAATCAGGAAATTTATTGCAGTTTCTTGGAATCGGTTGAGTGGTCCACGGAATTGATCAATATTACTAGTCGAGGCAATGCTTGGGAAATTAATAAATATTCATGAAATTGTTATTAACGACTACATTGGCAAGCATAATTTCAAAGATCATATCATTTGTAAACGATAGTTTAAACACACGGAGTATTCATCAAGATCCCTACGTACCTATATCAATTGAATTCTAAGTTCAACATTCTTTTCTTTTCAGGATCGGGAGCAAATTTTTCCTGAGTGTCAAGTTGGAGAGGCGAGGGAGGTATATAGGTATATCAGAATACAATTCTAACTTAATAATAACTTAAAAATATTTAAAAAAAAACATAAAGCCGTGGGGATCCCCCAGAAAACAGTACTCGCCCCACCTGTTAGGAATCACTGCTATAGATTTTGACTATGGATCCCGTCTAGATCTTTGTCCAGCGGAGATTTGAATGCGCGGATGTTGCAATCCTGGCGTCACACTGGTGGAATCGTAACGCGCATAACATTAAAAACGACAAAGAAAAAAGTAGACGTTACTCGAATGTCGACGCCACGAAGGACACCGTACAAACGTAGAAAGGACAATTAATTATCGCAGAAGCCTGAAGATCCAAGAAGCGAGCGTCAACGAGCCCTGACGTGTGCCGCATTTCCACTTATTCGATCGTGATTCTTTGTTGCTCTCGCAAGTTACGCATGTCATTTCAATAGTGAATCGTCCTGATTATGCTGCCCATCGACATGCGTCACGTCTAGAAAATTGATCATTGCCGGCAACAACGATCTGCATTCGGAAAAAATTGTTGCTCGCGGTGGGTGACGATGTCGACCGTAGAGGGTGAAACAAAATTGACAATAATTTGAGCTGCGCAGGGTTACATTCTCAGATTTATAGTAATTTCTCCAGTCGTTTCCTAATTGCAATGATACTTGAGTGTTAGTTATGAAGGAACTGGGAAGAGCGAAGAATTATTACAGTATATTGCAATGGGACATGGAGAAAGTTAATACAAATAATTTGACGATGAGGAGGAGGATTCTTGTGAACACGTGATCAATTAATGTACAGACAATATACTGTAACAACACTGTCCAACAGCCATTTTCATCTGTAACATTCAATAGCCATTTCTTATAGATTTTTGTGCGTTGAAAACGAATTCGTAAACCGTCGATGAAAAAAACTGCGAATTTTCAAGTTTTCAACTTTGAACATCTTTTGAATTCAAACAGTAATAGTTTTTCGGTTGCTCGTCCGTCAAATTATTCTATGAACCCTCGCGAATACAACAATATAAGTTATTATCGAATTAAGATCATTTAATTATGTTTAAACAACGATCAATGGGAAAAGGACACCCGAAATGCACCAATTAAAAAATACGAGAAAATCTGACTACTCCATGCGATGCAACAGACATTTTTCCTCCGGAAACCAGCAACAAAAGTGGTAAAACACCTTTTGTGTTCAATACAGACACGAAAGAGTTTGGCAAAGATAGAGAAATAAATTGTTTAAGTCTGTCAATCAGAGGCTGATAAATAGTTTGAAGAGAGCACGGTATAAATTGTTGCGCGATGCATTAAACATGAATGTTGACAAGTGTGACTGATAATTTTAATTAGAGGTTAGATATAATTCTACGTAGGCAATTGCGCATATGAAGTACTTTAAGGAACAATTCTATAATAGCAAAAACGGGGGAACTTATGAAAGATGAGTTAATCTAAAAACAGAACAAAAAGGTCCCTGATGACATTACAGAGCGTTACAGAGGAAATAAACTCGCTGCTAATTGCACAGGAAAGATATTTATAAAAAACTAAGAGTCACATTGAAGCGATCGTAGGACCATGGAAGTCTCCTCGTCGAGGAAACACCAGGAAATATAAAAGATCTTATGCGTTTTTATCCCAAACTTGAACCAATATTGACTCGTTTGCTCGAAAAGATATTTGCCTCGAATCGCGTTGCAGAATTTTGTGGACAAATGATTCTCATGATTTTGAGGTTCCAGAATTACAAAGCCAAACACATAATTCTTTCACAAAGCCGGCAAAGTGTTATAGTAAATAGGAAATTTTGTTTTTTGAACAGAAAGCATAATTGAAATTTCTGAGTAAATTCAACATCTTTTGATCGATTCAATAATCGCAGGAACAGATACTGAAGGTTCAATTTTAAGTATACAAAGATAGTTTCGTAGGGATTGTGGGGACTGGTAATTTGAAAATTGAGGTGTGAAAATGGAACAGAATGAAGAAATAGTTCGAAGAGGATACGAGTAATATTGGAATAGATAATGACATCAGTTTAAGGGAAAATACCTATTGTACAGTTTATTTCATACATTAACGACTGTTTGATTCAAGTACAAGATTGAGAGCCGTATCGCATTGAAATATTAATTTCTCCATTATTTCTAGAACAATGAGAAGTAAGAAACTCGTTGTGTCATAACGGGTTCGTCAAATTAACATTACATCAATTTCTGAAATGATTCGAGTTTCGCGATCACATTTCCATTCTTCCCAATGTTCTTACAAATCAACACTTACTTTATCGTTTCAGAGTGTGACGAAAAAAAAAAAATTATCACCAATGTGTCTTACCGACCTTTACAAAAAACTTAAAATTTTCGAAAGTTTCAATTCGTAATCCCTAGGATGACAGTGGGGCTAAATTAAAACTTTCTAGATATTAAACACGGTGCTTTGTTCAATTACAACGTCGCTGTAATTGTTTGTCTACGTCTGTTTCTTCTCAATTTTATAAATTATTCTTTTAAATAGCTAGAGGAAGGCGTACTGATCACTTTTGTTTTATTTAAGATAACTCTTCGTCTACGTAGGGTGTTTGTTACTCGTGGTGCAACCAAAAAGTGGCGATTCTTCATTAAACAATAAGTAGAGGGGGTTGAAATGACCGTTTCTTCGAAACAATCGACTTCGCAGGTTGCCAAGTGCGCACGAGCAACTTCCAAGTACGTGGATATCAATGAATTTTGATTAAATAGGCTGTCGAGCAAGAGATCAGATCATTCTTTGATGAAGAATCGCCTTTCATTCACCATGAATTACGGAGTACCCACTATCCGTTTAGTTAAACAGCCTATTTGTGGACCATTTCTTATTACGAATATTACAGTCAAACAACGGGCTAGTCGATCCGTGTAAGTTGCTGCAGGTAAAACGTAAAAAAAAAAACAAAAGAAAAAAGGAGAAAGATTTAAAACTTCCTATCTTTCAAGCGTGATTAGCGACTGAAGGAAGTGCCGTAAAAAGATGGAAAAATTCGTAAGACAAGAAACAAAAGTAAAGATTAAAATTGATGCCACTAAAAATGTTACGACGAGAAACTTAAACTCACATCGATCGACTTCTGTGCCGTTCAAAGTAAGCAGCGAAAATATAGCAAATAATGCGTCTCTTTAAAAAGCGAACGCGAGCATTCGCCAGTAAACAATAGTTTACCCCTGTTTAGAAACGGTTCGCTGTTTACAGAAGTCCGTGGAAAATAAATTACATCGAACAAAGGGGAATAGTCTTCTACTCTCCGTAAAAAATATGAGCAGCTATTTCCCTATTTCGTGTCACTTAGCTACTTAAGCAAATACGCCATAATAAGTATTGTTTCCCGATGGAAGATGTTTTTAGACACTTTCTTTCTCATACCTTTTTTTTTACACATTTTTATAGCTACTCAGTCGCGAGTAGTTTTCCTTTTTATGTATTTACACAGATATATATATACATATATATCTATATATACTTTTTTTTAACCTTTTTTTACATCCATGCGATGACATAAGCTAAACAATGATCTTTGTTTTTTTTCTGCAGCTTGAACTCGCGGCTCAAGACCTTTTGTAAGCGTGATGATTCAGAGAAAAGACAAAAATACTACAAAGCAAACGATTAACATTCTTGTTTTTTCATTTTTCGGAATTTTTTAAGCATATCAGAATGGTGAGAGATACGTGTATAAAATTCTGCGACAAATTAGTACTAAATAAAAGCTGCAAATGTGATTTTTATATGAAATCGAAGCATGTAGGGCGAGATACTGCATCGTCCCTCGGAAGTACAGCAACGTCGCAATGCTTTCGGTACGAATAATTCGTTCTCTTCTTTCGCATGTAATTGGAAGCTTAGGTTTGCTAGTGATATTAAAAGCAACGGAAAATAATCATTTTCTTAAAACCTTGTTAGAGTGTCTTAAGTTCTTATGTCTTTTTTTTCTGCAATACGAGTTTTGGCTTAGAACACCATCGTTATATCACACTATATGCTTCTCAACACTTCGTTCGATTACCACCATTATAATTTGTGCTTTAGAAGTAGTATCACTAGGAAGGTACTATTTTTTTTCTCGTCCTATGTACAAATATTACAGAGGCAACAAATAAATTACCTAATATTATATTTTTTTCATGGTGATAACAAATGTCCTCATGACCTGCTCTTTGTACCATTCCTTATCAATAAGGAATCCCTTTGAATCGTTTAAAGAGTAACTCAACGATTGCAGAAGAAAATGCAATGGCTTGCGTGTACGATACGTGTGTCGCGTGTGTGTCAGAATTGTTTGAATTGAAAAATGTTTAACAGAGACTATCGAGGGTTATCTACGTTTTCCATGTTCGTTACCAAGGACATTATATCTATCATTAAACTAATAATATTCAATACTTTCATGAATCTCAGCTATATAAATAGTTTAAAGTGTCTTCTTTCTTTTATTTAATTAAATATTTTAAACGCATATCCAACCGGAAACTTTTGGGAACTGTTATATGAACCACCGATCGACCGGTTCCCGGGAGGATATGCCCCTAGTTCGATCTTTGCCGCGTTTAACTAAACAACGACGCAGTAACCTTGACTAACGTGTGACTTTCCCCTACTTTTTCCTTATTGTCAAGTATGGTAACAAATCACATTCGAAACAGATAGAAAGGAGTATGTGCAACTAATAAACCTGTACAAGAAACCATTACGGTGGAAGAATTAATTGAGCAATACGTTCAATGGCTCTATTAAGGCAGTGTAAGAGAATTTCTTGAACAGTGACAAAAATAATTCCTAGGAAACGAAATCTAATGCGTCGAGATGCTTGTTCGAACCAAGAAGCGGGATTGAAAAAATTTGATCCAACATGAATCTTTGAAAAGCGTTTCAGAATGCTGACGTACGGCAGGCAAATTGTTGCGAACTTCAAATTCTAAAATGGTATTATTTATTTTGTTGACCGTAAACGGGACGATTACGATCTTGAAAATATATTTTGTTACATAGTCTTTACGTTTGTAACAATTTGCTCCGCCGACACTGCCATTCAAATCGTCGCTATTTAACAGTTGCATAGGAAAATCTACAATAAAAAAAAAGGAAATGAACATCTTTACGCATTAAATTATACATACACACACATTCTCTCTCTACCTGCCCTATACGTTAATTAAATCAGACTCGAATGTCAATTATACCCTAGGACTTAGTTTGCAAGATGGGTGACTTAGAGTTGAAATGGTCATTAATCTTTTTTCCTTTTTACATATTTAATCAGTTGGCCGCGATCCAGCCATTCGCTACCAGATAATGCAATATCTTACTCTCTGGTTCCGACTGAGGTACAACGCCAGATCTCCTATTACCATTTAGATACTCCTGCAACCACAGAATTCACGCGCGTACAAATTAGCATGCGCATGGGCAAACGGGTGTATCACGCGGAAGTCCAGGGAGAGACTTACTTGCAACAACAACGTTTTCTGCGTCAAATACTGCGTTGGCTTTAGATCAAGCTGGAGACACAAGGATTTCTCTTGTTTCGTTAACAAATGTGCAGCCGCCTCCATTTCTACATCCTGCTCCTCCGAGTCCCCTCCCGTTGCCGAGCAAGATTTCCCGGACGTTGTCGCGGCGTGATTCTTCTCTACAGCAGAACTGGAGCTGGTAGAATGCTGGCTGGAAGAATTCAAATTGTTATCCGGCTCCGCCCACGGATTGGCTGGAGTCGTCGTCCGATTGGGATTGGTTTGACTGGCCGAGGAGCTGCTGCTGGGCAAGTCTTTTACAGTGTACTTTCGGTCGATGGAAGAGTAGCTTTTTTCTTCTTCTCTGGAAGGCACAATTAAACACATTTACCCTCCACCCAACATCACCTGGACTAGAGGTCCAGCTACTGCTTATGCAACCTCGTTTCTCTCTAACTACTGTTCACGCGATCGTCGCGGGTTAATGTTGGTAATAGATTCAACGTTTCAAATGGTCCTGTACCTTTTTTTTGAGGTGTGGCGGTGTATTGGTGTGGACGGTCCACTGCTGCCCTAAGTGAAATGCAAACTGATACAATCTGTTCACAAATGCCTGGCAACACGCACCACAAACAATGGAATTAGTTAAAGGAGAAGTGAAAGCTAGCGCGTACGGTATAATTAACGCTCTGGTCTTTCATATACGAGGGACAACTTCTTCCTCGATCTTATCGATATTAAATTATCGCCGTTATAAAATTCTATTTCACATCTGCTACGAAACTTATCATCAATAAAACACACCAATCTGTTACGTGTTCCTTATAAATCAATGTACATAATAAGAAGCAAAACAAGGATGCTCGTTAAACTAAAAACGATAGAACTTGTATCATTTATATCTTAAAGCTTGAAAGGTGTTACTTATTCATCTTCCTTTGAAAAACGTTTAAATGATAATCCAGATGGCCTACTAGTTTTTACAGATGGTTATTTGCGAACTATTTTATAAACCCGCGAAGCGAAATGAAGGTGTATATTTCGAAGAACAAAGACTCCTATTGTTATTGCAACATGGAAAAACTCATGAGACAAGTGGAAATGAATACTTACAGATTTCTTTTCGTTCCAATGATCTGCGGCGTCATTTTGTCCCTGAGTTTGTGCCATCACTTGCTCGAAATGAGCGCATTCTTCGTGCCTTGTTATGCCATGCTCCCTGTATCGATACAGTTCTGAAAGACGCAACCGCAGCTCTCTTTCCCTTTCGAGGTTTGATAAGAACTGCTCATACTCCTGCGCTGTATAAAACTGCGCGAATACCCGCATTCTGTCTCTAAATTCTCTGAAACCGATATACGTTCGTTACAACACAGCAGCAAAATATAACATTCCCTCCGGTTAGATTGTAAGTAAAATCGTACTTTTCCTCCTTCGTTTGCTTCCTCTTAATTGTCTTATCTTGCTTTCTGGACGAAGCAAAAAACGCTGATACAAGTTGATAATCCCGTACTACCCGTTTTCGCCGCGCTCTTTCCCTTAAATTGTTGGTGTACATATCAACTTGCGCAAGTTTCAGGGCTATGTCCAAGTCGTCATCCTCGGCTGGATTCAGGAATAACGAAGAAACGAGCGATTCCGCTTCGTGATTGTAATCCTGCGAAAAGAGTTTTAATATCACGTTACGCATATTTTACGAGGCAGAGTCAAAAAGTTGGTTGCGCTAGCATTAAAAAAAAGAAGTAATGAGCAATCGGGGGCGATGTTTTTATTTATTTGAAAGCGCAATTCAAGATCTACTTTTTTTTACATAATCATAAAGTTTAGTTAAATATTTATCGTAGCGTGGCACGAGTTTTTGCTTTCCTGCTTCGATAAATTTCAGTGGCGTTACGCTTAGGAACTAATAAACAGTGTTGCCACCAAATTCCATCGAGGTATCTCTTGCAGACAAAAAGTTTTAGACGAATGCCACTAATTTTTTACTCTGTTACTAATCGCAAAATACTTTCGTGAACGTACCCTTTCGAAATCATCGCGTTGAGGCATATAACCCAGTTGTGCAGCTTCCTCCGGAGTAATATCCAGCGGTGGTAATCGAGATGTGAGATCGGGTGAGAGAGGTCCATGATCCGACTTAGTCTGATCTGTAAGATTTGGTTTGTAGCTTTCTGTTGGTGGCCAAGTGTTTTTGCCGATATTGCCATCGAGATATCTGGCAATGTATTCTTCTTTTGCTTCTGTAAGAAGAAAATGAATCGCGTGTACTATATCGTGATAGCTTAATCGCACGATGTTATAATAAATTAATATTTTTATTTCGAAATGTTCACCAAAGAAAATCCTTAATTTTCTATTATCCTAAGTCTCTCTTAAATGTAATTTTCATTTTGTGATTCTACGTACAATATGCTAGAAACTGCAGACACAATTCTACAATTATTGATATAATAAGGAAATACTTCAAGCAAAAAGAGTTAAGCATTTAAGAGAAAGGCTGTACCTTCTGGTGTACGCGTTTCAATATGTTTACTAATGTCTTCCCAATTCCCAAAACCAAATTGTTCAATGGCATCCAACAGTCTAAGTTGTTCCCTAGCAGTCCAATTTCCTCTACCATTAAATATACTAATGGTACCAGAATCCTGTGCACGCGAAGATTAATTATTTCTCTGATCAACAAGAGCCACCATTAGAATAAAAAAAAATACAGCAAGGTTAACACTCACCATAAACTGATAAGAGTGATCATTTTTGTGTGGACCAATTTCAGCTCCGGCGGAAAAACACTGTTAACATTTAAGAGCATTATTCCCCTGATGAATAATTAACTTACAGTGCGCATATGATTGTAACTATAGATTCCAGAAGAGGTAACAATAGAAAATGCTACTACCGTCTGTTATTATACTCGTTTGGGAAAAGTAGCGGGGAAAACGCACCGCTAAAAAGATCGGCGAACGAAGACTTAATTTTTCCATACACTTATTCATAAGATTCTTAATATCTAATACAATATAGACGACTTTCGTTCAAAATCGCTGATTTAATAACGATTCATTCGCTGTTCATTTAAATCTATTAGCGGTTCGGTGACTTACTGACAATAGCGGGCGCGTACACGTGTTTCCCCGCGATCAGCAGTTTCATTCAAGTCACGGATAAGTAGTAGGGTGGTAATACAGAATAACTCGCCGGCAAAGAGTGATAAAAAAACAAAAAAAAAAAAGAGGAGGGAAGGTGGGAAACGAAAAAGGAATCTCGCACGCAAAATCCGGCGAGGGCGGAAGGATAGACGAAGATGTGACGGAGGTCGAAGAGGAGGATGAAGAGGGGGGAGAGAGACACGAACACGTGACCGAGAAACAGGCGTTCGTTCGACTCACCTGCAAGCAGAGGTCGAAATCCGGGCATTCTACGCATCTTACGCGCAAACCCGTGATGTCCTCTTGACAATAGGTGCAGTTGTATTTAGCATACAAATCTGAAACGGAGCAACCGGGGTACATTAGGTCTCCGGCGGACGCTCGCCACGCTCGAGATCGATATTCCGTTAGTAGTCGACAGTAAATATACGTACCCGCCATTATTGTCCTGCAGGGTTCTTCCAGAACGATCCGGATGACGTCACCGCATCCCAGAAACCCATAAGTTTACGTATCACGTACACCGAGCGTGCAAGCTCGGCCCCATTTTTTCCGCGAAGTCGCACGAGAACGCGGAAAAATCGTGGTGCGCCCGCCGGGACGCTCTATTTACCGTGCAAGCGTAAACTCGTGAGGTATCTGAATGGAAAAAATGTTGTTTACGACTGTTGCGTCGCGAAACGAGTGCGCATGCGCTCCCTGTTCCACCACCTAGGTAAACTGCGCTTCAGGCTCGCCAACATTGCGCCGGCAAAACCCACCCCCCACCGCGGATGCTGCATCCGCGCGCGCGCGTTTGAAGAACAGTTGCCGCGACGCGACGGTTTTCGCTTTTCTTCGTGTAAAATTTGTTATTTAGATACACCGAGAAAGCCGAACGAAGAATTACAAATTAGTGGAGGTCGCGGGTGGCACAAAATGTTGTTTGTAAGTTAGTCCTTTTTGCAACGGTTTTTTAAAAGTAATGATTCCTGGGGAAGTAGGTGTTAACTCGAGGGGCGGGTAAAATTTCAAATGGAGGATTTTATATGGTGAAAGCTATATTTTTAAACATTTATAAAAAAGATTATTTTCTGTAATGTAGAGCTAAATGAAACAAACCTTTTATATAATTTATTTTATATTTCTCACTTGATTGCGATAAATACTATCTGCATAATAATACCAACAGTAATTGATTGATTGTTAATAGAATATTAGTAATAAATAATTCGAATTTGTAAAATTGATATTCGTAGACTCAACGTTCAAGGCTATTTTATAAAAATATTGTCTCATTTCAACGATCAATTAACGTGGGATGTCCAAATCGGATTTCTGAGAAAGCATTTCAAAAATTTAAACTAAGTCAAGCGAAGATGCAGGTATATTTACGGTAGAATGTAAAATGAGGGATATATGAAAGTGAATTGTGTATAAGTCATGCGTAATTAATTTTCATTTATTTAAACAGCATCAAGATGGGGTTCCTGTATATTTAAAACGCGGTCATTGCGATAAAATACTGTATTGGATAACTATAACAATGACAGTGTATAACACATTTGAATCGTTCAGAGGAATTCATTTATTGCACAAACTAAATTATTAGTATGTGATCTTAATGATATAAAAGATACATCGCAATCAGAAAGAGATTGAATGATAAACAATTGTATAACATTCGTCAATAAAACTTGTAATCAGAATTCGATGCTTTTAATTATTAATTGATCGAGTAGTAATGCAAGGATTAACTTATAGGTTTCAATATTAAATATCTTTTACTTACAGTAAAATATCAATACATATTATATTACACGTATATATTTATCGAGTATGTGCTTCATTCTTTCTTAGAATTTGGAAGAGATTTTAAGGCACTTAAATGCTCTGCAAATACCAATATGGAAATGAATGCACTTTCTTCTTGTGGCAGATTGTATTCCTTTATTTCGGAATAATCCTAAACTCTATCTTGACTATAAAGTGAAGAAACAGAAAATATATTGTAGAAAAGCAGTATCTAAATGCATGGGGGTAAAATGGAAATAATAAAATCTCATTACTAAATAGTAGCTTACAAAATCTTGAACAGTCAAGGGTGGATAATAAAATTGCATAGGGTTGCTCAAACATGCATTGATAAATATTACTTTTATATCAAACAATATATAGATAAATATTTCAACATTTAAATATATATAAAAACTTATTAAGACGACGTTGTAATACGTGAAATAATTGTTGTACAAATTAATATCATGTAATAGCATACATATAGTTGTGGCACGTTTGTGATACTATACATTAGACAAATGCTTTCCCATTTTGTGTCTATATTCTTTGACATTTCAAGCGATAAAACCGGAAAAGTAAATCTTGCTTTTTCCGCGTTGGTAATGCACGAGCATGGATTAAAAAATACAACGTTTTCGTTATCACAGAACAACGTATTTACATGTTACTAAAATTACACGATTGCTCCATCAAAAAGCATAGAAACAGTCAAATATTTTCAACACTTAATCACTTATGTTACTTCTAACATTCTTTTCAATCACGATGTCATCTTCTTCTTCGGAAGTATACTTCTTTCCTACATTATTTGACACATTTTCGGTAGATTTTAGAGCATTTGAAGGAACGTTTTTATTATTCGTATACGTTGTAAAATATTTTTCTTCAGAAGCTTGATTTGCACCTGAAATTGAGCTTTCTTTTGCATTAACATTTTGACTGACTTTCCCTAATTTCTCCATGTTAAATGCCTTTTCCCCATTATCGTTTTGATCCTTTAACGATTCCGCTGAAAACTGAGGATCATCCGTCATTACTTTTGGCGGAGCTTGCGATTTAGATACGTCTTCATTATTATTTAATTTATTTGCGACTAACGTTTTACTTTTTTTTCTTCGTTGTATTAAATTCTTCAAAGCTTCGCTAAATTGCATTAGTGTCTCGGAAATGGGTCTTTCCATGTATGTCGCTTCAATTCGTTCAAACTCGTCATCTTCTTCGGAAGTCAATTCAGATTTTATCTGTTTGAATTGGCTTATTATATCTTTTAGACTTTCTTTGGCATCTTTGATTGTTCTTGAAGGTTCAATCATTGTTGTAGCGTCTGCTACGTCTGCAGTATCTTCTGAAATTTTTGTACTCGTTTCTCTCACCTGCTTGTTATACTCAGTGCTGGGTTCTTTTTTAATTACTTCTAAATCTTCGTGCACAAAGTCTTTCTCGAATTCCTTAAACTGATTTATTATACTTCTAATGCTCTCTCTTACATTAAACGTTTTATGCTCCCTAACTGTTTCTCGAACAATTGCTGGCTTCTCTCTATACTCTTGTTTCGGTATAATTTTCATTTTCTGCGGCATTTCTATTTTTATCGGAACTGCTCTCTTCACCCTTGTATTGATCTTTTCTGGATTTTCTAATAACTTCCCGTCGTCCATCATATCTTTCTTAAGCTTATCTGCCTCTAATTTCTCTTGAATAAGCTTTTTAACAGTTTCTTTTATGCTGCCACCTTCTTGGAAAATGTTACTGCCTTTTAATCTTTCTTTTACTGTTCCCACTTTTTCAGTTTCCTCATTTTTTTCATCCAATCTATTTTCGTCAGTGCTGGAAATATTTTCGATATTATGCTGCAGTTGAATATTATTTTCAGTTTCAATATTATTTTCTGTTTTCGATATGTTTGGTACCTTTTCCGCTTGCACCAATGTTTCCGAATCCGATAAATTGCTTTCAGACGAATTAGCCGATACTTGTTCCACATTTGTTGCTTCGGTGTATTCGTTGGAATTATTTTGTGTATTATTAGACTCTACTATTTCCTGCACTTCTGAATCCAGAACATATTTATTACTACTATTTAACGGCCTTTCAAACTGCTCTAACGACTCCATAATTTCGTCTAATATTGGTTCCATACGTTTCACAGTGTCATTTATTATATCCTTATTCTCTGTACTTTTGTCTGAGTCAGCCTGAGCTAGCTGCTTTACATAAGTCTGGGTCTCTGCTTTCTTTGGATCGTATTTTATGTTGGGTTTCCTTTTCATAATAAATATGATAGGCCTGGTTTTTATTCGTATAGGTGGTAACATGTTATAATTTAATGCTATGTGAGAGAAACCGTCTACAGAATCCAAAATGTCATGAGTTTTCAGGTAAGGTTTTATATTTGGAGAGTATTTACTTTTAGCTTCCATTAACAGATGCGTAAACTGAAGCATCTCTGGATCATCGATGGTTAAGTTTTCTTGTTTCGAATAACTGAAAGACAGTTTATATTAAATTAGATTATTTACGACTGGAAAAGCTTGCCCATAATGTATCGAGAATTTTGGGTCATTAATTGATTTTTAATTTAGTAAAATTGATCACTGACTTACATCCAAGAATCATTTGTTTGTGTAAACCTTGAAACTCCTGTCTGTGCAGTTAGCACATCAATATGCACATGCACTGGATTGACACAGTCTTTCTCAAGCCTATGTAATTTGGCGATAGCTAAACCGCCAGGATAGTTAGAGCCAGCGACGCATAAAAGAAACATAGAGAACAGAGTATTTAAAACTAGATGGCCTGAAATGATTAGCGCCAAAATTCCATTCCATGGACTTTTCGCTCTGTTTTCCCATCTATTTGCAGAAATCAATATGTATAATTAACATAAGTAACATAAAAGAACTCAATCGATATTCAAAGTACTTACATCCTATGGCAAACAGCAGCTGCACTAACGTTCAGTAGTGGAAAGACATATACGATAAACCTCAATTCTTTATGCGGTAGAAATGAGAATAAAGCGACGAACACGATACCAGGAACTGTTAACGTTCGAACTCGAGCATCCCAAAACATACCCAAAGGTATTAAAAAATAGGAAAAGGCCATTCCACGCGGAAGTGCAGAATAAAAGTACCACAGAAACGGCGATGTCTGTTTATCATGTTAAGATCAGCAGAAATATTCAAGATTCCTCCTTTCAAAGAAATTTCAAAGCAACAACGCGCATGGTATTACACATAGTTACAGTGCTTGACAAAGGATACACCCCATTCACTGCTCTTATTAAGTATGGTATTGAAGTAAAACACTTCACCTTCGGGCCATACTAAACGCCTCCAAAATATGGAATCTATCGTAACTGTTAGCGTTAGAAAAAATATACCAGCCGGTACCGCAATTTTAAGTAGTCTAGAAATTATTACATTTATGAAATCAATGCTCCGATAAGCGGTTCAAGTAAATTCCAAGGGATGAAACTTTTCCCGTGTTATAAGATTATGCTTATCATTTTTTTTCTTTCTAATTTCAATACTAGCACAGGTTTCAAACGCAGTTATCGGACAGGGGATCTGTGTCTTATTCGGTTATTCTCGAGAAAAGGGTTTTCGTTAAGTTAATAAGTTTCATAAGCAAAAGAAGCTTACAAATCAGTGCAGTTTTGCGGAATGTCCCTTGATGATTCTAATCACTTCTGTTCGCAATGTTACACAGCCATACTAGGAACCAATGGTCAGCAATATAATATGTAAATACCTTGGTATGGTCAGTTTCATGTTGGCTATATCGTACAAAACGAATAATCCCAGGAGCATAGCGAGCTCCGCTCTGAATATTATTACTGCTGCCGCGGATGACCAAATAAATACGATGTGATTTTGTCTCAACCACCCGAATAATGCCAGTAGCACTAAAATATATTAACAATAGAAGGCTAATATTTGCTCTGCGAACGTTCAAAGCCAAACAATATGTGTGTATCGTATTTGAATTACCTAGTGGCACAGCCATTATGTTTGGCAAAGGACGGCTTAAGTAATACATAAAGTGATATTGTGTTACGGTAATTGCAACGAACCATTTTGTAAATTGCAAGCCGAAGATGCTCTGCAAAGCGTGTCTGTATAGTTTCAACATACATATTACCAACAAACCCAATACCGCTCTTACTGGAAAACAATGGATCTAGTTACATTCGCGTTACAATGTAAGATCTTATGGATTGAAAAGCTATTCTGCTGTTCGCATCTAACATTAATAACAATTCAAGCGCAGATGTAAAGTGATAAACTCAGCTCGTTCATTAATCGACTTACCGATGTATTGAGCAAAGAATTTATTAAGTTGCAAATAATTAATGGTTGCTATTAGCGGTGTTGCCAAGCCTGATATTATAATTGGTCCCACGAACGATCGTGGCACGACTCCAGGAAATTCATGATGATCATACTATCACAGAACAAGAATATGTTACAAACGCTTAGTATAAAACTCGGATGCCTTTTAAAAATCGTGAACATCACAAGTTGTTAGGCTGGATGTTTAGCTTGAATACAGCATTAAATCGTTAACGGAGAGTTTAATGAAATTCTCCTGCGCATATTATGTAAAATTCCGGGCCATGCGTTTCGAGAAAAGTCGAGATTAACGCACTAATGAACTGTTAAGCCCACAGTAGCTGTATCAGCTGATCGTGAGTTTATAAATACATGCATCTGCTTCTAAATATAATATCTAAGTTTTTGCGTAATATCTGTTCGATTGCATGTCGGCAACCTGTCAAGGAAGAGAAATATTCCCCCGTAATCTATCTCTATCGGCTTAATTCTTAAACGTGTTTATTTACATGATACACCTTCGAGAAGGCCTGTAATAATTACCTCAGTCAGGTTAAAACCGTGGTATAACATATCGTGCATAGCCTGCAGATTGAAACTTTCCTCCACTTTCGTGAATGGGCAGTACAATAAATGCACCATAGCCACCAAGATAATTAAGTGATCCATACTTTCCTTTTACGCATGGAACGGATTCAAAAACATGGTAAGGTCTCGCGGTTTAATCATGACGGGCTTGTGAACAGAGGTAATTTTTAAATATTCTTCCCTGCGCCGGGAATACCACGTCGTCTGCTGCGTTGGATCGTGACTGAACTACGCATGCATCCCTATTGCCAACATCACGGGCTCAATAATTTCCTAGCGAATCGTGTTAATTCACTAGAATTCAATGGCGCTCATTTCATTAAGGGTCATGCTCAGTCAGGAGGCCGAAAAAAGGATGGTCTTTGGAAATTTTGTTATTCAAAAACTATAACACATTTCTCAAAAAATCTTTTTTCCTTTTAAGGATTGCATCTAGTAGCGTGCATTGTAATTTTTTTATTTAAAAATATTTATCAATAACTAAGTTATTGTCCATCACTCGAAGGTTCTATCAAATAAAAGGCTTCTGTGGTGACCGAAGGATTTTTCGAAACATTGATTTGGGAAAAAATGACTGATGTTTAAAGTCAAAGTTTCTATTTTTACACATAAACCGTGCTTGGTTTTCGTCAATTAAAAGAAAACTAAGCATCGGATAAAAAAATCCTTCGTTCAAACACTAGTTTATTGTTCCTATAGTAAGCTTGTAAAATTTGAAGTAAATCGGTTGAAGGGTTTTTTAAATATTTTTCTTCGAGTGATAGACAATAACTTAGTTATTGATAAATATTTTTTAAATAAAAAAATTACGATGCACGGTACTAGATGCAATCCTTAAAAGGAAAAAAGATTTTTTGAGAAATGTGTTATAGTTTTTGAATAACAAAATTTCCAAAGACCATCCTTTTTTCGGCCTCCTGACTGAGCATGACCCCTTAACAGCGATCACTTGCTGCATTTCGGATCTACCTGAATTATGAAGTACATACCATATGCATCTACTATATTACGAACGCATTTGTAAGATTTGATTGTATTGCATTTCACTTACAGTTGACCCGCGGTAATCCGGCCCCTGTGTAATCCGGCCCCTGTGTAATCCGGCACAATTCGTATAAGTATGTAATTTGTCGGATTACAAGGTACTCCTTTTCAAAAAAGTTCGGACTACAAGGGGTCAGTGGCTATAGTCCGACAATTTCGATCATCCGACACCGCCTTGCAAAACGTTTGTCGGATTACCGCGGGTCTACTGTAGTTCAATAAAATGCAGTTAAGTGATAAAAGACTGTTATTACTTAACGAGCCTTCCTTCCACTACTTGCTCCTGCCGATTCCAAGTCATATCTAAAAGACATCATAAAAAGAACACCTAAAATGATCCTTCCACACTGAGCTGTTTTTAAAAATCTTTACATTAACGCACTGTTTTAAACATGCCATTCCCTACTTTCAAACTTTATTGACTTCAACACATCACGTCAAACTACTTCTACATTGCTCTAGTCTTAAGAACCAGTCGCCTTATGATCACGCAAAATATGGTAATTATTTAGGTAAGCTATTTGGACGCCCCGCGAAAATGCAACAAAGTTTGCAAGGGTCAAAATTTTTGCAACAATGTTGGAAATGATAATGGCCTGTTCGCAAGAAAAAAAACTCGGATTGCAACTTTGTTGAGATTTCGCGGGGAGTCAGATTCCGGTTAGAAACTTTGTTGAACGCCAAAATCTTCCAATGTCATCTTCAGACTATTCCAATTTCACCGGATTTGGACACCCCGCGAAAATGTCAATCTAAAATATAGTGCGTATAATTAATGCCGTTCGAATACTTTTGTGAATCTGTTTCAGTACATCTTTGCAATAAATGTTTCATAACTTCTACAAATATTATCCGATTCATTTCAAATTTGGTATATATAATCTCGATACCTGTGTCTTATAGTAGTTACAACATTGCATTTAGAACTTAAGTCTAACATGTACATTTTTATTATTTTACAGTTTTAATAGCGTGCGTTCGAATACTTTCGTGGCTCACTGTATACAGAATGAATATTAATTTTATGTACCGATGCTAACACGGGATTGGTATCGCGATATTCTCGAATGTATCGCGAAACTTGTAAAAAGTTTTGCAACAAGAAACTGTATTTCACGTAAGCATTTTCGAATATATATTTACTACTAAGCCATCTGTGTTAAGTTTCACAAGCTTAATTAAAGTACACTCCTGTATGTAGGTGCTCGATATTTTATAAACGAAGGAAATATATCACGCGTAATATTTCTATTTTACCGTTAGCGGAACTTGTGCGTAGAAAAAACTTTTGTTATGACTGACCGATGCTAGCTTTGGAAGTCACCTCTGTTTAGACGGCTCGGCCACGATATCCCAACACTTCGAAAATACGTACGCGTGTATTGCCTCGCGAGTCCTGCCGCCTGCCTGCTCTCCCCCCACCCAAGCTAATATTCGCGACGTACAGCGGCAGGGCGCGGGGGTCATTCGTTCCGTGGACATCGTTGAGTTAAGACGCTTCGATAGCTAGCTGCGTATTTAAATGGTACGCATACATTATCTACCGTCATATAATTACTTCGTTATTAGTCTTCTTCTTTACTGTCTGTCGTCGTTTGCTGCTACTGTTATTACAGTTTCGTCCCGAAATTGATTAAATATCGCGAGAAAACCGTTAGATGTTCGTCGCGTATTCCCTTCGTTGCTTTACCGATATTTCTGCACATTTAGTGCACACATATCGTGTCTCGGTATTCAATTACATCCCTTTTCGGGCATATTTCAAGTTTATTTGATGTTTAATTGCCTTACGAATGTTTCAATGCTTTTGTTTCAAACTTGTTGCATCGTTTGGTTACAGACGTGAGGCTGGAATCGAAACCAAAGGGCAGCCGACGCCATGACACTTTTGACGGTTAATTTGAACCGGTACACCTTGGAAAACGGAGATGGCAATACGTGTGGTAAACGTATTATTCTTGTTATTTTACTGAATCAATACCCGGGTTTAGACGGACAGTTTTTCTCACAGTTTTGGAGCGTACACTCTATCTAGGCGTGCGCTCCAAAACTGCACTTGTAAAGTCTCCAACGTGATAAAGGACGATCGCGCGTTCCCGGCACGCGCGTCTGGAGTGCAGGTCTAAACTTGTCCTTTACAAGTTCAGACGTGATTGACGTGCCACGCGCCAGATCATTGTTGGCTGTTGGCTCATTGATGGGTAACTTTGCAGTCGGTTAATATCGGGATGAAATGGGAAAAGATTGAATTATGGTAAATTGAATAATTTAAATCAGATTTGTTTAAAATTTTTAAAATGACGTCGGTAGATATTTACGATATATTGGAATGATCGAATTCTATTGCATTTCGGTCGCGTTTACGTAGAATTCAACGATATTTCAATGATTTTTAAGAATCTATCTCTATGAAGCTGTTGTAATTGCATTTACCTTCGGTTTTGGATGCAAGTTTTGTTCTTTATGTACAGAAACTGCGTAGTTGTTCAAGGATATGCTATTCAAGCATGAATAATTAACGAATTTTTATTTATTTATTTTTCAGAGATTGTGACCGCGTGCAATGCGGCCAAATAGAGTCAGTGTTTGTGACGTACGAAGTTTTTCGTTTTGAAGAGCACAGTTGCTCATAGTAGATCGTCATTAACAATTTGGGGATACGCGAAGGTAGAGTCAGTGTTTTTTACGCAATTTATATTCTTTGACGAGCGTCGCGGCTCTCATCTTCGAATCGCGAGACTAGAATCTTTCGGGCGCGTTGGTAGTCTATTTCTTTTTTTTTTTACTTTTGAAGGCGGAAGTCGTTGTCGGAAATTAGAGACAGTGCGTCAGCTGAAGAGGAGATTTGTGCGCTGAATGTTAATGGAAAGATGTAAGTATCTATGCATTTTATTGAATTTCTTTTAAGTAGAGTTCATTCTTCAATATTTTAGAAAGAAAAAAGTTAAAAAAATTAAATTTTTTTTAAAAATTAATTTTTAGAATAGGCTCACCAAGCAATTCAAAACTAACGAAACATCTTATCATTTAGACATTTTAAGAAAAGAATTTTGTTTATTTTTTCTCAAAATGTCTAAATTATAAAAAATTTCGTTAGTTTTGAATTGCTTCGCGATTCTTCATCAAAGCTCAAACAATCTTAACTTTGGAAACAAATTGTAATCGTGTTCTGTTCCTTCGTTCCAGTCTGGGCGCAGCTGAGCAGCTTGATGACTTCCCCTGAGTAGTAGCAGGGGTGTTGGCGTCTCCGTCATCGGAGCACAGCGAAATGTGAGTGCGCATGTATTATGGTTCCTCTGGTCACTCAATCATGTCGTAGGACGTTTGGTCCAAATCGACACGAGTGGCTGGTTGTATACGTGCTTTGGCGAGCATAATGACCGCGGGCATGGTAACCATGCCCGTGAATTGTAACATTTTGGTTGTGTATGTATTTATTAGACGAGAGCTAGGGTATTCTTGTACACCGCGTCGTTTCAATAGAATCAAATTATAATCATAATTTCCAAGATAAACGGTGGCGAAAGAGCCGATGATAGCCCGGCCAGAAAAAAGGCCACATCACGTGGGCTACCAAGAATGGCCCTGCATTCTCGGGTGCAGGGTCATTCTTCGTAGGTATTACAGTATTGTCTCTTTATAGCCGCGTGTGTCGGGACACGCGATTTGAGACACGAGTAGTCTATTCGGCTTCCTTTGATTTCACGCTTAAACGGCAAGCGCTCAAGGGGGATGGGGCAGCGAGAGCAGTTTCGTATTGGTTATGAACCTTTCTTCGGCTTTCTCTTTGACATTCGATACCCGATGCCGCGGCGCGGCGACTACAAACGAAGTAGTGGGGATAGCTTCGCGTGAATAGAGAATCTGAAAATGCGTGCAATTTGAGAGACTGTACTTTGCCATTATGCTCGCCGGTAGTTGTAGTAGTAGTAATTTGGTTGGCCATAGGCTGACCCATCGACATCCCCTCTCCTGAAATTGAGCACACCGCGTTTTCAATTAGGGTTGCGAAGAAGATTACGGGATCAGTAAGTGTTGCGACTAAATGTTGACTACGGTTTGAATTAGCGTTGCGAATCGAGTATTCCCCGCGTTTAGTTCCAGCATAGCGTTGCGAATGAATGTCGAGCGTGGTTGCTTGTAGTGTTCCGAAAAAAGAGTCGCGATTGTTTTTGAAATTGTTCTTCTATTTGGAATTGAAGTTACTAGAATTTGATTCATTGCATTACTTTTGATTCATGACTGATCGCGTTTTTTTAATTACTCGTCCTAGTTTGATATTTAAATTTTTTTTTGAGTTAGTGTTGCGATGTTGACTGCTCGCGTTTGTAATTAGAGTTGCGACCCCAATGTCCCGAAACTGTCCTGGGACATGTCGGGAGACATGTTCCTGGGGAAAAGGAGTCCCGAGCAGCTGGCTTTGCTGCACATGGGACTCCACACAGCCTTCAGGAAGGCTGCAGCGAATTAAAGTTAGAGTTGCGTATTGCGAGACACAGGTGCACTGAATTTTTATTAGTGTTGCGTAAAATGATGCCACTCACATGGTGGTTCTCGGTAGTTTTTTAGGTATATTTGTTAGAGTAGTGTAGCTTCTTGGGAGCTTTTTCATTTGCTATTGAGTATAGTAGAATTTTCAGTAATGAAACACCATCCGGGAATTTTGAAGTTGTTTGAGAAATTAGTGCTGCGAATTACAAATTGCGAATTCCTAAATACGTAGGTACCTCTAGATGGTAACTTTATAGTTTGCTTTAAATTTGCGTTATTAACAAATAAAGGCTCAGGAGACCGTGGAACCTGTCTCGGTCCGAAGCTTATTTCCAAAGTTTCTGACAAATTATTTAAGTAATTAAAAGTTTGAAATCCTAACGCGTACCTGTACCTCTGAATGGTAGCATTATACACTCCTGGAAAAAATTAAAGGAACACTATAATTTCCCGAAAATTTTGGTCATTTTCAAATGGCTATATCTCCGCGAAAAATTGTCGCAAAAAATATTTAAAAAAATCATTTTCACGCTTGAAGACTCTAGTTTTTGAAACCATCACTCAATTTTTGTTCTTCCTCCATTATGATACTGTTTTATCAAGATGAAGCGCAGGAAACAAAGTTTCAGAAATTTTTGCCATGTTTGGACGCATGCACGGGCCAAAAAATTTTTTTTCAGATAAATTCAATGGAGGGCTCTTATAGAGCAAACATTTCTCTGTAATTTCGTTTTTCTTGCTATGTTTTATGATTTTTATTGACCGAGTTATCCGCCATCAAAGTAAAAAGGGAATTTTCACTTTGAACACCTATAACTTGCGAACGCAGGATCGCAGAACATTGTTCATGAGTGTTTCGGGAAGCTAAGACAATTTCCTTTCAGAACCTTTAGTTGCCAAATCAATGCGATTTTTTTTAAACCGTATTAAATTCATTTTAAAATGATCCCAAAAATTGCATATTTACCATTTTCTAGAAACCATGGTGCCACTTCAAGGAAAATCATGGAATCATTCAAGTGTCCACGTTTTTTCTGAGGTGAAACTACCCCTTAAACACTCTGCAACAGGTCGGAACAAACAGATTTTTTTTCATTATGTCCTTGATCATCAAACATGCGATATGGTCTGAAAAATTGGAGAATCACCTGTTTCACGTTATGTTTCTCTGTAAAACCCTTTCTTTTGATCTCGCGGCTTTTGAACGATTGTTGCGCGTTTTTCTTGTTAGTTCAATGTCATTTTAGTAAAAAGAAAAGATTTCAAAAATTTAAGAAAAACATTTTTATCGGTTTGTGTGATGCTAATGCCAGTTATCGAAGTACAGTTTTTGTCATTGCGAGGAGTTTGAATAAACATTTTTATCGGTTTGTGTGATGCTAATGCCAGTTATCGAAGTACAGTTTTTGTCATTGCGAGGAGTTTGAATAAAAATGTTTTTCTTAAAATTTTGAAATCTTTTCTTTTTACTAAAATGACATTGAACTAACAAGAAAAACGCGCAACAATCGTTCAAAAGCCGCGAGATCAAAAGAGAGGGTTTTACAGAGAAACATAACGTGAAACAGGTGATCCTTCAATTTTTCAGACCATATCGCATGTTTGATGATCAAGGACATACAGAAAAAAAATCCGTTTGGTCCGACCTGTTGCACAGTGTTTAAGGGGTAGTTTCACCTCAGAAAAAACGTGGACACTTGAATGATTCCATGATTTTCCTTGAAGTGGCATCATGTTTTCTAGAAAATGGTAAATATGCAATTTTTGGGATCATTTTAAAATGAATTTAATACGGTTTAAAAAAAATCGCATTGATTTGGCAACTAAAGGTTCTGAAAGGAAATTGTCTTAGCTTTCCAAAACACTCATGAACAATGTTCTGCGATCATGCGTTCGCAAGTTATAGGTGTTCAAAGTGACAAGTTCCTTTTTTGCTTTGATGGCGGATAACTCGGTCAATAAAAATCATAAAACATAGCAAGAAACACGAAATTACAGAGAAATGTTTGCTCTATAAGTGCCCTCCATTGGATTTATCTAAAAAAAATTTTTTTGGCCCATGCATGCGTCCAAACTTGGCAAAAATTTCTGAAACTTTGTTTCCTGCGCTTCATCTTGATAAAACAGTATCATAATGGACGAAGAAAAAAAAAAGAGTGATGGTTTCAAAAACTAGAGTCTTCAAGCGTTACAATGCTTTTTTAAAATATTTTTTGCGACAATTTTTCGCGAAGATATAGCCATTTGAAAATGACCAAAATTTTCGGGAAATTATAGTGTTCCTTTAATTTTTTCCAGGAGTGTAGTTGTTAAGACCTGGACCTACTGAACTTCCAGGGGACCTGGTCAGGGTACCAAGCCCTGGTCCTTTCTGCCCCCCCCCCCCCCCTCGGCCCCCTGACCTAGGTTAGCTTATTCGGTTCATTCAAAATGTTATTATTCTACCAAGGCCAAAACCGATTTCGCTTCCTTTTTAAATGATTTCTTCGATTGTTTTTCATCATCTGTCCTATTTCATATATTCCTTCGTGGATTTTTGCATGAGTCGTTTTATTTCGTGCATTTCTTCGATGTGTTTACATAATTTATTTTATTTCATGTATTTCTTCGATGGATTTACATGATTGATTTTATTTGATACATTTCTTTGATGGGGTTACATGATTTATTTTACATGATGCATTTTCTTCAAGGTTAATAAAATAATATATTTTAAAGAAAATAATGAAAAGTGATAGTGAATAGTGGTAGTGGTAGGAGCAAGCGACTGAGCATGGAATGCTTCATCCCCAATATATTTATTTCATGCACGCAAATCTATTAGTGACTGGAATTATGCAACGTGTTTCTTGAAATTAGTCATAATACTATAAATTTTAATTTTAATTCCTACCACTCATAGCATTGTAATCGTATTTTAGATTGAGTCGGTAACGTTGAGTGTGACTCGAAAATGGTAAGGGGGCTCGCGAGCCACCCGAGCGTGTGACGCAAAATTACATTGCGTGATAGGTCTACCCTATACTTCGTCGATGGTCACACGAACAGAAATTCCGATTTTGTGAAATAATTTACGACCGGTGGCTCTGGCAACTAAATCGACTGACTCATCGAAGTCGGTAAAGTTAGCGAAAACTGTGGCGCACTCAGGAATTAATCTTGGGGGATAAAGATATTTTTAATGCAAATTCAATAAAATTTATTAGGTGATCATAAAAATTTATTTAAAAAACAAAATCCAATTTTCTTTTCTTTTTACAAGGCCCCTCTTTTTTTGGGGGGGGGGGGGGGGCTAGAGCCCCTTGGACCCTACGTGCGCCATCATTCAGCGAAGGAGAAAACAATAACCACTGGTCTGTGGACTCGATGCGTTTGCAGTGTAAATTGGTCCGATCTGGTTTCCGCGCACACTTAGTTTCAATTCCAACCGCCAGTAGGATTACGATCAAATTCCACTCTGAATCGATAACGTTGGATACAACATGAAAATGATAAGGGGATTCGGAACGGAAGAATTGTTGGGTAATTTATTCCTCGTTACTCGGTTGCCATAAGAATGTGCTCGTCTGTTTTAAATAAAAAGTTAGTTTATTAGCTCCCAATATTTCGTCATAATAATATTGTTACAACATCCTCCTTCGTTAAGAACACTAAGCTCTGTAAAAATGTACGCTCCTTCTTGAAAGACAGCCTATTTTCACCGACACTTATAAAATAAATCACAATATCCGTGGTATTAATGAAGCTGCATTTTCACCCCATTTAATTAATCCTTGAATTCTCTGTGAATTTTCTTCAATATATTTTGTGGTGATTATTAGAAGGCGAAAGTTAGAAACAATTGTGTAACATTTTCGCTAATGCTACGGTATAAAAAGATATAAATACGTATAAAGTATCCGTTCCAAATATTCGAAATTCCCTGGAATGGAACGGTAGAGGTTTGTACATTCGTGAATTTCATAAACCTCGACCATCAAATTCTAAAACTCCGGTTCACACAAGCGGAAAGAACTGTATAAATTTCTTCCGTGATTTCCGCGTTGACTGTATATTATTCAAAAAGGTGGTATATCAGTTCGACAAATTTCTTCCCCTACGTACATATGTACAACTCATAGAAGTCGTGTTTTATCGCAAGGCAGGAGGGTACGTTAGATCCACGACGCAAGCGCACAGAACTCGTGTGACTCGAGCCTATACCGCGGATGATCTGCGTATCACTTTTACGTTTCGCACAGATTTGACAAAACGACAGATGATACTCTGCGAGCGAGCTCGGCTGTAGAAATAGACGGGCGAGTGTATAAAATTTCGTAACACTGTAGTGGAGAAATTACGTTCGTATAAAATAGCGCTGATCGCGGGTAAGGTGTCCGTCTAAAAACTTGCGAATTCCACTTAAAATCTGACAACTCTTCCCTGACAATTTAAACGAGGAAAATCACAACTGCAACGACATTCTTCTTGCCTGAATTTGCTGGATTAGAGAAACATTTTCGCTCCGCTTAAAATATACTCTGCGCGTATATAAGAAAAAAGAAGATTTATCGTTCGGCGAGCGACGATTAGCGTCTCGGTTTCGGCGCACGCAAATGCACTGGCTTGTTGTGCAGCATGTGCTCGCATTTGGGGATGTGACGCTCGGCGGCACATTGGTTGAACTTTCGCCCGCAGTGGGGACACTGTATGTAATCGCTGGTATCGCTGACTGGTGGCGGCGGCAAATCGCTGAGCTTTCCTCCCGCTGCCAAATGCGCTTGCACCTGCTTGGCAGACCGTATGGTGTTGATGAAGTCCTCGTGCTTGCGCCGCCAGCTGGTCTTCACCTCTGGTTTCTTTGATTTCTGAAACAGTGAAGACACGGCAACCATCCCATTCTTTTAGAACCAGTCCCTCGTCCTCTGCGGGGCAGCTTCATTCGCTGTTTCGCGTGTATTACCAGGGAGGCCCTTGTTTATACGTGTTGAAATTTCTGTGCTCTCACCCCTAGAACGGTGCCAGTTGATAAAAAAATAGTCCCTGGAGAAGATTATTGCAATCGGACAACAGGAAAAGGTGCCGACCGGGGCTTAAAGTTTAGACTTCATCAATAGTTTGGATTTAAAGAATTTCTCAAAAATGGTAAGCCCTATCGAAATTTTGTTCAAATAATATTAAAAGAGCGTCCAATTTTCTACACTTACTGTACATACAATTTTTTCGTGCTTCCAACCATCTTTTAGATACTAGCGTTTGAATATAGAGAGGTTCGCACTGTGCGCATATAGTAGACAATTTCAACAAAATTTCGATAGGGCTTACCATTGCTGAGAAATTTTTCAAATTCTAAACTTTAAGGCCTGGTCGGCACCGTTTCCTCTTGTCCGATTGTAAATAATCTTTTTCGGAGACTATTTTTGTATGAACTGGAACCATATTAGTGGGTGAGAACAAAAGAAATCGTAGGTTGAAATTAAGGACCACCCTAGTGTCCTACTCGTCTCGCTGATTTAGCGGATTAGAACGGAATTTGCAAAGGATTGGCGGGAAGAGGACGAAGGGCGGAGGGTTCGGGAAGCGAAATAAGGCGTACAGACCTCGGGCTTCTTACAGGTTGCTCTCCTCACAAACGGCTCGAGTTCGGTGCCCTTTACTCGGTACATCATCGCGTCGAACTGCTTCCTCTTCTTCTGGCCCGTCTTCGCGCAAATTTGCTCGTGAAAGCCCACCCGATCCTGCGCGAAACGACGCCCGCACATTTTGCAGGGAACTAGACTGTCGCTGTAAGACAGTTTAGTCACAATTGTGGATAACGGTAACGTCGATTAAGTGTTTAATTGGTGGGTGATGGCTACTTTGGTCACACGTCGGGTGCAGAGTCCATTTTTAACCATACTTTCATTCGTGCACACTTTAGAACGAGCTATTGTTTTAGAATCCGATCGTGTTACAATTTAAGTTTCTTATCTTCTTCAAGAAGTAATGTTAATGGTAAGAAACACGTTATTCGACAGTTAGGGTGGGTCCACATGGACCCTGTATCCGCCAGGCGAGGATTAAGGGCTTATGCTTACCTGTAAGATCTGAAAACACAAGTATTTCGGGATTTTTTTTTAAACACTTGAAGATATTTTTAAATAAACGGTTATATACTCGAACGTATATATATTAAAGCTCTTGTAGTTTTTTTTGCAATGTGATATATAAATAAATAATGGAGTTTTTTTATTTAAGTATTTTACGGTGATTAGTTTTGACCTGGTTCATCAGATATAAAAAATTCGACCAAATTTAGTTAGTAGATTAGATCAGCTAATCCTTAATCGTGTCTTTTTCATTTCCGTTGCATAATTTTTATTTTACAAGTGAAAAATGATAAAAAATGAGAGCGCTTCTGTGGGGAAAATCTTTTGCTCTGAGAAGCCGCCGTTTTATAGCAAATTAATTTTTTGGGATAATGAACGATTAAGAACTAGAATCTAGATAATCCAATATACTAACTAAATTCCCGCGAATTTTTTATTACAGATGAACCAGTTAAAAATTAGAGTAGTTACCGCAAGCAACTGAAAAAAAATCGCTGCCCGGAGATCGCTAATATTTCTTTTATTTATTTATATTTTCCGTCGTAAAAATTACTACAAGTAGATTAATATGTGCACTTTCGAATACACAAAGGTTTGATTAAAAAACCTTCAAGTTTTTCCCCCAAAAATTCCCAAATATACAAGTATACAGGTAGGCATACCCCTTTAAAGGGATGCTTGGGCGTTGCTCAAAGTAATTAGGAAATTAGTAAAAGTATTACTATGTTAATTAAATTCAAAACCGATCCCCGAATAGTCGTAACTGCGAGCGACGCGGACGTGGTATACGTCTGTCAATGATCTCGATAAGATGAAGTTGTGCAAAGCCGTAATTGCAGTCACTTCGAATTTAAATATAAAGTGAGACGGAGAAGTTAGGTTTTTCAATGGAGAAGAATACAGATTTCCTCTGTCTGGAATATTTTCTGCAAGTTACTGCAAGCTCCGGCAGAAACTCTCATAGAAACTTTAATAGCTTCTTTCTCCACCAATAACCAATTAAACTACACGGTCTATTTATATTTTATATACGAATATTTCGAGCAGAATGTGTCGTTATATTATTACTAAATAAAATTTTTAGTAACTGCCTTTTGTCCTCTCGAGTCTTGCGATGAAAATGCTTTGCGAAAGATTTGTAGATTGAAAAAGCTGAGAACGCTCGAGGTCCTTTAATTTTCTATAAAGAGTTCACGGCGGAAACACCAATTACGCTGGAAATCCTTACGCGGCACACGAGCCTGTTCCGCCTTTGCTGGAAGCTGACCCTTTGGACGACGCTGTACCGGAAATTGGCGTCCTCGCCCTCGAAGCCATTTTACCTCTGCTAACGGAAGCCTGCATGGAACTGCCGTTGGACGTGGACGAAACCGATGAAGGAGGTCGACCAGGTTGCGCGGGAGGTGTTTGCTTCTGTTTGGTACAAAGATTTGATAAGATAATTCCAATTAGAAAAAAACGGATGATCCCCAAATATCAGTTTCCTGCGAAGCACCTGCCAAGGCTACCCTTTAATTTTGCTTCAACGGGACTCGAGAATTTCGCAGAGGTAACTCTAGGTTAATCACAACACGATGAAATAGGAATCCATGAGTGATAAAATTTGGGACAGCCAGGTTAATCGGTGTCAAAGAGCGGCGACATTTTATCGCGCAAGTTCTCGTCAATACCAGCTGGTTTTACGCTCACTTCTCGCGTTCCTAACTTCGAGTCGTTTTGGAAAAATTCATAAGTAGCCGAGTGAATGATAAGAATGTCGTATCGTATCATGGATCATTAAATTCTGCGAAGATTCTGAATCAATGATCCAGATTATTGTGCTAGGATGTGCGACCAAATTCCAAATTTTATTCCACAGACTTCGTTATATAAAATTATTCTGTTATAAAGTTCTACTATCAACGTGCAACGCGAGACTGTCACGCAGCAGGTTTTACTTTTGAATCCCTTTAAAATAAAGGTACTTCGGTTCTCAAGTACCTTTATTAATATTTATTCAATAGGGTAATTCCGGGAGACGCGGCCGGGCTGGAGAGTTGGTCGAGTTGCTATATTCAGACTCTACATCTGTGTAAATGTAAAAATGTGTTAAAGTTCAGAACAATCAATTCTCTAGAAATCAACTGTTTCGACCAACTCTCCAACCCGGCCGCGTCTCCCGGAATTACCCTACCCTTCATGTTCTAATGACCAGCAGCTACTCACTTCGGTGGATTGCTTTCTTAATAACGGCTTCCTAGGTGGACCATCGTTTTCCTTCGACGGCTGTTCGTCGAACTCGATGACAAAAGCGTCGCTCTTCTTCGTCGTAGGCGAGTCGTTATCGTATTTCGTTTCGGCAGTTTGGTCTCGTAAATGCAGACCATTCTCGAGAATAGCGCCATCGACGACATCCGTCGATTTTCTCGTACTCGTCGTAGTAGACGTCGTCGCCGTCTTCCTGTTTCCAATTGGCTCTGTGCCTTTCATAGGCACCGGTCGTTTCGACGGTTTTGTATCTTGAACTTTGAAGTCGGTCGAGGGACGCTATAATAAAAGATGCGCTCGTTCAGAACCCTCGGCAAAAATATTTGCATAGCTTTGCATTTAAATCACGCTACATCGTTTCTCCGCGATAGCAAATAATCAATTTCATTTCTTACATTCTAATACGAAGTGGTGCATGTAGATGCATTTCGAATCTAATTTCTCAGATGATCCACTTGTATGAGCCGAATGAAAGTAAATTGTATATGCTTTTGTGTTTTGGTTTGAATTTAAATGTTTCAGGTAGGACAAAGTTGATGGGAGTTTCTTCCTTTTTAAACGATTTTATTTAATTTGTTCAAAAACGGACTAAAAACTAAAGGATAACTATTTTTTCGTTCTACAATTACGATGGTGATATTTCGCTTTAAGTAAAATCATGGAGCAGGATATTTCGTGACGGGTTATGAATCAGTTTAATACACAATCAAGCGTCGAAATGAGCGATGAAAAGCGATGAAATATCCTGTCCCACGAATTTTATTAAAGTGACATATCACCATCGTAATTGTAGTATATAAAAATAATTATTTTTTAGTTTCTTGTGCATTTTTGATCAAATTAAATAAAAACGTTTAAGTTACTTTCTTCTATTTTCTATAAAATAGATTCTATTTTAGAAAGTGGATTTGTTTTATGCAGTATATTCTATGAAAGCCATGCTTTTGTATATATATTTGATATCGAGATTAGAGGCCTTTTCACGCGGGACATTTCTAAGGGTCAGGACAGGTATTTCAGAGATTCCTTTGACAGAGGCATAGCTGATTTAAAAAAGATAGGATCAGATAGGAAACATCTGAATATATAAAACACATGACATCTTGACTTTTCAAATCAAACTACAAGTTTGGTAACAATCTCCTAACCCAAAAAACAGTAAATTCCATTTAAGAAACTTGAGACAATCTTGATATAATTCTTTCTACAATATAACTCTTTCAATTTTTCATTTTTTTCCTTTAAAGTGGACCAATCCCAGCGTAAACTATCTAACTTTAAGAAACTTCTATTTTTTTTTTGCAATCAGCTGACCGTGATAAGTGATACACATCCCGCCAACAGGAATTACATCGTCGAAGAGGTGGACAAGATTCCACAATATTTAATAAATAATAAGAAGGATCGACATAAAAAAATATTTTCTACAATTTTAAAGATGCCTCCTTAAATCCCAAAAGAGTTTAATCCAATATGACTAACAATTTTTGAAAAAAAAATTCTTAAATATCAGTTACTTTTTGGGCTGTTGGACGAGAATCCCGTCTTAAGAAATCTTTGAAATTTTCAAAACCAAGAAACAAAATCGTGAGCACGTTTTCTTAACATTCTTAACGAGCATTCGTATAATCCTGCTTACCCTCGTCACGGTGTCTGGGCTTTTCGATGGCGACGAAGGGACGTTCCTCCTCGGACGGCCGCTCATTTCCGTCGCCTTGGTCGAATCCGGACTCGGGCTCTTCGTGACCCTGAAGGAACGCGTTGCACATTTTACAGACCCCTCCGAATCCCCCGAAGCCTTGCTCCTCCCGCTAAGACTCTCTGATCGCTTCGACAGGGATAACCCTTTCCTATTCCCAACGCGATCCTCGCTGCTAGCTCGACGTTGAACCGGGCTCGAGCATCTCGAGGCATCGCTTGCAATCGCTGACTTCAACGCCGACGACGCTCCCGCCGTCCCGCGACGGCAACTTTCGCTCCCGATGGATTTACGAATATCCTCAATCGATCTCAACCGTGTCACAAGCACAGAACGATCGGAACCCGACGCACCTGTTGACGCTTTACCCTCTTTCCCTTTGTCCGCCTCTTTCACGTGTTTCACGGATCTCGCCGCGCCCCGTGCGGAATCCGCCATTTCGCTTTTACGTCCCTTTTTACGGGACGAAAGACATTCCGTGGTCTTCATAGATTCGAGGCTGCACCCCGATCTCGTGCCTCCGGTTTTGGTTCTCTCCGTCGCACCGACGTCTGGAAACAGCTTTCTCCTGCACGCTGGTGATTTAGACCTCGCCGTGATTCGAGCGATCTCGATCGAATCTCTAGCTTTTGCTAATTTCTTCCGACCTCGAGGTTCCTGGATTTTCGGGGCACCCAGGGAAGCACCCACGGTCTCAGACCCCGTCGATGCTTTCTTCAAAGTCCCCCTCGATAGTTTGTTCTCGGGGCTTGGAGGAACATTTACATCCGCCTGATCGAGTGCTTTCAGAGAGATCGCTCTTGAATCATCCACCGAGCCTGCAACCCCCCACGATTCAACCTCCGCTCGTCTTTTCTCTGTCATCGATCCTCTGTCTTTGCTTCGGCTCGACGTGCTCCGAGCAGACGCCACGCCAGCTTCCGTGTCAATAGAATCGAAACGTCTGAGTGCCGACTCCACTGAATCTGTTCTTTCATAATCCTTGCTCGCGTAACTTATACTTTCCGTCGCTGACGCGATGGATTCACTTATCTTCCCTTCGATTTCACTCTCGGAAGTGTTCCTTGCTTCGCGCTTCTCAACGACCGCGTTCGAAGCAAGTGTTTTACATACTTCTCTCCGCGCCTCGTTCCTCTCCGACTGCGATCCCTTCATGATCCTTCGAACCAGTTCTATGGATCGTAAAATTTGAGCCTGCTTATGAGGCGTGGGCGACCTGCGTTGCTTCTTCGACTCACCAAAAATCGGGCTGACAGTTTGCTTTCCAGATCGCAGAGCTTTGGCCCCGTTCCCTTGGCCCGCGGTATTTTCCCTTAACCCGCGTTTCAAATTGCGAGAAACCGCCTCGTTCGTCGGGGAAGGGCTGCTGCTGCAGGAGCGCTCGGTGCTGGACGCGTTTCCCTTCGAACCGACGCCAGTTTCTTCACCTCTCCTGGTGGAACCCCTGGCCCTTCTGGATTCTAACAGCCGTTCTGTCGCCTGGCGGTCCTTTTTCGGTGGCTCGAAGATACTCGACTCGAAAAGGGATACCCTCTTTTTGCCAGATTTGCGCACGGGATACGTGAACAAATTCTCCGTGCTCGACTTGAAATCTCGCGTTGCCATGCCGAAAGATTTCGAGTAAGTGCTTCGAAGCTGGCCTCGTTGAATTTTCTCCTGTTTTATGTATTGATCGTGCATCGTGATCTCTTGGGTTCCAACGTCCACCCTCGTGGAACTTTTCGGAGTGGATTGTAGGGCGAGAACTTCGTACGCCGGGGTTGTCGGTGTCGTCGCTCTTTTGTCGACGCTTCTATTCGCCTTGAGCTCTTCCGCTTCATCCACTTTCGATCCGTGTTTCAATTCTACGCCTCCGATGCTCCCTTCTGCGCTTTCGAATGCAGTCCTTCGCGACTCTTTCGCCACCCTCCCCGAAGCGTAATCGCTCCTACTTCCGCCTTTTTGCCGGTTTATAATGTCCCGGATCAGCCTGGTGGATCGTAGGACATTGTTGGACCCTCTGCGAGCGGCTACTTTGCTGTCTTTAGGTGGAGAGAAGTCAGGGCTTTTTGATGATTTGCCTGGAGGTTGGACACTTGTGGAGCTAGTTGGTCTCGATGGAGGACTTTTCGGACGGTTGTTCGTCGAGCCTTTTGTCGATTTGGGTTTGAGGCATACAGTCGTGGCAGATTTCTCTGATTCGTAGCAGAAAAATTCCGGAGTTCCACTCCTGGTGTCCACGATCTTTTGTGACCTGGGTGACGGCTCACGGCTGATGTTTCTACGAACATTAGGAATTATTTCAACATCTTCGGGCAGATTGAAACCATCAGGGCTTTTTGATGATCTGCCTGGAGGTTGGACACTTGTGGAGCTTATTGGTCTCGATGGAGGACTTTTCGGACGTTTGTTCGTCGAGCCTTTTGTCGATTTGGGTTTGAGGCTTACAGTCGTGGCAGATTTCTCTGATTCGTAGCAGAAAAATTCCGGAGTTCCACTCCTGGTGTCCACGATCTTTTGTGATCTGGGTGACGGCTCACGGCTGATGTTTCTACGAACATTAGGAATTATTTCAACATCTTCGGGCAGATTGAAACCATCAGGGCTTTTTGTTGATCCGCTTGGAGGATGGACACTTGTGGAGCTACTTGATCTCGATGGAGGACCTTTGGAACCTTTGGAGTCCTTCCTCGATTTCGGTGTGAAACTTACAGTAGTGGCAGATTTATCTGACTCGAAGCAGAAAAATTCTGGAGTTCCACTTCTGCTATCTCCAACTTTCATTGATCCAGGTGACGAGCCACGACTGCTAGTTTTGCCAACACCAGCAGTTATTTTACTGTCCTTAGCCAGTGTAAAGTTGTCAGAGGTTTTTGATGATTTACATTTAACATCCATCGATTGGACGTTCGCGGAATTACTCGATTTCGTTCGAGGATTTTTAATCGAGTGTTTCGGGGACTTGCGTTTCACAGTCGTAGCAGATCTTTCCGTCTCGTAGCAAAAGAATTGTGCGGGTGCATTTCCGCTGTCGACGATTTTCTGCGATCTTAGCGGTGACAGATGGACAGTTCTATTCGTTGGGCCAGGGGTTTTCATGTCCTTCAGCGACACTGGAGACGAACCACGAGACATATCAGAGGTTCTACCGGTTGCTGTCGATTGAACGCTGTCCCCTGTACCAGCATCTTCATTTCTGGAAGCTCTTTCGCACTGCTCAGAGAAGAATCGCGATACAGAGCTTCGTATATTGTACTTGGAGCTTTCCTTGACGTCTTCCTCAGACACGCGCCTGCTTGACTCTGCAATTCTGCTCGAAAGAGTTACGTCAGATTTATTCATGGACGGTCCAGGAGTTCGAGTCTTCTTCTTAGACTTCGCAGAGTCGGTCCTGGGTTTTGTTATTGTCTCTGGCGTCACCAGCATAATGGTAGAGGATCTGTTAGAATCTGTGAGGAAGAACTGAGGGCTCGCACTGGCTTTTCTTAAAATTCTTTTCGCAGAATCTGGTGACTTTCTTTTAGAAGCGTGAATGCTGGAGGCCTCTCGCTTTCCTGAGACGACTCTTGGACTGTCGCTGCGTTTCTTGACTATTTTCTCTGTACGTTCTGGGGATTTGGAAGTGAATTTAGCATCGTGGTGCATCTTTGTGGCTGGCTTCTCAGATTCTCGATCGAGGAACCCGGGACTTGCGCTGCGTTCTTTAGTTAGTCTATCGAAAACATTCGGCGACCCACTTCGAATTGGTTTAGTGTTGATTTGGTCCTGAACCTTTTTGTGAATAATCATCTCATTTCTTATACTTTCCGGAGAGGAAGTTCTACTGGACTTGACATTCCTATCCACTGTGTCCATACCCAATGTTGCAGCAGATTCGTTAAATTTCTTTCGTACATTTTGGTCCAGCTTAGTAAACGTAGTTCTAGACTCCCTTGGTTCTATTTTCACCACTGCGCGTTTACCACCTTTTGAAAAATCTGGAGAAAATTTTCCTGCAGTTTTCGTGTCAATTGCGTAAGTAGTAGCAGACTTCTCGGACTCCTTGCAGAAGAATTTCGGACTCGCACTTCGTCGTCCTCTATCAGTTGAAAAATCAGGTGACAATCTTCCAGCAGCTTTTGAATCAATTGCGTAAGTAGTGGCAGACTTCTCGGACTCCTTGCAGAAGAATTTTGGACTGTCGTTCCCTCGCCTGGGATTCCTTTCAGAGTCTGACATCAGCGTTTCTCCTCTCTGAGGGCTTCTATTTCTGGTATCCAACCTTTTCTGCAAAACCTTTCGCGTCCTATTCTTGACAGCTTCATTCCCACTACGAAATCACAATCAATCTATAGCAATTCCCAACTGAAGATAAGAATACTAGCTCTGGCATCCTTATCTGGTATTCCCCTTCAATTTCATCTTCCTATCCTCTTCCTCATTATACATATCGTGTGTTAATCTTGCCATAAAGTTGCGGTTAGAGGGCACAAATAGACAGAATGAATCGGCAAGAGACAAATGATTTTGGCGTAGGTATGACTCCCCCTCGCAGCGGGATTAAGATCATTGAGCAGGAGAAAGCTGGGACGTTCTGTTGGCCTTCGATCTTCGAACTCCGTCCGATCGACATTTTGTTAGGTTGGTTACGAAGGAGCGCTTCAAGCGTCGCGAAAAGCCACCACACTTCTCCGCTGATTTTGCGCGAAAAGCTACGAGATTTCCCGGGGACCATTGATAAGTTCGCGGCGGCTTATCCTCCCCTCCGCTGGACGAGGCTTCGTGCTTTGGCGAAGGGTTGTTATGCTGATGGCGCGTTTAATGTCCTTTCGCCTGATTATCCTTCTCGCTGATAGCGGTTAGGCAGACGCGAGTCGGAGCGACCATCTTGCTCTCGTTGCGAGGAATCGAAGACACTGCGCCTCTGTGCCGGAAGCGCGTCGTTTAGGTGCTCCTTCGAGGGCGTCCGCTTCCGGGGGTTGGCTCGTGTATTGTTAGGCTACTACGGCTGCGTAGGTTTAAACGATTCGGTGCCTAGTCAGCGATTGCAATTATGCAACGAGAAATTAATCGGCGGGGACGAAAGCAGCTGACGGATTGTTAGCGCTGATTGCCAATTAGCGGGCAGAGAATTTGCGATTTGTCAAGGCTCAATGCGATAATCGGGGCCGATAATCTACTTGCGTTTAGAGGCGTCCCGGATCCCTACAGCCAACTGAGTAAAACAATTCGCGCGGACTTCTCTCGAGAGGTCGCTGCGACACGTGCCACGCTCGGGCGATTAATGTGTGATCAGTGAATGTTCAACTGTGTGTTTAGTAGATGCTTTGAGTCATTTCGGTGTTTTATTAGGGGGAGTGTTTTAAAATGCAACTTTCCCAAACTGAAAATTCTGATTTTAACTTTACTTTTCTTTTGGTAGTGTGATAGTGCATAAAGAGCTGAACAGTTCTTATATTTAAAATTTTGGTCTATATCGCAGCGTTATAAAGTTATATTAAAAAAGGAAACAACGCGATACCTTTAAGGGTTGATTTCACCCCTATCGGAGTGAATTTTTGTAGAAGAAAAAAATTGCTCTTTGCAAACTCCAATATACTCTAGATTTACGCGAAGTTTAATTAAAATCAGAATTTTTTGGGTGGGAACGTTTCCTTGTTAGTTTTTGCTCTGACTTCGTTACCGTCTTGGATGATAATCTACGAGAGGGATTTTATAAAATTGTGGATAAGTGAATCTGAACGTGGCGGTGTCACAACGATTATCTATAAAATCCGAACAAACATTTGCTCAATCTAATACTGTTCAGATGAATAGGATATTTTGAAAGATTGTATGATGGAAATATCTATGAAATATTACGAAAAGAACAGAGAAATGGTTACCACAACTGTCGCGTCTATCTACTATATTACAAAATGTTTTTTCTATATTTTATTCATGTAATCTATCTCATTATATCTCTAATGATTTTCGATGCATTATCATTCGTGTTTTCTTATTGCCCACATACCTGGAAGTAGGCTTCGCCGGGAATGCTGGGTCGGATCGTCTCTTCGGAACGCTGATCGTGCTTGAATTCTTCGCAATGCTGTTGCTACGTCTCGCGTTCGCATTTTTGAAGCGCTCCAGCCGAGCCTCCGCTTGCGTTACCTTCTTGGTACCGCTTTGTTTTGGAAGCTTGTCAGGAACATCCACCATGAAGTCATCCGGGAATTGTACACTCTCGAGGTCGTTTTTAACACGGTGCTTCAGCGTCTCGTCGTACTCCATCAGGTGAAGCTTCGCCATCATGCGGTTCCTCTGTATCGTATCTTCGTTCAGAACCTCCCCAACACGCGTCTTCTCGCGTGCCACGGATACCGTTAGATAAAATTCAATTTTCCGCGAAAAAAATTGAATTACTTAATTACTAAAAAACAAATTCTTAATACGATTCATTCCTAAATTTGAGATCCCAGGGATAATAAATTTCAAGAATATCGAACTTTCGTTTTAAAAGAATGGCAGACCTGTGACTTATTTTCATTACTTTCATCACGTGCAACATCTGGCTTCACACACAAATCCATAATACTGAGATTTCTATTTTCCCGCAATCTCAATCGCGTTTAGATAAAATGTTACTCCCTGAAATCTCAGTTCAGTAGTTCGAGATCGTATTAAGCAGACGTTCCATTAGTTGCGTCATCTCGTTACGTAAGAGAAGGAAATGTCGAGTAACGAATCACCTCCTCTCGATGGTTCCCATTCGAGTACTGCGCGACGTGGTTCTCGTTCCCAAACTCGTCATCGTCCGTGTGCTGCTCTCCAGAAGGAGCAAACGATTCTCGAGTGACCTCCTCGTGATAGGAGACGACCGGTTTGCCGTCGTTTAAATTGCTGTTCACGTCGGACCGGGCCACTCGTTTCACAGTCACGGACTGCCGGTTCACCGTCAAATTTCCGTTCCTCTGCACCCCGTTTCCGTTCGTTTGCTTCCGCGGTTTGTTCTCCAACGGCTCCAGCGGGTAGCTCCTGTCGATGCCCTTCACGGTGGTCTGTCGCCTCTCGTCGAACATCTGCCTCACCTTGGTGGCCGGAACAGGTGTAGTTTTGGCGATTACTCAAGCTTATCTATGATTAGGCGGCTCGGGAGGTGCTTAAGCATCTTGCAGAGTGAACAATATGTTTATAAGCATTGGTTCAGGGTGGAAATCTTGTTAAGGGAACGGTCGTGACGATCGAACAGTTTTCATAGCGTGATCGTGGAGTTTAAATCTCGTTAAGGGTCTACTTATTAGTACTACACTGTAATTTTGGATAATTGTAATATACAGTGTGCAGGGGGACACGGAAGGTCTTAAGTGAGATTCAGCGCAACAGATTTCAGGTACAGGTAATTAATATATATCTAAATCTGTTGAAACAGATTGAAACAGTTTGAAAACTGTGTACGTTTTTTCGAGAAGACTCATGCGACGGGTTAAACGTCAGAGTATATTTCCAAAACAAGTTCAATCTATATTATCTTGATATTCTCCTCATTCACCGATGTACAGCGGCGGACAAAAGTATTGGAACACCCTTTAAAGTAGAATAAATTTTTAAAATTGGTCCAAACGACTTGAATTTTTTTGAGAATCTAGATTAGTTTGCTACTTAGGTGGCGTGTTTCGACATTTTGAAAAAAATTACAATTGGCCGGAGTAGCAAAAAAATGGGTAAAGGTCGTTTTTTTACAACTTTTTTATCTGAGTCTGTATTGAAATTTTAAGAAATACCTTTTGTAAAATTTCATCGGAATCTCTTATTCTGTTTTAAAGGGTGTCCCAATATGTACTTTTGTCCGGCACTGTAATTTCGCATTTCAAGAGACTGGTTTCACGTTTAACCGAACTTGAAGTTACCGATTCCCATTGCGGTCAAGGTTGGCGAAACTCGTACATATTTCTTCCATCATAATCATTCTACATTCTGCTTTGCACACTAAAATTTCCCAACCTTTTCCACCGACTCGAAAAGCTCCCCTTTTTGTTGAAATCTAATTCAGATCACATCTCCAATTACTATAAAAATGATAAATGGAAAAGAGTCGCATTCGTGTAACCAGGAACGAGGAATACAAAAGCTGTGAATTGCGGTTTGGAAGCATAGTGCGGTCATTGCGCCATTCAAGAAAGCGTAGCGTGAAACCGCGTTACGGCAAGTTATAGCGTTTCCACGCGAAGAATCGCTCACCTTTCCACCCTGCGAGGTCGAGGTTGCGTGGCTGCTGGTCGAAGTTCTTGTGACAGTGTGCTGGCTGATGGAGGAGCCATGATTCGAGCCGTTGGATCCGGCGCTGCCTCGTTGCACCACTTGATAAGCTCTCTGCTGTTGCTGGTCGTAGAGCTGCAGCAACTTCTGCTCCTTCTCCTGCAGTTGCTTTTGCTGGAAACGGGCCTGCGACAGGCGCGTATAATTGTTCTTAATTTTCATCATGTCTTGATTACGTGAGAAACGTGTCTTCCCAGTTGAACCCTTTCGAGCTTGTTCTTTTTGATACGTAACAACTCAGCGTTGGAAGGTACTTGGAAGATTTTAGGAGGAAACGTGGTGAATTCTTGGATCTCGGTTATGTTACACCCTGATGGCTTTTAATTAGGATGTGTGTAGGAGAATTCGGAATAACTTGGGTGGTGAATTATTTATGAACTCCCTTTGAAGGAACCATGATAATTAGGGGACGATCTTTGGGATGCAGATATTTTAAAACTCTTATAAACTTCCTTCGAATAATATAGAACAAATAATTAAGAGTCTTCTCTTTAGTAGCTCAACAAAACGGGTTCACACTTAATTGAATAGAAAAAACATAGGCTCAATTTTCCGCACTTTAAATCCATAAAGGTCCACTAGAAAGTTCTAAACTGGTTGCTTCGTGGTTTCTTAAAAATGCCCAAACACAATTCTCCCGTTAGAGTAATTAAAAGAGTCGATAGAAAGGTAGGAAATACATTAACGGAGCACACACACACACGCGCGCGCGTGACGGATTTTATTCGAATCGATGAATCTGTGGAACATTTAGAGGAGGATCTTTCGTGGAAATAATTAAACAAAGGTCGTGATTCACGAGTGGAGGTAACGACAGCTGGCCTACGACTCCTGCTTAACCGCGGCTCGTGCCACGATGGTAGCACTGTGTAAGTTGCACGCGCTATAGTGCAGTTGCAAGCGATGCATACGCGGGGCAACCGTGCAATCTCATCGATTCCTTTTAACCTACATGCGAAGGGGTTAGTAAACCCGTTACCAAGGGCTAAAGCATATCGTTTGACATGGTGATACGGTTACGCCTGCCATTTTTCGTCTACTATGGCCCCTATTAAATGGGGAGCTCATCGATGAATTCCGTGTGCAATCGTGATGGTTTTTCGTCAGACTAATTGTAAGAGCACTTTTTGCTCGGGATACTTCCGTGGCTCGTAACTGATTTAAGCTAGTTCTGTTTTTGCTAATTGAATATAATTGAAATGCTAATTGCGAGGCACAGAAGTGTCTCGCGTGGAAGAGCTGAAAGAGGTACGTGTATTACTTTCATAAAGATATGGGAACACGATTGGAGTTATTATATAGTGATAACAAAGTTCCACTTCCCAATTTTATATAATCATTCTGGCTGACGAAAGTGAGGCCCAGTCTATGTTCTGTTAATTATCAGTGTTAAAAAAGTAAATGGTCCTTTCGAAAATTACTCACTTTATTAATCGAGTTCCATGCAAAACAGAAAGACGGTGAGATTATTAAAGGTGGAAAACATAGAAGATGCAAATCAGAAAAAGGATAAATTAATTAAGAGATAAGGCTAATTAAATTACTTCGCCATTGTCCCTTTGAATATCTCTTAAGAGTGAATTAATTAATGAATGCTTTGATATAGTAAAGGGCTGAAACAAGTTACATTCAATTTCATATTTGCCTGATTTTCAAATGGGGGATTCTAATTAAAACGGAAAGTGCACAGCATTAAAAACCTGCGCCACACACTACGCCCCTTTCGCGTAATCAGAGTCATTAAAAGAATTTGTATTCTCCTCTCAATAAACCGGAAATATAGCATCGCGTTTCACGTGCTTTTAAATTAAATTCGCGTCCCGATATTTATATTTCATTCTTTCACAATTGCGCACCCTGTACCGTGCCAATCTTCTACAACATTCTAATTGATATTCGATTTATTCAATCCGAAGAAACACAATATATCAACCGAAGAAAAGAATGAAGCTGAATTAATTAGAACATCGATCTTCTGTCAGAGAATTAAACGTCGAATCGTATAAAATATTCAAGATGAGTACATCAGGGTGTACATCCAGTTGCGTAATCGACACGACGCTCATTGATCGATTCTCGACCTTGCATGACGATTCTACCCAACGTAAATTAACTTGTAAAAATTTCAAACCCAAGTAAGCTCACGAGCATCGTCCTCAGCGAGTACGAATTAGTCTAGTAAATTATAAACGCTATCGACAATCGGTGTCAGCAGTACAACTTTACTGATTGCAAAAATATTGCCTACTGCAAGGTGCAACGGAAGATTCGCGCCATTTGCTGTCTTCAACGGCTTCCATGGCGCGACTTTGAAATGTGTATATGCAGCTCGTTGCGTGCAAGGCGATGAGCGGAATCTATCTTCGATGAAAGATCAGGCATTGTTTGATAATCAAGAGCAAACTGCTAATTGGATGCACGCCGAATTGGTGGACCGACAATCAAGCCGTCTACTAATTGATTTATTCCTAATGAGGCTGGACCCCTGACCGCTTTGCTTTGTACACGTGTCTCCTGCGTATACGCGTACGAATTCGAGATGGAGCAAGTGTTTACGCGTAATTCACGATGGTAACCATTTCCAGTCACAATTATCCTTGTATTGCTTGCTTGGATTGCTTCGATTCGGTCCATCTGCCACGGTTTTGTAACCGTGGCGAGCGATGGACCACCACTGTTACGAAAGTTCGAGGGGCTATGATTTCGAGATTCCAGAATTTGAATGGGATAGTTGTTCTTTAATGGTAGGATCTTAGATAAGTATTTTGAGTTTGTTGCTAGGCCCTCTTTTTTCCATTCGGGGATTTATAATTATTGATATACAAAGATATAACACAATGAAATACCTTGCGTATAAAACTAAACGAAAATAACTAAAATCCATACAAAATATAAATTATAAATCTTTATTTCAATTAGTATTTTTCTTCAGAAAATATGTACTCATGAAGATTATTTTTACAGTAAACTGTTACCTACTACAGTATGCTTGTATCAGAGGCGATTTCCTGTCAAAATGATAACGTTTTTAATTAAACAGTTTGCTGAGAATATATATGTGTTCACTGTATCCTGTGCGGGTCTGTATGTGTGTGTGTGCGCGTGTGTACGAAGAGAGTGTCGCCCTCTCTTATATCAGTCTAGTTCTGTGAAATCGAGAATCACCACGTGTAGAGATTATATCACCTCAAGCTAAACAGTTTCATTTGTATTCTATTTTGTGAATCGAAGTTAAAACTGAAAGATTTTTTGCTCAATTTGTCACGTGTAATTGATTTACAAATTTTGTAATTTTTTTTCGAGTAGGTATGAGGTATATTTTGAAACTCCAATGGCACGAGAAATATGTTATCAACTTTCACGTCCCAAAATTGAACACCTGCTCTTATATAGCACTTTAAATATTCTAAGTGTCTTCGTGGGAAACTAAGAATTTATGTGATCAAAAGCTTTTTAACTGAACTGGTAAGCCGATTCTACTTGCATGCATTACATTTTCCTGAGTGGGAATGCAGGAAATTGGTGGAGGGAATGTTGGTTCCATTTCAGAAATGTGTGGAGTTGTAGCTCGTATGTGCATCGGTGCACTTTTTGAAAACGAAAATGAGCACAAGAAGATAGACTTCCCGGTGCAACATTTTCGCTGCGAATTTTTTCAATTTTTACTTAAAATGAAAGTGCAGCTTCTGTCAGTTTTAGAATCACTTCGTATAATAAGGTTTTATGTAGGTCGAAAACTGCGCTGGTGTGTTCTATATTATTTATTCCATACAAAATTATTCCCCTTAACTTCATAATGTCGTAATTATTTCAATAACCACTAACAATAAGTAGTTTCAACTCCTTACATGCCTTAACCACTAACTCTTTAATTTTTTAACTACTATCCCCTGGTCAACTGCGTGTTCGTCTTCCTATACAGTAATCATTGCCTTGTTTCTCTGGTAATTAATTAGTATGATGAGTAATTTCCTAGAAATTTGTCTTCAGGTGTTAGCGAAATTTCTTTTATCCAGTACCGAGGGTTTTATTATTCGCAGCGCGAGCAGGACGGCGATTTGACACTCTTGGATTATGGATATCTGTTTCACGTTCTGTAATTGCGAACCGTTTACAAATCGTTAACAGTTCACCCACGTAACGTTAACAATCGATCGACATTACGAGCACGCGATTTCCGTGTAGCGTGTTCGTGGAAAAGAGTTTATATTATTTTCAAAGCGTGAGATGGGCGAGGAAACATTGGAGAACTATGTCGTTTTATAGGGTAATTCTGTTTTTACGATAATTCTACCTTTTGGAATGTTCTAAGGCACTCCGCGAATATGACAATTTCTACCATCTAAATAAAATTCTCTTCCTCCAATTCTCTTCCATCTAAATAAAATTCTCTTCTCATTTCATCGTAATAATTACAACTTCCACTATAAATTGCCATTTAAATATTTTTAAATTTAATATTCTTACTGAAAATTGCACGATTCCACTTTGCCGCTGCAACGATTTCCTTTGTACACGTAAATGATAATTTATACATACATAGGATATAAAATAGACTATAGGTAGTCTTTTTAAGGGGGGGCGTACACTTAGATATGCCAAAAAGATTGATTTCCTTTTTTACACAATTTTAGTATTTAATATGTTAAGAATGTTTTCTAAAAATTTGAGTCCGAAATTCGCAAAAAGTGAGGAATTCAAATGCATTTTTTTCGAAACCAGATTTTCAAATACGGCACACACGATTACTCAAGCACTATTCAACCGATTAACTTCCAATTTTCCATAGCTATATGATATCTACCCTATTACGTAGTTTTTGACAGGGCGAATATTTATTTGTTTCATAATTTCAAAATTAAAGGTTTCATTTAGAGTGCTTCCATTTCTTTAAAAATGAAGTACTTTAAATCCGCCCTGTCAAAAACAGCATTTGTTAATATATTTTAAGAAACTAATTTGCTTTTTGCTTTGATGTCAAATCTGTTTAATTGGGAACGGGTGCTGCAAATCACTCCACCGAATAACGCAATTTGGAAGTAGTCCATATAATTGTATTATACGACTAATATTTTTACATACAAAAATTAAGCATTATAGTCAAAGATGTGACACAATTAAAAAAAAATTATCCCCATTGCCCCCATAAAATCACCCAAACCGCCCGTCAGCCCCTCTGCACACTACAACGTCACTTCTTAGCGAACCTGAACGCATCCAGCCACAGCTTCACCGCGGCTTCCACATCTAACGAGTACAAACAGGCATGCACGGTACATTACAATAAAGGAGCGTCCCCGGGCCCGTGACAAAGGCCGCGGGAGGGTCGGGGGCAGGAAAACAAACGTCGACGTATTATTATTTCCGAAAATAGCGGTGGAAGCGCTCGCGCGTGGGCGTAGCCGAAAACCGGACACGTAAGAGGAGTACGTTCAACTTGCTCTTAAATAAGACGCCGGGTTACCGTGCAGGTCCACCGGGCAGAAAAAGAGGCGCAGAGTGGTCCGAGGCAAAGACAGAGACGAGAGGAAAAAAACACCGCAGGTACATTAAAGAAACGAGAAGCGACGGAGGAAAGGAGGTCAACGGCGAGCGTTTCGCAAGAAACCTCGCGATGCTCTGCAATTTGGCACGTATCAAGGATACGGCGAACGAGAGGAGCAAGGATCACGGAGTAAACAGAAGTGGCAACCCAGATGAAGAAACGATGCACGGCGTGTCCCATGATGTCGCGGGAGAAGCGGAACCAGGGACGATCGAATTTTGATTAATGGAGGTGCCCCGATGTATGCAGTCCGAGCAATTAACCGGGAAGCATGGATCGAGGTGGAGCGAAGGAGGACATCCAGCGCGGCCTCTGAGGACGGGAGGGAAATGCCGGGTCGAGGTCCTGGTCCATTGCACGAGGAACACTGGCTGCCCTGTCGCGAATACCGGCGAGCAGAAAAGGCGAGACGCGTTGGGTCGAGCGCCGCGTGAATGACACGCGAACGACACTCGAACAGGCGTTCTGGAAAGCAAAAGGAAAAGAGAATGGTAGCTTCCTCTGTACATGGGCATGTGTGTCAGAGCCACGATGCCCTGCCACTGTAGATGGTCTTCCACGCCCGATTCATGCGTGAGCCACGACCAGCTGTGGCGTTGTTTCTTCTCGAATTCAACGATCGTACATCGAGATTCTAAATTCTTCCCTCGTGTGGGGTCGTCTTGAATTTACTGTGAAGTTGGGGAGTCGACTGGGATGGGACCATGGAATGATATGTGATAATATAGAGCTGCTGAATGGAAGGGTGGTAAAAGTTATTGTGATTTGGAAAATGTAACATATTTGAGTTTGATTCTTTTTAGAAGGGAGGAATAAGATGCCTAGTAGTTATACTTAGTCAGGAGTCCGAAAAGAGGCGAATGTTTGTGAATTTTTTTTAAATAGCGGAAACATATTTTTCCAGAAATTTTTGCACTTAGAAGAACATTTGGCAATTTTTTTGTAGAAAAATATTAAAGTTTCTAATAAAAATACAACGACATCCAAGAAGCCTTTTTAAAAACGGTGAGTAAGATATCTTAAGAACTACTGCACCAATCTTTCTGAAATTTTGTGGGCTTATTTTGTATATAAAAATCTAGTACTGAATGACGGAAGGATTTTTTTTCAATGTATAGTTTCGATTATATTTTTCGTTGATAAAATCGAAACTATACAATGGAAAAAATCCCTTTATTGCTGAATCAAAAAGTAGTTACGTTATTAGCATCACTTTAGCTACATTTCCTGGAAAGTTTTAGATTTCTTTGAATTTTCAAGTGGCCGAACTTATACCTTCCTTTATACCATAATAATTGAATGCAAATACACGCCTCCATTTTAGTTAATTAAAAGAATCAATAAATTTAAATGTTTTACCATCTAACAACCATCTACTTTTCTCAACTCTAACCCAAGTAATGTAACTATAGTCTACATCTCCGCGATGCCAAGAAAACACCACAAATACCAAACCAAAGCGCCATTCCGCGTTGCCTGAAACTACTAGAAAGAAAAAAAACTCGTAGGAACCAGTTTCAGAGACAGTACCCTGTCGTTTAGATTGGGGTAGGTGGACGTGAGCTCTTCGGCTGCCCAGGATGTTTCCATATTCATGGAGACCCCACGTGCCCCCAGTTGTTTCGGCTGAATAGACGCATTCTTGCCTGGCTTCTTACGTTCTTTGCGTTTCATCGTTGACTTTCATACACCTCCCATCAGTTACAACTGCTTCGAAGAATAACGCGATCCCATCTATTCACATCGTCGCAGGTTCCCTTCGGTGGAAGCAGACATTACACATTATCCTGCTCGCGTCACTTCATTGCTGGGGGATAAAATCCCGAATGCTACCCTTTGATTTCACGGCCCATTGTTCCCTGGCGTAATGGCGCACCTCCCACTAAATGTTTGCACGTGCACACAGCTTCGAACTTGGCGAAAATTCCGAACTTACGTCCCTGCTCCCAGGAACGTGTGGATGCTCATCGCGAGACGCGATATTACGTTTCCCTCGAAGGTCGGCCTTCCAGATGTCAAGTTCGTGCTCTTCCCACCGTGAAAGTTCTCCAGAGCTATAGTACGCGATAAACCAGCAGATATCTCGGCGTTATCAATGAAATTAGTCACGTGCGAACGTGACTAACGTGAGAAACGTTTTGTTCATTAGAAGTTGCGAGTGAATTACCGCGGGGATACAAATTTTGAAGCTCGGTAAGCTGATTGCCATTACCTCTGCAATTTATCGTCGAAAACTAAAGGAAATCTACTGCAAACTGTGATTGCAATTTATATATTTCTTGAACCTTTTGCATTATTTGCTGTATTTAAATACTAGGGCGCTCGAAGATATTTATTAGAAACTTCTACAGTTCTATAGCACATGAATTTAATATCGAGTTCGTCACATAGTTTGTGGTTTCTAGAGTCTTCTTTGATGATAGTAGTTTTCTGTCAACGACGAATGCAGAGTAATCGAGGGTAAATCGTAGACTCACTATGGAAAAAACAGAACGGTGGCACTGCGAAGTCTGTCATCGCAACTGCGTTGTTACCAACCTCCGTTTCCTTTCGTTCCAATGGCGCGCATGTGCGGCTTTCCTACCCTTGGAATGTTAATGACAGCGCCTGCTATCACGAATCACGGTTATCGAGTGAAGAAAACTGTGATGGCACTCGTGGCTGAGTTTACTCTCGTTTCCACCACTATACATATTTAATGGGACTTCCCTTTGAAATCTTTTTCGTATCGCGTGGATGAACGCGAAGGCTTCGCAGGGACGAAAACACGAAGAGTCAAATATAAATCTCGCCAATAATCGATCGTGACATCGATTAGACTTGTTTACCTTCGTCCAAACGTTATTTCCTTTTTGGAATAATGATGACCGGGAATACCTCGCGATATATTCAGTATTGATTTACGTTTTGTGACGTTATCTTTGACCTCGAGGAGTTAACTTATTTTTTACATGACCTGTTTCCTTTTTTTTAATTTTTCGTTCTCACACCCGGCTATTGCTTAAGGAATTATGTTTTGAATGGAATTTATTGATTATTCAGGGTAATGATAAATTAAATGTTATGCAAGAATTAGTGTTAGGAAAGTTGGCTGCTTATGCTTTTTGATATCTTTCGTTCGGTTTCTTGAACTATTTTGATCGTACTTGATAAAGACTTGGTACTTCGCTTCTGATTACATTGAAATTCAAAGTTCAAGGTTTCTAGTATTAAATTTGCATGATCCTTTGCGTGATTCACGTCTTATTATACATGGAGATTCCTCGAATTTCTTTATAGGTACGTTTGGAATGTAAATCATAAACTAAAATTGCTTAGAGATCTTTCAATTATCATGCTCCATGCCACTACCGTATTTCAAATTTTCAGAGATATTAGGGCTGTCAAAAGTAACTAAAAAAATTATCTTTCTATATCCACTCTTAACACAATATTGACTGGCAATTTTATGCAAAAAGTAACCCGTGCCACCGGCTATTTTTTCATAATTGAATATTAAAACGCATAAATCTGCAGCTATTTTATATATTTGCATAACACGACTTACTTACATAACACGATTTTTGGATATGTTTTGGAGGATCAAAAAATTCGATATACCAAATGAAATTTGAGGGGTGGTTTCACTCTCTAAACATGCAAACAGACTAAAATAAAAAGACACCTGTTGCTTATTTTTCGATCTTCTAAAACATATCTAAAACCCAAAGCAATCGGAGACGAACACCTGAAAATCTTCTAACTTTGATGAGCGGTTTCATCCCCTAGATATGAAAACAGGCCGCTATAAAAAACACGTATATTTTATTTTTCGGTCCTCTAAAACATATCCAAAATTGAAACTAATCGGAGCCGGATACCTGTGAGACTCTCCTTGTTAGTTCGTGGCCGGTCTACAGTGTGTTAAAAATGTAGCAATCACATTAACTCCTTCCAGCTTCTTTCCCCACACTTCGATTCAAGATCGAACCAAAAAATTCGCACATCCTTCCAACAAGCATTTCACTTTCAACGCATATGGCTAAATCATTCAGGAAATTTCATTATGTCACACTTCTTCCACAAAGGAGTCACAAAATGTCTCTCTTTTCTAGGCCCTCACAGCGGTATAATTAATACTTTTAATACATAAATCTATCGTCTCCTTAAAATAAGAGTATATGGTAGGATCACAAAGATCAATACCACTTTTCCACCAGACTCGCCCAATCTATCTAAAACGCCATTCCTAGGTATCAGGAAAGCGGAGCTCTTGCCATTAATCGGTAATGTATCTTGGCCTCTTACAGTTCTTGATCGCAATGGTTCGGATGCCTTTGCGATCCACTGCATGTCCTATGTACCCGATTCGGACGGGGCATCTTTTCATCCACGATTGCGATTCGCGAATAAGCAGGGAATTCGTGGTATTCGTCCCCGGTCGGTAGAAATTCCAACTTAGGAGAGTGCAGGGTTCAAGGTTTGCCGAGAGCATCGTCGGTCGTGCGAGATGATTGGTTTTCGGTCTGACGACCATCGTAACGATTCCACTGGAGGAGCCTTGCCTTCCCGTGGAACCTGCCCCTTGCACGCGCGGAGGTTTCTGCGTTTTCGTTTGCCACGGGCGTGGAACAGCGCGATCGCGTTGTTGCGAACAGCTATTTTCTAAATTGCTCGGTCAACAGGTCGGATGATCAATAGGAACTACTGGCGATTCGGAATTGGGGTGTGTGTCAGAGAACGACTACTAGGCAAATATGGGAATATGGAATGCAATGGTAGGAAGTATGGTCTTAGGAGTGGTAGTAGATTAATTGTGTCGTTGATTGTATTGATTCTTTGTGGATATTTTCGGCGATCTTTTCGTAGAATAATTTGTTAATGTAGGGATGGTTTATGAATTACTGTTTATGTCGGTGAAGTAGGTATGCTGGGGGATTAGTTGTGAATGTATTTTGTGAAATAATTTAGGGAAAGCTTGAACTTCTGTGTTATTAATATCTTTTACCGAACTTGCGTTTGGTTTCTTTGGAGTCCAAAGGATTACTGTTTACACTACTACAGTATGTATTACTGTTCGAAAATCTTGCAATGAATTCAGCATTCAGAACTATTTGTACACCATGTACCTCTAGCTGATCTGAAGGGGGATTCTCGTCTAACAGCCTCAAAAGTAACTGACACTTAAGAAATTTTTTTTAAAAATACTTTTGGATATATTGCATGAAAATCTTGTGGGATATACGGAGGCATCTTTAAAATTGCAGAATTTTTTTTTATTTCGATCCTTCTTATTATTGATTAATTATTGTGGAATCTTGTTCACCTCTTCCATAACGTAACTCCTGTTGGCGAGATGTGTTCCTCAGAAATGTCTCAAACACCTCTTGCACGTACTAAATTAATACCAGGCACTAGCTCAGACCAATCGAGCAATTGTCAATGAAAATTAATTAATGTCCTCGTTAAAATCGCTCGAAGCGCGGTTCGCAAGCGGAGTCTCTGAAAACGCGATGTAGAAAGCCCAACAAACATTTCACCGAGCTGCATGGGTCCCGATTAAAAAGCTCGCTAAACCGTTGCCATAATTCATCAAGAGTACAGCGCGATACGTACGCGTTAATGAATCCACGCGTGGGTCGATTAAGATGAAAGATAGACACAATTTAGTGTATCGCGTGCTACCTGCTGCGGGCTAAATAGACCGGAACTAATACAGTTTCTAGTTACAGGCAGCCCGTCGTCTCTGCCATTTTAATTTCTTTAACAATACCATTACTCGAACGATCTTCAGCCGGAACAGGGATAGCGAAGAGTGAAAGATACGAAAGAGAGTTTTTTTTATTATTACACCTAAGGTTCCATCGAATATTGCATCAAAGTGTTGTCATCAGGACAAACTCTTTCCTGGACAAATCACACGTTTCCGTGAAATTTCGTTAAGTAAACTGTAAAGAGAAGTATGACAAGATAGGTTAAGGTGAAAGTCAATTGTGGTAACTGCTTTTTCACTTGAAACCCTTTTGTGGCTCGTATTTGGGGCAGACTTACACATTTCCTATCCCTCTTGACTTTCATGAAACTGAAATATAACGTGGAATTAGGGGGGAGCTTTAAATCATCATTTTAAACAAATTCTTGTTTTCCAAAGTTACATCAAGTTCACATTTTAAAAAATCGAATTCTTTGAAGCCCTCTTTTGCAATAAGATTCGGTAAGAACTTTGAATTCACACCGAGCTGTAAAATTTCTTTTCATCGTTACTCTATATTCAGAGTTAAGCAATCATCCCTTTTAAAAATACTCAAACGTCACATACACTATTTTATTAATTGCTCAGCGTCTGTGTGCCTACTAGACGAGTCAACTTCATCGATTCTGACTAGCGTGCACACGCGAGCGAAGCGTTACGCGTTTACGAAATCAGTCGACAGACACCCAGCGGGACTTGGTGCGCATGTAAAGCAGACACTGTACCTCGTAACGAAGCTGAACGCAATTTTGCATCGCGTTATCGTAAGCAAGGGGAACCTACGATCCGGGGGAACGTCTCTAACGAAGCTTCGGTATGTACACCCTCAGCTCACGATCCACCAGCGTATGGTGGCGCATACAAGGATGCAGAGTAATTTTATCGACTCGGTTTATCGTGCACGCGAGCAAAGTGGTTGGCTTCTAGAAAGTTTTGCGACTCCTCATTGAAATCGTCTCCTGCCGCGAAGCGCAACTTCCATAAGGGTAAGTTTACGTTGGGAGCTCCGATAGACGATATCACAGCGGCGATGAGAGCGAAGCGTAGAAATACATTCCGTACTTTTATAATGGAAATGTTTACGTTGAAACAGCGAGCAGACCTACGTTTACTAAGAGATGGCCAACGATACAAGCCTCCGATCGATGCTCTTATAGTTTCTATCGCAGCTCCAATGTAAACTTACCCTAACGCAGTCGAGACCATAAAGAATCCTTTGGAAAATGCGTGTTTTGGAATGTGAAATTGCGGGTGTATTTAGAAGTAGATATAAGTGATATAAATTGGATGTAATTCATCGTGAAGATACTATTAGAATTAATTATTTTGTAGCTCTGTTGATTCATTTTGTCGTTTGCAAAGTGAAGTTCAAAATTTAGTCTGGTACTGTCAAGGACCCAGTTCCTGATCAGAACCCAATTCCTAATCAGTTTAGTATATAAATACCGAATAATAAGTTTATCACGATGCAAATTTATTCCAAAAAATGACTAAATAATTATAAAGTATTTTTAAATTTATATGCAAACATTTGATGGCTCATAGTAAAATGTTTTAGGTTGATCAGAAACTGCTTCTTTTGCATCTTAAGTGATAAGGAACTGGGTCCTTGCCGGTACTATTTTTATGCTCACTTTATATTCCAGAGGCTTATTTCGCACACAGACTAAAGATTTAAGAAACAGGTAAACAGGACCATCCTTTGTTTAAAAATATTGTAATATAATACAATATCTAGAATCAAGATCGAAACATGGAAGAATATCTCAGCCCTCTTTGTGAACCGTTTTCTTTCCGAGAAAAACAGAGAAGTAGAAACGTCCAGAACGCAGTCAGCCACGCGTCAAAGCTTCATGGCTATTTTAATATTGAACATAGAACTGAGCTGCTGCAGAAATTCTAACGTTGAAAATCTGAAATAGCATTCAGTACCTACTGAGAAGCTCCTGCAGTAACTTGTCACTATCCAATATTTTAAATTCTTTATTTCGAGGCCTCGTTGCTTTTCTTTCAGAGTCCGTATGATCATTCTGTTTCTTAATGAACCCCAAATATAGGTCCCCATTTAAAAGCAGATAGGGTGAAGCCACCAGTAGTCGACCATGTATCAGTAGTCGACCACTTTCAGAAAAACATGAAAAATAAGGTTTTTAAAAGTGACAATCTTTGGAACAGAGTGTAGATAGAGTGCAGTTAGAGTGTAGTTAAAGAACTGCACTGTGTTCAAAAGGTCGTTACTTCTAAAAACCTTATTTTTCATGTTTTTTCTGAAAGTGGTCGACTACTGATACATGGTCGACTACTGGTGGCTTCACCCTATTACTATTAAAAAAATTAAGATAGTCTTCAAGGAAAGAATTGATGCATCAAAAGTTCGATTAAATCGTTTCGATTATTTCGCGACATGAGTTCTTAGCGTTCCGCGAAAAAACGACGTTTCTTGCATGCAAGTTCTTCGTTCCTAGAAAATTGAACGCGGATTCTTGCGTGGAACGGCGACGTTAATGCGCAAAACTGCTTGACCATAACCACGATACGTTTACTTCTCGATACCCACGCCTGACCTTCGCAGCCTCTGAGGTGCGAGAGAACGAAAAACCGCCTAGAGAGCTCGTTACGTCGTGGTTGCTCGGGGATACGCGCAATTATACGCTCTTGCGATAGGCGCAGCGCAGACAGCTTAATTCCCTCTCATGGATATCAACAGCTTGCCATAAAACATTTTCCCCCCGTCAGATCTCTACACTCAATCTTCTCCTCCTCGCTTGCCTCCATATTTTCAATAAAAATGTCCCTCAAGTAGTTGAAATTAATTACCGAACCTCTACGTTTTCGTTTTTAAATGAAAATGCCTCTCAAGTATTAAATACTTATATTATTTTAAATAAAGCATGAAATATGGATAAAAGAAAGTGCAAGGAAACTTTTAATATTTCAATTCGTCCCGTGGCTTGTTAAGCGTACAAATATCTGTAATGACCGGCTCGAGACAGATGGAGCTGTGGGTGAGCAGAAAATGGGGTTCCGAAACAGAAGTATACTGAGCGCACGGTTAATTGCCACGTTATACTTTACCGCGGGCCGCTAACGATCCGAAAAAGCGGCGGTAAGTCTTTCTTACGTTTCGCGAGCCGAGTGGAAAGCAAAGATGTTTCCCTTCGACGGCGGGCGCTCTCTTGCCTCTAAAGAGGATTCTTCGCCTCGAGCTCGACCATTCGCGCGGGCCAGCCGAAGAGAAACTGTTTTCTGCTCTCGTTGGGAAACCGCTCGCCGAGATATTCCCGAATGGGAGAAGAAAACTGCGCTTCGAGATCTACGATTAAGCTTTTAAGATCACGCGTATCGCTCGATACCGTAGCCCCGTTCTCCACTGACTTCACCGCCACGGGCGCCCAGATAACATCTTTCAGGGTTAGATTTTCACTGCAATTTTACGGCCGCGAGTGCGCGAGAGGCGATATGTAGCTGTTTCGTGTTTCTTAAACGATGCATGTAATAAATGGCACGATCGCTTGGGTGCTATCAGACTACCATCTGTAAGTGAGTAATTAGAAACTTGTAACTTGTTGTACCGAGCAACGCTTTGTTATCTGTTATTGTATAATGAGATAAATGGATGACAGGCTGGTGGCGGTGAAGGGAGTGAATGAACGTTATTTTGTGATAACGATGTGGCCATTTTAAGAAATTTGTATTATACGTTTCAGTAAAGTCCAATTTTTCTTGGAGGCATTGAAATTTAGAGATGATGCTTTTGTGTGATTGGAATCGAAGTTGAATTGCAAATGAAATGTGTATTTTGATGACTGTTACTTTCTGTTTCGTAAAAGTGATTGTGGAAGATGATATAGATTTCACGGTTGTGGAATGAGATTTCAGGGAATAATTTAGGATTTTCTGGCAGTTATTGCCGTGGAAAATAAGTTACGTGCGGAAATTATTATAAAGTGGAAAATTATAAGGAAAGAAATATGAGTTCGTAGAATATTACGAATGTAATTATGAAAAGTAAAATATTTTTCACGGTCTACGGAATTAATTAAAATTTTAATGATATTATATATCTACATATGCTCATCGTTCATAATAAGAGGCCGAATGAGCGCATAAATTAATGTATCTACATAATATATGTCGTGTTCAGATTTATTAAACGACATTATATTTTATCGTTGTATACATATATGCCACTGTGCGTAATGCGTGTGTATAAAATCTGTAAAACTATTGAAGCAACTATTTATGAAAACTATATTTTCATTAAAAAACCTAACCTAATTAAAAAGCAGGTTATACAATCTTTATAGAAAGATTCCAAGCACAATAGCAGTATATTTCTCAGACACTGACAATCGTTTCCTTAAATATTTCTTATTTCGTAGCAGAATAATACTATAATAAAAAGATTACCACCTAATGCTGTACTTCTCACAATAGTTCCTGAAAGAATTAATCTGATATAAATCCCACCCACACATCGCTATATACATTAATCAATGAAGAAGGCAAACTATTAATTAACTTCATCTAAAGACGTTCCTTGAACATACACCCTTCTCTATCCAGGAAATCAAAAAAGAAACACGAAATATATGCAACAGAAACTCATACATTTCTACTTCTGGCACGAGTGTTCTAAAAATCCACTTCAAGAAATCAACTGTCACATCTCAAGATTCTATACATCGTTCAAACCCACGAGAGACTATTGACCTTATCCAAAGATGTTCCTTGAAGATCGACAATTTATTTAGAAAACGAAATACAAACACGAAATGTGGCAGAAACACCTACATATATCCTGCTTCTCCCAATAGTCGTCTACAAGTCGACTTCAATTTTATTCAACCATGTTATTAGGTTGATGCGAAAGTTCTTTCACTCAGTGTTGGGTGATAGGTTTTAGCAGAAAACTGGCAAAAGGTCATAGATGAGCAAGAAAAATAGTTTGAATGAAAAAAACATGTAATATATTTTTACTTTTAATAGAAACTTTGGACATTAAAGTAACGAACTTTTGCCCCAACTTAATACACCCTACCACGACGATCTGTTCAATCCGAAAACATTGAAGACTCTCTCAAGGAGAAGGATATCACGAATTTCACAGTTTCCTGGGCGCGGAATATTTACGCGCCACGCGGAAAAAAGACCAGAGCGCAGCAAAACACGAGTATGCTACAGTGGGTGATTAAATTATTACAGCCACTCGCATAAATCCACGATTTTACATTAAAACAATTAATTTTTAAATGAAAGCTTAATTACACTAAATTCTTATTATTTCTTTACGAAGTACATATTGATGTTTACAAATTGAGAACTATGCAGCGAGAGGGGTGCATCTCCATTTTCGACAGTTTTTGAGTTATGGCATGTAATATATGTAAAAATAATCTGCACTGTTTGGTGCAAATTCGATAACAAATGGGCGATTTATTGCAAATAAATAAAAATAGAAATATTAATATTAATATTATAGAATATTTTTCGACAAAAATAGAAATAAAAACTGATCAACTCAATAACTAGGTACTACTTCTTTTATGAAAAAAATTTCATCTAATGTTCCCTTTTTAATGTTAACGCAAAGCAAAATTTTTATAAACAGTTTTTTCTAATTTACTCCAAGTTGGTAAAAATGGAGCTGCACCTCTCCCACTGCAAGGTCGTCAATTTCAAATATACACTTGGAGCTAGTAGACAATATTACCCGCCGCATGGATGATCTTATTTCTACAGATACACAAAAAAGTTCTCATAGTATGGCTCTAATAATTCGATCACCCACTGTATTCACGTTGAAATCGCGGATAAATCTGAAATGTGGGTTTGGAGGAAGGAGGTCCTGCCGACGGTGGTAACGGTGATCCCGTATAAATAATTGATGAGCTTGCTGCCGCGGCGGAGGGAGCCGCGCGTATTTGTAATTGTAATTCCGCGGGATACTTGGCCAGTTAAGCAACGTAATTATGGCAGCTGGGTCGTTCGTTATCGAGGCAGCACGCCGCTGGCGTTACTGGCCACTCGCGTATACGTTCGAGATGCAATTTTCTTTTTATGGAGGACAGGATGGGGCACCGGATGAAATCGGTGACAACGATACCTCGCGCACCTGTCCGCTTCGGGGAAAATGGCTTTTCACGCTGGTCTTCCATCGCGCTTCGATGCGCGGCATGGAAGATGATCTTTCATGAGGATGAAAGCTTCTTTTCCTCTCTGGTCGCTTTCTAGCACCTCCTGCTTGGATGTTTGATGAACAGATGCTGTTTTTAACGGTGGTCATTATTATGGTCATCATGGTTGTGATGATAGGTACCGTTTTGAACGTATGTTTCTTTGGAACGCTTACGATAAATAACCTCGTAAATTTGTTAATTTGTGGGTGGTATTATTGTCATTGGGAGTGATGCAGTACTTACTATATAGGTATATGCAGCAATGAATTTTTTTTGTTAGTTCTCAAGATACATGCTGGAATGTCACAGGTTTATTAATTAATCCTGTATTATTATTTTTTATACGAGGACTGGAATAACGGTTAGTTCAGCTGGCTGACAACACAGTTTGACATTAACTAAATAAAAAATCATGTATATAACGGATCAATTAAAAGTTCCTTTAAATATAGATTATTTAACGAATAAAGTTCATTTTTTTATTCGACGCTGAAGTTGAAACTTTCGACGAAAAAAAATTATTTGTCGAATAACAGTAACCCAGGTGAACTTTATTCGAATAAATTTTTTAACTTTTATTCGTTATTCTAAATTGTATTTAAGTAAAGGATTTGTCTATCAATGGCTAACAGGAGATTAGGTCGTGTATTTTATTACAAACTTTCTTGATATCTTTGATATCCTTGATCCTCACATGCATGAAGCCTCAGTAACTGTCAATGGACTATGAACTAATTTATTGTTATTTTTAGCAGTTTCAAACATAGCTTTCAGTATTTTACGTAACTTATACTGTACAGTATTTGTAATACGTTTAGTATCACCATATCCTCATTAAAAAACTCCGAATCGTATTCGAGATATCTTTCAATGGCCGATTGTCACAATCGTTTACTTGTATGAAACGTTTATAACCGTTCTACATAACTCGGTAGAATGCACTATTTTTAAAGGCTGACGTCAACTGAGGTCGATTTCCTATCGGAAAATCCGTCGCGGGGTCGATGACAAGGATTAAAGGATAAAAGGAGCGTGCCACGAAATTTAGGCCGCCGTGGGTAGCTGGAAGAAACGGTAAGAAACGACCCACGCCAACTTGTTCTCGATATGCAGACATTTCACGCGTTATTTACGTATCGAAAGAACGGAGAAAATCTTTTCCTCCTTGTCCACCCACGAAAACCGTGCCCCATAACGCCTCGAGATTCTATCGGATCCTAAACCAACGATCATTTTCTGCTTCGTCGATTAAGCAAGATCTACGACGAATATAGTGCCGGACACTATTTTTTGCCGATCGATCTCGCGAAAAATTAAACGAAATTATTAAGTTAAACGAAAGTTTTAAATTATTTGAAGATTGTTTTAAATAAATTTAAGAGTTAGTAAACAACTGACTATTCAAAGCGACAAACTTTATCGTCAAACAAATGTGTCGCAATAAATTAGCCCTCGTTATAAGTTTTCTAGAGTTTTATGTGAATTTCGTGTATTCAAATTATTTTCTCTGTCTTATTTACGTCTTACATGATTTTTAAGAAGATTATATATGCCTTTTCTTCGCCATTTATGTTTCAATTAATGTATACATAGTCATATATTTAGGAAAACTTAGTATCGAGCACTATAATGCAGATGGATGCAGCAATAAAATCACACATTCAAGATACTCGGATTGTCTCTGCTTCTGAATAATCTTACGGCTTCACAGATTCCATCTAGGTACTGGGACACTTACTGTTACTCGTTTCAGTAACCTGTACAGTAACCGTTCTCGTAGAAGATTCCTATCAAACCGCATACTAATGAATTATTCGTGAGAGTTAATTCCGAAGCAACCGAGTGGGATATATTATATAGAACGATTCAGAAAGTTCAACAGATATAAAAGGATATTATCGTCTACTCTATTTCAACGCGAAGTCTCTTCCTAAGAAGCTGCAGCTTCATTAACCATGAAATTTGCAATACTTCGCTACAGTGCTCAATTGAGGACCTTGCAGCAATTCTACATCGTTTGGTACAAAAACACATTGGGTGCAAATCCGATAACAAATGAACGATTCATTGCAAATAAATAATTATATAATTTGTTGATATAATTTATAATAATAAATTAATATTAATATTTTTATTAAAGAATATTCTTCTGCCAAAAATAGAAGCAAAAAGTTATCAACTCAATAACTACTAATTGTGTGAAAAAATATATTTTTCAATTAGCTTTCTCTTTTTAAAGTTCAAAAAGTTTTTTCCAATTTACTCCAAATTGGTAAAGATGGAGCTGCATCTTTCTTGCTGCAAGGTTCTTAATTCTAATGCAACAGTAAATTCTCCAGAACTGCATTGCTCTCGTGACAATGATCGTACCAAATGGTGCAAAGGGTTTCTTGCATAACTCGAATATTCATATTAAACGCGCTATCACTTACATCTCTCTTATTAGTACTAAGGGAATATTATTGCAATACATTTCTGTCAGTAATGTGCAGCTCACTATCTTGGCTAAAATAAGTTGAATACGAATCACTTTATCAATCATCTTGCTATGAAAATTCTGCGTACTACTTGAGAGTATGCAATAAATATTTCCAGTAGGTACTATACTTCCGCGATGGTTCGACGATTTCTGTCGTTCGAAAGCGTCCCCTTCAGGGCGACGTACGAAAGGGTCAAGAACAAAGCAGACGATTGCTATCTGTGTTGAGAAGAAGGTGCAGGGACGGTCCGTCGAATGACGGTCTGAAGACGAAGGAAATGACGTCACATTATTATAGTTACGGGTCTTGGCGAGCGGTCGCGGTTGACAAGCCAAGCGTCCACCGTAACTCTTTCGATCCGTTTTGATACCCTTTCCCTGCTGTACCACGATGTCCGGTCCCATTCATCTTTTCTAGACCAAGGGCCCACGCCCTTCGGGCCGGGACCATTGTCACTCGAGATTTCACTCTCACCCTTCCCTTATTCCAAACTGGAAATCCGGTCGTGAAACGTGGCACGTTTGTCCGAGCTGTGGTTTTATCTACTTGTGCACTGCCCTTTGTTTCGGGCGCTGTAGCATCTTAGTTATTGGAAGTAATACGGAGAGATGATTAAAGCAGGGAAATCTTTGGAGGGTCATTCCGTTTCGCCATTGACACCTTGGTTTTTCAAAAGAAACTAACGTTACATATACTGCCGTGTTAATTCCAAAGGTAGTTCTGAGATAAATGACATTCAGTATTTTGTGGTATACCATCGGTATTTCGTATAAATCAGCTTAGGTTAAATATTAGATCTGCACATAAAGGTATCTAAATATTTGTGACACGCCCGTAAAAGAAAAACACTGAAAAATTAACTGTAGTTACGCCTTTTATTACTAATATTTTGCAGTTACTGCTACTTCATTTAACAACCAGGCATCGACTTCACATACGTCCAAAATATAAACTGTTATATCTTCAGTTTCAATGCAGATATGGCTCTCTTATTTAATATATAACTGGCAGCAATAACTCAATTTAAGCGAAAGCGAATACCTTCCTATAAATCGTTAAGATAGTAGAATATTCAAATAATGGTTAGTAGAATATGAATGGATAGTAGAATATTCACGATTCTAAAATACTGTCTGACGTAATTTACATTAAAGAAGAATTTCATTGAGATATTCGATCTCAAGTACCACATCCACTATTCTCAAAACATACGAACACGAGAAGGTTACGACACTGTTGCAACGACCATAGATTAGTTATTGCGACAATAATTAAATCTAATTTGTGCGAATATGCTTCCAAGAATTTCTTAAACGACCATTGCAAGTCTGACAGCGGCGGCGATTCTGACGGTAGCAAATTATTTCGTGTTAACGCGTGATCGAATGGTCAAATGATTCCAACGCCTCGTTGCACCAACATTCTGGAAATCGTGGTGCTGTTCGGTGACCACCGAAACGCTGCACATGTCCGAAGCTACACGGCTGACAAATCACATGTGCGAGGGGCTCGAAGACAAGCATGCCCGCTCGCGAACATATGGTCCGTGCTCGTCGATTTTGGGTACATCTGTACGTGGGTCGTTAGCTATGTGTACACGAGCCGAGAACAAGATGCCATATATGCATCCAGTCGGCGCACACATTACGTGGGCCAAAGGAGAACGCGATACAACGACGCCTTAACCAGCTCGCGCGAGCATTTCAAGATTACGGGACTGGCAAGGACTCTTACGAGGCGATCGTGCACATTAGGTAATCCAATCGAATACCACTGACACGGTTCTCTATCCTGGGCCACGGTTTCACTGTCCCTGCGCTTATCATCTTTGCCTTTGCTGCAAATTTCTTCGCGAAAATTTATCATTTGCCCGTAGATGAAGCATATGGAGGAGCATGCTTGGGCCCTTCTGAACTCGAATTTGTAAATTTTTGGACGAAGAATATGAAAATGTGGTGATAGATTTCTTTCGAAGCTTCAGGGGAGAATGGGTGCTTGAGAATCACTGAGGTGATTTTTCAATGAATGCAGGAGAGCAAGTGTTAGGTTTTGAGAATTGTGGGACGTAGGATTTTCTCAGACAATTTTCTATATGGAAGCTATTAAAGTGTTGAAATGAAGATTATGTGTAATTTTAGAATCAATGTTGATTTTTAATAACGATAGAAGTCAGAATTTTCTGAGTGAGTGTGTAGATTTGTAGGTGTTTTAGTTATAAAGCTGGAGCTTCCAGTTTGCATGACATTTTAATAAGAAAATCCCATCGATTTTCCTAAGATTAATTATTTCGTGATGCCCGATGTACCATAAAACTATCATGAATGGATGTAGTAAAAAAACTGTTCTTTTCTGCTCAATTTCACGTTCCCTAGATTGTTATAAAGCGGATGTTCGAAGAAGTTTTCTTTCCCACATAATTAGAAGTTAAGTTCACGCTGTGGTCTGAGCTAGTCACGAGGAATGCAACATGAGTTCCTTTCATTAGGGACACACAACAGTTTTATCTTTATTCAGAATAAAATGGCCCACGAAGACCTCGTTACATACAACAATACTAATAGTCTTCAGTTTTTACGTTTCCTAATCTCTTCCAGCTTATAAGAATTTTGTGCAATCATAAATTCCCACACAGTGTATTTTTATTGAGAAGATCGAGATTAGTCGTACTATGTAGTTATTTAGCTTCTGTTTTGTGTTCACTTAGCTCCTATTTGTATATCTTTATATCAGGTACTTGAAATAACTGTTCTCAATCTTGATATATATCTATAAACGTCTGTTCATTGATCTTTGGGTGCGAACGTTAACCTTGAGTTGAGTTACAGGTAAGCTTTGCGTGCTTTATCGCAATGGTATGGCGTGATTAACTAATTCGTGGAAATATGCTAGATTCATACAAATTACATGAAATGTTCAGATATAAATTATATAAAGAATTTTTAGGAAATTGTGAAATGCCTGTAGTACTCTTGCAATATGACTAAATAATGTTCACTGTGTGTCTTGTAGGTTTAACATTTTCATATTATACAAATTTAAAAATTTAACTTTTTTTTTGCAGTAATAGCTCAATTTTATGAATTTTATTGAAACACACAAGAGCTTATGATTTAAATTCAAGATTAATCTTCTATTGGCTATTTTAAATCTTGATATACACTCTTCCATATGAATAAATATTTCTAAGTCAACTATTTTGAATTATAAAGCTACTATACTTTCATTATTAGTTTCGGTTATTAATACGATTTTTCACGAAGATGTGGCTGTACGACCGAGTGACTAGAACAGTCCATCGCCTGTTTTATTACTGAATTATTAAATAATATATCACACATTTACTCGAACCTATGAACCTGTTTAACACGTTCTATGCCACTTGAGCCACCAGAAGTGAAACTTTCATTCGAAGAAAAAATGTATTTTTCCATTTACTACCTAAATCGAAGCAAAACAAAAAAGCTGAAATTATGAAAAATATCACACAGCTACTATTTTTATAAGTATACATAATTCAATATTACACTCTACTTTTCTTATCACTCTTTATAGTGGTAAAGAACGTATTAAGCACTGAACCTGTCCCTTATATTAGATCCTACTTACATTCAAACGTTCTACATTTTAAATGAAGTTGAATGTACTATCATACCTGCAACAGCTCGAGACGAGAGGAGGCCTGTGGTGCTGCCATGCTTGATCAAACGCCTATCGTTCTGCGACCACTCGACGGGCGATGCTCTGGTTTTTTTTTCTGAAACAAATCGAGAACGTGAGTCATGAGTTCTGGTTCCACTAGAGCAACACAAAAATCATAAATGAAACCAATTTTTCGAATGTGCGTAGCGAAATTCTAAATCTCAATTGAATTCTGTGTTGAATAGTTTCGATGACTATTTAAGCAGCAACGTTCCTGAATAGAGCCTGTGTAACGTTCACAAAGGTATACCGGTACCTGAACACTGATTATTACTTTGGATACAGGCTGGTGTATTCTGGTTAGGGAATTCAATCCCGGGATCTAATCACGGGATCCCGACTGATTTTTGGATTCCATTTTTATATTTATCAGTTGTTCATAAAGTAATTTACGTTTTTAAAAATTCGGGAAATTCTCGGGATAAGTTATAACTGATATATCAAATCCCGGGAGTTTCAGAAAAAAAAAACAACCGGGATCCCGGGATTGAATTCCCTAATTCTGGTGCACGCAAATATGAGTACAGAGGGTTGCCATAAGAATCTTGATAATACTTCGATTTAAAAATTGATTTTTCTTTGTATTTGAAAGTGTTATAAGCATTCCTTCTTCTAAGGTTTATGTAAAGATTAGTGTTTACCTTTGTAGTTTACCTAGTATTTATTGATAGGTAACCGACATATCAATTAGAAGAATTCAACTAAGAGACGTTTGTGTATGAACAATAAGAAAGGCTCAGTGAAAAACAAGCCCATGCCACGGTTTTATGATTTTAGAGGAAAGCAATTTGAAAGAGAAATTCTTTTCATAGGAAATGTGGTACGAAGGTGTAATTATTTTAAACGGTATTTAAATTAGATGGTGAATGAAAACTATTGTCAGATTTTAGCTGAAACAATAATTTTATTAGATCACGTGTCCCCAAGGAGCCCCATTTTCACTTCGCATTTGTTTTTTCTCAGCGTGAAGAAAATTTAATATGCTTCTACTTGGTGAAACGTACATGCTGTGGTGGAATTACACTACATTGCAGAAACGAATTAATGGTATAAAGAGACGAAGCTTTCTTCTTAATATATAAAGCAGAAAGTGTTTGTGTGTTTGTTTGTCGCCTTTCGAACTTTCAAACTGCTCGAAACTTTCGAACTGTAAACTGTGTGGTCACGAGATGTGTCCTAGCTCATTGTGTCTAGCTAATCCAAATAAATGTGACTATTTCCACAAAAGAAAAAGAAAAATATATAAATTTTTTTTTATAAAAGTAGAATCTAAATTTCGGGCGAAGCCGAGTAGTAATGTTAGTTTATGCATACGTGGCATGTGCCTGTTTTCCACTCAGACCTTAAATTTTGATTATTACCACATTGCATGCATTTTTGCAAATGTAATTTCAGAAGGGAATTATCTAAACCACTGTTTTTTTTATTAGTATCATACGTGGACATTGTTCCCAGCAGTTTGTTTCCATTCACACCAAATAAGATCCTAACGTATCACTTGAAATACCTATATATTATTCTAACTGTCTGATATATGTACACACTTTTGAAGAAACAGTTTGTCCAAACCTTTCATGGTACGAATTCAGTATCCATTATTGAAAGTAGCATTTTCGAGGAATGGAAATAAATTGCAGGTTCGTTCGATGGAACACATTGAACACCTGAACTCCGAGCTACTCTGCCTGTAACGTTCAATGGATATTCCAACTACCTCAGGGGTCAAGTACTCGGATGACCGTGGATGAAGAAAGCACGAAAACGATTGGACGTGGAAAGGTAATTGCGGTAAAGCTGAATGCGCCCACGTGCTGGCGATCCTACCCACGGCTGAAAATATTCGATCTTTATCCAGAGTAAACGGTTGAAAGAGAAACAACGGTTCGACCCTGCGACCCATCCACCCACGAGGTGCACCTTCTGCAGCGGCTGCATCCATCAATTACAATATTTGGTAAATGATATATGCAAGAATTATACGCCAAGAAGAATAATTGGAATGAATTGTCCACTTGAACGATTTTATAGACACCTGAAAGCCAAACAATTTGAAAGCTTCGAAATGGAACATAAATTAGGCATTCAGTAAAACTTCGGCAAAACGTTAGAAGACGCCTTATAGTCACTAAATGAAGCGTATTTTAAGTAACAAATTTTATGGGAAATGATTTGTAGAAGAATTGGATATACAGTTTATAGACTGTGTTCATCTTAGAAAATGGTATAAAGTTAATTGAAACATTGTTACACGAATTCAATGGAATGCCGATATAAATTAGTTAAAATTTGTATGGAATTACATTTCATCCTACTCGATTTTCGAGTGCAATTTAAAACTTAGACACAGATTGCTAAGAGAACCTGTTCAAAAGTTCAGAGTCGCTGACGAAATACCAAGTTGGTTCCAAGCGAAACTAACGAGCATAGAATTTAAATTCTCATTCTATACACTCACGTACAAGTATAGTTTGCTCTAATCTATAATCTGAGACGATTCTCAGATCTTAATAACTCTCCGTCTCTTAAAAGGGTAAATCGAATCATTTAAATTCGGTTTAACGCAATGTCAGTCGTTGACGATGCTCCATGCAGGAAATTATTAACGCGGCATCGTCTGTCAAGTGGCAATAGTGTTTTTAGGCCAGCAGCTATCGTGAGTCACGTTTCATGACGCAATCCTGACAGTCTTTTATGGTTAAGAACCGAGAGCGACACGACTTATTCGCCACTCGTTTTCGATATTCCACGAACGATGGAAACTCGCTCGTGTCATCAGCGGTGGAATTAGAGCTCCCCGACTCGTTCACGGAGAAAGCACCGAGCGCATCCGAGAAATCGATGCCAAATATACTGCGCATTTCCTTCTACACTCTATTTATTCACATGGAAGCCTGGATGCATTAGATCGACCTAGCGAGATTTACAAACGAAACACAGTGCAACTATATAAACGCAACCATTACAGTGAACCAACTTAGTTTCCAATTTAAACAGGACCACCCATCGCGACGAATTTGTGTAATTCCCTACAGAAGGATCTAAATTTATTAAACTGAGAAAATGTGCGCTTGGATTTTCTGGTTGTGGGCGTAAAGCTGTTCTGTTTCGTAACTGTTCACCATTCTGTTCTTCGTTCTGTAGATTTTATCAACCCGTATGCTCTTGGTTTTGTGTTTGCTTAGCTGCATTACATGGTTTTCTCACGACCTCTATATTAATTAATAATTTTCTAGTAATTGAATTCTCTGATACTCAGAGTTAATTGGAATTTTAGGCAGTTAGAGTCAGTGTTTGCAGCGAGTGCAAGTAAAACGTTGTAGTTAAGTTCTATTAATATTTGCTACGCGATGGAAGAAAGATATGATAATTATGAGTGTTCGCTTTAGTTTTCTTAATCTAACGAAATTATGGAGAAACATATCGTCGTCTAACTTCTAACTCCACCGCCTATCTAGTAGTCTAAACCGGAACGTCTGCTGACCCAGGTATTCGACGGTGTTCGTGTCCTCTTATTGCCGTGATTATTTATAGTTTTACTAAAACTTACTTCGCTAGGATTACCATACGCTACTCCCATGAGTTTGGCCAGCCCAGGTACACGGCAGCATCTCTATAATTAAACGTGGAACACGCGGCCATTTCCTATGGAATTCGATGCCTCTTTAAGATCGAGCCTCAGGTGTGCTTGGTGCATTAACTAGTTGCATTGTGGCAGCGATTTAATAATTTATCGACCTATCAGTTTTCAATATCCTCTCTTTTTCGTACTTAATCTATTCATTCGTCTACTCTATTGTTCATTATAAGCTTTACTTTTTACTCGGAACTGAACGTTGTACAGTTTAAAATTTATATTCATAAAACTTGACCAAATTTCACGGTATAATCGCTTTAAATTTGTCAGGTGTTAATGTTACAGTGGGGTAATTAATATCATTAATTTATTAGTTCGATTACTTCTATAGCAAAAGTGGTTAGGTCTCATAGAGAATATGTAGTATGAAAAGAACGAGACTTTAGAACAGAAAGGTAACGAAAAATTACGAATAGTTTCTCACTATCGAGTAGCGAAACGCGTGGATGTAAATACTGTAAATGCAACGCTGGTGCATCGCGCGTACAATTAACCCCGCACTCGCATATGGTATGCACGTGTCTGCCCAAAGTGCCCTCAGAAAATAGCAAAGTCGTCGCATGACACTTCTACGACAACCTCAGATTCCCAGTGCTAACGAATACATAGGCTTGTTCACTTTCTAATCCTTCTTAATAACCCTAATTAATTCCATTATGGGCCGCTCAATACGTCCAGGAAGACCCTTGGTATAGGTTTCCATCGTTCTGCCCGAAGCAGACGATTCTCACAAAAAGGGAAATCTGCTCGTGGCAGAGAAAGTGAAATAAAAATTTATATGGAAACATGAATGATGCACGCCATAATGGGGTGGAAAGTAAGCGAAACGTGTCGAAGCGATAACTTTCTGGACAGATAACGGTTTTAATGTAATAATTCTTTTGGAAGAGGCAGTTTTGGATCTGTTTCATCAAAACGCTATTTTATCAATGAATTGTGGATTCTTCTATTTACAGGCTAAAGCTAGTTTTTAGTTTTTAGTGCATTTTTGATCAAATTAAATAAAATTTTATAACTCAAATTTTTTTATATATTATTTTTATTACTGTTTCGTATTTTTTTATAAATTGTTTTACATTATATGTAGATGGTTCGATAAAAAATATTATTACACTTGCTGAATGGGGAATCGGCATTCCCTTATCATATTTTCTTGTTTTACCATGACGACAGAAGGTGATGCTTAAGCAAAGAGTGGGAGTTAAGCAACATTCCGTATTGTGTTCCAATGCGGAGTGGGCATTACCTGTTTTTAACCAGTATACCAAAACTTTAATGTTATCTTACGGAGGTATTTGAACTATGTATAAGCCTTTGTGATTTGACAGTTTTGTAATTCTACTCGCCACCAACAAAAATATACCTATGTATAGAAGAAAAATGAGTAATGAGAAATGAAAAATATATAAAAAAATTTGATGTTAAACGCTTTTATTAAAAATGCAGTATAAACTAAAAAATAATTATTTTCTTGCACTGCAATTTCAATGGTGATACGTGACTTTAAAATCATACAAACTGTGATTATCCTTTTCCTTTACAATTGATTTGAACAATTCTACAGGATAATCACAGAGTTTGTATGATTTTATTTAAAGTCACAACATAACCATCGAAATTGTAGTACAAGAAAATAATTATTTCTTAGTTTTTAGTGCTTTTCTAAACGATTAGAAAAATCGTTTAACATATTTTTTTATATATTTTTTATTTTCTAATATTTATCATTTAGTGTCTGTGGACATTTTTATATTTTTTGCATTTTATTCTAGATTCTAGTGTTTGTGGATTTTTTATACATTTCTTTTTATATTTTCTATTTTTCATTTTTCTTTTTTTAAATTGTGTTATGATACAAACTACACACGCCTGCAAAATTTCAAGACAATTGGATTAGCGGAAGCGGGTGAAAATTGAGTTGCCATAATTTGAACTATACACCAAACAAACAAACACCCACCAAACATAAAATGAAAAATGTATAATGAAAATGATACATCTGTATGATGATTACTCCCCACTTCTCAATTAAAGATATACCATTCTAAAGGTATTGCACGAACCTACCAAAAGTATTACCAACAGATCACATTATCTCAACTCATACCCAACCACCCTACGTGTTGAGTAATAAATTCTCGGGATTCGCAAAAGTTCTCTCTCTATTCCATTCATTTCTTATCAAAATCAACAGGCAGACTGATTACTAGGTATTCCGAAACCGGGGTTTTCAATTAATTCTCAGACACGTTGACAGGAATACATCGAGGTTGGTCCTCAAAGAGTCAGAACTCTTCTCGAACGTTTGAAGAACCAACAGGGGGGCTCGGCACGATGATGATTTAACGGTTGGTTCGCGTAACGGTGCAATTAGGTAGCCGCATCTCGAGATCGTTCGGTCATTCGAAGCGAGTCCCTCAACCCTCCTATCTTTCATCTCGAACTCGCATAAGCCAGACGTGTGGCAGACGCGATTCTCTACGGTCCTCCTCGCTCCCCCCCGCCGAGGGTACGGGCAGATCGTTGACGTTCCTTCTCAACCGACAGCTTCGTACTGCTGCTCGTCTCCACTCTGATAGTCTTTAATTAACCGCGATACTTAAACGCGCACCGCTGCCAGCTTTGTCGACTTCGGCAATTAAACGCGTCTGCGGACGGTCATGTTTTGATACACGGCGTATCCAGCGTGGCAGGTACTTGTCGAGAGGTGTAAGCTGGCATCGTTATGCGCTCGAGTATTGTGCATTGATAGAGATTGCGAATAACCCGAGGCTCTCAGTACCGTGTAAAATAATATTCTTCAGTGGGCTAGCCATCAAATGTGTTTTCGACCACCCGTTGTGCATCCGACTGCACTTACAGTTTTATGTTTACGTTTGGTACATACCTAGGGCCCTTAAAACGCTAATGACTAAAACGTACATGGAAAATGTTCCTGGGCTATGGATTTAGCTGTAAGAGACTGAAGAGACCTACTTACTTTACATCCTACTGGGTTTTGTGGCATCACTTTATCCGTATAATGCACAGTACTTAGTATATTGTCCTTACTGTACCTTTCAGGGATTTAGTAACTAACGTAAGACTTATACTTGTGCTGTGTAAGATGATGCTTTGAGCAGTGCTGGATTAACCAATAAGGTAAATAAGCACGTGCTTAGTTCATCAGGAGAAAGGTGGCACCATAGAAATTTTCTGAATTTTAAAATCTAAGTTTTGTTGGAAACACATTTTAGTCAAATTATCGGAAATGTTTATGAAATGGTACCTTGCCTTGAAGTGATCACCCTGTATAAGGGGGCCTCAAAATCTTTTAACTGCTTAGGGCCTCTAAAGGTCTTAATTCGACCCTGCTCTTGAGGACGCTAGCCACTAAATGGGGTTCTTCACCACCCATTACAGTATTACAGGGATGCGTTTATTTGGTTACGTTTCTACAAACCGCGGGTTCTTAAAACATTAATATCCTAAATGTATCCTGAATTCAACCCTGGTCGTTTGACTTGTCTGCGACACATTCAAGGGTCCTACTAACTTTGTCCCGTATTGGTGTTTGTGACATTAGAAACTATATCTCTGCAAAGCACAGTAGCTATTGTGTACACAGAGATAGTAAAGGGCGCAGGAATGTGAACAAGTAAGTGCAGCTTTATGATGAGCACCCAAGAACATATTTGGCAATTTGTATTTTTACGAATATTGCTTTGCACACCACTTGACCGAGTCTTCAGGCAGCCGCTATGTCTCCGCAAGGCAGAGTACATACTTGCGTCCTCGTGGGCGCGTATTTGCGACCAGCGCTGGGGAGGATCGCTTGGAGGGCGAACTCGAGTGCAGGGAGCAACTCGTTGCACAGTGACTCACAGATGCGTTCGGTGTATGCAACAATTTCATTATCGTGGGTGGAGCAAGTATAGCAAGGTCGCGGAAGCAATTGGGGGTGGCGTGTAGGTACACCGAGCAGCAGAGAGCTCTGCAATGCGCATGTCAGGTCAGAATCTGGTATTTAAAGCAATTATATCCCCCCTTTATTCGAAAGTTATACATTCGGCTACTTTATCAATTTTTCGACGAGAATTTTAAAAACATTAAGGACTTCAATATTGAATTTGTAATGCTTTGGAAAAAGACCTTTGAGATATTTATACATTAGGCGAAATAATAGCAAGGGTGGGTCAAACAATTTAGTAACACACTATATAATTCCGATTAAAGATCGTATCAATTATACTTAGACAAATCTGACTCACTGTATACGATGTTATATACCTAAGAAACCTTAGCAAACCTAAACCTGCACATTAAAATGTTTCGATTTAATTAAATTGTGTTGAATAATGATCCACATTAACTCCCCTTATTTACGTATTTTGTCGGTCCACTAATTCGTCGCGTTCAATTTCACCTCACAAAATAACAGCAAAATTCCAAAGCTCCACATTCGAAAATTCCAACAGCAATTTGTTTAAAATAAAATTTCAATCCAGCACAGCAATTTCTGACTTGGTAAACATCACAGTGCATCAGCCAATACACGTACGGTTACACAGAAGCATAAAGTTTCAACTTAAACCTATGCCCCTGGAAACTAATCGTGGCTTAAAGCTTTCCTTCTGTAAAAAAGCACCCTACACGCCGTTCTTTGAATAACAAGTGTCGTAAACGAGTACTCACGTGTACGAACCGATTGTTGCACGATGCACCGTGCGTTGTCGTGGGGAATCAGCGGCGATTAATCTTGAAGGGAGTTTAAAAATCACACCGCTCACCTGGCTGAGAAAAGGTGTCCCGACGAGAGGCAATTCGCAGGTGATCCCTCGCGGCTCGTCCTTACGTGAAGAGAACCGATGTAGCACTGACAGTTCCGCCATCCCTCTCTCCTCGTTCGCACGAATTCCCACTCTGCTTGGTCCTACGGTTCCCTCCCTCCCTCCTTCTCCCACCAACGTTGCTGTGGTTAAGGTTGACGAGAACCAACGGTGCAGGTAAGGTCGCCTGTCAAACCGAATCAAAACAGAAAATTACGATTAACATCGGTGCGGAAAATTTACGTCATGTCTTTTTATATATTATCTACAACGTTCTTCGCGTTCCCAGTAACAGGTTTGCTACCCCTGTCACTTATTCGCGACGCACATCATCAATAAGTTTTTATATTAAAAACGATAGAAGAAACGAGATCCACTTTTTTTAAATATCGAAATATTGTGTATCTCCTATTGAGTAATAAAGACGCTTAATAATAATATATGTAGCTTAGAATGTAGCTTCGTTCATGGCAGAGTTGGGCAGTAACTGAATAAAAGATTATTTAAATAATTGATGAAATCAAAATTACTTTAACTTTTGATTATTTGATGAATAAAGTTAATTTTAACTAAGTTAACCCGAGTCAACTTTATTCGACACATCATAAATAATTGATTCAACTTTTATTCGTTATTCGAAATTTTATTTAAATAAAAATTTTGCCCCTCTCTGGTCCGTGGTTAATTTTTACTGTATAACCGGATAAGAAGAATTTGCATGGGGAAAAATACCTTAATTATAATATTGTATTTTAAAAAGGTTGATATTTGAATATGTACCTATACCTATTTCTTTTTTTTTAATTTAGTGGGTTAGTGAGCCCCATGAAAATGTTTAATCCAGATTTACAAGTGAATTATACCGAAATGTGGCAGAAGAATTTCAAAGAAATTTCGCGGGCAGGCAGATACATAGATAACGCATAGAAATCAATTCTCAAACACTTTTCTAGCGTCCGCGAAAATGTGACGCGCACAATACGCGATTTAAATTATTTCACCCATCGGTCGTATTTTAATCGCAGTGAAAGATCTATAATCCTGTTTGTTTAAACTTGCGCGTCCAGCCCGAGCCACAATGTTGCAAGTTAATGGCGATTAATGGTCGTGCCGTAGAAGTAATTTATAGTTGACGGAATAGGTTCGAAATTGAAGTCTCGAGAGCGGCTTTAGGTCCAACAACGATTTACGACACGAGTCACACGTCCATCCCTATAAGGCTTCGTCTAGGCAGCCGAGTGGAAGAGACGGACAGGTTGCACGTCGAAATGATCGATTGCGAATCTCTGCAAAGGATCGACCGTGTAACGAGCTCATATGCGACCTGCCCCCTTCTAACTTACAAATAGCTGTATCCTTAAACTGCACAACGCTTTGAAAAAGGAAAGCCGAAGGAACCGAGGAGGATGCGCGAGAGTCAGGGTATCCCGGAAAGAGGACTATAAATGGCCACGCCAAAACCGTTTCGAGATCGTTTACGCATCCTTTTTTCTCTGCAATAGGTATCTGCTTGGGGAATGATTTATCGACTATACATTGCTGTTTTATTTACTCGAACGCATACATTTCCGTTTTATTTACTCGAAATAACTGTAAAGTATGTGGTTGCATGAATACGTAGAACAGGAGATTAATTATTATTTATAATTTTTCAGTGTGATCTGGTAAAGAGAAAGTTTAACATGAGTTTTTAGTACCAATTGTAATTTGATGTTTGTTGCGAATAGATTGATACAAAATTCAAATGAAAATGGTATATAAAGGTAGATTAGAAATGGTTAAAGTATTAACGATACGGAAAGCTTGACGATGATAAAAGGAATGAATGGAGCGACGAGGAAAAATGGAAATCGTTAAAATATGTAATTAGCACTTTAATATGTCGTTTAACTCTAGATCTTCCCTTTTATTATAGAATGGTAAATTTAGATACCTTCATTAGGTATTCTCGGGTGAAGACAGGAATTAAAGCAGACACGTCGGCCCTGCCTAAATACGGGCCGTCGAATCTTTTGTTATTATGAGCCGTGATTCATGCCAGTGAGATTTTCACTCGTTCATTCTTTACTCGGCCATTGTGCCACGGTCAGTTAGAAAGCCACACGTCGGCTTAGGATCGGTAGGCGATCCCGCTTTAATTGGCAAAACGCCGTTGAGTATTCAAGCAGCTAGAGGCGTTAATGATTCAGAGCCTCATCCAGTTTCCGTTAAATATGCAGACGGGACCGTATTCAAAGGGAATTCGCGAGATCCATCCTCTTCTGTGAAATCAGAAAGTGATCATAAAAACCGAAAAGTGTGGGTATTTCGGTAATAATTATTAAGGGGATATTGCAGCGTATAGTATTCAACTGGGCATCACAATTTTTATTTCAGGGAAATAAAGAAATTATTTTAAGTGATATAAGCGTTGAGGAAATGTCAGGTCGTTAGATGAAGTGTAGCGTTTATTTTTTAGAAAATAGTATAAAGAATTCGAAATTGAGGATCTTGCAGTAAGAGGAGTCCATCTGTCCAACTTCGAGTACATTACTCGAGAAAAAACTGTTTATCAAGTTATTGCTGTGCCTTAACATTGAAAAGAGAACGTTAATTGAAGAATATAAATTTTCACACAATAAGTAGTAGATATTGCGTTGATAAGTTTTTATTTCTACTTTAGGGGAAAAAATATTCTATAATAAAAATATTAATATTAATATTTCTATTTTTATGTATTTGCAATAAATCGCTTATTTGTTATCGGATTTGCATCAAACGATGTAGAATTTTTTTACGTATATTACACGTGACGTTGCTCTCGCTGCAAGATCCTCAATTGACGGTCATTTGAAATTGTGAATGAATTCAATTTTGTGGAAGTCTGATTAATAATAGTGGTGATATGCATACAGATTAGTATGGAAATAACAGGAGGATAGAGGTAAAAGAACGAGGCGTTTGATACGAAAAAAAGGGTATGACGTTCACTTGTCTCGATGTCGTTTTAATATTCAGCAATAATATTCATCAGGTGACTAAGCATACGAGTCATCGAGCAGCTTCCAATTCTAATTCGCTTTACGTACACCCACCTTTGCACTGTCTGACAGTCAATGTCGGAGACAATCATTACCTTTGATTGCTAATTGTTGGCGTTGAATCGATGGGCATATAATGTCTTCCCATTTCTCAGACTCGCTTTGAAACACTTGCATAATAACAAGCACTGCTTGATTCTTGTGTAGGATGTTAAAGGAAGAGTTCAAGGCTCAATTTGAATAAAAGGTATTTAGTGGACATATTTGAAGTAATTAATCTTGCCATCGTTAACGTCCGCGGCTTGTTCAATTCCCGGCGCCGTGGCTCTCTTTTTCCGGTTCCTGTAGCAAGTCAGAATCACCGAAAATCGTTTCCCTAAAAAATTCCACAGCTTCAAAACACTAAGAGACATCTCCACCAGACACTACCTTATCAATCCTCCGCCTACACATCAATTTCTAAAAAAATAATAAAGTATCATAAATGTACCTATACATTTTTTTTACGAAAGAGCAGAATTTACATCAAGAAATAAGAATCCTTAACGTCAAACGTGGCGCGTACATACGGCCACGACAAATTGGTTGCTCCTTCGCCGTCACATTAATAGGGTCAAGCGACGAAACAGGAGCAGGATAATGGTACCCATAAGGAGGAGCAATTACGATTTCCTTTCGTACGCACGCGGAATCATCGCGATAGCCATAGGTGCGCGGCGAGCTCAGCCGGGCGTAATTTTAATTAGCGCCCGGTAAGATGCTCGCCGGCTGGGAGAACGGAGGCGCTTGTAACACGAGGCAGCCTATGAATCAGGAAACCGGAGGTTTCTGTTCAGGACGTGCTCGAGATAATCTCCCTTTCCTTCGGTAAAATAAGCCACTTTCCTTGCGCCTGTCCACCCACGACGTTGGAGGGATTACGGTTTCTTTAATCCGCCCTCAGGCATCTGTTACTGTCGTGTAATAATTTCATAAAGCCCGTAGACGCTGGGAAATCGTCAGGCCAGTGGAAATATTTCCCGGAATAAACGTAGCACGATCCGTTCGCGGTTTTCGCGTCTACTGTCACAAGTTCTGACGCAATGTTATTGAAATGGAGTGGCAGGTCCAGAAAGATCCGTAAATAAATGTGACCGTTTGTGCTTGTACAGAGGAAGCAGTGAATTCAAATATGTCGATAGGTGTACATACAGAATATTGACAGAGGTGTCCAAGAATTTGGGAAGCTGTTCACTTGTAAAATATTGTGGGATCAGGAAACCTTATAAGAGGGAGCTCGGAAAAAGAGCTCTCGGGGTGTCGGCTTTGGCGACATTGATAAGGCCCCTGATCAGTAGCGCAGTTGGACCCGAAGATCGTGGGTTCGAGTCCCATTGCCCCGAGGTCCTTTTTTTCTGTGGCTCCCGAACACACACCAAGGGCCGGTGGTTCTCCTAACCTCCGGTACGGGCGGTTGCGTTCCCGGTGTACCTGAATCGCATGGGGACTGGCATGCGATTTTATGCAAGGCCGTCCCCGGCCACCTGAGCGTCCCAGGTGGTCCCGGGTGAGTGCATGCACCCCAAGATGAACAGAGAATAGCCAAGGACTCAGTCTGGTTCCGAATGTATTATATTCCTCGCAACCTGGCATCGTGCTCAAAGAGAAAAATTCCTTCAGTGGAGGCCGTGAGTCAAGCGTGGTCCTTCCCTGCTTTTTTCAGCTCGGCCCTGGGGGTTTCGTTAGTTAGTTGTTGCTAATACCATCTTGCATGGTTTAAATGCTGTTATAGAGAAGACTTTGAGGCGCAGCGAGTCAGTTGGACCTTATTGAACCAACACTATCTGTGGCTCCCGAACATGTGGAAATTACGAAACCTATTCGTACAGTTTGTTTTAGGAGTTTATATGTAGGGGAGACCGGGGTTAAAAGTTCCGGGGGGTAAGTTGTTCCGACGGTTCTATCTTCAAAATGAAAATAGCTTTGTAGGGGAGACCGGGGCTAAAAGTTCCGAGTTCGGAATCAAGTCACACGGATAAATAATTTAAAGTACAAAGCTTTTTCATTTTGAAGATAGAACCGTTGGGAACAACTTACCCCCGGAACTTTTAGCCCCGGTCTCCCGTACAATGGTTTTGAGAAAGGGTTCGAGGATATGGAAATGTGTAGCAGTGCCGTCTTAACTTGGAGGCGAAGGGGCAGCCGCCTCAGGGCCCTGGAGCTCAGGGCGCTCCCAAATATTGGAAAATTAAAAAAATTGGGTTATAAAACCTAGAAAAAAAAATGACAATGGGCCCTCCAACTGTGACGAAAACAAAATAATGAATACACCAGATTTCCAAATGGGGCCTCTTTTCGTGGAATGAACTCCACGTTTAATCTTATTTATTTAATTGTTTCAATACTTATTCACTTCGCGTTTTAGTGCGGTATTTTTGATATTATTTAATTTAGAATAATTTATGGGGCCACATATGGACCTCGCCTCAGGGCCCCCGAAAACGATATGACGGCAGTGATGTGTAGTATACAGTAATGAGAGTGAAGAATGTGGATGAGGTGGGTAATGTGTGAATTATCTCATTGCAGTTTGCAGATTTATATACACACTCGTATAATCTTGAACCATTCTCTTTAATGCTGAAAAAGCTGTATCCCACGTATATATACTTCTGTTAAAGTCCATTAACTTCCACAAGTTTGCTCCTCTTAAGCCACTTAATCCCTGGAATCTCGTTTAACTACATCAATTACTTCCTTTACACACCTTTCTCACCAAATACTCAAACAGTCTTGGCAAAATGTCCATTTCCATAGGATCCTTTGAAACGTAAACTTAAAACACTCATTTTACTCTAATCCCTTTCGCCTTTCAACATTAACATCTTTTACTGTACGTTACGACAATAAACCCCTAATTCTCCTACAAACTTCTTAATCTTGAACTCTGGATAACAATATAACAATAAGTGGTTTCGGCGCACTGGTTCGGTCAGTTTAATGATTTAAAAGCTATTTGCAATTTTAATAATTCAAAACTGACCGAACCAGTGCGCCGAAACCACTTATTGTTATATTCTAAAAATACGGTCGATATTATAACTACTTTATTTAAAATCTGGATAACAATCAGTGAAATTATTGTTGAAAAGCTTGAACCAAATGAAATGCCCATTATGGCCAAATGGCCAGCGATCTCCTTTCATCAACATTGTCTATGGTTTAGCAGAAAGTAAAGGGGGCTTGGAATAAACCGAAACTAACCCACCGTCGGATATACTGTATCGAGGCAGAAACATCTCGGTACGAGGAAGAAAGGGCTCTAAGCGCACGTGGTAGAGAGACGTTAATTAAACGGGATCGAATTAATGCTCCTGCGGTAAGAGCTTACGGTACTCGAAGTCTCTATTTAGGAGGAATCGAGAGCCTGCACCTGCACTATTCGCGGTTCCTCGCACGTGAATACGCATAAGGGCGTATTTTCGTCATGCAGATCGTGCTACCAGAACACTTGGATCTCTGCACACCAAAAGTTCACTGTCATTCATGCAGCAACGTTTCCTTGGCATATATTTCAGTTTACACTGTGAAAGGGACATTGATATTTTTGAGTTGGTAGATATTGAGAATTCGGGGATTGGGGGATTAGTGGAGGATGTTAGTTGATTTTTTGCTAGGGGATGCTTGGATTGTAACAGTGATACAAATTGAATATTACGAGATTGGTTTCTGTAAAGGTAGAAACTTGTGATATGTCTTCGTATTGTAAATGTGTGTGAGATATGTGATAGGTTGTTGCAAGGTGTAAAGCAAAATTCAGGAATATAGATTTATGGAAGATAACACTAGGTGGATGTTTATGAAATCTTGGAATTAATTCAGGAATGGTTTATACGAAATACGATCACTGAGTTATTACAAAATTTTGTGGCAGTGTAGCGAGGAAAGACTTTGGTAGAACCGACAAGGCTGGATGTTTGGAGGAAAAGAAGGAAGAAGTGTTTGTAGGTGGTATAGAGATATAGAATTTCTGTACAGAGTGGAAGAAGTATCAAATTCTGGGGATCTAACCAAGTGGCAGGAATATAATATGGCGGTGCAAATTCGATACTTAGAATACTTAGATTTTCTAGTAAATGTAGATTTCAAACTGCTCCGATTTTTAATAATTTTATATAATGTATATGGAAACTGTAAAAATTCAATGTGAAATTATTGGTTTATTCCCGAGGATGTGAACATTTTGCTGCAAATCTGAGCTCTAGACGAATTTAAAGATATTGGGCTGGTGTATGTGAAACTGCCGATCGCGGATAGCGTAAAAGTTCCTGTGTTTATGCTGGGGATACAATAACAATTGCTAACGCTGGCTTACGATTCGAGAAAAGCCACAGAAACTCAAAGAACAAAATAAATAAAATAGTTAAAAAGCAAAAAAATTTCATTCCAGGTTCCCTACAGCAATTTCATATCCACCAACCTGATACCATATGCGTACAGAATATTTTTTACCTCTCCTGTAGCTGCAACGAAAATTGTACACCACTCGTAAAATGCAAATGCATTTTGTGTCGACTCGATAGTTTTTGTGAATAATTTCACTTTATTTTAAATAAAACATATATGTAGACACTGAAAAAAGTTTTAATATTGTCAACATTCGTCGAACAAGAACATTTGTATTTATTCATTCTTTTAATTGGTTCCTAACATTTTTCCAACGATTCTGGTTTTCTTATTAAATCGTGTTGCATATGGTCCACACACAACAGAAAATTTCCGCTGGGTCATGTATTCCAACGCAAATGGTAAAACATCTATTGTATTTAACGAGAAACCACCGAGCATTCTCGTTCCTTTTTCCGAAACCGAAGAAACGAATCGATTCCAGCGGGGAAGAAGAGAAAGGGTCCATTTCGTAATTACGACGTTCCTGCCTTTTGAAAGCGCTGGATGTTGGTTCGTTTCACGTTCGAATGCACCAAAAAGTTATTCATAAAAGGCAGCAAAGGAGTCAAGTGTCTGGCCAACCCCTTTTCTCAAATTAAAACATTTTTCAGCTGAGTGAGTTCGAGAACTGTTGGAAAAATCTCGTGTGTAATGAATTAAGAGTTCTCTGTATTAATATCAATATTTATAATTCACATACTACTAGTATTGCACTGAATATCAACTCTGTGATTCAAATTTATTAACCACAAAGTTAAAAGGGAAGTTGAACGTTAAAAATTAAAAGTTGGGGAACAGCGATAGGTACACATTTTAAGAATTTTACCTGCATATTAATTTTAAATTAGATAACCTGGAACAAATTGTAATAGTAATTAATAAGATACTCAGTAGGTTCATAAACTAATATTTATTGAACCACTACAAATTTCGACACTTTGCTCGATAGGTCCCCAAAAATATACGAACACAGTAGATCACTGGTAGTTTCCAGTGTTTTGAGTAAACAGCCGGCTTCAAGTGCAAATATACTAATAATAGCTTGCGTGTGGTCCGTTGTTTATGAATCGAATTACAATAGCAAATCAGGTTTCACACTTATTTCCGATTCCATGTCATTTATGTGCGTTCTTCATAAAGTTCGAATTAACGTATATCGTAGGTGGCAGGAAACGCGTCGAGTGACTCACCTGTTTCGCTACCTTATATAATTGTTACCCTTTTATATAATCGACCGCGCGCGGATTTCACTTTTGTCACTTCTGCACAATTTAAATGCTGCCTCGTAATCGTATCTGATTCCAAGATCCGATAGAATGTCCACATTTATTCACATGCATACGTATCGTTGCATTTCGTATTCGAAAAGATATGCAAATATACTCGTTAATCGTACGTCTTTGCCACGATTTTACGCCCACGCACACACCGTGCCTGTTTGCTGGACTTCGTCCGGTGATTAGGGACAAATTGACCGTTAAACAATTAGTCTGCGCGGCGAGCGCACGAATTATGCATAGAGAATTGCTTTCGAAATATATAAGATACCAAAAGAATTTAATTAGAATATTTAAACGCATAGATTTTCTGCAGAGTTAATACCTTAGACATTGTCACATTTTTGTGTCAGGCGTGCATAGAAAGAAGGGAAAGGAACGTATCCAAAGGATTTCCCACTGACTCCATCGTAATCTCGTTGCCACGGCTCGAGCATCGAAATTTTCAACCCAAACGCCGAAGGAATTCGATACTCCCGACGTGTAATATAATTTCGCGCTGGTTCAAGTATCAATCGCATGGCTTCTGTCGCAAGGCCCGACTTTATTTTCAATCGTTCCCGTAGCCAGGAGAAAAACTACGGTAATATCATCGGGATCCCATTCGAGCACGTCATATCGCTTTCTCGGTCGGGGTTTATTTGAATTCACGCACGCCCCGACGGTTTATTCGCACGAATGACGCCCGCTTATCCCTATTTCTGCAGTTTTCATCTCGCGAAAATGCAATCTTCGGAGTCACGTCGCGCGTTATTCGATCCCGGGGGCCGAAAACGAAGTCGAAGCACGGAGAGAGGGCCTTTGTGGAGCGGAGCGTGTCGCCTCGAATCAGCTTTCCGGACTCCTGACGATCGAAATCGCGGAAACTGGGCCATCTCTGATCTTCCGTGAATAGGTCGGGATACATTGTTCCGAAATTTCGTCGGACTTACGAAAATGTTACACGATATCGGCGCCGCGCGCGGTACAAGATACCAAGTACGGCGGTGAAGCTGCATTACGCTTTGCTACATACCTACTTACTTTCTGGAACGCCATTTTTAATACGTGCTAGTATTATACTTTTTAGGAGTAGGTGGCTGTATTTTGTTCTAATAATCCAGTTTTGTATCTAAAACTCAGGTTATTATTAATTATGTTAATGGAGGAATCGAAGGGAACGTGGACGAAGTATGCGTGTGCGTTAGGGATGCGAAGTGAGCGATGGGTTTCCCAAAACTGGTAAGCCCTATAGAAATTTTGTTGAAATAATAGTAAAAGAGCATTCAATTTTCTACAATTACTGTATATATAATTTTTTAAATAATAGGGTTTGAATATAGAGAGGTCCCCACTAGGCGCGAATTGACAATACGTCAGGCCGCGCCGTACAGGTGGGACACGCGAAGTGCGGACGTTTCTATATTCAAACGCTATTACCTAAGAGACGGTTGAAAGCACGAAGAAATTATATATACAGTAATTGTTAGAAATTGAATGATCTTTTAATATTATTTCAACAAAATTTCGATAGGGCTTATCATTTCTGAGAAATTTTTCAAATTCCAAACATTGATGAATTCTAAACTTTAAGGCCTGGTTGGCACCCTTTCCTCTTGTCCGATTGCAAATAATCTTTTTCAGAGACTATTTTTCTATGAAATGGAACTATATTAGTGGGTTAGGGCAAAGAAATCGCAGATTGAAAATAAGAGCTACCTTAATGTACACTCGGGGCCGGATTTAGCTTTTCCGCCGCTCTGGGCGAAAATGATTTTTCCACCCTTATATTTAATTATAAATCATTATTTTAAAATATAATTTTTCACAGTGAGTGCCATTTATTGTAGGTATTTGTTGAATAACGAAAGCATTTGTTTTATAAAAAATGTAATACATATTCAGAAAAATACAGTAACAAAATAAAGTCAAATACATATATAATAATAATAATAATAATAAGTCTTTATTACCCCATATTGGATTGACATTATGTTGGTATGTCGTTAGTTCACGTGTAGCATTTATGGTGTAACGGGCGAGGTTCAGCTAATGCTGCTTTAAAACCTTACTATATATATGGTAGGGACGAGGAAGGTACGTACCTACCTATTTTTAAATCTAAAAATACTCATGAAATATTTGAAAAAAGTAATGAAAAACAACGTAAACAAATGTATTGATTTTAATTTTCGTTTTTTCTCAATTTTGCGGCCCCAAATTTTGCCGCTCTGGTCAGTTTTTCTGTTCGTGCCATGCATACACTGCCGTTCATAAATTTGTGGAGTAATGCTAAAACACGTTGCAAATTTATTGAAGAAATGTAACAAATTTTACTTTATTTGGTAGATTAAATTAAAAGCGGTGAAAAGTATTCAATCTGTACCAAATGTCACATTTTGTGCAAATACAGCTGGAGTCCTAATACCTACTTATAAACAGCAGTGTATGCATGTGCGCGAAAGAATAAATATCCTGTGAACTAATAATCTTATTTTCTTTCTTCGCCTATATTATACTTTATTATTCCTTTTCCTTATTATTATAAAATAGTTAATCACCATAAGTGCAGGGTCCTTCCGTGCCATCTATATAATCCCATTCTAATTGGTCCTCACATTATGTTATTTCAAGTAGAGTATAATATTATTCCCTGTAAATAACTAGAGAATCATGATTCAAAACAATGTCTACCACAATTCTGATACAGAAATATACGTATCCAAATTGTAATGACGTCATTGTATTCCATTATTTTACACATTACCCATGTTTTACTTTGTGGAAAACATAATAATGAAATGACTTGATACTAATGCAAAGTTTATTATTTGCCTTGTGATATGGAAAGATACGTCACACAATGCGAAGAATGGAAAGGAGTCGATACAGTAGATTCTATTACACTTCGGTGTAGCAGGAATTCCACCATGTTTGGCTAGAAATAAAATAAATCCACCTGTTAGGGGATTAATACAAATTTTTTAAATCCACCAGTAAATAACCAATCTTTTTGTACACATATCTGCAGGTGATTAATGTAATCCGACTGAGAAATGGCTGGAATACGCTTGAAATCACGCTGCAAACAACGGCCCACGCGAAACACGAGATGTAGTCATCGATATTATCATCGATATTCGTAACGCGTACGTGAAATCGCGAGCAACTATTATCCTCTAAGAGTAAGAATATAAACTTCTCATTAAGTAATGTTTCTATTCAAAGAAATAATGATTGCAATGAACAATCACGTATGTTATAGTGTTACACGATTATTGCGAATTTACGAAGAAAACAATCCATTTTTAGCTTCCATTCCTGTTCAAAGAGATCTTTTCCTATGGACAGTTTTTTTCATATCACTTTACGCTGAAAAATCGATAGGATAAAGGACAGAGAAATCACGTTCCCACAAACGGTCTTTATAGTTCTTCATTCATGCTTCAGATGGCGGTAAACGATGACGCCTGCCCAAGCACGGCCTTGTTCTACTTCGGCCCGCTTATGCGTTCGGCCTTGCTACTTATCAGCATCAATTCCCTTCCATTAGTACTTTCCTTATCAGTCACATATTTTCTTCCAGAGAGCCGTGCACAGTATTGGAAAGTCATTTGAAAACACCATTGGGAATATTCTATCACAAGTACCTTCATATATGTATGAGCATAAAATTGATACTCCTTTTTCGTGTTGCGAAATCCAAGATTCGATATTTGATTCCAACCGAACGATATTGGGTATTAGTTGCTTGAAAAACAATTAGGCAGTACGCTGTAAAAAAGAGTCCAATTAATACTAACTGTAACTTATTATAACTTTTTGTACGATCGACGTTAACTCTGAATCCTTTAAGTATCTATTTTGCTCTGTAAATATAATGGAAGCTTAAAAATATCTTTTTCGATCTTCATAACGTCGAGTGCATTTGCGAATCTCAGTCATGTGATAGCGAAATATGTCGACACAAGGAAACAAGGCGAGCAACAGGCAAGGAAAATTGCTGGAAAATTGAAACCAGACAAGGGAAATAATATGGGATCCTTTCAAGAGAATGTGACACATGTCTGAAGACAGTATAAGATGATCGAAGCAACCTGTATGTTACAATTTATATCGGAGTCCAACTTGCCATTAGATATTCATTTGATACTGGTGAAGTCGTCAGGGATGAAGTGTAAAGTAGACTGTGGGGCGATTTTAACAGTGATTCGAATCTGTTCTTGAAATGCAGGAACAATGTGTTTTCAAGGAAAACAGTGACAGAGAGAAATGCATACAGAATACATGATATGAGGAAGTTCCTGCCTCTTCGAGTTCGTCTTTTCTAAAACATGACATAACTTTATTGATTGTAAAGTCAGCTAGACATTGGCTGGGATTTTTCTGAATGGCAAACAGAAGTGGGTATAGTAATACTTGAGAAGTTTAAATGGAATTTTTGGAAAATTTTGTACATTCGCGAAGATTACATGAATCTTCCTCCCTTCTTGCTCTTAGAATAACATTTACAATAAATTATTATTAATAATGTATTTATGAAAAAGTACAGGAATGACACTGAATAAATATAAGGGAGAAATAGGGTTTGTTTTTAGTAGGGTGTAGTAGCAGGGGAGAGTCCTATAGTACCGGCCACTCCAAGTTTTTGTACTGTAACTTGGGCTATTGTAGGTAAAAATAAAATTTCAAAAAAGTAATTTGTAGAACAATTGTGCTGAATAAAAGGGGATAAATCATTTTTCTTAAATTTTATCATAAAGGTTAATAATTCGCTGGAATAAAAAGTTGTAAATCGCAGTGAACGAAAAATTGTCGTCCAGTGCCGGTCAACTACTTAGTTAGTACATTTTAAGGTCTGAGTAATTAACAATGTTAGTCGTCAGTACATTTAAAAACACAATAGAACATTTATTTAGGCACGTCTACAAATACCACAGGTAAAATGATCGATATTTTCTTGGTCTGTACAGTACTTGTGAGCCCAACCCTTGAATATGATGCACTGCACCAAATCTTTGTTGAACGATTCTTTATAAATGATGCACTCAGTGACTTGTTTTACGAAAAACCTAAGGACTTTAATTATAGGAAAAAATTTAAAAAAATTGGCTGGTACTGTACGACAAGCACGTAAAAAAAATTTCGGTTTTATGCATAGTATACAAAGCAAATTGCAACACCAGGGCATTTATGTATACCTAACAGTCTACAAATAATGTACGTACTATGACAGAATTATTTAATTACTTGAAAAATAAGAAACCAGCTATTACCTTTGTAAATTACCTTTGTTGTACGGAAAACCAGCGTAAACGTTAAACATCTTAAAACCCTGATAATTGCTTCGGACTATAGTATTTATTTATTTCTCCATCGCTAGTGCAATTAACTAACACTAGAAGTGAGATCTAGCTTTAGCCGGTACTGTAGGATTTTCCCCTATAATTTAAAATTGTTAAATGACAGTAACAATAAGTTTCTATGCGCTTTCAAAACCCTGTATTAATGTCAATACCTCACCTCGAAACACTGAAAAGTGAACAGTTAGAAAACGGTACATCGAGTTCAAGTAGTGCAAGCTTATATGTAGTCAGACACGTATCTCCGTACACGGTAAGAGATCTCTTTACACCACCCACACATAAATTCGTGAAACATACTGCCTAAACAAGGTCAAAGAAGTGTATCAAGAATATAAACTACAAAATATTCCAAAATAACCCATGAACTCCACTTCACCCTTTGCTTCAATTATACAAAAATGAAAATCTCAGAAACCTCGCACAGCACGTCCAGATCCTAATGGTCCCCAAAAAAGGGGTTTCAATCTTCGTTAATCAAGAAAGAGAGGAAAAAGCGCCGAGTTTAGAACAATGTCGAGGAAACCCGCGTATTGAGGTGGGCTAAAATATGAAACTGAGGGAACGACGACGCCGAAAGTGAAGAAGAACAAAGGTTGAAGAGTTCCACGGTCACACAAGTGGATCATGCCACGGATCTGAATTTTTAGAGCGTCCTTTTATGCTGTGCATCGGCTGCCCCAGCAATGGGGACGCAGCGAAGTCCGCCGCACTTAAAGCTCGCGCAGTTTTAACGTTCGTTCTCACGCAAGCCGGAATGCGGCTGTTTCTCGTTTCAAGGCTTCGCGAGTTTCAGAGACACGGCCATGAAGCCCCGGCCCAAGGACAGAGCCTTGCATTTTTCCGCACGGAATTTCTGCGATTCCTCTCCGTTCACTGCGAATTCCCGGCCTACTGAATACAAAGCAAAGGCACGCGAGGCTTTTTAATTTATCCCCCCTTTTATACCCCCTCGTACTGAAGCTTCTTTCCACTGAAGCTGAAGGGTCTGCGTTTATCGGCGGCTTTGTTTTTTACGATGTCGCCGTATTTGCGTTCCACCGAGCGACTTTTTCGCGGAAATGGAACTAACTAGGTCCAACCGTTGCACGACGAAAGTGTTCGACTAAAAATAGATGAAATTGTGCCTTTGCCCTGGTTTTTCTGCTGGCAAGTTGCTTCGTTTGATGAAATAGGTTCGGGGCCGGAAGCTTGCTGGACGTGATTTAATTCAATTAACGTGGATGAAGAAGCTTTATTGATGACGAAAAAAAAGAGTTTGCATTGTACTGTGTGGCAGTGTTCGCAGTATTGTTCTGTTCCTTACGATTGTTATTAAATTTATATTGGTCCCGACAAAGGCCATTAACAGAATTGACAGCAACTCCCTTGAAAGGAAAAGGGAATAGGGAAGCATCCTTTTATAGGACGTAATCCTCGGAAATTGCGTTTCGCTTAAAAGGAATTTTTAAACAGGATCGCCAGTAAATCCCAGAAAAAATTTGACGCGAAATATACCTCGATAGTATCACGTGGATGCAAGGATAATCCTGATTGATTGTAAGATATTAAACCCTTGGAAGATATTTCGAGGACTCGCATTCGCGGGACAATCGATCATTCCCTCTGATAGACGTGCCTCGAAGTACTGTTAGCGTTCCGGGGGCAGCAGAGAAAGGCAAAGGCCGAGAGAAAAATGAGGCTACGTCTTGAAAGAAATAACCAAAGATATCGATTATGTATTATAGGGAACGCTATATCGTGTAATTACTCACCCTGGAAAGAAGACACTAAACATGAATGTTTTTGTACAAATAATTTCCTATATAGTATAATTAATAATACAGAATTCAATATTCGACGTAGAATTTATTTCTACTATCTCATTTTTCACATCTAAGTGATGTTAATTAAATACCGACTCATATTATTAGAGACAATCGGTATTGGATCGGAATGAATGTTATACTCCTTGTTACGCTGTTCCCAGAACTTGAGGGGAGATATTCTCGCAATTTAATTGAACAGCGAGCCCCTTCAACGCCTCGTCAATTTTAATGGAACCCCGGCTCCGTGACAAATTGCGTAACTGCAAGTTTTAGGTTCGGCTGTTGTAGAATCGAGGCGATTAATAAACGAAACGACGTCAGTTCCTGTCGACGAGCCGAGAGCTGAAAGTGAAAAGTTGGGAACAAGTTTCCTCCCTCTTCTCGCCCCTCTCTCGCCCACCACCCTTCCTCCCCTGCCCCTCTCCGGCGACTCCTTTTTTCATTGTTAGATACGGCAGTCGCTTTTATCAATTTCCTTCCCTTGTCACGCTATTCCTCCGGATTGCCCTTTTTCATCCCCGTCACAACTTAACTTCGATTTCACTTTATCAATATCACTCATTCAATTTTCCTCTGTAGCTTGTAAAGATTCCTTTCAATCCTTCAAGTGGTAGGCAGTCCTTTCGAAGCGTTTTATCTAACCGGTCACAGGAACAACCTAAAATTTTACGCTTCTTCGCTCCTGGTCTTTTGTTAAACGTTTGATTAAACGTGGACTTCAATTGCTTTTATTTAGCAGTCAGGTAAATTTATTGTTCTTCTTTTCATAATTTGTAAGAGGTTAATGTGGTATTAACGCGAACGGAATGATACATTTATGTAGAATGAATATTTTATAAATTCTTTTTATGCTGTTCAACGTCTTCTTCATACACACTTATCATTAAAGATTAATTAATACTTGTTTAAGTAACACGATCCGTTGCAATGCAACCGTGAAGCCATAAAACCGACATACGTAGTTATTTTCACTTTGGGAATTCACTTTTTCGTTTACTGCTTCCCATGTCACGAAAACGTTTTATTGATCTACGTGTTTTATGTGTTTACAACTTGCAAGACCACTTCTATCGTCCATTCTGTTTTATATTTCATTTTCAATCAGGGAAATGCAATTATTTTAGTTTTATTAAATGTAGTTTATCGACAAACGAAATTTGCTCGCCTAATCTAAATTGCAAACCATTTTTAAATATCAATTCGTGTATTCGTGGATTTTTGTCAGAAAATTTCGCACAAACTAATCAAGAGTTAATTAATATCGAAAATCCTAGTTTTAATCAAATTGAAATGCCGGATTAATCTAGGTAGAATCTTTGTACGACATCATCACAAGTCATGCTTCATCGAACTTGAAAAATAGAGAAAAACTTCTGTTCCATTCCCCCTCAATAATATTCCCAACAATTGGCCCTTATCGTGTTAATTTAACAGAGTTCCTCTTTGATCTCCTTTTTCCACACGTTTTTGTCCCAGTGCCTGGGTTCTCGCCCTTCATTATCGCAGATAATTTCCATGCAGCCACTTTTTCCTGTACAAAATTTTTTTTTTCACGCCGATCACTTTATCTTCACGCCTCGCTTTTCCTTTTATCCCCATTCTATTTTTCCCTTTGTCCGCCCCTCCCCTTTCCCCCGCCCTTTATCTTTCCATCCCTATAACGTTCCCCCTTCTCGAATACTTTTCGCCCCCTTTCCTTCGTCCCTCCTCTTTCCCCTTTACTTGTGTCGAGACTCCTAATCTACCCTTTCCTTTCTCTTGGCATTTTTCACCGAAAGGGTGAAGCGAAGGCAGAGGTCGGGCGTCTTAATCAGATCCCAGTCGGGCGTGGAAGGAAAATAATTAATGCGAATAAGATTACGAGACGGGGATCTCTTTTCAGATAAACTTTCTAATTATCCAGCGTCGTTTCGGGCCAGACTTGCCTCTTGGTAGATGCCTATCGTTTCTGGATTTCGCGAGCCACGCTCCGATTCCGAGCACCAGAGAAATCATCTGTCTCTGATGAAGTCGCGCTAAAAGACGATACTTATTTTTTACCCTTTATCGCGTCGGCTTTCTCATTTAATTCGTTTCCTTGCTGTTCCAGCTGCGTTTAGCCTCCGGCGACTAATCGCTGTAGTTTCTATCCGAAATTCGTTCTTCTTTCCATGAAGTAATTGAAGTAATTGAGTAACGTAGAGTTTTTCGCGAAATTAACTGGCGCGGTGGTTTCTTTTTTTAATAGCCACAACAGGTTCCTTTGTGGTTGAAATTTTGTACGATTAGGTCAACTTAGATGTGAGAAATGGGGAAGATGGCACATAAAATTAGCATTCTTATATATTTAATATTATTCAGAGTCAGGTAATAAATTAAAAAAAAATTGCTACCCCTTCTTCTATGTAACGCTCTACCGGTCTCCCAACTTTTAATTTCGTTCATTCCAATTAAACATTTTTCCATTAGCATTGACCATTAAAAGCGGAAGCTGAGTCCGACGAATTCTACTCTACGCATGTGTCAGTTTTGCGCACTGTTACATTCCAATTACTTTTTTCCCGCTTTTATTTTTCACGCTTTCCTTTTGCCCTCGCGCCAACGGCGGATTCGCGAATAACGCGTTTGAATGCCAGTGCGTCGACCAAACATTTTTAATTAGTCGTCGAGCGACAGCTGCGAGCTGCTGTTTGCTGCAAAAACTTTGTCTAATTCCGCTCCACATTCGAATAGAATAAAAAATCGAGGGTTGTACATCGCGTGCGAAACCGTGCGTTGTTGTTTGAAACTGATTGTTGAGTCGTCATACGTTTGTGCCCGAGAGTTGGCTAATTCTCAAAAGTTCTTCTTTTCATTATGCCCAGTACCCTCCTGCGTTAGCAAACATCCAATGTTTATGCAAAGCTTTTTAGAGCTAGCTTTGACATTTTAAACTCAACTTTCGTGTGTTAATGTAACTATTTATGAAAGAAGTTTTAACATTAGTTTTCTTCAATGTTTATATTGTGAAATATTATTCTTATCTCATCTCCACTATATTCTGCATAAATTCTTAAAAACTTCCAGAAATTCTCATCGTATTCTTTACGAATAAAGTTTGAACGAATAGAAACGACTTTCTCTTTTTTTTCGAGAAATTGGTATATGTGGAGATATTTATTTTAGAACGAGATGATTTGTTCTTTTCAGTGAAGCTAGTATGACGAATAACTATATTGGGGATAGCATTCAACAAATAAACGTTTCAAAATAGAAATTTTACATATTCACTGCTATATACGTTTTCAAATACATTTAATTGGAATCTTGTAAATGAATTCCCTTTTTACGAAAAAAATGAAAAAATTGGGTCTCGACGCAATTGCTATAACGTAACAGTAATTTATTCGCTTGGCATTACATTGACTCTCCGATCAGGAACCTTCAAGGAAACTTGCTGGATTTTTTATTGATTGTCTGCAATAATACAGTGGGAAGAAGCTTTCGTATGCTTTTCATAAGCAGCGTTTCTGCCTCCGCCATGATATTTCGTTTCTACGTGTTCGCTCAATATCTAGACCGGTGCATTTGTTTGCACCTGTTTGCTCGTTTCTATGCTATTGTTATTCGCGACGAAGATCGATGGGGCGGCTGGCACGTACAGTAATTATTGTCGAAGGGTTGATTCGTTGTGTCGTTGAATTGTGGAAGTCTACGGATTGTTATTATTCCACTGTGTTCTCGTTGAATTGCACTGAACCTGGGATTATATAACTGGGGCGTTTGGCGCGTGAAATTTACCATCGAATTTATCCTCTATTATTATCCTGTGTTATTGTTGTTTTGCATAGTCTGTATTTTTCAACTAATTATGCGGCGACGCTGTTTTATCAGCAATTAGCGTAAAATTCCCGGCGTTGCCTAGGTTATACATATATTTTTTCGGTGAAGGGGAGGGAGTTTTTAAAAAGATTTCTTACCGAGCACCTAGGGGTTGAGACGAATGTATATACAGTGAGTAGCGAAAATATTCGGACACTTTCTAAAATCGCATTACTTTTTTTAAAATTAATCCAACCGCCTTGAGTTTTTTTAGAAGCTAGAAGGAATAGTTTGCTAAGTGACGTGATTCGTCGTTTTGAAAAAAAAAAGAATTATTCGGAATGGCAAAAAAATAGTAAAGGTGTTTTTTCAACGTTTTTCCTGAGCCTGTAATGAAAATTCAAAACCCCGTTTGTAGATTTAAGTAAGTTGTATACACGCCTAAAATTTCATCAAAATCGGTTAACGTTATAGGTCGAAATTCCCGAAATCAGCGATTATTCACCGAAATTAGCGAAGTATTTTTTCCAAAAAAGGACATATGTCACTTAAAAAAAGCGGCTGATTTAGTTGTTGCTGAGATTTTTGTCTGATATAAAAGTCTTATGTAAATCGTGAATTGGCACGTTTATAGGTATTTATAAACATCGACGTATGAGTTTTTGTTTGCAAGTAGGTAAGTGTCCATGAATTTTTGCACCTCCTCAAGAATCCTTTGAAAATCGACGAATAAATCTGGCACCAGTTACGAAGCACTAAACCTGCCCCCCTTCCTTGCGGTACGTTTCCTTTCCTTTGCGGAGAGGGAAATACATCTTTTCAATTGGAATCGTTACGATCGTTTCGCCGTTCACGAAATCAGAGGCAAATCATGGAATTTTATTGCACCGCTGCTCGAAGGGTCTGCGGAATATTATAAACGCATGTGTGCGTCGGTGCAGGGGGCTCTCCATTGTGCGCGGTCGCGATATTTTGTCGGTTTTGGTTCTCCAACTGTGGGACGTCGACGTTCTGCAGCTGTTTGCTTGTGTCTACCGTTTCACTGTTTGCAAATGCGTTCTCGCTCGATGACTGCCAGCCGGGGAACAATATGCGGTAGCCTTTTTAAATTTGCTCCCATCCTCATGGTGTTACGCTGTCGCTGAACCCATACATTGTCGACTTGGCCTTTATCACTCGCTGTTGCGGCCCACAGTGTTTTCAATTCTCGGCGGGGAAAAAGGGACCGATGAGAATGGAATTCCCAACACCCCAGCTAATTTTAAATTTGCCTCTTGACACGTATCCGGTGCCAGACGAATATATCGATTCAGCCAGTTGGTGGATTGTTTCTACTTCTGATGTACAAACTTCATACAAATGATTTTAATCACAGCCAGTTTCTGCTTGCAGCAGTAATGATGTGGGAAGTAGGTCCATAAAGATTATCACATTTCAGAAACTGCTTTACTGTTGGCAACATTCTGAACTGGGATTCTTGAACAATCGAACACCACGTCTTGCTGGCTCAGATAGTGGGTCAATTAAACTATTAGTCGTGATTGGCTGATTGCCAAGAACCCCGGAGCAATATACTCAGAAGAGGGTAGTGGAAGTCTTCCTTTCATACTGTAACACCATGTACATCGTCATATCCACTGAAACATTCACCAGCCATGCACGACGCATACACCTCCACTTTACGAGGAAACAATCAACGGAAAACTATCAAGTGTGCATCAAAGAATAAACACCAATCTATTGGTACATATCGACCCTCCCCTACACGATCGCACAAAATATACTTCATATACTACATTCAATCTACTCAGCTGTTATCATCTAGGTGGCTTAGAACCAGAGTTGGATGTTAACTAAATAAAAAATTATTTAAATAACGGAGTAAATAAAAGTTACTGGAACTTTAGATTATTTGACGAATAATGTTAATTTTTTAACATTAGCGTTCAACTTGAACTTGAACTTGAACTTAATACACAGACTGCCCCTGCTCTTTTTAATCCGGTGGTACAAGCGGTTAAGGGTGGTGCTTCTCCATGAAAAGTAAGAAAAAAATATAGAATAAGATTATCCGATATAGCGCTTCGTTTTCGAGATTATTGACTCCGAATTTCAGCCGAATTCGTGTGCACCGAAGTACATACAGCTTTTGGCGCCTGAGGGGCGCGCCGAGTAGACTACTTCAAAAGCACAAAACTACTTCGGTGGATGCGTACCTGATCGAAATACAAAGTCAATTTTCTTGAAAACTAAGCGAAGTTATGAGGAAACTGTATTCTATAATTTTTACTTACTTTTTCATGTAGAATTACCACCACTCCGTTTCTATCACCAGTTACGGGCCACCATGTGTAACATCATATTCCATGCGTTCCTTTATCATCAATCAGCCTCAGCTGCATTAATTCATCACAAGATTAGCATCGTATCGCGACCATCGATCCAGCATCCACTCGCAACTCTACGCCACAATACGTGGTAGTGGATTAATTTCATATCTCCATTGTTCCCAAAAACGAGGCTCAAGTCAATGTAATTCTAAACTGCCCAGGGAAGTCCAATTCTGCCGGTCCCAGCCTCGGACTTAATTTATTTTAGTAATATTATCTACGTTTCGCATTATTCCTCGGTCGTAATGTATCACGGTGCTTTACTAAGTTCGCGGTCCAGAGCGAAATATGTCTCTGGGAGCAGCCACGGTATCGTCTTTATTCGTATCCGCACCTGGACGTTCCAGCATTCCGGAATGGTGTCGCGGTCGCGCTATCAGTAGCAAATGTGCCCACCTACATTTCCACACCGGCGGGCCTTCGTGGGTCATTTGTCATTCGAAATAATCGGACGATCCCCGCGTGCGGCGAACCGCTTCGTTAATCTAATTACCACCATGTATTTTCAACAGAAACCACAAAGATTAGGAGAATTGTCTAGGGCCGGGTCATCGACACACTTTATTCTTGGAAGATGTTAGACCAAAACGTACTTCCGAAATTGCAGACCTATTTGTGTGCAGTCGAGATTATTCTATCCGGGCTATTAACTATCCAACGAATTCTCCAATTTTACCTTCCAAAAGTTAAAAGAGCGAGCTTGTGCGAACAACCTTTTCACAACCTTCCTATGTCTAATAATATAGAAATTATTTTTCTTATTTTAACCATTAGAAATATCTCCCGCTGAAATATCCCGTTTATATTTTTAAATATACACCAATATTCCATCCCCTTTTTACTTGCCCATATATAGGGTGGTCCAAAAATGCCGCGGTTCCTTGAAAGGGGTGATTCGTGGTGTGATTGCAAACAACTTATTCCTTAGCGGAAATATTGTTCGAAGCATTGTTAACGAGATATTAACAAGAAAGGACCACAACACATTACAATTAGTTCTTTTAAATTTCTCCAAGGAACATTTGCGTTTCACTCGTCGTATCCTTTCAAGCAGTTAATTCCTTTGAATCTACATGCGTCCTGCTTATTATATTCGTCTCCGGTTAAATATGGACAATCTAGAAAAATCGCGCACGAAATATGCGAAACACGTACGAAATTTAAGGGGATGGTCACTGTTCCAATGGCGACACAAGTAGAATATTGCGGATTATACAGGCGTTCCTGCAATACTCGCGCTGTCTGTTCGCTGTGAAAGTAGCACACTCGCCACACACACACGTACGGGTGTGTTATTTATTTCTGTATGTACGCAAGAACCCTCGTCCCCTATATAACGCGATACGTGTGCGCTTTTGCGCGCGCAATATTACGTCCCTTTTCGAAACTTGAGCCTGGATGGTCTCTTTCCACGTCATCCTCTCCTTTCCTTCGACTTTTCAGTTACCAGGACGTGTAGTCGAATTCAGAGGAACGGAACGATATGACAGGATTATCTCGATTGCAGCTCGTGTCAGTTTGAGCTCTTTTTAAATAGAACATGTTTCATTTGTCACAATTTTGTATTATATCCGGCGCAGAGAAGAGTTAAAATACGACAAGAGTTTAAAATTAACATATAATAACGAGAAATAGTGTATTTAAGTCAATATAATTAATCGATTTTTGATATTTTAAAGAACACGGCTTTGTGAAATTTGTGTTAATTATCTGTTACCTCCCATCGATTGAAAAGTTATTTGAGGCACTAATTTATAATCACTCGCCTCGTGTAATTGGGGTTACTTTTAAACCTTATCCGATTCTCATTTCACGAACTGAATCTGTCCCTCGATGTCAAATTGACACAGTGGTATAAGATCGATGAAATGACAAGGTAATCAGTTATTTTTCGATATTTTTTTATTCAAATTGATGAGTTAACACTTGTATCTTAGATTTTTCACAACTTTCGCATAAAATAAAACGATGTGCAGGACACGCTACTTGTTTACAAAAATCACAAATAATAGAACAGTATGACTTATTACGGGAAAACTGTGTTAAATTGACACGTGGGACAGATGAAGGATAATCCAGTAATTGGAGGCAGTGAATTGCAGATAATATTTGTACTGTTCTTCCAAACCCGTGGAATGAAGGCAAAGCGTTAGATTACTATACTTCAAAAGATTTAGGTTGCGCGACGGGGCACTACTCCGTGATTCAGAGGATCGGCAAACTTACATTATCTTACATTTTTAATAATGTTCATAAATTTCTTTAACATCACTTACAAAGTTATCCAACGTTTTGTGGCCTGTCTCGTGGCTTTGCCCCTTAAGGACGGTCTTCATTAGGTGCAGCTGATAAAAATTCGAGTTCGATTTACTGCAGCTTTTGTGTGTCCTGACATTCAATGCATCTCCTTTACCCTTGAGGCGTGGAATTGATTATCCGCGATCACGAAAAATTGGGGAAAGTCTCGATTATTAGCTATCACAAAAAAAAGATATTAGACAACGTCTTCGAATAATAAATTCTCCATTAATCATCGCGGCCGATAAAACACGTTCGAAATGTCACTTGGTGATTTACATATTCACCTAACCCATTACTCATCCATTTACGTATCAAAAGTTCACGGTGGTCGGCGTCTATTAATGGAGATACTTTCGCAAGTTCGTTACTCAATAATGTCGTAAATGCACGTATAGGTTTTAATATCGATTTCAGGGGTCAGGTTCAGGTATTACAAACGATGGGTGGAGAAAGCTGACGGACCGTGATTGACACTTGCATCGAAAATTGCTTATTCAATTTTTATACGATCGTGTACCAGCGAAGGAATATACAATACTGTAGCGAGGAATACCACCTTCCTCCTTGAATTTCCCTCTATGAAATGTGCATTTTACAAAAATTTAGAAATATCAAGAATATATGAAAAGAAACCTAAAATTTATCAGCTATATTTACGAAGATACTAATCTTCAAAGTTAAATATTTTACCTCAAATATTCCCCCCATTGTCCCATCTTGAAACAGGCGGACCTTTTACAAAGGAAGACTCAAACAACAAGATTCTTTTCTTTCCAGATTATAGTACTTAGTATAAAATTGCCAACACCAAGATTTCTGCGTAAACGTATGTAGGTAATATGGAACACCTGATTTCAAAAGCTTGCCAAAAGTAGGAGAATTTGTTTTTTAATAAAACTGACATGAGAGGACGTAGGAACCAACGTGTAATCAAATTTACATACTTTAATGTAACAAATTCAAATGTTTTGAAATTATACAAAAAAAAAAATGAAATAGTGAAAATCGACAGTTCGAAAGAAATGGTATCTAATATGGAGCTCCGTGGAAACTGAAAAAACTTAACTTTTGTTACTAAAAATGAAGGTTTATTAAGTGGAACATATAAAAAAGCAAATATATACCATTTCTTGGAATTTATTGTTGCTTTCCACGTTTCGTACACGTGGAGCGCGTGAATAATACGTGCGATGCCCCACATTCTTCGTGTGCCCACTGAAAGCGGCTGACAAATTTCGTACACTTTCAAAAAAAAGGATTAAAACATAAAAAAATAATATGTTTGTAACAATATATTATATACTATAACCTAATATTATAATATAATCGTATTATGCAACACGCACGCAATATGGAACATGTTCGATATTGCATTCACTCGATATGTTCCATATCACGTAAGTAGTACACCCATGTTCCGATAAGAAATTACGAATTATACTAATTGTAAGAAAAGAATAACTTTACTGGTAGCCTATTCTTGGAAAATCTAGAACAAACAAATTTAATCATATATAGATAATACTCTATAACTTACCTTCGCTACAATAGTTAGGTACAACTATTTGATTCACTTTTCAAAAACTTTCGCGCACCACAAACAATAAACACGCATACTAAAGTGTCAGTGTGGTCGTCTATTCTTTCTAGAGATTTAATATACACGATTGTCTGTAGACATCGTCATTCTTTATCGAAATCTTAAGATGTTCCATATATTACCTACCTTTAATCTACTGGTATAAAATTTCCAGCACCAAGATTCCTATGGGGCAAAAGCAGTGTATCCCAAAGTCTAGCCATTGGCCAAAAATGACACGTGATAAATTTCAAGAGACGCGGACTATTATCAAATGAGAAACGTGCCAAATAAATCAAAGTAGAGTAGGCGTTTTAATAAGGTATACATACGCTACTTTTAGACTGCAGTACATCATCGTGGAGACACCATTCGCCTCGCGACGTAATCGAAATGATTGATTCGAGTGTTTGGCGTGATTCAGAAGTCGGTTGACGTGCCATTAACGGTTTCGGTAGATCGCGAGTGGGGATTTCGCATCACCCAGTTTTCACGATCGCTCTCAGAAACTTAAATGGATCAGATATTTCAGTGCGCGACAGACTTTCCATCTGCCGCCCGGGCGAGGAGGGAGGGAGGGGGGGGGGCGAGGGCGTGGATAAATTTTGCATTCTCCTCTTTTTCGCGATCGAGGATGAGCGATTCAAATCGTCTGATCCCCCTTATCGTTTCAACCGAGTTACCAAGTTTCCAGTGTACCGGAGTCCTACGGGGTAGGGATACGAGTAAAGCTGCGACGCGAATTATTTATCCGCTTCAAATATTCAAAACGCGGATGATCCGCAATCTCAGTTGTCTCGTGCATTCCTCCTTCGAGTGGCGAGGGAGCACGAAGAATCCCAATGGTACCGCGGCCTCGGGGCCAACTTTAAACGTAAACCGAGGACTTTCGTTTTATAAGTACCGCTGAAAGTTCCCATTTTCTACGGCTTTATTATCGTCGAATGTATCTCCAGGGTACAGAAAGAGGTAGACACACCGGTTGCTAGGGATGAATTACACGCAGCGTTGCGATATCTAAAGATGAGTGAAATATGAAGGAAACACCAATGTGTGGGCAGGAATAACGAATTTTCGAAATAATAGACTTCTGTCGTTGTATTTATTAGAATGCTCGATTTATTAAGGGTGCTTTTATTCCACAGTTTGAAATTTTGCAGGCATAAGTCAACGATATGAACTACTGATCAGCGTCTGACCATATACCGGGCGCTTCTACTTGCCTGCCTTTGGTGGCAAGGGAACAGTTCGCTCAGACTTTTGAGAGGAACGGTTCATCTCTATTTTCACTAATTATTTTATCATTAAAACTTTGGCACACTAAGCTACTGCGTGAAATTCGAGATAAAATTAATATAGTTTATTGCTCAATTTCTAATTGAATGCGAACTTCTTGAATGCAAATTTATGATTACTAGAAAAACTATCTTCCCTGAAGATGACATAGTACCTACCCTTATACAGAAATAATACAACGATTCTACTGTTTTCACTTTTACGATGTAGTGGTTCCAAAAGCTACACCTTCAGGGGTTATGCCTAGTCAGCTTTTGAAAAGTAATGCGATTTTCGGGAATTTTCTGTGGAATATCTGCTGTACATTTTGTTACAACTATTCGCTTATTTTAAAAGTACGTATATGGCGCTGTGCGGTGAACACATTTTCTCTGAGCCGGTTCATCTAAAATTAAAAATTCAAAAACATTCTGTTAATATATGATTGATTTCAGTAGATGAACGAAGGTTTTTTCAAAAAGCTGATTTTTGAAAATACGCTCTTTCGATGTCTGAATTGTTTGTTTTTCGTTAATTAAAAATAAAGTTTTTGTTAAAATAAAAATCCTTCGTTCATCTACTACTCTTTGGTGTAAAAGAAGTCTGCAAAAATTTAGGCCAATCGATACAGCGGTTTCCGAAATATCTTCCTCACCGTTATCAATACAGCTTCCGCGAGAATGGCTGTTATGCGTTCATTTTATAATGTTTTTCTATAACAAAATTACTGAGAGTTGCTTCATATATGTCCTTTCAAAATAAGTGAATAGTTGTACAAAAATATACAGTAGATATTCCACAAAAACTTCCCGAAAATCGCGTTCTTTTTCTAAAGCTGACTAGGCATGACCCCTTAATATACGCAACGCCCAGAAGACCGTCTCCAAGTCCCCAGTGACACGTAGCTCTACAATACCGGTAGAAAACTGCCTTTAATGATTGAAAATAGGGTCAGTGTAGGATCGGAACCGCAGAATAATCGGTGTACACGTGTCCGGAAACGCGGGATTTAACCGAACGCGTCGGTTAGATCGCGAGTAGGGCATCGCTGCGTCCATTTTTCCTTCCGACGATTACCCCTTTTCTCTTTTTTTTATCGACAACAAGGCAAGCTACGGGCGCTCGATCGAGCCGCAGTTTCAATTGAATTACGCTGCATCGGGTTGCGCGGCGTGTGCGGAGGGGCTACGCGAAAAGTTTCACGTGGGGATTGGAACGTACGGGCGGGTGCAGTCTGGGCTTAACAACGTATACCCCGATACCGATGTTACGACGCTTAACTAGCGATGGATCTGACCGTGAATGTGCCGAATTGCCTTTGCACGGGCTCCATCACTGACGGTACATCCCGCCGCGAGCACGTTTCCGGCCATTCGCTGGTCGGCGTGCACCTCTGCTATTTCTCTCTTTTTTTTTTATTTTGATACGCAATCTCGCCCATCTTCCACCCCGCGGATCTGTCCTATTTTGAAATTCAACGCGCGAAGGGAGACGGAAAATTTGGTAACGGGGTGGAGAGCGTTGGGGACGTTATATTATATGTACAGCGCCGAAGCCGGAAGTAACGATGTAAAATTAAGTGCGCCCGCAGATGTGTACTTGGTAATGTAACTGCATGTGTAAAATGTAGGTTAAAGTTAATTTTTTTCGCGGTGCAGTTAAGTGCAGCTCTGAGGTCAATCTTGTTAAAGCTTCTTTCATATGGTCGATTCTCAAATTGAGTGTTTTCGTGGCTAATGCTTCCACAGCGAGCGTAGATAATTATGCGTTGCAATTGAATCGATGTGAACCGTAATTGGATGAAACTAAGCATGGACGTCTTATTATAAAATTCTTTTATTATTTTGTTCGATTGCTTTATAATTATTGTGACGTTCTGCCTGTCTTGCGTAGCAAATGAAACACATCGTACGTGTAACCACTAACCAGCCTTGAAGGAAATTGTCTCCTTCAAACAAAGTGAAACTTGTCGATATCAGGCGAGCTTTCCCTAACAGATGATGTGAAACTGGAACGTGCCACTTATGCTATAATTGGGCCGCCATCTCTCAAGTTAGATTGTCTACATTTGCGAATATCGTGTTTGCTAAATTATACGCACTTCTGTTATTGGCGTTTTCATAAAACAAAGTCTGCGAGTTTTTGGTTTGCATGAGGGAAATAATTGTATTTCGAAAATGATATTTACATAATATTGAAAATGTAGGTATTTCGTGTATATATTCAGGACTTTGAGAGAACATTGGTAATATTCCTTTAAAAATAAGAATAGAAATAATAATAAAAATAATAATAAGAAGAAGACTTTATTAGATTTCCCAAAAACAGGAGAGAGAAGTAACGGGCGGTCAATTTAGTGGTCTTAATTTAACCCTGAGGTAAATGACAAGGTACAATAATAATAGAAAGGAGAATATAAACACAAATAATACAAAATCAAATAAAACGAAATACAAAAACCAAACAAATACAAACGCATCGCAACAGGTACGTTCAACCTTACCGTGACATTACAAGCACTAAGTAATCGATATAATTATTCAAAATATATTTTAGTGACTAAAGGAAAACAGAAAATCCAAAATTGGATTGTATATTCTGAATTGCGTATTCTCAAAGCAAGTATTAATAAATAGAAAACACTTCAATTCAGTAAACACATTCGTTTTGTGATAAAAAAAGTTCCGAACACCTATAATTTTTTAGGGCGTTCCAGTGGAAAGCTGTTAATTTAATACTAAGACTAACTAATATCGCAAACTAGAACATTTATAACTCCTAAAAACGGATGGAATATACACCTAAAATAAAATCAGTGTTAACAATCCGAATGTAAAAAGAAAGTGGATAATGTGCTGTGCTCACCGATCGAAGTCCCCTTAGAAAAGGCGCAGCCTAAAGTGAAGCACACCGACGCCCTGTGGACGTTTCAGGGATGCCCTAGGGACGTGTTGTGGATCAGCCAGCCCTATGGTCGTCGTACAGCCAGCCTCAATAAACTTTCATCGATTCGATTCTTCCGGTTCCCCGAGTCCGGCCGAGCATACGACACAGTTGGACGTGGCTCGTCGTGGTCTGAAATTAAACGAGGATATATACTGTGTCGCTCCTTTGTGAAACGGGAGAACTGGGTCAAGATTCGCGGCTCGATCCGAGGAAAGAAGTCGCGGCTTCGACCCCGTGGCTACGAACTCGTTATCGCGCGCACCCTGCGGAATAAGAATACGCGGCGACGGGTAGGACGCGGAATGTAAATCGCGCGCGGCTATCGAATTACTGCTCGCGGGTGTATACGGATTCAATTTTCGCGGAATGAATTGAAGCTGGATTAGGGGGGCGGATTGGATTAGGATTAGAAAGAAAATTCGCTTTCCCCCTCCTTTAAACAAGATTAAGTTGTCTGAGAGTTGAATTTGTTAAGAAGAGCGGCGTGCATTGGATTTACGATACACACCTGACTTCTTTGTTAGTCTCCAGCCCACGAACTTCTATGCTCCTTTTGTTTAGCCCTTTCGCGACCGGGATATTCTAATCCTGTTCCCCAAGTTCTAACGAGGAGCTCGCAGCCACTGGGTTTCTCCTAGAAAAGGGGATGAAATTTTGTTTCACCGAGGGATGACGAATAGAAAGAACTTTCGGTGTAACGAATCGAATGAAATTGAGGGGCTTAGTGGAAAACAAATATATGACACTGCTTTATGATTTTAGAAGAAAGCAAGGTGAAGGAAACGTTATTTTCGTAGGAAATGCGGTACGAAATTGTAATTATTTTAAATTGTACTTGAATTAGATGGTAGATGATAACTATTACCAAATTTTAGCTGAAAAATTAATTTGCTTTTTTATTTTCGCCGTATATATTGTTTACCGCTATTTGTTAATATTATTCTTGTGTTGACTTTCAAAAATAATAATTAAAATAATAATTAAAAATAATTAATTTCTTTACATATATGTTACTTCCATCTTGAAATCTTATCTATCTTTTTCTCAGTGTGAAGAAAAATTTAATATTGCTCTGCTCAGTGAAACGTACCTAATATTATATTAGGGGTTGGTAGAATTACATTCATATTGCAAGAACGAATTAATGATACAAAGAAATGAAAATTTATGCATATGTTGCATGTGTCTGTTTTCCACTGAGTACCTCAATTTGAACAGGATACATTTTTACTGAAGTAATATTTTGCTCCATATATCTATTTGAATTATAAATCGTGCAGTGATAAATATTAATACAGTAATATACACAAATTACGGGGGGGTAATAGTAAATTATATACCTACGAATCTTTCAAACGTACGGATACTTTTTTTCTGTTACTCTTTTGATTATATGAATATCGATTCGAACGTTGGTCCCTGTTCGAGAGGGAAATAACGAAAGTCGATTAAAGCTGACCCTATCGAACAGAAAGGAAGAATACTGCGGGGAAATAGGGCGAACGTGTGCGCGGCAACAATTTCGTGGTAGACGAACACGAATAATTCTATTGATAAAACTGCTTGAGCCACGGGGTGTATCGGTTCCTTAAGTTTTTCGTTTCTCGATTCGCAATAGGGAAGGGGGGAATGAAGCGCCGCGGCTCATTTCGCAGTTCGACAGACCGCGGAATTTCTTAGACTGCATTTCCTGGATGCACGATCGAGCGTAATATTATTATGGCTCCGTTCGTTTCTCTTCCGCCGTTTTTTTTCTTTCCATTTCAGCATTATTGAAAACTAATAAATTCGCGATCGATCGATCGCCCGCGTTTTCACCCCTCCCGCCTGAAATTTTTACGAATTCCCGTGGCTAGCGAAGCACAATCATTGAAATTCTCAAGTGTACGATATTCTGGTTTCGCAAAATTCTGTTTACTTTTTTCTTGGAATATTATAATGGTTTGTATTGTAACTTATGGTAGCCTAAGGGGGAAATGTCTGTGCATAAGGGACGTCGGAAGTACTCAATTTTCTTCGTCGAATATACATTTTTTCTTTCCTATACATTGAGAAGAAACTAGATGGGAGCGTAGAATCAATTTCAATAACTACTTGAGGAATCTGGAATACGTATTGAATTTATGCGATACGGTATAATTTCATAACTACGAATGCTAAATTCCGTAATGTAATTCCTTTAATTATAAAAGGCACTTCACCATTTAGTGAGACGCTGTTGTCAGGAAAGTAAAACACTTTCACAAAAGAAGCAATTCAAAGGTTCATCTGACAGTTTATATTCAACCTGCTGAAATTAAAAAGAAATAAAAGGTTCTCTGAAAGAGAAGCAAGCAGGAATATAATTTTTGTCCTATATTTCGTACGTAAAATCCCTCGGTAGGGAATTGTCTACTGGACCCGCAGAAATCAATACCCAAGAATTCGTAACATTACGAGCAGCCATTACCAGAATTAATTTGAATCGATGCGGTGGCCACAACACTCCCCCCCGACCGCGATGGATATTATACGCCACGTCACCGTTATTAATTAAATCAGGCTCGTGGACCATTTATATCCGAAACGACGACAGGCAACTTTATGACGTGTCGCATAATATTTTACGCATTTTTGTTTGTTCGTGAGCCTTGTAATACTTTCATACTATATTACAGATATTCACGTTGTTTGTCGTTACTGACTGCATCGCCACAATCATAACGCATAATGAATTTTTATGAAAGATTTTCTGTGCTCAGAATCGCGTGACGTTGATTACACTATTAAATTTTTAAACGAGTGACTTTGCATAGTAAATACTTTTTTCCTGGATGACTGATGTAAAAGCTTTGTCCTCTACTTCATTTATTTCAAAGCAAAAAATGGTAATAATGGTAACCACACTAGGCAATGAAAAAAAGCAGAGTTGACTATTACAAGATTGTTCGTTTGACAAGAAAATAAAACAAGCTTGTTGCATCATCACGTACCACAGGTGATAAGCACAAACTGGAATGTAACCAAAAACACAGTAAATTCAGTTTCTTATAAATACCTACTGTCCAATGCTGGCAAAGAAAGCATATTTCACGACTAAAAGCAGAGTTACACTAACAGTCGGATTCCTCATCTTCCGCGACGTGTATTCAAAATTAATTCCATCTTTCAAATAAACAATTTCGTAATCAAAAGTCAGAGACCTACTGTCGCCCCCCTTTGTGTGGCTGACAGCGTGTGTATCTCGAAGTCTACGTGTAGCAGACATCGACTGCACACGTTGACGAAGAGTAGTGGGTGGGCGGCATTATTCGCAATCATCGATTCCTCTCACGGTCGGGAGAAAATGAGAAATTGAAAGGACGGGTCAATGATATGCGTTCCTGTCGCGTGGTTTCGACAGGAACTATTTTCCACTTCCCTCTGGCGTGCCCCCTCCGCTCACGCCCCCCTTCATCTGCATCGCGGCCTGATCATCGCGCCGTTCTGCTTCCATTTATTTCCCGACATTTGAATGCCCGGCCGCGTTTTATATCGCCGCAATCCGAGCGGAGGGCGAGTCCCGGCTGATTTTCCGAAACTTAAGGAGGATGGATGGAGGACACGGAGCTAAGGTCCCCGATCGGAAGAGTCGCCGTCCGAGGCCCGTAATTGCGTTTAATGGGAAATTGGTTCGTTTCCGCGCTCGACGATCCTTTCTGCTGATAAACTGCCTCCAAGGTGGATGCACTACATCCGATAATAACGATCCGAACAATTATCAAACGTCTCCCGGGCGACTCTTTCCTTCCCTGCACGGCGCTCAGTAGCCCGAGTGGCTCACTAGTCAGGCGCCAGGGGAGAGAGCCGTGGATTCTCGGGGCGGGACAACAGAATCTCTCATAATTGTCACGTATCGGTAATGTAGCCGCGGGAAACGCGAATAAAAGCCTGGAATAAATGCACCGTCGGTCATAATGTAATTTCAGCGAGGCAATCACACCGCGTGCCAATTCACCCCCTTCGTGTAATTGATCGTACATAAGAGGGTACGATTTCTATATAAATGTGGGCTTTATCGGATACACGTGCATTCTGTTCTGCAGGCATAGCAGTATTAGTTTTTCTGCTTCACCTCGACCCCGTTTCTTTTATATAACTGCGTACTTGTTTCTCTCGATCTCCATCTCCTCTCGCTTAAAAATATCAAAGAACGAAATCGAGGGGCTTGCAGCCCCTCACGCTTTTCATCGGGATCTCGAATCCCGCGGAAGTATTCGAGTGTCTAGGCATCCATGGTTCAAAGTAAATTCGATTGATTAATAAAGAACGAAGATTGAAGTCACTTGCCGATACATGAAACGGATGCATATTTCGCTGTGTTTTTCGTATCATAAAGCGCCAAGCGGCTGCTCGTGATTCGTCAAAAATTACAGTTTAAATTGAAACGAACGTTTCAGGTAGTAAATTTGATAATTTACTCGAAACGTTTCGACTGATAAATTTACGAATTCATTGCTCTGGTGATATTTATCTGGATTTCTTTAAAATAAAAACTAGGGTCCATAAATATACAGATGAATAATTCCTCATGTTTGCTTCATGGCGATGCGTTTTTTTCTTGCTTTGTTATCCTGTTTTTGTAGCTGCCCGTGTACCCGACTGCATTTTCCCTTTTCTTTCGTGGAAAAGTAAAGGCAGAATCTGCGCGAGATCCTCTTCGCTGCTACACTTGCTCGTAAAAATGGACGAATGGACTGTTGGATCAAATATTTCACTTGGTGTTGGCTTTTAATTCCTTGGAACTTGGAATACATTCTTTTCTCTGTTACTCAATTTGATTTATAGCTAGGAACAACGTTTTCATCCTTCCTTGGCCAATCTGGGATTAACACACAGTGGTCCGAATCGGTAAAAACGTGATAAAAAATCCTTACCTTCACTTTTCACCATTTATCATTATAAAGATGGTCCATGCGGGGGGTTTTTGGAGTCGCAGAATCTGATTTCGGGGTCAACATTTTTATTCCATTGAGGTTAAGTCCTATAGGGGTGAGGAAATGTCGAAAAATAATGTTATGTTTTGTTTAACAGTACTGTTTGATTTGGTTCCGTTATTTGAAGTTTATAGAGAATAAGGGAAACAAGAATATGTATGGTCGGACGCACTCATCAAGCAGTATCAGTGGCATTAGGTATCTCTGTAATTTTGCACGTGTTCATTATTTTAATTGGCAGGAGATTTAAAAACATCCTCGGGCTGGGCGTTACGTATAAATTAATCAAAATTTCACTGTGCATTTGAATTAAATCCTTATTCCTTTACGTTTACTGTGTCTCTTATGCAATTTCTACCGACAAATAAGAGCTAATAGGAAACAATCTAAATAGTGAGTCGGCAATCGATCGAGAATTTCAAAGGAATCCACCGTAGAAAGGGCGGGCGTAATAAAGAAAATAAAATGTTCGCTTCGTAGCATGATCTTCCTAGCGTAGCTTGATAAAGCTTTCCGGAGCATCTGGTTCTCTCGTTAGATTGCCCCAGGATTCTGGAGTGCGCGCCACTCTGCTCGCTCGCTAAGACACCCTCCGGGGTTGGTTATTGGTATTTAAATTTCTTCCATTTCAAGGAAATGGCGTTGTCGGTTGTAGGTTAATTACACGCCAACGTAGGGCCCGGTGGACTTTATAATTATTGCTGCGGAGCAGTGCCCGTGACTAAGGAAATGCCTCGAGTATCGATGCCGCCCCTTACCCTCAGTTAATTAATTCTCCTTTGATTCCGTGTTAGTAGAACGATTAATTGGAAACATTTTCGTAAAATGTCACATAATTGAACGTGTTGGTGTAATAACAAGCCTATGGAGAAGCTAGATGAAGGAAGCTGCTTCGTTTTGTGCAAGAGAATAAATGAACGATCCTGCAATTTGCGATAATATATCAAGAAAAATTATACTTTGTAAATTAGCACAATGGACAAAAGCAGTTTCACAGGTTGAACCACAGCGGAAAGGAATAAATATAATTTGCATATAGGAAGTTGAAAGCTACTGTGCATATTATGAAATTTTGAATGAAGGTAAAGCAATTTAAAAATGTAATGCCTACAACATGTAATTGAAAATGGCAAACAGTGTATTCTGCAGGTTCGTAGTGTTAGTACTTTTATCTCGTGCAATAATTCGGTTATTTCTTTCGAGAGCCGTGATGCTTTAATATCGTAGTTCCACCGATAGTAACTTGAGGCTCACAAACACATGGGCACACGTATAGGAACAACGTTTAAGATACCCAAGTTCGATATTCAGAGCTAGCCTTTTCCCGATACGAGGTCAGCTCGAAGAGTTCATCGTGCATCATCCATGGATTGAACTTTCTTGAGCTGTACCTCGTCGGGGACGTCGTCTTTCTTGCGCTGCTTTGAAGATGCCCTGACTGTCCCAGTGAGCACATTCGTCGATCCAGCCCGTAGAGATCGGTTTAGAAGGAATTAACTGCGAGTTATCAAATTGTTTGCCAATAGAATCTTCGACAGGCAGAAGTAGAAAAATGTACGTCACGATTCTGTCACACTGTTTACCATTTTACGCGTTTCGTATTAAATTTTGCTGATTCGTTCGTTATTCTTTTAGAATTGTTGTTACAGAGAGTTGTGCTACATTACGGCCATGAACATTTAAATAAATCACCAATTTCGTGGAAATACATACAAATGCCTGGTTTACAGTGAACACTGTTTGCTTGTGTCTTAGCGATGTTGGGTATTTAAATGTAAATCAGACGGAAATGCGGAGAAAGCACATTCATTCAGCAAGATTGAATAGTACTCGCTGTTTTCCCCTGTCACTTTCTATTCTTCACTCGTGTCTCGTCTTTCTCTTGATGTCCTCTTTTGTCAAGTCCAAGCCCTAAGGGATTACTTTTTCCGCGTTCCATCTTGTCGTTTCTTACGGGTCCCATGTATTCGCTGGTAATAGTTATCTTCTAAACGCGTTCAGAAAAATGCACGACAGAATGTATTATATTTCGAATTTTAAAAATGTTACTTGTGGTATGTCAATAATTTTTATTCTGCCGCTTATTTTTGCTGCAAAGAGCAGAGTGAGTGAGAACTGTGTACTTGCCATTTGCATATACCCTCATTTACGTTTCGCTTAACACCCACGTCTGAATTTATTTGATATGTTAAGTGACAGATAAAAATAAAAGGCTTTTTTCGGACACAGATTGTGAGACAAGTAAACATTCAATGAATTTGCGGTTTGGCACTTTATTTGAGCATATTACAAAGTAATAAAATCCATTGCAGAAACATTAAAAAAGTTGAATATATTAACCGTGAGACGACTACGCGTGAGTTATTGATTTTCGCGAACAGCCAATTGGTAACCCCTTAAACAAATACAATTAGTATCAGAAAACTGAGTCAGTTATGATTTCTGAACAAATAAATATCTGATTTATGAAGTGTAATCATACTTGCTATTTTAAATAACAAAAAAATTGACTGCCAACATTAACCGGTTAACTTGCACGGCTTTTTTTATTATTCGTGCCCAAACTGGCAACATCGAAAAATTAAGTGAATCACAAAGTTATTGATCATATATGATACAGAATTGGCAGATTTGGCAGAATTGGCCAGATTTTTTTGATCATATATGATACATTGCTAGTTAACCGGTTAATCTACATATATTAAGACACAACTTGGTGGACCTTAATATATGGTCTATGAGCTGAAATTTTCCTAGAAAGTGTAAACGAAATTATTACAGTATCTATCATTTTAATATTGAACCTGACTTTCATCACTACTGCCCTAACAACGAAACTCCCACTCCAAATTACCAGACATTCTAATTATTGAACCCGTTTATATGGCATTTAGATACCGAAACTTCGTCTTCGACTCTCCGCAGAATCTCGATCCCGATATATGCGCGGATTACCCGGCCGAGCCGCAAATAATCCTGGCGTTACATAATGCGTCGAAGTACGAAACTTTGTTTGCCCTATCAAGGACGACCTATCGCCCCGCAGCAATGGTATATCACGCATAACGAACTCCAGCCAGAGGTATAAAATTTCACCGGAAATTTTCAATCATTTTTCCCCTTACCAACGCGAAACAGAGACTTAAAACCTCCCTTCCACACATTCCCAGTTACAACTCCATCCCGGTAGCTGCGGCACAGTACACCCGACGGTGCTTTATAAATATTTGATCTTCCCGAAATCGATTTTCAGTTTCGTGCCCGGCTTCCTTCCCCCCCCTCCCGTAGAAAATGATCACGCGAGCACGTTAGGAGACGCGGTTCCACTTTTGAAAGGGCAGGGGGGCCGTTCCGCTGGTACGTCCCGTTCGATTAATTAGCGCCCCTCGTCGATGTCCTTCAATCGACACTCGATCCCTGACGACCAGTGTCGACGATATCTCGACAAATACTCTTTTACCTGACACTCAATCCTCTTCCCAACTGGAGCCACTCCTTGGGCCATAAAAGACTGAAGGGAGGGACGGGGGAGGGAGTGGGCGAGGGGTGAGAAGAGAGGGCAGGAACGACGTTAGCCATCTTGGCCGTTCGTGTTGTATCGTTCTCGCGGATCGGTGCTTTTCACGGGCTTCTGCCATGCTTTCTCAGCATTGCCCCGTGCCCGTGGTAGGGCGCCGTCGGTTTCCACCTTTTGCCAGACACCTACCATCCTTCTACATCCCTCGACCATCCCGGGAACCACCTTTGTGCGGTACTTCTGCGGCCTTCCCCTCCTCTGTCTAGCTACCCTTATTCGGACACTCCGTCTCTGCGTTCCTCCTCCACTTCCTCCATCTTCCGCGTTTTTCCTCCCCTCCCGCTGCTTTTCCACCTCGTTTCAGACTCGTACGTTACGGTTCGGTCGATCGAGGGCTCCCGCTTGCATTCGTCATCGTCCTATTGACGCCTAGCTGGTGAAATAATCGAACTGCCATGCCTGAAGGATGTGTCGATTTGATTGGCAGCTGGGGGCTTCTTATGGGAGATTATCAAGCATTTAATGTATCGCAAACAGGACGAATTTAGATTCTATCGTCAGTAACCTGCGCGATTCAGTGGACCTTGTATTGTTGCCCAGAATATCCAGCTTCCCTGTTCCAATAACCCAAAATAGACACTGCTGGTTGGTTTGAACCACTGCTTCCCTTTGTGTGTCACCTCGATACCTTCGTACTAATGATCAATCTAGAATCGTATGTTTTGGACTCAAGCAACCGCTGCCCCATCAATGGCAACTCGGTGGCATTTCACGAGCACCCCGATAGGAGAAGTAAAGAATTCACATTACAGGGGTACTCGCAACAGATATCAGAAGCGGATTCAGAATTTTCGTGAGGGGGGGGGGGGCGCGCAGTGGCGAATCCAAGATTTTCTTGAGGGGGGGCGTAGGTCTGAGTAATGAATCAGGGACCTTTCCGATATTATCCTGTTAAATGAAAAAGCGTTTTTTTAGTATAACTTGGAAACAAAAAGTTTTCTCAACATACGACTTAAACCACTGGAAAGAGTATTAAATAAAGTACCAACTAAACACATATTAAATTTTTTTATAACAATTAATTTAAAAAAATTGAAAAAAGAATAAATAAATAAATGTAAAAATTATTAAGTTACACATCATTCGAAGGGGACGATTTTTTCCTAAGTTGTCAAACGACTTGAGTTTTTTTGATAACCTAGAAGGATTAGTTTGCTAAGGGACGCGTTTCGTCGTTTTGAAAAAATTGCACCTGGTCGGAATAGCAAAAAGAAATAGTAAAGATCGTTTCTTCAACTTCTTTTTCTGAGCCTATAATAAAAATTCAAAATCCGTTTGTAGATTTAAGTAAGTTGTATGCCTGGTGAAAAATTTATCAAAATCGGTAAACGTTGCTCTGAGCTACAAACGTTTGGAGATCGCAGAAGAGATCCTTCCGGCTGCAATAAAAAATCTTCCTGCCCTTTAACCGAACCTACAGACATGCCATTCCATTGCTGCGAGAAGACCCCTCACGCAGAGTTCGATCCAAGCCAGTCACCCGCCCACAGTGGACGCGCAAAGCGGCGTTCAATCTGACGTATGCGAAACAACAGACCCTCCTCGATCATTGGTCTTAGCCGAGCAATTTTTCAGCCCGAGCGTCCCGCCGCCAGCGTATTTCTCTAGAGTAGGGCCGTGAGCAATCTCGCGACTGTACACCACCACAACCCAGCGCTCTACTCCTGGGGTATCCCCCTTCGAACAGACAAGACTACACCGAGAGGGATCCCTCCACCACATCCACGGCGCTCTCCGTTCCTCCACCCGCGCAGATCGTTCGCGACTCCCCCCGCGGCTCCCTCTCCCTCCTTCGGCGCGTTTGTCCGTTCCGCGTCTAAGCGGGCGCATGCGCGCGGAAACGGCGCGAGGCGTCGGCGTCGTGCCGGGGGCGTCGCACCAACGTCGTCGGCGGACCGACCACGACCGTCTCAACCGAGCGTTCTCCTCTCGCCAGGCCAGTATCAAGCCGGGAGCCGTCGAGAGGGTTGATCCACCTCCGCAATCGGCGCTCACCCTACGCTCTTGCGACGTATCCGACTGAAACGTACTCGCGGACACCAGTAGTCACGCTCTCCAACAGGGGAGACAGGCCTATCTCTCTTCCCCTTTGTCTCTTTCCCCTTCTCTCTCTCTCTCTCTCTCTCTCTCTCTCTCTCTCTCTCTCTCTCTCTCTATCTCTCTCTGCTCTGTACTCTTTGCCTCTCTCTCTCTCTCTCGCTCTCTCTCTCTCTCTCTCTCTCTCTATCCCCCCTGTACTGTGCGCGGGTGTTCGTGGTGGCTGCTGGTCGACGTTCAGGTGCAGTGGCTGGCTCGCGGGTCGGATGGAAAAAATGGGGCGTACGCCGAGCCACGAGAGCCGGATCGATCGCGAAATAAACGTACGCTGGATGGACGACGACGCGGAGTAACCTCTTTCGAGTGGCAAGCAGCGTGACGCTGGATCGACGGGGGAGACGTTACGGTGGGTGCCCGTGAATGTACTCACGCCATAGTGCGACGGTTACGGGCTGGTCCGAGGAGGATTCCGTCGTCGGGAGGTTATCGCGTGCACGTCGCCCGGTGCCTGCTCGCCGCGAAAGGGGAAACAGGGTTGGTGTCGGTGCGTCGCGAACGGCTCGAGCGTCCATCGTTGCCAGCGTCGACGTTTCGCGTCGAGCCAGCCAACGAATGACCGGGGGAAGGGAGTAACGCGGATACGTAGCGCAAGGGTGCGTGGTGAAAGTGCTCGTGTCACCGTGTATTAGGAGGTCGAGGTCGTGTCACGTTATCGAGGCGGAGCGATATCCCGAGGAACCTCTGCGTAGGGGAACGCGGCTCCGATAGAGCCATCAACGGGATTCCCTGTGACCCTGAGGATATTAAGCCCGAACGTAATTGGCGACGGTTTTCGAGATCCGGGAGGGACGGCCGTGCGCGGGGTAAAAAAAAAAGGGGGGGGAGGGAGTGACACCAGGAACGGAGGAAGCCGGAGGTTGAGGGGCACTCGAAGAGACGTCGACGTCGAGAGGATAGACGGGGAAAGTGTGTCAGCGACGTGGTACGAGGCGCCTCGAGGTGCCTCAGGTTGGGTCGACTGCCAGAGTCCCTCGGCGTGGAGCGACGATAGAATAACAAACCCCTTGGGACACCGTCGCATTAATTATCATTGGATCGAGACTTCCCTCGGGGTCGAGTGATCCTCGAAAGGAGCCAAATGGAGGATTCGCTGGCGTGACGATTGGAGGCGGCTGAGACATTCGAAGCCTCGTCACTCTCGCTGTACAAGTAAAAGCCACCGGGTCGATGAGGGTAAAAATTATTCGGCCTTGACACCGATATCTTCCTTCAGGGACAGCGTAAAGAGGAGAACGCTTACGGACACCGCAAGCAGGTCGGAGCACCGTTAATGTCTCGTTAGGCAACGAATATGATCTTGATGAGAAAGTACCGACTGCACGTCGACCCAGCTGATCGAGAGCTCGCAAGCAAAGTTCCATTGGTCTGATTATTGGAAAGTGAATTTTCACCGACCGCTGTCTAGTGCCGACTCGCACACGGGTGGCCAGGGAGGATTCGTCGAAATCCAATTGTGCGTAACGTGATCGTGAAGTGATACTGCGGGAAAGGAATATGGTACTTAATTCGAGATTCTGAAGTGTGATTCGAACGTATATATGCGCGTGAAAGGAAGAGGCTGGCGGAGACGTGTGGTCCTCGAGTGTCACGTGGCACGTTTAACAAGCTGACGATCGATCCTCTAATCGATAAGGTAAAAGACTGGATCGAACGCCTCCTGCGAAGAGAGAATCAACCGTGTCTCGTGTCTTCCAATCCGAGGAATTTTACCTATACACCAGCTTCAACGGTTGAATTACAATATTCATTCATTAAAAAGAACGATTCCCCGGTAGTATTCCCATTCCGACCATCGTAAGCTGTGCAACTAAGCACATTCAGCTAAGGGTGCGAAGCACACGATCCTCCACGAAGAGAGTACCCCTCCCCAAATCCCACACGGACGTGTGCACAGTCACTCTCTCTTTCCGCACCCGTCGGCCACGCACGCAGCAGCGGCCGTCCGCGCGTGCGTGCTCACGTGCGAATGCAGCCGGTGCAACGTGGCTAGCGAAGAGGAAGTACACAACGAACAGGGCCACGCTCACCTACTTCGGAACCAAGCCGGACAACCTCAGAAATTCATCCCACATTCGAATGCGAAGCCTATGATCATCGAGGAAGGCCATCGTTCATCGTAATGTGACGAAAGAAGAGGAACGTCGGGCGACTGTTGCAGTGAAGTGTCGTCGGTACAGGTGAAAGCCGTGCACCTGGGGGATAGTCTGATGAGCAGAATCTAGCAGCGATACCAGCCACGATACGAACCATGCATACCTCGCTTGTGACCAGCAACGCGGGCCCCCTGCTGCCCTGCCTGGTGGTGTTGCTCAGCCAGGTGGCACTCTCCTTCGTCCTGGAGGGCTCGTCGACCAGCTACTCTCAGTTCAGGAAATGGAACGCAGGCTTGAACGGCACCCTGGAGTTCGAGTTCAAGACCGAGCAGGGGAACGGCCTGCTGCTATACACCGACGACGGTGGTACGTACGACTTCTTCGAGGTGAAGCTGGTCGAGAGCGCGCTGAGGCTTAGATACAACCTCGGCGGCGGCGCCCAGATTGTCACCGTCGGCCACGATCTGGGCGACGGCCACTGGCACAAGGTGCAGATCACCAGGTGCAACGAGAACACCACGCTGACCGTGGACGGTGTCAGCGCCCTGTCCACGTCCCGGGGAAAGGAGTTCGAGTTCGGCAAGCTGGCCGGTAATTCCGACGTGTACGTGGGCGGTATGCCCAGCTGGTACAACAGCAAGCTCACGTTGCTGGCATTGCCCAGCGTGATCTTCGAGCCGAGGTTCAACGGGTTCATCAGGAACCTCGTTTACGCCGATGGCGAGAACACGGTGCCCAGGAGGCAGGAGATGAAGAGTCGGGATGTTAAGGTAGGTGAAGATGTTACTACCGGGGACCGTCTCTGCAGTATTTTACTGGAAACATTCTTGGGATGTCCGGGTGTGTATAGAATGTAGGTACAGTAAATTATAAGGGGGCATGGACAATACGGGGTAATATTGCCAGCTAATTAACACGGATTAAAGATGGAAAGGGATACAAATTTTATGTGTTTTGGTACTTGCAGTGCATTCACAAAAGATGCAGAGTTATGACGGGATACTTAAAGCAAATGTAAAAATGTTAGTTTTTATATTATATAGCAAAATGGTCGAAAAATATGCCAGTGTTCCCCCAGTTTACGGTATTTATCAAAAGGGGGTAAGAGAAGTATAGAGGAATGGTTATAATTAAATACAGAGCGGGAAAGGGGAACATAAACATTAGTTCAATTATTTTCTTGTTTGTTTATTCTTGCACTGAGTTTTCTTCTCTTTTATTTTCATTCGCACTGTTTCTTTGTTAACTTTATGAACTGTTTATTGTAAACTAATGGGTCTTTACCCGTGGAATAAATACTATGTTAGCGTCAACAAATTTAAGCGTGAGGTCGAGGGCGGATGGCCTCATGCCGTCTTGCCTTCAAGGATTTTAGGCAGGGACTTAGCCTGCGTGCGGTCCTGATAGAGGGTACGCGAGACTAAACGGACCTGGCGACGTGCGATGGTTGATGACCACGTTGGCTTTCTTAGCTATCGAATGTGGAAGGATTGGTTGTTTAGAGTGAGATAGAAAATATGGGAATGGCAAGCGGCCCGACGCCGCACAGTGGGGCAAAGTGACGAAATTTGTTTCAAAATCAAAGAACTTTTGATAGAAATGAGATAGAGCGATGATTTTTTTTTTAATTATAGCTGAAAGATTGCAGAATAAGGGAAAATTAACGAAATTATGGTACGAACGTTTTTAACTTTGAAAATCTGTGTTAAACTTGAAATTGATCTTTTCCAAAATCCTGAGGTAGTAGACAAATTTTGCGAACGGATTTGAAATCAGCGTGACGAAATGTACAGGAAATGATGTGCAACATGTCAAGAAAGAAATCTAACCGTACATGGTATTGGATAAATCACAATTTTGTTGTAATATTTCAAGTTCCACACAGATTTTCAAAGTTAAAAAACGGTCGTACCATAATTTCTTTAATTTTCTCTTATTCTACAATCTTTCAGCTTTAATTTAAAAAAAAAAATCATCGCTCTATCTCATTTCTATCAAAAGTTCTTTGATTTTGAAACAACCTTCGTCACTTTGTCCCACTGTGCGCTGCTGTATTGCTAAAGAATAGGGACTCTGTCCCTGGAGGATCTGAGCACAGAGTGGGGAAGGCTTTGCCTTTTGGTAAGAGGACTCTGGCGAACCACACGGCACTTACCCTACAACTGCCCTGGAGCTCGCTTCCTCAGTTTTTTTTTCCACCCGTATAGGGTGATTCTTTAAGGAATAATAATATTAATAAAGGGCAAGCTTATGAAGTGAAATAATCGGGTAACTTTTCACATATTCATACTCCGATGTGGTCTACTTCGATGCAACCCCCGTGATCTCGAAGATAAATGTTAGTGGTTAATGCAAAAGCATGACGTACTGCCTGGTCAAATTTTTAGTATCTGTAGACCGTTCTCCGTTCTGGTTTTGTATAAAAAGTGCGGTGTCACGATTATATTACACGTTGTAAGGGCAGCGAAGCATCACGATTTGCACGTTTCCTCGTGGGATGAGTCGGCAAACAGCCCCATCGTTCAAATACTACGTCGAAAAATAGTAGGAAACGGCCGATCGATGGAAGACGATAAAGTGGTGTAGCGACTCCCCTAAATGACCAGTTTATTTTTAGTGTAGTATGTACGTATCTGTGATGTTGGTAAGGAGGGAGAAGGGAGTTTTAGGTGTAACGCTTTTTATGGTACGTGCAATTCATCGAGCGTTAGGAAGAATTTCTTGGGGGTGGATTAGCCTGACTCAGCTAGTGGGGTAACTGTAGTAGGGTGGCACTCGGTGTGCTATCATTTTTCAGACGATAAATGTTCACTTATGCTTTTCTCTACCTTATGCATTTAACCCGAGAGTACCTGTTTGAAAATGTGGAGCATAAGTATCCAGTAATAAGTGCTCAGAGCTGCATGAAAACAATTGAATTCAATAACTAATTAGTAATTCGAGAATAACCGTTCCATCGGTCCTGAAAACCGGGCACGAGTACTCTAAGGATTTATATGTAAAATATGATAAAAAAAATCTGGCCAATTCTACCAAATCTGCCAATTCTGTATCATATACGATCAAATGGAATAACTTTGTGATTCACTTAATTTTTCGATGTTGCCAGTTTGGGCACGAATAATAAAAAAGCCGTGCAAGTTAACCGGTTAAGAATGGGTTCTAAGAGCCATCAAGGATCAGGATCAAATCCAAACCAAGTTATACAGGCACAAACATGGACCAATCAACTAATTTTAATTAGAAAGGACTTTTCCTGCCATGAAAACACAGCTCAGCATCCTCTACACAGGAAAGCCACTCTCGATTTATTAGATGCGTATAAATGCCATATGCGTGAATAAATTAAGTCGACCGTGTAACTCGCTGTTACACACAGCAGGGGAGATGCTCAAAATTAAATTTCGCTCACCACCTCGCTGTGATTATGAATGAATCGCGAGAATTTCATAACTTGCTCGAGTGATATCCACCGCGTGCATGAGGATTTCTTGCGTTCGTGTAAATCTGGGCCAGTCGCCATACAGCCGTATTGTTACGCACGCTGCTGACACCATTTCACTCTTCTATAACGCCAGGCTCGTTTAAAAAAAAAGCGTTTTCTCCTTTTCAGCCACCGTTGAAAATTCCCTTCTTTCCATTACTTCTGGGAAAAAGAGTTTCGTTTGATAATAGACTCAAACGACGTTGCAAAACCTCCTCGCGTCCCTACGCTACGTTAATCAAAAGAGGAGACTAATTTTCCGCGTTATTCATTCGAATGCAACGGGCTGCGCGAATTTACGAGAAACCTACAAAAATAATTAAATATTTAATAGCTGCTTCGTTCACTAAGCTACTTGGGCGTTGTAAGGATGTATGTATTTCGAATTGTTTGCTAGACTTTGCAAAAGGTTTGGTACTCAAATATATTTTACATTCCATTCCTTAGAGTGATAATAATTGGATTTTATTCTATTGGTGCACAAAATGACAGATAATGGAGGACACATTTTTTTATGCCTAGTTACAGGGTTCTTAATTCCTTGGGAACATTGTTACGAAAATGTACGAAAAATTCTAAAATCGATACACTGTGATGAAACGAATCCATTATTAGATAAAAATATACATCATAGATAGACTATTTTGAATGAAATTTTAGTACCCGATGCAATACTATAAGCAGTGCAGATACTCCAGAGCAATAAAATATGTTTATTAAGTTTGCCAATTAAGAGCCGTCACAGTACCCAGAAAACGTCATAAAAATTAACATCCCCTGTTTTTGGTCCCCAACGTCCAACATAAATATACGTCAATACGTTCTGCCATCCCAGATGTACCCAAAATATAACTTCTTGCATACGTAAATTGCATCCCCATACGAATGAAGTACGAAGTCCGGGATGCAATCTCGAATGGTCCCAGAACGCAAGAAGCAGCCTCTCCAAAGGTAACCGAAGGATGAGCCTAGGCGGGAGGGGAATACAATTTGTGGCACGTCGATAAATCCAAGTCGTCCATGTGCATTGTCTGCAACGTTGTTGCACAGAGCTGGACCGATCTAGGAAGGGCGATAACGCCGGCCGAATTATACCGGGGCGCGAGTAACGCTGTCCGAGGGAGTCCGTGTCTCCTGACGGATATTCTCGATTTGTCTTCTTATCTAATCGCTCGCAGATACGTCTATTACGCCCTGTCGCCGGCGAACGAGCAAGGCCCGTTAAAATTCGAATGGTTCAGCGTAATAACGAACAAGCGCGGATGCATTCTTGGCATCCGGCCACTCCGAGAAATATGGAGTTGGCAGGGACAATGGCCGATTTCCTTTCACGGAGCCCATTCTTTTTGCCCTTTCGTTATCCAGTTTGCTGGTAATGCACTTCTCTTACACGGGGAGAACTCCCACCGCGGCTGAGTTATATGATCTTTTTTAATATGAAATATTTGGTGTGCGGTGCTTTCTGAGATGGCCGATTGAATCGCGAGGAATTCTCCTCCGTAGTGAAATGTGCTGGGTGAAGTCTTTAGAATTATATTATTGATGAAAGAATTGCTTGCCTGAACCGCAGAAGGAAAGATTTAGACTTCCTCTTACGATTCAGCGGTAACACCACTCTAGAGGCAGAAAAAAAGACCTAAATTTGACAATTTCTTTTGGGAGTATGACAAACGGAATAGAATTTCTTTTCAAAGGGTTGATTTAACACATATTTTTTACAATTTTTTTTATTGTTATTTTCATACAAAATGGCAGCGACAGAGCCCGTCGTCGAAAACAGCTTTTTTGAAAACACCGCCACGGGAGGACGGATTTCTCGGCATGTTTGAGTCCTAGACCAAAAACTAAAAAAATTTATAATTATATACAATTGGCTATGGAAGTACGTAGGGGTGTTTTTTAATACGTTTTTGTGGAAGTGGTGCACTTTTTAAGGAATGAATCGATTTTTTGCCCTAAAAATGAGCATTAAACTGTTTATAAAAAAAAAGTTTACATTCGATCAAAAAACAGCTACGTACTTCCACAGAGAATATTGTTGTGAAGCTACGGAAAAAATTTCAAATCGATCTATGCTATAGTCTCCGAGAAATCCGTCTTCCCAGTTTGTAAAAACTGGTTCCGAGAAAAACGCGTTTAAAGTTTTATGAACACTCAGCGCGCTTTCTGAGGCGCTGCGGCAAAATCGATAATTGAACCCTTTAATATGATATTTGTTTTCCACTATAAAGCAAATGGTATATTGTTTTTATGACCCTAAAGTATCGTTTAAGCAACAAAAAATATCGTTTTTTTTTAAATCCTAGGGTGGTGTTACCCCTTAAGGTAGTAAGAAGAAATGCATATTGTATTACTCTCAGTAAATTGCACAGATTTACTTTAACGGAAGACCAGGGAACTATCGACATCCTTCTGTAGAATTCGATTAGAACATTTAGGTCTAGAGTGGTCGAACATTCGAGTTACAAGTTATAATAATGTTCTACTCAAGAATCAATTCCTTTCACCTTCTTCTTGGTTGAGGGACATTCATAGTTCAATTCTTTCTATTATTTTTATTAAGGGGTAACGCCACTGTAACGGCACAAAAACGTAGTGTAGATTTCACAATTGTTTGTTGGTAAACAAAAAAATAAGTCGGTAATCTGTTTAAACCTCTTTATTATATACATTTTAAGTAGTTTCAAGCTGTTCTTTTTCTTTTCTTTTTTCAAAATCGCACTTTAAACGCTTTTTCTCGGAACCACGTTTTTCGAATTGGCGATCAGAAACATTTGAACAAATTTTATGCGCTTCACCTGAAATTTTTACAGTAGCTTCTAAACTACATTCTCCATTGAAGTGAATATCGATATTGTAAAATATTGTTTTTCTTAGCAATGGTAAGCATTTGAGCATAAATTTCGCTCTCTAGCTTGATTCATCCACGTTCAGCACCATTTTCAGCTCGAAAACTGTACATAACTTTAAAAGTTTTCAACAAATAGTAAAATCGGTACATAGTTAGATGGAGAATGTACGAGTAGTTTAGAAGCTTCTGTAAAAATTTCAAGTAAATCGAATAAAATTTGTTCAAATGGTGCTGCTGGCCAATTTGAAAAATGTGGTTCCAAGAAAGATGCGTTTAAAGTGCCATTTTGAAAAAAAGAAAGGAAAAAATAGCTGGAAACTACTTAGATGTGTATAATAAAGGCGTTTAAACAGATTTTATACATATTTCTGTGTTTACCCACAATTGTCAAAGGTACAATATGTTTTTGTGCCACTTATAGTGGTGTTACACCTTAAAGCCAGCATCTACCATTAATACCAAATTCCACATGACCAAAGTTTGTCTTTTGCTCCAAATGATTTATTTATGCACCAAAGTCAATAACCTCTACAAGATTCGATGAGCAAATATAGACGACTGTACTCCCTCAGCGGCCTCAACTAATGTCCTACATTCACTTCGCAACTCTTCCTTATCTCATGAACTCTGAACAAATTCACCGCTCCATCGTGCCCACCGGACCAACTCCACCACAGTCGCACAAATTTGAACAGAGAGCACGTTCCACTCAAACTGGTTGAAAAAAAATTCAATTTCCCAAGTCCCTTTTTTCTCCCATTCATTCGCGACAGATACGATGATCAAAGGGCGAGGGATTAGCTCGTCGACCCCGCACGGCTCGGGGGTTGAATTATCGAGCCCCGCATAGGATTCCGATAGTTTCGAACTCGTACGATTCGATCATGATCATGGTGAGAATACCGTAACGTTCACGGCTGATTGCTGGCACGTTAATATTATTGCTTGCCAGTTAACGGACGACGTACGCAAACCGATTATCGCGATTGTATATGCGCACGAGAGCTGAGCGTGATTCCGTGGCTCGTATAAATAGTTGCCGCGGAAAGAGCAATTACACGTAGGGTGCAGCTATTCCGCAACCGTTGCAGCTTTAACGCGAGCTACGTCGGGCTTAACGGCCACGTAAGGATATGTTCGTTTAAATAGATTAGATGTAGGCAGCATGTGGGACAGCGGTGAATATAAATAGGTTCGTTAAAGGAATTTTGGGAAAACCGCGGAAGGTTTCCCAACGTAAGGACTAGGCGAATCTTGGACGTTGGTAGGACGTTCTGATGTCAATGGACACGTGAATCCACGGTTCGAACTTAAGAGGTCATGTGACTTTGATCGGTCGTAAAATGAAGCCATTCTTAAAGATTTTTTCCCATAAATACAACATATATATTGTAAGTCCGGGAGAGTTCATCGACTTTTTGGAAAAGAAATTGTAGCATCGTTGTTTTTCACATTTTTGTCGTTTTATGCACATTAAAGCAAAGCCCAAGCAATGAAGGGTGTATATAAATTATAGTGTGCGATAATTTCAAATATTTATTTTCATTTCGGGGTTAGACCGTCCACCCACTACGAGTAATCAAGGTAGTGATCGACCACCTTATCAAGAGAAAATTAAAAACGAATACATACGTATTATTGGTGTTACTATTACAGTTCTTGTTGAGGAATAACAAAATGGCAGTTTGGAAGAATGAGTTCCCCAACAGAGTGTTTTGTCGAATGCTCCCCGAGAAAAATTTCGGCTATTCTTCGACAAAAATCGTTAATTGAGCTATGGGCGATAGCGACACTCATACAGATTAAGAGTCTTTTCAAATTTTTTAATATACCTCTTTTTTGTAGGCGTTACATGGACGCTATAAAAAAATATGAAACAGATTAAAAAACATCGATTGAACGGTGATTAATATTTCACCGTGATTGGGAGAAAAGCTCGAGTAATGCACATTATTGGTATCCTTTATTGCGACATTTACTAACTTGGCTAAATGAATTCTCAACGAACGAAGGTTCACGGGGAAAATATTACGTCCACGACAAAAGAAAGCGTAGATGATTATGTATTACCCTTTCGTGCAAGATTCTGGGTGATTTCCTGGTTAATAAATCACGGCCATTGATAAGAATCTTAAGCTATCGCTTATCCCTTTTAATATCCGGGATTTGGGACGTCTTAATAGCGGAGGATTCAATTGAATAGTTATCGACTTTCGATTCAGATATTCCGTAACCTTAAATATTTATGAATCGTCCTACTTGTGACTTGGCTGTGCCCCTTACTAGCTACGTTTCCTTGGGAACATTTTAAATAATCATCGCGCCCTTCGATCTGCCGCACTGGGTTATTAGCTCGCGTAAGAACGGTTCATTATGTAGCACAATAAGACGCGATAAGCTGCGAGGGATGATAAGTTAATGTATGCGGCATGCACGCGTGGCGGACTATCAATTATGCATGTTCGAACAGCGTTTTCTCCAGTTTCAATCAGGCGATATTGAGCGCCCGCTGTTTCGCCCGCGCCGCTCGCCTCGTATCGAAAGAAACGAAAAAGACGATAAGCGTGATTAATAGACGAGGAAAGGATATCGTTGCTGGAAAGATAAGTATTCGCTTCGACGTTGATTGATCGCCCCGGGCTAATCGCACACCAATACTCCCGGCAACTTATTTCATTTTTCGATGCAGCAATTAGTGCCGCGCGATGTAATTATTCAGCGCGCTTGCGCGCGTCTTTGATTAATTTCCTCGATCGGATGATGTGATTAACGTTGCTTTGAGAGTTCAGGGCATCGCGCTCTTCCTGCGGCTGGAAGCTGAGGGCTTCGCGAGAAAACATTGCGAATCGATCGTGAACGCTCGTCACTTTCAGAAAAGCTTCATAGGGTAATTCCGGGAGACGCGGCCGGGCTGGAGAGTTGATCGAGTTGCTATATTCAGACTCTACATCTGTATATATGTAAAAATGTGTTAAGGTTCAGAATAATTAATTCTCTAGAAATCAACTGTTTCGACCAACTCTCCAGCCCGGCCGCGTCTCCCGGAATTACCCTATTTTTAATGTTTCCCTACGTAAAAACCGAGTGTCGTAAATCAGCATTTCGACGGTCATATTTTGCTGGAGAAAATAGAAAAACGTGTAATGGGTTGACATCTATGTTAATGTACAGTTAATGAAATGTTAAGTGAGATGGAAAGTGAACTAGTGCGAACGTGAACTGAATCTAATCTGGTACTAGTGTAGTGCGAATTTGACGTAGAACTCATCTGAAGTAATCTAAACTGAAATTGATTTGAATGAGGATGTTCCATGGGGATTTGCAGAAACTTTTTCAGGAGAGGACGAGAATCTGTGAGAATCAATGACTGATGCAGAATATTAAATTTTTTGCCTGATGAATTAATCAAATATCAAATTCATATTATTTTCATCAAATATTTTTATAATTTAACAGACAGGAATTATTATATTTCAAGAAATTATTACACTGGAATAACAGTCCAATTATTTCAAGCAGATGATTTCTTACTACTTAGTGACTAAAACTCAAATAGATGATTACCCCTTCACTATCAATAAATTGAATACTATCTACAATCTACACCTTAATTTTCTTTGTACAATTATAAAACTTTATCCATAAAATAAGTCCCATGTTTCTCAGCACCTTTTCACTCTATTTATGCCACTTAAAATACCTATCGGCATCGAAAAATCCGCCCCCAGGTAATGAAAACATCGGCATTAAAAGTTCAGAGGGGTAATAGGTTTGTACTATCACTGTCACTGTAACGGATAACGGTTCCATGATCTATCAACGAGGAGACTATGATGGATGAATTTGTAGATTATGTGTCGATCAATAGCACACGTACAGGTGCCCTGTGTATCGCGGGATGCGCAAAATTTACCTTGGAAGCGATTGATAAATGTGTTTGCATTTCTTATATGTATTTGGGACACGTATATAGGTCGAGGGCTATTAATTCGCGATGTAATGTGATGTAACCGTACAGACCGAAAGTGGAATAATTCAAAGAAATATATGAACTTTAACTTCGAAGTAATTGAGATGTTACAAGCCGGCGTTAATTGAGAGCAGGGAACAGTGGTCTTTTTTATTCATAGTTGCATTAATTGTACCTTTACTAGAACGTGTAGAAGCTTTCGCTGAAGTAAACGAATATGGTATGTAAGTATATGGAAGCATTAGCAAAGCTGGAGCTCGAGGGCATGCGACATGCATTGCGTGCCCCCATTCGGGTGTAAAATTGAACGATAAGTACTTTGATTAGTTTCAAATTTATGCACCAGATATGGGTTACTTTAGGTCGTGATTCCTTCGTTCTTCAAATATCGTTACTGAATTGTACGAATTTTACAAATAGGGGAGAGGTGGGATGAAGTGACATTTTTCTTTGGGAGCAGATAGTCAAAAAACTAAATAACCATTGGAGTTCTAATTGGTAGCATTAGAAAATTCAGTTATCTGACTATAATAGTACATGATCATGTTAAGCTTCTCTCTATATTTACCTGTCTTATTTTTCACTTTTTAAGAAAGTGTGTTTTGTTCCTTGCATAAATTTGCTCTATTGAATGGGACAGTTTAATAAAGCACGGTAATGTTAACATTATTTCCATAACTACGAGTCTTCAAGTCGTCGTTTTTCTTAAGTTTCATAAATACCACAGCATTGTCATAGAAATTTCTAACAAAATTACAAATACCCGTCCAGAAATTTCTATACTTTCTCAGGAAAATGGTTAAACATAAAAATTAATCCCAACGAGCATTAAAGACAGGAAAAAAGGACAATGATTAACGATTTTCACAATGTGCGCCAATACTTCTCTCACACAGAATATAATTAAATCTCTAAGAACCAAGATATTTCATATTAATTATAGTTAATCGTTTCCATCGAAATATTTCATCCCCTATAAGCTTCTAACTTTGATTTCAATGGCAACATTTTTGCGTAGGAAATTGGCAACATTGATACACGCTGCATAATTTATGGGAGTTATATTTAAAACAGCGCGCTCATTATTGACTGGGCACGGCATCGTCACCAGTAATCTGTGAGGTCGCAGAGTGTATAACATCAAAATTTTAGTTCGTGATCCCGCCATGAAACGTCAGTGAAAAACCCACCCTTTCGAGTTGTTTTCAATATTTTCAGTGTCAGCGCGGCTCGTCGCTGTTTTCACGATGAAATCTATTCCCCCGGCGATATTTTCCTCGAAATGCGGCCGTTACACCATCGGTGCATATTTCACGTACCTTGTTATTGTTTGGGGCGAGATAATGGCGGTTCACTTCCACGAAACCACTTCAAGTATTCCCCGTTTGTCAAAAACCGAGGCTGTATAATAGACCCTGATGATTAATGTTCGCGTTATTATTACCCCGCTGATAAACTCCCGCAAGTTGATTTCACAGTTTTCGCGCGCATACGCAGGGTTTGTTTATCTTTCGAATTCGTTCAACGATGTACTATAGAAAGATAAATTTTGATAGTCGATTTCCATTGTTGCTAAATCTGAAAGAATCTTTACAATTTGTTGATTTTCTATACCATTTTGGAATTCGAACGATCGCTTGGAAATGTAAACACTGACCTAAGTGTTTAAAAAGGAAAGTAACATATTCGATAACATCGTTTCAAATAACTTTTCTAGGCTACTTATGAACGTGTTCCGAGTACCTACTTTCATCGGAACGTCAACTTACCTACTTTAGCATGCGCTTCAGTCTCTCCCTGGAATTCTCGTGCCAGCACGTGAAGCATTTTACGCTGGAACAACGAACTGATTAAAGCGAAAGTAAAATTTCCTTTACACTGCAGTGTATCGAAAAGGCGATCAAATATTAATTATGCTTCATGAAACTGAAATATTTCTCATCAAACCATAGTTACGGTTTGATTCAGTTTGCTGTGAAGTTCGGCCGGACGTCGGGGCGAAATATTAGAGGACCGATAATTAGTTTAACTCGTTAACGAGTTTTCCTTTGAAATTACGATTTTATGCCGGCGGAAAATTTCCGCGAAAGTGTCTCGCGCTCAGTTCCCGTAATTTGTACGTCAGAGAAGACGATTCTGCGTTCAAACATCAGCCATCGTTGTGGAGTACATTTTTTTAGACTTATTCACGAGGAAATTTCGATAAAATGAATGTTCCATCGAGTTCCCTGATGCAATTTACCGCGTCCTCATGTGCCATTAACTTGCTAATAGTAAAATAAGTTTAACCTCGTTTACGGAGTAAACCTCAGTGCACGGAAGTATGTTAAAGTGCATTTATAAACGTAGCAAGACAGTTACTGCAAGAACATTATTTCTTGTTTTTTAATGGAAACTTGCTCTAAAGAAAAACACATTATCTGGGGCATTAACCATCGTTTAGAAGATACTTCGGTGCAAGTGGTTGAAATCCATCGCTGCAAGAACTTGCTGTCAATCGATGAGGGTGCATTCCACGAGCAGCGCGCGTCACTGACCTTTCTCGAAAGTTTTGCAATGAAGGAAGAAGTCGAAACAGTTTGTCATTATGAAAGGCAATTTCATGCCAATGCAATTATAAGCTAGGGCATCGTTGTTGCACCCGCTGCAGAACCGTGTATTTGCGTTTTAATGCGAGCATCGGCCTAGTTCCAAAGCGTCCCCGATTTGCATTGGCTTGTCTGGCCGGCGATTCGGGGCAAGCAGAATCGCGGAATACCAATACACTCCTTAATCGATTGTCAACCCTGCTCGCGTCCACCCGTGCACACGCGTGACGTAATGAGAGTCCGATAGAAGAACAGAATCTTCTGTACTGAAAATTGTGTTCCTTTACACTGTGCACAATAATTCATTAGTAATTGGAAATTTCAAAAAGATTTACATAAATATTTTAAATTACTCCTCTTAGAGTACATAGTACTTATTTCCTTCCTGATAGCGAACCCATCTTCAAAAATCACCTTAGAAACCTTATTTCCCATCTACTTCAATCACTGTATGTACCTATAAATATTCAGAATATTAATTCAGTGCTGTGTCCCTACATTTGAGTATAGGTACATTAAAAGATTAAAAAATATACTACTAGAATAATTTATGACTTAATGATACGATAAGAATGAAGCCGCAAACCCCTGCGTAGTCTGCATTTTATATGAGCAGCCAATAAATGGAACAACGTTTCCATCAAACAGACCTATGCCTGTGAAACCGCTGGCAGGATTGTCCTATTAGCTGTTTCTATGGAAGGAAAAAGGGCGGGCTCTTCAAACAGCCGGATACAACGTTCGGTAGCCAGACGAATTACGAGCATGGAGAAACGATGCTCGGTTTTGTCGGCGGTTCCCCGAACAGACCGGACCGCGGTTGCAACGCGGAAGAGTGGGAATGCTTTCCGTTTCCTGCGAAATTCCCGCCATATTCCCCGAGCACGGCACTTCCGGATCCGTGTGACCCTCGCCCACGTTCCCTCCCTTTTACACTCTCCGAAGAATGATCCGAACCCACGCGTACCACAATGACTGGCCTTTAGTCCCTTTTGTGCGAGACGCGTGACGCAATCTCAATATAGCACGGGGGGGCAATTGTGATTGTATATGATAGCGGGCTGGGTTGAAATATCTCTTCTTTGTGTAATATTCTGGTATATGATGAACAGGTATTAATAATTGCTGAGTTGCATTTGATCGCGTACAGGATTTAGAGATCTTTCGCATGAGAGGATGTATAGAGAAGATAATTAAAAATGATTATATGGAGAAAAGTGTGCAAAAGTTGAGCCTTAAGGGGTTTCAGGAATTTTTTGGGGAAAAGTATAATTGAAAATTATACACAATGTTTTTTTTTTTATTAAAAGGTACATCTTCGTAACTATATTATTATAAATTTTCATGAGATATTATTATTAAGTAAAGGAGATATCGGCTTGGATATAAGTAGAGGTTTTTTACAAATCTCTCGTAACTTACAGAAATACTATAGAAATTCTTACTCTAAGCAATGTAAGAGAGCTAGAGATGGTAGAATCGAAGAGAGTAGGGAAGTGTATACGCACAAGGGAAGATGGACCGTGTATGGTCAGACGCGTGTGGAAAGCAATGTAACAAGAACCGTGAGTCACCCTAACCTTTTACGCGTGTGTTATCTTGAAAATCGTATGGAATAAATTACGACTCCCATGCTTCGTGTGCTTTTAACAATCCAGCAAAACAGGAACACCCAATTACCCTTTTTACTATTAATAATATTAGAGTATACTTAGTAACAAAAGTTTCAGGAAGAGTTTCATACGACGAATGAAATGATAAGATAATTTTTCTGCAATACGTGGTATTAGTCACTTCTCTAACATAAATTTCACCGTTTACAATCACCTTGAACCAACCATAACACCAACGATTCCTTCGAAATCAGCAAAACAGAAACAAAGGAATCGATACAAGTGACTCTGCATCGAAACACTAAAACCAGGCAGTAGGATACGAACCGCAAGTAAAACGTATGAAGCGTTTGCACGACAGCCAGCAAGGCTTGGAAAATACTTCACGCTCGTAAACACGGCTCGAAAAGAGAAGAAAAAACAAAGCAACAATTGTTCCGTGGAAAATTACTGCCGAGAGAGAGAGAGAGAGAGAGAGAGAGAGAGAGAGGAGGGGAGGCGAGCGATCGGTGTTTGAAACGCGAAACTGAAATGTTTTTTACGACATTCTCGTCTCGTGCTTGGGATAGCAATTTTATGGGTGAAATACGGCTGGTGCACGAAGGGAAAACATTTTGTCATCGTCAAAACAGACGACAAATGTTTGCATTGAAATATATATACATATATGTGCATGGAAATGGGCACGGGTGCGGTTGCGCTTTGGATATCGATTCCACGGTCGCGGATTGTTGGGGAGAGCGTGAAGAGAAACGCTTTTTCCCGTCCAGCGAAGCACGTTACACTTATCTAGTGCTTTCCCGCGCTCTTACCTCTTAACCCTGGCAGAAGTTCCCCACCCTTTGGAAGTTTCGGTTAATGGTGGCCGTTTCCGCGGAACTTTTACGATGATTCCAGCGGACATCTTAAATCTCGTGACTAATCATCCTAAAACCGCTACTTGCACGATCGCCTTTATACACCGTGTTCGTACGAATTTATCGCGAAGCTAAGCTTTCATCGGCTGGGATATATTGTTTTCCGTGAAGCACGGCTGGGAGAGTGTTTTTCAACGTCGGCTCGAAGGATAAAGATTCGCTTTTGTGAATGGTAAGATAAATGCGTCCATTAGCGGCGGTGTTCGTTTTGCTAGCCAGGTACTATTATTTACCTATAAACAGTGATACATGGATGTGTATTAACTGAATGGAGAGATACGCAGGATATGGAGGAGGAAATTTCGAAATATTTTGCCCATTGATTTATTGATCATTTGTTTTAATACATATGAAGGGATTGTAAGGTTAGAAAGTAGGTTGCTGATTCATGTGCAAGACGAAGTCTAATTCTAATGTTCTCGATAATTCATACATCCTTTACATACGAAGTGTGAAATAGAAACATAAATGTTGCAGGAATTGTCTGATACTATTCGATTAAATTGGTCATAATTGAACCCTCCTTTACTTTAACTTCTTCGATCGAAAGGACACTCGATGATTGCACATAATTCTATCAGCACTCGCAATTGAAAGGTTTGAAGATTTTCCGGCCTTGATTTCTATATTAAGGATGTTTCATGGCACATCGAGACAAATTAACGTTGACTACCAGATATATCGTGAGATTACCGTTTCACAGTACATTGATCCTAATCATGAAAGCAATTATGCCAGAGGAAATGTTCCTTCTGCATTGTGCAGAAGTTCGGAATATCGATTCGATCTCAGAACTGAATTTATCCTCGTGTTTTGTGCGAAATTGTGTATGACTGTCGGCGAAAGGGCCCCTCCAGGAAACGTTAGCCTCGTATCGCGAATTTTCGGAACGATTACGGCAACTTTGCTTGATCTACGACTTCTTATTTCGAGGCTATTGTGTCCCGTCTCAAAGTAAAATCGCCTGTACGTCCGGTTATTACATGATATGATCTTTGGGCTTTTACGTGTTCCCTCGAATTTAGCTGTCGTCTGTGCAAGTACAGAGAACTAGGTTGTTCCTTTCGCACACGAATACGCCCCATTTTCTTGATATTGAGTTATAATATTTACATCTAATCGAAACGAATCTAAAACGCGTTTTTAATTGCACAAGTGTAGAATGTTGCAAATGTGAAGTATTTACGAAATACTTATAAAACAAAGTGGAAATGAAATAAGAGAAATGCAAGTTTAAGTCTTTTTCTTAACAGCATACCTGCATTTTGCAGGATATTTTCTCACCTTGCCTTAAGGGGAAAATTAAGTTTATACTTATAGTTATTTGATTAAAACATTTCGAAACCTCATATCTTTTATTTTATATTAATTCAACTAAAATGAAAAAATACATACAGAAATTACAGAAAAAATTTCTTAATACCCTTGATCTACAGCAATGAAAATATTCGGAATAATTTTACTTCAGAGCTCTTCATCACGGTGCATTTATCGAGAGGTAGAAGCTGGTGGCTTAGCGTTGGTGGCATTACACTCTAAAAATCAGCAAACTTGTAATCACTTCTAAATAAAACAAGCATCTGAGCATTCTTCTATACAATGCTAACGTAACTTAGATAGTTATAGAGTAATAATTCAAACTAAACCGCCCCATACATCATGGCAACATAATTCCACTGAAGTCTCCCCGCAAAAGTCACTAAACTTCGCGCATTAAGTTGCGCAAAATTGAAGAAAATCCTCGGCTGACATGGCGCGCTCTTTTATGAATTATCTTTCCCGAATCTATGAATAATTCAACGCTGTTTACGAAGCTGAACTGTCCACTCTGGTCGAACTTGCGTTGAAGTCCAAAGACTGTTAACGACGTGGTAGCGGGTTCGCAGAAGCGGGAGCGAAGTGTGAACCGAGGGATGAAGTGTCGAAGAACAGGCGGCTTGGCCGAACGCCAGTCTGAGCTAGTTTTTAGAGTATCTATGACTACGAAACTACCGTGAATCTGTGCAGATTTTTATCGAACAAGAATGCCTCTCAACCACTGACACCATCATCCTTATGAACACCGCAAGTCTGCCAGGAACGAAGTTTTCTAGGTTCCACTCGAAGAAGTTTGTCAGAGTCTCCTAACCGAGGAATCTGAGGAAGCCCGATGTTATTCTTGAACAGCAATTTGTGACTTCCACTTGCAACGTGTTCCCCCGTTTCTCCTCTGCGCCTTTATCATCTCCATTTCAGTGATGACATCGCCGCGACTTACAATTAGTATAATTGTACACGCACGGTATAGGAAAGAGTTGCTACAAATATTTGAATACACGTAGTCGTCAAGCACAGAAGAAATTTCTCTATCAAGGAACTATAGCTTCGAAAGCAACTGCTCACCATTTTCGCGTTTCCTTCGTCGCAGAGGTAGAAGTAAGTAACGAATGGCCATATATGCCTGCTGCATTCGCTTCCACTTTAAGGCAGGCGAAAAGAGCTTGCCGCCAAGTGCCAAATAGCAGGGCATCTGGTCAGATTTCGAGACGTCCTCCAGGAGGTCGAGAAGCGGCGGGCCATCCACGCGAAGTCGGCATTCTCTTGGTGGGAGAGAAGAAGAGGCGGAAGCGAGACCACGAGGTGGCTAGGCCGCGGAGCAGTATGTATGAAAGGGGTCGAAGAAAATGTCCAGAAGTGGAAGTCTGGCCTCGACTGCCATCGAGTTTCCTTTCAAACGATACCTTATACCCCCGGCTCGGGGCCTTTCGTTTCTTACACCCTTAACTCGAGTCTCTTCCCACCGTCTTCTTGCCATCGGTGTGCTGCCATCCACTCACCCCCGACATAATAGGAATTTAATACCGTAGCTTCGAGAGTAAAATGGAGGCAGCAGGGGGAGGGGGTGGAGAGAGATCTCTGCGCCGAGCAACGCTGCCATTATTTATAAACCATTGATTTCCCCCGTCCTGGATATATACCGCAGCCAGTCACCGGTTCTCTTCGTGTCCTGACACTCCGACACCTTCCCTCGTTGCGCTTTTATGTGTTTCACTTATACACTAAGCTTCGCGACGTCTCCGGGTACTCCTTTTTTCCCCCGCGGACGTCGTGCTGGGACGGTGTTGCAGCAGCCGTCGAGAATCTCGAGCGTTGAAGCAGCTCTACTAGCCGAGTCCCTGGAGAAATTCGATAAATTCGGTGCCCGAAGCTCTCGTCCTACCTTGCTGCTCGATCGCGTAATTCGACGGCAGAAAGGCGACCGTTGGAGGGGGGGGGGGGGCGGTGGCGGCGGGAAAAATGTGGAGCGATGTTGATATCGACGTTCCCCACTATGGGGACATGTATAAGAGGTGGCGGAGTACGGGATACGCACGGTATTAGGGCCGTAAATTCCGAAATATCTGCCGAATGTGGCGTCGCATCGTATATATCGGTGCTTTAATTTTGAAGTTATAGCGCGTGTTTGAGATTCCTTGTTACTTTGAAAGCGGCCATGAGGTCGAGTGCGAGACTCGTGCCGCGTCAAGTATTTACTCTGACCGCGCGACACGTTGCCCCGCGGAGCCAGTGAATTCTGTCTAATGATGATTAATTATCTAGCCTCGCTGTTATCGCTGGATTCACTTTAGAAAGGAACGCATCGACTGTTAAGGGTCAGACGAAGAAGTTTGTCAGAGTCTCATAATGCAATAATAACTTATATCGTTGTATTCGGGAGGGTTCATAGAATAATTTGGCGCAACGAGCAACCGCATAACTATTACCGTTTCGGTATAGAAGATGTTCAAAGTTGAAAATTTGCATTTTTCTTTTTCCAAAATCGAATTTCTCAAAAACTGAGGGTGATGGAGACAAACGGTTTGCGGATTCGTGTTCAGCGCAAGAAAATCTATATGAAACGGCTATTGAATGTTACAAAACAGAATAAATGTTCAATTTTGGTGGACAGTGTTATGAGCGCTGCGCTACCTATACAAAATCTTGCGTAGCTCCTTGAATTTTTCGACATCCACTTTAAAATTGTATAGGTATACAAACAGGTATAAAAAGAATATCGGTAAAAATTTCGCAGTGGATTTCCCCCCTGAATTAGTTACACCAGATCACTCAGAATATAGTTTTCATACGGATGTCGATTTAATTCACAATCTCCCGAAGAAAACGGGGTAAAACTAAGGAAGGGTGGCGAGAATAACGAAGCAAGAAAAGGATATCCGTGCTTTCATAAATCTAATTACGAACAAGACGTCGCCCGCTAATGATACACCGACGTTTGACGGATATCGGCCTTCACTCGAACCTCCAGCCACGAAACGGCTGATTTGTCTCCAACCACCCCACAGAAATTCTTTTAGCCGATGCTTTATAGGTTTTCCGTTAGAGCCGCTCGTTCCTTCTTATTTCTTCTTTTTTTTTTTTTACGGAAGATTCACGATCGTTAGGCGGGAGCGCCAGTTCTTTATTCCTACGGTGGATCCAAGAAGAAGGCCTTGCCCATCGATGATTAAGTCGTCCCTCGAGTTTTATCCTCGAAGGGTAGAAAGAAGCTCCGCCGGGAAGGCTTTAACCACCGCCCCCTTCCTTCCACCATCGTCCTTCTCCGTCTCGTCCAGCCACGTCGAGAGGGAGGAACGTGGCTTTATCTTCGATCGTACTTTCGCGCCGCTGCGGTCTCGTTTGCGCAAAGTCGAGCGAGATAATCGATACGTCTTCGTCTACTCTCGCCACCTGGAGCAGTCGAGATGCTATTTCTTTCCTCCACCCTTGTCCTTTATACCTCTCCGCGCGATTCCTTTTATCAAAGTCACCTGACTCCTCAACCACTTCAATCCACCCTCCCCCTCCCACGACCATCCCCTCTGCCGATCTCTTGTTTGTTAGGTCGGTTGTAAGCGGTTCGTCGAAAACAGAAATCGGAATGGAGACGTAAATAAAAAGCACCTACGCCTCGCCCCCTCGGTCTTTGCTTCGTCGCGGCATCGTTTTTCAATTCGCCCGCCTCGCCGCGTCGGAAGCTTCCAATGCAAATTGAAGAAAGTTTTCTGAACTTCGCTGGAACGACCGGGGCGACTCGAAGTTTCGAAAAATTCCCCACCCCCCTCTCCGACGTCGGGGAATTTCCGTGAGTTTGAAATTTAATTAGCGACCGCTCGCCGTGCATACGGAATATTCGCGGCGCGTCTATTTTTCAATCCGCGGAAATTTCGCGCGCACCCAGTATTTTACCGACGACAACAAACCATAAATATTAAGTACCCACACGGGCTATAAATTTCCGCGGGCGCGATGCGGTCTTCCAGATATTCATGTTTCTGGAAGAACGTGGCGCCTCCTCTTGAGGAGAGCACATTCTAGTTTGACGAAGTATGTGCACGTTTCGTGTAGTTTTACGAGGAGCATGTTTATGAATTAAATAAATTCTGAATCTGAATAAATCAGTGAGAGGAAGAATTTTAAGCTGGAATACTGTATCTTCTTTGTGAGTGATGTTCGATCTCAGGAATGATCTGAATATTCGACGAGCATTGGATAAAGTTTTCATGACGAATGGAAGATTATTGTGGAAATGTGTATATCCATGACTCATTTGAACGTGAACCCAATAATCGAGGCCATGAGGAAGGTCACAGGATATTTCACGCCGCCGCAATTTCAGCGTCCTTATTCAACCACTGGCGGACCTTAAACCGAAAATATTAAACACCCTCATAAACCATGAATCTCCTGCGAATCCAAACACGCGGCTCAGCTGAAGTATCGTGGTTGCTCCATTTCGTGAAATAGGAGGATCTCGGATACGGGTACGAGCAAGTCGGGGGTGATATGGTCCACTGTTAGATGGAGTGCTTCTTCGATATGTAGAGAGAAACTTCGATTGGCGGATACTACCCCGTCTATCATGAAACACTTGATCATTTACTTGCCACAAATGTTAAATTTTATTACGACTTAATCGGGCAATTTGAATAGCACACTGGTCAACATTTCTGAAAAGTAAACCTTACTGAATCAGATATACACCATCGATCAAAATGTGTGTATACATTTTCCACATTTTACGTGGCATCCAGAACGTAATCCATTTCATCGCTTCCGATTTTCTGGCTATGTGAAAAGAATGCAAGAAAGGACTCCGGAAGTATAGGTTTGTTGATCGCGATGCTTTTTCCATTCGGTCATCTGTGCATCGCGAAATGTTAGGGTGGGGCACTGTTTCCAAAGAATATACGTACATAGTTTACACACGTGTAGGCAACAGATATTCAGGGATAAAGGAATGTCACTGGTACGGCACGAGCAAGACTAAAGATGGCGACGGTTTCGGTAGAACTATGTAATGTTTGTATATTTTCTTTCGGTGTGTACCTATATATTTTTATAGAACTTTTTCCACTGGATAGAGCAACATTTAAAGAACATATTTACAAGCAAAATATTTACGTTTATAATAAAGTAATAACTGACATCCAAGAAGCCTTCTCAAAAATTTCGTTTTGCGGTGGGCACTGCCAGTCGGAACCAGATTATCTAAAATCAAAAAACAAAAAAGATTTCCTTAGTATATTAATGTAACCTCTGATTAACGGAGGGAATTTCCGAAATATTAATTTAACCCTCGGTAGTCACACCTACTTTTTCGAACGTCGTTGTCACACTGGGTCAATTTGACCCTGTCAATTTTCAATCAGTTGTTATTTAAAGAATATTTGTTAAATTAAGTCTAAAAAATTCTGAGATAATGTTTGAACATTGCAGAATATATTCCCATCGTTGAAAGTTGACATTTAAAGTGTCATCATGCATAAAAAAAATTTGAAGCAATAAGAGTTTGGACAAATAGGTTTTTTGCTTTAAAAAACGCAGGGTCAATTTGACAACCCAGTGTGACAACCGAGGGTTAAAACAAAATGATGGCTATTTAAATTTGCAGTCCTGATATTTTCGCGAGACTGTTGCGCGACAAAATCAGGATTTCAACTCTAAATAGCCGCCATTTTGGTTTAAATTAATATTTCGGAAATTCTCTCCGTTAATCAGAGGTTAAGATACTAACGAAATCTTTTTTGATTGTAGATAATTTGGAGCCGAATGGTAGTGCCAACCTCAAAACCATATTTTTAAAAAGGCTTCTTGGATGTCGATTGTTACTTTATCATAAATTGTTCTTTAAAAAGTTCTATAAAAATGTATGCTTCCGCTTTTTCTAAAAAAATTCACAAACATACGCCTCTTTTCGGCCGCCTGACTACATATAACCCCTTAAGAAAATTGCTGTGAGATAGGTGAAAGAGCATAATTTGAAAGTGTAACATGGAAGCTACAGAAAGTGGCCCTTGAAAATAACGGTAATTGATTCTGAACAACCTCCATCAGTTTCGTATAAAGCTCAGCCTACACTAGCAGGATGTATGAACTCATTTATAATTAACACGCGCGCCCACGCTGCATAGAAATAATCTACATAGATCGTAGAACCTATCTTCCATGTCCCCTGTTTGTAGCACACCTATTACGAAAATGGTTGCATTATGTAATAAGGCGCGTATAAAAGCTAACTCACGCGCGCACTTTACAAAGACGACCGTTACAATAGCCGCTGTAAAACCATGTATAGTGATAAGCTTATCAAAAATTGTACAGCACGTCGTGACGGCGTAACAACGTTTTCACGCGTGAAAAGATTCAGTATTAAAAGCGTCCAGAAAAGTGTTTTGCATGAAACGATGACGTAAAAAGGTGGAAGGTAACGAGTTTTGGAAAAGCGTGTAATCCTTCTAAAGGCGAATTCGAAGTCCTCGTGAAAAGATTATTTGGGGCACCAGCTTTGCATCGCGAAGTAGTTATCAAAGATTCTCATCATTATTCGAAGAATTTTGGTTGCACCATAAAAACGTCTGATCCCAATTCCCCTTTTCACAGGACGGATTTCGAAAATCCTCTTACACTAGAGAGCCCCGCCCTCCTCCACGAAAGTTTTTCTCCTGTTTTGAAAATTCAGCGTTCCGCGTGACATAGTCCCTGCGGCCTGGAATTTTGGCAGAATTCCACGACCGAGTCAAACGTTGGATTAAGCCCGGCTGGATAAATCTGACGTGCAGAAATTTTCCGGAAGTTCGGGTCCTAATCGACAAAAATGAATATTAATGGGCCGCGTTTATGCGGCAGCGTTAAACTCCCCTAACTGTCGCTAATTACATTTCAACTTTTGAAATTTGCGTCTACGCTAAATATTGCCGCGTACTGAAACTTTCCCGCTGTAACAGAATAAAAATTGCTTTCCTTAATTCGTGGAATAATTTAGTTTAATATTCACCCTTTACGCCATAACGATTCTAACAATAGAGTTCTTGTAATTCTTAATTATCTTATTTACGAACTAATTGCATTCTGTTTATATTTCTCAATTCTGTCTTTCATCTAAAAAGTCAAAATATTCCTTACCCTAACGTCCAAGTCCCTTTTACAAATAAAACGACGCCGTGTAGTATTACTATGCTCTTGGCTCCATTTAATTATTAATCATCCCCACGATCATTGAAAGATGCAATTCTCCAACTGCTTTTCACAACATAAAACTCGATATAACTATATTTATATCGACAGTAAAAAAGTGCACAATGAACTGTCAACAAGACCGTCAGCAAAGCTGGATTGTACAATTAGCTGCAATAAATACGGATAACGTTGCGAAAGTAATAATGGAGGCGAGCGGAAACAACTTTCCGACAAGCTTTTTTCGATTTGGTCCAACGACTTTATCCACCCTGGAGAGTGGATGTGTCTGTGTTTACACGATTCCCACTCACACCCCGGGAAATTCCCTTTTGTTTATCGCCGTGCTCGCCCCCTGTTCGCTGTTTCAACGGCGCCCTTTCCCTTTTCAGTTGAGACCCGTATTTTTTGCTCTAATTAACCGCCACCGTTCCCGTTTCAAATCCAAACACCACTTGCCCCGATCTGGTGTCCCCTTTTCCATCTGATGCACCTTTTCCCACGTCCAATATCCCTTCAAACATCCAGGTGGGTGGAAAATAATTACTTGCCGCAAACTTCGCGAGGGAACCTTTGCAGCTCTGTTCGTCAGGGGTGCGTGCTTTAAAATTCATCTTCGCCATGGTATTTCTGGCTAAATTCGCATTGCCTTTAAGTACCCTTCTTGTGAACGAGGTACAAAAGTCGAAGGATACGGTATATGTAAATGAATAATTAGACAAATGTTAGACAATGGGTGAAACTGTCCTTAACTTGAAATAATTACCATTTCTTTAGCCACGTCCGTTCTTCTCGAGTGTGGAATTGCGATAGGAAATTTTTTTAATTTTCGTCACCATATATGGAGACATTCAATACACTAAATTAGAACTCTACAGAAATTCTGAATTTCCTAAGATAGGAAAAATATGGCGCTATGAGAAGTAGGTTAAACTTGCATTGACGTTTAATGGGAGAAAGGTGGGATAGTTGATCAGCGGGGATACATGATCACATCAGTTTATATCACAACTTAAATAATTAAATACAAACAAAGCAAACCATTATTATTATTTTAATAAAAAAGAAAAACTGTGATCAACTATCCCACCTTTCCCCTACTTCACTGTGAACGGTCGAAAAATCAAGCTATTTTTAAAGATTTTTTTCTGAGTAAATACAACATATAATGAAATAAATCTTTTTGGTTTTTATAAAACTACTCTTATATTACACCAAAAAAATTAAATAATATTTTTAATTTGTTTACTTGTTTTTTTACAAAGCGTCAATATGGCACTCAAAGAAAAACGTGGTGCAAGTGATTTCCCGGCTTAGGCTTATCTGAAACAAAAAAATCGAAACGATTCTTAATCTGTATGAGTGTCGCTATCGCCCATAGCTGCAATAATAATTTTTGTTGAGAAATAACAAAATGGCGCCTGTTTGAAGGAAAAAGTTCCCCAAAATGGTGTTTCTCGAATGTTCCCCGAGAAAAAATCTCAGTTATTTTTCGGCAAAAATTGTTAATTGAGGTACGGACGATAGAGACACTTATAGGTACAGATTAAGAACCTTTTCGAATTTTTTGTTTCGGATAAGCCTAAACCGGGAAATCACCTGCACTACGAACATACTGTTTTTGTTTAAGTGTCATATTGACGCTGTAAAAAAAACAAGTAGGGTATCACAAATTGAAAATATTCTTTTTAATTTTTTTGGTATAATATAAAAGTAGCTTAATAAATATGAAAAAGATTTATTTCATTATATGTTGTATTTACTGAGAAAAAATCGTTAAAAATAGCTTGATTTTTCGACCGTTCACAGTGGAGTACCCCCTTTAAAGTCATTCCTCGATTCTATAAAAAAATTACCTATAAAAGTTACCTAGGGTAAACCAACCAGTAATTGATCGTATACCAGTGAATGACCATTAAGCAAAGAAATGTCAATTATAAATTTATAAATTATTAAATATTTATAAATGCAGTATAGTTGCACTTTTAATAACCCATATGTTTAGTCGCGCGTATAAGTACAATTCTTATTAAAAGTATGCAATCATTTACTGGACTTCTCATTTAACAACTCGCTCATTCAGTAGTTGATTTACCCTACGCAGAAAACGCTGTTATAGTTGGAACGATGAAAACATTTCACAGTAATGAAGATAATGAAGAATTTCTATATAATTCTGAAATAACCCTGCCAGGAACATAAAGTTGTTGAAATGGGAATTCGTGAACCAAATAGAACTTAGGGATGAAATTTCAAATTTATGAAACTGGGTAATTAGTAATTAGCTAGATTTCCAGGCGCGCCACGATCTAATAACGCTTTTTACGATAGGATGATTCGCCCTTTAAGGGTGTAACTTGTCTTATCGCGTGCACCACTAAATATGACATGGCGGGCACGTATACCGCGATAACACGGAAGAACGCAAACGGTCGGGACGGAAAAGGATCTGGCGAAATCGCGTTGTAAGCTTTTTGACGATATCCCTCTTTCTGACTCAAGATGCGGAGCGTGAAAGATCGCCGGGAAATCTTTTTTCATGGGGCTGTATATTTCTGCGGGAGAAATTCTGCAGCGTGCTGCGAAATATCGTTGTCACATTGACGTGAGAAATTTTGTGAATTCACAGAAAGGGTCACTGCAAAATTACTTTATGAAAAAACCTACATAGTACAATCGCCCATTGAAATTTCTCAACAATTGTTACGTAATAGGTAGTAAGGGAACTTGTTGTTTGAAATGGACCGGAATGAATGCTCGAATGAAACTGTTAACTTTTGTAAATAAAAGTTAATTATCGAACTTTTAACATTTAAATCATTTCTTTTCTGTTTTAAGTTAACTTTATACATTACTACTTTAACTCTGTTGTAAGAGTTGAATTTTAACAGTTAATTTTTTCAGAACAGAATAAATGTTCCTGTTTAATTAGAACTTTCTTCTATTATCAAGAAAATAAACGCTTCCCATTTACACAAAAATGTATGGTATAAAAGTTTCAGTTACTACACTGCATTTTATAACAGTTTTTTCGGAACTGAAACGATAATAGTCATAAAATTACAGTTACTTCATAATTAATTGAAACTTTTAACAGTTTCATTCGACCCCTGAATATTTCTCTTCTAGAAATTCTAAACCAATTAATAAATTTTAAATACTATAGTAGCTGCCCGCCTTTCATAAAGGGAGGCAGTTGATTTATATTACACCCTTAGTAGTTTCCAAATTCCTCCACTACGCGAGTAACCAATTGCAGATTCCATGAGAACCACAGTAGCTATATTAAATTCTTTGCGATCAAAATTATTGCACTAACTGCCCCTAATTAACCAGACTATTACTAATATCTAATTTCTCTTGTTACAGTGTGGTGGATTTCCTTGTGTCGAGAACGTGAAACGCAAATCGCCAAGGGTAAGTGCTACATATCCCAAAATACCACGCGTCATCCCCTGTCGCCCATTCCGCCGTACGCGATGCAACTTGTCCCATCTATATTTAAAAATCAAATTGAGTATGCTGGTTATCGGAGCGAGGTCGAAATTAGATTTCACAGGCGACTGTGGAACACGATGTGCCTCCGCCCCTGTTTTTTCCTTCCCCCGTTGTCGTTGGACGTCATTAGGGGCGAAAGCTCCGTAGGATGAATTTGTGGGTATTCAGGCGCTTTTCTTATGTAATCAAATTACTCGGATCCAATTAATAGAGTCTCGATAACGGGACGACATGGACTGGCGCCTACTCCTGCGACTTCATTCGGTCGCGAGCACACACACGATCGTAATTAACCGCACATTCGATGCATGTGTGCAGAAACCGCGCGTTGTTTGCGAACGGGAATTCGGAGCGTACCAGATTGAATGTAACATGGGGAATACATAGCCGTGGAATGCTCACACGCTCGTCCTCCCCTCGTCTTACGAGGCTCCCACCGAGCGTGGCCCCGGTTGACCGTGGGATTGCTCAATGAGCAATTACACGGACGAAAATGAACGAGATTTACGGTGCATCGGGGATGTAACTTCATTATGTCGCGGCAATGTACATATTTCACATTGTGAAAAATGGATGATTCGTATCTGGGAATCCAGAGAAAAGGATGAATCATGCGCTTTCTGTTTCGACTACTATCATGTTCATTAAACAGTACCCTTCGAGGAGATTTCTGAACGTAACGGAAATAGGGTAAACGCACCAATAAATGAACACTTAAGGCTAATGAATGAACACTTTTATAAAATTATCTTTGCAGCGCGATTGATTCCACGTGTTGCAAAAATTGTTTGGATATGAAGCAAGAAATTAGAAGAGGTCTCTAATTAATTAGTTGCTTATTTTAATTACTTATTTGATTACTTTTAATAAAAAATGTCCATTCGCTGGTACGTGTTCAGTTACTGGTACATCCACGCTATTCATCTTTGGGAGTGGTTGAAGAAATAGCCGAGGAGTGCATGTTTTAGAGTTGTGGGTAGAAATTTGAGTAACGACACTCCAATGAAATCCAGTGTAAATCCTGTAGCTAATTTTGAGTGAAAACACGAGTACAAGTTTCTGAATATATTCTATTTTTCCAAGAAGTCTCATTTTGCCAAGATGGTCTCATATTTGTAGAATGGAGGAACATGCGATATTACTAGCTGCACGTATGTGCCGAAATAAAGTCAGAAGCGAAAGGTAAACAGTAAACGAGAAGAAAATCGAAGGCAGAGGAAAAGGGTACGGGCGCGCAGTAAACTTAGGAGTGGATAAGACGGGGCGAAGTCGAAAATGGCGCAGGAGGAGGAAATCTGAAAACAATGTGCCGCGCGTATGTACATACGGTGCATACGACTGCATTGCGACAGATGCACCGTACGCTAGGTGCATTAGGAGTGGAATAACGATACGTCGTTTCGTCGCCTAGCGTGGCGACGTGATTTGCTCCGGAGCAATAATATTACACGTTCCGCCGTCTATTTTCCGCTTGACACCGAACTACTGCCAGTCGCCGGAATTACTTGAGCCCCTCCTTCAGCAAGCTGAACGGAAACCTGGGAAGTTTTGGTACCAGGGGGAAATGGAACTCGCTTCTCTCAGCAACTCTCTCTCTCTCTCTCTGTCTATTGTCTTTGCAGTTCATCGACGAACTCAAAGCGGTGATATTTGTTAAGTAGCAGTAATTGGGGGTAAGTCGATTGATTGCGGCTTCTTTCTTGGGATATGCAAGGGTGAATTTGAAGTGGATATTAAGATCAAATTAAAATGCTATTTCGCTCCCTTCGTGCAGAATTGACACAATTGAATAAAGAGATATATAAAAACGAAAATTTTTTAGGGGTTAATTGCGCCCTGTTGGGGTGAATTTGGGCAACAAGCAAAATTGTGGGCAACAAGCACAAAGTTTCATAATTTTTTTAATTTCAGCGTTCGGGATCCTTCCCTTGTCAAAAGTATGAGGGTTGAAACTTGGTAACCCGTCATACATGAAAATGGTTACTCCTACGCAAATACTCATATAACCTCTTCGGTAGAGAATTTCCTAAGCTATAAATTTCATAATACCAATGTTTGTCGTAAAACTGATAGCTAATGAGATATTCGTGAAAAATAGCTTTTTTTACCTTCAACTCTTTGTAAATTTTTTAGCGGCTGTCAGATCGATGGGAACTTTTGACATATTGTTTAACCTTCGGTTGTCACACCTACTTTTTGGAACGTCGTTGTCACACTGGGTCAATTTTCAATCAGTTGTTATTTAAGAACTATTTGTTAAATTAAGTCTCAAAAATTCGGAGATAATATTTGAACATTGTAGAATATATGCCCATCGTTGAAAGTTGATATTTAAAGTGTCATCATGCATAAAAAAAAAATTTGAAGCAATAAGAGTTTCGACAAAAAGGTTTTTTGCTTAAAAAACGCATGGTCAATTTGACCCAGTGTCACAACCGAGGGTTAAAACGACGTAATAAATGCCCATACCAAAATTTAGCTTGCTGGCAATTATTCCCTAGATTGGCCATATTTCCGTGTAATATCACTGGATTAACGGGGCTGGCCAGTAGGTACGCAGAGGATCCGCAGCTCCTGGATTCAAATCCCTATCACCCGAGGCGCTCGTTTTCACCTACAATACATTCTTACCTAATGTACAACATCCACCGCCCAATTACTAACGTATCTCAGGTCTCATTTCCATAGTTCTCCCGAAACACTAGGCAACTCAGACACTAAAATCTCCGCCAACGTAGCATCCACTGTATCACAACCCTGTACTTTCAGTTCCATATCGCGCGCCGTACAATTAACAATTGAGACATCGTGCTTGCCTATCTCTTACCATAAAAAAAAACTCGAGGAGCTCGCACCCGTATATATCATAAATCCTGCGCGAAATGTTCGAGCTAAATGACCTCCGCAGGAAGAGGGAATCGTTAGCAAGATCGATCGTTTAGAAAGGATTGCGAAGGTACTCCTTTCGAAGGATTCGTACAGTGGGCTGCATTGAAAGTGGGCCGTGGGGATGGTGATGGGGGACGATGGGGTAGCGGGGAGGTTGGCGAATCGTTAGCAGAAATGGAAACAAATTGCCTGGGTGGGCGGCTTCCGAGAGTCGTAGCCGCCGGGCAAAAGTGTGATTTGACAAATGGGGTATGATAAAAGCGCGGTACGTTCATTAGGGGAATGGTACGCGGCGGTAATGCAACCCCGATCATAAAACTGATGCATTGTAAACAAGTTTCGGCCGGCGACGCTAAGCATACCGATACCTACGCTCGCAGCGCGGAACCAGGTTACTGGTTCCGTACGTGCGTCAATGGTGCCGCGGTACGCCTCCTGCAACTTTATGCCCCCCCCCCCCCCCCGGGTTAAGTACGCTTTTAACCCTTTCACTGCTAAGATTCTAAATTCTTCGCGGACTATACACGCGGCGACTGTTCACCCCGGGACTTCCCGCTCAACTGAATGCCTTTTTAGATCTTCTGCACGTGCATCGCCTGCGTCACGCGTTAAATTATTCAAACATTTCGTGGCCGCGCTACACGACTTCGGTTTCACGCTTTTCAAAAGCCCCCGCTATTATTTCACGTCGAGGGGAGGCTTTGTGCGTTTGTAACAGCGGGAGTTTAATGCGTACTCATTTATCAATAGAAGGTAAAATGGAAGAGGAAGTAAATATTTTAGATGCACGTTGTGAAGGGAGATAGTTAGTTCTAATTGATTCGATTACTCAAAGAAGTTCTGTTTTAGAAGGCGACGTTTTGTTGCGAACGATCAAATTCAATTCTCGAAGGGGGCTTGTTTCGAAGTCGATTAGTAGAAAGAGTACTTCTAATGCCGTTAAATCCCATCCGGACTGGGTTAACTACAAAGATGGAGCTACTCGATATTTGATACTGCTTTAACGTCCTCCACGACACAATCCCCTCGATGACGTCGAGAACAGTTAGCGAAACTGGGAAAAGAATCTTGACGATTCGAGGCTTCTTCGCCTCTTACCCTAGAATTTCAAGGGGACTTCGATACGCGTATCGAGAACCTTTCCTCGGCGAAAGGAATCGAAACGAGTGCAGCGTACACTGCTTCCAATTTCCTTTATGTTTGTCAAACCGTAGAATTATATAGATCTACTTATCAGGGCAACGGGTGCCGTAGATGGTCGTAGTTTTTGGAGAAAATTCTGCGCCGAAGCTGGCACCAGCTGACAAAAGGATAATCATTATTGTCTGCAATGTCCATTATTGGAAATAATATCAAGAATATCGAGCTTCTTTATCTAAACTGTTAAAGACTTCAGTAAAAAAACTGTCAAACAAATTCCTCTACCTATATTTTTTCTCTTTTATGCTACGTGCTAAGTATGATGCGCAATAGAGTTTTCACGTTAGTTGGAATTGTCTTCTATAGAATTCAGTTTGAAAGATGTACTTTCAACTCCATATTTCCTTATACACGATCCAAATTAACAAGGCTTACGTTTAGAAGGATCCTACTGCGTCTTAATCCTTTTTCCTCGATCGTAAAGGATTACCCAATCCTATCAGCAGTAGAAGGAATGGTCGCTATACGGTGGAAATAATCGAATATCGATACGAACTGCTGTATCTAGGTATGCCGTTTGTAACCAGCGGAAATTTAACATTATTTCATCTCAGTTCGTAGGAATACAGGCCAACGTTGGATTAAGGTCCAGTGATACTTACGGTATGTATATAATCGCCTTACAGCTCGATGTAATGGTTGGAAATTAGCAAGAGTAGACACATACTAATGTACTCAAACAGATTAAATCCATTTCTGGTAAATAATTCGTTCTGCTGTTGACGGAACAACATTAAACTATATAAATTGGGTAACAGGTAGATACATACTCGGGAATAGTTACTTTAATATACATATAATGGGACACCACAGTAGCCTGACATCTAATTTATATATTAACAACTCGCTGACTAATTACTTTGCATGTGTTACAATTATTTCCTGCAATTATTATTACTGCAATCTTCTATCATGTAACTTCAATCAATGCCTATTTAAGTTGAACACTGGGGACAAATATTACTGTGCTAAATACATAGTACATACTCTTTCATCTTTGATATTTAGATAGGTTTCCAGATTTGTAACATATTTATTGCGTAAAACAATAATTCAGGAATAGGTACTGGGGTGCCCAGGTGTTAAAGTAACCTTTTATAGAATGGTTACAATTTCGAATAAATGTTTATTCCTTTTACATTCGTTGCGTCCGAAAGTATATTTTATCTACCAAAGGCAATAGTAGTCGTTGTAGTATTGCATGTCGCAAGCATCGGCGCTGTTAGTTAAATGAACGCGGCAGAACGACTTCGGAATTCAATTTGCAGGTTGAAAGCTCGCCGGGTTTTAAAATGGCACCATGCACCAAAGTGGACACGTAATTTCCGTCGGATCGATTAACAGTACACAGCATTTTAAAGAGAGCAAGTGGATTTAATCCATCGACCTATCGCGTAATATCGGTCGTTTTACACAAAGTGGATGAGGATTATCACGTCTGCCTTTCCTATACCGCTACTGCCGTGCGTCTTTATTGCAAGAGGGCACATAATAGCTTTTTAATCAAGCGGGATATTAACGATCACTGTGGAAAAGGGGGAAAAATAGAAGGGCGCTGGAGTTACGATAGAAAGGGGAAGCTGAGTTACGTGACATTATCGAATAATTACGAGGGACCTATTTTATTAGCTTTATCTGTACATGCATCAAAAAGAAAGTAGGACTCGGATGTAGGGTTGCCAACTTTTCTTCGGAAAATATAGTACTTTACGGCCAAATGTGATAAAAAATATACGTATTACGTTGTGAAAAAATATAGTACTGTTCAGAGGAAAGTGGTACAAAATAAAACGAGATCTTATTTTTTAAACGTATATACTTTTGTGTATTTTTTTGCATTATTAATTAATATATTGTCTTTAACAAATATGTCAAAGTTCCCCACACTCCATATTCATTATGGAAAAAATCATTTTTATAGAAGCAGAAGTGGTGGGAATGGACAGCAAGTATGAAATTATTTTATATAAATATTCACAAACAAATCATAGACAATGGTTTTTTTAAGGCGCCTCCAACAGTTTAAAGTTTAAATTCGCAATTTAAAGTGTTTTATGTTGGCATAAAATAAAAAAAAAAGTAAAAATTGTAGAACTTTATCGATGTATTTGATATATAGTATTTTTATCTTTTTCTAACAGTATATAGAGCACATTAGATAAAAATATTGTGCAATATTACATAGTACGGTTGGCAACCCTACATGGGTGGCTAGTCCTCTTGCTTCATGCAAAGTAGTCACAATAGGAACAATCTATGCACCTATCGTATTTCGAATGAATATTATACAATTAATGATTAGTTATTATTTAGCAGCCGCCGGAATTCTTATTAATCTTTCACGCGAAGTTTCATTATTATTTCGATAACTTCGGAAATAATAGAGCTTTCTGACTTGTTTTACAATAACTCTAAAAAATACAATAAACGTAAAAAATATGAACTCGTCGATTGGCCTGAAAGTTCCATATGTTACTTGACGATTTATGTCAAAAGACCTCGTTCTATTTTCAGTAGGTCCTTGATATAAATAGCTAAGTAGGTTTTAATCCCTTTTTAATAGAACCGTACGTTCGTCCGTGATGGATAATGAAGAATGAATTCAATGCATATTACTGTAATATCTCCTTTTTGTGATTAACGCTCACTTCGCTTCAGTTAAATGGAAAGAAGTATGAAAATATGTTTTTCGTTTGCAGTGATATTTGCGCCTTATTCAAATATTACAATAATTCTTAAATGTACGGATAATAGACAAATTCCTATCGCAAGCCTGTCCCAACCTTTCCCAAGTAATATAGAAATTTAAGATAATTGTACGAAGAAGTGGAAAATTTAAATGCAAGGACACGGAGAAATAAGGAAACAAAAGAGGACCTGAAAATTGTATAAGTGTCTCAAATTTCTATAAATTTCAGGACTATTAGAAGTAAAAATTTAGTATACATACTAATTATAAGAGATCTGGAATATATTTTACTACGTTTCAATTAAGGAACGCCTGATGTACGAAGGAGTAAAAATATACCGACGTCGAAAATTTCGCAAATGCAAAAGTACATTTATTGTTAACTACAAAACGTGTTGAAAACACATCTACACGTATCCATCAGACGCAAGCGAGAGCGCGAGGCCCTGCGGCGGTGCTCTCGACTATTTGAAGTTTAAAACGCGCGCGCTTCCAAATTGGAGGACTAAAGTTTAATGGCATATATTTCAAGCACAAACCCTCAAATTACAAACTAATACAGGACTTTTCTCATTTCATTTCACGCGAGGAACTCGCACACTTGGATTTATAATAAAGTTTTAGAGTACTTCATACATTTAGATAAAATAAATATTCAACCTGTTTTCCATATTTAACTGAGGCCGAACTGGTCGCATTCTTACACTTAAGGCTTGAAACGATGAAAATCAATGTATAACTTTCTCACATCTGCAAATTCTTGAATTATTCCCTCTGCGCCGTTTTAGCTCCTCGGTTGGCTTTGAAATTGAATTCCAATAGCAAATGTGTCTCCAGGTAGTCACAAGGAGAGGATGATCGAAGCTTCGATTACCTTCATCTTCCTTGGGCGATGAATATTCCCAGTAATCCGTGTTTCTGTAATAATCCAGATGTTAGGGGTGAGTTTTTCATCGATCAGCCCGATAAGACGAACGTGCTTGCCCATTCCACGATACGACAGCTCTACGAGAATGTCTCGCGGTATATGTCACGGCCAAACGTAAACTTCTCACGAAAAATATCCCGACCCGTTTCACTCGCACGCCTCTCAAATGCAAATTCTACGTTTTACCTCATTTCAAGCAACCCGTATCGCGAAATGGCATTCTAAAATCTGCCGTTTTTATTGAGAATCGATTACTGCCAGACGCCAGCGCGGATGTCGCGATTTCTTCCCGCGCCTTTCCGCTGCTAAATCTTTGCTGCGCTGTGATTGTTCGATACGGTGCGCAGTGAATATTTATTATTGCTAATTTCAAACAGCAGTATTTAGGTAAAAAGGAAATTAAATTTCTAATATACTTCTGCTGTAGCAGCACATTTCATCAGAGCTGCTGTAATTTAAGTTGTTGAGAAGGAAGGACCTGTTTTCCGTCTTATATTAAAACTATAAAACTTTCCTTCATATTTATGGAAAATTATATGTAGATACACAATACTTTCGAATTATAAAATTTCTTCAAAAGCATGTGACCCGTCTAATACCCTTTATTAATATTGCCAAATAGGAGAATGCTACTAGTTGGGAGATAAATGTACAATTTCGCGTAAAGAAAAAAAAATTATTGAGTACACGAAGACTGTGTAGTGTTTAATAGTTACTACCGTTAATAATTCCTCGAGTTTTTCCCCTAAATTATACGTCGTTAAGAAGCGTTGCTCTTATTATAGAATAATAATTAGTTGACGAGAAAAACTTAGTGAAGAAGGCAATGTATTTTATTATTTGGTATCGGTTCCTTATTTAATAAATATTGTCAAGTTGAAGTTTGGTGATTCAAATTATTGCAACTTAAGAAAGATTAAAAATTGGGACTATGCCAGCTAAAACTGTACATCTCATGCAAACTCGCTTTGTTGCACTCGCGGTGGTGCCGCTCCTGTTTCCGACGTAATGCAGCGCCACTCGAAACCGTGGCGCCAGTTGTAACCTTTGTGCTCCGTAGTTTACGCGCCGCGCTCCTTTGAATGAAAGTGTCGCGTGTGAAACAGTATAAAAAATGGTGTGAGCAGAAAAAATGCAGGAGAGAAAGAGGTCCTGGACCGCCACGAACCGGCTATTGTCTGGTGGGGTTTCACTCCGCGGAAATTCAGAGTGGTAAGTCGCTCTTTTAAACTTGCTCGAAGGTATCTCCTTCCGACTAATTAATTTACGTCCGACGGCGCTTTTAATTCATACACCACCGAAAGAAAAGGCCGGTCTTTTGTGTCTAATCCAGCATCTCGGTGTACAAATTTGCACGGCAATCTCAGTTTTACATTTTATTCAAGAGCATTTATCGTAACGCTATACGCACATCTATTGTAATATTATACGTGCGACCACCCGTAATAATTTCATAGAGATGTGTTAAACATAGCGCGTAAAGGGCACCAAACTGTCGGTTGTGATAGAATTTTGAATTATGCATACATAATGATAGCGAATTTGAATAGAAGCATTATAAATGCATCCTGTAGGCACAGGGCCCGTTCTAGCTCTTCCGCCGCTCTGGGCAAAAGTGATTTTTCCCGCTCTTTGCATTGAATCATAAATGAGTATTTTAAAATATATTTTTTGACAATTTTGCCGCCCCCAAAATTTGCCACTCTGGACAATTGCCCTACTTGCGCTCCCCTAGATTTGGGCCTGGTACGCCGTAAAGTATTACAAATTGATGCTGTTAGTGACACTGTTTAATCATTCTAGTGAAGTAATAATAATCTCCACAAAATTACCTTTTTTAAAAAAGGTACAAAAAAGCGCCAAGTATATATGTAATCCCATCAAGAAGAATCTCCTTTAAAAACATTGTCGTAAATTAATAGCTTTACAAAACTAATGATATACACAAATTGCGCCAATTATCACAATGGCTATTTATACAAAGAAAGGAATGTATTAAATAATATGAAGCAGATATTTTTATACAAATAAATATTTTAATTCGAATAAATATTTTATTCAAAATACTTGGCGCTGCTCTCCGAATTGGGGTTGCTAAACTGAATAAATATGTATAAATTGCATTAAGACTTTTTCTTTCTTTCTTGTTTCAGTGGTGTCTTGTCTTGTTTTATTTATTAACCAAGAAAATTAACATTTTTATCTGAGAGCAGCGCCAAGTATTTTGAATAAAATATTTATTCGAATTAAAATATTGATTTGTATAAAAATATCTGGTTCATATTATTTAATACATTTCTTTCTTTGTATATTCTAGTGAAGTAATAATAATTAGATTCTATTTGCCCCGAGTATTAGTTCACCGCCGACATTGAAATTTACAGTAAAGTCTAATTCTTATAAGCTTCGCAGAAAGTTTCATGATGTATGTGTGTCGTGGGGTGCATGGATGCAACTGCAAATCGAGCATTCTTTAATTTTGCAATCATACGGGGTGCTTAATGTGTCGAATACGAGTTACATTTCTGAAGTTGAACTCTGTCGTGTGAGTTCTTTCAAATCTTCTCTCTTAACAGTAATTATTACATTCGAGTCATTAGAAATTGAGAAATTTCAACTTGCAGGGGAAACAATTGAGGTCGACGACAACCTCTACCAATGTGACAACATTGACGAAAGGTTTGAGCACTCATTGTCAGTTCGACTTTATCCGCGATAGTGATCGGATCGGTGAATATCTGTGAATGTCACAGTGCATATTACTCCCTGATTTTTCAATTCCTACATCAATTCGTTCGACTACTGGATTAAATAGAAGACCGTTTAACAACATTTCACTGGAATATACCTATCAACTAGATTCTAGAAGACTTTTTGACGAAGCATTGCCTAATGTGTGATCACATATCGCAGTGATAAAAATACGTGTAGAATGTGCAGGGTGCACGACTGTAGTTGTGAAAAGTGAACATTTTGTAGTGGACATTGCTATATAATATTATTTCTGGCCATGACGAATTTCAAGTTAGCTGGGAGTCGGCCGAGCGCGACAAAAACATCAACAACCTCTACCAAAGTCACTACATTCCCGAACGGTGTGCCCTAACAGTTCGACTTCGTCCGCGACGGTGTTCGGATCACTGAATATTTGCGCAGTCACAGTGGATATTATTTCGCGATTTCACGATTCCTGCATCAATTTCATTGATTACTGGACTGTGTGGAAGGCCCTTTAACAAAATTCTACTACATTATACTCAGTATCTAGAGGACTATTTTGGAAACACATTACTCGAGTCCGAACACATCTTCCCAATGCGATTGTAGAGTCAGTGCTTATTTCGCGATAAAGTATTTCATAGTGGACAGTGGTCCTGCGTGTTAGTAATGTTAACACGAACGTAGAGTCAGTGTTTTTAACGCATCTAGAACTATTTCAGAGCACCGGTGCTCTTATTGCTTCTTCATCGCGAAATTAATGCGACATATTTACGAGTGTGATAATGTTCTATTCGGTACTGACGCTGCAGCTGCGGGACATTGGCTTGCAGATCGAATAGCTACTGCTGAAGGGAGATGCTTGTCTTCATGGATATCAGTGAGTGCTGTATTCTCAGTCGTTGCTTATTCTTAAGATCGTCTTAAGCATGCGGCATCCTTTACTAACCTCGTAGACTAGTAAGGGATGCAGCCAGGGCCCAATCTAGCTCTTCCGCCGCTCTGGGCTAAAATGATTTTTGCCGTCCTTTGCATTGAATCATAAATAAGTATTTTAAAATATATTTTTTGACACTGAGTACAATTTTTTGTAGCGATTTGTCTACCAATTTTGCTGCCCCAAATTTGCCGCACCCAAAATTTGCCACTCTGGACAATTGCCCTACTTGCGCCCCCCTAAATCTGGGCCTGGTACGCCGTAAAGTATTACAAATTCACGCTGTTACTGACATTCCCGCAAGTTTCTAATGCACTGTTTAATCATTCTAGTGAAGTAATAATGATTGGATTCTATTTACCCCGAGTATTAGTTCACCGCCGACATTGAAATTGACAGTAAAATCTAATTCTTATAAGCTTCGCAGAAAGTTTCATGATGTATGTGTGTCGTGGGGTGCATGGATGCAACTGCAAATCGAGCATTCTTTAATTTTGCAATCATACGGGGTGCTTAATGTGTCGAATACGAGTTACATTTCTGAAGTTGAACTCTTTCGTGTGAGTTCTTTAAAATCTTCTCTCTTAACAGTAATTATTCCATTCGAGTTATTAGAAATTGAGAAATTTTAACTTGCATGAGAAACAGTTGAGGTCGACGGAAACCTCCATCAATGTGACAACATTGACGAAAGGTTTGAGCATTCATTGTCAGTTCGACTTTATCCGCGATAGTGATCGGATCGGTGAATATCTGCGAATGTCACAGTGCATATTATATCCTGATTTCTCGATTCCTACATCAATTCGTTCGACTACTGGATTAAATACAAGACCTTTTAACAACATTTCACTGGAATATACCTATCATCAAGAAGACTTTTTGACGAAACGTTGCCTATAGTCTTTAATCACATATCGCAGTAATAAAAATACGTGTAGAATGTGCAGGGTGCACGACTGTAGTTGTGAAAAGTAAGCGTTCTGTAATGGACATTGCTATATAATATTATTTCTGGCTATGACGAATTTCACGTTAGCTGGGAGTCGGCCGAGCGCGACAAAAACATCAACAACCTCTACCAAAGTCACTACATCGCCGAACGGTGTGCCCTAACAGTTCGACTTCGTCCGCGACGGTGTTCGGATCATTGAATATCTGTGCAGTCACGGTGGATATTATTTCGTGATTTCACGATTCCTGCATCAATTTCGTTGATTACTGGACTCTGTGGAAGGCCCTTTAACAAAATTCTACTACATTACACTCAGTATCTAGAGGACTATTTTGGAAACACTTTACTAGAGTCCGAACACATCTTCCCAATGCGATTGTAGAGTCAGTGCTTATTTCGCGATAAAGTATTTCATAGTGGACAGTGGTCCTGCGTGTTACTAATGTTAACACGAACGTAGAGTCAGTGTTTTTAACGCATCTAGAACTATTTCAGAGCACCGGTGCTCTTATTGCTTCTTCATCGCGTCGTGTGACACGTTCTATTCGGTACTGATGCTGCAGCTGCGGGACATTAAAATATATTTTTTGACACTGAGCAAAATTTTTTGTAGGTATTTGTCTACCAATTTTGCCGCCCCCAAAATTTGCCACTGGGCAATTGCCTTACTTGCGCCCCCCTAGATCTGGGCCTGTGTAGGCATTGTTAGCTGGGATATCACTAAATTTCTTATATATTTTTTAATTAAAATTTTAGTAATTGTGACATCTTATAGGAAGTGATTCCCAACCGGTAGGTCCTGAAGTGTTTCTGGGTTATGTTTTTTAATATTATTAAGTTCGAATTATATTTTGAAACACCTATTTTTAATTTTTTCGTTATTTTATTAAATTTACCTTATCTTATATGGGGGGGGGGGGGTCCAGGTTATTTGAATATTATAAAAGGGGATCGCGATTGAAACACTGTTATATGTTTTTAATAAATGGCTCTTAATGAAAATTTATAGCATTTGCAATCGTTTCGAAAATAGCGTTACGAATAACGTGTCTTAAATATCAGTACGTTAGTTTTTCCTATTTTTATAAAAAATCGTAGTGGTCTTGGTCTTTTTGTCAACATTTCTTGGCATGTCTGTTACAAGTATTGTACTACTTGCAATAATTTTGAGAAGAAATATCATGGACATCTGCCAAACATTAGTAGATTAACTACAGTATAAGTTTTGCGTAAATAATAAATTTTTAGTTTCAATTTATCTATTCATATTCCTTGATCTCGATGATGTATTTAATCGATACTTCTCTTTACACAAAACATTACATAACCGAAGTCCCCTTAGACTCCTTCGTCTTTTATTCTCTTCACATTTTTTCGCTCTCTCCCCTGTCTTCGCAAGATTGCCGTAGGTCAAGTAATACTTTACCCCCGCATTCGCTCGAAATTGTCTTTAAATTGCGAACATTAAACGATTGACACGAGTATTAACACGCGTCCGCGTGAACTAATCGCGTGTACTAATCTCCCCTTCCTACGTACAACGCTCGCGAAATATTTACACGCGGATAATTACGTTCGCGGGCGATTTAACTCGGGGCGAGAAACGAAGTTGTCGCAGGCTACTGGTGTGTACATTTCAAGAATGGAGGTCTCACAGAAGCGCCAAGAAGTGCTTGAATTATACCGAGACGTCGTGCGATGTCTGGCCCCCATTTTCCGTAAGAGCTAAGACAACCGTAGACAGGCTTACGAGGCACATTATGCCGAGATTTGGCGATTTGCATAAAGCTGATTTGTGCTGTTGGTTCGCCCGAACGGGAGACAGAGAGACAGTCGGGCTGATTATAGGATGGATGAGGAAAGAGAGATCCCGTGGTTGGAACGGACGGGCGAAGGGAGACACTCGGTTCCACAATCGCTGAAATTTCGCGCGATGGATCTTATCGAGGAGAATGCATAATTTCGCGGTGTAATGTAGTCTTATCGGAGGCGGTTGCTGTGCGCCGCGACGGGACGAGGAAAGTACTCGTTCACGGTGATGTCTGATTGCGCGCCGATTGTCTGCCACGAAATTTAACTCCGTCAGGGATTGATTGATACGTAAATTCCTGCCTGCGTATCATGCGAGGCGCGCAGCCTCCGAGCAGCTGCCAGATAATAAACTAAACGGTCCCGCGAAACTGCTGAAGGTGTTTGCACGCTGGCGTTCCATTCGGGGAATTAAAACTGTGGTAACAAGTGTAAGTTGCTAGGATGTTAGTTAAACCATATTACAGACGTACAGAAATTCAAAGAAAGGTTTCTATGATTCCGTTTAAAATCTGGAAGCTCGCCCGTCAACGCTCTGAACATTTTCCTTGCCTGCCTCGAGAAGGCTTTCCTCCGAGGAACATTCCGAATTCCAAGGCTTTGAAACTCGAACAGCCAGTAATGACGTTTAAATTCATTTTTGGACGGTCCCGCTAGCTCCGAGTACTCGAGAATTGATTGCACTACAGCGAGCTGGAAGCATCATCGCTATTTCGATGCACCGCAATGGCACTCCGGATGGAATGTTCTTCGAATCAAATTTCCTTTCAACGAACGCGCAACGGCGCCCATCGATCCCGCCGAACTATGGCGAAGAGCCCGGGTAGTTGAACAATTGGTTGACAGTTCTATTGTCGCTGGTCCGCCTCCTTAGATCTCTGTTTCAGTGTCCTTAACCTACCGAGTGGAATGGCCACTCGACTCCGCTCTCTACGGTCCTCGTAATTCTGTCTCTGTACTTTTGGAGAATCCTTCTAGCCTCCGTTAAGGGAGACTTCGCTCTTAGATTGGACGGAAGTTCCTCGTGTTAGATTATACTTGCAGACTTCTCGTCGGATACTCGAAAGCGGGATCCTTTCAGGACGACATTAATTGACGCGAGAAAGATTGTAGGTAACGAGCGGCAGGATAGGGGGCAGATTGATTTTCCTTGGTAGCTGGAGGCCTCTGCCGGAGGAAGCTCATGAAACTTTTGTTACGCTAACCAGGCTTCAACTGAAACACTATTTTCTACGATTTAGATTTTGCGTTCTCACGAGAATACCTTCTTCGTTAACTCGGGAGGAGGCGCGCGTTGGTCTTTTCGACCGATGATTTCGTATGTTTTGGAATATGATCCATTGCGTTCGACTGTTTACTTTTTCCGTGGAGGTATTCTCATTTGGAGGACGTCCCGACGTGTCTATGTTGCGAAGCAACAGTTAGTGCATTCGTGGAGGTTTTAAAACATACATTGTTACACTCGGTCTTTTCGACCGTCGCGCGCACTGCTAACGTTAGTCTCATTTCGTCTGTCGCATAGAACGCGTCCTGTGTGGTAATCGTGGAAAATTTTAATTTCCGAGATTTCTTAGTGAATAAAAGCATTGAAGACGAGATCAGTGATTCCGCAGAAGATTCTGATTATATTATACAATCCGATCATGATACATATTCGGAAATTGATTGTGCGGATATAGAGATAGATGTAGAGGAGGCATATACTTTGAGTGAAGAAAACGTAAGTGTTTATTCTTTACTTTCAAGAAGCAGTTTCTAATGTGAGGAAGTTATAAAATTTTAATACGTTTACAAAATCATAAATTTATAAGTATACTTTTTTAAACAAAAAATATAAATATAAAATATATTAGATAAGTGCTATTATGAAAAATTAAAAATTAAGTGATAAATTCAAATTAATAATCAGACAATATAATGTTATATTTTGCAATCGCACAAATTTTTATATAACATTTTATTTTTAAAATCAATTACAATATATTTGTATAAAAATAAAACAACAGTATGGTGTAAAATACCACCTAGGAACAAGAGTAAAACTAAAAAACATAACGTTTTCAATGAACATCAAGGTCTAGTAAGCTCTACTGCTAAAAATGCTAAAACGGCCATTGATGCGCGGAGACTTTATTTATCTAACGATATGATTGAAAAGATAGTTCTGTATACTAATATTTATATTATTTTAGTCATTTTGTTAAGTTATTTCTCATTACATTATCATCGGTCGAAATGACCGACGCGCGCCTACTAATGTAACTTATTTGCAGGGAAAAAGACGTCACATCGTAGTTACTTGTTTAAACTAAACTGATCTTCTTGCGAAAGAATTAGTTTGCGGAGCCACGTTTCTTAGGACCCCGCGATTCCTTGCCCCGAGTTCGAGTTACCCTTGTGCCCTCAATTATGAAACATCTCGCGTAATTGAATCCCGGAGCAAGCATCCTGGATAACCTGCCAAATCGAGGCTTCGATCCGAAGGAAAAGTGGGCGGGGCGAGTATGAAAAGGATTCAAAGCGTTATCCATTATTTCACGGATACGTGGCAACGCCAGCGGTGAAGTAAATCGCGCGAGTTTCATCGAGGATGTAGAAGGGTGGGTGATTCCTCCTAACTCCCCCGCTCCCCCCCATTCCTCCCCACCGAACGGCCCCGTCGTCATCCTTTCCTGTCGAGACGGTGGCAATCTTCTCCGTCTTCGACGATCTGAAGATTTTCTCTCGATCTCACGCCAAGATAGAAACGCCCGCGCCCCTGCCTCCTCAAACGGCAAAGGTTTCAAGACCTCCGCCGTTTCCACTTTACTTCTTCTCTTTCGCCCTCTGCCGCGCACGACTCATCCTCGATTTCCTCTATATGCCGAACGGTTCGATCCCCCGGCTGGGAAGCAGCCCAATGGTTGGCACACGGATGAATATTCTCCTCCTCCCCCCCCCCCCCCCCCGGGGTGAATTCATAACGTTCATTTATGCACGGGTCAGTAACTCATATCCGTCGACAACGCGCGGATAGACAGTTCCCTTTCCATCACGGCCAAGCAGGTATCCTTTTTTCAGAATTCAATCCATCCCCCCCACCCGGATAATGAACCACCGTCGCCCTGATCCTTCGCGTTCGTCGCCCAGTTCCCGGACCTGCGACCTCCTTAAAATCCACCCCTCGTTTTCTGGGCCACTCGAGCCCCCGCCTATTTCCACCCTGGGTCTGTTGGCGAGTGGAGCCGGGGAAGAGGACGCGAAGGAGGCCGTGGAAAGATGGAGGAGCGTGTTTGGGAACCCTTTTGCGGCGCCCTGTCGGAGCCAAGCTGAAGACAATGGCGCGAGCAAAAGCATGGCGAGCCTGGTGGAAACGGGGGACGAGTTAGATGATATAAAGCAAACCGGTGCCAAAGAGGATTCGTTCTCCCGCGCGTTCTCCTCCCTTACACCTCTCACTTCAATTTTCCACCCGCACCTTTCCCTCGTCGCTGGGTTACCTTTTAAGCCATTTGATGCGCGAGTATTGTATTCTCGTGGTTACTTATACCCGTGTTTCTTCCGTTCCGCTCTCGACACCGTTCTCCGCGCTTTTGTGAGAAGCTTGCGCCACCTCCGCTCTCTGTGGTCTCTGCTTGGGGAACGTTGAATGAAATTTCGTAGTCTTTTCAGTTTAAGCTTGCTGTCGGCGCTCTGCTTTCGATATCGAGCAGAACGATATCCACTTTTACTTTATTCCGGGTTGTATAGGTCGCTGGTTACGCGATAGTCACTTATTCTTTCGCTATTCGGCGCTTGAAATCTGTGAATGCTTCTTTGTGTGTGTTTCTTTTTTGTGGTCTGATTTAGTTTCCTATTCAATTGATGTGTGTGTTTCTGTTCGATTTATTCGTGCGTTTCTTTTTCATTAATTTGGTAAAGTGGCGAGTGAGTGAAGAACGTGACACGTTCTTCTTATTGTTCCCGCAACTTCTTTCTAGAGTTCACTTCTCAGAAGTTACTGCCAGGCGGTGGTTTCGACACCTCAGTAATTTCAAAGAATCTTAACGACAAGATCCACGCCATCGCCAACAACGGTTCGGTTCACAGGGGAACTTCGTATCCTGCAGCGGAGCGTGAAAACTTTAAAGAAGCAAGGGGTTACGCCTCTTCGTGCGGGGGGGGGGGGGAGAGGCACGTGTATGTGCTTCTGCCGCGAGCAGCCCTTTTATCGAGGAATTTTTCTTCCACAGACTTCCATCCGAACGTAACTTCCTATCGATTACACGAAGCAACGATTAAAATAAGAAAAGTATCGTGAAAGTAGAGTTCGTCGCTTGAGAAGGTGATCGAATATAGATTCTGTGAAGCCAGTCGCTGGATGTTACACGAAGCGTAGTACATAAAAACAAGATTAATGCCGACAAACTTGAAACTTCGTCGTAGCGACGTATTCAGCGAGATAAAGCAGCGTTCCACCACTTTTATCGCGGTTTCACACTAATTCCTCGCGGAAACTATTCTTCGATCATCAAAGGGGGGCGAAATCTTCAGTCTGTTGCTGTAAAATATTTTTCAACACTGAATTCAAAACAGTTGATTCGCGCAAAGTATTCTAACACCTGCGATATAATTTATTTATCCACTCTAAGTAGCCCTAGCTGAGGTAAAAATTGATATTGCTTGTAGCCAGCTCTTCTTTACGCGTTGATTACAAAGACGACGTTAATTATATCGCGTTAAAGGGTCTTCTTTGATGTGGCTCGTCGCACCGTGTCGTTAACCACAGCATATCGGGGGGGGGCTATCGATGCATTTAATATATCGTTATACGTTTGATGTATTATCGCTTGGAAGCTGTGACCGCTTAATCAAGGTGATTGACCTCGCTACCTTTGACATGGTCTATCAAGCAGTTACAGTGACAACGACCGTTTAACGTTAATCACATCTTACGAGGCAATGTTTAATAGGTTTAGCTGTTTGTAGTACGATGTTTCATTCGTGTGAATTTAATTTGAATAGCGTGTTCCATAACAGGTGATCCGTGCTAATGAAATACAATTGAAAGAGACCGATTGCAGATTGCAAGGTACCTATATAAATTTGAAATGTGTAATCATGCGATAATGCCTCGTTTCATTTTGGGTATAAATGGTCCCAACGTGAGCCATTGTTGGTGATAATATCGGGTGATAGCACCCTTGTATGTGTGAAAAGAGTTAAACGTACTACTTTGGAAATTTCTGGAAATGTATTTTTCTTTGAAACACACACTAATCGTGTTCTTACTGGTCAGACACGTTGAGCCTCCGAGTGCCAGGAAGGTGCAGTGGAATCAGTAGAGTGATGGTCAGACAGAAAATTATGGCAACAGATGGGGACGAATGAAGATAAAAAGGAGTAGGTATAACGAGGCATAAAATAAGGACAAGGCATACAATTTTAGAAGATAAGTAATGAAAATTGATCAAGTCACAGTACCAATTCGATGAAATATTGTAAAGATCACGTCAACCATTTAATGATTGCTCTCTGCTGAATAGTTTTGGTGCAAGTTAAAGTGAGAATCGTTATCAGTCAGTCGACACGCCCCGAAGATACAAAAGAAGAATCGGGGGGTATTTTTTGTACTTTCTAAAGAGCTTGATGTACCCAGTTCGACGGCAAAGAGGCTGTGTTTTACTCGTTCAACTAAAAGACCATCCGCTACTTTTACCCCCACTCGGGTATGGTAAGCGCCTTTCAGCTGGTTATTCCCTTGCCTTTTTCCCCTTTTCCGCGTGTTTCGTCAAGTTTCTTCGAAGAAGCGAACCTAGGAGTGAACAACGCGACGTCTCAAACTTTCAATTACGCTCGCGTAGCGTGTCGGTGTATCCTGATACTTTTCTGGCTCGAGGGGAACCCTCTAAGCTCCCGTTCCCGAGGGATCGAGTCCATCTGATTACCGATAATGGGCTCGAGTCTCAAGCCTGGTCCCCTTCCATTTAAACTTCTCGCAAATTCATCTCGTTGAATTCTTTAAGTAAGTCATCAGTTGTGTGGGCGAATTTCTTAGGCGTATTATTTTAGGGATTTAATATAGGCACACCCGGTACTTATGAAAATGTGCTGAAGTGGGGCAGAAAATTAATTACCGAGAGGTAGTTGAGTTTTCTTAAAATTAGGAGCACGTGCTTACAATGGGGTGATTAATCGAACAGTGAATTGAACTCAATACAACTTACAATTTTCAAATGGTGATTCACAAACGAATTTTAGTATTATTTATTTATTACTCCACTGTTCTTTGAATCACTGTGTGTATCATCAATTATTTCTGTTTCAACCCTCTGCACTCCAAGTATTTTTCTCAGCCAAGCTAAAGTTTTTAATAAAGTAGGTCAAATTTGCAACACCTACTCCATGAATTACTGGTGCAGCCTTTAGCAGAGAATCTCTAGTCCATCGATAAACAAATGAATTGAACCGAAAAGGGCTAATACTCCCAATACGATAAATCCTCAATCACCGGTCATACTGTCGTTGATACTTGGACGGGAACTGTTGAAAAAAATCTGCTCCTCGACTTACTCTGACGGCCCTGAAATTGGGTTGCATCCAGTAGAAAAAGAGACAGCGCGGGGAAGAGCTTCGGAACGTTCGATGGAGGAGGACGGCCAGAGGGGTGTTCGCATTAATTTATACGAGGGAAACTTTGACGTGAACAAACGGGTCCAGCGATCGTGTAACCGTGCGAGCCGCCGCTTTGGTGTCGATGAAATTAATTGAAAACTTGTTTATTTATTGGCGGCGCGCTGCACCATGGAAGTTTTTGGCGAACGTCGGCGGATAGCCGACATGGAGACTCGGTGTGCGGGTAGGAGGTAATTGGGAATAGGATTTGGAGCACGAAAATAATTGGTTTTCGGCTTCTGCCACGGGATGGTATGCCGTTATGCCGTTTAACCTAGACCTATCGCTTATTCGAGTCGTTTACGCGTTGCACTCCCTTCATGCGGTGACTATCATCAGTTAAGTCTAATAAATCAAGACCCATTTCATAATTTTACTTCATTCGATTGCATGCATTTTTATACAGAGCTCAGCGTTAGATTGACATTAGACCTTAACTATAATATTTTAAGGAAACAATTTATTCTTCCAAATCCCCACGTTCGACCCACAAAATCTCTTACTATAAAATTTAGACGGTTTAAAGTGGCCACGTCTGACGCCATAATGTTTTTATATTCAATATTTTACAGAACGCGGATAATCGATTTCCACCTTCGTACGTCAATTGCTATCAATATACGGCACGACGGTTGGCAGTCGAATTAAATTCTCTGGTCCAATAACGACATTGGTCACACCAGTTCCGCAGCTCGCACCACGACCTCCGGATTAAATCATCCCATAATTCGAGGGCCGCCACTGGAATCTTCTGCTGCTGTCGTTACATTATATTCCAGTGTCGTAACTGGAAACTTCCATTTGCCTCATCTGTCACGAACAGCCCGCGGACGTAAGAATATTGATGCTTTCCAATCGGAACGGGTTGGATTGAATTCAAAAATAAATTTATTTCATCCTTTAATCGCTTCGCTCGTACGCTGTGAAATTGAAATCTTTGCACACCCTGGTTCTGCCAGATCGTCGTAACGTAATCAGGAAGAGAATCACGTAAAATTTTGTGGCATTGATACGGTCAGAATTTATAGATTTCTCTCCATATTTTGTATCTCCACCCTAAGTTTCCTAATTTAAGCTGATAATTTCATTCATTTTTAGCTGACGATTCATACAAACTTTATCGTACCTACATATTAATATTTTGAATTTGAAATTCGTTTTGTAAAAATACCAGCTTCTTCCTTTTTCGATGTACTTTCGTCGACGTTAAAGTCAGTTATGCACATACATTTTGAAGATTTAAATTCTCTTCCCCTTTGCGATTAGTGATTCGCTGGCAGGTTGAGAACGTAGTGAACACAGTTATTTCTTTCGAATTCGACTAACGATTGGGTGTCAATATGCATGGTATATCAAGGATGTGATCTTCCCTCTCCATTTATTCTTTTATCGACTTCGATCGTGCGTGTAACAGCCACCCGTGGTGATGAAAATGGGAAATTCCCATCTCGCGGCGGTATTAAACTTCAATTATTTACTTTACATTAATTTTCGATTCGCCGATTTCCTTCTATATAGAGGAGTTACGGCGTACCCTTGCGATCTGTGCTGGCAATTTCAATTTCCAATATCCTGTCAGACAATCCGCGAACGAGACCGCTAGCGGAGGACGTTTTTATCGCGTCTGCCCGTCCAGCCAGCACGAAAGTCGAACTTTCGCCCTCTTCCTTGCCCCTTGCTATTTCTGTGGGACCTCGGCTGTGAAAGTCCGCCAAAGGATTTGCAACTTTAAAGGGACGAAAGGCACGAGCGAACGCCCCTGGAATCGCTCGGGTCTTCCAACGATCGTAATTCCGTTTTTTAATGTTGCTGAGGATCGAACCACGATTAACAAGCCGTGCATTCGTTCTACCCCTAATGCATTACACAGGGTGGAATTTTCTGTGGGGAAGTCTGAACGAACAGGATGATATGCATGCAAGAGATGGCAAAGCTTTGTGAAACTTGTGATTAATATGTAATAAGTTTCAATTTAAGGAAATCATTCACACCACTTTTTATAATCGTACTTCAATAGTATTCAGTTTGTATAGACAAGGTAAGAATAAATAAAATGCACGAAGCGCAGGGCAATTTACTGATCTCGTTTATTCGATTTTTTTAATGAGCACTACTTTCTCAAAGAGTTAATTATTAATCAACTGACTCGTGATTCCCGATGGACATTGAAATTGTAAATCACAGTTTGAATATCGAAAAATGTAAGTCTTCAACCATTAATTTCGCTCGCTGAATAAACCAATTATATAAAAGCTCTTCACCATAATTGAAAATCATTAGTTAAGAATTCTACGTTTTAACGATAACATTAGGTATATCGTTGTAATTTTAATCGATGGATATTGGCGATTAAAAATTTCCAATAATTTATACAGTGGTCCATCAGTTTCCCGTGTATGCATACCTATTCTTGACATACGATTCATCTCGACTGCTAAACTTATCCACGCAAAGGGCTGTAATTTAATATCGTTAATACATTTCCCTCCCGTCTACAGTTAGCCATCAAAAGGCGACCCGAGTATCCGTACATCGACGAAATATAATGCCAGGAGTGTGCAATATCGATATTGTCGAGTGCATAGCCCGTCAGGGAATATTGGTATCCTTCGAATCAAAGCTACTCGCCTATATTATCCGTTGCGCATCCTGCGTTAGATTCTATCCACCACCGCCCCTCTGCAGTTTTGACTTTTTATTTGGCAATAAGAAAGTTTTGACAAGAACCTTTATGGAATAAGTTTCGCAAGAGAAATCGTGAAAGTTGGTTATACCCCTGCCCAGCCTTTTCCGTGTCCCTTTGTATTTTTCCGCGCCTCTGCGACCTGCCCGCCGACCCTGCTGCTTCTTTATGAATCTTCGCTCATTTTCAATATTAATCTGAAGTGAATTCGAGAGTCAGTAAACTTAGATTGCTCCGGCAATTCCCTCCATGGGAAATAAAGAAACTGAAAATTGCCTGGACACCAGAAAAGGATTCCTTTCTGCTCGAAGTTTTATACGAGAGTCTTGTTATTGAGGGGAACCTCGGTCCTTCAGAATCTAGAAGAGATTCAAATGTTCTGTTTAACTTGTGCCTTATCTGTGCTTCAAATTCTATTTCATCTATTTCTCTCTCCTTGGCAGTTCTGTGTTTAACTGTGAAGCTTACTCGAGCAGTTGCTGAAAGTGTAGCGGGTTAATGTTTCGGTACGAGAAGGTCTTCCTATTGGTGAGCTGTTCGTGAGAGCAAAATCCTTTAATAACTCCCCCCATTTTAAATCCTATGGGTGTTTCGGAATTTTACTTTCTGTTGTTCTCGAACTCGTGTTTCGCGCGGTGTTGAAACGTCGAGATTTCGTGATATCCCTCTTTTATTTTTCCCCTTGTTTCCCTGTAGGGCGATGAATTCTCGTCTGCATCCCGACGTAACCCTTCTCACTCTTTTATTAGACAGCCATGAAAATCGTCGGACAGTCACGACAAGGGTGCGCCCTGGTGTATATACATCGGTTCACCGGCTGTAATTGTGTCTCCGCGTGGATGTTGCTGCCTGTCAGGCCATGGCCAGACACGCAATCGTCCATGAACTGCAAATAGAGGAGACAACTTTCCGTCTCGTGCTCATTCATATTTATGAAAATCCCGTTTCCCGAATTTTTGGCCGTCACCTTCCCGCGAATAAGCACCCTCCCTCGGGACGCCGAGGTTTTAATTAAATTTCATAATTCGGGATGTTTAAAACATTACTGGGTGCTCGCACGGCCGTTCGCGATGGCGATTGCACGGTTGAGGTCTTGTGACTTTTAGTTTTGATTGGTTACAGAAGAGGTGAAAGAGCTTGAAGTGTTGGGGAACCCAAAGAAATTTACAACTAGTAATATCAGTAGATATTTACGGAATAGAATAATAAACTTCTTTTTAAAACAAAGTAAAAGACCAACTTCAAAGGCCCACTAAAAGGAAAAAATAATCCCACCAAATTTTTGCGCGCTCTAATTCCCGGGCGTTAGTGTGCTTATGGACAATAATTGATAAATGTTTAAGGATTGATTTACTTCTGTTTCTATTTTGGCACCGATTTAAAAAAATATTTTATCCAATTTAACGCACCTTTGATGTCGGATTTTTTTACTTCTTTTAGGAAGTGTATTATTTTTTAATTTTTAAAAAATCTAGTTATTAAAAAGTTATGCGCGAATATACATTAAAACTGGAATTCTAGATAATTCTAGAGTATCGAGATAGTAAAAAACAAAATAACGTGTGTACCGCCGGCTCTTCATACTCTTTCAAATAAAAAACGAATCATTGAAATCGGTGCACCCGTACGGAAGGTATACATGAATATACATACATACATAACGAAATATATGTGACGAATTGAGTAACCTCCTCCTTTTTGAAGTCGGTTAAAAAATTGACGGTAAGCTCAATTTGTGAAGTTCCACGTCCATCTCATGTCCAGAGTTGTAAGATCCTCAGTTTTCACTGATAAATATTTTATAATTGGACGCAGAACAGACACCAAATAAACTAGATTAATTTTGGAACGTGACATTTTAGAATGTCCTGTTTATAATTCACAAAATATCTTCATTTATTGACGTCTTTTAACTTCTCCACCAGCTCCTCAGAATTTATTCACTCCAGTATCGCAATATCGAATAAATTCAATTTGTCCTGGGTGTCTGTTGTCCCCCCTGCGGTGGTGCAAATGTGACGCACACCCCAGTCGACGTTTATGTGCCATTTCGCGGGCGTGCACAGCTGTCTATGATCCGCGACAAGCGAGGGGAACGGATGCAGACGCGAAGGAAACTGGGCGTGAAACAGACTTTGATGTAGAAGGGAAGGATTTTGTGGTTGAGGTGGATGGAGCGTGAATAATCGCAACCCCTCTCTTACTCTGTAGGCGCCAGGGAGGAAGAAAAGTCTGAAAGGGAGGGACCGGGCAACACAAAGAAACATCGTGGGTGTACATCGACACCTTTGTGACGATGAAGCGTCGATTAACGATTGCTCGCTACTGGGGCAACGAACTAGCGATATATCATTCTGAAACTCTTTAACGGACAAATTATTCCAATCAATCAAAATCTATTTCAATGCCTCGCAATCTCTTATCGTCTTAATTTGTAAAAGGTGCTGAATTTCTTTTTCACCTATTAAAATGCTACATCACTGGTGGCCCTAAAGCGGTGAAGAACCGTAGAGTGCATTAGAGAAAACGACTGTCACTCGTGGTCGAATTGTACTCCATAAAAGAAGCCTCTCTGGCATGGTGCACCTGCTCTTGAACGCGCGTGTGGCTAGTGTCGTACGCTAAAACTGCTAAAAGTGAAAGAAACGGGGTGGGACAAGAGGCGAGAGTGAAAAGGAGGAACAAAGCAGGCAAAGCAAACGAGAGGGAAGTTCCGTGATTCCGTTAAACGTCGCGCCGCGGCCCATAAATTCCTTTAATTAAAACTTCATACCGTGCATCTGCATAAAGAGTGAAGAACCTCCCTCAGCAACGTCAACTCTCGTGCTCATTCATATTTACATTCTGCGGCGCGGAACGCAAAAGCGGCGCGTAATGCAGCTACGCGTTAAGATAGAATATATATTCATAGTTAACGCTGTCGAGTGGTCATTATTGAAATGTGGTTTTTTCTACGACTGATTGTACGGCTTAGGCGAGGTGCGAGGTTCGATTTTGTAATTAATAGACACAAAGTGTTTGTATCGTTTCGAGACGCCATTGGTTTCATCAATCTGTAATTAAGAAATGTTGCAAATTTTCTGTAGCATCGTTCTCTAATTTGCCTCACGTATACTTAAGGTTATAGTTGGAATAAAATCCACTGGCCATTGAAGGCTAAACTGAGGAATAGCTTCGTTATACAATTTTACTTTTATATGATATTGTCTAACACAAATCTGACTTCGCGTTTCCCAAAGAAAAAACGTTTCATAGTTTTGTATTTGGTATTGAGAAATTAGGTAACTCTGGTATTATTTAGTTCAGTAATTTCACCTCTTTGCTCGATAAGCACGGGTTTTCAGAGTAAAATGGTAACAACGTAGCGTCAGTTGTTGAAACTCTAGACGTGTAAATTATGTTCGTGGAAGTCGAACCACATTCCTGCATTCAATATATTAAATTCATAATTTCGATGCGACGTATATTCTGCAACAGTATCGCTTATTTCTACGTTGCTAAATACAGATGTATTACAATATCGGCAGCTTCCATTTGCTCTCGTTATGAGTTATCCTTGCTAGCTATTTGTCATTGTTTTGCATATTTTATTGTACTTAATATCAAGCGTTAAATCATTCGAGGCACAGAATACGTTCACAATCAATGTAAGTTGTATTATTCCCAGTATGAGCGGAACCGTTCTGCAATTTCGTAGTCAATAACGAAAAGAAACATACTTTTTCACTTACCACGAGAGCTTCCTGCTAATGCTGCAATGTCGAGCGTGCTATTAGCTTTCAACGTACTTCGGGAGTCGATTTTGACGTCCATTCACGAGCAGCTGATGCTTTTAGAGCAAACTATTCGCGATCGAACATATTGATGCACGAAACATGATTATGATGCTAAGAGAGAAGTTGTTGACGGTCAAGATTAATCGCGAACTCCTTGACGAATTTCTCGAGAGTCTCCACCAGCTTCACCTCGGTCCCTGAATGCAGAGCTATGTACGCAACAAATATGGCTGATTAAAATCTGTCCAATGAAGGGGCGGAGAAAGGTCACAGGATCGCAAAATTTCACCTTGCCGAGAGTTCTTCAAACAAAATTGTATTTTGGTAGAGCTCACGAGAGTGAACCAGATTTTTCGTTAATTAGAGTAAAGCCTTTTGTCAACTAGCACAGGAACGGCCCCCATATTCTGCTGTGAACAGAATTCAATCAATATCCAATTGCTTGTACCTATTTTTTCATCGAACATCGAATTAAAAAGTAACCCAGTGTCATACACTAAATTTAGTTGTTTACTTAACAGAAAAGTCGAAGCAATATCTCCGCAAATAATTTCTAACTTCCTAAAATAAACGAACAGCTGAAAAGAAAAGCAAGATCCTTATTTGAATTTCAAAAAATTCAAAGCTTCCGAATTAAATCTCCCTTTTACGTTCAATTTTCATCTCCCACTATAGTACTTACGTAACATTTCGTCATCACGAATCGCTCTAAAGGGAGCTGCACCCAGTTGCACCAAATAGATCAAGGCGCATCTTTCTGGAGTCCAATGATTTTAATCAAGTCTATCGTACGATATGGCCGCACGGTTCAGTAGCCATTGCAACGACGGAACGGCTAAGATCCGAATTCGGTTTACATTAATGCACGAGACATGCATAAACTGCTACATCAATAGAGGAGAACGGGCCAGTCGTTCGATCATACAGTACTAACTACTGCCGGCGGGTCCGCTGCAAGTGCACGATTTGCATGTGGAGTACGAATGGAGTTTGGCGGATGAGTGTACGGCCAGTCGTGCATCTGCATACGATTATGCAGCTACGTGTTGCCCTAACTGTCGACAACCTCGGCGGGGAATAGCGGCTGGGCAACCGTACTACATTACACGTATCCACATCGGGGGTACACTTGAACCAGTGGAAAATCTCGACGCTACACGTTTATTTATTTCTGTCCTCGGAGGGCGGCGCTCTGTCCGCTAACGGGGATGGCAATTATGATAAAATAGGGCAATTTGTTCTCGTCTCGTTTGGAACGAGTTCGTTGCATTAATTTCAGGCGAGACAGTTGGTTCATGCAGACCTGACCCCCTGAAATTTCAATTTGTACCATCAAGTACGAAAGATACGAATGTTTTCTTCCGTTAAACGTATGTCTAAGCTGATGAGCATTTAAATAGACCGTAGATTCAGTGGACTCGTATAGTGTGTAGAACTGTAGGGTATGTGGAATTTATTCGTGAAGATTTAGGGTTAAGAATACGAGGAAGTATTCTTTAAGGAGAGTGATAGGCCCTAGATTTCAAAGGACCCCCTCGTTGTCCAGCAGCGCGTAACGCTTAGATGTATCTAACCGCGTCGGCGCAGGCCGATGGTTTCTGGTAAAGGATTTATTATCGCGATGGAAAGCGGCATGTCCTAGCCGGAGTTATTTAGAATGCACGAAAGTGTCGAGTGCTTGACACAGACAGCTCAGGATTGGCGGAGAGTGGCTACGAATGCTGGAGTAGAGCCGTTGCCTAGATTGTACAAGGGTGCGAGAGGAAAGTAGGAAAGGGGATGCTTCAGCGTGCTGTGTCCTCGTTACGTGTAGTGCCACGATTCCATGGTGGAAGGTTCCCAGCCGTTTCTTAACAGGTAGCGCAAACATTTCGAGTATGCGCCACTACCGGAAAGAACGACCGCCAGCCACGTGAATACACACATACACCTGAGGTCACTCTAGTCCTTAGGACCTGATAAGAGCTTGCCAGTCGAGTGAGGAATCCCGCCGCAGATTAGGACGATGCTCGTTCTTCTTCCTGCCTTGCAGCTTTTAGGGACATCGATCTGAATCAATATTTTCGGGAAGCATCAGACAGGGAACGAAAATATACCTATCATTAGTTTGTATTCGAATCTTTGTTTGCTTGAAGTTCTATGGATGGGTGAAGTGTGTTCATTTTAACTTCAAGATAGACACCATACGCCCTTTCTTTCGTCTTCATATCGTGCACAAAGCCAGTAACAGGTGAGGCGATACAGTTGCCCGTGCAACTTTGGCAGAAATCCAGCTGGTTTTTACATTCGCCGCACCTCACTGCCAAAAATCATTACACGGCTAGACAGCCACTGTGCCAAGAAATAGTTGCTCTTCCGCCCGCCGCGAGGCCCTTCGAAGCCCGCGAGACCCCATATTTGGAACGTGGGCAAAAACAATTCCCCGGTCGTTAATACCGAACATTGATCTCTGGCGAACCCGAGATACTTTTACCTTTATATTCGCACAAATAAATTAAACCCAGCCCCATCAATGTGGCCAGCGCAGATATGCAAAGATTGAAATCCCATTTAACCCCGTGCACCACCAAGAATTCTTACTCGCTGAATGCTGTCTAAGTCCTACTGTATAACGCGAACAATAGCAGGCAGCTTCGACGGACTGAAACGATTTTACTCCTGAAAATTGTTCCCAATGGACACTGTCACGTACCGTCCGTGATATATTTATCCGCAGCGTGGACGCGCCCGCGAAAACGCCTAAGCACGGCCGCCCACGTAATCCTGCCCATCAGATTATAATTCCGTGTCGTCGATTGTACAGCCAGCTAGTGTTGCTTTCACCGGAGCTATCCTTTAACGACACCCTCCCTGGCTTTTCCAGATTACCCTCCGTGCATGGATAGCTTCAAAGTGCACCGCGTCCCTCCGCCGCGATGCAACGGGTTGCCGGCGGTGGGGTGGTTGGGAGGGGGTGGCTTTGATACCCGCTGAGTGTGAACGTGGCGATTAACCCCGCATCGCCCTCTTATCAACCGAACCCGTATCCATGCTTCTTCCACCTCGTCTCGTCGACCAGCAATCCCATTTGGTAAACGATTGTTCATACACTCGCGCCCCCCCCCCCCACCCCCACCCCCTGCACTTTTCCTTTTTCCTTCGCATCTGGCTCTTTGGTCCTGTCAGTTCTTCCCTCGATACACAGGGGAACGTTTATAGGCATCACGGTTGGATATCGATATAATGCACGATGTGCTGCCTGAATGTGAAATGTTACTTAGGTGGCGCAACGTGTGGTTGAATTGCGGTGCCATTTTGGGGAGATTGTGCTAGTCCCGCTAACGTTGCAATTGGTTGTGACCTTTAGGCTGATAAATAGTTTCTGGAATAGTAATTGAGGAACTTGTAGCAAGAGGGGTGCAGCTTTACCAACTTCGTGTAAATTAGAAAAAAATGTTTATAAAATTATTGCTTTAATTTAACACGTTTCGCACGGCCGATTTTTTAAAGCTTTCGCAAAAACACGAAATTTTTTTTCGTGTTTTCATTACGTGTTTGTCATAAGAAATGGAATAGAAACAACTTTTATAATAAAACAATTATTGTAAACCGGATTTTTAGGTCTTACGGGTATGTCGCTTTTTGACGTTCTAATTTAATTTCTGGTGTCAATCACTGAATCCGAACGGTACCAGGTGGTAGCCAAAACAATAATGAAGAAGGATTTCAACCAAATCCAAACCAAACCACCAAAATCGAGAAATAGTCGAGTGTCTTGAGGAGGCGCATTGTGTCTTATGACATCAGCCGTGCGGAACGTGTTAACATGGAAAAGAGAACAGTAATTGAAAAATACATATTTTCTCATAATAAGTAGTAGTTATTGACTTGATAAGTTCTTATTTCCATTTTTTGCGAAAGAATATTATATAATAAAGGTATTAATATTCATATTAATATTTCCAGTATTATTTATTTGCAATAAATTGCTCATTTGTTATCGGATTTCCATCAAACGCTGTAGAATTATTTTTGACGTACATATATTACACCAAAAATAATTCTACAGCGTTTGATGGAATTACATATATTACACGTCATGACTCAAAAATTGTCAAATAGGAAGCTGCATGGACACATACTATAGTTTCATAATTGAGGTTGCTTTCTGAGGGTAGTGGGAAGTTTCGAGGCAAGGCATTTGAAAGTGTGAGTCGAGGTATTAGATCGTGACGAGAATACAGATAGCTTCGAATTAATATAATTATATAAAATACAAATTGGTGGTAAGTGTGACAGTAGTTTCTCCACGTGCAATCTATGTAGAATCGTAAATTGTCGAAAAGTGCTTAACACAGCTCATCGAAATATTCTATTTACCCGGTTAGCCAGTTCACCAAGAAACTGCAGCCGCGAATGGTCATCGCAGCTAAACGATCGATAGCCCAGACAGTGTCCACGAGAAACTAATCGGCATAGTTGGAAAGCCGGCGGTTATCCTGGGAATCCTACAGGATCGGTTGTCCCTCGTGCTGCTGCGGTTACATCTAACGATCCTTCTCGACCCCCGATGTCATCCCTAGAACGGTTCTATGGTTTAATGTCCTGTATTACGTAGCAGTTTGATTTATAGTCCCCCTGCTAAAAGAGAACAACGTACAACTACAATACTCTGGCTCAAATTTAAACTTCTCTATTTCAATCATTTATCTAGGACGAATATTTATTCTTTATTGCCGTTTCATCTTTCTTCTTTAAACGCGCAAACAATTTTAGAATTGCTTCGATTGACGAGGTATTGAAGCGATATCCATCCAGCGACATCCGCAATTCTATGGAAAAATTTCTAGCATCGAGTACCTCGTCCCTCTGCTCGTGGAAACGTTCAATCAGACTTACGGTCTGCTCTGAAACGAGGGCATTATTTTGTGGCAGATTCGTTGACGCGGTATTGTGCGAAAATCGAGCAACGTTATCGCTCTTTTCCTTCTGGCGCGATGAAATTGCACTTCCGAGAGCGTGTCAGAGCTTTTTTCCCGGCTTGCCGTCTCGCCAAGTGTCGATAGACCCGGCTAACGACCCCATTGCTCGATGGTCCGCGCCGAGTAATGGTTTGTCAATTCAATTAAATTGCAAAGTCCTTCCCCCATGACGGTTGAAAGCAGTTCTCAAAGGGATTTCGTTATTTACATTTTTCCATCTGCCTCCCGTCGCGACCGTTTCCGAAGACTCAAGGCGGGCAGGAGGCAATGATGAAAATCGATGTCGCACAAAGCCGATAAAATTCGCTCCCGTCGCTTTTTAATTGAACAATAATCAATGCCTCTCGAATCGTTTCGCAACAAACGATGGAGTATCGGGGAACCGCTTGAAATGCAGATCGTATCTTTGAATCGTGAAACACTGAAGTCTCGTCTATTATTATACAATATGATAATTCGTATTGGGTACTCGAGCGTCGCAGCGCTCTATAGAATTTCTCGTCTATTGAATTTCAACGTATACATTCTCCACGCGCAGAGATGGCACGAAAATCCATTTCAGGCCTCACATTTTGTTCCTCCGTAGAGATGCTCTGGTTTAGTCTAATACCTTCTCCCTTTCTCTATACCTGTAGATACTCTTATTAACTGAATGTCCTTTAAACTCCTTACCCCACATCAGCTTCGAGCGATTATGATAAAAAGAAAATTAGAATGCGAAATTCCAGAAGATATAATAATTTAAGTTTCTTTAAGTTAAAGTTGAAATGTTTATTCGGCGCCAAAGTTGAAACGCTCGACGATTAAAAAAGTTAACTTTATTCGCCGAATAATCTAAAGTTAAATTAACTTTTATTTAAATACATTGTTATTCAGTTAATGCTCAACTCTGCTCTATATTCTAAAATATGTATCTTACTCTGTGTCATTTATACAAGAATAACTCCCCTTCTATCAATTTCTACATCATTCCCCATCCAATGAACTTCCTTCTTACCCCAAAAAGAAAGAAGTCTCGAAGCGAGGGACAACGTTTCGTTCCCCACGCACTCGATTCACTCCCGTCATTAGTTAAATGCGCCGCGCCTTGAGAAGCACTGGCAGCCGCCAGGGATCAGTCCGTGTCCCAGTTTCAAAAAAAAAAAAAAAATGAAAAGAAAAAAGAAGAAGTCGACATTACGCGACCTGGCACACTGATGCGCCCTGAAAGCGATACATCGTCCGCGTTGGCCCGCTTTAATCACCCAACGTGGCTGCTCTGGCATATCACGAGAGGCCTGCATCCGCGTGCTTTAACATTTTGTATCGGGTCGGCGCATCCGGCCAGAAAAACGATAGTACCCCAGCGTGCAGCGAGTGTACTCGACCGCGTATTTCTGTAACTACCCCTCGGCCCCTCCCCCACGTTCCACCGATTTTCTCTGACCTTCTCGGCGTGCATTCAATTCCCGTCGCTTTCTCGTCGCCTTTTTCCGCTCGCAGAATGGGAGAGAGAGTTCGAAAGTTCGCCGCGGTATGTGGGTCGATTTTAAGGTTCTAACCTACATTTACATCGCACAAACGAACCCTGGGCCTGGCAATCCCTCGAGACAGAGACAGAGGCACGCCAAGTCGACGCGAGGATGGCGGAGAACGGTCTCGGTTGGCGGTGGGTGGATATGCGGCAAAGGTAAAGGTCATGCGAACCGAGCTCTATCGACTGCTTTTATACGTGGAAGCACTTTCATCGGTCCCCATTCTCCTTTTTCAGCCCCTTGCTTTCGCTGCGCCCCTCGGTTTCCCTCCTCCCCCCACCCTCTCGTCTTCCCCCTCCCGCCCGCTGTTTCGTAGCCGCGAACGACGTCGGTTATCGTAAACGTTGATTGTTGCGCATCAGAACGCTTCGTTACTGATTCACGCGCACCCTTTTTTCCCTGATGGACTACTTGCTTTTTCCTTTTCGAACGCAAGGTCCCCTTTGTGTTTGCACGGGTCGAGTGTGGCGACCCTCGCCTGTTTTTAATCTGTTAATGTACTGAACGTATATCGTCGAACGTACCAGGTTGGTCTTAGATTTTCTGTTTTATTTTATGAGAGCATGGGAGTTGAGTTGACGAAGAATTCGTACTATTCGGTGGGAAATGTGAAATTGGAAATCGGGAAAGGTTACTTGTTATAATTAGTTACTTTAACTCATTGTAATAGCCTCCTACATTATAAGAAAGCGTTGAAATTAAGTTGACGAGTTGCCACAGTGGAATAAGCGTGACCTTAAGCGTTCAAGGAGGGAAAGAAAGTCCGAGTCAGAAATGTCGGGGGCACGAGATACCAAAAAATTGATATGTCTTCCATAGAAAATGTTTCGCCCAGTAATGCTATTTCCGCGGGAAACAGAGATAAGCAAAAAACATTGTTAAGGAGAAACGCGGCGCTCTTGACTCGTGCCCTTTGCACTATTCACGGTCGCCGTGGGATGGGATTGTTTCGTGGTTTCCCCTTTATTTTTTGCTTCTCTTCTTCAGAATTCTCGAGGACAATTTGGAAAACTTTCTACTCCTGGGAACATCGTGGCCAGGAAATTAATTCTTACCGTCAATCTTGGTTTTCAGTCATCATTTCAGTTATGGTAACACGTTTACTAGATTGATTAAAAAAACAATAACTGAAGGAATGTTAGCTAAACTTCTATCAATATCGGTGGTTCGTTTGAGCTTTGCGTATAGAATGGAACTGTGATGAGAATTTAACTAGAGGGGACCACGTTCACGTTGCAAATCACCCGTAAGTAGAAAAGTCTGTTATTGATCAGACCGCCGGCTCCCAAGAGTCCTTGATTACTTATTCACGTCGAAAGTAACTAAATTGTATTCGAGTAAGGTTGACTGAATATTTCACAGCAGAAATTTCTTTGAAACAAGGATTCATTAGCAATTCACTATTAAATGGCAATTATCCTTATGGTAACAAATGCTGTCGGTTACGATTTTATCAGGCCAGTTTATCGTCTGTGATAAGTATACCCAACTGCTACAACGTAGAATTAGAGCTTGTAATTATCTGATATTACAACACATCCTTAAAAATTATCGCACTATCTTCTACTTACATATTTTTCGCGCGGCGTTTCACTTTAGCCTGGCAGCTCAGTTACATAAAGTGCAAAGAAATTTCTTCATTACACTTTTTCAAATGGTATGCTTGGGAAGTAATGTATTCGCGTACATTTCCTTAAAATTTATGACATCTAATTAAATTTCAAGCTCGAATGAAAATATAATAAAAATATAAACGTAGCATATGGAAACTCAGTTACTCATATTGCATTGTGCATCGTAGCATTTAACTTCTGCAAAAGCAGGGAAACGTCAAAAGCTTTCGTTATCACCAATAAAATCACAAAAACCCGTAAATCTAGCTGTCGTAAAAGCAGCGTTATTAAATGTTCATCACGAATCAGTATCGCGAACGTAATTATTCCGACGAACAGACGCGCTGCTCTTCGACACGGTTGATTATTATCTTGCTTGTACGAACTCGTTTTAGTTGCACGGTCAAAGGATACCACTCGATCGATGTGGCGAGTGTTTCTGGTACCTAAAGGTCACCGTTAAAGGTAAGGGTACGCGGGGTACTCTGGGTAATTGACTATGTTCACCCCGTGGTATTTCCGTCTATGAATTACAAATTTCCTGATGAAACGTTGCTGGATATAAATTACGCAATTTAGCAGCTAGCACTGCGCGCGAGGAAATCTGCTCGGTTGGATGAGAAGTCAACAGATTAAAGAGAATCTCGCAACTCCACAACCTTTGTCTCCGCTTCTTCAATATAATTCCCACGCGAAGGAGCACCTGCAGGAACGTAATTTATCACTTCACTCTTTCGAGAAAAACGCGGCCAGAACGATGATAATTCGCGTAATCATCCGCGGCCGACTAGAAGGCCCTCCACCGACTGCCGCGTTTCCTTTCATCAGCCGGGCTTCTTTTCAAGGCGAAGTAAAAGATTGCTTCCCTCCGGGCGAGGGGATATCGAGGTCCATTTATCTCCGAGGGAATTTTAGAACGCGAAATTATGGCACGACGCGGATTCAATTACCGAAATTAAACTTGTCTCGTAAAGTGTCGCGATTAATGATACCACCGCGAGGAGTAGTGATCCCGTCCCCGTGGCTGTCCGACGCGAAACTTCTATTTCGAGGGGAACAAAGCCACGGAGACAGAACGGGAGAAGAAATGGACGGGTGGGGAAAAAAGTAGTATTCGGCGTCGTACGGTTCCTTCGGGCGTGAAACAAACGGCGCTGTCCGAAGTTGAAAACCTAAACCACGTTTTGCGGCTGTAAAGCCGAGAAAGAGAATACCTACGGGCGAGAAAGGTGGGACAAAGGGGCGAGGTAAGAAAAGGAGGCGGGTAGATAAAAGGGGAACAAGGGAAGAGAGTTTAAGTCGATAGGGTGCTATAGGTCAAAAACAAAGGAGCCCCTTTTCCTGCGGCTAAGAAAGGAATCGAACAATTTAATCAGGTGATCTCCGTCTTCGATCTCGCTCAAGGTTCGAGGGAAAACGGCCCTAGAATCATCCAGTCGTGTTGTTTCTTGGATAGAAAATGGGGGAAATATTCTCTGTCCTTCTTGTCTTACGTCTGGGACACTTTTAATGCTCCGTTTTTTGTTCGGCGACGTTTCGCGTCATGGAAGCTGCGCGACACGGCCGAGAATAGAGGGAAACGTTGGTTAAAACCTTTGACGTCCAGGAAATATTCGCCCAGGGTCGCGATCGTGACTTTGTTTCGTTCTGGGATGCCTTCTATAACCCACGAGAAAGGAACGCTTTTTGGGACATCGAATTTCGTTTCTGTGGGTCGTATTGTGTCGTAGAATTGTGGCTTCGTGACTCGAATTAGGTGAGCGGGATCATTCTACGGCTGGAGATATTGTACCGGAAGAAAGTAATGTGAAGTTACGGTGGCAGCACTCTGACTTTGAATGTAGCTGAATTTGATAGTTTCTTCGAATCTGTAATATTTTATATACCTAAATATGTGGAATATTTGGGGAAGAGATTAAGGTGCCATATGACGAATGGAGAATAGAAACTGCTTAGGGTTATTCTCGTAAATTTATTTGTGGAGGAATTGCGAGATGAACTTTGAATACTCTCCTACTTATTTTTAGCTGAAAGTGCAATCAAATTCGTAGTAGGAAATTTCTTGAAACGGAGAAGATTCATTCTATATTTCTGGCTGACCACTGATACAATCATTCCACTCTCTACCGCGCCAAAAATCTATTGGTAACCTCTATTTGTAATCGATAAATCACATCAAAGAACACAGTCTTGTCTTCCTCGACAACATAAACTGGAGGAACTTCCAGCCACAAGTGTTTATCAACTTCCACGCGCTGTAATCCAGGCGCCAAAATGGGAAATGAAACGTTCAACAGAAATTACGAGAAAGCTGTGAGTTAAGTTTCCTGAGTAGGGCAGATGTAACCATTGTTGAAGCCGCTGTAGTACATTCGTCAGAGGAATTACTCGGGAATGAACGTAGAGTGAGAGCACCGCGGTGCGGGCGATTTTTCAAAGGATACATCCGGTGCTTCCTTATATCTATTCGCCCGTGTCTGTGGGTCGCGTGACCGCCGCTCAAAAGGTCGCTCGGCGTTCCGTATAAAAAGCTTCGTGGCCCGGAAATTTCAGTAAGACGAAGTAACGTGGAAATTGCGCGCGGGAAAAGAAACGCTTCTTCCCTCTCGCGCCACATTTTGGGGTCAGCGAATAATTTCGACACTCCTCGGGAGCGTGGGCAATGCAGACTAACATAAATAGTTTAACGTGGAAATATTTCAGGGGGTTAATGTCAATTTTACCTTCGACTCGTATATTTGTAACAGGAGGTCTTACACATGGATACATTGAATTGTCGTTCATTAGGAGTTGTACCTTCATATTGGAAGAGAGTGATTGTTCATGAAGGCATAAGTAGAAGCTGCATATAGAGAGAGAGTTACTGCATGGAATCTATACCGGCCACTGTGACACCAAGTTAAAGCTACCCTGCGCTGTTGCAGAGTACTGTATTATTCACACTCCACATATGCTGCACAATTAGAACACATATGGCGAGGAACGGCTGCAAGTTTAGTTATCGATTGGCGTCTAGTCGAATCTTATGAATTCTTAAATTCAATCTTCTATTATTCTTCAGAGCAGGCTAAGTTCGTGACAAAGATATAAGCACGTGCAAAAATAATTTACTCCGGCATTTTTAGTGGCGCGTATAGATTGTTCTGCCTATCCAAATATTGGTATTCATGGCATAGTAATTGTACCTTCTTCTTATCGTGTCGCAAGCTGGCCGTAATATGCCAGTGATTAATTGCGCACGGTCAAAGTTCAGGGGTGCATTTTTCCGGCTGTGTTTAATCCGTATGCACGACATGATTTATATCTTCATTTACCAGTGACCTACTTCCCTCGGTTCCCATCATTAGCCATTTATTTCGAAGCTATGCGCTTTCGTGTTTAATTAAAGCTCCCTTGAGCCCTTCGTTGCAAATTCCCGAATTTTTCGTCGCGGGATGTTCAGAATCCCGCGCGCACCCCCCCCCCCCCCCCCGATATTCCCACTCCTTTGTCTGTAAATTACCGCCGCGCAGCATCGACAATCCGTCTGATTACTTCGATTAATTGACTCGGTGCGGCGCATTGAAACTGCTCGTCCCTCTGCAGCTTCTTCCTCGTGCATATGTATACGCACAGCGGTGCGCGGGAATTATGCAGGCGCAGAAATGCATCGGACCGTTCCATCCGGCAGGAATCGAAGTAGAATGCATCGTATCGATCGTTAATAAAATCGAACAAGCGCGAGGAGCCAGCCTGCTTATACACTTCTGGGAAGGAGTGCATACCTTGTTTTGTTCTTTTAATATTCGACGACGAAAGCGACTCACGCGCCGCTGAACGGAAAATACCTATTGGAAATTTTAAGCGAGTTTTGATGGAAACGTTACTGCACGTTTACGTTCTGATATCTGGGTTGTTGCAAGTTATTCAAGCATCTCTTGCTGTATTGTGGAAAGGTGGTGCATTGCGAAACTGTGGGGTTCTTTTCAGGAGCAAGCTGTAGAAATGGCACGACGCTTCATAAATGTCGTAGTTCAGAGTGTATCAGGTTATGTAATTCGTTGCAAGCTTTTTATAAGATTTTTACACTGTCGAGGGTCTAGGTGAAAGAAATGCCACAGAAATTTCATTACAGGGAACAGAAACGTTTCGAGTAATGTACCTTATCGCGTCAGAGGGTTCGCAACTAAGTTTCAAGGACGAAATACAATAAAACGTGATTTCCCTCGTCTCCAAAAAAGGCGAGTGAACGGAGTAGCTGTTACGACACGGAATGCGCACGCAATGGGAGACGGGAATTGCTATTTCGAAGAGAACCTGGTTACAACTATGTAATCAGAATTCGTGGAAGTGATCGGAGAGGTGGAAAAGGGGGAAGGAAAGGTCAAAGTGCCTTCAAGTAGCAAGCACGTGTTCGTAATGAAAAATTGATGGAGTAACATAGGTTAATATGATGATTGAACAATATGGATCTATACAAAAAGTAGTGGAAGAAGTATAAGCTGGAAAAAGTTAACAATTGATGCAAAGTGGATACTGTACGAGTACGGTGGGTGAAGAAGTAGAATTTGATTAATTATTAACCCTCGGTTGTCACACCTACTTTTTCGAACGTCGTTGTCACACTGGGTCCATTTGACCCTGTCGATTTTCAATCAGTTGTTATTTAAAAACTATTTGTTAACTTAAGTCTCAAAAATTCTGAGATAATGTTTGAACATTGAAGAATATATGCCCATCGTTGAAAGTTGACATTTAAAGTGTCATCATGCATAAAAAAAATTTGAAGCAATAAGAGTTTGGACAAATAAGTTTTTTGCTTAAAAAAACGCAGGGCCAATTTGACCCAGTGTGACAACCGAGGGTTAAATGGAACAAAAGTAGGGAAATTGAAAGTGAATGACTATGTTAGCGCATGCTGGACGTGCAGCAATCGAATGGAAATGTAAAAGTTAGCAGGAATACGTTTGATCGATTAATGAACGGATGGATAATCTGTTCTCGTGCAATTGGTTCAGTTAGCTGGTTGGTCAATAATTAAGCTGTACGGTTCAGTACATAAAATAATCGAAAAATATTGAATATATATTCTGAAATCCGTTTAGGACAGATCGAATATATGTATAACATCCCAAATGTCTTCCATGAGTCCGAAGACTCGAGAAAATCTATTGAACATAAAAAATTTTCATTCTTTTTCATTTCTTATAAATGAAATTAAACTCCTTGATTTCTTAAAACTTCTCTAACTCTTCTTCCTATCAAACACCTACAATTCTTTTTCAGAATCAAATTTTTTTATTCCATTAGAGATATTACCATATAAACGTTCCATTATAGTTATCGTCCACTTGTTATCGTCCAAATAATTCAATCATATACGAGCACTTTCTCAAATTGTAGAAATTTTCAACTGTGCGTCTGGGAAACGTGGAATTTCAATTTTCCATTTCTTTTTGAATTCTGGTATATTTCACAAGTTTGAAAAGGGGCAGGAACAAGCAATACGACCTGTGCGAAGCCAGCGTCACATGTGATATTCTCTGACGGTTGACGTTCGCAACGAGACTATTTTAAAGCGACCCCTTGTATTTTTCATAAAATCACGAGAAGGGAAGCCCACTGGCTACGTTCCACCGCCGGATGCAACATTCGTTCGCCGGTTGCATTGTGAGCTCCGAAGTCGTAAAAGCTTCTCGTTATTCTGCGTACATTATGTCTGAATCGTCTTTACGGAAGTTCAGCGAATCCTGTGCACGATCACTGGACGTTACATTCCCCATGTAAACCCAAAACTTCGGTCTGTGGAAAAATCTTTTTTGTGTCAGTGACTGAAGGGATGATTGTCTTTTCAGTCGCTAGTATTCTGTGTTACTCCTTTACCATTACTTTTTAATAATATTCTGTTGACGCTTTGCGATGGAAAACTGTCTGCTGCATCGCGTGGAATGATAAGATTTTATCCCGGACCCTTTGTTTTGGAAATAAATTGAAAGATATCTGTAAAAATGGGTGCATTTCGGGTGTCATTTTCCCTTTGATCGTTGTTTAAACATATTTAAATGATCATAATGCAATAATAACTTATATCGTTGTATTCGGGAGGGTTCATAGAATAATGTGACGCAACGAGCAACCGAATAACTATTACCGTTTCGACACAAAAGATGTTCAAAGTTGAAAATCTGCAATTTTTTTCAAAATAATTCTGCTTGCGGATTCGTCTTCATAGCGAAAAACTCTGCGAGAATCACCCAGCGGATATTGCGCACCAAAAATCGTGTTGGACAGTGATATTGAAGAATATTTAACCGTTTATGTTTTCTTGATTCCCACCTCCTATCGGAGCAATATAATGTGATGGAAACAGAAGTAGGTAGGTATATAGTAGAAAGCCTTTACAGGATAAGAGAATTGATAAGTTCTGGTAAACAAAGGAAGATCATGACAGGTAATATTCAGTGTCCAGGCTCTGCGTGGCATTATCGAAGAGTAAGGGAAGTGATTAAATGAAAAGCTGGGGCAGTTTAATGCATATTAGGCCCCCGTGAAGTGCAAAGTTCCCTACCTGGCATTAAGGATGTAAGATTGTTATAAGCTTTAAACAAGATAAAAGTTGGTAAAGCGATTATAGTAGAATGTTCGTTGTACAGCGAGTTTGATAAAGAAAAAATTCCATTTTAATGGGAGGGGGTGAAAAGTGTTACGCAGCGTGGTTAATAGTGTGGGCGTTGGGCGCTCGGAGACGGCTTGTGGTGCCAGAGTGGGCCCATAGGTGGCGTCGAGTGAATAGGAGTTCGGGACTAAGGATCTTGGGGGAGTCGGCGGTAGCCGAGGTGGCTAAGGCGGCTGGCCAGTGCGCTACGGTTTTAGAGATCGCGGGTTCGAGTCCCGTTGAGGCGACTTCCCTTTTTTCCGGCTCCTACAGTTCAGAAGTGGGATCGACAGCGCTCTGCAGCGAGGTCACGCTTGGTGTCCAGGATGCGAGATGGTGAATCCTCGATCTTGGCGTTGGGCAGCACCAAGTGACGCTCCTGTGAGATATTGTGGGGTGCCTCTCGTGCTGGCGTGTCCGGTTCCACGGTGGTTGGGATTTTGAGGAACGCGGCCGAGGACGGCCGCAATGGTCAGGATGGCCGAACTGTGGGCGTTGGGCGCTCGGAGACGGCTTGTGGTGCCAGAGTGGGCCCATAGGTGGCGTCGAGTGAATAGGAGTTCGGGACTAAGGATCTTGGGGGAGTCGGCGGTAGCCGAGGTGGCTAAGGCGGCTGGCCAGTGCGCTACGGTTTTAGAGATCGCGGGTTCGAGTCCCGTTGAGGCGACTTCCCTTTTTTCCGGCTCCTACAATAGGAAAGGGAATTACGATGAACGTAAAAAGTCATTTGGCGGTTTATAAGCACGGGGATTCTTGGAATATCGTGAAACTTCATTTGTATAATTTACGGCAAACTGGAATTTCCAGCCGAGTAAAAGGGGTATAAATTGCTGACTACGGTGTTAGTACTGTTTCGTAAAAACAGAGGCACGGAGGAGAGAAAAAAATAATACAAGGGGGTAAATGGCCGTGCAAATTGAAGGGGAAGAAAAATGGTGTACGTGCTTTGCATTTCGAATGGTGGAGAGCACGGGAAACGGATTCAGGGTGATTAATTATAAAGCAAAGTTTGCCGCACTAAGGTCGTATAAATCACGTTGTATGAACTTCGACCTTGACATTCGCAAACAAATATACTGAACCATTGTTGAAATTCGTATTAATACATTCTGCCTAACATTCTCATTAAAAACAGATCTGGGATCAATCCTTCGATCAGTAAAAAGCTCTCCCACAAAAAATAATGAAATGCAACGAAACCCTTAACCCTGTATGGTCACTCGGGGTGTATCGCGTCCCAGGATTTTTTTTCTCTTTGCCAATATTTCTATAAATGTTTAGACCTTACTATTAAAATTAAAAAATCTGGCGAATTTAACAAAAAAGATCGCTTTTTTCCAAAACTATTTTTACAATTACCAATTTCATCACATCAAAATTTACATTTTTAGAAAAAGATTATTAGAGTTAAAAGTTTAATGATGGAAAAATATGGAACTGGGAACTCAGAAATAACACTGAGGTGCAGTGATTCCCTTGTGTCCAATTTGTGATTATAAGAAGGTTAATGGACCCCAAAAGAATCATATTCTAACTTTTTACAATCTAACTGACAATACGTTTCCAAGCAACGCGATTGCGAGAAATGCTGAACTATTAAGCGCACCGTCTTGTGCCGGGTAAAGAAATTCCACAATCCTTTGATCGCGCGAAGCTCTCGAAAGTACGAGTCGCCGCGAAGGATACAAGGGGTTGGACGAACGATAAATTCCCGAGTAACGCGCGCGATTTTTCCATGGGTCCAGATGGGGGATGAAAAAGTTTCAGTGGAGAGATAGTTCCTCAAAGGCGTCGGGGAAAAAGGAGACGCGAAAAGACGCGGCAACGTCGCCGTGCTGGCTGCAGGGCGACGCTGGCGTCGAGGGTTGTCGGTAGGGGGTGGTTCTCTGGTAGGGGTAGACCGATCAATATGGCGGCAGGGGAGGGTGTGGCAAAGGCACGAAGGGAAGTTTCGCTGGGGGGTTAGAGGGGGTGGATGACGGTCTGAGGTACAGGTACACTCTGTCCACTGCGATATCTATCGCGACCCTGTGACCTTGAGCTTTTTTTCCACCACCACCACCACCATCCCCCGCGGCCGCCCCTTTTGAAGGAAACGGGGGGCTGAACGGGATCATCTCCTCCCTCGTCGCGTACCACGCGTTCGGAGGGTGGACGATCACGCGTGAAACTGACTGGCTGCCTGGAAACCGGATGTGTATGTACATCGAACTGGTCCACGACAGGACATCCTTGATAAGCCTGTCGCACCGATTTCAGGCGGGCATGGGGAGCACGTGTTTATCTGGCGGCTGTGAAAGATTTCATTAAATCCGGCCATCTCAGCGCCTTGCTGCTGACGGATAATCGATGGCCGAAGATAAACCGTATCGGGGCTTTCTGTTTAATTAAAAGCTCCTCGTGCCGCTGTAATTTCCTCCTGGGCCACGTGGCCCTGCAGCCTGTGCAGCCGTACGAAATGTTTGCTTCGGCACGGTGTCGCTGTTTCACCGCTGCTTGCTCGCAGTAGCTTCTGCTGGCCTGGGTGAGTGGATCAATCGTGAAAGGAGTTACACAGTGGCGACTGGCTGTTAATATCACGCCGTTTGTCGTGATTCGGACGATCTTGTTAAAGGTTAAGTGTCTTGATATCTTGTGAATAACGAATGAATGGAGTATCGCAGCGATGGCCCAGTTTAATCTATGAATTGATGAAGACGAGGATGGGAACTCTGACGGATGTCAGGGGTTGAGGTTCCTGAAATGGAACTTTTGTCTTTTTAATATAGACAAATGGGGCATGATAAAATCCTAGTACATATACAAACATTTGGAATTGGAGTCATTTACAAATACAAAGCTTTATGTCATCTGTATCGTCTTGTTTCAAAGAATCTGTGTATCATTAAGAGATTACATCCACCTAGAGGTCCGGGAAAAGCAAAAAAGTTCAGGAATTTTTGGGGAAAAGTATAACTGCAAATCATACACAATGTTTTTATACCAAAAGATAGATCCTTTAACTATATGATTCTAAATTTTCACGAGATATTATTAATTAAAGGAGATATCGGCTTGGATATGAGGCGTGCTTCTTTTTAAGCATTAGGTAGTGGACATTACCTAGGCCAAACGATGCATCTGAAAGCAAAAATTCAAATAGATTTTAAAAATAAATAACATTCAGAAGTACCTGGCGTTCTCATATTTTTAAATTTTGCAATAGTGGAAATACTTGCAAAGCCTTCTTGAAAAATTACATACTACCGCCCCTTTTTACCAAAATCCAATAGTAAAATTCGAAGAACATCAGGTACTTATTCTAAATTCAGGTACTATTTCTAAAATCTAGTTGAATTTCTGCTTTCAGATGTATCGTTTGGCCTAGGGAATGTCCACCATTTAATGCTTAAAAAAGGCACGCCCCATATAATTAATAATAATATCTCATGAAACTTTAGAATAATATATAGTTAAAAGATGTATCTTTTAGTAGAAAAACATTGTGTATGTTTTCACGTATAATTCCTAAACCAAAAATTCCTAAAGTTGTCTGCTTTTTCTGGACCTCTAGGTAGATTCACACCCCTTAAATGCACACACATTTTACAGACTGTTTTTTCTTGACATGACTACAGAAAAGTATTTTGTTTCCACATAAAAATTCTTTCGGCTCGTTACAATTCCTTCATGTTTCCAGATGCATAGGTTTACTTTCAAATGTTTCTGTGAACCCCTATGCTAATTGAAACCGCTTCGCAGAAATGTAACAGTTTCATTCGTACTCATCAAGCCACTCAGATTCTTTCTGCCGATAACGATAAGTATCAAACGAGTTATTGGTTAGGTGGTTGCATTGTTTCCACTGGTTCGAGTGCAACTGCAGCAATGGCACGCTCCACCAAACAATGCGGAATCGTCCCGGTTGCAAATCCTGTCCTGCAACGCTCTCATCCCTTGCACTCAGGCTAATCAGAACTGTACATTTCTTAATGAGACAACTGCATCATCATGTACATAGTTTTCTGACGCGGGTAATGGAATTACCTCCAGCGTCGCGTTTCAAACCTGAATACTAAATACGCATTGCACGATGACATTTTCTTTAACGCCGAGCCATTTCTTTTACAGTTTTATTCTGACTACTTTGTTACTTTCGCATGTACAGTGGGTGCACACTGTTGGATGCTAATTGAGGATCTAGAACACAAATATTCAACAAATTGTGAAATCTTGGATAGAAGGTACAAGAGGAAATATAGTGTTTCTTTATAAATCATTTCAGAGCTTGCACTATTTTTAAAGAATGAAATGAAACTATGAAACAGTTGAACTATTTAGAGTGAATTCTCGCAGGAAAAGAAATAGTGTATTATTTATCAAGGTGCTGTTTATATATTCCCATAGCTTCATAATTATTGGAGTTTTCAAGTTGCGATTGTTCCTTTAGGAGTTGCATATAATACTTTCAAGAATATTCCAACGAAGAAATATCCAATATTTTTTATGAAAGGACTGGGGCAAACCATTGAACCATTGGGTTTGAACTGTTCAACAAAGATGGACGATATTTATCAACCAGCTATTCAGAGTGATTGTGCTGATTAAATAATTTCTACAATTTTTTTTTAAACAAGCCATTCAAACTGTCTATTGATATTATTCACAGGCACACACCCTTTCTGCTTTATGAATACGAAAGTTTTTACCGACTATTTCCCTGGAAAGAAAGATCCTCCGGCATAAATACAGGCGGCTCTTCCGTTTCCTCGCATAAAGTGCACTTCGAAAGTCCAAATAGCAGAATTCTGGAAGAGTAATTCCTTCCGCGTTCCCCGAACGACCGCCTGAGATCTCGCGATAAAAGCGGAACAGTATCTACCGGAAGTAGGGAGATTACCAACAGCGCCTCGTATGATTCGCCACTCGCCCCTGTCAGTCGGCTCACGGAGGGATAGCGGTACAGGTCTGTTTCTTTTTATCTTGGTCCCCCAGCTCCGTTCCCCGATCTCATATGCCGTGGCTCCAGCACGACGAAGGATTTTTTTCCAGCAGCGAACGATTCCGTTCCGCTTTATCAAACCACCTTATCGACTGGCTTCATACCTCGTCTCCTTATATCTGGGAACGCGCCTCGTCTGACTAGAACCTGCCGTATCTTCTTCCCTCTTCCACAGTTCTGCTTACGCCCGTCCCTTCTTCATCCTTTCACCCCCTCTCTGGCCCCTTCCACACGAGGAGAATACGATATTCCTGGCCCTTCACGTTTACATTCGCTCGATCGACCGTGAATATCCTTCTTTCGTTCGTCGACCCTCCACTACGAGAGCCATTTCGAGAAGCGAAAATTCGAGGGATCGTATGTTATCGACGTTCGCGAGCTTCTTCCTCCTCCGTTCGACGGGGAGCGTCGCGACGCGCGTACGACGCTCGCCCAAAATAACGATAGCGGGTCGTGTGCCTCGTTTTTCGAAAAACACGATCGTACTACGAGAACTTATCCGCGCCGCTTGAGATTTCATGAAAAATGGTTTTCACTCTCTGATTCCGTGAACTGCAGGTCGGACTCGCGTGTGTAAAGTTGGTGAATTTTTTATGAGTTATGAACGCGTTTAAATCCAGATACCCGTTAATAGTAATTGCTCCACTGTATGAAATTTTAATTCTATGTCTATTTTATGAATTATTCAACGCAGAGGATGTAATGGAATTTATGTCACGTCAGATCACATTTTAATTCATTCAGATATCATTATACTTAGGTTGGACAAGATTTCCAATATTTTTGGTAATTGTGGAATTCCTACTTTCAATATTTTCGTGAATATTTTTATTTTAATATTTTAAGATTTTTAATAATGGTAGAATGAAGAGATGAAAATTATTACGAAAGTCATTCAATTGTTTTCACACAATTTACAATATCCGCGTATTATCGTGTACCTTAACAGTTACCTCCCTTATGAAAGCACAATACTCATTTCCGGGAATGTATTTTAAGAACAAGAATACGCAGAATTACGTGGAAGCGACTGTTCATCTTCCCGACAAAGGGAGTACGCAGTAAAGAGATCAAGAACTCGGTGTTCGACTTTCCTTGGCTGACACGAGGATCTAGATTTCGATGAAGAATAGCAGGAGGAAACGAAGAGGAAGAAAGGATGAATAGTACTCGAAGAACTTTCTTCTCTAGAATCCTGGACGGCAAATGTATCAAATCCTTTTCTCTTCGAAGAGCCGGCCATTTCTCTCGCAGTATCTGTGATCTTGGGACACGTACTATCTACTTTGTTTAAAGGGACGTTTGTATAACTCACCCATCCTTTTCATTTGCCTCTGTTTGTATTCTACAAAATAGAATCGTACGATCTCAAAAATAATCCTACGTAGGAGAAACTGGGTTCCTGTCCTCTCAAATATTCAAAAGCCTTGTTTAACATTCAACTCAATCCTGTCCCCATGAGTGTGGTTTGATGGAATACAGAAAAATAGCGAAGAATAAGAAGAAGCCGATTAAAAAAGGGTGCTGAGAATCGTACAAGCTGAATATACTTTTTTTACGGTGGTTTTTGATTTTCCCCTTTTTACTTCTCTTTTTCTTCAACCCTCACTTGGTTTCCTCACATGCTCTGGCGTCCTTCGCGCAGAATTCTTTGCTGGCACGGACCTTGAATCGAATGCCTTCGATCACGAACCCATTCATTCCTTTGATCAGCATCAGTCTGATGGCCCTTTCATCGATTTCAAAAGCATCCTCGACCGAGACATTCTTTCTCTTACTCCCTTCGAAATGACATTTCCTCCGGAGTGATCTTCGATTATTAATTGTTCGCGGGGCCACCATTTCTTTGCGATTCTTCCCTCGTCAGCAGTTTCATGCGCGCGGCACTCCAAGATTCATTCGTCTGTTCGAAAGAGGATTGGAAATGTGGACGGGGCCGTTCATTGTAAAACGCTGCCCTTCGGTGCAAAGGTACCAGTAAACGTATTAAGCTCGCCCCCTAGTCCGAGCTTCTTCCTGCGCTTAGAATTCCAAGGCTACCATCTGCATTGTTCCACGAGTATTCTGGTCCAGCGACAAAGCTCAACATGATGAAGGTCCCGCGTAACCTCGTCCCATCTTGTAATACTTGCAACACCGGTTCCTGCGTACCAAGAACAACCTGACCGCCCATCCTTAATCGTTCTCATCTTTGCTTCGTTACCTGCTCCCAAAGATCCCACCTCCCATTTCAATCCCCGTTTGACGTTCCGCGGCTTCCATTTGCGGTGAAATATCGTTGTCCTCGCGTTCCTTTCGGACTGCCCGTAATACTTCGCCTGGCTCCGTGGGGTGGCGAGGGCTCGGCGGGCACGGCAAAGGGATGAATCGAGTTCAGGGAAGGTATTCGGGGCGAACAAAAGGCGAGCCACCGCCTTGACAGAACGCGAAAATAATCGGACGCGCTTTGTCGACGGGGGATCCAAGAGACAATGACAACGGAGGTCCGAGAGGGCGACCCCCGTTACGATGTCGTCGACGTGAAAGACGCTGCTGTGAAAGCATTCCTGTGCGGAAAGACGCTGCGAGAAGTTCGCCGCGGACAAACGAGCGACGTTATCTCGCCCGGGAATCGCGCGCTGGCCCCAGCAAGGATTCGTCCCGAAGCTCCTGTATTTTTCAAAGACAGTGGGTTTTCTCCTCGAAACAATCACTGACGCACACGACGCTCCCGCCGCGCCGCGGTTATTTTACTGGAATCGCGGGCAATTTGCTGACGCGACGTGCTTAATGACGCTCGAAATTGCTTCCATCAGTCTGCAAAATTCTGACAACTCCGGAGCATCCCCCTTGTGTGTCTGCCCCTTTTCTATCGTGTCTCCCGCGGTGCTAGAAAAGGAAGGGTTGTTTGATCTGTGGCTGGATGGAGGGGTAGATTTCGATGAAGGGCATCCTGATTGCTGTAGGTTGGACGCTGGTTTTGGAAAATTCTGGAATGTCACGGTTTATGAGGGAGTGTTGGGATTTATTTGTTGTTATTGACTAATCGCTTATTCTTTGAGAAATTCCCTGACGATGTTAGTAACAGCAATATTTACAACAGAACTGTCAAAATACACTTGTGCTTCTGACGATAGAATTCAGAGCGAAAAAGGACTAGCAATGAATTCTTTGAAGAAGATTACTCATCCCTCTGAAAGAGTTCGGCGTTCGTTCTTCGTTCAACAAAAACTGCTATGCCAGCGGGATTCCTTCCTTACGGCACAAACACTTTCAGAGGATGGATTTAGATGTAAACTACTTTTTGAAGTAGTAACTCTTCTCCAACGCTCTCGAAAAGACGTGCGATAAGCCTTCGATCTGTTTAATCCCCGAGGCTGTGTTTCAGTTCTCCTTTCGGAGCAGCCCCCAGCACGATCGATCTTTGCTCGTTGCGGGGAACACGCTGAGAGTCTTAATGAAATCAAAATGAATCGCGAGAATTGAGCATCCTTGGCCCTCGTGTACGCTTGTGTACAAATTTGCTCTATAAAGGAGGATGCATTGCACGTTTCAATTAATTTTAATCACTACACGTTGTCTCTTATTAGACACATAACCCACCTAATTTCTAATATTATTCTCGGAAGAATTACTTTGAAATGAGTTATATAGTATCTGATATCGTGATTGTGTTTAGATACTTAGGTTTATAGCAACTCGTGTATCTTGTCATTACGCTCATAATATTCTCTATTACAATTATAGTATTTTCATTTTAAACGCGTAATAAAATCATCACAGTAATAGTAGTAAACCGACTTAATTTCTTATGAATTACTTTTAACCGAGACAGAAGAAACATTTTCAGTTGTCATTGAAACCCAGCACCACTCATTTCGTGCCATACTTACAATTAGAGAGTATCGACGCAGTACGAACAAAGAGAAACATTCAATAATAAAAATTTCCTAACACATTTGTTTAACGAAACCATCTCTGCAGTACAAAAGTCAGTGACATTCCACCGATTTCTTTTTCAATATTCCTTCACATCCATCCCTCTTCTCGCAAATAAAAAGGCGGGAGAATTGAATAAACCCGGGGAGTAGATTCTTTATCTGTTGAAAATCGCGGTTACGCGAGACTCTGTTTTTATTTAGCTCAGCTCCGCGACCGTGAAAAAGCGTAGGTAAACGCGTCAAAGGAATCGCGCGGAGTGAATCAAAGCCAATTTAGTTGAACGAAAGAAACAAGTAAGGGGAGTAAAAGGATCTTATAAGTTCACGGTGGACACGGAGCAATTCTGTTTTCAGGGTAACACGCCGGCGACTTAAACTTTTCGTATTCTGTAAATCCGGATACCGAGCAGATCTCTTCTCGTGCTTCGATAAAACTCTCGACCCGATAAGCTGTCCTCTTTCTTTCCCGCTCCCCCATCCCTCTGCTCCTCGTTGCCCCGTCACACGGGCCCCATCTTCTTCGTCATTCTTCTCTCTGCCCCCTTTCCTCCCCTTCTCGCGGTAGAAACTTAGGGCCATCCCTCTGATTATGTTTTTACCGTGAAGTCGGCTTCCTTCAGTCCGGAAATTACTTCCATCCCGCCCTCTCGCTGTCCCTGTCCCACCCTCCCCCCGCACCCACCTCTATGTCCCATTTCGCTGTCGCTGTCTCCCCTCGCCACTTTGTTTTACTCGCTCCATCACAGATTTTCCGGAAAGTAATACCATTTTATGCCTCTTAAAGGTCCTCTCCGAACGGCTATCTAAGCGCGGATAATCGAGTTCGCCCACTGGCGGGCGAACAGCACCTTGGGAAGGGAACAGTTGCGTTCAAAGTCTCTACAGTGTCAAGCTTGTACGTGAATTTGGTCGAATAATATTGTTATCGTATTGTGTTGGAGGGACTTTCAATTTAGGAAAGAAGCCGTTCTTTTTGTGGATTCTGCGAATTGAAATTTGAAGCTACTAAGCTATCAACTTCGAACGACGTATTTCAAGGGATGCCAGGCTCTTCAGCTTAAAAGTTTAATTAAAAAACGAGGGAAGGACGTTAGAGTGGGCAGAGTACCATCTATTTTAAAATGGTTAAGTTCTTCTGTCGCTGCTACGAGTATAATATAATAATTCAAGCATTAAGGTTACAGCGAATCTCGTTCCTTCGTCTGATTAAACTTCTCGGCTGAGATAAACCTTCACGTTTGATGCACAAGTCACCAGGAATTAGATCGTGGTCGTTGATAGACATCACGCCAATTAAATTTAATCTCGAATTCGATTTGCATATTATCCCGGTGAAGTAATCGCTCGATCGATGAATTTCGGGTAATTGAATTCGTGTTACCCGTACCTGTAATCTAACTATGGCCAGGGAACTTAATCGAGAAGCCAAGAAGCGGAATTATCATCCAGTCATGTATACGTGCTCGCGCAGTCAGATTTATTAAGTTGAATAAAATTGTCAGATTTTTAGCTTCCAATTCCGCTTCCTCTACGTATTCTAATTCTCTAAACATATTCTTGCGGTGCTCTTAAAAACAGCATATAATTAAATACAATATACATATTCTCTGATATTGCATTTAGTATTCTAATCTCTCTAATGAAAATTATCATATTAAATACATATACATAAAATATATGCTCGATGTAGCTCCTGTATGAAAATAATATTTTCGTGCAACTTATCTGAAATTGAACTCTTAGATCGATTCGTTCATTTCTATTGACAGTTTTCTATCAAATATGGAAGATCCTCCAAATTGAAATCGTGAATAATAAAAAATTCACTGAACTCGAGGACTAGCAAAATAACTGGACGTAGATAATGGTTCTCAGTTACTTAAGAGAATTCAGAAAATCCAGAATCCTGTGAAATAGATTCCTCGTGAATTCATATAGACAAGCAGAGAAATTCAAAGAATATTTAACAAACTATACTTGTTCTCCCAAACATATTATACAGCATAGAGAAAACTAAGGGGGCATCTTATCTTTCATTTCACTGTTCATCTAAATGAACAATTCCGCATTTCGAATTACCCAGGTGTGCAATAATCCGTTACCTCAGGCTGCAGGAGCTCCCATCGATACATCATCACCCAGATCTGAAATATAATGCTCTACCATTCGCACGAATGGGTGGCATGAATCAAGCAGACGCAAGTTGATTTGTCCCCGAGGATTATTCCCTTACGATCATCGGGTATCTGTGGCAGGGTACGAGGTTGTTAGTGCTGGTCTCGTTTAATCCAGTCTTCGAGAACGCCGGCACATCTGTCAAACGACAGCACGGCCATGACACGCCACCACGCAGCCTTCTCATTTCTGGCTGTCAGACTCAGGTACATACGCTTGCATTCGACTGCACCGTACTGGTGCATCGATGGTGCACCAGTGGTAACGGCCATTTGCATTGCTGAGTACTGCTGTCGGTATGAATGCGATGCATCCTCGGCTCGGACCTGTTTGCCACCATAAATTATCGACGTCCTGATCCATTATCTTCAGACCTACAGGCTTGCCCAGGGCATCATTCCCGTCTTAATTCTTCAATCACTTCTGCAAGTCATTTGGAATTACAGAACTCAGGTTGCTTGGTATTTATTCTGAGACCTATTTTCCATGAGATTACTTGCTATCTGCGCCTCTCTCATTTTTATCTTACTCCTTCAGTGATAATATGTTCTAATTATTCAATAACAAGTTCCTTCAACTATTCTTATATGTAGCTGCATTCAAAGGGAATACCCTATCGCGTATGTGATATTAGGAGAACGTAAGGTGCAATATATTTAAGATATCGATCTTCACAATTGGAGTTACCTACCATAAAAGACCACTCATAAACCTAAGAACCTGTCATTTCTAACACCTCGTGAACTGTGGTCCAAATCTACCTTCAATTCCTACCAAAGTATATTGCTTATCATTTCAGCAATAAAGTCGTCGGTCGTCGCCATAACTGAAATCTATGATCAATTATTTCAGATTCATCTCATGGTTTCTCTGAGTCCTGGGGATAATTATGTCGGTAGCCGTTCCACGTCGGACCTAATGCAATTAAATCACCTCGGCTTAATCTATAAACAACATCATACAGTGTATCGTGAAAATGTACGACCTGACGCTGTCTCTAAACAATGTTTAATAACGCTGTACGCGTACACGTTTTGCATCGCGATATCAGTTCTACTGTAAACGTGACCCACTCGAAGGCATTCGTTATAATTAGCGTCACGAGCACGCTCCGCCGCCCGCAAACCGCAGGATGGAATTATCCGAATGTCTCAGTCAGAATTACATATGCGTTGTTGCGCAATCTCGTTTGCATTACGCCATGGATCATTCGCAAAGTCACAGTTGCCACTTCACCTCCCTTCATTCTTCAGGGTTTACATCTATTTGCTAGTGTATTCCATGCAGTTTATATTCATTAACGTCCAGGATGTTTCTAGGAATCTGGGACAGGCCAGCTATATTTCTTTTATAAATGCAGACAGAGAACGTTGTTAGAGAAATAGGTAACAGCATTTTAATGCGATCAGGGATCTACAAAATTGCAGTTAGGTGTTTTTAATAAAGGGAGCTGTAGTTTGTTCCAGTTGGCTTTTTATAGGATATTTTTTAAATAAGCGATTCGATTGTAAGAATTTGGTTGGAGTGTGAAGAGTTTTTATTAGTAAGAAAGCTTTTTATTTGTGGTGGGAGTAAGGTGATAGTAGAGAAAGAAAATGAAAGGAATGAGTGCACTTTGCTTGAAATGAGTGAACCTGCTACTACATATAGTGGACTCGTTAGTGAAACTAACCATACTCGTAAAAAGCAGTATTAACAACTTAAGGACACTGAACTGTTATTCTCCTATCTTTATCTCTCGCCTACTTTCTCCACCAATTTTCTCTGAAAAGTAAAAATTTTAAAATGTAGCTCCTTTTAAGCGTGATTCAACTTGTGAAATTGAACGTGTGTGTTCTATATTTTTTGCTTCAAATTCGCAACATTCAATGATACTGAAAAGATTAAAAATAGATATGTTAAATACATATGCATGTATCTAGCATTTGTCCAGCCATAAATTATCAAGTACTTCATGAAGAACCAGTGTTCAATGGTCATCAAGATAACCATTCGTTCGTGCAAAATGCTGGGTCCAAAGAGAAACGAAGATTAACGACGTACAGGGTGTAATAATGTTCATTCTTAATGCAAGGCTATGGAAACGCGTGGGTAAGGTTGCATCTGATTGCAAACTTCTCGCGTTGGAGCATGTTAAAGAGAACTACAGCGCGAAGTTACCCGCGTGTTTAAAGGTGGGCAGGTTACAAATATTTTGCCGAGTAAATTTCGCAACTTTGTGCGTCTCGGTGTAAGACTGCATCCACTCGTGCCTTGGGATACATTATGCATGACTGCGCGTGCCTACGTGGTTGAGCAAAGCCACCATCGCCACGATAAATTGGAAGCTGCGACCTTTCGACGTCTGGCCCACAAAAACCGAATTGCCCTTTCGTTCCCTTTATATTCTACTACGGAACGATGGTAATGAATAGCCAATTCCTTCGCGTATTCATCACGATCAACTTGGCTTCAGACATGCGCTTTATGTTGCGACAAATCTTTCCTGCAAAGTGCTTTACCTTACATTTCTACGTTATGGCTCTAATTAGACGTACCTTACTATTGAATAGGAGTAAGTATTACTCTTATTCCACAGATTTATTTCAATATCCTTTGTCTACGTTCCAATAGGCACTGAGAACGAGTAGGGTCCAAGGATAAGAATTTCAGTGCTCCTTTATCTTGGCATATTTGATATTTAGTGTAGCTACCAATTGGCAATAATTAGTAGAACTTGGACAAGATTTTGCATGGAAGTGGACCAGGTAATGGCGTAAATATAAAGGTTGAAATTTGCATCCCCTTCGTGGCATTTACGCCAGTGTCAGAATTGCACAAAGCAGGAGGACGAAGTGCACCCCGGTTGTGTTAGGCGATAAAAATTCAAGACAGTTGCACTGTTCGTTCTACCATGGCAATTAAGAGGCAATGACGAGGGGAATTGCATATTCTTCCGCCGCGGCTTTCCCGTTCTTCTCATTAGAAACTCTTTCCACGTGGTGGGAAAGAGGGAAAGAAGGTTGAAACGAGATTACGTTGCTGCATCTCCGACATACCACGCTGATGTGCATCTTGTGCTTTCTCTGCGGCTTTCGAACCTTCTGGAAAAAGGGAAATTAGCTCTGTTTTTGTTCTGCAAAAGGGGTTATGCTTCAATTGTTGGTCTCCTGAACAAAGTTAATTCATGGGGGTAATGGTGTGTTCTTCAACTCAGAATTGTTCCTCTAGCGTTGCTTAGTAGAATGTTGTATTTTGGATGAAGGGATAAGCAGTTGAATTTTTATATGATTCAGTGATGAGTGTCTTGCAGAAAGTTGGCAAGAATTCTTTATTCACAGTGTTTGTAAGAAAGGGATAAATTACGAGGATGAACAGTGGAGGTTTATAAGTTTACTAGGTTGGATCGCGATTACATCCCCTTTTAAATCAGGTAAAATTGATTTTCCTATTGTTGTGCCTCAATTTCATTCACTTTTGTAAGCACTGCACTAGATTTCACAGAGTAGTCGTGAGGAATGCTTTTCTAGCGTTTAATTCTTTCGCTACAGAGAATTCGCGTGTACCTGGTACCATTCATCTTCTGCAATTGTTACTTTTGTCTTAAAAGTTTGAATATAGGTGCACAAATTTTTCATTCGTTATATACGTTAATAAATCTCCGATTTGATGTCCCTTATACAAAACTTTATTGTTCGCTTCCACCCCATCTATTTAAAAAAGCGATATTTTCTGTCGTATCCAAGAGAATGATCGATGCGTTCTTCTGAAATTAACAGAAATAAATTTCTCAATTAATTTATATCTCAAAAACATAATTCGTATCGTTATACCAAAATTCGATCCAGAGATGAAGAAATGGGTTTCCGATTTCCTGAATACATTTTCAGAACAAAATTATCTGCTGTTACTTACATTTCACATGAAAATAGATGAATCTTGGTTCCGTAATGGACTCATAAATCAAAATTTCATTTCCTGAAGCATACTTCCTCCTAATACTAAGAAACATCCCCCTTGATTGACGACTTCCACATGTAGACACCCTTTTCCTCATAATAGTGATCACGAGTATAGACAACTATTCTCCCCTCTTTAGTTAAAATGTCCTATCTACCATTTTGAAACAACCGAGAAAACTGATGTTTTATCATTTACTTTGTACCGTCCTTATTTCCCTTCATCCTAATTAAAACATGTTGTCATTATTTCGTAATAGCCTAATATAATTTTTTGTAGTAGGTATACCGGTAGGTAACGTATTATTAACGTAAAAATTACTTAATTGTTTTAGATAGGCTATTTTAACCATTTGGAAAAAAGTTTGGTCAAATACATTAGACTGTTTATAAATCTTTACGAAGCAAGTAGAGTTTTCTAACTTTACTTAAAAGGTAAAAGACGTGTGGAACTTCAAATATTTCAAGATATCTCAAAAAATGAAAAAATGCTAGATAGGACAGTTTAACTAAGGAGGGCAGTATTCTGAATCATGCTATCTATCATGCATCTATTGTATTCAATATTATTGCCACCAATTTACTAATACAAATTTTTCAAAATACAAACATGTCTGTGTGAATAGAACAGTGAATCCCACACGTGTTGAATGATAATTGCATCGATCATCCCTGAGATATTATCGCCTCTTCCTTACATTACGAGCTTTGATATTAGAAGCACGTCTGTAATGAAATTTCTCTCAAGCTTTTTCTGTCATCGTGTTTGCTCTCCGCGCAAGAATTGTTCGACGCAGTAGGCGTAGGAGGCGATTCGATTTCAGAAAACAGCCGACGTTTCCCGTCAATTTTCTTTTATTTGTCAACGCCGCAAGACGAACCTGGGAAATACGGTCTGTGATGTGATACGGCGTATCAGATACGCGATCGGTTTGAAATATCGGCGAAATATCGTGTTGGTACGAATTGTCGACGTACTCACCCCTCGCGTACGGTGGGGGTGTTCATGTTTCCCAGCTTTCCATGATTTCATGAGAGATCGATGTATCGATCCACTACATGTGTCTACTGATGCGTGAATGGGGCTCTCTTTCTCTCGTGAAATCGTATCCGTCAGGAGATATCGTAACATGACGATATTGTCTTATCAGAGGAATGTTCGCCGATTTAATGTGAAATTAATATCACTTGAGCAACAAAAATTAAAATGATCGTAGTATTCTGCAATTTGTTGCATATTATTCATTATTTAAGTTTGATAAAATAGATGTAGTAAGAGTTGTGTTTTGGAATAAGTGTGATCTGAAATTTTGCACCAATTTCCAGTGCAGATTTCAGTCACGAAAATTGTCAAAATTAGTCTTCCTGCGACATGTTCGGAACATGGTTATGTCTTCTCCGTGTCGCGTGTAACTCAAAGCTCGTCAGAGTGTGGGAGGAGTGGATTTCCAGGAAGGAAGGTGATACACTCAGAACCATGGAATGCATCACAATATTGGGATTGTTGTTCCTGGAGCCCGTGTACGTTACCCATGAGCGTCAAAGCTTTGTGATCAATCGATGCACCGGGGTTATAGCGAACAAGCTACAGAGATCTTTCCCTTTTCTCGAAATACGAGATGTTCTGCTCCGCGTTACGGGCCTCGCTTTACATACTGCGCGGAAAGTAGGCCAGGTCGAGAAATCGAAGGTGAACCGCTATTTTCGTTTTTCACAAGTTAATGCTGAATCGGTCACATCGAATCTTGCATGATTTAAGAAAGATCTGGCAAAACGCTACCCTGACCTACACAATGCAACCTGCTGCGTTCAAGTATTTCCAGTAAAAAGACTGCAACGTCCCACTAGATTACTAATTTTTTACACATCCAACATCGATCCTCCCCACGCAATATCAACCACGGTACCAAACTCACCCCTTCCACTCAACTCACCCCATGTCGCCATTATCGTTAGCCTTAAACAGAGATTGGAATTTTTTTATTTAAGTAAACTTTGAATAACACATAAGAGTTAAAAATAAGTTTTCAATTAGTTAATGCCCAATTCTGACTTCGACCCACCAAATTACAAAAGAATCCAGCGCCTTAGAATCATTCACGAGCCAATTACCCTCGATGAATCGGAACAGCGGATCCGAGAGTGAAGCTTGGAATCAAGCTTTTGGCTCGTTGGTGGCCACGCACGATGCGTGCAAGTGCACGGCTCGCTACGCGTCAAATAAACGGGCCCAAACATCCCCGCGCCGAAATAGTAGCAGCTGCGCAAATAACCGCGCGATTCCGAGGTCGCTGACCTTTCGTTGCGCCTCCAGGATGAATTCTCGCGGTCTCGCTTCCGGCGAACCGCGACATCGGCAATCTCCATCGAATAGGGCGGTCGGGTCAAGATTTTTCTACCACGCCGAGCAATTAAATCGCCCGTGCTTAATTGATCGTTCGCGACGGTTCGTTTCATCGATGGGAATGGGGCACTATCGAGAAGCGGTCCTGCAGCCCTGGCCGCGGGAACTTTCTTCGATTCACTTAAAAATTTCTACCAGATTATTCGCGGCCTGTTCAGCACAACTGAATCTGTGGGGGAGGGGAGAGGCGGGGGGAGAGGAGAAAAATGCTGCAAGTAATTAAGAAAGTAGCGCGAACCACTCGTAGAACAGGGCTAAATTACTCGGAAAAATTTAATTCTCTGATAATATCGGTCACGTGCGCATCGTTCCACGGAACTCGAAACTTTCGACGTTCGCCCCCACTCGACGTTCTTTCGGGTTAATTGCGCCGCTAATGATAGCCTTCGGTTGAATGGTTGTTTTGTAATTGGCTGTGGACTGGTTCGATGGAAAGTTCCTTTGGTTTTTGTGTATTCTCGCGTTCCTTTCGAAGAACTGTGGGGAAGATTGAAGATCAAAGCGAAAATAATGTGATGCTGTACTATATACTGGTATTCAAAATAAAGCGTACTTTTTCATTACTCTTCGTTCTTTGATTTATTATTTCGATATCAAGTACAAGATTAAGAGTGTCATAATAAGAGTGAAATACATAATCAATATTCTTGTGGAATCAAATCCATCAATGACGTTTAACAGATTTGGAGAGTAGATCATTATTCTGATTCGCAGGGTATGTCATGTTCAGGCAATAATTCTCCCTCCTCTTAGGAACCCTTTCATTCCTCCATATTTCCACATCAGATCTACGTGGTTACCCGTGCCATTCAATTCTGAAACTTGAGAGTTGATCTTGATGTACGTATGGTAGATGGAAAGTTGTCATCGGCAACTTCGACGGTTCGGGACGATAGCGTTCTTGTCAGGATAGAACCAAGCACAAGGGTTCCCCAGCAATTGGACCAATTGAGTGTCGGTCTAATTGACAGTAAGTCGATTACACGGCGTTCCTGGAAAATGGCTTAGGCGCGCAGCAATAGTGGGAATCACAGAAACCGATAAGGAAAAGCGGAATTCATGGAGAAAATAGATGTGGCAGCGCCTTTAGCGGTCTACGTAACGAGCCACAAGGGGATACGTGCGATGTCTGTCACGTTAACATGCTAGCGTGAGTTAGTAATGATCTTTGATCACTATTTAAAGGATTCGGACAATATGTAGGAATGTCAAACAGACTGGTGTTGAATAAAAACGTAGTCGATCGAACTCTAAGGTTTCTTCAGAAAAAATCAATTTCTTTTCAAGTAAAGAGAAACTTCAGATTTTGAAACTCCCATCAAATAACTATAGTGTCAGTGACTCTTAGGGCCTTTACACACACTCTCGTGACTCACGACTGGTATTCCGGTCGTACAAACTTTCTATCTTTTCAAACATTATTTAATATTGGAACTGTCCCTGGCAAGTAAATACCTCGTATAAAAAGAAGTTTACTGTACCTAAATATTGGAATATTTATATAAAGATTAAGGAATATCTTTGGGTTTATGATTTTTGATGATCCTATCTAAAGTTATCGTGGCGATAGTCCAGGCCCATTTATTTTACAACGATGCAACACGCAATGGATATCAGAGATAGTCGTGACGAAAAAATGAAATAAAAAAATTGTTTTATACCTACTCTACATTTGTAGCAGAATAAAGTGGAAAAAGTTTTAGACCCATATATTGTATACTTTTTCCTAGAAAAAATCATGAAACTCACCTATGTTTTCGCGCGATTTGTCCGATGAGTGCCCTGAATGTCAGCTTAGACAAAATCGATAATAGCTGTTAAAATTTTCAGCGCGTCAGAAGATTACGATTTTCTGCTCCAAACTCCATACCCATTGCGATGCGTAATAGGCTGCGGCATATAGAGTGGGCGGTCAGCGGTTTTGTGTAAAATTAAAATGTTCGTCATAGTGGTCTTCGTGAAGAGCGCACGGCCCCGCTGTAAATTCCATCGCCGATACTCGCAATACCCGAAATTTTAGGAGCTGAAAGAGGGATCACGATATTTGGCGAAGTATCAGGGGCGCTTGAATACTTCGGATAGATATTTCAACGTGGCCGTGGCGCTATATAACACGATGCCTGTGGTTTCCGATAAATTTGTGGAATTGCTTCTGACCGTGCACATTCGTCGACGGATGTTAAGAAACGGAGAAATTACACGCGTATTTTCCAATCTGTTTTGCGTGTGGCTGCGTTTCGGATATATTTGCGACGAATAAGTGAAATTTAAGGAAGTGCAAACACTTAACTGTAAACGACAAAGAAACGATCTCGAATGGCTAACTCAACAGTAGATGTATTATGTTTTTTATAAAACTATTTTAAAAAATAACTACAAATTTAAATCAAAATAAATATACGTCTGAATCTTTCTTAAATTTTCAACAATTTTCATTAAAATGATCAAACATCAAGTTCTTACTACTTGTATGTTTATTTTCCTTCTACGTTTATTTAAATAAAATATTATTATTACATAGGATACGTTTTTTTAAGAAACCGATGTTTGATTATTTCAACATCCAGTTGCGACAAAACCGAATTGAATTTAAGGTTATATAATTCTCGAGAATTATCGAGAAATACAGAGTAAAATTTCTTTCCTCGAGAAATCAGAAACACTACTCATGGTCTCCCAGATAAATGGAATTCAATCAAAGTGACAGAACAGTTCGTGCCTCAAGAAAATCGCATACTGGGTGAAAAGAAATCAAGCAGGTGATCGAGTCGACGTATATTTCGGTTGTCATTGAACGGAGATACCGGTGGATCCGCGGTCGCGCAGTTATAAATGCACCGAGAATTCTGCGGTGCGGTCGAACGATCACGTTCTGCGGTCGTGCCGCGTGTTATGTATGGCAATCCACCCACGGCTCGTGTATACGTACCGAATTTCTCCTTACTCGCCAGCATTTGTTCCGAGCGGGTGTTCGCGGCACGCGAAAGTTCATAATAACGTGGCGTGGTTGTAATTTTGTAGCTTGCGCCGCATGCGGTAGTTGCGACAAATTGCAAGGACCTCCTCCGCCACGTCGAATCTCCTCACCCCTATGTTGCAATTCCGCGGTTTCGCGCGTCTAATCGCTCCATTATGAATGGAAAAATACTTTTCATACTCTGCGTTGTTCTGCGAGTTAGGTATTTCGAGTTATTTCGTTTCTTAATTATTGGATTATACGGGATTTCAGCAGCAACCATGGATAGCGTTTGGTGACACTAGTATTTCAAGGATTCTCACTTTACAAGTTTCTCTGTAGTGTTGCGGGAAGCACTTAGGTTTGTAGACTGAATAGGATTGTTTTGAGAGAATTATAGATGTTGAAGGAACGTGTTGGTTTCTAATTTTAATGGTCACAGATGTTTGCAGTCGAGAGTGATTGGGTTACGCACGTGTAATTTCTTTCATGGTACTTGTAGATAAATTACTGAGTGAAATCTTAATATATAAAACAGAAAGTTTATATGTTTGTGTGTTTGTCTGTCGCCTAAAAACTTTCGAACCGTAAAGTCTTGGATTACAAAATGTGCCTCAGCTCATTATGCCTGGCTAACCCAGATGAATGTGACTTTCTCCACAAAAAATTTTTGTTTTATAAAATTAGAATTTAAATTGCTGGCGAAGCCGAGTCGTAAAGCTAGTTAGCACTCCAGATATACTATTAACTGTTCTCAATCCAAGTGTTTTCCAAGGGTCGTCACATTGTTCGTAAACTCCCTAACTTTATCTCCCTAACTATTCTATTCCTCAAATTACTTAGCTATTCCCTTTGCCCCCAAAAAGTAATCCTACTACTCAAGGTTAATAACTCCAAAAACTGCTATTACTTCAGCTGAATCTGTTCACTATCACATGGAAAGCACAAGCAGTGTATCAAACATCAGTCTCCTTTGACTTGCAATTTATAATTCCCCCTTTACCATCACAGTGTGAGCTTAAAAACAGACCACCCTTAATGTCAAAGTTGTAGCATCGTTAGTACCATCCCCAAGCAACGAGCTACAATTTCCTGTGACACATGGGCCCAGATTATTAATGCACCTCGTGCACCGCAAATTACAAGCACTCACGGTTATCTTGCCAGGATGTTACGTTCAACGTAAGATTTCGATGGGGTTATCAAGCGGCTCCGGCGATTCTTTGCCCGATAATAAGCGCGTTGCGATAATTAAAGCATCCGATGGTGGTCCTCCACTCCCACCCCCACGTGATACGGCATTACGGTATCCAGCCGCAAGTTCTGGGGGCTCATTAATGTTTTGCGTACATCGGGGAGGATGAGAAAGGGCGGGGAGGAGAGAAATGGCGAAAGTAGGGCGCGTTTGGCAACCCCAATATCGCTAACACGGAAATTCGTACGATCTTCGTTGTCCTTCGCCATTACCGATTCGGCTGCAGGAAATTATGACGCTGCTTGCTCAGCGTACCACGCGATATCGCGCCAACGGCGTCGTCAATCCTTCATTCCGCTAATGAGTAGCTGCAGGTGTATCCTGCCCTAACATTTCCCTGCATGCTTAGACGAATGTGCGACGGATGTAGATTACAAAGAACTCTGTATTGAAATCGACATTTTTTTAGATTTGTTCTGTAGTTCTCCATTCACTGCTCGTTGGCTGTGCGGAGAACATGTTCGGCGTTGGATGTTTAGGTTGCAGCTGGCTGTCACAGTATTTCCTTCGTGATGGAAAGTCACTGTTTGCGTTATGTCCTGTGTTGCGGAACTAAGGAGAGTCCTTTTTGTTATAAATATGATTAATATATACAATTCTTATACAGACGATTTATCAGATTGTATTTATCCATTAAAGTTCGATGATGCTCAATATATAGGAGTGAATAGTGCCTATGTTTTTTTAGGAGGAATAAGGTAAATGTCCCCATTATTGACCGCGTCCCCATTAGTGATCACTTTTAATTTATTATTGTTTATTGCAACACAGAAAGCGAAATATTAACCAGAAAGTTCAGAAATTATAATTAGAGGTATTTCATTTATTGTTCCATTCGTTATTTATGTAGCCGTACATTCATATTTAAGTAAATTCACATGTCAATTAGGACTTGGTCATTGATATGAAAGTTGACAGATTCTAATAACGTGAGGTTATACTACTGATATCATTGAACTCGCAAATTTTACAATAAAAATACATGGATCTATGCAGTAACTTACTCAAATTAACTAGATACATATACAGAATTATAAAATAAAAAGAAAATATTCATTTTCTTTCATTATTCTAGCAGAAAATCGTGGTCGGAAATAGGTACCGTCAAAGCCCGGTCTGTACCAGTTTTCGGACACCTTACAAGTGGTGTTGTTAGACCTAACTAAAGTGTATTCGAGTAATTTTTTAATTATTAAATTTGGAGTACATTTGATTTGTACTCACAATTGAGTACAAAAAGTACGGTAATTATTAGGAAATAATAGAAAACATAAAAGATTATCTTAAACAGATTATACATTGTTTAATTTTCATAAAATGTTAATAAAAACATTTTGTTATACTCATGAACCAAAATTTAATAAACAAAATGATGCATTTAGAATGAGGGAAATTGCTGGTCAATAATGGGGACGTGAAACGGTCGATAAATGGTACAAGGTGGTCCATAAAAGGGACATTAGGTCCAATATAATTTTCACCATAATTTTTGTGTAAATAGTCAAATATCACTCTAAAACTAATTTGATTAAGAAACTAGGGACTTAAAAAAATACAATGATCCATACTTTACTGAAACATTGTCGTATATTAGTAAACAAATTATTATTTCGAACCAGCCACAATCTTAAACGGTCGCTAATGGGGACATTTACCTTATGTATTCTGAAGAGTTGTAGAATTTCAGAGCACTTAATGACGTGATTTATAATCTTGTGACTAAAAAATAAATCCGCTATAAATCTACTGTAATTATGAGTGTGGGCTAAAGTAAATCGTTTATAAAAGAAACATATGCCTTTTCAAACAACTCGTCCTGATACGGTCTTTCGCCGAGGCAAGATTCTGAATCACGTAAACAAACGTAGTCGAGGAAAATGTCGGAAATCTGTCCTCCCCAGATTATTTGCCGTGTTGCGTGATCACGATCCGGATGGAATTTTAATAACCACTTCGTAGATTTCCCCGGTGAACCATTGGAAGAGCGCCGTTCGTGAAAAAGAACTGCTTTCTATCTGGCATTCCTCGTTCACGCCTCTGCTGGGCTAACATTTTGATATTCACGCGGAAAAAATGCGAATGAATATTCCGCGTTTGCTCGCCACGATTCTTTACAATCGAAACGTGATTATATTCATAAATTTCTTTATTTAAAGGATCTTCGATTCTCCTGCCAACTATTTCTTAATTCCAAACTAAATCAACACGAAGGAACAAACCTTTAACCGAACCACGAAACGGAAGCAGAGATGGTCACAATTTTTATTTAAATAAAGTTTCGAATAACGAATAAAAGTTAAAAGAAATTATTCGCCATGGTAAAGTTAAAGTTGAAAAATTTATTCGACACTGAACTTGAAACGCTAATAAAAAAAATTACCTTGATTCGTCGAATAAAAAATTCAATTTTATTCGCAAAGTAATCTAAAGCAGAAATGACTTTTATTCGTTCCGTCGTTTAAATAATTTTTTGTTCAGTTAATGCCCAACTCCGAACGGGAGCATCATTTTCGACACGAGTGACTTTATCCCGCGTAATTCACCAATATCGACTTCCACGCTGAATTCCATCAAACTTTCAAAATCTAATAATCCAAACATTCGAAAAATGCATCAGACTCAGCAGTACATTCGGTTGCGCAACAAAAATGGCGCGATCCTCCAAACGATCAGACAGCTCCCGCGGTGACAATGAGGAAGAGCAGTCCGCCTATTGTTCTTTATCAGAGACCACGGGCCGATGGTTACAGGGAGGACGTTTGCTCATCTATCCTGACCACTGCGGGGAATACTGTCAGCGGAAGTGACAGGTGGAAAGGGGCCGATAAAAGAAAGGTGGCACGAAAAACTGTGCCTCTTGCTCGCGGGAGCTCGTAGAACAGGGGGATCGGGGAGAAGAAAGGTGATGCTGAGAACGGCGGCGGGGAGCAGCGAGGGGACGAAGCTCAGAGAGGCGTTAGACGTTAGGAGGAAGACGATGGCTGGTTCCCAGCAATAGGGCGGTACGTTAAGGGATAAAAAACAGGGACGAAGGAAATGCCCGCAAATAATTACTGAGATCATCCATCAAGGCCTCTCCCCCATCTGCGCCCTCTCTTTCTCTCTCTTAATCTTCGTCGTCGTTGCCGCTTTTTACCCCCTCCCCCTCCCGTCTTCTTTGCGCTGAGAACTTCGAGCGATAGTGTGCAACTAGGAACTGTAGCCAGCAAGGGTTGAACAGCGAAACGAATTGTTGGACTGCTGGGTCTTGTTATTCTCTGCTGGCAGAGGGTGGTCCTGGATACTGATCGCGGTGGCTTTCAGGGGTTTGTTCAGCGTTCGCTTCGTTTACCTTTCTTCTCGATTGAATGAAAATGTAACGATATTTCGATTAAAGTTTCATGGATGTGGGGGAGGTATTCGTGGAAGCCTTTGAGCATTTATCATGTGAAGTGGGAAATAAAAAGATTGGAGGGAGATAAACGACTGTGTGTGTTTTGAAGAGATTGGCTGTGGAATCGTTTTATCGTAGGGATGTTTTTCAGGGAATTCTGAATCCATTAACGTATATTTATTTATCAATATTTATTCTAGGATTATATTTGCTTTTCGTCGGTGCACACGCAATACGGTATCTTTATTTCTGTGTTAGATGCAGTAATGGATTTCCGAAACGATTTTTCAAAGTTCATAGGAAGTAATTAAACAAAGCAAAGAGGAGTCGACAGTTCAGGGATCATGAAATAACAAAAAAAAATTCAATTTCTAGCAAAGGGAAACCGTTAATGAATGTTTTTGCTGCAATGTTATATAGTTTAAGTGACATGTAATCAGCCGTTAGGAGCGTAAGCGTAAAACCATAAATTATCTTGTTCGCCGGTTCACAGGCAACGCATAAAGTCCATTTAAGCAGCGTCTACATGGGACAGTCTCCATGGAGACACAATAAGATTTCGTGAGCATGGCGCCATGGCTTTACGTGAGGAAACGTAATCAGCACTAATTATCTTAAACTTCAAATCCGATAACCATCGGTTACAAAGCCGATAAACAGGATTACTTTAGCACGGCCTGCACGGTGAAAATCAATTCCCCCAGTCGAATTCAAATTTATAGTCGCTACACAATTATTGTTCGGTTTAGTTCGAAAGCAACGATGTGTGATTCAAAATCGAATATATAATAGCGCAATTACGGTGCCTTAAGTTTGAATCGCTAGGTATATTCGGTACGTTAATCATCGATAACATTAATAATTATAAAGCATTGTCTATTTCATGCTACCTATATTTCATTATTTTAATTTGATAATTAATTTCCCAATCGAATCTCTTTATTTCCCTATTTTGCCAAAAATTCTTCCCAAGCCTAAATAAATGGTAATCTGAGGATGCAAGGTTGAATAACAATTTTGAATGAATCAAACGTCTCTAAATTGTGAGAGTAACACATTTTTATTTAGTACAGCAGGTACTTTCTTCTCATTTAAAGTTACTTCAAACCTCTTGCTTGGTATTTGGTAAAATTTAAGGGTTGCTGGAAATACATTTGCGTATACAAAACGTAGGTGCGAAAAGATAAAAGCTACTAGGTATAGAAATTGAAACGAAGGAGACCAACATACGTTGTTCGTCTAATATTTTATTGATTGTGAGATCTTGCCTATATTTGAACTGTATGGTGGTGCGCGCTGCCAGGTAAAGATCGATAAAACATGGCCTCGTGAATATTTGAATCGAACGGTGTTATATCGGTTCTGTGCCTCACGTTCCTGGGTCACTTTGTTCACTTCGTGGTATAACACAGGAACTGAACCTTATTATACAATACACGCATAATCACACATGCAGATAGCCACATACTTTTGAATTTTTAATGACTGTCAGAAAAAGTGTCAAGGAATTGAGTATGAATGCAAAATCGATATCAGACTGGATGATTTTTAAACAACCTTCCAAAAATATTGTAAACTAGGATTGAACTCCTGTAGATATTTCAATCATTTGAATATTGTACTCTGTACACAATTCTGAAATAGTAGATACTGTAATCTGGAGTTGTGGAATTTTAACTTTTCAGTGTTTTGAATATTTTGCTTTCGAACATCAAAATATAGACTGTATTTCATTAGAATTCAGACTGAAAACATTGATATTTGAATTCTGCATAATCGGTAGTGCAAATTTTGCTGGAGGTCATACCTAGAGAAACAGTGTCGATGAAGTTCTCTATCATAATTATGTTGCTATATGCCAAATTTAATTCGTTTTTACTTCAGAACTTAGCACATCAGAAGCCTTGAAGGTTTTAAGAGCATTATTCAGTGTCGTATAATTGAAATAGTCATATAAAATCCTTAAAACTCTGCTTATAAACCGAGAAGGCATTCTCCTAAAATTTCAACATGTTTAATAACATATAAAACTACACAATTCAATACATGAATAATTAACTTCAGACCATTATATTCGGGCCTTCATGACATTGTATTTCATAACCACATTCTCAAGGTCTGTAAAATTCATGCCATCTTCAAACCAACCCCAAAGTGCAATTACTCCCACGGACTTCTGTTCTCTTGATAGTCTCATCAACGAGACAATAATTCCATCTGCGCTTTCCACGCTGCAGCTTCAGCGAGCAAGACTTAATTAAGGGATTGTATTTCAGTATCGATCTATCTACCCTTCTCTTCTTCAACCCCCAATCCTTGGTTGGCCAGACTCGTCTGGCTACGATGCTCGATACCAGCGTTATCTTATTTTCAATTAACTTCTTCTGCTACCACGATTGCCACCGGCTGGTAACATGCCGGAAAACCAGGCAACCGGAACTGGTTGATAGCGGAGGGAGCCATCCGCCCTCGATGCACTGTCGGTTCGAGTTAATCTGCGCGATTAGAAGTGGCCTGCCACACTGAAAGGAGAGAAATGTGTAGCTAAATTGAACGAAAAAGAAATGTCCCTTATCTCCAGGGAATTGTTCTCATTGGTATTCTATTTTCGTCGCGAAACAGCACAATAATCTTCAATGCTGCAGACTGAGAAATTTAATCATTAAGAGGGTTTGATCGTTACTTGGTTTAATAATAATAATCAGTAAAAGTTTGAGTACAAAGACAAAGCTTAGCAAGGCCAATATTAAGTGTATATTTTAACCTTTTTACTTAAGTTATGTAAAGTTATGTTAGAAAGTGAAGTATTTATTTCTGAAGATAAGAAAGAAGAATGTGATCTATAGAAGGACTTCTCGTTTATAAGTCAAATTCACACTACTGTTTTTATCATTACTGTAAATAGTGCTCTTTATTTATTATTATTATTAATCGTCTTTATTACTGTAATAGAAGGAACCTGAATATTTACATAGACAAGAAGAGTAAAAGGTAATGTAGTGGTGACACTGTTGGCAAACCTAACCGTGAACTATAAACTAAATTTAAGATAACAAAACAAACATTACAAAAAGTAAGAATAAACAAGTGAAATAATCTTAACTTATTAATCTTAACTTAAAATAATATTAGCTTGAGACTAAACATGAGAAAACTCAAAAGTAAAGTAAGAAAAAAGTATGGAGTAAGGGTACATATACGTGGACTAAAATTTTACCAATCACTGTCAAATAAGTAGACGTTACAAACGTGTATTATGAAATGTTGAAATAGGTAGTTGGTAAAAATGCGGACCAGCTATTGAATCGCGTTCCCTTTTTGACGCGACTGATTAGTGCTGATTGGCTCCACAGTCACTGGAAAAATGTAAAAGCGAAACGGACTTATTATATCTCGCGATATTAAAATGGGTTTAATAATAATCCTTCTCGACGAATGACAGTAATATAGACCGCTTGCGTGGAACGTGGCCTTAAAATTCCATGAAAAACTATTAAATATACAAACGACGAAAGCGTGGAATATTTACGTCGAGGAAATTGAAGCTTTTGTGCAAATTCCAATGATTGACAGATCGTTTCAACGTGTAATACGTTTGTCATTATTGACAGGAGTGTTTCAGTTTTGTCGGAAATAGGAATACACGTTCCCGTGGAAATTGAATTTAAGAATATTCCTCGTTTTAGCTTTGATTTACTACTGTTAGAATTGAATATTTCCTTGTACGCTTTAGACAACCTTCTTCGTTGTTGAAATTTGAAATGAAGCACATTAATATGGTTATAATGTTGAAAGATGTACTCCTAAGCAATTGTTGTTTATTTGCATTATAGGATAGAGTCATTAACAATACCACGAAATTATTAAAATATATATAAATATTTGCTGCCCCCTTTACCATGGGTTTTAATTAAAAAAGTAAACCAATTTAATTTGCAAACACTTGAGTAGAATTTTTTTTATTTTGATATTATTACTACAAACGCAATTTCCCTTTCCGATAAAAATTTTAATCTCTAGGTCTTCGTGAAAGCTTTGTCCACACGCCATTAGATTTTCAGAGGATGATCTATTTTCTTTTCATTAGGGTGTGTATAGAGAACTTGTACCTTTAAATTTTAAAATATCCTTGATCAACTTACGTATCCTTTCCTTACAAAGGCCGCTTGAAATTTGTGATAAAGGAAGCCATGGTTAATATTTTGTCGCTCAAAATAAACAGAAGCTGCTGACTGGCAGGTGGATATAAAAATGCGGCGTTTCCTGTTTGAATGGGTGGACTATTAATCTTCTTCGACGTTGCAGAATTAGTATAGGTTAGATATTTTTCAACCCGCCTCGAAAACCCCAGTGAACTTAGTGATGTAGGAGAAATCGATGGAATGAAAACTGGGAAACAAAATTTACACTGTAAATTGAAGCTTTTGTTAATCGTCCTGCATCAGGGATTATAGCCGGGCTTTGTTTCATGCTCAACAGTTGTTTCACATACGTACATATATTTTTACGCATGCAAATCCTGCTTAATATTGGGGCTTTGTAAAAACACGACGATAAAATTTCTCAAAATATCAGTTACCTACCTTTCATGTGTTATCAATATTACTCTGCTGGAATATCGGTATAGGGTAATTCCGGGAGACGCGGCCGGGCTGGAGAGTTGGTCGAGTTGCTATATTCAGACTCTAAATCTGTGTATATGTAAAAATGTGTTAAGGTTCAGAACAATTAATTCTCTAGAAATCAATTGTTTCGACCAACTCTCCAGTCCGGCCGCGTCTCCCGGAATTACCCTACAATCTCTTTTTCTGACTCTGCTATTCCCGTTACCACGTACATAAGCTTCATTCCTTCTTAACTCAATACAATGTGTACTCAACTGCATTCGTTGCAATAACCTGCTGACTATTCACGACCATGCATAATATTCTTATAATAGAAAGCATGCCCAAGATATCCTTCATATTTTCGTGTAGCGTATTTCGCACTGCATTCCGCGCGCCACTATTCAAATGTGCCCAGTAATACGTGCCATTCTGTCGGGGCCAATTCAAGACCTCATGCATTCAGCTCTGCTATTCTTATCTTATCCAAAAAAACGGCGCGTTTCACTTGACGGCCGCAGGAGCCACGGCTTCCCCGGCGTTTCCCACTCTTATTATTCCCGTCGATCGATATCTTCTGGACCAAGAACATTATGCGAAAGCGGGGCAGCCCGCTGCAGCGAGGCGAAATAGGAAAATCATTCCCGCCGACTTTTCAATGCAGCCGCGCTCAAAGGGACGGAAGGAAACGAGGAAAAATGTGTTAGAGTCCGGTCTGCTTCATTGGGCGAAAGTTGCAAAGTGAAAGGGGCGGCGAACAGAGAGCGCAATGGACACGGGCGCGGGAATCTTGTAAAGAGGAATAACGCGTCGACAAATGGAGGGACTAAGGTGGCGCAAAGATGCCGGGGGATAATAAAAGGGTGGCTCTAAAAGAAAGAGGAAGAAGGAGACAAAGAGACATGCTTATTGCGCCCTCTGCGACGCGACCCCGTAAAAACAACGCGGGGAATATTCTGCAGCGGGCGTAACGAATTTATCAGAGTTGAAAACAATGGAGGGAAGCACCGAGACGCAAGGTTGCGGCCAAGAGGGAATGATATTCGATTTACGATACAGGGGTGCTCCGTAGAGGCCGAAGCTTTTAGGTGCGCCGCGAACTTTCGAGGACCAAACTCAGGGAGGGGGGCGTTGAAATGCAACGCGGTGCAATGCACTTTTTGCGGGAAGGACGGGGGAGAGGTGGAAAGAAACGACCGATAGCTAGGAGCACTGTAACAAAACGGGGAGAGAGCCCCCACGGAAAGAGAGGCTTTAGGTGTCATTTCAGCGCGCGGAACGTATGGCTCTTTCCGACTGCCCTATTGCGTTCTCCAATAAATCGAATGTATTTACCAGCACGTACACGGGCGCTCTAAGTGTGGACACGGTTGCAAGCGAGCCAATGTGTACACACAGGGGCGTGTGGATGCCGGAAGCCCACAATGGATCACGTTTACCCGTCGAACAACCCACGGATATACCCACTTTTATCCACGGCTTTTACGCGCCCGCGATGTCCTCACACAGGACCCTGCAGCAGGAATATACGTGTATGTATACGGAAAGAGAGCGATCGCTCTGCTTGATACATCCCCACCCCCTCCCCTCCCCCCGGTCGATGTTCGACCGATATTAAAGTTTTTAATATCCAGAAACGAATTCGTACGAAGTTGAATTGGCCTGCCTCGGACTCTGACCCTCGTTGCTTTGGAATTGGGGAAGGAATCAAGGGGAGGCGAGGGGTCCTTCTGCGGAGACCATTGTCCTGGTGAGATGGATAGCTGAATGATTAAAAATTTGTCTCGATCAGCTTTGTAGTAATTCTTTGCTCGTGTTCGGGATTAGGAATAGGTTGGTGTTATATGGGGTGAGTAAAAATTATGTGGGGGATGTCCATTTATTTTAAGAACACTTAGCTCGAGGAGAAATTACATTCTGAATAATATAACTGCATTACCAATATTAAGTTATTAATAATTGATATTATGAAACCGTAGAAACCAATAAACATGAGGCTGCTAAGAGACTGCTAAATAGTATTGTAAAATGCTACTGCAAAATGTTCTCATAAACCAGTGGCACTGGAGAAGGAAATGCAAATGGTTTCTGTATTTCTCAAGCTTTCACTTAAAAAAAGTTCAGATTACCTTTACATTCAATTTAAAATTTACTGAAGCTTCTAAACTATTCTTGCACCGTAGAATATTTTTGGATTACTTCATGGGTTCTGAACTTGAAATAAACAACCTTTTCACAATTCCTTCGAGTGCATTAAGCCCGCTTAAATTCAAACTTTCGAAAAATCCAAATTTCCGGCGCGCAAGCTGCCCTTTCACTCGAGCTTAAACGAACTTTTCCAATTACGTTTCCGAGATAAATCTATTCAGAGAAACACTACGAAGTTGCGCCGTTCGCAAGTTAATAGCAAGCGATTGCTCTTTGCTCCCCTTGGCTTCTTTCTTCCCCTCTTCCTCTCTTTATTTTGTTGTTGCGCCTGCAGACTGACGATTCTAATCTCAAACTTCCGATCGAACTCAAATGAAACTCGTTAGCTGCACGTTCGGAACGGGTCAGTGTAATTCGAGGTGCGGGGCTAGCGATCTTAACCGATGGATTATTAAATGCACGTTAATCGAACGGTTCCGTGTAATGTGTTCATCCCGTGAAACCATAATTAAGTATAATCGGTATCGCGTGCGTTTCGATGACACAGTAGGGGAGACAAGAGGGAGTTGTGTTATCGTTACTAGTGCCGATTATTTCCATTACAGTTAGTATTACAATTGTCCAGAGAGTTACAATCGTGTTAACGAAGCATGGCACCGTAGTATGCCGCTTTGCAATTAACGGTGCGCGAAAATTGTCACGGTTTAACTATTTTCAAGTGGTATGCTCAACGTCAAGCCCGGCGCGCATTCGTGACCACAATTATAGCGTGCACGGGACTCACGTTCACGTAAAAATCCCACGTATCTCGTACTTCGTTGATGGATACAGGGTGTAACGTAAATTCTTGCATTTTTTAATAGATAAACCTCTTATGTTGCAAGCAGCACGTAACGTATATCACGAATAGCAGATTTTAATTAGACTTAATCTGTTAAACATGGTAGACAAGTCAATTCGTCACCTAAAAGGGCTTAAAACCCTATAAATCGACTGAAAAATCGAAAAAACCCTAAATCGCTTCTAAAACATTTAGAAAATACATTCTCAAAGTTATAAGCCGAAATGCAACTCCTTATCGATACCACAGCCCAGTGGCGCACACAGAGGGGGACTAAGGGGCCCGAAGGAGGGTCTTTCTAAAAAGAAAAGAAAACTGGATTTCATGCTTTAAATAAATTTCTATAATCACCTAATGAATTTTATTGAATTTGCATTAAGAATATTTTTATTCGTTCAACTGGGTTCCCTCAAGATTAAATTCTGAGTGCGCCACTGCTATAGCGTGGGGAGTCAGTGTGCTTCAAACCACCGAGCACACTGAAATGCACTTTCAAAATTCGCTTCTGGGGTAACTCAAAAACTATTGGACCGATCAACATCAAATTTTTGCATCCTTATAGTTTATAATATTCCTCAGGACACGAACTTAAATGTTCAATCAAAGTATTAATTTAACCACATTTTTTAAATAAATAAGACGCAAAATTTTGCGAAAATCACACTTAATTGTTTGAAATGATGCCATTTTTAAAATATGTAATTTTTACATCATTTTAGGTTCATAATAAAATTTTATTGGTCTGTTTGACACAAATACCAGAGACGCTACAAGCGGCGCCGTTTTGCAACTCGTTTTGCACTCTTAAAGATACTGCTTTATTTCTTTTGTATGTAATCATAATTTTACTGTCATCCAATTTTTTTTACTTATTACAATGTTAAACAAAGTACCCTTAAAGCTTCAAAAAGATTAGCGCATCGGTACCTTTGCAAAAATCCTAAATATTGATAAAAAAATAAGCCGTTTATAGGGACTTTTCCCCTGAAAAGTGCTTTCTACTTCATCGGAATAAGTCAACTCTGCCTGAAAATTTAATTATTACAATCCCGTAACATTCGTCAATAGAGTATTAAGCCATCTATAACATTCGCTTCTGCGGAAACCAGTGAATCCTGCTTTAATCGTGTTGGAACATACACGAAACGTTATTAATCGAGAAACGACCCAGTTAATAGCTTAAAATATTGGAAAGAATCTTATCTTCGTATCTAATGGTTTCCTAGAAAACGATTGATAACGGGTTTTAAGCAACCACTCTCGTACAGCTGAATCGCGCCTAACATTTGAATTGTGGGAAGCCAGCAACGCGAGCGAATCGAGCGTTTTTATGCAAATCACACCTCGTCAGAAACAGGGAAATAACGTTTTGTTACAACGCTGTGGAGAGTGTTTTTAAATATTTTATAAGCCCCGATAAAAATCTGCCGCTCCCACTAGCGTTTGACTCGTACGGTGACAAAAATAAAATCGTTCGCTAGTAGGAATGAGCAGCGACGCCGGTAAATATTTTCTCGCGCACAAATGGACGCGTTCGAGCGTTGATAACAATCAAACGATCGCGGAACAAAAGACGGGACACGATAATATTCCAGGGCCGGATAGCCGACGGGAGCTTTATTTTAACCGTAAATCTTTACGATCCACTGGAGAACGAATTAATGCTCGCCTATCCATGGTATATCAGCACGAATCTCTTAGGTTTATGCACATTGCATCCGCGTAATTTGATCGTAAATTCGTGTCGTAAGGCGGATTATATATTCAGGGTGGAGAACGGAGGGATATTATACCCCTACGTACGATTTCATTGTTATGCACCTTTAATGCGTACTTATTGTGAAACCGAAAGAAAGTAGGTATCTGTTTAATTTGTACAATTTGATGCACACAGACCTGAAGTTACTGTAAATTTTTTACATCGTCTGTGTATGTCGGTAAATGAGAACTAAAATGTAGCTTTATGAAATAGTTTTAAAACTTTTGAAATTAAACTATACAGGATGAAGTAACACGTAGGTACAGCCTTTTCATCATTCTAGAAACTATGTAATTTCTATCTTTGAAAATTTTGTTAAAAGAGGGCTGTAACTTAAATGCCAATGCGCAACCTGAAGATAAATTCCCGGAAAAAATTCTTGCAAATCCCAGTTTATGGACTACCTTGGGTAACTTTCGACACCTACATACATACGTTTCATTTAAAAATATGGTGGGATTGTCATGCTGGCATCTCGGTCACCTAAAGTAAATACTGTAATGAGTTCCAAATAGTTAAACAGCCGTTTCATTGCCAAGAGAGTTACATATAGGGGAGAGTTGCCAATATCGTACTGGTCACCTAAATCGTACCTCATCAATTTCTAAGTAATTAATGAATGTAAACGACATTTGATAATAAAAATATCAAGTAAATGCGAAATAAGAAATAGAAACAAAACATTTTGAGCTTACACCCTATTTTGTGCGTGCTATAAACATTTAAAAAAATTAGGTATGATTGATGTAACTTTTTATCAGTTTATCGTAGCTGATAATAATCAAACAATACAATTTTATCCCGTATTTTTGTATTTTTCTAAAAGCAGGTTTAATGTAGAATATATTACATTCATTTTAAGTGTATATTACATTCATTATAAAGTTTAAATTGACATTTATAAATAAATTGATCATGTTTCCTAAATCGTACCACTACAATCCTACTAGTAGGATTTGACAACTCGTATGTTTATAGGTTATGTACATATATCATTTACATAGATTATTGCGGCCTGTGTGCGATCCATATACATTTGTATATGTAACTATATAATAATCATTACTTTATATTGAATATTTTCTTCTGTATTTGTTATTTATACTATTTTCTAGTGGATGTACGATTTTGGAAACCGAGGGGTTCGATTTAGGAGACCGGTTGTCCGAATCGTACCTTTGACAGTATGTGACAAAAAGATTAATAACAATTTAATTTGTTCTGAACAAAAGGCTAAGCATATAATAGTAGGTGCCTAAAAGATCAAGCTACAATATCCAATAGTCATTTGCGTTCATATGAGTACCAAATATGACATATAACGTAAAATGTCTTAACTGGTCCGATATTAGCAACTCTCCCCTACATAGAAACACTAGTACCTGTCACAGGAAAACGTCTACGTTAGCGTGTGTTTACAAAAGCATTTAATTTCCCAGGCATATAAATAATCGCAGCGGAAGTTCTCAAAACGGTAGAGCCACGTTTCCGCGTTCCCAAGCGAATTTAGAAGTCGCGTGTCTCCCCTTCACCTGGTACTACCTGCTGATATCGCCAATAACAGCCCCAGTGCCTCTATTTCGTTTATTTTCTATCCCTCTTCCCTTTTCCATTCCGACGAGCGTACCCGAACGCGCAGGATTACAGTTATCCTCGAAAATAACAACTTGTCCCTCATATTTGCCCCGACTTCGTTTCTAATTTCCACGGAACGAGGCTCGGACGGTTCTTCTCCTGCTATTTCGGTATCCTATGAAGTCGTTACGATTCCTTCGCTGCTTACCCCTAACGTGAGAGATTGTACAAGAGAGTACAGTTACAGATTAAATAGAAACGCGTAGCTTCGTTCCCACTAAGAGGACTATTACGGCGGGTAATAACCTCTTAGCCCAGCTTCCTTGCACGTTCCAAGTGAACTAAGACCAACCTCTGCAAAAATTAAAACATAGATTACTCGTAATTTCCTGAATCTACAAAACATTGAAGTAGTCCTCAAAATTTCTGTACGCGGAACCACAGATTTCCCTTAACTCGCGATTTCCATCTCCTGGCCTCTGCGCCGAGCTCCCACAGTTCCATACTACTCAAAAAAGGATTTCCATCGAAATCACGGGTCGCGGGTTCACAGTTTCGGTAACTTCAATCTAATCACCTGGCGAGAGACTATGTGCATTTTTCAGTTCGCTCCGAATCCCTGTTTCGGGCTCACGTCTGTTCCGAGGCAGAATTTTTTCCTCTCGTAACGCAGGAGCCCTGAAAAGCGTCCTTTGATTTCCATCGGCGGTCGGGATGCACGAGCGCGGGCCAGCGTCGAACCAGCGCGGAAGAATTTCCCCTCGTTCCTCCTATCCCGACGGTTTTTTTCAACCACCCTCGCGCCAGTTTTCGCCCGCGTGTCTACCGACGCGGAGCGCGCGAACGAAAAAAAGAAAAATAGGGAAGAAAAAAGAAGAAAAGGTAGGGGCACGGGGGTGGAGGGGGCGAAATAAAAGCAAGAGGAGCCTCGTAATTCGCGTTGCCTCATTATCTTCGCGGGGGAACACTGCGAATTTTCGTTGCTTTCACGTTTGTGCGCGTGTATGTGCATGGAAATCGCGAAAGGGAGAAAGCTACGCTTTCTTTTCCCCCTTTCTTCTTGTGCCAAGCCGACCACGAGGGCCTCCCAGGTCTTGTTGCTGGAAGTAAGAGCCGCCATCTCACAGAAACCGCCTCCAGGCTGTTCGCGTAGCAAGAAAAGCAATCTAGGTTACACGGATTTGTTATGTAATACTGTAACGCCGGCGACCGAGTTTCCCGCGACTACGAGAGCCTCGAGCTCGTGAAAGGGCTCTATTTTGGGAGACCGCCGGTGTTCATCGTCGGCCCTGGAATAATAATATGCGCCTGGATGTAACGCGAGTGTTACAGCGCATTGGGAGCTCGTCTCTGCGAAGGTCGTGATACCAGAGCGAATTATTCTGTTGTTACGTTTCTTTGTTGTTGGCTTTGGTTCTGCTTCCCTTAAAGGTAAACTCTCGTTTGGCCAATTTAGGGCCATCATAAATATCAAAGTACATGTGCTATTTGCTTAGTGTCATCGCATGAAGGATACTAAGGTTTCATAGTAAGAGTAGAATGTCATATAAAGTTAGTTTGAATGGACTCTTCTATGAAAGTAGCGTTGTAATAGTGTTCCCTGTTGATAATGGAGAAGATGTTAATGTTTCCTGTAAAGGTATTCTAAACTGAAATAAATGATGTTGGGGGGATAATGCAATATTACAGTAACCTTCTCCAAGTCCACTTTCTTAAAGTTCGCGAGTTCCTTGAAGTATCTGGGGATATATGAAAGAATAAACGCAGGAGGGCGAATGTACGCTCTTATTTAAGTCCTTACTACTTGATGCGCGCTATACGTGACACACACCAGTTTGCCTTATTTTACGACACTACCCCTCAAGTGGGGTGCAGCCAAGGAAATGTCAAAGACCTTGCTAATATCCTACAAGACCTCAGCAAAAACCTTGCCCTTGTTTATGCCTGTGTGAATATTGAAAACAGGAAGACGACGTCAAGAGAATTTAAAAAGGAATCGCGAAGACATTCGTCTGAAATTTACTCAGTTTCACCGAAGTTAGCCACTAACTTTCAGAACATCCTGCGCAATGTTTCCTTTGCAACAATCTCATTACCATCAACATCTCCCTCTGGCAATTACCTCAGCAGCTTATTTACAACCCTTACAATATTTCGTGAAATATTGCAGCCTGATAGAAGTAAAGTCATTACATAAATAACATTGCTGAGAGCATTCCAGGGTGAGGTCTCCCGTGAAACGTTCAACGAGAATTCGCTGCGCAAACCACTGACACTGCGGGGTTTCCGTAATTTTCAGAAACAAGTCTCCGAAGAAAGATGATTCTACTTTTAAAGCCGGCTTACCACTCATTACGTTTTTAGGTCAGCCTCCCTCCTCGTGGAACGTTAATTTGCATCTCATAAGCACAGATTTTCCAAAGCACAAAGGGCGATTTAAAGCAGTTATTAATTTCGAACTGCACGCCCCGTCCATGAATATGGGCGTTGAGTAAAGCCATAGAAATAACAGTGAATGTTTTACATTTCAATAAATATCGCATAACGAAACGTTGAAATGGAGCGTGAATGTGGATTTAATGGTCCAAAATTCCGTATGTAGTTATTTAGATATTCATGTAATTCTATTATAGGTATCGGTCTCTATGTCTCAATGAAATTCGAATCGTGCGTGGTGGTTGCCTAATGACTGCTGGATAGATTAATCTGGGATCTTATCGACGTGCGTTACGAAAAGTAGCACGTTTCAATTTTCTTACGAAAACTAGCACGTTTCGGTTTGCCGCGAAAAGAAGCACGTTTCATCGTTTCTGACGAATACTAGCACATTTCGTCTTCCGCCGCGAAGACTAACACATTTGACTGCTTCGCCACGAAGAATAGCACATTTCATACTGTTGCGGCGAAAACTAGCACGTTATACTGTTTCGCCACGAAAAATAGCACATTTGGGAATTTGCGGCGAAAACTAGCACTTTATCTGGTTTGACTACGAAGAATAGCACGTTTTGGGTTATACTGTAGACTGCAAAACTATCACGTTTCAGCGCGTGGTCAGTTTAAAAGAATTCAACTTTCTATCTATTTCATTCATATTGAATATTTCGCACTTTCGTCTTCTATATTATGATCAGATCAGGACAAAATTTTGATTAGATCATCTCCGATCATACCTGACTTATATGGGCCCGCAAAAATCAAATCGTGTCGGTTGCTGTGGTATAAATTTTTTTTGTAGCTAACCATTCAAATTTGCTTCTTTTCAGCGCTACAAATGATAAGTACATACTACTTTTCGTGAAAAATCACTCAAACGTGTTAGTTTTCGCAGCGAAAGACGAAACGTGCTATTTTTCGTGGCAAACCGCTCAAACGTGCTATTTTTCGTGGCAAACCGCTCAAACGTGCTAGTTTTCGCAGCGAAAACTGAAACATGCTAGTTTTCGCAGCGAAAACTGAAACGTGCTAGTTTTCGCAGCGAAAACTGAAACGTGCTAGTTTTCGCAGCGAAAACCGAAACGTGCTAGTTTTCGTAAGAAAATTGAAACGTGCTACTTTTCGTAACACACGTCGTTATAATTCCAATAGCATTTGCATAAAATAAAGTAGTTTCCCGTAGAAAATAGTGTTGAAAGATGCACTAAGAAACTGGTTTGAAATACTAATTCGTATATCCAGTTGGCTTAACTCATTTTGCAAAATGTTTTCTGGCTATTCTAGAGCCCCGTGTTCGCCGACGCAACGAATTTGTCGCAATTTATTACGCCCGGTGTAAGCTGAATTTCCTGAAAGGCGAGTTGGTAATAAAATCGCGCGAAGAACGAGTCGAGCCTTTCAGGTCGTGATGGATCAGTTCAGCGGTTCATTGAATTCCAAATGGAAAGTCGGCTGTACACGGGCAGCATGGAAATACGGGGAAAGTATTAACCCCGATGCTGTTTCAAGGGTTGTTAACGTCAGTCTTATCTTATCGCGGTAAGCAGAATCGTTAACGAAGAACCTCCTTCGTGAAGGATTCATCGTTTAAGTTGTAAAAACGTCGCCACGGTTGCTGCAAGTAATTGGTCAGGCAGAGAGTATGCAGGGAAAGGAGGTGAACAAGAAAAGGGAATAAAAAAGGCATTGAGGAGTGGGGTTAATTAAATGTGTCTACTCGACGGTGATCTATCGATGAAGAACGGTGTGTTATTTGTGTATCAGGAATTGCAATTACAATCGGGTACTTGAATTTAATAATAGTCAAATTGATTTCCATATTTCTGTATCTTCTGTCTGAGAATGAAAGTTCTCGTTGTGACATGTAGGATTTCTCCTTCTACATTTTCATCCACTATATTTCCACTATTATTTAAGGCGAGATTCTTTCAATGGTACTCTCTTTCGTTACTAGTATTTTAATATATAAACTATAAAGCAGAAAGCTTATATGTTTGTGTGTTTGACTGTCGCATAAAAACTTTCCACCGCTAGACTCTTCAATTTCGAAATGTATTCTAAAAGAATAAACAAAATTTTTATTAGGATGCTAGAATTAAAAATCCAGGCGAAGCGGACTAGTAAAGCTAGTTTTTTTTATAATTTAGAATTGTTTCCATACCGATTGCAATTATTGATTGACTCGTTAGGAGTTGTAATTTGGAGAGGAACGTTGCAAAAGAAGGGGTGAAAGAGAGAAGAACAAGGAATCAGTGACTATTAGCTTTTGCTTCTTCGTTTACTCAACAAAAAGCCAATAATACATCCGAAATCTGACTGTTAGTAACACTTCCTCGTACTAATCCTCTCTGCATCAGTCAGTCCCTCTGCCCCCAACAAAAACAAGTGCGTAAAGTGCTCTCCCAAGCTTCGTAGCCGACCGCCGAAATGCTGACCACGTACGCCAAACAGCGAACCGGCAAAAGTTACTACCGGTTTTCCCATGGCTGGCTGTTCTTTTCGCGAAGGATCAACCGAATCACCATTTGCCAGACCGCTGTAAAACCAACGTGGAATCTGCTTGATCCTCCAGCTTGGCGCGGCTGGCGCGGCTGCGAGGCAGGGTAAGAAGAAAAGCTTGGAGGGTGCGAAGAACAATGGGAGGTCCGCCTGGAGACGGTCGTCTCGCGCGTAAAGGCAGCACTTTGTTCTCGAGCGAGTGCTTCTTCGCATACGTATGCTGTACGCTGGTGAGAGGAGGAGAGGGGGGGGGGGGGGAGAAAAAATAAAAGCACCGAGGCGCACGGCGCCGCTTTATCGGTGGGGACCGTAATCACGAGCGATCTCTGGGAGAAAGCTTGAGACTGCCTGTGTGGGTGTGTGTCAATAGAGGATCGCAGGGTGTCACTGTTTGCCCCATGAATCGAGGGACCCGAGGGACAAGACGGTGGGAAAGTGTTGATCTCTCGTGGAAATCCTAAGAAGCTGGCACAGGGGGGGCAGGATAATAAGTTTGCCATTCTTCCTTTCGTTCGGAGGCTTTGTTGACTTGCTAGTCAATCGTTCGGTTGGGTGTTTCTCAGTTGATCGACAGCCTTTGTCTTTACATCGTGACGGATGTTGCTGCGCGCGGAGGGCTCTTATGCTTGTTTGGTATGAGGCAACTTGCACACGGGAATGAAATGGCATGGCAGTGTACGCGGTTAAATAGAATGTTCATTTGTGTACATCAGCTTTGTACGTGGTATCTGTATTACTATACTATACCACACTATTAAGTGCATCTTTCCTAAGAATGACAGGTCAGTAAGTTGCTCTCTGTGTGGAAGTTTATTGCTTAGGTGGCTACTGTCTATTCTGGTGTGTAGTAGCTAATGTAGCTTTGGAGGAAAGATTAGTCTGACTCTGTGAATTTTTGTAGTATCATTACGTGAATTTTCGATAGTTCGAAGATGTATTACTTTGGAGTTTTCTTTAATTACGTTTCTTTTTTTTTTAAAGAATGGTAGACTTAGAATACTTTACGCCTAATTATAATTCAAAGTGATTGAAGTTGGAGGGTTCTAATTTATTTTTAATGCAAAAGGCTTTTAGTGCAAAAGCAATAGTAGCCTGAATAACAGTAAAAATGTGTACGTACGTTACACAAGAGAAATGATGAAACGGTGCATGAGTACAGAAGGTAGCACATAACCAACGTTATAAAAGTGATTCTTCACATTGAATGGAGGGCGAGAAAAATCTTTCTCAAAGGAAACATCGAGGCGTGAGAAAGCACGAAGCGAATGGAAATAAGAATGGAGAAGCAAAGAGAAGTATCATTTAGCGGGTTGGAAATATAGAGACGATGGCGCGAGCGATAAATAGACTCCCTTATCGATCAAACAGTTGGGTCGTAGACGAGTATGGAGTCGATGAAACATCCAATGCATTCATTTTTCTGTCCCATGTTTGTAGGGTCCTGGTGCTTCTCGATAGATGTAACTTGGAAAATTTCACCAAGGAATTGGAGCTGGGTATAACTCAGTAAGGAACTGAAGCATAGAGGACTTTTAAATTTTCACTACCTTGCTGCAATATTCTAACAATATGTTCCACTCATCCTTCTACCTTAACACTATGTTGTACTCGCATTCGGGGGTAATAATTAAACAATACTTATAATTTCACACATCTTTATTTCGCGTAGAATGATGGGAAGGATGGATTTATTCAAACATTTCGAGTTACATTTGTTTTTACATTCTACCAAAGTATTCCAAGTTAAAGAAATTCTCATATCTAATTACTTAGAATATTTGATAATCGCAGCCATCGGTTCGGTTCTCATCGATTACCAGGTCTCACCACGAGGAGGTTGCTGCGTTTTGAGACCCGTAGAGAAATGGATGGAACCGACGTTCCATCGATCTCCCTTTACATGAAAACCTTAGCCTACTAAACCAGAGAGATAGATGGAAACAAAGTTCCAGCGATCTCTCCAGTTTAGATATAGAATGTAGAGAACTGCCAAGCAATCACTCGATTAAAACAAATTTAGGAAAGAAGGAAAACGAGGGGTAAGGATAAAGGAGTATTGGATGACACAGTTCCTACCACCCCGCTGTCCGAGTCGAAATGGAAAAGCGTTCGGCGCCCCCGAGGCGATTCCTGTTGCTCCGAGCAACCCGTCAGCAACACACTAGGTGTGACCTGACTCAGGTCCACTAACGCGGAGATTGGGCAATCGGACCGTGTGACTTACGCAGGCAGTATACCAAAAGGTACACCCCCTGCGCCCGAAACTTTTCCCATTGGACAAGAACACCAGGGGATGAAATTGATCCACCCATACCGATTCCATACTCAGTCACTCGCTTCCGGAAACGGAAGCAGCGGCGACTTACTCATCCGAGATGAGGAGCCAACAACCGAGCAACAATGCTAATAATTCGAATAAAATAGCGGGGGCTTCATTAGATGTCATCCTTATCTAACGCTTTACACTATTTTTTTATAAATATATTATCTTGTTAAACTCTTAAATTTTATCCAATATTTATTGAATAAACTCTTCAGTCACGTAGACTTTAGTCGTAAAAACACTTCGAATATGACGTACATTCTTTCCTGCTTGAAAGAATCTGCCATAAGTAAAAAACCAATAACACTAACCCCAAAATACTGCATCAGAAACCCTTCATCGGAGCACCGAAAAAGTCCACTCGATAAACCCAATTCCCGCTATTATCCGCAACAATCCCGACGATCTAAACCACAGGGCCAGCCGACTGAAAATTTCCAGTCCTAATGCTCCCGTAGAAGTTCCCCAAACGAACATTACAGAGCTGTCGCGCAGCCGGGGAGCTGAGCACGCTATTAGCTATCATGCCCACTCGTCTGTTTATTCAATTCGTGGCGTTATCGCGGCTCGTTCACGAGCAGCTGAAAACCATTCACTTATATTTTTGCCGGGCAATCGCTGGCAAAAAGGCACCGATACATCGCAGCCGCGGAGCCGTATTATGCGGTTGCACGAAGCGAACCGTTCGATTTATTAGGTAGCCGTGGCCGATAAGAAATGAAATATGCGCGTACGCGATCCTTACGACCAGGCTTTGGTAACAACATTTAATCTGGCCGACCTACATTCCCGCCGCAGACATTAGCGATTCCATCGGGCGTATAAATCCCAGCTGACCAGTGGGAATATTTTTTAGAAAGGCCCGGCCTTTACTCCGCGCCGCGCGGTCTCGGTTTACCCGTTATCTTGGGAGGATTCGGCGCAGGTCGACACCTGTTGCGATCGAAGCCGCGGTAACGATTATTCCAATTCAATTGAACGATTTCCTATCAGCAGGATTTATTTCACCGTGGTGCTGGTGCACTTTTGAGGGAAGCTCCTCTGGAGATCAATGAAAGTTTTTTGGAAAATTGTGGAGCGTGGAATTCCGACGAATATTACCCGGTTGGAATTTATTGTTTGGTGATTTATAGGAGAATATTCTGGATGAGTCTGTAAACTGTAAAGATTATACTTCTTCCTCGTGTTACGCGCCAGGCATGCTTCTGGTATTTTGTAATCATACAACAGGAATTTTGTTAGTGAGTAGATGTAAATATATTGTTACGAAATCGACTTGAACTGATTGTGAATTAAAGAATTCCAGTACCTACTCGTAAAAAATCACCGAGTTTCAAGAACAACAATAATGCTAATAAAAATATAACTATTTCACTACTGCAGCTGAAAGAATGGTAAAACTTCGTAAAACCAGTTGGAACTATGAAAGCACGAAAACTTTTCTGTGGCTAAACATTAAAAAAGGAGGAATACTTAATGTAGTCTAAAGAGTTGAAGAGTTCATCTTAACATTTCCTGTTCGATCGAAAGTCTCTGCCACCCTTCCTTTTTTAAATCGTTAGAAAATACGTCCTCCCCAGATTCTAGTCATTCGCTCTGTATTCAAGTGAAATTATCGATGGAAATCTTTTCGTTGAAAATCTGTAAGACCGTTGGAAGAAAGAACGATTTACTGGGTTGAATGGAACGCCTATTGGGGAGGATTTTTTACGTGATCGGCGTTGAAGGAACAACTGACAATGAGAACGTCGCGAGATCCGTACATCAAGGGTTTCAGTGCTTTATGGCGGCAGAGTGACGACTGCTCGAAATCTGCTTTACTAGATCCCAGATTGTGTAAACCGGACTGTAAATTGTCGGTGTGAGCGTGTCGCAATCGGGGCCTTGGAGACGGGGATCTTCCTTCGGTTCTCCGTTTTATAGTTTCCAATCTTCGCGGCTGTACGAACGCTGCAAAGCTTCCGGTGGGGGCCATGAGAAGGTATGGCGGAGTTATAGGTCTCTGGAATTTTTTTCTGGAAGCTTCACACTGTAAAAGGAGCTGCAAGTTTCTGAACGTCGAAGGAACTGTAACATACATATTCAGTTTTAATAAAAACGGAACTTGGGGATTTATAGAGGGTCACAGTTTTTCTTTTTAATTTAAGTTTACACTGAAACTATGGTAGGTGAGAATGTACAGTATATTCTTCGGTGGTGCGACGTAATAATTTATTATAAGCTTCTTGTACCCTTAGAGACGTTGGTTAGTAGTAAGATATCTTTTTAATTATCGTTTCTTGTGTTCAGTGAACATCTTTTCTTCAAAGCCTAGAAGGAAATTAAAGTTTAGGAAAAGAGTCAGAAAATGGTTACACCATTAAACTAATTCTTTATTCCCTTTTAGCCATCATCTGGTGTTTCATATTTCCTCATCTATTGCCCTTTTACTCACAGAATAGCGTACAAAAAACGAAGCTAATGGAGAGGAATCAAACAATTCCATCCAAATTCACGCGGACAAGAATAATTTACTCTCAAAGTTTCCTTGGAATGATAGCCTACTGCAATAAAATGAATTTGCCGTAATAACCCAGCACCTCGACAAAGCATGGCGTGCAACGGAACGTTCCTTAGAGGCGAACTCGCAGAATAAAACTAAAACTCGGCGTGCAATTTAGATGAAGACGAAGGGACAGTTTGCCAAACTGTCCTCGGGTCTGTTTGCCAGTTTCCGTCGTGCCCTGACGTCTTCCGCGCTACATCGTCAGCCAGACGGATTACCATGACGGAAACTCGTCGGTGGATCCCGCAATCCCCGTAGTTACACCTAACCAGCAGACCCTCGAGGAAATTATTACACGCCAGAGTAACGCCTCCACGATCGCGCTCCAGTTTCACACCGCGAACTTTGCATATCGCTATCGCGGATCGTTGTCCGAAATTTCGCTCGTGAAGTTTTACGGTATTTCACGGAGTCGATTCCCCGATTCGATAGGAACGTCGAACATTAAAAATAACTAAGAGCGACGTTTGTATCAATCCTTAACATTAAGTAGTGACAACGTGGTATAGACGAGCTCGTGGATATTAATTCAGGTTAATCTTGCGAAGTCGGATTTTGTAATATCATCTTGGTAACGCGGCTCCTGTAGACTCCTCAATCATCATTTATTTTCGAGTTGGATCGCACGAATTAGTCACCGTCCTGTTAATTCCTTTTAAATTCAGATAGTTTGATCTTTCAGAAATATTTCCACTAAATGAGATTTCGAATATTGAAATTGAGCACGTCCTTCATCGTTAGTGTACAAAAAGGCATTCAAAAAGGGAGCACCAATTATTTTATTTTTGAAGGTCTAAAAGAGTAACGCTTTTCGCTTCCTTCAGCTTTTTATAGGAATTTCATGCGGTAACTTAGAGTGAAAAAGAAGTATATAATTAAACCCATGTTTTCGCAACGTTGAGAGTTAATGCGTTTAGCGGAACGACGTTATACAATGGTTGGCTTTAGAGGGTGGGAACTTTACTTCAGCCTGAACAGCTAACTTCATTACGATTAACTGTTAATTGGCTTTTCTTAAGACCTCAAACATTATCTCATTTCGTCTAACGTTAAGATCAAGCTGTCACGCTCCTTGCTACGTTATCACATTATCAGCGCGAATGACGGAGTAACGGTTAAATACACAACATTGAAATATTTGTCTGTTAAACTAGTTATTCTCGTGGAAATTTGTGGTACAAGAAAAATAAAAAGAATCACCTTCAATGCTAATCATTAAAGATGTAAATATTCAAGTTGCTTCTTCGAAAAATTAAATTAAATTTACAGAGGAAATTACGACTGGCACATTTAAAAATCAGTCCTTACACAAAACTCAAGTGGACGACGATTCAAGGTCAGCAGATACATAAAAAAATCCCCAATTTTTAACACGATTTCAAAGGCTCGTATAATCCAAGAAGGCGAATAACTTGAAATTACGGAATGCTGGTCGACAGAAGTCGATCCCACCCCGAAAACAGCAGTAGCGAGGGAATTATAAGGGCACTTCTACACTTTGATGTCGCTAATTGCGGCACTTCTGAACGGAGTCGAATTTACAGCCTCGCAAGAACTACTTTGGAGAAATTTTCACCCTGCCTGCGGAGGAATCCCCCCACGAGTGTCACGAGTGCCGGCGAAACGAGCCGGATGATGTCTTTAATGTCCTTGTTGAGCCGCGGTGCAGTCGAAAGGGAGACGTGTGTGCTGGATGGCAAGAAAACCGCGTGCACGACAGCCGAGAACGGCGGACACGGGCCCTCTGCCACCCACCGTTCCTCTGGCTGTCAACTGGGAGAGCAGAGATAATGGGGCAACGAGTAATCTTCTTGCAGGGCGGCGCGAAGCCTGGATTTTTCGACCATCTGGGGAGCCGGCAGCCACGCTCCCGTCCCTTCGAAACATTTTTACCGCGCCAGACTCCGCTTCAGCCTGACATGCCAGCTCCTGCGTTGCTCCGAGCTTCCGTTAATTCGCGGCAAATCGAGCTGTCATCCTGAAACGCGCGTTTAAATTGAAAAGCAATTTTCGAGGAGGAATCGGCCACGGCACTCTCTATTTTTTATTCAGGTCCCCCGCAGCGCTCTCCGGCGGATAAAGTGAACTATGCAAGGGCTTTTATGATGGAGCACAGATTGCCTTTCGCGCTTTAAATGCCACAGGTCTGGCTCATAAGTAAACGGGATCCCGTTAATAGAGTTTACTTCGGCTCTTGTTGTTATTAAGTGGCGTTGCTGGCATTGTGGTATGTAATTGATTGCGAGGCAAGCAAGTGTTCAAGAATGATTATTAAGAAACGAAATACTTGGCATGTAAAACCCCCAATTCCGTAGTCATTAGATTACATTTTTCAATAGTTGGAAGCTCCTGCGATTTCAATTCAAAATTTTATAGAATGCATAGTTGCGGTTATCTTCAGTAAGGAATGAGTAAGGAACGAATTGCATGCATTTAATTAAGATATGGTATCACATAACTGTTAATAATAATCAGTATTTAACATAAAAAAACAATATTTCACTTCAGTCCTTCAACGAAAATATTGTCCATCGGCATCACACGAGTTCAGACACCTTTTTGCTGTTTTTCATTTCCAATATCTCGAATTCCTGACGATCTAGAGTGTACTAGATCAGCAATCTATTACACAATCGACTAGAAAAGGCATACCGCGTTCAATCCGCGGCTCTATTGACTTAAACAGTCCAAACTCGATCGTTACGCCAGTAAATCAGCTCCTCGATGCAGAGAGGATTATAAGTACTCGGGATTTACAAGGGCGGAAATGAAATCGGAAAATGAGCCCGTAACGATTCCACCGTGCCGGCGACGGAGGGTGGTTTAGACGGGCCGACGTTGAGAGTGGTTATTAAATAGCGTGGCTATAAATTGCCCGGCAATTCGCCCTGCCGCCCTTCAAACTCCTCCCCCGTGCTGGGGAAACTTAGTCAATTTCCAGCAGCGTAAACGTTTGCACGCGTCGTCGACAGGTATTTACGCGCGTACGTGCGGATTCCGTGAATACCTCGAATCGTACTTTAATTCTTGGCGTGCAGATGCGTCTGAAAGTGGCTTCGACCATTTTCTTTCCACTTGTCTGCGCGCTGATGCTGAAGCATACCACCTGACACACCAAGGATTCTTTCAGTATTCTTGTATTGAGGGCTTTTCGATATTATGGAGCTGGATAGATCGTTTTGTTAGTACATATGTAATAGTTCGATACAGGTTTGAAGAGGGAATTGCCCAGGATAACTCAAGTATATTGTTAACCCTTCGTTGACAGACCTCTTTTTTCTAGTAACTTTGACATACCTGGGTGGCTTACACCTAGATCAATTTTTGAACGACTGCCAGTCTCCTCTAAAGAATCCAATCGTTATGAAAAAAATCATTGGTCAATTTCAAGATCTCTAGAATATATTGCAATAGTTTTTTAATTGAAAGTTTATTACAGTTTTTGTAAAAAAAAGTTTAGGTTAACATATGTCGAGACCGCGCAGAAAAATCTTAAAAAATTGTAACTTTTACAAATTTGAGTATTAGAAGTTGAAAATTTACAGAGTTATTGTTCAGATATAATATTTTGAGAAAAAATAGTTCGTAACTCGGCTTTCGAAAAAAGGTATTTATTTTGCATATAGAAGGTACAGGCTTCAAAATTTCACTCACACCGAGAGTGTCAACGAAGGGTTAAATTTAGGGTACTGGTTTATTTATCCTGGTAACCCAAAGAATGAACATAACTTCAGTGTTTTTCTCAATTGACAGATTTATAACAATCTTTTTCAGATTTTTCGGAATAGAATTTAGGGAATAGAAGTACGAATTCTGGTTGAATTGCGACTCAAGTTGCAGGATTTGGCCAATCATTTAATAAATATTCCCCCTTGAACCGTCATTGATTCCTTTCTACACTGCGTCTGTCCTAGCACAACGAAACTCCATTCAAGAATCTACAGGGGAACCAATTCCGCCGCGCGGGGGCGCGAGGTTGAGCGCGCAAAAGAAAAAGAAGCGCGCTGTCGTTGCAGCAGTCCAAGTTGCTCGCTTTGTAATTACAGCCAGGCATTCTCGAGCCGCGATGCCTTCGCTGCTGCAAATGAAACAACATCGTCGAATCCCCTGCTCCTCATGGAAAATGACTCTTCCAATCTCCTGGCGTTCGTAGTTTAAGAAAGTTTCGGGCGTACCTCCGGGCGGACACCTCGCACGATTACCCCTTTGAGCCAACTTCTGCCGAAGCAGAACGTTTAATCAAGTTGACAACTTTCGTAATCACGCCAGTAATACGGTCGAATCTCGCATAGGCCGAAGTTGAACGAACCTGACGGCATAGACTCGTTGAATAACGATGCGACGACGATTTGGCAGGAAGCGGTATGATTAGAAGTTTCACTGGAAAAAAAAAAAAACGTGGATGCATCGGGCAGGATTGCGATTCCTTCGGGAGCTAGCCTGAATGGAAGTTCGTAGTCGTTTAATGAAAATGTTAATTCCACGCGTGTCTAAACTGCTCGTTGCAGGGCGACGGTAATTGGTGCAGAAACATGTGTGGGGCGAGTCACGGAATTATTAGCTTGGAACTTCTGTATCGATCTTCGTCTCGTTTCTTTTTATTTTCGCATAACCATCTGTTCTTTAGATATTAAATTTCTGCACAGCTCGTTGCGAAGGGAAATGATGTTTGATAATGTTCGATAGAAAATTGAATTTCCAAACTTTCTCCTATGTTCGACCACTATATTTACAGGAATATATAGCCGCAACCACTTATATTTTGTAGTGTACTTCAATCACTGATGCACATTCATTCGCCACATTTGAACTATTTGAAACACTGGCTCAGTGACTGGCTGAATCGAAATAAAGCCACCTATCTTGTCCTTCGGCAATTAAGAAATAAATTTCCTAAGGTCGTATTCTCCATGGTATCGAGTTTCGATAATCTCCGAGTGCGCGTTTATACCACCGACTCGATCGAGAATCCCGACGAGGTTACGACTAATTTAACGGGCCGAATGGCGAAGCATAAAAGGGGATGAGTTGGTCGGTGAAGGCTACGTCGTGTCAGTTAAATAACCGCCACGAATTAAACCCGCGACAAGTGGTTGCACATTTTACGATATCTACTCGTCGGTTAATAACGCGTCGAGGGAGGGAGGTCGAGCTTCGTCCACCATTGAAACTATTGGCTGCGAGAAATGTAATGGTGAATCAAATCGACTTCTTCCCTTAACTACCGTATTCGACCTGACTGTTTCTTCACCATATCCCAGTTTCACTACACCTACTAAGGTTATATTCAGGGATTTACTTAATTTGCAAGTGTCAGGACTGCATTCTGTAACTATAGATATGTTGGTGGAACTGTTGCACTTGATTTTGAGGATGGTAGACAGCATGTCGTTTCTAAAATGTTTACTATCTCCAATTCATCTTGAATGAATTTTTCGGTTAAGAATCTTTGTTAGAAAATCAAGGGATGCAACGAAGATTTCTATTCTTCTCTTAATTACATCATTTTCTCCTTTTCTCTTTTTCTCTTTTTCTCTTTTTCTCTTTTTCTCTTTTCCTTTTCCTCTTCTACAAGAATTTAACACTGTTTAATTAACCACGATTTCTTAATACGTTAGACTACTCCGATTTCCTGCAAATATGCCTACCAATAACTTATAGCCTTATACACTGTTGCTAGAGTCCACGAAACAAAGATGCCAACGATAATAATTTTCACAAATTACCGCATGTTCGTGACAATTTTCGAAACATGCTACACAGCAGTGCGCAGATGCTATTCTGGGCCATCGATCTCCATAGCAGCGACGACATTTTACGTGCACTGGTCTTTCTATCTGTGTATTAGCTTTTTTATCCCTGGCCGTCTGGATGCAGTGGAGGTTGCATATGATAATACACGGATGATGAAATTTATCGGCGACGTAGATGCCTTTCTTGTGCCATACTCTCCTATCCGAATGTAGGTAACGGGGTTAAGCTGGTGGATACAAGGAAATCGAACGATTTCGTTCAGCTTCAAGATGGAAAATACCGGCTCGATAAACGTAAAAATGTCGAGCGTGTCGTACCGTGAAGCTTCTTATTAGGTGGCCCAAGGGTCATCCTCCAAGGACAGAATTTCGGAGTGCCGTCCTGAATAAACAAGTTGAGGTCACACTGTCATCTCCTCTCCAGTTGGAAGATTCGATTACCTACATACTGCATAGAGGAATCTGCTTAATCGTATAAATAGATGTGTGTTCAAAAAGAGGACTGCCATTTCATCTGTTGCGAACGAATTGATAGAATATAAATTATCAGAAAGGGACATATAAAAATTCAATATGAGAGGTCAAGCATTAGTATATGGGTAAAAAGTTCTTGGTGTAAAAGCAGAATGGTTTTCGAACGATACATTTGCCTACTTTGTTGTCATATTTTCCACTTTATTTGTTTTAACATTTCTAAAAAAATGTAAGTTAGGTAGGAAAGAAATGGCGTTCCACACATTGTCCTACATACTTCAATGCCTAAGAGATGTTTAAAGGTTCGATCCCTCGTGGCTTACCTTCCAAAGCGTGCACTAACAGTAATGAATAGTTAAGGGAGATTTTACCACTAATACCGAAGTTCGTTCGGTGGTAAAAGTTCCTAAGGAAGATTACCGAGGGACCGGCGAAAAAATTGCTTATTGATTTTGCATCACTGCCGTACAGGCGGCTAACTAAAGCACCTCGTCGATTCCGCAATGCTGCTTAGCTTCTACATTTATATTTCAACGGTTAAATGGCCAAGCCGCGCGTGCAGCACGGCTGCGCCGCAATTTTAAAGGCTCGTTAACCTGCATATTTCATAGTCCGTTCGCCTATCGAGCGTGTTTGATTTTTAAAATGTAGACCGATATCGATCGGCAAACATCGCGTGTCGTATCTCCAGAAATTATCGACCGTTCGATTCGAGGGGAAACTTGATCGCTTAACGAACGCTGTTATTCAAGGAAGTTCAATGGTCTGAAAAATATCGGTTCAATAACAATAAGCTGTATGATGGAAAAGGTGTACGTATATATATTATTAAAAGTAATTGATATTCATTAATTTGTGGGGATCCTAATTATTTAGCTTTACATTTAACGACAGTATTATATTTCTTCATAGGTTTTACCCATTAAATACTGCAATATTACTTTCGTAATTGCGTAGTTTATACTTGTTGTTGTGGTTTATATATATTCAGGCATGAAAGGAATAAATTGTAGCAAATAATAAAGAAATAATCGTCAGTAATCTTTGGCTCTGGAATATACCGTCGCAAATATTTCATGCTGCACTCCCCGCCAGACCATGTCGGACCTATTTAACTTTTACTCCACTCGAGCCGCAGGTTGCCGCAGTTGAAGCACCGTCGAGGACGCGTGGAATGACTGCAACTCGTTAAAACGATTTCCTGGCAACGACAGGTACAGGTCCTTTCATTCTTTCAGTCGTGGATGGAGAAAAAAGATGAACGATCAGTTGTTAAGGGATTTTTAACATTTGCACGCGCGTTCTCAAGGATGAGTGATTACTGCTTTTAGAAGCGCAGGGTGCAGTGTACTCGTTCGATTTCGACCTACTTTCTCACGATAATAGCCTTCGCGTTTTGTATGTGTGAGATGTTAGCTGTAGAAGCACAATAATTTGTTAAGTATATCTAATTAGCATAAATTGCCATGCTTCTACACTGTTTCTGTATTCCTATGTAGAGGGCAGTTTATTTTAACCACTGGTACCTATATCCAGGTCCTATAAGGCTGTAGACGGAGGTCCAAATCGGTGGGAAACACTTTGAACCCTCCCTTTCTTAGTTAAATATTCATCAGTGTTGGAGCTTCAGTATCGTATAAGAGGAAAGTTACTAGATCTAGTCGTAAATGGAGGGCGTCTCAGGATCTGATACGATTTACGTATAAATTTAAGAGAACGTTGCAAAAGCATTGGTCCAGAAATAGTCGATCCATAACTTGTAACGAAGGCATGAATTTCAAAGCAAACAATAACGGGTTTTCTATTGCAGTCATTTATTTCCTCCAATCTGAACTGTCACTAAGTACATTCTTCTTCTGAAGAAGGTTTAAAATGAACAATTCGAGAGCTGGCGATGGAAATAAATATTGCATGCACTAGGACGAAGCACAATTAACATCTCAGTAAGAAATGCAATTTTTAAATCGTCGCGATCTTGTATGTGCGAAGTGCAAGAATGAAAGAAGTAAATAGATATCACGATACTCTGCTTCCATACTGAGGTGTTAGGTGACTGGATAAATCAGTGAAAAACCCAGCGAAGCTGCGATGCGCGCTGAAAAGTTCCCCCCCCCCCCCCCCTGGGAGGACAGTGCTTCACTGTGAATGACATTAGAAAAATATACGCGGGCTGGGAACGCGACGCCAAGACAATTCTACTTTTTAAAAGGCAGACCCATTAAACGTATGGCTCTCCGCCCTGAAATCTCGACGCAGTTATTTCGAGTCGGTACGTTTAGTGGTTCGTGGAGGCTCGCTCTTCATCCAACCCTTGTCCCGCGTTCCTCTCCCTTGGTCGTCGTCGAAACGGTCGAAGTCAAGCACGAGGGTTAAACAGTGGAACAGACGCGTATAATTTCGTCCACGTTGTCCCGTGCTCGGCTCTTTCTTGCTTCCAGACAAGGGGATTCGAAAGAGAATTCGAAATATTAACCCTCTGCAGCCTGCGTTGTGGAAATGGAAACTAAACAAGGCCGCGAAAAACGGACCATTGGCAATGTGGGAAAGAATTTGGAAATTGTGAAAGGTTAAAGAGTGAAATGAACGGGGTTGACATTTTGTATAAATGTTATACTATTTATTTAGTATTTTTTTAATGCTGGTGTGGGTTCAGGGAAGGCAATTGTTGAAAATAATGTAGCAATCTAATTTTGTAGATGAATGTGCCAAACATCATACGTGGTTATTGTGTACAAAGTATTTTATTGTATTTGAGAGTTGAAAATTTGGATTGACCCACAATTGAAGTTTGAAAATTAATATGTTTAGATTTAATTGGACTAATGGAGTGCCATGTATGTGACAAGATTTAGTGATGCCAAGTGAAATAATCTTTACTTGCTATTAAATTGCTCTATAGCCTTCAAGAAAAATTGTTATTTAGTGTATAATATTGATTACGGGGCACACGGAAGTAAGATCACGTTTGTGATTGATTCGTTCTGCGGTCACAAAGCAAAACTTCATTCGAAATTTAGCAGCAGACACGCCACGTGAAGTAGATATGTTGAATTTGTGGACACGATCATTTACACGTGGGGAATGACGAATGTTTAGTGTCTTGGAGACATTTTGGGAAATTGTAACAGGGTCTCCGACATATATTAAGTGCTTCTTCATTTCCTAATTTATCCTTGCACCAGTTAAGATGAAATACAATGGTGTAGTAACTAGTAATTTTCTCTGCAAATTTTACAAATTCCTGCTTCAAGTTTTCTTCCATATCGATTGCAAGAAGATTTTAATAAGTTCTTAGCACAAAATCGGAGTAATTCTGATTAATCTACAACCACGAATTCATTCTCACTGGAACTCATAGAACTATATCAAGTATTTAAATTCCCCCAGGATTATCTATATAATCTTCTCTCCAAATCACTGTAACTAAATTGCCTATAAAACCTCGGACCTCAACAAATTTGAAAATTGTAAACTACCCATCAATATAAAATTTCTCGCAGCAAGGCAAGGAACATATTTCACATATTATTATCCCCGCACGACGACAACCCACATTCAACCTATCATGTGGAGCAGAAAATTGAAGACCGTACACGACACGTTTTGGAAGCTCCAGTCGCGCGTAAAGTGCGCGAGGACAGGCCGATAAGGAGGGCGAAAAATTGCTGTCGATCGTTGGCATCCCGAAAGAACAAGGGAACCACGTCTGACGCGACACTTTGCCCCGTGGAGCAAGACGAATAACCGACAGAATTTATGGGCTCGACGTTAGGCACACTTATCGTCACGTAGTGGAGGCGACCCACCCTCCGTAAATCCTTGCGCGCCCCCTTTCGCCTCATAGCAGTTCGCATACGGGATATGACGAAAGTTTGTAGAGTCTGCGAACCGATTTCGGTACTTGTCAGCGGAGTTTACAATGTATATTCCCCATGTCTTCGCGGAGTTCCCATCCAATTTCAGTACAGCGTCGCCACCTCGTTTCCCGAGGACGCGGTCGTCGGCGCAGCGCGATCGTCGGCCGTCCCCGTTCCGTTCCGTGTAACGAAATTCCACTGACAGTCACGATCCTCGGAGGCCCCTTTACGCGACAGAATCGAATTGCACGCGATTCCAGCCGCGAAGATTTCTCGAATTATCCTGCCATCCCCTCCGCGGACGTCGAGCAACCTCGGCGCATCCCTTCGAATTTTAACATCCCCACAGAGACGACGGGAGAATTGGAAAGCAAATATCCAGGATCCTGCGCTGCAAATTTGCACTGCAGCTGTCGCCTTTGTAAAACGAAGCACGATATTGCCTTTCCCGAGTCACTATTTTATGGGGCTAATGGTCGTTTGCTCGACTGCGTTGTCATTGCTGAATGGGGAGGCGACTATTAGCGAGGGTGGCGTGAGGCGAGGAGTACGGGGACGAAGTTACGTTCCTGTGGACGTTATCTTGGAAGGTGGACGATGATAAGGCAATTAACATAGGCATTGTGCTGGGGAATGAATTTTCATTTAGGTGTTGAGGATGCATACGTAATTCAGATTTCAGGGTATTCGTTTAAAAACATGTTTGAGGCATTGAGGGTAAATACGGAATAACCCACATATGTATTTTGCGATATTATGTATTTCAATACGCTGTACTAATTACATAAAAATTTTAAATAAATTAAAACCGATTTCAAAATAATAAAAATGCACTAAAAAGTAGAAAATATTTTTTCCCTTATTTGATCTACGACTCTCAATTTTTTCATGTTGGCGCCTCATCATTTGTACTATGTAAATCTGGCGCCAACATAAAAAAGTTGAGCGTTATAGATTAAATAAGGGAAAAAATTATTTTTTACTTCCTAGTGCATTTTTATTTTTGTAAAGTCGATTTTAATTTTGTTTATTTTTTATATTTTACTTTTTAGTTACTTAAGTTATATAACTACATTTCTTTTAAAAAATATGGCTAGCCCTACAAAAATAGCTGCTCGTCAAAAAAAGAACCGTTTGCTGGAAACGGAAGAGTCCAAAAATATGCGACATGAAAAAATGAAAATAAGGATATCTCAAATTCGTTATATGGGGTCTACAACTTAGAGCGCGGAAATACTCTAAAATGTGGGAATACATGAAATACAAATTATGTAGGTATAGAGCAGAAGTTTGATTTAACCAGTACTGGCAAGTACCAGTACTTCTTTCGAATAAAAGAAAGATCATCAAAATCGGTCCATATACTGAGTATTTACACGCGGCAAACATAAAAAAAATACATACGGGTCGAATTTGTAAACTCCTCCTTTTTGAAGTCGGTTAAAAATTGGAAAAATTGTGTGTTAGTCCATTTTTTATCTAAATGCCTCATTTATAATAAATTATCGAAGACCGCACCTAGGAATTTTGAAAAAATGTTTTTTTTTAATACGATCATTTATTATTACGTTCCAGATATCTCGTGTGCGTTGGATTCTTAATATCTCTATTCATTATATTATTGTATCCCTTATAATAGTCCAACAAGAATAGCACGTACCTCAACAATTTATAAATAAAAGGAGAGGTCAGAAAACATTTACACTCTGTACACAAATTATCGCATTCTAGCGTCTTAATCTGATATTCACGTGGCTTTTTGATGCGGAAAAATGTTTCTAAATGTTTCATGCCCTGGATTCGCGGCGCCGTAGCGTTAACATCCCTTGCTCGTGCAAAGAATTTCAAACAAGACCGAGCAAAGAGGATGTTTCACGGGAAATGAATAAACTGGATAACGTTTAAAATTCCTCTTCCGCCCGCTGTTAACAAGGACGCTTTGTGAAAACCCCTTAACGTATACTTGGGGCCAAATTATTCCACTTTCACTTTGTAGTCGCGATAACTATGCGCGTTCCTTGCGAAATCGCGGTTCAGCTTCATCGTCTCATTCCGTGATATAATTGAAACTCTACCCCAAACCTAACGTTCGCGGGACAAAGGATAATTGTATGTTAAATTTTGAATGAACCGGTTTTCCTGAGATTGGATAATTCGTCAGACGATCCATTGTCTTTAACGTAAATGACGAGCGCAATGGCGAATGCCTCGTGTGGCAAATAAACCTTCGAGATAACTCACTATATCTGAAGCGTGCTCGCCCTTAACGCTAAGCAGCACACTCAATTATTAAAACAACCTCAATTAGATATGTAAATTCACGATAAACATACAAATGTACTACAGGTTTTTACATCTCTGAGTTATCATACATTACTATATCTTTACATTAGTGTTACGTTGTGCTGACATTACACTACATCTCTATATCACTATATCATCTACGTAGCACAGTGATTCCCAACCTGTAGGTCCCAACCCCGAGTGGGTCACGAAGTGTTTTCTGGGGGGTTGCCACGATTATTTTTGTTAACGATTTACTTGGTATATATTTATTTTAAAATGGTTATATTGTCATATTCTATTAATGATTTAACATTGATGTTTCATACATAAAAGGAAAGAAATATGGAGGGTGGGATCGCAGATTATTTGAATATTATAAAGAGGGATAGCGACTCAAAATAGTTTGGGAAACCCTGATGTAGTATATTCCACTATCGAAAATGTTGCTCTTCAAAACCAGACACCTGATACTTCCTTAATTAAACCTTCTCATCAACAAAATAAAGGTATCATTCCAAAACCTAGCTCTATGATCTATAATTCCATAGCCATAGATTGATTTTCATTATTCTTATTAATCGTTACGTAATACTTTCTTCAAGTTACGTACCTACCAGAAATTTATTCGAAGGAAGCTTTCGAATCGTTCACAATCTCTGTTCAAGGATTGAAATTATTTCGGCCAGGCTATCGCTCACGTTTCAAATCAAGGCACGCATAGGGCACGGCTATTATCGTCGCTAATCTGTTTCAGAGGTCGTCCACCGTGTTCTAGTAGCGTTTCCCATCCAGACCTGAGCCCCGCGAAAATGATCCTGTGCCTTTGATACAAGTTATTCGCGGAGTGTTTGATTTAAACCGCGCAACTGGCCAGGAGGTCCTGGACTATCCTTGCTGGTTCCGAGTTGAACGGCGGTTCCCTAGCCAAACAGTGCAGCCGTTTGCAGCACGGCCTGCTCTGAAAGTGCTTCGGTCATTCAAAACACGAGAGTTAGCTTTGATCCAATATCGTAGCCCCCTGTTTATCCCTTCATTGCCACAGTTAGGCGGAAACGCATCGAATCTGGGGAGTTTAGCGATTCGATTGTCTTTGGGGTCGACGCAGGGACTCTGGTGAACTTCCTGATTAAATTAAAGTACGTGTATTCTGTATGATTTCAATTGCTTGCTTAAATAGATTATTTTGAAGTAAATGAAATTCTCTGAATTTTTCGTGGAGGTATATTGGACGTTTGGGTTATTATTTTCTAGAGAAGTGTTATTATACTCGAATATAAATACTTTGTTGCGTTCTAATTTTAAGGCGTGCTCGATGCACAGCGCATACTTATGTAACTATGCGATGCATACTTGGGAAAAGCGATGCACTTCCCGCGGGGTGGAATTTCTTGATATGCAGAAGAGTAATGGCAATTCTCCGCATAGTTTAGATGTACTCGTTAATAATTACACGCGTGGCTCGTGTTTGTGGTGGGATATACATAGATGTGTCGAGATTTTTATTTTTTAATTAGTCGCCACTAATTTTGTATTACGTAGGTATACTTGCACATGAAATACTTTTCCGAAGATGCTTAGAAAACGATTGTTAAATATGTTCATTTCTTACCTGAAGAATCCTCTTCATACTTAAATTTGGAGAAGTACAATGTACCTATATCCCCCCAAAAAACTTTAAAAAATTAAAATAAATTACGGCAAGTACATGAAATCAAATAAATCACAAAAAAAAAGAAAATAATAATAATCAAATTTGGAGAAGTACAATATAACTATATATTTTCCACTATATCTGACCCATAAGTACTGAATGACCATGTTAGACATTCTAGTCACAAACCCATCTTTATATCTTGATATCAAAAGTAACTACAGTGAGAAATATATATTTTAAAAATATTTAGAAATTGCCAAAATGTGTCATCCGCTGCCCCTCTCCAACCATTCAAAACTCCTTCGAATCTCCTCCTCATCTTTCCATACAGAAACCAATAAAATTCAACATATCTCCGGACGAAAAGTGCCCCTCGTCGCCGGAGACTATCGTGACGCTGATTTCCATTCCGTTCGGCGTTGTGTTATGAATAAACAGGAAGAGCATCTTTACAGACGTTATTTGTATCCGTCGAAAGGAGGGTACACCTTCTTATGCGGACGTTATACACGGCTAGAACACTTCTCCCGTCGCACGTGAATACACATTCCCATGGAACAGTCGCTATTGATTGTCCCGACGTGAGGAGAATCCGGGCATCCGCATACGGGGCATCTGCCACCCCCTTTCCCTTCTCCCTTTCTTACGCCGCATACTACTGTCCCGCCTCGTGTCCCGAATGCGAGACCCCGGAAGTCGATACTGCGCCAACGGATAATGTTTTTCCCGCGGATCGCCGAGGAAATTACTGTGAAATAGAGCGTCGTACTTCGTAGCCGAGGGGAAAGTGAATCAAGCGCGCTATATTATATTCAACGCGACCCCGTGGGCATCGTTGAGTAGCAGAATATTATAACGGATAACTGTGATTCAATTGTGAAAGTGTTTTGGATAAAAGGAAGCGGGCAAATTATTGGAAGCTGGGCTATTAAATGTTTTTACACGTGAAGAACATACATGCTTATAGTAATTTCACATAGAAAGGAGAAATTTATTTATAAGTTTAGGGTGAGATGTACATATCGTAAGCTTTATTATTATTGCAGCAGTACTGGTTAGGTTGTGAGACTCTCAAAACTCTAGAAACTCGTTCGAAACTTCGTCGACTCTCAGGAGGCTGTCTCGAAACTCGTTAAAGACCGTCTCAATTCTCTCAAGATTCTCTTTATCTATTCTCTCAGGAAACCCTCTGAAGACTAACTAAAAGACACAGTTCGCCGCCCACTGGTCGTCTTCAAGGGCTTACCTTTATACAGGTACAAGGATGTACACCCGTAATCGCCTTTCAGCTGTTACAGCATTCTTTCCCTTGCGCAAATGTTTCATAAAAGTACATTGCAAGAGGACCAAAGTAACCAGTGCAGGTTACAAGCAAATAGAAACAACAGCAAAATGGAGACGTAACGATCTAAACGTACTTCCAGTATCAGACTTTGTCGAGGAGTTTATTCAAGACCATAACTATCCCCTAAACCACCCACAACTCTATAAATACTGTATAGCAGCTTCAATGCACAAAAATGGATTCCGAAGTATCTTGAACGTGCCGCGTTACCTCTAAAAGTAGTGACACTGTATCCTCGTGAGACAGGGGGCAACTGAAACAAAGTCAATTGTACGGAGCGATTGTAGCTAAGTGCTGCAACAGCCATTATAGAACAGAAACTAAAATTTGATTCCGTGCCCCCGTATCGTTTTTCTCCGCGTGGCTCCGTCCCGCGTCCTGAATCCACAATGGCCCCGGGACACGGTTACACCGTCAGCTGATACGAGTGGCTGTACGTGATCCGTTAACGGAACGCCGGCGGAAAAGTATAATTGAATTAATAAACTACGACGAAATCGGGCAGGGTGCGAGCTTATTTACCTGGGAACCGCTGCAACGGGCACTGCAGAGCCCGAAAAAATAGAGCGCTTTTATGCACGCCCCAGCGTTCGTATGTTGCCCCGGATTTACGATCCCCTTGTTAGGCGAGGAAGCGGAATTATTTGCGAGACAATTATTGCTACACTCCTCGATTACAATCTGAATTCCTTGTTCCTTGGTTAGAGCTTTTGTATTAGAGGCACTTCCGACGCTGGTGATGTGCATTTTGTATATTCAATTCGATTGTATTTGTGATTTCCGTGAACCCCATATCTCGTGTGAAAAGGCTCTAACTCCTAAAATTTATAGTAGGTATCTATATATACTTTAAATGCTGCATCATTCGTATATGTATAGCTAACACCAGAAGGTTCCCTTATACGCCTGTTGGTCGTATCCGATGGAGTTATTATAAAGAATTGTAAATGCGAAAAAAGGAAGTAGTGTACTTTATACAAAATATATTTCACAGCTTTGATATTACAAAGTCTACAAATTAAGAAACTAGACACAGAAATGAATCACATATAGGTCTCCATCAAAATTAACTTAAGGGGTTAGGACACAGTAAACAATCAAAGAAAAGTAAACAATCGATTAATATAAGGTTTTGTGTTTTATATTATGAACTATAAGAAAAATATATAATATTTACAAAATAGCATTTGTACGCCGGGCAATGTCTACATTTAAAATCTCCTTTTTTCCCGGATGGCCAGCTGGTGGGCCGGATTTCGGAAAATCGGATGAACTGTAACGAAAACCCCAAAAATGTCATAAACTATAATATATTTCCTAGGCATTGACGATCCAAAATTTTAAATTTTTTAATTATTGTACAAAATGTGGACAAAAAGATTCACACACTTCTGTTGATATTTGATCATTATTTTTCAAACAGCGGCCATTTTGTCAATTGTCATTGAAATGTTGGATCGTCAATGCCTAGGAAATATATTATAGTTTATGACATTTTTGGGGTTTTTGATACAGTCCATCCGATTTCGCGACAATTTAAGTGGATTGCACGGTGTACAAATGCTATTTTGTAAATATTATGTTTTTCTTATAGTTCATAATATACTGAACTAAAACACAAAACCTTATATTAAATGATTGTTTACTTTCCTTATTATCGTCGTCTAAAAATCGTCTGCTTTCTTGGCCCGTTACTGTGTCCTAACCCCTTAACCCACATTGACTACACACATCTCCTCAGCATCTACAAATAATACATACTCAAAAATTCTTCAATCACTTTTACATCACCGAATACATTCAACAATCCTACCCACCCTTAAGTCACACCAAACCACCTCCTGCGATCATTTCACGCATCCCCATTCCACCTTCAAAGCTAATCATAACCCACGAACATCTCGTTAAGAACAATGCTTCCAATCATCTCTGACTTCTGAGACATCCCCAGATTGTCACGTGCTCGTCCAACACGAGAGACGAACGGGTTAACCTCCTCTCGCGGCCGAGAAGCATACACGAGTGCACGGCAGGCAACCGCCTTAGAGACGTGCATAAACCCGCGGAAACATTCAGCGGGACACCCCTTAATTAGCCTGAATGTCGTCGTAGCAGCGAGCCGGTTGGGATCTGTGGTCGCCAGAACCGCAACGGGGCCTGAGTGTTCCCGGCAGCCCGGCCACCCCCTTCGTCCTCTTCCTTTTATTCCCGCCGCGGTTCTTTTCTCCGTTTTCCCATCGCACCTCCGCGGAGGCGTAATCTTTGAAATGAGTCCGCGGCTGGTTTCTCGCGATGGAACACGGCCTACATATCCGGCTTCTCCCCAGAGCCACCGGCGCACCTCTGAAGCCGGAAAACGGGCGAAAACGGGGGGGAGGGTATTTTTAACTCCTTTGGTGGAGGACGGAGCCTCCGCGGACGCACGTATTGGGTCACCGGGTCAGCTGCATCGCTCTACTCCATTATTACGCTGAATAGGCCGATCGTTGGCTCGCGGCCATTTTAGGGAATGGCGAAGAATCGAGGCGGAAAGGGCTTCGACTCTGCGCGTGTTGCTGCACGAATTAAAGGGGCAATGCTGCGAAGAACTTCGAAGTCATTGATTTTTTAGCAACCCATTTGTGGTAGGTTGTATACTAGGAAGTGTTAGGTATTTTTTTTATGGAAAAGTTTGTGTAGTTTGGTAAAATGTACGGGTAAACATGTGCCTCCCGTAAGGGTTGCCCCTTTTGATTAAAAAAAAATCGCTTCTTAAAAACTAATCTTTATTAAGTTCATACTACAAAAGTGAATATTTTTAAATTTTAATTCTAAATTTATAATTCAACTGACGCCGCGGAATTAGTTCAATGGGTTTTCATTACCTTCACTGTTTCCCAAAGTTGCCCCACTACCTCTGGAAAATAATCTGTGAACACCCATGTGGTGATTTTGAGGTTTAACATTCCAAAAGTGGCCGCAGTTTTCGTGGTCCTAGACTGTATCACTCCCTCGAGCGTATGTGGTTTACCAAGATCTTTTTCTATATAGCGTGAGAAGTGTGTCAAGTGAAGGTTCACCTAAGAGATATTTTCCTCACGAAGCGGGCATCCTTAACGATTCACCCGCATACTATTTCAAGCAAACGCTAGCATAGGTATAATTGAAATATCCATCGGTTAAATTCTACGTTTAATCAAATCTCCATATTCTACAATTTACACTTTAACTCTGCCCTGAAAAGGGACCTACGCATGCGAGACTCCTCGTACTGAACGTCAGATCCGATCTCAGCGACAAAGTTCGGAAAGGGGTACACATACCTGTCACGAATATTCACGGAACTGGCGCAGCCCTTTGCGGTGGCATATCTATCGCCCCTTCGAATCGCTACCCTCCCGCAGATATCGATTTCTCATCACTTGCCGCGCTCCCATCGGCCCCAGTATCTGCCGCCCTTTGATGTCCACAGATACGCTAACGTTACTTTCCATTATCTGTTGCAGAGTTTACGCAACACGATGACAGCCAATACGACGGATGCGTGTGAAACACGTGATCCGTGCCAGCACGGCGGAATCTGCATCTCCACTGATAGCGGGCCCATCTGCGAGTGTCGATCCGGCGATTATGAGGGCGCCTATTGTGAGAAAGGTAGGTTGTTTTACAGCTAGATGCCTCTGTTGTTCGCGACAGCGTGCACGCGACGCCCATTCCGAGATGCCTGTGTACGCGTTCGACCGTCCATCCTTCAGTGTGTGTCTTCGATCCTGATCCTCGTGGATCAAGCTTTTATGCGGTGCCGTGTATAGCGTGCAGGGCGGTCGAGTATTGTTGGCTTAATACCTCTGGGACAATACCATTGTCACCTTAATGTCTCTGGAATAATAGGAGACGGAGAAAAATTTGCCGGACAAAGGTTGCAGGGTGTGAAAGGAACTGTCATATGGTGGTTAATTTGTTTTTGCGGGTTGGAGCCACTTCCCAGATACGAGGATTACCTGTATTCTTTGAAAGAGAATAATGCTTTGCTTGTTGTTTCGTGGAACAATGGAGGCTCTTCGATCGAGTCACTGGAATTTTATTTAGGTGACTATAGATACTGAATCATTTAAGCTTGCTGTCTGAAACACTTCGTTAACTGAGGTGAAGTTTTGATTTCGTGTTTAGTTGTTCAGGTTGTATATGCAATTCCATTTTCCACATGCAAATTGGAAAATCTTTATGATAACTGAGTTATTTCAAATATCTGTAAGTAAAATTTGCGAGTCACTTCGTGTGGAAGGAAGGAAAGGCGATCTGTGTGTCTGGAATGTAACTTCACTGCTGGTTCCAATATTTACAGAAATATGAAAATCGTAACAGTTACTTTTTCGATCTATGCAATCCATACCGGTATTTATTCCGAGCTACACAGGTGTATTTATATTTATACACCCACGCTATTTCTGAATCCGTTGTCGAGGATGAAACTACAGAAAATCGTGCAGAACGTGGTAGGACGATGAACCACGTATATGAAGGAAATTAGAACTCTTGAATCGAAAATGTGTCATAAATTCCTGGACGTCTATGTGGTAACAGATTATAGCCATGTAAATCACTTCCAATTAAAATTATGAGCCCCTGAACTGTTAACGATGAATGGGGCTATAAGAGACACGGTTAATTAAATTTGAAACACGATCCGAAAGATTGATTACCATTGGAGCAGTATTTTCAACCTGTACTATTTCGGAAGCTGAAACGTACAGAATCACTCTTCATTTATTATAATAATCTTCGTAAAGTAAGATGCTGTAAGCTCGGTAATAGATTACGTGATAGTAAGCGTAGAAGCGAGGGATGAAATCGCGAACTTCAAAGTGGAAGGGAGAATAAAGACATAGAAGCAATATCCGGGACAAAACAAAAAGAATAGAGAAAAAATAGGAATATAAATTAATGCTGTAAAAAGAAATGTGTATATTTTTCAAAGGCCAAAAGGCGTATGAAATAAGCGCATACTACTACTACTACTAAATGAAATGCAGTAAACAGAAACATGGAAGTAAAATTCGTAAATGAAGATGATGCAAAAATATTGAATTACTGCAATGTTAAAATCATGAATGGTAACAATGGTACTTGGAAAACATTGTGTGCGATCATTCTTAATATCTGAGCTCGTCGATGATAGCGGCCCGTCGAATTTTAATAACACTGTTTTCAGTTACCACGGACAGCGTGATTTATTATCGAACGCGCGACGTCCAATATTTCACAAATATTTCACATTTCGCTGGTGCTGGAACAAGCCCCGATGTACAATCCAATTAATCGCGATACCGACACGACCCCTTTTCGCAATCAGGCTTTTACACCGCTATACTTTCCGCGCTGTTAATCCGTTAATGTCGCGCCATCAGAAACTTTTCCTAAAAGCGATATTGATCATCGTGACGTGTCGTTGCCGATTCCCCAACACGCCCCCACGCAAGCGTGGGTGAATTTTAATTATTTATATCAGCCCCGTCACATTGACGCGTTACGGGTTCTTGTCAGCTGCTGATATCCTGTTCATTGAAAATCATTTCGTCGTCAGGCATATGTAGACATCGTTCGCTCCGTTTGGTCTGCTCTAAATTCACGAGATAAAATTTCGGCGATGTGTATTTTTATTCCAGTTTTTACGTCGGAAGGCCTTATTATACTGCATTGAGAATTAGTAGAAGTTTTAGAGTGATACAAAAGGTTTCTCCAATCTTTTTGAAGCATTATGTTCGAATTTCTAAAAAGTTCCCACAGGCTTGAATTTGAATTTTTCGAACGTTTAATTTTAGTCGAACTACAAGTGAATTATTTTCAATTTATAGGTGATTCACTTTGTCGCACGTGAGAAGTGGGTAAATATTTACCCGAATAGCCACGCACGATTTTCCATTCGTTGATTAATAGAGACACGACCTAATCCAATTAATTTCAATGAAGTCTCCGTTACACGGACTCGGGTATCCCTTGAAGGATACGCTTTTTTTGCTCCTCGGGCGAGCCTGAGGAATGCGAGATCACGCCCGAGCAGATTTAAAAGGCTGGGAACCGCGTGAGCGAAATTCCATGTTTCTCCCTGGATAAGCAGCGGCCGGGATTTACTTTAATTGCGATTTACTATGCGAGATAAAACTCTGAGGCTCAGGATGCACTTGCACTCGCACGTACTAATGCCGTCGGACGCTTCTGAGTTAGAACCCTCTCCTTGACGTCTGTTTTCCTGAAGAAGCGGCTCCGTGTTACACGGTCGCTGAATTCTTCATCACGAATCTTTAATCTTCATTACAATATATTTAAATGAATTCTCAATTCTTCTCGCTAGATCTATCTAACATTGTATTTTCAATTAATTATATTTTTAGATAAAATGAAGAAAACTTCAATAACTATTTCAGAAACTATTTCTGTCACAGAAATCGATTATGACGTCCTTGGCAATCGCTGAACTTGATTATTCTCTCACATTTTATTTCCCCCGCAATTCCGAAAATTGGCAATCGACAAACTCGATTCCTCCATGACATTCTACATTCAACACGGTCAATTATGAAAATTCGCTATCGCGAAATCTCCATCGCCCAGCGACATTGGTTTGCTAAGTTCGCGAGAAGCCCGTGCAGCTCGTTAAAGCATCACCCCCGCGGCTCTTATTCTCTCGGTCGTCTTTTATCGGTTGTTTCGCCTCCTTGTTATTCAAAGGCGTATCAATGCTTTAAATTAATCCCACACCCACCCCCTGTGCGGCGCTCATTGTTGCATAGAATACGCTGGCGCTCGTGCCGCGAATTTATAGCGCGATTACCTGGAACGTAATGCACGTTCACCGTGTAAATCATTCTTAATTCACGCGTGTGCCCGTCCCGCAGTCGCGAAATAATGCTTCAAAGTGCTTCGAGGAAATAATGAAATTACTCGCCGCATGAAGTATCGGCGGTACGCGCCCGCCAGCAATCCGCGGGAGGACGATACTTTTCCACCTGATGGTAATTTTGTATTTGTTCCCGCGGCAGGGAATTGTCATCCGATTATTCGGAACACGTACAGCTGGAAATTACGGAAAGAATTTGTAATTTGAATGGTGTTTTAACGCGATTCCGTTCAATATTGTTTTTAAATTTACTTTATAGTGGGAATTTGCTTGGGTGAATGGAAAGAGAACAGTTTTAATAATGGAGGGACTTTGCAGTTTAACATGGAAATGGACACTTTTGTTGGCAATAGTGTGCGCTAAATTTTATATTTAGTATCGAGGCTTCAAAGTGAGGGGATGGAGGAATTGAAGGAGTTCTTCTGTACCCACTTAATTTTTTACTATAAATCATTCTTCAGTTTTGAATCTACCTAGATCAAATATTCGGTAAAAATTTTATGATATTAAATCAATTCAGTGCTCAGATTTTCAGCTTCGGTTTTAAGGAATTAGCGGCCGTTGTATAAAAAAAAGCTATGAAGTCGACTTAAAACAAAATGTTTCATATTCTCCGCATCTCTCTTACAGCGTATTCGGACGGTCGCAATGCTGCGCACTGGGTGCGAATTTTCGCCAATTGGAAGCGAGAAAGTTCGAACGGAGAACGAGAATACAATTGGAATTAGCAAAGTTGATTTCACAATTTTTGCGTGAGAACTTTTTAATGTTTTTCGTGAATTAAAGGTACAATTGGAATTAGCAAAGATGATTTCACAATCTTTGCATGTGATCATTTTTCGTGAATTAAAGGGAATTAGCTTCCTTCATACATGAGTCATGTTTATGGGGGGGATATTTTATAAACGAAGGAAATATATCACACGTAATATTTCTATTTTACCGTTAACAGAACGTGCGCGTAGAAACGGCTTTTGTTATGAATGAACGATGCTAGCTTTGGAAGTCACCTCTGTTTACACGGCTCGGTCACGATATCCCAACACTTCGGACATACGTACGCGTGTATTGCCTCGCGAGTCCTGCCGCCTGCCTGCTCCCCCCCACCACCAAAGCTAATATTCGCGAGGTACAGCGACGGGGCGCGTGGGTCATTCGTTCCGTGGATGTTGTTGAGTTAAGACGCTTCGATAGCTGCGTATTTAAATGGTAAGCGTACATTATCTACCGTCATATAATTACTTCTAATCATTATTAGTCTTCTTCTTTACTCTCTATCGTCACTTGCTGCTACTATTAATACAATTTCGGCCCGAAATTCATTAAATATCGCGAGAAAACCGTTAGATCTTCGTCGCGTATTCCCTTCGTTGCCTTACTGATATTTCTGCACATTTCGTGCACACATATCGTGTCTCGGTATTCAATTACATCCATTTTCGGGCATATTTCAAGTTTATTTGTTGTTTAATTGCCTTACGAATGTTTTAATGCTTTTCTTTCAAACTTGTTGCATCGTTAGGTTACAGGCGTTGAGGCGGGAATCGAAAGCAAAGTGCAGGCAACGCCATGACAGTTGCTGGTTTATTTGAACGGTGCTTGGATGGCGTCTGGTCATTCCTTGGAAAAAGGTGATAGCAATACGTGTGGTATACGTATTTTTCTCGTTATTTTATTGAATCATTGTTGGCTGTGAGAGTGATGGGTAACTTTGCAGTCGGTTAATATCGGGATGAAATGGGAAAAGATTGAATTATGATAAATTGACTAATTTTAATCAGATTTGTTTAAACTTTTTAATATGGCGTCGGTAGATGTTTACGAAATATTGGAATGATCGAATTCTATTGCATTTCGGTCGCGTTTACGTAGAATTAAATGATATTTCAATGATTATTAAGAATCTATCTCTATGAAGCTGTTGTAATTGCATTTACCTTCGGTTTTGGATGCAAATTTTGTTCTTTATGTACAGAATCTGCGTAGTTTATCAATGACATGCTATTGAAGCATAAATAACCCCCCATAAACATGACTCATGCATGAAAGAAGCTAATTCCTTTTAATCGAAGAGAAGAGTTCACACGCAAAGATTGTGAAATCAACTTTGCTAATTCCAATTGTATTCTCGTTTTCCGTTCGGACACTGATTCCTCTATCACTTTTTACACTTGACATTCCTTTATGGGCCACAAATCAATTCAGTGCTCCGATTTTCAGCTTCGGTTTTAAGGAATTAGCGGGCGGGAGGCCTGTAGTTGACACAAAAACTTTTATAAGAGGGACATCTTCTATTAAAAATGTCGTACGAAAATCGTTTTACGATGGAAAATAATAAGAACTCGGTGGAGACTAATTTAAACGAATCAAAGTCGGTAATAGATTAATAGCACATTCGGCAATCTGCACTAGTGCGCACTGAATGCGAACTTTCTCGCTTCCAATTGGCGAAAATTTGCACCCAGTGCGCACCATTGCGTCCGAATACGCTGTAAGAAAGATGCGGAGAATATGAAACATTTTGTTTTAAGTCGACTTCATAGTTTTTTTCTTATACAACGCCCGCTGATTCCTTAAAACCGAAGCTGAAAATCTGAGCACTGAATTGATTTGTGGCCAATAAAGGAATGTCAAGTATAAACAGTGACAGAGGAATCAGTGTGCGAACGGAGAACGAGAATACAATTGGAATTAGCAAAGATGATTTCACAATCTTTGCATGTGAACTTTTTTCGTGAATTAATGGGAATTAGCTTCTTTCATACATTTAGAACAACTCGTGAGGCTTGGCCATATAGTTTGTTTTTTATTATTTGTACTAATCCATACTCAGCGTTTGGTGCGACCATATTTTTCGCGTTTCGACAACATTTTGTATATTGAGTCATGTTTATGGGGGGCATTTCATCACTTTTTTCATAATTTGTTATAAATTACTAAGTGCCATATTTTACAACGGTCTTCATCCTCAAAGCGGTTCATATTCATGCATGATACGTGATGGTACATCAGCATAGAAATGTATTGACAACGACAAAATTAATCAAACGATTATGAAACTATTGTGATGAAAATGGCTACATTATTAACGAAATTAATTGTAAAAATACAGCTGCTCCACAACCGATATCAATATGTAATAAAAAATATAAATTACTTATATAGTGCCGTATTTCATAATGGTCTTCATCTTGAGAGCGGTTCATATTCTTGTATTCTTTTTTGCAACGTCAAAAATGAAAAGAAATCATACTTTTTAAACGATTTTTTTTTAGCTTCGATCCTTTATCTACTTGTTGTATGTTTGCTTCATATCTGAAATCTCGAATTTAACCCAAAGCTTGGCAGGTTCTGATTGAGTGACAGCCAAGTGACATTTATTGGATAAATTCTGCTAGTGATCCTTTAGGTAGTGATCGGCAGATGTGTCCACCATTGTGTCCTAAAGCGGAAGTCACAAATAGACGGACACTTCAGTATTAAATGAAGTTTGCTCCTGATCCCACTTTTCGCTCAATGTTGTGGAATCCAATTGGTAAATTTTATTGCTTCGCCCAATAGGAAAAATTACTTGCTCTCTTTACTTCCGGTTTCGGTCACTAATGGTGTTGACCAATAGAAAACGGGGACCACATTTGCCGATCACTACCTAGAGGATCATTAAATTCTGCTTTCGAATGGCGACACCTACTGGCGTCAAGTGGAGGAGGAAAACGTGACGTCACGAAAACTCTTAATCCCAAAAGCATCATTTTGAGAACTATTAATTCAGAATAATTCTTTTATCTTTTAGACAAACAGTTTGATACATTAAGTAAAACGACAAATGAGTTCGAAAAAATATAATTATTCGCTTAATCATGTCAAAAACCGGGACTATGTCATAAAATAAGATAATAAGGCGGAAATAGTTGCGGGGACCTGTCAATTTCGCTATCATTCGTGTATAGAGACATGGTTGCTCAGACGCGACCGCGTCTGTTGATCACAATCTTCACGCTTTCGTTCCTCATACTTAATCGTTCAAACTTTCTGAGCAGTGCATTTATAAAAATGCCATACAAAGCAGCAGCCACACCTTATTTTCTCCTGTGATATTATTTAACTAGGGAAACAATCTATTCATTCAACACATTCACCCTAACAGTGTCTGCTTTATTTGAACAGATTTGCTCTAATAACCTGCCAAATTATCTCAGTCAGAAAATGGTGACATCGTTACGGTCCCAGTTTCTTTCACACGTTAGTCGTCAATCCCTCCTGAGCTTCACGGCGAAACCGTCGCTCTTCCACCGTATTTGTAAGAGATCCCCACGGACTGATTATTCGGACCATAATAAATCCTCCACTACGCTTCTTCCTCCCGTGCTATGCCCCAGCGGCGGCGCTATTTCATCCGCCTTGTTCCTCCTTCTTCCCGCGAAAGTCTGACACGAAGCTTCAACACGGTCATTAAACCGGGAAAATTACGTTATATCGCGTATAACGACCATTTCTGTCCGTCGAGAGGGACAATCGCGTCCAAGGGCGAAAGCTGTTAACAGGGACGTTGAAAAATTAAAGCGAAATTCTGGCTGACTTAACTTTCGTTATTATTACACGCGTTTAATGAGCAAATGTTAGCTTCACGGATGGAGGGAACAAAATTACGATTAGCAGAACTTAGGTGATCTGTGACGAACAGATATTTAAATCCTAACAATAATTAACTCTAGAAAGATTCCTGAACGATAGTCTCGTCGTATATCAAGCGTAATTAAAAGTTTTTTAAATTAAGATATTTCGGGATAAAAAATTTCAATGTTTCACGTGTTATCTTCTTTTGCCTTTAATTGACAGAAAATTTTAAAAGGAAATGGGATTAAGTATTATTTCTGAGTTGGTGATAGTTTCGTACAAAATAATTTTAAGAAAAGGAATCAACGATCTACTAATAAGGGAAGATCCTTAATCCGGAAATTAAAAAAATTATGCAACGTTGGGGAGATGTAGAGGATACATTGATATGTATTACACAATTTATTTTACTGCCTAAATTCACTTTGAGGGTTGACATTGACCCCATGAAAGTCCGGCTATTTTCCCATTTTGTGTTATAACTCGCGCACTATAAGAACTATAATTAGAAGTATTCACTTTTGTCTGGAAACTTTTTTTCTATCTCTTACAGTTCGCGGGTTATAACACAAAATCTGAAAATAGCCGGATATTCAAGAGTGAATTTTGGTAGCAAAGAAAATTGCCTAATACATACCTATATATCCTCTACAGATCCCCAAAATTTCAAAATTGTTTGATTTTCTGGGTTGAAGATCTTTCCTTGCAAGTCGCATTTGACTCTCTGTGGTAGTAAGAAACGTGGAAGCAAGCGTTGCTGAACACCCCTTTCAGGGATTCCACGTCGACGTCTTCCATTCACAGTCAATGAATTTCGGTGTTGATCGATTGTCTCATGAACCGGAATGGAAGTGGTATGAGCGGGATGTCGGCGATAAACGGCGTACAAGGTGAACGAGGAATGCGAGCATCGGCTTCGTTATTGCGGGGTGGTGCAGCCCCTTCCTCAAGACTGTTGATTGTCGACCTACTTCCTCTAAGGCGGAACGCCATGCATTTCCATATTCGCAGAACGATTTAATCCCTGATTGTACTAGATCCTCAAACAGCAGTAATCGTGGCTGATCAATTTCGTCGTTAGTCAGTTATTAAAACCTGTTTCGAGATATTTATCGTTTCGCTGACTGCAACGCTGAGACCTTGACAGATACTGCAGAAATTTCACCCATCAACTTGTTTCGCACATGGGAGAGGAGTATCGACTGTGGTTTCTTTCTCCGTTTGCGGAATCCGAGGAAGAAATTGGCATAGATTGCTGTTTATTTTGTCGACTGCATCGAGGTTTATAGAACGCGGCGAACACGCGTTGACGTTATACAGTGAATTAACAAAACATTTGTCAGCGTAATGAAATCGTTAAATGAGATAGATAAATTAGGGGACGCGGGTGGATGGTGAAACGCGAACATCAGGCTCGCTAAATTGCGAAGGTGGTGTTTCTCTCCTTAGGACCGTTGATTGTTGACCCACTTCCGCGTTCAGAATACAATGTACGGATAGAACAGTGGCTTGTATATTGTACAACTTCCGGCAAGTTCTGTGGGCTCCCTAATGAATTTATCTGCGACATTCAGTACTTTGATGTGTCAGTAAGGAAATAGAAGTGGGTACGTGTGATTATTTTCTTTGTGTGGTATTAAAAGATTTGGATGAATAATCACTCAAGGACCAGATGTATTTGATTAAGTTATTCGATTTTATGAACATTAAGCAGTTTGAAGAAATACAATTCATGAGAATAGACGATTCAAAGTTACAGAAATTCATGTCTACGAAATGATAAAGGACGCAAATTCTGAAGCAAAATTTCCGAAATATCAATTTTGTCGAAAATGTATAAGAAATTGGGCCAGCATTAAAGACGACTCTAATAATTGCATTAATCAATCATTTCCTGCTAAAGGTATGAGTATATCGTCGGTGATAGTGCAAAACCGCGTATGAGCAGTTTGTAAATACCGCGCATCTGCATTTTACCGATTTTGCAGGAGAAAAAGAAAACTTAATATTTTAGCCATTTTAAGGGATTTCTTTGACTGAACTTTTTTGGGACAGTTTTAGCATTCATTGTAATAAATACTAACATCAATGGTATGACTTTTAAAAAAAGCGAAACAGCGCTTTGGCAAACCGTGAACGCGAAATATCAATTTTGCTACTTTTGCAGATCCGCGGTATTTACGAACTGCTCATACGTGGTTTTGCACTATCACCGACGATATATCCCCAGAAACCTGGGAATCTGAACCAGCAAGTAGTATTGGTCAGGATACGGTTAGACACGCCTTGCGTTTATTATGCAGGCGTTGCACGTACACTCTATAGCATCTCACACGTGCAGTATTTTAGAAACTGCTTCAGGCGGTGATTATTTACAATATTACAAGCTTCCAAAACAATTTATTTATTTTCCACAAATAGCATAGGTACATTTATCATTCACCGTCTTGAAAAGAATTTAAGTAATACTGCTTTCCATAACAATTTCATGAAACGAAATTAGTGAAATGTAGGGAATATACATGTACCATTTAAGAATGCAAGGAACATATAAATCAATGGAAGTTTTCCACAAACAAACGAGGTTTATTGTACTTTCAAACGTGACTGTGTACCACAAAACTAGGCACTGCAGATTTCGTGGTATCAGTCGGTTAGTAGTATCGTTTAGTAATGGTCCACCAGTCCAACCATGATCTGATTGTAATTCCTGATCGCACACGTTGAATTAATTCAGGTAAATAGTCGCGTTTCGTTTGCGGGTTTTACTGACGGAGTACCATAGCGTCGTTTGAATTTCAACTGGGCACTGTTTTCTGCAGTTGCATCCCTCGACACGGCAGAATATAGAATTAAACGAAACGATCTTTTAACACCATACACTTATGAATAATTCATTGCGTAAATTCGTGTAAAGTTCATTAACGCACAGCAACTATAAACAGAACAGCTTAAGTCATACAAACCGGCGAACTCAATGTCATTAAAATAATGCCACGACTGATAAGTTCCCCGTCGTTTCGTACTAAAACTGAAACAGTGCCAATTGAATAAAGCAATTTAGGATAAAGGACCAAATTACTTGGCATCTTAAGAATTGACTCTGACTTTATAACATAGTTTTTGTATTTATTGGCGAAAAGTATGAATGTTTCTATTCATTTCTTATTATTTAATATGTTCAGTTGAAGAAAAAATGTTTGCGACTCTCAAACCCTCTATTTTTATTTATAAATTCGTTGATTTAAAAAATATGTCGCGGCTCTTACTGTCACCCTTTTACACGTGGTCAATGGAATTACTGACACATCAATATTATCTGAAATATTATATTTAATGTTTAAATATAATAGCTTAAGTATTACAAATATAGCATTTTTTAATACCTTGTTTTTTCCTTCGCTAGTAAGGAAAAAACATCGTATTCACTCTTCTACTATCCGCTTAAAATTTTTGACCGTTTTATCAAAATTAATGAAGAAAAAATTAGGTGCTGGTTTTTGTATCGCATAAATAACAGTTGCGTTAAAATAATACGTATGCTCATTTTTTGTTACGTATGATTTCACAAGGTTTATTCACTATTTTAAGTAAAACAACTTAGGGTCACGGTAATTTGGTCCTTTACCCTAGTCACCAAATTACTTATACAAATTCTTCTCGCGCAATTTGACGAATCGTTTTACAATACATAATCTCGTGAAATTCTTATAGTTGAAAAATTGAAATTCCACGCAGAACCCGTCGGAAGTATTGATATTGCCTTCCGATCATCGTCCACGCCCTTGCGAAATTTTCAGCACGGCACTGTTTCGATCCCCCAGATATTACAGCACGGTTAACGCTCCCTACGATCGAAAGCGAAAACATTTCCGCGGCATTCCACCCCTCGCGGGGGGCGTAGTAAAGCGCACGTGAAATCAGTCGAGGGTGGTATATCATCGATTCGAGGGCAGAGGATTGTGTACGAACGGGGGAACGGATTATGGTTTTTACGAGGCACGAAAACGCGATAACTTGTCTGTCGCGGAAACCGAAGTGGAAAATGTATTTTCGATTGTGTATCCTGGACCGAATCGTTTGTACGAATGTTGTTTTGCATGCACAATGAGTCACGGAGGATTTAAGCTTGAAATGTTTTTTTTGCATTCGCGATTTGTGCACAAGAAATTGTGTTATGCAGCGTGAAAATCTGGTTGAGGGCAGTTATGTATGTAGAAATTATACGATACAAAATCCTTTTAAACAATTATGTACGTTGTTCTCTGTGATAGATATGACACAAAATAATAGAGAATAAATGTATATTGATTTTCAAATTTGATTATACAGGATGATTTCTTGGTACTATTGATAGTTGGAAGAAATATTTCAAGCGAGTATTTTAAATCACTCGTACTTATTAATCATTCAATCCTCTCAAAATCAGTAAGCTTCACTAAATAAGTTCAGTATTATAAAAAACATGTATTAATTCAAGCAGCTGCGCGATTAAATTCTACAATATAATCTCATTAATCGATATTTCCATATGTTCAACGCGTTACACAGTGCCCTCACCGATTTCGCCTAAATTTAACAAAAATATTACTCCAAAAATTCATTACTCCCCGTAATAATATGTTTAACACTTTATCTTCCACACGTTTCAAATAAACACTGCCTCGGATAAATAAAATACAAGATCCTTCACTAACACAGTGTCATTAACATCAAACTCTTAAGCTCACCTCCGTAATAAATCGGCATCATAAACTCACGTGTACGTGGGAGCTGCAGATAAAGTGCTAACACTTCAACCTCATATTATTAAGCTTTCGCAAAAGTGTCCATCGCCTCCAAAGTTTGGGTTACCTCCAAAAGTGAGGAATTCGTTCGACGAGGAAGATTTCTTGCCCAAAAGATGTAAAAATGTCGCAGAAAGCGAGGGGAAATATATTCCAATAAAACTCATTGTATCAATTCTGTGTACCAAAAAAATAAATTTCTTTAAAAAACGACGGAAAGCTTTTACACATGTCTGATACATGTGAGAATGTGGTTTCAGTGATTCAGAACGAAGTGATTTATGCATACCAGTTCGAGCCTCTGAGCCAAAGTATTCGTATCTCAAGTCAACAGGAGATTCGTCGTCGACGCAGCGTCGCGTAAAAATACCCACGTCGTACGTGAAAATGCGTCAAGAAGATCGTTAAATACAGCCCCTCCACTGTCGAAGCTGGCTGTATTTTACGATGGAAAGATATGGACAATTAAAGTTGTCTCCCTGGAGGGACGTACCGTAAAACGTGCACGCAGAATGCACGTAACTCGGTTTTACGGTTGGCTCGGGGGTTGACGGCTGATGTTATTCGAGAGACAGGAGAGATTATTGTTTTCCCTCGGAACACATCGGTGATAACTTGCGATTTTTCCTCGGTACCTGGGGAAACTTTCAAAAAGCGATTATTCACTGGCGGGACGAGCTTGCGCGAAACTAGAAAGCCGTGTCTATCGGAATAATTTTGCAGACGATAATATACAGTGGAGTTTCGGTAAACCGAATTTTAATTGATCCACGTTCTATATAAATTAAAATTTGTACAACGTTCTAAACTGTTCGACAATCCTAGCAACGGTATAGAAAAACACTGTAAATTATCGAAGGGGTCCAGTAACGGCGATCCTTTGAAAAGTAACAATGAAACATCCAGAAGCTTCTAAAGTAATAGACTTCGTTCTAGGAATATTTCTTATTCAACATTCGCGACACCGATTCATACTTTCGTCTCGTCTTGCCTCGCGAGGGGTCGAAATACATATATTACAGTATGTACTTTCTGTCCAGGTGAGAAGGGCCACTAATAATTTAGTTCGCCGATACAATTTTAAGAGCATGGTTCAGTTCTTTACTTTCTTTCTTTCCTTCTTTCTGTTCACACATAGAAGCATGGAGCACGGTGCTGCCTACGGCGGGTGCTGGTGATTACTGGGCGTTGGAATACAGTGAGTCACGCTAATTACTAAGCTAAAGCGTCCATGTTCACGTGGTCGACATAGGTAGACGTATCGCTAGTTATCGACCGGTAGATTTCGTAGTTCTCGTTAATGCATTTCCAACGACGCGGCGTAATTCTTGTGCACCTGGACCAGTATCACGAACGTTCCTTGGCAAACGCTCATCCACCTTTGCATTTCGTTTCATATTTCAGTAACACAAGATAACGCCACTTTCGTGACACGATTCGTTTCAGTCGAGTTCCTTTTTTGGCTCGTCACACTCGCCGAGACACAACTGAAACTATGTGTCTGTTTGGTTGTGTCACGAATGTGCTTCACGTGTGGGTAGATCTTTTTGGTAAAAATGCTGATTGGTCTCTTCGTCTGGTGATGTGAAATGTGAATGATAATACCCTGCCGTTCGTAAGGACGCCTGCTGTATTTGTACAAATTGTGATATTTGGTTCAGATTGAATACGTTTCACTGCTTTTATTTTCCACTATTAATTTATAATATCAAATAATGTTAAATTTGTTCTTTAATAAATTTGCAACGTTTATGACAATTGTTCCGCACACGGTAGGTGTCATAATAGTTATGAATAGCAGTGTATATTAACATCGTTCATCCTTAAATTTTAAGACAGTTGTGAAATGTACTGTTATGTGAGTCTGTATGCCAGAGGGAGTAAATGATAGAGAATTACACATGGAGTATGTACATCCACTTTTTAATAAACCAATTTCAAGCAGATGCGATGGAAATTGTAAAGTATAATATTCTGTACGCTTTAAATACATGAATCTGTGTACCACTGGAGCACAGGCCAGCAATTTATGACTTTCAGTTGATTCCAGTATATTAATAATAACAATGAGAACTGACTCCTCTTCTGCATTCGATCGTTCAATTTTTAACGAGAATAAATCCATTTAAATCTGCTTATTAATACTTTTTAATTGAAACATATTCCTACTATATGAAGATTATTACACGCTTCGTGTATTACGAGATTCATTAGCTTTTTGTTGATTGCAACAATTATAACGTAATCTTCAGTCGTTTAATCTCCAAAGTGTGTATTTGTATTTGTTATATTGAATTAATACGTAAAATCACTGCCCCGAACATAACAAAATACAGAGACACATATTACATATTTTACATTAAAAAACTCTAAGTAATATTCTTTAATTAATTCATAATCTTCGTCGTGTTTCCTGTAAAAATCACAATGCATCATACCATTTTGTAAAATCTGTACAATGCGACAGTATTTATTTAAAAAAATATGTGAAATAAAATTACATCGCTTAGCTCGCGTTGGTATATTGCTTTAAAAAATTTGCAGCAATATTCCTTACGTCGGGACAAGTAATAAAGAGTCCCCTAATTTTTCTGAGGCATATACGACAACCTGCTGCAATGTTACGACTGTAGCCAGTGGCTGTTAGAAGTATCGTACAGAATGATTTAAGGGTGAAAGTAAACTCGTAAGTAACGTTACTTTAAAGTAACGCCGACGGAGAGATTAATCTGCAGACTGCTTGCATTCTCTTCAATCTTAGTTTCCATGAAATACAACGTAGAGTAAGATAAATCACACCTTGTTAGTTTGATTAATTGAACTTCATCGTTGAATGCAGATCCTTGTCAATGAAAATTCTAGATAGTTTATTCCGATTTATCGTAGTTCATTGAATCTTATTATAACTGTTGAACCACCACTACCTATTTTATAATAAAATGTTACGATTTTCATTAATTTCGATCGAGGTTTATTTACTTCGTGACCTAAAAAAAATAGTAAATGTTTTGTATTCGTTCCAATAATTTTCGACAGTAGCGGTTAGAAATTAATAGTCTTTCAATTTTAAATGGTAATAGGATAATGTGTAACCTGAATTTAAGTTGTTAAACTTGACGTAATGATATGATCGATGTAGTTCCACTAAATTGAAGGGTTTAATTTTCAACCTTTTTCAGGAAGCATCAATTTATATTACGTTTAAACAACGCCTAATTAATTACGTATGCACAGTCTCGCTTTATAATTTATTTTACTATCCCTCGCATCATTTGTATCCATCGCGACTGCAAGAGTTTCATTATTTCCAATTAACCTGAATATATTATACTCCTAAATCTCTCTTGACCTTCCATTTTTCTCTTCACCTTCCAAAATCAAAGTCACCACTCCGAAATACCTGAAAACATTCTCACCAACACATTCAATAGTCCCATATTCACCCAACCAACACTCCTCAATACCCTCGACATTTCGATACATTGACAAACCACGCAACCCCCACAAACCCTCAAAGCAGAATCGCCATAAAAGCTCAACCATCCTCAAAATCCCAACAAATTTGTAACTCAACTGAACGCCTCGTTCTACCCGAGTACTCAAAGCTGCACAACAAGCATAAAAAACAAAACAGAAAGGAGAGGAAGCAGCTGCCACAAAACTGTAAGCTCTCTTCGCTCGACGCACGCTTTGATCCCTTTCACTTCACCGCTCCCCACCAACGAAAAAGTCGAGCGGACAGGGGGGGGGGGGGGTGTCGCTTGCGTCGCGCGTAAACGCGCTGTTCCAGGGCGCGAAAATAGGTTGCACGAGCGTGATTCCGCGAGGGACCGGTGGCGAAACGAAAAAAGGAAGAAGCAACGCCGAGAGAGGGTAGCAAAAAAGAAGAGAGAAAATAGAGAATACGTTTGGGTGGGGGATTGCTGGAAATAGTTGGAAACGTAGCTTTGCTAGTGGCGAGGGGTAGTTTGAGTGGACGAGGGACGGCGGAGGGGCGGGGGAGAGGGTTAAAGTTCCTCCGCGGCCGCTAGAACGTAATATTCTCTCCGCTCGGGATTTATGCCGCAGTGGCGGTTCGTTGGGGGGGAGGGGGGGGGGGGCGGAGAAATTGCGGCGATGCGAGGGTGGTTGGCTGGTACTCTCGACTACGCCAGGAGGGTTGCTCGTAGATTATAAACGGTCGTTTTGTTGCGTTGTTAGCAGATGTCTGACGCGAGCACCGCCACCAGCGTGGCTGTCTTTGGCCGGTGGATGGGGGGTGGGCTGGACGGTCACTAATTAAGTTTTTCACGCAGAAATTCGAGGGGCGGGTCGGCTGGAATTCCGGGTGGTGTGGCTCGATGAAAAATCGACGAGAACGGGCCGGTGGGTTTCCGCCGCGGGGAAGTATCAGGCCGTAAAACGCGAGCCACGCTCAGATGTTAACTGCAGATAATTAAAATCGCTCTCTTATGTAAATGCTCGCTTTTTATGGAAATTAAGCAGGTCCCTAAGTGCCTTGAGTTTCGTTGCTGGCCGAGAGGGACTTTACGATGGATTGGAAGAACGTTTTGGCAATCGCGTGGTATCAAAAGGCGGTGTTTTGTAGGAAATTATTTATCACTTATAATTTTGTCTTTCGTTTCAGTACTATCGTTGAATTTTGTAAAATATCGCATGGGTGAGCAACTCTTTCAGATACTTAATCGAGTATCTACAGATTGATGGCAGTAAGCAATGAAAGTATATATTAATTGTTACTGTTTCCTGTCAGCAGAGGCGGATTTACCAGTAGACGCACTAGGCGCACGCAAAAACCAACTTTCCACTTTTTTTTAATGACACCAAATTTGATTTCATGAGTACATAATCTGTTTATGTGTTTAAAAATATGGTTAACGTGATTTTATTCTTCCTGTCTTTCCCTTTTTTCTAAGGGTCCCAATATTTTCTTTTGCGCCTGTGGCCCCAACCGACCTTAATCCGCCTCTGCCTGTCAGTATTGTGGTCATAGTTTATAATTATTTCTATAACTTAGAACCATAGTTCTGCGAAGGAAACGAGGCTAAATGTTGGTTATGTTTGATTTCCATTTTATTGTGGCCATAGCATGGTATAAATGATTTCAGTCGTCAATGCAGGAATTACTTAAGACGAGGCTGGTGTAACCAATAGTCAGGCTGGAAATGCACTGATACCTAGGGGGCATGCAAATTAACGACTAAACACCGTGTTGACGGAGACCTGCTATTGATACGAAGGGCCTGGGTTGACCTAACCTTGCCTAAATAGCCACATCGACATACATTTAGTTTACACCAGTGGTGACCCTCCGATTACCACTCGCTTTGGTGGAGGTGCCGCGCGGAACCTTCCCCTCTATAATGTGCTTCGCTCTGTATAGTGATTCATGCTGTCTTCTCCAGGCCTCGAGTACCAAATCGAATCATTTCATCAATCTCTTTCCCATACTCCAAAAATCCACGTACACCTGCACACCAATGAATCTCCCGGTAATATAATCTAAGTTATTTCAGTAATTTTGAATGTCACAGGAAAATATGTCAGAAACAAAGCTTCCTTCTTTAATTATTTCCTAAATATAGTGTACTTAACCTTTTACATAAACTTTGAATGATTATCTTCTGTAAGATGCCAGAATTGGCATCCAGACACTCTAATCGATAGTGGGGCTGTAACGAATATTCGAATAATCTAAGGCTTGGGAATTAAGTGAACGCGGCGGCCGATTTTCAAAGGCAACGCCTCCTTTCTCCCGCCTCGCGTTTTAGCCCCCGCGGCGACTAAGGTGCTTGGAGCGCCTCAGGCTCAAACCATATGAACCGCGCGTGTCGTATTAGGGCGACATTGTATCAATAGGTTTCCACATCGTCTTAACCAGCGGCCGTGGTCGTGATGGAAAACACCGGTTCTCGTTAGATCACCGAAGTTATTAAGCATCACGGGGCGGCTACTGGGGAAAGATGGGAGACCACCTTTCTCCCGGTGCGCCGCTGCTGCTGGGACCCGAAGGAGAGAGAGGAGAGAAAAGATATGACTATAGTTCGTTGGGCAATATAAGCGACAAGCTTGAAACACCATCCTGATTAACAGGAAAAACAATATAAGGTAGATGCATCGTTTGTGGCCACTTTAAGGTATTGTACCAGTTTTGGCCACTTCTTAAAAAATATAATATTTTTCCGTGCAAGCAATAAATGTAACCTTATATTTCTGGCGGTATACTAAAGAAAATATTTATGATGTGAAATTCTCCACATAACATCGATCTGCAAGCAATTTAAAAATAACATAATTATGTACATGGCCACAAATGGTACATCTACCCTACTGTGGTTTGCAAAATTGTTGGCATCCAGTTGAGGAGCGGGGCAAGGGGGCTACCTCGCTCGTGCCGCCCCACTCTCTGCCGCGGAACTCCCCAATTCCCCCGCTCGCTCTCTTCGTCACGCGGTGCTGCTGACCGATTCGTTGACGTGACGCGTCGGCCAATAGCGACAATACGTGTGCCTTACTTCTCCCACTGTGTTAGAGAATGTGGGCCTATGAGGATACACTCAATCGGACCACCAAGTTTCTGACGGCAACAATTTTGCAAACCACAGTACAATATAATACAATACACATCGTCTTAAAGAGCACGGTTATCGATGCGTTTTTGTTTCGTCAACGCGCCACGCCAAAGCCCAGAACACGCCTCTCCGCTATAACATCAGAGGTAACAGCATCCTCAGTTGTCCTCCACAACACTCACACTTTACCAAACCGTGCACCCAACACCCATAACAACCCAGAATAACAACGTCTCGCCCGCGAATGAGTTTCTCCTCACCAACCACTTCGGCGAACCTTCCACAAGCTATCGCCACCTCCAAACAACGAACACCAGCCGCAGCATTGATCGAAACATCATAAACACCGAATATAAAGCACCGCATGAATCCCCGCGGAGGGGCTGATCGTGCCCAGAAACGGAGCGATTCATACATTTTAACGAGCCCCTCGCCTCGAAATCGAGTGGGCCGCGAAATCATAAATTCAATTGGGCCGCGGGGGGTCCTGTGCGCACTTGACGGGGTTTTGCACGCGAGATTAACCACTTACTTATCGCGCTACCATCGCCCTCCCCCTCCGTGAGCGTTGTCCTGGGCAAAAAGGCATGCACCCTAACGATCGGAGGGAAACGGGTGCCGGTAACCGACAATAGCTCCCAGCACCGAGCCAGAGGAAGCACGACGGCCATTCTGTCGCCACTTCGCGGCTCACCTACCACCGTGGGTGACTGATGGTGCAACGCCTTCTGTCAGGCCAGGTCTGTCTGTCGACTCCATCGAATTGCAAGGGGAAACGGAATGCCCGAGCGAAGGGTTGATGCGTGATATCGCTTGAGAAATGAACTACGAGGGTGGAGCGCTATGATGAATTTATATAGGATGTTTTACGGCTGCGGATGCGAATTTCAGTGGGCAATAGAGTTGATAAAAAGGGGGATTTAACGGGTTAGTGAATTAGTCTGCGGGGTAATTGGGACCTTCGTGGTTGTTGGAGTATTTTGCTTCCTGAAGCAAATGGGATTGTATTTGAACTATTATAAGGGGAAGTTAAAGGAAATGGGTGCAATTTGGGGAAACAGTGAGGAATATGGATTGAAGAGGGAAATAGGTTGTGTTGATCATGGAAATGGAATATATTTCTTTATACTTCTATAAGGTATATTTACACTGGGGAATTAATTCATTAGATTTCGTAATAAACACTGCCTTTATTTATTGTACAACTCTCCAGCCCGTATTTGCTCCGTTGCGAAAACTTTGCTACACTCGATACAGTAAACAATGTATTTGCGGTTCTAATTCATTTTTTTTTCATATTGAACGAAAGAAGAGGTAGCAAAAACAAATGTTCAATAACATACATATGTATATAGCAATTATCGAAGAAAGAATTACAATCGCCTGCAGAATCCATTCGCGAAGTGCATTGATCGATAATTAAAAGAGGAAGCCAGAGTAACGAGCAACAACTTGAAAATTCCCCGCGATTCGTTTTCCATCGATCAACGGACTGCAGTGCCAACGTATTTTTAGATATATTGCCGCGTGTGTATGGATTTTTCCATTATGTATGCTAAGCAAAACGCGGTAATACATGATGCTGTAATTAAAGCTGCAAAGGAGCACGAGAATTTACGTATCTGTAAACAAAATTGCGAACAATTACCTGTAATTACGCATACGTTCTCATTAACTTATTCCACGCACGCCATTCAGGCATAGATCTTACAAGCAAACGTCACTGCTAAATTTATCTTAATTAGCTGCCTAAAAAATTATAGTCCAGAAACCCAAACAAAATGTCAAGCACACTAGCGCCTACAAAACAGATAATTATTTAGGATTCAATTATTACCCACGAAAACGCAACACACTATTCTCGTGCACACGCAACGAAGACCCCGCCCGAAACCATCAGCGTAGGTATAACGAGCAGAGAATCTGCACAAAACACGCCTTAACGAGATAAACGACCGAGAAGGAAGGAGCCGTCGCGCAAACAACAAATTACCCAGAATAATTATCAAAGAAGCGGTAATCGGGGTTTGAGAGTAAAGAGGGGAACCACCCAATGGAGGGAGCCTCAAAGGGTAACGATCTCTCCCGATGCTTCTAAACCATCTCAAAGGACACTTTCTGACGTCCTGCGGCTGGTAGAGCAGCCAAAGCTACCGTATTAGCATGTATATTGCGTCACGTCGACGCGACACGTGGGGACGTCCCTTACCGGAAACTAAGGATGGACCAGGGTGGCCCAGGTCGCCATTTCACTACCTCAAGCGTCCTCCGTCCCAGACGCACCAGGACACTTTCTCGGGGACTCGGATTCTCTAACTGAAAAGGAACTTCATTTGTCCCTGGGAAAAGCTTCCGCTCGTTCTCCGCCATGAATTCCGACCTTGAAGTACACCAGCGAAGAGTGGCTGGGCTTTTCGGTGTTCGCCGTGGACAAGGGAGCCCTCCGTTTGGGCTATTTCCGCGGGAAATGCAGAAACTGGACGTTTCGGATCGTTTCGGTATATTACGCTGCTTGGAAGTTACTTACGAGGAGAGTATTTTAGGTGTCCGCCTCCGATCATTTTGATTTTTGGATATGTTATAGAGGACCGAAAAATAAGAAATACGTGTTTTTTATTTTTCCCAGTTTTCATATTTGGAGGGTGAAAACTGCGTTCAAAGTTATTTAAACAAATGGACTTTTTGAAAATCTGGTGAATCAGTCATATTTCGCATTCAAAGATACAAAATTCGTCCATTGACACTATCCCCCTATCTCTAATAGTTCTCGAGATATTCTACAAAAATGATTTTTCAACCCTAACTTTGAACGCAGTTTTCACCCCCTAAATATGAAAACGGGGAAAAATAAAAAAACACGTATTTTTTATTTTTCGGTCCTCTATAACATATCCATAAATCAAAATGATCGGAGGCGGACACCTAAAATACTCTCCTTGTTAGTCGCGCTTGGGTCTAAACTCTAAAGTACTACTGTTTTGTTATGGGGGATTAATAACCGTTTTCGTGGGGCTAGTAAGCTTTGGATGGCTGTAGAATGGAAAGCTGGGGGACGTTTTAATGGTTTCATAGTTTGCAGAGATCTTGATAGGGTGATGACAGCATTCATTGTATAGCTTTGTTTACTGGGGGAATTTAAGAGATTTTAAGTTTATGGATGAGAAGGGGTTTGTGTCTATTAGTCTAAGTAACTAGAGTTTTTATTATTGTAATGTGCGAGCAGAAGAGTCCTTTCAGTAACCTGTGACTTTAATTGGGATCTTTACTTAAAGTGTTCGAATAAATTACAGTAAAAACAGGATTAATCGAACACGACTTACACTATCTCAATAGTCGAAGCTCAATAATCATTACAATATTGCTAAATCAACAGAAACTGGTGGCTGCTATAATGTGGAGTGAAGCGAATAGATTTTTCTGGTTTAGATGAAACTCGAATCCGCAACGAACAGTCACATTGTGAATTTATGTTGCGGGGCGGCGTATTCTACGACATATCGGTCGAATCTGGAACTCGTCTTAGAGCGCTCCTCGCAGTTACTCGAGGCATGAATGGGAGGAACTTGCACAGAAGCAGTGCACCGAGACAGAACCAAGGACATTCATGCGACGATTCAACGGAGAATGCCACCGAGAACCCCCCCTCAGTTGGATCCACGGATCTTTGGCTGTGCGGGAAAACTTGCCCGCTGGAACTTCGCGATTCGTATTCATTCGGCACGATCGAGATCTCGCCGATTCATATCGATCGAGGAACGCATATTCGGCTGCCACTGGGTCCCTTTGTGCACCCGTGGAGATTCATTCCCCTGACGAAGGCCCTTTGGCGATTCGGGGCTCGCAGTTATCAAAAGGCCTTTGGAAATCAAGGGGATGCTGATTGAGAAGGATATACTGGCGCATAGATACGTCATGCTAATGCTAATTGGTTGGAATATTTTAATGGATTGATAACTATTGTCGATAGAATATTAGCTGGTGTATTTTCTTGGGGAGGTTTTCGTTGAGAAGATGGGGAACGGAAATGGTTGAGGCGCGGATATCAGGAAGGACGGTAGGAAGGAATAACATGTATTTATTTTTGTGTTTAGTGGTGCTGTCTGGAAAAAGTCAGAGGTGAACTTTATGTAGGATTGAAACTTCTGTTATTATGCAGTCATGGTGAATTTTGAATAGTCAGTGAGTCAGCTGAAGTGATGAGTATTGGTTCTATTGAACTAGTTTTGCGTGACATGAACCACTGTAATATCAGTGGAAGATTTTTTTAGACTTCTTCTGGTAGTTAGAATATTGAGATTTTTACTTTTTTAGAAGGGAGGGATAATTTTATAAGTGATAAATGGAAGTTCATTTCTTATATATGGGAGTGAAGCGTTGAAATAGATAGTGACTCAAATAGTAGAGGAAAATAATTCTGACGAAAACACTGAATTATCGATTCACAGTTTTCGTCAGAATTCTTCGATTAGGTACAACATTATTTGCAAATAATATTTTACTAGGTTGAATTTAAATTTCCCAATCTTTTTCTTCGCAAGAAATGGCACACCGAGTTTGCTTATTCGAAAGATTAATTTAGATTCTCTATCGTCCATTAATTGCTCGCGTCTAATCTTCGGAAACGAATGCTCCAGTCAAATAGAAGAATTATTCCATTAGCGAACGTGAAAGCACGTATCGGGGCTAATGGTAACGGCATGGCGTAATTACAGCTACTTACTTAATGACTGTAATTACCTGATACCGATTAAAACGCGGATCTCATGCATGAGTAACGAGGCGTAAGAAATTATTGGCAAACAGCCTCGCTATGTGATCATGATTTGTTGTTAAAAACTTAACCAAAAATCCGCCATTTGCACAGTGGAGAACATCCCAAAGGCCATAACAGAAAGGGAACGAAAAATGAAATCCATATTTGGGAAAGTCGTGTCCCCTCTGAGGTTCGGTATTTTCAGAGAAATTCAACCAACTCTGTTGATTAATAAATCTATGCCAAATCAGTCTCGTCAATTCCACATCAACCCCCACGCGTCCAACACCAATGCACATTTAGAATCGCGTCGAGCACCGTACCATTGCATCCGGAGACTTCCGTATGTTCGATGGACGTTATCAAGCCAACACGTTCCCATTCGTGAAATTCAACGAGAAGAGCCACGTAGGAATCCGCGAATGGGGTTTTCCACTAGCGTCCCGTATCATTTCCACCCGTCCCCGGGGGCAAGGCGACCTCTGGCCGAACGACCACCCCCTTTGTCGTCTTCTTCAAGGTTCGTTTCCTCGAACGACGCGCGACATTAAGCGCGCGGAAATATCAGCCGCGTATCTGCGCCCGCGACGTCTCGGGCAGAGGAAAAGCAGACGCGATCGTTTCTCGACGAAACCCCGGCAGGTCTATAGATACGAGCCTTCCCGAGTAGTTCCTCAGGAACAGCAGAAGGACCCTCTTTCTCGCCACCCGATAGCGAAAAGCTGTTTACGAGGAGCTGTGAATGCAGATAAGAGCGATTACGGCTAAACGTTTATATCGAATTCGGTTGCGATATTACACGGGGTTGTACCTTGGCCCGCAGCACCACCATTACCAGAAACTGTTTGATAAAGTCCGAAGGGTGAACGATAAATTGGAATCCTTTTAGGGGACTGGATGGCTCTTGAAAGATAGCTGGGGAAACTGCCCCATTCCCTGTACCCTTTCCTGAAATCGAAAGCTGTTGATGAATGTTGGTGGAATGCTGATGGAATCTTAGCAAATATATGCAAAACATTCATTTGCGGGGCCATTTCAGGGTCTTGTAGATCGAGACTCTAGGTTTGGGAACACAGAGGTTCTGAAAGGACTTGAGAAAGCAAAAGCACACTTTTCATAATATTACTTTAAGTAATAAAATACAAATGTAAGTAACCTTGTGCTTGTTCGTCAGCCTCGAAGTGCATGCCTCCTCAAAGCAAACTTACAAGTAGCATTCGGTTCTTAAGTAGAACAGAATCTGGGATACAGCATAGAAACATTCAGTAATATTTAAATTTCTTCCTACTAATTGGGTCCTCGAAAGTATTACTTCTTTTCACAAGCAGCAGATGACCCGACGGATCCAAAATCTCCCTCTTTGCAACGAGAGTAGAGAGTGGTCGAAGTTTTAATGACGGAAACATGTAATATTTCATGGGATGAAACTTTGCGGCGGCGTCTTATTTTTTCAGAAATTTCGCCCAACTTCTTGCTGGGTTAACGAGTTCTGAAAAAGTTCCTTCCGGTAACGAGATCCCAATGCGAGCCCCCCTTAACCTATACCGAAGTACGCGGGAAAGGGATGGCCCCACATCGGCGCGTATTTCGGGGGGACATATTTCTCCCGCGAGTCGACGTGTTTCTTAGGAGATTTCGATTGGATATCTCGGTTTCGGCGGTGAGAACAGCGGGGAGATCAGCTCCGTTGAAAGTACCCCTCGCAATTTCGAACTCCCTTCGTTTCCCCGGTCGTACGACTCCTAGGATTAACTCGATAATCCTTGGGATGTATGGAGGATACAACAAGTAGGAGGCAGGGAATAAATCGAACGACGTCTTTAGTACACTCTTATCCTCGTGATCCATCGAGATTTATTAAACGGGGTAGGTACACTCTGCGCTCTATACACTTCCTCTCGCGTCGAGGAGCGAGCTTAAGCTTGCAGATAATTTATTTCGCTCCACGCAGAAGTGTTGCGAACTAAATAAGTCAGCGACGAACGGTGCTGGTATTTATTCCGTATCGGGGGAACTACTTTGATTATCGACACCACTGCGACTACTTCGTTATAAGAAACTTTTCGTTTGGCTTCGTCCAAGGGAAACCGTTGTTGAGGGAAGTTCAGAATGGACGATATTCTGCTGGAAATTCTACTATTAAACACTTTTGTGAACGAGTTTGTAAGAGTACAGAGGACTTATAATTACTTCAGGCCTTTGTTTTCATTGCAATAAAATTCTTCATTCTGAAATCGCGAGACTTTCATTTAGAATGTAAATACACGCTAGGATTTCTTTTGTGGGGAGTTTTACTGAGTTAGAAAATTCTTGAGTTAATAATTCAGTTTAGGTTTCGTTATTCTACAAAGTTTCCAACCAAGATGTTCATCGTGTAGCATACTTCTTGCATACAATAAATCACAGCTTTTATTCAAGAAATAAACACAAATGATATTGAATTGGATATCTGTAACACCTTCACGGAAACATTTTTAACACTATTTACCAGTCTCTGAAAAATAAAACAAAAATATAGAACCAAAAAAGTTTCATTACTTTTTCTACCAAGAACCAGCAAAACCTCGCACCGGGGCGCAGCAAAAAAGATCTCAACCCAGAATTATTTAAAAATTTCACCGTGGGAGGTGAGGAAAAATTCACGACACCACTTCAGAAACCCAAATACCCCCAGCAGAGGTTCGAAGTTCGGACCACGGTTCTTCTCCGCCCCCCAAGTCACGAGTTGAAAATGGATGAAAGTTTAAGCGGGTTCTAAATATTTATCGAACGGTCGGAATTGTTCGCGCGGAGTTTACAGGAGGAACTGAACATTTAACCGCTCGTTGGTCCCTCGTCTAGTGTCAGGCTCCCATTAAGAAATACTTTTCTCTCCGGCACTGCTCCTTCTCCACCTGAAAGCCGAGCAGCAGCAGCTTCCTATTTAAAAGAGGGAAGAGAGGGAGTTTATTCCGGGTGGAAACTTTTTTCCGCGTGGTCGACGGGTGCCGGGACCGGGGAACGTAAGGCGCGGGGGCGGGGGGGGGGGAGGGGAGAAGAAAACGCGCTGAGAAGCACGACTTCCAAGATGAGAAAAGGTCTTCGCCCCTCCCGGGATCTCGTTACTCCCGTCCTCGAAGCTCTTGGAGAGATTACTCGGCTAATCCCGCATGGACGACGACGATGGCGAACGAGGACGTCGCAGATGAGATCGAACGACACAGTTAATGCCACTTTTATCGTCTGCCAGGCTCCACGGAATTTATTAAAATCTCCCGGTGACTTTTTATACGCGACTATGGCTCGTTATTTTGCGTGATAAAAGCGAAACGCCGACTGTCGGAGGGCACACCTCGGGCGCCCCCCGCAGAATTTCTAGGGTCGATTTGTTACACCTCGTCTCCTCGTCGAATCTTCTCGCGGGGCACCAATGATAACGCTGTTGGGTGGGTAAAGAGGGTTGCGAAGTATCTTCCTTGTTTTGGTACTGCGCGCGAATGATGTTGCGCTTCTATGGTTCTATGTTGCGTTTAATTTATTTTTACTTGTCGCCATCACGTTCAGTTTTAGAGAATTAAAAGATATGTGAAAATTGATGCATTTCGGGTGTCCTTTTCCTTTTAATGGTTGTTAATGGTTGTTTAAGCATACTTAAATGTTCATAATGCACTAATAACTTATATCGTTGTATTCGGCAGGGTTCATAGAATAATTTGACGGAACAAGCAACCGAATAACTTCAAAATCGAATTTCCCGAAAACTGAGGGTGATGGCGACAAACGGTTTGCGGATTCGTTTTCAGCACATGGAAACCTATATGAAACGGCTATTGAATGTTACAAGTTATTTTACGGAGTGATCTTTGCGCGAGCATGATCAGTGCAGAATTTTGAAAGTTTTATTCTACCCTTTTTTGGGCCATGTAATGCTGAGTGGGAAAGTGGTTAGTGTTTTAGTTTAAATAATTTACTGGAGGAATATGCAGACACGTTTTGTGAAAGAGATAGGTAGTGAGAATATTGGGAAACATTCCATTTAACTGTGGTCTGGTTTTCACTTAAGTCTCACGTTCAACGTGTCCACAGGGCCTTCCACGAATCCAGTCGCATTAATCCCCCACTTGGCAGGGTGAAATACTTATTCAAGTAACTACTGCAGCTGGATTAATCGGAGATTATCTTGCTGCATAACTGGAAAATGTAAAATTAGATAAAAGGGACACTGTCAATAAGCAATGTACCTACTTAACTTTCTGGCAAATCCTCAAATTAAAATTTTGACCGTAAATATTAAATAAGGTGGTATCGGCGCACTGATTCGGTCACAATACAAAGTTTATTTTATTTATTTAAAAATAAAATAAAGTATCATCGCTGTTTGTCAATTATTTATAAAAAAATCCGACGTTTCGGTTCTTGATTCGAACCTTCTTCAAGGAAAGTGAGATTAATTTTAAACTATTGCGTTAGCTGATGAAAATTCTGTCGCAGCGTTAAATCGAGCAAACGACACACGAGTCGGTTGGAAGAAGACTCTTTATGGTACTTTATTTTATTTTTAAATAAATAAAATAAACTTTGTATTGTGACCGAATCAGTGTGCCGATACCACCTTATTTCTGGCAAATCAATTTTCTTCCACTACACTATTCAACTATTTCGTCACTCTGTAGCTGTGCACTATGTTTCGATGCATTTTTGTTAATTACACTCTCGAACGTATACGCGCCACTTCGTTAACGTTCGAGCTTACTTGGTCATTGTCTTCCAGGGGTGCACAGTGGGTGGGAGTTTAGCCGAGAGATTTACGGTAAAAGGGGAGTGGGTGCGATTGATCGTGAGAGTGCGCCAGGTGCGGAACTACGTGGCACGAGCACCCCCTCCAGAGGAGGGCCACCCATCGCTGACTTCCTAATGAATGGCCGGCGATTAATACGGATTAGTAATGGTGTGTATCGTTCGCTCGTCTGCATAAAGGGCTCTGCGCCCTTAGGTCGTCCATACAGATTTGCCCAGTTAGATGTAATTCAGGCGTGGCGATAAAACAAGACTAGGAACACACTAAAGTATAGAGAAGTTGCGACGTGAATTAAAAGGTTTGACCCGGTCGTTCTTCCCCATTTGCTTTGTGATATTCTTTCCAAGAGTTTGCTTCTTTTGCAGATTCAATGGTGAAATCTGTATGGTGTAGTGTGTATTGACTGATAACTGATTAATGGGAGAGTTAAACGCAAGTCTTATTATATTGTGGTTGGAATATTAATAATTGGTATAATAATTGTACAAATACGGGGGTAATACTTTGAATATCCAATGGAATAGTTTCTAGTTCACAGCATGTGATTTTGAAATCAATTTCCTCTCTCAATTCTAATAAATTAACAAGGTGTGGTTTTCGAATACTCTGGGCTTCTTTATAACTACATATGCAAGGTGTGAAACAAAGAATTTTTATAAGGGAGTGTATTTAGAGGAAGTATAAAAGAATCATTTTAAAAGATGAGAGGGATGCATCGCTTGGTGTCTAAAGAGCCCTGGTGCATCGCAAAGTAGCAAAAAAGAATTTTGTCGCAGTCCTTAATAGTTCCCACAGGTATAGCTTGTAGTACTGCAACATTTATAAGCCTACTAAGATTAGAAAATCAGCATGTATTAAAATGAACCTCTACATAATTTATAACATTTGAGATTGCCTATATTTGAAATAACATATATTTTCGAACGTCGTATATTTTAGTTTAATAATATCCAATATTTATTAAGTACCTATATCAATTACAGTATGTACAGTTGTTAATGGAGTGAAACATAAACATTGAATTTATTGATATTCAGGCACAGATTAAACTTGACCACGTTACTAATTGCAGTATGACACATATATAGTGGGCATCCATGTTTAGGGGAAGACTATTTAATGAATTATTTGGTATCCTCGTTTGACATTCTGTATTTGTATAATTTTTATAATTAAATACCAATACAAGTGGCAAATAAGGTCATCTATAAACTAAATCATCTTCATAAATAAAATAGTGGTAATAATGAATATATTCTTATTTCGTTTAAACTACATTATTTATCAATATTCCCATTTAACATGAACAAAAATTTACGTACGTGCTATGCCTAATGAACAGTGTCTTGCTTGAGAAGAAAAGAGAACCCCATGTTTCCTTGCAAGAATTCCTTCAGACATTATGAAACGCAGCAGCAAGATACAGGATAAATGGCATACAGACACAAGGATGAAATTAATGATTGCATGAAAGAGGAATTGTGAACAATTTCGGTTATTAATGGCCGAAATTTAAGCACAACGGAAATAGAACGTTTAGAGCGCGGCAAGATTAATTCGGAGTAATTAATATTCAATTTAGCTGAGCTATTTATATCGGTCATTATCCTCCTTACGGGAAAAACGCGTATTACAGGTTCCCCGGTGAATAGAGCATAATTAATAAAGCTTCATAATGCAGTGCATAGCTGCTTTCTCGAGTACAAAGGTGCCCGCGTACAACACAGATGACGTAGACGTGGAGATTATTAACCCGCTACCAGTTTCCACCAATATTGCAGGGACACATTGAAAGGGAGGAATGCTAATTACGGTTCACACCGCTTGCTGTTAATAAGTAATGAGAATTCCTATTAGCACATCTGCATTGAGGACTACCTCTGCTAGAAAAAAGGAACTTTACTTTGCAAAATTATAGTGGCCACGTAGCCATCATCTTCTACTTGAAAGACTATCAAATAACTTTGAAAGTGGGACGATGAAAATTTTGTTTCAGTATCAGTGACACACGAAGACAGTACACAATAATTTATTTATATCTAGGAAGTATAATTAGTTCGAGTAAAATTTTGCATGAAGGTTTAGGTACTCAAATATTCTCTGCTTCCATTGTAGATCTTTTGTTAGTGTTTTAAAGATCGATAATATGGCTAACGTTCTTCCAAAAATAAATTACTTAAAGCTTTCCCACCTACACTTCCTCTAACTCATATACTAACCAAAACTACCAACAGACACTGGAGCATCGAAAAGATCGTTTCCTTAAAAGGTCACAGATAATTTTAAAAAATCTTTCACAGCATGCCCGTTGAACTCTTTGCAAGGTGCTATTCCAGCTATTCCACCCTCGCAGCATCATTTGCTCAAGCTGTGTTCGGAACGCTTTGAAAAAATGGTGTCGCAGGAAAACGCTGAATGCCCGTTAAATTGCAAAGTAACGCGGCTGCCAGTTAGCGTAACGTAATTACCATAAAATGGCGGGCCTTCTGGTGGGTGTATTTCCCAGACGCCCTAATTGCGCGATATCCGGCAGATTGGTGTGTCGCAGTCGGTTTTGCTCCATTTCGATGGTCATTTGCCGTGCCATCTCGCACTTGCCCAAATCGACCGTTCGATTTCATAGTAATTTCCAACGGCGGACGTAAGTATCGTGCAATTAACGTCCCCCCTCGTCCCGTCGTAATCAAGCCGCTTCCGCAGCAATTGAATATCCTGGTTTAATTGATATCGCAACTTTTCGAGGAAACAGCGAACGTCCGGCAAAGCGGCATAACTACTTAATAATCTAACCGTCGCCAATCTAATCTCTACTGCTTCCCTTCACTTCTACACCTAACAAACAAAGTTCATTAGAAACACTGGCTAACAGTTGCTACGCGTTCCATCTTAAAAGGGCGAATATTGTTTCCCTCAATACTTCCACTGAAACTTTAAACACGTAATACGTCGCCGTGACCGTGTAAAATTTTAATGAATTCTAACGGCTTCTGTAAATAGTATGTGAAATGCTATCGCGAGACACTGTTTAGGGAAACCACTTGCAATCATTCCTTTCACTAATAGAAGTCTCTGTTTTCTTTAAAACACACCCACTAAGTGACTATTCATTCATTTTTCCAATCTTTAACAATTGTCCAATTGTCTTAAACAATATATACCCTACACATATAGAATACTAAAATCCAAAAGTATTAGCCATCCAAATACATTAAGGGGGTATTCTATTGAGACATGCGAGTTTTTCAACTTTTTTCAGGATTTCTTTTATGGACTTAGTGAAAGATTTTTATGCTGAACATTTTACTGCATATTTATTAGATCTTAAACTATGAATATAAATTTATTTTGGTTGAAGATATGAAATAAAGAGAGCGTCACAGCCCATGGAAGCCGACCACCTCGAAAAAAATTGCACGATTTGTTACCATTATGCTGGTCACTCTGTTCATTCAAAATAAAAAAACCCAAAAGTTTCTTAAATTATTCGGATAGAAATTTCGAAAATTCATAAAATGGCTACAATTTGAATATATTTTAGTGTCGACATTTGTAATTTTTCTTCGTCTTCTTCGGGTTGTAAAATTAAAAACATTACAAAAGAAACATATTTTGGCCTAATTCTGCTAGAGACTACAGTGACACATCTGCTGAAGATGTGTGCACAAGATGGGCCCAATCACTCATGTACAATTTCAGATATTCTCGGAACCATTTTCTAAAACACTATTTTGAGAAAAATGCGTTTTATCTTTACGATAATTCTACTTACACCTAATCTGCCATGGCTACTCCGTAATAAAAATCTGTTATTAAGTCGATAAAAAAAGTTCCTCGAAAAGGTTAAAAAAATCGCATGACACAGTAAATGAACCTTTTAATCTATCGAAGAGAAATTCCTTTTATTCACTTATTCGTGAGCGGGAAACCGCCCTCAGTTATCCAAGAATCACAAACCACAGCGTTCCCCTTGAAAGCATCTATGCTGCAGCAAACACAAGCAAACAAGAAGGCAGGGGTACGATTAATATTCTCTATAAATCCGATCGGCAGTGAAAGAAACTCGCGGTGAACGCGTCCAAGGAACTTCCTTCATAATTCAAGCCGGCTGCGGTGCATCGAAGGGGTGTTTCACAATTAGTCGATGCTGGCGGAGCTTTAACGTCGTTTCAGCCCCATCGTCAGCAACCCTTTTCGCTCCAGTTGCGCCGCTCGCTGGCGCGCCCCTGTCAGCTTTGCTCCTCTGGCGAGGAAACGCGAAGGTATCGCGTGCTGAAAAGTTCTCCTCGAACCGGCTGGCTTGTCTCGGCTGCTGCCCAATGAATAGGAGAATCGTGTTAGCGTCAACCGCATGTATTTAATGAGCTTTGCCTCGGTTAATAGCATCGTGTTAAGTCACTTCGACACTCCTGGTACCATCGCTTTCCATCCCGCTTCCCTCGCTGCATTTCTTTCCCTCGCGTCGCGGCCTTACGTTCTGATCTACTCTGCTGCTTTGGTTTAGCCTTGCTTCCGCGGGTAGCAGTCATTTTCTGCGTGGGTGTTGGAGGCACAGAATTTGTTGTCAGTGTAGCAGGTGTGACTGGGAGGTTGTAGGAAGAGTTTTGGAGCTTCGATTATTAAGAGTATTAATTGCTATGTTCGGAGAGCTTTTGTGTATAGAAATGGTTGATTAAGTGGATGAAATTGTATATTTCTTTGGAAGTATTAAATGGGCTTGTTTTAACCTTGATGAACCCATCATTTGCTATTCACTTCGTTCATTTGATACTTTTCCATAGGACCTTTGTGCAACTTCGTTTCAATTTCACTGCTATTCAGAGCTCCTTCAGCGAAAAATTCAATTTCCCGTTTCGGATGGAACGTAAACAGAAAAATTTCGCGTGAAAAAAGTTGGAAACGCGAATTACACACGGGGCGATGAAACGTCTATCAAACTTTCTATCCCGAGCTTCCAATTCGTATTTTACTTGAATTTTACACTTCACATTTCCCGTAGTCCGTTTCGACTTTCGACGTTGCATATCTCTATTCTAATAATATTCCTTAAAAACCAACACAGTTTTTGCATCGTGGAAAATCGATAGTTCTTTAGCGAGAATAGTTCAGATACGAAAAAGTAACTTTCGCATCCTGTACTCGAGTTTCATCCGCCACAAGTACGTTAAATAACTTTTCCCCGCAGTCTTGTTCTTTTAAGCCTTATATTATACTATCAAACTGTAGATACACCTGGAAGTTTGAAGCGCAGAGTGAATATAACACTGTCTACTGATCTCCATTATTTCCATCCCCCACGTGAAAGTAGTTTCACCAGTATTTTCAGCTTCTTGTAATCAAACCTTACGATACTTTCTTTATTCCAAAGTACCTCTGCCACAAAGCTGAAAGTTGGAATCCCCATATTGCCAGCAAACCGAACTTACACCATTCATGAAACAGCGCACACCAAACACAAACATATCCCATCAAGGACAGAATGAAAGATTAACGCTAAAGTCCTTTGCAAGCAACCTGCAAAGAAGAAGAAATTTACTGGAGACTGGGTTACCCATGGAACATCAAAAGGACATTGCATCATGCGCAGCCTTCACGCAGTCTGTTCAACGAAGTCGATGCAAACTGCTTTTGTTTAATGGGATTAGAAGCTGACTGTCGTTTTCTTTACACTTTACGTTCCCTGCTCTTTTTCTCTGCGCTGCTTTTCTTCCGAGGACGTTTCATTCTTCCTCCTTAGAACGGACAGAAACGAACGAGCTTGAAACCAGGAGGGCAGAAAGAGGATTCCGAGGATTTTACCCTTCGACGTGGCTAATGACACCTCCACGCGTCTCCTCCCTTTGAACAGTGGGAAAAATCGCGTGCATGCGTGTGTGCTCGCGCCCGTGTCCCTCTCAGACAGGAAACGGAGGCTGTGGGGGGGGGGGGGGGTGATCTTCTGCTGGATGGCCAGGCTTTCCCATCCGTGAAAGTGCCTTTTTTGCGAAGCAGCGAGCGCTACAATCGCAAACAGCTTGGCGATCCTTTTGATACGCGTGCACTGCTTTCGTGGAGATTGAAGTGACGGCTAGGGGGAGTTGAAACTGTTGAAAGTGAGCAATGCTCACATCAGGCTACATCATTAAGTGGAATACTTCGAGAAAGGGGGAATATCATCAGATCTACCGGTGAAATTGATGTGTGATAGGTGATGGGTGGCTATATTGATTAATTATTAATACTTGTCTCGTGTAATTTGAAGTGTTACACGGTGTAGAGACTGTAGAAAATACTAATGACTTTTAAAATAATCGATGTTATCAGGTATGGTGATAGTGTTGCGTGTCTCAGTGCCATTTGCACTCTTTCCTTTTATTATGACCAGCAAAAACCACTAGGCGAAAGATAAGCAATTATTTTCACTGCCTTGTGTACTGCACCCCACAACGCATTTCCACGAACTTCTATTATTGATCGTATGATAAAAACGGCCAGCCATGACAGGCTTCAGTCTGCCGCCAAGGCAAGGAGAGGTTTGCAGGTGTCCGTTTTCCATTGCTTTGGTTTTCAGATATGTTTTAAATAATCGAAAAATAACAAATACGTGTTTTTTTTTGTTCTGGGCCGTTTGCATATTTGGGGTGAAAACACTCCTCAATGTTCATAAGAAGAGGGTCAAAAGTTTTTATGGTTAGTTCTTATGGTAACTTTTGTACCTCTTCATATGAACTTTGAGGGGTGGTTTGACCTCTCAATGCAAAGGGGTGAAAATAAGAAAATACGCATTTGTTATTTCTCGGCGCTGCAAAACATACCCGGAAATCAAAGCAATAGGAGGACAATACCTGAAAACCTCTCCCCAATGAATATTTCTCTCCCCTTTCAGAAGAAATGTGGAAACATAAATATCTGATATCAATTGATATCAAATCGAGAAAAATGTGTCCATACATTTCTTAAAAGTTTTCACAAGTTTCGATTAAGCTTACAAGCACCTACCCCTTTAATTTTTAAAGTACTCACATCAATTCCTATTAGTAGGTATTAAAATTTAACAATTTTTAAAAATTCTGCTCCTTTGTCTCAAATTTCGATAATACTCAGAGCATACCCCCGTTACTCCCATCTAGAAGGACTGTATAACTACATAGAAAAAACTATGGGAGTCCCTTTACAGCTTTGAGGTTTCGTAACAAGAGGTGTGTCACTTTTTTGGAGAGGCAATGTTTCCAGCCCTCTTGTTCCAAAACCTCAAAGCTGTAAACGTTGAGACTCTCGCAGCTTTCACTTATACCCCATCACTACATAAGCATCTACAACCGAATCTTCGCAATGATAATCCTACAATCGAAAATCAAGGGAACATCCAGCCTCGGAACTCGCCTTAATCAAATTATCCCTCGCAAGTGGCCCGAAAATCGTTGCCACTGTTACGTAGACCGGCGCGCAGTGGCATCCCTCCCCCCCCCCCCCCCGCACGAATTGGCGGATGATTTGCGGTGGTAATGAACATTTCAATCGGCGAGTCGGTGCATTCAACCCCGGAGCGTCGCGATTTGGCGCGGCGCCAAAGCCATTAAAGCTCGTCTTATAGCCTTTTTGCCTGGCCTTGCCTCGCTGCACTTTTGTTTGGCCGCATGATAACAATGGGACGATGGAAAATAATGAGAGAGGTCTCGCCCCGGCGTGCACTCGCCGCGGACGCGAGATCAGACGTCTCGAGACTGAATTAAAAACCTTGAGTGTATTAAAACAAAGAAGGGGGAAATATGCGAGGGAGCGGGAGGTTCATCTTGCTCGTTGCTTTTAATTAAGTCGAAACTGATGCCAACGCGTCACCGTCCGGGGGCTTTATTAATTTCGAGTCGCGGGGACGCTTCCATCTGGATTTCCGTTAGCAGTAAACGTTTGAAAGGGCTTCTCCTGTCGCTCTGCGTGGGGTCCATTAAATTATTCGAGACAGGGTTCGTGCTATTCCAGATTGAATTTGTATGGATATAGCACCCGACCACGTGGGGTCTCTATTTTCTGAAATGAAAAGAGACAGTGCAACGCGATTGGAGATTCAACGGTCTATATTCGCTTGTAGGTGTAAGGTTACAGAAATGGTGTTCTATTCAGGCGGTCTTTTTTTTAAACTTGAAGCATGTTACATTCGAGTATTCTCGTCCAATAACGCATAAATTTTTGACAAAGGAGTTTATTGAAGGGGGATCTTTATAGTGTTACATATGTGTGTCAACGTAAAGTAGTTTTCGATTATTTGAAATGTAACGAGTGAATATGAAAACGTAAATGTGATATTTAGGTTATCTTGCTTGAAAGTTGCACACTCCCACGACACACCGATTATTCCAACTATCTCTTAGTCACGTGCGTATGCATACTTTCGCATATAGTTTGCAATATTTTCCACGTTGCATTTGAAACTTTTCAACCACAGTTTCGTCACGTACGTTTGTTATTTATACGGTGCAATGATTGCGGTTTATCTGCGAGCTGAACGTGACTCGAGGAATTCTTTTTGTTGCAGATAAAGCGCCCTCTGAGGCCTCCTTTAGGGGAACAGAGTACCTCACGATAGATCTGAGCAAAAGTGATCCCGTCCTGAGCACGGAGGAATCCATCAGCTTGCAATTCAAAACGAGACAGCCGAATGGACTTCTGTTTTATTCAGGTAAGTTCACTATCAAATTCATTTCTGTTGGTACGATGTGGTATTCTTCTATGCATTAGCGACATTAAGTCAAATTCCAAAAGCATTTTCATACCCAAGGATATTTCATTAGAAGCTTCAGCTCCCCTCCTTTCTCCAATTAAAATTGGAAATTAGCCAAATTAAATCTCTAAAGATTGCCATTTAAATACATGGTGATTGCAATTTGTCCTTCGCCCGCGTCTAAAGATGTAACATTTGTGGTGTCACAAGTTGCTTGGTTTTGGAGAAAATGAAAGTGTAGGTATAATGGCGAATAGTCCGGACGAATTGGTCCAATTTCATTAACCTTATCAAGATTTCAATCATTTTGAATTTTCAATGGAAAGCTTCAGCAACTCGATTAGCATAATAATTCTTTCATAGAAAAAACCAGCTGACTCTTCGGTTCGTGTCACTTCTGTTGAAACAGAATTCGATTGCAAAAAGCATCGCCCGAAAGAAGGTCTGCTTGTAAATTCTTAGAGGCAGATAAAACCTTTTCTATAATTCGGTCGCCTAAATTTCTGCTTTGGCCTGCATCCGTGAATTTTGTTCGCCGAAAGCTTCTGCGGCTTCTCGTATAAATTAAATAAACATGGGACTGCCGAAATATTCGCGTTGGTCGCATTGCAGTCGCTGCTTCTTACAGCCTCTCAGGCTTCTATGCAACATGAACGCGCACAGGATAAAAAGTGAATGCGACCCCGTACTACGTAAATTGCTTTAAGACTGCAGATGGCTCGGCTTTCCCCGAGGTCCACCGAATCGTACCTCCAGCAAAGGTGAATTTCGTTTTTCAACGTAACTAAAGCGTTATTGTGAAATTGAGACGTGTCTGTGATGATAAATTCGCAAAAACCATCAGCTGTTAAACCTTATAAATGAAATTAGTATAAAATTGAAGAAAAGGGAAAGAACATAATTAATGTAGTTTGTAGCTCGAATGAGGTATACACTCAAAAGATCAACATAATTAGCAATGTTCTTGGATGGTGTAATAATTTAACCACTCTGCATTTCTTACACCAATTGATGTGCTAGATAATTTTCGAAATTCGTGTGGCATAATGTTTGAATGATAGAAATACAGTCATCCTAATATGTTTGAAGGCATTCGTAACCATCTAATGCAAGTTTCTGAAGGGATCGCGTAATATATTAGCAGGAGTATACTGTCGTTTCTGCTTCAAGTGTAAGAGCAATCCGATTGGTTGTATCGTTGCAACTGTGCAAGAGAATCTCCTTCAATGTAGGAGTATTGTTTGAGAGGACCATTGTCTGTCGTGTCCCTTCAAAAGGTAGCCAGAAACTCGTGATTTACTCCGTGAAATCCTAGCCCTCCTTGGAGGAGGAACTCCTCTGAGTGGTTAAATCCTTCGAGCACCGTGCCTTTGTTCTCTTGCACGCTCTAACTGCTGATCGTTAATGCCACCCTTATGTTTATTTGATTCATTGCTGTGTAAGATTAAAGAGAAACGTCGGTGGAATATTAAGGCACCAGGGGAAACCATGTTAGGAAGGGCCGAGTTATTAGTGGAGACTTGAACATTTATTAAGTAACTGCCGGCTGGACCTTTTTTCTAATTACACTGAGCGGTTCGTTGTAGAACATTCGGAGAGGGAAAGGAAGCTCATGTAGAATAATTCCTAATTTTCTTAGTGTTATTTAATATTTATTATACATTCGTAACTTGTAGTAATTTAGTGATACTATTTGCTGTTGTAAAATAGTATATACGAACTTACTTTTATTATTATTATATTTGCTTTGTTACTCTGCTTAGGTATATAAGAGATTGTTCACTTGAATGATTATATCGCTTATTGCGCTGCTGAATACTTAAAATGCTTAAAAATACTGTGTAGCGTTTGTGGCTTTAATTCATATTACAGTATATTAAATTAATTAGACAGTATTGAATAAGGGAAAGTATTTCTATCATCCTTGAGACCTGGTTGATTCTTCTTAATTGTCTTAAGCGTTTATTACCTTCTTCAAAATTGGAACTGTTCGTCGATTTCATAAAATTAATAAATTCTGTAAAAGTAGATCTTCAAAGTGACCAATTAAACTCAATATAATTAATGGTTGATCGCGCCCAATTAATCCAATTAATGCAAGGAATGTTTGATACATTCCTCAGTCATACTTCCATCGTTTTTCCTCATCACCTTATAGTAAATTTCAACATTCCATTTGTATCCGAGACAACCACACTACGAATTATTTAATCCTCCAATAAACCATGGATGATTCACGTCTGTCAAATTCTACTAGTGCCACTTATACTTCGTGGCTAATATCTCAGCTTCCCCATCCGATAATTAACACCGCGGGGTTCGCTGTTGGTGGCTTCGTATTAACGTCACTCCCAAAGGAATCCTCTGTGATAACGTATCGACTTCCACGACGATTGAGTTTCGTTCCAGCCGCTAGACTCGATTCGGCAGATATAATATCTCACACATTATCTTCCAGGGCTCATTATCGGTCCACAGTCGAGAAATAATAGGGAATAAATGCGTTCTTGCAACTGCTAGACGCTCGAGAAATATCTAGTAATTACTAAATACGATCGAGCGCAGCACGTTGCTATGTAATCTTTTTTATTCTGAACGAGGTGGATGCTGCTAGCCTCGGACGATTAAACGATCAGTTTACATGCCAGAAGTTCATTTCTGGATAAAAAAGAAACGATTGCAGAATTAGATATTAGTTTGATTTTATCTTTGACATAGAAGATGATTTGAATATTTAAAAAAAGAGGACATTTTCTATGTCACGCAAAAATAATAAAACGGTCAAAATGGTCACGCAATACGTCCTTCCGCCATTTTTCCCGTTCTTGCCTCCCATAGCCCGCCCATTCTTCATCAAAGAAAAACTTCTTTTTACGACGGGATAAACAAACAAAATTCCCCTCTACCCACAGGAAGTACTATTTTCCCCTCGCGGCGTCACGTCACGGCTCCACCAGGATGTAACACGGTGCACGACCCTGCCCCTCGAACGGCTCAAAGTTGCGAAACAAGCGGGCTCCCGCGAACCGTACCAGCGAACCCTAAAAATTTCGTGCTCGAAACAGTTTCGACGCAGGCATATTTAACGAACATGGAACAATGCGCGGGAGTAGCCTCGCGACGGGGTCACGAGCTTAAACTGGCGAAACTGCCTGAAACGTAACGGTCGGATGAGAGATGCAAGTAGGACGGGGTGAAAAAAAAAAAATGGGATAGTAGCGATGGTTGGGTCGGGATGCAGCTTCTGGGCGAGCGCGTACGCAGGCGAGCTCGCGTGAACGAAGCCAACAGAGAGCGAGGCTGGCCATTACGCAGAGAATTTATATGAGTCGATGGAGAGAGCGGTTCGTTTATATTTCTCCACCCTCCTACTCTCTCGCTTCAGTTGCAGGTGCTACCTAAAGCCTTGAAATTCCTTATTTTTGCCTCCCGGCGCGGCTCGTTGGTCCTTCTTGTTTACAGGGTCATCGACCTTTCGGAACGGTGGTTAATTGACGTGGACGATCGGTTCGTTTCCAATCGTTAGTGTAGGAGTGTATTGTAGAAGGAGGGTTGTAAAGGAACGGGGTGGTTTTACAGTGCTTCGAATGAAGAAACTATATTTATTGGACACTTCATCAGCGAATTTTTTATTTCTAATTGTTACAAGTTCTTGTTCATGTTGCTTAGCACGTGTATTTTTAGAAAATTCGTAATAAACAGAAGCAATTAGATTCTTTTTCCATAGCCAGCGATGTGGAAACAAACGCGAAATTGCCGCATGTGAAGTGTTAAATTACTGTTACGATTCTGTGTCACTCGATGAAGATCTTGTGATACGTTTTCTGATTTTTTTATATATTTATATAAAATAGGACACTGAGAAGTTCTTTATAAGTGAAACTGCGAACTGAGGTTACCTTTTGCAAAGCTAACCAGAAAGTAACACCTGCAGACAGCTTATGTCTGACCATACTCTCATTCTACTACTTGCGCATATTCAATCTCATTTCTGCAAACCTCCGCTTGTGTGCACCACATTAACTTTCGATTTCCTACTAGTGAAATTCCCAATTCACTTCTCATATCCGCCCTCCTTCACATCTATATCTTCAGTTCCTCGTTCCCCTGGCATCCACACACCAAGAACTCCCCCATTCCTCGCGCAAAAACGAATACTTTCCACACTGTTAGCATTGACATCTTATAAATACTCAAGTCACCCCTAGGAAATCAAGATTTACCAAAAGACTACCGTCCCAAAGCCCCTGAATCACGACCAACGTCACCTGAAAAAGCGTTCGTATCGCAAGCCTCCCTGCAGTTTTGAAAGTTATCTTTCGCACGTGTCCCGTGATCTGGAGGAACAAAAATCCGCGACGGGAACAGGAAAGGACAGCGTGGGTCCTGCGAAAATGTGCATAATTTAAGCGGATGACCATAGGTATAGCTTATCTGGCGAACAAATGAGCGACCAGGGGCCGGTACTGCGGAAGCAACAGAGACGCAACGCAGAAAAGTGGAACGTGCACTTTGTGTGTGTATGTGTCCGCTCTGCAGCATTGCGGATCGCGGCCTTGACGCGCGTATAGGTTTCGAGTTCACAGTGCTGCAGCCTCTTCCTTCTCTCCTTCACCCCTACTTTACCCCGCGATGCAGCTGCACTAGGTGTCTCGTTTCCCTCCTCGCGATTTTTATCGCCCACTGTTTATTATCTTTTATATTAATCTAGCCTTGGCTGGCTCGGCCATCGTGCTCGCTATTGCAAACGCTGGCCTTCTATCCCATTAGGCTGATAACCATAAAGATCCTAGCTGAGGTTTAAACCGGGATTTTTATCTGTCAGGTTCTCCTGTTTCCCTTGTTTCGTGTTTCGTGATAATTCACTGCCACTGTAGCGTACTTTGGTTGCCTGAGGAAGCGTCTCACGTGTTGCTATCGAGATGAGTCTCACTCAAGGATGAGTAGGTAATATTGTGTGATGTCGAGGATCAATCTTGACCTTCCAGTGATTTTCTTTTTTATTGTTTCTTCAGAGGTATTGGAACTTAGAAGGTTTGGCATGCAACTTTGTTGGAGCTTAGACGGTTTGAAAGAAAACGTAAGTTTCAGGTAAAATGGATTTGAATTTTTGTAGATGTTGCACTGTCCTGCGCAGGAATATGGCGTTGCGTGTTAGAATTAAACTACGCTGTGTGGAGCAGTATTTCATTCTGAGAGGAAATTTTGGGGATGAAGGTGTGAATGGAACAGGGTTTCGTTTTTACTATATAGGGACAGTTTAGGGAATTTTAGTGGAACGTTATGGCACTTAACTTCAACTAGACATACTGTTGAAGTCTCTTTGATCGCCGTTCAATTCAAAGAATCGTCATGTTTCGTTAAATATACCTTTCATTCTTTAGGTACTTTTAGGCACATTTCCATTTAGTTCCATCTTCATCTGTATCGTAATAACGAAATATCTTTGAACCCATATTGATGCGAACTTTTTTGTTCAAACAGGCGATGGACGCAATCGGGCTACCTGCCCAACTGGTAACTAAAAGCTTATATTTAATTAGTTATTAATATTTCATATCAACATCGATGATTTTGGTTTCATTATTGTATGCGAATTCCAACCACTTACCCAACAAACTTACTTATATTTTCCACTTTTTAACTCAATTCTGTGCAATGTTGTCAACGATTTTATCCTACCCATTTAGTATGTGTCGTACTAAATATCTCTGTATCCTCTTCGAAAAGAGATGAATATTGAGGACATTGTCTCCAAGAATAAGTATGCATTTAATCCATGTTGCAACGATTGTTGCTCTCAACCTGCATCCTTATCTCCGCGAACACACACACCCAGCTGTATCTTGGTAGTTCTCCTACGTTTTTCTCGCTATTCTATTTGGCCCTTGCATTTGAAGGCTTGGTGTGCCAAGGATTACCATAAATGAATAAACGCTGAATTTTAACGGCAGTGCACCAATCGTCCCGTCGACGTCGACGTGCCAGCTTTCGTTGTTCCGCGATGAAGCTTTACACCCCCTCCCCCCCTACCCCCTCGAATTTCAATTCCCCTCGCTTTTCGCTTTACATCGTCGCGTTGTTATTCTCAGAGAAAGAATTTGGTGAAAATTGAACGGTGGGAAAAATAATTACGGGTTTCTACGTTCTTAAGTGATTCAAATTCTGAGGTGTAAAAGATTACTAAGTTGATTACAATTAGCTGGAATGATTATTGGTGACTCGTTACGTCTAGAGAGTTTAGTATTGCAAACTTAATATCTTCTTTAATATTCTGTTATTCGCTGCAGCATTGAGAAAAACATACAATGTTGAATGGTTAAAGAATTCTGTGTTTTTTGCTCTTCCTCGTAGTTCTGATACCGTCGTGCATTCACTGTTCGATAGTATTGTTTACTCGTCACAATGCACGGCTTCTCGTTCTTTGTTTCACTGCTCATACATAAAAATGATACGGGAACAAATAGAGGAATGTATAGTGCGTGCAGAGGCTATGAATTTTAATGTGTGGAACGAGAGACATGTTTTAACGATATTAAGAAACGAAAATTCTTGTAACCTGAGGTATTTTTCTTAGTTGATGAATTTCTTTCGCTTCTATTTTCTTTAATTTATTCAAAGATACAAATATTTTACTAATTCTTCAGGAATATTCCATACATTCGATAATTTCTTCAATATCTCTGTACATGTTACTTTACTACTCATCTCGTCAATCCTTATCTTTAATTTTGCCGTTAAAAATTATGCGTTCAAGGGCTTAATCGCAAGTAAATTTCACAATACATAGACAATATGAAAAGAAAGACTCAATATCTATGCGGAAGAAAATTGGTTGTGCTTTAGAATTAAAATTTCGAGATGATGAAATAATTAAGAGATTTTTATAATAACTTAGATTTTACTGTTACTTGTCAAACAGCTTTTGAGATAACAGTAATAGTAGCAGTATGCATCTAATATATGTACACATACGTATGTAGTATTGTAAGTCCGGGAGAGTTCGTCCACTTTTTGGAAAAGAAATTGCAGCATCGTTGTTTTTCACATTTTTGTCGTTTTATGCACATTAAAGCAAAGCCCAAGCAATTTAGGGTATATATAAATTATAATGTGCGATAATTGCAAATATTTATTTTCATTTTCAACCAAAAACATTGGCCCTGCAACTGGTCGGTCTCACTCATCGGAAACCGACCTTAAAAAATAACAAAGAGTGTAGCTTACAAAAAGTATAATACACGAAGAAGTTAATTGATATGTTATTTCTTCTTCAGTTTTCCATGTAAATCGCAAACATTCTTGTACTTGGAGCATCTAGTATCATGAAACCAACGACTTCAATGCACACATTTAATCCACGCTTTTCGAAATTTCGAAATAGTTTTCTCCGCATTCCACGCATTCATTTTCGTCCCAGTCTTTTAACGACATACCACTATCTTGTAGAATGGAATTTTCGCTCCATGAATTTGAAAATGGGTTTACAACAAGAAAAACCCACGTGGTCGGACTATCCCATAATCAAGGGAGTGATCGATCACCTTCTCAAAATAAATTAAAAGCAAATACATACATATTGTTGGGGTGACACTGTAGTTTTATGCATATTACATCCCCCAATATCGGAATAGTGTAAATAAACTTACCTGTCTTTCAAATATCACCAGCACTGTAACTTGGTCTAAAAACTTTCAGACTCGCATAAAGTCTTAAGTGTTTCCTATAATTTAAATATGGATTTGTGACAATGGTCAATGCAAGATCAACAACAAGCGCATTCATTTCTTTTGTGTCAATGACACACAATGCCCTATCTTGCGTCAGTCTTAAAATATCAACACTGGCTGGACTCTCTCGGTGGTCGAACTCTCCCGAACTTATATTGAAAATTTTCCCTGGGTTTATAATTTAATACAATTTTTATTTTCTAAAGAAATGTTTGTCAAACCTATATAGAGAAACATTGTAAATTATATAGTAATAGGTATGGAATAACGGTATGTATATCTATTTCTATTCATTTTAATATTCCAAAGAACGATGTACTTTTTACACAGCTCAGGTAGCCGCACGGTCCCTCCCCTCTCTTCATAGAAACTTCGAAAGCATTTAGTTGAAAGTGTTTTTGTTACCCACTCACTTGCCTGCTGTGTACGAATTCCCAGCACTGATCTTGCTGATTGACACGGAATGTTATTTCCAGTCGATAAGTAACCTTTGTAAGTGAAACACATGTGCTGTTCTAGTGGCTATTTCTTTTAATCAAACTATTACATACTAAATACTTCAATATTTACGAGTTATAATATTTTTATAAATATTTTCCAGTAACTATTACATATTAAATTCTGCTACTCACGATTAAAAGTACATCACCTGCCCAGTGTATAAAACAAGCTACTCTTTGACTTAATGTGGAAAATAATTGCCCACTTTTCAAATACGATTATAAATTTCATAATTTCGCACAATGGGGGTTTGAATTACACTGTATAATTACAATCACCCCTACTTCCTTTCTAAAAGAATTACATATTAATTTATTCCTTGAAATATTTGAACCACAATCTTAAAACAGCCCTTAAATCCAACCCCAATTAAACTACCCGAAATATTAATTTCGCCACTTAAATATTTAACATGTTATTACTTATACCTCAGCTTAGTATTAGACAACTATGCTTGAATACCAACCACTTTATAAATCATATCTATAGAAACTCTGCACACTACTTAGTTTTGTAGATGGCACAATAAATATTTCCAGTAGTGTATGTCACTAACATTGCCCTTTACGACAGCAAAACTTCTTCCACGACAATGATCTCATTCGACTGGACATCCCGAGCATCGCCGAAAAAGAAATCTCCTCACGGACCGCGGTTCACCCCCGTTTCTCTCGCGATTCAGTTCACGGGGTTGGGGATTAGTTCATGAAACGACGAGACGTATAAATCGTTTGTATCCGCTTACCATTAGTTTCGGCGCTTTTCGCTTGCGCGGGGCTCGCTGGTGCCCGCTGAAACGACTGACCTCGTCGTTAATAATTATCGTGGCGACCGAACTGAAAATCCCGCGGATTATGCCGGTTATATCGGCGAGCCTCGAAACGAGCCGAGGGATTAAGACGCGGCAAACGGCCGTTTATTTTTATTGTTTTTTCGGCGAAAGGTGGCTGACGACGGCCCCTGTATCCGTATAATTATGTTCGAGTTACGCCGGATTATATCCACCGTTCTGGCGCGTGTACCTTACCCTCGTACGCGATTAGGGGGCGTTATAATTTCATTCAGCACCGTTATGTTGAACGGTCGAATGGTTAACGAGGTGAACGTGGTGTAGGTGCTTCTGTTTCGAAACCGAAGATTAGTCTCTTTGATATTTAGTGATTTGTAAGGGATGTTGTTTTTAGTGTCGTAGATAATATTTATTTTTTACTGGTTAGAATGGGGAATACAGTGTGAGTATAATTTTAGAATTACCGAGGAATAAGGACGGTCTATGTTTTGGAAATAAAACATTCTGTGGGTTATTTGAATAAATACTGTTAACTATAGAGTACTAATTCTGTTTCTGATATTTGTGTAGATCCTCGATGTAAAGTTCTAAATTTAAGTATTTGATATCCTTTTGTCTACTAATTCACAATTTCCTACTCCAAATTTTCTCGTAAATGTTTCAATCTTACGAGCACATTGTATAGGGACTAACAAGGAAGTTAGGCAACCCAGATAATTATGCAACTTTGTGTACAAGTAGAGTAGTTCATCCGTAGCACAAAATTTTTTTTTTGGTACCATAGTGAGGTTTTAGGGCATGAAATTACGCCTTGCAAAAAGTGCAGTTTTCATCATCGTGGAATATCTCGAGAACGCTGAGAGATATCGAATAAAAATTTAAACAAAAGTTGCATCTTTTTTATATCTACAAAACTGTGTTACACAATTCCTGAAAAGTCCATACTTTTCAAATTACCCTCACCACTAATCCTTGATTCGATAATTATTTTTCCATAGTTTTGTAGATATAAAAAAGCTTCAACTTTTGTTTCAATTTCTTTCCGATATCTCTTACCGTTCTCGAGATATACCACGATTTAGAAAACTCTGCCTTTTTTCACACGGTGATTTCACCCCCTAAAACAGCATATAGCACCAACAAAATTAGGTTTTTGTTACGGATGAACTACTCTACTTGCACACAAAGTTCCATAATTCTCTAAACCAGGCTGCCTAACTTCCGTTATAAGTTGAAACGAAACGTGCTGCCATCTTCACTATGGAATGAATTCTCTGAATTAGTTTTAGGAATATCATACCCCAACACACGTGAACGTAAAATAGAATTTTAAGCTTGCAGTTTGCCATTACATCGATCGTATCAACATGGTTCTTTTCTGTGTGATTTCAGGAGAGGAAGATGATTATCTAACTGTGTCTTTGAGGGATGGTGGAGCCGCTGTGGGGATGACGCTGGCCAAAGGGAGATTGGATCTTCATATAAAACCAGCCAGGGTCCGGTTCGACGATAATCAGTGGCACAAGATCATCGTTCACAGGAAGGTTCAAGAGGTAATGGAATTCGTCCATTTCATTCCCTGTACGACGATTAATTAGAGCAAAGTAACGAGTGGTGGCTGGATCGATTGTTCTCAATCGTTTGAAAAGGACGCCCCAGGTGCCGAGTAATTTCATACGTTCCAATTGGAAACACTTTTACCGTCAAAGTACTTTCACTCTTTCATATTTACCTGAGTCGTACGAGGGAGCGAGTATTTTAAACCCCTCGCCACACACGCCCACGTCCGATGGCATATTTAGTAAGGCGGGGAGTAATAAGCTCCTTTTGCACACGGTTTCTTAATCGACATCCTTTGGTAATAAATTGTGAGAAGCGAAAGGTAAATAATGAGTTCAGAAACACTTTGAGGGTAACTTCAATACAATTTTCCAATTCCTTTCAGAAGTCATTCTTTACAAGGACCATATCACTTTTTTTTATTAAAGTCGTTGCAATACACCAGGGATTCACAACTGGGGTTACAGAATACGTAATATTTTTTATATCATTCAATTAAGTCATTCAAGAAAGGATGTGCAAAGTATAATTGCGTTAATCTCGAAATGAATGTAAAATTCAGCGAATACATAGGATAACTAGAAAAGCAGTTATTCATGTTTGTAGAAATTATCGAGAATGAAGAAAATTTAATTTGGTTTTAGAAATATTACTACCTTTCGGAAACACGAAGTATCTACAGGATTTGCTTAATTCATGTCAGCGAACGGTGTCATTTTACCTTTTGCAATTTTATTCAACAGAGTTGAATTAAAATTGTAGAATTCCTGAATAAATAGATTAAGCAAACTTTATGAAATATTAATGGAGACTTCATGAAACATTAATAGAGGCATCGATATCGCGAGTCAAGCGGGTCCCCTTTGATCTGCTTTTAGGGCAATGCGAGCCTCGCGAGACTCGTTTTTGTTTCAGCGCAGAAAGCAAAAACAATATCAACGGATGCGTGCAATGTCAGTTTCAGTCCAGTGTGTATCGAAATATTTTCCAATAGATGTCATCCATCTTATGCGTAGCTTCGTTTCTACTCGCAATCGCAAATACGTCGATACTTATCGCTGTGAAGAGGGCTCGTTAAATTTTATTGTAAATAACCTTCGTATCTCAATAGAGACTTTATCGATTCCAGGCAAGCTACACTTTTATCGAATGAAATCGTACTGAGCCGTTACACATTTATCTCTTTCGTTCATTTCCTTTTATATTTAACATACGGGATATTGTATTTAAAATACTAACAGGAAATACAACGACCGATACAGTACGTTATAACGGTTATTAATATTACTTCGCTACAAGGAAGGTAATACAAATTGAAATTAATTAATTCAACATGATTGGATCTAATCCACCATTTTAAACTTCAAGGGTTTCTATACAGATACAGTATAATAAGGTAATTACTACTCTCCATTAACCCTCAGTTGTCACACTGGGTCCAATTGACCCTGCATTTTTTAAGCAAAAAACCTTTTTGTCTAAACTCTTATTGCTTCAAACATTATCTCAGAATTTTTTAGACTTAATTTAACAAATGGTTTTTAAATAACAACTGATGGGAAATTGACAGGGTCAAATTGACCCAGTGTGACAACAGCGTTCGAAAAAGTAGGTGTGACAACCGAGGGTTAAAGTGGAATAAATGTGTGAAAAATTGATCTTGAATGTAATTCTTTCCGAACGATGTGGTCTTAATTAACGTATCAGTAGACACACTTATTTTTATGGTAATTTAGTGAAAAGGAATGAAAGCGAAGGGTTCTTTCAAGTGACGTGGACAACAGAATTTTCTGCTACTCCTAAGCCTCCACACTTTAACAATTAGGAGGTTTAGTCAGTAGGAAGCAATCTCTGTCTGATTATAGACTGACCTCTACTACTACTTTATAATTTCGTGCTCCATATAGCGATTTACTCCTTACGCGTCACTTGTTGCATATCCATACAACTCTTTACAATTCCCTTACTCTGTTTATTTGGCAATAATATTTTAAAAAGCAGTAGTAAATTTCCCAAAAATTTCATTTAGGATTCTCGTCATTTAACCATATTCACTCTCTCAGAGGTTTAAAATCCTCTCTGTTACGTGGTTTTGAATCCCTTTCTACGATTTAAATTTAACAAAGTACATATCCACCTTCCTTAATTCAACCACAACAAAATGTTTCAGAGTCACTGCTAATGCCACAGCTTTATTTACCATCACAGAAACTAACTCTCGGTAACATTGGCCCTCCGTTTTAATTATACTATGGTTTTCTGACCTTCTAGAGTCTCCATGTGATCCTCGTTCATTTATTATAAGTACACATAACGTTTTTACCAAACTCTGATTCCTCTAACCCTTGCACAGCATCCGCATCCGTATATCGATATCATACCGTCAAAAGAATCCAGTATTCCGAGTTGAATGGTTAAAACGACTTGCCCAGTTTCGTGTTAAGCTCGTTAAAAGCGGAAACACGCAGGAGCTGGCTCGCTTCCGTTGTCCAGCGGCCGAGGCCCGAAGCAAATAGATCGACGAACGGACGTGAGAGCAATATCGTTAGTGCGTCGTTGGTATACACCGGCATTCATCGCGTATTACGCGCCGTAGGATAGGTAACGCAATTATTTACGCGTTGCCGTCGCGCTGAATCAGGGGGGAACAACCATGCCGTATGCAGTTTATCGATTTAACGTCGCTGCGTGTTCGCGATCCTCCGAATTGATCCTGTCGCGTCACCGATCACGGGTTCAAGCAAACGTGTCGTGCGATTGCTTTTGCTTTCGTTCACCTTCCGCGGCGAACTTCCGTCGTTCAACCTGCTGTGCGGAGAATACGAGTTAATTCGTCGTTTTTAAGGGGAGAAGGCCGTATAAATCGAACGAAAAATAGAAACAAATATTTTTCCATAAATCGCTTCTAAAACTTTTAAAAAATATATTCTCAGTTATAGTCCGAAATTCAGTGCGCTTCCGAGCACCGACCATACCTAAAACGCATTTTAAACGCGTTTTTCTCGAAACCACGTTTTCAAAATTGGCGCCAGGGATAACTGAAAAACTATTTGACCAATCAACTTCAAATGTTGCCAACTTTTAGGTTATAATATTCCTCAGAATGTGAACCACAATGTTTAACCAAATTATTAATATTAACACATTTTTACACCATTTGTGGATTATATTCATAGAATTGATACATAAATTGAAAAAATTATTTAAAAAAAAAGTATTTCAGATATAGCTCTATTTCTCTAATATTTATTATAATTTTACTGTTATACATTTTTTTACTTGTTATAAGGTTAAATAAAGTACTCTTAAAGTTACGAGAGGGTTAGCGCATTGGCATCATTGCAAAAAATTCCTAGATATTGATATAAAAATAAGACGTTTATACGTCTTCTCCCCTTAAATTGTTTCGCCATTGGGTAAATGGAGTCGATTCTTCTTGAAAATTTTCAAATTCGATTTGTGAAACATGAGGAAATAATGAGGCAGTCAGAGCAACAACGGACCAACCCACATTAAAAAAATTCTTTTTCCTATTTTATATGGTTAGTAGAACCTATTGAAACACGTTATTGCTACTAATTCAATTTCAAAAAAAATGTGGGTTAGTCCATTGTTGCTCTGACTGCCTCATATATGATAGCGATTATGTTATACACACAGGAGTATAGTAGCAATCTTCTTGAAAGCAAAGTGTGTCCGACTATAACCACTCCAGTTCTACTGAACCATCTATTTCTCTTATATATATTCTGCTATACAGTTCGATCTTTACCTACCGTTTGGTCTTCGCCAATGTTTCTGTATATTTTTAAACCACAGCATTAAAATTTAAAAATTTAATAATAACTATATTCCGCATGACAAGCCCTCGATTCGTTCGAGCCACACGAACCTTACTGCATCGAGCAAAACATCGAAGTCCTTTAAGGGAATTTCGCCAGAGAACAGAAGTGGCTGCACGCAGGGCGTCGAAACATGATGAAAGTACAGAAGCGTCAGGGTCAACCCGTTCCGGAGGAGCCCTCGAAGCCGCTCTTAACGTCAAGTCGATGGCGCGATTACGAGGAAAGCAGCACAACGATCGAGCGTGGTTCGCGCTCAGGGAAATTAACCGAAGTGCCGTTACTGCGAACATTAGCCGGTGCCTGCATGGCATTGGCGACCTAATTCATGCACGGGATACCTCCTTGCACATCCGCAGCCCTTAAATCGTTAGCGTGCACCACGATGCATTCCCCACGCGGCCTATCTCCGATACAAGATAACGTATAGTCGGCCCAGAAATAGATAGCCCCGGTGCCTCTTCTAAGATCCCACGCGGCAAATGAAACGCGATTATGTCCCCGTTTCCTCGCAGCAAGATGGACGGCCGTGAGATCGGTGTCGGGTTGGATACGCCTGAGACACCCCAACGGTGAATTAAGCCGATCATCGATCCCCTTTGATTCATCACGCTGCCTTATGATACAGGAAGTAGCCATACCGTTGTGTTTTTAAGCTCGCGAAGCAGAAAGAGAAGAGAAAAGGGGGCCATTGCTTATATAAAAGTGACAGGGAATGTTCGGCAAATCGAAAATTCAGAAAAATTGGAAACTTTGCGTAAATGTCCTGAGTGCAAACACCACTCACAATTTTTTCATTGCTATATTCCAGAATATTAAAAACCATAAAAATTTGAATTACAGTTTTTGTTATATCTTTTATAGTGTTACAAATATTTACGACAATATAAAGTCTCACAATTTCTTTGGAAGAATGTTTTCACCCCTAGAACTGTTTCGTTGCTGAGACAAAGAATATTTATGTTATCAGCATCACTTGAACTATATTTCTGCAAAGTTACAAATATTTTTAATTTTCGTATTGCCGAATATTCTTTGTATGTCGAAAGTATGGAATGAATTTATTAAATGGGGAAAATTCGTTTTAGCGGAAACGAGATTTGAAGATTGAATCAATTGCATCTTGGTATTAGTCAAGTGCACCTGTACTCGACGAATATTCAAGTTCTTGATAAATGGATCTTCGTAAAAAATTGAATTCTACATTTTCAATTTTTAATGACATGTAACAAACATAGTTTGCTTGTTATTTTTAGTACTTACGTACATTCTTCTTTGCGTGTATGAGAACGCGAAAGCTAGATTATGGTATAGTTCATCCAGTGTTGTTCATGATGGGATTGTATGATTTGAAACGACACGAGGCTCTCGATAATTTCCCCGGTAGTGAAAACAGCGCATTGCGGTTTAATTCGAAATTGTAGACCATAATTACCCCCTCCGCGATAATGCAACGGAGTTCGTTAGTTTCGCGAGCCCTGGCTAATTTCGTCGGATATCGCGCAGCAGAAAGTTACTCGGATTTCGTATAAATCGCGCGGGATGGACGATCCATAAAATGGATCGCGTTATGCAGCCCTAGATGCGAGGCGAATCCAAAATCCTTAAATCGTGGATGCATATCGGGGCGTAGGGCGCATTCTCCGCGCTATCACCGACTAGAGATAACAGATAACCGCAGAGAAATGTGTAGTCTTGCTTGTTGCCAGATCTCGCGCGATAAACGTAACAATATTAATCGCGAATCCCGTGCAACTGTAGGGTATTTCGATTTCAGGCGCCTCACCTGGCATACCAACGATTTACATCTGCCAATGAAACCATGGATTTAATACATAGGGCGTTTCATAAAATGCATATACATTTTGGGGTTGAATACAAGATGTGACAGTGAGGGTAGCTTTTAATGTTCATTCCTGAATGAAAATTAAATTAAATTAAATTAGGCAATATTATTTCAATGTTTCACTTTTATGTGAATATCTATTTTAATATTCTTCATATTGAAAAACGGAACAGAAAGAGCTCGAAATGCATACCATAAACGGTTCTGATGAGAGGAAGGTTAATATAATATAATTGAAAATAATGAAATTTTTAAAATCGCTGAAGCAGAGTAGATTGGCTGAGTAGTAATATAAATCATGAGGTATTGAATAACAATGAAGTCACATTTCAGTTATTAAATGCTAGGGAAAATTATAGCTTATTTGCATCACTTTCTCCTTCCCTTTTGTTTGGACTCATTGGTCGTAGATGCTGCTAGATAAAAGAACGAATTTCTACATTACCACAAACTGTCTGTCGGACGGGCCAGCGTGTCCGGAAGCCTCGGGTAAGAAACTTCGAAGTTCCCCCCGAAAGTTTGACAGTTTCAATCTAACCAGCCGGCCTCTGAATGTGCACGAGGCAAGTTCACTGGTTCCTTCCTTGATAACCAGTCCACCACTTCCTCCTCTTCGACGTCCTCCCGTCGTCTTTTCCATTACGACGTGGCGGAAAGCGTGTATCGCGAATATCGACCCTGCGAGCAATATTCCCCGATTGCTGATTCCTCATCCCGAATCGTGAAATACGAGAAACGCGCCAGGAGATCGTTATGAATGAAACATGAGAAAACAGAGAAAAATTCAAGAAATGTTCGATAGCTTGATGGATGTAATTAATCTATGGATAGTTGGAAACATAAAACTCGTGCAACATTTAGTACCGCTAAAAATAAAAAATTGGTAAAGGAGAAATAGTTACATTTAATAAATAATTAGTTATAAATTCAAAAAGAATATAAACTCGGGCAGTATGCGAGGAGTAGGAAATATCAGCATCATCAAATTAATCCAATGATTTTGACACATCTAATATATTTACCGAAATTTTCACTCCTTCGATATGACTTCTGGTAGAAAAAGAAATTCACAGTTCACCCAAGTGGGAACACCCTCGTAAAGTGTTACATTACCCACCGTTGAACGGTGATTTTTCAAAAATTTTCATATCGTATAATAACACGTGACGCAACCACCACCCCGATCACTGATAATTCCAAGCTTGTATGAACGGTCACGTCGTTACAACCGGCGCTTAGCGTCGAAGTCAGCATACAATATCGGCTAAAATGCGGCGGGCAACTGGGCTGTGCGTGTTTCACGCGATAGCTGTGTTCGTTTCTTTTTCATTACTCCACAGTCGGCCATTAACCGCGCATCGTGGAACGAACCGTAGAAATAATCGTTTGCTCTCGCGCTCGGGCCATTCTGATTGTTCATCAGCGAGGCCGGTGGCTTCAGCTTAAACGGATAAGTGCCAATTACGCGACACCCCGAGAAATTTCTCACCGCCCAATTGCAATTCGAAATATGCTCGTACAATACATTCTTCCTGATCGCAGGTTTGTCGGCAAAAAATAAGGGTTTACCTATCTGAATTTTCATTTCCAAGCACTGATGAAAAAGAAGTATTGTACATTCTGTTGCTGCTGTTTCTCCCAGTTTCAACTTTGCTATTGTTTTTCTTTCAGTTGAAACGATTTGTACAAAGGTAGTACAGAATAATGAAATTTTCATAATAACTGGGATAAAAAGTTTGTTTACTGATTGGCAGATTTATGAGTATATAATTAATGTATCAAAAGATGAGTGAGGATCAGATATTATTTTCTTCAAAAGGAATATATTCTCGAAGTCCACTTAAATAGATGTTATCAGTATTCCGTTTCTTTGAATAACATTCCTACAAATTTTTCTGCATAGAATTACTTTTTGAGTTAAATACAGGATGATCATCATATTTTCCAAGTGTCAGCACCCAGAAAAATGAATTTTATTACCAAACGATAGCCCCTTTTGTATATTTATAAACTATTATCGACAAATTCTTCACCAGCTGCTAAAAGCTTGGAAACGATTAGAAGTAACAGTTACCAGCTGGCAGACCACTTCAGACATTATGTGTCATAAATCACGAGTCTTTCTGTAAATTCCCATTTTACGTGTAAAATTTCCTACATCCTCCATTTAAACGCCCCCGTCGCGTCGAATACCTCATTTCCTCCGCATTGGGAATATTCCCGCTGAAATTGTGGAATACGCTGCATACTCTTCGATTCGAAGTCAAGCTTTCGATCAAAGGGACGCGCATAGTTCTCGTTCGGGTATGTCAATAATCGACCCGACGTCTTTTGAACCACCTACGTAGTGTCTCCTTTATGATTGATGAAGCAACGAGTGGTGCTGTCAAGCGATTATATCGTGAGTGGCGCGTAGACAATGGGACATCGCGATGGACTGAAAAGAACGTTTTTTTTCCTTTGGGGAAAAGTCGACGGTGACGTTATTCCGGCAGATGAACGCCCCCGTTGGCATAATTATAACTCGTGTTATCAAATGAAATACGTAATGCTGGACTTGCAGTGAGTTGTCTCGCGGTGATGTCACGTTTTCATAATGAGGTGAACAATGCATCTTATTTTGAATACGGTATTAATAATGTGCAAACGGGGGCAATGATGTTTCTGGCTATTGAACCCTTACAGGGGAAAGGAAGGTGCATTGGAGAATTTCTTTTAATAGATTTTGGAATAGTATTTATAATAAAATTTAGCATTTTATAATATATAATATTTCCCTACCTATTTTATTTAATTCGTAGCACTTTATTATTTTTCATCCCTAGAATACTGAATAGTGAGATTACTCCATCAAAAAGTTCACTTCCTCTGTGTTGTAATTCTAGTTTGTTTCCGCGTGAGCAAAGAAGTCCTGTACATAGTATTATTGCATCAATTCATTCATGAAAAATGTCTCTCGCATTTTAATCGGCATTGGAAGCCACAAACGCAATCACACGGTTCGTTTCCTTCGTTGGAAGAATTGACGGAGTCAACGACGTCAAGGAAACGTTTGAATTCGAACTCGAGTGGGTATTTCCTTCCTTTTTAAGCCCTTTCCATGGTCCTTTCCAGCCTCCTGAGACGTATCTTAACTCGACTCGTTGAATAGGGTGGAAAACGATTAAAGAAACTCAATATGGGCGACAAACGATTAAAAGGCGAAACGCAGTATCGACGGGGTAAAAGTTTCGTCTGAGATATTGGATGGGAATCTCGGGAGGCAGATTCTTTAAGGTCGAGAGGATAATGGTAGAAGGGAATGCTGGGTTTATTGTAAGATTCGACGAAAGAAATAATCGGTCTCTTGCTTTTATACTTGGTTATACTTGTTTATTGTGAGAAGTAAATTATGCATAAACGTTTAGAGGATGTTGAATTGCCATTGTGGGCTTCGAGGCACTTTAGACTACTTAAACTGAAAATGATTCGAAATACTTCGATTATTATTTGACTGTTAAAAATATTAGAAGTCTAGATGATGTTTGGCAGTTCTGACGAGCTATCTGTTCCCATAATTGCGTGTTGAAAATAGGGTAACGCATACAGTTATTGACCCCTATACAATGATTGACACTCTTCCCCAAAAAGTAGGAAATATAATATATTGCTTCTTTTATATAATAAAATATATCTATATTTCAGTGGCCCAGACATTTTTCTTCCGAATATAATTATATTTTATCATATAAAATAAGTATTATATTATATTTCATACTTTTTGGGGAAGAGTGTCAATCATTGTATAGGGGTCAACAACTGTATGCGTTACCCTACTTCCCATTTCCAATTTATCACACATTACACCAGTCAAGGTCCATCAAGACCTAAACTTTTCAAATTCAAAGAATATTCTAAACGAAATCTATGCAGGGCGACGACAGAATCAATGAAAAGTTCACAAGATTACACACCCGTCACTACTTCAAACGTAAATTGAGTGTATAAAGCAACTTAAACCCCTTGCTGAAAACAAACACTGGTTAAATTTCAGCAGATGTTCCCCTCGTTCCCTCACCACCCTTCTTTAATGTTCACGGTTCAAACTTCAAACTATCACAATTTCCTCCCGCCGATGCACCGTTGAACGAAAGGTTCACCCGCACGTAGTTTCATTGCTTCCCTTCAACTTTTTTTCGGTGGCGCCCACGGCGACGCCTCAGAAGCCCGTACACGAACGCTTTCACGCGGTATTCATCCAGGCTTGCGATGAAAATACGCTCCCGCGCTCTGGAATCTTGCCCCTCGATCGCATGTGTAGTCCGCAGGGGCTCCAAGTTCCGCTCCGGGGGTGAACACGACGCGTTAATGTAAGTCCCAGCGCGTGCAAGCGAGAGGGAAAAGAGATTGGGTGTCTAGACACCCCCACCCCGTACGGGTGGATTCTAGACAAACCGTACTTTACTCGTTAAACGCGGAAACAACGACGGCAGGTCCGGATTAGACGCGACGCGTGGCGTTGATGTTTGCTCCTGTACGCGATACCTGTCACTCTCAGCCGAGGCGTAAAGCGAGAATGGGGAAAGTTGAGCTTGAGATTAACGGAAGGAGAATGGTGTTCAACTGTTTGCCACGTGTCTTTATTGAAACTGCTCGACTCAACTGCATCGAGCAGTTTATCAGATTTGTGGGAGGTGAATAGAGGGGATTGCAGGTGGGGTCATGCATGAAATGGTTATAAGGGTGTCTGAGAGGCGAGTCAATGTAGTATATGGGGGTGAATTCAAGGATTTAGAATGCGTGGTGCCTAATTAAGGGGTTATACCATTTTGGGCCCAAAAAAGTAAGGTTTATACAAAAACCGACTTTTGAAAAAACCGGTTTTCGAATTCCATTATCCCCACCCCCCCAAACGGTCAAACCGGTTTTCGAAATTTCAAAAAAAATATAATTAAAATAGAAAATAAATATATGGACTTATTTTAAAAAATTTCAGTGTTTTTAATATTTATGGAATTACAAAAATATAACAAAATAAAAGACACTCATTAAATATTTTTAATGATATTTAGTAAAGAAATATGTAGCGGTTTTGCGATATATTAGAACTGACCTTCCTACGGACACTTTTATGCTCAATTCTTAGATAAAAATGACATCTTTTTTTAAATATTTACCTATTTCACAAAAATCATACTTTAGAAAAATTCTACATAGTTCTTTGGTAAATATCACGTGGAAAATGAAAATGTTTGGCTTCTTATTCCAAGTCCAACTGCTTTGTAAATATGTTGCACACCAATTTCGCGCGCCCCAAATAGAAGCTTGCATACACTGGACCCAGCGACGCCCTTTGAAACGAAGGAAAAAAACAATTTTTTCCGCGTACTTCAATAGTGGTACAATTAATGCTTTCTACTAGATTTTTAATTTTCTTCATAATGTTGTAAAAAAACTTTAATAAACAGTACTTTTTTTAAGGGGACTAGGCAGTCGTTTTTCGTGAGAAAGAGACTCTGTCCTTTATTTATTTGTAAAGAAATGAAAGCACATCCAGGTGTACCCTTTTACCCAATGTTTATTACTACCATACAGATTGAGAAATAAATGGTAAGAAATATATATGTGCTTTAAAAATGGCGCTGCAGACGGGTAAACACTTTATCGGTTTTCCGTCGTTTTGCCCTAATATCGGTCTTAAAATGTGATGTAATTCGATTTTAAAGGTGTGATTCTTGTTTGTTGGATTCATAGTTTCCGACCAAACCTATAAAAAACAGAAATTAAATAAAAATTATACGATTGGTGGCCGAAAAACGTGCGCTACTAAAATCCGGCGACTTTTTAATTTTTTTATGAAAATCTCGAATTTTTACGGACCATATCAGAGGTTTGGTCGGAAATGGCACATGTTTTACACATCCTGTAATTTTTTCAAGTCGATCTGAACCTCCATTCGTTCACAATCAGGTAAAAACGAAGAGAAGAAAATATTCGAGAAAAACGCGTTTAAAGTTTCTGGGCAAAGGGGACGCTTGACGTTTTTAGCTGTCAAATCTATAATTTTGCGAATTTTACTATAAACCAAGCGGCATTTTATTCAGAAAGGATAGTACTTTTCAAAAATGCAATAAAAAAAAATCGATGTTTCGACTGCCTAGTCCCCTTAAGCTCCAAAGTGGTGTAATCCCTTAATTCTAATTAACTCCTTGCATTCTCTTAAACAAATGACTCTTGAGAAACGGGGATCACTACTTCCACAATCACTACTTAACAACTTAATCCGAAATAATCTCCCATGAGCCATAATAAAAATGAATTGTTAATGAACGCATCGCGATGCCACCAATCACAACAGGCCCCAATCGTCCTAGCCCCGAAGTAACAGAAAAATGTTGCGCAACTCGGCAACACCCGCATAATTTATGGCGCTCCAGTCAGGGAACAGGCCGTACGCGCGAATCTCGATTAGATAATCGCGATTAAGCTGTCCCTTTGTGTCGGCCGTGACAGTTATGCGCGAGCACGTATCGATCCAGCCGTATGCACGTGAAACGTCATCAAGAATTCGCGCTTGCAGCCGGTAACGAACGGTTACCGCGAAGTGCCGTGCATTAACTGGAATCGTGCGTGCTGATGGAATGCCAGCGAGTCGAGGTCTTCTGCGAAAATGCGCGGCGACAGTCCCTGAGGTCGACTTCATTGACGATTTCTCTGAATGCTACCTTCGTTACCCTGTCTGGGATTCTGCTTCCCGCCGACGAATAGGACTTTCTTCCTGTGCGCTCTGCCGCCAAATGCCTTTGTGATCCATTCTGTCTATTCGATCTGCCTGTTGCAGCAAAATAGGTCACCGTGTCAGGGACTTTCGAAATTCATTTTATATGGAATTTATACGCGGTAGATACAGTAGCGACCAAAAAGTTACCACTTTTTCGAACCACTCTACTTCTATTACTTTTCAATATCAATTCAAAACTGCAGTATGTGCCTAATATACATACTCTGAAAGAGAATTAAAAGCTGTATAAAATCCAGTTACAGTAAAAGTTATCTAACTAACAAACAAACACCTCACATAACATTAAACAAGACAACACACTTTTAAAGCGAACAAAAAGTTACCACTTTTGAACATTAATAAAAAAAAAATCTAATATTTTGTGGTGGCACCTTTTGCTTTTAGGACAACCTAACAAGTTAATAAACGTGGTAACTTCTTTGTCGGTCCCAAAAATTTTACCCCATTCAATGTCATGTAACACTTTTGTTTGTCAGTTAAATAAATTCAACTTTAACTGGGTTTTATACAGCTTTAAATTCTTTATCAGAATATGCATATTAAACAAATACCACTGTCCCAAATGTATGCTAAAAAATAACAAAAATAGAACAAATCGAAAAAGTGGTAACTTTTTTGTCCGCTAGTGTATGGAATATTGGGATGATCACTTCGTAGAATTCAGAGAATAAATTCAATATGGAACTGAACATTGTGATGCTTATGGTTATTTATTGGGCGACATTTATTTACTACCTCCACTAAATATAGCTACTCCAAAGCCCACAAATGAAACGTCTATGTGGTCTGTTGAAGTGTAATAGGGCACTGTGTCAGGGACTTTTGAAATCCAATTTCTAGAAATTCATACACGCTAGACTTGGATTATCGGGACGACTTCGTAGATCCAGAGCAATTGATTCTGTCGGAAACCATAGGCAATCAGCCATTCCTAGAAGCACCCACTTTGCACTGCTTCTTATTTACACTATCATAAAACTACCCTAATTTCAAATAATCTATTCAATCTCCTTCCAATTCAGTTCAAACAATACAGGATGTATTCCTCGAACGAAACCCCCAAAAATGTTACAAATTCTTTATCCAAATAAAATCTCAAAAGCACCTATATATCTTCTAACTACTTATTGTTAGTATTTCTTCTCAAGAATTTCTCGAGAAAAAGTTTTTGATTTCTTATTTCTCGATGAATATCCTATAATATTTGTAAAGTAAAAAATAGAAGAATTGGGGTTATGGTTAGGTTATAATAACACTAACTCCTCATCTAACCATTGTAACGTAGAATCGAAATAGAACCGATATTAGAGTGAATACTATTGTTACTGTAACCGTAACCGGTATAGAACTGAAATAGAACCGATATGAACCGATATCAGGACCGATACTAGAACCGTAACCGAAACCAGTATTAGGTCAGAACCGTTATTCCAATAACAGTTGTAACATTATGTGTAACTGTTTCAGTAAGAGCCGATATATAACAGTTTGAAATAGTTATTTTCGAAACCTTTTCAATCCCCGATTTCGTCGCAAAATTTTACCCACGTTTATCGTCCTTCTGTATTTATTTAAACAAAATATTATTATTACATGGAATTGGTTTATTTAAGAAATTGATGTTTCTTTATTTAAATATCCACTTGCAACAAAATCGAATTGAACTTAAGGATATATACTATTATCAATAAATTCGAGGGTTCTCGAAAAATCTCTAGAAATACCGAGTAAGATTTCCTTTCTCGAGAAATGAGAAATGTCGAGAAATCAGAAACAGTACTTATAACATAGTATCTTACACGAAACGTCATTGTTGGTGGAAGTCAACAGACCAAGCTGTACAGATACTTTCTGCCTCCACTGTGATTACCAGCAGAAGCAAGAGATACACGTCGCGCCAGAACGGCGTATTACGTAAGACGGTCGGTGTTTCGTTGCCTCTTGGCTCGAGAATAGATTTTCCCAGAGAAACTGGGCGAAGATGGCATAATTCGATGTGGAATTGAAGGTATTCCCGAGTTTCCAGCTAGTGTCGGCGTAGTGTGACGCGTAAGACGGTTGAAGGCTGCTATCGATGCATAAGTTGAAGTCGCCTGGTGCTCGGTGATTTATAGTTGGCCGAGCGCGGCTGGACGGGTATATACGTTCCCGAAATATCTTTTTCCGGCGCCTGTGTCACGGAGCGTGGCTGTAAGCCGCCTCTTCCGGTCGTCGCGCTTTCCCTCGAGCATAAGGAAAACGGAATGACGAGGGAAGGAGGGGGTGAGGGGGCAGAGAGGGTGGAAGGAGAAGGCTGGGAATTGCCAAGGGGTGTACTCGAAGAACGTGCAGCGGTCCAATGACACGCGAGAGATCTTTTGCAATGTGCTCCTCTGCGATGATACTGACTGGGGCTTGTAACTTGGGGTTGAAGGGGACATTGGAGTGGAATGCTTTGGTAATGGAATAATTGACTGGCGAGTAAGTTATTCGTACCAGATGGAGTTTTATTGAAATTGGTTTCCATGTTTCCGAACCGTATTGTGGAGTGCAGGGTGTGTAAGTGTATGGTGAAGGAAGAAACTTGTGTAAATAATAGTAGATCGTCCATTACACAGACATTAATTCGCTGGATTAGGTGTAGGTACTTGAAGAGTACATTCCTGTTACCCGGATGTGTAATTAGAAATTCTTGGACTACAGAATTCGGACGGTTTTGCATACATGGCTGCATGGAAATATTAATATTCCTCCCATACCAGTATCCTTTTTGTATAATTGAATTGAACAGAACTGACTGGGGAATTTGTACACGTAAATGATAGAATTAAGCTGATTTTGGCAAGTAGTAATCAAATTGCAGAAATTAATTTCTGCGGTTTGTTAAAGTAATTAATACAGTAATTTCATTCTTTGCAATTAAAAGTTGAATTATACGAATTACGTATATTGAAAAACAATTTAAACGTGTGATTTGTCTGTCACTACACCATTCGTAAATGATTAACTCATTATTAGAATTGTTAACATTGATTATCTCCCATTAGCTAGGTATATTACTAGTTTTACTGTAAAATATTCCGTGAAGCATTCATTGAGGGCATTCCTCTGTCCATCCCTTCGACTAAAATATTCAAGCATTTAGCTGAAGTACGGAATTTTGTTCTTCGAACACTTGCTATCTAAATTAGTTTGCAGTTTTTAAATAACTTCCTCCTTCCACCGGCGACTGTTATTTGTTTGCAAAGTAAATCTGCAAGTCTTTTAAATTTAATTAAATTTAATTCACAAATTAAATTCCGATGTAAAAGGTAATCTTAAATTGCAATCTCCCTCTCGTACCTGTTCTCTTGTATCCTATTATTTCGAGTCTCATTAAACAATTTTAAAATATTCCCTTCCATGAAAATTCCTTCTTAGTTACATAAAATTAATGTACACAAAAGCGTGTACAAAGTTCCATATTACTCTGTGACTTCCTGAAACTTCTATTTGTGCTTGCAATAGTTCATAAAAGTATTCATTAATATAATTGCGATTTATAAATTACGACAAATTACTGTTTTCAATGGAAATCTCATTTAATATCTGACAGCATCCATTTGAATACAAATTCATGCAAATGCAACTGCTATTTAATAATAAATGTAGTACCAAGTATTATTTTCGCATACAAAAGTTGTGAAATATGTAAAAAGTGTTTTACTAATTACAAAAGAGTATCCATAACATTGGAATAAATTCTTTCTACGACTTTATCATACAAACAATCATTTCGTTTTCTAATGTGAAGAAATTTTTACATTGCTCTTAACAGGATAACTATTGAAGCAACTTTATAATCTTGATCAAAGTAATAAATATTTAAGAGCATAAAGCTTCTATTAATTCAAATACCTTTTTCTAAAAACAATTTTCTAAATAAATCATATATTAAACGATTGTAAAATGCGAAAAAGAAGCAGCTTAAAACAGTGAGTGAAATTAGTCAGTCCATGATCAGACATTATATTGGAATGAAAGCGATGCGAAATATGTAGATCTTTCTGTTACTCTTTACGTACGCGTTATTTTAAAACGTTTTTCGAGTGAAAATTGCCACGATCAACAAAGACTTTAAAACTTTTCACAAATTAAATACTAATTTTGTTTAATATCCATATACTGGACTCTATAAATTTCATTTCCACCTCTTTAAGAAGAATTCTTAGAAATTACATTTCATCCAAAATTCGTGCACCTTAAATATTTACTTCTACTCCTTTAAAAAGAACTCAAACTCTCTTTTTAATGCAAAACATTAATACATTCTCAACGAATTATTTACTACTCAATTGCTGAAACATCCCACATTTCTACCAGTATATTAACAAAGCAAAAGTACAAAAAGTACAAAAGTACAGTAAAGCATTGTCCATTAAAATTGCACTAAATTATCGTAAACAACCTAGTCGTTTTATAATTACCAACCGGAGTAGAAATAAAGAAATTTACGATTATTATTCGATTAGAACCAGGTAGATGGGAACGGACATGTAGTCCCTGGCAATAATGAATATTCGACGAGAAGAATCCCTCAAATCCAGCTGGATTTCCAGGTTTTAATGAAAATCCTCCCCGGGATCGTAATGAACTTGACCGAACTCTATCGTCGCGAGTTCATCAGCGAATTTAATCGGAGGCTAGTGAAGCGGATAACCGATCAGACGTGAACAATGGAGGTCGCCAAGTTATCCTGCCGTGGTATTAACGTGACGTTAGGATAAGTCAAGTTTCCACGCTGGCAGTGGTGTGGTAGGCCATGGAAATTGTTCGGTGCTTAAATTTTCATTCCACCCGGCGAAAATGTGGAAGTTTTAACGATTACGACCCAACCGAGTAATCCGTTCATTACAGACCAGCCAAACGTACGATTATTTCACGAGGGCAATCTTTCGTTACTAGCGAGAATCGATGGACACTTAAAACTCTATCACATCTGAACTTCAAAACGAACAACAACACGAAGAAATAAAGACGGAAAATAAAATATGAAGAACCATGGAATTTATATTCCACTAAAATTCTACTATGTACAAAGCTCTACCATAACTTCGACTTAAAACATCGATCCTACGGAGCCTTTGAACTCACAACCTTCAGTATGAATATTATTTTTAAATACACAGAGATATAAACTTTGACTTCTAGAATTTAAAAACGCAAATACTCCACGTATACGCATATTACTTTCAGGTGGCGAGTAATTTCGTCCGTGGACGGTGTAGGTCAAAGGTAATGATTTTAAAGTTACAACTCCAGTTGCAGAAGAATTCTCCGTGTACGGTGTCCAACGTATAATCTAAAAGCTGCAGGAGGGGCGAGTCGCTGGGAATTTAAAAAAGTAAGGTCGTTAGCGGGAAGTACGAGCAAAATGCAGAAGCAAGGGGGGAAGACAGTGGCAACCCGACTGGGATCTAATTCCGTCGCTGTACACAGAAGTTCGGGGCCCTCGAAACGTCGAGGAATACGTAAAATACTCGAGCGTTTTTCTCGAGCAGGCCGAGGGTAACCCGTTTTACTGTCGCTGAAAGTTCTTATGATAATCGTGGTGGAACTTTTTCGGTGCCCACTCGCCTGGGCTCGGCCGCGATCAGCTTCGAAAGCTTCTTCCGCGTCGACGTCTCGATGCTCCCCCGCCAGCACGACTTTTGAATTTCAATTCGTGCGGCTCTATTTTCGCGTCGAATCCCAGACCGCTCTCCGTGTCTGCTCGATTGTGCGCTGGTGTGCAGGCTCTCGTACACTGTGCCCCAAAAGTTTACTGGCGACTGTCGGGGACAAAGAAATCTGCGGGGGTTGCTGTCAGACGCAATATGGGTCGCAGGAAATTTATTACAAAATATTCAGTTCGTCAGTGCTCGCTATCCTTCGCGATGCCTAATTATCATACTTTCCACGTCCTCGTTTTCATGTATCATAACTTTGCAATTCTGATGGGCATCATAATACACCTAGGACATGCTCTATCTGTTATGCAATAATCCTAGCTAGTGTGTGAGATTTGCGGCAAAGGGCACGTTAGAAATGACTGTTAAGTGTTGCCTTTTTTGAGTACATTAAGTGCGTGTGATATGTATTGGACAGATTTTTAGTAAGGCTTTTTGGTGACCTCGTAGGTGATGCTAGGAAAATCCCTTTGCAGCACCGTTTTCTGTTAAAGATTTATGAAAGCTTCAAAAGTTGGGGTAAGGAGTCGTTGACTTAGTAGTGGCAGGCCTTGGTGTCTAAAGGCTCTTTCAAAAACCTGTATACATATTCTGGAGCATCTAATGTTGTAACATTATGCAGGCAGTGACTTAGTATGGATTCCAAAAAATCTAAATGTGCAAACTCGCAATCAAAGGAATTTGATTTTATGACAAAAATGATTTTATGATTAAGAGAGTTTGCAGATTTTACAGTTGTATGTTATTTAAATAATGACACTTATCTGAGTAGCATGGAAAACGCGTGGTCACAAAGCAACAATTGCCAAGAATTTATTTTTCTATCTTTTCCTACATATTTTAAGCTCACACGTATGTAGACGATATTTGTGCACAGACACTTTTGATCGAATGTGTACGTTCGATTTAGTCGATGCCCGATATCAATTATTTATCAGCACGCTCCTTACCGGATTTCGTCGACTGATCGTTTCTTTCTGCTTTCTGTTCCAGATCTCCTCCATCACCAGCTTCTGCAAGGTGAGTAGCTACTTGTCTGACGATTTATTGGATATTGATTCATCTGCTTTTGAACGTGGAGAACAATGCCTGCTGTCTGTTCGACTTGCTCGATCTTTTCATGTGTCAGGTGCAGGCTGTATCTGGAGGATGTACAAATATTGAGAAAGCTACGAGATGTCAATTCAGAGATAGTCGTGTTACCATTACATGCGTAGATAAGGGCACTGTTCGCTTACAGTGCTTCTGTCTACGTTAGATTAACTGTCAAGCTGTATTCTTTCAGTGACAGAAACACAGTTACCATTGATTATGCCCATCATGCACATGCCAAATGATTATTAGAAATGCCACAGTTTCTATTACCTGATAAAGTCAACGCTGGCCCAGTTGGCTGCTCGAGATCGCATAAAAGACATCCTCGCAGAATTGTTATGCTAATTTTATACCTTTTGAGTTTTGAATAAGATAGAAACTACTATAGTAATATACTACTATAGTATATTATACAAATGGTGGACATTTCTGACGTGATTAATTATGGAAATAGTAATGGGTGGCCAATTAATTTGGTGCACAATACTTCAAGAATCTACAGTATTTGAATGAAGTCCATATTTAAATCTACGAACCTTAGTGTTTAGGTTTATGGAAAAGGGTTATAAGATTATTTAGGTATACAAAAAAGAGAGTCCATTAACTACTTGGATAGCTTCAACGATAAAGCTGTCATTTAATGAAAACAAAGAGGTCTGAACGTCCTGTTCTTTTTAAACAAATTACAAATGAATAAACTGATGACTTAAAACCTTCCCTAATTTCATGTAGACTATATCATATTCCAGTTTCATAAAAATCCCAGGTAAATAAGTTGAATCAGTCTTTCTTCTCGACAATTTCGAGGGATAGGATTACCCATGTTTATTCACATTCGATTTCCCCATTTTTTCAAATATTGAATGTTATGTCTGAGTGCAAGTGTCCTCATTAATTTCGCCAGAGGATAAACGTCAGTAATCTTTACTAAGAGCTTCGAGCAGTTCCAAATCGTTCAAGACAACCTTTAAACCACTCGAATTCTTATCAGCAGACAATAATATTTCATCACGTTACATCATCCATAAGTCTCTAAAACTTCTACTTCTCCATCCATTATTCAATCAACCATATCTAAAAAAATAAAACATATTCCCGACCCGGCAGCCATAAAACAGAACACCACGGAGCACTAAATAAAAGCATTTAATCGACCCGATCGATCGCAGCCGCCAGTGTCTTGACATAAATTTAAGAACCAATCGAGAGTTAAAGCACCAGCCCCGTACCGTTTGGAATATCGGTTTGTCATATTTCTCCCGAACGTCGATAAAGCCGGTATCTCGTGTAGAACCCAGCAAAAGGGTGGAAATAAAAAACAATCGTGCTGTCCTTTCGGTCAATAACCAATAATATATTCTCGGCTCCTTCTCTCCAGAAAATTTCCCGCTTTTCATAAAACATCGAAGAGACGATCCCCCGTATTAAGATCGGTTCACACTTCTGCGTTTATATGCTGTTTCAAATATATCCACTTGTCAGAAACAGTACTGCTTGAAAACCGTTTGAAACGATTTAGCACCTTTCTGTTCGTTCCACAATTACGTTTGACCCGGAGAAAGACAGATTCACGTGAGAAACCGGAATAATCGTTAATCGGAGAAGAAATGTCCTCGGTGGAAATAAGAAGTTAACGAAGAAAATAGAAAACGATCGAAGGAGCATCTTGAGCTCCCCCGTTGTGTCCTGAGGGGGCAGTAGTCGAGGGATGGGGAGGTTGCAGCCCGCGGACATAAGGAGATGGACGATTGGAATCCTGTTAAAAATGGCGGCCATTTCTCGGAGGCACGAAAAAGTTCCAACTCCGTCTTGCTTTCCCTCGATCCGTTGAGGCGGCGAATGACGAAAGTCCGATAGAAATCGCGACAGGAGGGATTCTTCGTTCAGTAACGCGTTCAAGATGGCTGCTATGCCCTTGTTTCCATGACCTCGTATCTCACTGTAAAACAGTTTGGATACCCGAACTTGTTTTCGATGTTCCTTCGAGCGTCCCTTTTGCATTAATGTTTGTAGAATTGTAGCTAGAATCGCGTTGCAGAATCGAAAACTGAGTAACTCTAAATAGGACAGATTTCTATTCATTGCTTTGATGCTATTTCAGAATAATAATACAATGAAAGGAATCATGAATTATTGTAGAAATGTTCGGTCGAAACACTCGTTCTTTTCCATTCAAGAAAGAACCTCCAGGAAAGTTTGTCGAGCCTTATTGCAGGGCCCTTTGCGAGTCCAATGCGAAAGTACATGTAAGGGCTCGAGGTAGCTTCGCCTTGCAAGCTACCTTTCACTTTGATGATACAGAAAAAGGGAAACGCTTGGCGTATTCTGCTACGAGAGAAATGGCGGAACGCGAGGCGCTGGCTGGGGCAGAATTACAAAGGAAGGATCTGGTTAAAAATGGTCATCATTTATTAAACTGGTCGTGAGGCACCCTCTCGACCCTGACCGTTCTTACGGTATTTCATTATTAATTTTTCGTCGGAGCTTGAACGATGGAGGTTGAAAGAAACTCTGCTCTCCGCGGAACCGCGTTCCTTCGAGATACTTTTAAGATCTCGTTCGAAATTGGTTTTCCTTTCGCTCACGAAGCCACCGAGTGCCATTTCTTTCTTCCATCCTCCTCTTCCTCCCTTGACTAGAACTCGAAGCCTTCAAATCACGTCCTAGAACACCATTCGATGGTAGCTGAAAAATTGACGACGAAAAGAAGTCTCATAAATATATAGGGAATATTGGAGTGCATAGACATTTGGAGTTTTCGATAATGCTCTGACACTTGTCCAAGTTTTGTTCGGAATTGTCATTGGAAAAGGGTTATAACACTGGTGATGCAGCAGAGATGACAGAAATTCCAAAGCAGCTGTTTTATATTTCTTTGACACTGACAGAACAGTTTAAAATGGTAAAGGAACTAGTGCAGTGGCTACAATTTCTTTCATTTAAATTCGATGTGTGGACGAAGTTTATTATTAATTTTGAAGAGCGCTGTCGGCAAGGAGCACACTAAACTTTATACACAAAGTAACAGTTATCAGCGACTGTATTTTAATAATTATACTCAGCTAGTTATCATAAGTACTGCACATGTAAAACGAAGCACTATACTGCATTACGCACGGATGAGAATGGTAACGAACGAATTTCACGCAGCCACATTAAATGCGTGCAGTGCGAAGTTATATGTCGGTTAATTTAGTGCGTTACATACTCGGAAATTACGAAAATTGCAATTAATACATTTGCATATGTTAACCATTTGCATGTGCACAACATTTATTTGAATTATAAACGTTATTTTACACAAGGAGACGGTAAAACGGTTCTTTGAAAAATATTTACAATCGAGTAACGGAGATATAAAGGAAAATTCAACTATGGATTTGTTATTTATATATTCTGCAACATTTAGGTACGAGTGATGTCATAGACATTTAAAAAAAAAAGCAAAGATTTTATAAATTCAATTGCGACACGACTAATTTAAATGTCTTTTACCCAAATTTATTGCACTACTATGTAATCTATATTCATCCGAATAAAAACGTATAAAAGTTTCGTGTATATATTCCGTTGGGACTCGTGGCTCAAAAGCGTTCGATTCTCTCCACGTAAACGTTTTTAATTTCACCGCAAAACGAGTATCGATGCTTCGTTGGCTTGCCCACACACACATGTGGACGAGCGGTATGAGTTCACAGTGGAATAAATTAAATTAAAATGTAAATCGGCGGCCCGTGCTTCGCTCGAAGTCGAAAATAGAGGAAATGGTTTAAAACCCGAAGCCAAGACAAAAGAATACACAAAATATAAAATATTGTAAGAAGAGGATGATCTTTGCAATCGAGTTGCTTTATCCCTAAACAAAGGGAATATTGCAATTCTTTTTAACAGAAGAAAAGTTATTGTTTTTTTTAAGGGGATGAGTAGGTACAGTGGCTTGTAGATATAGACTGTTATTATATTATTCAATTTTTTTGCTAAGAAACAATATACTCGGTTACTGTACCTACTTAATATAAAGTGCTCCTATTACAAACAATGTTCATAAATTTATGTCAAACATTAAAATGATTTCTCTTTTAAAATTCATCCTATTGTGGGTATCATACTTCCACATGCAACGGAAAATTTAAAACTTTGCTTAATATTGGAAACCACAGTGTCTTGAGAACTTTAAGTAGAACAGGTAAATAATTTCGTAGGTCTTTACAATGTTTTTGTTAATCAGCAAAGTTCAATCGAAAAAGTGCAAAATAATGCATAGGTATGGTAGATAATCCTGTAAGATACAGAAAAGTATCTGACTACTTCGAGTAAGTAAAGTACATTAAGCAAACAGTATAAGTAGAGGTGGTCCGTCTATAAGCAGACATGCCTTGCATTCACTGTCACAGGAAACATATTTCACTATAACTTTGTACACATGCATCATTTTTAAAATTATTTCGCGTAAACGTTACTGAAAATACCTAGAACCTCGAACACATGCATAAACTAAGTTGCCATTCCCTTTGAGATTTAGGGTAAAAACTGAAATCCTAGTAACCATATGATTATCGCTAAATTTAAACAAATGTGAAGTTCAATAGTAACCTCAAGTATACTTACTAATGTTGTCAAGTTAAATATCAAGTTCCTTTAAATAACCAGTAACCAGTAACCCACGGAAATTGTGAAACATTTTCGAGGAGCCCTCGGTTAGCAAACCCTCCCGATATCAGTGTCACGACGCTTCCAGGCAGAAGAGACGCTCGAAACGCTGGCGGTTCTTAAGGAAATGGTAAAAAGTCAAGCCTGACACGTCTCGCCTGCGCTTGACTGCTTCCTCGAATCACAGGTCGTAAAAAAATTCTGACACGCGAATAAAAACGAGACTCTGCTTGATTTCGTAACTCACTTCGACTCCGTTTCACGGTAGAAATTTTCGGTTAGTGGAAAAATATTTCTCCCGTAAAATATTTGTCCCGTTGTTATTGGACGGCCAAATGTTTGACGCACGAACTGTTCTGGCTCTACGTAATTCCAGTTTTATAGTTAATAAAACTATGTCCTACTCTCATGTTGCCCATGAAATAACGACACAGCTAATTTGCAAAACAAATTAAGTCTTCTTTATTGACTACGTTCGTTATAATTTCTCACTCAGTCGAAACGAAAATGTTTCGTTTGTGAACAATGACGTTTCAAAAAGCTGCTGATGTATAAGGTATAGAGAATCCAACTGTAAGAGCTTTCAAAATCGAACGATCGATCTGAACCACAGTCCCTTTGGCAAACTTTAAGTACACTTATGTACCTATCCTCTAAACAAAAATTCTTAACACGAATTTCCTTTTCGTGTAAATCTATATTCATTCCAGATACTAACGACCGTCCTTTTGTTCGAAACGATAACGAAGCTCCACACACCTACACGTAAATTTCGTCGAAACAAGTTTGAAACACTTCTATTTCATCTTTGCCCAAGCGCCACACGTTTCCTCGCCAATGAACTCAAGATCCTCGTTGACTGACGCTTGAATGAATTCGGTGATGGCATAACGGTGCTTGCCTACCTTTTCTGCCCCCTGCTCTTCACTCTTTTTGAATGTTTCCCCGTTTTTCAGAGATTTCGCGAGCCGCTTTCCAGACGCCCGCGGCATCGCCGTAATTTACGATCTCGTTAAAAACGGAGAAATCATTTATTTTCGCGCGACATGATCTACGAAGGCTCTCGAGAGGGAGCCGGCTACGCTAGAAGGGGCGAGTGGGGTGGGGTGGTTTTCAGACGGCCCAAGAAAGACGAGTTGTGGGAATAGATCATTTTGCAACCGCGGCCGTGCAACTTTATTGCGTAATGAGCACCAATCGAGCGCTTCCCCCGGCTAGACTGACGGGGATCGTTAAAACCGTGAAATCCCGTTACGCCATTAATCGTGCTGCCCTGCCGCGCGGTATTAATGACTCGGAAGAATTAAATGAGATGAAAATATTCGCGCATCGCCGTTCGTTGCCGGCTGGTCCGCGGATATTTACGAACGCGACATTTTTAATGGTAACACGAACCGTTTGTTAATTTCGTCGAACGAGGGTGGAATACTGACGGGGCAGGGGGTGTTTGAATCTGTTGCAAATTTTAATGACATTTTTGGACAATTTCGGTGCACTGATTGGGCTACGTGCAATGCAATACACTGCTTCGTTGAAAATTCTTGGGGACAATGTTCCTCTATTGGGAAATATAAATGAAATGAAACGGAACAGGGAAGTTACGATGTGGAACCGTATCTACAATCAGATTTTAGCATAAAACACCCGAAACTTTAAAATAAAGTCTTATGTTATTATACGTGAATGTACTCTACCTATACTTTTGAATAACAATAAAGTTTGCGATTAATATTGAGTGCAATACTTAATGCCATTGAGTTATATAGAAATGGTAAAAAGTTGCCCTGTAATACTAAAAGCAATATAAAAATATGTTTTGAAGAATTAAAAACTAATAAGATTAAAATGTACTTGTAGTTCTCTCGAGCGTGCTTTTTTTATACTCCGCGAAAGCAAATTTACATTATTTTCCTGTAAATAAAGGTGGCAACGCTTATCCCAAGGGAGCCCCAGAAGAAACAAAACCCCCTTCAACGAAATTCGCTACAATACTACCGATACCGCGTTTTAACGCGAATTTCAAACTGTTCCGTCGTTTCCTGTATTATTTCCTTCATTTTACCTTCTCCTTTGACGAGCACTCGTGGCTGCCTAGTTACCACCACGTATCCCACGTTCACCATTCCCGTTTCGAGGCGCGACAAATAATCAGAGAACGAGGATCGAGGCGAGGCTCGTCAGGCGAGAGATTTCGTTTCGCCTGGGCTGGCGAATCACTCTGCTTCTTTGGCCAAGCGACGCGCTCACCGTCGCCCGAAAACGCGGGGCGCACGGAAGCGTACAGCGGTCGCCGAAGATGGCCGTAACGTTCCCCATATTAACGAGGGTTGAGGCGACACGCGGGGAATTGGAAAGGCCCGTGTGGAAGACAGTGGCGATGTGCGCGATACACGGGGAACACGGACATCAAAGTGGAGCGAAAGAGAAATGGGAAACGTACACGGCGGACGGAGGTTCATGAAGACGAGTGGATGAAATGGAAAATGAAGATAAATAAGAGGCGGAGGGAGGGGCGAGGAACGAAGGGACTGCGGAGGAAATGTGACAAAGAGGGTTGGAGAATGGAACGTGGAGAGCTGAGCATGGAAATAAATGACTGGGACACGAGTCTACCATAACAAGGTGATTCGGATGCGAGAATAAAGTGTCGTCTATTCATTTTAATGGAGCTATACAGAAAGCAGAAGTATTCGACTGATTATTGACAGTTTGTGTAGATGTTCAACGGTTTCAGCGATATTTAACTGTTGTGCGTTAAGTAAATCATACGTCGAGAGTTTTGGTACTGGTAAAGAAACACTTAAGGGGGGACTCTACCTTGTTGGGCTGAAAAATTGCATTTTTTTTTTGCTTTTTCTAAAAGATATGAGTCTTGTGTATGCACTCTGCAAAGCTTATAGCCAAATTCGAAAAATTGGTGAGGTTGTAGCGTTTTGAAGTGAGCGGTACGCAGGTAGAAGGATACATAATATGAACTTTTAAATTCGATTTTCTCGAAACTACATTTTTCGACCTGGCGTTGAGGAAATCTCGACAACCAATGAAGCAAACAACTTGAAATTTTACATGCATGTTGAGCAAGCGTCTGTCTATCTATGGTAGTAGATTTATTGCCGTATTGTAACTGTTCCTAATTTTACTTAATGAAGTTTTGCCGATTTTCGTTTTTGTGTTTCCGATTATCCTTCGATTATATTTCGTTAACGCCAGGACCACCTGATTTTTTATCAACGCCTCAAGTCAGCGCTCTGTATCAGCCACATCTTTTTTTACCGTCACATAAAAATTTATAACAAGAGCTGAAGATACAATAAAACAGCCTGTCAAACCGCAAATTAATTTGTCAAACCGTTTTTGTACAAAAAATTCACCAAATTCATCGATTTTTCGGCCCAACAAGGTAGAGTCTAGCCTTAAAGGAATCATGTTCGATGTTCCTTCTGCATTGACGCAAGGCTGCTAGTGATTCACGAGATTTTCCCATTGGATTTGAGATGTATTGTCTGCAACGCTATTGTAACGTCTCAGCCCCACCATGGGATCGCGACTGTTAGTGTTCGCTAGCGCCACCAGCGGTCTAATCATCCTAACTCTTTCTCGCAAGTCCCAAGTTCCAGTCACATTCGTATATATACAGGTTCCAAGTTTGTTCCGACTGTCCCAAGACGAACGCGCACCACTCTCCTCCTCCTCTTCTCTTCCTTCTCGATCCTTAAAAAGCTAATTCAATTGCCGCACATTACTCCATTACGTCTAACTGGCCTTAGGGATTACGGTCTCTTCTTGTCCAGGAATGGTGTCCGCTCATCCGTCACAAACTGATTTTTCAAAAAAGAGATTCTGATACCGCAGAATTCAAACGCACTGCTGCGCACCCCCTGCGAATACTATTTGCTATAACTCTCCCAATCCACTCCCAGACAAAGCAGCAGCTTTTCTAAGAAGGGAGGAAAGAACAAAATGGAACGAAGAATAACTGAGCACAACACTAGTAGTGGGAAGCCAAAACCGCAAGATTTAGAGAATTACAACCTTTAAGAAGGAGAATATAAGAGCAAGGACCTCTCAGACGCTGCGCGCAAGTGAAAGAAACGGGGGAGGGGGGGCCTTAACGTGGAAGAAACACGAGGCCCAGGAAAATGGGCGACATGGTAATAAGGGGAACGCGTAACTGTTAAGGGGAAAAAGGAGGAGAGCGAGGAGGGAGGCCGGAAACGGGGGGAGCAGAAAACAGAAAGAGAGAGAATTAATGAAACAAGTAAACTGCGCCAGGCTGCAAGCCCCACGGTGTAATTTACTTGGCCCGCAAACCCATACGTTTCCAAGCCTCAACCCCTTCTTGCCTGCTTCCCATCGGCCAGCAGGCTTTCTATTCGAGGTTGCTAATTCGTATTCAGAGGTCCACCCACGGAATCGGACTTTGGATCCTGCGGCGACGCCTCTGCGCCCTGGAAAATTGCTTAACGCGATTAACTCGGCTCGCGACCGATATTTCTTTCGGCAAACGACATTCAGGATGGGCTGCGAAAGGGCCAGGGTTCCCTGCATTGCTGGAATAACGGTTTTTAATCGCGGGGAGTAATTACTTTTACGTTTCTTTCTGTGGGAAATTAGGCATACGTGGAATTAAATTCGTTAATTAATTCGTTGCAGCCTTGAAAGGGAGGAGAAATATTCGGCTGAATTTTCATAAGTTTGTGCATTTGTGGATGTAATTAGTTTTGAAAGGATGTCTCGCTGTATTTCACAAGGAATTTCTTTATAAATGGTAGTATAAAATATTCTTTTAAACTACAAAACTGGGTACAATTTTGTTACAATTGATCCGTAAAATAAATTAAAATTCACATCAAAGGTTCGAAGACGTTTATCTGCTAGATGAAAGTTTAATAATGAAGTTTAAAACTCAACAAGTTTCATATGAAGATTCTTTAACGTTTGGTTTTTAAACTATATCAATATATGTTTCAATTGTTTGCATTGACTATTCTTCACAAAGACTATCAATAATTAAACAAATGAACGTTTTGGGTCGTTGTTAGCAAAGTATATTAGTCTGTTCTTAACTATTTGACATATCTCTGCCCCCATTATATTATTATCAATCTAGAGTAAACAATTATTCAATTTTATTCAACGATTCACGGAAATTCGCGTGTTTCCAAGTAAACTGTAAATTACATTCTACAAGTATTCAAGTTGATAAAACAAATGCACCAGCAAAATAAAGCCCACCAATGAGTCTAACGTGATTTCTTCCTCCAAAGCTTGTCAACGTTTAACCAGAATTTTTTGCAGACCATGGTGCCATGAGTTTACGTGAGTTAAACTGTTTCCTTATTAGCGTTTTTCTCATTTCCTCGGTGGAGCACCTTCGTGTGCCGTAATAAGAAATTCATTCGCCGCCCTAAGAAAAAGCCTACATTGAAAATAAAATGCTGACAGTAACGAGTAATTTCCTGTTTTTCTGTACACAAGACGAATCCCGCGGCAGCAACTCAATTTCCTCTGAGTGAAAAGCGGCTGCAGTTAAACTAAGCACACTGTTCAGCAATATTTGCCACGTGAAGCTGGAATAATTAATGCATCTCGAGATGTAGATGCAGCGGATCTTCCCAGCGGAAAGTCGGAACGAAATTATCGGGCACGCTGTCGCGTCACGTGCGGAGTAAAGGGTTGGGAGGAGGAAAAACGTCGTTCGCCACGGCCCTTTCTGGAAAATTGCTTAACGCGATTTACTTGTCGGCCAAGATTTCCCGACAGCTAATGTGACAAGTGAAAGCTGACGTTTCCTTGAAACGTACACGCAATAATGGCGCGCGGTGGGCCCCTATCTTCTTCGATATCCACGGCAAAGGGGATCGAAGTTTACTGAAGCTACATTGCTGCTGGTCGACAAGTGAAATTTAAATTGAACGATGACTAGTGCATGGCGACTTCCTCAACTGCGACGGGCTGTTTCTATTTTTTATACGAAAATGTCACAGACCTTCCACCGTCCGGCGAGAACAACGTTTTCTTGGATGTCAATAATCAATCTATCACTTAAGAGTGTACCTGCTTTTAAACCTTATTCAACTTCTTTTAAAGTGAATGAAACAGATGATATAAGAATATACAGTAGGAAAAAGGGACTTTAAGCTATGGAAAGTAAGATGAATAATAATAATTCTTTAGTACACCAGTAGACATGAAGAATAATACCATGAAGATAAAAGGAAACAAATACATATCTATAAAAAAAGAAGAAAGAGAAACATAGTAGAATTAGAAATTATATAATATATAATATATACGATAGTTCCATTAGAAAGAATTATATCTTAAATTTATATTGCCTATATTAAGGGGTTTCCCAGAATAGACAAATGATACCAGCATAATCCCAGTAACGTAAATCCTAATATGAATTAAATTTGCCACACAGCATGTAAAAAGATGAGTTTTAATCTTCCGTCGACCACTGTAGGTATTTCACAATTTCTGAGGTATAGATTAAAGAAGACACTCAAAGTCCTCATTTACTTACAATTAGATATACCTACAGTACTGGAAATATATGCTGCATCAGCCCCAAATCCGCGTCCTATGAAACAATCTGAATAACTCCATGATTGATAAAACAGTTGGAACCCAACTAATTTTTGGCGCAAAAATACTTTCCAAATAGGAATACTAAACGATATCAGCTTAAAGATAGAAATCACTGGTAACTGGTAAGTTAAAATTGACACCCACGTTAGCCAAATAAAAAAAGAGGCACTCTAATTGGTGAAACGTCCGTCTCGTTGTGCAGCTGTGCAGGATTTGAGAGAGATTCGAAATTAAATCGTGTATCACGGGGAGTGTATACAGAGCTTTTTCCTGGTTCGAGGGAGAATGGCGTGGGCAGACCCCCAGGCAGCCATAAGAACAGCTTTTGTAAACGAGCTTAATGCGCGTAAAGGCTGGGAAAAATTCTCCCCAAGCCACTTTTTCCCTCCCCATCGAGACAACGACGGTGAACCGCGCGGGTAAAAACCGCGTGAAGAGAAAAAAATGTCAAGGATCCCCGCGCGTCGTCGCGTCCTGATGGCATCGTAAAATGTGTGCCGCGAAGGACTCTAGGACTTTCACTGCAGCTTCCGGTCGTTGATCCTGCGACACGTCCCTGCCGCGATTTTCCATTGGTTCTGGCTGGTTAATAAAATTGCTGGAACGTGAACGCGTCTCAGGAGGATCGCTTCCAACGCAGCCTATTACCGCCACATGCTTCAGCTTGGACCTTTTTACGCGAGTGTTTACATCGTAGGTGGACCTTTACGAATTTATCGATAAGCCTTTACGGGAATTTTGAACGTCAATGCGGTGCTTTGTTGCGGGAGCGTAGTTGAGTGGGAATATAGATGTCCATGGACGTATTGAGAAATTTTATTGGATAGTGAGAGATGAAATCTTAAGGGAAATGACACTTGGGGAATTTCAGGTATGAAAGTCTTTGTGAAGCGATCATACTTCGTAATTCGTGTGGCTTTTGACTCTCAGTTGGTCTGATTTTAAATAACGTAGTGATTGGTTTCATAGTTATGCTGGATTTAATGTTAATCTATTTGTTATTAGTTGTTTTAATTGTTTGTTTTAGTGGTACGATAAGGCTTTCGTATCTTTATAAGTTTCGCGAGTAAGAAGGTTACTTGTATTGATCTTGAAGGAAGTAGGGTGTAAAAAGTATTATCACGCAAGTTTGCTTATGCAATGTCTATTCAGGTGGGTATGAAATATATATTTAAAATAATTGGAACTTGTGTATAAAAAGTCCTTCTCCTAAGATGTTGCAGGTACATAAAATTATTTGAACATTCATTAATTAACAGAGTCTATTTATTCTTATTAAACAGCGACGTGACAACTCGTCGCTCATTTAAGTAGTATAATCTTTCACATGTCAAACAGACTAACCAACTGTGTGTATTGTAATCCAGAAAGGATACAGAGTCTATTTCGCGGTATTCCATTTCTGTTTACAATTTTTCAAAACCATTTTCAGTACTCGTAAGTACTCCTCACGAAAGCTGATCCCACGAAATTAATCGGGCTCAATTTTCCATCCAATAAAAGCACAACCAGTTCCATCGCGATTAAAAGTTTCTGCCGAAGAGGGGCGCTATTTTCGAAATACGAGTTTCGTCTTTCAAACGGAAATTAGTCGCCCGCATGAAAGCGGTCCTTCACCGCGCAAATTGTACTGCACTTGAAATTACACGCGCTGTGCTATTATTTCAAATTTCTCTGAACGACCTTCGTCCCGTGTAATTTCGCAGATTTAACGAGGACACGCCGATTTAACTCGACTGTCCATTTACGTTCCGGTGATACATTCCGCGGCAAACTGGAATAAAAATCGTCCTAACAATTTGGCGCAATTTAGCGGGCGACAAAGAGCTCAGCGGCAGTCCCACTTCCCTCATCCGGGCTGGTAACGGGGAATTTTCATGGAATTCTGGACGTGCACGCGGATGGGCGGATTTACATGATCGACGGGTTAGTCGCAAAAATCAGTTCTCGCGCTGTGTTAAACTCTAGGCCCCTGATTTAAAGGTCCACGGAACGATGCAGCACATTCCTCGCGTAATAAACCATTTCTATTTGATGCGTGCACGCGGAGCAACGGAAGGAGAAAAGCGTGCAGGCACGTGCGTATTTGTTTGAGAGGGTGCTGGCAAACGCAGCAATCACAATGTTACGAAGAATATTTACGGCGAACGGAAACAAAGAATTTCTTTACGCGAGGAAGGTTTAGAGAACTGAAAGGAGCTTTGGTAATGCAACGAAACAAAGAGGCACAAACGAAGGCAGTTTAATTGTTAGTATGAAGTATTTCCCCGCGGTAAACGGATCTAGAGTCAAAGAAAGAAATTTGTGTGGCAACTGCGATTGCAGTTTGCAATCAGCTCCTTTTGAACGTGATAAACGCAGGAGTGAAAAGTAATCCATGTTGTTTCAGAATGGATTAAAAGAGTAACTTTGAAGCATATGCGTATTGTGTGTAGTGTAGATTGAGTTCACTGTATTGTCAATTATATATCAAACATAGCGGACTTTGTCTAAGACTGCTATCTAAGATGCTTGTATGCGACTGAAACCTGCTCCATGATATGGTAATACCAGGGATCGAAAAAGTTCTCATATATTTTATTTAAGAAAATATCTTTCCCTGTGGAATTCTTATTGAAAGAATTGTTACCCTTAGGAACTTCTTTAGAAAGTTGTACTAGAGCATTTGTTAAAAAAGGTTCCATAACACAAAGAAAAGTGCTAAACTATTAGGTACTAGTTTTATTTAACAGTATAATATCACATTCCTTCATGTTTATTTAATAAAAGTATGAAAATCATAACATAAGTAATTAGTAGTTTCATAAAAAGTATTGAACAGAAAAGAGAACTTGTCAAGAATAATATATAAATAACAATTTTGTATAACTTACATGAATCAAAATACATACAAATTCTATATTTCTAAAATTCTAAAATTCTATAATTCTAAATTTGTACACCCTTTCGCATTTCACACCTAAAAACGTCACTTTCGTTTCAAAGAACGTGTCCTTGAATTCTATCGTCGCCAAACAAGAATCGCTCCTCCATATAATAATAATAGTCAGCGAAATATCGGTTAACCGTTCGTCAAGCGTACATCAAACGCGCAGCCTAAAAACAGCTCGAGGATGAAATTTATGAGAGCAGCGTGTAATTACGAGGCGAACAGACACGCTGATTGCTCTTATCTCGTTCGAAACTCCAGCTACGAAGATCTCGTCTGTAGGCGATATACCGAAGTTTCGCGAAACAGGAGCCGCTCCATGCTGCGCGCTGATTGTGGCGCGTGTAAGTTTTAATTGCGCGGAAGTTTGAGGGGTCCGCGACCCTGGAACAGCCGAGTCGCGTACAATTCCCCAAAGAACAACGAATTTCGATTGGGCCGCAGAATAAACTTTAACATTCTACTTAACGTCGACGGGGCACGGGTGTGTCGCCCCTCCCCCCCCCCCCCCAAGCTTGTATCCGTTTCACTCGCGAACTTCCAAGATATTCGCAATGTAACTAGGGGCATAACGCGCTCGCGAGCAGGATTGTCATTCGCCGAATTTGTCGGGACGAACGAATATTAACACGACGCGTTCCGTTGTAAGAGCTCGTTTCAAACAGCAGTTAAGTGCCAACGACACCGGCGAGTCAACACGGGAGGAAGAATATTAGACGAACTTCCCTAATCCCGTTTCGCGAAGTTTTAAGCGAGGTAGTGCGTTCCTAAGATGTTTCACGACAGGTAGGGAAAGAATATTAAAGAATATAAGTTACTGTTTTTCTATCCCCTGTGGCTTTGGGCAAACAGAACCTGTCATCTGCATAGTGGAAAGTTTGGGATGAACGGAGAGCGGATAGATTTCAAAATTCATAGAATTCTAGCAAGGGAAGTTCGGCGACTCGAAAATTCAAAAAAAATCTGAAACGTTTGAGAAATGTAGCTCAATGATGTTAATAAGGAGACTATTTTTTGATTCGCAAAGAAGACGGTCCTAAGGGTGAAACACCCAGTTTCTTGTCAATAGCGGTGTTCTTTATTGTTACTCTCCATCTATATAAGAAGAAGTCCTGAATGACTGACTAACTGACTCATCAATGCCCAGTTCAAATCATTTAACCTAGGAACGTGAAATTTGGAAGGTATATTGTTTTCATGGCGTAGTCACTAAGGAAGGATTTTTGGAAATTCCATCTGCAAGGGGGTGAAAAAGGGTAATATCTCTTAGGCCCGATTGGATATCAAGTTGGTTCTTACTCACAAAGATTACCCAGACAAATGTCTAATAACTAATTTCGGGATTTTTCCCAAACCAACCTCTAAGGGGGCAGGGCCCGATCTAGCTCTTCCGCCGCTCTGGGCAAAAGTGATTTTTGCCGCCCTTTGCATTAAATCATAAATAAGTATTTTCAAATATATTGTTTGACACTGAGTAAAATTTTTTGTAGGTATTTGTCTACCAATTTTGCATTCTTTAATTTCACAATAATACGGGATGCTTAATGTGTCGAATACGAGTTACATTTGTGAAATTGAACTCTTTCGTGCGAGTTCTTTTAAATGTTCTCTCTCAATAGTAGGAAGTCGGGGTATTATGAGCCACGGGGAATCGTCAGCCAGCGCCATATTTTTTTCCCTAGTGAATAATGACAGCTGCCAACAACTGTTATTTGCTTGTCTTATGATAAGCTAATATTTCCACGATCAGTGAACGTACGTACCCGCATCGTTACTTTGCTCTGTTAACAGATAAAAATTGGCTGATCTCGATGTATTATTTTCACTTCGTGTGTGGTCTATTATTGTGACTCTTTTCTGTGAATCCACGCAGGTAACTATTTTTATAATACTCGTGTGACTTCAAGCTTTCGAAATAATATAGGTATTTGGCATTAAGTTAGCATTGTGTTATTTATTTCTGGCCATGTTGTAAACATAATGGTTCGGGGAATTGTGAGCCACTCGATTCTTGACATTTAAAGAGCTAACCTCACGTGTTTGATGTTTCTTTATCATTGTTTATGTAATATTTGAGCACAATATAAATTTTACTTTCCCGACTGTTATGTATATAACAGAGGGAAAGTATGTAGATCGTGTCAAAAATGACCCCCGTTTTTTTTGCAATTCTCGACGTTTCATGACCCACTGACTCTAAAAAGTAAAAAAAAAGGAGTACAAAAATGCTTGTGTGTTTTCTAACAAGCACTGTTATTTTTATTCAATTTATAAAGTGGCTCACGATTCCCCGAGATTTTGCAGATTCACGAAAATGCAAATTTTTTGTAATAGTCTGAAAATCATCTAATTTGCAAATATTCGATTCCACTATTGTGACTAAAAGAAAGGTAAATCTTCATACTACATCATCCAGCTTTGAAATTTGAAGAAACACTTGATATTATAGCAGTTTGTTAGCAATAAAAAAAAAGTGGCTCACAATACCCCGACTTCCCCTAATTATTACATTCGAGTCATTAGAAATTGAGAAATTTCAACTTGCATGGGAAACAGTTGAGGTCAACGGCAACATCTACCAATGTGACAACATTGACGAAAGGTTTGAGCACTCATTGTCAGTTCGACTTTATCCGCGATAGTGATCGGATCGGTGAATATCTGCGAATGTCACAGTGCATATTATATCCTGATTTCTCGATTCCTACATCAATTCGTTCGACTACTGGATTAAATACAAGACCTTTTAACAACATTTCACTGGAATATACCTATCATCTAGAAGACTTTTTGACGAAACGTTGCCTATAGTCTTTAATCACATATCGCAGTAATAAAAATACGTGTAGAATGTGCAGGGTGCACGACTGTAGTTGTGAAAAGTAAGCGTTTTGCAATGGACATTGCTATATAATATTATTTCTGGCTATGACGAATTTCACGTTAGCTGGGAGTCGGCCGAGCGCGACAAAAACATCAACAACCTCTACCAAAGTCACTACATCGCCGAACAGTGTGCCCTAACAGTTCGACTTCGTCCGCGACGGTGTTCGGATCATTGAATATCTGTGCAGTCACAGTGGATATTATTTCGCGATTTCACGATTCCTGCATCAATTTCATTGATTACTGGACTGTGTGGAAGGCTCTTTAACAAAATTCTACTACATTACACTCAGTATCTAGAGGACTATTTTGGAAACACTTTACTCGAGTCCGAACACATCTTCCCAATGCGATTGTAGAGTCAGTGCTTATTTCGCGATAAAGTATTTCATAGTGGACAGTGGTCCTGCGTGTTAGTAATGTTAACACGAACGTAGAGTCAGTGTTTTTAACGCATCTAGAACTATTTCAGAGCACCGGTGCTCTTATTGCTTCTTCATCGCGAAATTAATGCGACATATTTACGAGTGTGATAATGTTCTATTCGGTACTGACGCTGCAGCTGCGGGACATTGGCTTGCAGATCGAATAGCTACTGCTGAAGGGAGATGCTTGTCTTCATGGATATCAGTGAGTGCTGTATTCTCAGTCGTTGCTTATTCTTAAGATCGTCTTAAGCATGCGGCATCCTTTACTAACCTCGTAGACTAGTAAGGGATGCAGCCAGGGCCCAATCTAGCTCTTCCACCGCTCTGGGCTAAAATGATTTTTGCCGTCCTTTGCATTGAATCATAAATAAGTATTTTAAAATATATTTTTTGACACTGAGTACAATTTTTTGTAGCGATTTGTCTACCAATTTTGCTGCCCCAAATTTGCCGCACCCAAAATTTGCCACTCTGGACAATTGCCCTACTTGCGCCCCCCTAAATCTGGGCCTGGTACGCCGTAAAGTATTACAAATTCACGCTGTTACTGACATTCCCGCAAGTTTCTAATGCACTGTTTAATCATTCTAGTGAAGTAATAATGATTGGATTCTATTTACCCCGAGTATTAGTTCACCGCCGACATTGAAATTGACAGTAAAATCTAATTCTTATAAGCTTCGCAGAAAGTTTCATGATGTATGTGTGTCGTGGGGTGCATGGATGCAACTGCAAATCGAGTATTCTTTAATTTTGCAATCATACGGGGTGCTTAATGTGTCGAATACGAGTTACATTTCTGAAGTTGAACTCTTTCGTGTGAGTTCTTTAAAATCTTCTCTCTTAACAGTAATTATTACATTCGAGTTATTAGAAATTGAGAAATTTTAACTTGCATGAGAAACAGTTGAGGTCGACGGCAACCTCCATCAATGTGACAACATTGACGAAAGGTTTGAGCATTCATTGTCAGTTCGACTTTATCCGCGATAGTGATCGGATCGGTGAATATCTGCGAATGTCACAGTGCATATTATATCCTGATTTCTCGATTCCTACATCAATTCGTTCGACTACTGGATTAAATACAAGACCTTTTAACAACATTTCACTGGAATATACCTATCATCTAGAAGACTTTTTGACGAAGCGTTTCCTAGTGTTTGATCACATATCGCAGTGATAAAAATACGTGTAGAATGTGCGGGGTGCACGATTGTAATCGTGAAAAGTGACCATTTTGCAATGGACATTGCTATATAATATTATTTCTGGCCTTGACGAATTTCAAGTTAGCTGGGAGTCGGCCGAGCGCGACAAAAACATCAACAACCTCTATCAAAGTCACTACATTCCCGAACGGTGAGCCCCAACAGTTCGACTTCGTCCGCGACGCTGATCGGTTCACTGAATATCTGTGCAGTCACAGTGGATATTATTTCGTGATTTCACGATTCCTGCATCAATTTCATTGATTACTGGACTCTGTGGAAGACCCTTTAACAAAATTCTACTACATTACACTCAGTATCTAGAGAACTATTTTGGAAACACTTTACTCGAGTCCGAACACACCTTCCCACTGTTGAGAGATGTTTAAAAGCGTGAAGTGCTTTTGTAATCGTGTGCAATGCGATTGTAGAGTCAGTGCTTATTCCGCGATAAAGTATTTCATAGTGGACAGTGGTCCTGCGTGTTAGTAATGTTAACACGAACGTAGAGTCAGTGTTTTTAACGCATCTAGAACTATTTCAGAGCACCGGTGCTTTTATTGCTTCTTAATCACGAAATTAATGCGACATATTTGCGACATATTAATGCGACATATTTGAGTGTGACACGTTCTATTCGGTACTGACGCTGCAGCTGCGGGACATTGCTGACGGGAGATGCTTGTCTGCATGGATAGCAGTGAGTGCTGTATTCTCAGTCGTTGCTTATTCTTAAGATCGTCTCAAGCATGCGGCATCCTTTACTAACCTCGTAGACTAGTAGAGGATGCAGCCAGGGCCCGATCTAGCTCTTCCGCTGCTCTGCGCTAAAGTGATTTTTGCCGTCCTTTGCATTGAATCATAAATAAGTATTTTAATATATATTTTTTGACACTGAGCAAAATTTATTGTAGGTATTTGTTTACCACTTTTGCCCCCCCAAAATTTGCCGCTCTCGGCAATTGCCCTACTTGCGCCCCCCTAGATCTGGGCCTGTAAGGGGGTGAAAAGGGGTGAAATGTGTTTTCATGGAGTCCTTAATATCTTTTAGGCCCGAAGCGAAGCGCGGGGGTATTTTGCCAGTTAGTTATAATGTCCAAAAGTGCTCGTAACTAGGGCTGGGACTATTTGTCGAATTATTCGGTATTCGAATATTCGAATACTTCACTTGCTTAATTATTTGACGAATATAATTCGAATATCCAAGTATTCGAATACTATTCGAATATTTCAGTATTCGAATGCTATTCGAATATTTCAGTATTCGAATACTATTCGAATATTTAAGTATTCGAATACTATTCGAATATAGGTTCATTTGTCATGGTGAAATCTTGTAAGCTAATTTGAACCCACTTCATACCATACTATTCGAATACATCGGTATTCGAATATAGCAGTATTCGAATAGTATTCGAATAATAACATTCGAATACTCAAATATTCGAAGTTTATTCGTAGCATTCGAATACTTGTAAAATATTCGAATAGTAAATTATTCGAATAGTCCCAGCCCTACTCGTAACATAGTGTTCTAATTTAAGATTTCAACTATTCAAACAGAAGAATCCGTATTTCAAGTATCACTCCTTATTAACACCACAATTACTAAAAATCGTGAAGAGGAAACAAAAATCAGAACTTATTCCAGTTTTAAATTTAAAAATTAGCCAATTCCACGTAGCAAAGATTTTCTAATAATCATTTCAACCCCCGACCTGTATATTCCCCCACCACTTCGCACCATAATTACACCATATCTGGCCAATCACCTAAATTACCGTTTATAAGTATTAGAAAACCTACTCTCCGCGGAACAATTGCGAAGAACGTTGCAAATGTATTGAAAACCCCCAGCAAATTTTCGTTTATTTGGTATTTTAAATTAAAAGCAGTGAAAAGTATTAAATCTGTATCAAATATCATAATTTCTGCAAATACAGCAGGTGTTCTAACACGTATGTAGTTATGAACGACAGTGTTCATAATTCTACCAGCTTTCACGAAGTGTGGTGGGAATCATCCATTCCATCCGCATCGGTGAAACCTTAAATTCGCGAAATCCTGTACCAAGCACGACGAAGAATCATTGTTCATCTCGCCAGCGTGAAACGGCGGCCCCCATAAAGCTCGGCGTTTAGACAAGGGCCCGTTCTCGCGAGCGGCACCCTCGAGTGGTCCATTACGAGTTCGCGGAAAGGCGTCGATAGTCGTTATTTCCCCGTTATCCTGCCCCTCTTTCATCCTCTCTTTTCACGATTCAGGAACCCCTGGCTGAGTCTCCAGCGAAAAGGACTTTGCCGGAGTTTCTTGCCGCCATTCCTCCGCCCACTGGCTCTTTTCGTTGCTGTAATTAGACTGCTCTCCTGCAAAGGATGCTTTTCCTTCGGACCACAGCCCGAGCAATCTCTTCATAATTCCCGCGGCCTTATCTCGGATGTTTCTTCGCGAGCAAACAGACCCCGGCTGGAGAGGGGAACTTCAGCGTGATAAAATTAAGGGGGAGCAGTTCGTTAAGGGGCTCGCGGGACCGTTTCCACGGGCGAAGGTTCCCTTGGCTGGCGAGCTGAGTGGTGCATTACGATGTTTGCCCTTCCACTTGCCGGCATGCCGGATATTGTTGCCAAGACTTCGATCGAGGGCTTCCCAGCCACTTTGTTTCCTACCTGGCTGGCTCGTTGAAGGATATCGTGTTCCACTGCTGCGTGGAACGTTGCTCGCTGCGTGTTGGGTTTCTAGCCGCGGAAACGGCGTGAAATCTCATTGATGGAGGTGACGGGGCTATAATCGTTCAACGTAAATTGCGAACCATCCAGACACTAAAGATTTGATTTCACGCGTTCACTGTCAAAATTCACCTGGATTAATTTGATACGATGACTTTTTCACGAGCCTGTCAAAGGGGAATATACGATAAGTAGGGAATTCAATCCCGGGATCCCGACAGATTTTTGGATTCCATTTTTATATTTTACAGTTGTTCATAAAGTAATTTACGTTTTTAAAAATTCGCGAAATTCTCGGGATAAGTTATAACTTGATATATCAAATCCCGGGAGTTTTAGAATAAAAAAAAACAGCCGGGATCCCGGGATTGAATTCCCTAACGATAAGGGAGAAGAACTTCTGCTTACACAACGTTGTGAGACGTTGCAGTGTCTTCTACCAATCAGTTGCTCAAAATTCATCGCGTTGCTTCTGCTTCACGAGCTCAGTGAAGCATAAGAACAAGGACTACGAAACAAATGACCTCCCACGACAGCGTTCCCCATTTTCCCTTTTCAATCTCCAAGCATACCTCGCGCAGCGTGCCGCGTTGCTCGCTCGAATACGTTTTTACGTCGATTAGCTCTGCACGCTTCTTACAAAGACAGAACATCCTCCGACATCGTGAGCCGTGATAAAGGGAATATCGCGGGAACACTATTCGAAATTTCCACCCTTTTTTCCCTCTATCAAGGGTCGTTAATTAACAAGGAAAAAGATCTTAAGCGCCGCAGGGAACAACGGCCGCTATCGTTTTTCCGTCCACTCTATTTGTCTCCGTCCGGGGAACAAGATCGTCCTCCCTTAACGGCAAATTAAATTCCCGACGTAATTGTTTAGGGCCCTCGTTACCGCTTTTGCCATGATAGACGTTAGTGGCCTATTGTCCAGGGCAAGGAAATTAAGATTGAGATTTACAGTATGGATAGTAACAGGGCAGCATTAAACATTAAGTGGAAATTGAAAAATACTCGAGGCACTGTACATGCGTTTATATTCTTGGAGTTTTTTTGAAAAGATCGAGAGAGAAAAGTATGCCAGAATTATATAACGCAGACTGTTAACTACATAACCCTGGTCCTAATAATGATCAACATTAGAGTCAAAACTTCCACCATTCTTTCCCCATTAATTACTTTCGAACATAAGTTCCCTTTTCGACGTGCTGAGCAGCAAGCAATGTTCTCCACTTAGCCTGCGAAGAGAGTAGAGGCTCGCAATCACTCACAAGTCTATATACATAGACATATTTTTATGAAAGTGACAAAATCACCTGTATCTTTAAATACATGGAAATTTCATTTTCAAAATACAAGTAGAGTAGATGTCCCTATTACTGCCACTTTATTTATTTTGCTTAATAAAAATGTAACGTATAAAGAATAGTGTACAACAATAATATTATTATTAAATTGTGACTGTTCTTCTTATTATTAATATTATTGTTGTACACTATTCTTTATACATTACATTTTTATAAAGCAAAATAAATAAAGTGGCAGTAATAGGAACATCTACCCTACGCCGTTCATCCTGAGACGATCGAACACCCCCGAATTTATCAAGTTCGATGAAAATGAGGCAACACGCGTGTCCGATGAGATTGCCGCCGTGTAGAGGCTGTCCTCGGCGGCGAAATTTAATCTCTGGCCGCGTCGAAGCGTGTCTTCGTCTCAGGACGAGTTGGCCGTACTTTAATCTGAAATCGGGTTCCAGCGGGCGCTTTTAAGCCGCCGCTGGAGGGTGGAGCGTAACTTTTCGGAAAGCCCTTACGAAACTTTGCCACCCTATGGCTTGTGTGTTGCAGCTCTCCGCCATGGTCGATGGGATTTACGCGGAGCATGGGCACACTGCGGGCTCGTTCACACATTTGGCGAGCGATCGACTGCTGGTGGGCGGGGGCGCCGAGGCGAGATCCCTGCAGGGCGCCAAAGGGATCACCAACTTCGTTGGATGCCTCAGAAAGGTGAGATCCGTTCCCCCGTATCGATGTGATCCACTTCTACGTTTATTTGGGTCGCGTGGAATCAGGCGATCAGGGGGCTCGTGCGGGGGGGCGTGTAGAATTTCTGGAAAGGGTGTAGAATAAAAAAGTGGAATGCTTCTCCATTCGAATAAAAGAGCAACGAACTGTGTGCAGTTAGTAGATACGTAGATGAAGACTCATTTATTGTAAACTGCAATCGGTGGCTAGTATTTTTTAAACGAATTAGATTTTGGCAAAGTTAAATGACTTAAACCTCCCCTAATTTCACGTGGACTACGGCACGATTCGATTTGATCAAAATTTTACTATGATATCCGGTGCAAACGTGCATTTAGGTGCAATGTTGGAATCATTGGATGATCTTATTTAGAAATCCTTATAACTATTAAGCTTCAATATTGCATATTATAGATTTAGGAAGACCTTAGCTTAATTTTAAATGGAAATCAGCCCAGTCAAGGTAAATATTTTGTTCCAGTTTACGAATAAAAACATTTTACTATAAAAGTCAGTTGTATTGCAGAAACGAAAAAGTGAGATGTAGCTTTTCAAAAATCACTAAATATGCATGTGCAAACATGCTGCCCTTTAAAATTCTATTTCCCACGGTCGAACGGGACAACTGGCCGAAAACTAACAGGACCGCCACGTTGCACCGATTGCAACTGCACTTGTGCATTTTTAATCCGTTATCGCTGCCATGACCGCATCGTAACGTCTGACTGGTCGTCGTTTTGTGTCGCGGCGTACCGTTTCATTAAAAGATAAAACCTCGTGTTACTGTCCTTCCGGCGCCAAACACCCGGCATAAACGGGGCAGAAATGCCGGGAGTTCATAATTTCCGCTTTAATGGAATACAGAAATTATTTCGGAGTGTCGTCCGCCATGCGAGACACGAACTTCTTACGAGCAACGAAAATGAATGCGTGAATTATTTCTGGAAAGAAACTTTTAATTGCAGTTTACGAAATTTCCTCTTGCCACGGGAAACGTGTATGAAATCGGAAATAGAATTTTTTGTGTAAATTAAAAATTGAGAAGTTGCACCTTTTATCGCTTCGTAACGTAATATTTAGCGAACGATAAATTCGGGTAAAACTATTAATGACTTTCCTAATTTGCCAAATATGCATAAATGCTATTACACATTTACATCATGGAATATCTATTGTACGAAATGTAAATACCATTTGGTAACATAATAATGTGAAATATTTCCGGTAGGTAGTAATTTGAAAAGCTATCACGCGCAAAAGATAAGTCGAGTCAAGGAAACATTAAGTCCTCCACAAAGTACTTCAAATACAAATTTCTCATATTCCTTAGAGCTAAAAAGTATCTACTACACGCATTTTGAAGTATTCAAATATCTTACGCAGTTGTTGAGAAAAGACATGGTAAATCTTCGGGTTGTTACCCCCATACCACCCTAACGAACAGGAATAGAGATCTGAAATTTCTCAAAGTGTTTTTTTAGGCAAAGAGCATTATTTGGTATACCAAAATACTAAAATTGATCTGGGGCCGTTTTCCCTATAGTCACCCGGTTTTACCCTTTAGACTTCAAGGAGCTCAGTAATCAAAATAATTCTTACCGTAATAAGAGTAATCGTAGCAGTTAGATCCCCCGGTAGCCCTGAAATTGAAAAGAACCCTATCTCGAGGAGAGTTCGGTCTGACAGAAGCGTCGTTTGCTGGATAACGAGCGGACAAACCGCCCCTGGTGCCGCATTTAATTCATTAACCCCGTTCCTTTTGCAACATTCGCCTCCTTCCCCGGCCAACGGACAAGTCGGGGCTTCGTCATCGTAGCAATTACCTTAATACGAAAATTGCAGTCGCCGATGTGCTATCTGCCACGTGGATGCCGCGTTTAACGCGTTATTAATTATGTCCCCGCGTGTCGCGACGCTTCTTTCCCCCTATTTCATCCCTCGTTTTATCCCTCGCCGAGATTGCACGTTCGTTTGCCCCGTCTCGTACGTTGACTCTATTCCCCGCGAATTTTAACGAGCCACCGAAAGAACCGCGATGATTTTCTGAGGTTCTCTTCCGGTGCTTTCATCAGAAACGTTTTTACAGTATCTCGCTTTTTATTTCTGGAATTGTATCCCGTTCTTGTCGAACCGAAGAGCGGGCTCGATTTAAAGCGTAACTCTTTTCGTCGAACTTTAGTCTGTTTGCTAATATTTTCTTAAATTTGCTCTCGGCAAAGTTGTGGGGTGGGTATCTGCTGATTTGAAACCTGCAGTGGGCCGAGGATTTTTGCTCCCCTCGATTTGATTATTCATGAAGAGCAGAAGTTTCGAAATTATGGCTCGTGCACCGCGGTATATTATCAGGAGTTTAGCTCGGTTACAGTTTACTGGAGTTATTTTCGTCTTTTGGGTATTGTTTAAGTGGATGATAAGTCATTTCTGTGGAGAATGTGAAGGACTTTGTAAGTTGGGACCTGGGAATTATGTGGTCTTGTGATTCTTTTTGTTCCAAGTTTTAGTTAACATCTGATTGAAACCTATGTCTGAGTCGACCAACTATGTACCTGATTTTCCTGGTACCAAAAAAGTCACTATTTTTCTGAAAATAATACCCAAATACATCGTCAAGGCCCACATTTCTATCTGCATAGAACTCATTAGCAAAGCAATCTTCTCTTCCAGTTTTCCCCATATTACAACAAAACAAAAGAAGCAACAGTCTCGATCGTACTATCTCAATACTCAATACACTATAAATAACAAACGACTTCTTCAGCAAGTGCACTAAACATGCAGTTGCAGGAACTCCCTTCGGAAAAGTTGTCTGCAACTTTGTGCCACCCGTGGCGTCACTAGCACACGTGCCGCTTGTCATCAGCGTTTTAAATACATAAACAGTATGTAAGAATATGATAAATAGATTTGCCTGTCCAAATACATTGGAATATTTATTATTGTTAATGTTGGGATATATATAATGTTGCATGTATATAACTATGGAGTGATCAAGTACATAGTTAACTTAGGGGATATCATTTAGATGAGTTTTTTTTATTATTATCGTAAACAAACCATGTAATGTTACCAACAAAAAATTTTGAAACTGATACATCATAATGCACGTTGCAGTAATAATTTTTACCTTTCGTTATAATTTTTATTTTAAAATCAACAGTCAGCAAATAATGAAAAAAAATGTAAATAAACGCAACTGCTGATACTATAACGACATTTTAGTTAGTTACTAAGTTTTGCGTCAGCTTTTCCCTTCAAGTTATTGTCCAACTGCCACTACACAAGTCTGCAACATCTCGCGTCTATGTCTCGACGCGAATCCCAAACAGAGCCTCGAACTTATCTTCTCAACAGCCCATGATGCGTTCCTTGAAACAATCATTCCGCGATCATCGGTTGAAAATCGTGCCCTCCAGTCGTTTAATAAATCCCCCTACCCCTGCCATCGCGTTCGCCTGCCACTGCATCCGGCGTTCCACGCCGTTTCGTTAAAAATGAAAATATCCAAGCTGAAATTCCAGGCGGAACGGGCCTGGTCGGTGGCGGTCATTGCAGCGCGATGAAATATTCATGGGAGGGGGGCCAACTTGCTTGCAAAGTTTCGTGAAAAAGTGAAACACCAGCGCCAAGGCGAGGTGGACGTACACTGCGAGCGTAATAAAGAAACGAACGAACCACTAAACCGGCCGCGGTAACGACGCATAAAGTAAAAGTCCCGAGTCGAAAGGTTAACGGCGGCCATCGTTCTCTGGCTATCGGCCGTTAAGTAGCTGGAAGGGTGCAGCGACGCAAACTGGCGTAATATGCAAATAGAGATCGCCACGAGACCTTACTTTTGCCACCAATTACTTGGGGCAAGTTTCCGCGGGAAGTATCATGCGTCTGACTTGGGGGCGCGTAGACAAGCTTCGAGTTTGGAGCCTGATAAATGGACGAAATTGGAATAGAAGATGGAGCGAGAAATGTTTCGCTGCCTCCTTACGTGGAAATTGGGGATGCTTCTTAAATTTTGTCGCATGTATATGTTCCGTTTTTGGGGGTTGAAGTTTTATCCGCGGTGTCCCCGAAGAAGAAATATCTACTCGCTTTATGCAAAGGATGCTGAGTGGAGAGAAACGGGGGTCATGAGACGAGATGCCTGTAACAATATAGCTACGAATTTCATGGGGAGGAATTTTTCTTCGTTCGTGTTATTGTGGTTAATATTCAGGGGAATTATTGTATCATGCATAGAGAAAAAATATATAAAAAACTAAAAACAAAAAAATAATTCCTTTCTTGTAGAGTAAACCAAACAGTGTATGACCGAATTGTTAAATGAGGAGTCCAGTAAATGACCGCATAATTTTAATAAGAATTGTACTTATTAATGTTTGTTTAATACGCGTAACTAAAAATATGGGATATTAATAGTGCAACTACACTCCAATTATGAACATATAATAATTTTTCAATTTATAATTGACATTTCTTTGCCTAATGGTCATTCACTGGTATGCGGTCAATAACTGGTTGGTTTACCCTATTACAATTTCGATGGTGTTTTCTCAGTTTAAATAAAATCGTGGCGCTGTATTAAATTGATTTATATTCTGATATGAAAAATCCCGCGCCATGATTTTATTTAAAGTGAGAAAACACCATCAAAATTGTAGTACATGAAAAGAATTAACTTTTATTTTTTAGGGCATTTTATGAAACGTTTAACTTAGAAGGTTTTTTATATATTTTTTATTCTCTAGTTTTTAGTGTCCAAGTTTTATTTGTGGTTTATAGGCTGATTTGAAGTCTTTTGGATTTGTGTTTATGGGTTATATTATTTTTATTTATATTTATTTTTTACGCCCGCGTGTTCAGCAACAAATTATACATTTTTTTTATTTCTTTCCCATTTATTTTCTTTTCAGTTTTGACTTTTTTATGTAAAGATATTGCATTGTTATTACACCCACGCACGCCTACAAAGTTTCAAGACCATTGTATGATTGGAAGTGGGTGAAAACTAAGTTGCCAGATTTGAAACATACAGAGGATCGATGCTAATATAAATCGTTAAAAAAATGTGTAAATTTAGGGATGAATGTATCTCGAAAAGTAAATTAATTTGGAAGAGTCGAAGAGTTACAGGAAACTGATCTCTGATCGCTTTTTGGTTCCATTGTTGAATTCATTTTTTTTTTCAAACTGAATCACGATGCACGATCGATTGACAGAAATGCTTAATTGTAAGTAAAATGAGATTAGTGTGCCGAATACAGAAATTTACATTAAAAATGCACGCAATCATAAATTAACGTTTTGTGCTTCCGAAATGACCATCACAGCGCGTTATGGACAATTATACGTAGGGCCTTGTAATTCGTTGCATGTTTAATGCTAATAACGATTCGAACGAGCACTGCAAATTTATTAGCAAGCTGCCCGGGAAGTTTATAACGAGGTTACTGAAAAATTAATGCTTGGAAAGCTTTTGTGGCTTATTAAGCTTCTGGCGTATAGTAACACTTCACTGCTGGAAATTGCTTGCATATGTTTGAAGATAATACCTCTAGACAAAATTCTATTGCTCAACAATATCGGGGGAGAATTTTTTACTACTACAGAGAACACCATTATTCCTTTCGTCATAAGATTAATAGGAGTAGTATAAACGCTAACACCGAATAATACATAGACATACTACATTTACTTTAAAATCAGGGATATCTTTAATTACACTGGGTAAAAATTTACGAATATCACTGTCAGTCATGAATAATCCCGTACTTTCGAGTAGCTTCCTATAATGTGTACACATCGAACTCCCGTCGTGCATATTCTCAATGGAACTCGTCGTTTCACCAATTTCCCCCTGAAAAGAGCCTCGCCGAAAAGCATCTCCTGGTCCCTGCTCGGTGTATTTCAAGTCTTCGTTAACGTCAATTCAAAGGGAACTGAGTAGGATAATGAAAAACTTCGTGGGGAAGCGGAAAAAGTGGAATATTAAAAACGCGCGCGCGTTTGTCAAGAAAATTTAAATGACAGCGCAGTCGTCCCTCCCTTTCGGTTTCTGTATGCGGTTTTTCCTGCAGTTATAGGCGAAACAAACAAAATCCTGGGGATTCGATATACAGAACCAGAAGAAAAGAACTGCTGTATGCGCGTCGTAGTCGTGTGTTTTTTTTTTAACAATGCTGAAAATTTCATTCTCCGCGAGCATCGCCAGATTTTCGACCCATCGCCGAGCCTCTGGGGAAATTCAGCGTTTGTCGTCCTCCCCGTTGGATATTATTGTTTGTTTAACTATGCGGACGTGGTCGGGGGCTAATCGATACTCCTTTGGCTGAAGGATCGACACTGGCGGAAGATTAAACAATATTTGTTCGGAATTGTTTACTGGAGCGAGCTAGAGAACCGATCGAGCGACTTTAGTCGCTATCCATCCATCCTTGACATGGTGATAGGTCTTTTTATAGAATCATCATCGATGACCAGTGTGTGTGTGTGTATGTAAGAGTCTCGTATAATAAACAATCGAATAATCGAAATAAATTTATTCATTTGTCTGTTATATGCCACTCTTCTATGGAAAGGAATATGGAACACAGGTTATGAAAAATCTCAGTGGTAAAGAATTCTAAAGAGAAATTACACGAAGGATACTGGGTGGCTTATAATTTTCAATATGTATCTGGGGTGTGATTGCAAAGTGATTTTACAAACTGCTCTGCTTCAATGACTATGAGCTTCAAAGTATCTTCATCATGATTTTTTACGTTTATCGGAGATTTTAATGAAATTAAAATATAATGTAGTCCATGCAAAACTAGCACAGGTATAAGTCATCATTTTGCTCGTTTAAATTTTGTTTAATAATTATACAAGCCGTCAAAGTTTGCAACTTATATTTATCTTTGTATACACTGTACACTCTTTTCGCATAGAACAGAGAAGCATGTATAAAATAATTCAAATATCGACCGCTTGAATTGTTAATAATATTATTTGCAATGAATTTCGGCATTATGTTTTTTGCTCTGCATTTTAGTAAAAATAGTTTCCTATTACTTATCTTAAGGAGGTGAGTTTTTTGATTAGCATGTATGTACAAAATAATATATTTGATTGTCTCTAATATAGTCACTTTGTAATGCCATCAACCCCATACGATTTAACAAAATTCCACAAGCATAATTCCTCTCAAAATACATTAGTATTCGCTTAAAACCAGGCAGAATTTATACATAGAGTGGAATATGTGTCAACTACAATATCCTTGACATCCCTCGCATCTAATTTACAAAACTCGTTTCTGTTTCCACCCGACACATAAACACACTAATCACTTCGGTTGTAAAAAGTGAGCCGACACGAAGAACAAACATTTATCACTTCGCGTTACATCGAAAGTCAATCACGGACTGACACGATAGCCCCTTCCCACCCGAGCATATAGCGCGACGGGTGCACATCCCGAGACGTCGAGATTACCATAAAACCCGCGTAAACCCGGGCCAAATATCGCGAAACTTGGCTGGAATAATCGAACTCCGTAACCGTTTCCACGGTTAAACAGAAACTTCCCTTCGTTCCCGGAGAATTCCCCTGGAGCCAAGTTCCGGGACTTGAAAACTCCACTTGCAGACGTCGGTGATTACACTCGGATCCGCTCAGTCGGTTACAATATTCCGCCCGTCGAATTTAAACAAGACCCCCCGCCGCCGTTGAAATAACACCGTCCGTCGCGGTCTCCGTTGGCCCGGAACTGAAGGTCCTGATGGATCCAGCACGTAGCTTCCGGCCAGTGCACCCTGGCCAACGACGAATTCTGCCGGATATTATCCCACTTCCCGCTCGTTAATGTCCCCCGTTCCTTGTTCTCTGTGTATTCAGTCCACGGGGGCCTGTCAGTAATCTTAATGAGGACTTGGGCGCTTTGAGCGTTGCCATTCGACCGCGGGGAACAGCCACAGAGGCCCCCGCGTCCGTTCTCCACGAAAACGTCGATCCACTTTCAGATGTTTCGCTGTAACGTTCAATAGAACGTTCAGGCGGCAGCGCCGACTGCAGGCCAACAAAATTCTGTCTCTCCTAGGATTGTGCAAATACCTGGTATTATACAGGGTCGCTAAGGGGCTGTTGATTTATTATGCCCCGCTGTTTCTGGCCGTTTTTCAGCTACCCCCTCCCCCTTTCTCTTTCCCAGCTGTACTGCGTTGTGCAGTAAAGCGGATTTTCTCGGAGTAACACCCGTTTGCGACGGCTGAAGAGAGTTTATTGGATTCGGCTAGGCTCCCAGGGGCGGTTCAGATTGAGGGGAGGTTTTTATTTCATTTCGAGTCAAAAGTATAGGATACCGTTGCTTGTTCTTGGTTTTAAGTGCAGTTTACTTTTTGTGGTATTGCTTGTTGTGTTGTGTCCATGGAAAGAAGATACTCTGTGAATTCATGAAACTGAAAGGAATATTTTTTTGGGGGAAAGTGAGTACAGTTAACTCTAGGTACTTCTGTAGCTGAATGTATCCGAGTCACGTTTGGAAAACATTTGCTCGATTCCACTTCTTGGAATAGTATTTCTACTAATAGGTTCAATCGAACTTTTTGGTAGAAACGCGAGGTCCAGGAGTAAATTGAATGTAGGAAAATTCGGAAACTTCTATATTCGTAAAATGAAAAATAGTATGCAAAAGAATTGCCTATTATTCAACATTTAAAATCTCCAAACATTCATCGTGTCCCTGACTCCGATATTTCCACCCCTTCGTAGTTCCACCGCGGTGCTCGATCATCGAACAATCTCCCCTGGCCTTTTTATCATCGACTAATTAGCAATCGATCGATTAATTAAGTTGATTACATTGTTTATGCGGCAGAGTAAAAACGAGGCACCGTAAATCTCCTTGAAAAACGACCGAATTTTAACCGAGCTGCGGTTTTAACGATCTCGGTGAATAATGCTCACCTCCCTAGTAGATAGGGCGAATTCCGATTGCCTGGGATCGATTAAAAAGATAAATCTTTGCTAATACGTAATTACTATGCTAATGCGTACTTTAATAATCGTGTAACTGGATTTATCTTTCAATTACATAACCCTGTTCACTTGCGACGAGCAATTTAGGTAAACGTGAACAAAAATTAGTGAAATTGTTCGTACACTGTCATTATTATCATCCCTGTCATTGTTTCCCATGATTCTCTTGCTCGTATTACATTTGTAAAAATTTTATTTCCAATGAAGCCGGTGGTAACTTTTCATTAGAACCTCATTTCCTGTTACAAATCCAAGACCTTAAATCCTTGCTACTCCATCAACCTAATAGCCTACTTCCTACTACGTTTTAACACCCACCCCAATTCTAAGTTCCAACTCGTTTACATAAAACGATACTACCTTCATAAATTTACTAACTATAATTACAATATTGCACAGAATCACCTTAACTTTTGAACACTGCCTAATTACGTACATAAATACAAGAAATCACTGCACATTCTAGTAACATCCAGACGGACACATCTTCCCTCCCACTATTCTCCAGCAGAGATGGGCAAATTTTATTTCGAACCATGAATAAAGAATAACGAATAACGATTTTATTCGATCGAAAATTATTCGTCGAAAACGAATAAGTCCATAGCGTTATTCGAGCTAGATTTATTCGAATAAATCTTTATTCATTATTCTTGCATATGTAACTTCATTTTATTCGTCACTTTTATTCGAATATTATTCAAAGCAGAATTAATCGGTATAAAAATTTATTCGGTATTTTATTTTATTCATTATTGTAATAATAAAAATTCATTCGAGTAACGCCCAACTCTGATCTCCAACGATGTCCTGATTTCCCGCACAACGTCCCCGAACACTGACCTCGCTCGGTTCACATTCCATCCCTCCGAACTATGTATCGTAATATTAAAACCACCGGGCGAGCCCCCGGCGGGGTGGAAGTACGCCTAGCTCGGCGATGTAATGAAAATGTTTTCCTACCACTTTTACAGGTTGAATTCGTCGCCGAGGGGGTGAAAATGGAGCTGATCGAGGCAGCCAGGAGCGGTGCCGCGGGCGCTGCCGCCTGGGGCAAAATAGATTTCCACTGCCGTGAGCCCAAAGCCTCGGACCCGATCACCTTCACTACAAGAGACTCTCATCTCGTGAGTATACCCGCTATATTATTCCGTTATGCAAAATAGGAAACGTCTTCGAACGATTCGCGGGTAGCCCCAAACCCCCCGTGAACGTGACATCTCCTTAAACGAGAGAATCCAGGGCATATTCCTGGAATCCTCCCCTTCTACACTGTTCGAAGATGGCAACATGAAATTTAACCCTTTCTGCTTGCTGCCTTTACCTGTTCAAATGTAAAACTGTGGAACTGTTTTTATCCAAGTTATGAGAACTCTTAATTGCATCGTTTTTTAAGGCAGAAAGTACTGGTTGCATCGGGGCTAGTGATTTGCGGTACGAAATACAGAGCTTTCCAATATCCACGAGTAAAAGATTTTGGTCGAGTTTTATAAACACGGTAAAACGTCTATTAACGAGATCGTCGATTATCCAAATACATAGGTAGGGTAATTCCGGGAGACGCGGCCGGGCTGGAGAGTTGGTCGAGTTGCTATATTCAGACTCTAGATCTGTGTATATGTAAAAATGTGTTAAGGTTCAGAACAATCAATTCTCTAGAAATCGACTGTGTCGACCAACTCTCCAGCCCGGTTATCCGGAAGTTTGGATATCGGGAAAAAGAATGAAACAAATGGGTCATGCTTACAACGCCACAAATCTCGTTTCGAGCTGTTCATACATAGAAATTAATTAAGTGCTGATTTTATATTTAAACCGTGTCTAGTTCCAGTAATACTCTAATGGGTAGTGGTTTTCTTTGGGATCAATATATTCGGAATACCTACTAGGATTAAAATTGTTTAAAAAGTTCATCTTTATCATCGTAGAAATAACACGATTCAAGGGGTAGAAACTTCTCGCAGGGGGCATTAGAAGAATTATTGTACTGTATACAGGTACAAGTGTGCTGTTGTTTTTAATAAAAGTATATCACTGTCAGTGTTCATTGCCACCGACATCTGAAAATTGCAAACTTTCAACACGCATCACTCGTATGGCAGACATAAATTCATAAATTCAATTAACAGGTTATCGTGTGGCATATATGCAACGTTTACTTTCCCGTATGAATTTCATAGAAGACAATCATCGAACCCGGTCTCTCCCTCCATTATGCAGTATAATCGAAATTTCACTGTATTCATGAACATTTCAACCAGTATTTCGCCTGCCAGCTACATTGTATCAAGCAGAAAAGGTCAACAGATCCTCGAGCAAAGAAACGTTACGCAGGAACAACGAATCTACACTGAGCTACTAAAACATTCTCCGTCCCCTTATTATCAGCATAATTTGGGAGAAAGCTAATTCTCACTACACTTGTCCTAGGCTTTGAGATATCGGGGAGTTTATCGACAAAACGGAGAGATGAAAATTTCGAAAGCAATGTGGAGATTTTACGCGGGCCAAGGGGAAGTCGAGAACAGCAAGGTCGTAATGGCCCCCCTTATCGAAGTTCGCGTTACCAGCGCGGAAATTTAAAGGGAACCGCGTCTAAGTTACGCTTTGCCGCTCAGGGGGGCGAACAGAAAGCCGCTGAAATGCCATTTTCACTTTAGTGCCTCTAGAAATGGCTGATGACTCTCCGCGCAATCATTGTCGAGCACGTCTCACGGTGTTCGCTGTACGTTGACACAGTGCTTCTCAAACTTTCCACTGGAACTTACGCTACAACCACCGTGACCGGATACCCTCCGACACTCGAGGAAATTTTATGATTCATATGGATATTTTAGAATTCGGAAGTTTCAGATATTTAAACGCCCCTCTTTCGAATTTAAATAGCGAACATTGAGGGAACTTTGCAAGAATATTGCGAGACTGAAGTTTCGAGGTTTAGGAACGCAGATAGTTAAACTTAATGTAATAGCATCGAAAAACATTTTAATGTATGGAGAGATGCCACAAAGTTTTGGGGATTCGAGGAGTCAGAAGTCTAGGAAATTTTGCACTAAAGAGTACTGGGACATTTTGACAGCAAAATTCAAAAATCTTTAAAGACTCACATACTTATGACTGTAGAAAACTTTAGTATGTATAGACGTAGATACTCTCTTAACATTTCGGAGAAGTCGTGTTCAAAGTACTTTACAATTAAATGTTAAGATAACAGAAGGAAATAAAATACTTTATAACCGAAAAAACTTCCAACCATACTGCCACATAGTAATTACAAATATTAGTAAGGTGGTGCTTATTTGACTCCAATTTTTTTTGTATTTTTGTGTCAATGCGTTCACCCTTATGAGTAAGTAATGTGGTATTTGTTTAACTTTTTCAGTTTTTTTTTGGGGGGGGGGGGGGGGGGGTTGCTACCAAGCATTGAATTTTGTGTTTTAAGAGAAAAAGGCAATTTTTTTCGACGTGTTATATTTTTTAAACACATTTACTTAATATTGGAATATTATTATAGTGTAAATTTGTGAACGAGTAAATTCTGAAAATAGCCAATTCATATTTATAAAAGTCTAGTAATAATGTTTACTAACCGGAGCTGGTAAGGTAGATTGCCATATACTTGTCTGGTGGCGGAGTTCTTGATATAATGAGACCAGGCAATCCGACTCTCAGGCATACAGAGCACCTGGTGTACGAACTCGTCTTAAACAAAAAATATAATTTTATTTAAAATATTAATAAGCTGGTAGCAATCTCCAAAACATTATGAAATTTAATAAAATTTGAATCAGGCCCATTTATCAGTATAGAGAATAAAATTTTTATGGTACCCCTCCTATGTTAGATTTTAAGCACCACCCTAATAATTAGTCAATCATCGCCATAAATTGTAATGTTGTAATCATGAGAACTTGCATCGATTTTCCACACCTATTACGTGTGTAACTGTACAAAATGAAATTGGAGGAAATTAGATACAGACACTACAAATTAATCTTGAAACTTTTCGAACTCACTCTAAAACTCTACAAATTTCGACAGTTGCAGTGAAAATGTTTGAGAAGCGCTGAGCTTCTTCACGCGCAGTGGCGAACCGCGCTTTTAGAAGCCATCGAAACGTCGTCGTTACCATTGCAAATCCTTGTTACCCCATCTATTCCGACGCAAAGTGCGCGGCGAAGAGGGTCGAAAGGGTTGCAGAGCGCGAACTAGAATAGCGGGTCTCTGGGAGGGCTCGGATATACGCTCCCTCGAAGCGCATTTCGCAGTCCTCTTGTCGACTCTTGTTTACGAGCCCCGTCGTTCGTGGATTATGGTCACCATCCGTACGCTTTATACGCTCCTCACGTTGCCAAATGGTGTATTGGATTTCTACTCACATCCCCTCGAGTCATTGCGCGATGATTACCCCGCCAAATTCCTTAATCGCCAATGAACGGAGCGACGAACTTAACTGGTGGTTCTCAAACGTTTCGTGGGTTTTTTTATAGGGAACCGTGGGAGTCTAACACGTTCAGTGTCACGTGGGTAGGGAATTCAATCCCGGGATTAGATCCCGGGATCCCGACTGAATTTTGGATTCCATTTTTATATTTTTCAGTTGTTCATAAAGTAATTTACGTTTTTAAAAATTCGCGAAATTCTCGGGATAAGTTATAACTTGATATATCAAATCTCGGGAGTTTTAGAATAAAAAAAAACACCCGGGATCCCGGGATTGAATTCCCTACACGTGGGTTGCTTGTGGTCCAGGTTTACTTATTGCAAGTTTTATCGAGATTATTTTTCAATGTGGCACTCGATGTGTTAAGGGATTCGGCAATATTTGTGTTTCATGATCGAGGTGTTAGATATACAGGATGAACCACTTGAATTGTTAGACACTGTTTCTTGATTATACGTATCGAGAATAATGGGGACAGTTTCTCCTAGGTTTTTAAAGGGATGGTATTTAGAGTTGTGGGAGGCATGGAAAATTTTACGGTAGTGCAAAAGGCAAATTTGTGGTATTCGAAGGAAAAAGTTTTATTTGTAGAAACACGGATCGATGGACGCACAAACAATTGTTTTTTCAATGGAGCTTTCGATGCATTTAAATGTTCTTCTATTAGATAGTCGATTAGCACTGTGTACGAATTAATCTGAATAGAAATTCAGCGCGAATACAGGAGCGAGTAAATGAATTTCAGTTAACTCGATTACGAAATTATCGGCTGCTCTGTATCGATGCCAATGTGTCGTTATTGAATTATTTTCAAGTGATTGTTGAGCCGAACGCAGCAAATTCTCTGAATTATAAATAGTTTTCGATATTGCTATTTTAAAGAGATCGATTGTACTGTTCCTTTCATAAAGAGTTCAAAAGGCTTTAATACAAATCTGGAAATTTAACAATAACCCCGGTTTCACACGGGGTAACTTCCAAATGTTCAAGCTCTCCAATATTCAAAGACAAAAATTGAAAACACATTTAATTGAATAACAAAGCATCACGATTCTTATTCCAAACTTTCAACTACTCCTTGGAAAATGTTCTTCGAAATCCCAAGAAAATTGAATTGGTCACTCAAAACTTTCCCAAACTCTAATTCAAAACATTTATCTACGTTCGCCGCAACATAAACCGCACACTAAAACTTATCTCCAGTGATACCAACCCTCAACACACAATTCCTCACCCACCACAATCTGCCTGATATTTATTTTTATTCTAGGTTCTTTTTAAAAGTCAAGAACAAACACCACCCATATTTGCCTCAAAATGTGTGCATTGCGTGACCCACAATTCCCTCATTCCTAATATTTATTAATATATAACCATAAATCCGATACCCTTCCAATTCGCCCGGGATAAATTCTACCGAACAAACGAAAAATGCACAACACAATCGAAGCCCGAGCTGGGGAGCCCAACTTCTATCCAATCGCCAACAACGAAGGAAACTATTCTCCAGCAACGAGATAATAGCCAACCCCCTGAATGCGCCCTTTCTATCTGTAATAACAACCCAGACCTCACCCCCCCTCCCCGAACGTTCCCGTGCAACCCTTTCACGCGGCCCCGTACACGGTGGTAATAAAATGTCCCAAGGAGCTTGGATCCCCAGGTCGAGATGCACGAATTCAATTTCGCGGCGGCCTGAATACATTCGCGGAAGTGCCAAAAGTCCGGCGGATGCATGCTCGGGGGTGCTCGTCCCGGCGGGGGTGGGCGCATACGTTACTCGTCGAAAGCGCGCACGTACCCGAGCAAATCCTACGCGACATGAAAATGTCGCCGTCATCTCCCTAAGCGGATCATATGTCTGGCGTGTACGCCCGTCGGCGCGGGCGTACGCTTACTGCCGCGAGCTCGATTGATACGAGCTGGAATCCGCCCTCGCGGTATCGTGATTGAATCCGTCCAAGTGACGACACCCCCGCAGAGGGGTTTAAAACGCGGTGGTTGTGGTTACCACAGGAACGTTTGCGAGGATGGGGGGGTGGGGGGGAGTCGAAATAGCTTTTATAGGATCGTTGTACCTTCGGCTAGGATGCCACGTGTGCAGCGTGGGGTGTAGAACTCGCTAACCCCTTCGAGTGATGAGACCGTAACACTTTCTGTACACCCTGCGCGGGAATCTTCTGCTCGCGTTTGTTGTGCACAGCTGTTGGACGCCTGCGAGCGTTCTACACAGGAGGTGTAACGATTGAAGGGATGGACGAGTAGGTATAATAGTGATACCTACGGAGTGGTGGTCGTGTGGGTGTGTTGTGTGTATGTGGAAAATCGTCTGGGGTATTATTACCAACGATGTAGCAGAGTATTTATGTGCAAAAGTAGATCACTTTCATCGCGTATAAACCAGATTGTATTACGGATGAGAAAAAGAATTAAACTGTGTAGATTCACTTTATATTTAAATTGGCAAATAATGTGATAGCCACGCGGGCTAGATGCACTGTTGTGGCGAAGTCTCAAAATAATTTCGTTTAAAAGCAGAAAGGAGAGAGCATTTAGATGTCGTCTGCCAGACTAATTAATCAATGCTGGTCTATAGTGAAATCTGGAGCCAATAAAATATACTTTCAATTAATTGAACTCACCTGCTAGCAGGAAAATGCATCTACAGCAGCCAGAAATACAGGGGACAGGTCCAAGCAGAAGGATTGTTTAGTTAAGTCACTTACACAGCATCCGATAATTCGATCCGTTTATCATTCTGTCCTCTTCTTTTGCAAATATAGCTTCCTTATTAATTACCACGTTTAAACGAAAATAGCGAATACGAAATATACCTTCAAAATAGAAATACTGAACGCGAAAATAGGGCTTCCAATATCCTTCTAAGGAAATAGAGAGATAAACTCATTCCACATTGTGACTTAAACATATTTAATTAACACGGATCGAGAAATTCATTCCCAAGGGGGAAGCTGCAGCGCCATATCAAGCAAATTATTAAGTTATATAATGTTAATTTGCAAAGAAATTCTTAACGTCCTATCGGTCAAAAAGCAATCATTCGTCGATTAAAAAGAGTAAATTCAATTATCTGAATATCGAATCCATCGATTACTATAATACCAATACCCAGGTACCGCCGCAGCTTCACACAGTTCGAATACGAATTACAGAAACAGAGAAAGGGCCAGTCGTTTCGTCGAGCGCGCGTTTCACACGGCCAACCGAGACCCAAAAGTTTGTCATTCGATTAATTAAGGAAATCTGCATATCCATTTGTCGTGCACTGGCATTCATGCGCGGCTTCCGTTGGAACGTACGCATAAGTAGAGGACACGCGGCGTCCGCGGTCGCCAGGAAAATGCGATTTGCATAGGGCCATTTAATTGAGGCATCGTTTCGCATTAGCGTTTGTCATTTAGCCGGGCTTGTTTTGTAAATTTCCGGCGAAACGCCGCGATTATCAAGCGCCGCCGCGCGGCATCCACCTGCATGGAAATTCGTCATTTTGGGAAATCATCGCGCGTCGCTTCATTCGTTGGGGATAATCGGGGTCCAGATTGGATTTCTCCCGAGTTTCTCTTGATTTTCTTCACGTATACGCTTTCAACCATGGCCCCTTTCACCGTGATCACTCGACCTTTCGGTTCAAGTCGGAGGAAGCCGGTGGAAGTTGATTCTAGATGAAATATCGCATTTGCTGTTTGAGGGGTTGAAGCAGATATTTGGTAGATAATAGCGTTATCTAGCGTAGATCTATACTTTGCAATATTCACTAAGCGTTGTTAGGATGTTCTGAAATGTGTTACAAGTGGTAGGGTATAGAATTCAGTGGAATGTAATTGGTGTTAATTACTCTGTGATTTTGGCTGTCATATATTAAAATTTGAGTATTTAAATTAAAAGTATGTGGTGTTACGAATCCTCCCTACGGTGAAATGTTCTTTTTGTGCGCGAAAATTCCTACTGCAAAATTGTATTAAATACGGTGAAAGGAATTAATAAGACATCAAAAGACATACTTTGCTGCGAATATTTGACACGATTTCTAATGAGCAGAGCGCGTTGAACGTGTCATACGATTATACTTACGAACCTGATAAGCGATGGAAAGTTATGGCTCTCCTAATTGAACTAGGAGCAGGGGGCCAGCGGCGTGCCCGAGCAGCGTAACTTTAAAAGCAGCAAAAAATTATGTCATGAATTATAAAGTCGACTAAGCCCCGGTGCCGAACTCCGCCTGCTCTCAACTCATCGTGGAACTTAAGAAGTTTCGTTTCCACGGGACTCTTGGGAATGGTATTTTCGAATAGGGATATGGAAAAGTTTGTTAAACCCGTCTGGTTCGTTGAACAATCGGTAAATAACACTACGGTCCGGTAGTTAGCCAGGGAAACAGCACGAACTTAGTATTTTAATAAAAGAGCATTAAACTGCGACATTTAAACATATTTCAATATTTAAGGGTACTACAAAACAAATGAAACTTTTATTTAACCCCCTAGTGCATACGCCTGCCTTATAGCGGGCACCTGTTTAATCCAGGGGTTGAGAATTCTCACTTGCCAGCCCAAAAATAGTGCCACAGCGCACATATTGGTCTAAGAAACATGTCAATCTGAGTTTTCAATTTGACAGAAATCTAGTTTGAAGTGCATGTTTGAGCTACGCACGCTGCAAAAATTATTATTATTTACTCCAGATTGAACACTGACATCGGATTCGGTCCTTTCATCCCCAAATGAGAGTAGTCTAATTTTTTCAACCGAATTAAAAATCTATGCACTAGAGGGTTAAAAAGCCTCTTTTATGTTCCATCTGTAGGGTCATATATAATGCATATTTTTTACTAAAGAAACATGTTTTTTAAAGCTTATGATGTTAATAAACTTCATGGCACAGAACCAGTCTCAATCTCAATTTGTTTCTTTGTAATTAATTGGAACAGAAATGCTTCATTTTGCCTAGTGTTCTTAAGGGGACTAGGCAGTCGTTTTTCGTGAGAAAGAGACTCGGGCCTTTATTTATTTGTAAAGAAATGAAAGCACATCCAGGTGTACCCTTTTGCCCAATGTTTATTACTACCATACAGATTGAGAAATAAAATGTAAGAAATATATGTATGCTTTAAAAATGGCGCTGCAGACGGGTAAACATTTTAACAGTTTTCCGTCGTTTTGCCCTAATATCGGTCTTAAAATGTGACGTAATTCGATTTTAAAGGCGTGATTCTTGTTTGTTGGATTCATAGTTTGGGCGCAAACCTATAAAAACAATAATTAAATCAAAATTATGCGATTGATCGAAATAAAAAAATTCGTTCTTGTTTGTGCGCTACCAAAATCCGGTGACTTCTTAATTTTTTTATGAAAATCTCGAATTTTTACGGACCATTTCAGAGGTTTGCGTCTCCATTCGTTCACAATCAGGTAAAAACGAAGAGAAGAAAATATTCGAGAAAAACGCGTTTAGGTAAAGTTTCTGGGCAAAGGCGACGCTATAGGTTGCCGCTTGACGTTATTAGTTGTCAAATCTATAATTTTGCGAATTTTACTATAAACCAAGCGGCATTTTATTCGGAAAGGATAGTACTTTTGGAAAATGCAATAAAAAAATCGATTTTTCGACTGCCTAGTCCCCTTAAGTCACAGTTACATTTATCCAGTTAGCAATCAAAACATTTCAATACTACCACTTGCCTTAGTAGCGTTTACCCAGTAGCATCAATCGTCTGTACCCATTCAGAAAATCCACCCAATCTATGAAATTAGACTTACAACCCCACTTATGCCCCCATTTTCTTCCCCATACATCAGAAGAGCGCGAGGATCCCGTGGAAACTGGGCGAACGATCAGAAAGGCAATCTGCCGACGGGCGCGAAAATATTAAGCCAAAATACCGAGCCACCCCGAGGGGTCCGTGTACAAACCCTCGTATGGGATGCCTCTCGATCCTAATTCACGTGAGAGACGGGACACGGCGTTTCGTGTTTACGTGACGGAGGTGCCGAGGCGTCTTGCCGGCCATTTCCGAAAAGGCTTCTCCCCTTTCGAAACGAGCAGGACAGTCATAACGCGTGATGAGCTGTCGCGTAATTCTCGCTTAACCGCATCCGTGACCTCTGGTAACTTCGTTCCAGGAACGAGACTCGAGATACTCCGTCGCGGGTCCTTACGTGGCAGCTGAAGAATCTGGGGGACGTGTTGTGCTCTCTTATCCGATTAGTTTGCTGGCTCCCTCGCCGGGAAACCGGGGACTCCCTCTTCTACTCGTTTCTTCGAGATTTCCACCCTTCGAGCTTCCATCACTGAGGTTCTTTTCGCTGACTAAGAATGATTAATTGCGGGACACTCTGCGTCTTGCGGATGGATTGACGTAGTTTATGGATTCGTTCATGGAGGTGCTAGAATCAGATCAGAGCAATTGTTCTGTTGAGTTTGTTGGTTGGAAGAACGAACAGGCAGACTGTAAAGCATCATTTCCTCTTGTGGTAGGTTTTAAGGGATGTCAAGGGATATTTTTAGTTGCAGGAATAAATCGCTCAGTGTTGTGCACCGTGAGGATAGAATTTATTTCTGAAATATCTGAAATAGGTAACTAGCTCGGTATTGCTATTTACTGACCTCCGTCCACAGACTATTTTGATCATATTTTCGGGATTATAGTATCCAGTTGAATTGGATACCTATCCGTCTGCTTCTATGGAGACACGTGTCGCAGTTTGTTAGCGAAAATGTCATCGAGTTTTTCATGTATTTTGATCAGCTTTCGACAATCGACATGTCTGTAGAATTGTATCGGCTGGTTTTTATTTACTCTACGGAGTTCGTCACACATACGCAACGTTCTCTGGTTCCCATTTTATTTTCCGTTTCACCGACATTAACCCTGTTTCTTAACACTAAACGTATCGGCACTTTACGCCGTAGAAAGTCATATTTTTGCAAATTTGATATTGGTAATGTGAATTTAATATGGGAATACTGATGATTATAAGATTTGTTCACTTCAATGTTATCTCTTGAGATAAGTAATTTTATAAAAGGCCCTTAATTTATTGACTGGTCAAACGACCGATTGCGGTAGATGAAGGAGACTATACATGTTTCTCATCGAAGAATGAAACAAAAGGAACGATGAAAAAGAAAATTTGATTGAACGGATAATATAAGAATTGTCACAAAGACAATTGGACGAAAGAAACATCAATTAATGCAGAATTTCGAATCTAATTTGAAATCCGGTCGTTTGACCAAACGTGGTACGTTTGGTGTTAAAGAGCAACATATTTAGAAAGCTCGAAAATCTTTACGGCTCCGTTTCACCACTCATATAAAATCCAGTAATTCTGCTTTGCTTTCGTTGTATTTTATGTAATCTGGTCGCGGGCGAAAAGTTTCGATAACGTTTCCGAACCTACAAGTTAATTTAAAACTCCCACGTAAATACTTGGAAAACGTGGAAAAATTCCGGTTCGTTCCAAAGCTTTCGTGTTTATATAGTATCGGGCCGTTGCCTCTAGGGGGCACATTTACTCCTCGTGTTTTTCACATTTTTTCTTCGCCGAGAACGGGGTTCGAAGGACAAACATCTAGTTTCTGGAAAACAGAATCAGCGAGAAATAACCAACACAGGGGGCGCCTGGGGCTCATCCCAAAAGTTTTACAAATTTCCTCAGCCTCGTCGACCTACGAAACTTTCAAAACTATTTTTCTGCTTCTCCTTTGACTCCCCTCGGTCTTTGATTCTGATCGTCCTGCCAGTAGTTACCGATAATTAAAACGCGTCCTCCCCTGCGCCTGGCGCAGTGTCCTCCGTGCTAGCCGATGCCTCTGGGATTCGGCGAAGGAACGATTCGATTTAAGTTTCATCGATCGACTTTTTCTCCAATTAGGAAGTTCTCTATTCGTAACCCCTTTTTTGCTTTCGCCCCTTCAATCGAAATTGAATGAATTTGTTTTCCGACGTCCCAAACACGGTTTCGATTGGGCACTTAACTTTGGGTTTTAAAAAAGAATTGGGTATTAATTAAATTCGAAATGGAACAGACATTGTTTGGTGTTGGAGTAGATGTTTATTGCATTTTTTATACCGTATTACATACATGAAATTTTAGATATAGAAGATGTTATACGATTGTGAGGGCGAATGAAAATTTGATTGCCATTAACAAGACTGCGAGTACCGCCAGTGAGGTGTTAAGTAATATTTTGGCTTGTAGAATATTAGCCTAATTGCCCCCTTTATTAACAAACTCCTCCTGACTTAAAAGGGGTTACATACCTCCAGCCGCGACGAAACTGAATAATTTTTGGTCTTTTTGGGGGGTTTTATTAAAAAAAAATTATTACACATGATTTATTAATCCTTAAAATTTATACAATACCTAACATAGGTATTAAGGTATAAATAAGTATAAATTTACATTTAAGATTTTTGAGGTTTTTTAGACCACTGTAGAAAAATGTCCCTTCATTGTCGTCATGATATCTCCTTTAAACATCGATGGATTTGAAAAATAAAATGAGGTTCTTGTAGAATAATCTTGCTATTACAGTCTCTCGGGAATTTTTTTAAATTCAAAAAGGTAAACAATTTATGGAATTTTCAAGTCAAATGAATTTTTCTCATTCAGAATTTCCCTCTGTAATTGTGTATAAAATATAAATTAAACAAAATATAAAAAAGGTGGGCCGAGATATAATAATGGCAACTCTATTTTACAAGAACCTCGTGTTATTTTTCAGATTCATCGATGTTTAAAGGAGATATCATTCCGACCATTTTTCTGCAGCGGTCTAAAGAACCTCAAAAGTCATAAATAATTTAATACAAACATTATTGCAAATAAATTTTTCTTTGCATTTTTATTTTCTTTTATTTATTTTAAATAAAAGCCCTAAAAAATCCCCAAATCATTCATTTTTGCCGTTGCTGGAGGTATGTCACTCCTTAAAAGTGGCTACATCTAGGAAATCGGTAATTAACTTTATAACCACTCCAGTTCCATTGCTTGACACCTCAAGCTATTGACTGAAAAATACATCCATGTTCCCATATATCCATCACACGTATTCCATGTGTATTCTCCACAATCTTATACATCATAACAGTTTTATATAACTATAACAATCTATGATCCCACATTCCCAATTAAACCTTCCAAAAACAATGCACTTTATTTCTCTTCTACGATCGTAGAAAAGTATAAAAACCCCAGTCCAAAATGATATACTTCCTTCTGAAGCATTTCGCGCCAAATCAGCAATAGATTGAGTCTTCGAAATTCTCTAAGACTGAAGTTCGTTCTCATTGAGTCCAGAAACCGTAGAGAACGATCGCCATTCGTCGTTACGCGACGGTTTTGGTGTGTTGCAACAATTTCTCCCGACCTGAAAAGAGTTAGGCAATGAATTTCGAGCAGTTTCGCGATGGAAATTCCTCCGATCGACGTAATTCCGGCACGGTGATGTACGCGCCAATGAAATCGCGCGACGGCCCTGGCGCGGCTCATAAAATATCTATAAACCGAGTTTCGGCCACCGAATTGAACGGTAGCGTAAATGCCGTATTTTCAGACCTGCCTGCCTGACATTTCGGTAATTGAATCATACTTCCGGGGGACCACGACGCTTTTATAGCCGTGTAGTCGCGTCCCCTACACGTTATAAATAAAGGGCAACCGGATGAAGCTCGAGGCGCCTCTGGACCGCTGGAACGAGCTTCCTTCCTCTAGCAACGCTTGCTAAACGGAATGAGGACTCATACGAGATGATGAGTGTCCATAGTCGCGTTACAGCTCGTTACGTGAGCAGATTTTTAAAATTTGCAGTCCCTTCGTTTTCGTAGAAAACACTGCTGTGAAGGGAAACATCGATTGTATTGAGTTACGAAGCTTAATTTATTACACTTTCGCAGGGAATTGATAATGGCTGCAGTATTGTAATGACTGCGTACTCGTTAGACCTCACTTAAGTCTCATTTTCATTGCGAGCTTCTTCGGAACATCATGTCAGGCGACGTGTGATTCAATTTATCGTAATCCTGGGACCAAAACTTAGAGCTGAATGTATATTCTAAATAGCAAACTTGGGTAAATCAGCGGTGCCAAATGTACATAAATTCTTATTTAGCATACCTATCGATCTGCAGAATTTCGTTTACAACGCCGCCGTTGCTTTATAAAGTACGCGTGCCTCGCCCAGTAATATTGTTGCATTAATTATGGAATCGTGGCGTTTCCGATGGAAATTATAACGAACAGCAGCGGTACACGCCACTGTCAACCGTGGCAAGAAGAATATTTCCGGTAGCATTCGGGTTCCCGATTTAGCCAACCAATTATCTGTTCGCAGGAGGCTGACACTGCTCATACTTTAATGTAACGCCGATGTAATTGCTGGAACGAACGAGTAATCGCGTGTCGCGGAGAATCGTACCATTGAATCGGATTGGATTAAAGCAACGGAAAAAAACGTTGGCTGCGTTTCGTTGCTATTGGTAGAATGGCTCCGGTTAATAATTGCTGCGCGATATTTCCGATGTGACTCGATTCTGTAAATTATTTGCGATTCCAGAGTAAATTGTGCCGCGCTTGTGTCGAAGCAAACCGTGGTACGAATTAGCCGCGCTAATTTTCCCCGTGAAACGAAGGAGCGCTATTTCGAATTCGTTTCGAAGAGGCGCCCTGATTGGGAGTGCACGAAGAGGTCCACGGTTATTGTTGAATTATGCCAGCAATTTCTCTCAATTGCGTGCTGTCCCTCCACGACACAATCAATTTCTTGTGCTCGCTTGCAGATATGTATAAAGCACGCGGGCACGTGAGAATTCATACAGGGCAATTCAGTTCGACAAAGAACTTACAGATGCAGGCATCTAGAACTTTTCAAAAGTCCTCCAAGTTCCTCCGAACGCAATTTATATTCTCATTTTACGGAAGAAGGAAATAATGAAATTAGTTCAATAATCCATTATGCTAAATTATCTGGAGCGTTTAGAAATGCAGATATAATTTAAGATAGCTATTTTTTAAATTTGAACCTCCGAATTTTTTTTTCAATTTAACACGTGATAGCAATTCGACAGATTGTTAAAATCTTGTAAAGCCACTGCATTTATTTGAATATTTATTTAGTTCGTTATTTGCGAATAGGGAAGAAAGAAAATCAATCGTGAGTATCGAGACGACGAGATTAAGTATCGTGATAGTTGATTCGCGGGAAACGCTGCGATCAAACTGAATCAGGATTTATTCGCGGCGAGTGTTGAGTTGCGAAGGTTAATTTCGTCGATCTTCGATTTTTCGAGAGGAGCCGGCCAACAGGCGGCTGTGGCTAAACAATAAAGGCGAACAAGCCGAATTTTAATTAATGCGAGCCGGCGGACCGGAAACGTCAATTACTGTTGTCGGGGAATTTTCGAGTACGAACGCAATTAACGGAGACTGGCTAATTAGCGGGCCGTTAAAAGCCATGTAATTACGGAAACGCACGTGGAACCTTCTAATTAAGAGCCTTCGGACTCAATCGTACTTCCACTCGACAGATATTCGATACTTTGCGCGGCCGATTCGAATGATGTTTAACGCGCCATTGATGTACTCCGTTATTTGGCCGCGTTCGATCGTCACGTTGTAGAAATTACGATTTATTCACTGTTCTGATAATAAATATGTTCGAATTAAATCTAAAATTGATACGTGTAATTAGTTTGAGCTGCGTGTACGTGCTCAATTTGGTTTAGATTAAAGTTGATTACACTAATTTTAATACGCAGTAGGCGCGTTTGAAATTGGATTACCTGAAACAATTATTAAATTGCATAGTAACGTAGTAATAATTCAATAATTCAGCAAACACCAACTCTTCCGGTTCCTATTGAAACGAGAGAATTGCAACTAATGTATTATCAAACGTCAAACTAATTAACCGGCTTTCAATGTCAATATTTATACAGTCATAACTCAACAGCAGACGTTTGCTCACGAAGAATTATATGGAAACAAAGAGCAGCCCAAACTTCGACATATAGGTACGTACATCTATTGTACAAGAATATTACAAACTACAATACACTGTTTAAAATAATTGAATACTTTCATAGAAGAACACAATGGACATAAGGAATAATACAGAATACTTTATATCCACCCCCACCCCCCAAGTTACCCCAATAGGATACGTAAACCACTACTAATTATTTCCCGCATCTTACTAAAGTCGAACGATGAAGCTAAACTATTCGAACCATCAACTAATGATCTCATCGATCGAGAATTTCGGGAAAAGGGGAGCCTAGAAAAACGGGGGTGTCGCGGGCTCTTTCGTCGCGCGAGACGAGCAGGTTCGATTAAATCGCGACACCCTTTGGCCGGCGTGCAATATCGAGTATTTGCCAGCCAGGAGAATTGGCCAGCAGCGGGGTCGAAAGGTCCTTCGGGGAATTTCGCGATCGCGCAAAAACTAATTATCGCGGCCACGTACACGCGGGCGAGACCTTTGCCCGTGTCCATTTTGTTATTCGGCAGCTCGGATATCGTTTCGTTTTTTTTTTTTTCGCAGGACACCGTCCCCGCTGAATTTCGGCGACTGCTATGCAATTCGAGAGCACGATCGTCGGATATAATGGGCCCCGCGCTGGGAGCACGGGCAAATATTCAGCGACCAACTCGCTTAAACGGTTTCGTCTTCGCGCTTCCCTGTCGTATGTATCGTATGTACCACTGCGAAGTTTCATACGTTTGGTACCATGTGCCACAAATTCGTGGCATAACGATTTCTCGAGACAAACAAATATTAATATCACATTTACGATGTGGTGAGAATAATACGTGAAAGTATAACAGCTCCTCAGAGCTTGAGACTTGTTTCAGGGATGATTATTCCCTGGAAGTATGTCCAAAGACAGGGATTGGCGTTCCCGGGTACCTGACCTGGTTGAATGCGAGTGGACATATGTGATCTGATCGATATGATTTAGGAAAAGTGTCTTTGAAAAGAAGCACATGTTGAAGAGTGTTTCGATTAACGTTGTTGAGCATTGCACATCGAAGAGAGTGGGTTGAGGTTAAAATGTAACTATGTAGGAATGGGTTACCGATAGGATTCGTGGGTATCAGTCAATTTTTAAAGAAAATCGTATACATCGATTATAAAATTAAACAATTGCATTATCCCTAAATAAATGTTCAATTTCTGCGTTTATCAATCTACCACCCATAAGAAACCCAGAACTGCATTTCAGTACAATACCCGTGAATTGTAGCCTGCAAAATGAACGCGGTCCATTTCAATGTGTAATTTTTGGAAACGTGGATTACGTTCGACACGGAAGAAAATTGTTCGAAAATTGGACGGTAAATCGGATTGCGCGTAACAAAGCATGGATATTAATTTAAAAAATGAAACACACATACACACATACAGAAAAGTCGTACAAAATAATTTTGGGAAATCTCTCCTGCTAACGAGCTTCCAGTCGTGTTCGTAATTTACATGCTACGATCTACTACTCGCATTATCGAACTAGCCATTATTAATATCTCTGTTGGTTAAACAATTTCGCCTGGATGGAATATTTTCGGAGGGCGTCGAAGCCACGCGTATTTGCATATTCGTAAGGGTGATTCAGCTCGTTGTCATTTGCGTTGCAGCCAGCCTAATTGAAACTCGTTATATTCCGAATTACTCCCATCGCACTGGATTCGCATTATCGCATTACCAATTTAATGCTCGTGTTCCGTTCATTTGCCGAAATAACGATTTTACCTCTTGAACAAATCCCATTACCGTCTGATCGCGGCCGCGCGCACGTTCTGCGCGGTTTCGCGCGGTGATCTTACTTTCCTCGATTTTTTTCTGGCACTGAGATCGGAAGTTCTGTCACCCGAACGTTCCAATATTTTCTGAAACTGCGCAGTTTTGTAGAGAACATCGGTAGGAGTACTGGGCAATTTTTTGTTTGTGCCCATTTTCGGTTCGTTAATGTGTGATTTCCTACTTTCCTCTATGAACTCACACACTTCCAAAAAGATCGGAATGTTCGGGTAAACAAACTTTCCTTGTGTGCATGAAGTGCGTTTAAGCAGTAGATAACACAATGTAGTGTGCTATCTATGTAAATACCATTAGATTATTATTAGAATATTTAGTTATTATTGAAATCGAATGAATCATTCGACTATTCTGTTCGTATTGCCCAAGTACTAGGTACTCGAGTATTATTCCGAAAAAAAGTGAATAATGCATGCTATTAACAGCGCACACAAACATACACGTAAATTTGCAAAGCTTCGGAATGTGCATACAGAGACTGCGATATATCAGGTTCAGGTTCAAGACAGAAACAATTCCCAGGACTATCGGTGCGGCAGAAAATATTTGTTTAGCCGTTTGATTCGTTGTGAACATATCTGTTTCCTCTATTTTTTTTTAAACCTCGTTGCCAGTCACCCGTTACGTCCGTGACGAATTCGAAAAGCTCTCCCCTTTGTTTCGCCGTGACAATGTAACGCAACGGTAAACGTTCGATCGTGACAAACACGCGGATCCGGAGAAATTTAATAGAAAACCTCGGTGTCCGGCTTTATACAAGGGGGCGTATAATCGGCAACGGCTGCGCACCGTAGATACGAGCGACGTTTATTTACGAACAGACGGTACAATAAAATCTCTGCGGGCAAACACAGCGAGCCAAAGATTCACGGTGCGGTTGATCGCGTTCCTCTACGTGCTGGCGTAAAAATTAACATGGCCAGTGATAATCTGACGTTCCAATCCACAGACTGGATGGCGAGAACTGTAATGTGTATTGTTTACGAATGTTGTTACACTTCCATTCGAAAGAATGTCTGACTTCACACTTTGCTCGTCGATCATTTTTGACACATGTTAACACTCCATGCAAGAAATTTTTTGGCGACCCTTAATTTTCGCACCTAGGTTTTCAATTTGATATATTTTGCCTTACGGAGTACAATAAACAAAGAGTTACATTTACATTTTGTTTACGTGGGAGTTGGATTTCTTTATTATTAAGCGTGCGACATAATTTTTTGCATAATGGGTACCGCCGGTCCTGCCTGAAAGTACCACAGAACTCTTTGCTAAACAAAAATTGTATCTTTAGTGCCCTCAGTGCCTGCAGTGTTAGTATTTCCTGTCTGCTGCATTTCTTTCAACCTATAATACTTTACGAAGCATTCTGCACAAAGGAAAGAATTATAATCTAGTCTTGAATGCAATTGTAAATTACAATTTGCAATCATCCAGGGCAAAATGTTTTTGCCTACAACTTTTTAAAATAAAATGTCTATCTATATTCCTAAACACCGAAAGTGACCAATGATCGTTAAACACAGAGGCTTGACACAACTTTCAAAACGATTCCCTTCTTTTTCATGCAGAAAAATAGCAATAACTCCTATGAGTGTTGATCTCTTTGATGAGCTCTTGAGTTAAAATATTTGAGGATATATATCCAAATATCGAATATCCATTTCAAATATTCAAATCCGCCACTGTAATCATCCCTGTTTCTTACAAAGAATACACGCGAACTTATATGACTCGATATTCTCCATGCAACCTCATTTCCCTTTTCTTCTAAACACGGCATGCCATAATTACTATATTCGTCATTCAGATCGTCAAGAAACCTGCAAATCACACTTTGGTAACTACTCCCCAAACTAATCACCATTTTCTGCGATCGTTCACCGCATTTCGTCATCCACAGAGAATGGCACAAGCTCTCCACGTTCCATTCGATCCCAGCACGTGGGCACGCGAAATAAAAAGCTGCGAACACGGTCATCGATCGGTCAGAACCATCCGAATCGCAGATAAACTTCGACTTCCGATTCCCTTCTGCTCGGCTGACGTTCGTTAGTCAGATAATAAACACGTGAGACAGCGCAGCAGCGTTGCATGTCAGCGCGCGGAACGGGCGAGCACGGAAAATCCGGCAGATAAATCAGAAGCCTTCCGGGAGGAAGTGGACAGTGGGATGGCCGTAAAAAATCAGCTGCGCTGGCTTTCGCGTCGCTTTTTCGAAATATCTGGAGCTCGCTTTGAAAACTCGAATTTCAATATTTAACAAAATAAAAAGTTCGATGATCAGAAGTAAGCCTCTACTGAGAGCTTAGTGTTTTTGGAGCTATTCCTGTGCAAAGTAAATTGTTTTTATCCGCGTATCCGATACTTTCAAGTACTCTGTTTACGGTAGAATCTACTTATTATTCGTTCGTTCAAATCTATTCGTCAAAACATGTTATTTTGTTAGAATTGCATTTGAAATTATAAAGCTTACTGGGTTGATGGTTTCTGTGATAAAAAAGGGTGTACTTGTTTACCTAAGCTATAACAGAATTGGATCTAGTTGTGTAGAAAAAATTTGAATGCTTAAGAAACAGTAGCTTTATTTCTATTGGGTATATTTTATTTTTTGCTGTTGTTTTACAATGTTTTTAAATGGCTTATTTAATAGTGAGTAGTATAATTAATATTATTTTAAATTTTCTGTGTTTTTTGGATTGGTATTATTCAGCAATTTTAGTTTTAGTTTCTTCCACATCAATGTCAAGACGTTCGACATTGAAGCCGTCTCTATCTGCAGCAATCCCGTTGCAACTGTTTAAATTGTCATAAAAATTGACACAATCTCTTGGAATGACATGCACCATTTCTTGTAAATTTTTTAATTTTGCATCTGATGTAGGTTTGCCATTTGGCCATAATATTGGTGGTTCGGAAGCTTTCTGCAAAATAAGTATAAGCCTGAAATACAACTATGGCTTGGTAATTTTAATAATTGTATAATGTAACAGTTATTCCATGGGTTTGTAATTTTTTGGAAAATGAAGATCACAAAATTGTGGAATCCGTGCTATGTTTAACTAATTTTTTGTCATTTTGAGGGTTGGTTGCTTTCTGCATAACTAGGCCCAATTGTTCTTGTTACTGATATAATTCACAGACTTATTCACAGAAAATCAAAATAATAATTTGAATACTCGTGTTCCCCGTATTCTCGCCCCTACTCTGTATCTAATCTGATTTCTTGGTTTTAATATCGAAGAGGAGATTATATGGTATACACTGTGCTCCAAGTTTCTGCTCATTCTGTAACGTTATTTCACAAAAAGTATACAAACATTGAAGTGACTATTTCCCTCATTCAACTGTCCAAGGTCTAAAATCGAACCCGAACATGTCTGAAAACCCAACGCGATATTCGTGGTCACAGGCATTAATACGTCACCATTTATCCGTCTATTAAATGCATAATTGTTTGATACATCGCTGTTTATCATTACACGTAATATTTGCACAACGACCAAACGTGTAAATCTCCGTCCGCGAATCGAATTATCATCCGATTACCTAGGCTATTTATTCTAATTCGAACGGTATCGGAGCGTAAATTTACGCATATGTCAGCCACGCCCGGAATACCATAGATTACACTATTACACTGTAACCAAGCGCATGTGGAGTTACGTAGAAAGGGAATGAGGGGCCGACCTCGAATTATGCATCTCAATTTTACAGTTTCAATCGAGCCACGGCGGTGACTATTGAATTATTTATTGGAGGGAGGCGGACGTCGTCGAAGGGAGGACGAGAAGAACTTCGCCTCTACCTCGAGCTCCAATTGCACGTGCTTGAATGCATTTTGCAGTTCCCATAACAATTTTAATGAGCTCTTGATTTTTTGCTGCAAGGGAAGAGAAAGTGTCGAGCCATGATTTACTTGTCGTTTGGAAAAGAAATATGTTTAGACAGATTTAGATAGAAGTGCCGTATCATTCGATGAATAGGTATTTTATTTCAGTTTATTTTCAGAGATGGACTGGACTACATTTGTTTTTGATGATTAGGTAGAAATTTAGATGAATGGGAATACATATAGGCTTCTGTGAATCTGGTACTGCGATCCTTAAATTTCAAATGTCATTGTACAATTTTCGCATGAAATCTCAGGTGTAATCAAATTTCATGGAAAGCCGGATCGACGGGATTCTATTTGGAGCAGAACTTGATAGTACACACTCGATTAGCTTGCGCAGGAAAATCGAGGTACCCAGAGGGAAATGCCACGGTATAGGTTACAATTTTCTGATAATAGTTCTCCTCTGTTAAACTAAATACACAATATATATATCTAGCGTATACAAGGCTATATATTCTTGCTGTTAACTGGGCGAACACGTTGAATTTTGGAGAATAAACCGGTGAAATGGATTACCTGAGGAAATCAGCGCGCAGCATCTGCCATGCAGCTGCGCGAACCTATAGAAAGTACTTTCATGTACATTTCCCTCGATGGAAAACGCGGGAAAAAACCGTGGTTTAAGAGACTCCTGAAAATTCAGTCGAAACTTCAGGATTTTCTCGTCCCTTCTCTTCTTTTTTGCTATGTCTGAATAGAACTACGAGCACAGTAGCCCGGAGTAAGGCGAAGTTTCTTGTTGGTGCAGCGAGTAAATGTAATTAAAAGAGGAATTGCGAAGGTTTTCGAGTATCATTCGAAATTTTTTGTGCTGCTTGGGTCTGACATAGCAACAAGACTTTCTTTCTCCATGTAGGTATTTTTATTAACAGACTTGATCAGTTAACTAAAATGAATAATAGTCATGTTATAAATAATAGTATCAATATTATATTAGCAGTACTAAAATATAAGATATTAACAATTAGAAGTAAAAACTGTGAATCCCCCAGAAGAACAGTTAAAGGAGACAATGTAATGTCACAATGTTCCAAAATTTTCTGTTCTGCAACCCAGCTTGTACATAAATTCATTAATGGCAACGTGAATTCTACTGCAATTATCCTGCGCGTTGTCAATATTATTATCCGTAATTTGTATCGCTTTTTTCCTATTTATAATATCTACTGTTCCAAATGAATGCGCACCGCCAGCCAATGGTTAATTTCATTTAAAGTAGGAAACTATTCTCGAACAAGCAACGAGGGAAGCCAGTCGCCGCGTTATTACCTCGTTCTCGGGGATTCGAATTTCAGGGGCGACCAAACTACTTGCTCTCGACCCAGTACGTTATAATTACTCGCGAAAAGTATAGCAAACGAAAGTTGGAACCCTTCGCAGCCGCTCAAGGGCTTCTCGCGTGTGTGCACGCTCACCTTTCCGCCTGTTTCGCTTGTGGCCAGCCATCGCTGCTTCATTTCCATACATTATACACGCGAAATGAACGGAACGCGAGAGCAGCTTCACTTCGAAAAATAAAAATTGCATTTGACCACTTTGAGGAAAATTCAGTGTGGAATTTAACATTTAATGGCCAGACTTACTGAAAATACTCATTCATTTAGAATATTTGGTAGGTCAGAACTGGTTGGATAGCCATTCACTACATGCACCCAAAACTAATCATGGATTCTCAATACTGGTACCTTCTGCAGTCATTGTCCAGGAATTTCAGAAGGAGCATCTTCATACCAAAAGAAAAATCTTCATTTAGTTATGCAACACGTTACATATTTTTCCAGTCAGTCATAACGACACATAATCAGTTTCCGTTCTTTCAGTCACCCTTCCAGTCGATAAAGTTAGTTTTGTGTAGAAAATACTATCATCTTGTTCAAATCCTGACCAATTAAAGAATCTGTCTCGAGTCCAACGCGTTCTATATTATTCTGAACTGTGCACGCGCTAATGGTAATAATAGTAGTATAAAATGCGGGTATTAAAGACGGGAGTAGGTACCATAGTTTCGATAGATGGGACAGATCGAATTCTTCTTCAGCTTTTTGATATCCGACCGTGACACGAAATTACAAGACCCACGTGATCTCTGTTCTTTCGAATCCCGTTACGCTAACGCTCTAATTAAGACGTAGTCTAACGACGATCTCGAATCGCCTCCTACGACGATAATCAAAGGCCTCGGCCATCCCTCCACTTTTCCCTCAGAATGAAACCGCAAATCGCGGCAGCGTGCAATTTTGCCTGGCAGAAATTCCTGGCCTAGCAGCGAAATTCCAGTATTATTGCTGTAATCACGGAACGATAACGAGACATCTTCTGACCGGGGCTATAATCGAATCGCGTTTCGCGAAAGCGAAACTCGTCGGGAAGTTCACCTGAAGCTTATGCGAAACTCCGAGGCTCTCATTGATTCTTTGGCTCTAAGGGCTACTCCAGCAGTGATTTAACTTTATCGCGCTGGTGTACGATGCAATATGGCGTCATCCGTCGTTGAGGTGTTAATTCTTTCTCATTTCAAACTTTCCACAGTTTCTGTATTAAAAGATCAAGCGATGCTTCGAGTCTCTTATTTAGTTGGGAACTCCATAATCCTTCCTCGGTTCAAATTTCACGCCGTTTCTATAATGCAAGATCGATTCCAAAGCTTTGAGTCCTTGGCTTTGAAATTTTCTTGATTCTCCCTCGTTTCAAATTTCCCAATTTTTATATTAAAAGAGCGATCGATTTTGCGAGTCCCCTGGCTTTGAAATTTTCTTAATTCTCTGTGCTCCCAAATTTCCCACAACTTTTATATTAAACGGGCGATTGATTTTTTGAGTCCCTGACTTTGAAATTTCATCAGCCACGTGTAGGGTGTTTTATTGGACACGCGATGTGAACGCTTCCTTCGAATTTTTCTCGGTCGAGTTTCCTGGTAAGATGGAAGAGTAGATGGGGGACGACAGCGGAAAAGACGGGAACAGGATTTGAGGAAACGAACGAGCTTGCAGCCGTGAAGGGGGTGAGGAGTTAAGGCGCCTCGAACAAGGGTAGACCCCGAGGAAGGGGTTTTGCGGTAATTCTCGCGTCCCCGGCTAATTGGATTATCGGAAATTGCCGTGTTTTGTTTACGATGGCGCTACGTGAACTCTGTCGATCGGAGAAACGTGTTCTTAGGTGTTAATAGTAATTTCCCTCGGGAACCTATCGAAGCCCTTTGTTTTAACGCTGAGCTGGCGGAGGTTCCAGACAAAACACATGTTCATCCTTGTGCAGAAACTTTCCAAGCTTCCCACTCCTGAACTAGACTATTTTCAATACTTGTTAAGTACTAAACCATATGGATCATCTTCCTATTCGAATTTTTCGAACACTAAACTTTAATACTTATATCATCTAGATTTGAAGCGTTTTATTTCGTCTGTACATTTACATACTTCAATGTTCAAAATCGTCAATCACATAGAAGGTACATTAACCATACAGAGGGTGTTTAAACAGTCTGAATAATAGATAAAAATATAATATGCCATAACTTTGTCAATTCAGTTCAAGGACATTGTTTGAATCCAATATATCGATAGCTTACTGCATAAATATTGTATGTCCACTATTTCTGACATTGTGGAAGTGTGTATTTCTTGAATTAAATAGTACCCTTGCATTTTTAACCTGTTCTTCTCGAAAACGCTAAATGTAGACATACAATATTTGTGCAGTACTGCATTGATAAGGCCACTCTTGCATTCCTAATCCATTCCTCAAATAAAAAATTTCAGGATCCTGAAAACAAAGATCCAGATGTACATATTCATCCCCAACCGTTGCCAAATAATTTCTGAACAAACACCGGGCATTCCCAGGCGCAATGAAACCCTTACGCCCGCCGTTTTAATGGACTCGACAGTTTAATGAATTTTCATAATTTCGTGGGAACGTGCTCGGGCCCGCGAAACATCGTTGTTCCGCTCCTTCTCCGTTGGACTCGACACCGTGGGTCCAATTAAAGGCGAATCAACGTGGCAGGCGAATCGATGCGTAACGACCGACCGAGAAAGTCACGTCGCGTAAGGGGCCGTCGTATATCTCGATTAATTTCTAAATATGTCCGCCGCTGATCCCGCGGAAACCGTCGAAACAGCGCGGCACAGCGGGCACTGGGAACACGGCTATAAATACGAACGTGGCACGCTTAATTATTATAAATCACCGGAAAGGATCAGCCGTCGCTGGCAGGGCTAACGATTTTTTAAATTCAACGGCGTGTAGCTATGTCACGGCCCTTAATGGAAATTATCGATCATTCCTAGACTGACGCGTTCTTCTACCTTCTCTGCTGGAAAACATTGGTTTCATATGATGGTAGAAAAGTTGTCGATTGTATATTTATTAGTGTGACACGTGGTCTGACGAATGTTAAATGCGGATCTTTAAAAATCTATTTATTAGAGAAATGTGTTTGGAAGTTGCGTAGATACATATTTCTACTCTTCATGTGAAACACTGCAAATTTGAATGTTCATTTCGTATGCAGTATTATAATATTGATCTGGCATTATCTTGAAGCTTAGAATTTGAAATGTGTATCAGTAGTTATGCTTATGGAAGGATTAATTGCACTCCAGGCTCAGTATCTTTCGAAAACACAAATTTTATTGTTTCTTTAAATTCACCATATTTCGCATTTTACTGGATTTGATAAATTAATTAATAGCGTCTGCCGAAGGCTACGCGCCCTAGTTATGTTTGAACGTTAAAGTAACTAGCTGCTCGCTGGAATATTTGCGATTTCGTCTCTCGCAGTCCACTCGCATGAAATTTACACGGGGCGAGCGTGTTACGTCGGCGACAATGATTTCCAGCGGAGCGAAATTGCAAATGGAGTTCTCAAAGAGGGATTATTAAATGTTCCGAAGTTGTTTGAAAGTTGCCCGCGTGCAATACGTCGCGGATATTGCTTTATTCCGTTGCACGACAGCCATGAAACTGTCGCGAGATTTTCTACAATTTCCTGGCACAAAAGAATAACGAGAAACAGTTTTCTCATGTGTCTCGATAAATCCTGAGTAGCTATTCGAGTGAAACAATCTTCTGAAAGATCCCTAGAAAAATTATACAAAATCTAAAGTGTAAGTATTACGAATGAAGATCACAAAAAAATTACTTTGATACTTAATAAAAATTCTCCCATGTGGCCATTGTACTTTTGAAACTTCGAAATATTTATCATAATAAAAGTATTTGGTATTCTGTGCTTAAGACACTGTGGTCTGCTTTATCATCAAGCATGCCATTTTCTACAATGTGAAATGATTCCACAGCTTTTTTTAATATAGAAGGGCATTTTCTTTCTCATGGAAAGCTCTCTAGTCACAAGCTAGTAAGTGTGACAGACTTGCTTAACTTATCTTGAAACTGTGAATATATATTTTCTCCACGTAGGCACGTCATCTGTTTTAAATTAAAAAATTTTGATAGATGAAACATTCAATTTTCCGTACCCTTTTTTCTCCTTGCCAGTTTGGAAAGGCAGGGTAACGTGTGGCGAATACGCAATTCAAACAGGCTTTCAATTAACACGCACGGTTTTTAGTAGCTCGCTCCAATGGAATAGCTCGGTCGCGTAAACGCGACAGTATATATTTCTTGGCCCCTATCCCGCAATCCACAAACCCACAACGAGCTCTTGCCACGAGTCAGGATTAGAGTAATTCGTGAAGCGACGGGTATAGTAAACATTTGCTATTTCAACGTGTCTCTTTGTTTCCGCTCCACCCCCGTTGCGCCTGTCCCACTGGCTCCCTCTTCTACTCCCTTTTAACCATCTACTCCTGTGTGTAGAATACTACGTCTGCTTTTTACGCCTCATTTAGTTCATTCCCCTAGGGTGTCGTTATCGTCCTATTCTGTCTCGTCGTCAGTATACACATCTTCCTCGTTAACATCTTCACTTTCACCCAGTCCTCCACTGTCCATGGGTACTATTACTTTTATTCGTTCAGTCGGTTGAACTCTACGTTCACTGACTTTCAGCTCCTGTATTTTTAATTCTAGCTTCAGTTCTGTATAGGAGGTTCATCAAGTGGTCTGTTTTCCCAGTCGTGGATGGTGCCACTTTGCTGATTTCTGCATTGGTTAGCTTCCAGTGATTATTCCCTAAATTGTTGCTTGTTTAATCCTCGGAAGACGGGCGCGGTTCAAGCAACCACAGACGAGTAGGTGCGTGGGTCCATTTAGACCCATAGTAGCTACTTATTTTAAATAACGTCATTTTTTCGAGTCTTCAGATTTTCTCTATTACTATTTAGTAAATAGTAGTAGTAGTTACTAATCCATTCTGCAATCTTACTGCTTGGGTAAAAAAAGACCCAGGTACCGTAAGCCGAGAGTTAATTAACACGTTGCGTGCGGCACCAAAAATAGTTGACCTTCCAAAATGATGGAAATAGATTTTTGTATAAAGTGCAACCTTTTATGCTACTTTCGACATTTTATAACATTTTATAACCAAAAATAATTTGTTTTTGTTAGAAAAAATGCATGTCGCGTTAAATACAAAAAACAGCTGCACCATGGTGAAAAACGCTGCAAATTTGTAACGACATGCACACACTGATGAACACGTTCGTAGTGAATGCGTATGCAAAACGAAAATTCGATACCTGAAAAATTCTTCTTCACCTTCCACATTTATTGGGACCGGGCACAAGACGTGACCGTACACGTCACCCGCACGCGACGTGTTAAATTATCGAGGTAGAGCAAAGATTGTTCATAGAGAGAGATTTATAAGTGTATGATTCTTCAATGTCTTAAAAAATTCTGTAAATGCCCCATTAACACGAGAGTGTGATAATATTAATTCAACGTCGAGGGCGACAAAATGATATTTCTTACGCTACCCTAGGCTGAGCACCCTCTCAGTTCCTCTCCTGAGTCCTTCCTCTCTCCGTCTCGTAAGCCCTCAGTATTTACACCCCCGTGTAGCTGAAACGCGGGGGGAAATACCACGGTGACAATTTCCACTGTTTCTACGCGAAACACCGAAATCCTCGGATGCTCTGTTGTTCGGTGGCCGTTCGCGAAACTCGAAATTTAATCGGTTTAAGCGTGAATAGCATAGCTCGCGCGCCACCGTCTACTTTGCGCGATACATATTTCTCCGTATCGTTACTCCCGCCAAAAGTTCACGACGAAATTTACAATTAATCACATTCGTTGCATCGCGCAGGATGTGCCAACACCATGTTTCGACACACATACGAATTCCCCATGTCACAAGGGATCGAAATGTCCCGTACCCTTTCGCCATACGACGCTTCGTTATCGTGATACAAACAATTGCAGTTTCGACGGCTGACTTCCTGCCCCTAGTGGATTGTCGTTCTGACAATCGAAATTAACCTAAGTAAAAAGAACACATGCAGTGGCCATTCCTAATTTATTATTCAGCGATGGCTAATTATCATAGCAGGGAGTCGAATTTAGAATTTAATTTAAATAAAAACCTCCATTTCGTTTGAAATCATTCAAGTGCATTTGCAGTGGAAAAATTGGAGGAATGAAGGGTGGTGTAACGCTGAATATAAAAATTGTACGTGAATCGGACGAAAATGAATTTGTCTTTAATTGTTTGTCAGTGATGAAATAACGAGACAATTCATAAAAAGGAATGCATCGTCTTCCACTTATGTTATATAAAGTTTAATTTGACGTGTCATTACCTATCTGGTGTGTTTACTGGAAGGAAAATGGCTGCTCGAGCAGCCGGACGCGAGATGTAAATAAATTCGAGTGCTAGTGATATTTTACAATTTCTTTCCGTGCGAATGAGCGTGCGCTTTAAATGGAGGCTGCGCGAGTTAATTAAGGGACTAAAGGGGAGGAATAAAGAAACCGGTGGCGTTAATTAAGAGGACGGACACGTTTGAGTCTTATGACGAATCCTGATTACTGGTTCTATGAAACGGAAGGAACACCTCTCGCGAGTGTCAAACCGTTTGCCTTAACTTCTTTAAGCGTCGCTTCTTTGTTCAAACGAAACGTGAAAAGTGAAGTGGAAGTGTCTAACTGTAATCGTTTCTCTGGTTCTCGTAATTCCGTCGCTCTCCTGATTTTTAATCTCAGTGAATTCCTTATTCATGCAGGTGTTAAGTAAGTATTTATAGTGAAATGGATACACCTGATAAAAAAGTCCAAAGAAATTGAAGTAAAATCGATATGTCAGTAGTCATAGGGTAACAAAAATTACAAAAATGAAATATTCTTGTATGATGGACAATATCTTAAAGCAGTTAGTGTTTATTAATTCAATGTACCGTAAATTACACTGCTAGTATACACACTAACGGGATCGAAGCTCCTGCGAAGGTCTAAAGCAGTAGAAGTAAAATAGAGGGGTCGATAGTCAGACACACGCACTCCTCTTACCACTTCAAGTAAAAAGAAAGAATAATAGGTATGTATTCAAGTAACCTCCACGTTAGTTTAAACATCTACGTAATGAAATTTTGCTCTCAACATCGATAACAATCGACTTAAAACAGCATTCGTTAATTCCAATGGAAGTGAAATAGGTATGCCAATAATCAGACATGCCCACTTCTGTCCTTATTTCAAGCCAGAAAGAAATAAAATTGATTTAATCTGTAAAGTTAAGAATTTGGATAAAGCCTCTTCTCCAAATATTGTCTACCATTTTACCATAAACAAATTTTACTATAAAAACCTCTAACACTCGATTTAAATCAGATACAATTTTAAATACTCCAGCAATCCATAGTCAACCATTCGACAGAAAACCATTTATAACAATTTAGAAAAGTATAAAAGCTAACTATTCCCGCCACTGTTTGCAACAACCCCGTTGTCTCGTGTCTGCAGATTCATTCCACAGATATTGTTCATACCTGGCCGGCGGTATTTTATTTAACTCCAGCTGTATATTTTCCAGTTGACTGAGATTTCGTCTTGACCACAGCTTGGTTGGAAACACGCCGCGAAGGGGGCGGAAACGCGAGACGTTACGTTAGGGGAAAGAAATATAACGGTGGCCGTTAAGGGTTAACCTCGTTGAGTAACCGCCTACGTCCGTCGCTCTTGTGATCTGTATTCGTGATAACAACCTCAAACGTATTTTACGGTGAATAGGTTGCTGACAGACATTAAGTCCTTGAAGCTCACTGTGAGAAAATGTTTGCTTTAAAGTTTGAAACAAATCAATATTTAAGCATTAATATTTTCTTAGCTTTTATTTTAACGAAACCTTGCTTTGAACATGAAGTTCCAAACTTTCATATGCGATCGAATCTAGTCTTTGAAATTAGTCAAAGAAATTATGGAATTTAATTTACAGATCATTCAATAAGATATACCGTTTATTAAGAATAAATTTCCTGTCATTGAATATTTGAAAGTATTACATAACCCTCCGAACAATAAAGTTCTTCAAATAAAAGATTCTCTATTTACTTTAATGAAAAAGGGACGCTCTCTGTTACTCGTCAAACAACTACGAACTCATATCCATGAACAATGCAGAAAAATGAATCAAATATGCAGACCGTTCCGTAGTTCCATATACCGTAAAAAAAAATCGTAATTCCATCCCGGAACAAGTTAAAAATGTAGAATAAAAATGTTTTATACAATGCCTCCTTTTTAAACAGAGCAGCTCCTCTCTGCTTCCTATGCACAACCCATTTTCCATTTTTTGGTGAGTCGAATTCTTCTCTCACCGACGTTGTTAAAAAATCGTTCGACCTGGTTTTTCTTGTAAAGGCCTATAAACCGTTGATTACATTGTCCACAGATACGTTATTTCGAGTCGTTGCTCGACACTGGCGGTCATCTTTCTCAGTAGATGACGTGAAAGTGTTTCGACGAACACCTCGAAGGTCTGCCCAACGTTTCGCTGACCTGCAATAACAGCCCATAACTCAGCACACCTGTATTTCGCATTCATTATCAGGCTGCAGCTGTTACGTAACGAACGAGTCCGAGCCCGTGACGTACACGCAACGAAATATTGTATGAACCACAGCGGTTACGAGGTTGTTCGTTCTTGTTCACCTTTTTAGGAAGCTACGCACATTTATTCGCCCGCGCGGCATAACCACCACAATTCGAACTCGAGGAATTTTAGAAACTGCCATGGCGGCGGGGCTGCTTTCATTGCTTTAAAAAATCATACAAATCCAGTGGAACCGGTTTATGTTTCATTTTACTCCAATCGGGGGATTCTCATACAAATTCATATTCTGTTTGGATCGGGGTGTAAATCAATATTTCCTCGGGGTGATTTTCTTAAAACAAAGGTTGGTGAAAAATGTTTTAGCGTGCTTTGCAAATTTATTTTTCCAAAAAAAAATATTTTGAAGATTAAAAGTGATTTTTGAAGGAAATCTTTATTCAGAATGCAAGTGTGAATTCTTAAACATCGGACAGTGGAAGGATAGAAATATTACAGACCTTCTTCGACGTATGCTATTTTAAATAACTCATTCCTCTCGTCGTCTCTCAGTAAAATTCAGCACAATTAGAATTCCCATGGAGGTTGAACTCCGTGCATGCGGTGCGCATATTTCTATTCGTATTTCCGTGCACGCGTTTCGCATAACCGTCTCACAATCAGTCACGAAATCGTGGCAAGCGTCGGGTCGTCCCAAGGAGCGAGGCTTAAGCGAGGTCTCGAAGAACGTTGGTGGAAGCGTCGATATAATTGCAAACCTAAATGAAACTCGTCGTACTACCATGCAATTCTTTGACTACCGTCCAGCCCGTACACGATGATGCATCACCTGGGATCATTTAATAATTTGACACCGTAGATTATCCTGGCTGAAAGCGAATCCTACATTCGTTTCCTCCATGGGACATTAAATTCACGAGCCGGAAGAGCGATAAAGTCGTAATCATTTACTTTATCTGGTCCTTGCAATCTCGAACCCGTAAATTTGTCGAGGCTAAGATAAGGCTAGTTCGGATGTGATTTAAATGAAGAAAATAAGATTTTCATGTACCCGCGAATACCACAATGTAAAATAATTATGTTACTTTGAGGGAAAAGCAATACTTGGGGGATAGTGAAATAAATTTTGGGGAAATGCAGTAGGAGGGTTATGGAGTACTTATCTCAGCGATTTCGGAAAAGTCTGGAAACTCTGAAGGAAAAGGAAAGTGTGAATCTTATCTGTAAGGAAGAGCTGTTAATAGATGATTAGGAATATTAATAAAAGGTTTTCCTTGAATATCACATAACTTCCAATGTAAACAAATTTTACTTTAAACACCCATATTGATTATTGAATACAGTATGTACTCCTTACGGCTTACGTAGTCAGTAGAAGTAGAGTAGGTACGTCGATTGTCAGACATTTTACTGTTCCCGTTATTTCTACCAAAAAGAAATGTACTATTTCAACAGACTCTCAGTAAAACTTCTTCTAATACACGTCAATATTCCTCGAGTAAACACATTCTTTAGTAAAAATTAATAACAATTTACTTAAGAGAGAGGTCATAAATTGAAATTATTAGTAACATGTTTGTTGTAAAGTATATATTTACTGGCACTCACTGACGTCCTAAAATATATAACTCGCTGATATTCTCAGTGATATCCGATGCAGAATGTAAAAGTGGTGCACACTCAGGTTTCTTCTAGATTAGAGTGCAGCATAGTCGAAATTCGTTGATCCGTCCGACCAAGATTGATGGCGTTCCAAGTAATGAAGTTGCACAGGTGTCTGAGCAAAGTTTCATGGATGTTCAAGCTCGATGCGTGCACTCTCATATTTATGACACGGTCCTTAATACCTCGAGAGGATGCACGGACACGATGCATCCAAGATTCCCGGAAGCGTCTATCTCCCCGTTGGGCTTCTACAACTCCCCTGCCTTCAGCCACGTTACGAATTTTTTGCACCAACTTTACCCCACGCAACTTTCCGGTTTTCACCACTGGGAAAAATTTGCTACCTAATCATTTTGCCCATTTAAGGGGGGAGCCTGCTGTAACTAGCTGAAAATCGAGGCATTTTTCGGGAATTTTTTTTAAAGAAAGTATTTAATCGATCTTTCTGAAACTTTCACGATATTGTGTTATCAGGTTAAGGTAGATAAAAAATTTGTTAAAAAAGAGCGGCAAATAACAAAGTTATAAGGGCTTATGGCCAGCCCGTTGGCGACGCAATTGTTCCACTGCGGGCAACGTAGCGTCTTTTGGTTTCATCTAAAACCAAAAATCGAACAATTTTCGTTTAGTTTATGAGTGTGCGCACAAATCGTATAAATTCATAAGTTAAAAGACGCAAAATTGAACAAATGACGAACTCTTGAAAAAAAGTTAATTTTCCCACGAAATTTTGCCTTAAATGTGTAAAAAAGTTATTTATTTAAACAATATCATTATGACAATAGCTTAGCTCTGTGAAGAAAATGGTCACAAATATCCGTGCAAATCGATTGGTCGAATATTTTTGGAGTTACATTGCCTGTAAATTGGAAAACTATCGTTCCGAGAAAAACACATTTCATGTTTTCTGGTAACCTAGTGCTCCGTAGCAAAACCGGCTATATCCGCTTTAATTTTTCGAATTTTGTTTTGCGGCTTTGGAAGCATATTATTGTGATGTTTATGCAAAAAAATCGATTTTTTCAACCCGCTACACCAGGCTCCCCCTTAATATTTCGAGATGAAGGTGTGCGGCATATTTGTTCACAAGCTTCAATCCTATTAGATAAACTTATTAATTTCCATTTGCAGTACTATTCATCGATAAGCAAAGATTCAGCCGGAATTTAATTTCTGATAGGATCAGAATACTGGAAATAATTCGCAGCATACATTCTCTAAATCAGTGATACTACTGTTACTGTAAAATAATTAGTACTAATTGTTCTTTATATTTCTTACTTTGAGAAGATCGTTCATATCAACGTGTTAACATTTCAATTGCTATTGCGTAACTAGAGTCGCTGGCTTAATTCCTGACGATAAGTCTGCGCTATCTCTTTCATAGAATAGAGGAGGATCGCTGTTTCTGCGACTTAGCTCGTTAAACTTATCTTAGGAAAGTCTTCTATAAAACCTTATAAAAGACGAAGTGAAAGTTATCCTACGGAGGATCACGGGGGATTCATTCGCTAGGGGACGTGCTCGACAATGTAGCTGGTTAAATTGCTCGACTGTATTCACTCCAAACAGGGTTCGCTATCTTGATGACGCTAATTCATTCGCGATGGGCTCTTATTGCTCTAGAAGGGGCCATAGAATGGACAGTAATTCGTTACACGACTGAGTCTCCCCCCTGAAAGCAGCAAAGTATTCTCAGAAAATCCTATCGAAAAATAGCAATTCCGGTGGTAAAAGAAAACAAGCAAACGATTCACTTGGTTTCGACTGAAAATTCGAAATTAATTAACCTCGTCGACCAAATGGAAACTTACATTTTCCATCCCAAACTATTTAATTGTACACTACTCTTCAACACCCACTAATGACTCACAGTAATGTTTTTCGGTTGGACTTTTTGATAGACTTTTCCACCAAAACATTTTTCCAGAATCAATTATTTATACAACCATATTTCATCTCCCTTTAAATTAACCATCACTCCCGCTTTTTCACGGAACGTTCCATTTCCCCTGACGTATGCACGCTGTTCAGGCTCGTGGTCATTATTTTTTGATCCCCCATTAAGTTCCCATGGTCGAGGCTGTAGAAGGTGAGCATTACAGGGCAATCTCGCCGAAACATTAATTCACTTTAACAACCGGGCTGGCCGGGTTTATGATTCGGTACCATTGTCGACCGTCTCGTGAATATCCGTCGTAGAATTTCGCGGATTATCGATCCCGCCGATTCGTTACGCTGCCGTGTGTATGATTTTACGCGGGTAACACGATCACGGCCGCATAATGCGACTGGGTGCGCGTGCTCGCCGCTTCCTCGTGTTTTAATGCACGGCCAACGTTTGATTTATCGTCACGCTCGTCGATGATTGACGAACATTCATCTTCGTTCCTGTTACACGTAGACTGCGATCCCGTCGATTTACGCCACGCGTGCTTGTGCGTTAAAAAACAGTTGAAAATTGCTCGGTGGACTCGATTCTTTCCGGGGTGGGGGCGCAACACGCGATAAGTACATAGCGTGCCTTGAGGCTTAGTGCCGCGATGATAGGCCAAAAATGGTGGGATAACTTTGGAGGTGATTTTATAGAAATTTATGAACATTATTAGGAATGTAACATAAGGTTCGTTTGATATATATAAAGAAGAACAAAAAACATTTTTTTCAGATTTTTCTAACAAAAACTGGCGGCACAATAGCCGCACAGCTGTTACGTATTTAGCATTTGAATCATTCCGCGGTGGAATTTTTCACGTCCACATTGTTGGACCTAGAACACAAAGACAAAGGGTTTTATAATGTACACACTAAATACTAGAGAAGTAGCTAAAATTTCGAAAAATATTGACTTCTGAAGGAATGGCGAACATTTGAAATTTGAGTTCTTAAGAATACTTGAAAAATATGTAAGCAGAGCTTTGTCATATTTATGAAGAATTTTAATGTTTGAGAAGGACATTTTAGGATGTTTGCAGATTTTCTAAAGTATATAGATTTCTTTCTCATTAGTTGTGTGAAACAAATGACCAAGGGAACGATCAAGTTACCAAATATAAACAGTCGCATATTCGCAGCATTAAAAGTTAAAATATTAGCAATCGTTTCATTCTTATCGCATGGTTTTTAAACACGTTATCATGACGCGGTTAACTCTCGAATCGATTTCGCGGTTTTATGTTTCAATAAATCACAAAAATCCCGAAACTAATTAAAAGGGAATTATGCAGCGATTACCTCGCCGCCGCCGGTTACCGTTTTAATATTATCATGCTAATGCAATGGCCGCGATTTTCATACTTATTGTATCGCAGCCTTGCATATTATAATGCTACATTGAGCCCGTGATTGCTTTACCCGAAAAAGCAAACTTTCGACACGGGGAGCATTTACTGAAAACGTTTTCCGCGGCACTGTGATCGCTCGATAATGCAAAATGCAAACTACGTGGATGAAAAGTACTGACAGGATTGTGTGTGCTCAGAATTTACGAAATGAGAATTGCTCTTTTTCCAAAAATAATAACTGTGTCGAATACATAATAACCATTCACGTGATATTGAAAATTGATATACGATTGAAAAGAGACTAAATATAGAGTAGGTACTTTTACGATAGTTTCCCTGATTTTCTACTGCCATTTTGCACCTAATATTGCAAACAGTAAGCCTTCAAGTCAACTTATAATTAGAAGTTCCATCAAGTCGGTATTATATCAATATATTATACTTCCTAATTACTTATTCATAATACAAAACGTTCACAAATAGAATAAATCGCTTCAGCACAATAAATACACAAAGATATATTCGAGATTATAACGTCAAGTGGTTCACCCTGTATAAAACTGTACACCTCGATTAAGGGGCTGTTCCGGTCTAGAGCCCATAAAAATAGGTGAAACTATTTCATATAATTTAATGGGACTTCTTGCATTGTATTAAGGATGTCTTAAACTATAGAAATAAATTTTTTGTTTAATAATTAATCATTGCAGACGGCACTGGGGAGTCGTTAAAGTCGACGGGTTAAAAAATTCATCAAAATCGGTGGAACCTGTAGCACCTAAACCATTGAACTAAAATATAAAACAATGGCAGATTATTAAAGGGCATGATACTCGCTCCTGGACAAACCAGAAAAAATGACAAAAAATGGCATTTTTTAAGATGAGAACAACCCTTGAAGTTTGAAATCACTGTTTCCCTATATGTTTCGTCCTTTCAACGCCTTTAAAAATTCTCAATTTTCATTTCTTTTTAAATGTTACTAGTTTCTCTACGAGCCAGAAGTATTTTCTTCAAAATAGAAACTGTTCGGTCAAATCGGATTATAACTTTTGAAGATACAGGTTCCACCGATTTTGCGAACACTGTTCACTGTTGAGAAAAACGCGTTTAAAGTTTTACGTGAGCGCCGAGTGGCCGGATGTTACCCATGAAAAAATTCTTTTAAACACGTATTCTTAAAAGGTTCGACATTCGAAAAATGAAATAAAAAAAATCTACTTTTAGACCAGAACCACCCTTACAACTCAAATCAATCATATTACGCACGCTCGATTCTAATCGAAAGAATCATTAATGCCCAAAATTTACAACAGATCATTTTCCTTCTTCCATTACATTCGCAGCAATTCAAGTCCAAACGTGCCTGCCGTGGCAAAAATGAATTATCACGCGCGAAAGCTCACGAAACATTAAACACGGTGGCGATAAATCATCGCGTAAGCTCTGCGAATTATGAGACGCCGTTGGTTAAGAATTAACGTCCCACGGCAATTTGGATGACTGAAGCTCCAGCCGAGGGTAATAGGATCGTTTCGATGGCATGAAGTCATGGTAATTTATTCGCCGTTCGACGCGCATACGTCGGAAGACCGTTAAGCGACGCGGAACAGCGTAAATGTCGGCCCGTAATCAAACGTGTATTCGCGCCGACTCCTGGAAATAATCGGGCCGATAAATTCGAGACATCATGGAATTCGGGGTACTGACCATTCCCGATTCGTAGCGCTTCGAAATTATCGCGAAACAATATGGCAGCCGGCATTGTTTCGAGCCTTGATCGCGGCGTAGGAAGCATCGTGCATCGATACAGAGGAAGCTCGTATTTAAAATGAAATTAAAAATTAATTGTTATTGATTTTCATTGAGAATTGACATTTTGCTTGATGTTATTTGACGCTGGACAGTAGCACAATAACGAGAAGAATGGATACAGACAGTTATTGGCAATTAAGGGGAGTAATTTTGGGGCTGAGAAATTCAACGTTCCTGTTATTAGTTTTGCTTCGTGGCAATATAAATTGTTAGAGATTGTAGGAATATGAGGAAGGAAGGGTCGAAGAATTACATGAAACCATCGAGGGTATTAAAGGGTCGTTCTACTTTGATCGGCCGAAAAATGAAGCTATTTTTAAAGAGTTGTTTTCTCAATAAATACAACATATACTGAAATAAATCTTTTTGGGAATTATTAAGCTACTCTTATATAATACGAAAAATTAAAACAGATTTTTTAAATTTGTTTCATATGTTTTGTTGTAGGTGATTACACGGCTCCGGCTTATTTGAAACAAACAAATTAAAAAGATTCGCCGCTACCGCCCGTAGCTCAATTAACAATTTTTGTCGAAAAATAACCGAGATTTTTCTCGGGGAACATTCGAGAAAATACTCTTTTGGGGAACTTTTTCCTTCAAACCGGCACCATTTTGTTATTCCTCAACAAAAATTGTTAATTCAGCTACGGGTGATAGCCACACTCATACAGACTAAGAATCTTTTCGAATATTTTATTTCGGATAAGCCTGAGCCGGGAAGTCACGCCACGAACATTCCCCTTTTTGTAGGTGTCACATTGACGCTATAAAAAACATATGAAATAAATTAAAACAAAATTTTTTAACTTTTGTTTGTATAACGAAAGAGTAGCTTAATAAATTCCAAAAATAATTACTTCATTATATGTTGTATTTATTCAGAAAAAAAACAAATATAGAAGAAAGTAGAACGACCCCTTAAAAGAAGAAACAAGTCTCAATTTTGACAAAATTTATAGGTGCTTAGCTTAATTGCTGACAACATAAGTATAAAGATGTCTATTTTCTATATTATTCTTTACAGAAAACCAAGACTCGCTGAGCAACCAAGCATAAAAAGTATTCAGCCCCCTCCCTTAGCATAATAGAAATAACTCTTCTTCGTTCAAAGACACGTCGCCTAGACCTAAGTGCGTAGACATAATTAACGTAATCCAACCGCAATTTTAATAGGACCCCGACTGGGAACAGCAGCCAGGGCAGCAGCAGACGCAACCGCAACTAATCAACCTTCTTTTCCAGGGCACCGTCGAATATTCCGCGAATTAAACAAACCACCCCTTCGTGAACTTATTACCACGCTGCCCATATCACAGCTCGTGATCCCGACGCGTTCGTTACTCGCGCGATACTTTGCTTAAACGTAGCTCCCCCCGCGTAAAACCAGCGTTGCTGGAGCGTATCCCTCCCCCTCGTAAATATCTCTAACCGAAGCGAGTCCTCGAGCGAAAGTACAGAAAAAAAAAAATAAAGAACCAAAGGATCGAGGAAACGAGATTGAGTAGCGCGTTCGAAAGGCAGAGCGAACGGAGGGGCGCCTCCTAAGCACTCTGACGACTAAGCCGTAAACGACACGTTCTGAAATCGATTCTCAAATGTTGCTGTCTCTTGTGCACGTGGTCGTGGTCGAAAATCGGGCCGACACACGCAATTGGACCTACACACGCCGGTTGTTAAGAAGGCTGCGGCGACGATAAGCGCAAGGCGACTTCACGGCGCCGTGGTCACCTTCACCAGCCCAGAGTCCCATTTGGTAAGCCTCAGTATCCAAAGCTTTCAAACAAACCAACCAAAAAAAAGAATAATTAAAGAAAATATATATATGAGCAAGACAGTATAAGCGATTGAATGAAGCTGAGCAACAGAGAGCTCGTGACGAACCGTCGAAGCGAGCTCTCTTTCTCGCTGATTGGCCCGGCCACTTGATACGCACCTAATATAATTATTCTATATTATATATACATATATATAATTGGCTAACTCTCACGCGAAACTTAGCTTTTTAGCGAGGAGCGATCACCAGAGCACCAACTTTTCTCTTCTCGAACCACTCACGTACCCTGCCTTCACTCTCCACCTTTTCTTTCTTTCTCATTTTCTTTTCTTTATCTTTGTCGAGAGAGACGCGCTGGCGCCACGGAAACCAGGGAAAATCGGCACGACGGAAAGTTCCCTGATAAGTTCGCCGACTGACATACAGTCCCCCCCCCGATTAACCGTCCACCATCGCGCCTGTTCCTCCCTTCGACAGCTTGAATGATCAAGCAGGAGGAGCCTGGGTCAGTCGATGCAAGGCGTCGGCAAAAAGTGTCGGACAAAAGTGAAACGATGAAGAGTCGACGAGGACCTGTGCCGATTTTTTCTGGTCTCCACGCAAGCTTTCTTGTGAATGGTTAGGAAGTCTGTCACGATTATGTATATATAGTTCACGCGTGGGGCTCTTGCTCACGATCTTAAAGCTAGCCTCTATAGGTACACCACTGGTCACTGCACATGCACGCAATAATCTTCGCTCCTCTCGGTATTGTCATCACTGTCACTCATCTCGCCACGATCATCGATGCCATCCGTATCATCCTAAAATAGAAATCGCTCGCGCCTAGCTCCGACGAAACTCGAGCCACCGTGACCTTGAGCGCGCCGAATCAATCATCTGCTCTCCGGAAGCAACGCGGGACGGTAAATTAATTCGTTCGCGAAAGAGTCGGCTGCAATTCACCGTGAATCGCCTTTCACGATCGGAGGCTCTGTCGTTCCTCGGATCGCGATTAATTGCTCGCGCAACGGATCGTTTGGCGCCGGGCAATTAGCCGCGGCATTAAATTACGTAACGGCGCGTGAGCGTGCCTGATGTCCGCTAGAAACTCATTTCATCGAATCCATCTTCTGTGCCTCGTGGAATGAGCGACCAATGAACGTCTGACCAATTGCCTTTAGCTCGAGCACTGATATGCATGAGGAAAGAGGAACGGAACGAATCGCACCCGCCTGCATGTTGACGCAACAAAAATCTACGTGTAATTGTTCTTTCAGGGCGGAATGTAAGGGGGCTGCGTTCCGACGAACGCAACCACGAACCGAGGCCGTCATCGTGACGGCTGCATTCGTCATTCACGACGATCGATTTGTTTCTGAAAGCAATGCTGAAACAGAGACGTTGTCGATGTGAGAAAAGAAACAGCGTTCATTCGCGACACTTGCGCGGATTGGTGAAAATATATTTAACCCTTTGACGACGATCGCCATATATCCTTCCTTGCATGCTGTTCGTTTTGATGGAAGATACAGACGTGTGTAATATTGTTTCGTGAAGAAGATATACCTAGTATTAGGTAAATAATTGACTGGTTGGTTGACAACATTCTTTTCCTTAAAACTGGCGATGTTTAATTAATTATTATATCCAGTTCGACGTATATGTGTTACTCTTCACAGTCAGAGAATCCCCGAATTCAAAATAGCGCGAAAGTTGAGGTAAAAGAGGGCCAATTCTGTTTGGGAAACTGTCAGGGGAAGGGATCTGTTAACCACGGTGTTGAAATGGGACTTGGACTTATAAGGGTATTGTCGCAGGTGGTGGCTCCAGATTCTAATGCAACTTGGTACACACGTAGATGTCACACCACCGATGCGGAATATATATGTGGTTATAGTCGTAGATGGTTTATACTATTTGAAATATTTAGCTTTAAACATTTAGGGCTCAGAAAAATAACTAAGCTGTAGGAATTAATTTAAGGAAAAGTAAACCACTGGTATCAAATAAAAAATAATGCCAGATTATTAAGGGGTATAAAATTCCCTAGTGACAAGAATATTACATTTTGTGACGAAATAACGACACTTGAAATTCGAAAGCACTTTTTCTCTATTTATTCGCCTTTTCAACGCGTTTAAAAATCAAATTTTCAAATTGTTTATAATGTTAGAGGTTTTCGCACTGCAAAAAAGTATATTCTTCAAAATGAAAAGAGTTTCAATCGACTCGAATAATAACTTTCTGAGATATTTGTGCCAGATCAAACATTCGAAAATTGAAGTAAGAAAATCGATTTTTCGACAATTTCAGAGAGACATGTTGAACGCTTACAGATATGTTTAAATGTAAATATCTCAAGAAGTATAAACCGTCTCCGCCTATAACCTATATATTCTGCATCACTAGGGTGAGTTTTACACGTGTACAAAGTTGCATGAAAATCTGGGACGACTACCTGGAACGGTTCCCTTGTTAGTATTTCTTTTGCTGGACGATTATTCTAAGCAACTGGAATGTCCCCGTAGTGAACCAATTCTTGCTGCTTGATCCCTGTCAAGAATTTCTTGTTACTCCAACGTAGTCAGTAATAGAATAATCCTTGTTGTGTAGCTCCGTGGAATTCGAAATCACTCGAGCAGTCTTCCGTTTACTGGACCGCTGGTTTAACCGACTAAACTGTCCAAGTTGTTAACAGGTTCTTTCCGCTTAATCCTCTGTCCAATCTCCCAAATACCCCATCCAACAATTCTCTCTAGCAAACGGTTCGCATTATCCCTGTCCCTGTGTGGTTAGAAAAGATACAATGAAAATCACAGACTAAATATGGAAAATATAAGAAGACAACTACAAACAGGTTTCCTTGAATCGACGTCAAAGGGTTTCTAATTAAAATAAATTGTCTAATTAAAAAGAATTGAAGCTGCACAAAAATTCTATTACACAGCCGATCGAGTAAACCCGAATACATAGAATCCTCAATTCAATTCGAAACCACAGAGCATTGCTTCTCAATGAAAAGAAATTTAACGCAGCGAGATTGATAGGTATCCTTCTCCATTGCACCGAAAATAATTGATCTGAAGAGGTCGAAATAGATCGCCGAGTTAAAGAACAAAACGTCGCTGGGTCATCATCGTTTTCCAGCGACGGGAGGAGTGCATAAGGTTATCGGTGCATCGGCGACCAGAACATCAAAGTTTTTTTCGACTTCCAGCCCGACGTTCCACTAACGGGATCAGTTCAGCTCGTCTCACGTTCGTTTCACCTCTCCCCCCCCCCCCCGCATACACACGTACACACAGAGGAACACACGTCCACGTATCTATATATACACGTACACAGAGCCACACGTAACAGAGACCGTACACCGTCCCCCTTTTGTTTCTCTCACCTCGCGAATAAGCTCTCTCTAAATTCTCGTCTACGGGGCTCGAGGTGTACCAATGCCTCGCGCAACCACGACACCAGTATCGTAACTCTTGCGCAGCTGCAGCACGGTGGGGCTCTGGGTAAGAAAACACGAAATAACTTTGAATATATATTTCTCGATTACTCGGCTACCAGTGTGCCAAGTTCCCGGTGCAACGAACCCGGCAATGCCTTTCAGTGGGTGGCAGCTGGCGCTGGGAAAGGGGTGGCCGAGGGTCATTGTTCCTGGAATGACAGTGGGATAGGTGGAAATTCGTTTGCATTCGATGGTCCGTTGTAAATAGAGTCTGAAAGGGTCCTAATATGCAATTGTGCAATGATTGAAGGAATTTTGTTACTGCATTCTGGAAATCAAGGGATTTTTCCGGAAATCGTGAGGTGTAGTAATGAGGGTTGTTTTAAATCACTGTGGGTTGTTGGTAGCTTTTGATTGCGTTGGTGATGTAATTTTTGTTTTAATGGTAGGCAGTGCAAATTGTGGATATTATTCTTCTGACATGGTAGAATGAATGGGGTGTTATATTGAAGATAAGGGAAGGAAATGGTTCGTCTAAAGATAGGTTACTTTTATGGTTAATAGAAGTGACTATGAGCTGGTACCTGGAAATTAAATAATGTCTGGTTTTTGGTACAATTTAGTTGTATTTACGAAAAGATAACCATAAAGCAGTTACGAAACAGTTATAAAAAAAAGATGGAAGTTGAAGTAGGAAATTGCTTGTGAAAAAGTCCCTCATAAACTCTTATACGCAATATTATTATTAACAGTCTAAACTAAGAATTTTTGAAGATAGAATTCAATTGATAAAAATGTGGAAAAATTGCAGCAGCCGAAAGAAATTCTGATTGGAAAGTTATACTCGCAAAAAGGTTTCGCCATTTATGAGATAGCATTTATAGTACACTAATATTTAAGACATACCTATTCTAAGGATCATTATATTATTATAATGTTAAACGAGGATATCTTTGTTCTCATTCAGTTCAATTAATATTTCGAATGTTTGTCGAGGCACTTCAGTAACTGTTTCTAATTTGCCAACCAGAAATACGAATGCACTCTAATTTTATGATTTCCATTTTAATTTCGAATCCGTTCAGAAATATTTCCCTTATTCGTGAAACGATCGCCAATAATTTGCTCGGGACAAGTTTCAATCCTAGGAAATTCAGCACTTTGTCTCAAGACATATTCGTGAAGGCGTGTTTGCATCAGTACTTGAATCAATCCTTTGCACAGCAGGGTAACTTCCACTCCCCAGGAGCTGGTTACTTCTCACAAAAGAGCACGTTATGGGCCGTGACATAGTTTCTTGCGGTTATGCATCGAACTATAACGGTGCGCATCAAGCTTGCAGCTTGCAGGGGGCAACTTGCGGTTCGGCAACTCGGGCGAGAACTTTACTTTGACAGCTCGAGGCGAACGCAGGAGCAGGCAAGTGCATTGAAATCTGTACAAAGGATGCATCCTGCGGAGGTTCAGAAGAGGACTATCCTTTACCCTTTCAAGTCCACCCTCTCCAAAGGTGACGTAGCTACTGTACAAAACATCTTCAGGTAACATTCTCAATCGGGAAACGTAATTGCCTAATTATTTAATTAACCTCCATTCAGAATATTTTCCTTTGCCAATTGATAATAAGAAATACTCTACTGTTATTTGAAATGCCTTTTCCATAACAAATTTGCCATAAGTAATTTCGAACTATAATTTCAAAAGTCAGGTTGATTTCCAAAACGATTCCAATCATTTGCTTGATTTTCGATTTTCACGAATTCATGGTACACCCGGAGGTCTCTATTTTGATCGCAAAATAATTTTGTGGATCTCAAGCTTCGGTTGGTATATAGACCAACGTGCTCGAGCTAACATTAATTAAACGTCAAGCCTGGTGATCAGCGATCGGTGTCGATTCGCGGTGTCATTTATTTGTAAATCACCGCTGTTAATTTATATCGACATCTTTCGGCGGACTAATCAGTCGACTGGCGCACGTCCCACCGAGCACGAGCTTGCAGCTCGAGACGGAGATACTTCTCCATGGCAGGCGACAGCTCTCGATATTAACGACGCCCTGGCACCTCGGTGTTCAGCAGAAATTCACGCGGATCGAGTAACGTAATAAGCTGTTTGGCAGATAATCCCCAGCGATCGTGATCTATATGGTTACACACGAGATCGGGCAGTCATTTATCTCGAGGCTATTCTTCCTTAAAATATACAAATCTCCAACCCAACTAGACTTTGAAAAATGATAGTCAATTTAAATTCTCATTTGCTATGAAGATTCATTTAGAGGTCCTGAATTAAAAGAAGCTTTCATAAAATCCATCTTTTCGAGGCAAAATGAAAGAAAAATATAACGGATGCTTCATTAGCAGTCCAAGAGGTCCTCAAAGCAAGCAAATAATCTCCACACAAGATCCTTCTGTGGCGCCCCATTGATGTTTCACACAAATTCGTTAGTTGTCACTAACTCCTTACACCAAAGGTTTCCAAATATCCAATTTAAAATTACTGAGAACGTGAAAGATTCATGTGCAACATATCAAACATTTCTGAGCAGGGAACTTTAAATGGAGATTAATTTCTTCGCTTATGAGAGACGCCGGCGTTCCTGACAGTAACCGATTCGTCGAGGGATCAAGGGGGATGCGGTTTCCCCCTGAATCCGCGGTAGAACGGAGCCTCCTAGGAGTAGAGGCTGTCCAGCCTAACCTTGGCTCCTAACACGTTCCGTCCCTCGCCTTCCCTTCCCTAACAACATAACTAACTTACGGCCCCGGGCAGCATCGCTCGAATCTCCCACAAGTTGTGCCACTACCTGAGCCACGTCGTCTGAGGTGAAACTGATCTCGAAACAGGGACGCTCGAGCCCGTATTGCCAGGCTGAGGTTGCGTCAATCGATATTGATGGCCTAGTCGGTGGCTGTTAGGTTCTTCCGAGGCACAGTGGGAATGACTGATTAAACATTAAGTGAAAGCAAGTACGTTTCTCATTTTGGGAGCGTAGTCCTCTGTTGAAAGCGATTTCAAGTAATTTTTACGAAATTCCTCATAATTTTCATTAGTAAGCCATTATACACGTATAGCTTTGTACCTTATTCTCCTAACTTAGTATCAAACTATCATCAATCTCAAGCATTACAAGATTCCTCGAATGACAAGGAAATTCAATAGCCTTGAAGAAGCCAGTATTTTTACTCAAGAACCCAGAATTTTTATGCAAATTGATTAAATGCATTTTCTATATTCTATAGAATGGCAGCCAGTCACCAGAAGGATGGACCATACAGTATGAACAGATCTCATTAATTATTCACGCAGTAGAATCGCGAAATTGGAATTATTACAAGAACGATGGAACTGTCCCACACAGCTAGTAGTGTCAGACACGGAGACGTACTCGGCGACCCCAGTTCTCCCCTCTGGTCTAGTCGCTATATGTATAAAGCTGCAAAATGCTTGAATCACCTCCATCGAATTTCGCGTCAAGATGGAGCATCTTAAGTGAAAGACGCCAGCCCATTCGCGCAATAATGTCAGACGTCTGTAATCCTCGAACACGATGCTCAGACTACGTGCAACCCCCAATGCAGCATGGGACATGTTTTCGGTATAATGTCGCGCTGATATTTGGGCGCGGTTGAACGTCCCAGGATCCCCCTCTCGCGTATAGATTACTCGATGGATATTCGGTGGAAACGTTGCATGAATATTTAACGAACGCCTCGATAACGACGCGACCGATATAATATAGGGAATTATAACGGAAATTTCGTGGCGAATGGGAACGCTGCTATTAAAAGCAGGGCGGTCTGGGAGGAATTACAAATGCTTTAGTGGGAAATGTGCCAGAATAAGTGAGATTCTCACTGGTAGTCAAAATATAGGCATTTTAATATTCAGCTCAAGAAATGAGATATAACAGAATAATTTGAATTAACGTATTTACAGAATGACCACCTTTCGCTTCTGCCCGATGCTACATGACCTGGCAAACAATATGTTTTATGTGGAAACTGTGGGAAATCATCTTTTGCTTTAGCTAAATGATACATACCGTTTTCAATTAATCGTAGACGATGTATACAAAAGGGCAATTTATATTTTAGATAAAACAGAGATGCACTGTTTTTAAACATCGTATTCCACAAGGTTCCTTTAGGGGTTAGACCACCTTGACCAGGTCAAGAAATATCGCATCTTTGGGAATTTATTTTTAATCGCCAATTTTTTCGATATTTTAATATTTACCTGACTTGTTGCGCAGAAAAGTTTATTTTCTTACACACAAAAGTGAGCTTTTTGCTTGAAAGTGTAGCTATTTTGTTATTTTCCAACCAATCTTTGCAAAATTGTATAAAAATCCATAGAGTTTTACCTACTCAAATTACAGTGTACACCATTTCGGAAATCGTGGTTCCGAGACAAACGCATTTAATGTTTTCGGAATGTTTTGATATTTGAAAAAATTGTATAAATTATTTACAGATGTCTCTGTCTCCATTGATAACTTTGTTCGATAAAAGTGTTTTTGTCGCTTAGAAATAAATTCCCAAAAGTGCGATATTTATTGACCTGATCAAGGTGGTCTAACCCCTAAACCAAACTCATTATTACACGTCTTGTAGTCTACGGTGAACTCTGCAAAGTGGCAATTTCGAAAAAAAATTTGGTCCATTCCTATGCAGTAAGTTTCCAACGTGAAGAATAACTAGAAATATGATATTCCCGATGTCCTAAGATCGTGCTTCGCTAACAATTATCGACGAAGTCTTCGTTGATCGATTATTTCCGACTTAAAATTGAAACATTCGCATTTCCGCCCGGACCACCCTGTAGGACGAGTGTTGACCGCGTCGAACGTGAGGGAGCCGAGGGAAACTAGTTTCGCCGTGGCCATTAAAACTCGGGGCAACTCGTGGAACAAATAGTATCGCAAACAATTAGCGAGTCCGCCGTCGAATCGCGAAACATTCGGTTAAGTACGAATCCCCCCAGAAAGCGGTGTTTTAAAAGTTTCGCCTTCATCCCGAGCGGCTGCAACCGCTCCTCCTGGTTTTAATGAGACTGTTTATAACTGTACTTAACTTCATAAACAACCCTGGTGTTTCCTTGACAGTTTCGCCGTGGATCCCAACGTTTTCACCCCCTATTTGCTTGCCCTGGTTGTTTTAACTATACAGAGTACTAAGCTAAGTAACGCTCGTTGCTTTGGCAGGTGTGTTAATCTGTCCAATTAATCGGTTAACTAGTGCAAGTCTGCGCAATTAATAGGATAACTCATGCAAATTTATCAACCCTGGCTTGATGGAAATTTCTTGGGACATATTAGCTATTAATGGTTAAATTTGAGGATTTCATTTTATTAATAGATAACCTACATGGCAAAGGAATAGAAATTTTGGAGGAAATATTATTTAATTTAGTTCCCGTCTTGGTAAGCCTGGGCTAAAGTTTCGGCCAATGAACTACCAGCTAGTGGAGTAACGCAACGTTAAGTCAGACAGATACACATATCTGTCGATTTGTGAAAACGTATGACAAAATTTTGCTAATGTTTTTCGTAACTACATTTCTTTACAAGTTATTTATAAATTTCGACCGTACTAATTAATATATATGATTTCGGCGCACTGATTCGGTCAGTTTAAAACAATAAAAACTAGCTATTTTGCAATAATAAATATAAAATCTTTCGACGTTTCGATTTTAGTTTAGATCATCTTCAGGAAAGTTTAGAAAGGATGTAAAATACTGCTTTTGCTATTAAATTGAGTCACTGTGCTATTGCATTACGTGTGACTCCCGAGTCGGTTGAAATAAAACTAAATAGCTAGTTTTTATTGTTTTAAACTGACCGAATGCATTAGTCACAGACAAAGAGCTTCGGCAGTGTGAACTCAATTTTTATGCTTATAAGTTCGCACGTACATCAGCGTTAACGGAGTTTAAGGCGTTTATAGTATCAATAATGGAAGTGAACATGGATACAATGGTGTTCGAGGTGTCGACAGGATCGTAAAGATTTTGTTAGCCGGCGTTTCATGTTTTGTTAAGATTTACGGAAGAACGGTGGTGATGGACGTTAATCCAACAGGGCGACATATATCGTTTTATAGCTCGTAAAGCTCTTAAAGGTACTCATAAAAAGCTTTCACGGGGACACTGTTAGATAGAAATCATAAATCCCCGGTTTAAATCGCGTTTAACCTCCGAGGAGGAGATTCTGTCTGCGCGTTGATGGCGCCCGAAGATGCCCAGACGTAAACTCGGCAGTCTAAAGTGTCTCTAATGCCCTGGAAAGAGGTCCATCGATACCAGAGGTCCATAAAATCGAAAGGAAATCAAGGCTGTCATGTTTCTTCCGTTCATCAGGAGCCTACGACTTCGAACGAGTGTCTCGAAATCGTTTCCCTCGATATCGTCGATCTTCTTCAATGGAAGAAACATACAATTCCACCGAAAATAGAAGTACAGTTGCACTCTGCACGTGCATCGGTGCAACGACGTTAAACATGTCGCCATACGAACTTCTTCTTGCACCACTTCCAGTTTATTACAACAAGAAACACGATCGGTGCCCCAATTGCACTAGTCATCCTGCGTAGTCTACCAGACAGTCGCCTGATTTTCTCGTTTTAAGAGAGTCCGCAATTCCGCGATTTTTGCCATGATTACAGAGCGGTTCTTCGGCTGAAACGAGGCCGATGATGCGGCGATAAGGGTGCCCCCATTGTGCAACCAGAATTCGTGGGTCCACCGTGCGATTTGCATACCTCGAAACATAGAAATTTTAATGTACATTTTAATGTAAATACCGCCGAATTTTCTGGGATTGTTACATTGATAAGCTTCGGGGGCAAACAGTGATTTACATATTTGCACGGTGTATGAGTGTTCCTGGATGGTCTTGTTTCGATGACCAGAAATTGCAAATTCTGGGTCACAGTATAACCACCCAAGCTTCTCAGAGTCTGCATCTGTGAACTCGAGACGATGGGACCACTAAATTTTCGTGTTCGAAATTCGTACAGAGGATTCAAGACCAACGTCACAATTTTGGAGTTCCCTTTGGAGATGTGGAATATTTTGAATAGTTATTTCCTGGAATTCTTTAAAACGGCAGATATCAACGAACTTCGTTGTATATTAAAGCTGCACTGAAATTAGAAACTTTCAAATTTCTCACTCACAGAGGAACGTAAAGGACAGTAGAAAATTGTTAACACTATCTCAAGGAATAATCAATTTCGAACGGTTATCGTTGAGTAGTCGGGCAACCCCTCAAACATTTATCCAATAATTTCAGATACCAATCGAAGAAATCTTTGTTAATTGTTCGATTTACGCGAGGACCCGCCACCGAACTCTCCAGCTTCAGAAATCCCTTCGCCCTGGAGATGCGGGGATCTTAAAAATCGACGGTCGAGTGAAACGAAGGCTTATCGTGTTCCACGTTTCGAATCCCACCGCTGGGAGGGAGGGATTAGACGTGGAATCCGCGGATTAGTAAATAATTTATTTCGCCAAGTAATTTAACTTTTCTAATTGATCGTCTCCGCGTCCGCATCCATTTCGCTTCGTAATCCGGTGGAATGAGCGGGGCGTACCGAAGGCTACCGCCGTGGGGGCGGGGGTGGGGGGGTTAGAAGCTAGAAAGTCGAAGGGTGAAATACCGACGAAGCCAGTTTTGGTATGAAATATCCTCCTTTCGAGCCACGACGAATCACCACTTTGCGGTTCCGACTTTCGAGACGAATTTCTACTGGTGGCGGCGGGTGGAGGGTTGAGGCGTAGAGTAGTCGGGGGCGGAGAAGAGAATAGCCAGCTCCTCTAAACGAGATTTCTCATTCCCAGCTAATTCGAGAGATTTCACCCTGGAACGAGTTCTATGATTCATCGCGATGGTCCTCGAGGAGTCACAAAAATGGCTGGCTTCGCGGCTCGACCAATGGGATTTTATTTTTAACCTGGTCGGGGACAATCGTGGTCAGGAGGATTTTGTTATTTCTTTGAATCGATTGGAGTACTTTTTTGTGTTAAGGATTGGTTAAAAAAATTTAGATTTGTTTAGTTTATTATATATGGTTATGAAAATTATAATAAGGTGTCCACAAAAATTATTTGATGTAGAATGATGCAAGACTAATTTCTTGTTATGTGGTCTACATGTGCACCTTAAAAAAATAACGTAGAATTACGAGTCCTCTTTTATATTCTGATGGTATGCGCAATAACAGTGGAAGTACCTCCTACAAAAAGACTTATTAGAGCATGATAGAACAACTATCATTGAAAAGTTAAAAGATTCAGAAATACGAAAATGGTAACTCAAAAATGACGCTGGGGTACAGTGAACCCCATGTATAGGTGTGACCACGAAGGATTAATTAGAATTGTAAATTCGAAGAATATTAACGATGATGAAAAATTTCTTCTATGACCAAAATTAATTTCAATAGTCCCTCTATGTTGCGCCTAGTTATTATTAACTATGAATGGCTGTGGAAAAACAACTTTCTATTAATTACCCGTGACGGTTAAAATAAAAGGGACAGGGGAGAAGCTCTTTCGCCGACTATTTTTCTCCTAATTAACAAGGTAAGCAATTAATAAACGTTTCCAGGGAGGTAACGAGCTCATTATGAAAACGAAGGGAGTGTTCGCGTTAACGATAGGAACTGACTCGTCCTCGAGTTTCAGGCTTCCTCAGCCCTTCTCCCCCCCCCCCCCCCCGCGGCGCAGTCCCGTTCCTTTTCCTTGATCTCCGCACCGACATTTCAAGCCGTGATTCTTTATCCTAGATCCCCAGACATGGAAAATAAGAGGAGGACCATTCAACTTGGTCCTTTGCTTTCCTGTCCTCTTCGTTTTCTGGTTCAAGCAACTTCTCTGCTGAGCTTCTGTCGTTAAAATATCTTTCTGAATAATTTTATCGAAAGGGCTCGAACGAGCATCTTTCAAATTTTCAGGGACACGATTTAAGTTTTACTAAGTTCAAACTTGAATTAATTGCTGCCACGTTAATGGTTACTCTATTCTTTCAAGAGCAGGATCTATTTTTTTCAGGAAGAATCGATGGAATTGTAATACTATTCTCCGACTGTTCTATAGGTGTTGGTTTCTTCAATGAACGATTATGGATACAGTTGTATAGAATATTCTTGATACACGAAATGGACAAACTTTGGGAAGTTACCTCTACTTACCTCGAATATGAGAACTCATCCCTTGGATTTAGAATTTCGCAAGACTAAGAATGTTTATTCATTGTAGGAGGGACAGTGTAATATAATGAATTTTGAAATACCACCTTACCAATGTTCCCCCTGCTTCGAGCGTATACAATTTGTTTTATAAAACTGGAGAAGATCATGGGTTCGAGGTTCTGGAGAAAGAAAATTGCAATGTCCCCAATGTGTCCTTCCAATAACGCGAAGCAATCACTCCTCCCACGTTCATGTATCTGCTAAATGGAACCTGGACATTTCGAATCGAAGTCGCTGGACATTCTTCCTTCCACTGCTTTTCACGAGACTTCCCATTCGAAAAGGAACGACCGCTTCATGATTCGGCTGTCTCTCAAATCCACTAGCGGTGGGACTGAGAGTATCGCAAGTAGACGAAAAAATGTTTGTCTGACATCGTGTTCTGTCATTTAATACTTTGAAAAATATTTCACACAAGAAATATCAAGCGACACTTTACAACGACTTACAATTTCATTTAATCTTCAATCTTACATTGAATCACTACAATCAAATCAGAATATACAGTACAGTCGATAGAAACACGTAGACCTCCTTCTCTGTTTTTTACAAAGTTTACAAAATAACTTCCACCTTTTTCTAACACAATTACATATTTCCATCAAGTCCAGCTTGCTGCAAATTTCAGAATAAATTAACTGTGCATTCACTATACCCATCAAACTCATCTTGAAAGGTCCTCTAAGTTGCATTTCACTAAATTTTCAGCACCCGTGTTTCTAAGTTCTTTATTTTATCACTCCAAATTTTTGTACCAGTTTTACCCTTAACTAAATATTTACTTCGACGTATATTATGTACATCGGCACGCGAGCAAGCCTCCGATTTCTGAAATTCGTGTACACAAGTGACTCGATCCCATCGCTACTTCATACGTTCCTCAAAATACGTAATATCGTTCGAGCAAAGTTGTCCCAACAATCTTCTCGTATGTTCCCGATGCAATTCAAGTACAGTCCACAATTTTCTTTCACCGTTTCTCCAGGTACCCCTCCAGTTGGCGATCGATTTGCTTCGTCGGTTAATGGACGAACCAACAAACACCACCCTCTCTTCTCTTCTCCCCATTCGACGCTGGGATACTTAAGTCGTCGAGCATTTCCCATTTTAAATTTCGTTTACCCTTCTAGTTTTCTGGCTCCTCAATCCTTCCAATATTTTCGCGGTTTAATCGTTCATGACGTTCGAACCCTTTGCGCGTAAAACCACGCCGACCCCTTGCCCTTTATGTGCACTTTTAATTTTAGCCGGAATTTCCGCCCCGTAAAAAATGACGGAAAAAGTTGTGTGACTAGAGACCGTCGTGCACGACTACCAGTTTTACATTGCCACGATCGCTTGCTCGAGAGAAGAGCAAGCAACTAGGAAGCCGTGGCACGAGTTTCGACGAGTATTATGAATGATTCTCTCATTTTGCTTCAACGATACCACGTTCTATAAAACAAAATTGCTAGTTGGTACTAGCGAATATATGTTACACTGTAGTTTGAATAAAGGATTTAATTTTAAGACCGCGGGGTTAGTTTAATTCGAAATTTCGAGTAGCCTAAGTAGCGAGGCATTCAGAAAACATTTTACTGACCATTGTAGAGTTTCAATTATTCTAGGATTTCTGTTCTCCTCGAATGAGCGTAAGTACTTTGAAATATTTCAAGCACAGTTGAAAATTACAAATCCAGATTATTAAACTAAAATTCCTGTTGCTTGATAGTTAGTTGTTCAGTGGCGCTAGTAAGTCTTCGTAGTTCGATTTTATGCTCTTCAACCGAAATCTGGTGTCAGATTTTGGCCGACCAGTCTATTAAGGACATTAATTGTGGACACTCTATTGTGCTTGGAAGATGGTGGCTCAAAGGGTGGTCTAGGAGCCGGGCACGGAGAGACGGCTTTGAAGTCGTTTAATAACATATGGTCTAATAATGTATTTTGAGAAATCGATACGTGACGGAGCAGGGCGGTAACCCGAGTTGATGCTATCCGATATTCTCCCAGGTGCTTCGTTTCGTTAACCTTTCTACGTGGATCGCTCTATCTCGAGTAATTTTCTTAGACAAACCTTTGAGTTTCCCTGTTGTGGATTGTTTCGTATGGGAAATCGATTTTCAATTTACGATGGACGAGAGGAAAACTGCTCGGGAACTGAACAAGAAAAAGGAGGGACGCCGAGGGTATTCGTATTGTTCGCGACTCTGTGGCTGATAAGAACGGGTCGCTGCTGTATTGATCCCTCGTAACAATTATAGCAATTAGAGATTACATTTCTGGTCAGTTATAATGGATAAAGCAATTTTAGATGTTTTTATATGTGCGTATTAAGAGAGTTCAATTTTATATCGCTAGTGTTACCATGAACAGGTAACTCAGAATCGGCTTCAGAGCATTCATCTGGTTTTATCGAAATCGAATTATAGTAAAAATATTGCACCACAGGTATGGAGATTTTAATTAGGGAAAATTTAATTCAATCTTCAACGTTATGAAATTTTAGGAATTTGGGGCTAAAATAAAATTTGCAAAGTGTAATTAGAACTTCGAAACCGAAACGAGATTTTTATTCCGTTTTTTAGCGTCAATAAGATTAAATTCAGAAATTCAATAAACTAAATTTAGGATTCGGGACGAAAGGACATTTACTTTCAGAACTGCCATCACGATCAACTCTAATTATACATCAGTAAACCTCTCAGTTTTCCCATTTCATTCGAATTTAAACACTTCCATGAACCTGCAGAATTTAACTTCAACGAAACTCCAACTTCTAACCACGGATAGTTTCGAAAATATTGGTAACGAGAGCTGAGTGGTAGCCAACAGAATAATCAAAACACAAACTATATTAAAAGCACCAAAATTTCGCAAAGAATCAATAATACCATCATAGTAAACGAAGTCTAATGTTAATACTATTATATACATACATAACATTGCCAATTTTCATTTTTCTTTTGGCCACAATTATAGACAATAAGCAACAGTCGATATTCAGTGATGCAACCATATGATATGTCAGACGATGCAAGATTCTCGCGATTACGAAGCTTCTAGGCGCGAAGTTTGCATCCTGTCGCGGAAATAGGGTGGCAAATTTAACGGAAACAAAGGCAGGAAGAATAAATAATGAGTCTCGTTACTCGTGAGTTTTCCACCCGACACTTCTTCATGGAAATTGGCCTCGGTGTCACGGAGGCGCGCAATTACACTTCCTGCGCCTCGCGCCGCCACTTTCCTCGCGAAACCGCACCGCTTTGAATCCAGAATTACAAGCCTCTGTGCTTCGAAAGACAATCGGTCTGTGCAAACAAAAGGGTTCGTTTTGCTGGGAAATTCGGAATACTTATGGCGCCTGCTGCAGGAGGACTTGAAACGATTTGCGACGAATATAAGGGAAATGGAGATATCACATTTATGCTTAACATCTATGGAATCGAGTTTGATACGTTACCGCGAATGTCTATTGAATTGCTGACCAAGGTTCAGTTCGTTAAAATGCAGTACTAAACTCCAATACGTAGAGTTGTATGTTTTGTATTGTTTGTTTCTGATCAAGAATTGTCAAGCTTGCTAGATACTCAGAAAATTTGGGGTTAATTATATCAATTTTAATTTTAATAATTGTACCTTTTACTAACATTTATTACTCAATATCAAGAAAATTTTACCCAGTGAACTAAATTATATTTTGATCGTTCACATCATTATTTATTTTATTAACCCAAATCTAAATAATTATTGACATAATCTAATTTATAACCCACGTGGAGCATTTCTAGAAGTAAAAATGAAATTCAAATAATACCCCCTTGCACCTCGTTCTTTAATCACTCATTAGTAATTCATTTTCCAAACCCTTCTCTCGCATTACAATCTAAAGCAAAGAAGGTTAACAAAATATGAATTTAAAACGAAGTGCTTCACTTTCAAAATATAGAACCCACTTTTATCCCACCCTAGAAACACGTGTAGTGTTTCAAAAATCAAACACAAACTTGTCTTTAGTAACGCGTACATTTTCTTTCAACCCGAAGCACACGTCGACATTTCGTCGCGGCAGTAAACAGTCGCAGCTTCCAGGTTCAATATTCCAAAGGCAATTTGTCCAGACTGTTACAGTCCCGATAGCCAGAAGTGGCGGGGCCATATTTAAAGTCGGGCTACGTTATAAGGTCAGGCGTGCTTCCTGAATAATGCAAGGCACGCCTAACCGCTATGAATCCGCATCAAACGAAAATGGGTCCTTCCGCGGTCGCTCGTTCCTTCTGCCCACATTCTTCTTTTCTCTTTCGCCAACAAGCCCGTAAAAAATGTGTCACCTGTTCGCGTCGCTTTTATCGACGAAACAGATGCCCGATAAGTTGTTCGTGGCTTTCAGGAAGCCTGTAAAAAATTTTATATTTAAAAGCACCAGGTGGAGAACACGACTTCGTCGATTGTAGGATTGTATTTCTCATTGCCTTCCGTGCTTGAGACGATTCTGGAACAGTAGAGGAATTTTCTGCATCGAGCGTGGAAGGTGGTAAAGTTTCGAACACATTGATTGAAGGGTAGTTCTATCTTCGGTAGTATTTAAATAACTACTTAGGTCATTAAATGTCGGAACTGAAGACGACGCAGATTTGAAAAGAAAATAAAGAACGTAGCATTCATAATTAATTATTCATTCGAATTTGTTTTTCCGTGGTCAACGTTAGTTAGTTGCTAAAAGAATTAGGAAACTTTTGATGTCCCTAGAACTACTCGACGAAGGAAGCTTTTTATATGAAATGCTGATAAATTCATTCCTCTTTTTAAATTTTTGCAATGATTTGGAGGCAAGAAGGGTAGTTTCGTCGATTGGAAGTGCCAAAGTAGCTGATTTATGACGAAAGAAATTAATTTAAAGTAAATTACATTTCATCCTAGACATTCTCTAATTATGTTGTTCCTTTCTTAAGAAATATCTCCGTAAAAACTTAATAACATTTATTACCTATGCGAAATAACAGAGACATTAAAAAAAGGAGCAACAATTAAATATCTACCTATGTATAATTGAATTGATTTTAGAGGAAAGCAAGTTGAACGAATAATTATTTTCATAAGAATAACGGGACGATATTGTAATTATTGTAAGCGCTACATGAACTACATAAATGGTAAATGACAACTATTATCAAATTTGTGCTAAAAAATTACTTTTATTAGGTCAGTTTTTAGTACATTTTACTTCGAATAAATCATTGGTTATTAGCTGCTACAATTTGAATATTTTTTAACAAATTGGAAAATTATATTGCTAAATATGTGTTGCGTATTTAGTGAATAACTAAGAAATAATAGTAGGTATAATTAATTAAATTCTCTATCGGTTATATCCATTTTGAAAACAATGTAAGATCTGTGTGTCATGGGCCTCTTCCACTCCACATTTGTTTTTTCACAGCGGGAAGAAAATTTAATATGGTTTTGCTCGGAGAAACGTAAGGTAAATGTCCCCATTAGCGACCGCTTAAGAGTGTGACTGGTTCGAAATAGTAATTTCTTTACTAATATACGACAATGTTTGAGTAAAGTATGGATCATTGTATTTTTTTAAGTATCTAGTTTCTTAATCAAATTAGTTTTAGAGTGATATTTGACTATATACACAAAAGTTATGGTGAAAATTATATTGGACCTGATGTCCCCTTTATTGACCAACTTGTACCATTTTCGATTTTCTGGTACAATAATGAAAGGAAATGAATATTTTCTTTTTATTTTATAATTCTGTATATATTTCTAGTTAATTTGAGTAAGTTACTGCATTGATCCATGTATTTTTATTGTAAAATTTGTGAGATTAATGATATCTGTAGTATAACCTCACGTTATTAGAATCTGTCAACTTTAGTGTCAATGACCAACTGCTAATTTACATGTGAATTTGCTTAAAGATGAAACAATAAATTACATACGTTTAATTATAATTTCTGAACTTTCTGGTTGATATTTCGCTTTCTGTATTGCAATAAACAATAATAAATGAATAATTGGTCACTAATGGGGACGCGGTCCGTAATGGGGACATTTACCTTAGGTGCTATTATATTAGGAGGTGGTAGAATTACACTACATTGCAGGAACTAATTAATCGTACAAAAAAAACGGAAATTTACGCATATGTGGAATGTGCCTGTTATCCACAAATTAATCCACAAAACACCATCGCGTGTGTGCTCTTCTTTTCCCCTGGAACCACTCCAGAATTAACTACTAACATTGGAAAGAAAGTTTCCACTGTTGTTTCCCTTAAAAATTCGCCCCAGATCCTCAGTTTTCGCCCGAAACGTCGAGTACGCCGAACCTTCGTCCATATATCTCACGAGTTTCCGTGTACCTTGCCCAGAAACCCTCCGTTGCGCACGGTTTCGTCCATGTAGCCGCGCTCGTCGAATAAAATTTCGCCCACATCGGGGTTAAACATCCCCGAGATTCACCTCCCGTCGATTTTCACCTGGCCAAGCGACACTGGCGGCCGTCCCCGACACAAGATCCCCATTTCACCGGAACGCGCGCGCCACTCGGCCAAAAGGGACTGCCGAAATGACCGCGTCGAGGCCCGACACACGGGAATACATCTCCACCATCCTCACATCTTCACCTCGCTGCAGCCACCGCGCGGATCGATGCTCTTTCTCTTCCACTCTTTTTTTTCCCCCCCCCCTGTCTTGCCCGAGAAACGAGCGGAGCGGCGACGAAACGAGAATTTCCCCGCGATAGGATTAACAGGGGACAGAGTTCTCTGGAGTTTCTCGATCCCGAGACGGCGAACGTAAATCAGTCACCCGCGTCCGCTGCAGCAGACACGGTTCCGTTCCCCGGAATTGAAGCAAAAAACTACGGTGAATACGAGACACGTGATTATTTAAGCCATCGTGCATGACGAATGGACTGTCTGCCACTCGACGACAGCGTAGCGGGAGAGAATTTTGGATTCGAGACACGAGTGGGGCCCGCCGCCGACGATGCCCGCCCTCCATTCTTCTCGCGGGACGCCGAGGGATTTCGCCCCTTCCGTTCCCCCTTTTTCCCTCCGCGGAAAGTGGCAGCCAAGTGCAGGACGCATTAAGAGCCGTCTGTGTCTCGTTTGTTTCAGGTCCTGCCACCGTGGAAGGCCGCCAAGTCTGGCAGCATATCCTTCAAGATCCGTACGAACGAGCCCAACGGGTTGATCATGTACAGCCGCAGCGGGGCCCACACAAGAGTACGTTTTGGTGTAAAAATATTTATTTATTTCAACGTTACAGTCAATTTCCGGAAAGCTCTTTCGGGTTATCTAATATCAAAAAAAATCAAAAAGATTTAGTTAGTATATTAGTTTATCTAGTAGTTAATCGTCCCTGTTTATAAAATATTAATTTGGGACAAAATGGCGGATGTTTAAGTGAAATGATCGATTTTCCTTAAAAACACACTCGCTTCATAAAAGCTACGCATTGAAAAAACAAATCTTTAGATTAAGTACTAGATTGGTATGCCTATTTTTCGAAACAACTTGTATAATCTCACTGTTGATTTAAAGAAAGATAGGGGCAGAAAATCCGCTGATTAAAATGTCCACGTTAAAAACGACCAGCGTCATTATCTAGAAAATGCGAAACGAGCATTAAACAATCAGTGTGTAATGAACAGTTTCATGGACTACTTTCGTCGATAGCTGGAGGCTGATAGGGGCTCTTTCATTTTCCGAAATATTTCATTCAGCCGCGAGCTCGCGGGCGCATCCACTGCGATGGTTTCGATTAATCGTCGAGAGTCAGCCGGAAATCCGGCCGAAACGATTTCGCGTAAAGTCCATTAAAAGCAATCGAGCAACTCGGTCGGAGCGAATGATCAGAAAGAGATTGGAAGGAGAGTAAAGGGGGAAAGGAAGGAAGCAGCAGCGATTGACAAGGGAACTGGCGATCGAAGGATGCTCTACGTTACTCTACAGCATCGATAAAAATGGGAGAGTGCGGAAATCAGAGGTGGGGAAAAATTGTGTTGCCGAAGGGGAACCTTCCACCTAGAGAAGAGGAACGAAGTGGCACTGAATTTGGAAGGAACAGCTGAGAAAGAGAAAGACTAATCTAATTTTCTGATCATTCCTCGGAACGAATTAATCCAGAAGAAAGCGGAAGTAGGTTCTTTCTAATGCGCTGAATGATCGCGGTTCTATGCAGTTTCCGGTACGCGTGGCCGGCGGTCGACGAAGAGGAAGCGCATTTCCTTCGCCCCACTCGCTTTTCATTTCCACCCGGCGGTTATCTCGATTTAACAATACCGCCTCCGTAATTCCCACAATTATATTTTGCCGTGGAGCAGGGAAGCGTTAAAATCGCGAATAATCAGGGCTGCTCGTGGCACGGAATGGCGCGAAATAAATCGGAAAGTTGCGAAACCCGGGCTCCTCGTTAAGGTCTCGGACTTGTTGCGACGCGTGTACGCGAGTTCGTGCGGCTTGCTCATTAGCAGAATCGCTAGATGCGGAGAATAAATGCTTCCCAGCCTTGCAAGCGTATGCTCGCGCTGTTATTTTGCAAATATGCATACGTATATGTAAATGCGTGGCTATTAGTTGTGTAATTAATGCGACTTCCTCCCGAGCTGGGTCTACTAACAAGGGAACTTCGGTAACCCGAAAATTCTGATTTCTTTGAAACTTTGCATATTTACAGAGGACCTTAATATCAAACGCTCCTTTTTGTTCGTCGGGGTGAAAACATCCCTTAAATATTAATGCGTGTTTTCCAATTTTCTTGTATACCTTGCAAACTTTAGTTGATAGGTATAAAAAAAAGTTGTGCAGAATGAAAGTAGAATGGTTTTGTTTAAAATTTGTAGTGAGAAATGCTTTTTTATTTAAACTAACCAATTTTAAGAAGATGAAACAAACTAGGTATCTAAAAAATTGTAATACTTCTATTGACGTATCCAACAAAACTTCAAGGTTTAAAAAAATCGGAATTTTCGGTTTACCGAAGTTCCCTTGTAATTCGTGGACGAATCGAGAAATTAGTTTTGAACAGATTGTGTTTAATTGTTATGTAGTTTGAACTTCTATTATTTCGATTCAGAATTTTATTACAGGGGGAACGGGTGAAGAGATGCATTAGTGGCTTATTTATTTAAAAAGAATTCTTAGCAACATTCAGAATGAAATACGTGTACCAAAGGCTAACACAATGGTGTTTCGTTTTTACAGCAAGATTTATTTGCATTCGAAATTTTCGGTGGCCACCTGTACCTTCACGCTGACCTCGGCAGTGGCCCAGTGAAGGTGAAGACATCGAAGCAACGAGTTGATGATGGCACGTGGCACGACGTGGCTCTTCGACGCGTGGAAAGAGACGGCCGCGTCACTGTTGATGGCTGGATAGTCGAATTTCGGACACCAGGCAAGTAAAAGCAGACATGATTTCCTAACACTTTTAAAAAAATTCCTAAAAAAATCACAGCAACTGTACTTATAAAATAATTTGGGCAACTCGGAAATTCAAAAAAATCTGAAACTTTGCAAAAATGTAGTTCAAGTGATGTTAATAACGTAACTATTTTTTGATTTGGCAATAAAGCGGCACTAAGGGCCGTTCGAATTAATAACACCCACTCGATGAAATGGTGAATTTTCAGATTATCGCGAGTATATGTACGAAACTGTAAAAGATATCGAAAAGAAGTTAAATACAAAATTCTATGGCTTTTTATGTCCTATAAAGCGGCGATTAGGAATTTGCGGAAAACATTATTTTTTTTCAAAATTGATCCCTACCACTTTTTTTCTCAAAAAATTTCTAGAATTGAATTTTTTTCGATATATACTGCAATATTGAAGATATTTTTGAATTTTCGAGTCGCCGCTATTCCCTTGTTAGCTCCCATATGAAACTGTAACTTCAGCAAAAACACAAACATTACATAGTGCCCATATTTTATTCCTCACGATTATTATCTAAAATTCCGAAACTTCGAACATAATTTACAAAAACGCACCTACAAACCATCAATTTTAATATTTCTATGAGGTTTCAATAAACAAGGAAATTTTATTGAGAATTGGTAGCGTATAAAAGTGTAAACATACAGAACAGTCGGTCGTCGGTCGTCCAGCTTCTTTTAATCTCTCGTCAACGTTCCATCGTCGCCTCCTCTCTTCTCCTTTTATCTCGCGTCATGTCGGCGGCGGCACACGACATTTATCGTTTAATCTGCACACGAGCGAAAATTCTGAAACCGGTTTCACGGCGACGTGAACGACGAAGGAGGAAAAATGCGCGGGTTCGTGGAGCAAGCCACTCATAATTCAGAGTTACACACTCGAGGACACTTATCTGCAGGTGCAGCTAACCGTTTCATGCGTGGAGCGTAATAAATCATCCACCCTTTTCCCTTTTTTAATACGTCCCTGTAGTTTTATTACCACTTGGCCTCTTCGTTAGATCGTCCTTTCTATACCCCACGCGACAGAGACGCGCGGAATACAAATTCCTTCATTTTTCCCCTCCCGCTCCATCCACATCGGCGTTCGTTTTCGGGGGATCTATAGAAATTCCATAGAATCTACCACTTCCACCATCAAATTAAAATAATATTGGAAGGAGTTACTGAATAATACATAAAGTAACACGCATTCGAGAGACTCGGCTAATATGAGGACCCCGCAGCGTAGAAGATATTAGAGCAGTCAAATAAAATGGTGGACATTATTTAATCCCCACCAAGAGCAAGATGGAAAGGAGAGATTTTCACTAACATCTTCCCGTCGTGGAACAAAATGTGATAGGAAGATTTACAAACTTTTTCTCATTAGCACGTGTACCGGGAGTTTCGAATGCGCCCAAACATGCCGATGGAGAAATATTCACGAGCTCCTCAGGAGCTTCTGCAGCCAATCGAAACTCGACGCTGGCAATCTCGAACTTATTCGTAACTTCTGAAAATTGATGCCACAACGGGGGAAAGGAACGACAAGTCGGAGCAGGGCGGGGGGCGCGGGCGGGGAGGGTATAGATTACGATGTACGGGCAGGATCGAAGCTTTATTAAACCGATAAATAAACAGAGAGCAGCGAGTTTCCAGTGGCGGGACGCTTCATCGACTTCTCCGTCGTCCAGTTCAAATAATGGAGCTCGAACTCGCCGCAGAGAAATCACATTCTCCGTTTCCCTTCGTGTTTTCGCCATGGTCCGCCGCCCTCTCTTTCCTGCCCGGGCTCTGTACCTTTCTATTTCGTACGTGATTCGTACGTCCTGGGTCTCGTGGCGTTAAATTCTAACGCCAAACGATTTCCAGCGACGCCTTTTATCCCGGCGACCATTTGGAGTAGTCGGATTTACGGTCCCCCGGGCGAACTACTCCTATCGCGAGTTTTATACGTTCGACGCCTTATTTTATTATCGACTCGATTACGGTATTACCGCGCGGTGACTGGTGCACGATTCGGTTACGTTATTGGAGGGTAAATTTGGACATGGTCAGAGGATTTTACGAGAGAGTTTGTGGGGGGATGAGGTTTCATGTCGAAGATTCTCTGATTCCTTGCGGCCAATTGTGGGGGAAGATATGGAAAGTACTGATAGCGCGCATTGGTTGTTTATGGTCATTATAATTGAGGGTTGTTGTAATCAGAGTTGGGCATTAAGTAAATAAAATATTATATAAATAACGGATCAAATAAAAGTTACATTAAATTTAGATTATTTGACGAATAAAGTTAATTTTTTATTCGTCGAGCATATCAACTTCAGCGTCGAATTTTTTCAACATTAACTTTAACTTTATTCGACGTCTTTGATTCGTTTACTTTTATTCGTTATTCGAAATTTATTTAAATAAAAACTTTGCCCATCTTTGGTTAGAATGTATAGTGTTCTCGATTTAAATGGGGTTTAATTCTGAATTACTAAATTTGAGGAGCACTCAGGTGACTTACTTAACTTACATGTATATAGGTATGTGGATTTTGTATAGTTCATATAGATCTCGAAAAACATTGAATGAAATTTCCCCAAAATAATTATGTATGTCTCAATTTGAAGGCAAAGTACCTCCGTAAAATTTACTCACAATCAGAATTGATCAGTTGCAGTTGTAGATACAATATAATTATTTTGATAAAGATTTCACGACATATGAGGGAAAATGCAATAAATTTCTCACCAGGTTTACTGAAATTATTTTCCATTTTCTTTTCACTGACAGAAGATAAGTACTATTTTGTTTCGTTTCTTACATTTTGTAGTGCGTTTCAATATGATTATTAGAAACATTCATAACCAACTTCAAGTTTAGTGAATACTGCTTTGCGAATTCTTACCACATGATTCCATATAAGTGCTTGTTCACTTCATAAAAAAGGAAAAACGAAAACTTGCAGGGAAGTATAAAAGCCAAGGATATGGAGTAAAGTAGAACATTAAATAAAAAGTAGAATGTTTCTTACGAGTCGATGGATATTTACTGTTGCTCTCAGTACATCGTAAATTGAAATATACTCGACCTATAGTAAACTGACCAGAGCGTTTATCCTTAACGTTCGTGACAGTACCTCGCAAACGTCTGGTCGGGAGTACACATTATTTATCTTGTGAAATACAAGTTGGGACATAAACTACAGTAATAACAACAAAAACACATAGTTCCTCTAAGAAGGAAAAAATACGATTATGATATTGATATCTCTGGGAACAAAAGTCACATAAAAAGTTTACTATCTTTATCGTAACTTCATCCACATAACAATTGTTTCGGTACATTAAGCACATAGTAAAAGTAACAAAAAAGGAATTAGTGTATTCTATTCCTAACAATGTTAACCCTCGGTTGTCACACCTACTTTTTCGAACGTCGTTGTCACACTGGGTCAATTTGACCCTGTCGATTTTCAACCAGTTGTTATTTAAAAACTATTTGTTAAATTAAGTCCCAAAAATTCTGAGATAATGTTTGAACATTGTAGAATATATGCCCATCGTTGAAAGTTAACATTTAAAGTGTCATCATGCATAAAAAATAATTTGAAGCAATAAGAGTTTCGACAAAAAGGTTTTTTGCTTTAAAAAACGCAGGGTCAATTTGACCCAGTGTGACAACCGAGGGTTAAAAGAAAGAAAGAATTTGGAATGTGATTAAAAAATGAATCCAAGATTAGTTTTTTCTATGATAACAGAATTTATAGAATAACTATAATAACTTATAAATAGCCTATAATCTAATCTAGGACTTATTTAGTGTGTTAACAAACAGACAACGTTTCACTTTTATATATTAGTAAGGATGAAAGCATTTGCTTCATCCCTTAATTAAAGTTTATTACAAGCTATCAAAGCACCTATTTACTATAATATTTTTCAAAATTAAAATGAAACGTGTCTAGCGTCGTTTAATCGCAACTTTTTATTAGAACTGGTCATCCCGCATGTTCCGGCTACGTGCTTAGTGTTAAACGAAAGAAATTCACAGCTTTATACGAGTCGTGTATTTACCCCCTGCTGCCGAAACTTTCGCCTATCCATTCGTGGTCATCCGAATTACACGGCCAGTTAATTTACCCGTGAAACTCGCCTTTGCAATTCGACCCTTCAGCAATTTCGGCCTCAAAATCGTGCTCCACCGCCTCGGGAGGACGAGTTTGCGTAAATCCTTGGAGTGTGAACGCTTCCTGCGGGCCAACTGTGCCCGTCACAGACGAAAAAGGCTGATGTAGTTCAGTCCGGGCCTTTGCAATCGGGTTTCACGAGCAGAGAAAACGATCCTTACATCCGATACTTCCCATTGGGATTCCGACGATTGTTTACTTTCACTTCGTTTGGTATTTGCGTTTAGTTTTACTTTAATGAGTGATATAATTAAATAGTATAGTGCAAGAAATTAGTTAAACCAGTATTTCTCAAGTGGCATGTCGATCGTTAAAAATTCGGATTATATTTACGAACCTTTTTTTAGTGGAGAACACCTTTGATAATATTCAAATAACCTGCGACCACCTAATATAAGGCAATGTAAATTTAATAAAGTAAAGAAATCACATTAAGAATAGGTATTTCAGAATATAATTCTTACTTAATAATATTTATTTATCTTCATACGTATATTAAATATACTCAAAGATATTTAATATATTTAATTATGTACTACTGTGACTCCCACATTAAATTGCCAGTTAGTTTATTATGCAGTACATTACTAGAGCCCTTTCATAGAAGATACTTTCGTGGGTCAAGATTAGGATCAAGTGAAAAACTATACCAAAATTTTTTCAAACTCCTTCACTACCAATTATCTTAAAATTACTCAGTAAATTAGTTCATCTATTATGTATATTATAAAAACTACTACTTGTTGACCAGGTTATTAGATTTCCTACAGGCAGGAATATCACTAATTCAGTCTCCAAGCAATTCTATCTTCACTAAGAAAAATACAAACGAGCCACAGAAATATATTATTGTTACCATATGCCAAACTCAATCCCGCCGACTCAATAAGAAATTACTTATTTAATAATCCGATTACAATACATCTGCCGTCCTGAAAATCCTTTGACTTCAAATCTTCCACAGACCGTTACACTTCGTCGGGGGACGTTAATGAAAACCTCAAAAGAAGCGCCTAAATTAAATCATCCGCAGCGATATCCCCACGGGATGGGTGTAATCTGAAAAACATGAATCATCGTGGCTTAAAACGCGATTAGAGTTAAGCCAATAAAATAATCTTCCGAGAGTAAAAACCGTCGGTAGCCGGGTTGACCGCGGAAACCGCCGTCAGGCCGATAAGCGGGAATTGTGCGCGGAGGACGTTCGCGACTGTTTTAATGGTGTGTCGTCGTGACGATCGATGTTACGGGGCGTTTCGCGTCCATGCCAATTTCCTGTGCCCCGCGGGGATCGATGATTAATTGGCCGGGCTAATTTTTCTTCGCCCTGAAAAAATACGGCCAGCCCACGAGACTGCGAGCAAACATTATTACGGTCACATTATCCCCGTAATCGATTCCAACTGGCGCACTTGAATCCCCTGGAAATTTTGTAGGTAGGTACGTGGTGCAAAGGGATCTCTTAAAAATTCGTACGGGACATTTTGTAAACTAATTGAAGGGAATTATTTACATACGTGTGAGAAGTTTTCATGTTGTTGGCGCTATTAGGGTTAGCGTGGACTTGTAATTTGGTTTACCACATTGAAAATAAATTAACTTTTCTAATTTTATATGGTTAGTACAGCCTATTGGAATGCATTATTGATGCTAACTCCATTTCACAACAAACGTGGGTTAGTCCCTTTTGCTCTCAACGCCTCATCTCATTTAGGGTAATTCCGGGAGACGCGGCCGGGCTGGAGAGTTGGTCGAGTTGCTATATTCAGACTCCACATCTATGTATATGTAAAAATGTGTTAATGTTCAGAACAATTAATTTTCTAGAAATCAATTGTTTCGACCAACTCTCCAGCCCGGCTGCGTCCCCCGGAATTACCCTATTGCGGAAGAGTGATGTATTGTGGTGCGAGAGTAAGGCAACGTAATGCCGCATGTTTCTGCTGCATTTAGAAAATAGAATGATGCTATCGCGATATAGAATACGTACGCAAATGTTCAATCGTCCAAATTGTCGCGTATTAAATTGCCGTGGAACGGTTACGCATTATAACGCTACGGTTTCGTGTAAATAAGCATCACGTGCGAAGGCACGGTGCACCAGGATGCACCGCGAGCATTGTATCCGCTCTGTTCACCGGAAATGCACCAAACGCGATCAGCGAATTTCAAAGTAAACGGCCGTATCCCGGGGATTGCTTTAATAATTGCTGATACACGTGTATTGCGTTTTGTACGATCTCGCGGCAACGACACTATTTGAATTTTATAGAAATCACGTTTTCGCTTAAACATTCGTTTACTTAAAAATCAATAAACTGAAAATATGGCGTGGCATGTATTGATCGTGTGGAATGTTTGATTAGAAAAACGTATTTTAACGTAAATTTTACGTAATTTAACCCTTCGTTGACACACCTCATTTTCCGATCAACTTTAACACACCTGGGTGGCTCGCACCCAGAACAATTTTTGAACGACTGCCATTCTGATCTGAAGAATCCAATCGTTAGGGAAAAAACCATGGATCAATTTCATGGTCTGTAGAATGTATTCCACTAGTTTTTTTATTGAATTTTCATGAGTGTTCTTGCAAAAAAATCTAGATTACCATATTTCGAGAAAACACGAAAAAAAATCTTCAAAAAACTGTAACTTTTACAAATTTAAATATTAGAAGCTAAAAATCTACAGAGCTATTGCTCAGATATAATATTTTGAGAGAAAAAATAGTTTGTAAGTTGGTTTTGAAAAACAGGAATTTATTTTGCATATACAAGGTACAGAGCGTCAAAATCAGCTTATGGGTGGCTCACACCCAGAAAGTCAACGAAGGGTTAAGGACAACCCCTATGTTGAAATTATTACTTTCTTATTCAATATATTATTCTATTTTATAAATATTTCGAATTACTGATAGGTACACAAAAACACCCAATTTGAACCGAACGTATAATTAGTAAAAAAAACCCTTGAACAATAATGGGAGAAAATATACGAACAGAATGTTACGGGAAAGGCACAATTATTATACGAAACACGATACGTCATGGTCTCAGGTCAGACATCCAATTAACACATCTCGTTGGTACTCCAGTGATTACCATCCACGATATCACTTGGAACAAAGTCGCCAGGCATAAATTTTATCCAAAAGAAATTACCGTTTTTAATCCGGCACACATCCCACGAAATCGAGCATTCTACCTCCGCAGCTTCTCACCGAGCTTTTATACCTTCGTCGCTGCTGCATAACTGTTTTCAAAGAGCAAGCACTTGGTCCTCCTTCCTCGACCATAATCTCCTTTCCCCTTTGCGTCCATGCCCTTCACTGTGTTCCGTCTTCCATAACTGGTCTTCTCTCCCTGGTCGCTTGTTCGACCTAAAACAAGATCCACCCGTGTACATTTTATCCTTCGCTCAAAAAACCTACATTCCTCTAAAAATCTTCAAAGGGGGGCCATTCTTGTCCCACTAGGTTTTCAGTAATCAATTAGAACAAATGATTGGTGAAACGTGTTACGTAGCAACGAAAGGAAGATGGAATTACTGTCTCTGTAAATAACTCTGAGGCAACAGTTGCCCCATTGAACCCTGGAAGCTTCTCCGTCAAGGAGGTGCGTCGAAATACCAGGTATAATCGTTTTCAGCCTCCCCCTTCTACTCGTGGTCTTCGCGTACCTCTGAAATACGCGCTCCCTTGCCTTTCAAACGTCCCCGTTCCGTGGGGTACTTGCAAAAAGATTACGGGACGATTAGGCACGCTCGCGGGGTAAAGGGTTCTCGCAAAAGAGGGGCCATTATTTTCATTGGGCACGTCATCTCTGAACGCACGCCGAGCGTAATTCGAGAGCCGCCACTGAATCCCACCCACCCCCCACCGCGCAGCCGGCCCACCCTTCGTCCCCGTTTTTCACGAGAGGGAAATTTAGTTTTGTACCGGGAAAAGGGGGAAAAAAGGATCGCCGGGGATAATAGACTTTAAGCGACTCTCTGGCGACTTTTTAATTAACGTTGAATTACGGGCCTCATCAACGTTCTCTGAGCGTCAGGCCGAATAATTAGCGATAGTTTGAGCCCTTTTCTCCGGGACTAGTTCGCTACGAGTGTCCTTACGGTGTCAAAATATGTAATGGAAGGATGGGATGAAATAGAATTCAGCAAAGGAGGACTGGATGGAAGGTCCAATAGCATTTGAATTATTTTTCAACGACAATAATTCTGCCCTCCTTTAATTAAAATGTCCTATCTAGCATTTTCCAATTTTTCAAGAGAAGTTGAAATATTTGAAGTTCCACACGTCTTTGTAAATAAAGTTATAAAACCCTAAGTGCTTCGTAGAGATCTAGAAAAAGTCTGATTTATTTATTTTTTTACAAGGACGGCACAAAGAAAATGGTAAAACTTCAATTTCCTCGGATGTTTCGAAATGCTAGATATGACATTGTAAATAAGGGGGGCAGAATTGTGATGACGGGTAGGAAAATATTGGGGTTGCTGAGGATATAGGAATTCTAATGAAAAATGGGCGAGTCGACAAAAAACATTTTTTGCTTTGTCAATTTTTTCACATATACATTTTAAACATACACAATGCCAATTTGGGTTTATCATTACCTTCTTTTGCACCTAATTAAAAGCGCGTGATGTATTCTTGACCGGAAAGTGTCTGAAGACTTTGACAACCGCACCTATTGGAGCATACAATACTTACGATCACTATCAATCTCTTCCAAGTTTCTTAAATATTCATTGGTGTTTAAAAATCATCAAAACAGCTTGGGTATAGCAAATAGAATACCTATAAATCCTTCAATGATATAATCTCGCCGGTGATAAATATAAAATAAAATTGAGTTCTTGACCGCCCGTCGAAGTTAATTTACGTCTGAAAAACCATAGTAATTTCACGCGTCATGGATTGAAATTTAACGCTTAAGAAATTACGCGGACGTTGATTCGTCTTAAACCATTTTGCATTTGTCGTTGGAACGTAGCAGGTATCATTGTGGAAACTCGATTAGAAGTCGAAAGAGTGGAGGAGAAAGTAGGGAAATGTTGTGGGTCGCCGGCAGAGAGGAAGATATTCGTTATACTTGTAGATAAGCCCCACTGCATTTGATCTATGCAGAGTGTCGGAAAACTTCGGTCTGAACTGTGAAACGACGCGATGCTTTCCACAAAAGGTGCTCGAAAGTTAGTTCTTGATACGCTTGTTGCACCATGTCTTCCGCGTCAGTTATTTGTTAACACCCCCCTGGCCCGTCTATTCGCGAGTATTGTCGCGAGGGATGCAGTCTCAAAAAACAATATTGAGAACCTGAAATGGTGTCTCAATAGTCCTTTTTTGCAGTTCTGTTATAAAATTTGCTTCAACTTTCATTTTTTGATATGAAGATTCGGTTAAGCTTAAAATACCAAGAAAGTATTCTCCTCTGAATATAGTTGAAAATTAATGGTGTGTCAAGATCTGAGCAAATTATCAGACATCCTCAAATTTATGACTGAGAAGAAATATTAGTTAGATAAATAATTGTTATATTCACAATTTGCAAAGTAGATGTGACATGTAATTTATATGATAATGAAATAGTTGTAAGATAGAAATTGCATGGGGAAATTCATTGTTTAATTTATTTATACCAGACACTCAATTTGAAGGTTGAACACAAATAGTATTAGCTTTACTACTCGACTGCGCCCGAAATTTAGATTCTGATTTTATAGAAATAAAATTTTTTGTAAATATTTTGTATTTTGTATTTAAGTATTTTGAAAGTATTTAGGAGAGTAAAAAAACACACAAACACTTTCGGCTTTATACAGATTCGCAGGAAGCAGCAAGACCTTGTAAATTCTCTTATCGATAGTTTGGAAAGATCCTATCAAAAATATGTTCCATATAAAATCTCTCAAAGCAAATCTGACAAGTCTAATACCCCCCACCTTAAAATGGTTGATTACTATCCTCGTTAAGGAAGTGAATTTTATAAAGCAAAGACATTTACCTATTCATCTAAACAAATAATTAATCATTATGATAACAGGCAATTACTCCATCACGAGTCCATTTCAATGTGTTTCGTTTACATTGCAATTAATATTGAATTGAATATTGTTTCGCAGGTGATTCCACGCAATTGGACCTGGATGGTTTGTTGTACATCGGTGGTGTAGGTGCACCATTCGCACCACTGACAGTGCCCCCAGTGTTGTGGACAGGCGCCTTGAGGCAGGGTTATGTCGGCTGCATGAGAGAACTCGTCATAAACGGGCAACCAATCGATATAGCTGGATATGCCCAACAACAAGACTCCGGTGAGGATGTGTTGAAACTTTTATAGCGCAATCTTAGCTAGCCATTTGCGTTCGATTAAAATTTACCGAGCACTTAAAAAGTTCATTTCATAAAAATGAACACTAAAAACAGTTTCCATACTACGAGAGCACTCTGATGCACTTTATGCAGAGTGTTACAACGTGGATACTTGAACTACCAATTTTACGAATAATAGTAGACCTGTAAATAAATTTGTTTGCGTAGGAAAAATAGATTTAATTAAATTTCCTTCTGTGTGCAGTGGTATTTTCAATGTTTTTGTAAAAGAAGAAGTGCATTATCGATTAAGAAAGGAATAAGTTAGTAGTGCTTGTACGTAGTATGGGTACAATAGTAGTAAAACTAATATTTAGTGATTAAATTTAACATGAAAATTATTGCATAACGCGGAATATATTTAAATAATATGGGGGATTGAGTATTGTATAAAAAAATGTTTTTTACGAAAAAAAAAATGTTCGCTGCGGACAGGATTCGAACCTGTGCGGGCATAGCCCATCAGATTTCGAGTCTGACTCCTTAACCACTCGGACACCACAGCTTCTGTTATAGACTTTCTTTCATTTCAACTTAACCATTGCTTTAACATTTTTTGTTGTAACAATATTTTTCATTTAGATTAAATATATCAGTTAACTATTCGCAGGAAAAATTAATACCGAGAACAGGTATATTCTATATTCAAGTACGAGATAAAAACTACAAAAATGTACTGTAACTATATTAGAACAAATTTTTCTTTCGAATACTAGATTCAAAAGAATTGAATATTATGAATGAAATTCGGTTTGTTATAAACTATGATACTAAAAATATTTTTCAATTATAAATATAAACCAAAAATATGCGGAACTAGGAAAGAAATGCAACAACCTGAAGCAGTAAAAAGAACAATTAAATCATTTTATTCAAACATTATACTGATTCAAATAATTGATTATTAATATTTGTATAAAATACCAATGTGTCTCATCTATTAAAAAATTATTCTACTTTTTAAAAAACGGGGAATTTAATAGCAAAGCAACGATTGAAGCAAAGTATATAATATTCAACAAATTTTCTTCTTACAAAGTAACTATTCAATTTTTATACTCTTCTATCATTATAAATTTATAGAAATCACACGTTGTTTTGCGATTTGACTTTATTCCAATAATAAGAAAATTTGCTTCTATAAGTCTTTATACTCCTTCGAAAGGTCAAAGCAGGGAACGTCAGCGCGAAATGTCCCTTTTTGAGGTGGAGGCAGAATGTTTTTCCACGGGAACGACAGAATTTTCATGGAAAGTAAAAAAAAAGAATATTCTGCCCCGAAGGGACGAAAGACTTGAACTGGAAACACTTGTCACTGTCTACGTAATTTCGTTTCTCTGGACAATTTTGCAGGCGCTGTCAGGCCAGCTTGTCATTCTCAACCACCCCACTGTCCTTCACAACCGTGTATGCACGGTAGCCATTGTCTCGAGGGTTGGAACAGGTTTCACTGCGATTGTACTGGAACACCCTTCACAGGCCCTACATGCGGAAAGGGTGAGACCGAATTTTCTTGTAATCCTATTTCATATAGGATTTCTCGCGCGATTGAAACATCGTAACCCGGCTTGGCATTTTTCCTGAAAAGTTTGTAATATTAATGTATTCTGTATTCCTTCCCCCTCCTCTTTGAGAAGAATTTGATTCCACAAGAAGCATTTAATTTCAAAAGATAGTAACGAATGAGGATTGGCCTTTGGAACATTGTCGCTTAATTGGAAACTTTCACGCGGAAATGTTCAGTTACTCGTATTTCACTACGATGTTTCGTCTTCTTCGTTTGTAATATGTATAGTGTCTCGTAATTTTGAAATCTTTTGTGCTCTCAGATGCGTCCACGTTGCACCTAAACGGGACGCAACAGATGACAGCGCTGATGCCGGACGATTCGAAAACGCAAGCAGAGGAAGTGATACTGCGCTTCAAAACGACGCGACCACGCGGGCTTCTCTTCTCCACAAGCTTGGAAAACAGCCCCGATCGACTGCAAATTTATCTCGAAGAGGGCAAGGCGAAGATGGTGATCCATGTCGGCGATAAAGAGAAGGTGAGTGAAGCCTCTGACATATTTGACTTTACGAGCTATGAAATATGTGAATTTTAAAACACTGGGCGGCGAAGATTTTCCTCGAAATTAAAGCATAGGTAATTGCTAATATGTTAAGTCGATTAATTGTGTAAATATTACACATATATCCCCATTTCTGGCGCTACAAGGACTCCGATCAAAGTCACCGCAACCACAAACCAGAAAGTACAATGTTAAAGAATCACGAAAGACTTTCGAGTATTTAAATTCCCTCTCGTCGTTTCAATGCCTGGAAAAAACAGCTTTTCCGCGTGGATTATCCGCGTGTACTCTCCGGCTAGGCGTAAAGCACTGATACCATGATAAATTGGAATCCTCGATTCCCGTGGCGCGCGATAACGCATGAAAATTCGAACGACCTTGCCCATCCAAGGCGCGATCGTAATTCATCGATCCAGACCTGGGTCGTTTTTCCTCGACAGAATAAATTGGCTGTAAAAATTCAAATCGAAGGAAAATAGAGGCGGTCGATGGAGCTCCGTGTATTCATAATTCATGGGGGACCTCGGGGTTCGGCTTCTTTGGTGGAAAGCACTTGTGGGAAACGCGTGATTCGTTGCTTCGACGGACGTATATTAGTTCACTGAGTGAAACATAGTTTTGTTTAACGGAATTCCTGTTTGGAGCCCATGGCTAGACACATTCCATCGAATATACTAGTTCTGAAACGTTACGAGCGAATTTTCATCCAGACATGAGAATTATTTTAGAAAATATTGGTACTTTGATACTGTCGAGGTGATCTTGACACAGGATGCTCACGATCTGTGCTCCATTATTCCTCATTGTTAGGGGTGATGAATAGGGATGTATAAAAATAATTTTTTTTTAAATGTGTAACGTGATTATATACACAGCTTGAAGATTTATGGGAAATTTGTTTAGAAGGAGAGTGCTTAGTTTAGGAAATAATGTATTATGATGCGTAGGATTTATTGTGAAGCGCAGGGGTTAATTTTTTTGTTTAATCGGAGGCTATGTATTTCTGTCCAGCAGAGGAATAGACAGTTTAAGAAGAATTTAGTGAACTATGGCAGAATATCTTCTAACTCAGTCGGGAGTAAGTGTAAGGTTTCAGGTACATAGTAAAGGGATCTTGAAAGTATGCTTATCTTCAGAGCAAACTGAAGGAGAGTTAACACACCTGTTATAAAAAATACACTGCACTGTACAATTAAATCCACTGTTAAATCCAATTTAAAAGATATCACTTTACGGGCTATAGAACATAGCATTCCATTAAAAACAGAGACGCTATCAACGAAAGAGTAATTGTTTCCCCCTCCTGAGTCGAGCATAAACAACATTTTTCTTCTTCGTAAAATTTTCATTAATATCAATAATTTTCTTCAGAAAAACGTTCTCCTTTTTATTCATCTCAACACTTGTCCCCGTTGCACCTGCTCCAAACGAAGGGATGTAAAGTTTTCGTAATCGATGCAAAGTCAAAACGCTCAGCATTCGTTATTTAATCGATACACCCTGCACCCTCACTTCATTTTACTCTGGCGCAATGTGTGCCACCGTTTCGCAATACGTTTCACCCTTATGCAAACTGAAACCACGAACGCAAGCAGCTTATGTATGCCGGAACAACATTATGCGCTTGAGAACGTTGCGTGCTTGCTAGCTGCAAGAGTTGTTCCCTATTCTGCAGTGTCTCTCAAATTTTGAAAGCCTCCAGAGCGAACAGCACGTGGTTTTTATTACTGTGGACAATTTAGAGTCAGAATATAAACGAATTATTGCGCTGTATGTTTTTTTTATAGCACACCTCAGTATATTGCAGCTTGCAAAACTATGAGAAAGATGAAAATAGTTACTTACCTAAAAAATGATAATTAAAAGATTTTTGTAGAAGACGCGACTGTTTCTATTAAATTGGTCATTATAATATAACTTAATTTGACTTTTCCTCCGATTCTATAGATAGCAATGAAAACATAGTTTACTAAATGAAGTAGATAAAAAGGAAAACATACTTTACTAAAAACGGGCCAAGTGTAATAGTACGAAAAAATGTAGCGTTTGGATACCTATACCTAATCATAATTTTTTGATTGTCGAAATTGTTTGATTAATGAAAGAATTTTGATTGTCAATTCTGGTTTGCGTGATCCAAGCAATAATTGTCTTGTCTTAAGTCTACGTTTATTTGTTATAAGGACTGTTATAAATTTTTCATTAATTATTAGTTTTCGCTGTTTGTATGGGCGTGGGATAGATTTGTTAACATTTATCGTAGCTTTCCCAGCAAATTTTCAGTCATTGTTCAACGCTGAGAAAACCTGAGAGACGCCGCATATCTAAAATATCATTGCACGATTCACCTTGTTATGATTGTCGTCCCATCGTTATTCCTTCTCCCTGTAACCCCGTCTCTACGTGCTACCGCACGTCTGTTATTGCAACGTACAACATTTTCGTTACACGTACGTTTCCCTCTTACACAGTCTGCTCTGTATTATAACACTTTGCGTGTTATTGACAGATCTTCTGCGGTTAAGGCAATATTTTGCAAGTCATTAAACTGGGCAACTCAGCTATAGTTTAAACTTAACTCGCACTGCTAACTGTAAGTACATCTACATATACATCTCCTGGCCCTCGTTTCTTCTTCTAATATTATAACATCTATTATTTAGCTATGTTTTAAGCCATTATAACTGAAAGCACTATGTCTGGAAGATTTAATGACTAATTTAAAGGTAAACTGCGAGAGATAAAACATTCTCCATTCAATCTTCTATTTAAAATTTAGGTGTACCCTTACTCTCCTCCCCCGTTAGCTGGCCCTGGGTATACTCAAGATCTTTAACAGCTTCGATTAATTTTTAATTGATCCTAACGCGTTTACACTCTTCCAGTTTATATGAGGCAGTCAGAGCAACAATGGACTAACCCACATTTTTTTTCGAAATTGAATTAGTAGCAATAACGTGTTCCAATAGGCTCTACTAATCATATAAAATAGGAAACAAATTTTTTTAATGTGGGTTGGTCCATTGTTGCTCTGACTGCCTCATATATACTTTGGCATGTTCATAACATACATTATCGTGTCCTCAGATGGCCAAGCATTCTAGTTTCAATTTAATTACACCGATTGAAGCTAGCATTTGCCCAACATGAACGCTCCTGCGGACAGGATTCGAAAGTGGCGTCTAACTGGAATGGATGATTCGTAATAGAACCCAATCGAACGATTTCGAATGCGGTTGCAGTGTGTTTACAGGTTCGGCTCAGGCAAATGCACTTCGTAATCGGGACTACGATGTTTGGCGCACATGCAACTGCTGCCATTTAAACCTTCAATTCGACCTAATTACAATGTCTTCTTAGCGAATTCGCTTCTTCAAGCGAAGGCTTCTTTTTGTCCTTCTTCATTTATCCAAAACTAGTACATTAAATTAAATTAAATTCTGGGCTCCCGCCCAGAAGGCTCCTCAGGGCCCCATCTCGAAAAGAATTATGATTAGGTATAGGTATCCAAACGCTACATTTTTTCGTACGACTACACTTGGCGCGTTTTTAGTAAACTATGTTTTCCTTTTTATCTACTTCATTTAGTAAACTATGTTTTCATTGCTATCTATAGAATCGGAGGAAAAGTCAAATTAAGTTATATCATAATGACCAATTTAATAGAAACAGTCGCGTCTTCTACAATTCATGCATGCATCGACTTCTCAGTTACAACGCTCTTTAAATAAAAAGTGGCCATTGAGTGCTTCTTCATAGATACAACTTGGCAATTGGAACGAAAACGAAGAAAGAAAAACTACAAAGTATAATTGACATCCAAAGCTACATACATACATTCGTTTTTTGCAAATGAGTGACTACTTTCTCAAGACGACTACATACTCCCTTTGCAGCTGCATGGCTGATCCTTCATCTGCACGAATAATTCCCCAACCTTCTGGATTAAAAATACGTGCACGCATTCGACATTACTAATGAAAAGATTCTGAAACGTGATAGATAGTCCCATTCGCGAAAACCAAGCCCGAAACGCAGCTGCGAGCAAACCCATTTCACCCGGAAACGCGGGGTCCCGAAACACAACTGGGTACGATTAGAGGAGACTGTAATTTACGTTTATGTTTCAATCTCGGCCTCTACACGGTCTCGATAATTGGACGGAATAATTGATACGGCGAACCTTTCAGTTAGTCCCTGGAAAATCGACTCGTGTTTGGAAGTACCTAGCGGTTAAAAAAAATTCTCTCGACAGCCTCCGATTCTCGCAAATTACCAGGAGAAATGTAAACCTAAAATCAAGCATAATTACGCGCCAGATAAGTTATATCAATTACGATGTAGTTACGTACTTGACAGTCTCGTAATAATTCTTATTGGGCTAAAGGAATCAAATTATACGAGTTTCTGTACGTATGGGTAAATAGATTTGTAGCTGTGTGCCTGCTGAACAGATCGAAATGAAAACGGGGTCACTGGGTGAACACTATGCCATTGAAATGGGTCGAATTAATTAACGGCGCGCGGAATTATACCCACCGACGACTACAATGTATGTACATTAACCGTTTCTGATACGGAACGGCAGAGGATTCGGCGAAACGGTTCGGTGGATTTGGGGTAGTTAACGTGGATGTTGAAATCAAAGCGACAACCTCGGGGCAAATCTATTGCGGTTTGAAAGAAATGTTTGATATCTTAAACTTTACTGAATATTAAAAAAACATACTGTATATATTAAAGCGAAAACAGAGGAAGCTTGAAGATTGCAGATAAAAAGATCAAGAATCTTATATTGCAAAGAAAACTTCCTCGGTACTGCGTCAACAATGTTTCTATCTAACGTATTGCAGATCCGATGTTATTGCGTGGTGAAGTTTTTCACTGAAATGTAAAAGGAACCAGAGCTATAACTGTAATTAAAAGATAAAGGAATTGAGGACAAGAGAGATAGAATGAATAGCCAAGGAGGGTGCGAATAAATCTGCATTACGCATCAATCCGTCCTCGAAATCGCTCAGCGATTTATTAAATGGCCGACTCGAGGCATCGTGATTGCAAAATTGGTTACACAGACATTTTCGTTGCACACAGGTGAAATGTTCTGTGTGGTCGAGGGTAGTTGAAGTGGGGCTCACAATGATTTTTCTACATCGAAAAATATTTCCATTTAAATATCTTTGACGTAAACACATGCAATCCCTATCAAGTGAATACATAAAAAAATATCAGTTTTTTAAATCTCCTTACAGTTCTCGCACGTAAAACTGGATATTCCAAGAAGTTTCCCCTAACCAAAACTAAAGCTACACATTACCAGGACCTCCGGTCCTCCCAATAAAAATTAACGCCATGCCGCGGAACCAGCCAACGAAAAAGGTCCACAGAATCGTTCGTTCATCTCGAAGTGTTTCACGAGCGATCGGCGGGACGTGTCCTCGCCTTATCGCGTTCATTCTCGAATTGCTTTCCTCCCTCGTCGAGGTCGAAGAAATTCCATCGGCGACGAGAGAGGAAACCGAAACGACCCCAGTCGCGCGACACTTCTGCGAGGGGAGCGGAAGAAGGGAAAGAAAAAAGCGAGCGAAACGCGCGAACGTCGGTGGGGGGGAGGGGTGGTGGTGGTTGGTGGCTGGTGGCTGCGCTCAGGGATGAAACGAACGCGCCGTTTCCTCGCGGGAAGAATTATTTCCGAGGTCTCGGGACGTTACTGCCGCTCCGTTTGTTCTCGACGGATAAAACGTCGGGCGCGGCGAAAAGAAAATAAATAGAGATGATGCAGCGCGACGATGAAAAAAAAAAGAGGTGGCGGTGGTGGCGCTGGCATGGATGGACGAGTGGGTGAAGGGCGGGCGGGGTGGTCCTCCCCGGAAATTGATCAGAGGATCGTAAATATTTGACGAGCCCGGGTGCAAACTTTAATTAAAATTCGCTATTTAAATATTCGACCGGCTACAAAGAAATTTCCACGAGAAATCAGATTTCGAAGGGTTCGCCGCGGTCATTTGTACCGCGTATGCGACCTTACCTTTTTCTCTTTTTATAGCTTCGTTTGAATTATTCGTTTCCTTTTTTTCTCAAGTTTTTTTTTAGTTTTATTTTAGACTTTGAAAATGGGGCTGAGTTGATCACGGACGAGGGAAAAAGGTTCGCGATTTTTCGCGAGGAATGGCCGGATGAACGCAAATAACGTATGTAAGTGGCAGGGGGTGAAAGCACGTCGGTCAATCTGAAATTGATCGGAGACTGGTAAATATTTGAAGGGTTGGAAGAAATTTTAATTGGAATGCTGCGTTGTGGTCTTGGAGGATACAAAAGAAAAGACGATTCTGGGTGTGCGATGTTTTTAAGGGGAATTTAAATGTTTTCTCCCCACGAAGTTGATTTATTTTAATCGGATCCTATGCCAGATTAGATAGCGATCGTGTTTAGGTTTCACTTTTCTCGTAGTTCAAAGTGAGAATGTGGATAATTAATGATTATATCACTGATCACAATTGCTAATGAACGAATTCTGTTAAGGATGTGTCGGACCTATCTTCAAAATGGTACCAAGTTGATGAAAATTTGTGAGATTGTTCTTTTTAATCTTCCTGATGTGCTCCAAAAATTTTAAACGTATTCATTAAACGGTTGTTGAGTTATAATGATTTTAATTTTCATCGATTGTACACGTAATCTTATGGAAAAAGACGATCTTGACGAATAAAACAGCTGAAAAAATCTGGATGAAATGGATGAATGAAAATATCTGCCGAATTTCAATTGTTTTCACTACATTGTTTTAAAGAAATAAATTATAACTTGAGAATATTGCGAATTCGGGACATTTTCACTGCCAAAAGTGTAGCAAATAATGCTTAAAAAAGTATTTGTAAAGTGAAAAATGTCTTTCTAGGAGTAAAAATAAGGCTCCAACTGTCGTTCGAGTTCCTTACATCTAGATTTCTAGCATGCGATACCTGTGCATCTCCTAAATAATATGGATGGATATGCAATTGAATATTGAGTACACTTTGGAAACAATCGGAACAAGTTAGTGATGTAAACAGATCAAATCATGAACAGATCTTCCATTATCCCAATTACACCCGCTGGTATGTGTGTACAGGTGTCACAAATGATATATGTGAAGTCGTCCGAGGTAATTATGTGACCCCATTATCTAGATAATAAACAGATCACTGCCATTCTGATTGGCATTCAATACATTCATTATATTCCAATAATTACACACCATTAAAAATATTTTTCGCTTTTCATTTGACAAAAGTAATCTCTGTAAACATTTATAAAGGTCTTCATCTATAAAAACAATCAGTTTAATCCTGTTTCGCGTAATTGCTTTATTTTTCCTCGCATTGTTTGTTCGTTTTAAGTAATTTACGATAGCCATGCTTTCGTTCATGCATCCGTCTGTTTAAACATCGGGAACATTTGAAATAAACAAAACACTTTGGCCGTAAATTCTCATATTTTTCCAAACAAATAGATGTTATGAAATCCACGCTCAGCTTTCCGCGATATTACACAAATATGCAAAAATAATTGATGCCGCGTTCTGGAATAATATCACTTCTAGTTACGCTACATGACGAAAAATCATTTAACCGGCTGTTCGGTGCAAACACGTTCAGAATTCTCCCTTTGAGCCGCCAATGGGTTATCGTGGCGCAAATAAAACTGAAACGATAACACGTCCGATAAAAGGCAACATGAAATCGTGATTACAATTTTCATTGGCAATTTTCGTCAGCAGGAGAACGCAACTGTTTCAAATTAAACTGTTTATCTGTTCTTTCGTTCGGCGATATCGCGTTCCGCGTTGTAAACGAATCAAACATAAATTTCGCTGTAGGTACGTAACCGTCGAATAGCGCGATACTGAATGTGAATTTTGATCGAAGCATATTTAATTAAAACCCTTAGCCGGTATACGAGTCGAGTAACCGCATAAAGTGTCAGTTTCATGGGCTGTTTGATTGATTAATTACAGTGCTGTCTGCGAAGAGACATTCTTTCTGCATACTGCACATTATAATTAATAATTTGAAAAGAATGAGCCCACATTTTTATCGAATTATGCGCTGATTACATACGATTACAATCGTGAACTGATTCAGTAAATAAATTTTACTACAAATTCCATTTACCCTATACATAATACACGTTTTTCTAATACCTAATGGTATCTTGAAACTGTGGTTGCATGTGTTAAACCTAACAACACACTGACAGACAAATACATACATCGCTTCTAATTGCTGGAGAAATAATTTTTTTTCAATGTGGGTTAGTCCGTTTTTGCTCTCCGCGCCTCATTTCTTCACCCCCATTGGAAAATACATAACTATTAAAATTCTGAGTTAGGTAAGCATAACAATACATAAAATAAATAATCCCTGCTTTCTGCACTCTTATTTAATCGTTCCAAACTAGCTACATTCTAATGAACAATAACACCCGCTCTGCAACGGGGCTTTTTGCCAAGCACTCTGGAAAATAGCCGACCCGCCACGTTCGATTCCCAGCGATATATTTCCAATAACACGGCGCGCTAGGTTGTCGCTTGGCCGCGGCAAAAAGACACGCTCCCTCCTGACAATCGATAATGCTATCGCGCACCCACGCCACGATTGAACGGTTTATGCAGCCGCGATTTCCTGCACGGCGCTGCCGATGAATTCGGTGGAGCTCGATTGAGCTTGAGCGCCGCGACAAAACGTCCCTTAATTGCCAGATTGATTCGTAGGTGGCCGCAGAGACGCGCGATTATCCGAGCGTGAATCGGCGATAAAGTTACCCCCAAGGGGGGGCCGAGGCGCGGGAGGGTGGACCGTAATATCCGCCTACTGATAGACTTTCTATGTAATTTCACTTCGACCGCGGTGAGAGCGACGAGCGCTTTTTCGCGCCACTTTGCACGCCCCCGCGAACGTTTTCTCACCAGTGGCCACGACGGATTTCCACGCGAAGTCTCCCGCTATTCAAAGTGAGCTGGATTTCAAGCTCGATCTCCCCGCTTGTTTGATAAAAACCGACCCAATCCTGCCCTCTCTCTTTTTTAGAGTCAAGGGGGCACGCGCGACCCTCGTCGCCTATGAAAAAGTGCCCCCACACTTGTGCCTCGTGAGGGATCATAGTTGAGGCAATTTGAGGAATAAATTGGGGGACGTTTAGGGTGAAGTGTCTTGTGGAAAGTGTGGCGGACTTGTGATTGATCTTCGGGGTGAAGGGTCGATTCGATGTGAAGTTTCTTTGGCAAACATTACGCGATTAATAGTGGGGGAATAATATTAGTGCTGGAAAAGTAACTTACTATTAATAAGAATAATTACAAATTTCTATGAGAAGGGGTTTACAGTTGTGTAAGCAGCAGGAATCACTTTAAACTCATACAGAGACTACAATAAAAGCAAAGCAAATGACTGTAAGTGTGAGAAATTGCACGTCGCTCGAGAAGCAGGAAATAACACTTAAATTTCACAGTGGGGGGGGGGGGGGGACAGGAATAATGGCAGTGGTGCAAAGGGGACGTTAGGTGACAAACGTGTGTCAGGTGGCACGTGATAGATGAATATCGCTCGCGGCAGCGTGGACCAAACCAGTTAGCAGATAGTGACGAGTTGCCTGGATTTATGGTGGTTTAACCAAACGAGAGGCACCGTGTGTTGTTAGTTTATCGATGGCACTATACTCCCGCGTACGGTTAACTATACTTGTGTATATCGAGGCCGTTGGGCAACCCCGTTATTCAGAATAGTCGAATACATTTCACTGCTCCCGCTTTATGAAAATACATGTGCCTGAAAGTGGATTTGCGTTCACTGCCGGTTTTCCCAAATATTTTATTTTTCCGACGAATGATCAAGAAGAACGGACTGAGGGTAGTTTTGTGAAAGAGACGTGTACTAGAATCTTGTAAGAATTTTTTTTCTTCTTAATAATTAAATTTGTAACGAGGTGAACACCTCTTCAAGATTCATCAACTTCAGCTCCAAATCATTCGCTAAATTGAAAAGTATTTCAGGCAAAAATTATTCGTTGTAAGTTCCAATTGAGGAAAATGTTATTTGCAGCGATCTTCAAAAAAAATCCCCCACTCTTTTTTTATTTAATATTTCCTAATCGATAGGTGCGATATTCCACATTTTACCAAACGAAATTCAAAGGAACTTAATCAAGCACGTACACATTTGACCGATTTGAGAAACCAATTATTTTAGGGAAAAAAATCTTGCTACGAGGAAAGTTTGTCAAGGGCATCGTCCCGTTAGATGGCAATGATCGAAAAGCGAGATTACTCTGGGGGATTGGCGAAATTCGTGCATAATCGACGTAGGCCCTCTTGTAACTTCCGCTCGCAGACAGGCAGCGGTGTCTTCATTAGAGAGGCCGACCCTTCCCCGAAACTGCCCTCGTTGTGTTCCCCCTAATGGCAAGCACTGGTAGCGGTCGCTTCGCGCTAATTGCTCGCGCTCAAGTATCCATTATTACATCCGCGCGACGTAATTCAATCGGCGCGTTACCGCCCGAGGCGTTTTCATTGCGCCGCGGCGCAAATTTCCTCGGCGTTTGAGCCGGCGGTTTGCATCCAGCAGCACGCAATCAATCTCGTTTCGAGGCGGCCGTTAACCGTAAAATCGAAGCAGAAATTCTCTGACTGGCGCACCACGGTATCCGTCGGGTCTCGCGCCAAGACTGAGATTTCTGTATCGCGCGAACTTTGGTGGGGAATTTATAAACGATCGTGGCTTCTTGCTGCCACGTAATCAGCGGGCTGAAGGGTGCAATGGTCGCTGATGGTGATGAGGTGTTTGAGATTGATGATGACGAAGCTGTTAGAGATGTAGCTAGTGTTCTTATTGTTAGTCATTTCTGGAAGCTTTCACACCTGTGATATGGATGTTGGTTTATTGAGTAGGTAGGGGAAAGTTGTCTAAAACGATCCCCTTGAGCCGTAATTCATATAAAAAATACAGATTCACATTACTTAAGGGAACTAGGCAGTCGTTTTTCGTGAGAAAGAGACTCTGTCCTTTATTTATTTGTAAAAAAATGAAAGCACATCCAGATGTATCATTTTACCCAATGTTTATTACTACTATACAGATTGAGAAATAAATGGTAAGAAATATATATGTGCTTTGCCTTAATATCAGCCTTAAAATCTGACGTAATCCGATTTCAAAGGTGAGATTCTTGTTTGTTGGATTCATAGTTTCGGCGCAAACCTATAAAAACAATAATTCAATCAAAATTATGCGATTGGCGGCTGAAAAACGGCGATTTTTTTCGAGAAAAATTCATTCTTGTTTGTGCGCTACCAAAATCTGGCGACTTCTTAATTTTTTATGAAAATCTCGAATTTTTACAATCAGGGAAAAACGAAGAGAAAAAAATATTCGAGAAAAACGCGTTTAAAGTTTCTGGGCAAAGGCGACGCTATAGGTTTCCGCTTGACGTTTTTAGCTGTCAACTCTATAATTTGGCGAATTTTACTATAAACCAAACGGCATTTTATTCAGAAAGGATAGTACTTTTGAAAAATGCAATATAAAAAAATCGATTTTTCCGCTACCTAGTCCCCTTAAATAAAAGTACAGTAGTTTTCGTAAGTTAGTTTATCTACCTTATTATTGGCTTAAATCAGAAGCTACGTGATAAATTATATTTTTTATTCGCACTTTTGTGAAGGCATACTAAAGGATCATATTGTACACCTGTGTGTACAAGAAATAAAGTTATACACTGGTAAATTTCCTCTGTGTTGTAATTATTACACAGTCTGATTTTTATATCTAATACAACACTTCCGGTTGCAGGCTCTGGTAGCTGGGCAAGGTCTGAACGATGACATGTGGCACACGCTGAGATTCTCCAGAAGAGCGAGTGCCCTGAAATTCCAAATCGATGACGAGGCTGCTGTAAGGGGTGAGTTGACTGCACAAAATACTTTAAAATTCGTAAAACGTCCATGAAGATACACCATGATGAAAATTAGTTTGCGTATGCATGTTACGAGCGCACTTTCTGTCTTGATCCTTTCTATCCTCTCTTTTCGATCAACCTGCGAGAACCTAGCTGCGTAAAAATGTATAAAGCTCATCCACAAAAGACATTCCCGAAATGCGTCGAATTTGCGTCTCAATCGACGTTCTAACTGAAACAGCGCAAGGCAGTGTGTCGATTCGCATCAAGCCTCTCTTGTCCATCGCGTCATATCCCATGGTTCCCATTTTCCCTTTGGCGCGAGCCATCATCCAGTCACACACCGTTGATCTCGTTGCCGCTTTTCGTTCTCCAACGTGGCACGAATACAAAAGGAGACTCTGGTTCGCGGTTCGAATTCGAGCTCGTTCGCCTGCGAGCAACCCGCCCCGAAAACCAGAAATATTTCTGTCCCCATTCCTCGAAAGTTTTTGTCGATTCGTCGCGCGTCGATAATCGAACGCACGTGCGTGTCGAAACGTCGCGAGTCCGCGTTAAATCAACGACGACGACAATCGGCAGCCCGTCAGAAAATCGGGACAGTAGACCTATCGAGGCGCTTAAAATATTTATGTGCCTACTTGAAATTCAGGCCAAGTAAAATTAAAAATAAAATTTGTGTAGTAGGTATACCGAGAACTAAAAGCAGGAAAATCTTCGCGATCTCGTGAATAGAACCAGTGTAAATAGTTGAGGAAGCATTTTGTATGAGACACTTTCGTAGCTCGTCATTTTAGTTGCTATTGGGAAAGAGTTTACACCTAGCATTTCCCATCTATTTTAAGCTAATGTTACCTGTACCAAGACCCTAAGCAAATTCTGCACGAACAAAAGTAATCTGGAACGAGGCAGGCCGCCTTTCACGCGTCACAAAACTCCGACAGCGACATTCCGAAACCAATCATCTATTTTGCAGCTGCATCGGACGTACAATTTACCTGGCGTGCGACGTATCCGCAAAAGTTTGCTCGCTGATCGCTGGGACAGTGTGAAAAAAATCATGGTGATATTTCGTCGGGGGCGTGGAATTATTTCCTGAACGTGATTCAGGGAACTCTTTTTCATTATTTCGAGTACGTTCCGATGTTGTTCCTCTCCATCCTCGCGATGACTCGCAAAAAGCGTACGAGGACTATGCAATATCCATTTATGTTTCTCTATTTGATTTAATTGATTACGAAGTAACCGAAATAGAGATCGTTTATAAAGGAGAAAGGTGCAGGAAATTTGGCCTCTAAATATGAATTAACCGGCCAACTTGTTAAAAAAAAAAAAACAGATGAAAATAAAATTACTGGCGATCCTGCGATTGCCACGTTGCAATTATTGCAAACGTTTGAAGACTCAGGGATTTATTCTTTTGAAAGGGAACGCCGTCGGGTATTACAATATTGACTTAAAATTAGTTGATTCGACTGTCCCTTTTGCTATAGATCTCCTGTTTGCGCGGAATCTGTGGAGCTAGAGCGACGTATGTCGATTTCTGCCGTTACTGTGAACTGGTTAACTCTTTGAGTCAGCCTTTTGGGGTATTGACAAGTGTGCCACTTGCAGAGGCTAACAGGGTTATAAAGGAATTAGGTCTGAAGCACTCGATAGTGACACAGATGACAATGCAACGATTTGGGCCATTTGAGAAACTAGATCGGGCCATCCAGTACATGCAAAACTATTTGGACAACACAATATAATGCACTAATAAGTGAAAATTGAAAATCAACGTATCTAAAGTAAGAACAATATCATACATAGTGTATAAAAATATATATTTCTCAATTAGTGTTCTCATTTTAATGTTAAATCAAAGCAATAATTTTATAAACATTTTTTTCTAATTTTCTCGAACTTGAAAAACATGGTGCACCAAAGTGACACAACCACAGCCTCACCAAGGACCAAGCACATTTAAAATAAAAAAATAGAAATCTGTAATAGACTGTACCTACTCTTCAGACGCAAAGGATTCTCCCCAAGAAACATTTCACACAATTATAAAAGCAGCTCGAGAAACAAAAATACACCTTACCTGGTAGGCGTTCGAAAAATAGCCAATTTAAGCCGGCAAGTTGTCCTCCGGCACTTAACACTCTGTTTCAGTCTATCGAGCGCTCTTTATCGCCTCGAAACTTAATCGGATTGCTTCTCATTGCCAGTAATAGGTACTCGGCTTGCAAACGCAGCTACGTCGCCCCCGCCATTTGCCCAGTGCAATCGTCGTCGACGCAACGTTTCGAAACCAATCAACTGTTTTACGTCTGCTACCGACACACAATTTGCCCTCTCCCGGCCGCTCCTTACACCCGCCCGCGTCGTCGCGTTTTGGCACAGGGAACATCATTTCATTTGCATCGGTACACCTTGTAACGGAATCCTGGAGATTTACAGGTACTCCCCAACGATCCCCCCACATCGGATTCCCAGCATTCATCCTTTCGTATTTCCGACGCTTCCCCGTGAACATTGCTTTCAATATCGAGACTCGTTGTTTCCCACGGTGTCTCACTTGCTCGTGAACATTTTCCAACGAAACAAGGGGGCTTCCCGGCAATATTGTTTTTCGTTTAGCGAGAAGCTACGCCAGAGGTATCCATTTTTTTGCATCCCGCAGAGTCGCAGTTGGGGGAAATAATATGTACCCTTCCACAGGATGCAGTAATTAATCAACTGTTCAGTTAGAAGCAGAATTTATAGAAATAGAGGTTTTCCAGTGGCTCACGATTTTAATCTTGGGGGGAGCTGAGTTGAACGGATGAAAATGTTTTTCAGAATGCAAATTCAATAAAAATCATTAGGTGTTTATAAAAATTTATTTAAAGAATGAAATCCAGTTTTCTTTTCTTTTTGCAAAGCCCTTTATTTGGGGGTGTCAGTGAGGTATTCTGTACTGTCAATGTTTAAGGACATTTTCTGAAATGTATTGTCGAGTGGAAGTATAACAAGGATTTATTTTGCATCGAGTCTGTTTACTCCTTCTGCCTTTCATTTATACTAGAATTATCTGGAATGGAACTTCTGTGTTGGAACTAACGTTTGGTCCGAAGAAGGTAGAATAAGCGACGCTAAACGAGATTTAATAAATTCCTTTCGAAGGCACAGTTGTTACCATTCCTCCGGATTCCCGCGTATTTAATCGCATACATGCAGTGTTAATTGTAATTGATGTTAATTAAAACCGACATGGAGCGCGGAGCCGTGGGTTCCCGGCTGCGGCGTATCACTTTACCGCTCGACTTTGGGAAATTTTCAAGCAATTAGTTTGACGTGAAATAGAAACGAGTGAATATACAGAATTAACAAGAACTCGTGAAATAGTGTCACTAAGTTGGCTTCGTTTAAAGTCTCGAGAACTGCAAGGAGGAAAAGGTAGGACACACTTGTATGGGTACCTATAAGGCTAACCAGATTGCCTAACTTTCAATTGACTTTGTTAAATTACGAAATCTTGATGAAGGATACTTTGAATTCCGTAATTTCATTTTATACTAATAGCGGTCATTCAAAATTCTTTTTAATCCCTTACCTCACAATGAGCCATATGCACACCACTTTTCTATTTAATTCCATAGTCTTCATTAAATCCAGAATGCAGGGATGAAAATTTCATACAATATCAAATATGCGGTGTATGCTTATCTTCGTCAGAATTTTTCCCATTCCGTCTATCGAAGCCATTTACTTCAAATTCTTTACCTATCTGCGTCAGAAAAATTCATGGCGAATAGGTTCATTATAATTAAATCTTCTTCACTCAACTCTCGGTGGTCACGCCCATTTTATCGAACATAGTTGTCATACTAGGTCGATTCCACCCAAGACAATTTTCATTCAACTGCTATATAAAAATTATCTGTTAAATGAAGCGGCAAAAATTTTCAAAAATATTTTACCTCATAGTAAAATTGTGATCCATATTGACACAGCGTCACAACTGAGAGTTAACATCCCTTAGAATTCTCTCTCTTCAACACAAACTTTTAATAGAAACAAGTTCCATCCGAGGCTATCTCTGTGCCTCGCGACTGGTATCTCACGAGTAATCCTTTGTCCGAAATTCTCTCGCTTTAAAAAGATAGAAGAAGCTCGGAAATATATGAATCTATCCAAATATTCCAATTGTGTGTCACCAAAGCGTCTCGCAGAAATGAAAGGTCTCTTTCTATTCCGCAAACGTTAACTCCATTTTCCGCCGCATCTTCACATTTAAATCACGGTTCTTAAAAAAGAATCTGGATAAATTTCCACTTGAAATTAAATAAGTCCGTATTGCGGGAAGAGCAGCGTTATTAATTTCACTGTCCCGTTATTTCTTTTCTATCCTGGAACTTGCAAACGCATCCGCGTTCATCGTTTTCGAACCTGCCCCGCAGCGGTGCCTTCCCGCCACAATATCGTATTTCAAAATCCCTATTTAGCATAAATATCCGGGCAACAGCCGAGGCGAGCACGGCAATTCCAGCTGAAATTCCGCGTTCAAGCCCGAAGAGATGGAAGGACAATACGTTGGCGCGGTAGGGAACACGAGGAGTGGGCGTCGGGGGTGACGAAGGGTGGCGTCGGAGAATAAAAAGTCTGGAAGGTAAATCTAAGAGAACGGAACGAGGAGGATGGAACGTTAAATGAAAAAGGGAAAGGAAGTCGTATGGTATTTTATTAAGACTTCGTTTCGGAACGTGAATGTTAAGAAAGAAGTATATTTTATTATTATAGTGGAGCGAGGGACGAAATAAATTCAATGCTGGGACTCGAGAAATACTGTCACAGGAACAGAATTAGGTATTTATTAAAAGGATTTTTGTTTTTGAGTCATATTTGAAAAGATTCAAAAGCAATTTATTGTTAAATATTTTGACACGTGAAATTACTGTTTTTCGAAATTAGAAAGAGTATCGTGGCGTGGTAGGTTGATCGATCAATTTTACGTCGTTTTAGAGTTCGATTTATTTGTTAGAATATTTAGAAAATCAACGTTTTTCGTCACTTGTGGGCATTATGCTGTCCTGCGAGCGTTGTTTAATAAACCTCGAGAGAAGTAATGAAATGGGATTCACGGGGAAAAGCCACGTGTTGGATTAAATTTCCCACGAGCGTGTAAATACCGTGGAAGGCTCTCCCTCCGATAATCAATTCCCCCATCGAGATTTATCAGTCGGCGGATTCCCCGCGAATCATTCGCTCTGGCAAGATTTATGCGGGCTCTGTAACGACCGACACGATTTTCGTTTAGTACCAAAACCCCTTTCTCGCTCTCTGTCGACTAGAAAATAATTTTCCGGCCCCTTTATATCACCGTGAGTGTATCATATTTCTTAGGAAATTATCGACAGATCCATTTCCATTATGAAGCACCGCGGCTCGCGTACGAGGAGCCAGTTAAATCAAATGTTTCTATAGAAGGTGGATCAGTTGTCTGACATCGAATGAAGTAGATAGCGATTTTATGCTTGCTGTAGCTTATTTATTCCTCACAACTGTCAGTCTCCGTAAAGTTTCCACGAATTCATGTCATTTAGGAAGAATGAAGTACATGATAAATTACCTACAAATTTAATATTAACACTGATTAAGCGTGACAGTTAGAATTTCTTCTTGTACCTTCGTCCAGCTTGTTCTTGGTCCTGTTTCCTCTTTGAAGAGGTTTTTAGTGTCCTTTGTTCTTCTCTGACATCGTTGATGACTCTTCTTATCCCTCTGTTTTTAACAGACTCCTTCCTTTCTGTCCCCAATTACCTCGATCTCATCTCTCCTTTCTTTATCCGACTTTTCAAAGACCCTTGCATACTCGCAGTCTGCTTTTAGGACCTTTTCACGAAACACTTTTGTGCCCAACACTTGGTTGGGATAACATGTGTGTAATTGATGTGGTTAAATGCAAACATAATGAAATTATATAGCCAGTCCACCTTCCCTTTGTTCCCACGACTAACGCACATTCTTCCCTAAAAACGGTCATCCGAAAATTACGCTTTTGCTTCGGGAACTCGCTGAATTATTTAAGAAAATGAGAGGCGTTTACGGAGTGCAGCGGACCGTTGCTTAAGGCAATTTGTCGCGCATCAATTTACATATTGCTGCCAGGAGGACAATAGCGGGCGGAGCGCGGAAGTAGCGTGAAAAATTAGCGGAGAAATTTTTAATTTCGACGCGCCGCGAGCGAGCATCGTCGTCGATCATGCGAAACTTCCGCGACGATTTCCCTTAATTATTCAAGCACCCGGTGGCCGCGTAGAACGTCCAGCGTGTAACTACCGCGGAAAATTGCTCAAGAAAGTAGGTGCAGCGAAAGCAGCTTCGCGGATAGGCCGACATTTTCTATAATAATTTATGGTTTGACAGCCTCGGAAGTATTAAGCCCGACGCTCGCAAATTATCGACAGGCTCGCGGGAAAGTAACTTCACAAGCACTTTTCATTACTCGGGTCTTCGCTGTGCATTAGTGGATCGCATTCGAATTAATTCCCGATGAAATATCAAGGGGTTGCGTTCAAAATGTCGGGCCAAAGCGTGGGAAGTTGGGAAATAATATTCATCACGGAGAAAAATTAAGCTGAGCACGAGTTAGACTTTAATATTCGAATCGCTTTAGTAGAATTGCCGCGGCATTGCTTATTTTATCGTGGTAACCTGTTCGGTTAAAATTGGCAGTTCGGTTAAAACTATTATTAAACACACTTGATTTAGCTCAAATTGTTTCTCTACGGATTTTTCGATAATTAACTGTATTGCAAGCTGCGTTGTAGTACTATATCTGAAAAGTGTAGATTGGATTTACCAGTTCAAATTCCTTCAAAATCGCTTGAAAATTTTGTAGTCTGTTTTCAAGTCATTTGTATTCATAGGTGCTATATTTAAAAGAAATAATTCAGACTAGAGTGGGTTTTTTCGGTGATTAGATATTGAGTACGTTACTTGAACTGCGTTAGGAAACGAATTTGATGTTTGATTTTCCGTTCCGTTCCGGGCTATCAGCGATCGTTGGCGGTAAATGTAAATTCTATAGAGGGCGTTTCAGGAAATTGGGTCAGCCCGCATCCATACAGCAATCATGCACGCGGGTAAGCAAATCAACTAATGAATCGTATGGTAGAATGAGTTTCATTTTATGTGTAACTGTAATTATACAATACATGTTGTTATCATATAAAAACAGGAATTTAAAATTGTTATACCATTTCATCGCGGTACGTTAGAATGGATATTTCACCATCATCGATTCCTCTTGAGCACTTTCAAATGTATCATTTTGGGTACAGCACCAAAAATAGTACCACCATTGCAGAGGTACCACATTCCACTGTGGTTTCATTAAATACTCAAGGCAACACTTTCAAGAATAATAACGTAATTGAGAAAAAGACAAAACCTGCTCTCCCACGAAGTTGATCAATTCAAGCCTGCAGGCTGCGGCTTCGTTCAATTATATTTCCATGCCACATAGACGTTGCCGCATTTCACCATTTCTGATAGGGTCGCTGCAGCGTAACCCCGTAGAAAATCTTCAATTAGCATTCATAAGAGCGTCCCGATTCAAAGCATCGCCGCCTGAATGCAAACAGGCACGTCACTGGCTATCCACCGACCCCCCACCCCCAACCCCACCCCCTCCCCGCAGGGTGCATTTGGAATTTGTGATTTCATCCTACGACCGCGCAGGGAAATTCGTAATTTACCCAAGCCCGTTAGGACTCTCCTCCGTCGAAGAACTGCCATCGTAGGGACGCAATCTCAAAAAGATCTGATTATCCAGCAAATTCAAATACAGCAACTTTTCATCTCCGAATTCCAAGAATATTCGATACTAGAGTAATTCCGGTGGAGATGGGTCGCCGAGAGAGGCGTGCCAGTTAAGGGGCCATTCTACTTCGATCGTGCGAAAAATTGAGTTATTTCCCCCCATTTAATTCCGACTTTCCAAGGGCTCGTTCACATCTGAATTCTCGGGAGTCACGAATTCCTCGCGGTGATCGTGTCTACTTACCGCCATAGCGCGTTACGGGGTAGCACGCGCCCCGTGGACAAATCGCGCGCCCGAGTACAAAGCAGCGAGGCATTCTTTCGTGGCTGATGGAATTTCCGAAAACTTTCCTCTCGGCGTATTTCAAGCTGTCGTTCCCGCGGCAACGTGGATCCCCCCCCCCCTTCCCCCGGCTCTACCACTCCGTCGAGTTGCAACTCGCTGGCACGCAAATGCGCTCTTTATCGTAGCCGATCCCTCGAAGTGCATTCGGCCGGGACGTCCGCGCGAAGGGGCGCATTCGAGATCGCGCGAGGATCGATCGGCGGCAGCGACCCCGTCGGGAGGGGGGGAGGGGGGAAGGGGCGCCGTTGCCCCGAGAATTCCTGACGTCGTCGGAACTTGGACTGCCATTTTTATTTCGATCGCGCCATTTGTCGTGCCACGGTTCCGTGCGCCTTCTGCCACGGCGAGAAGTGCGGCCCCGTGTCCTTTTTCATAAATAATCTGCCCCACGGAAGCGCGCCGCGACAGGAAACGCATCCCCCGGCCGTTTTTCCAGCGGAATTTGACGTCTCCTGAATATCGTATTCGCGAAGAATGCTCGAAATTATTCAGATTCAACGGTGGAGGGACGCCTCTTCTTCGCTGGCACGACGCTTGGCGTTTTATCTCGAGGGGAGGCTCTCTGACCGCCTTCAACCCCTGACTTTCGCCGGTCCAGCGAAATTAAATGGATTACGAACTATTCTGAAGTCAGACATTTTAACCGAGGGTGAAATATGATTTATTTTTCTGACTTCTTTCCCTTGCTTCTACCTTCAAGTATTGCGGAATGTATGTGCTTCGTGGAATTTCTGGTTTTAAGGGACTTGGACGAGGGTGGTTTGTGTATGTTATTTAGACGTAAATATTACTTGGAGCTACAACACTGATAGTCTATTCCAGAGATTGTCTATAAACGTATAGAAATCGATATGTTATATTAAATAATCTTTAAAGATGTAATTAATTGTGGGTAACAATTAGGAACATTTAATAAAGAACTTATAATTAAATATTACTTGGTCTAACTCCCTAATTTTATTAAAGACATTTTCTAAAGACTTGTATACTATTTCCCTGACTAATTTGAAAATTTATCTGGAAAACACTACGACAGCTAGGTATTGAGCACACTTAAAGACTCACCTTCACACTCACATATTCTTATTTGAGGAATTCATATAACGCATTAAAAGCTTTTTGTGATCATAGAAACTATGAGAAATTCTTTCGAGTCTCTTTGGTCTTTATGCACTTTGATGGGATATTGAGAAATCATCACTGGAAAATCAGTGGAAATTATGTCAGCGAAGGTTTTCCTATATCGAATTAATTAAACTGAACCGTTCTCTATGTATTCCACGTGTGTAAATTATTACTATGCGTGCCACAGTGAAAGGTCGAAATGCTGTTTCCCTGTTCGATTGGATTATCTAGGAAAAACCGAACGAAATAGCGGATCACCGGAAATTGTTGAGTTGAATTTAGCATTGGTCATATTTCGTATACGAAAATTATTGGAATTCCGTGCAGATTAAACGTTTGCAAACAGAGAGGGAATGATTTTATGCGATATTTCGCGTTTCGCTTTGAACAGAATTTTGTCGAAATGGAACGACAGGAATTCTTTGATACCTATCGGAGAAAATAAAAGAAAAACACTTTCTAACTGCTTAAGTAAAAATAAATAAAGTTAAAATTCTTCTAAAGTCCATTAAAGTATAATAAACCATAGGAATCTATTCTCTACTCAGTTTAATAACTAAAAATTGGTAAAATTCTCACCTTAAAACAAGAAATAATAATATGATTTACAAAAGGTAAAAACTCCATTAAAGTGTAATCAAGGCTCTACTGCACCACAGTATACCAAGTTGAACCTATTGCTTCGATATCAACTTACAGCTCATTTAGAGGCCCATAGTTGTCCCAGCTTGGAAAATCCAATCGGGCCTGCACACAGGGTGGGCATAAAGTTTCAATGCGCCTCGTGCAATCTCGTGTAAACCCGGTCATATGTAATGCATTGGTAGTGTATCTAGGACGTCGGTGTATCGCTGCCTATAACCGATAACCGACGCCGCGCATCGGTGTACGCCCACGCGTAATTGCATTTCACATGCGAGGACGCCGTGTGTCCGATGTAACTGTCCCATCGCCGGGCCATTTGTGTACGTTCTACTTCGCCAAATGGGGAATTTACACTGCCATGTTCCGTGAGTACTAACCGATTTCCAAGTACCTTCCTTCCACTTTACGGGGAAACTTTTTATGGCGGGTTCTAACGAAGATGGGTTGACGAGTGGGTTTACGGAATGAATTTTGGTGAATTTGGTGGAAGGAACGTAGATGGACCTCGGTGGACTCAGCGAGGAAGGTGTAAAATTGTAATGGGTATTCTTGGAAAATAGTGGGTGACTCGAGACTTTGGAATCATAATTTGTAAGGGAGGGAGGAAATTTAGATTGTCAACTGTGGATGCGTGGAAGGTTAAGTATAGGAACATTGAGGTAAATTAAACAGGAGTATTTATGAGAAACTGGGGTAGGGGAAAAGTGAGATAGTTGATCACAGATTTGCTTTTTTATTAAAATAATAATAATGGTTTGTTTGTATTGAATTATGTAAGTTGTGATTCTTAGAGTAATCTCCATATACTTGTACAAATTTGTTACCTGAAAACTAATTTTAATGACTGAAATTCTACATTTTCTGACAGTGACGTTACGCACAAGTATCCCCCACTGAAGGGGAGACTTGATCGGTGAACTTTAAGAGTAAATAACACATTAACTTTCTAAAAAGTATTTATTATGTTCGTCAATAACATGAAATAAAGGGAATATCATAAAAAGAATGTAAACTATAACAAACTTGAAGGAATTACTGAAGAAGTGAAACCGAAGACTTAACCTCTATGACATAAAACAACATAAATGCATTCTTAATAGACATTTCACTTAGATATCACCTGATTAAGATGATGATGAAGAAAAGCTTTTCCTGCTCACTTTCTTTGCCGTATTTTTCTGTTTTAGTATCCCTCAATGCACTCGATTTGAAAAATATGAAAAATTGAACTTACTATAAATATTTAGATAAATTAATAAATACCATTAATTGGCTCGAAATTGCCGTTTTTACTTAGTATATTTCAAATCGTTGATAATGCAACATCTACTGGAAAAGGATGAAGGGCAAGCAAACCGAAATATTTACTTTTTGACTGCAAATAAGATCGAAACTTCTAACAACATTATTCTATGTTCCCAAAAGAAAACTGCAACGTGAAGTGTTGCGATAATGTAAACATTACCACGATAGCATGACAGCAGGCACAAATTGCCAATATATTAATTAAAAAACTGATGTGATCATGTATCCCCGCTGATCAACTATCCCACCTTTCCCCTACTTGGTATGAATCGAATTTGAACAGTTTTTGGGAAATTGAGGGAAATCTCGAAACCATCTCGTGGAAGTCGAGGTAACCAACATACCTATACAATATTTGCAAGAAGCCGGAAGTTCAAGGAGTCAGGAACCAGCGAGATTATATACATAGAAGTTAGATGAACACGGGTAGCAACGGAAGGCCAGAGTTCAGGAAACCGAGAAGTAGCAGAAACTTGAAGACACTTGTTTGCACGATTTTAGCAACCTGACTGACCCAATTACGCAACAAAACGACAAAGCTCTAATTTTCATGGAATTTTAAAGCTTGCCCGTTATTAAATTGGGAACGAGGCACAAAGTGCTGCCCAAACCAAGGCCTGCGGTATTGTCAAGTTGCAACACGTTCGCCGCAAAGCATCATGCCTCCCCAATAAAGTGAGACACCCCAAACCTACTCGTTCCCTCCTCCTCCTCTCCCCCCCCCCCCAGATCAGCCTATTAAATGGATGGCGAGTGCCAGCAATATTGAGTTACGTGGCAATACCCTAAATTGCTTGACCGCCCTAGCATCACCACATGCTGCATACGGTCTTCACTTGAATGCTCGTCGCTGGCATCGATCGACGATAATTACTACGCGGCTGAGTGCACGGCATCCTTGTGTTCTCGGATGCAAGATGCAACACCCTTCGAAGATGTTTCCCTGGGTGACAGCTGGGGGGATGCAAAAGTTTGTAACCTCTCCACGGGGTAGGGGTAATTTGGCAAAGGTACTTTGAATATTTTGCTTCTTCAATAAAATGACAGCGTGGTAGCTTGAATCCTTGATTCGAAAACATTGGTGCAGAGGATTTTTTATAATGTTTCAAAGTTTTGTAAACGGATGTTTGCTCAATCAGTGGTTAAACGTACGTTGAAACTAGAGCTAGCACGATAATTGGAATTCGAATGTGCTTCGTGATAATGGTATTTCATAATGATATTAATTAACTCAAGTGTAGGTATCTGTTTTCGATTAACAAAATGGTATCGTTGCTTTGAAACCGTATGTCTTTGTAGAGAGGCGTTTAGGTTGGTACTATTAATCATACATACCGTAATTATTCTAATGAGAATGTACTTTAATCATTGAATAGCAGGGTGGGATCTCATTGATGAATATTTTCCTTACAAAGTGCTGCATTTTATTACATTCTTTATAGTCTTTTGAATACAATTTGATGGTTGCTCTGTGCCGTGCTGTCTGGGAACAGAAATAATAGACAGATACATTCACCAACTCCTACTGAATGAGGAAGCTGACTGCACCTTTTTCCCACGTGTCAAAAAACCACCCCCTTATTAATCGTACAACCCATACAAAGAACAAACATGAGAGCTTTTCCACGTGAGACACTTCTGGCAATTCAGAATATTTTCACGTTCCGCAGGCAATAACTGATTTAATAAACAAATGGACGAATAAGATTATAAGCAGTACGTTAAGGCAAACGTCAGTGGCTCAAAACTGGGTACTTCACATATAATTACTCGCCAGATATAGAGCGCGTTTAAAAAATCCTAGAGAAAGATAGAAATTGCTTAAATACGCAAAAAATATCGGTCAGAGACTACAAAAGTATCCCACGCGAGGGGGTCCAAGCGCATCCTAATTCAACGGTGTCTTTCGTTGTTTGCTGAACGATGATCAGAGTCAGTAGGTCAACCAAGCCGAAGTATGTGTTGACAACTGGCAAACAGGGCGTAGCTCATGTTCCAAATTACAATGCCAGCCGGGTGGTCGTGATCCGTTAAGGGTCCGCCCTGACTAACGACCAGCAGAGCCGATCGCGGGCCAATCAAACGGCGCCCAATTGAATCGTAAATCGACATCAAACAACGATCCGTGGAATTCGTCGGATCGACGCGGATGCTGATGAAATCGGGGGGAACAGGCGTCATCCGTGGCTCGCTCCTCGAAGACGGGGGAGGCGCGGGCCATCTTCTAATCACGATCCACGGGATTTCATGGTGAACGTTTAAGGGAAGTTGCCCCCGCGCGAACTTACACGCGCTGCCGTTGGCGAATTTAACTTCCGCCCTACACGCTCGCCGTCCGTCCGATTACATTCGTGTAACGCGGTGAGAATTTGATTATAACTTGGCGAATGCTTATCGTCCGATCGAATTGAATCGACGCAACTTGGAAATTACACCAGAATCGAATTGATTTCCTGGTTTTGGTACGGTCGAGTTTCCAAAACGAAGAAACGTTACCGCGCGCCCGGGTAGGGGGGGGGGGAGGGGTGCAGCGAATGAAAATGCACGTGAACAATTTACGAAGCGCAATTACCGGTCGAACAAATTTGCCAGGAATTCGAGATCATTCCACCGTATGCTATCAAGCATTATATTCGCGATGCGGCTTTGGGAATAGGAGGGAACGCGAGGGAAATAATCTCTCCTTGCTTTTGGACACCATTTTTTTTTTTTTAATTTAATTAAATAGAGGTGTATATCCGAGGCCTGTGTAAATGTAGTTTCACTTCGCTGCGTGCGCTGGCTGTTCGGGTGATTCGACCCAGTTTCAAATTTGATTGAAATGTGTGGTGCAAATGGAAGGCAATGTGGTCGGCGGTGAGTGATACCTACTTCGGTTATTAATACTGAAATTTGGTACGGACTTGAAGAAATATTTGGAAGTAACTCTTCCTGTAGAAATGATAACGCTATTCCACAGAGTTCTAAATTTTTCTACTCACTTTGGCAGTTTTGAGAAACCTGATGCCTCATTACTTACATAATTCACAGAACCCTCTACCCTTCTTTGATTAATCTTTAGTGCATTAATTTCACCCCCCAAGTTTTTTAAACGTTTTGATAATAGAGTTTCTAAATTACTTTTCAAATACTATTGCACAGGTTCCATCCAAGCAGTAGCCATTTCTAGTGGCACACTAGAAACGGTAGCAAGGATGTTTGCAAAAATTTGTCTCAATCGAACGACCTCGTTTGCTCACTCTTTGTTTCACGAGCAACCTTTAAAGGCAACTTGGTACGTTTATTAGCGACGCCTGTCGATACTTACATAGCGCTACTAATTCAGAAAGTTGGGTGCATTGTACCCGGGGACAATTAAGCTTAATAGCGCCGGGCCAGTAAGATTCTCGCGAAGAACAATGCGCCGATATCGAGTCCCCCGTTGTCTGTGCCATCGGATAAGGAAGCATCCCCGGGGCTGGCTAATAATTAAAATAGTTCCTGTGTAACTTCCGCCAGGGTTTCGTTCGAGTTCCTTTAAGTATACTACCCCGCGCCGTCTACAGGACAATTCTTATTAATGGCTTCGTCTTAATCGCGTTTTATTCTTATTTAGAGGGGCGCGGCATTAACGGGGTGAAATCTCGGGTACGAAGAACTTTGGGTAAAATGTAAATACAATTTGTCGTAAATTGGATGGAAAGTTTTGGAGGACGAGAATTTTATGAAGTGATCGAATAATACCGACGTTTAAAAATCAGTCTTATTATTTGAGAAAAAAAATAGATAATCTCTGAATTTGGTAAGTGGACTAAGAAACTCTAGAAATTATGTAAAGCCTGTTTCACTATGTTCTAGGAGTGCCCATATATGAATTGATCAATTTGGTCATAACATTTTGAATATTGAAAAATGGTAGACTATAAGATAGTAGGTATAGGTATTCTGTTTCTCTGAAGAGGCCGAACAGGGATGTAATTTAAGAATTTTGAACGTGTGTGTAGTTATTGCATGTGGCTTCATCGAGTACTTTCGTTTCTTCGAACATAAAAGTAATGAGAAAAAATTTCGGCAACTCGAAAATTGAAAAAAATCTGAAACTTTGGAGAAATGCAGCTCAAATGATGCTAATAACATAGTGTTTTTTTATTCGACAGTAAAATGCTCCTAAGGGCGAAAACACCCCCTCGAAGAATTGGTGGGTTTTCAGATTCCGAAACTGTAAAAGATATCAAAAAGAAGTTAAATTCAAAGTTCTGCGAAATAAAGAATTTCGGAAAAACATATTGCAGGATATCGAAAGTCATTCAATTATGAATTAAACTTTATTTCGATATCTTTTTTAGGGTTTCGCAGATATTCACGATAATATGAAAACTTGAGGATTTTTTGAGATGGTATTTTCACCCTTATTAGCATCACTTGCGCTACATTTCGCCAAACTTTTTCGATTTTTCAAGTTCCCTATACCTAATATAGGGAAATGAATATTGTGCGATTTTACATGAATCAGTTGCCCCAAACTAACCACTGCGTTTTCTCCAACAGCCGAAACGCAGCTCGGCAAACAGGGGATTTTGGAGTTCCGTACCCTCCACGCGGGTGGATATTTGCACGCTGGAGAGGAGATCCCTCATTTCGTCGGCCAGCTGCAGCAAATCTGGTTCAATGGCTATCCGTACCTCGAAATAGCGAGGAGCTCCGGAAACCATCAGGCTTCCCATCAAGGGGTCACGCCGATCATCAGGGTCACGGGGAAATTCGGCAAGAGAAACCACCCTGTCCACTATCCAGTGACCTTCACCTCGAAACGCACGTTCGTGGGTTTACCTGTGCTGAAAGCATACGTGGAAACGAACATCTACTTCCAGGTAACACTTTCAGTAATTCTTTACCGGCGAATTAAAATTTAGCGTAGTTAAAAGAAATTGCCTTTTCAGTGAGGCAGAGAGAAATTATTTTCATAGAATGACGAAAAGCGATTGCTTCCGCAATGAATATAAAGAACTGGCACGCTTTGCCTCGAGAGGAATAAGTGCTGGTAAAAACGAACTGTTTTACTGAGAGATTAAAAGGCACGGTTGCCTGTGTAGATTAAAAAGTAGGTATCAGTTGTGTTAACTAAAAGACAAACTACTTTTTCTATATCAAGCCCAGCGAAACTGTCCTAACGCTTTTCTAGAATCCTACTTATTGTTAGTTAGCTTCAATAGGGGTTTGTAGAATTACTCAGCGCGGTGTGCATCCTTCTACCTTCCATGATCTATTCAATCTAAGACATAATAATCGGTTACCAACCCCGGTTCTTAGTCAACTAATTAAGTCTGCTGAGACCACTGATGATCCCGCTTCGATGTCAGTGAACGTTCGGAACAGTTCTCCAACAAACGCTCTAACTTAAATATTGATTATACTTTAACAGGAATATTCTCTTCCTTGCTAGAAGGGGAGCCTGAAAGCAAACGCAGCTTTCGTATAAAGAAACTTTGGAAAACCAAGTTTATCATGAAGCATTTTTTATCGTCGGTCTTTTCTCGCGCTACCTTCAAAGGCACAATCAGAGGGAGAGTTTGATTCGTCGAAATTCGGGCATCCAATGAAGTGTGGTTGGATATTCTGCAATGGAGATGGGAGGTTCGGTTGTTATTCCGAAATTTTACCACGCGCGTGGAGGCCACAGAAGAAATGAAATGTCAACGGTGACACATCCCCACAAAAGGTTACCCCAATTAGACCTCTCTCTCTCTCTCTCTCTCTCTCTCTCTCTCTCTCTCTCTCTCTCTCTCTCTCTCTCTAGCTCTCTCTCTCTCTCTCTCTCTCTCTCTCTCCCTCTCTCTCTCTCGCTCTACCCCCGACCGTTGCCAGATTCGATGCGCAAACTCTGGATTAATCGTGGCACGTGTCATGCTGTCCCATATAAAAACCCAATCATGCCTCGTTCTTCCGTACCAAGTGACAGACAAGCCCCTCTGGTCATCACCTTCGTAATTAGGCTGGCCCGTAATTGACGGGCACCTGCCTCCCCCGCTGTGTCTCATCAACGTCCCGGTTCTGCGCTTTGATGTCGCAGGAAAGTACGATCGGATATCGTAATCGAACGTACTATTTGCTATCCCACCGTGGCTCCTTGTGCAGCCTAGCTCCTGTGGTCCGCTCAATGGTGGGATTAGGAAATAGATAACGCGACAATTTGGGTAATTAAAACAGGAATGAGCGTTAGTTTATTTGTTCATATTTGTGGTCTTTATTAAGTAGATCATTGTTTTTAGGAAACTATAAATTTAGGAATTTGAAAATTGTACAATTTTGAAATACACCCAATCGATCCCAAATCTCAAATACATCTCGGGCACTGATCTACACAGGTCGCCACTGTACTGCCGTGTTAATTCAAAAGAGTATACCTGCAGCTTTCGCTTCAATCAAGTGATCTGCCTATTTTTGTGCTGCCAGGTAGCACAAAAATAGCTATTTTAATGAACAGTTTATATTTCAAACGTAGGTATGTGCAATCGATGCTTGGATGTTAAATGAAATAGCAGTAACTGCAAATATTAGTAACAAAAGGCGTAACTACAGTAAATTTTAGTTAGTCTTTTTGTTCTTTTTTTGTTTATTTAGATAGTTTTTTATACAGATTTAATCTTAAACCTAATCCGATTTATATAAAACTAGCTTTACTATTCGGCTTCGCCCGTGTAGATTCTGATTTTATAAAAGAAAAATTATTTTTTTAGTTTACCCAGGCATAATGAGCTGAGGTATATTTCGTGACCCCAAAATTTACCATTCGAAAGTTTTCAGGCGACAGACAAACACACAAATATACGATACACTTTCTGTTATATAATATAATGTACCGGTGGCATAACATAAAATACTAAAAGTCATTTTTCTAAGAACCACCTTTTCACCAGATACGCCTATTTGAATTAATCCGTCAATGTATTCGTCCTAGAACCCTGCCAATTTACATTCACCTCTAAATCTGCCCTGCCAAAATTCATATGCAAAAATGTAAATTATAATGTTTAAAGTTCGCCCTTTCTCTGATCCACCGATCTTCACTTTGCAGTTCAAGACGCGGGAGGCAAACGGCTTGATGCTGTTCAACGCAGGCAGGGAACGTGACTTTATCGCTGTGGAGCTGGTGAACGGGCACGTTCACTATGTCTTCGATCTCGGTGACGGTCCAGTCAAGGTCAGGGACACTTCAAGGTCGAGGCTGAACGATGGCAAGTGGCATGCAGTCAGCATAGGAAGACCAGCGCCCAAGAGGCACACGCTCGCTGTCGATGACCACGTTACCGCTGTCAATAGTCAGGGCAGCAACGAGAATCTCGATCTGGACGGGATCTTGTATATCGGTGAGTAAAAATGTTCACGGTGGAATATCAACTTCATGTTAATTTTGGGGCGAAGGGGAGGCATTTAAATTGGAGGGATGTAATTTAAAATGATTGAATGACAAGTGCAAACAGTAGTTTGGGTTTTAAATTTTAATATCTATCGAGGATTATAGAGGAATAAAATTGATCTGTATATGAATGATTTTGATCAAAATTTCTGTCCAGCAATTGTATCCTCTTTGACATGTGTCGAGTTGTCCTATTCCTTTCAATTCTGAGTTAGCCAAATTATAATACTCAAACAAAAAGGTCTGAGATTTTGTACGATTAAGCAATGAAACAAAATAGTCTCGTTTTTAATGTTATAATATTATTTTTTAATACTAGTATATGTATTTAACCCTCTAGGGACGAGTGGGACTCCAGAGTCCCATTCAGGTTAACACATTTTTATTTACGTTCCATCAATAAGATCGAGATTTGATAGGTATAGTGACCTTTAGTAGGCAGAGAAGAAACTGTTGTACCATCAGAGCCCGAAATTAAACTTTTTTTGTTATAAACAAATTAAAATAAAAAAAATTTAAAAAATTAACGAGTAGTTTCCAAATCCGAAGTATAAAATAGACTATTTTAACGCTCAAAAAAATTCTACGTTAAGTTTAAAACATCCCCGTCCCTAGAGGGTTAAGAATGAAAATTAAATACATTTAGGTATACAGGTTTAAGGCTATATTGTACGAGAAATACAATTATTCAATATTTAGTGACTCCGCCTTTAGCTTTTATGACGGCTTGGATTCGGCGTGGCATAGGAACTTTCAATGCATTCTGTGGCTACTTCCTGCAGTCGTGGAATATTCTGTCATACTCTGATGATGTTCCGCGTTGCATTAATACGCGGAAAAGGTTTCTCAATAAATGAAAGAACAATAACATTCCTGCATTGTTACTTTAATTACAGCCACGACTTTCACAGATTTTGACGAAAATATTTTGAATACAATAATTCGGCCACCCTCTGTATTAGATTGAGGAAGAAGGAATCTGTTGACCTAAGTTCAAGTAATCAGTAAACAAATGTTCTATTTATCGGATCGAACTGGAAGTTAAGTTACATACATGTCCCTATTAGTGGGAATAATATTGCGTAATCGAATTGTTCCACTATCAATATTAACAAATGCAAATACAATTAGAAGTAACAGATTGTACCACAATTCCACACGAACAGTGGCAACGAACTTTCAAACTCAATTTTCTCGAAAACGAACCCGACATGAACTAATTTTATTCCCCCCTTTGACTTCCCTGCTCGCAAAAAGGCATCTAATTTCAGTCGTGCCAGAAATTATATTCCACTCTGAATGTATTTACCTTTGATAAATATAATACACTCACGTGTGAGGAAATATTATTAACCTTCGATAATAGCAGGCGCCTTAATATTTCGAAGGTGATATATTAGTCGTGAGTCGCGAGGAATCTCGAAAATTCTCTGGTAGCAAATCGCTCGAATGCAGAGATTGACTGTCCCGATACATCAGGCGCCGAGATAAAATCAGGAACTAAGAGTCGATGAGCACCGCGTAATAACGCGAGAATGAAATCATCGATCAGTTGTATCGACACAATAAATAACATTGATACCAACGATACTCGTATTGTCGAGCAACAATAACGTTTAAGGGCCACATAGTTCATTACGTTATTTGACGTAGTGAGAACGACAACGGACCAAGCCAGATTAAAATTTTGTTTTCCTATTTTATGTGATTAGTAGAGCCTATTGGAATACGTTATTGCTACTAACTCAATTTCGGAAAAAATGTGGGTTAGTCCGCTGTTGTTCTCACTGCCTCATTTATCACAGACGTACACACAAGGAATTAAGTTGTTCAATACGAATCAGGTTTGAGGAAAGAACGTTACTCGTCTATCTAGTCAAATGGTTTATTTTATAATAAGTACTGACACATTTGACGGATTTCTCGATGTGCAGATAAACGTTGTGAAAGTCGCAGGTATGTCCTGGTTAAATACAGATGTTCCCCGACTCTTTACAGTGGACTGCAAATATAGGAAAAATAAATTTGATAAGTTCAAATGTTTAGAAGAAGAAAATTTACATTCGTAAATTATCAGGTGTGTGCATAAGTGAGATTCACAGTAATAGTTACTTAAGGGGGGACGCCACGATAATGGTGCGAAGAGTACAGGTAATTTATTAAAAGCAAACTACGAAATTAATCCTTTTTAAACTTTCGGGAGTTTTTATTGCGCAGATTGTTTCTAAAACATTTTGGTTTTCTGATTTCCAACGAATCATTTCGTCGGAAAACTGTCAACCATGTCAGCAGCACTTAGGGATTTTGCAGCCCTAACTTACTGGTCCTGTACCTGCTTTAAATAAATTTTTAAAAAAAATCGTATAACTTAAATATCCAATAGAAAGTCCTGAAAGTTTAAAAAAGATTCATTACATAGTTTGCTTTTAATAAATTTTCAAATATACCTTTACTTTTCAGGCCATTACCGTGGTGTGCCCAATTAAATCGTTTACAAAAAAGCTATCCCTCTTTCCATCATTACTCAATTTCTTAGGCTCTCTACTCCAGTATACAACATCCACTACACAGACTAATCACCTCATGACAGTTTATTTCCCACGATTGGTAGACAATCTTCTTTATCGTCAATACCTTACTTCAAAAAGTTTCACAAAATCATTATACTGTATTCCTACGTTTGCCGAATATATCTCTGTACCCACTAACATCAACGATCTTGTATACCCCAAACTGAAGAATTCAAGACCAAGAAAAATTCATGAGCAATCAAGGTGATCGAGCAAGTATGTTTGACATTTGTTCCGCGAGATCATCCGCAATACTGACAGATACTCACACAATAACTCTGCAATCGCCATGAGCGTCCATTTTCGAGCCAGCAGGACATCCCCGTGGTGGGACATCGAAGATGCCCCTATTGAGGGGCGCCTCTTTAGATGTCTCGGTCGATTTGGTATCAGACGGTTTTTGGCCGATCCAATCGTCCTGGGCGTGTCTCTTGAACAACGGATTCTCGATCTCCGACAGCTGAAGATCTCGCGGCGAATTTAACATCCACCTGGCTGGTGGGTCCGCCAAATTCGCGCGAATCGATGGATCAGCAGCAACGAAATTCGATGAACTACGAAGGAGCGCCTTGTCGTCGGCAGCAGGTGATAACGCTACCGAGAAATTCGCGATATGAAGTACGAGAAGTACATTGGCCAAACGCAAAGCAAGTATCGATGATTTGCACATGGTGATAAACTTTTCACGGAAGATCGATGAGTAAATTCGGTGCTGGAACGGGGACCGAAGCAAGGAGCGAGATCTTTGACAAATAATTTTGAACAATTAAGCGCAAATTGACACGTCACGCGATGCCAAGCTACTACTTGAGAAACTGCGTATCCGGTCTGTAACCACAAAGCACTCTCTCGTAGGAGAGTAAATTTATACGCAAATTTTCTGTCACCTTGCTCCAGCTGCCCCCTCCTCTTCACAACTCCATCACTTTCCGTTTTTAATTCGACGCCAATTAAAACTATGACTTGATACATTACTGATAAAGCAAACGACTGCGCGATAAGCTCGCGGACGGCTCGAGACGTTTCTTCCGGGATCTGAGGATTGTTATGAGGTGAAGCGAAGTGGAAGCCTTCGGGTTCACTAATTAAACTTTTATTTCAAACAAGTAACTTTAATAATAGAATACATTTAATTAAATCTGAAAACGACAAGAGTATTCTCGAATACTTTGTTGCGCGTGAATTATTATTATGACTGCTCGCTTAGTGTCACGTTTTGAAACTAACTGCTCTTGTTTTTGGGGTCCTATTGTATACACCCCTTTTTGGTGGTGGGGTACAAATTGGTGCGTAGGGGAGAGTTGCTAATATCGTACCACTTAAGACATTTTACGTTATATTTCATATTTGGTACTCATATGAACGCAAATGACTATTGGATAGTGTAGCTTGATCTTTTAGCCACCTACTATTATATGCTTAGCCTTTTGTTCAGAACAAATTAATTTGTTATTAATCTTTTTGTCACATACTGTCAAAGGTACGATTCGGATAACCGGTCTCCTAAATCGTACCTCTCGGTTTCCAAAATCGTACCTCCACTAAAAAATAGTATAAATAGCAAATAGAAAAGAAAATATTCAAAATAAAGTAATGATTATTATATAGTTACATATACAAATGTATATGGATCACACACAGGCCGCAATAACCTATGTAAATGATATATGTACATAACCTATAAACATACGAGTTGTCAAATCCTACTAATAGGATTGTAGTGGTACGATTTAGGAAACATGATCAATTTATTTATAAATATCAATTTAAACTTTATAATGAATGTAATATGCACTTAAAATGAATGTCAAATATTCTACATTAAACCTGATTTTAGAAAAATACAAAAATACGGGACAAAATTGTATTGTTTGATTATTATCAGCTACGATAAACTGATAAAAAGTTACATCAATCATACCTGATTTTTTAAAATGTTTATAGCACGCACAAAATAGGGTGTAAGCTGAAAATATTTTGTTTCTATTTCTTATTTCGCATTTACTTGATATTTTTATTATCAAATGTAGTTTACATTCATTAATTACTTAGAAATTGATGAGGTACGATTTAGGTGACCAGTACGATATTGGCAACTCTCCCCTACATGGTGACGCATCCACGGTGACGTGCCTGTTGTGACACGAACCGTTTACCCTTTTGATAAGACGTCGGTTTCATGAACGAGCCCAAGTAATTCGTCACCGAGTACCTAATAGTAAATACACGGGCTGGCGGAGTATCGTGGGAATTCAGGGAGAGACACTTCTGAGGGGTCATTTTGTTCGTAAGTGACTTTAGGGTAAAATTAAGGTGACAGAAATTAACGAAATTGCAATCCAGTAGTGGATCAGGAATGGCAATAATGAATAGCATCTAACAAGGGAACATTCCGGACCCGGAAACTAAAAAAAACTGAAAGTTTCTGAATATGAAGGGAATTTTCTCCTGATTACAACGCAATTTTTGTTTGCTGCCCAAATTCACTCTAAGGGGATGTAATTGATACCTGAAAATCTAGTTATCTTCCGATTTTGTGTTACAACTCGTGAACTGTAAAATTTTTTCGTATCAAATGATAGTTCTAATTAAAACAATGAACTTTTGTCTTGAAACTTTTTTCCTATCCCTTAGAGTTCGCGAGTTATAACACAAAATCGCAAAATAACCGAATTTTCAGGGGTTAATTTCACCCTCTTCGAGTGAATTTGGGCAGCAAACAAAAATTGCGTTGTACTCAGGAGGAGATCCCCTACATATTCACAAAGTGGCTGAGGGCTCCGTCTGCAGGCATCCACTAAGGAAAAATATTTCGAACTTCCATCCCCAAAGGGGGTGAAACGGGATAAAATGTATGTTCGCGGACCCCTCCTTCCCCTATTCCCTAATATCTCTTAGGCATGAAGCGAAACACGGGAGTATTTTGCTAGTCATACATATTCTCATAGTTAATCAAACAATTGAAACAATCGCTGGACGTCTATAAACCAATGCGAGCTACACTTCCGCAGCGACGAAGGACGGTGGCATGATTATTGCTCTTATTATTGTTATGTTATTAGTATCACATTATTATCGCGAAAGGCGTGATTGGATGGAATTCAATTTCGCGATACGCCGTTCATTGTAATCGACTCGACAAGGCTCGAACGTCGTGAGGACATCGCGGAATCGAGTTCGCATTTTCTCCGCCTGAGATTTCGGTCACGCCTTTTATCGTCGTTGTAATTCGCCTCGCTCGTATCACACAGGTGAGCAAAGTCGATTAATGGTGCTGCGAGTCAGCTGGTCGGTTTGATCGTGGTAAACAATACGGGCGCCACTTGTTGGATCAAACAGAACGGAACCGTGCAGTTCTTGTCGCAACAGTTATTGCTGCGACGATAGTTGTAAGAGTTGCCAGGAAGGTGGTCAGGGATCGTGCAACTAGGCAGGCTAGGCGAAACTTGAATAGAGGAAGCTTTTCGAAATCTAGGGCAGAGATGGGCAAAGATAATATCTAGATAAAAGGTACTGACGTTTATCCGATATTTGAAGATCGAATAGGATGATTTAGCTTTATTCAAGGTGCTAGTGATGAAGCTGGTTATTCAAGGGGAATTCCTCCGACGGCGAAAGATACTTCGTTTATTCAAAGGACTTTCCTCTTGGGTTGTGAATAATGTTTCAGCTTTCATTGTATCCTTATACTATGTACATACATATCTATTCTTTCTGTTAATTAACAAAAAACGACAGCTTCCCAACGAATATTCAATGTTGGGCCTACAATTACTATCGTTGGTTAATTAACAAAAAATTTACAACGATGATTAAATGTCGTCTTACAGACGTCAAAAAATTTGCTACCTTTTGGAAAAACCTTCAATTGGGCTTTTATGTTAAATGACGTTGGGCCTGCGTTAGTTACAATGGTCGGCCTATTTAAAAATCGCGCGCCACTTCAACAGTTGGCCAACGGATAACACGTCATTGGACCAACAAACTTCCAACAAATAAATGCTACTAGCGACATGGTACATTACGTTATTTATCACAGACGTACACACAAGGAATTAAGGTAATTCCGGGACACGCGGCCTGGCTGGAGAGTTGGTCGAAACAGTTGATTTCTATAGAATTAATTGTTCTGAACTTAACACATTTTTACATATACACAGATGTAGAGTCTGAATATAGCAACTCGTCCAACTCTCCAGCCCGGCCGCGTCTCCCGGAATTACCCTAAATTATTGAATGTGAATCAGGGTTGAGGAAAGAATGTTACTCGTGTATTTCGGCGAGTAATTTATTTTCCAAGAAGAAATGTCACATTCGGCGGATTTCTCAATGCGCAGATAAGCGTCGTGAAAGTCGCAAGTATGTCCATACTTCGCCAATCTGATTAAATACAGATGTTCCTCGACTCTTTACAGTTGACTGCAAATATAAGAAAAATAAATTTGATAAATTCAAATGTTCAGAAGAAGAAAATTTACTTTCTTAAATTATCAGAGGTGTGTATAAGTGAGATTCATAGTAATAAATAAAATGATTTAGAATTTCGACCGAAAAAATGTTTAATTAACAAAAAACGACAGCTTCATAGTAATAGTTACGCTATTCATAGTAATAGTTACGTAAGGGGGGGGGGGGCACCACGGTAATGGTTCGAAGAGTACAGGTATCTTTGGATATTTATTAAAAAGAAACTACGTAACGAATCTTTTTAAAACTTTCAGGAATTTTTATCGGATATTTAAGTTATACAAATTACTTTTCTCGAATTGCAGGAAAAAGCTATCCCTCTTTCCATCATTATTCAATCTCTTATGCTCTCTACTCCAGTATACAACACCCACCACAAAGACTAATCACCTCGTGACAGTTTATTTCCCACGATTGATAGACAATCTTCTGTATCGTCAATACCTTACTTCAAAAAGTTTCACAAAATCATTATACTGTATTCCTATGTTTGCCGAATTTATCTTTGTACCTACGAATATCAACGATCTTGTGTACTAATTCAAAAGGCAAAGTGGTTTCAGTGCACTTTGTCTTTTGAATTATTTCATATATACGGTCGAAATTCTAATCAATTTATTTTAAAATGAATGGCGAAAATCTCACACATACAGCAAAGGAAAGTTTCTCCGATTCAGTGTAAAGAAGATTTGGACCTGGAGCTTTGAAAAATCTCAAGGATTTACCTAGCAACAAATGGAGTTTATCTAAGATAAGTAAAAAAAAAATTTGAACTGACCGAACCAGTGCGCAGAAACCACTTTGTCTTTTGAATTATTTCATATATACGGTCGAAATTCTAATCGATCTTGTGTACCTCAAACTAAAGAATTCAAGACCAAGAAAAATTCAGCAGCAATCAAGGTGATCGCGAGATTATCCGCAAAATTGACAGACACTCACATAATATCTCTGCACTGGCCGTAAGGGTCCCTCCTCTGGCCGGGAGGACAGTCATACGTTGGGACATCGATGATGTTCCTCATGTCTAGCTGCGGCACCGCTTTAGCTGACGGCACCTTCGTTACGCTCCCCTCGCTTTTAACCTCGTTAGATTTCTCGTCCGGTTTGTTCTCAGACGTGATTTGGCTCGACGACTCCATGATTCCAATGTCGTAGTTCTGCGGCGAATACTTGTACTCAGCGCTGGCCGACCAAAGATTATTCTTGTCCTCCTGGACGTGGCTCTTCAACAAGTGGATCTCGATCTCCGGCAGCCGAAGCTCTGGCGGCGAAATTAACCTCCACCTGGCTGGCAGGTACGCCAAATCGTCGCGAATAGGTGTATCAGCATCAACGAAATTCGATAAACTACGAAGGAGGGCCCTGTCGTCGATAGCAGGTGATAACGCTACCGCGAAATTCGCGATAAGAAGTACGAGTAGTATATTGGCCAAACGTGGAGCACCCATCGATGATTTGCACATGGTGACGAACTTTTCACGGATGATCGATGGGTAAATTCGGTGATCCTTTGCTCGCCAACGAGCTTAGCGATCCGGAGATATCTTCGATGAGTAAACGCCTCAGCGTGGGATCGAATTGACGAAGAGACCACAAAACAGGATCGAACACTGAGGAAACCGCGCTGGAACGTGGATCTAAGCAAGGATCGAGATCTTCGACGAAGATGTCTGTACAATTAAGCGAAAATTGACTCGTTACGCGATGCGAAGCTACTGCTTGAGAAACCGCGTATCCGGTCTTTAACCACAGAGCTCTCTCCCGTACATGAGATTAGATTTATAAGCAATTTTCTGTCACCTTCCGTCAGCCGTCCCCTCCTCTTCGTAATTCCACCACTTTCGGTTTTTAATTCGACGCCGATTAAAACGATGACTTGATACGTTGCTGATAAAGCAGACAACCGCGTGATAAGCTAGCGGACGGCTCGAGACGTTTCTTCCGCGATCTGAGGTTTGTTATGAGGTTAAGCGAAGTGGAAGCTCTCAGGTTCACTAGTTACAGTTTTATTTCAAGCAAGTAACTTTAATAATAGAATACACTTAATTATATCAGGAAAGGACAAGAGTATCCCCGAATACTCTGCTGCGCGTGAATAATTATGAGTGCTCGCTTAGCGTAACGTTTGGGAACTAAGTGCTCTTGTTTTTGGGGTCGTATTATTTGCACCCATTTTTTATCGTGGGGTACAGGCCCTGTAGTACAGAGTGATGCATCCATGGTGGCGCATCCACGGTGACGTGTCTGTTGTGGCAGGAAATTTTTACCATTTGATAAGACGTCGGAGTCATGAACGAGCCCACGTAATTCGTCACCGATTACCTAATAGTAAATACATTTGTGTATTAGTGCAACTAATAGTAAATACATTTGCGTTTACTATTAAACGGCTGTTTTGATTTATGTTCTTTTACGCAACTCATAACAGTATTAACATTGGCGGGCTGACGGATGATGCTGGCGGAGTATCGTGGGAATTCAGAGAGAGACACTTCTGAGGGGTCATTTTGCTCGTAAGAGAATTTAGGGTGGAATCAAGGTGACAGAAATTAACAAAATGGCAATTCAGTAGTGGATCAGAAATGGCAATAATGAATAGCACCTTACAAGGCGCCAGGGGGGTGTAAAATATGTATTTGTTTACCAAATGATGGATCGAATTAAAAGAAGTAACTTTTGTCTTGAAACTTTTTTCTATCTCTTACGGTTTGCGAGTTGTAACACAAAATCGGAAAATAACCGATTTTTCAGGGGTTATTTCATCCCCTTCTAGTGAATTTTGGCAGCAAGCAAAAACTGCGTTATAATCAGGCGGAGGTCCCCTACACATTCATAAAGTTTCAGAATTTTTTTGTGTTTTCGGGTTCGGGATCTTCCTTGGTTAGTTGAAAGTACTGAAATGAAATCTGATTAGTTGACGCGTGAATTAATTTTAGCGTCTGCTCACATCTTTTCTGCTTATTCGTCAATGTTCGGCTTTCAGTGGTTGGAAAAATGAAATGGACGTTGCCAAAGGAGATTTAAAATAATATCTGTTTATTTCAATGTAGTGTTCTATGTGTTTTATCAATTTTATATACATTTGGTTATACGCAGACTTTTTACACTCTGAGAAGCAACTTTGAAAAAATGTAAATTGGAAGTACATAATTTAAACTCTATATGTGTAGGTATATGTTGTATATATTGGTTTCTATCAAAGAGTTCTGTCAACCTCTTTTTAGGGCATTTTTAGATTTTTTAGATTCTTTATATCTTTCTGCAGTTACAGTTTATATACACCCCCAGTAATTAGTTTCCTAAAGCCATGGTAAAGAAATGATAATCTATGGATACGTGTAAGATAAGTTTGCTCCAACAATGATATCATATGATACGACAAAGGAAGATAAAAATATTGTTTACTATACATTTATCGTCGTCGTAAATATAGGCTTATGGTATTAGAAACTCGATGAATTGATCGATAAGAGAGCGAAAAACAGTACTCACCTACCTATCGAGTGTTATAATCGCGGATGTGAAAAAATGCAGAAATGAGAAGTGACGTTGAAAGTAGGCTTGTCGTCTAAATCTTGTTCTTTAATACAACGATAACACTTAAAAGATAATGCGAAAATCGATACTAAAATCATTTAGATATACATTGGTATACATCGCTCTATCTCTTTGGTGTCTACTACAGTCAGTGGGAAAGGCCCAGGTGACAAACGTTCGGAGGGGCCCATTTTTCGGAAAAACGAAGAGGTAGTTTACTAAAAACATGCCAAGTGTAGCAGCACAGAAAAACATACGGTTTAGATAAAATCATATTTTTTTAAAGATAAGGCCCTTATTGACCTGCCAGTTAGGGGCCCAGGCGGTAACTGCTTAAATAAAAAAATAATACTTTGGGTTCTGTTTTCTTAAAAATCAATTAGAAAGAAAGACAGATTTTTAGGGAGTCTTGCAAACGACAGAAGTCTTCAAATGATCTCATTCGACTAATCCGCCGTCTATTATCCGTTCTGAATCCGATCAAAGATTTGGAACACTTCATGCAATTCAATTTCTGTGGTGACAGTGTTACTAATGATGATCCTTTAAATCCACCCTAAAACAATTCTCCCACACTCTTAATTCCCTTCCGCGGCTAGGAAATCATTAACCTCCCTAGCGTTACAAACACGTGCAAATGGGGGAAAGGGAGGACGCAGGCCGATCGAATGATAACGTCAGGAAATATTGCTGGTTGGAGCGGGGCGATTGGCCGAGCCGCGGGCTTCGTTTCGGAGTCTGTGCACGCGCGCGCGACTCGCTGGTGCAGGCAGGTCGAAATAATTTTCGCTCCCTCCAGCGACCCCCCCAACGGCACGAGCAACGGGGGTGGTTTGAATTTATGACAGCGAGAAGCGGCGCGATCAGTCGAACGTGCGGTCGCTCGTCTCGGCTCGTCGACCTCGTATGACGGAATTCCGAATCCTCTCCGCGTCACAACTGCCATTTTTCCATAGATGACATCAGCCACCTCCTTTCCTGCGTTGCTCCGCGACAGAATTGATTCGGAATTCTAATCAACCACATGAGGAAATTTTTTTTGCTTTAATCTGTAGTACTACTTCCGTAGAGTATATTCCCAAAGTTACAATTGGAAATTCGAAGTTTTAAGGGCCCCACAGCCCATTTCTTACGCGCAGGTATACGTCGGTTTTGTGTCGGGACCCTTCGCTCAGCCTGCGCTGTAACAATAGCTGAGCAGATCTACTCTTGGACCATTATGTGAGTCATTGTATACCTGCTAAAAGGTATATTTGTAGTTTAGGTAACACAAATGTATTTACTATTAGTTGTACCGTGACAAATTACTGGGGTTCGTTCATAATTCCAACGCGTTATCAAAACTTTAACTTTAAACGTGTTTTTCTCGAAAATACTTTCTTACGATTGGCGGGCCAAATAATTAAAAAACTACTTGACTATTCGGGTTGCAATTTTACACACATATAGTTTATTACACGTACTAGTCGATGACCCTATAAAATAAATACATTAATTAATTTAAAGCATATTTATTGCATGAACGAAAATGAATTTTCCAGCCAAAAATCGCTTTTTATTTTCAAAGTACCGCCATTTTGTCAATTTTCAACTTTTTTTCACTTTTCAAGGTCCATCGACAAACTGTGTTCATAAAGAGTAAGAAATATTTCTGTATTTTTATTTTGGACGAGTAAAAAAGGAACAAGGACACCCGCCAATTTAGACGTTCGACGCCGAGACACTGTACATATGCCATTCTAAAAAAATATTTTCACATAGTTTAATCAACAACCATTAAAACCGCATAGCTCCGAATGCGATTTAATAAATATTTTCTTTAAAATAAATTCCCAAAAATTCCTTTATTTTCGGTGATCTACACCAGGATCCCCCCTTAATGGAAGTTTAATGTATATTTGCATACAATTTTTAAATGCCTTCTCTTTTAACAAAGAGCATATCTATACCTCGTAATGCCTGAGAGCTACAATTCAAATATGATATTAATTAAGTAAACATGGTAAATCCATTTATGATAAAGGAATCAGGTTGTGAAAGATACAAACTTAAGAAATGTCTGACGAGTACACTACTCTTCTGTACCTCCAGGGTGTTAAAAATGGATAGCCACTACTTTCGTGCGTGACTAACCTAAACCTTTGGATCGATGGAGATTTTAAAAAAAAAAGTTGCCGCAAAGTTTCTTATAACAGTGAAGATTAATCTTAATTTCTTTTCTTACATCAATACTTTTCCTCCTAAAAAATGAAGATTAATTTTGAATGTTATAAACAATTTTACGAACAGTATTTTTTTAAACCTCCTAGGATCCAGGTGACCATCACTGTTTTAACATACTGTACAGATAATATTCAATTTTTCTTGGACTAACACCACACTTCACCCTTTCAGGTGGCGTGGAGAAAACGCAATACAGCCAACTGCCGAAGCAGATATTCAGCCGACACGGTTTCGAGGGGTGTTTGGCGTCGTTGGACCTGAGTGGTGAAAGCACCAACTTGATTTCAGACGCAGTTGTGCCAAGTTCTTTGGTCAACTCTGGCTGTGACATGTATGCCAGCCTTCACCCTGGGAAAAAGTGCACACACGACCTGTGCTCGAATCATGGCACGTGCGTGCAACAGTGGAACAGTTACACCTGCGACTGCGATATGACCAGTTTCACTGGGCCGACGTGTAACGATGGTAACGAGGCATTTTTCCCCAACATTCGATATTCGATCACATTTAGTTCTTCACGTCAGTCGTTGACAGATTTTTCGTAAGGGGTGGAGAAGGGTATAAAAAGTGTATTCTCTTAGCTTGCGCGAATCGATATACTGAACTGGGTAAATGGAGATTCGTAAACGAAAGTTTTCGTGAATATTCATCTTGCTGGAGAATCTTAAAGTTCATTTTTCATAGTTTTACATTCGCACGAAATGGGGAGATAATTTTTTCGAAGGGAATGATATTTTACAATTTAACTGTTTTTTTTCGGGAAGGATTGTTGAAGTTTCGTTTCGTTTAAGTTTCGTTTATTAACTGTCTTGCAAATGTGTAAGTCATTCTGCGTATGAATCATGAAACATTTACTTCCTTTTTATGGAGGCATGTGGGTGGACCAGCTGATTAAAGAATATATTGAATTTCTTTGATATTCGTTGTGGAGGAAAGTGAGAATTTTATTATGAAGCTATGCACTGATTAATTTAATTACCCTTGTGAGATCTTAATTGAAAAAGTAGCAATCTTTTTACACTCTGCCGTTTTAATATATGAAATACTTTTATGAAGACTTTGTGACTCGCAGCTGCGTGACGAGACGAAATAAATTTGCCTATTTTACGAGGTGCTCTATATCTGATTACTTGAAACTGGAGCACTCGCGTTGAGTGGGCGCAACACAATTAGTTTAATAATACATCTCCTGCACGGAATATTTTTTAAAAAAATGATAATACCTCTGACAAATTTTATAACGACGTTATCACCTTCGTAATATACCCGATCTGAGGACAAACGTGCCACCCTATAATAAAATATTCCCCACGAAATCTATGTATACTTTAAAATGCAAACTTGCGATTTCTTTCCACTCACCACGAAATTAAGAACCCAAAAAAATTTATACTAAACACCATTCTTAGCATTATTACTATTATATCTTGAGATGCATTATTTGCAACAATGTTTCTAAGTAGTTAAAGCATTCGATTTTTATTTCACCTAAATACAGTATAGTAATCTTTAATAGCTAGATAATAGTAACTACATAATCATTGTTCATTTGTCAAAACAATTATAACGTGTTCTAAAATATTCTCAACTATTTTACTACAACAATTCATGATCTTTTCCAAACATTAGTTCTCCAGTACCATATACAATCTACAAATGTAATGTCACCTGCAAAATACAATTTCCCTCGACCACAACATCAACATGCAAATTCATTTTCAAAGTGCGTACACAAACGACGGAAACGAGAAAATAATCACGGTAATTACAAGAGCAGCGATAAACAAATCGCCGTCGTCTAAGCGTTTCTCATTATTCATGATTGATAATGGCGCCTCGTCAAGTCGTACTACTGTATTTAACCTACATCGTTCGTCATCCAATGAAACATGTTAATGCAAGCTGTTTTACATTCTGTAATCAAGAATCTTATTCGAGATACCCTAATGGCTACGAAGAAAAAGCGCTTGGTTGAAACAAGGATCCATTTCTGGGTTGAAATTCTCTCTCTTTTCACAACGAAAGTTGTCTCTGTCGTTTAACTGTTCCGAGCTAATAAACTTTACCATTAAAATCGCACACGTTGATCGTTCTAACGAACATACGTGACTATTCTGTTGCAGAAGCAGTGGCTTACGAATTCGGCTCCGGAAGAGGAATTATCACGTACACCTTCCCGCCAGATCGGAGACCGGAAATGAAGAGAGACACGGTGGCCTTGGGCTTCGTTACCAGCGCAAATGACGCTGTGCTGCTCAGAATAGAATCTGCGTCGAGCAACGACTACCTCGAAATCGAAATTGTTAGTAGCAGTAGCAGCTATCTGAATTTCAGTATTAACAGAATAATTGCGTCGACGGAGAGCGTGCACTTTAGTACATTTTCTTTGATTTAGGATATTTTCTTTGTAAATAGTTATGAAACAGTAGTGCATATATCCAAGGGAGAGTGGAGTTTATTGCAAATAGGTTCCAGTGCGTCTTTGTACAGAATTATTCGCGAATTTGTAAGATATTTTATGATATTGATTTGATATTCTGAGTGACTGGGTATGATATTTTGATGTGTAAATGGTAATTGATGGCAGCTAGTTAGTAATGAACAGGGCAGACCTCAATTTGACTTGTTAAATGTGCAACGCAAATTGCAGTTTGATTGCTGTGCACCGCACAAAGTAATAGGTACCATGTGTTTTGATTTATACAGGGAAGTAGCCTGAAAAACCGTGCAAAAAATGACGATTGTTATTATGACAGGTGTTGCAGGATTCCTTATGATGTGAACATTGATTTCTTAATGACATGTGTAAATGATTTTATGAGATAACGAGTAACAATCTTGATAAAATTCAGTTAAATTGATGAAGGCATCTGTGAAACGATACAACTGCATTTTCGATGTAAAACATTGGCGCTGTTTTAATGTGAGAAACTAGAAAACAATTTGTGCATGTAGGTAACTCAGGCAATGCAGAGAAGAATTGATATACACATCAGATAACGATGCAGACACTTCTTGTTAAGAAAAAGATTTAGTATTACGTGCTTTAGATGTGAAACACATTCATACTTTTAATTGAAGGAGTTCTTAAGCTGTATGTATTGTGTGGTAAAAATCTAAAACCACATTTCCATATATGCAATATGCAACAGGAAACACTTAAAGCACATTCCCACATTTAAAACGAGTAACACAGAATAATTTCAATTTTTTGCTGAATAAAATATGATAATGAATGCTATTTATCAGTAACATTAATAAGAATAATTGACAATGATCGAATGTAACCAGAAAAAAATTTCACCGCCGATAATGGTTATCGGTATCAAAATAATTCTGGTTATTGATAACAGTTACTGATAATCACAAAATATTCTGGTCATTTATATTGATTACTGGTAATCACAATTAAATTTGCGTTATCGATAATAGTTACTGATAGCCAAAAAATTTTAATCATTCATAATGGTTATTCGTAACCAAAATCATATAATTAACGATATTAACTCTTATACACTAACTTTTAATTGTACATTGACTCGCTGCGCTCGAGCAGCAAACTTTACGCTCGTCAAAATCGCGTCTCTCCCTTGTCACGCACAATATTTTTTCAACACCTGCACGAAAGGTGTGTTTTTGAAAACCTGCTGAGCGATTCGCAAAAAAATATGCACGTTCGACTGCGTTTTTATTGAAATAAAAAAAAAACAGAAACTAAAAGCACTGCTTGCGATAAAAACTCCACCTTTTGGTTATCTCGCTACTCCATAAATTTGTTGTACATCGTCTACTTTTCTTTCGATTTCGACAGCAGCAAATTTTCCTCAATCGCTTTTACAGCTTCTACTATATCGGGGGGGTTTATCCCACATCACTATCACTCTCATTATCATTCATTTCATTTTTTAATGAAAGGAGGTATTGTGACAGTTGTAATGTCAACATAGACACACATGATCGATAACGATTAGTCAATTGCTTCTTCATACCACAGGGTACCGACATGTTCACTCAACCCGCAAACTCACGTTTCCTTGGGAGCAAAGTAAAAAATGCGAATACGCATGCGCACAAAGTCAGTGGAAGAAAAGTGAAAAACGCGATCCCGTCTGAAATTGGCCATTTCGCTCCCACTCAGCAGGCGTAAAAAACACCCATTTTTATGCAGGTGTTGACAAAAATTTATTTTATAACAGTTATGATGTCTAGTATTTTTTAACACCAGTCAGAAAAGATTAAATGACATTTAGCATACAAACGAGTACGTAGTAATAAAACAAAGATACAATATTGAACTTAAAATCCAAGAAATTAATTGCACCAGATTGTTATCTCGTGGAGCTTCACAAAATTTCTCTGTCGATGTCACTGCCACTCCCGCCTGTTTCCACCAAGCATTACTTCTACACATCTCTAAACAATACAGTCGATCCCAAATACTCGACTCATTGATTGATCAAAACAGTCCTTGATTTCATACAAAATTTTTCCGTTTCACATTTTTTCGTGATCCTCCACAAAAGTTTGCGCAATTAAAGCAGCCTCTCAATTCCACAGTTTCTCATTAATCAGAATCCATTGCCCCTAGATTTCTCATTGGAACTCATAGAATATTGCTGAACACTGAAATGTTTCCAGGTGGAAGGAAACGTGTTCGCCGTTTACAACATGGGCACAAACGATCATCCAATTGGGGAGGTCGGCGTGAAAGTGAATGACAACCAGTATCACGTTGTGAGGTTCACCAGAACTGGGCCGAACGGCACGCTACAAGTCGACGATTACAATCTGCAATCCAATCATCCGTCCGGTAAGCGAGGATTTATTATTGTTCACGGTTTATCGAAGCAACGGCATGAGTCACGATCGAATATCGCATTGGAGGATCGTTCGTTGTGGTTCCGCGCGCAATTTGGTGGGTTAATCCTCAACGGGTCGTCGAAATGATCGCGATCACTCGTTAATCCGCGGGTCAACGTCCATATCGTCGCGTGTAAAAAAATTGAGTCGATAATTTTGAAGTGTTTGACGTGACTCATACACGATTCGTCAATGAGGGGATTGGAGAATAATGGCTTCGATAATAAGGGATTTGGTAACGAGGGATTCCATAATAAGAGATTCGATAACAGAGGATTCGATAACAAGAGAGTCGCTATAAAAGTATTCAACAGTAAGCAATTCAATAATAAGGGATTCGGTAACACGGGATTTGATAATAAGAAACTCAATAGTAAAGTATTCTATAGTAAGGGATTCGATAATAAGGTATGCAATAATAAAAGATTTAATAACAAGGGATTCGACAAAAGGGGATTCGATAACTAGAAATTCAGGAGTAAGGTATTCGTCAACGAGGGATTTATGAATGAAAGATTTGTCAATGAGGGATTCGGCAGTGCGGAATTCGGTAGTACGTTATTCGTGAGTGAGGAAGTCGTCAATGATTCGTCCACAATTTGTCTCCATGGATTCAGACCTCCACACACAGACAAAAATAAAACAAATTACTTTCTTCTGAAAAAGTTAAACCACGCGAATCTGCGGAGAAGGCGCAAGAGATCTTCGTGGACGAGTTGGTTGCTGAAGAGCGACTGACCAGAAGAGGAACACTCGGTAGCATTTATAAGCTCCCCTCGTACCATGGACCCCACAACCGTGAGAAACCAGATCCTTTGGTCGGGTGGAACGGTCCCACGCATTCACAACTTTTTCGTCGACGCATTGGATCGTGGCCATTGGCGTTGGCTTGCTCGTTCTCGTGGGAAATTGATTATGACTCCTGAGAATGATTGAAAGCTGCAAATCGATGGGAGCTCGTTAATCGTGGGACCAAATGTATCGCACGTATCAGCAATAGTTACAAACTTTAATCGAAAACTAACAAAGTATAACGGTATAAAGGTAGATATAAAAATCATTCTAGACGTTCGACAAGTTTCGAATATTTTTTTAAAAAGATTCTACGCTCACTGAAATTGAAATACCAGCGCATATGTGCACTTCTATGCACTTAATTGACTTTTTTTGGAATACTGGAAGAAAGTTGTTACAGCCAAAGAAATTTCTTAAAGAATCTCATTAGCCGCTGCCTGGGCCCTCAGCAGGAGGGCCAAAGGGACTTTTGAAACGTACCTCTGTGACATTCTGTTTCTCTGGTCCCTCAGGACACGATAATAAGCTTTCACTTTTCTTCTTGTGGGAATCGATGAAGTTCTTACATAAGAAGATTCATCTTTTTACTTACTTAAGTCCTCTCGTGCACAAACTTCTTATACATATGTATATGTATGTCTTCCATATTTACATATTATCAGTCTTCAAGGAGCTTTTAAATTTAAACTTTAAAGTTTTGTACGTGGATGTCCCTCTTAAATAAAATATTTGCAGTAAACATACATTTGCACGAAGAGAATTTTCACCTCTGATAGAATATACATAGAATATAAAATAAACTATTCGGCCATGGTTCCTCCAAACTTCCTTTAGAAATGCACCTCCGAAGTTTTCTGTTTCCCTGACCCTCGAGGGCATGTTAATTGGCTTGTGAGATCTTCACCCACACCCCCATTAATCACAGCCACCGAATTTCAACGATTCGACCACTACTTACTGCACATTCCTAACAGCCTATTCCTCAGCTCGTCGTTAACGAAGCTTTTTTATCGTTCAGCAGGAGCTCGGTAACGTCGATTTATCATCATCGTTGACAACGTTGTAGTGACTACAATGCAGTAGCCTCTAAATGAAGCTATCAAGGATAATAAATCCCTGTTCGTTTGCTACATCAAACGAATGGTGGTCTCCTATGACCAGGTGTTCGAACCGCTTTTGAACTCGTGGCAGGAAATCAGGTGACACGTCCCAAAAGTTCCTATCTTCTTAGATTTCCTGAGTCCCTGGTGTTAGAACGGTAGCTAATTGGCTTTCACTTTTTTTTTTGTAAAGCACGTTTTCCCCATCGACCAATTTCTCATTTCTGATTCTCTGATATTTAGGCCGCTTAGAACTGATTTTTTCCTGCGGACTCCCGCAGTTGGAACTTGTGCGATTGCACCAAATGCATGTACCTATGTTCAGATTGAAATTAAGCTATATATCTGCAAAGCTTGTTGAGGGATGTGTAATTAATTCAATCGAGTTTCGTTGAAGATACTTCTTGAAATTCCTGCTTCCCTTTCACGAGCCTACTCAAATGTCACCAACATCAATTCTTTGGCTTAGGAAGGGCATAGAATACTTAGGAGCAGCATAGAACCCTAGTAACTCGTCCTTCGAGAAGCCCTTTCACTTTTGTATAAAACGAATACAAACACAACCAGGTCTTTTGATTTGAATCAATCAAGTTGAATTTAAAAAATGAATTTAATGACCTTGAGTGTGGTTACCTATTTAAATAAATACAATCTTCATCGTCACGTTTGCAATATCGATATTTAAACCATTTCGTGAATCTTCGTCTTAATTTCATACATTCAGAATAATTGAATTCCCTTCAGCTTTCCACTAAAATTTCTTTCCCACGTTTGGAGTATGCGTATAACTATGCTCCAGTATAATTCCTCTCCCTTCAATTGCGAGAACCGTCCATTCCAACGGGGCCTAAGAAATTGACGACGTCTAGGGACTTATCAGGGAAAGTCCACCTCCACCATTTTACTGCGGTCCCAATAACCGAGCCGGAGATAATTGGCATCGCCATTAAACGGTCATTTCCCGCTTAATCCCTCCGTGACCTTTTTCCCCGGTCGTTTCTTTGGCCATTGCTATCCCCAGGGCAATTAAACCCTTCGAAAGTTCGCTGGGACGAGGCGAATGTTCCATAAGCTTTACACGGGAAGCCACTTACAAATACCCAGAATTTAACATAAAACTATACGCACTATGTAAAAGCTTAAAAATTAAAACAGCAACCAAATTGAATTGGAAATAATTTAACCAATTTTCTGTCTACAAAATCGTCTCACAGAATGCTATAAAATTCGTAGAACCAAGCTCCTATACCTATACAAAATTCTATCACACATGAAAATACTTTTCCACCGGTGAAAATTGAAAATTACAGTTGGAGATTTCTCTATCCTTCATGCTAGCCTGCTCTGGCAAATAAGAAACCGATAGATTTCCCAAAGTTTCGGTCGGAAACCACTTGCGGTGGAAAACTGGCTGCGTTCTGTTTCCCGCGTGAAAAAATGAGCAACGTGCCACGAATATGAGTACCGCTGCGATAAACATCTGCAGGGAACGCGCTCCCTATCGGAAAGCGAAAGAAAACTCCGTTTCACGGTCGGAAGCGCACCGCACAATCGAGGTTTCCTCGCGCCACGAACGAGGAGATTCAGCGTCCCGCCGAAACCGTTTACCTGCCCGCTGGTCGCTGGAAAATCCCTCACGTTTTCCGCAGTTCATGCTTCCCCGATCGTCGACTTTCCACCTGCCGATTTTCCGCGATTTTCCGTATTTGCAGCCTCAACTACGCGAACCCGCGCCGCGTCCTGCGAGCCTGGTGGAAAGGCAAACAACGCGGAGCTGCGTTTGGTGGCATTTATACATTTAAGTCACCGTTATGTCGCAAGAATTTCCCAGGCGGTCTTTCCTTCCCCGATTCGACGAACTGCATACTTCCCTGTTAGAAAGCCTGGAGAAAAGCAAATATAGTAAATATGTCCTAAACAAGATGCCCCTTTCGGAGGCCCTTCTTCGTTTCTCTGTTCTATAGCCTCCTGGTAGAATTTCATTAAAAAAAGACAGGACGTTCGTCAGTTGTTCTTGATCTCCGTCGTATATACCCTTTCTAATTTTCGTTCCTTGGCTTCATAGTCTCCTACTGAAGCATCCCCAAAAAGTGGAACCCGGTGGTTGCTAAACGGGGTCACGAAAATTTAGTTTCTAACCTGCGCAGACGTTCTAATACCCCAATACTTTGAAAGATGTTAATCCACTTCATTAGATGTACGTACACGGTCGTGGTTCGTATGGAATTGGATCGCTTTTGGTACGGATAAGTGGCGGGCAAAGCTATAATTCGGTGGAGGAATTTCGTATGGAGTTCCTTATGGGTGACCATGGCGAGACTTCCTACTCGATCATGGTATCCTGGCAATTGTGGTGACGTCTATGGTGTTTCTTCATCACAGGCATACCTCCTTTGGGGAGATCAGTATCGAATTCGAAGGGGAAATTGAGAGTAGTAGATGGATGTGTAATAATAAAGTTATTGAAAATTTGTTTTGCTATTTAATGAAGATACTTGATCGATAGGGGATTTATCTGTATACTCAGAAACAGAATATTCATGCATCGACCAAAATCAAATCTTTGGTAATTCTATTTATAATTTAAACTCTCTAAATAACTGCTAACTCATTTCTACATATATAATTATCTTGTGTATTTATAGCTGAAGTTGCATTATTGGTACAGTGGAACAATCTGCGAGGAATTGAAGTTCAAAATTCTGTTAAATTCAGGAAGCTCTGCACAAAAATTGTTTGTCATTCTTGCACGATGCCACAAGAGGCTTCGGAATCTTCAGTCGCAAAAGGGGACTGATATCAAATGCAGCGGAGCGTTGACGCTCCAGAGAAAGCGAGACTGAGTGAAGAGGGAAGGGAGCGAGAAAAGAAGGGGGATAAAGAGAAAGAGCCGCAGGACAGGGGGGGGAGAGGAATGGTTGCATCTAATTTGATTTAATTAGAATAAATTTGCTTGCATAAAAGGCAGGCAGGCAGGGCATGCTCCACGCCAGCTATATTAGCCTGGTAGCTAAATTTATCGAATTATGCGTAGCTCGTACAATTCATATCAACGCGGGCTCATGGTGAACGTCCAGCGACGGCCATTACGAAGTACAAACACATGTGTCGTGATCTCTTCTCTTCTACTCTGTATTTCCCTGCGCTGAGCACAAGTTTTTATATTTCCTTTCCCTGAGAATCTTCTAAGACATATTATTTAATTATATACAAATTACAACCACAACAATCTGATCCTCCAAAAACACAAACTCTTGATTTATAAAATTACCATATGCTCTCCTTTCCAACCCCATTTTCTTTCATCCAATATAATTGAGCTTCGACAACAGAATTTTGCAACAACATTTACTCGGATTTTATTACATTTGGTATACGATTTCTACTTGGAAAATCAGCCTCTCACGAGGAAATTTAAAGTGGAAGCGAGGCCGCCATGCTATGTAACACCATGATCGTGATCCCTGGGCGTGGTGAGAGAGTTTGAGTGGGCCACCATTGGAAAAGGGGACCCTACTTCTGTTCTGTCATGTTCCCCTTGCCTCTAAGTGGTACGACCTTCGGCGTGGACCCTTAACCCTTTTCGCCTGGACTAATTAACATCAATGCACGAGGATCGTAATTACTTAAATTGGGGCTGGTCATCGTGGATCTTGAATTGTGTAATGAGTTTAAAGTGACCCTGGGGAAAGTCGCGGGCTGTGAGAAGTGAGGAATTCCATGGTGGCCATGAAGACCTCCTTGCGTTTATGGTGCGCTGCTACTCGAAGCCACATAGCTTTTGTTCGTGTCTTGATCGGATTCAGGATAGGATTCATATCGTGGTTATTTAGACTACACCTGAGGATACACCAACAATAAGACCTGTTGGAAGAAATTGTAATAATATTTCAAGAACGCTATATCGTAGCAAAACAGTAGAAAATTAAACATTCACTGTCCACACTGCATAATATTATAATACGCAAGTGAATTTTAATTTTTGGAGATATATTTTATTCTGTATCGCATTTGAATGCCATTAGATAGAGATTATATAATGTGCTCAAAGAAACTGCAATTAATTTTGTAGGAAATTAGAATGCAACTATGTTTGTCTTGAAGCATCGTGGATTTAAAATTATAAAAGGGTATCTGGATGGAAAACCCTTTGCACAGAATGCTTGCTGTGTTTCCTGAGACCCTAATCGCACAGAACTCGAGCATCTGTCGCGTTAACCCTTTGAGCTGACAGGTAGACAACCATGCTCCAATTTCGTCCCTTTTAAACCCCCTTTCCGATCGCGATGGTCACACCGATGGCTCCAGCTCCAACTCCTGCTGGCCCTGGTGCCCTGGTAGCTTTCTAGATCATCTCGAACCCCTTGGGACAAATTCCTTTTATACCTTCCTCATCAATTGGGGAGTTCAGAACTAACCTGGTGCCTGTAAATATATAGTCATTCGCATAGACATTGTAGAGAGTTAATAGTGAGGGTGGATAGTTAGTGCACACGGGTTGTAACTATGACAAAGTTTATCGAGCAGTAACTAATTAATGACTCTACGCACGATACGTAATACAAGACCGTTTGAACGAAGTGTCTCGCTCGACGGTAGGAGTCTGCTGGTTTCGTGAACGCATAACGGTCGTCCGGAAAGCAGAGGACACAAAAAATACTCCTGACCGCTTCAAGGGAAAGACAGTTTTCCTCAAACGCCTTGGCAATTGCCCGAGGCTCTGGCAATCATCACTTTTAATGCCTCTGCCCCGGCTCGGTCACACGCGGCACGCACTTGGGTGACGACCGTCGTACCCTGGAGACATAAATCTCTCTCCAGTTCGATAGGCCACTACAACATCTTTGGATACACTTGCACGCGGAATAGTAGTTTTAAAATTAAAGATACTTCCAATAAATTCCATAATATTAAGGAAACTGAAATTTTTTAAAATAAGTACAAATACTTATCTACCATTTTAATTATATTTTGTGTGAAAATTCGAAAACCGATGTAACCATTTTTTTGGAAAGTGGAATTCGAAAACCGGTTTTATCAAAATTCGATTTTTGGATAAACCCTAGTCACATAGCTCGTTACTTAATAAAGGGATAATAAAGATTCTACAAAGTTTTCAAAATTCCTCTACACTCAAATTTGTGTAAATAATTATCTTGCGCAATTTCTTTGGATACCAAAACCGAACGTTACCAACAATAATAGAGGTATGAAACAGGTATCCATTAGAATTACAATACCAACTACGTATTTACATAGCCACGTGGAACAGAAAGGGTGATATATTCTTTACCCTCAATTCAAAATAGCGAAGGGTGCCCTAAACGCCCGAGCATAGGGGGAATATCCTTCCTCGTGATCCTGATACCTTGCTCCCTAGATGTTCGAGGCAGTTTAGAAACCATGGCCCTTTTCCCACGTCGACGAGGGACGCCGTGGTATGCCCGCCGCGTCTCCACTCGAACTCCGTCCCCGTATCCCCTTTGCCACACATCCTGGCGGCCACCCATGTCTGTCTGAACGCTTCCTCTTCGAGCTTCCTGCTTCTCTGCTTCATATGTGGAAGGCTGCGTGTCCCCAAGTCACATATTCTCTCTCATGCGTGTCACACACGTGCGAGGTCCACGCGCCAGATGCGATTGCTCGTTCGACTCCACGGCTGGCGGGTAACTTTTTCCCCCAAGACTTCCTCCCGACTCTGTGAAAGGCACCACGCTTTGCTCGTGTGTGTCATTTAATATGGCGTTTATGTACGGTCTAGCGACACACTCTTTGGTAAGGCTCTTTGTAATTGCTTTTAATAAGAGAAAATTACGCACTTGTGTAAATTATGTTCTGTTAATTTGTGGAGTGAAGTAGGGTGCGTTTAGGGATGCTTGTTTATTTAAGTTTAGCATGGAACACGGTCTTCTTTTTACACAGTTTTCATTGAACGTGATAATATCGATCATATTATTAATATAAATTTCTGATTACGTTTTGACTACTGCCTGTGGAAACTGGAATTTTATATAATAATCTTCAGGGGGTTTATATCTTTATAAACGTGCATAAAGAAAATTGGTCATATACATTTTATAACAATCCACTATTCCCATTATTAAGAAGTTACGGAAGTAATGTATCAGTGGTGTGTACAATTCTATAGAGACGCTATATATTTAGGTAAGATTCGCATTTAAATAAAAAGAATTCGTCATCAACGAGGGTGTCCTACGAAACCCTCCTATCGCAGATGAAGCTCTGGTAAAAAAGGTCACGAAGGAGACCTTTTTCCATGTTGACCGTGCCCAACCCTATTCATCGAATTTTTTTACCGCCACACCCCTACAGTGCCACCTCCTGATCAGGCAACCCCCTATCCTTGATGTTCCTCTACTCCTGAAATAGCTCAAACAGCACGTGGACATTTCACGTGAAAGCAAATCGAGTTTTCCTTTTCCTACCATACACACTGTGTTCGATCTACGAATTATCTTCGAGCAGTAGGTACGTAACAAATTTCTAATGCTAAAGTTACTTAAGCATTTATACGCTATCCTAAAATTTTCCACAAGCCTCTTGCAAGCTACAACTAAAAAATAGGAATGATAAATCCACTCTCTCTAAAATATTCGTCGTTATTTGTAATACAAGAACGTTTCTGTAGTAACAGACCTGAACCACGAGGGGTGTCCTGCCTACCAGGACACCCTGCCCATTTCACCTCCACTCGTTTCATGGTCCCCTGCTACCAAAGTAGATCACTCGAACTAGAAATTTCAATGCGTCGATGTCACCTCGTGCGCCTTCACTTTCTCCAAGGCAGCAAATCTTACCGCATATAAACGTCCCGCGCCCTTGGGGCGCAGCCTCTTACTCGATTCCGCGTGCGAACGGTCATAAACGTTCGAACTTGCATTATATAGGTAGCGGTTAATTTTCCCAACGAGCGGTCTAGAAATGGGGAACAATTTCACGGCGATCCAGGCTCCGCTGGTTTTCCTTTATCATCGAGGAAATTATTAGAGGGCCATTCCGCTGCCACGCCCATCATTTGAAAATGCTTGCTGGAGCCCTATACTGCCCTGCTCACTAATTAGGGAACTCTATTCAGCTGTTTCCCCCTCGGGGTGGCAGGGACTTTCTATGCATTCTAATAGGACCGGGATTATAGTCGGCCCCCACGAACGATGGTTCATGAATAGATCATGAAGCGGCCGATACCCTTTTGTTCCCGTCGGAAATACTGAAACGGTTGAGAGATTAGACCGCCCCGTCAACGAACTTCCAAATTACATGATAGGGCATTTCTGAGGAAGGAAGATAGCGAGACAATGATTTTATTTTGAATTCTACCTCACATTGGTGTATCAGCTGTATCGGGTGAACGAAAGGGAGAGGCAGTATGTGTAACTCTTGGAGAGTGCTTTAAAATGCTTCTACGCAACTTCTGACTCCCTAATTCCTGGGTCACGCCTCGGTCGAAAATTTAAAGGATCTCGCAAGATCACGGTGGCTCGGGCTGGTTGCGATACACTTTCCTGAACATATGCTCCTATTTAGGTGGTAAGACTGGCACGCTTTAAGCTCGAATTTCAGGACCTATAGCTCCTATAGACCTCAGAGGCCTATATCTTTTTTGGAATAACTTCGGTTGCAGTTAAATTAAGGGGGCCGTCTCATTTTTGTTGTGGTTCGAATCGATCGAAGCATCCCCAGTAAACAAACGGATCCTAATGAAACTACTGCGGTCGATAAAACGAACTTGTACAGAGATGACATCTCCAGGTACTCTGAGCAAACGAATTTTTTACCATTTACGAATAGTTTCCACATGTTCTATTCTCTCTGTCTCTGCCGCGGCAAGAAAAATGTTTACGGCTTCTTTCTTTTGCTATTTTCGATTTTAAAAGTAGGTTAAATTTAAAAGTAGCTTGAAGAATAAGCAGTAAAATTAATAAAGCAATCGGTTTGATAGATTTTGAGATTTTATCTTCGCAATGTGAAAAAATGACGTTTCGAGAAAAACGCGTTCAGTTTTTATCTATAGAACCCGATTCCCTACAAAATGCCCCTGTGGATGCTAAAATAATCGGAATTTTTCCATGAAAATTTAACAGTACATTCTTGAGGATATGTACTTTCGAAAATGTTTGAAAAAAAATCGATTTTTCAACCCGTCTAACCGGAATGATCCCTTAATTTATCAAATGCTAAATTATTTGATTCTGTAATAACTCGAAACTTGCAACTTTTTTCAGCATACACAAATAATTTAACGTGACTCTATAAATAACCCAGCGAATATTTAAAGTCGATTTTTTGGAAAACCAAGCCACGTATGAAAAAATTTTATTGTATCATTTCAACATACTTTTTCAGGCAGAATTAGATGAGATTGTGAACTCGTTTTTAACCCGGATTAATTAAATATGTAGCGGAAGGTTGCCTACATATATCGTACCACTTAAGGAATTTTACGTTATATTTCATATTTGGTACTCATTTGAACGGAAATTGCTATTGGATATTGTAACTTGATCTTTTAGGCACCTACTATTATATGTATGCTTAGCCTTTTGTTCAGAACAAATTAATTTATTAATTTATTAATTTGTTCACAAATTAATTAAAAGTTACATCAATCATACCTGATTTTTTAAAATGTTTATAGCACGCACAAAATAGGGTGTAAGCTCAAAAGGTTTTGTTTCTATTTCTTATTTCGTATTTACTTGATATTTTTATTATCAGATGTCATTTACATTCATTAATTACTGAGAAATTGATGAGGTTCGATATAGGTGATCAGTACGATATTAGTAACTCTCCCCTAAATAGTATTCTGTATTGTACTATTGCCTTCAGATCATTTACAATATTCCTTAAAATAGAACTGAAGGTCCTCTTCATCCCTCAAAAACAGATATTTATGATCGTTGAAATCGCTGAAGTGTGTCATCACGGAGTATTCTCCATAATATTCTCAAGATGATATGCACATGTATAGCAAAACCACTAAATTGAAGTTTAAAGAACTGGACGTTTACTGGAGTATATAATCTTGAGACTCACTTCCCCCAAATGCGTAGCGTTGCACGAGGCTACTTTCCAAATTACACCCCACTTTTCACTTATGTATCTATTCACAAGGAAATCACCCTGATCCCATTCCACCACCCCCACCATGCAGCCCAATGAGCGCACAGTTCTCGGAGCCCTCGAGCAAGACGCCGTTCCTTGCAATGGCGGCCATTCTGAACCGCCATTTTGTCGGGGGCCTCATCCCCTTCCTCCTCTTCAGCTTCCTTTCTTACGTCGCCTAACACCCTAATACCGCGGTGGTTGAATTTGACCGTCGGCGAAGATCGTTCTCACGCTCGGCCCCGAGGAGGAACCAGTCGTCCAGGCAAAGTTGAAGGCCCCCAGGGGTCGTGGGAGGGTTCGAGCCTCTCCTCCTTCCCTCGTATAAACGGGGACCTTTGAACCCGCCGAAGAATTTCGCGTTCGAGCCACCTCGATGATTCCCAATAGCCAGGACGATGCCACCGCGCGCCAGACGCTCGGCGAAACCCAGTCCTTGGGAATGGTGGCCGGTCGTAATTTCTCCTTTTACGACTTTCGGATCTTGGGGATGCATCGGCAGGAAAATCTCGGCCAGGGCTGTCGAAGAATACCCTGACGGATCCGCTCCCTTCGCCCGTTGCTTTTCCTCTTGCCTGCCCTTTTTTTTCTCCGGACCTTTCCGGGAAAAGCGGAGACGCTTCTTGAGGAACGATGAACCACGGGGCGGCTCGTGGGAACTCGAGGACGTGCCCCGTGAGAAACTGACTACGAGGAGAGATCGTTTCTTCTCAGGGTTAGTAGGGAAACATTCGCTGCAAGGAGGGCTTCTTCGCCGAGACGTGGAACAGGAAGGGGAGGCTAGGGGAGGTTGGATGGGGGTGTTAGCGATCGTCCCTTGATTAGTGTGGCTTCTTTTGTTTTACATTAATTAGGGATGGGATCACGTTCAATATGTAGGGGAAAGGTGGGATAGTTGATCACAGGTTTTTTTTAATGAAAATAATAATAATGGTTTGCTTTGTTTGTATTTAATTATTTAAGTTGTGATATAAACTGATGTGATCATGTATCCCCGCTGATCAACTATCCCACCTTTCCCCTACTCTCGAATCCGAGTCAATTCCAATACAAACGTTTCACTTCACCAGATTCGAGTACTAATCATAAGAGGTCAGACGTTTCATTCTATTTACTTCCAAAGTATTTGGGTTATAACAGCTGGTTTCGAACGTCAGACAGAGTACCTGCAGGGCTCGGGAATGTACTTGTAAGTACTTTTGCATTTGGAAGAATCGAATCTCGTAAAAGTAGTATTCGACCTCTGAAAGACAAAGGACCAATTGTACAATTGCACAGAATAGAAAACTCCTGGTTAACCATTTCGCTACGTTTTTCGCCTATAGTCGAACGCCGCTACATTCCCGTTCGCTGCGGATTTCGAATATAGGCTACGCATTAAAAAAATGTGATACTCAGCAATGTTCTCCGAAAGAAATGAAAAACTGAAAATTAAAAACATTTCTATTCGTGTAAAATTGAGACTTTTCAAGAATCATCAAAAAAATTAAATATCTACGCAGAGAAAGGGTTATAGTAGTCATAAAAGGTTCGAGTCTACTTGGTCGGACTTCGATTATACTTGAAAGTATTTACGGCTAATATTTCTCAAAGTAATTATATAGAGTTCAAACCTATCTCGTCGAGATTCGAGTCTACTTAAAAGTACATATTGTTTTTCTTCCTTAAAGTACTCGTGAATTGTTCGAAACTATCAAGTCATATTCGAACCTACTTCCAATACATACACTTCATCCCATCACTATATTTTTAATGCTTTTAGGGAGAGATTGGTACCTACGTTTTAAACTATCAATTACAAGAATTATCCCTTAGCATCATTCATTTTCAATTTTCAATTCGTTATCGAATCCGTTAAACATTTGGCCACCCTAAAGTGGTTTTAATGCGAAGGAAGGATGGAATGGATGAACCGTTTGGTAGACCAAACGAGGTACAGTCTGATTCCGAATATATTTACATGAAGGAAGATAAAGCTGCGGGATAAGTAATTCGAGTAACGTAATGATTTATACAGAAGAAGGAACAAAGGGATATAACAAGGATCGAAGAATCAGTAGCTTTGTATTCTGGCTATCAGAATTCATTGAGGTAGAATTACTTAAACAAATATGGGCCACATAAATATGCATCGCCGTGATTCTTCATGGCAATAATTCAAAGGAATTCAATACACCCCACACGATGAGCCCGCATAAATCTAATCCGAAACTGTCCCATAAACGTGATATAGTACCAATCCAATAAAGGCGATAGCGACGCAATAAATATAATGTACAACCAATCGTTTATCACGAGGAAGCACTTCAATGGCATGGAGGTAATATAATGCGACAAGAAGCTGACAGAAAATCTTAGGAAGCCGGGAAGCTAAAAGTACGAGAGAAAATTGAATTTACGAAGCTTGGATAACAATAATTAGTCAGGTCACTGGTGCAATACTGTGATCTTGCAATTATTAAACGCAATACCAGTTTCAATCTTCAAATTGAAATAATAGAAAGAAGAAGAATATATAAACTAAAAAGAATAATCAAACACGAACTACTTGGAGCAAGCTGAAGATTCAGATCTGGCCCACACACAAACATCGATTTCCTCATCGGCAATTCCTCTGCGTTTCAACACAAGCGTATTTAATTAATCATACCCAAGATCAGATACATCTGAATGTCGTCGGCCAGGTCTACCAATATCTTGTCAGCATCCAAGACACCTCCTCGAGCCTCCTGCGAGCTTAATGGTCCTGAGAAAACGAGGCCGCCCTTCGAACCTCGATTCTCACGGTCGCCGTCTTTCCCTTATCTCCCAGCTGTCTTCAGGTATTCAAGTCCTTACTGCTAATCTGGCCGAGGACATCTGGCTTCCTTTTTTCGGCGAATTCCTCGGCTCGGAAATTCCCTCGGCGCACGGAATTTACACGCAGCTTTTCATCGCCGCTTCCTCTTCGCCGAGCCCCGAGCGTCTTCGTGAAACACGACGCTTTGTGTGCTCGGGGATGAAAAATGGAGGAATGAACGCGCTCGTTATTCCTTCTTAGCTTACGTATATAACTATAGAGGTTTTCTCGTGTGACACGCGGTGAACAGGAATCTGTATGAATATTCCGGCGGGGTTGCTTTGGAAAAAGATCGTCGCTGGAATATCCAGTCATCTTGTTCTGCGTGAACGGTTCCCACGAGACGTGGGAACGTCGGCCCGACGTGGTCTGTGCGTTCTTCCCGCGCACGATAGAGGAACATGAGCGAAAAGAGTGTCTCTTCTTGTGCATGGTGGACGTGAGACGGTTATCGGAGTTAATCGGAGGCTTGGGGAGGGATTCGATAACGAGTGACGAGGGGAATAAAGCTGATGCGTGGGCTAATGACAAAAATTCTGGTTTGGGTGGAAATAGATTTAATAGATTTAATTCTGGTCTAAAGGCTTCATCATGATATGGCAGAATTAGAATGAATTTAGGGGAAAATAAATTTCACCATATTGGTTAAACGAAGAAGATTGAGTACAAAATTCTAATTTTGATGGGCGCAAGCTGTATAGAATAATAGTGCACTTAGTATTGCCTTGTAATATGAACGTGACACGACTTTGCTCCTTAACAATATTCTCCAATTTGTACGATCCACTCTCCTAATGTGATGCAATGTCCATTCTCACGATTATTGGAGAAACATGCCCGACAAGAAAGTGCGCTGAAATTCAAGATCGCGAGGATATGATCGAAAGGGGCCGCGGCGGGATCTTTTGAAGTTCGCTTTTTCTGCGCGGCACGTGCTCCCCCGTCATCCGACAAACGTCAGGAATGTCGGGGCCAATAAAGAATGGAATGCGTTCGCCAGCCCGGACAAGTCATTCCCGAAGACTGTCACGCTCCCAGTCGAAGCGTGAGAACGAAAATGCACGGCTCGGATCGACGTTCTTCTCACGTTCATCAGAGTCCTATGACCAGCGAGGAGATCGCTGCGAAATTCAAAACTGCGACGCGTTTTCGTATCTTTCGAACGTTTCCTCGAACCTCTTCTGTTCGAGGAAAAAGTGTTTGAGAGTAAGTACAATAGTACGTGTTTGGGAAATAGGAAAATTCTTTCAAAGACTTATAATTTATCGACATTTTCTAGAAGAAGTCATAAACTTGTGTACAATATTCTGTCAAAGAATCACAGAAGAAGATGTCATTATATCTCCAAGAGTTCCGCCGTTATATTCTTCGCGGTGTCATGGGAAAGTTGGAAGCCAACTAGTCATAGAAAGACTTAGAAACTCTTACTGACTCCTGACTTCCTGGGAACTTTACGATCGGAAACATAATATAGCCGTTAAACTTCGTTAAAGAATCATTTCCATTTATAATTCTAGTCTAGTGGCATCATAACCCTTATTCCACATAAGTTACGTATGCACAATAGCATGTCACGCGTGGCGGTATCGAGTGCATGTAACTTGTAACATCATCCTCGAACCGCTCTATAGTTTCCACACACGTACATTTCGCCCAGAAATTCACCATCTAGGACCACCTACTTCCCTGATTCCCGTTTACAACACGCCGCAATTTTGTGGAGTAACAGTGGTCAATGCAGGCCGCTTACAATGATTACACGAGCGGCTCGCATTCCCACCATGGTGAACCCGATTTGGGAATCATGAAACGTAAAAGTCTCACACCTTTTCCGGGCTCTTCCACGTGTTTTCTAATCCCCTGCTGCTTCGACACGCTTGAACGAGTCCGAGGAAATCGGTTCCTCAGGATTGGTCGCGGCCCAAGGAGTTTGCCCGCCTCCTTTTTCGGGGTCCTCGCGCCTCGCGAGAGGGCCCCACGTCCACTTCCTCGCTTTACCTGCTCCCCTGCTCACCGCGCTATAGAATATTGACTTTTGACTGTCAATGACACTGACCATCATCGCTCGCTTAATCGATCCGTGAACCGCTAATGACACCGAACCCGCCGCTAACGACCGAGTCCCTTCGAAATGTTAGAGAACCGTCCTCCGCGGGCATTAAAAGTGTGCACAGTTTCTTCCCCTCCTGACTGTCCATGCCTGCCACAGGCATCGGTGCTTGTGAATCCTTGGAATTCCAATCATTACCACGCCCGCGGAGCCTACATATCCTCGTGCACTTTAAACTTTAAACCAAGAGCCTCCAACATGGAGAAGGCTCGAAGGCATCATCCAAACAGATGGCAGAGGAGGTTGGGGATACAAGCTCCCCAGGTAATTGCTTGAAACTCCACCTGGATCGTGGGCGGAGCGACGAACCTGATTCGAACAGGTAGCGAGACTCCACCTTTCAGGTGAGGTCCTGGGAACGCGAACGACCTCCTAGCCTGGCATGCTTCCCAGCTCAAAATGGTACCAGATTTCTCGACGAGTTTAACCCTTTCGCGGATCGATATACCCAGAAGGTCGGTTTATACGCCTCAATGCAGCTATTCGTATGCACAACAGTGACTTTCCCCTGCATGCGCCGCGGCGTTCGAAAGTGAGAAGGCTGAAAAGTGTGTGCAGTGAACCGAGGGTTTCGGTGGGTGAGTGTGGCAATGGGAGACCGGAGAGTCGATCCCCTTGGACGGGTAATCTCCTGGGCTTCATGCAAGCCTGTTCAGCGGTCGTCGAAAATTAACCCTTTCACTAGCCGAGAAACCGCGCCACCAGCCCGCATCTGGCTTCCTGGCTGATCCTGCGCCCCTGGTGCTTGGTGTTCGATTAATTCGTGTTTACAACGTTCTTCACGCCTTCCCATAAACTTTAACGGGCCATTAACGCAGGAATATATCGATGTTTCCTGAATATCGCACCACGTTCGGCGCTCCTCTTCGTTCCCCTTTCTGCCTTCATTCGCTTGGGCCGAAGGGGGTTCTAGCCTGTGCCCGTTGGGCAATTTCCCGCTCGACAGGCTCCTCGATCTCGTGGGACCCTGGTACGTGGAGGATATAAAATTTCCGTTAGCGTGATTTTGAAAGCCTATGATTGGCGAGACTCGTAAGGATTCGACTATTGATTCGACGCCATTCGCCGTTTGTTACATTGACTCTGTAGCCTGAGGACCTTCGCAGATACTGGCATTGTTTTGAAGATAACAGTATATATAGACACATGAGCGAATTATAGGAAAGGGTTAGGATTTTTTAAAGAAATTATAGGAGTTGAAGAAATAAGTGAAAATTGGCCATAGAATAAATTAGTCAATTCTGGGATTACAACCATGTTTGATGAGGCAATTATAATAACTATTCACTTTGAATACACGAAGTATAAGATTGCAATATAATACCAAATTTTGTAAATTCTAGGGATATGTTTAAAGTTAGAGTTAGAGTCATGGGGCTATGTAACAAAGTCTACGACGAAATCCATGCCTCTTCTAGTCGTTTCTAAGATCCTGGTACAGAATCTTTCGTTAATTTATATTTAGAATACTTATACGAGTTTCAAATGAATTGGAGCCGAGGGATCGGTGGCAAACGGTTTAATATCGTGTTTTACCATGAAGTTTCTGGGAAGGTACGGATCGATATTTTACTATTAAATGCTCCCAGTTTTAATGGGAGCCAGTGCAGCTCTTTCTTCTCCTGATAGCTTGATTGGTGGGGTCCGTCAGATATCCCCTGAAAAATATTCTGAACAACTGGTACATTGGCCACGAATGTCGACCATTTGAATGTCCTTTCTAATCCCTTCAATGTGAAAAAGAAGTTAATAGATTTCCGTAACACTTTGGATCACAATTCAATGTGACAGTAGTTTTATCGTAGAATAAGGCATATTGAATTTATTTTGCTACGTATAATTCATAGACAAAGAAAGTTAGTAAAGTGAACATTTACATAGCATATGTTCCCGGATACTGCACGTGTTTTTAAAATGTCACACATGGTACTAAACAGCGTTGTCTAGGACTCTAACAACTTGTAAATTATATGCTCTCCTAGTCTCCAAGCGTATCTAAGTGGTGAGACACCCTAGCCACTTTCTCTACACATGCATTTGATAAGTAACAGCGGTAGCATCATGTGTTTCTAGATTAGAGACCATTTTTTGCTACAGTCGAACCTCGATAACTCGAAAACCTCTGTAAGACGAATTTTTGTTAGTTGAACCTCTCTTACTCGAAAACTCTCGATAAGTCGAACCCTCTATAAAATTTTTTCCCTTCCTTTGAGATTCGAGTTATCGAAGTTCGGCTGTATAGGTAAAACTTCGTGGATAATAATCAGCTACCTTTCATCGTTCAATTTTTCCTCATGAGTATAAATCATGAAAGTTATTCCAGTTTTCTAGTGTCTTCTAGCTTTTGTTTGAATTCCATAGTGAGGTTGATTTCATTTTCAAACTGGCAGATGGTTTCAATAAAAAATTATTCCACTTTTAGACTTCAATTTTGTTATTTATACAGAATAATTTATATCGTCTAACGATTCCATGCTACTTATCTTGGATTTAGAAAATCGAGACTTCAGAGGGAATACATTTTGTCAGGATCAGGACGAACGGAGTACAAGCTCCAAGTGTATTATACTCCCCCAGCAGTCTTGTTTACAAAATTGGTTTCTTTCCACCCCAGGGTTAAGTAGGGGCGAGGCCATAAAAGGGAAACGTGGCTATACCTGAATCATGGGCAATCTTACAGCTTGCGTTTCTCACGCGCATGGTCTCCTAATCTCGAGGAATCGGTGATAGTGAGCCTCGCCTTAACCCTTTCGAGCAGACAGGATGCTCTAACCCAGATAAACAGAAGAAATCTCATAAAACATTCTACATCTGCGTTTCCGAATACAATGGTGATCTACAAGAAACTTGTGACTTATATAATAAGTATTAATTAACGCAGTTGTCCAGACAAATGTTTCATATAAGAATTTTTAAGATAGTCACTATAAATTGGTGAGGAAAACACTTTGAAAAGTGTCGTAGCTACAGTGCCACTAACATTAACATGAAATATTGCTTATCGAATTTCAATTTTTCGTATAATACTACCTATTTACACTAGTTACAGTAGAAAAGTGTAAAAGTTTGCTTTAAACAAAGATATGTACCTTAAAATTTGGTAAAAATGAAGGGAGTCATATTTCCCGGCTCGGGTTTCTCTTTCGACGCATACTTCCAAGTCCTCGTGCTACCCTGTGAGCACTGTTTACTAGATTCATTTCCTTAAATGGGCGCGAAACCACAAATTACGAGGGTCAGAATAGCCCCATGTCAGACCCTCGTCAAACGGCTCGACTTCTACTACCTCGATGCAACGTGGTCTCCTAATAAAAGAACGCTGCCCATAGTGAAGCTCTGCGCAACCCTTTCGATCCATCTGCCCTCGGAATCCAACGACAAACGTAATTACAAATAGATATTTTACAAAAGCAAAACATTGTGCATTTCACACTTATTTCAATTCGTCACTAAACACATCAGGTTCGTGTTATATATTCCTTCGTATTCAAATTAATTCCTGCTATCAAAATTTAATCAATAGGCTGACAAAGATTGTCTAACAAAATTGTACGAGACCCTCTACTCTACATTGAAGAGCCCCTGTAGAAAACACTGTTAATGCCGAAATTGCATAAATGATTTAAAGTCGAGGAAGTTTTTTCTCCCTCTTAAAAAATTCGAACTTTGGCACTTGCAGTGTTTTCTACAAGGACTCTTCAATTCTTCTATAAATCGCATGGTGCCCCCAGGTTCATTTTTATTATTATGTATATAGTTCCCTAAACGGCGTTTAGTAAACGCTGCACCCGGGTGGCAGGACTTCCAAGTGCATCATGCTCCCCTAGGAATTCTGTTTACCCAGATCATTTCCTTAAATGGGCACGATACTACAAAGACTCCTGCGCGTTCTAAAGGACCCTCCAATCCACCTTCAACCCTCGCCGCATGGTCCCCTGTCCGCCGAGACCACCGAAGCAGTGAGACGTCCCTCGACCCCGTGAGCAGCACACCATAAACGTGCAGCATTGGGGGAACCTGTTTCGCAAACTGGATTTCTGCATGCATTAGCGAGCAAGTGCAGTCCCATTGTGCAGGGAACAGGTGTTCGCGTTGAGAAACCTGTTCTGCATATCAAGATGCACGCTCCTTTGTAGACACCTTGGTAGAGACGCAGCAAAGTCGTGAGATCAGCCGAGCCGATGAAGCAGGTATCTTTGAAACCAGACAAACAAATTGCAATAGAGAGGCCCGAGGAAAGAGAAGTAAAGAAAGCTTGTTACTCGTCGCCCTTACAACTCTGCATGTTTCTCTCGCACGCGTCTGTCCTTTTTGCAGGCGCCTAGGATTTCGTTCCCCCTTTTCTGCCGCTACTTGTTCAGACCTTTTCCCCTTCGAGCACCGCTAAAAACGTGTTTTTAAGGGGTCAGGCCTCGGGTCAGCACTTTCTTCATCGCCGCGCAGCTGACTTCTTTCGTCCTTCTTCCACCCACGCAGTATCTCCCTCGTCTTTCTCTCACGCCCGTATAGCTTCGCCCGTCCTTTTCTCACGCGTTGAGGACTTCGTCTGTCTCATTCCTGGAGTAGCTGGAGTATCTTCTTTCCTCTGTCCCTCGAGCACCAATAAAAATGCCTGTTTACCGAGGCTCGACTGATATTCTTCAACTCCGCGCGGACAACACTATTTCACCATATAGTCTTTCTTGCACTCCCCTTTAGCTTCGCCTGTCCTTTGCCCACGTGTTTAATATGTAGGCTGGCCCTGAGGCTAGAATTGGTCAGCTTTTCTTCCCCGAACACCAATAAAACGAGAATTTATCGAGGCTCGAGCTGACAGCTGTTCTTCAACTCCGCGTGGACCACCTCCTCCGTCATTTTTCCACACATTTAGATCTTCGGTGGTCCTTCTTGCACACGTTTAGGGTACCGTTCCCGTTTTTCGATACAACTTGTTCACACCTTTTGTTTTCTCTGGCCCCTTGAGCATCGTCGAAGCACGTGTTTACAAGAGTAAAAAGGTGTTGTCCGTTTTTACCCTGGATCTATTGAGCACCGACAAAGAACAAGCCACTGGAAGGATTTTTAATGAAGTTTTATTCAGGAGATTTTATTTATTATTAATTTCAATTTTGAGGGGTGGAACAGTCTCTACGATATTGAGAATTGTCATTCCACAAATGAAGAATTGATGAACGGATTTGTAATGGGAAGTACAGCGTGTAAATGAAATGTTTTTTTATTGAATAAAGGCTGAGAGACAGTGTTGTACTCACAGTTGTGCAGAGAAATTTTGTAATTAGTACAATCGTCTTTTATTCAATATTACTGAGTAATATTGCGCAGAGATAACTTGGAGTAATATCGATAAAATATAATTTCGTGTAATAGTTACCTACTTACTTCAAAATCTTCAGTTCCGCAGGGAACTACTTCTACGGTTCTTATACTAACCTAGGCGTCCTTGTTGACACAAGATATTAGGATGAATAGGGTGCTCAATTTACCGTGAAATTATAGGGGGACCCCTTGAAGGTTGGGTCAAGACCTTCCGTAAGGTTCAAGAAACTTTCTAATATGTTTTCCTGATCCAGAAAGAGATCACGTGGCTTCGATCCGCAACCCTTTTCCTCTGATACTGTTTCTTGTATCGTGGAAACTTCATTAAGAGAAAGCATTATTGCTTCTTTCAAAAGCAAATGACTTCGAATCAATTTTAATGGTTTAATGAAACTTTATGAGGGGTCCTTCTTGTGGAACGACTTTCGTTGCCTTCATATTCTCCTAGAAAAGTTGTTTACGTAGGATACTTTCGACAGTGGGAATTACCAATGAAGCGTGAAATTGAGCATTAGGAGAGTCGAACCCGAAACTTCTACATTCCCAATTCATTATTGCACGGTCGTGGGAATTCCTCTTCGCTTATGATTGTCTGTTAAGGATGTAGGGCAGGTTTCTCAAGTGCTGGGATCCTATCCTTTAAAATCTGGGTCACTGTAATAATTTCTAAGGCTTACCTTGAGAGGGAAACAAAAACAGTATACAAGAACAAACTACCGTTACAAATTAATATCACCACCCCTTTGTGTCCTGAAAGTATACAACTTTCTATTCATAATAATATCAGTGGCAAATATCATTACACATATAAAATATTACTACTTCAAAATTACATACTCACAAGATACCACAAATTTTAACATGGGTTATAAGTAATTATTATTGCAAGTGTAAGATTGTAAAAATACTTTCAACCTACTAACTTGAAAGTCAACTTAATATTCAAACCTTTGTGCCCCCTCGTCTCGACAGCAGTCACTATATAAATTAGAAATACCATTCCACTTTGAAGACCTCCTCCACATTCAAAGACACGTTCCAACCAAGGCCTCCTGATACACACCCCTTAAGGAGGGATACCACCCTCTTCGTGGCTATGCAACCCTACTCGAAATATTCAGCATTCTTGTCCCTTCGATGGCACGTTCTCACGCCGTGCCTCGACACTCTCTATATAAGGCGAAGATTTTTTTTCACGACCGACTGGTCGAGGGAGGATGTCGAGGATTTAACGGTCTGTCCATTTTTTTCTTTTCACACTGCGCCTCGTAGACCTTCGGGGTAACGATTATCTTGGGACAGAGTGTGGTCGTCGCTTCCTTTGGAAAAAAAACACGTTATTGAGAATGTATGTCATTCTTTGGTCAGCTGCATCCTTGAAAACTGGAACTGAGGAACTTGCTCTATTGACGAGATTCTTCCCTCACTTCTTAACGTTAACAAAGTGTAATGAATGTGGAGTATCTATGTGTCGATCTATCCAGCATATCATATAAAAAATTACAATAAATTATAATAATACTCAACGCCGAAAATAATACCACGTGGTGGCACTTGTATAAATGAAAGAAAACCTAATCAATTCATCCTCTGAAATAACTTACTAGTGTAAAGAGTACAATGGTTGTCCATTTAAGTAAGAGTATCACGTAAATAGTGAATTATAAATGTTAATTCAGTAAATTTGAAATGAAAATCAATATAAATAAGTACGAAAAAACCCTAATAATCTAAAAATAGTGTTTATAAAAAAATCAAGAATGTATAAAAACATCCAAAAAGTGTGTTTCCTACGAAGAAATATAGTTATTGGCATGGTCAAGATAGTAATTGTCCAATCGGTTCGACAGTGATTGGGCGCTATTTGACACATAATATAACATAAAAGAAAATGTTATATAATTTGGTGATAGAAATAAGATTAAAATTATTCAATAAAAATGAACATATTTTATTATGTATGTATTTGTTTTTAACAGGAGGCTAATTACCGTTTCACCATTGCCATGGTTAAAAAACAGTCACTGGCCGTCCGGCCAATTACTGCCATTCAACATTATTCATATGCCAGTTGTTGGCCCCCTGTATTTTTCATAATATACGTATAATTTTAACAGATAAATAATTCTTTTATAAAGTTTTAACTGTTATTTATCGATATAGACAGAATATGAGAAATACACATATCATAAGTACATTAAACTATTCGCAAACTTTCAACTATACTATTATGGTTATTTGATTGAATCGCTTCAAAATCGAGTCATCCTATTTGTTCTTATATATAATGACAGTACATAATGAGTGGAGAAATATTTATCACACCCGAAGCAAGAAAGTACAAGGAATATGAATATCATTCATTAAATAAAGGCATGACATAGGTAGTTCTTTATATTCTTTTATTTCACAAAATAGGGCCAATCACAGTCAGATGGCCAACCACTGTACTCTTTACCCCTAACATTCCTCCCTAATACATTCCTAAAATTACCATTATCCTCCCAAACCATGCAAGACTCAACATTTGAGTAGCCCTCTTGACCCACAGGCATAGACTCCCTTCACTCCCTAACCCCATCCCGCATGGATCCCTCCGTGCGAGGGTGGATGACCCTGTCGCGCGGTCGCATCGACGAACCACTTCCTTCGGCCTCGTGCGATCCTGCTGGCACAAGCGCCACGCGCCTTCGCCGTTTTCCCACGAGCCCTCGCTGGGTTCTCACGCGAGCGCGATCCTCGCTTCTGACACCTCCTCCCCCTCGTGCACGTGTCCAAGGCGCTCGGCCAGCAAAAAAGAGGAAACGAAGACGACGACCGTCGCCCTTCGTCGGTGGCGACTTCCTGAGCCGGCATGTAGCCCTGGCCACCCTGGGACTCTGGTTCTCGCGTTCCTGGAGAGACTCTCCCACGGTGCGATCCCGTGGGAACGATTTAATTGGCCGAAGAACCGAGGCCCGTCCTGGTACACCCAGCGTGCGACCTCGTCCGAGGGATACCGCCTTATCTCCCCGTTCTCTCCCTCGTTCGTCCCTCCGCGACGCTCGCCGCGTCGCACTAATAGTGGGATTTTAAATCGCTTAACTCCCTCTTCCCACCCTCGCGTCGAAGATCATCGCGGCGGGGTCGAGCCCTCGAGAATTGAATATACGCGCTCGTAAAGTTCGACCCTTATCGCGATCCCTTCCCTAACGCCGTAATTGGATGGTCGTCGTGGATCGAGGGGCAGGCCGCGTCTTGAATTTAGTCGAGGTTCCTCTGGAGAGCGTGATAGGGACTGATGGAAGGATTTTAGGAGGAAATTGATAGATGACAGTGGGATTTTACATGGGATGGGATTTTATGGCTTGTTCAGCTTCTCATTTGCGTAATTCACAGTCACTTTCTATGCAACCGATCGTCATCTGTATTCATTACATTTATCTGTTATGCTATGTACATTAAAGGGTTTGTACCCGTTAATAATAATAATAATTTATATTCTTTTTATTTTGGTATTATTCTCAGGGTTAGACTTAACAGCAGCAAGTTGCTGGATCTCGCCGATTACATCTTATCGTTTATTTTTTTGTTAATTACAACGTATTATTGAATTTCAAAAGATATTAATACTCGTGCAAACAGCTTCCTCTCTCCTAAAAACACTCTCTACTTTCATCGTAGTGGCTCTTCGTTTCAATATCCCCCAAAGATCTCAACCTCCTTTGTATTCTTCCAATGCCACGTATCCTTTGAGCCAAGAGGATTCGATATTCGACAGGACGATCACGCTCGGCGCGTGACGCGTGTGATGACGATTGCCCCCGCGACGCGTTTCGAATAGTTTCTCACGAATTCGAGAAGTATTCCCCGGGAACACGAGCCCATTCCCACAGGCACAGTCGAAAGCGTGAGATAGTTCGTCCCTGGAACCAGCGGAGCGATCTGGTTCGGTAGTAGGCGTTCAGCTTCGGAAAAGAGTTCGACCAGTCGTTCCCCGTGCTCCTCCGCGTCCTCCGTCGTCTTCACCGCCGTTGAAAGCTTCCCACGGGACATCGTTCCCAGAGTTCCCAGCTGGAGGAGAGACAACTCCGTTCCCATGATCGTGAGAATCTGAGCGACTTCAGGGGAAACAGATTCCCAGATCGAGCAGGAGACCACACCAGAGGAGCTGGTAGAACCTTGCTTTTACCCCTTGCGCGCCTTCCTCGCTCCAAGCATGGAATTTATACAGTGCTCGATGAAGAGAAGCTTACTGTGATCATATGGAGTCACTATTATTATCAACTTCGATTTCGTTATTAACATTTCTTCTATGGTGTCACTAGGAATTGAATATAAACTAATATATCAATTGATTAAACATATTGGTAGTATTCTTAAAGGCGGGGGTGGTCCTATTTAGGACGCTAAGAATAAGGTGATTTTTGGGAATTTTTTCTAAGAAATTATTAAGCGGATCTTTTCCAAACTTCGCCTCGAGATATATGAACACGTTCGTAAAGCCCCGCTGGTGTTGCAAATTTGCGATTAGGTACGTTGGAAGCCCAAATTCTTCCCTGAAACAAGAAACCAAGGGTTTTCTTATTTCCCGTATAATTACATTGTCGATGGACCTAAAACTTTTATAAATAAATTAAATTGAACAACTCTTTTTCCATAAAGAGTACGAAATATCTTGGGGCAGAATCGTAACTTTTTCTTTGAAGCCCCATCGGTTTGCCAACTTTTAACTTTTTCTTCGTTTGTTAGGTTGGTTTTTTTATTTCGGGGCCTCCAAAATAATCGCAATTTTGCAAATCCGGCGCGCGAGTCCCTACGAACGTATTCGTATATATCCCTTTCTACCGAACACTTTGTAATGAAAAAATTAATTTTTATTGTTTGAATGTGAACTAAAATACCCTGAATGTTTGGAAAAGTTCCACATAGCAGTTTCTTAGAAACAAATTCCCAACAATCACCTTATTCCTAGCATCCTAAATATTGTTACCCCTTAGTGGAAAATTAGAAAGGAAAGAAAATTGACATCGAAATTTCTTTCTACCTCACGTTTTCCTTTGCATAACTCCAACATGATGTTTCTGAAATCGTGGAATTGATTTTTATTGCGCAAGGGGGACACGGAAACACGCGGAACATTTACCACAACTGTCCTAGACCTTAAAACCCTTTCGTAGGAAAAGGAAACCTGTTTGATTTTAACCAGCAAAGTAGGAAAAATCTATTTCTTCGAGGAATTTCGAGGGAGCTCGTTGCCATTTAAAGGCTGCTTCCGGTTTTGTTGAAACGGATCGGCTCGGCAACCTGCACCCTCTGATAGTGGCCTGATACGAGGAACATCGAATTCAGCCCCAAGTCCAGCGTCTTCTCACGGTGTAGGTTCTCACAGCGGCGCGACGTGCCAGCCGCCGAAATCTCATTATTTTTTGTGCCCTCGACTCGAGAAATCGTGCCATGGGAAAGTTGTGGTTTATGCGTATCGAATGCCGAAACCGTTCGCCTGTAGTCTCGCAATTCTCACGATTTTGAAATCGTCAGCCCCGACCTGGGGCAAAAATCTCTCTTCACGAAGTCGGGTTAATTTCGATTTTATGGCCTTCTATTCCACGCTATTTAACTGGCGTGGGAAAGGTCTCTCGTTTGAGATTGCAGGAGCTCGGTTAAGTGCGCCTCGAAATGAAATTAAAGGCATCCCGACGTGAAAAGTCGGAAGAGATTTTTCTAACCCGTAAAATAAATATAGGGTTTGAAAAATATTGATGACTTTCAAGTGTTCAAGAGGAATGCTTCGATGAAAGTCCACGACGATATAAAATTGAAGCACCGATATTAAATATTAAATTTGAATGTAGTTTAAACGATTACAGAATTGCATAATAGTAAATAATAAAGGAAAAATAATTTAGATCTCTGTTTCTTTCGACGAGTGTTAAGCTCTGCATGAATGCTTCTGTACATCATTTAAATATTCCAAATTGTTTATAGCATTCTTTGACCTAGTTCGATAATATCGTTACAACAGCATTCGTTCAATAAACAATTGTACCCGTCGATCCCAAATAAAACAATTGCGCACGAAAAGAAGTTATAGCGCTCGAAGCAAGGATTAAGGATAGAGATTCATTTGAAACGGCCACAGGTGCACGATGTACGTGTGTAGAGCGTAAGAAAGGTTAGGGTTGATCTAACCGACGTGTTTAGAAGCATCAGGCGAGCATGTTGAAGTGGTAGTTCGCCTAAGCCAGTCATGCCCGCACTAGGAACAGCCTTGGAGTCCCAAGGCCATTCTGAACCGACCAGACGAGCCTACGACCTGTAGCTATAGCCTCCTGAACGGGTTTCTTGCTCTCGTACTATACTACACGTACGATTACTCCACGCTTACTACACTACTCCATTGATAAACCCCCGTGAATGTAACGATAAAATTTCCTTACTATTTCTAATCTATGCAGAAGTTCATTTCAAATGAAACGTAATTCTAAGCAAGTAATTACACAAGATACACTGAAGGCTAAAATTTGGAGAAAACATTTTTATCCAATTTCTCTCAAAATGGGCGCTGCTAATTCCGGTGGTATGGCGCAGTTTAAGTCAATTGCAAAGAAATTGGATAAAAATGTTTTTTCCAAATGTTTGATATCCTTTTTTTACTAAAATGGCGCTGAACTAACAAAAGAAACTCGCGATAATCGTTAAAAAAACTACGAGAATAAAAAGAGCGTTTCGGGAAAATACGTAACGTAAGACAGGTGATTCTCTAATGTTTCGGACCACATCGTATTTTTGGCCATGTAGGACAATACGTAAATAATCTGATCGGTACGGCCTTTTGCACAGTGTTCGAGGGCAGTTTTAACTGTCAAAAAACGTAGACCCTGGAATGATTCCATGATTTTCCCTGAGGTGGCATCATGTTCTGTAAAAAATACTAAATATGTCATTTTTGGGATCATTTTTAAATAGATTATATACGATGAAAAAACCTCATTAAATTGGCAACTAGAGGCTCGAAAAGGAAAATTTCCTAGCTTTCCAAAACACTCGTGAAATTTTTTTTACAATCATGCATTCGCAAGTTACAGGTGTTCAAAGTGAAAAGTATCTATTTTGCTTTGGTCGCGAATAACCTGGTCAGTAAAAATCATACGACAACACAAAAAACGAAATTAAACAAAAATGTTTGCTTTATAAAAACCCCTGTTAGATTTACCTGAATTTTTTTGCCCGTGCATACGTTCAAACCAGGCAAAAATGTTTTCAACTTTGTTTCCTGCGCATCACCTTGATAAAACAATATCATAATGGTTAAAAAAATTGAGTCCGTGATTCAAAAACCAGAAACTTCAACCGTTAAAATGCTTTATTTAAATATTTTTTGCGACCATTTTTCGCGGAGCTACAGCTAGGTTAAAATGACCAAAATTTTCGGGAAATTATACTGTTCCTTTAATTTTGGCCAGCAGCGTATGTGAAGAAATCATAGTAATCTTTATGGAACATTAATATTTTTATATTGCTCACAAGTGTGCCACAGAACCATTAATAACTCTATACCGATACAAAAGTATCATTGATATCTGCTTTCGATTACAATCTATCCTTCAATTACTATATAAAGCAGTTGTCAATAGTATATAAAGTGTTTACGTATCTCATATCGTCGTTAAAAATAGTAACACAAACAGTAGGTACTTGGCGACATCTTTTGAAAACTGCGCAACATCGATATTGTTGATAAAAATTTATTCGACCGTGGAGTCACGTTTCAGATACCTACAACAATGTTTTAAAAGAAGCTCTGGGTATATGAAATGATAAAATGATAACATCTTGTTCAGTGGTGTGTGTACGTAACCACATTTACGCTGTTCACGTTTCGTGTGTACGTATAGGAAACGTTATTCCCATCGCCTGGGAATCATCGACGTTTCCCACACTCAGCGAACGACGCTAAGGCATTCCTGGTTCCCACCATAAAAGCCGTGTGAAGCAAGACGGTTCCCAAACCGAGTCCGTGGGACCGATGGCCACGTTTCAATTTCGAATATACAGTCCTTAGTTTACTCAGCCCCGTGCCAGACCACGTCAAACACGAGGACTGGCACTTTTACTTGTCCACTGATAAGAACTCGAAGCGATAAGCATATCTGCGGAAGTCGGAGACGTTTCTACGAAACTCGAGTCAAAGATTCTTGATAAAGAGTCGTGAGGAAAGTTGGATGGAAATTTAAGCCTCAACGGAATTGAGAATATTTAATTGTGTCTTTTAAAATGAATATCAGTTCCTTCATCGTGATACAATTTTTATTTTAAATGTTCGGAGCATCTGCATTTTTTTTATTCAAAATGATCGATTGGCAGCGGTTTAGAAAATAATTACTAAATATTGTGTCTACCTTATGAAATGAAATTTTGAAAATAGAATAGTAGAAAACGTAGAGGACTATTTATATTAAAAGGGACGTTCCAAAACGTGCGTAGGATGGAAAAGGCAGACGCCATTGCTGCGGAAGATTGATATAGGAATTTATCGTAGGCGGTGCCAAAAGATTAGGCAACTCGAACCTCCTGCCGGTATGCTCTCCTGATCTATTTTAGCCGACGTGCCACTTGCCTAAGCCACCTGAAGCCAACACTTTCGGGCCCAGCAACACCACGTCTTCTATACTCTCCTGTCAGTTTACTTATTAATTTAGATTATGTCGAGCAAGAGCTAATTGCCACAAAACGTTAGACGCCCGAGATTTCACGCCTTCCTAGCGCTTCCTGAGACTCTGTCCAGCTCGAACGTTCGTCGGTATACCTCCTTTCGATTAAAAAAGAAAATTATACATTGCCACCAGTGAATTTATAATATGCTCATATGACAATACATATTTGTATCATGAACACAATTTTATAAAGGAATAATCAAGGTAAAAAAATTCTAATTCTTTGTAAATTTTTTTTAAAGAAAACAAATTAAATGAAAGAAATGGTGTAACAATTTAGCAAAATGTTTGAATAATAACAAGTTAATATGTGCGAAAAGCTGAAATCATTACGCAATACTTAACCATCGACAAAATATGCAACCCAAATTAAATTAAAAAAACAGAAACAGCATATTACTTTAATTCGAATAATTGGAATCAATTTCAAATAACACAGCCAATTATTAAATATCGACAACAGTGCCCGCTACTGTCACTCGTAAAAAAAAGCACAGATAAGATTGTATGTATAAGTTTGAAACACGAGGCTCCTCTGCGTTGGTCGGCGAGAATACACCAGGGCCGAGCATTTGAATGGAGGAGGTCTGCTGCCTAAAATCTGGCGTTCGGGTCGGGCAGGGTGCCCCGACGCACCCATGCCTCTCCTGCTCTCCTAGTAAAGTGATACAGTTTATTGGACTTCTTCAGATCGGAATGTGGCGTGAATGACACAGTTATCTCCTTCTACGAGCACCTGTCGCACGACCGGAGGCTTTGCTCGATTTTTCATTCTGATTAAAAGTGAAATAAGTCGCGAGAGGCGGACATGTGCTACGCCAACACATGTATCCCTGCTGGCAATCCTCGGTGAGCTGATCGCCGGGCGACCAACTGTATTTTTATGTTACGCTGGTAGACTCACTATGCCTGACCGACAAGTGCCAGACCTAGGGAGAGGGAAAAACTGATAACTGGAACTCGAGTCATTTCATCAATGCAGATCATGCTTGACGTATGTTTCGCAGAAAGCTGACTGACGTTATGTGTAAATCAGAGGAGGAGTTTGAATACACTTCGACTGGATTAAACAGATGTTGGAAAATGCATCGCTTAATGGCAGTGTCGTACGAGTTAGTGGACTCGCGAGCGAATGCAACGAGTCAACTGAGTTATTCAGGTTGATTTACGTCTTCAAGTTTGATAGAGGCTCGATTTAGACCAATTTTGAAAAATTGGAGAGAAACTTGGGACACTTAAATATTATTTATTATATAGTATCATAGTTAGTAGCGGGTTTAAGTGAATCGATTAAAATAGGTAAAAGTCTATTTAGTTTGAAGTTCAAAGGAGGATCTTAAATACGTTTTAATGAAGGTTTAAATATAGAAACAGTCCTACTCATCGTTCGCAGCGAAATTAAATGGACAGCGCATTGTGTGGCATTTATATAACTTATCTACCAACGTATGGAAATGAAACTGTAATACAAACTGTGATGTCAAGTCAATAGACGTCACGTAACCTGTACCTATTTAAAAAGCCTACAGACAGTTGTACACAATATGTATGTACTTGAGAATACAAAAGATAGATATCTTTATTTCCTGATCGACAGCTTTCTAATTTGCTAACACAAAGCTGTTCTACATAAATACATTTGCAAACATAATATATTTCTAATTTCAGGATTCCCTAATATATAGTTATCTACGATCTCCACAATTAATTATTCAAGAATTTTACATAAACTATATTTAAAACTCATTATATTTTTTAGTCTTTAGTAGAGTCTCCCTACTTTCAAGGCCTGAAAAGGAGCGCGATATTTGAGATTTTTTTAAGAGAAACCCTCAAATTATATTCATTGAAAACTTTATGCCTATATTCGTACATATTTAGGCAACGTTAAAAAAACAACTAAATAAAAGGACTGTGCCTGAAACTTTAAACGCGTTTTTCTCAAAACGATGTTTTTCGAATTTGTTAACATGATAGCTCAGAAACCAATCACCTGATTTACTTCAAAATTGGCATATATCTTCAATAGATGTCCCATTCTCGCCGTTACTAAAACTAAGACGGTTGAAACTTTAATGTCCAACTGTTAAAATGGCGACTAAACTGAAGTCCATTGAAGAATAGCAGGCCGAACAGCCATCTTCGCCGGTGCCTAAAATGGCACCCAGCCATCCTCCCGCAACTTCTGCGATCCTGGTAGTCCTGTCAGTGAGGCCCATTTTTTCCCAGCTCGCCGAAAATTATTACCCACTCCCAGGCCACGATAATACCACCTGCTCCCCACCAGGTCTTCATCAGTGACAGCCAGGAAGCCTGCTCTGTTTGTTGCTTTCCTATTACCAGGTGGTATTTAACTCGCCCATGGCAGGTCACGTGAACGGAACCTGCTCATACCCGATCCCGCCCCTCGGCTTCTAGTCGCCTAATAAAAAAATAGCCACATTATCGATCTCTACCAATCGATTCTATCACCTGGTTTACACCGAGGAATATATGTGACTCTGGGCCTACCATGTTGGCCTGATCGGTGTCCCACAGGTTTTATATACATATTCGAGAAGATCGAACGTGTCAGTATATAAGTTACAGTGGTGGTTAGATCAATGCTCACAATTATTGACACTTTTATGTGCACGTAAATAAATTTAATGGTGTACTAGGTACTTTGTTGAATCGTGTTAAATATTCAATAGTATTAGTTTTCTTTCTAAAAGTATTGATCCAGAATTGGGTTCCTCTGGAAGCTACATGTTTAACTTGTTCCCCTCATAAGATGGCTATTTTCTATTGCATTTGCAAATTGTGAGTTTACTTTATTGCAGAAATCGAAAAAGTTCTGGAACTTTTTAATAATTTCTATTTGAATCATGTACCGCGGAACTTTTATAAAAATGATCTCACGTTATTAAGTTCTCATGAGAACTGATAAAGTAAAATTTCTTGAAAATAAAAGTTCTAGTTGGAATAGGACTTATAAAATATAAAAATAAAGATTTCTCTACAACAGGAACAGATATTTTCTTAAACGAAACATATAAGTTCGAACAGAATGTTTTTAAAAATAAGAGTTCCGGAACTTTTTCGATCCCTTCTTTATTGATAAAAAGTCTGTTTTAATGTGTTAAATAATAATAAAGAATGCAGATCGGTAAATTTCCCTTCGAAACATCCGTTAAAAAAAAAGTCCATTTTATGACAAGGAAAGTATGCCCATGACATAGCAGGTGCGATGGCGATCCAAGCTCCACGCACCATCCACGAAGGGCAGATCGAACCCTAAGAAGTTCCACGTGCTGCATGCTAGCCTGCTCACAAAAGCAACCAAATTTAGACCCTACAAAGGGAAAGGGCTGGATGCAAACCCTTGGCAAGGAGTAGGGGGCATGGGGAGTAATACCTTCGCTCCCATCTTCTTCCAAGTACACATTGACCTGGTGGACTGGCCAATGGTTGCCCATGCGAGATCCTCTGACTCCTGCTTGCCTGGTCAGTGGTCAAACGAAAACATTTGTCAGCCATAGAAACAGCAATCCCTTTAGCTCTTCGTCGCGAAGGAAGGGACACTTTGATTCTACATGCAGAATATTTCTGAACTGCTTGCCAAACGGTGCGAACACTATTTGAAAATCACTCTTGGGAACTTGGGGTGGTTATTTCTAATACCTTATGCCATAAATTATGTCGAGAAATGTATACTTAAATAGTGGTAATGTAGAAAAAAGTTCGATACTTATTAACCCTTTGTATGGCACCGACACTTGTGCTGAGAGTTCAGGGAATACTGAGAAATGATTATGGGATTTGCACCCGCGACGTGCAGTTAACGTTGAAATTTTCTACTCGAAATTGTTAAATTCATTTTTCTAACAAATTCGATTGCTGGTTGCAGGTCGTCAATTGACAGTGTTCAACAGCCAATCGACTATTCAGGTGGGTGGTCGATGGAATCGCAACAAAGGAAGAGTGGAAAGGCCATTTTTAGGCGTGATCGTTGGCCTCGTTGTGAATGGTGCACGAATTTTGGAACTTGCTGCTGCGAAGGATGGAAGAGTGACTACTAGAGGGGACGTTCAATTACTGCCTGCTGGAAGCCTTTTGGATCGTGCTGCTCCTTTACAAAGAATGCAACAGGTGAATAGAGGAAAAGTATTCCACGTCATTATCACAAATGCAGGAACTTCTCATTTAGTGTCGTTTCCCTTGGAATAACCACCCCTCCAAGTACATTATATCATGATTAATCATTCCCTTTTGATCCTCTGCTTGTAGCATTTTCGTTCCCCTCTTACCCGGCATTACTTTGAAACCTATCGCGTCATGCAAATGCGCGAATACGTGTGCGAAGACCTGTACAACAGCTTTTTTCAGTTTTTTATCAGTACAGAATATTTGAAGACGAGTTCAAGCTCGTGGCCTTCTAGTGGCCAATGAAGGAACTACCGCCACAAATCGATACCTGTATAATGTAGTCGTCCCTTCATCGTGCAGGCCTGTAATATTAAAATTATATCCGTAGAAACGAAACGATGTGATTGAAATTCAGAAAGAATTAATTTACTAGAAAAGTAGGTGATATTTTATTAAACAATATTGCAATACCAAACATTATTTCAGGCAATCGTGTACGACAATCAACAAATTACTGATTATTATAAACAGAATAGCATTCACCACCTTAACACTACAATCATTTGTTACGGTTGTAGTAAATATCTGTGTTACTTTGTTACGTTTATTTGACACTGCGATGTACATCCAACTTTCAGCTGAAAATTTTTATGCCAAATCACGCGAGATGGCATCACCTCGTCCGTCGCGATAAATGTGTATTTCTTCCTATTTTTTCGCAGACGCCAGCGTCCGGTTTCCCAGGCGTCATAGACGACCTCATATTTTCTGGCGCCGGAAGCGGCTGCACCGCCGACGACGAGGACGAGGAGTGCACACCAATCTACGAGCCTACTTCCGGTAAGTGTAAGTAACAATTTCGAGGGCGTAAGTAATTCCTTCTGCACGTTTCCTCGCGGAGGAATTTCTTTCACGCGTCTCTTTACACGCGTTGCACGTATCGAGATTTCACGTGCACGTTCATGTGTGACACTTTTTCATCAATTATTGATTGCGTCGTATTTTTTGTAGAATTTAAAATTGATCGCACGATAATTCGTGTAAAAAGAACATGAACCTTCTACTACGTGAACAATATTCGATGCAGTGACCATTCGATGGCTAATCACATGAGAAATTGTCCTTCTCGTTTGCCCTATAATTTTTTAACACCCTGTATCTGTAAAGCATCACAATATGTATACGTTACTACTGCGTATAGGTATACATGTAGCATAGAAAAAAATTATACACGAGGAAAGGACCTGCATGCTGTCAGATTAGATAGATTATGTAATTTCGAGCAAAACATTTCTTTACAGTTTTTCGATCGGACTAATCGTATTTGAGTTATTCGCGAAAAATTACTTTCTCGCAAGTGGTCGCGAGCCAGTCTGTTCGTATATAAGAGCGCTGAAAGCCACGGTCTGCTGTGTAGTATGAAAGGAGAGACGTTTAGCACTCCCCTAGACAAGGATGGAACACACATAAAATGGTAAAGGCACTTGTCGTCCTTTGGCGACACTTTACCACATTTTTTTTTAAAACGTGGATTAAACAAGTGTTTAATTTATTTATTGCATTATAAATGGGAAACAATTCATTAATTAATCTTGTCGATGAAATGCACAACCGTCTCGCGTCTCATTAAATATCAATTAAATAAATACCGGACTCTAATTCCATCAATAAATTAAATGATTGAAATCGTTTCATTATTGGAAATATTAATTTTATAAAATTCTAATGGATTTTAATATTATAAGGAGAAAGAACACGAATAACGTTATGTACTCATTTGATAATAGTAGGTCTAGTTAAGATCGGAATACAATACACAGTAAATAATATTTTTATTATACATTTATAAATTGTACCACTACATTATCTAAAATGTAACACAGACAACGTTTTATTAGCAACGTTTTAAACCTTAAAATCCGATCTTCATTTTCAGTATTAAACAATCTAATACTTTTTCATTATTAATTGCAGCATAACCTCGGAGCAAATAATTACACAAATGTACAGAGTTATTCAGCCGTTATGAGCAAAAAGATATATAGTTAACTCCTGACCTACAATACTGAATTAAACGCAAATTGTAATTATATCTTTTAATAATCTCAAAGCAAATCGTGGCTATCTCTGTTTAATAAATAAATGAGATCTAATCTGCAATCCAATATTTTCACGCATACCACCAATACTTTTCTTAAATCATAAACCAAAAGTGTGTGTAACTAAACGTACTCTAAACTAAAACAATTGACATTTCCACTGTTCAACGTGTCAGCGACTCATAGGTGACACTGAAATAATCATTTAACAACTATTTATGTTATTTACACCTATACTTCTCGGCCATTCCAAATAATTGGTGAAGGTAGAAGCGTGTGACGGCGAAGGGGCGAGGAGAGGCAGGACAGAGGGAGAACACACACGCACGAACGATCGGGTTCGCCCATATCGCATGCAGCATGCCACCTTTTCGTCTTCATGCTTGCCCAGTTGTATCTTCGATTCATTTGCATATTTAGGATCCCTGGAGCTCCTCCTTTCTCCTCCTCGTCGACCTCCTCGCACAACCTGATAGCCGGCTCGAAAATCTTCTCCGGCTGACTAAAAACTGAATTAATGAGATCCCCTTAACGACCTGACGCCCGATCAGCCCATTAAACGAGCTATCGTCGGGCGAGCAACGGGTTATTTTTAAACATGCAACATTTCAGCGCTGGAAATGCAGCGTTGTAAGGTGGGCGAAGGGCAATGAGAATGACAGAAAGATCGATACTGTGATTTTTTTATTTAAATATTACGTCTAGTCACGTATGACTTATGTAAGAGTTTCTATATTGGTGGGATGATGACGATGCATGTTCATACAGGAGAAATTTAATGTTAATTGATTTATATTTTTCCGTGTTGTACCTACAATTGCATTTTGGATCGTACTTTTGTTTATTTTATTTTTGCCATACCCTACTTTCGGATTTGTGGATTTTGGAAAACATTTGAGAAATTTATAACTTTGGATGATTAAAAATGATGGAAATTTTGAGGAGAAAATTATTATAAAAATATAATGATCTTGGAACTCTACGTGGAATGATTAATCCTTGAAATTTTAATTCTTCGATTAGGTTTCATGTCGACAGATTAATATCCAACGATGGTAAATTTAAATTTCGTTCGTCATGTTATAATTGGAATCTAAATCCACGCGTTGAATGAGGAATTTACTCCCTGCTCAACAAGGATATTTTTTATTTTCATTACCGTTGGATTATAAAGGATATATTTATATAAATAAATGTGCGTACATATTGTCATAGTATAAACTCATACAAAATTGTTCAACTTTGCATTCGCTTGTCCATGAGAAAATTGTATTCCACTGCAATTAGTCGATAAAACAACAGAACTTAAAAGATTAAAGCTATTTGAGATTGCATTTATAGAACATCGCTTTGCACTTCACCTTTTAGAAACAAATAAGCCGTTGATAAACACTTCCATGAATACATAAACTTGTTACGTAATGTCTTAGGAAAACAGATATGCTTCCGTGACCAACCAGTACCTTATTTCTGCTATAAAAATACAATATAGCTTTAATGCATCCGCATACACGTTTATTAAAAAAATATGCAGCGCCATATCGGCTTTTTTATATTCAAGGTTATTTCAAAGACACGTTATTTTGCAACTCCCTTCGACATCAGATAAACACTGTCACAACGGCTAAGAACATATGTACAATTTTATTAAATGCAAAAACATTTCATTTTTACAACAAAAGCAATAAAAAAGACATACAAGTTAATAATAACAAATGGATTATGGAACACTACTCTACAATACGTACCCATAAACTGATCACAGTCTACCCGATAGACTTCTATCGTCTAATCTACCTGCAATCGCAAGTAATAAAGCCCAATATGATTTACGAAATACCGCAACAGATAGCAAACAATGCTCCCTCCGCGTGCACAAGATATTCCTCGCGCTCACTAGTGCCTGAACCTCAATTAATACAATATTATCGCCACGAATGTTTCTAACGTTCATCGATACGCTACAATTAAATCAACCTGCCAACAAATATCAATCAAGGGGCAAACGGTCGCGCGGAAACGATCCCGCGGAAAATGGAAGAAAATCAAGCAAATTGCCATTGAAATTGAATTCAAAGCGAAACGAAACCGTGTGCCCGGTATATCGCGGCCCGAGGACAAAACGTTCCAATCAAACCTGCATTCTATCTCCATTATCGCCGCCTCTCCCACCACCTTCGTCCCCCCTGTTAGCTCGCAACAACCGCGTTTTCGTTTCGCGTTACACCGATGATGATGACGCAAACGCTGCAAACCGCGTGCAATCATACGGAAATTATGCGAGAGTCGGAGGCCATGGTACGCGCAATAATTTTCAATAATCACGAACCTCCCTGTTGGTAGTCGACATAGGTAATAACGACAATCTACGTCGCGACGCCGAGACGTCCCCAGAATTTAAAGGAGATACCTCCGTCGTCGGTAGCTTCTGGAATATAGAGTAAAATCTGTTAATACACTTTAGAAAGTAATTAGAAGGTCGTCTGCGCAAGTAAGATGGTTGAAATTTCAAAAGCTACTCTACATCTAGAAATTAAAGATTCAAGAGGATTGGTAAGATATTAAATGTACGGTGGAGCCGTGATTTTTGTTATATTTTTGTATATTTTAAGAAAGGATGTTTGGTTGTCATTCCTGTAATTAAATCGTGTACTACATTGTCAATTACGAGTTACACAATTCGCACTGTAACCGAGGTGTAATAACGTTGGATGTTTGTCTTTTTGGATATATGCGTTCTCGAAATTGAAATTGAATTGGATTGTTTTCGGAGCTTCCCACCGGGGAAATTAAATTTTAACGTTGGCATGTTGCGTATAGGTGTTGAATTTTGGAGTTTCAGCTTCTTCCTTGGAATGCGACCACTCAATCATCGATGCTCCATAGAATATAGTATAAGATTTCCTAATATTTCCACTCAGAAATGATGGACACGTTATCGTAACCAATTACTACAATCTTAACACAAACATCAATCGGGTTTTTCCTTAAATTATGTAAAACTGGGGAAGGGGTTCGAATTTTTTACATTTTCTACATTCAGGTATTTTTGTCTCAGTGAAAACAATGAATAACAATGTTAATTTTTTTCATTTATTAAGCTACTTGTAACGTATGCGGAACAATTTTTTAAATACACTTTTAATTGTGTTCTTTAAATTTTATCTGGAAGTAAAAATCGCGCCTTTGAAAATAAATATTTCCCTGGCGGGAGTGATTTCAGCTCACAGACGTATCTGAAACAAAGAAACTAAACTGATTCTTAATCATTATGAGTGCCGCTATCGCAGGTGCCAGAATTAGCGGCGTAAGTCAAAATTTAAAAAAATTGCGCGCATTCAAATTTCAAGTCTCGAAATTTTCCAACTTTACTTGAAGTTGGAATACAGGAGTGACCCTTTAATAATTGAACGGGGGTGGGATTAGAATATAAAATCTTACGAATTCTTATATTGGGGCAAGGAGGGAACAAGAAATCGCCAGAATGTACCCTTACGTAATTTAAGGACGGCCCCGTAGTGCTAACTGCTCCAAGTACTCCCTGCAACAACTCCACGGGTTCCAACACCAAAGTAGGATCGATTAACCACCCACCCCAGCGAATGCAGTATCAGTTTTCATGACGTATCCTCGATAAATTTAGTAATCGCCACCCTCTCTGTTCGCAGACGACATAATAACGCCAGTCTACGTCGCGCCAACCAGGTCGCCGACAACCTTCAGGCCCAAGCTCCACAAGGAGAACATCCAGGAGCGTCCTTCCTGCGACGACGAGGAGGACTGCGAGGATGGCTCCGGCGAGCCGGTGACCACCGAGGAAATCATCGTCACATCAGCCACCGGTCCGTTCTCCTCTTTGCTTTGCTTTCAGGGCACTCGATTTTCATGAGCTCCCTGGCGACGCTCTGGTATTGATCTTCCGTTCACGGTTTCCTCTCGTTCACTTCCTAGTACGTGCCCGCCGTTCGTGCAGCAGGCGTATTTCCAAGACTTGCATAGTGCGCGCAGGGGTGAAGGGAGTTTCTTTTCGAGGGGATAAATTGAAAACTCCTCCGGAAGACGCGACAGGATGAAAGTCCCTCCCTTTGTCGGTGGGCGATCGCCTCTTGTTCCGTCGTGAAAGCTGCGAGATTGGGGCTGCAAAGTATTGTTGGATGGCAGTGGTTTCTCGCGAGGAAACATTTTTTAATCTGAGAAGCAGTTGAGGGGTGGTTTCGGGTGACTTTCTTGCGCCATTCTCTATTTTATAAAGCATCTACCATACTGTCTTAAACAATTAAAGCACAAGTCTCTTTTTTGAACACATGAATGAGCCATAGAAAATATTCTGTATAGCCAATTATACAACTCTGTGATTCTATATTGTCCCCGAAAATTTTCCTACATATTGTACAAGAAAATTTGCACGATCAGTTGACAATTCAACACTCTCGTCGGATGGAAAGCGTCATAGCTTTGCAGGAGAAAATCGCCGCATTAATATTTATTGCGGGGGGGGTGTGAAGCATCTTCGAGATAGGACTCTCGCTATAATTGAGGCAAGAGATGCGGTCTTCGAGAGGAGATGAAAAAAGGGGAAAGGAGAATGCATGAGTGCTCGTTATGGAAATACTTGGCCCGTGGGCGTCCTCTTCATCTGCATATCCCTCGACTTTCATGCGGTGAAAGCTCCGCCAATCCCGACTGCCACCGGTTAAGTTGACCGTCACGAAAATAGCGCTACCCTCTTTGACGCGACGGAGACGAGACTTCTTTCAGTACACGCTGCTCTTCATCGCAGAATAGGGTGCCCCTCGCCGTTTACCTTGCACCATCGTTTACGCCGGTTAAAGTAATTTCCCTCTGCGACCTCCGACGAAACTGCCCCCGAAAATCTTCTAAACGGTACGAAATTTCCTTCTCCGGGTTGACCCTACTCAACGCCTATTCACACGCTCCGCGTGAGCGCGAGTTTCTAATCACTCTAATTATAAAAACAGCATTTTTGTACTGTAACGTGGTTTGTTAGGGGGAAATAGATTGTGCCTCCGACGTGCTCTTCTCGTTTTAAAATACTTCGTTTGCCTGTGGGGGGTAATTGTCCGGATCGATTATTTTCAGACATGCCAGATGCTTCGTTCGCAAATCCCCGTCAGCTAACGAACTTAAATATTTGACATAGTTTATCTGGTCTGGCGGAGAATCAATTGTGAAGAATTTAGGAGGAGGTTTATTTTGGTGAATGTTTCTACTGGATTGACCCGTCGAAGTATTTTTATCAATTGATGATATTGAAGCGTCGTTGAAGCCTTCTTTGGACGTGTATTTGTTGTTTTCCATGTTTTGATAAATCTACAATATTCTGTAAATTCCCTCTAAATTCATGAATTTCATTTTCATCCTCGTGGAACAAGCTTCACGTGCTTACACTTAACTTTTGACAAATTCCTTGAAATTACAAAATACATACTGTCACTCGTGTCACCCACCCTAGGATAAACATGTCTCTGGAAGATGAGCCCTTTAAAATTCTCTTCTTCAACATCATCGCCGTCAGTGTTTCAGCAGCTGGGTAGTCTAGTGTTACCCACGTCGCGTCGGACAAGCTTTGAAAGCACCAACGACTGCTACATCCTCAGCTTTTAAGGCTGACAGTTCTCAGTGGCCTGTAATCTCTAGAATAACCTGCACTAAATTTGTACTTCCGCTCACGAGTGATTTAGCCTTCATGATACCCAAATTTATTCAGTGTCGATTCGGCGATAGTGGTTAACAAGTGGTCGAAGTGTTCTCCCAGCTCAAAGATCAAATTGAAAAGGTTGGATTTCGGAACATTATATTCCCTTAATCAAAATTAATATCCACAGAACAGAGTGCAATGGCCCCCAATATGCCCACACACAAATATCTCGCATCTAAAGCCGAATAGCGATGAGAAGTCACCCTGATCCCAACTTAGTCAAACTGCCGTCTACCCCCAACTCTCAATAACCACGTTGCTCCACGTGCTCGCGATCCAGAAAAAGAAAGCAATCGAACCGTGGCCCGGCGGGTGGAATAACGACTCCTTTCGCGTGATTAAGCGTGTTACGTGTTCCCGACGGAACAGCACACACACACACACACACACCCCTCCCCCTGCCCCCTCCAGAGGTGTCCTCGCCAACGTGGCTGCCCACGCACGCGTGAATACCGCCGGCCTACGCACGCGTAAATATTGTCGGTAGCACGTTACTACCCCATCCCCCTGGCGAAGCCAATCGGATACACGTAATTGCACCACACAGCCGGCACTGACGCTTCTCCTTCTCTCCATTTGCCAAGCAGATTCCAGCTCGGTGACGTACACGACTGGCCGCGAGTACACCACCGGCCACATCAGCACGCAAACGTCTCCAGGCACGCCGTCGACATCGACCCGGGACACCGTCACCGTCTCCGTCCAGTACAATGTGTCGACCACAGACCTCGAGACCAGCCACGCCAGGTGAGTTTGTCAGTTACGCTCCAACACCCCCGCGGCGATGCCGAAATTCGCCACGTCGTCGCACCCCGAACGCGAGCGGCGAGCCGTAACCGCGTCTGCGTGATCCTCCGGTATATATTCGCGGAACACGCTGTTGATTTTCGGGCTTCGTTATGCTTCCGCCGCGTTGAATCTGTGCCATTGTGAAGGGTTTCGTTTGGTTGTTGACAGCTGCGCGCTGGGGGTGGTGGGTGGTTATTTGGGAGAGCCTCTGTCTTGGTAATTAGTCGGGAGTCGTGGAAAGTTCGTACTTGGGGGTTTCTCGATGGAAAGTTAGGAATGGTGTGTAGGGTGAAGTCGACTTTGTTTTTTAGTTTGAAGTGGCAGTGCTGGGGGGTTAAAGTGTATATTTGTATTGTAGGTGGTATGCGAGCTCTTGGAGGGGCGAGAAAGAGCTTGTGTAATTGTTGTTTCATTTCAAGATTATTTACAGAGATTTTAACGGCATTCGTATGTGCTTTTGAGAGAAATATTTTAATGTGCGTTTCCAGACGTATTTGCAGGGTGAATGTATATTTTAGTCAATAGTTCGCTACATATTTCTGTAAATGTACATACGTAACACGGTCACGTGTAGAGATTTGTAGATTGATTCAGGTGTTACTGTGTTATAACCTGATTTAAGGGAAGATTCTCTTCTAACAGCCCCAATAGTAACTGATATTTAAGAATTTGGATTGAAAACACTGTTGGTTATATTGGATTAAACTCTTTTGGGATATAAGGAGACACCTTTAAACTTGCAGAAAATATTTTTTTTATGTCGATCCTTCTTATTATTTATTAATTATTGTGGAACCTTTTCCACCTCTTTGACAATGTAATTCCTGTTGGCAGGATGTGTAGCACCTATCACAGACATCTGACTGCAAAAGATAGGAGCCTCTTAAAGTTACATAGTTTACGCTGGGTTTGGACCCTTTAAAGAAAAAAAAAATGATAAAGTGAAAGAGTTATGCCGTTTGAGAGAAAAAGTACATTTTTTCCTTAGACAAATTTTTCATATTATTCTTTATATCGACGAAAAAAGGATTATAAATAAAAACTGAAATTAAAATTTTAGGTTCAGTTCCAGCGTAAATTATTTAACTTTAAAAAAATGTTCTTCTTTTTGCAATCAGATGCAATCTTTTTGCAAACATCGCCAAAGAGGTTAACAGGATTCCACAATAATTAATAAATAATAACAAGGATCGACATAAAAAAAAATTCTACAAATTTAAAGATGCCTCCTTCTATCCCAAAAGAGTTTAATGCAATATTAACAATAGATTTTTAATAAAAATTCATAAATTTCGGGGGTTGTTAAACAAGAATCCCCGTTAAAATAATTTTTCTTATATTAACAGCAGTTAAGTTTCTCAGCAGTTTCAACATTTTTAGTAGCATTGTTCGATCATATTCTTTAACTATCACACCACTGTAAGTATACGATTATGTTGTATATCTTAGAATCAGAATTCTTTTTACATTATATTTCATTCGCCTCGTTCTCGAGATTACCTATGTAGCAACTTGTAGTATTTCATTTAAAACTTAATTTTAAATAATGCCAACAATGAAAAGACCATTCTGCGCGGCTCGTCAATTTTAGACCTTAGGCAGCTGCCTAATTTGGTCTATAGGGGCGAGACGATCCTGTTTAAAGTATTATCAACATTTCCCGCGAGTACTAAGATTTCGTCGTACGAACTTGAAGCTCACATGAATTATTCACCTGCTTCGAGGTCGATAATAGGATTTTAGATAATCAAACTCCGATTAAGCAGTCTGATTGGATCTAGCGGTCTAACTAATTAACCATCCAATCGATTCCGTCAATTCACTAAGCTAACTAGCGAAGTTGCTTCAACACTGTCATTTTAATCCCCACTCACGCCATCGAAACATATTCCGTTTTCCTTTTGCGAAAATGGACGAACCTCGTAGATCGGTAATAAAATATTCGACGACTCTACATGGAGATGATCGTGCTTTATGCAAATAACCTCAGAGCACCAATTCATCCCCCTTTATCATAAATTGCTCTCATACCACTGTCGAAGCATTCAATTACTCTAATTGCAACCTCCCAATTTTGAAATGTTCAATTTGAATCCAGCAGCGATACTATCTGATAACCTCATCGCCCCGTACTTTTCACCCCTTTCAATCACATTCAAACCACCAATTTCGAACATTGCAGCAGCGTCGTGACGCAGAGATCGACGACCGTGACGACCCAGAGCACCACCACGGAGATGACGGACCCGCCGCCGCCCCCACCGCCCCCCATCTACCCGCCGATGCCGACACCGCCGAAGAACAACAACAACAAGAGGATAACGTCCGAGGCGGCGGAGAACGCCGCCCTGATAATCGGCATCATAGCCGCGGCGTTGATCGCCATAGTTCTGATCATCCTGATAATCCTCAAGTTCAAGAATCGCCCGGAGACCAGCTACAAGGTGGACGAGACGAAGACCTTCTGCCAGGACCCGAACGCGGCGTTGCTGGGCGCGGCTGGCTCCAACCAGCCGTTCAACGGCGCCCTGAAGAACGGTGCGAACGGGAGCAAGACTAACAAGAAGCGAGAACTGATAGACATCAAAGAGTGGTACGTGTAGGTATGGCCAGGATCCACGGGCCCCCTTAAACCGCACGCGTTCTTGAGCCTCGTGCCAGGTGTCCAGACAGGAGTCGAACATTCGAGTGAGCCTCTTCTCAGATCCCTGACCGGTGCTAGGTGGATCGAGAAGCATCCCTCTCGGCGTACTGGCGAATGTGGGACGGTGCTCCTCGCGGGTAAACGACTGATAGATTAATATGTGGTCGAGACGAGGTTCAGATAGGTCACAAACTTTTCACGTGTCCGCGGCCTGTACTCGTTCAACCGAATTCACGGTTATTGGGTTCGACGAGCATCGATCGCGCTAAGAGGATCGATGCTCGCCACCTCGGGGGGAGGGAGGAGGGTGGGGATGGACGTGCACCCTGCGGGTTGGCTGAAAGCGCGAGCTTACGCGACGTTCTCGACGGACCCCGATAGACGGCGGCGATCCCATTAGCAGCTTGTGCACGTCCGCGGAAGACAACGAGCCGAGGCAGGTGGGGTTCAACGCTCGTCGATGTTCTCAGGCGTCGTCGCTCGATTGAAGACGACGAGCCGAGACTGATCGCGTTAAACGTAACCGCAGGAAAGGAACGGTGAGGGAGGTGTCCAGTGTGCGCTGAATATCGGACGATAATCGCGCCTGAGGACCCCCGGGGTATGGTATGGAAAGGTTGCGTCGATTGGAGAAGTGTCTGACAATGAGCGCCAGGCGGAAGTAGAGCATCGCGTTGCCATTTTCGTTGGAGCCGCGCTCGAGCTTATTCCCAGCACTTTCCCGTTGCTGGCCACAGTTAGACCACGGCGGCACACGATCGATTCCTCGAAACATTGTCGCAACTACCGCGGGGAGAACTCTCCGACCCCTCGCCCCGTCTACACTCTACCGCGAAATTAATCTTCCTCCTTGTTGCTGCGTCGCTAGTTGTGTATGATATTTACTGTACATGAAAGGTTTAACGTTCACGCGCACGATCCTTCTTTAGATCACGTTGAAAGTAGCCCCCCCCCCCCCCCCGGCGTTAGACGTTGCTTCGGACGAACTTGCCCGACGGGTGGCGTCGCGGAGGCGTCGCGCTGTGTCTCGAGGATGGGATACGCTTTTGTTTCAACGTTATCATAGTTCCCGTGGACGAAGGGACGAGAAAGTGTTGGAAGTAAGGCTGCAGGGACGGAAGCATCGATACGAACGATCCTATCTAGCGATTAATGAACTTATTGTTGTATAGAAGAAGAAGAGGAAGATATATATATATACATATACGATATTTATCGATTATGTTATGCGTGTAAATTGTTTATTAAATTATATAGATTTTATTAACAACATGGGAGAGCGTGAGTGTACGTGCATGTGTGGATCTGTACGTGTGTCGAGCGTGAAAGTCCAAGTTGTTCTGTGCATGGAACAGCGACGCGAAGGAACGTCGGTGGTTATCAACACGTAAGCCAACTCTTTGCAAGATACGGGGAATAACGATCGGCGAGAGCACTCGGAGGACACTGTCGAGTAGGTGACACGTGGCAGAGATGCTTATACGTATTATACACACAGGGTTCGAGCGCAGTATTGCTAAAACGAATCGTCGACGTTCAACCGGTGCTTAACCCTTTGACGTCCGCCAATTTCTCATCAGTCGACTTCCCGTAACGGTCCAACAGGTCCCCTGATATATTTTGCTCCGACACCTCTGTACTCTTCTTTGTTACCTCTTCGATGTTTCTGTGATAATTTTGTCTTGGCACCTTCTTTTGATATTCTTTACGCGCTTGCGGAACACGGGGTGATCCGTGATTGCACGCGAACGCTCTGACGTGTGAGTCGGGATCACGAAATGAGGAAAGAATGTGAATGGAGGATAGTGTGATAGTGAGTTAGATTAGAGGATAATTGGAATAACGAGTAAAAGGTATTTGGTGAATAGTTTTTCTATAATTTTTCCCTTGTTTAGTCACGCGCAATATTTTCTTTCATTTGCATAGAAATACAAAGGGAAACGAGTCAACTGGTTAGATAATTAATCGGAAATTCTAGGTAATGTATATTCGTACAATAATACTTTCCTCGTTTTGTAATATAGATTCGTACACTAAGGTATCGACGTGCAATTAAGGATCACCCTGTACTTCCTTACGTCTTGCTTAATATTTCCTAAAACTTTCTTCAATGTTTCTGTGATACTCCTCAGCTACTTCATTGTATATCTCCAATGTATGTGCTTCATAAAGAATTATCTAAATAAAGTTTCTCCAAAATCAATTTAATACTCGTAGGTGCCAAGGAATTGGAACTTCAATATTCATCCTCGAACAATGGGCTCCGAAGGGTTATTTAAACAGGCATTAAATACAGGACATTATGAATCCTCGAAGACGTTTTTATCGAGCTCTATCGCTTTCTACTTTGCAAATTCTTTGGAATCGTTCTGGCAGCCCCCTGTCTTCGGTAAAAATCTTCTTATGACGAAGCAAATAATCTTGCATCCCATAGAGCTTCCCCAATCGTGACAAAGGAAATCGTCAGCGAAATACACACTATATTTTCGTATCACTCTGCTCGATGTATCCTCATTTCTAGCGAGTGTGTGGGATCTCGCGATCAGTGCTAAGGTCTCACCAATTACCTGTGCCAGGGCAATTAGGAATAAATTATCACTTCCTCAATTCGCTCGATTACCAAAGCGTCTAACACTTCTGTACCTGAGCACAAGTTTGAAATATCGCGCAAAATCGTCAACGACAATGTCATTACTAAAATCAGTGAGCGTGTAAGAATCATTCTCCTCTTCTAATTGTCGATGGATCACAGGTATTCCTACAAAACTGCGGCACTGGTCGAGATTACAGCTCAGTCTCGTCGCCGGTGGGCTATCAATTAAATTGAAAATCTCGATCGATCCCAGTTAGATCGCTAACTGTTGTCACGATTCTATTACGTATCTACGTACACAAATCCCTTCGGAATTTCTTCAAAAGCAATAACGAAACGCTTTCAAAGTGACAAGTCTATTCAACGACGGGAGAGAAGAGAAACCTTTCTAAAAAAAAGGCTAATTTAAAATTGGGCGATGCTCGGTTCCTGCGATCATTTTCAACATGTTAATATGCATTCATGGAATCCCGTGGCGATTGGAAGTGTATATAGGCTTACGGATGAACGAAAGGAAAAGAGGAGATGTGGAAATTAGATAAAATCGAGAGGATCCTCGTCCCGACGATCTATCGAAGGCGAGAATATTCGTTATTAACGAATATTTCTAAATAGAATATTCGTTAAGAAATAAGTGAGAAGAAACGAAATTGTGGTCTAAAAACTAATGACAACTTTTATGCTCTCGTTCCAAATCTTTTCTCTCATGATTTCTGCGAGGTAGACTTCGGTTTGAATTAACTTCGTAAGGCTTCGGGCTATTCGAAGGATCGAGGAACAGCGAGTAAAGCGTTTCCCCGCGCGCAAGTTTATTCCCCAAGTACTTGGCAACTCTGTCTAGGATTTTCATATTCAATTTCCCCTCTCTTATGAATTCCAAAGAGTCTCTCGTAAACGAGCGAACTCGCCCAGCCTCGTTACCGTTACGATTCGCGTTTCAGCAAAGCCTTGAAGCGTATTCTCGCGACTTTGCGGGGCATCGTTAACGCGGCTCTGCCCTCTTACTAACTTACTTCAATGAACACTCTAGCTACTCTGAATGTAAACGATCTCTTACCGCGTACTATGCACCCATCGAACGCTTAACCCTTTGGAGCATCGTAGCCGCAGCCGTGCTGCTTTTTCTATCGCGCGTCAAGACTTTTATCCTTCTATCTTTACGATCGATCAGCTGATTTTCACTGACTCTATCTATAATTTTCTATCGACCTCCGCTCCGCCGGAGAAATCTATCGAATCTTTCTCTTCTTAATGTACGCTTCGAAGGACTAAAACTTCCGTCGATATAAAAATATAGGAATTAATAGAGGAAACGAAGAGAAACTCACCCACGCGATGCGTTTCTTCACAAACCAACGACGATCCGAACTGTGGGGAAGAAGGATCCCATACAATGTACAGACCTGGTGAAATATTGGCTCTCAGGGAAGCACAATTAACGCGTTTTAAAAGTCAACAGGCTCCGTAACGATTCAACGCATATCAGAGAGAAACCGACCATTTGGACGGGGAAGATCCATGAGACGAAGGGTTCAGAATGTAACAGAGAAGATTGTGGTATTTTTAAGGTCTAGCTGGATCGTGCTTCGTTCTTTTTCACTTCTCTCTTGAAAAGCACGCAAGGCGCCGGTGACGAAACCACGCGGGTTCGGATGTGCGCGCGATTACGTTGAACAGTGTCGTTTGCTGACAGAAGCGCCGTTGTCAGAGACGTTAACGTGACGGAGACAGCCGTTCTTCGTCGGGAGCACGGAAGCGGACGATAAAAGTTCGGAGAAAGAAAGGAGGAATAATAGAAGCTGAACACGTGTGTACAATTTTTGAGATATATCGAACTCTTTCATATCTTAATCGCACAAGAGCTTGGATCCACGTGCAGCACGATCTTTGTCGATAAAAAACGATGCCGCGAGTGATCGCCTCAGGCCATTTCTTTACTATTCCCTCGTTTTCTTTGGTCGTTTTATGAAAATTTTACAAAACCTTCTCGGAGGATCGGTACGATCGAGGACATCCTCGAGACGTGCGCTTTCCACGCATGACGCTTAAAACACAAAACGGACACAAAGATAATCTTTACTCCCTCGACTTCGCTAGAATTGCAATCTTCACCCTCGAGATCATTCGTAGGCACTAAAGAAAACAAACGATAAGTCGATGTGGATTTTGTATATTTACGTGGCTAAAGTTGAGTGGGCAGTCTTAACGATATCAACTACACGCAGACGTTCTGCCTGAATAGGCACGCGTGGAGAATCGATGAGAATATATAAATAACGCGATTCAAGTGTCGAACCAATGGAAAAGAGGAAAGTAATATTTACCGCGGACGAACACTTTGCCACTTTGTTTCGAAATCGACGATCGACGAAAATGAAATGGAATTTAACGACAAATCGTCCACGGGACGTGGAGCTTCAACAAAAAAAGATTCCTTGGTATTTTCGTATTAATGGAGGTGAGTGGGAAGTGTGCAATTCTTTAAACTTGCAGCAATTCGAATTTTTCTTCTGTCACTTATCTGTTCCAGCAGAGTAGATGTACAGCGTACTATCTCCAATTGTGTAATTTACATTAGGAAATCGGAGCACGAAATTTCATGGAAATTTTTTGACACATAGTGTACATGTATCAAAGAATTAAACCGCCGTGGGCAGACTATGTCGTTTATGTATTGAGCGAATTGCCTCTTTTCTTAAACTTCCTTCCGAATTTTCATTTTTCCTAGTTAATCTTTTAAACATTTGACTCGAAGAACGATTGTGTATTAAAGTAGGGACTTGAATAAGTATCCCATAATTTTTTCAGATTTTTTGATAGTCCAAAACTGTAAAAAAAAATAGCCATGAACATAAACGACTCAGTCCACGGACGGTGCAAAAATAACTGTGCCCACGGCGGGTTAATTATCTATTATCTACTTGATCATTGAGGATGCAGAACGAGTGCTCAAGGCAAGTGTCGAGGCAATCAAAATCACTCACAATCTATCTAAATAGAATAGGTATATACCTTTTTCTAAAGAAAAGTGGACGCTTTGAAAGTAAATTCACTGCAAAATTAAATCACTCGATTTCGTGGTGTCTGTTTAGCAAATATCTTTACGACAGACCCTAGTTAATACGAAAGTACCAATTCCGTTCAAAGTACACCAATAAGTATCTGCAAGTTTACCCCCTCCCCCTCTCTTTTTACAAAGAAAAAGAAGAAACTATTTTTTACTCCGCCACCGCGTACCCCGAAGCCTGCAGATTACCATTAAAAAATGAAACACCTTTATGCTCTCACACCCCCCCCCCCCCCCCCCCCCAAGAAACGCAAACATATTGTTATCACTGCCCTCTAAACTCTCTATCTGCATATCCTTCGATGTACTGACGACTAACGTTTATACTAAACTAATTAAACTTCTAATAAGATATCTTACCGAGCAAAATGTTACTCTAACTTAACTTAACGCATTAAACCTTGAACTTAAGTGTGTCGCGGGTAGGAAGAAAATACCTAAACCTTTAACTATTAACGCGTAGTGCGGCAGCAAGGACGGAAAGCGTCTTGTGAACGAGAGAAACGGAAGGATGGAAAGAGTGCCGAGAGTGTATGATGCGTATACGTGTGCAAGGGAAAAGGGCGGAAGCGCGTGCGTCGCGCGCAAGTGTGACAAATACCGCGAGTCGAAAGTCGTTGGACGGTAGGCAGAGGAAAAATGGAAAAGAATAAAAAAATAAGCTCACACAACTGTATCTAGAGTCGCTATAGTTAGATGGAATTATATTTTACATTGTACAGTCTATATTTACGGGCGCACTATACGAACCTAGATAGCGAAATATGCTCGTGGTTGAGAAGGCGAGGACGTGGGAGGAGAATAAAAGGAAGCGGACGGCGCGTTAGCGATAAAAGTGTACGTTTGCGAAACTCTAGGATCGATGGCAATCGCGGATATTTTTGTTCTTTACTACGCTGGCTCCCAATTTTTACACGTATACATATGCGCTAAATGTATGTGTATGTACAGTAGGATTCGCGAGCGCGTGTAACGGAAATCGATCGATCCTTCTCGGACAGGAAAGGGTATATACTGGCTATTCACGTTGCCATTACCCAACATCCACCTTGCGAATAAATGGGAAAAGAAAAACGGTTGGCGTTGATTTCCAAGATTAATTACGAATTTGGCCCGGGGGCGCCCGGAGACTTTTCCCAGAAGGGTGGAGGAGGGGGGCAACTTTGGGACGATGGTAAAGAAATATATACCCCTCTTGCTTTTTTTCACCGATTTTGTAGTGCCAATTTAATTAAAAATTTAAAACCGAAAATTAAATATATTCCCCTTTTTAGTATAAACTTCAGTTTTGAAAAATAAGCGATTTTTTTCTCAAAAGCCAGGGGGGACAACTTCCCCCTTTGCAGCCCCCTCCGAACACCCATGAAAGCAGCCGATGGGATGAATTCAATGACACGTGACGCAATGACGCTCGAAGTGAAACAGAATCATGAGTGATTCACGTAATGATTACCTTGTATATATTGCACGAATTGGGGGTAAGCAACAGGTGATGGGGATATCATCGCGAACATCCGTTGGAAATTATAAATTAACTGAAATAATTGCGGCCGTTATAAAAAGCAGTGGGACATTTTGCTTTGGAAATGTTTTCTTACTTATGTCATTGATTTGCCAAAAGAGCGCTGGGTACTAACAACGTGTATATCCTGTATACATTTGTACGTATATATGGTATGAACGTATTTACGTATGTACTTACTCCCCCGCGTTGAGGGACGTCGCGTTCGAGACAATTGCTCGTCGCGGCCCGACCGTCGATTCAGCCGTTTCGTTTTCGGGAATTTAACGCGGATATAAGCGAAGGCGTAATGCAGCGCGTAGCGTACGATGATGCATCTAGATTTTTTACACGTCAAGGCGAACCTCCTGTGCCGTTTCTTTAGAATTTTCCGATTCGAAAGACGCGCATGGTCTATGAACGCCGCACCGCGATACGGTCCGCCACCCACTCAGTCGTAATTTCTCTTGTTTCGCGCGTAGTGCTCTATGTTACGAAAGACACGGGGTGAAAGCGGCGAGGAGAAAAGAACTGATGAAAATGAAAAATAGGCGAAGATGAAATAATGACGGTACGTTTTACAACCTAACGCAAGGCAAACCACACATGTGAGTAACACAGTAGTGCGCGCACAGAGACGCATTACGAGATCTCTCTCGAAAACTGGAGACATGTAAATACATAGAAATAATGCCGTAACTACGAAATTATATGAATAAAGTATTGAAAATGTGTATTAAGCGTGTTTCTATCACTCCCCACTGATTGCTACGATTCGAACACGGAGTTAGAGTGAAAGAAATCGTTCTCCTAATTTGAATAGCAATGAATGTTTCTGATTACTTCAAATTGGTAATTTAAGTTAACGAAGGTTTTATCGCAGACGAAGTGTACAGTAGGTGGGCTCTTATTTACTCTCGGTAAAATTTTTTTTCAAGATTTTCTTCGGGGCACCGTCCGGAATAGTTTCAAATAATTAAAAAAATCCGTTTAAAATTTGAGCACTATCGGATTGAATCATTATTTAAGTTATTGATTTTTTATTAAATAAAAAAAATTGTCCAACAAAAGTTGTAGATCCGGACAAGGAGTATCTTTTATATTGTATTACTTTTTCTCGTGCGACAAACTTTCCCTGCTGGAACTGCCAGTTAGAACTGCATTGAATTTTGAACTGGATCTACAATCTGGTTCAATGCGGTACTACCTGGATTTTCAAGCAGTGATTTTTGGCAGCTCAAAAATGAATCCCATTCAATCCGGATATCCAGATCGATGGATGAAACAGGATTTTTCAGGTCCAAAATTTATCAATTTCTATCAGGAATTGCCATTTGTATAAACCCGGAAGGATCGTATCTGAAATTACGGATCAAAAATCTTACGGATTCAATCTGGAAATGCCACAAGCTCTTTCGAGTCTTTCACTTATTTCAATAAAGAGCAGTTAAGTGATAAAAGACTATTATTATTTAACGAGCCTTCCTTCCACTACTTGCTCCTTCCGATTCCAAGTCATATATAAAAGACATGATAAAAAGAACACCTAAAATGATCCTTCCACACTCAGCGGTTTTTAAAAATCTTTGCATTAACGCCCTGTTTTAAACATGCCATACCCTACTTTCAAACTATATTGACTTCAACACAGCACGTCACACTACTTCTACATTGCTCTAGTCATAAGAACCAATCGCCTTATGATCACGCAAAATATGGTAAGTTTTCAGGTAAGCTATTGAGCGCCCCGCGAAAAGGCAACAAAGTTACGACACTATCACACTTACTACACTGCCTCCCTCACAATACTAGCACTCTTACAACACTATCACACTTACAACACACAACACACAACACACAACACACAAAATAGTTGATAAGTTTACATATTGGTTATGAGCTTCCCGCGAAAATGTAACAAAGTTGCAAGGGTCTAAATTTTTGCAACAATGTTGGAATCGAAAATCGCCGGTTCGCAAGAGAAAAACTCGGTTTGCAACTTTGTTGAGATTTCGCGGGGAGTCAGATTCCGGTTAGCAACTTTGTTGAACGCCAAAATCTTCGAATATCTTCTTCAGACTATTCCGATCTCAACGGATTTGGACGCCCCGCGAAAATGTAACAAAGTTGCAAGGCTCTAAATTTTTGCAACAATGTTGGAATCGAAAATCGCCGGTTCGCAAGAGAAAAACTCGGTTTGCAACTTTGTTGAGATTTCGCGGGGAGTCAGATTCCGGTTAGCAACTTTGTTGAACGCCAAAATCTTCGAATATCTTCTTCAGACTATTCCGATCTCAACGGATTTGGACGCCCCGCGAGAATGTAACAAAGTTACGACACTATCACACTTACTACACTGCCTCCCTCACAATACTAGCACTCTTACAACACTATCACACTTACAACACACAACACACAACACACAACACACAAAATAGTTGATAAGTTTACATATTGGTTATGAGCTTCCCGCGAAAATGTAACAAAGTTGCAAGGGTCAAAATTTTTGCAACAATGTTGGAATCGAAAATCGCCGGTTCGCAAGAGAAAAACTCGGTTTGCAACTTTGTTGAGATTTCGCGGGGAGTCAGATTCCGGTTAGCAACTTTGTTGAACGCCAAAATCTTCGAATATCTTCTTCAGACTATTCCGATCTCAACGGATTTGGACGCCCCGCGAAAATGTAACAAAGTTGCAAGGGTCTAAATTTTTGCAACAATGTTGGAATCGAAAATCGCCGATTCGCAAGAGAAAAACTCGGTTTGCAACTTTGTTGAGATTTCGCGGGGAGTCAGATTCCGGTTAGCAACTTTGTTGAACGCCAAAATCTTCGAATATCTTCTTCAGACTATTCCGATCTCAACGGATTTGGACGCCCCGCGAAAATGTAACAAAGTTGCAAGGGTCTAAATTTTTGCAACAATGTTGGAATCGAAAATCGCCGGTTCGCAAGAGAAAAACCCGGTTTGCAACTTTGTTGAGATTTCGCGGGGAGTCAGATTCCGGTTAGCAACTTTGTTGAACGCCAAAATCTTCGAATATCTTCTTCAGACTATTCCGATCTCAACGGATTTGGACGCCCCGCGAAAATGTAACAAAGTTGCAAGGGTCTAAATTTTTGCAACAATGTTGGAATCGAAAATCGCCGGTTCGCAAGAGAAAAACTCGGTTTGCAACTTTGTTGAGATTTCGCGGGGAGTCAGATTCCGGTTAGCAACTTTGTTGAACGCCAAAATCTTCGAATATCTTCTTCAGACTATTCCGATCTCAACGGATTTGGACGCCCCGCGAAAATGTAACAAAGTTGCAAGGGTCTAAATTTTTGCAACAATGTTGGAATCGAAAATCGCCGGTTCGCAAGAGAAATACCCGGTTTGCAACTTTGTTGAGATTTCGCGGGGAGTCAGATTCCGGTTAGCAACTTTGTTGAACGCCAAAATCTTCGAATATCTTCTTCAGACTATTCCGATCTCAACGGATTTGGACGCCCCGCGAAAATGTAACAAAGTTGCAAGGCTCTAAATTTTTGCAACAATGTTGGAATCGAAAATCGCCGGTTCGCAAGAGAAAAACTCGGTTTGCAACTTTGTTGAGATTTCGCGGGGAGTCAGATTCCGGTTAGCAACTTTGTTGAACGCCAAAATCTTCGAATATCTTCTTCAGACTATTCCGATCTCAACGGATTTGGACGCCCCGCGAAAATGTAACAAAGTTGCAAGGGTCTAAATTTTTGCAACAATGTTGGAATCGAAAATCGCCGGTTCGCAAGAGAAAAACTCGGTTTGCAACTTTGTTGAGATTTCGCGGGGAGTCAGATTCCGGTTAGCAACTTTGTTGAACGCCAAAATCTTCGAATATCTTCTTCAGATTATTCCGATCTCAACGGATTTGGACGCCCCGCGAAAATGTAACAAAGTTGCAAGGGTCTAAATTTTTGCAACAATGTTGGAATCGAAAATCGCCGGTTCGCAAGAGAAAAACCCGGTTTGCAACTTTGTTGAGATTTCGCGGGGAGTCAGATTCCGGTTAGCAACTTTGTTGAACGCCAAAATCTTCGAATATCTTCTTCAGACTATTCCGATCTCAACGGATTTGGACGCCCCGCGAAAATGTAACAAAGTTGCAAGGGTCTAAATTTTTGCAACAATGTTGGAATCGAAAATCGCCGGTTCGCAAGAGAAAAACTCGGTTTGCAACTTTGTTGAGATTTCGCGGGGAGTCAGATTCCGGTTAGCAACTTTGTTGAACGCCAAAATCTTCGAATATCTTCTTCAGACTATTCCGATCTCAACGGATTTGGACGCCCCGCGAAAATGTAACAAAGTTGCAAGGGTCTAAATTTTTGCAACAATGTTGGAATCGAAAATCGCCGGTTCGCAAGAGAAAAACTCGGTTTGCAACTTTGTTGAGATTTCGCGAGGAGTCAGATTCCGGTTAGCAACTTTGTTGAACGCCAAAATCTTCGAATATCTTCTTCAGACTATTCCGATCTCAACGGATTTGGACGCCCCGCGAAAATGTAACAAAGTTGCAAGGGTCTAAATTTTTGCAACAATGTTGGAATCGAAAATCGCCGGTTCGCAAGAGAAAAACTCGGTTTGCAACTTTGTTGAGATTTCGCGGGGAGTCAGATTCCGGTTAGCAACTTTGTTGAACGCCAAAATCTTCGAATATCTTCTTCAGACTATTCCGATCTCAACGGATTTGGACGCCCCGCGAAAATGTAACAAAGTTGCAAGGGTCTAAATTTTTGCAACAATGTTGGAATCGAAAATCGCCGGTTCGCAAGAGAAAAACTCGGTTTGCAACTTTGTTGAGATTTCGCGGGGAGTCAGATTCCGGTTAGCAACTTTGTTGAACGCCAAAATCTTCGAATATCTTCTTCAGACTATTCCGATCTCAACGGATTTGGACGCCCCGCGAAAATGTAACAAAGTTGCAAGGGTCTAAATTTTTGCAACAATGTTGGAATCGAAAATCGCCGGTTCGCAAGAGAAAAACTCGGTTTGCAACTTTGTTGAGATTTCGCGGGGAGTCAGATTCCGGTTAGCAACTTTGTTGAACGCCAAAATCTTCGAATATCTTCTTCAGACTATTCCGATCTCAACGGATTTGGACGCCCCGCGAAAATGTAACAAAGTTGCAAGGGTCTAAATTTTTGCAACAATGTTGGAATCGAAAATCGCCGGTTCGCAAGAGAAAAACTCGGTTTGCAACTTTGTTGAGATTTCGCGGGGAGTCAGATTCCGGTTAGCAACTTTGTTGAGCTTCCCGCGAAAACGCACAAAGTTGCAAACCGGGATTTTATTTCTCGAACACCCCAATTTCATTTGTAACAATGTTGCAAAAATTTTGGCCTTTGCAACTTTGTGGTTTTTTCGCGAGAAGCCAAATTTCGGTTTGCAACTTTGTGCGTTCTCGTTATTAGTCAAGTTTTGCAACTTTGTGCATTTTTCGCCGGAAGAGGGTTTTTTCAAATGATAACACAGTTTTGTATAGTATTTTTTTGTTTATTTTCCTTAAAGCATGTTCAAAATATTACAAAAAAGTGTTACAATCGTGTACAAATGATTATTTATGTATGTATATAAATAATAAATATATTTTCACTCTTAATCTATATAATCACTTCACTGTATATATAAAATCACTGTCTTCTTATGTTCATTGTTGAGGTTAACAGCTTTCCATCATTTGTCCCACTGCAAGTTCCTGTCCACGGAGAAATATTCCCGAGTTTTATCTATAACATACAGAAAAATATTTTTTATAACCTGACTCGTGTATTATAGAAAATACGATAGGTGTTACAACATAATTTCATGTAAAACGAATAAAGAATTAAATTATCTTTCCAATTTAACCTTTACTTCATGTATTTAGAATCGGAAAAAAATTTAAAAGTTTACATGCAAAGATTGTGAAATCTACTTTGCGCGTGGAAAAGATGTAGGAACATAGACCACTTCACACTTCGTCGATGATAGGAATAATTTGCGGGAATAGGGTAGGAATAATGTTGAGAAACGGTTTGGAAAAGATGTTGCAACCATGTTGAAATTGCGTTAGGATGTGTGGGAACTGTGATAGAATAGTAGACTAACCTCGTAGAGTAGTAGAGGATGCAGCATTTTGTTCTGAATGTCTTCTTATGTTCATTGTTGAGGTTAACAGCTTTCCATCATTTGTCCCACTGCAAGTTCCTGTCCACGGAGAAATATTCCCGAGTTTTATCTATAACATACAGAAAAATATTTTTTATAACCTGACTCGTGTATTATAGAAAATACGATAGGTGTTACAACATAATTTCATGTAAAACGAATAAAGAATTAAATTATCTTTCCAATTTAACCTTTACTTCATGTATTTAGAATCGGAGAAAAATTTAAAAGTTTACATGCAAAGATTGTGAAATCTACTTTGCGCGTGGAAAAGATGTAGGAACATAGACCACTTCACACTTCGTCGATGATAGGAATAATTTGCGGGAATAGGGTAGGAATAATGTTGAGAAACGGTTTGGAAAAGATGTTGCAACCATGTTGAAATTGCGTTAGGATGTGTGGGAACTGTGATAGAATAGTAGACTAACCTCGTAGAGTAGTAGAGGATGCAGCATTTTGTTCTGAATGTCTTCTTATGTTCATTGTTGAGGTTAACAGCTTTCCATCATTTGTCCCACTGCAAGTTCCTGTCCACGGAGAAATATTCCCGAGTTTTATCTATAACATACAGAAAAATATTTTTTATAACCTGACTCGTGTATTATAGAAAATACGATAGGTGTTACAACATAATTTCATGTAAAACGAATAAAGAATTAAATTATCTTTCCAATTTAACCTTTACTTCATGTATTTAGAATCGGAAAAAAATTTAAAAGTTTACATGCAAAGATTGTGAAATCTACTTTGCGCGTGGAAAAGATGTAGGAACATAGACCACTTCACACTTCGTCGATGATAGGAATAATTTGCGGGAATAGGGTAGGAATAATGTTGAGAAACGGTTTGGAAAAGATGTTGCAACCATGTTGAAATTGCGTTAGGATGTGTGGGAACTGTGATAGAATAGTAGACTAACCTCGTAGAGTAGTAGAGGATGCAGCATTTTGTTCTGAATGTCTTCTTATGTTCATTGTTGAGGTTAACAGCTTTCCATCATTTGTCCCACTGCAAGTTCCTGTCCACGGAGAAATATTCCCGAGTTTTATCTATAACATACAGAAAAATATTTTTTATAACCTGACTCGTGTATTATAGAAAATACGATAGGTGTTACAACATAATTTCATGTAAAACGAATAAAGAATTAAATTATCTTTCCAATTTAACCTTTACTTCATGTATTTAGAATCGGAGAAAAATTTAAAAGTTTACATGCAAAGATTGTGAAATCTACTTTGCGCGTGGAAAAGATGTAGGAACATAGACCACTTCACACTTCGTCGATGATAGGAATAATTTGCGGGAATAGGGTAGGAATAATGTTGAGAAACGGTTTGGAAAAGATGTTGCAACCATGTTGAAATTGCGTTAGGATGTGTGGGAACTGTGATAGAATAGTAGACTAACCTCGTAGAGTAGTAGAGGATGCAGCATTTTGTTCTGAATGTCTTCTTATGTTCATTGTTGAGGTTAACAGCTTTCCATCATTTGTCCCACTGCAAGTTCCTGTCCACGGAGAAATATTCCCGAGTTTTATCTATAACATACAGAAAAATATTTTTTATAACCTGACTCGTGTATTATAGAAAATACGATAGGTGTTACAACATAATTTCATGTAAAACGAATAAAGAATTAAATTATCTTTCCAATTTAACCTTTACTTCATGTATTTAGAATCGGAAAAAAATTTAAAAGTTTACATGCAAAGATTGTGAAATCTACTTTGCGCGTGGAAAAGATGTAGGAACATAGACCACTTCACACTTCGTCGATGATAGGAATAATTTGCGGGAATAGGGTAGGAATAATGTTGAGAAACGGTTTGGAAAAGATGTTGCAACCATGTTGAAATTGCGTTAGGATGTGTGGGAACTGTGATAGAATAGTAGACTAACCTCGTAGAGTAGTAGAGGATGCAGCATTTTGTTCTGAATGTCTTCTTATGTTCATTGTTGAGGTTAACAGCTTTCCATCATTTGTCCCACTGCAAGTTCCTGTCCACGGAGAAATATTCCCGAGTTTTATCTATAACATACAGAAAAATATTTTTTATAACCTGACTCGTGTATTATAGAAAATACGATAGGTGTTACAACATAATTTCATGTAAAACGAATAAAGAATTAAATTATCTTTCCAATTTAACCTTTACTTCATGTATTTAGAATCGGAGAAAAATTTAAAAGTTTACATGCAAAGATTGTGAAATCTACTTTGCGCGTGGAAAAGATGTAGGAACATAGACCACTTCACACTTCGTCGATGATAGGAATAATTTGCGGGAATAGGGTAGGAATAATGTTGAGAAACGGTTTGGAAAAGATGTTGCAACCATGTTGAAATTGCGTTAGGATGTGTGGGAACTGTGATAGAATAGTAGACTAACCTCGTAGAGTAGTAGAGGATGCAGCATTTTGTTCTGAATGTCTTCTTATGTTCATTGTTGAGGTTAACAGCTTTCCATCATTTGTCCCACTGCAAGTTCCTGTCCACGGAGAAATATTCCCGAGTTTTATCTATAACATACAGAAAAATATTTTTTATAACCTGACTCGTGTATTATAGAAAATACGATAGGTGTTACAACATAATTTCATGTAAAACGAATAAAGAATTAAATTATCTTTCCAATTTAACCTTTACTTCATGTATTTAGAATCGGAAAAAAATTTAAAAGTTTACATGCAAAGATTGTGAAATCTACTTTGCGCGTGGAAAAGATGTAGGAACATAGACCACTTCACACTTCGTCGATGATAGGAATAATTTGCGGGAATAGGGTAGGAATAATGTTGAGAAACGGTTTGGAAAAGATGTTGCAACCATGTTGAAATTGCGTTAGGATGTGTGGGAACTGTGATAGAATAGTAGACTAACCTCGTAGAGTAGTAGAGGATGCAGCATTTTGTTCTGAATGTCTTCTTATGTTCATTGTTGAGGTTAACAGCTTTCCATCATTTGTCCCACTGCAAGTTCCTGTCCACGGAGAAATATTCCCGAGTTTTATCTATAACATACAGAAAAATATTTTTTATAACCTGACTCGTGTATTATAGAAAATACGATAGGTGTTACAACATAATTTCATGTAAAACGAATAAAGAATTAAATTATCTTTCCAATTTAACCTTTACTTCATGTATTTAGAATCGGAGAAAAATTTAAAAGTTTACATGCAAAGATTGTGAAATCTACTTTGCGCGTGGAAAAGATGTAGGAACATAGACCACTTCACACTTCGTCGATGATAGGAATAATTTGCGGGAATAGGGTAGGAATAATGTTGAGAAACGGTTTGGAAAAGATGTTGCAACCATGTTGAAATTGCGTTAGGATGTGTGGGAACTGTGATAGAATAGTAGACTAACCTCGTAGAGTAGTAGAGGATGCAGCATTTTGTTCTGAATGTCTTCTTATGTTCATTGTTGAGGTTAACAGCTTTCCATCATTTGTCCCACTGCAAGTTCCTGTCCACGGAGAAATATTCCCGAGTTTTATCTATAACATACAGAAAAATATTTTTTATAACCTGACTCGTGTATTATAGAAAATACGATAGGTGTTACAACATAATTTCATGTAAAACGAATAAAGAATTAAATTATCTTTCCAATTTAACCTTTACTTCATGTATTTAGAATCGGAAAAAAATTTAAAAGTTTACATGCAAAGATTGTGAAATCTACTTTGCGCGTGGAAAAGATGTAGGAACATAGACCACTTCACACTTCGTCGATGATAGGAATAATTTGCGGGAATAGGGTAGGAATAATGTTGAGAAACGGTTTGGAAAAGATGTTGCAACCATGTTGAAATTGCGTTAGGATGTGTGGGAACTGTGATAGAATAGTAGACTAACCTCGTAGAGTAGTAGAGGATGCAGCATTTTGTTCTGAATGTCTTCTTATGTTCATTGTTGAGGTTAACAGCTTTCCATCATTTGTCCCACTGCAAGTTCCTGTCCACGGAGAAATATTCCCGAGTTTTATCTATAACATACAGAAAAATATTTTTTATAACCTGACTCGTGTATTATAGAAAATACGATAGGTGTTACAACATAATTTCATGTAAAACGAATAAAGAATTAAATTATCTTTCCAATTTAACCTTTACTTCATGTATTTAGAATCGGAGAAAAATTTAAAAGTTTACATGCAAAGATTGTGAAATCTACTTTGCGCGTGGAAAAGATGTAGGAACATAGACCACTTCACACTTCGTCGATGATAGGAATAATTTGCGGGAATAGGGTAGGAATAATGTTGAGAAACGGTTTGGAAAAGATGTTGCAACCATGTTGAAATTGCGTTAGGATGTGTGGGAACTGTGATAGAATAGTAGACTAACCTCGTAGAGTAGTAGAGGATGCAGCATTTTGTTCTGAATGTCTTCTTATGTTCATTGTTGAGGTTAACAGCTTTCCATCATTTGTCCCACTGCAAGTTCCTGTCCACGGAGAAATATTCCCGAGTTTTATCTATAACATACAGAAAAATATTTTTTATAACCTGACTCGTGTATTATAGAAAATACGATAGGTGTTACAACATAATTTCATGTAAAACGAATAAAGAATTAAATTATCTTTCCAATTTAACCTTTACTTCATGTATTTAGAATCGGAAAAAAATTTAAAAGTTTACATGCAAAGATTGTGAAATCTACTTTGCGCGTGGAAAAGATGTAGGAACATAGACCACTTCACACTTCGTCGATGATAGGAATAATTTGCGGGAATAGGGTAGGAATAATGTTGAGAAACGGTTTGGAAAAGATGTTGCAACCATGTTGAAATTGCGTTAGGATGTGTGGGAACTGTGATAGAATAGTAGACTAACCTCGTAGAGTAGTAGAGGATGCAGCATTTTGTTCTGAATGTCTTCTTATGTTCATTGTTGAGGTTAACAGCTTTCCATCATTTGTCCCACTGCAAGTTCCTGTCCACGGAGAAATATTCCCGAGTTTTATCTATAACATACAGAAAAATATTTTTTATAACCTGACTCGTGTATTATAGAAAATACGATAGGTGTTACAACATAATTTCATGTAAAACGAATAAAGAATTAAATTATCTTTCCAATTTAACCTTTACTTCATGTATTTAGAATCGGAGAAAAATTTAAAAGTTTACATGCAAAGATTGTGAAATCTACTTTGCGCGTGGAAAAGATGTAGGAACATAGACCACTTCACACTTCGTCGATGATAGGAATAATTTGCGGGAATAGGGTAGGAATAATGTTGAGAAACGGTTTGGAAAAGATGTTGCAACCATGTTGAAATTGCGTTAGGATGTGTGGGAACTGTGATAGAATAGTAGACTAACCTCGTAGAGTAGTAGAGGATGCAGCATTTTGTTCTGAATGTCTTCTTATGTTCATTGTTGAGGTTAACAGCTTTCCATCATTTGTCCCACTGCAAGTTCCTGTCCACGGAGAAATATTCCCGAGTTTTATCTATAACATACAGAAAAATATTTTTTATAACCTGACTCGTGTATTATAGAAAATACGATAGGTGTTACAACATAATTTCATGTAAAACGAATAAAGAATTAAATTATCTTTCCAATTTAACCTTTACTTCATGTATTTAGAATCGGAAAAAAATTTAAAAGTTTACATGCAAAGATTGTGAAATCTACTTTGCGCGTGGAAAAGATGTAGGAACATAGACCACTTCACACTTCGTCGATGATAGGAATAATTTGCGGGAATAGGGTAGGAATAATGTTGAGAAACGGTTTGGAAAAGATGTTGCAACCATGTTGAAATTGCGTTAGGATGTGTGGGAACTGTGATAGAATAGTAGACTAACCTCGTAGAGTAGTAGAGGATGCAGCATTTTGTTCTGAATGTCTTCTTATGTTCATTGTTGAGGTTAACAGCTTTCCATCATTTGTCCCACTGCAAGTTCCTGTCCACGGAGAAATATTCCCGAGTTTTATCTATAACATACAGAAAAATATTTTTTATAACCTGACTCGTGTATTATAGAAAATACGATAGGTGTTACAACATAATTTCATGTAAAACGAATAAAGAATTAAATTATCTTTCCAATTTAACCTTTACTTCATGTATTTAGAATCGGAGAAAAATTTAAAAGTTTACATGCAAAGATTGTGAAATCTACTTTGCGCGTGGAAAAGATGTAGGAACATAGACCACTTCACACTTCGTCGATGATAGGAATAATTTGCGGGAATAGGGTAGGAATAATGTTGAGAAACGGTTTGGAAAAGATGTTGCAACCATGTTGAAATTGCGTTAGGATGTGTGGGAACTGTGATAGAATAGTAGACTAACCTCGTAGAGTAGTAGAGGATGCAGCATTTTGTTCTGAATGTCTTCTTATGTTCATTGTTGAGGTTAACAGCTTTCCATCATTTGTCCCACTGCAAGTTCCTGTCCACGGAGAAATATTCCCGAGTTTTATCTATAACATACAGAAAAATATTTTTTATAACCTGACTCGTGTATTATAGAAAATACGATAGGTGTTACAACATAATTTCATGTAAAACGAATAAAGAATTAAATTATCTTTCCAATTTAACCTTTACTTCATGTATTTAGAATCGGAAAAAAATTTAAAAGTTTACATGCAAAGATTGTGAAATCTACTTTGCGCGTGGAAAAGATGTAGGAACATAGACCACTTCACACTTCGTCGATGATAGGAATAATTTGCGGGAATAGGGTAGGAATAATGTTGAGAAACGGTTTGGAAAAGATGTTGCAACCATGTTGAAATTGCGTTAGGATGTGTGGGAACTGTGATAGAATAGTAGACTAATCTCGTAGAGTAGTAGAGGATGCAGCATTTTGTTCTGAATGTCTTCTTATGTTCATTGTTGAGGTTAACAGCTTTCCATCATTTGTCCCACTGCAAGTTCCTGTCCACGGAGAAATATTCCCGAGTTTTATCTATAACATACAGAAAAATATTTTTTATAACCTGACTCGTGTATTATAGAAAATACGATAGGTGTTACAACATAATTTCATGTAAAACGAATAAAGAATTAAATTATCTTTCCAATTTAACCTTTACTTCATGTATTTAGAATCGGAAAAAAATTAAAAAGTTTACATGCAAAGATTGTGAAATCTACTTTGCGCGTGGAAAAGATGTAGGAACATAGACCACTTCACACTTCGTCGATGATAGGAATAATTTGCGGGAATAGGGTAGGAATAATGTTGAGAAACGGTTTGGAAAAGATGTTGCAACCATGTTGAAATTGCGTTAGGATGTGTGGGAACTGTGATAGAATAGTAGACTAACCTCGTAGAGTAGTAGAGGATGCAGCATTTTGTTCTGAATGTCTTCTTATGTTCATTGTTGAGGTTAACAGCTTTCCATCATTTGTCCCACTGCAAGTTCCTGTCCACGGAGAAATATTCCCGAGTTTTATCTATAACATACAGAAAAATATTTTTTATAACCTGACTCGTGTATTATAGAAAATACGATAGGTGTTACAACATAATTTCATGTAAAACGAATAAAGAATTAAATTATCTTTCCAATTTAACCTTTACTTCATGTATTTAGAATCGGAAAAAAATTTAAAAGTTTACATGCAAAGATTGTGAAATCTACTTTGCGCGTGGAAAAGATGTAGGAACATAGACCACTTCACACTTCGTCGATGATAGGAATAATTTGCGGGAATAGGGTAGGAATAATGTTGAGAAACGGTTTGGAAAAGATGTTGCAACCATGTTGAAATTGCGTTAGGATGTGTGGGAACTGTGATAGAATAGTAGACTAACCTCGTAGAGTAGTAGAGGATGCAGCATTTTGTTCTGAATGTCTTCTTATGTTCATTGTTGAGGTTAACAGCTTTCCATCATTTGTCCCACTGCAAGTTCCTGTCCACGGAGAAATATTCCCGAGTTTTATCTATAACATACAGAAAAATATTTTTTATAACCTGACTCGTGTATTATAGAAAATACGATAGGTGTTACAACATAATTTCATGTAAAACGAATAAAGAATTAAATTATCTTTCCAATTTAACCTTTACTTCATGTATTTAGAATCGGAAAAAAATTTAAAAGTTTACATGCAAAGATTGTGAAATCTACTTTGCGCGTGGAAAAGATGTAGGAACATAGACCACTTCACACTTCGTCGATGATAGGAATAATTTGCGGGAATAGGGTAGGAATAATGTTGAGAAACGGTTTGGAAAAGATGTTGCAACCATGTTGAAATTGCGTTAGGATGTGTGGGAACTGTGATAGAATAGTAGACTAACCTCGTAGAGTAGTAGAGGATGCAGCATTTTGTTCTGAATGTCTTCTTATGTTCATTGTTGAGGTTAACAGCTTTCCATCATTTGTCCCACTGCAAGTTCCTGTCCACGGAGAAATATTCCCGAGTTTTATCTATAACATACAGAAAAATATTTTTTATAACCTGACTCGTGTATTATAGAAAATACGATAGGTGTTACAACATAATTTCATGTAAAACGAATAAAGAATTAAATTATCTTTCCAATTTAACCTTTACTTCATGTATTTAGAATCGGAAAAAAATTTAAAAGTTTACATGCAAAGATTGTGAAATCTACTTTGCGCGTGGAAAAGATGTAGGAACATAGACCACTTCACACTTCGTCGATGATAGGAATAATTTGCGGGAATAGGGTAGGAATAATGTTGAGAAACGGTTTGGAAAAGATGTTGCAACCATGTTGAAATTGCGTTAGGATGTGTGGGAACTGTGATAGAATAGTAGACTAACCTCGTAGAGTAGTAGAGGATGCAGCATTTTATTCTGAATGTCTTCTTATGTTCATTGTTGAGGTTAACAGCTTTCCATCATTTGTCCCACTGCAAGTTCCTGTCCACGGAGAAATATTCCCGAGTTTTATCTATAACATACAGAAAAATATTTTTTATAACCTGACTCGTGTATTATAGAAAATACGATAGGTGTTACAACATAATTTCATGTAAAACGAATAAAGAATTAAATTATCTTTCCAATTTAACCTTTACTTCATGTATTTAGAATCGGAAAAAAATTTAAAAGTTTACATGCAAAGATTGTGAAATCTACTTTGCGCGTGGAAAAGATGTAGGAACATAGACCACTTCACACTTCGTCGATGATAGGAATAATTTGCGGGAATAGGGTAGGAATAATGTTGAGAAACGGTTTGGAAAAGATGTTGCAACCATGTTGAAATTGCGTTAGGATGTGTGGGAACTGTGATAGAATAGTAGACTAACCTCGTAGAGTAGTAGAGGATGCAGCATTTTATTCTGAATGTCTTCTTATGTTCATTGTTGAGGTTAACAGCTTTCCATCATTTGTCCCACTGCAAGTTCCTGTCCACGGAGAAATATTCCCGAGTTTTATCTATAACATACAGAAAAATATTTTTTATAACCTGACTCGTGTATTATAGAAAATACGATAGGTGTTACAACATAATTTCATGTAAAACGAATAAAGAATTAAATTATCTTTCCAATTTAACCTTTACTTCATGTATTTAGAATCGGAAAAAAATTTAAAAGTTTACATGCAAAGATTGTGAAATCTACTTTGCGCGTGGAAAAGATGTAGGAACATAGACCACTTCACACTTCGTCGATGATAGGAATAATTTGCGGGAATAGGGTAGGAATAATGTTGAGAAACGGTTTGGAAAAGATGTTGCAACCATGTTGAAATTGCGTTAGGATGTGTGGGAACTGTGATAGAATAGTAGACTAACCTCGTAGAGTAGTAGAGGATGCAGCATTTTGTTCTGAATGTCTTCTTATGTTCATTGTTGAGGTTAACAGCTTTCCATCATTTGTCCCACTGCAAGTTCCTGTCCACGGAGAAATATTCCCGAGTTTTATCTATAACATACAGAAAAATATTTTTTATAACCTGACTCGTGTATTATAGAAAATACGATAGGTGTTACAACATAATTTCATGTAAAACGAATAAAGAATTAAATTATCTTTCCAATTTAACCTTTACTTCATGTATTTAGAATCGGAAAAAAATTTAAAAGTTTACATGCAAAGATTGTGAAATCTACTTTGCGCGTGGAAAAGATGTAGGAACATAGACCACTTCACACTTCGTCGATGATAGGAATAATTTGCGGGAATAGGGTAGGAATAATGTTGAGAAACGGTTTGGAAAAGATGTTGCAACCATGTTGAAATTGCGTTAGGATGTGTGGGAACTGTGATAGAATAGTAGACTAACCTCGTAGAGTAGTAGAGGATGCAGCATTTTGTTCTGAATGTCTTCTTATGTTCATTGTTGAGGTTAACAGCTTTCCATCATTTGTCCCACTGCAAGTTCCTGTCCACGGAGAAATATTCCCGAGTTTTATCTATAACATACAGAAAAATATTTTTTATAACCTGACTCGTGTATTATAGAAAATACGATAGGTGTTACAACATAATTTCATGTAAAACGAATAAAGAATTAAATTATCTTTCCAATTTAACCTTTACTTCATGTATTTAGAATCGGAAAAAAATTTAAAAGTTTACATGCAAAGATTGTGAAATCTACTTTGCGCGTGGAAAAGATGTAGGAACATAGACCACTTCACACTTCGTCGATGATAGGAATAATTTGCGGGAATAGGGTAGGAATAATGTTGAGAAACGGTTTGGAAAAGATGTTGCAACCATGTTGAAATTGCGTTAGGATGTGTGGGAACTGTGATAGAATAGTAGACTAACCTCGTAGAGTAGTAGAGGATGCAGCATTTTATTCTGAATGTCTTCTTATGTTCATTGTTGAGGTTAACAGCTTTCCATCATTTGTCCCACTGCAAGTTCCTGTCCACGGAGAAATATTCCCGAGTTTTATCTATAACATACAGAAAAATATTTTTTATAACCTGACTCGTGTATTATAGAAAATACGATAGGTGTTACAACATAATTTCATGTAAAACGAATAAAGAATTAAATTATCTTTCCAATTTAACCTTTACTTCATGTATTTAGAATCGGAAAAAAATTTAAAAGTTTACATGCAAAGATTGTGAAATCTACTTTGCGCGTGGAAAAGATGTAGGAACATAGACCACTTCACACTTCGTCGATGATAGGAATAATTTGCGGGAATAGGGTAGGAATAATGTTGAGAAACGGTTTGGAAAAGATGTTGCAACCATGTTGAAATTGCGTTAGGATGTGTGGGAACTGTGATAGAATAGTAGACTAACCTCGTAGAGTAGTAGAGGATGCAGCATTTTATTCTGAATGTCTTCTTATGTTCATTGTTGAGGTTAACAGCTTTCCATCATTTGTCCCACTGCAAGTTCCTGTCCACGGAGAAATATTCCCGAGTTTTATCTATAACATACAGAAAAATATTTTTTATAACCTGACTCGTGTATTATAGAAAATACGATAGGTGTTACAACATAATTTCATGTAAAACGAATAAAGAATTAAATTATCTTTCCAATTTAACCTTTACTTCATGTATTTAGAATCGGAAAAAAATTTAAAAGTTTACATGCAAAGATTGTGAAATCTACTTTGCGCGTGGAAAAGATGTAGGAACATAGACCACTTCACACTTCGTCGATGATAGGAATAATTTGCGGGAATAGGGTAGGAATAATGTTGAGAAACGGTTTGGAAAAGATGTTGCAACCATGTTGAAATTGCGTTAGGATGTGTGGGAACTGTGATAGAATAGTAGACTAATCTCGTAGAGTAGTAGAGGATGCAGCATTTTGTTCTGAATGTCTTCTTATGTTCATTGTTGAGGTTAACAGCTTTCCATCATTTGTCCCACTGCAAGTTCCTGTCCACGGAGAAATATTCCCGAGTTTTATCTATAACATACAGAAAAATATTTTTTATAACCTGACTCGTGTATTATAGAAAATACGATAGGTGTTACAACATAATTTCATGTAAAACGAATAAAGAATTAAATTATCTTTCCAATTTAACCTTTACTTCATGTATTTAGAATCGGAAAAAAATTTAAAAGTTTACATGCAAAGATTGTGAAATCTACTTTGCGCGTGGAAAAGATGTAGGAACATAGACCACTTCACACTTCGTCGATGATAGGAATAATTTGCGGGAATAGGGTAGGAATAATGTTGAGAAACGGTTTGGAAAAGATGTTGCAACCATGTTGAAATTGCGTTAGGATGTGTGGGAACTGTGATAGAATAGTAGACTAACCTCGTAGAGTAGTAGAGGATGCAGCATTTTGTTCTGAATGTCTTCTTATGTTCATTGTTGAGGTTAACAGCTTTCCATCATTTGTCCCACTGCAAGTTCCTGTCCACGGAGAAATATTCCCGAGTTTTATCTATAACATACAGAAAAATATTTTTTATAACCTGACTCGTGTATTATAGAAAATACGATAGGTGTTACAACATAATTTCATGTAAAACGAATAAAGAATTAAATTATCTTTCCAATTTAACCTTTACTTCATGTATTTAGAATCGGAAAAAAATTTAAAAGTTTACATGCAAAGATTGTGAAATCTACTTTGCGCGTGGAAAAGATGTAGGAACATAGACCACTTCACACTTCGTCGATGATAGGAATAATTTGCGGGAATAGGGTAGGAATAATGTTGAGAAACGGTTTGGAAAAGATGTTGCAACCATGTTGAAATTGCGTTAGGATGTGTGGGAACTGTGATAGAATAGTAGACTAACCTCGTAGAGTAGTAGAGGATGCAGCATTTTGTTCTGAATGTCTTCCTATGTTCATTGTTGAGGGTAACAGCTTTCCATCATTTGTCCCACTGCAAGTTCCTGTCCACGGAGAAATATTCCCGAGTTTTATCTATAACATACAGAAAAATATTTTTTATAACCTGACTCGTGTATTATAGAAAATACGATAGGTGTTACAACATAATTTCATGTAAAACGAATAAAGAATTAAATTATCTTTCCAATTTAACCTTTACTTCATGTATTTAGAATCGGAAAAAAATTTAAAAGTTTACATGCAAAGATTGTGAAATCTACTTTGCGCGTGGAAAAGATGTAGGAACATAGACCACTTCACACTTCGTCGATGATAGGAATAATTTGCGGGAATAGGGTAGGAATAATGTTGAGAAACGGTTTGGAAAAGATGTTGCAACCATGTTGAAATTGCGTTAGGATGTGTGGGAACTGTGATAGAATAGTAGACTAACCTCGTAGAGTAGTAGAGGATGCAGCATTTTATTCTGAATGTCTTCTTATGTTCATTGTTGAGGTTAACAGCTTTCCATCATTTGTCCCACTGCAAGTTCCTGTCCACGGAGAAATATTCCCGAGTTTTATCTATAACATACAGAAAAATATTTTTTATAACCTGACTCGTGTATTATAGAAAATACGATAGGTGTTACAACATAATTTCATGTAAAACGAATAAAGAATTAAATTATCTTTCCAATTTAACCTTTACTTCATGTATTTAGAATCGGAAAAAAATTTAAAAGTTTACATGCAAAGATTGTGAAATCTACTTTGCGCGTGGAAAAGATGTAGGAACATAGACCACTTCACACTTCGTCGATGATAGGAATAATTTGCGGGAATAGGGTAGGAATAATGTTGAGAAACGGTTTGGAAAAGATGTTGCAACCATGTTGAAATTGCGTTAGGATGTGTGGGAACTGTGATAGAATAGTAGACTAACCTCGTAGAGTAGTAGAGGATGCAGCATTTTGTTCTGAATGTCTTCTTATGTTCATTGTTGAGGTTAACAGCTTTCCATCATTTGTCCCACTGCAAGTTCCTGTCCACGGAGAAATATTCCCGAGTTTTATCTATAACATACAGAAAAATATTTTTTATAACCTGACTCGTGTATTATAGAAAATACGATAGGTGTTACAACATAATTTCATGTAAAACGAATAAAGAATTAAATTATCTTTCCAATTTAACCTTTACTTCATGTATTTAGAATCGGAAAAAAATTTAAAAGTTTACATGCAAAGATTGTGAAATCTACTTTGCGCGTGGAAAAGATGTAGGAACATAGACCACTTCACACTTCGTCGATGATAGGAATAATTTGCGGGAATAGGGTAGGAATAATGTTGAGAAACGGTTTGGAAAAGATGTTGCAACCATGTTGAAATTGCGTTAGGATGTGTGGGAACTGTGATAGAATAGTAGACTAACCTCGTAGAGTAGTAGAGGATGCAGCATTTTGTTCTGAATGTCTTCTTATGTTCATTGTTGAGGTTAACAGCTTTCCATCATTTGTCCCACTGCAAGTTCCTGTCCACGGAGAAATATTCCCGAGTTTTATCTATAACATACAGAAAAATATTTTTTATAACCTGACTCGTGTATTATAGAAAATACGATAGGTGTTACAACATAATTTCATGTAAAACGAATAAAGAATTAAATTATCTTTCCAATTTAACCTTTACTTCATGTATTTAGAATCGGAGAAAAATTTAAAAGTTTACATGCAAAGATTGTGAAATCTACTTTGCGCGTGGAAAAGATGTAGGAACATAGACCACTTCACACTTCGTCGATGATAGGAATAATTTGCGGGAATAGGGTAGGAATAATGTTGAGAAACGGTTTGGAAAAGATGTTGCAACCATGTTGAAATTGCGTTAGGATGTGTGGGAACTGTGATAGAATAGTAGACTAACCTCGTAGAGTAGTAGAGGATGCAGCATTTTGTTCTGAATGTCTTCTTATGTTCATTGTTGAGGTTAACAGCTTTCCATCATTTGTCCCACTGCAAGTTCCTGTCCACGGAGAAATATTCCCGAGTTTTATCTATAACATACAGAAAAATATTTTTTATAACCTGACTCGTGTATTATAGAAAATACGATAGGTGTTACAACATAATTTCATGTAAAACGAATAAAGAATTAAATTATCTTTCCAATTTAACCTTTACTTCATGTATTTAGAATCGGAAAAAAATTTAAAAGTTTACATGCAAAGATTGTGAAATCTACTTTGCGCGTGGAAAAGATGTAGGAACATAGACCACTTCACACTTCGTCGATGATAGGAATAATTTGCGGGAATAGGGTAGGAATAATGTTGAGAAACGGTTTGGAAAAGATGTTGCAACCATGTTGAAATTGCGTTAGGATGTGTGGGAACTGTGATAGAATAGTAGACTAACCTCGTAGAGTAGTAGAGGATGCAGCATTTTATTCTGAATGTCTTCTTATGTTCATTGTTGAGGTTAACAGCTTTCCATCATTTGTCCCACTGCAAGTTCCTGTCCACGGAGAAATATTCCCGAGTTTTATCTATAACATACAGAAAAATATTTTTTATAACCTGACTCGTGTATTATAGAAAATACGATAGGTGTTACAACATAATTTCATGTAAAACGAATAAAGAATTAAATTATCTTTCCAATTTAACCTTTACTTCATGTATTTAGAATCGGAAAAAAATTTAAAAGTTTACATGCAAAGATTGTGAAATCTACTTTGCGCGTGGAAAAGATGTAGGAACATAGACCACTTCACACTTCGTCGATGATAGGAATAATTTGCGGGAATAGGGTAGGAATAATGTTGAGAAACGGTTTGGAAAAGATGTTGCAACCATGTTGAAATTGCGTTAGGATGTGTGGGAACTGTGATAGAATAGTAGACTAACCTCGTAGAGTAGTAGAGGATGCAGCATTTTGTTCTGAATGTCTTCTTATGTTCATTGTTGAGGTTAACAGCTTTCCATCATTTGTCCCACTGCAAGTTCCTGTCCACGGAGAAATATTCCCGAGTTTTATCTATAACATACAGAAAAATATTTTTTATAACCTGACTCGTGTATTATAGAAAATACGATAGGTGTTACAACATAATTTCATGTAAAACGAATAAAGAATTAAATTATCTTTCCAATTTAACATTTACTTCATGTATTTAGAATCGAAAAATTTACAATATGCAAATTTGTGTAAGAACTGGTAGCAAAATAATTTGAAAAGCCCAATAGATTCCATGTTGGTTTGGATCTGGATTTCCAGATAGAATCAGCTTAAAAAATGAATAATGTTACTCAAGAAGTTTACTAATATGCGAGTTACTTCGTGTAAATCCGAGCAGAACCGATGACAAATTGTGCTAGGAAATACAGATAAATACCATCAAGATTTTTACATGCATATCCGGTTTGAAACTGATAGAAAATATTTTATCTTGTTCAATCTGCAAATTACTTGAAGAAAACCGCATCAGTCCGGATTTAAACATTTTTAATGCGGTTCTAACAGGCAGTTCCAGCAGGGTTGATTTTGCTGCTAAAGATGCGATCCCCTCTTGGCTTATACCACACCACTACAAGCATACCCCTACCTTCTGTTCTTCTTTTTTTACGCTGCACGTATATATCACTGAAATCATTTTTCAGCCGTCACTTTACAATTTGTTAGTCATAGCTTTCTCGACTATCATGACCCAACTATGGGTAAGAGTCTGTTACTGGTATAGAGTGCTGCGATTCAAACTTTGAATATGTGGGAGAGATTGTAGCATTTCTTAAAGCGTCTTTGGCTTTGGAGTAACGTACGATTTAATGTTGTCTGTTATCGATAGAGGAATGAGGATTCGTATCAGCAACCAGTAGTTATAAAGTGCACGAAACGAAGGCAGTACCTGTCATTCCGATTGCACGGACATCTATTGTCCGTCAGTGCAATTTCCCTGGTTGCATTAAATTAATCATTTTAGAGGTTAGGTTTATAGCTAAAGATTGTATATAAATAATATTCCAGACAATCGCGACATAAGACAATTATATATCCAGTAATGACAGAAACGTGTCAGTTAAAATGATTAATATCACGCTTTAAATGTACAACTTTTCTTCTCACAAATTATTATCGAATATAGGAAGCATTAATATATTTAATACTAATTTGTGGTGACACATAAATATCACAAAATGTATATAAAAATTTTCATCATTTCGTGCGTTCTCTGCTTAAATCACGCATGGGAGGTGCGTATATACGAATTTCCAAACTTCTGTGAACGTTCAATTACGAAATACGAAATTATAACCTTTACAGGTACCGGAGAATTTCGCCGAAACTGGTCATTCGAACAACTGGGCGGTATTAGTTGACACCTCACGTTTCTGGTTCAATTATCGACATGTCGCAAATGTACTGTCCATTTATCGCAGCGTTAAACGCTTGGGAATCCCAGATTCGCAGATCATTTTGATGATAGCGGATGATATGGCATGCAATCCCAGAAACCCTAGACCAGCCACTGTGTTCAATAACATCAAGCAACATATTAATGTCTATGGAGACGACGTAGAAGTAGATTACAGGGGTTACGAAGTTACCGTTGAGAATTTTGTTAGATTGTTAACTGGACGGTTAACACCAGAAACACCGAGGTCAAAGAAATTACTAACAGACGAAGGGTCTAACATTCTGATTTATCTCACCGGCCACGGCGGGAACGGGTTTCTAAAGTTCCAAGATTCCGAGGAAATTACTAGTCAGGAGCTTGGAGACGCGTTGGAACAAATGTGGCAGAAGCGGAGATACCATGAAATTCTGTTCATCGTCGATACTTGCCAAGCAAGTTCAATGTACGAGAAGTTTTATTCGCCAAATATTCTGGCGGTTGCTTCTAGTTTAGTGGAGGAAGATTCCCTTTCTGTAAGAGATAAATTCTGTCTTCTGATTGTAACTATTAATCGAATCATATATCCTTTAACATTTATTATTTTCTTCCATAGCACCACCTGGATCCTGCCATCGGCGTCTACATTATAGATCGTTATACCTACTATGCATTGGACTTTCTAGAAAAAGTAGAACCATCTAGTACTAAAACATTGGGAGAGTTTGTAAGTTTCTTAAAAAGAGATTCTGTGTTCGTATGAAATTTACTAATACCTTTTCTTCTAGCTGAAAGTCTGCCCCAAGCATTATTGCTTATCGACAGTAGGAGTAAGGAGGGACTTATTCAGAAGGAACCCTGATAAAGTACCAGTCACAGATTTCTTCGGATCGTTGAGGCCTATAGAATTAACCACGACTATAATGAACGTTTTGCCTGTGAAAGTAAACGATACGAGAGTCATTGAGCCGGAAAGAAAGTATTCGTACGTCGCGCAATTTCCCGATATATCGCAATTTCTGTAACTTCTAGGAATAAATGTCCCATTTACCAAAGAAGACGATTTAAACGCATTTGAGTAATATGTAAATAAATAAATTAAACCCAGACATACAAGTGTATATGGTAGTAATTTCCTGAGCCATGGTAATTATTTTCTACGTCAACTGATTGTGGAAATATTAACGTCATATGATTATACTATAGTAATTGGAATACGGGTTTGTATCATATCCAGTCGGCAGGGAAATCATGCCTAGTAAAAAACTGTCAATAAAAGCCCACACTGTGACTCAGAATTATGAAATATCAAAGTTTACTGTTTCTTAAGAGCAGCTGGCGTAATAGATAACGGGATTCCACTGTAGTGTTTCGACACGTGATAACGGAACAAGAGTTTTCTAATTATGAAAAAGTTTTGAAATATTTCCATGTACAATGTTCGGTGGCTCGAAATTCGTACATTCTCGATTCTTTTAGAATGAATGATGAAGGTAGTTGATAGACGATTCAAATAGGGACTAGTTTATCACGATCGCCGATTTAAGAGGAACTTCACCTTGCCCTAGATACACTCGCCACGGAAAATAAGTCCACACGCTCCTAAAATCGATTTTTATTATTTCGAAGTAAAAGAGAATGTTAGACAAATGCCATGGATCACCATCCTGTTGCAGAATAAACTATTCTTCAGGTCCAAGCTTTTCTACAGATGGTTCTAAATTTTCTTCCAGAATATTGACCTATCCTTGCTCTGTCAAGGCAATAATATTTCCAACATTTTTATCTCTGGTTTGTTTATGGCAAGACGGTAATGGGATTAAAAGCCGATTTTCCAGCGCGTCAACTTACTTTCCGCGGTGAGTGTACGTGAAAATGGTCATGGTCAAGCGTTATATTTTCTGGAATTATCTCTCGCCGCGGAGGAACTCGCGACGTCTATCTATCATCCACGAAAGAAAAATCTGATTCGCCGTAGCGTCAGCGATGAAAATATTAAACATTTCTGCGTATCTTTACGCATTAATGCCCGTTACACTTATGTGTATCAGTCTGTCAATGTGATAGACGAAAGCCTGCGTAATGATTTTATGGAGAAGTCGCACATATATAAGGATGATATCAGTCACAGTGAACGGCAGTTAGTGAAACAGCGACTTATAGTGTTGTACGAGAATTGGAATCGATCTGCCTATCCGCGAACCATCAGGGAAATCGTGACAATCTGTGCAGAGTAAACTACCTCCAAAGTGAGTATCTACCTTGTTACAGTTGACACTCAGCAACGTTCCAATATTTTAAGTTCATTGCAACGTTATAAGCTATTTACAAAGTGAAACCCCTCCGCCTCGTGACATCATCGCGTTCATATTATTAAAAAATGCCCCCGTTTGTAGACAATTAAAGAGATTAGATATTCCATTTACAGATAAGCTGTCGTCAGATTTTTTATTACACTTTCCATAAAGGAAAATCGATCATGTTCGCTACACCCCAATATAAGGCAACAACGAGTTTCTTTTGTTAGACCTCTGGTGCTGTATTTCCATGAACTGTTGCAAATTAGAAATGTACACACCGCTACATATTTTTCTCATAATCGATCTCGAGCTAAGAAATTTCTATATAACTCGAATATATAATTTGTAGAGATATTAAGGGCTCCATGAAAACACACTTTACCCCTTTTCACCACCCCCTTAGGGGTTAATTAGGGCAAAATCCTGAAATTGATTTTTAGCGATTTGCGTGAGTAACCTTTGTATATATAAACCAAGGTGATATTTAATCGAGCCTAAGAGATATTGAGAAGTCCGCAAAAACAGAATTTACCCCGTTTCACCCCTTTGTGGACGGAATTTCTGAAAATCCTTCCTTAGTGGGCGCCTACGTCATGGAAACAATGTACCTTCCAAATTTCACGTTCCTAGGTTAAACGTAGGAATAGTGAGAGAGAGATACTTTTCTTAATTTGCAAAATACTTATTTTAACTTAGCAAAATGAGGGAAAATATGATAAATTGATACAAAAGAAAACACTTTCATTTAGCAGAAAAATATCGGAAAGGTCCCTGGATCATTTGTCAGACCTACGCCCCCCCCCCCCCCTCCCGAAAATCTTAAATCCGCTCCTGCACTTTACCCCATTTCACCCGAGAATTATTTATGATGTTTCCAATATAAAACAGTCTTAAAAAATAACATATAATCTAATTTAGGACGTATGTAATGTATATTCAAAATTTCCAACAAGAAGGACAAAGCCGACAATGTTTCACTCTTACGCAATTAGTAGGGATGTATATACGTACTTCTTTCAGATGCGTCCCTGGATGTCCTTTTTGGTCATTGCCCTCGCATTGTGCACCTCGTCATTTGCATACGGGATGGACGATAACTACGTGGAGGTTCACGAGATTGACAGGAACACACTGTCACGGTCGCCCGCAGGACAACTACCACCTCAGGATCCCGCGGTGCATTCCTTCCCAACGACTCCTCTGCTGCCCATCTGCACGAAGGAAGGCTACTTCCGAGATCCTTTCAACTGTCGTAAATTTTACTACTGTCAATACGCCGATGCAGTGCCAGGTGGTTTCTACTGTCAGTCTCATCTAATATTTAACACTGTCACCAACACCTGCGATCATCCCGAGTTGGTCCAATGTTAACGAACTTTGATCGTATATCTTTGAAGCATCGAGCGTGTTCGTACCTGTGTGACTGTATTTATTAATCCCTGCGCGAACCCATTGAATGTCTGCGAGTAATCTGTTGCGTTCGTATTCGTGATAATAATCGATGTTTGTTCGTGATCATTGGGACCCTCGATAGTGCTCCGTGTATCAAAACTGTAGAATTGAATGTTTTCCGCGGTCTAATTATAATTTATTTAGTAACTCAAATGTGCCCTTATAGGATATATGTGGTTGTCGTATAAAATGAGAATGAATGATTGTGAAGTATGAATAACGAAGTGATTGTGCTATTGTAATGAAATTATCGCACGAAATATTCCAAGTAAATCGGATGCGCTTTTTATCAAAGAACACTGCTTAAGGGGTTACACCACTGTAGAATTTTCAAAAAAGAAAAATTTTTTTTTGTTTAAAAGGTGTTTTAGGGTCTCAAAAATAATATACCAAAAGATGGAGGGCGGCAAAAATGTCTAAATGTCCAAATTTTCAATTCTACTGCAACGCTCTCGTGTATGCCCCGAGCGCCTTTTGTTATCACTGCGCGCGTTATAGATTTGTTTTGGTGTACGAAAGCAACAATAATGTGGGAATATGTATCTGGGTTCGGATCCTTACGGCGTCAAGTTGTATGGTGCAAGCATCGCAGATTAAAGGTATATAAGAATATAATATGATTTTACAGTACTTAAAACTTTAAACGCGCTTTTCTCGAAACCACTTTTATTTAACTGGCCGGAAACATAACTCGAACAAATCTTCACCGATCGATCTGAAAATTTTATAGTATATTCAAAATTGCTTTCTCCAGCGACGTACGTAGGATTTTTTTTATATTTCATACTTTTTTTTTATAACCAATTTTGTGACGATTTTTTCCTGAAATTTTAAACTTTTTCTTAAAAAGTGCTCCATTTCGCGAAAAATCAATATATCGAAAAAATCCTACGTACGTCTTTTGCTGTTGTTCTGTAGAATCGAAAAAACTTTGTTTTTTTTTGTTCCCGGTCAGAAATTGCGGGAGTTAGGTTTCCGGCCGTGGACCCTTTCAAAAAACAGGCACCGACGGAGAAATGCTGCGCAGCAACCATTTTGTCATGAACGAAGTTGAAAAAAATATTTTTTGTACTTCATTACTAGAATAATAAATCCCATTTTGCAGAATTTCGAAATTTAATATCCCTATTTTTTCGTGCGCTACAGTGGTGTAACCCCTTAAGACAACGATGCCGATTATTATAATATAAAATGCAAGAAGCAATAACACAAAACAAAACATTCAAACTTAAATAATTCCAAGCGAAAGCCTGCCCCGGGCTCTGCATTGATTTGAGATCGAACACTCGCCCGTGCTACAATGAATCATGGATTTTATTTGTTATATAATAATATCTACAATAAAAATACCACATCGTTTGAAAAACAATTTTCGTTACAATTATACAGTAATTTTATATAATAATATAATATTTAGGTTTTCGTTCCAAATAAGATGCAGCGATGAACATACACCTCGCAGTGGGAGTGAGAAAATACATTATTATTTTTTTTTTGTTGCAAATTCCACATTGATTTCTTCACTCAGTGTTACGCGTTTTTTCTCTTTTTTTTTTATCTCTTTTGCAAATACGCCAACGAGCACACTCGGAACGACACATCGGCGCGCCGTGTCGCGCCTCTTTCTCGCGGTCTCGCGCTCGTTCCGCTCGTTAATATTAACCCCGATGAAGAAGAAAAGCTTCCGCCCGCGGGGGCGCAAAGGAATTCGTTTCGAGTGTCTCGTGTTCTCTCTCTCTCTCTCTCTCTCTCTCTCTCTCTCTTCCTCGCTCTCTCCTCTTTTTTTGTTCGTTCGTTTTTACATATTTCGCGCTCGCGCACACTGGCCCGCCTTCGTTCTCCCTTTTCTTTTCTTCATAGTGAGATATATAGAAATATTGGACTAGAGTTAATCCAATCTTTTTCTTTTCCCTATCTCTTTCTTGTAACGCGAGCCCTCCGCTCGCCTAATTTAACTACACTTAGTTAATAGTACCGTAATGTCATCTCAATATATATATCATTGTATTAGCTGTCGTAATATATAGAAAATACATATAACAATTATTTAAATGACTCACAATCAATCATTTTGTTAGGGCGCACTTGGTATGTGTACACACACGCCCTGGTATCCGTACATATACAAGTGCACGCATACACACATGTATACATACATATTTCATATATATATATATATTTATATATTTATATTAATCGGTGCGTTAATTTTACATGATATTTTTTTTTTACACTCGTCGTACAGAGGGAGGAAAAGGATGGTGAGAGGGATTCTATGAAAGGGGGGAGGGGTGGACACTCTGGGGGTAGGTAAGAGTCAGGGACAAATAGACCTCTCACACATTTACATTGTCTTTGTCGTACTATAGTATTTTAAAGTGAAACTTCTCGGGACTTACGCGATATCTTACAAACACTTCTCTCCTTTGTCTACCTTGTACTGTCGTACGTATCCTCGCCCCAACTGTCTTCCTCACGGCCTACCCATTCCGCCCGATGTCGGAGCAGACGGAATCATTCGCTTCTCGCGAGCTGCGTCGACCCCTAATTCCCAACCCTTGAAACGAACGGCTCCCCGCAATCTCCCGCGCTCCGAGCACCGGCGAACACGTTCGCGTCTTTCTCCCCACCGCGTTCGATATCTCTTCCATTTACCGGACGTATAAACATTAACCGTGCATATTCAATATTTTATACATTCAGATTACGGGTACTGTCGGTGATCCATTCCGTTCCGGAGCCGCAACCCCGACCGCCTCGATTCGATCCTTTCGCTGGCGCGTTCACCGAGCATCCCCGAGGCACCCTTTCGAGAATGCCGAACGTTTCTTCGCGGTAGAAAAGGGTGGCGCGCGTTTTGCTCGCGGGGGAGGTTTTCGACGGGAGCCGCGACCACTGGCCCTGCCAAGCAACTGTGCGCGAATAATCGTCTCCGAGTTCCGTCGCGACTACCCAGTTCGCGGTGTCCGTGAAATTTTCGTCGACGGCTGTCGCTGGCGCGTCTCATTCGTGGCACCACCGACTTGCGACACGCGGGCGATGAGGATCGAGGGGTCTCGAGCGCTACAGAAACTTATACCGCGATTCCAAACGGAGTAATCGACATTTTCATTGACATCCATCGCGCGAGACCTGAATCACGATGCTTCGGAACTCGTCTAGGGACACTTTACACGCCACTGTGCACAGGAAATGTTCCTCGAGCGCACGCTGGCAATGGAAGGACGAAAGGTACCACCAGCGTTGCTCCCCTTCGCCGAAGTATCTAAATTTTCGCCTACGGTCTCTATTAACGCATTGGGCTCTACAAATCCGTCGATTAAAATCGCTCCCGAAGCCTCGTTGATAGCTCCTATCCCCCTCTTATTATCCATATTGAGCAGAAAGGTATTGCTATGCGGTTGCTCGTCAAGAAGAATTTTGTCTTTTGATATGTCAGATGTCTAGCTCGCTCCCTCTTTCTCTCGCTTGCTCGCTCCTTCCCTTATCTATCCGTTTCGCATTCCCCAATCGTGCCTTGGCGTTTCGTTGGCGTCGAATCGCAGAGCTTCGAGAGTTCGCGCGTGCATCGCGACGGATGAAATCGATCGATCGAAGCCGGTCTCGAGCCTGGACCGGGGGAGGGAGTGTTCCGCGCGATCGTAATCCTAGGGTGGTTGTTCTCAGCTGGCCTTCCCCAGCACGTGAATTCAAGTATCATTTCCTTTATTCGTACATTTTACCATCGAGTGTTTTACCAAAAACTTTTATAAAGAACCACTGAGCTAAGTACGTAGGATTTGCCCCCGAGTAAGGGATACTTCGACGAATCCACGCGAGTAACAGAGAAATAATGACAGACGAGTGAAACATCGATCGGTCTTTACATACTTTAAAAATCCCATTCTTCTCGCCGGAGGTACAGATAAACAACTGTGACATTTACGCTCGGTACGTGCATACAGGGGCGGGGGTGGGGGTGGGGGGGGGGGAACACTGACGACAGATGAACGAGGATTAAATTATCGTAAGAAAATACATGTCCAGCCGCCGCGGGATGATTCGATTGGCAGAGGACGCGCGCCGATCTTCCTCCCCTTCGCCGTCGAAGTCGCCGAACGCCGAGTGTGCCCGGCACCAGCTACCCGATTAATCCGATGCCAAATTCTCGCGTTGTAAAAAGCAATCAATACGTATCGACTCCCGTTGTTCGAATAACGATCAAAAAATAATTTCTATTCAACGCTCCGTTCGCACGACGCACCGGTGTCGAGGGTGTCCATCTCGATTCACGGCCGGCGAATTAAATCGGGTGCTTCCTGCCTGTCTACACCAACCTCGCTACTTAATACTGTCCACTTAACATGTACGCAAAAAATTATTCACGGAGCGTCGACGCCGTTGAGCGCCACCTCCGCCGTTCTCGGCGATCGACGCTCGCGTCAAAGGTCTGTGCAATTTTGATTTAGAGCTTCAGCCATGCGGTTATTCCGTTTTACTGCGTAATACATATACCGATTCCCTTTATTATCCGTTTACACAAAGTAACAGCTAGCGCGCCGCGAGCGGAGGCGCGCCGTGCCTCTCGGAATACCGAAGGTTGCCGGCTCAATTCGAGACTCCCGATCGCTTCTCGCGGTTCCTTCGATCCGAGGGCGAACCGCCCTCCCCTCGCGCAAGAATGCACCCGAGAGTCCACGTCACCCGATGGCCAATGATCACCGTTTTCCGTTCCCTCGCGCAATTTGCCGCGCCCCCTGCGTTTTGATTGTCAATTTTGATTCTCCGACTGGCGACCGCCGACCCTCGTGAACAATCGTGCCTCCTGCGCGTGGTCGCCTCGACTTCTTATACACTTCTACGCTGAGACGCGATCCGTCGAGGATATCGAAAGAGGGTTGGGGAGGGGACGGGGAGTGGGGAGGGGGGAGGTTTGCTTATTCTCGCATTCCAGGGAGACACGCATTATAAAATCCAGATACTCTTTATACAGGGATATTATTGCATACTACACGTTCGCCGTCGTGGGCTACGAGGCACCCCGTATTCTCGCCTAATAGTGTCTAGCGCGCTTCAAAAGACGTGTGCGGAAGAGGAACTAGGGGGGGGGGGGGGTTGTCGGGCTCGACGAGCAGGAGAAGGAAACGCAGCGACGAACGAACGACGAAGCGTCGTTCGCTGGGATCGCTTTTGATTTTAGCACTGCGATCGATTCCGGAGCATCGCTCTTGGAACCGATGTGTTTGATTAAAACGACGATTTGGCACGGTAATTATTGTTAAGCGTTTCGGTCCGCTCTGCCGCGCGAAAGCCGCGGGCGTTGATCGCGAACGGTCACGATTCCGAGATCACTTCAGTTTACGGTTTTGATGGACTTGAGCACTTTGTACAATCTTTCTTGATTTCCATTGCTACGTTTTGATTGTTATCGTGTCTACCACGTTGACGCGGGGGGGGGGGGAGGGGGGGGGGGGACACGGGGCGGTTCCTTCACCTTCGCAGAGGGATTTTGTTGTCGACGAAGCTAGTATTCTGTTCGTGTAACGCGAATAATTAAACGACGGTTCACGGATCGTGCATTGAATTTTCAAGAGTGCTCCTAGCCTTCCGAGACCATCTACATTTCCCGAACAATGCCTCTGCTGTTAGAGATAAATTATCTATCCTAAAGTTCGAGCTTCTAGAGAACAATAACCGCTAACGCTTCGAACGAACGCAAACCATACACAGTTGTACTTAGCTTTCCGATAAATCGAAGCTCGTCCGGTACACGTGATCGCAAACACTGTACAGAGCAATCTTTTCTAATTGTCTATTACACAGGATTTCCTCCCGCCTTCTCTGCCGTCGCTGTTTGCGATCAAGCTCCCTCGACTACGAGAGCTTCAAAAGGAACATTGGGAGCGTCTCCCGAAATTAACACTATGGCAACCGTTAGTCGCGTTAAAATGAGCTTGGATACTCGATTGAAAGACAGGGTTCACTTTCTTGGCACCCGTTCATCTCCCGAGTCGAACGAATTCAAGGAATTCAAGCTGGAGCCTTGCATAGATCGTTGGCGAAATCAGAATTAAGCATCGTGCCTCGTATCCGCTTTCACTCGCAATCGGGCGTACCTGTGTCTACCTAAGGGACTGGAAGGGGGCGTCGCGGATAGGGGTCTAATACCTGGGGCCACGGAATACTTGGGCTCCTTAACGAATTAATACTTTCCGTACCTTCGTTCGTACACAGAGACACGCGCATATTTAAGGACTAACTAACGGAGGATTGTCTGCTTAAGGGGTTTCTCATCCGATTCAATGCATCCATGAGGCGGTGTGTTCCGAATTGCAGCAAAAAACGCGAATTATCAAATTTCCTTCGAACGTTTACTCTACCCCCCCCCCCTCCCCCGTCGTTCTGAATCGAAGAACGATAATCGCCAGCCAATTCGTCCCTTTCCCCCGAGCGTCATGAATGCACAGCTCCCTCGGCCACGACACTTTTCCTATCTACCGAGATGTCTACTATGTACAATCAATTCCTTTTAGACATAGCTAACGTTTCGCTCCTCATAGTTAAAAGATATACATCGAAGTTTTAGAGTCGCCGGAAAGAAACGACGCGTGCGCGAGTACGAGCGTTGGCTGCCTTCCACCGTCACTTCCCGCGCGTCGTCGCGCAACACGCCGTGCACACACGCGCGAAGAGGACAGGCTCATCGCGCCCCACTTCTCTTCACTACCACGTTTGCCACCTATCGCAACACCAAACGATTCCCGCTACAAATGAAAAACATCCCTTCTGCTTCTCTGCTACGGGATGGGGGAGGGCGGGGGACCCAGAGTGCACCGCGGCAGGAGTGATTCTGTCGTCAACGAATTCGCCTCCGTCTCCCATCGCGGGAGTCAGCTTTATAAATAGGCGACACGATACTGGACGCTCGTCTATGACCATTCCCGTAATAACCTTCAGGAAGGTTCCGGATAATCGAACCCGGGGACGATCGAAGTCTGTGGCAGGGTTCCAGAGGCTTCGAGTGCCCCCTATAGGTGCCTCGATACTGCTTCAGTTGTCTTATGCGTCGAGTAAAATAGTCGCTAAAGCGTCACGTTAAACGAACTTGTTGAGAGTACAGGTGGCACTCGTTATAAGCACGTTTCTATCGTGCGTTGCACGCCCGGCGAATATCCGCACCATGTCTAAGAATCCTTCGGACGAGAGTGGGAGAAGCCGAGAACGAGCGAGAGGCTCTTTCGTTTCCTCTCGCTCGCTCTTGGGTTCTCTCACTCGCGCCATTGGCCTATTCGTCGGGCTTATAACGAGCGTAGAGTGTACAATGTTATGAATAGGCTTGTTTCAGAGAAGATCGCACTGGCCATGAGGGTGGAGGTGCGAAATTGATCAACTCGAAGGTTCGTCGTCTTACAAGCCGAAGCGACTCTGCTTTTTTTAATACCTTAGCTGGATAATTATTGTTTAGCTACGTTCGTCGATGTTTTTGAAAGGTGATAAGTTGATACAACATCTTCGATATTCAGCGACGTGTCGATTATTGTACGTTACCGAGGTCCGGATCTTAGAATAAAATAAATTTCATGGCCAATTTTCGAGCTTTCTCTAATTTCAGTATAAGAGGTACGTAGGTTCATCTGCATAACGTGACGCCATAACGTTAGTTTTGCCTCCAAGCTGATCTCACGGTGCACTGTCATTAATTTAATCACGCTTACGAGCTTCCTCATCCTTCTATACTTTCATCTTTTCCTACGTTATCGGGCGATCTCCGTTATCGATCGTCGCCCGGCTACATCGAAGCGCAGTATAAGCGCGTTGCAGAGATAACGCAGCCCCGTCGACGGCACTCTCGTAAACCGGTGCCGATCTTTCCCTCGTTTTCGGTCGGGCAGTGGAATTTTTCGCGCGGAGGGTGATGCATCGAAGTCGACGCCGGACCGTGGAAGAAATATGCGCGGCAGACGTAGGCGCACAGTGGCACTGCCAATGTGCTTTGGCACATCGTTAGGTTCCGTCGGGGCATTCAATTTACGTCGAGGGGGTGTACGGCGCCGGTGCCGAAGGGAAACGTCCACGCGATGGTGTACAGTGTCTGTACATTGTCCGTGCGCTTCGTTTCGCGCTTAAGTAACATCGATCTATCGTTAAAATGCCGCGAAACGCTTCTTGGAAGCGATACGTCTCTGTGTTACTGAAAAATACTGGCCGCACTTTTAAAAACCGCGTGTCGAAAAGCGAATGCTGCGGCGGCGTTCCCCTTCGCGCACCGCGGACAGCGCGATCGTTTCGAGTGCCACGTGGAAGGAAAGTCTGCGAACAGTGGTTTGCTTTCGAACCGGGACCGTTAAATCTGCAACGCAACGACGGTCGAAATTAACGTAGACAGAGGTTTGAGAGATGATCGTTTTAGGACCATAAAAGGAAGAAAAGAAAAATTGCTCTCCTACCGAAGAACACGTCTCGCTTTCCCTAGTGCTCGCATAAAAGAATCTTCAATCTCGTATCCTTTTTTTTCGTCTCCCCTCTGTCTCTCTCTCTCTGTCTCTCTCTCTCTCTCACTCTCTATCTCTCTCTTGTTCTCTCTCTCTCTCGCTTCCTCCTAATATCGTAGTTAAAAGTCAACGATTAGTTACCAGAACACAAGGCACTTGGCTTACACATCATACATATCATTTTTTTTTTTTTACTTTTTTGTTTATTCGCTTGCTCATGGTATAGCTCGGTGTTGGGATAGCTTGCGCAAGACCCTCGGCGTACGCGTGACGAGTGACGCGGAACGTCGACTGATTTGAGAAACGCAGAGGAAGCACAATCGTTCGACAAGCAATTTGTATATCTACATAGCGCGGATGTCACTGAAAAGTAAATAACACGATGAATTCTGAGAGAAGCTTCGTAGAACCTTGGTGCCCAAGATTGTGATCGTCCTTTTCCAATCATAATCCGTTAGCGAGTAAAAGTTGCAGAGAGAAACTCTGGTGTTAGGAAGCTGTGATAGGTAGAATTATTTCTAATTTTGTTCGTGAAATCAGAATTCTGAAGATATACTGCATTAACGCTCGTCAAGTGCCATTTTAAATTTCAGTTAACATAGCGACAGATCATCCACCAATCACCGAATTAAAAGCACCATGAATTAACATCGATTAAATCGATCGTTCCGCGTCTCGCCGTCGACTAACAAAGCGTCTTGCAGCGCATGATGGAAATAACACGCAGCAATCACTCACAATATCAATAGAAGAAAATAGTCATATGTATATATATATTTATATAATATATATCGCCGCACATATATATATACTATTTATGCAATACAGTGATGATACATAAACGTGTATATTTATAAACAGACACGTGTATGCACTATGACTGTATCTCCTTGTATATATATAATATATATTCATTTCATATATCCATCATATATATATCCATTTATAAACGACGGTTAGATTATACATTACATCTGAGTATTAAAACATCTTTCTTTCTCATCTCCACGCTCTAGGTTTCCCGCGACAGTGGCATTACGTGGTTGGCGCTTAATACTCTTCTGCACTCGTGAGCCCGGGCATTCGGTAGTTCGTATTTCGTAATGTGATCGAACGGATAGATGCCCAGTAGAACAGGAGAATCCATCGATCGGCACATCGAAGTATCGTCGACGCTCGCTAGTCGAAGATCGCTTCGCAGGTTCATCGGCGGCTTAAGGATTTTCTCGAAAAAGAATCACTTACAGCCGACGATTTTCTTAAAATAAATTTCTTTCGCGAAAGATCGCTGCGCGGAAGATCGATCGGCGCCGCGAAGATCGCTTTACATGGCGAGAGATCGGTCGATAGCTGGGCAATCGTTTTCTAAGAAGATCCTCCCGTGTACCATCGACTATCTATCAGCGATCGTTTTAGGAACCGACAGATCTGTCGTCGATCGTTTCGAGAGGACTCGATACGCTTGAGGCGTGCCCGACGATACCGATCGAATCAATCCCCCTTTTCTCAATTCGATCGAACCCCATCGAATCGTACGACGGTGTCGCGAAGCAACGCTTCTTCGCCCAAAACTCCTCCTCCCCGTTTCTTTCGCTGCTAACCGAACTCCCATCGCTCACGATCCGGGAGCGTTTGGTTACCATTTGAACGAACGAACATCGAGATTCAAGCCATCGCTCCCAATCTCCTCGCACCTACTCAGCTCTCATATATGTAAATATACGCATATGTGTAAGTTACTTATATACATATATACATACAGATATATCATATTCCCACGTATCTATACACATATAGTAATAATATAGCCCCCGTCAATATTCAATATGTATATATGTATATACTCAATAAAATCATATTTACGCAATATAATGTATAATCACTAGTCCAATGTATAATTAGTATCGCTTCTTCAAACGTAATACTGATGCGCAGACGCTCGTTGTCCCGGCTAAGCCGATCATCTTCGTCGCCCTAGTTTCCGTCTTCCCAGATCTCCTTAGTTATCCTCTTCTCTCTTCGCCGTGGGGGTCGTTCCGATCCTCGTGCTCCGCGTCTGCTGCTTTCCGGGCCGATCCCGAAGTCACGCGCGCACGATCAATCCCCGTCGGACGGAGCCGGGGCGAGCTGCCGCCGCGAGCCTCGAGCTGGGAAGTTGATTAAAATGACGAAAGCAAGTGGTTACACACAGCTACCGAGAGACTAAGGGGTCGCTACAATTTTCACGAGGCCCGCGGTGTGTCCGTTCCTGCCGTGACCCTAAGGCCCTTCGACTCGAATCGCCCGCGCGTCCTTCGACCATCCGCCCCGAGTTCCGCGGCTCCTTCGTTGGCCGAAGATCAATGCGGCGGAGTCGCTAGTCGGGGGGTTTCGAGGCCTCCTCTGGGTTAGGTCTTTCTGTTCTCTTCTCCGCGGTGGAAGAGGCGATCGATGCAATAGGCCAATGGATTCCGGTATTAGGCTGCTGCTTTCGTTGGCGACTCTTTACCACATCGCGCTTCCAATTGACTGAACTGTGTGTATGTATGTATACGTGTAAACCCGCGCCGCGCGGTTGCCTGACGCAAGCGGACACCGTTCGGGATATTTCGGGATGTTAGCGGAACGCAAGATGAGGGGTGGAGCTACCGGAACTAGAGGATCCGGGGTCTACGAGGGCAACAGATCCTGGTCGCAGCCAAAGGACCTGTCGCGCGGTAGCCTCGTTGAACGCAACGAATTCGAAATCGATCCCGGGGATCGACGGTGGCTTCGGGGCTCCGCGGCGTCGACAGGCAGCCACGCGACGCGTCGCAATCCAGGCTCCTCGAGGCGGAACCTCCCTCGGCCAGCTGTAGTTAGCGCACGCGTATCTAACACGATTAACAATATATTGTCCATATTGCTTATGGCACCAACAGTTTTGAGCGATATCATTGCACATTTCCGGTAGGAGAGAGTTCGTACTGGCTTCGCTCTGCCGGCACCGACCCCCTCGCTCTCAGCAAATGGGAATCGGAGCCGGGCTCGCTCGAGAGGCCGAGTACGCGACGAGGACACTAATGTATACGAGCTACTCTTACAGGTAAAAACTAGTTGAGCAGAGAAGTGGAAAAAACAACGACAGTGCGGACGTGCACGCGTCCCACCGAATATACATATATATAGGTGATTTATATATATGTATATATTGCTACCGAGCACACGCGTCACTCTTTCACTCTAATCTCGTAATTATTGCGATATACCGTGCGATGTAGGAAATGTCCGTGTCACATGAAATACTGTGCACCGTGGCTGCGGCGTTTTCGCGATCCCCGTTCGGCAATGAAAACAGTTAACGGTGGATCGGGAACGACGGGGTCCTCGCGCGAAGAAACGCGGGGGATTGTTCTTGTCTGGTAATAAATCAGGGGTGGGGTGGGGGGGGGGGGGGTACGGAGAGTCGTGGTGACGATCGAAGCTCGAACGAACCGTTCGGCAAGACCAAGAAGACAGGGACGAAGGTTTCTAACGAGTGGCTTTGTGCGAACGAGATCAACAGGTTCCCAATGATTCTTGTATTCCATCCGCGTCTCGAATTGAAATTGCTTTTCGGCTATCATGTGAAACGCGACATTACTTTACGTATCGCCGTGGCTCCCCTACAGCTGACCATGCTTCGGTACATTTAAAAACACTATTAACAATACAGTTATTTCTCCTTTGTTCACTCCGTTCTCCGTAGTAAAAGTTAATAGAGAATAGTATAACATCAAATAGAAGAGTATAAAGAACCATGCTGGCGTATAGAGATAGACATTAAAGTAGGTAATAGGTGAGAGGACAATAGATTACGATATCAATAATTCATAATAACTTTTCACCTCTTTTTTTTTTTCTCTCCTTCTTTAAGAGTAATTTTTCTCTCGCGTTGAACGTTGATGATCATTTAGTAGACTTTTTTTTCTCTTTAATACAGTATCTTGAGCACATTCCTCAGGTGTATAACCACGCTACACTTTCTTCACCGAGTTGTACCAATATGTCCCATAGCGTTAATTTCATACCGTCCCTTCCCACCGGCGAACAGACCGCCGCGGCGTCGTTCGCGCGATCGTCAGCAAAGCCGTAACAAAATATAGACTCGAGAGTGTTCTAACGCGCCTAATACCCTGAATTAACTAGAAGAATTGAGGAGTAATTTATTATCTCCTGCGCGGAGAACCGAAACTAAATCTCGTTTAATAATAAACTACCACTAAATACGTTGTTTGTGCGATTTCCCATTCGTCCTCGCTCGAAATGAAGACGCTCCGAAACGAGTCTCTTAACGTTAAAGCTCGAAGCGAAAAAAAATTGTACTAACTGAGCGTGTTCCGTTTGATTGTTAGTCGATCTTCGTTCACTAGATGTTATCAACGACTCGATTAAATGGCAGTAGAATATCGGTACAACTCACTAGTTGATGGCACGGGTCCGTCTATGTACAAATATGCAACACCATATACCACATACCATTTAAATACATCACATATTTATCATTTTTTTTTTTTTGCTTGTTATATATATAATCTCCATACAGATATACTCTTTTCTGTGACGTGGAGGGACTCGTTTGTACAATTCATGCATAACTTCGTTACTGTTTCATTGCTTCGTTTTGTCGTGCCTTCCCTAACTTTCTGAGTAATCAGCCTCCAGGGCCACCCTCCCTGCTCACGTTGCTCCAAATCCAGAGTGCTGTCAACTTACGAAACCGACTACATATTCCAAATGTATGCACCTACGGCCTTTATCTTCGCGAGAGTCGATGGAAATTAATACACTAATTGGGTAACTTCGACGGGAACGGAAGCTAACGTTTTGCGTTACAACAGTGCTTCATTCGCAGCATCGTCAATGAAACGCAAGTTCATAACATAGAATCAATGGTAACTAGGTCGCTGAGACCGAACTTATCGCGTCACCAACGAGATGCATCGTCCAGAGACCGTTTCTGGAATTCCTTTCGCTTAAACGATATTTAAATCTAACGACCTTCGAATCCGTCGCCCTCTGGATTTGATCTAAATCGCAACGCACTGACGCTCGGCTCCCTCCGTCTTCCCTCTTTAAACCGCTAGCTACGCCGTTTCCCTTGAATCTCTAAGTCTGATTAAGAGTTAGATTACATACAATTAATAATTACATTAGTAGAAACTTAGTTTCTGTAACAAGTGTATTGTCTTAAATGATATGTCTGCTAATTTTGTTGCATTCGACCTTATGCCACCGAGCCGCGCGCTCGGAATTCCATATAACAGTTTTACACCTTAAAATCAACTTATTTTTAAGACTCGACCGTCTAGGGATCTTATTTAATAGTTAAATATAGATTTTCTAAGGTTACGCTCCCATTTCTCACCTCTATTTCCCTCGTACCGCCAGCCGGAGGCCGTTACTCAGAGTTCGCAAAAACGTTAGTTCTTCAATGGTCACAAAGAAGTATTTCCATGGGCCGTAAATATCTACGATACTGAATGAGAGTCAATAAACCAAACAAACATCCGAAATCTTCGAGAACCAAATACTGTTTACTCCACCTTTTTTAACACATTGCGAGAGGGGAGGCGTGAAGCTGTATTTTTTAAAGATCCTAGGATCCCCTATGAGTACTTCAATTTTTAATCGATCTTCTGAGAAAGAAAGCTATCGATCAGTCAGTTTTGGTAAAAAAGTGCCAATTGGTATCGCTTGAATTTAAATGCCCCTTGAACACTACGAATACCCCCCGAACTGCAACGTGTTAATAGAGTATCACCGTAATTTAACGTTCTTTCGTTTGTGGTATATGCGAAATCAAATCGGCTAGATCCTCCCCGCGCGTTTCCATTCTCTTTTTCTTTCGTTCGATAGATAGAACGGTGCCCTTGGTCATACGCCTTTTACATCGGTAATGTCTTTTGCCTGCAAATGAACGAATACTGCGAATGTTTCGTGTGGCCGGAACGTTTGTCGTCTAGATCGCGTTTACATCATTTTTGTTTTAAATCGTACGGGGATGAAAAGGGGGAAACGCAAGACACACACAAGAGACAGACGAATTCACGGGAATTTCGAAAAGTCCAACGTCTCCTCGAATTGTCGGAAGCGTCGATCCGCGATCTTTTCTGCTTATCAGCATTGTCCGTTGCAAGCGCACGCGAACGTAGTCTTTATCTCGCCGGCTAAAAAACAAGTGGAAGATTCAAAGTCATCCTTACAGTGTTCTCGTTTTCCGCATCTTCTTCCCCCCTTAAAACTTGGCAGATTCTTTAAAGCATCCTCAGTCGCTTGCGTCTCTTTTTTTTTGTTACACGTGAAAAGTTTAAAAAGTTAAAATGTATATTCGTGATTTATTCTTTTTTTTTCCCCTTTAATCGGGTAAAAGTTAATAAGAAGAAGAGTGTTAACAATAACAATAGTTTTCTTTTAAAGGTAGAGTCAGAGCAGCTACGACGGGGGGACACTCTCGAAAGACAATCCGGTGCTCCCACCGGTGGAAAACCTCAGCAGTCAGATTCTTATTTGTGTCTCGGAATTTAACGCGAAACGATGTTCCTATATATACACGAGAAACGCAACACAACTAAAAACAGTCATGGTGAAATTCACCATACCCTTAATCGACCTTCAATGCAGGAAATTAAACGAACAAAGTCTCAAACCGAATTCTCAATTTGAACTCGCAATGCTTGTTAAATAAAATCTCACTCGCATCTCAGATATTTCAAACAGAAAAAAAAAGAGACTATGCACCTTCTGCAGGTCGAAACACAAACACCCCCGTCGCGTAACGAATGAAACAGAAAACCACCACGAATACAAATAACGGTTCAAGGCACCTTACATACAGGAACATCGTTGCTTTCTCGGGAATCTAAGCGAAACAGTAACAAAAAAGAAAACCGAAAATGGGTGAAAACTTCACGACTCACCGCGATAGCTCCCCCGAGAGTTTCGCCCCCTGTAGTCCCTAGTAAGGTAGAAAATCAAGCCAAGTATATATACTTTATTCCTATATAGATCCCTCCTAGAACAACCTAAAACCTAGCCTACGTGTTTTGCATTTTAAAATTTCACTTTGAATTGTACATACAGACACTGACGTTTAAATATATGTACAGACATGTACACGCGTTATGTACATATATAGTATCGCGATCTAAATGGATCCGTTTAGTCGAATATCTTGCGATCTCTTCTCTCTGTATGTAATATATATACGTGTATATACCTATATATATATATTACGATGTATATTACAGTCGGCCACGACGACACGCGCTCGATCGTCACCGAAGTGAAACTTGAACAACTCGCCTCTCCTCTCCAGAGACACACTATCCTCGACCTAAATCTACGAATCATTTTCAATTACATCGATCTGTTTATACATATGTATAATCGTGTGTGGTGTGTGTATGTATACATATAATATATATTAAAATTTATTCAGACGAATATAGTTAATATATTATTAAGTAACAGAGGTAACAAAAATCGAGGGGGGGGGGTGGGGGGTGAGGTTCAACAAATCTACGAACGATTTTCCGTCGCAAGGATCGCATACATATCCCAGAGATTTAAATACGCTAACGATAATGTTAAAAACTAAGTAAAACTAGAGCGAACGCGCAACAAGTCGTATCTCGCGATTGCGCGGAGGCTCGCGCGCGAACCGCCCGACGTGCCGTTTCGCCTTGGGCTCCGTGACGAAAAAAAAAAAAAAAAAAAAAGAAGAAAGAAGAACGGTCACAAAGAAGACTCACTTTCGTGGAGCCGAGGCGGCCAATCGCGTCCCAGCCAGTTCGCCTGGCGCGATCGCGCCCCCTCCGTTGTCCGACTCGGTCCCGGTTCGCGGGCGAGCCCACGCCGCGCGATAAATCAAGAAGAGGGAAAAGGAAACAATCTGAAACATTTAAAGAATGACAAAGAGGCAACAGATAACAGTAATGTCTTGTGGCACAATCTGGGAGCATCCTTCGCGTGCAATAGCAACTAGGTACATCGAGGACCGCGATTATCGAACGTTACCAGCACCCTCGTCGTGGATAAACTCCATTTCCGTTCGTTCAATTATCATTAGCCCCCGCTGGTCGCGCTCTCACTTAACTAACCGCCGCGCGCCGTGGACGCGTTGCTCGTGTAGGCCATCGCCGGACGAAACGTTTTCGTCCGCGTCTCGTCGGATCACGAGAGCAGAAATGGAAGCAGGCGGGACGCTGCTCGCGCGCTCGTCCTCCGTTCCGTTTCGGTGGACTCCTCGACAGATCGCTGGGTCGACCGTCGGGACTTGCGGTCCGTGGCACGAAAGGGGGGGGGGGGTGGGTGGGTGGGTGGACTTCCGGTACCCTGTCTCCTCGTTGAACAGAGCCTCGACTACGACGCTACGGCGTCGCGGGCATAAGAGGGCCCTCTGTCGTCGTGACCCGCCATCGATTCCAGATAAAAACTAGAAATCATTTGTGTCCACGCACGGGCCCACGGCGACAGAGGCGCTCCTCCCTGCCGTCGCGGGCGCTCTACTCGCGCCCGTTATAATCGCGTAATGTTACGTAACTTAGTATGGCTGGCCTGGCAGAGAACTTGTCCCGCTTCGTTCCAGGTCCGTATGCGCCGCGTACAAGAGGTATTCTCGTTTTGGAACTATCTAGCGTGGAAGTCTTCGTTTTCTTTTCTTTTCTTTTTTTTTACTTTTGCCTAAGGTTCGCCGCCTCCCGGACAAGGCACCCGGGTGGGGCAAGGATCGAGGCTCGACGGGGTGAAGGGGGTGGGCGAGCTCTCTCCACGTGGTATCGTGCTCGACGATCCTTGGACGATCGCGGTCGTATATGAGTGCCCGCCTATATAGCTCGCGCGACCGTAATTACTTTCCTACCGTAACCGTTTTACAGCCTTCGTTAAGGTAACTTAAGTTTAACCGGTTGGGCACCGTCCTATGGCGGCCTGAGCCGCGTCGGGTTGTGCCATAAATGCGCCGTGCTCTGTGCGCCGGTGTCGCCGTTGCTGGTAGGCAGTGGCTGCTGATTAAAGTCTGTCGCCTGCGGTGAAACGTTCAGCGACTGTTGCTGCTGTTGCGCCGGGTGCTGCTGCTGTTGCTGCTGGCGCTGTTGCTGGCCGGGCTGCTGGGACTGGTGCGCTTTGGATTGCTGCTGGACAGGTCGCTTAGATTCCTGGCCCACCGTATCGGGCGAGGGCACCGGCCTGTGGGATTTCATGTGGGCGCTTCTGCTTTTCACTTTGTTGAAAACTCTGCAAGACAGATCGAACGACGGCGTCAGGCGGGCGGTTCGCTCCTAATAGGGCGCGTGGGTGGTTGGTATTAATCGCCGAGAGTGGCAAACACGATGCGTCGGGAGGGTAAATAGCATACGGAATATGTGACCGGGGGTGAAATTTGCCCGCTGGGCGAAACCGTGCGCTCTATCCCCTCTTTGATTCGTGTCGAAAAAGGTCGCATTTGTTTGATGGATACTTGTCATTGATCCTGGATTGCGGCCGATATTTACGATTGCTATGACGATGTATGTACGAACACTCAGCTAATTAATGACGGATCATGCGTGTGGTATGCTGTTGTGTTAATTATCGATTCTACGCAGTGATGCAAGCGCTCTAAATATTTACTGGCGGGATTGCTTCGCCTTCTCATGTTACGAATAATAACACTGAGACAGTATACATGAACGGGGATCGTAAAATTAGGTGCAATATTGACGATCGAGATAAGGCTGGCGATGGAAATGAAATTTGGAGGGAACAATTAACTAGCGGCGATGCAAATCAAGTTAGCAGTGGATGTAATAGAAATGTGAAAGAGATGCATGATTTCGAAGGTGCTGCTTGAAAAAGAAATATTCTCCGCGTGGTAGAGTTATATGCCGCTACATGATATTATTTTACAGCAATATCGTGATAATAAACACCAAATTGCACCGTATTCTCCGTTTATATGTACACTGATGCTTTCTGCTATGCAATAAATATTAAACGTATAGTATTACGTATTTCGAAATCAATAGTTCTGTTTGAGCTGACTCGAAGGGGAATTTAACGATAAAGTTAAAGAGAACATAATTTAATATGCTTATAATAGTTTCTCTAAAAATTAGGAAAGGATCACAGTACATAGTGTGGAGAATGGTGCGACATGTACATAAAACATATCCAACTTGCTGCCACAGAATTAGTGTTGACGTGTTTGGTTAATAAGTTGTCTGTTCAACATCGACTAGAAAGCTATGTTAATATTATCAGCAGCAAATAGGATAAAGGCATCGTCAGGTGTCATTCTGTGAAGGTATGTTTGTAGTACAGGGTGTTAATAAATATCAGGGATTTCATTGTAACAACTGTCTCCATACGTGAAAGTAACTGGGAAAGTTGGTAACCATACCTAAATGTTTTTCGAAGACATGAGCCGATGGTGTTTATAGATCCCATGCTTTCAAAAACACGTTTCTCAAATACCTAATCTTTAATAGAAATAAGATTTGAATAGATTACATTATTGTTACTTTTTCGTTGAAAGACAGCTCTGTAATCTAAATTATTCTAGTCCCCTATGTCATCTCCAAAAACTATTAAACTCTTATGTGCACCGTGCCACCCATAAACGCGAAATAACACTGGACCATCCCGTTTAAATCCCCAGACTATGTGAAAGCCATCAAACGTGATTAAAACCAGAAACATTGCCAGTTGCTTACTGATCCTGTAACAATATCCCAATTCTTCCCCCGTCTGAAATTAATCGCGACAGCAGCTTGCCCTGATATCCATCAACATCCCTGTACACACGTGCACAATCATTTCCACGCTACAGCGGGAAAATTCGCCGCGCGAACGTGCGCGGGAAGGCTCCCTTTCTCTCATCTAGAAGCTAGGGTGTCTATCACGTGGTTGCGCCGATACTTGCCCCTCGTGCCCCTTGTAAAGGAAAAGGCACTTGTGTGTCAGTGGCCGGACGTCATTGTTTTATTCTCTCTCTACTTTTTCGTTTTTTTGTCTTTTCACCCGGAATGATGGATAATTTAGAGATTAGAGATTGGAGACTTACTTCCCGCAAATCTTGCAGGGGTAGTGAAGTGGGGTGGGCACGGGTAGTTGTTGCTCAGAACTAGTGTGAGTTTGTGAGTTGGTGTTGACTGTGGCGTGGCCGGTATTGCCGGTTTGGGCGGTTTGGGTGCTCCCGGCCATCGTTACTGTTACACTTCCGCTAAAGCTCTGACAACACAAAGAAACACAAAGCGAAAATAAACAACACAAACAAACAACAACGACGACTGGACAGATAAGTAGAACGCCAGTGGTACATCCACGCATACAACGCACAACTCGGGCGCACGCGCGCAATCGGTTGTCGGTGATAGGAAGCGTGAAGAGACGACAGGTCAACAACAAATCACATGCGACACTTAAACGTTCTCACACGTATGTACGCATGTAAAGTGGTCTCCATACGCGTTGCACGCGCACTACGCTCGAAAAGTCTGGGATCATGCCTGTTAAACTGTCATTCACGATTACAGGATCAGGGCGTAATCTTCGTCGGGAATCGAATCGATTCCCATAGGAACGCCTTAATAAACGTTCACTTTAATGATAATTCCGCGAAAGTTTGAGGATTCTCCTCACGAGTCAATTGCAATTATTCGATGAACGTCGCCGTACCAGCGCGGCGATCTTATTAAAGTTTTGCAGCTTCCATATTGGAGGAATATAACATTTTCAGTCGTAAAGGAGCAGTGTTAAAGTTAAGAGATCAGATAATCATGGCTAACTTAGACACATGGATGGTGCCCAGACTTTTGAGGGGTAGTGCTCGCCGAGTACGAATCCCATTGCTTCTATACTGAATATCTCAATATCATTTATTCAAATTCATTGATGGTTTGGAGGTATTCTATGTACAGTGTGCTTCAAAGGCTTCGTACTCGGTGTTGATCGATAAGTAGTTAGAACATATGCACGGTGGAAAGTACAGTTGAGTGGTCTCGATAATCTAGACGGTAACACTTAACCATCGATCTGGATATGCTTTTTTTAAAAAGATATTCAACGTGTTACATCGATGTTGTCCTAATCGTGAAAGCGGCGACAGTAAGTAGTTAGGTTCAGCGGCTAAGAAACTTGTTATACTGTCTCTTGATAGTAAAACTGGAGTTATCGTTATCGTTTAGAGGAACTCTTTACGTTCTGTATAAGTAAAGCATGTAGGTATATAAAAAAGTAGAAGTAGAGGGTGTTACGAGTAGCAGTACTCACATCAGGGCAGTCGTAAGCGAATAATCTCAGCTCTCCCTCGCTGGTGGTCAGAGTAGCCGAGTTTTCCCTCTCGTTCGTCTGTAACTGATCAAGAAATGAAACGTGAAACCCCACGCGTGTATTTCACGTGTACATCTGGGACACTAATCTACCACGACACGTTGCTGTTAACAGCAAAACTGACCGTAAATATTTGTAGTTGTGGCCATTTAATACCAAGGGATGTTTTAATTTGCAAATATCGTGGTCTTTCGTGGGAAACTAGTAAACTTCTACTTCTTAGGAAGAATTGAGACATTTCCAAATACTCTAATTCGAGAAACCGTGATCTGATTGAAATGACATTTGTTTTAGTATTTACCCTGCTCTTTAATAGCTCTACTACATTTACGATCCTCTAATATCTCTTCAAGCTTCAATGCCGCTTCTATCTCTAACACTACTGGTACCTCTAGCGTTTTTATTATAATTTCTATCTTTAGTATCACTATATCTACCGAGTAGTATTAGTTAAATTTCTGTGATAATGATCTGTTGAACTCACCAGAGTGCGATGGAGGATCGACTTGTCTTCGTTGAAGTCCATCTCCGTCACGGACGCGATCGCGTCGCGGAGCTCCCTGGTGTCCTTGCAATCTTTGCTCTCTGTCTTGATCTTTGGTTTTCCATGGCGAACACGCAGTCTCTTGTACTCGTCCGGGCAGAGCCTCTTCCAGAGGTAATAGAATTGCACGCACTGTTTCGCGGACTTGCCACCCACGTCTCGCGAGATCGCGGAGAAGTCCTTGTTGTACTTTAGGAGGCCTTGGTAGAACGCGTCCATCTCCTGCGACGTCCATCGATCCGATTCCTGGCACTCGTAGCTGAGCAACGGATGTTCTGCTGGCAATATGGGCGTTGGTCTCATCAGCTTCAGCATCGCCTCCTGCAAACGAATGGAATTCGAATTACAGATAAGCCGTGGCGCCATGTCTATGGGACACACAATAAACTTCTAGGAATTTTAAAAAACGGAGATTCACGCTTCGAATACGTAAACCTCCGAGAAGATTACAAGATCGAAACTTGGTAAGTTGAAATTAGTTTCTCACGAATGGCAATTTTAATATAGGGGAAAGTGGGGTTAAACGGAACGGGTGGGTAAAACGGAACACCAATGTTTCTGTTAGATAAGAGCTGCGAATGAGTTGGTATCGCGTGACATGGAACCAAAGGGTCCCCATAGCATTTCATGATAGACCATAGACCCCTGCACAAGTTATTTTTCCATTAAGAGAGTTTGAAAAATTTCCGGTATCGACGTTTCAATATTGCGTTGGACTTTCGACCACTTTTCAGTACCTACTTGGATTTCGAAAATTAAGAACGGCAAGTACATCGTTGGATTCTATAGTCCTTACGCTACATTTTGACGTATATAAAAAGTTCTTTACCTCACGCTGAGGTGTAAATATTAAATGTTTACTAAATGACTGCACGTGGGTCAAAACGGAACACTTTTCGCGGGGTAAAACGGAACGGCTATTACACATGGAGAAGAATGGCAACATCTTTTAGTACGTGTTTATTATCTCTTTAATTATTAGATTGTAGATTAAACTTTTAATTACTATCCTTGTTTCCAAGAAAATTGATTTTGTATAGAAAATTATGATGTATGAGATACATCTTTCATTCGATCAAACTGTTAGTTTAAATTGTAATAAATAACATAATCATTTAAGGCAGGTGTGTTCTGCATGCAAGTATTGACATTCATGTAAAAATCTACGTGTAGGGGAAAGCGGGCTCATTCCAGCCCGCTTATTGTTCATTTATATTTGATTATTTTTCGTAATTTTCATGTTATCTAATCAAATATTTTCTCTTATATGTATAATATATATTTTTGTTATATTTTATTTGCAATAGTTGTACCTAAAACATATATTTATAGATTTCAACATAAATTAATACATTTTAAATCATAAAAATAAAGATTTTGTACGTTTACACGGTCTTCGAGTGGGTGTTCCGTTTTACTCCACCATTTGAGCGAGGCGAAGATTTCAATACCTCCGGTAAATTTCATTTTCCGTCGTTCCCAAAGATGTTTCTTAACAATAACCTTGATTTTCTTATAGTCTAAGGTCCACTGAAGACCCCTGTTGAAGTCTCGTGTCTTTTTCTCCCCCCGATTTTGAGTTATCACCCACCAAAGTTAAGCGTTCCGTTTTACCCCACCTTCCCCTAGATACTACAAATGAAGTAGTTAGAAAACTCGTACATGAATATTTCCTCTGCACATGTGCAGCAGATGAAGCGCGTACTCCTTGTTCCTTCCTCCGCCTGGCACGGCGGCGCAGCACGCGAATTGCAAATACATCTCGACTGCGAAACAAGCATTTTCTCCTTTCAATTATACATAAACGTAACAACGAGAATTCCCGCATCGCAACCCGATTGCTACATAAAGGAACACTCACGTTCATTATCGGTCAGGACGTTATTTATACCAGGATCCCAGAGCAGATGATCGGCCTCCGGTTGCCCCTTTCCTCTATCCCCGTCGCTGCCCACTGGTGGTATCGTGGCCTGGTACCTCGTCCCGATGTTAATCCTAGGCGGTGGTCCATCGTTTCCTTGAGAGTCGTCCGAGCTGAAGTCGGAGTCCCTCTCGTACTGATGAAGCCTGGCGTATAACCCAGGACCAGGGCGCGACGGGTCCAGGATCGGCGGCGGTGTGTAGCTGCTGTCCCAGTGTCGGTCGCAAGCCTTCCTCAGCCTGGACGGATACGAGTGTGTAGCGTTGGCATAGAGACTACCATCCATCCGCGGCCTTTTCCTACAATGCCGCACAGGGCTGCCGGTGGGTATGCTGCTCGGATTGAGGAACACATCATCGTCCAACAGCTCCTCCTTGATCTGCTCCACCGGTATAGGCAAGCAGCCAGTGGCTGACTTCTGTCTCAGGCTGTTGTTCTTAGCCACGTTCGTCTGTATGAGAAACTTGGCAGGGTTCACCACCTGCTGCTGGTTGAACTGGCCAGCGTTGTACTGATGGTTGGTCTGCACGTTTAGGCCGAGGTTGACGGTGACAGGCTCCACCTTGGGCGTCGCCAGGCGCACCTCCTTCTTGAAGGTGAGCGCCGGGCTCAGGGAGCCGGTCTGCACGAGCACGTTCGTCTTCTGCAGGCCCGCGGTCTGTATCAGCTTGAACTCGCCGTTGTTGTCCACCACGATGCCGGCCAGGCTGCCGTTTCCGAGGCCGAAGTCCACCAGGTTCTGGCTGGCGATGAACTTGTACGATTGGAACTCGAAGCGCCGCCGGCCGGCGGTGGTGAAGTCCTTCGGCGTCGACGAGAGCAACGGGTCCTCCGAGTTGGGCATCATCTGGCTCTGCAGGGCGTGGTGGGGCGACACGGGGAAGCTGGCCCCGGTGAAGGAGACCGGCCCCGGCGACGAGACGGAGGACGGCGGCAACGAGGACAGCGGCGACGGTGCCGGTGTCGCCGACAATGGGCTTGGCAGTGGCGAGTGAGGGTTGGGTGAACCGGACCCGTACAGGTCCGCGTCCGCATCGGATTCGCCTGGCAGCACCTCGCTGAGGGCCTCTTCGACGGCCGCCGCGGAGGACATGGTGGTCGTGTAGAAGGCCGCGGAGAGCGGCGACGACACCTGCCTCACTCCCTCTGGGTCCTCCTGAGGGCTGAGCAGAGGGAGGCTGCCGGTGAGTAGGCCCTCTTGGCTAGCGGGCGGCGTCGGGTACGTGAAGCTTGGGCTGTCGTGTCTGGTCAAGGGTGACGGCAACGGAGACTGGGTGGGCAAGGTGTGCGGACTTTCCGTGTACTGGGCACCGTACGTGCTGAATTCGGCCAGCGAGTCGGGCAACGGGGAGTTGACCAACGCCTGAAGGTCCGGGTTCACGGTGTGCTGCGACGAGTATCGATCCTCCAGGGCGATGTCCTGCAGCTGTTCGCTGGTCTGCTCCTGAAGCAGGCTCGCTGTCTGAAACTGAACGGTGCGGGTGCTTCGTTACTTAGTCTGCAGCCTGCAATCTGATCTTAGTTCCCTACAAGCGAATACCTTGCGTATGTCACGAACAATGCCTGTATCTCTCACGTTCCCGTGCATTCGTGATTAACTAACTTGGAACCCAATACCATCCATCAAAAATTGCATTCGCGAGAGGTATTGGATGGATTTCCCACGAAAGTTTCCGGGAGAGGGATAGGGGGGGGGGGTACACGACAGGGCGGAATCTCTGGTATCTTTAGCTCAGACATTAACAAGGCTACTCGACGACGAGAGGCTCGAGGGGGACGCTGGATACCCGGCGAATAGGTGGAGGAAGAGCCGGGACCCGGGTGCTTTTCAAATGGCACAAAGCGGCATTGCAAGCATCGTCGGTGCAGTCGGTGCCAACTACTTAGATAATTCGTCTTATTAAATTCTGCGTGGAGGGCGGGCCCGGCAGCCATGGCGTAATTGAAACTAAAGCGTTTTCAGGGCGCTCGACGTGGAACGAATAATGAGCCGCCGGGGCTAATTAGACCGTCAAAGGATCCGGAGATATTGTGTCTTAACGTGACCGTCGAAAATGCAAATGCCTTCTCCTCTTTCGCGTGACTCCTTCCCTCGCCTCCTTCCCCCCACTTCGCTACCCTCGCGCCTGGCCGTGAAGTTGTAAATTAGCAGTTCGTGTGGATGAGCACCGGTGAAAAGAAACAAAGGAGGGTTCACCCAGATTTGCGCTAGGGCTGGGAATATTCGAATAATTTACTATTCGAATAATTTACAAGTATTCGAATACTACGAATAAACTTCGAATATTTGAGTATTCGAATGTTATTATTCGAATAGTATTCGAATACATAAGTAATGTCATAAGTGATGTATTCGAATACATCAGTATTCGAATATTGATGTATTCGAATACTGATGTATTCGAATAGTATGGTGTGAATTATAAATCAAGTTCTTTAGGTTCGGTTTTTTCTACAAGCTTTTATTTAGTTTTAGTTGTGAGTTCGTTAGTTTGTCAGGGTGAAGTCTTGTAAGCTAATTTGGACGCACTTCAACATTTCCGATGGGCTTGAAACTTTACAGACATACGTAGTTCCGATGACAATACAATATTTTAACTAAAAAGCATGAAATATTTTATAGTCACATTTTTTAAAAACAAGCTTTTATTAAAAAATACTAAAAAGGAACCAATAATTTTGATTTTGTATATTTATATAAATAGAACATTTCAATATTTAGGGCCCAAGCGTTTATTTTTAGTTATAAGGTAAGTGCGGGTAATAAGGATCTATAATTGAATTTACAAAAACTTGTACATATTTTTGAAAACTTTTGTTTTTATAGAAATCTATGGACATTAAACTATAAACTGTAATATTTGTAAAAATATATGAACACAACAAATACGAAAATTAATAGGTTTCTAAAAACTTTGTAAACGGGCTTTGTTTCGTGTAGTGCAGTTAATAAGGCCCACTTAGGGAGCGTGTACTAGAGTGCGGTAAACAGGAGAGCATGATGCAAAGAGGTAGTCTTGAGGGAATATGGAACAAGAACTGCGTCTAGCGACAGAGGTTAGAGCAGGGGTGCACACTAAGTTTGCCCTAGAGCATTCGGTGCGCCCTAGAGCTCGACCGTAGTATGCTCACTCCCCACTCCTCGGTATAAGGCCGCATGCCCGTTACAACTACAAGCATACTGGCGATGGATATACAACACCAAACGCAAACGTGCAGAATTTTAAATTATATTCAGAAAGTTATTTTTAACAAATTCGCATACGTAAATTTGAGTACTTTCATTTGAAGATATTTAATGTCATATATACATATACAGTGGGCCACAAAATTATTCGGATACCCTTTAAAACAGAATAACTTTTATAAAATTGAAAGTTATAATGATAGCAGTAAGAAGGGTTTAAAAAAGTTTGTGGCTGGCGAACATGATTCTGGCTGGCGTAGTCATCGAAAACAAACACCGCAAAATTTTTCTAAATCTATATGAGTGTGGTTATCGTGTAAACTAGAATGAAGTAAATATTTAAGAAAATCCAATTTTGCAAAATAGAAATCTAACAAATGCTTTTCCAAGAAATTAATGTTTCCATTTGAAATACAACCATTTTTGTGCTTTTCAACATTATTCATTCGACATGAACTAGAGTTTATATGATAACCACACTCGTATAGATTAAGAAAATCATGCTCGCCGGCAACAATCTTTTTTCTCAAACCCCTCTTACTACTACCATCATAAATTTGAACCAAAGTATTATTATTGCATACGAAAATCTGAACTCATTTTTTTAAATTTCAATTAATAAAAGTATAGAGATTGGAATTATAATACTCAATACTTTTCTTTTAAAAATTCCCCAAAATGTGCCTTATTTTCGGAGCGTCAAACTCTGGAAATATAGTGCCTACTCGAGATATAGTGACTTAGGTGTGAAGTCGCTCAACGGGGTCTCACCCGACACCCTGCTGGGTACTGGCCGCTAAACGTGCCCCCCTAATACCTCTTGCAGGACTGTAGATAGAGAAAACTGGGGCCTTAGGGCCCTTACGGCCCCGGTTTTGTCCTGGTCTTCTCTAAATACAGTCCTGCAAGAGGTAGTAGGGGGGCACGTTTAGTGGCCAGTACCCAGCAGGTTGTCGGGTAAGACCCCGCTGAGGGACTTCACACCTAAGTCACTATATCTCGTACAGGCACTATACCTGCGTCAGCCTGTGAGGCTCCGCTCCCACTACTCAGCTCGAGCTCGAATCTGAGCTCGTGCCCGGAATTGGGGATCCTGTGCATGCCTGCTCTAACCTCTGACGCTAGACGCAGTTCTCGTGCCATAGAGTAAATGACCCAATTACTGCCACCTACCCAATTACTGTCACCTTAAGCTGTTTTACGTAAAATAACGAATAAATCTTGTAAAATGATACATGAAAAAAATTTAGCATACAATTCAAACTGTTATTTATACGATACAACAAACAGTACTTAATTTTTTCTTCGTTAATTTGGATAAAACGATAAAAAATTTTAAGCCGATATTAGGAGAGTGGAAACGATGACTTCCTTACTATCGAAAGAGAAAACAAGGCGTTAAAGAAAATGCTGTAATTGTAATATTTAAGCTATTGACATAACAAAATATAATGTTTTACATAATATAAGCATCGTAGAAAGTAATAAATATTCGAATTCAACGATTCATTACGTCTTTTTACTTATTAATTGGGTGACAGTGATTGGTACAAGCGTTTCAAACATTTTGGCATTACTGTCATAGCAGTAGTTGCCCATGTACATGAGACGACATAACCTTAAAATGAGAACAAAATTATTTATTCGCTGCTCTTCTAATAAAGATGTAATAAAAGCAATAAGTGGCACTACCAGTATTGTAGATTGACCTGCCAAGGATAAATGACAGGTGGGCCTTATTATCCGCACTTACTTTATGAGGGAATTCTTCTCAGGCAGTCATTTGGGCCGGTATCAAAATGATTGGTTCCTTTTTAGTACATTTTAATAAAAGCTTGTAAAAAAATGAACCTGAAGAACCCGATTTATACTTCACACCATACTATTCGAATACATCAGAATAGTATTCGAATGCTTAAATATTCGAATAGTATTCGAATTATATTCGTCAAATACTTGAGCAACTGAAGTATTCGAATACTCGAATACCGAAAAACTTGACAAATAGTCACAGCCCTAATTTGCGGTCGTTTTAGGGGGATGCGACTTCAAACTGACGCCATTGTTAACCAGCAGGGGAAAATTTTCCGAGCGTTACTCTTTCCCTATGAATGGTGAACGTTATGGTTCCGGTGTTATAAGTATTTTTGAGTTTTTCAATGCATCGTTTTAGAGGACGTTCACTATCTAAATTCGCGAATAGCGGAGTCAACAAGTGGTACATTCGCTCACTACAAGAATCACCAGGTTACTGACTCGACGGATAACACCGGGAGCACGAGGCAGAAGATGAGGCCGAAGTAACGATTTCTAACCTGAAGGGAGTCCAATTGAGTGGCATGAAGCAGGACACTGTCGGGAACCGCGGTGACCTGCTGGAACACTTCATCCTGAAGGCTCGGGCTGAAGTATCCACCATCTTCGGAGTATCCTGTCATCGAAAAGCTGTCTGTGACTGTTGGCTGAGCTTGAGGCTGATTGTTTTGCTGTTGCTGTTGTTGATTGGTCGCCGATTGTACGGACGTTTGGTACGTCAGGTGCAATCTCTGCCCGGGATCGGAAGTCGTTCTCTTCACAGCCATTTTAGTGGTGCCCTGGAAAATAGTCCGTCGAATTTCATGCAGGGAGGGAATCGTTATTCCTTTCCAAATTTACTTTGCACTTTTATTTCATTATTAATTTAATTAAATTTCTCTCTACGCTACGAGCCAGCGATCATACAATCAGGTAAAACAAACGGAAGGCTCGCGAGGGCATACAGATTTGTACTTTGAACAGAGGATTTCACATATCCTCCAATATCGTTAAAAGGGAAATAAAGGGTGCAGGAATTTACCTTCAAAATCATCTCGGCCAGCGCCTGCGCCTGTGCCTGTGTCTGCGCTTCCTGCAGCTGTTTCTGCACGGTCGCGTGGCCGCCAACGGTGACGTTTGGCTGCCGGAAGTGCTCGCCATCGGAAAGCCTGCGTGCCTTCTCCGCGGAGGCCAGCGGCGGCGGTGCTGGTACCGCGAAACTCGTCTTCCCGATTATCTGAGCCGCACCGTCGGCTTGGGTGGGGAAAATGGTTGTCGCGTTTGTGCGTGGCTGTTGATTCGTGCTCGTGTCCGCTGCTAAAATCCAATCACATCCATTTGAATTCCGACTGCTAACAGTCTTCCGCTCCTTATCACACAAGCTCCCACCAACTACATCGACGATTTCTACACACGCCTCTCGTCAAATTAAATCATGGGGGGGGGGGGGGGGGAGATCGAAAAAGGGGGGCTAACTACCAAATCTCCTAGAATTAAAACATCCGCTGAAGCGCAAATATTAGTCTTCCCGAGCGGAGTTAATTCGGTAAGTCTGGCCGGAGCGATTGATTAAACCCTGGCGCCCCTTCGTCATCATTAAACAATATTCCAATAAATTTCAACCGGCGCCGGACTGTTTGCTTTATCCCCGCGGTTTAATTTCCCGGGATCGCGCGAGAGCGAATCGCGCCTCGTCGATAAATTGCGCGATTGCGGCCGCGTGGCTTCTCCGGGCTAAGCGTTCTCCTCCGTGATCAATAAGTGAACACGGTATGTCGATTAAGTAGAGTATTCTGACAGATACGATTGAATTGGCCGCGCGATGCGGGCAACGAGAGGAATAAAAGGATCCTCCGCTGTCCACTTCCGCTTAACATTCGTCCCTCTGTGAAGAGGGTGGCGCGACTCGTTGCCCGTTTTTAATCGTGCCTCGCACTCGCTCCTCCTCTTCCCTCTTGGTCCCTTTCCACGGGACTAATTGAAGGGAAGAGGCATCCAGGGGCGCGGGGGAGGGGTGAATGAAGTAATGCGATTCGTTCTTGCTGGCTGGTTCCAGTCGTACGTATTGGCCTCTATTAGGACGTTAATACGAATTAATCGCATTGCTAGTTAAGTGAACGTACTTTCCCCAGAGCGTTCCAGTTTATGGGGAATAAATTATGACGATTGCAAGCTTCTTAGCGAGCCACGGTTCCCTCGCTCGTTTGCGCGGCCCTTAATCCGCCCTTTCAGGGTCGTGTGAGTCGCGATGGGAATAATCTTCGGACCGAGGCAAATGGGCTTTAATCGTGCCGCTGGCAGTAGGGAAATGCGTCGTAATTATTCGAGGAACATCGTTCCCGGCGAACGCGTTTTTGCAATGACTTTTACGAGGATACGAGAATACGCGGATCGAGGGTAGAACGCTTTGAAAGGCGGAGGGAATCATTTTCATTCCACATGTGCAATTTATGTGAATTATTGTACATTTTGCGAGAGCGGTGCAACATTTTGCTGTTAATCTTTCTGGGTGCAAGGGGAACGTATCTTTTTTCGAATAACGAGGTTATTTTGATAATATGGTGAATGGAAATTCTGAGAATAAAGAATGTAGCAGATGAGGCAGGATTTTCTATTTTGTGCAACCTATTTAGTGCCTCGATGGGATAGGATACGCTGGAAACATTCTTCACTCTAAAGAGGTAGAGGCAGTATGTGGTCAGACAAGACGCGAAAGTGCAAGAATTAAGGTAGTTCCTGAATAATCTACTATATTACAGAATTCTTTCAAATTTCGTACAAAACTAATTTGGAATACAAGAAACCCTTGTACAAAGTTTAAAATCGATTTATCGCATAGTTATCGAGAAATTGTTAATTAAAGTTGATGCATTTTAACACGGTGGCATATGGCAAAGTCGAAAAAAGAGGGTTATAGTTTCAGTTTTTCTTCTGAAACAGGAAAACCATATTTAAGAAATGTACCAAAATTGGCACAATAGTACATCGAAATGTCAGGACATGAATTTACTGATTTCTGCAAAACTGACCGCATAGTTTCTTCGTAAATGCCCATAACAAATTAGGTTTACGTGCAAATTTTTCAGAAATACGTAGAGCAATCAACGTGGCAACGTCACGCAATCGATGTGTTTAGACATTTAAATATCGAACGATGATTCATATGAAGACTAATTATATTGTAAGACATATTAGTTATCCGAAATTTATAGTTAAAATATTAAATAACATAAATAAGATAATTACTACTATAAAATTTACTAAGTGAAACCACTAAAGTTAAAATCATATTTTATTAAATAATGAATGCGTTTACTTAAAAAGAAATGTTTAATTAAATACTAGTACAGAGTTCATAACAGAGATGGGCAAAAAATTATTTGAAATAAAATATTTCGCACACAAATTTTTATTTCAAATAATTTTTTGCCCATCTCTGGTTCATATATATTGTGCAGACATACACCTAAAATTGAATATTAATTAAGAAGTTAGTCATTCGAAGTTTATGTTTAAAAAATATGATATGTTTAACAAATTCAATGATACTATTCAATACTTTAGCACATTTTTTTATGATGGGTTTGCCACCATTTTTTTGGGATAAAATTTCAATGATGCCATCTTTTCCTTTAGTGACATATACGTCACGAAGCTGATAATAATTAATTCCTGAATTAGCAATTTTATTTATCGTGTAATTTGAAAGAACACTTTTCATGTCTTTAAAACTTGCAGCATGTCGGAATGTTACAGATCTCTGAATAACATTATTCACAGAATATGTATATAACTTAGTTTCTTTAAATAAAGTACTCATTGCAATATAAGCAATCACTAATTTTTCTAAAATAGTACAGTCAAACAAAGCTTCATAGTCTTCTTCATCATTATTCTTAGGTAAAAAATCTTCGGCTAATTTCGAAAGCCTAAACATATTTGGTCCTTTACGATTCTTAAAAATAGTTTTAAATAGTTGTAATGAATCACAAAATCCGTTTGAAAAAAGACGCGCCGAATAAAAGCAACGTTGTCAGATGTACTGCTCCAATTCACTACGCTAACCAATTTAATATTCCATTTTCGTATTACGATTATTTGTATTAACATTGAACTTTTTAAAATATATATACATGATGTTAAAAATTATTATTATTATTTCCATAGTATCATACTACTTTATATTCATCGTTTATTATCCAACACTAATTTGACTAACATTGTTGGTTAGAAAGTACCTGAATAGACATAATGTACAGTTAAATTAGAGGTTTTCAGCGAAATTAAACTATACGTATGAAAACACAATTTCTGTGCAATCAAGGTATGTACTCCCAGTCAGTAGAACGAGGCCGCGCATAGTCAGGCAAGAAAGATTCATTAACCGAACTGCAGATAAGAAGATGTGGAATATATAGAATCACTAAATCCTCGCCAATACTACATTCTTCCGACAGAAATAAAGTTTTCTACGTGGTGAAAACAAACGATTCCCTCGCATGAAACTGAATAGTCAGTAGAATTTGGCAATAAGTAGCTAGCCACAAGGAACATACGAATCCCATTTCTTCTAATAAATTCCTATAAATACTAGTCATACTTCGAGTCAATAAAAAATCAGTAGAAGGTATCAATAAATAGTGATTCTCCTGTGTTTTTCTCCTGCACTGATGGCTATGATTCTCGTACGAAAGAGAATCACAGTATCCTAGCATAGCAACTTAACCCATCACAATATCTTCATTGCCACATGTGTACTTCGAACTTGTCCCTCGATTATTCAACCAATCTTATAAAAAATAATCCCGTGGCAACAGTTTTTGTAGCCACTTCATCGCTACACAGAACCGTGGCGAGTTCTGCATCCTGCGGAATTTCAAACGAAACAAGAGGATAGTTTCATCAATGTTTCCGTTGACGCTCGAGATGGACGTTTAGTGGCACTCGCGAAGACACGGTATTGGCCGCTGAAAAATATATATCGAGGCGCGAACGATCGTTCACGACGCCACCGGAACCCGACAGATATAAATGCTGGCATATCCTGGCTGGCGCACAGGCCGCAAGAAGGAAATGGGATCTGCGGAGCGTGCAGCTGTGTATCGTGGCCGAGACTTTTCTACGACGATTTCATGAATATCTGGCCTTCGTTCTGGCCTCGAGCCCGCGTGCCAACCTACTTCCTCCCTTTTTTACTCCCCCCCCCCCTGCGTTCTATCACAACCGATCGTCGCTTTTTACTCATTGCCAGCCGCTGTTCAGTACTAAATCGCGAGGATAATATATGCATCAACCAGACAGAAATTGAATTAAAATCGTTATGAACGCTTTTATTCGGAATAACAATGTATTGATGTTAATGGTAGAATAATATTTTGAGAAGCAGGTTGAGTTCCTCTTATTTTGAAATAGAAAAGAATAGAATTAAAATTTACTGATTCCAATGTGGCTGTCGCTGAACTTCATCCTTCTTCAAATTTACCCCCTTAATAATTTTTCCTTCGATCGTCGATAACACGTATTTGAATTTAGCATAAGTGTCAGACTACGTGATTAATGAATCAATACACGCCCATTAACTCGTCGGAATTCAAGCAGTATGTCTAGATACCCTGCTGAATTTTTCATCCGCCAGCACTTCCGTGCATAACTTTACGCAGACCGCAAATCCATTTGATGGCTGCGAATTTGTACGGTCACGTAACAACGTAAATCCGCGTGGGCGAAACCGCTGAGGGATTTTTGTAAATTGCGGATCATTGATCGCGGTGGAGCAGATTGTTCTCGACCAATTCGACACGAATCTGGGTCTCCATTGTTGTTTCCACGTCCCGTGGAAATCGCTTGTAATTATTGGCACGTTAGGGCGAGATGTCCTTCTCCACATAAGAAAAGTGGCGAGGAACTTATCGATTGTTTCTTTCGATAAATAAATATCATAGAGATGAGAGGGTCATTGTTCTCTTTATAATAATAAAGCGTTCAAGGAATGATTGTAATTGTGAAACAACCGTGTGCGAATTAAATCAATAATTCAGTAGATCTTGAGTGAATGATAATCGCGAATGTTAATAGGAATAATGATTATAAGCCACGGCAACAATGGAAAAGCCTGCATAAAGTTTAATTTCATTCATTATTTATGGTACCGAATAAACCATCGATTCATCGATGTAATTCAAATTACTTTCCTTTGGAACATTGTCCACGCTCGGTGCGATTCAAACTTTCATATATAGACGGGTTGAAAGCGTAAATTTCTCGTATTTTATTAGCAGCCACACGCGACACAGTTCGAACGGTGCTTTAAATTATTTTTACGGCGCACATCCTTTACCCATTTGCCAAACTTTTCGCCGGGATCAGCAGATAACCGCGATATTTTACCCAGCCCCTCCGTAACCATCGTCGTCATCTTATCGTACTTTTCGCGGAATTGCACCGATGCACCCGACATCGAGTTATGCGTCGTCAGCAATGGCACTTCCTCCGCGAGGGTGCACGGTAAATTCCCCGCGAATCCTCGATTTTTCTTCGAGAATTATCGCCGTCCACGTTACTCCCCAAATTACAAACCGTTCGAAACGATTTACAGCTGTCCCGTGAATATTTCAAAAGGTAAATAATTTAATGACGTGAATCAGTATTACTCCCCGACACTTCGGGGTGGCACATTCGGAATTACAGTCGCAATTATTATAGATTTCGAAACGTTACTTTTTAAACGTGCCATTAAAATTTGTAAACGTTATATTTCGCGGGCTCGTTATCACTTATTCATTTACAATCAATTTACCAACTTATGAATGTTTCATTCGAGAGATGCACAGCCCCGCTGAATATGCAATGAATATTTATATCCTGTCCACTGTCAAAGCTTTTCCAATTAACATGGAAAAGCGCCATAGAGCGCACGCGTGCGGTAGTTTTACGAAACACACTTGTTTCTTTCCTTAACTCTTCGACTACCGACCCCTGAAACGACAAACTGACTGCGAGGCCCGGTCCCTTGGAACGAAAACGTCACTTTGCTACCTGAGGCCTCGACACTGAAACATCACTGTACCAGATACTGAGGTGGTAGCGGATGGGTTAAACCACTATTCCGACGTACATATAAGTGATTGCTTAGAATGTAAACAGGGAATCTGTTCATCGTTTCTTTTCGATAGCTGACATCTAGCTAAAGAAATCATATTACAAAATTGACCACTGACGTTTCATCGAAATCACAACATTGTTCGTTAAGGGGAGGTTTCGGTCTGGAGCCGAAAAAAGTGGGCAATCTTTAGGAATTAATTAAAGGAAAATTTCCACAGATATTTTAATGGGACTTTTTGCAACGTATTAAAAATATCTTAAACTATACAAAAATATATTTTTTTCTGTAATTAATCATTGCAAATGGCACTAATGGAATTAATTAAGGATTCGTTGAAGTGGAAGCGTCAAAGAATTCGCCCAAAGCGGGTGAACTAAAAGCTTCTTAAAACGTGGAACATACGAAATAGGAAAAGAAAAAAAGATTTTTCGCAGAAAGAACGAAGAACGGGGTGGCGAAGTCGCCCAGATCGCGGGCGTTAATTCCAGCAGATTAATTTCAATACGGGAGACCGGGGGGGGGAGGGCTTTCCGCAAAAGAATCCCCCGAGCGAAAGGAGCAATAGTTTCGTATCCCGCTGCTCTTGGCGAAATAGCGCATAAATCGCTAACGACGCGCACTTTGTTACAAAAGCACGGCTCCCGGTCGTCCTTCCCGCCTACCCCCACCCTTCGCCCCCACCGTCCGACCCTGGCCAGCACCCTGCTACCGCGACTTGATTTATCGCCCGAACGTGGACAATGCGAGAAATATTCTGGCGTGCACGCTTCGTAAATCACGATCCCGTTCGGCAGCCCATAGACCGAGCGGAGGAGAGCGATTCCTCGCTCCGACGGCGCGAGGGGGGCGGCGGAGTATCGCGCGAGAGCTTCTGGCAAATGTACACGGCTCGCGGGACGGATAGACGACCAGAGGGAAAGGTGAAACGAAGGGGGCGGAGCGGCGGGACAGGCGGAGATACGGCGGAATTGAGAGATACTGTCGCGGGCCGCATAAATCATCAGAAACGCGTCCCGCGAATTTTGTGTTCTCAGCGTCGCCGATCGAATTAATGCTCTCCTCCGTGGGAACGGTCCGCGGAGGGAAGATTGGGACCATTGCGACGGGGATGGTGATTGCTGAGGTCGTACGTTTCGGTGGCATCGTGTCAGCCACTGTTCGACCTATCTTGGGCGTTTATTCGCGCTGGGTTTGTCGCCTCAGTCATGTTTGCTCACCCACGATCGCCTTATTCTGAGGAAATTGGTTGGGCTTGGTGGAGGTTCGTGTAGGCGGCGGTTGGATTAGAGAATTCTATGATTGCTAGGATTCATTTTCCTTTCAGATGTGTTTGCACGGTATGGTTGAAGTATTCCGATACACAGATATGGTTAATTCGTGTTTCTACCCTTTTTCCTTAATTCAGTTATCCGCTCGATGTTATTCGGTATGAAATTTCACGCTGATCTAATTTGCCGCGCTCAGAGCCTCAAGCATTCGCGAACTAACGCTGAGTAGTAGTTCTGGGACAGTAGTTCTGCGTAAGCAGATGTCACGTCTGACTCCCTGAATACGTCTGAGGTAAAGTTAATGTAACACGACAGTTAATATAACTCGGTCTGCTCCTTATGATTATAGTTTGCAAAATGCACAGGGGAAGAAGACAGATACTAGGGGTGGAGAGATAGCCGAATCGGGGATACATAAATCATTGAGATTGTATTCGTATTCTGCTGCTAGACGAATTCTTGCATTAGGTAGCTGTATATCAACGGCATTATTCAGCGTCTGACAGGAGTATGCGAATCGGACAGAAGGAAAATCGTTTTGAGCTTTGGGGGACTTTGAACTTTTGCGGAATTTTCCAAAATCTGGTTCAGTCTTATATATCTATTAGTCGTAGAAGATTGCTATTTACATCTTTCCAAAATATACAGATATGCTGGAAATATTTATTGCATCACTCGAATAAACAGGTTATGAAACTTGTACCTCCCTTATTATTAGTACTAGGAAAATATTACTGCAAAATTTATTTATGGAAAAGATATGAAGCTCACTATCTTAGCCAAAATAAGTTATATACGAATTGTTTTATCAATTATGTTGCTGCTTAAATGTGAGAGTGGTGCAATAAATGTTTCCAGTAGTGTATATGTATTCTTGTTCATAAAATATTAGGAATGTGTCGCGATGCTTTTTATATACATTTGTGATTAAATTATTATACGTTCTAGATACGTGGTTCAGGGGGCTTGAGAAATTTGGCACATTTACATATGTGGTATTCGTTAATGAGACTTACCAGTCGTCCTCTTTTGTATGATTTTCTCCTCGATCAGCGCTCTCACGCTGACAGATGCGGTTTGCAAGGGTGGCCCGACGACCTCTTTCTTCTCGCTTTTCTTATTCTCAGCATCCTAGAACAAAGAAAAATGGGACTTGTTAAAAGAAATACTAAATACTCCTCCCTATCCACCTATAGCTTAGCAATTTTTAAATTCCCATTTCATTAATATTGAATTACAACTTCCTCAGTAGATTCTTGGATGACTTACTACTATTCATCGAGCTGAATTCATACATCACTTAATTCTGAACACTCCAATTCGACTGAAAACGTTAAAATATTAATATCTGTATGTAAATATGACACAGAATCTCCCCGAAAAAACAAAGAAGCAGCACGATAAAATTTTTTCATATTTCCAAGCCTGGAATAAACCTAATGAACCAAATCGAGCTTTCCTCAGCTTAGCATTTCTGATTGCACTATTGTCCTACAATATTCAAATTACGCTACGCAAACCGCAGAATCAACGAATCTCAGGATACACTAGGTGGGTACAGCCTTTAGCATCCGTTTTGTTGGCCGGGAATAGATCTGACGTTCGACAGACTTCGATCAGACCTGGCACAGATTAGTGGCCCCACAGAAACGAAGGGTTAACAGTCCCAGGCCTTGGACGTCGCGGTAATTAGCATACGCATCCGAGGAGCATATATCTTCGTCCCCTTTCGCGGATCCCCTTCGAGGAACCATGCATCACAGGTTCCGCGATACGTCCGTCCGACGTCGTCATCTTGATCAAACCTTAATGGCGAGAGCACGGCCCCTCCCGGTAATCGCTGATCGTCATCGTGCTCCTCAATTTCCTATCCGCTACTTCGATATGTAGCCGTGCGTCTCTGCCACCCTCTGCGCGCCTGTATATACGGGGTGTACCGTGGGGTGAGCTAGATTACCGGATTCAGCACGTCTGACAGGTGATTCTGAACCAGGATAGTCCTAGACGATGATGTAAACTAGTGTTCGATGTACTCAGTTTGCTTCTTCGAATTGTTTATTCCCGTGACGTCTATGAGTCGCAACGGAGACTATAAAAATATTATGGTCGAGTAAATCTGCAGTTTGTAGTCCCTCGTCACACCGCGTTCCGTAACGGCAGCTGGATTTTGCGGGCAACCTGTTCCTTTTCATCATCCTCCACTTTGTGGAGTTCATTTACGTCCTCTTTGTGGAGGACGCTCCGTTTGCCCGCAACGATATTAACGCTAGCTGTAATATTCATTACCGAGCAGGTGGTCGGGTATAATGGCCAAACACTTGGCTGGCGGTGGGCTGACACATCGAATCACTTCGAATGTCATTTGAATCTCGACTAATTCAAGTCTCTATGGGGGCTGGAAAATTTCATAGGTGCTGAGGACTTCAACTTATGTCTCTCTTTCCACGTTTTGATTAATTGGCAATGCATTTCGCAAGAAGAGGATTATTGATTCTTCCCATGACTAATCAAGAATTTTCAAATAACATGAGATAGGCATGACTAAGATTCAAAGCGATTTTAATCGGGAGAATGACCGGAATGGTTAGAAATTTGAAATGGCGAGACAGGACGATTCGATCTCGACGCGAGACGACCTATGGAAGGTGCTATGAAAAGTTTGTCGAGTTTACCTCGTTGGACACCCTGTATATCGCCTCCCACGAAATTGAACTCTGTCTTTGACGTGGCGTACCGCGCTCGCTTCATGAATATTGATCGGCGGCCGTTAATGCGCGAAATTGATTGCGGAACGCTCGCCAGCTCCGCGACTCATCAATTCGATCCGTGTCGATTCCAGCCTCGAACCAGAGCGAGTTCCCCCGCGCCGTATAATGCACGCCCAACTTTTCCCTCCTCGATTTTAATTGGAAGTTTCGTTCCTCCCCCTACAAGTGTTCCTAGTCACTTTTTTTTCCAAATTTTCTTCTGTTTTTTGTTCGTCTTCTTTTTTATTTATCATTCTGCGCGCTTCGACGCGCTCATCGATTGCCCGGCGGCAAAAGGACGACAGGCCAATCAGAAGATCGCGGTACTACAACGAAATTCATAGGGAGCAGGGCGTGAATGATCGTTCGTTTTGAAAAGCGACAGAGCGTAACTTTCAACGATGAATCGATAAGAGACGCGTTCAGCTTCGAAGGGATTTTAAGAGGAGTGAAGGCATAATTACGAGCTTAATCGATTTACTGGATTTCTGAGTCGATAACAGAGTTTTTGATTCGAAACCTAAATCTCGCGTGTTTTAACTTAGTGGTTAAAGCTTCTGGAGATTCTGCAAAGAGGAAGAAAGTCCGTTCTGTGCCACGACTGTACGTTATGCCTATCGTCGATGGCGAATCCTTGGGAAATTATAGAAAAATCAACTCGAAAGGAAGGTGCCCGTAAAATAACCACACGCTCTAAAAGTAGAGGAGATAGCAAATCACACGTGATAAGATAAATCGTTTTCATTCAATTTCGCGGTGTTTATCTCGGAAATGCAAACGACCCAATTCTATTTATCCGCGGATTAAGCTTTAATCGGCTCCGGCGAGGAGGGGCGGCGAAAGAGCGCATCGTTCCAAGCAAAACGGGCGCGTTAAAAATATTCACCCCGGGTGAAATCGGCGGGGCGGGCATTTTTCTATTACTTGAAACGCCGACGAATCCCTTAATCCCCTCCCCGGTGCAATGTCGGCCAACAAAACCTTAAACCTCCCCCGTTCCTCGCAACAATTCCCACCCAGAGTACGCAGCTGCCAATTCCAACATATTCCTCAGCGGCAAGGTTCATGGTTTTCAACCGACCGAGAATATATTTGCACCGAGTACTCCCCATTTCGGGGGGGAAAAAAAAACACGTCGCATTGAGCCCCGATTTTTGCACACGAATGGAAGCGCATATTAACACTTTGAGTGGTGCGAGGCTCCGAAATATGCCGAGAAAGTTTTCCTTAACTCACGCCGAGAAAACACACGGATATAGTTGCACAATATTTTCGATGGTTTTCAGAAAATAGAACCACAAAAAGTGAAAACACGCCGACGCATAGTTGGATTTTCTGACATTTGTGTATTTCTTTTGAAATATAAAAGACTAATAACTTTACTACTCGGCTTCGCCCCAAATTTAGAGTTTGATTTTATAAAACAAATTTTTTTATTTCTTTTTTTGTGAAAATAGTTACATTCATCTGGATTAGCTCGACATAATGAATTGGGACACATCTCGTCACCCCAGAGTTTACCATTCGAAAGTTTTTAGATGACAGGCAAACACACAAACACCTTCTGCTTTAAATATCAAGATATCGGAATGAAGTTTGCGCCAAAAAGTCAGATAAAGTTATCCCTTTCTAATGATGTATAGGGTGAATGTACCAGTAAATGGACATTTTTTATTAAAATGAGTAAAATAAATTATTAAAATAAGGAACCAATTAATTAGAGACTTCTTCCAATTTCTTGCTTCATATTCAAACAATTTTTGCAACACGTGGAATCAATCGCGCTGCAAACAGAATTATATAAAAGTGTCCATTCATTAGCCTTAATCTGTTCATTTACTGGTATGTTTACCCTAGTAAGTGGTTTTAGCATAGTTATACACGGTTACATAATTTTGTGGGCCATCTCTCCCAGTGACGCGAACCGTCTCTCCCACCGACGAGAGCCACCTCTCAGCACGAATTTCCTAAAAATATAAACGCAGAAACAGTTTCGTCTACGAGCCGACCAATGCTATGTCACTTAGCAGCATGGTCCAGCAGAGAAACCGCTGTGCAGGGATTCACGCGCGAGTCTGGCGATACGCGCGGCTCGCACAACAAGGCCAACGGGAATGGTATCATTGGGAAGGCAGCCGCGGAGTGGTACTGCGGCCACGGCCATTTCCCAGTCGTGAACCGCGAACGTCGGGTTCGCGTGTCCCTGAACGGGCGCGGGCACCCGATGCACGCGATCGTGAACAGACATAAAGCGGCCCTGCTCCCGGCATGAATATGAATGTGTACACAGATCAGAATGAATGGACCTGGACGCGGCGGAGCCGCATGAACGGAAGGCTGGACGTGAAACCGGATACGGTGGATGCGCGCGTGCAGGCACGAGGAGGGCGAGCTTTTCCCGCCTGAAAACTCGGTTGCGCTCGAAACGAGAGCGCCCGGTGAAAAGCCCAGCCCCGTAACCGGTTCAGATTCAATCTACATAATGGAGAAAGCTCGAGACAATGTTTGCACGGGGGCCCCTCGGCCCCCCGCGGCCCACCCCCTCCCCGCGGCAGCCACCCCAATCTTTCCGTCTCCAGCCCGCCGCGGATCGCCAGGGGGATCCGTTCGAACCAAAGAGCTTGTTAATGGGTTCATTTGGATTCGATCATCGCCTTGCCTTTCCATCCACCCTCGCCCACCCCTCTCTCACCCCCCTCGTTCGCTCTCGTTCCAGTCTTTGCACTATCGACTGGCCTCGCCTCTGACTCCTGCTGCACCCCGTCTGCCCGGACGGAGGCGCGACACAGGGTGCAGGGGGTGGAAGCATGGATCGAAGGTGAAATTGTCGGTGAGCGGTATGCATCGCGGTGTAACGAGTACAGCGGTGGATTAATAGGGTGTTCTCCTTTCCATATAGGTATTTGAACACAGCACTGCCATTGAACAAGCTTTTTGATGTTGCTTAGGTTCGATTAGGGAATTCAATCCCGGGATCTAATCCCGGGATCCCGACTGATGTTTGGATTCCATTTTTATATTTTTCAGTTGTTTATAAAGTAATTTACGTTTTTAAAAATTCGCGAAATTCTCGGGATAAGTTATAACTTGATATATCAAATCCCGGGAGTTTTAGAATAAAAAAAAAAAACAGCCGGGATCCCGGGATTGAATTCCCCAGGTTCGATGGACTTAATGTAACATGGATCTTCTTCGACGCGGATGTTTCGCTATTTCTTGCCAATTCTTGTTTGGGAAATTGGCGTCAGACCTTGCGTCGTTCTCGGTCCATGGGAACGCGCGGAAAATGAGAAAGAAGCTGGGGAATCGATTGTTGAATATTCAATCGGCCTCGCGTCATCCGTGGCCACGCAAATGCACTTATCGCTCCTATCGGGAACTGTAAACGTTTCCGTGCTGCTCGTTTAATCTCACCTCCCCGCCCTCTCCCTCTGGCCGATCAAGATCGCGCGAGGGATAAAGGGTGAAAGGGTGGCGGAGGGTTGGTCGGAAGTAACTTCTCCGGAGCGAATCTCTTTCAGCACTTTTCCTATAAACGACACGCCGTTCGTTAAGACATTTTTAATCAGCGAGGGAAGAGAGCCGCGGAGCGACTGGGGCGGACGGCAGAAGGGGGGTGGAGAAGGGAGCGGCGGAGAATCGCTGATCTTTCTATTCGGGCGACTGTTACAGCCGGGCTCTCTTCCTTGACCTTATTAAGAGCCTCTCTGCGCGGGCTCCTCTCCACTCGCGGGGATGAACAGACGAAGAAAAAGCGGAAGAAGCGTGCTGAAGTCGAGCAGATCTTCCGTCGGAGATCTCCTCCCTTATTTCTGTCCCCCTCTTTTTTTTTTTTTTTTCTTATTCTCCTTATCCCTCCGCGCCGTCGTGACGATTATCGCCTCGAGTTGCACCGCGAAAAAGCACGGCGCTACGTAACCGGTCGAGATCCTCGTGAAATCGCCGCTTGATTACGTTTCAGGGGGGGGGGGGGGGTTGGTGGCGAAGTTCAGGTGTGCGGGAGATTTTCATGGAGTCACGGGTTGATTACGCGATGGCTCTTCCTCCGTGCCGGTTTCTCCGATTGCGAATTCATATGGTAATGTCTTCGAGCCTTCTGCGCTGTACACCGCGCTACGTAACGTTCGACAAACATCGCGAAATTCTTTGAAATTCGATTCCCCGCTCCGAATAAAATGTGCCGCGCAGCCTGTTCTGCGGGAGAGATAAGCAAAGCTCGGGCTCCATGTAATTTTCACACCGAGAGGTTTTCGGGAAGTGTTCGCGAGGAGAGTGTAAGGGACACTCGACTAGGAATCAACCCTATTCTGGCAAATTACTTCTTTCCCCATATGGCGACTCACTGAAGCATCAATGTGGAGTCAGAGGAGAGAGCTACTGTGGATACTATTTGTCTTCATTTTGCCTCGTTATCTCTGGCTTTGTATTTAACTAACGTTGGATTCCATGTACTGTGAATGAAGCACAAAAAGTAACTGCAGGGAAGCGAACTAATCATTTTTACCCTTGGTTGTCACACTGGGTCAAATTGACCCTGCGTTTTTTAAGCAAAAAACCTTTTTGTCGAAACTCTTATTGCTTCAAATTTTTTTTATGCATGATGACACATTAAATGTCAACATTCAACGATAGGCATATATTCTACAATGTTCAAACATTATCTCAGAATTTTTGAGACTTAATTTAATAAATAGTTATTAAATAACAACTGATTGAAAATTGACAGGATCAGATTGACCCAGTGTGACAAAGATGTTCGAAAAAGTAGGTGTGACAACCGAGGGTTAAGACGCTCTATTCTTTATTATTTCTTAGGCCTTGCAGACATTTGACGAGTGACAGACGGACCTTTTAAGGAATCTTGTATCCCATATTTTTAAAAGAACAACATGGGACATTAGGGTTTCTAGGAGGACAATAAGCTTACCTTTTTAAAGTAACCGCCATGGAGTCTCATGTGGCCGTTCAGGGCCGGTATGTTTTTGAATTTCCGATGGCACAAATTGCACTCGACCGGTTTCGGCTCGGTCTGCGACTTGTTGGATGCCACCACCGTACCAGGGGACGCCGAATTTCCTGGCGATGGGCTGCTTTTCCCTACGTTCCCGCTCCCTGGCGAATTAGCCTGCGGTTGTTGCTGCTGAGGCTGCTGCTGCTGTTGTTGCTGAGCCTGTTGCTGCGCCTGCTGCTGTTGTTGCTGAAATCAACGGATAAAAATTCCATTATTAACACGTTACACGTTTACTACCACGTGAAATTGGAACACCATTTATCAAAATCTGTAAATACGTTAATAAATGATATCGATCTACACTCACGACCCTCCTTTATAGAATATATGAAAACGGATTTTTTTAAAGAATACAGGTAGTTAAGGGCCAATTAGTTGAAGAATGATTGTATTGTAAACGTAGATGGTATTGTTGCTAGCCTGCGATATGTTGATTAAACGACCTCGGGCGAAACTGCAGACGCGGAGGGACTCGTGATTTACCATTTAATTCCACAGTACAAAGCGATACTCTTGGTAACAAAGCGGTAGTATGGAGGGGACACTTCTTTCACACCTGTGCCTGTCAATTATGAGAAACATCTTGCGATTCGAGTGCTCTTCCCCCTCTGACTTTGAAGAATCGAGGGCGCTTGAGGAAAAAATATTCGATTACAGTCTCCTCGACTTATCGTACCTGTTGTAACAACGACGTGGCCAGACATTGCGGAGTACTTTACATTGCGTACCTTGAATACTAAGTCGTCTGTGTAATGGCGCGTGTCTGGACTTTAAAAAAGGCGAGATATATCATATAATAAAGTAATTAGACGTGAAATGTGATCGAAATCGGCGACCCCGACTGTCTGCACTCTCCGCATGAGTCAAACAAGTCGTATTCGTCCTCAGTAGACTGCGGATGTTTATGCATGTGTAATATGTCGTAATATGCAACACTTATGCAACATATATGCAAAATAAAAAGTGAGTCATCCAAAGTTGAAACCTGAAATATTTCTTCGAAATTGCTAATTGTAGCTAATAATGTTTCGCACAGAAGTATCTATAGGACATTCAACATTATATTATTTTATTTAGGTATTATAGTTCAAATTGCAGTATAGTACAATAGCTTTCTCGATGTTATTTAGAGTAACTAACTGACCAGAAGTTCCCTGTGACGGTCCCTGTGTCAAAGTCGGCCGCGTATTCACAAAACATATGAGAAATATGCAAATAATATAGAAAGAATATGCAATATGCACCAAATATGCATTATGCAAAACATATGCAATATGCATTATATGCAAAATAAAAAGTATAATTTTGTATTTCTCTAATGACAAAACAAATTTCTGTCTAGGTCCCATTACTTTATTTTTTGCCTATAAAAATATGCATTTGCATAAACATCCGCAGTCTGGTCCTCAGGAGTCTGAGAAATATTGTTTTATACAAACTTCTAGAGCACATTCCGATAGAACTGCCTCCATCTTGCATATAAAATAAGCACGAAAACAAGGAAGAATTATTACAAAAGAATCCTATTCTCCAATACATCAAATCACCTCGTTATTGCGGCGCTATTGTCTTTCGTGCCAATTTTTACCGGCCAAAAAATTCAACAGGAACATTGAAACTCTTCGAGTCGCGACGTTGCTCTCGTGGAAGCTGTACAAGGGAATTTATCGCGCGACGTAATAAAAGAAATTTTAATAAAACCGTTCGTTTGCTTTCTTCAGACGTTCCCTGCGCTTTGCATCCCTCCCCCCACGTCGCTCCATTCTCCCGACATAAAAGGGGAGCGATGCGTGATAATAATATGGCTACGTAGAACGCGGAGTAACTTCTGGCCTCCCGTTAAGTCCTCTCGAGACTCGGCCCCTCTCTCCCGCGCCCGTCTCGCGAGCATTACGAAAACTCCGCAAGTTCGCGAGCGTTAACAGAGGAACGTCGAGGGGGTGGCCGGAGGGTGGGGTAGTCGAGGCAGGTAAGTAGAGATCGAGAACGACGCACCTTGTTACAGGGCATAACGTTTCGTAATTTCCATCTCCGTTCGAGGGATACGAGAAACGTGGAAAATACTTGGCGCTCCTTCGCCCTTATTTTCTCGTATCTCCCGTGAAGCATGTTGATCATAAATGCTGCTCGACGGAACAGAGGGAATTTATTCCTCGAGCTAAGGTGCAGGGAGGGTTCCCCCGGAGCCTCCTCGAATTAGACGAAAGAAAACACGCGTAACGTTGTTATAACAATGCAAGTCGCGCTAATCGATGTTCTTGCGTCACTGGTAAAAAGTAACGCACAAACGCTCCCACGAAAAACTACCCCTCCAAGGTGGCACGTTATTCCCGTCCACGCTTTTACCACTTAACGCGCCCCCTCTCTCCCCCTTTCATCGACGTATTTTTTACTCTAATTTCAATGGACGGGGCGCAATTACGGCCAGTTTCCCAGCGATTCCACGCGCTGCAAAACACGAAACAGCCGCCAACGATTGCGCCCCCCACCCCCGTCCGTTCGACCAGCGCGCGCGCGGTTCGAACGGAAAATTAATCTCCATTTAATTTTACTGTAATTCCGCGGGGCGTTAATTTTCGTCGCGGCCCACCCCCGTCGCAGAGCTGATTGATTCCGAAAGTGGGCGCGGGATTCATTAACTGTCGTACTCGCGAACGATAACATCGATCCCGTTTCGGGGGGGGGAGGGGACGTTTACGCGGGACGCTCTTAAACCCGGGAGCAGCCTGGTACAATGGGAACGATCGAGCAATCCGCCGGCGAAATCGAACATCAGACATCGTGTCTAGTGGAAAAAGGGACGGTCTGAAATCGAATCGTACGCGCCGCCTGTCACGGCTCGCCGTACCTCGTTCAGTATTCCGACGACGATCTCGATACTTCAATAAATCATCGAACATCAAGACCTCCGGGCGCTTTATCTGCATCCGGCCGCGGCGGGGGCGCGAGGGGGGGGGGGGCGAGGGGGAGAGTCAAGCCCCAGCCGAACTTCCTCCGGGCGAAGTGTCGTTACGTAGTCAAGTCCTTGCGGCGAAATCGCGCGCTCTAGTTTTCATTCAGCCCGCAAATCGCTCGTCTACGCTCTCGAATCGTTCTGGCCTTTTCACCATCTTCCTCCCCCCCCCCCCACACGACCGAGGGGGAGGGACTCGTGGTGCATGTTCGATCCGGAACGTGCGGCCGCACGTGCGTTTTACGTGCGACGCATGGAAAGCCGCATGCGAAGCCTCCCGCCCCTTGTTCCCTCGCTAACGCGCCCTGGGAAAGAGTTTCGAGTGCTTTCTCTTTCGGGTCACATCTCGTCTTCGAGTGGCCTCCTTTCGTGAATATCGTCAGAGCGGAGGCTTAACGACCCGGCGCCCGCGCCAGGCTCCCTCTTTTCTCACTTAAGAGAACGTACTTCCGGTGAGTGGCTTCCGTGCCGCGGCCGAGTGGGGGGGGGGGGGGGAAGAGGAACGCGGATCGAAAAGGGAACGCAGGCCGAAGGCAAAGGAAAACTGTCGCGGAAGAGTCCTCTGCCGCGTTCTCTCGCGACACGGCGGTGGTTTGGTTAATTGATCGGGACGAACCGATGGTGATCGAAGATCGCTTTGGTCTTTGTTTAAGTCCAGCAGTCTTGTTAAGTGTACATGTGGTTTGGTTAAATTGGTTTCAAATCATTTTGAGCAGGGTAAAACGCCAAATTTCGTCCCCGGAACTCCAAAGGAAATTGAGATCGATTTTCTAAAAATTTGTTATTTGAAATAAAAGGGGTTGAAACATATACAGTTACAGGACTGAATTATCTTTTGCCGGGTTTCAAGCAATTGTAGTAGAAATGTTTAATGCTTTGTAGATGCCGAAAGACATGCGAAAAGAAGACGTTTATTTGTCGCGATTGCTTGCTCGCATAAACTGTAAGATCACTTGAATCAATAAAAAAATTAGTTCCGGTTTTACAGACATTTTCTTGGGGGAATGAAATTAGGAACCCTTTTTTAGACATAATTACATTTTGCGATTCGTGGATACGTAGAGAATCGTTCAAAGAAAATTTATGCCAAGTGCCAGCTAATTCTAACATTTTATACACCCTCTACAGGGTTAAATACAAACGGGGGACGAAATTTGGGCCCTTTATGCTGCTTTAAACGGCACTCGTGTAATATTCGGGAGGGGACAAAAGGATAATCTTCGTTGTGTGTATTTATACGTAGTCGATACAGGCGAGTTGTAGGCGCTTTTGTGAGCTATACAAGAGAATGTGATGATCAGTCTCGATAGCTGGAGCATCTGGAATTGATCAGAGCTGTTGAGAAACAAAAGGCAATCAGGGGATATTTTGAAAGGTGTCTGGCGCCTTCGATCGATGCCAAAGTATGGTTTTATGATGGAGACGATTCTGACGGCGGGGAAGAGAAACGAGGAGGATGTAATCGTTCAACCGGCTCGAATTAAACGGATTTTATCGTCGCTGCACCTCGACGATCGAGCCTTGAATTAAACTCACTCGTGGCCCACAATGCACACCCGCTACAAACGAGCTGCGATTATCGTCGATCGACAGGATTATGCATCTGGCGGAGCAAAGAGGGCGGAAGAATAATAGAACGTATTATTCTCGGCACGAAATATCGATCTGGGGAATCGAATCGCGCGAAAGAATCACGATAAACACTATTCCTGTGAATCGTTGTGGATTTATTTCATGATTTCGCTTCAAATTACTTAGATGTTTAAATATCCTGGTAACACACGAAATCCTGGTAACATCCTGGTTTAACTACTCGTTAAACAAGTTTTATTTACTGCCAAATTCGATTCCTTGCGAGGAGAGATAAAGCGTTCTGCTAGGAAGTTCTGGTAAGTAGTATAGGGGCGGGACAAGTCAGACACAGGACTCCGGCTAGTCAGACCCAGGTGGCTGACCACGGTAAGTTGTAACCTACTTGCGACCGCTTGTAACCAACCTATCGAATAGCGATTGCTCTCGTCGACACATAGAATGATACTGGTGTTAGACGGACCGTTGAATTTTCTTAAATTTTATTGCTGGCAGGTATTTACAGCAAATTATTACAGGGACACATGGAGAAGATGCTATAACGAATGGTCTCGCAATAACCTGTTACTTTCCATGCTCTAAACTTGGAAAGTGAAAGAAAAAAACAACAATCGAGAATGAAGTTTCTGCAAGCCGCAGATAACAAAGGGTCGTGGTTATTTTTGACGCGCGCAATTGATCCATCAAACGGAACTGGAGGCGGCACTCGCACGTTTTACGCTCCGCCATTACCGTCGACTCAGCCGTTTAGTTTCGAGGGACGGTAATCGTCCTACAGAACCGACGACGCCGTGGAGAAAAGGCGTCAGCATCCCGTCATTTCCGTTGCGAACGACTTAACCCGTTAAAGTACAAAATTACGACGGCGTTTCCGGACAGGCGGTCCGTGAAACAAGAGAGGGAATACCGAACATCCCTTGGAGGAAGGCCCTTCGTCCCAACATCCCCGAACGAGCGCGTCCAAAAGCGTCGAAAATGTCTGTCGACACATCCAACGTCCACCGCGAAGAATTAACAGGAATAATGTAGGTGCACGATTATCGAGATGTAAAATGAAAGAAACGAAAATGCAGGGCACAGACAGGATATAATATATCAGAGGAAACTCGAGAAGGCAATTGAGCCTTGATTGAAAAAGATAACTAAAGGATCAAGGCGGATTTGCAAAGTCAGAATGCTAAGATAAAGTGAAACTTGACAAAGCAAAGACAGTCATGCTAGTCGAAAATAGGGAAATGGATGAAGGTCTGTGTATATAAAGGAGAAACTTCAGTCAGAATGAAGTGAAATGGATACGAAGATAGAGAGGGTGAAATGAAGACGAGCAGAGATCTTTGGGACGGGAAGGAAAGAGGGGAAGAATCCCAGTGTTAGAGATAGTGGATTGCTCGCGAGGGTCGGTACAGGATTGGACCCGCTATCTTGGCTGTTTCTGGCATGTATGATTAAATTAGAACAATGCTGGCATAACTTCTACTGCCCGTTTATTCCTCCCACTACTCCCTGCATTCTGCCAGTTTACCACTTAGTGGGTGCTAGTAGTTCAGATACTCTCTACGCCCTCCCCCTACCTCACTGCTCTACTTATATCCCTCCTTCTTTCACCCTCCTCCACTCTACCCTCTCATCCTTGACTCCCCCGATTATTCTTTCGCTGCTCTGTGACGTGGGAAAATTGATTACCGCCAGTGAATATAATGTACCATTCCCTAAAGGATCGCGCTTCAAAGGAATTAATTAGATATCCAAATCATTTCATCGCGGAAATGGTAATGGCACAAAACGTTCAAGTAAAGAAACATTTATTCTGTACACGTGCTTAGCGTTAAAACGTCCTCCATTGAACTGAAGTCTGGAGGAGGTGTCTAACAAACGCATTTAAACGTAATAAAAAAAAGAAATCAGAAGCTCTAATTACGAAAATGTTAATTTCGTAATTTCGTTATTCATTTTATGTGAAAACGTTCGACGTTTATATAACAATATAAAGAACATTATAAATATCCCGAAATGTCAGTATTTAAACATATTTTAGTATTTAAATACCAAACGTATCGCAGCGTTTAATACGAACTATTCCAAGTTCTTTCGCGCCAAGCACGAACTCCGCTTTACGCCCGAACCCTCAACTCTTCGTGTCGCGTTTTACGACACTCGGGCCCTGCTAACTTTCCAGAAAAGGGAGCAGCTCCCATGAAAATTTTCGCCAAGCGGCTCCAGGGGAAAACCACGATCGACGATAAACTTGGCCCAGCTACAAAGGGGTGTGTGGGGGGGGGGGGGGGTTTAGGCCACTTTGCGAGACTCCATATTACTTTTTCAATTATATACCTTGGCTGTTGGGACAAGCTGGCGGCTGGTGCGCGTTAGGGTCTATTAAAAGGGCTATCGCGCCGATACGTGGCGCGGTGGCTGTTTCGTTCAGCTGAAAAACGACAGCGGCGATAAAATCGTCCACGCTTATATATGCATGACACACATCCACATTCCCCACGTGTGTGCTTCTTCTCGCGAGAAAAGGCTCCTCTCGTTAGTCGAGGGATCTTGTATCTTGCAAATGAATTGCCCCCGACTCAGAAGCGTCGACGGGCCTGCCACTTTCATAACTTTATCATCATACGAAAGACAGTTTCATTCTTAATGCTGCTTCGCGATAACTTTCACGTTACTCGTCAACGTTTATCCCTCTTAATTCATTAATCAGTGCGTGTGTGAAATATTGCTTTTCTGTGAAGTCTATCAAAGTGGACCGAATAAGTTTTGCTAATTGCAGAGGAAGTATCATAATTATATAAGAGAGCTAGTTTTATCACTGTGGTGGTCATGTTTTACAGAGAGAAGGTATAAAGTAATAACACTTTAATTATCCTTCACTGCTACAACTTTCTTTTAACTATTCATGCACGAAGTTCGAATAGAGATTACAAACCTTCAGCCTAATAAACTCGTTACGATCCGAGGAATCAGAATATTCGGAAATTAACGGGACTTCTGCCTCCGCCCCGTTGGAACCCACCCATCCCCATTTTGGCAATCTTTGACCGTGGCAGGACAACCATTCGGGGAAGAGCCACGTAAATTAGGTTTCGTCCCTCGTCGCCAGGATTTCCTTTGTTACATTAGCCAGAGCCCCCTGGTCTGGGGTCCTGGAATCCCAAACGCGACGTCGGGTTCACAGCAGTGATGTTAATCTTTAACAACACGAGCCGCGACTGCGTCGCGCGCGAGAAGGAGAAGAGACCCTGGAAGGCTTTGTAATCGAATCCTTCCACGTCCCTTTTTCGTCCACGAGCTACCGTCCTAGCCCGTGATTCGGTTTATGCGTAGCCAAAAGGCACGGGGGAAAAGAATTTCGTCGCGCGAGCCACCCTTGATCAGGTTAGAGAAGATATCTCGCGACTTTCCTCCTCTGTGGATGTTACTCGGTTTTTAGGACGACGAAGAGACTTCTTAGAGACGTGTGGGTTGGATTTTACTTGATTTCATTTGCGCTTGGAACGTGGATTTGAACGAAAGGAACCTGTGCCTGCAAACGACTGAACTGTTTCAATTGATTGGACCAGGCATGGTAGATGAAATATTCTAAGTTGAATTCTGGTTTTGTGGTTGACGTTTCTATTCGTCACGGTGGTTGAAAATGGAGCCCATATCTAGTCAGGCGTTTACGGTAGTTGTTTCGGAGGTTGATGAAAGATTTTTTGAGAAGCTTAACACTGGTGAAGCATAATGGGGAATTGTTACCAAATTCAGAGAGCTGGTGAAGATTTGATCAGAATGCAATATGTACTCCGATTACCTATAGTGGGATATGTGAGTCTTCTTAGAGTATCCTCACTTTGTTAGACAAAATCCAAGAGTCTGCTTCTACAATGAAATCCATTCTTGTTCTGAACAGTTGAGACTGCATTCCTGGAACCTTTTTGATCCAAGTTTGCCAATCTGAATTGATATAAAACTCGAAGTTGGACGAGCAGAAAACGAAATTGAACGTGGATCGCTATTTCACACGGCGAACCGCTAATTATTCTGCAAAGAGAAACAACGAGGATAGAATGATAATTAGCCGGATGCGACGGCCGTTTGACTTTTTAATGCTCCACTTTTCCTTTCGTTCTTGCTCCCGTTCCGCGAGTTATACCAACGCGGGCTCAAGCTCCATCGACGTGTCGGCCCTCGTCGTGGAGAGCACTCGTCGACGGAAAGTCGACGTAAAATACGGAGATAAAGCAACTACGACAGCTGCTACGCGACACACAGCGAACGCATCCGCGCGTTTATCAGCGTTTATGCCAGCCGCTACAAAGCTGAAACTCGTTGTTCAAACATAATAATCGCAACGTAATATGTAATCATTTCCTCGATTAGAATTACTTTTTCCACTATCATTGTTTTTGAACACCTGAAGAACATTTGGTGGCCAGAGCGTTGCTCAGCACACCTTCAGAGCATTTAACCCTCTAGGGACGGGGATGTTTTAAACTTAACGTAGATTTTTTTTGAGCGTTAAAATAGTCTATTTTATACTTCGGATTTGGAAACTACTCGTTAATTTTTTTAATTTTTTTTGTTTTAATTTGTTTATAACAAAAAAAAATTTAATTTCGGGTTCTGATGGTACAACAGTTTCTTCTCTGCCTACTAAAGGTCACTATACCTATCAAATCTCGATCTTATTGATGGAACGTAAATAAAAATGTGTTAATCTGAATGGGACTCTGGAGTCCCACTCGTCCCTAGAGGGTTAAGGGGGTATTCTAGTGTAAGACGCGCTTTTTTTTACACAATATTTGCTATTTTCTTATTTACAAAATTTATTAGAGAGAAATAATTGAAATTTATTGTAATGCAAGCGTTTGAACGCATTTGCTAACAAATTATTATTGTTGCAATAATTCCGGCTATTCTGCTGATCTGAAATAAAAAAAATAAATAAAATGACTCTTAATGTAGACGGTTCGACTACAGCCAGTAGCGATATGAAAGAAAAAAATCGGGAATTAAAAGAATGACGGCACTTTAAATTTGACTACCGATTTTATAATGTTTTTCGTATAATAAGGTAAGAAAGAAGACATGATATTGAATTAATTCCGCCAGCAGCTATAGCTAAACTGGACCTAATTAAAAATCATTTTGTTTTTTCTATTTCAGATGAGCAGAGTAACCGGAATTACGTTCAAACGCTTCCTCTGCTACAAATTTGAATTGTTTCTCTCCAATAAAATTTATAAATATTACTGAAACATGGATAAATATATGAACGAAATTGCGGTGGAAGAAGTTATATAGACTCTTTATAAAAAAATACCATATATTGTGACAGAAGAATCGCGTCATACACTAGAATACCCCTTTAACGATGTCGATCGAAAGTCTTGAATTCAACAGAGTCCATGGTAACAACAAACGTTGGAAATCTAGCCTTTTACTTATTCTGACTCACTGAAGTCAGGAATCCACCTGAAAGCTAAGGTAAGCTTTGCTGAGCTATGCGAAGTTTTAAAAAATTAGCCTGAATACATCCTTATGGAACCGTTTCCATGAAAAGCTAAGCTAAGCTGTTCTATGTTTTCTAGCTTCTCAACTATGTTCTAGCCCCTGATCTATGTTTCTATGTTTTAAAGATCTTCTACCACATCATTCTAAAATAGAAAAGCTGACAGGGCCCGCCCTGGATGCACGAGCTGGGGCAAACAATCTCCGTTGGCAAAAATTCATTTACACCCCGGCGATGGTCGGGCGCAGGGAGTGCCACCCCCGCAGTAGCCCCCTCGCGCGGACGTAATTCCGGCACAGATCCAGAAACAGCCGCGGAAACTGGACTGCCCTGGCCAGCCAGCGGAAAGAGGCGGAACGGGGGAGGGCGAGATATCCTAATCGGTATGAGAGTTTCCACCGGCCGACTCTCAATTCGTGCCGAAGCAATTCACCGAGCCCGCGGGATGAACGGGCTCACGCCGTAGGGGCGGCTTGAGGGGAGCACGGTGGGCCTGCTCGGAGAATAAGGGACAGAGGGAGTCGAGGGAACGACTCGAAGACAATGCAATTATTCGCAATTACCGCGTCCGTCCGCGGTTCGCGGAATTATCCCATTCTGTTTCCATTACTGGTGCCGTCGCTCCTCCCCGTCCGCCCCCCTGTCGACATGTACATAAATCGAATCTTGCACGGGGCTGCATCGACGTAAGACGCCCGTGTACCGCCGCGCGGAGTCGAGGGGAACTTTCCCACCAATAATACCCTAGATGATCGTGAGATAATCTAACGCCGTGAGGATCACCGGGGAGGGGGGAGCAAGCCCCTTGGACGAGGAAGCGGGAAGCAAGGTGCCACGATCCGCTGCGAACGTCACGGGTCATCCCGCTGACCAAGGGGGTGAGGCGATAGCCGGAGTGGAGCGGCTGCGGAGGTAAACACGATCTGGAGCGCGAGCATTATCGGTCCACGGTGACAAATCCACCGGCAGAGACGCACGGCTGGCTCTCCTTTTCCCATGGCGGTGCTCGAGACACGACACGGGTATTCCTGTAGTTCAGCCGGGCACATAAATTCCTCGAGCACATGGCGCCCGAGCTTATGAACAATAACCACGGGTGGTTTGTATCCTCGTCTCTCCCTGCCCCATCTCTCTCGGCGGGGGCTGTCGACGTTGATGCCAGCGGCACGTTAGCCGACCTCCTCTACTCAGTAATTACGCCAGACCCATAAACATTCGGCTCACGGTTCAATCTCGCCCGGAAGACAAGGGACACAAGTGCCAGGCGTGGCTTCCTGGCACATGCCTCCACTCCGCGCCGACGGATCATCTGCATAACGTTTTCTGCATCGGAGAACCCCGGCCCCGCCGTGGATTTAAACCGGCTTATTACCGGCGTGATGCATGCGCGCCCTGGCAACAGCCATCCCCAGGCGTCCCTGCGGCTCCTTGGTCCCTCCGCGGTCCCGATGAAATTGGGTAGCCCGGATGGAAAGAGTGGTACGGTCCTTTTACTTCTCGCGAGCGGGAGTCGAGGGGTTGGTGAGAGGGGGATCAAATCGGGGAGGTCGATGAGCTCGAAGGAGCTGAAGAAATGTTGGGGGCTTCTGGAGACCGAGTTGAATAGACCGACATTATTCGAAGACGCGGAAAGAAGCTAGAATAACATTTCGCTCCGTGAAAAAGATCGAGGAAGTTTGTAGAATTTGCGAGGAGGTTTGGAAGTACTTGAGCGAAACTCTCAAAGGGCTAAGGAGATTCTTCTGCTAATCGTGAAACCGTAGAAGTATATCTGATGACAAGGAACCACCGAATTATATTGAATTGAATTGAAATTTTACTACATATTCGAGTGATCGAATTATTCACAGTTTGCCCCGTGTGGAGCCGGCTCTGATCACTTGACTAACCGGATGGGAAGGAATCTACGAGAAGAGCGTAACGTCGTGATATGTGACCTGAAGTTCATCTCGGCTCAATGCCCCAAATCGCGTTACGTCCACGATAAATATGCCAGCGTCATAAATATTCGGTCCACGATTTAATCTCGCCGACGAGGCAGGAGTGCCAAGCCTGGCCCGGCAGCAGATGTCCCTTATTTGACCCAGCGCCGAGGATCATCTACATAATGTTCCCGGCAGAAGTAAACGACCCTGAGATTAGGTCAGGAGAGTTCTCCGCTACCGAACCAGCTCCGTTCTGTTCGCGCCGTGTCACGTGCAGCGTGTTCTTTAAATTACCGATTGTCTCATAGATCATCGCGATGGAACCCGCGCTCGGGGCACCACCCCCTCCGAGAACTTGCGCACCCGCGGAAAGTCCCATAAATTTCCATTGTTCTCGCCTCAACTTCAAATCCAGGGATTTAATTCGACGTCCCCAGCACGGGGCGCAATTGTAAATTCACTGTAATGGGAAACGACACCTCTTTAATCGATTGTGAAATGGCAAAGTGTCGTGTAACTTTTGGTTACACAACTGGTGGTGGTGATGATCCAGCAGCAACGTGGACTATCTCAATTCACTCCAAGTTTTATTGGAGACCATTTTGGGAGACTGACAAAACACTGGATTATCAGGGAATTAATTATTCTTAGTGATGGGACTGATACCAATACTATTGATGATATTTAATCAATTCGATACCAAAGTATTCAATAGGAAATATCGATACGCATCGAAATGTTATGTACTTGGTATCAATCATCGATACCGATTCTTCTTCAACCGATACCATATCAATACTATACCGAATCAAAACCGGTTTGATACTTTACGAAATTATCGATATTTTGCGTCTCAGGCTTTACGTATTTTTTCTTTTCTTCGTAAAGATATTGCAGGTATCGATATTCTCGTATAGGTACCAAGTAGCTATCGATATTTTTCTGTAGATATCAAACCGGTATCGATACATTCTGATATGTAAGTATCAAAGAAGCATCGATTCCTTTTGATACATTTGACTTTGATATGTATCAATGCCAGATTGAAATTTGTAGAAGGCTATCGATATGCATCGATACGGTATCAGTCCCATATTTATTCTCAGATTCTTAGTTAAATCGGTACGAGTAAAAATGTCGACATTAATTTAGAATTTTTGTAGTTCCAATTGGTATCCTGATGACTAGATAAACTTCCGAACTATTTGTGATCTATTTATTCACCTGCGTTTTTTCTCAACCCCCTTTGTCACCAGTAGCGCCATCCGACCCACACCATTATCTTCATAAACTGAGACAGATAATCATCCCCTTTCACAGTTTCCTTCCTCCATGGAGTATCCAAATGAAAGGTACCATCAAGCCCATATATTTATACCAGCTCCAAACAGGCGCAGAACTCACAAAAACAATCATTCTTCTTTACACCCCACTTTCTTCTTCCACCATTTAGTGCCACATTCTCTAACTCCTCTGCGCCCATACTCTTTCGCAACGCAATTCCATGCGAGTTTTCCGACTAACGCTCGCATAGCTCGTTAATTTGGCATCGCCATGGCGAAAGGAGGGCCGCGGTGGAACGATACGCTTGGAAAATTCTAACCAGACGATCCTGCAGCTGCACCTCGCAATTGCACGGCGCGGATGTGTTACACCGCTTTTAACGACCAGGACGTCGTTGGTCCGCGACCAACCAGCGAAAGGATCGTTCAATTTAGCCTGAATCTTCATTCCCTCGAACAGACGACGGTCTGCACCCTCCTGGCCAGGGGCTGCAAGGGCAGACCTTTTTGTTTCGCGTCTCGAGTTCGAGCTTAACGTCCGCGCGTAAACTGGCTAACGCGTCTAATTATACGCTGCGAAAGCCACCCTCACGGCTACCCTCAGCACACGTGACACGCCCTGTTCTTTTCCGGGCTGGACCTTATGGGCCCTTTTGCGCCTTTTAAGCTCGCTCAGAGCAACAGCAGAAAACACCTCTTCCTCGACAGTGACTATTTTCGTGTCTGGAGCTTCTCGGCGAGTGACGAGGCGATTTCGAATCCTGTGTTGTGAAGAAACTTTCGAATGGTTGGTACCAATGGTTAACACGTGTTTAGAGTTTCGAGAGAGTGGTTACAAAGCTTCAGATGCCAGTAGATTTATTTATAAATCTTGCCGAAACGATGATGACTGTTGCTTTTTCATATAATGTAGCTTACTATTGTTTTCTGTGGTAATACGGAGTTTCTAGAACAAGTCTCTTTTAGAACCCTGTTTGCACCCTGCAGCCTGTTAGTTTGAATAAATACAAGTTCCTTGATGGGTATTTTAGGAAACATCGTCATTCCCCTTTAATATTTCTCATGCGAACAGAAATCTTCTTACGCAAGATTTACGTGCAAGTAATTTCCGAAAGCTTCGCGGCAGCGTACAGCGCAGCCGAGTCTCCGCGGTTATCGAGGGAAATGCGTGAAAACGCGAAAATGTTTCGCTGACGTTCGAATAATGCGGGGTAGTGCACGACGTGGAATATGAAATGGGTCGCCGCACTTGAATTCTTTCCCCGAGCTGCTCGATTTATAGAACCCTATTTTGACGAGGGAAACTCACGCACAAAAGGATTGCACCGCGAATATTTGATATACACGGAAACGTCCCACGCGGCGGCCACGGGAAAAAATGTAATTCCCCAGAAAGGTTTCACCTTCCGTCGATTCCTTTGAGAGCAGCAGCTGGAATATAGTGTATGCCTCACGCGTAGTAATTTCATCGTGTCCGTACGGTCCTTAGGCATGCCACGCTTGCGTAATAACAAAGAAATAGGCAACAATGATTTACAGAAGAGATCGAAGTAATTAGGAGGACCTAATATTGTTTTGGATACAGTTTATAAAATCCAGTAGAAACAAACAGAACTACCACTGTCTCCTTTTCACTGATTCATCTCCCAAACAATTGACACATGAAAAAAAAAACAAGTTTATGTAATCAATCGATTATTGTATCAAAAGTAAGAAATATAAGGACGCTTGTCTTCGTTCATTTTTTTTCCTAAATTCTCTAGCTCGCTTTTTTCATTCGTGCCGCTGTGGAGTTAGAGTGAACGATGACGCAGCGTGTGAAATTAGGATCGGTCGATACTCGACGCAACTAACAATGAATAGCGACAGGAAACTAGGCGATAACTTGCTAATGAGCAGCATATATCACTTTTCCGATAGTGCAACGAACGCACAACGTTGGTGTTGAATGGTTCGAAATGCAATCTGGAAATGCTGAATCGTCCCCGCGAAGCAATGTACTGTGAACCGCCCGGTAAATCACAACACAGTCTTGGGCGTGGAAGTTGGTTGTCGAGCCAGCGTGTTTGACGGATAATGGAAAACATTAATCACCGCGAGATGTATCGGTTACTTTCGTGTTTTTCCAACAGGGACCCCTGCCCCTCTCCGTCACCCCGTTAGCACTCCCTCCACCGTTCCTTCGGTATACACCACCGAGCCTTTAAGGGTTCATCTCTGGATGCAATCGTGTATTGAATGCCCCTAATCGACAAAGGCATTGATGAGAGTGTAAAGTTCAATGAACTAATTGTCGACTCTGATTCTGATGGACGGTCAATGAGGCCATCCTATTCAGAACTGAATTACGAATTTCGTACAGTAGAATCACGGCTCCATTGTGTCTCCAACACATTACGGAAAAGAACAATGTGAACGAGCATCGATTATTTGGTATCGGTGACAGGTGAGGATGTTCTGCAGAAAATGGTACTTCTGCAAGTTTCAAAAATCTATTTGAATTTTTGCTTTCAGATGCATCGTTTAGCCTAGGGAATGTCCACCAGCTAATGCTTAAAAAAAACATGACACACATCCAAGCCAATATCGCCTTTAGTTAATAATAATACATCGTGAAAATTTAGAATAATATAGGTAAAAGATATATATTTTAGTAGAAAAATATCGTGTGTGATTTTCACTTATACTTCCCCCCCTCCTAAAATTCCTGAATTTGAATGCTTTTTCCGGACCTCTAAGTGGATGTAACCCCTCAAGAAGAGTCAATTTGTCGAGGTTTAAAAAAACCTTCGTGTAGCAAAGAAATTTTGGCAAACTCATCGATTAAAGCCTGGTGGTATTTCTAGCTTAAACCTAGCTGTGTAGTAGACAGTCTGGTAACACTAACAATCTAAAATTAAGAATATAGACAGAACAACTAAAGGGTGTCCCAAAAGTCACGCAAGATTTGAATTTTGCGCCATTTGTGCAGTAAAGTGCTGTCAACGAAAAAAAAACAGCGTGACAACTGACAGATCAGGGTTATTAAAAATGGAGGGCTATACGAAAGCACAACGCGTTTTCATTGTTGAGCAATATTTTAAAAGTAATGAAGGTTTGGCACGTACAGTTCGCAATTTTCGTACAAAATATGGTCGGAATAGTGATTTAACTTCATCACCTGTGAAGAGATTAATTAAAAAATTTAGAGAGACTGGATCAATTAGTGATCTTTTTGTCGATTAACCAAGCCATCAAGTTGAAAATGAGTATCATCGCTGAAGATGATTTTGTTCGAAAAATCAGCATCCACTTGTTGTTCCATAATCCATTCAACGAACTCTATTCTATACTCTCAGCAACACTCTCTCGAACTGCTTCGATTTTTTGCGTTGAACGACTTGTTGAAGGACGGCCAGAGTGTTTAAGATCACTAATTGATCCAATCTCCTTAAATTGTTTAATTAATCTCTTCACAGTTGATGAATTTAAATCACTATTCCGACCACATTTTGTATGAAAATTGCGAACTGTACGTGCCAAACCTTCATTATTTTTAAAATATTACTCAACAATGAAAACGCGTTGTTCTTTCGTGTAGCCCCCCATTTTTAATAACCCTGAACTGTCAGTTGTCACGCCTTTTTTTTTTCGTTGACAGCACTTTACTGCACAAATAGCGCAAAATTCAAATCTTGCGTGACTTTTGGGACACCCTTTACGAGTCGGTCTAAAAATAAAAAAGCAGCCGTAATTTGTTTTGCAAACGAGTAACTGTTTCCAACAGCGACCACAAAATTTCCATTTCTCTTCGACGGTGGATCAGATAAACTACACAACTTGCGGGTGGATAAACATCCAGCACAATGTAATGGTTAAAATCGCGAACTACTTGGATGTTTCCACGGCGACTTTGATATTCGACACGTAGGAATCTTAAATAGCGGGATTCCGTAATAACGAGCACGGCTACTCGGCCGCGGATAAATCTAAATCAAGAATAGAACAGATGACCTCAGAATCCATAAAACTCGTCGCGATGCATAAATTGAATCGCGTCCAGTAATAAAGACGCGGGACCATAAGGCGCGATTTATAAGTTGACGTAGTCGCGTTTGCGAAATTAAAATTACCATCAAAGCAGTTGGTAGGTAAACGTGGCCTTTACGACGGACAAATCCTTTTCGTTGTTTATTTCAAAGCAATCGATAACTCCCAAGAGACGTTACATCGAACCGCAGTCGCATTCACGAGCTCTCAATCCGGTTTTCTCGTTTCAAGCACCACGATCTTTCACAATGCATTGAAATTAGGTGTCGTTATATAGAACTGGAAACTATCGCTACTTGTGCTTGAAACTTTTTAAAATAGCTGACTCTGGCGATAGCGCTGCTTCCCTTTAGCCACCTTTTTCTCAGCCCTGTTGCAAATTTCGCTTTGTATGCTAAACTACCGTGGACTGAATACAGAATGACATTCTGGTTCCAAGGTGCTTGCAGTCCTTACCAAAAAAAGTATATCAAAGATTGCAATGTTTTGTCAACCTTTTCAATACCTCAGGTCCGAGACCAGAGGCTTGAATAGAATTTAGAAACACCATGAGGCGAAGTAAAGGTGAAATTTCAATTCAATTTACAAGCTCCACGTACGTACGTACAAAGCACCGACCAAGGCACGGTAATACAAAGTGGCAGTGGGGCTCTTTGGTATTTTCCCCCATTTTCCTGTCCAGGTGGTCCGCGGATGCTCGCTAAACGGAAGATCGGTGTAAACGTGATCTGAACAAACGGGGATAGCCGATGAAAAGCTGCATGGACGGAGCACACGCGGGTCAGAATGTAGACATTGTTCCAACCGGGCCTTTTGTCGGTGAACGAATTACTATTGCTGTTTAAATCTCTCCCCTTGCGACCTGCCCCGCGCCCCTCGCGCCCCTTGCGCCCCGCGACGTTGAATCCATCGCGCAACATCAACCTGTCTACCCTTATCACCTCCCCCATCCCCCCTTTCCCGACAATTCTGCGCTCCTAACGCGTGCTGGTCGTTCTGCTTTGCTTTCTTCACCGCCACCAATCACTCTGTCCATCTTGCTCCTTTGCCCCCACAGCCACCCCCATCGTTTTATCGTTTCCCTTCAACTTTATTCCCCATGATTCCGTTCCATTGCCGAGCGTGCTCCGCGCGCTTTCCTCGGGGTTGCACCGAGTGTTCCATACGCGGGTCCGCTTGATTGCTTTTCGCTTCGATTTCTTCTACGCCTTCGCCGATTCTTTTACCATAGCTACTCCCCTGCTGTACCTATCTCCCCTCACCGCTGCTCGTTAGCCTCGATTCTCCCCGCATGCTCGCGTATTAACGTTGCCCGTGGATGTGTTTCAAAGCGGGCAGCAAAAACGCGAGAGCTTTCTGAAATATGAGCGCCTGATAATCTGGAAATCTAAGCTACCACGATTCTCTCGCAAACCCCTGAAACATCGCGCCAGTTAAATGAAAGAGCGACTCCATCGAGGGCAGCTTTACACCGGCGGATCGAATGAGAACCAATGCCCTCCGCGCGATAGAACCGTTGGCTGTTCGCAATTCGTTCTGCGCCACAAATCACAGGGGACCTCGCGAAATTCCGCGCGAAAGAAATTAACGCGTGTCACGCGGTCGATACTCGAACCGGCGGCGGCGGCGCGTGCAGGGGTTGAAGCGCGGCGTAGTCAAACGAGAATTCTATGAACGACAACCGTGTACCACCCCAGCTGACCTGCACGAAAATTCTGCATTGATTATCTGCCGACCAACGATCGACTGCATCCGGCGCGCGCTTTTTTTTTTCCCCCTTCCCTCCCCGACGATCATTACCGGAGACATCGATTGCCCGCTGTTTGTTTCGGTTTATTGTTACCGGTCGTCGGCGTTATTTGCAAGGCCAGAGGCGTTATTACCGCGGGCGTTTCCCAACTCTGCGCGCACTCCGCGCGCCAGCCCCGACAGCGATATTTTTGGCCGTCGATTACGGGACCAATCGAGATAGCTGTAAACGCTGCCTCGCCGACGGTCCAGTAAGCGAATGATGGATGCGCGGTAATCTAATCACGGATTTATGATGGCAGCAACATGGCCGAAACGTTTGGTATACTTCGTTGCAGTGCCTCCCCGGCCGTCCGGTTTTCGACTGGTATTTCAGCTTAATAATATTAATCCGCAAGCTGGAATTAGTGTTTACGGCAGTCCATTAGATTTTCAGCGCAGCGGCTCTCGCCGCGGTGCTAGCCGGGCTTTTAAATACACATTTTCTTCTAGTGGGTTACGCACGCGAGAGACTTCCGAAAGCAGAATCTAGATTCTAGAATCTCCTTCCTTGTTTTCTTATTAGGTAACAAACGTCCGCAGGCTACGCTCTCCGCGTTCCGCTTCCAAACTCATCGCTACCTTCGACGTTCCCATTAAACCCACTTCTGGCCCCGCCCCACGACGCTTCATATTTACGCAGCTAGCCACGGCGCAAGATATTTTCCGAAAAAGCATCGATCCAGCGTGTGCCGTTTGCGCGGATCCGCGGGCTTATAGACGCCGCAATTCTCTCTGGCAGTTTAACGATCACGAGCGTTTCGGTGGATCCTCCCGGAAAGCCGTGGTCCCGCTTTTTCCCGCGCCGCCTGACGAGTCATAAATCCGCTTCGCCGCGAGATACCCGCCATGGCCTGCGCTCGTTCGCGTCGAAATAGCGCAGGCGAGCATAATTCCGCGCGTACGACGCGCGTAACTCACCGCCTATCTGTAGCCGTGCACGACGCCACGTCGCGCACGCGTCTTTATTAGGGCTCTTTGTTCGTATTTTTACGATTGTCGACGCTACCAGCCGGGAGGGGACGGCAGATGGGGGGCTGACCCGTGGTATCGGAACGATACGACCCCGGGGAGATTTGTAACGATTGTGGGGCTAATAGTGAAATAGATATATATATATATTCTTGAGTTCGTTACAATATAACGTGTTTCGCTACTCGGTTAGACGCAGATTGCCTCGGCCGCGCAGTTCGTCCCGGCCGACACTTGTCTGGCAACGCTGTGCCTCGCAGCACTTGTCTGGCAACGCTGTGTCTGCCGCGACGGGAGCCTGTTACACGATACACGGGGAACATCCAAGGGACCAAGGGCCGCGATCAGCGCCAGTCGGGGTCAACCGAGTGTTCTACAAGTGGAAACGTTGAATTTCCTCGGTACGAGAAACGAACGATTGCCTGTACCGTTCGTCGAAGGAATTACAAGAGCCCTGTACCCTCTCATCGACGATAACAAGGCGATTAAGCCATCCAGCTAAGTTAATCGAATCCCTGTTACACTCGAAAGTATTCACACGACGGAGAGGAGCAGGCTACAAATATGATCGATACACTGACAGAGGCAAGGGCCAATAAGGGTAAGGCGAGGTGAAGCTTCCATTCGGAGGAACCACTATTCCGGGTCGCACGAAAATATCCTCCATCAACCACACGTCAGTCTCTCTCGGTGATTTAATATTCCCCTGTCTGCGCCAATGATCGACTAACTGGCTGAAATCGTTAGCAAGCAGTGCCGCCGAATCTCAGCGCGGCCCGACGCGTACGTGTAATCCCATGGAAGCACGGATCCAGGCGCTCCGAACGAGGGAATTTCGTTGGTTCGTCGGCTGTCTGACGGGAATCGTAACTTCGCGGATGACATCCAACGCGATAGAGGCAAGGCCCGTTCGCGCGAGCTACACGACCGAGCGGCCATAGGGGATAACGGAAGCATAATTTGGCCCGTGTAGCGTGTAAGTCCGCCAGTAGCTATCTGTCAGATAAAGGCACCACCCCACAGGTTGCCATTCCGCTCTTGACATCGGATACCGAGCCGTGCCACTCTATCAGGGCGACGTCGCGACTCTACAATCGCGATTCGTTCCCTTCGCCCGCATTTAGATGCAGCTTCGGCTGTGTTCCGCGCGTTATTCGGTTGGACAGTAATATTTCAAAGGAGGGTTGAAAGCGTGATTGTTTCAACGGTGTTTGTTTGTGCGCGAGGACTATTGGGAAATGTTGACTGTGGCACCCTTGTTGCGGAAATTGGGACAATGGCAATGAGATTCGAAAGATTGTTGTTTGGATGGTTAGCATGGGCTTGTGGTTGGTACGGTTTGTATGTATTGTTTGTGGTGGAATATGCTAATAGATCACTGGAATGTGGATGTATATGCGACGTAAATTGTACTGTTGGGTGCATTAAGGGCCACAGTGCCAAAAGTCAGTTTCGAGAAAAGTATCTGTAAGCATTACGAAGTTAGATATTTTATATAGGTACATAATGAAGTTATTGTAAAACTGTCTATGATATTTGCAAATTTGATATATATACATTGTAGCTGCATTACTACAATAATTTTAATTTTATTGCTCTCAGGCCCTTCTTGTATAAAATGAAGAATATAGAAAAGAATACTGTTTTTTAACATTATTTTTTCATTTTTCATTTAATATTTGTATAATATTTGAAGAATATATAGTCATACAAATAATCAAAGATCGTGTCATGTTCAGGTGGATGTATGTTTGGCTTATTGGTAGATACGAGTTATTGGTCAATCGGTCAACATCGATTCACAAAATTGGCACTCTGCCAATTTTAAAGATAAGACAACAAAATTTATAGGGCTTGTGGAGAAAAGAATGTGGAATCTAATTATGCGTTTTATGCAAAAAGGGCCACAGTGTTCTAAGGTCGTTCTTGCATTCAACAGTGTAATTTCAGAAATCAAGGTGTTTTATACATACAAATGCAATGGAACTTTTTCGAAGGCGACACTTATTTATATATTACTAGCAAACTACCCTCGCGCTTCGCTTCGGGCCTAAGAGATATTAAGCACTCCATGAAAACACGTTTCACTTCTTTTCACCACCCCCTAGGGGTTGATCAGGGCAAAATCCTGAAATTACTTTTTAGGCATTTATGTGAGTAACCTTTTCAAGTAAAAGCCAAGTTGATATCTAAGTGGGCCGAAGAGATTTTAAGAAATCCGTGGAAACATATTCCACCCCCTTTTATCCCCCTCGGGTTGGAATTTCAAAATATCCCTTCTTATTGAGCACCTACGTCACAAAAAGAACAATTACCTACATAAATATGGATATACGATATTTAGAGACATTGAAGCTTCAGAAGTATATGAAATACTTGAATATCTACGTCTTACGCACAGTAAATCTAGATGTAAGGAATTCGAACGACAGTTGGAGTCTTATTTTTAATCTTAGGAAGGTATTTTTCACTTTACAAATGCTTTCTCAAGCATTATTTGCTAAACTTTGGGCAGTGAAAATGCCCAGAATTCACAATTTTCTCAAGTTATAATTTATTTCTTTAAAACGGTGTAGAGAAAACAATTGAAACTCGGCAGATATTTTCATCTACCCATATACTGCATGTACAAAAAAATTTAAAACGTTGGTACTATTTCTTCAACTTTTTTTCAGATGGTTTATTCGTCAAGATCATCTCTTTCCATAAGAGTACGTGTAAAATCAGTGAAAATTAAAATCGTTATAACTCAGTAACCGTTTAATGAATTCATTTAAAATTTATGTAGCACATCAGGAAGGCTAAACAGAACAGTCTCAGAAATTTTCATCAACTTGGAACTATTTTGAAAATAGGTCCAATACATCCTTAAATGACAGGCGATAGTAACGAATGCCCCAAAAATATTAGACGTGTAAAAAATCATTTGTACCAGTTCATGGAAGATGGAATTAGAGTGACTATTTAATTTCCTAAAGTAGGCACTTTCTACACGCTTTGAAGGCTCATCTGCCTTGTATTATTATAGTCTGCATCATAATTATTTCCACGATAACGACTGATCGCTCAACTAAATAGAGTGACTGGAAGTCTTTGGAGGCTTCGTTCAAATCACGTTCATCCTAGCGAATTGCGACACGATTAAATCATTGGACGGCTGAATGGTGACACAACCGATCTGTTCGTCTGCGTGTCCATCCATCCACCGACCCCTTCCCATACTTTGCTCATTTGCTCGGCTCGATATGCGGTTGTTCATGTCGCGCGATGCGTCCAACGAACATTGCAAAATTGCACGGGGCGCATACATTCGCGAACGTTCCGCGCTGAGTTTGATTAATTCGTGTCTGGCGGTGGCCTGTCCGATAAGGAATATATATGGCGGATCTCGAAAACCGTTTCCAGTATTTCATAAGACACACTGCCGCCGGTGATAAATGATCCTTCAGATTCGAAAGCAGTATTTTCAGTTATCGAGAACGCCGCCGGGATTCTTACAGCGGAATCTCTTCCTACGAAATATTACGATCGGGCTATTATTCTCCGAGCGAGCCTTAACATTTCTAGCTCTCGATATAATAACCATTTCGTTATAATAAATACCATTTTATCTGTTATTTATACAGGGCGATCCTAGAGTCAGGGGCGAACTGTAAATATTCTTCAATGTGAAGGTAGAAGAGGTTAAGAAGAAAAACTCACGATAGAGTTAAACAGATTCCTAAAATAAAATGATACTTCTTCTGCAGATGTAGATAGCAATGCACTTGCAAATTGATATTTGTCTTTCCACGTAAGTCTAAAACGAACGTCGCTTCTTCTCGTCATTCTACGCGTTTCAATACATCATACTATTATCATACACGAAGTCTGCCCAAACTCAAAATTTACTCCGTTTCCATCGTACTCGTTTTACTTTACAGTAGCATATGTACAGTCTCTAACACGCTATTATTAAAATTCTCAGGCTTGTAGAAAAGGACGCTTGAAATGTGAAAGATAAAATTGTTTCCCAGAAATTCCAATTCACTCTCGCGATCATTGCAAACTTTTCAATTCTCTAAATAAAATGATTTAGAATTTCGACCGAAAAAAATGTTTAATTTCAATGATGAGTGTTTACGGCGCGTAGGTTCGGTCTATAAAATAAGTTATTTTGCAAGTTTTAAATTGAGTTTCCCAACGTTTCGGTCTATATTCAGACCATTATCAAGGAAATTGTTATATCAAAGGAAAACTGCGTTCACTTTTATGAATTCCGCAACGTGTCCAACGTGCGAAGCACAAGTCGGTTGGAGAGTGACTGAAGTAAACACCCGACAAACAACAGACATTGCCGGCAAAGTCTTGAGAGGTTACTCTATGTTCAGTTTTTCAATTTTTCAAAACAGTTAACGGTTCCCTCTAAACGTCGCCGTTTGGACCATTTTTGGCCTTACCGTTTGGTTGTTATTGCCTTCTGTTCGGTGTTTACTTCAGTCACTCTCCAACCGACTTGTGCTTCGCACGTTGAACACGTTGCGGAATTCATAAAAGTGAATGCAGTTTTCGTTTGATATAACAATTTCCTTGATAATGGTCTGAATATAGACCGAAACGTTGGGAAACTCAATTTAAAACTTGCAAAATAACTTTTATTTTATAGACCGAACCTACGCGCCGTAAACACTCATCATCGAAATTTTCAATTCTCTTTCCATACCTACATGCATACCAACCTCTTTCGTTACTCTAGCCTAGCATAAACGTCCCACGTGTGTCCTAACAGCACCCTGTCCACCTAGCCTAATCCCATCACCAGCATTCGGTTCCCGTACGCAAACGTCAAGTTGAAGAAAACAGCGTTATCAACCGATGCATGCGCGACTAGGCGCAGCAGAATGTTATTTACCTGGAGCGAGAACCGATACAGATAATCCGGAGGATACTGTTGCGCATACTGATGATACGCATGATGCTGATGGGGCTGCTGATTATACTGTTGCCCTTGCTGCGGCTGATACTGCTGCTGGTACCGCTGTTCCAGGTGCGCCTGGTGCTGCAGCTGCTGCTGCTGCTGCTGATGATGCTGATGATGATGATACCAGGCATGATTGTAACCATCCATATCACAACGAATTCACCTTTACGGTCCGCGGCCTCGTACGTATCCTCGACGGGAAGGGGTTGCAAAAGGGGAGTCTCGCGCGAATGGCAAACATATCAATCACCTGCCAATAGGGCACGAACGTTCGATCGTCGTATTCCGAATTCTCTTTCGCGCGGAATCCCCGACATTCTCGTAGCGAGGCCCACCTATCTGTCTATTGTTCGCTGCCCCCTTTGTCCCCGCGCTTGACGAATGGCACGGCGAATCGAGGAGAAAAATTATTGCGTCCGACGACGATACCCTCCTCCCCTGCCCCCAGCTCGGGGGTGAACGAAACGCGAGCGTTTCCTCGGCAAGCCCTCGTTGCTCGAATACCTGCGTCAATGGATCCTATCAATCGCACAGGGAACGCTGACTTTCCTCCCGCTACTTCCTCACCGTTCGTACTTCAGACGTCGCCCAATCAGACACTTCTGCTCGCGTCGGAGCGACACTAAGTTCAGATCGTTTTGATGAAGCACCGATCGCGTCCCGATCTCAGCTGGTGCGGGCACAGGAAACTTGGACGCCCGGCGACCAAGGACACTTTCACTTCCGTCGGATCGCGTATTGCACTCTAGGTGATGATTGCGGGCCGACTAACCCCCGTCCCAATTGCCGAAATCGCGGTGAGCCGCTGGTGGTCTTGTCCCCCACTCTGCCCATGACCCCCACGAACTTGTTATTACTCGTCCCTCGGCTGAACGTCTTCTTTCCGTCTCTTTTCCGCTCCGCGAGCAGCGCAAAGGACCGGTCAGTCGTCCCGGTTCCTGCTGGGGGTCTTTGGGAAAACGTGTCGCGCATCAGGAAGAGAAGGGGTTGCGGCGCCGATGGATCCGCTCTCCGCGTGCTGGAATTCCGCTTTGAAACGAAAACCTGCCTGATGCTCTTCCTGATGGCTGCGAGCTGTTTCTTCTTCCTCTTCTGCGCCACGGGAACGGCCAATCGTCGGCGAAAAATTGTGGCCCTCTCGTTCGGCGGTTGGTCCTGCGTGACCATTTTCTTTCCACGCGGATGGAAATGGGGGAGGGCGCGGGGAATCGTTTGAATCCTTTTCATGCTCTCTAACGGGCTGCGGTATCCTGATATTGTAATTAAGGGAAGCTTGCCGCGTACGATGGCGGATGATGAAGAGCGTTGCTTTTGATGCTTTGGTGCGGTTTGCCGTTGAACGAAAGGCTTCGTTGCGGCTTCGTATTTTGTGACGTTGATGCCATTCCTTTGTAAGCTGAGTCGTGCGTTTTAGTTTGCTTCATAATGAAAGGCGTAATGATGTTTAGAAATAACATGGTTGGAGTAAAGCAGGGGGGGAATCGAAATCATCATTCCCGCGAAGTTACCACTTAAAACTGATTTAAACGGGAGATTAACGCTGGTATTATCAGTGGCGCCCACGGATCCGCACGCGATCTCGCGTTCCTAACTGCGCACTCGTTTCGTTTTATCGCGCGTTGATAATCATTACCCCGAATTAATTCTAGTCGCGGCGGTCCATTATAGAACTGTAATTGCAACGCCACGATTGCCATTACCACCCATTTAGATCGCATCACGAGCAATTAAAACGACACGGATTGGAATATCCTAATTACCCTCGTCAACGTTGTCCGTCAGAAACCTCGTTATCGCCTGCGGCCGTTCAATGCACGCTAAGTAGTCAGAGATATCGCTCTCGTCTTTGCATTAAACCCCAGCTCAACATTCTATGCTAACAAAAATTTTCTAAAAGTAACAACAGTGTTCAGCTTCACTCGAGCAATAATGTAACATTCTTGAAGAGTTCCGTGTTAAGACCTATCTTCACAAAAAGATCACTGCGTGGCAATTTCAGGCCACTCTCCCTTCGGCGTTGTAATTTCGCAGCAATTTCATCGAAGATCCATTTTAACCAATCGAAACGACGAGCTGGCGCAACAGCCTCGAAATCATCGCGGCAAAAGAATCCATCGCGACCGGTGTTAGCAGCCGGTAGATACGAGGAGGCCGCCCGCTTAATATTCCGCGGGTAACCACACAGTTATTAAAGAGGATTACAACCTTTAATAATCCCCGGCGCTTTCGCAAAAATTCCGGCCTCGCCGCGCTTGAATTACCTTTGCCCGGGCAAACTTTCCGTTCCTGGCTTTCATTGTTTCGCCGGCCATTTGTATCCGCCCGGCGTAACGTTTCGCGAGAATGGATGCTCGTTACTACCGACCCCGGCATTGTTTCGGGGGAAGAGCTCGTTGGAGAATTCGATTCGCACCGAGCCCGCAGCGGCTAGTTTCTCCCTTTTTTTTTCCCCCCCCCTCCCGAGATCCCATGCGACACTTGTCGCCCGTGCAGTATCTAGCCAGCGCGACGTTTCGCAGCGTGTCGTGGGCCGTGCATTATTAGATTTACCCCCGTCTGAACTTGGCGAAAGGGGTTGGAGGAACCGGAACTCGCGGCTCCACTCTGGCACCCTCTGGTCCCACCGAGCACCTTTTCACCACCGGGGACCTTGTCCAACCCGTTTGCGCCCCGAGGTACACCGGGAGGGAAACGTCGGGAGGATTTAAAGGCGATACGATTGCGATCGATTTCGTCTGCTCCTCTCGAACTTTCTCCTTCTCGGCGAGAACGGAAGCCCTTGTTAGCGAGGGCAGCTTCAACAAGATTAAACGGTGGCGCGGAAACGGACTGCAGATTTCAATATGCACTGTTCTTTTAGGAGACTTTAGGTGCAAAGCGTTTGTCCTGTTAGGTATCGCGACCATCTTTATACCTGGTGACATGGAGGATAGTGTTCTGAGAGAAAAGTTCCCCTTTAGGGGCATTGTTCTTCATATCTTAAGATCGTTATGTTGTTCTGTTCAATGGAATCATATATTGTAACATTGTGAAATACTGTAACGTGGAAATATCGATGGCGCACAGATTGTCGGATTAGGGGGAATAAAGTCCGAAACTGATGGTAAAAGAATATAAGCATTGCTGCATATTGTATGTACTACTGATTGAATCTATTTTTAGGCAATAATAACTCTCCTGTACTTTATATAAATTGAATAGTTTTTCGCCTTTAGTTGCGATTTTATGAGAACTCAGAACTCTATAAATCAACAGCACATGATTATTCGCGTGAAGAAATTGGGACGATGAGTGAAAACCGTCAAATCTTCGTAAATTATTTGGAAAATAAGTCACAACGTACAGAGAATCAAATTTGTTCGGATGATGCTCCACAGAGAACTGTATCTAATGATTAATTCCGTCATATCTCGCAAATTATTACCTAATCGGATCGACCTGATTTTCATCTCCTTCGATTTAGAATGAAACAATACATAGAAAGTGTTACTGTGCTCAATAACAATATAATTTTACCATAAATTTCTGACTTTTTTCCTCCTAATCCTACGATCTAGAATCTAGACCATTGTGTGGCGTGTAGCTTTCTGCAATTTGACAAAATTTAATTTATGTTTCAATACGCTAATTAAGTTGCAATATTGATACTTGTTATTTCATCACTTTCTGTTGTTTTCTTTCCAATTTGTGTACCGTAATCTTTATCTTAATCATGCTATCTTATTTGTCCAGCCTCTAGTCATGACGTTTCGTATCATTATAATGCCCCAAAGGGTTATTATCCGTAATAAATAAAAAAAAATACCATTGTATATATCGACTTTACCTATAAGTGTCATTTTAAATTAATAAAAAGCGAGTTGGAATCACGTACGCACACGTACAATTCGACCATCCCCGCTCCTCCTGGCGCACAATCGACCGAATCATCCGGACAGTAGCAATTACAAAAAGGAAGGCGGAAAAGAGCAGGGCGTGCAGCGAGCGTCGATAACGTGGTTTCGAAAAATTGACGTCAATGCACACCTCGACCCAGTTTCCTCCCCGACCGATCCTTTCGTCATGGCGCGGTTGTAAAAGTCCCGGCCGGGATAACGCGATTGTAACTTACACACGCTGGAAACGCGCCTTCGCGTTCAATGGGACGAGGTCGAGCCCCGTGTGTGTGTGGCGGAAATACAAGGGAAAAAGGAGCACAGAGGGGGAAGACAAGCAGGACGAGGCGGAGGCTCGAACGCAAGGGTGGAGATAAAGAGAAACGGGGACGGGCGAAAGGGAGAAGAAAGTGAAAAGGGGGAAAAATGAGGGAAAAGAGAGAAGATTCGAAGATTAGAGAGGCACTTCTCGTGGCAGTTCTCTCTACCAGTTAAACGGAACCTTGCCTTGGACATCTAATATAATCCTCGAGATGATTGTACGAAGATTACGGGGGAAAGTTTATAGTTGTATAGAGAGAACTCAAAGATTGATGAAAATAGTGCGGTTTATTTAGAGATAGAGAGAATAGTTAATGAGGTGATACAATAGAGGTGCAACGATTTCGGCGAATGTTGTCGAGATACTACTGCTCTGTATAACCGAGAACTCAGGTCGGTCACGAGAGCGTGAGAGTGTGTGTGAGTGTATGTGAGGTGTTGTGTAGAAGAGTATGTATGTATGATGTCGCGAAAGGTAAATAAGAAGTCCATCAGCTGTTCGAGTGAAAGAGAGAGAAAGAGAGATGGATAGAGAGAGAGAGATGATTTTGCCGAAACAATAGTAATAGGAACAATGTGGGTTGGACACTCAAGTGGCACTGAAACCTGTGGTTGCTTATGTTAAATATTCAAAATAAAAACTATTCCAACGATGGAAAATTAGATAACACGATTTCAGAGTTTAAACTTCTTAGTATTTATTGTACCTACCTCCACACCGTTTCTGTCTCAAAATTTTATCAGTGAAGACGCGTGCTTGTATCTTCCGGTATTATAAATTCAACTATCTAAAAAGTGTTGCCACTCCCCGTCAGTACCCCAATGATCGTTAATTGCTCGCTAAACCTCGGGATTATTCGTAAACATCCAATTCTTCGCTGTCTGCCGCTGTCGCGAGCGTTCTATTCCCTGGTTAATAACGTGACGATGCGTGCGCTAGAGTAATTCGTCGATGGAAACGACACGCCAGAGAGAAGATTAAAGGATCTCCGCGCGCGTATGTATAAATTCGAAATGGGGATAATTACGATACCCGGCTGTATACCGAGTCCATAAAGCGTCGCTTCGAATTGGTTAAATTTATCGATCGCGCCTCGCAGATACTGCGGTCGCTTTTTATCTCGACGATCGATCCCTTGGTAATTCCATTTCGCTACGAATATACATGAACGTGACTCGCTCGTAGCATCGCGCGCATTACCGCGCCCATTGCCGTTTGACGTTGGTTTTCGTCCGCATTCGGAGGAAACGATTGTATCGCGTTTCACCACGATTCTTTCAAATTCGCGTGAACACAGAGTTTCGAAAATAACTGCGAAACTCTTTCTGTAAAGGATTCTTTCAAAAGCGCTGATACTTGAGGGAACGAATTGTAATCGGGTAGATTTTTTTGATTCGAGTCGGATACGTTAGAACGAGGTTCGAATAGGGGATGAATATTACCGATCGTGTTAAGATTAGACAATTTTTATGAAAGGGAACGGTATTATTTTCTAGGAACTCCGCGTTCTATGTTGGATTTTACAGTGCTTGTGCGTTTATTTATTGCCGTGAATGTAATAAAATTCTTTGAAGCTTTGAAGTTATTCCATTTTGTAAATGATTTCGAGCAGAATTCTTCCATTGTCTGAAAATTCGCTATTTTCAAATATGTTTGATGTGGAACATGCATTCGTTTAACCATTAGTTAGCGTATTCGAAATCAAAGAAATCGTGAAGGTTTCTCCGGTGACCAGATCCGCGAGTGCACTTTTCTACCGGACTTTCTCGTCCACAGTAGAAACGGCGGAGCGTTTCGATCGAATTAGTAACTTCCATTTCGCTAATTGATCCTAGCAGTATTTACCGACGGTGCTTCAAACCAGAGATCTCGAACGGAAATTCTCGTTCAACAACCCCGCCGATCGCTCGTTCTCCAGTTTCGCAGTCGATGAATACTCTGTTCAATCCCGTTACTGTGTTTCACCGAACTTTCCTCGGATAGTAAACAAAACAGTCTTAATTAAATTCCGGTTATAGGATATCCATTGCAAAATTGGAATAACGTGGGCATGCTAAGTCAGGAAGAATTGAATTCCAAAGTGAAACCCAAAACTGTAAGAGATGCAGCACCAAATGAAACGCAATTTATAACTTTAAAAAAAAAAACGGGGGCCCCTGATCAAGGTCCAAGTACACCTTTCCGTTACCTAAGTTTCCTAGAAACACTCGAAGAATGATCAGAAACTTCACCAGCCCGACAGGAGCGGCTAAATTTTCAAAAATGGCCCTGAAGCTTGCCCAACTATTTTATATCGACAGCCCTGTTACTCGCAAACTCTCAAAGACGCTCCCAGGCGTTCAGATTCGGAACAATCTCCCCTCGCCACTCGGGTATCCTCCGAATCGATACGCACTGATCCCCGTTATCTAATATTCGCATTCTCCAGTCCAGCAAAAATGGCAGGCTTCAGAGCCGAGGCACTTCGTCATCCCGGCAACGAAACTCCCCGGAGGCTTCCTCCCTAACCCCTGTCGTCTTTGAAAGCCACCCCACCCCCCCAGCCCCACCTCCTCTGTCCCTGTTCCATCGGTCCGCGATCCTCCCGCCTCGTATTTATGTTCTTGAGAGCAACCTGCCAATTAGTTGCTACCCTCGCCGAGCCTGTTATGCACACTTTGAACAACTAGAGACACGGCTGGCGCTTGCAATTGGATACCAGTATTCACTTTCAAGAGTATTCTCGACGTGCTTTGTAGCCCACGTGCGACCCACCCCCCTCGCCCGCCGCCCCCCCCCCCTTTTCCATTTCTCGTCCAATGTCACAATCCTCCTCCCAATTACGTATCCGCGCCCTAAGATCGTTCCCTCTTTAGATACCCAGCTCGGCCGTGGAGAAATCGAATCCTCCGACTCTCTCGTCCATAACGCGCTACGAAGGCGTGAAATGGCACCAACCCCTGGCTCGGATCACGACCGATAGAATACAAGCGATACCCTGAATGGGGACGGGAGAGATGCAAAGAGGGCCACTGCGAAATTTCTCCAACAAACCGATCCTCAGAGCGATCAGGACTCCACCTCATGCGTTTCCTCGGATGTCCCGCGGACGAAGATCGAGCGCGCTCGCGATTGACAAAGGATCGACGAGGTTCGTGTGTATAATGACCGTCGGGGGTGTTTAACGTTCGAACGCGTAACGGGGAAGAGGAACAATGGCAATGAGCTTCACAGACGAAATCGAGATGTTCACGTTTTCTGGATGAAATACGCTCGCTTTTGTGGGCTGGTTTAAATCTCCCCCCCCCCTCCCCTCCCCTGGTTTCCCTCGCTATGTACCAGCATTAATCGATAGCCTCCTATTCTTCTCCGCCAGGGGATTTTCAGATTACAATGCAACGCACGGGCATGCCGCGTGAAAGGAAAACCTTTACGTAGTATTTCTTCGGTTCGAGCGTTGGAGAACTCGGCTCCCTTCGCGGGGCTTTGGTTTCTGCGCGGAGGAGTAGTTACGGGGGTGGGGTGTAATTTCCTCGACGCTTTAAAGACGCATATTTCGCGGGCCAGATCGTCTGTCAGACATCGATCCCGTTCGGATGACGATGTAAAAGCGCGGAGAACGATGCCGGGAGGATGGACGTGAGCGGGGAGCAGGATGTTTATACAGCGCGCAGGATTATGGCGGCGGGTGGTAGCAGGATTCTTGCAATAACTCGCCGCGGCTTGGCACGGTATCGCAAACAAACACGAGGAAGCGAATTGAACGGAGGCGCGCCAAGTATTTTCCAATTACATCTTCCATTAACGATCATTCCCCGTGCGCGACGGCTCCCTTCGAGGAGCGATCGATCGAAGAAGCACGGCTTCTTCGTCGGCCCGCGATCCCCGACGTACAAGCACGGAAATTAATTAGTTGCTGGAAGAAGGCCACTCGCAGGGAACAGGAGCGTTCAATGATATTTAGAGCGTATTTTCATTGATCTGGAATTTTCATTCGTAGCCGGGGAAACTTTTAAACGCAACATCTAGGTATGCATGGATATTGATAAATGATCCTTAACGATTGATGATAATGAGTTCCTTATTGATTGCGCGATTACACGTAATGTAATATGATAATTTGCGTTTCAGGATTCTATTATATCAATGCTACTTATAGTACCCCAATACTAATGCCTTAACATCTAGATGGTCTTCAACATCTAATCTCCCAGAGATCTAACGCATCAAGCGCCCACTAAAATATTTCAATAACCCAAAGCATTCATGTTTCAGTGTTTTGATACACACTGATGCCTCATACTCTGAAACTTAAATACCCCAATATCCAATAAATTCAGAGCAAGTTTCCCCCAAAACTCCCCACATTTCTAAACACTGAAAGTTAATATATTACAAGAACAGGGAACCACGCGGCCACTCCATCATTCAAAAAACAAAGAGATATCTATATTCAGATTAAACTAAACAGGTCACATAGAAACTACTTAAACACGGACACGTTATCCACTCCAAAATGTAATTACAAGAAGCACACGTTCTCGTTATCGGACATAATTTTCGATGATCGAGGGAACCTCGTTACCAACAAATCACCCTTCAGCAATCAGTACCCCGAATGAAAGTTTCAAAGCGGGCATGCCGTTCCCAAGCCACGCCACGACAATCGCAATTATTCCCCGGCGATAAATCCGGCGAGCCCTGGGCCCGATGTAAATCCACGGGCAGATTTTACGCCCGGCGAGGAAAACGGAGAAACGGGGGAAAGGAAAAGCCCGAGGGTACGTGTTCGCCGATGGAAACGGCGTCTGAATACTAACGGTCCTCCGTGACCCAGAGAAAGAAACGAGCGGGTCGGGGCGGAACGGGGCGAAGGCCATTAGCATGTTCGTTTCGGTTTAAAATTTAAATCTCCGCGGGACGGATCGCGGAAGGAGCGACTCGTGGACCCGGCCAGGAAGCGATCGGGGTGGTCTCTTTAAAAACTCTCCAACGTACCGCGAGATCCCGTGCCACCGGTGGTTGGACAGAGACGGGCGCGACGTAGCCAAGGCAGACAGAGCGCCGACAAAGGGAAGCGAAAGGAATAAACGTGGAAAAGGCGCGAAGCGTGGCCGGGCGAGCAGCTGCTGGTCTTGATTTTCGAGTTTCGCCCTGCGATCAGAAAAATTCGGAAAGGAGAACGCTCGTGCTCGACATTTTTCAAGGCCATCCGATCGTCCCAACGTACTCGAGGACGCGTCGACCGAGCTCGCCACGCCATTGGTCGGAAACGAGGATTTTTCCTTAACAGATCCCCGATTAAACGTTCATTGGCCACCGTCCAGCCCGGGGGGGTCTCCCGGTTAGCCGGAGGGAACAGGACGGAGAGGAACTTGCTGGGGGTAGGATTCACTGGGGGTCTTCTCCGAGATCGAAGGGCAAGGAAATTCTTTCGCCTAACGGGGTGCACGCGACACCGGTCTGACTGGATCTAAACTGTGAGAAGATACGTTGTGGACGGGAACGTCTGCGTACGCTGAAGGAGTTTCGGGAACCGGGTCCCGCCGCTGTCTTCCTCGTCGTTGGGGGTAGAAAACCCCTTTCGATGCCAGGAGTGGGTTATTTAAAGGGAACGATCAGTTTTACTTCCTGTCCGCGAGACAGTTTGAATTTTTAGGGTGGAGAGTGGTTGGGAACTGTGTCACACGCATGCTCGTCTTCGGGATGTGAGTAAGCATACGATTATTTCTACTTGAACAAATTAAACGATGGATCGGTAGAAACGGTGTTGGTGAGCATTCTACATACGTGAATTATTCTAGAAATATTGTTTAAAAATTTTGCTACAGGTATCTGTTAACACTTACGGTGATAGTGAAAATGAACTTTACCACTTACATGTCTGTATAAGTTGGTAGGTATCTTATTTTTGCTACTGTTCAGAGTTCAAACTTTCCTTTGACTGTCCTCAAACTGTCTAAGCTTCTGGTGAACGTCTTGCAGGCGCATCCCTCTCCCTCTCTGTCTGCCTCTATCAAGTGGCCGCAAAATGGAGAGCAACTCGTCTCGTTTAATCGCGTTTCACGTTGTCGCGGACGCGGAACGGGAAAGAACCGCGTGTGCTCCAGGAGATGGGAAGAGGGATGGCGAAATTGAGAGCGCACTCGAGTTTACAGGGCGGCAAATGGGCTGGTATATGTTCGCACGGTAATGGGAAAGGCAACAGATGTGAACGGGCGGCAGTTTCGCGATGAAACTATCGTGTCGTATAAAAGGGCGAGAGGTTGGCAGAGGTTAGCCTGCGACCAACGACATAAACTTACGATAGTGCAAACGACCGAGACACGGGAACGTCGGCTATTCCCTTTCCGTTCCCTGTCCCACTCTCCGCCTCCCATGGGGCCCCGTGTGCATCGAACTCTCTTGTTCTCTTGCAAACCTTAACGACTCGTCGTAATTCGTGTTTGCGCGGCTCTCCGCGCCCCGTTTCCGTTCCCGTCGCCGTATGTACGCGTCCCACCTCTGTACCGAAGAACTTCGACGCGAGTCTGCTTCATGACCGCCTAGATGCTGTGCCAAGTGTGATTTAAACCTTGCCACGGTGCCTGTCAATGACTTTGTCAGACGTCTTTCTCTGTACTCTACTGCTCTTCTGTGGGACACGTTTCTTTTCCCACAAGATTTGGTACCTGCAGAGCAAGAGGTTCAGTGTTGGAAAATTTTTGAGGAAGATTGCAATTATTGCGGTTCCTTGGAAACTCTATTTTATGTTTAAATAACAGAGATGTAAATTATAGGGGATGCAAATTGTTTAACCGTGGAAAAAGTAACGTTAGAGTCAGAATATACCTGCCTCTGGGAGAAGACGCAGAGTTGTTTGTTTTCATCGGCGGTGCCAACGTAATGTTGCAAAATAAACGCGATTTTCGTGGAAATTGACGCGCATCGACGTGCTCTTACGACTTGGCGATTCCCTCGGAATTTTTATGCGCTCCAGTCTCACATGAGCTCGTAAAATGTGCACACAAACCTAAAGTTACAGTTCATTCGCAGCTGACTGCCTCTTCCCACTGAATAAACTTGCCGTGTATCGCGGAGAGGACGTTTCGCAGCGAGAATTGTTCGCGACTATTCGCGAGGAAATTTGCGAAACCTATCCATTCCACCTCTCTCGCTTTCTCGAGGACACCCAAGATTTTATATTTCTTTCCGCGCACTAAAGCCCTCCGTTATCGGGACAGTTCTGCCCCATTGGAAATAATATGCCATCGCATTCGATTTGCAACGAAGTCGATCGCTCTGCGTGCAGCGTTACGCAAATCGCTGCAAAAAAAAAAAACTGCATTTGCAGCGCATTATAGTTGCAAGAACAAAACTGCGTAATCTTGCTCGCGGCATTTTAAAACTTTATTCCTCGGAATTTAAAAACATCTTCTATTCAAATGTGGAATAATTCAGAATTCTCAAGAGGCGTTCTATTAAATGTCTCGCAAAGGAAGAATACGATATCAAGGAGAAATGGGCCGTAGACATATCAGAGACAGTTTCTCCTTCAAAATAAAACGAGTTCAATCATTTTGAAATGTGTATGTAGAAATGTAGAGTCCTAGCAACACGTTGCACGTTCGCGTACGATGATATCCACACTTCGGGGAAGATAAAGATTGAAAATTACAAGTTCCCTTCTATTCCAACTGTCACTCGACGTCCACCGTCGTTCTCTTTTACGAACCAAGTACTCCGATGCAAAGGTCGGCAATACGAGCACGTGGGGGCACATTTAGATACACGATAAGTGGCTCACGTGGCTTAGCAACGCAAAACCAGGCAGACGAAAGCGGCGGTGGCCAGCAAATACGGATTCTCCTACGCGGCCCTCTATAAAGATAAAACCGTCCGACGTGAAGCCCGAAACCCCCCGATCCCTTCATTGCTATGCCGCGTCGTATCCGACGGCGCATACCAGATCATATTAATTTAATCCATACTCTCGTTACAAACTCTACCTTATAGCCTCCGCTAGGTAAAACGACGTCCGAGCCAGCCGGACGATCCTGTCCTCGAGTTTATATTCGAGAACTACCACTGCCGCGCTCCCCTGCTGCGACTTTCGGCCGCAATCCGCGATATTTATTACTATTACCGGCCGCTCTATTTACACGTGAAACTTTCTGGTCCGTTTGAACTGTCCTCGGCGACGGCCCAGCAGAGTGCATACATATTAATGCAACCGAACGATCGAGAAACTGCACTCCGCACGCTTTCCATCCTCCTTCCGGCATTCCTCCGCTTCTGTGACTTCTGCTGCTGTCACTGGATAACATCAGAGATCTCCATTCGAGGTGGTCTGTGATTTCGACGGAGGTTCTCGTCGCTGCTCCGCTATTTAATTTTAATTCTTAGCACCGGAGTGACTTGCAACACGGTAAACAATCGTGTGAGTTCTTAGTGGAGGGGCTAAAAACCTTCGTGGAAGTTTTGGTTGCATACGTTTTTTTTAATTAATAGAGTCAAGAGTTTAGGGTTTAGGTTCAGAGTTTAAGCATTATGGATTATGGTTTAGGGTTTAAGTTTACGCTTTAGGCTTTTGGGTTAAGGTTTAGAGATTTCGGTTTAGGGTAATTCCGGGAGACGCGGCCGGGCTGGAGAGTTGGTCGAAACAGTTGATTTCTAGAGAATTAATTGTTCTGAACATTAATACATTTTTACATATACACAGATGTAGAGTCTGAATATAGCAACTCGACTAACTGTCCAGCCCGGCCGCGTCTCCCGGAATTACCCTAGGATTTAGGATTTAGGATGTAGGATTTAGGATTTACAGTTTAAGTTATAGGTGTACCTAAAAAGAACTAACAGAGTACGAATATCTTTTAAGAAATGGTCGTTTTAGTCAAGATCTGTCTAGTTTCTTTTCTCCCTTCATCCATCCTCTCCCTTCACACCACCACGCCCCTTTCCCCGGTATTATCACTAATTTAGCGAATATCTGTCGCAACCTCCCTTTACAGTAGACCGTAGGCAAGCCGATATGAGCCCACTTTCACGGCTGCTAGTTATTGAACCTAATGAAGATGGCCCAGCACCGGTGCAAGTTGGTCGAACGTCTGCACAGAAGCGTCGATGGCTGTCCAAAGTGGCCGTCGTTCGAGACTTGTAACTGTTATTGCCCCCTATCGGCGCGGGAAATCGTCGACCAGGGGGGGCCTCGTTGTGGAAACAACGATTCGAGATAATCGAGGGAAGCACGCGTCCCTCTTCGGCGGAACAGTGCACCGGCGACGGTGGAATAATTTTCGAGCTACTGCTGTTCCATCGACTGACTCTTTATTAATATTCCTAGGCGTCCAGGAGTTAGGTTCGCAGCTGTGCGCGCAGCCACTCGATTGAAAAGAGTCGAGGGGGCAGGTGCTTTTGGAATTCGAATGGGGCTAGGAAGGGGGGAAACGTGGCGGAGCGGGTTACTTGTGATTGCAAATCCTTTCTGATTCGATCTCGTTTCCTTCCCACTTCGCTTTCGCGGGTCATTGTGCTCGAAATTGTGTCAGAAAATCCCGACCGCCGCGTATCGCGGAGATTTATTAAAATCGCGATTCCGATGTTGCCGACGGGGGTGATATGCGTTCTGATTTAAGTATAAGCGCTTAATCAAAGGAAATTAGTATTCCCACCGTAATCGTAAAGACAGATGTTATTACTATTATTATAGCAATAGTAGAAGTAAATTTAGAGTAAAGGCGAGGTTGCAGTAGCAATACTGTTGTTAAGCCTAACGGTGTCGAATGTTACCGTCGATGTAATTTAAGGGGGTACTTCACTGTGAACGGTCGAAAAATGAAGCTATTTTTAAAGATTTTTTCTCAGTAAATACAATAGATATATAATGAAATAAATCTTTTTGATATTTATTAAGCTACTCTTATATTATACCAATAAAATTAAAAAGAATATTATCAATTTGTGTTACTTGTTTTTTTACAGCGTCAATATGGCACTTAAACAAAAACGGTATGTTTTTTAAAAGATTCTTAATCGGTGTCAGTGTCTCTATCGTCCGTAGAGATTTTTCTCGGGGAACAATCGAGAAACTCCACTTTGGGGAACTTTTTCCTTCAAACAGCCGCCATTTTGTTATTTCTCAACAAAAATTGTTAATTGAGCTACGGACGATAGCGACACTCATCCAGATTAAGAATCTTTTCAAATTTTTGGTTTCAGATAAGCCTAAGCTGGGAAATCACCTGCACCACGTTTTCTTTAGGTGCCATATTGACGCTTTGTAAAGAACAAGTAAAACAAATAAAAATATATAAGAGTAGCTTTATAAAAACCGAAAATATTTATTTCGTTATATGTTGTATTTACTGAGAAAACAATCTTTAAACTTAAAATCTTAAAATCTTTTACCCCCTTAAACCCCGTCGCGATTGCGTAAAATTCTGTCTTTTCCTTACTACTACTTTTCAGTCCTTCAGAATTCTTTAAACCTACCATCACGCTCTATAAAACAGGGATTATTTTACTTTCTAATACCTTGCAGTGATCAGCCCGCAGGACTTGCACCCTGTAAATCTCGCGTTACTCGAACCGCTCAGTAGCGACGGAAATAGGTGTCCACAGAGAAGTATCCATGGAACTGTAGTTTGCTACGCAGCCAAGCCGCGGGGTGTCACGTTCCCCGATCGGAGAATTTCAATTCTTACTATTCCTGCTGTCGAAACTATCAGCTCGTGGTGTAGCGAAACGCTGAAGGGTGAAAAAGGACGGCGCGGCGATGATATCGACGGTGTGAGAAGAAACGCGGATTTGTCGTTGACACGTCCCCTGAATGGGGGTTGGTTATGCAGGGCGTGTAAAGCTCGAAACGTTGCGCGACTGCAACGACTATTATACCCCTGGAACGTGCACGGGCACACGCATATGCACAGAGCGGCGCGGCGCCCCGAATACACCGATGCATCCCCGGCTCGCACACAGAAAAGCACTATTTGCGGCGAAAAGTTCGCCCCGGTGCCAGAACGGTGACTAAGAACACGTCGTTACCTTTGCAATTTGCGGCCGTCGTTGCTCGTGTGTTTACTCTTTCACTTTCCCCGCCAGCGACGGCCAACGTTTTAGGCTGGTCGCTTTAAATCACCGTCTCTCGTCCCGTCTCATTTCGCCATCCCCTAGGCACGTCTATTTCCGGCTGAATTGGAGGGATTGTACCACCCGTTTTCCGATTAGTCACGGGGATCGATTTTATCGACCCACTGTAACACACGCCTTGGCGATTTTTCGAATTTCCAATGTCGACGAGGGATTTAGTGTGTGGGAATTATGGTGGCCGTTATCTATACGTTTCGAAATTTTTTTTAGAAATTATATTATTTGCCTCGACGGCAATTTTCATGCTACCGACCCACCCTCTGAGAATTGGACACATAGTTAACAATTGCACGAATTAGTTATAGAAGAACACACAATATTTGTGCACTAAGCCATCGATTTTTACGTTAAGGGTAACCAGAGTAGGCAATCAAATTCAGCCTTCCTTTAATCTTCCCCCCCGAAATGTAACTTTTTTAAAAAATTCATCGCAGGAATTATTTGCAAATATGCCTAATCTACCGAGAAGTCAAACTATTCCACTGGTTGGAACATCAGTCGGACTTTGATCAGTCCCAAGAACAGGGAACTAAACAAAGCCCGAGCGAAATTCCTGCGCGTTGATTATTTCTCCGTTCGTGGACGAAAGCAGCCCCTCGAAAGAGCAGGGGGAATCCATTCGTCCACGAATTCCTGGTCAATTACGACGGCTGCTCGTCTTCGAGAGGGGCAGCGGCGATTCCAGCGATTTCTTCGTCCCCGTCCAACCACCCGCCCGCTTCCACCCGACCGTTCTATCGGCGAAGATCTCATACATATTAATGGAGATCCGATCGATTTCTGGGCTGTGCTCGCTTCTTGCTCTGTTTAGGGACACCGACGGTTTCGGCGCATAAGCCCTTCCGCCGCCCACAATGGTTATTATGCCATTAACGTAATGAAGTTAGGCGGCGGTAAAGGTTCCAGTGGTCGGGCCTCGGCTCGTTCCAGATACGAAGAACGCGATAAAATAGGAATAGGACGCGCCTGATGGTATTCAGACGGCGGTTCTCGCGTATGTTCGCTGGTTAATTGTTCGTCGTTCGGTGTTCGTGCAACGATTCGAGGGCCGTGTTCGCGCTTCTCCTCTGCAATGTCTATAAATTTTCTTCCCGGGATATTGTCCATTAATGGGGAGGGAGTGGGAATAGGAAAGTGTAAGAAAATTTGAAAACTGGACGTGATCGTGACGAGGAGGGATTACTTGAAGGAACGTCATCGAGTGCTGACAGCTGGGGCACAGCTTAGGCCATCCGTGTGAGGACCGATTTTTACAGTGGAACTTACAGGAGGCGGTGGACCTAGAAGGGAAACTTTTTATACTAAATACTTTTGTCGAAAAAAGTCAGCGAAAATGATACTATTCAAATATGCGAATATTCGACTGTTTGAATATAAGTGAATAACTATTTGAATATTCGAATCCCAAATTCGAATTCTGTTGTATTTAAATATTCGAATATTCGTGACAGCTCTACTAAGGAGACCTGTCTAGTGAATGAACACCTAACAAAATTAACAATAACAAGACTTATCTTGCATTTACTGAAGAACCTAAGAGAAACTTACAATCAGTTGAATAAAGAAGTACTGTGTAAATTTCGACGTGAAAAGAGCGGGATAGGTGATAATTTTTCGTATAATATGATCAGAGTTGATTCACTGGACAGATCATCCTAATCTGGAATAGACGAATGTTTTTGGTGGCAAGCATGTTCCCTTTGTATGATAAAATGTTTCTAATGTTGCAATAAAAATTGCGAAAGCAGATAAATAGAGCAATATCGTGATATGCACCCTGCAATGTTAAGGATTGAGTAAGGAGAAGGAATAGAAGAGAACTTTCTGTTGATCTTCACTAATGCACCCCGCTTATTGTTTATTGTTCCAGCGCATGGATTGAAGCTGGGGGTAAACAATTCCTCTCATGGGTGGACTGTGTAACTACTATTAGATCGATCAAGTCGACATGCGAGGCGTATGGTCGATATGTTTAGGTGGTTCGGAACTGAACTCCCTGTGGCAACAACGTCATTGTTTACTGATTATATTTCTTGTATCAACAATCGGGGATCGTACGTCAGAGACTACGACTGCTTTTACTACTGTACAAGAGGTTAAACCACCATATAACCACAGATTCTTCCCATTTATTACTAAATCCCTCTCCAGGTCAACCCTTATTATCCCCAACTACATTTCGACACAAATGAAACGAAGAATAGAAACAACAAATGTGTATCAAGTTAGCTTTTCATAGTTGGATCTCAAACTGCAAATTATCTTTAATCTAGGTTAAGTTGAAAAACATTCCCTGACTGAACCTCGCCTTTGCTTTTGTCGTTGTTTACTTTCTCTTCGCTGTTTCTGCTTGTGTTGTGCAATAAAGGCGTTTAATATTAATAATAATAATTTTCCTTAAAAGAAATAAAAAATACTATCAAATACTGCAATTATTATCAATTACAAAATTTACAAGAAACCTCAAAGTGAAAGGAAGAAACTAGTTTCTCAAATTTACACGCACAATTACAGCTGTCCTTACTTTCAAGGTGTTTGAGAAATCGCCGTACAAATCTCGATTACACCCCAAATGCAAATCGTGCAAACCGAAACATTTCAGTTTAGAACGCGGAACAACGGATTGATTATCACGGCCGCCCTGGAAACAGAGCTAATGCAAACCGGCGAATTATTGCATGCGGGGTCTAAAAAGAGCACCAAAGCGAATTGGGGCGAGCAAGCGTGGTTGGCCCCATAATTTACGCGAACACGATCTACCGTTGCTTTAATAGGTCACCCACTAATCAATTGTAATGATATAATATATCATTGGACACTCTGCCGCGTACTGTCTCATTAAAATGCTTATACGTCGGACGCGAAATACTGCGAATGACGACATTTCGCTGAGCCGCAGTGTCTAGCCCGCTATTAAGTAATGGCCAGTGACATATTTCTTAGTCGTTAGCCAGTTCCTGAAATGAAACCCTCCGACAAAATGCCGTGCACGTGATTTCAATCCCACCCATCGACGATTAATCGCAAGTCACTCCATATTACTTCGCCAATAACCGTATTCAGAATCTTCATACCTAATTTCTAAATTTCCCATGAAATTTCTCCAAGCTCCCCATGATTTTTAATTTCTACCACGTTAAGAAATTTACTTCACATAGCAGTGAGAAAAAATAGAATGCTTGCATGATGATTTAAAAATAAAAAACTTCACTCACTTGAACGTGACTCCACACTTTTGGCTTCGGGCTGGATCTCGCGTTGTTGGTCGCGCTCGAGCTTGCAGAATTATTGGGGACACTGCTGGACGACGTTGTGGACTTGACGGACGGTTTTTGAGTTTTTTGAATCTGTGCTGTGACTGCCGTCGACGCGGCTGTGCGTTGCTGCTGCTGCTGCTGCTGTTGCGCGGATGTTTGCTGCTGTTGCTGTTGCTGCTGCTGCTGCGTCTGCTGCATGATCTGCTGAATGAGCTCCAGTTGCTGCTTGGTGAGGCCATCGTTGCTGGCACCAGGAGACGTCGCGCTCTGTAAAACACAATTATGAAACGTTAGTGCTGGGTAGTTTCTCACAATAAACGAATAAAGTATTCAATAAACAGTTCGGTAACTTAAAAAAAAATTGAAGAGTCCTTGTAGAAAACACAGTAAGCGCCAAAATTAAAAAAAAAGAACAAGTTCTTATCAGGAAAGGCTAATGAATGAACACTATTATAAAACTATGTTTGCAGCGCGATTGATTCCACGTGCCAAAAAAATTGTTTGAATATGAAGCAAGAAATTAAAAGAAGTTTCTAATTAAATAGTTGCTTATTTTAATAACTTATTTTACTAATTTTAATAAAAAATGTTCATTCACCGGTACGTGTTCAGTTACTGGTACATCCACCCTATTATTGTATAGAATTTGATTTTAGGCACTTACAGTGTTTTCTACAAAGGCTTAAATTTTCCTTCAGGACCACATTCTTCTTAATCACCTGTTTCTAATTACGTAGCAAAGCGAGGGGAGTCTTAAACACACGGCGTGTGTATTATCGATCGAGCGAAACGGCGGTGTGCAACTCATCCGCCAGTATTCGCCCAGCTTTTCCCTTATTCAAGATATTCCATTCGCTTTCACGTTAACGACCAGCGTAATATTCGCGAAAGGACCGGCCCATAACATTCGAGCACGCGCTGATCTCGCGCGTCGGTGCATCCTCGGAATGGCGCATATGCACGCACGTGTGACCCGGCATAACGCAGGAAAAACAATGAAACTCGTGCGGCAGATACGCGCGCACCTGTGCTGCCGTGTCGCGCGCTTTGTTTTACAGTTCAACAATCTCGTAGCGCGCTATCCTCCGTCCCGCTCGTGCCAAGTGTTATTGCCAATTTTTCGATTGAACCCCCGGCGACACGGAAAAAAGGAGGACGAAGTACGCGCGGGAGTTGAACGATCGAGCCACACGGGACGTCCAATGCAATCTTATCGGTTGAGGTATTCCTCCTCTCTGCAAAATTTAAAAAAAAAAATACTTCTCGCGAAAGTTGCAGCGTTTTTCGCGTAGCAATCGTCGAATGTGAATTTTCTTACTTTAAATGGAAGCACTAAGACAACTAGGCGTTTTATTCGCTCTACACACCCTCATTTCGCACAGAAATATTAAATGAATGTTGTCCCTTTGCAGAAACCTCTTCGACGCATGGTCAAAATTACATCCACCATCTTTAAAATTCTGAATATCAGTCTCCAACAAGTTTTAATGTCCCGGAACTATAGAAACATTCCTTGTTTCTCTGTTAATCGCATTATGGTTTCGCGACAAAACGCTGTCACACCTGCAACGAAAATCAATGATTTCCGTCAGGCGACGGCCCCGAAAGGAGTCGTACGACTTGCATGCGAAACGGCCCCCTGTATTTCGGGAAATAAACGAAATATATCAGGCGATAAATTCGGACGGGGACATTCAGTATACAAAACGAAAATAGAAGAAACGCGAAGGACAATAAAAAAGGAGCAATATAAATGGGCAGGGAGAGAGGAAAAGGGCCGCGGGTACGCGAGCGCAATGGGATATAGGAAGAATGGCGGATGCGAGCAATGGTTGTCCTGGCTGATCGTTTTTCAACGGCACTATGGGAAAAAAGCGTAGGAGCGTGTACGGACCCGCGAAACGACGAATGCGAGTCATAACAAAGGGACAGGACGCGGATTTCACGATTTTTAATTAAGAGACGTTCCCCGTTGGATTACCACGGACACGCCCGGTCTGCCATTCACGCCGCCCGTCGCTTCCACCGCTCTTTCTGGGCTCGCTTTCCTGAATTATTCGGGTGTGATCGCGGAAAGGGCGGCCATTCAATGCCTCCCTTTCGATAGAACCGTTCTGGTCATTACGGATGACAGCGCGACGAAAAAGTCTTGGGCCAGTTGACGCGGAAGGAGACGCGCGGCTCACTGTTCGAAATACGGTTGTTTAGGCACAGCATGCCTTTGACATCGTGCTTTCAGTGCTTTCAATACTTTCAGCACGAAATAGTGATGGAGGCGGTCGGGTTTGATTGAATATGTCTTGCTGAAACTTTTCCCTGTTTCGCTATGGGTATATATAGAGTTCGCCAAGAATTACACATTATATTATTTTATAACGTTTAACTGCAGGTAAACCGCAGATTTCAAATTCCCTCCATCTCCTTTACATCTATACTTAGGTATATAATAGTCGTGTAGAAACATGAAATTCGGAGGATATATTTCTTTTGCGACGTAGATGCTCGATAAGAAGGGATTTTTTTAAATTCCAACCTGAAGGAGGTAAGATGGGGTGAAATATGTTTTTTCGGACTCCTTATTATTTCTTAGGCTCGATTAGATATCAACTTGGTTTTTACTTCGAAGGTGGTGGTGAGAAGGGGTGAAACGTGTTTCCATGGAGTTCTTAATATCGCTTAGGCTCGAAGCGAAACGCGGGAGTATTTTGCTAATATGTAATAAATCTATAATAACACACAGTAGGTCCGTTTCCCCCCGCCCCACAGATTAAGAATACTTCCCTCCAGTCGCCCCACCCATTACACGGTCCTGCGGTCAAAGTGGAGCAAACTAAACAACTGTAGACAAAAAGCCATTCGCTTAAAAGCATTTCGTATTCATTGATCTTCCTACGATATAAATTTAAAAGCATTAAACCGAACGGAAGAGCTGGGACGGGGCTAAAAAGACTTAGGGCCCAGCGTGTACATTAACGCCGTCCAAGCAATCCACCTTCGTTAAACGTGCCAGCCAGGGATTAGCAGATTTTTTTAAAACGCTCACAGCGGGCATTCGTTTTCGTTAACCCCGCGCGAAGTCTGCGCTCGCGCCGCATCGGTGACTTCATTTCCCCGAGAATCCGTCGACCAATATAACCCAGATGAAAAAAAGGGGCCATCAATCCAGCTGACGCGAAATAATTGCGCCGCGGGACGATTCGCTAATCACTTTTACACGGGGCGCAGCGAGCTCGCGTGCGACGTCGAGGTGGCCGGCGACAGGGTGGAGCGGTGGACGTTGCAGCCCGAATCGGACCGTCGATTAAAATTGGATTTGTTAATTAGCGTTGGGAATGTGGCGGCGGTCGGTTCCCGATCCGACTCATACCTTATTAAACCTTCATTTCGTAATTCCCACGCTGCTATTTGTCATCGCTGTAATCAGTAGCCAGTTGTTTTCTGGCCGGCAGCCCGCGCAACGCGTGCACCGCATTTTTCTCGCCCCCCCCCCCCCTCGTGCCGCGGAGGAAGACAGACGCGCGTGTGACGATCGCGCCCAATGACGTTAAGCTACGTTCCCACGTGGACAATACGAAAGCATCAATGGAGCATTTCAAATTTATTTTCTATCTTATTGTTAGGTACACTTGCTCCTGCGCGTGAAAAGAATATTGTCGACTGTTTTGAACTTGAATAAGAACTGACTGATACCAGTGTACAGTGTTCCCTTGTGCCTATTTCGTCTCGCAATCAGTGATTAATGAAAATAACTTTCACAGGTGCAAGTTGTCAATATTTTGTGCGCCCGCTATTTTCCACGGTAATTCATTCCAGTTCTTTTTCCTGCTTTTTGGCACTGATGAGTGGGACCAAATGCCTACGGTTAACTAATACGTCCGGGTAAATATCAAGAAATTATAATTAAACATTCAAGAAGAACCAGGGGCGGTCGGTTCAGTTGTATGAAGAATTAAACGCGCGAGATTGCATGCTCGCGCAGGGTATGGTGTTTGCCTTCTAAATATGTCCGGTGTTTTCAGACCCTTTAATTTTCAACATGGAACAGAATGGCGGGGACGTTTTGTGTTATTAATAGAGGATGGCCTGGGGCGTGTGTACGTGTCTCGGCTAAAAAGGAACGTGGAAATTTACAAATGATTACGGTTAAAAACAAAGCATTGAATTACTGCGCTTGAACCGCCATTGAAATTTTCCGAAACACGTTATTGTGTTATTTCCGTACGCGGCTCGACGGACGAAAGACACCGAACAATTGTGATTGTTCTCGCTTCAAACTGCTGCTTCATATAGATATTGAAAAAAAAAAATATATTGCACTGCTGTAATAACACAGCGTTATATCGAAAATCGCATTGTACTTTCTTGATAAAAGCAATACTTTAATCGGTAGGAATTGCAGTGGCCCAAATGGTAAATTTCGTTTCTCAACGTGAAATGCTTAAAACAAAAATATTTATTTAAGCCCACAGAAATGCTAATTCACTCAATGTATTCCAGTTTAAATATTTCAATAATCCAATCGCTTAATTGCACGTACAACTTTTGCATCTTTTTTCGCATTCGATTACACGGGGAGCTTCGACAAGGAAAAAGCACACCTGCGAATTCAAATTTCAATGTTGCGTATGGTAATTTTATATCATATGTAGATGCATATAACATAGGTATGCATAGCATTTATCCGTTGCAAAAGCCGTACACCCTAAAGGGACGAATCTTATCGATTTTAATATCGAGCAGAAAATTTCATGTTTCCGACTGTTTGTTCCATTTTTCCTTATCTAACCTCGTCGTGCACGTTCGCCAACCACTGGTTACTCGTAATCGCAACAAAATGGCCCCAGACACGCTCCGCGAGAAGAGGGCATTTGTTAGCCACGAGCTCAAGGATGTTCGTTCTTCAAAACGTCTCTGAAAGTTCGGTGTTATCTCTCGTTGGACGAACGAGCTTCCCTGACAAATCGTCGCTTCCGACGATAGCAAAGCGGACGAAGAGCACTCGGACGCGCTTTCACCCTCTTGCAGGCTTTCCTCGACCAACTCGTCCTCTACGCCCCTCTTTATGTACTAACATTTTTCCCTTTTGTTTCTTCCTGTTCTTCATAAAGAAGGAAGACTGTTTTTGTAATTAGTCTTGAAAGGCGTGCAATGGCGCACATACGTTTGGAATGACAGATTTAAATTATGGAAATAATGTTTGACACTCTAAGTTGAACCTATATGTATGATGAAGCATTACGCGCAATTTGGGTACTTGTTTTATTTCAATTTTGACATTTATATCGTAGTCCTTTATCATATATAAATTCTACCATTAATGTTCAACAAAAGTACTATTAGTTTAAATATCCCGAGACCGAGTTGAATGAATTATATAAACCTTTAAAAGAATTTTAATCACTGAAAAAATTCAATGTAAAAAAATATTACGTAAGTAGGGGGTTGGAATATCAAATCTTCCGAATTCTTGTACAGGAGGGGGTATGAAATCGCGAAAATTATCGTTACGTATTTTCAGGACAGCCCCCTGTCTAATAACTTTAAACTTTTTAGATGGTGCTTGATGAGTCGAATCCAAACCGCAGAGGAGTATTAATTGAGAGTCGAGTGGAGGATAAATAAGTTGTTATAAATGTAATCTAAATGTATAGTATCTATATTTAAAACATTACGTAAAATGTGTAATTACTTTTTGTTACAAAACGATCATAAAGATTAAGCTGCTGTTGAAAGAGCAGTGAAGAATATCGCCAGTCAAAGTACCTAAGTACCTATAAAGTCGTCGTAAAGATCAAAGTATCCTTCATCAAAATTCTTGTAATTTCTTTTAAGAACCTTCTCTTCCTAAAATTTCAAAAATATCCTACAGAACAAAAACTAGAACTATCAGTAAATTCACCGACAGAGAACTATCTAAACAACTACTTAGACCGTACACGATAACATTTACACACAATTATTTCAATTTACAAAATCCTCCCTACAGTAACGTGACTAATCTGAACGAGGCTTGAAGCCAAGGTACTTGACTTCAATTTGCATGAACTGAAGTACCTTGAAACCACATTACCAATGTGAATCTGTTGACTTGAAATATCCTTTCAGGTTTCTTTCAAGTTTCAAGTGATGTAGACACTCTTTCAACTTTACATACCTTGAAATACAACTTGACTAATGTGAACAAGGCTTTACACTCTTTACAGAATAATTGACAGAATCCTCAAGTACCTTCACAAGTCTCAATCAACAAGACCATCCTTCCCATCCGCAAATAGGCGATCAAAGCGCAAAAACATACCCAATCAAAGTTAAAACACGTTGTCAAAAAACTCACATTCACATGGCCCAAGCCACCTCTAGTTTTAATCGATCGAGCGTCGTATTATTATCGTCTCCCCATCCTCCTTAATCCATTCTTCCCTTCGTTCGACACTTTCCACCTCTCAGCGACGTCCACGATTTCAGAATCCATCGCGCTCACGCGAGAATCGCATTATTTTTCTGCCAGCCGCCCTCCATCTCTCACGTCGCCGCCACGATCGTTCATCAACCGCCTTTCTCGAATGCGACCCACTTTTCTCGGCACCGTACCCTCTCGCGCTTACAATATTTTTGCTACCCTACCGTCTATTATTTACAAGCGCACGCCGCTTGGTCTTTCCGCGGCCAGCAGCGCGCCAGTGGATCCTTCGTTTCGATTGTCCGCGAAAATAACCTGGCAACCTGCAATTATTCGCCCGTCGCCGGTGACGTTTTTGGCTGACGACCGATCTTTATCGAGCCCCATGTTCGCGAACGCAAGTTGTCGTTGTGCAGCATTGGCTGGGCTCCTTTAAGGGGGGAGCAAGATTTTTATGCCGTCATCAGTCGCGTTCTTATTTTTATAGTATTTGTTCTGTGGCCATTAATCACTGTTGTGTATTTGTTGGATGTGCTTGAGTCGTTTTGTTTGGGTTTTATTACCAAATGTATTTGATCACTTGTTATAAGTGCATATGTTTGATAAAAGAGAAAATGGTACTTTTTTCCACATATTTGCGTGGGGTGTCGATGAGCGCTAGGACAAAACGAGTCGCGAGCAGACCGGTAAACCATAAAGACGTAATTAAGCTAAGCAAGGATTTGGTAAGCAAGAGACGGAAAGAACGTGGGGGCCAAAAAGTGGGGAGTTGGGTATTGGTCGTCCTGTAGTACGCTTGCTTGTTTTCATTTGTGTATCAGAGGTTATAATTACCACCATGTCTTAGTTTATTAAATTGTGTTTTAATATTAACTGGGCTTCAATTCATTTATTAAGATTACCAGCCTCGAATATCAATGCGGCAGAAAATTGGACCATAGAGGGAGAAATCCTACATTTATGCAATTACCATTATTTATTATTGACAGCTGTTGTCTTTCTCTTTCAGAGAATATAGGTAGTCAATCATAACACGTAACATCATCAACACTAAAATGTCAGTAAACAATTTTGAAGGGAAAATTGAATATAAGTTATTAGGATCTGAAAAATTCAATCACATAACATGTAAAAATAATAGTCTTAACTATGTATTGAAGTGGCAAAATTGCACATATATGTAATAAGAAAAATGAGTAGCAGTTTGATAAGGACAAGCAATAATCAACTATGCTAATTTTTTACTCTATTTTTTCTATTATCAAATGTACATATAACGAGATGATGGATAAGTGGTAATTATTTAGAAAAAATTATTGTGGTATTGGTTTGATGATATTTTTATTGTGTTCTCCTCTAGATTACAGATAGGATAATTCCGGGAGACGCGGCCGGGCTGGAGAGTTGGTCGAGTTGCTATATTCAGACTCTACATCTGTGTATATGTAAAAATGTGATAAGTTTCAGAACAATTAATTCTCTAGAAATCAACTGTTTCGACCAACTCTCCAGCCCGGCCGCGTCTCCCGGAATTACCCTAATGAAATGATACCGATAATTGTTTCAGTATTATCTTGAAACAAAACGAACTGTGGAAAGTGTTCAGTGATTTGATTACGATGCCCTTCTCACGCGTGTTCGAGTGCGGCGTGAATTGTTTGTATAAATTTTCGAAATTGGTAGGCCAGAGTTCGACGTTATCGTGGCTTCTGCATTACATGGTGTGCAGATATAATGTAATTGCGCATAGAAGCGAAGGTGCGTAGCCTAACATTATTACGCCAGCGTTTATCGAGACGTAGTTTAATTAATTATGTTAACTAGGATGTTTAATGCCATGCTCGATAATAAATTACGTTGATTAATGGTAGTTCTATGTGTTAATACGCTCGCGACCTACAGCGAAGCGAATATTAATTTGGGAAGCGAACCAAGAATATTTATTCATAATTTCAACAACCGTTTATGAAGTTTTAATTTCTTTCTGACCATATGTAACAGTTCTAAAAACAAGCTGCGCACAGTGCAACTTTAAATTTCAAGAAATTTCACACAAAAGCTTGACTTGATCCTCTTCTTGATTAATTTCAAGACGCAGTACACTATAAAACCACAGAAAACAAAACTACTTTCTTGCCAAATCTAACTAACGCTGCATGACATTTGAATATATAAACTCCACATAACATTCTATCCATTCCCTGACACAGAACTGTCTGTGATATTTGTCAGCCAGTCGATATGACGTACGTACTTAACCCCTTAACACCCACCTCTGTCTAAAAATTCTACTCCGTAATATTACGGACTTCGATAGAATAAAAAAGTAACCGCTACTATTCGAAAAGCAGTGTTTCATTAAAGTTGATTAACATTTCCTGTAAATAAACAAGAAACGTTGTAATTTTTTAAAATCTTGTAAAATTGAGTGTGTCATTAAGATGTTAAACTCCATTCGTATTTGCGGTTACATTTAAAAGACGATCAAAATGTTCTTTCCCCCGAAGAAACTGTTAATGCCGTTCCTTCGCGAGGCGTTTAATAGAAAACAATAAATAAAAGCATCTATGAAAAGTCTTTGCTTGTAACGTCGGATATTGTAGCAGGCCTGCACAAGCAGGGAGGTTGCAATATCCTAGATCGAATTCAAATTTCGACGTGACTGTAAGAGCCAGCCTAGGGAGCGATCGAGAGAAGCTTCCGCGTGACGGGAAATGGAAGTTTGAAAATGTATTCCAGCGTGACTGACGCGTATGTTATTGTCGGGAGAGGCTGGCGTACGAGCATCCGGCATACAGGTAAACGAGCAGGGGGAGCGGAGCCGTGTGCAAGACGCTTGGAAGCGTGATAGTTGTCTGAAAAATTCCTGTCCAGCTGTCTGGAGATCCTGACGTGTTTGGTAGCAGCGTTATCGTCGTCTCGGAAATGAAAGTCCACCTGAATTAATGTCGCGTGAATAACGGTGAAAGCAAAGTGAAATTGACCATACTACGTGGCTTGGGGCTTTTCCGACCGAATTGTAGGTATTTCCATTTCTCTAAGGACTGTTCCTATTTTCAGAAAATTTTAGGAAACTTGTTGCCAATATATGTGTTTCTGTATGTAAATATAAACCATAGCAAGATTAAACCGGGGCGAGTTAGTTGGGGTTATAATAACAATTAAAATTAAAAAGAAATATTTTTAAAACATATTTTTATTCAAATTTTCCTTGACGAAACTTAAAATATTACCCGCACATATGTTTAACACAGAAATCCAAGGTTTAATGCCCGAAGATCACGGTTTCCGACCTGTTCCACTTCCCACCTCATCTTTTCTATCGCTCTCAGAAATACCCCGCGCCTGAAGCGTCAAGCTGTCCAGCCGCGGCGAGAGGAACGCCAGGTGAGAGAAGTTACCCTGAAGTGCGTCACTTTCCGAAGAACAGCCCTCCCCGATGTTTTGCGCACGGCGACCGTAGATGGTAAAGGAGCAGGCCGGGGAAACTTCGGAATGAAAATTGACGGGGAACAGCGAAAATATGTGGCCAAGGGGAAAATCTTAACACCTGCCCGAACCTGTGATAAGGCGACGCCGGCCTCGAGGTGCTCGCGACGTGCTTAAACGAATTAAAACTATGGGAAGCAGACTTCTTTCCCGACAGGTCGTGAGCTAAACTTGTCCGTCTACGCGGCCCGTATCGAAGTTTTTTTACATCCGTCGGGATAATCCAGCTTAATTAATTTAATCCCAAGAAGAAATCCCAGTGTCCTCCCTTCTCCTCTTTCTCTTGCCTCGATTCTCCATCAGCTGGCACAAAACTATGGCAACTAGTTCATTAACGAACGTTTTATTATGCGCACTTCTTTTCCAAGAGACGTCAAACTCGTCGTTGATGAACCAAGTGCAGATTTTATTTACCCAAGATGATATGATGAAATTTGTAGTTCAAGGAGAACGATTTCCACGGTTGTGGAGAAAAAATGATATTTTTTTGCGATAAACCCCTTTTTGGAAGTCGTGAAGACGCGACATTTGATGTCGCAAATTGCTCTTGGGGTGCGGTACACCCCGCGTGACCACTTAGGAATTGCAGCTTCAACTAGACGAATCAAAACTATTTACTCTGAAATGGAGATGAACAATTGCCAGCAAAACATTTACTCTCCCCCTGTATCTACATTGTGCATTGATTCCGATGTAGAGCTGGACGCTATTGAACTCGCATTAGAACTTCTCAATAGGAAATCACCGAGCCCCCATTAAAAGAGTAACTCCATGAAGTATTGTCGTTATTGTGCTACTTGGGAATAACCCACTTTTTTCTCTCCGAAAGGCTAGGGAAGTTCCGCGAAGTGGAACGAGTCGGCGACTAGGACGGCGAAAAACGGCGCGTACCTTCGCCGGGGCATTTAATACCGAGACTTATCGATTCCGAAACTCGCGTCCGGCATCGTCTCGCTACACAAATCGTCGAGCTTCCTCGGGAATCGACGAGCCGAGGAAGGCAAGTTCGTTTGTTAGCTGGTTCGCGAAACTTTCACGGAAGTTCAGGGGGATGCGGTCACGGCGTACCTTTCCGTCTCCGTTCCTCCACCTTTTAACCGGGAGGGCCGCAGGCCCGACGAATGGACCCAGACCATTCTGCTCTTTTAAGCAGTAACTAACTGACAGCCTCGAGGAAACGGTATTCGAGGCGACCGCGCATATTACCCCGAGGTAATTTGTTTCTGTCGATCCGGTCTCTCCGAGCGGAGTTCGGCGTAATTGATTTACCTATCTATCGGGTTGGCGCATGTAGTATAGCCGATCGTGAATAGCGTAAAAGTTCCTGTGTTTATGCTGGAGATACCATAACAATTGCTAATGTTGGCTTGCGTACTTGAGACCTGTCACAGAGACTCGAAAGAATAAAATAGATAAATGATTTTTAAATTAAAACTTTTTTTCACTTCTTGAAATACGTAATAGGGTAAACCAACCAGTAATTGACCGCATACCAGTGAATGACCATTAGGCAAAGATATGTCAATTATAAATTGAAAAATAATTATATGTTTATAAATGGTGTGTAGTTGCACTTTTAATATCCCATATTTTTAGTTACGCGTATTAAACAAACATTAATAAGGACAATTCTTATTAAAAGTATGCGGTCATTTACTGGGCTTCTCATTTAACAATTCGGTCATTCACTGGTTGGTTTACCCTACCATAGCCTGAAAGTTTTAAAAAGATTGCATCTATAGTCTCCTTACAAAAAATTTCGAAAATGAAACTCGATTTCTGCCGATTACATTAGGTTCACCAGTTAATTTAACTGGGCTGGATTCTCTGATAGAAATTATTCTGGGTGCGCGAACAATCGCGTCTTCTTCGACCAGTGAACAGCTGTGCAACAAAGATGCGTTTTCTTAAAAGATCATAAAGCATAGATTATAATGAATGTGGCTGAAAGCTAGATGTTAAGCGAACACTAGGGTCACTAGGAACACTAGGAACACTGAGGAATTTAAGTAGGGAATGAATATAATTTCGACATTAATTATAGGGAAGCAAAATTCAAGAGAATAATTTTTCCTTTGCCTTCTTTACGTATAATTCATTTGCAACTGCACACACGGTACTAATACTTTCTCCATAATTCCCTAATTTGCTGTTTTCAACGATGCATGGTACTAATTGGCACGACTAAAGAGAATTAAATGGACGCCACGACTGTTTCGTGAAAAATTTGCCAGGGAGCCATCGAAGCACCCTGTACGCAGGTGCGACAGCGTGTCTCCCCTTCGATCGACTGTGGCGTGGCTAATTGCAATATCGTCGAGGGGCTGGCATTCGAGGCTGGCATTAAAGTGGAATTCCGTTTCGATTTGCTACGATGCCTAGGTGACACTTATACGTACGTCTCCCTTTCCCTTAAATTCCTCTCGCACCCCTCGCCCTCGCTATCAATTTAACGCCCCTTAACCTCTGGCGTCACGTTCTGTCCCGTTAACGACAAAATTATTTCGAAATTCGTTGCACCCCTTCTATGTCTCGACAAGCCCTTACCGAACGTTCCTACCGTGGCAATCCTTTGCCACAATTCCACACGAGCGATCACTCGTTAATCGACAAAAGCCGTGAGCATCGCGAATCGTTCGCATCCCCTAAACGATTCACCTTCGTTCCAATGTTTCATACATCTCGGGGCTCAATAACACGGATATCCCGCTTGACGTCTGCAGAAGTTTAAACAAAAGGCTCGCCAGCAGCCTAACACGATACAGAGACAGCGGCGTATCAACGATGCAATCGGAAATACGAGGCTCGCCTTTCAGCTTTGCGCATTTTAACGTGCCCCGCGGAAAACAGAGGAGCAACGGAGGGGAAAAAGTGTTCATATCCTGGCAGGGAAGCGCGGAAACAATGAAAAACATATTAAACGAAACTGGTCGCTGGGGCGCTTCTGCGCGCGAATATCGGGGAACCGCGGGTTTGAAAAGCGAAGTTTCGCTGGCCCACGCACCACTCCTCCCCCCCCCCCCCCCGATCTTCCTCGTACGTCGACAGGTGGAATTCAAAAGCACGCGAGTCTGATAAGATCTCGACCTGGTTACGCTCGTGCGCGTCGCCTTCAGCCCTCGAAACGACAGATTTCGTCGACCACGAGCGCGTGCTCGTTTCTGAACAGCCAAACATACCAGTTTTTCTCTATAAAGAATGCCTGGGCACATGCACTAGCGCAGCCAATGGGAGAATTCGGGACATCACGATTCTCTTGTTTTCATTTTTCTCCGCTGGAAGCTTCGGACGAGGATTCTGTGTCGTCTACAGAAATGAACAGTGCGGATCACTCTACCTCGTTTTTTAAAGATTCTGCGAGTATTCTTAGTGATAGCGATCTCTATGTGTACAGCATATTTTTTTAGCGGAAATATTTCGAGTGTTTTACGGAGGATAGAGTCATTTGTAGCAGAAGTGGGCAAAATTTGTAATTAAATAAATAAAAAAGATTAAATTCGAAATGTAAAAAGAAATCGAATAACGTGTATAAGGTAAGAAGTTATAAAAGTTCAAAAATTATTACCAAAATTATCCGACGGAATAAAATTAATTTTTTTATTCGACGGATAAAGTTAGTTTTCTTAGTCGTCGAGCGTTTCAACTTGAGGGACGAATACAATTTTCAACTTTAACTTTAATTTTAACTAACTCTAACTCTAACTCTGATTTTAACATCAACTTTGTTTGCACGCCAGAAAATTATTTGACGTCGAATAGAGTTAAACTTAAAGTTAAAGTTGAAACCCTCGACGATGACACAAATTTACTTTACTCGTCGAATAATCTAAAGTTAAAGTAACTATTACTCGATTCATTATTTAAATAACTTTTTACTCTACATCCAGCAGTGAACGATGCACGAATTTCTGAGAGTCGTTCATGTTTCGAAAGGTCTTACCAACATTTAAAAATGATGTGCAAAATGTTTGCACGCGTACCTACATTCGATTTCAAGGATGGTTAAGCACTTTAAAATGAACATTATTCACGCTAAACAGAACTTAATCTACGAAGGTTCTACCTCAATGGACATCAACTGACGTACTGTGCCATTAATGGAAAAATTTAATCGTTTACTGCTGAATGCACGTCTCCTCGATTCGTTCCGACATGAAAATTGCGCGCTATTGAAAAATTGTAATTGAAATTGGTCGACACACTATAAAGTGATTTGCTTTGGAACGACGTCCTTGTGTTTTGCCGTAAGCATATTAAAGGGAGATAAATTGAAAGTCACGAAAGAGATGAAAAATTGAAATGTCGATTAAAGTCTTTGATAGCTCGAAAGCCGCGTATGGGAAAAACTTATTGTCTAATATTTTCAAATATCCAAGCTATTAATTGTTTAATGGAACACTCTAGTGCCGGTGGATTTTAATACCAAACGTTCATGCTTCGAATATTTCGTAATTCATCATTTTCAGTTGACAAGGAAACGTTTTACTATAGCGGCGAGGTAAGTCCGTCCACGCGTGGCAAAAGTTCTCTGTCGAGACTGAAAGCTGTGAAGCCGAAAAGCAAATTTCGCGGCGTGCCTTTCGTCCTGGCAGGTGGAATTCGAAAGTACGAAAACTCGATAAGGTCTCGACCCGATTACACATCGCGTCGCCCTGAAACTTTTAGGGCTTGGAGTTTCGTGGATCTCGCTTGTGTTCTCCGGGGACAAAATCTACAACAGAAAGCTTGGCCCCCACCCCCCTTTTCGATAACTCATCTTTTGTACGTGGGAGCAACGAACTTGCAGCGTTTTCTTTGTCCGAAAATAGACAGTATTTCTCATTCGACCAATGTTCCCCTTATTTATACTCGTTGATACCCTTGTTAAAATAACCATAAAAATGTAATTACACGAAAATTTTCAATGTACATATTTGTTTAATGGAAAGGAAATAAAAATGGCTAGTAATACATTTTTCTACTTCCATCGCTAATAAAGTTTTAGGAAATACCGATAAGAAACTTCATCGGCAATTATTTTTGAGGCATTGCATGATTCATCTATCTTTTTTCTTTTTAATTTATCACAACACAGCGATATTATCTGGTAGAAGATATTAAAAGTCCCATAGTAATTTATCCGCGTGTGACAAAAGCGCTGGTTCTTTTAACGTTAGGTAGCGCGTTCTGAATTGCAAAATGCACTCAAGATAGTAGACCGAGTGTAACAGTAGCAGCGTTCTTTTGCTTGTTTTAGAGTAGTAAATACGCTCGAAGATCGAACCCATCGTGTAGGACGTTGAAACTGGGTTACCCAAACAGAGAACAAGTAGACGCGATAAAAGGTAAATCTTATTTCTGAAAGCAAAAATATTGTTTCAAGATCCCGTGTCGAACTACTATTTTTAGGGCCGACAGAAATTTTAGCCTCAACGAAACTTCCACTCGATATGAAATTATGATTCTCGTTTTCGTGCGTCCGATGTTTTTACAGTGAGTTCCTGCGTGATTCTTCTTTTTATTTATTTATTTTTAAATTCGTCATAACAGAGTAATATTATCTGATAGACGATATAAAAATTGAAATATTATTCGCGAGCTCTTTGTTTTAACTCACAGAATTTAATCATGCATTGACACCAGGAAATATAATTCTTAAATGTAATATTGTAGAAATTATATGAATCATATTTGGACGATTTATGTATAAGGAAACACAGTTGATAACTGTTTCTGCTCTTCTCATTTTTTTTAGCAACTTCTTGGCTTTGTAAGCGTTTGTTACCGTAGTGAGTAGTTCCAGAGTAAGTACCTTTCATCTATTTAGATTTTATCGTTAATTTTACTGCCATGTAGAATGATAAGCAGAGGAGCAAAGTACATGCTAATTTTGCCCCTTTTGTAACGTCAAATTATGGATTTGTTGAGCGTTATCTCCTCGAGATAAGTAGCTTACAGCGGAACAAACAGTAGCAATAAATTCCAAAGCTACCCACGAGGCACGAATTTAATCCATTGCTAATTCGAAACGAGAATTACGTAGAAATGCATGTTCACAAAATTACCATGGCCATGCTAACGAAATATAGCGATGCATTAAACCGCTAACTTAACAAAATCCTTCATCTGTGTACACTTTATTCAACCAGAACCATATCTACTATGGCGTACTGTCTGGAGCGATAGAGTTCTTAAAAAATCATTAATACTCATGGCGTTAAAAAGAAAACAAACTAAATTGTTTTTAAAATTGTATTTATAATAAAAAATTAAATTTCATTGCTTCGCAAAGTAATTCGTGCCTCTTCTACCGCAATCATATTACTGATTAATTTAATTGCACTTTTGTCTCTTCTGAAAATACACAATAAGGAAGTCAACGACGCGTAGGGAAGAGGGTAACTTCCGTGCGCGTTCCCTATCGCGTTTAATGATTCAATTGCAACTATTAATTGGCGTTTGCAGCCGACGTGACGTAATACCCGTCTCCGGAACAAAATGCCAGAAAAAACACGGTAATCGAATCGCAGCCAGAACGAGTGTAACAAACAGGACGATCCTGTGTGCTTGCAGAATTGGCCAACGAAGTTGTGGTAACGAAATCACCTAGCTCTTCGCTTCACGCAAGAAAAAAAGCATACGAACAGGCGAACGTACAAGTGCAAGTGGAACGCGGCACATAGTGCTCCGTGTTTCATACATCCCCGATGTTTTGGCGGGAAAAACATGGGCGGAAAGTGCATGCACGACGGGTCATGGACCTGTCCTTTCAAAACCCCACTGCTACTGGCAGCCAATCGAACTCCATACTCAAAGCAGTTCTGTTTTTCAAGCTGGGAAAGACAATGTTTGCGTTATTCCGCGACGTATACGTTGTTCTACGGTTCGTTGAGTCAAATCCGAAACGGGCTTGGCTTTTTTGGTGCAATTTGCAGGCGAAGGGAACAACATTGTTCGTCTTCAACTGAGAGCAGTGTGTTTTTCAGTTTTAACGAATGAATTTCGTGGGAAATACACGTGTACTGCATATTCGATTTCAACTTTATTACTGAACGCACCGAATAATTCTTCAATTCTTTAATTATTTGAAAAGCTTCAATATTCCAAAATACCTTCCATTCATTTTTTTTTTTAAATTAGAAGAGTTCTCAGAGGAATGAGAACACGATTGGGTCAGAATAGACCCAATAGGCGTAATAACAGTAAATACAACGAGACATTTGATTTTCCTTTTATCATCGTTTTGTTGTATTATTCAGGAAGCTCTCTATAAATCATTTTTCACAGAGGCGTTAAAATTTCACGAACGCGCCACGGCAATTCAAGCATCGGACGATGCACGATACACGGCCGCGTGATTCTGTGCGGGTATACACGCAGCCAAGCATGCATTTCTCCGATTATTCCGCAGAGGCATTTACACTAATAGCCAGCTGTTTCTAGGTAGTTCGCAAATTTCATCGCAATATACCATAATTGAACGAATGAGGCTCCTAGTTGTACGGGTACGGATAGACGGGGCGAAATAGTTGGCCGACCACAAGTTGAAACAAATTGGATTAGGATATCAATAGTCTTCTGCGTCTAGCCCCAATGCATACAAATTAGTTGCGGGTGCTTCCGCGTTCCACCAGAGAAATCAGTCAAAATTCACAGATTAGATGACAGATTCAAACCGCAACGTGATAAAATGCTATATCCTATGAAAAATAAAAAACGATATAGTAGAACAAACTATACCACAAGTGGAAATACAGATCGGCTATCAAAAACCAAATACAATAAAACTTTTTTTATATGAATCATAATAACGAATACTGACAATGAGGCAACACCGTGAATTTTACGAGAGTTTAATACCCCAATTGGTGCCTGAACTTCTCATTAAAAGATTAATAGATCCCAATCGCCGGGTGTTCGCGAAACGAGTCACGATCCCGGCTACTTTTATCGCTGGTTTCCCGTTTCCCCGAAAGGCTCAACTCAAGATGTGGTCTCCCCAGCGTTCGAGAGGCGATGCTGGGCCGATTTCAGCGCGGATCTTGCGCGCACAACGCGCTCGAGGCACGCCCCGCGCGTCCAGATTCCGATCTTCAATTAGCCCTATATCAAGCTGGCCGCCTGTTCGTGATTTAAATACCCCACTCGCCCCTTTCCGTTCGAACGAAACGCGCGAATTCGACGCGCAAAATTTACGAGCCGGTTTTCGGTGCGTTTCCATCCATCTTTATGGACCGACGAATGGCTGTCCAACGTGAATTGCAAGATCGAATACGGAGAAATTGCTGTGGCAACACAACCCTATAATATTTTGCACGAATTCGTCCTCTTTTATGCGAAGCGGGGAGGGGGGGGGGGAGGGTTGCAAGTGAAGGAGGATGAACGAGAAAACTGAATGCAGGTACTTGAGATTTTGATCCTCTAATTGCCGATGGATCAAATTTAATGCCCCGGCGGAAGCTAAATGCGCGTTTATTGGGAAAAACTGGGATCCTTGCTTTGCATTATATAGGATATTCGGGTATAGAGGGATCTCGATGTATGGAAAGGTTCGCGAGTCGAATAGAGAGCTGTGTATGGAACTTTTGAGAGGAAACTGTTATTCAAGCTTCGAGTTAATACCGAGGTTTTCTGTGACCTTTGTCTGACAGAGTTTCTGTGAATTCTTAGGTCGAATGCAAGTGGATGTTCGCGAGAAATGTTTTTCGAAAATTTTGCTCAATTTCTGGGCGAAAGAGATTTGCTTTGAATGCTTTGTTTCTCGAGTGAAATTTGCAAGTAGGTACCTACATTATATAGGGTAAACTGTACAATGATTGACACCCTAAGCCGAACTCCCAATTGGAATGTCTATATTTTTTTCTGAAGCTTTTGTGTGGTCTTAATTTTCAGTTATTATAAATGTTTATGGATTTCTTATTACAATAAAATATCTCGAGTACCTGTTAAGTCTTTTATTTTAAAAATATTCAATGAAAAACAAAAATAGGCATAAAAGTACAATCATTAGCACCCTAAAATTTGAGGTTGTATAGGAAAACACATGTAGTTAAAAACAAAGTTTAAAGTGTTTAAACAGACTATTTCATTCACTATTAAATACCTACAACACTTAGTAAAGCTGCATTTCAATCCATTATTTAGTTATAAAGCAACAAAATATAGTTAGCTACCCCTTATCAAAATTTTTAGAAAACATCTAAAACTTAGCCCTTTGTCTCACATTGTGGTGTTGCCAGATGTAAAATGTGTAGTTCAACTACTGGACTTTGCAGTGTTGTTGTGAAAGAAAAATAAGAAATTGTAAAAAAGTACTTTCTAAGCTTGTGCTTCTTAATATTTGACTTTTTAATCAGGAGTGCTAATGATTAGTGCAGTGCCAGCATTAGTACAGTTTACCCTACATGAATATTTTTCATTTCACTTGGACAACTTGGAATTATCGCACATGCCATCGATTGATTTTTTTTGTATTCACTTGTTAATTTGAACAGTGATTCGTTTTAAATATGGAAGTCTGTAAAATTATTAATGACCCTCTCGGGTGCACAAAACGTGCCGTTTTAATGACTTTCTGTGTACCTAGTGATTATTTTATGCAAATGAGGACGAAATGTATCCACTGATAAATTATCATACACAAATACAAAAAGTAGAAGGAAATACGAAAACGATTAATCCAGCAGCATTCGTAAACCATGACGATCGCGTGACACCGAATAAATTACACATTATGCGCAATCACATCAGGTGAAATAATACCTTATAGGTACATTGCCTGAAATCCGGATTCGTCGAATCGCTTCTGCAACTTTCTGTTTAATCGTTTTCAATCACAGATATAGTTCCACTTCTCCATTCTAGAAAACTAATATCACTTCTCCTCTATTCGCATTTCTTTCACTCCCTTTTTCATCGGATAAACGGAATGGGGACCAAAAGCAAGAAAAATATAGCGTGTATGTAGCATATCTAGTGTTGCACAGTATGAGATACTAGGAAAACTGGGGTTTAACAATAATTGAAGCCCGAACAAGTCTATTTTCGATACCAAAACCCAAAACAATTTGACGTTTTAAAGCTTCGATATCCACAGTATTCGATTTCCACGTATTTTGTATGTGTTAAAAATTATTACCCAGAATCAGAATTATTCACGGGAAAACGCAATAGGATACAGTATATCTACACGAACCTTTGAATTCCGATAGAATTGAAGGGGGATGCACACAATTCCCACGAACACCCATTTTTCGTTCCAGTACCCGTTTCAGAAGGGATCCTCTTTCTATTTACGTGACGCAACGTGCATTGCCACGGAACAGTATACGTGTCCGTATAATGACTGCAATGCTTGATGAATCGCACGCTTTCAGATTCCGATCTCCAATTAACCGTTACGTCAAGTAGACACATTCACTGCGATGTATTTCAGAGTAAGCTGAGTAAATTAAAACAGACGTGGTACGCTCGTGAAAAGCGTGCCACGAGAGACGTCACGCGAAAATACACCGCGAAAGGGTCTCGATTACATTCGCGATTCGTTAACGGGGGCAAGGAAGGATCCCCCTTTTCAACGTCCCATATAATATCAATTCAGTAGCTCCCTTTTTGCGGCGACTGCGTGCATTGATATTGTTGGCGAAAAAAAATTGTGCGCGGTTACGCGGCGTTGTTAATCAAATCGTTCCCTTGGGAACACTGGGAATTGTGCGTGTTATGAATATTGAAAGAATTGTTAAAGAGGGCATCACCTTACTGCGCGATTAATTCCTTGGATGCCACGTAATTGACTGGAGATTCTTAATTTTGTAATGCGTGACACGGAGCGCTTTTGTAAATGGAAAAACTGTTTGCATTGTGAAGAAGCATAATAATTCTGGATGTATTATAAAAGATTTACCGTGGCCTGACATTTAACGCTACGATATTATCGCATCTTTTTTGTTATTATTTCTGTACATAATCAACTGCGGATAGGGTGCTGCTAGGGTAGTTTATTTAAAGAGTCACCCTATTTTGATGGCCCGAAAAGAATGCGATATTTGGGATTTTTTAAAGAGAAGCCCTCAAATTATATTAATTAAAATTTGTATGCCTATATTTGTACATATGAAAGTCGGTTATTGTAGAATTAGACTTTTGCGACTTAAAAAACCAGAGAATTTTTTTGCAGAAATCAATGTCTGTTGTAGACGCTGCCATTTTTTTTAATTTTCAGTATTTCTCATTTAATCTACTTCAGGCGATAGCCACACAGATTACACAAATTTTTAAATTTTCCATTTCAGACAAATACAACGGCTGATTTTAACCACTATTTTTGCATATATTTCTTTGTTCATATTCTCTAAAGATTGACAAATGAAGCCACAAAGCTTGGAAGTAGATATATTTAATGGTTTTGTTTTAAAAAATTCCCAAAGTTCGCATCATTTTTCGCCTGTCAAGGTAGGGAGTCCCTTTAATGTATTACACTCGATCCACTGGTATTTGTATATTTCGCTGTTTATATTAAAAGGCATTAACTTGTTAATGAATATATAAATACGTAGATGCAGATAGCTTGTCGAGCATACCAAGTAATCTAGGTCAACGTATGGCCAAACTCGTATCAATACAGTAGAATCAGGATAACAGCCTTGGTGATAGCAAAAAATTATTTTCCTATATTAGCAAAATGGTTGCCATACCACTGTCAGAAGCAAAATATCAATTCTATCCCTTAGACACAGCAGTCAGCACAAAGATAGATAAATCAATGATACAAGGCATAAATAATCTGAACGACAAGCCATACTCAAGCAACATGAAGGGTGGAACATGCTGATCCTATAAACAGGATATCCAACCTAACGAACAAATTTTGTTCTGAATTAGATTTCTTTAATAAGTCACTGGCGTCATTTCATGGAAGCTGTTACATCGGCGAAACTTTGTGCCCCATATAATAATTATACCTGTACAATTTGCATACCAAGGGCTAGCCCTGTCTAAATAAATAATAATAATAACGGACCACCCACAAAATACTCCTCGTCTCTAAACTAACTACCCCCAAATGTTCATCCCCTAAATCGGCACCCCCCAAACCATTCCACGCGACACACTTTTATTTCCCTCGGCCCCACGCATCTCACTCTAATCTCTCCTAGGCTGCTCGCAGCGAGCGCATCGTAATCTACGATGCACACGAAGGAGCAACTTGGCCAGCGTGCACCGTTTCACACGTCCGCGTCGTTGCGCAAGCGAGCCTGCCGAGATTTCGATCTCTAATTAGCTGTATATCAAACGAGCCCGCTCGCCCCAGTCCACGCTTCTGTTCGCCTACGAGCAGAGAACGTAACCAATCGTTGCTCCAACGTTTCTCTTCGCCGTTTTACCCTCCTCCCTCTTTCGCCCTCTGCGCCGCTTATAAGTTCCGCGTGAGTCCCGCGCTGCCCCCGCCCCTCCGACCGTCAACCCCCCCTCGCGCCAACCCTCTGCCCCTCCACAGGCCCGCGGTTCGCATGTGTTTGCGTTAATATCGCCGTTGCATTAATGTGTGTTGGTTTTGCGCCGCCGTATGAATATGTATGCGTCGCCGTTGCGTGGGATTTATGCGATGGTCTCTTTCGGTGCCACCCCTCGTCCTTCCTATTTGTCCTACCCCCGCAGAGCCTGTCTCCGTCGCTTTGCACAGCGCGCAACCCGCGTATTCGACGTTGCCGTGCACCCCCCTCGCTGTGCAAACGGTTCGGGCTGCACACCGACGTCGCCTCTCGCGCTTCCGCGTCTTCATCCACCATCGGGAGGGTTGGCGGGTACCGTTGCCGGTATCTGCGCGGAACGGTGACTTTGATTTGTAACTCGCTCGCGTTGCAATCAGCGGGGCCGACGAATGGACGGACAGATGAAGCATCGACGGGTACCGAGAGATCGTCGGATGATTAACAGTTTTCGGCGTGGAAAGGGCCGTGCATTCGTGTACTCACCCCGCCCTCCCTACGCCAACGGAGAGGGTGGCTCGATACGGGCTCGCGAAGGAGACATCTGAATTAACGCTATAGCCACGACAGCCATAAACGTGCTCGACAAACGAATGAGCTTGCGACCAGCGGCTGTCCCTTTTAGTGCTTGCCTCTGATTTTCAGGCCAATGGCCGATGAATAGCATGACGGATCGTGACTTCTTGAAAACCTATGATACCGTCATGCGTATAGTGCACTGTTTCGACGTTATATCATACAAACGCCCAGCACTGATTTTGCCCTCCCAGAAATATGTATATGTCCAGTGCGAATTCATTTGTGTTGGGATCTTGCAGGCAGGTGAGAGGCGTTTTATGGATCGGAAGGAAAAGAAGGTGTGCGTTCTTCGTCTTGGCACCGTCAGCCAGACTCGGTGGTAGGGGTTACAGCCATATGTACGAACGAGACAGAACTTAGGGAAATGCGAGAAATAGTTAGACAGATTAGACCTCTGGTGGCGCTGGCAAGCACTAATCTCCGCCCCGTAACGGGGGTGGGACGACACAAGCACCCAGTCGAACATGGAAGCCTGTCTTTGTGGAATAATTCGTGAGAGTGGATTGTTCTATATTCTACGCCGATACGCATGCAAGACGTGGACGATATAATAGCTCACGTTCGTTTGCATAAACGACCATTCAGCACAAAGTGAAGAAGCTACTGAAATTCGTATCGACGCCACCGGTTTCAACCAGGCACTCCGCTTCCTACCCACGCACACCTGTCAGGAAACTACAAAACCCTTTAGATGTTGACGCGCTCGCGAGAATTCCGTTGCATATCCTGCCAAGGACCTTCAACCGCGCGGAAGCGGCACTTGGCACGCAAGAGGGATCGCTTTCAAACGGAAGTGCGCGGCCTGCACGCGTATTTATCCCCGCGCGGCGCACACACGTACACAGCCGCTTCAGATTAAAACTCTCATCGAGCACTTTGTCCGCCGCGATGCTTTGGAAACTCGATTAGTTCCGCGGCTGGAGAGGGATACGCGACTTTTGCGGTGCTTCGGTCAAAAGATAAAGCCAATGCGCAACGAGATTCTGCTGTGCACGGCTACCGCGGGGCCGTTTGATTAAAGCTCAGCACGAACCCGATTAACTTTTTGTGATATCTCCCGACACGACCGCGGATAACAGGAAGAGGCAGGCCGTCCTACCGGAAGCAGCCCTGCCTCTATCTAGATGAGAGGAAAAATCGCGAGAGGCGTTCGCCATCGCGCTGCAAACGTCACTTGTCGAATTAATATTATTGTTAACGGGAATGCACATGGTATACATTAGTCCAATTAGTTAGTGATTCATTGCTGAGCGAGTAGTATAATGAAAGTATAATGAATAGTATAATGAAAATTCCACCACGCGTTGCAAATATTTTTCAATGACACCTGTTCATCTTTCATGGTAACGTGTGACTTTGTCTCTCCAGATATCCAAGTTTCACGAACTTGCACTAAATTGCTATCATTTGACGATATGTAAACAGATAAAAGTCTTACAGATTATAAAATGCCTTTTTTTCTGTAAATATATTTTAAAAATTTCTTTTCGTGCATTAAAGTCAACGAACTGACGATTAAAAATTAAAATAAAAAATACCTCTATATTCATTTACTACTTCAGAATATGCGTTTGAAAAAGAGCCTGATTTTGGGCTGTTGAGGGTTACCTACCCCCTTATTGGCCCACGAAGCAGGCAGCAAGCCCTCGGGGATGTATAAGAAGCCCGAGTGAATGCATAAAAATGAAAGACACGTGCACCGGAATTTTCAGCCCCCCGAATCGAACCCATACAGAATTTCGAAACGCGTCCATTTCAGTAGCTCCCCCCCCCCCCCCCGGCTCGTCCAACGCGTCAAAGGGTGCCTGTAATTCTTTTTCAGCCGTCGAATCTTTCTCCTTCATCGAAAGCCAGGGCAGACGAACGATGCCAATTTACCTCGGAATTGACTTTAGCGCCGAATAGAAAGCTACCCCGCCCTTTTCAGCCGCGTCCGTGCGCGGATAAGAGAATACGTACGTTCCATAAAAATCGTACGTGAACTCCCATGGAACCGATGGACTCCCCTCGACTCGAGTGGCCACTTCGTTTTAAAAGCTCCGCGGAGCGAAATTAGAACACGTCGGCTCCGGGAGAGAACCGAAACGGGAACGAAATCCCGTTGCTCGTTCGCCGCTGAATCGTCGGTTATTATAGGCCTGCATCGTCGCTCGTTCGTTTCGCCATCTACTCGATCCACGGCCTCTCACGGCCGAACATATGTATTCCCTCCTACCCCATGTTCCTTCGTCCATGCACGCGGTCGATCGCGTACCACGGTCGAGTTTGGTGAAACTTGAACTGGGATTGCGGGATAATTAGAGAAACCTGCGGATACCTGAGAAATGCGAAGGCGAGAGAAAGGGCGTATTGAAAGGCGGATGTAAAATGAAAACATAGAGATACCAGATGAAAAATTAGTTGAAGTCGTGCTACTTACAAGGGAAGATCCCGAACCCGGAAATTCAAAAAATTCTGAAACTTTGTGGATATGTAGGGGATTTCCACCTGATTACAACGCAATTTTTTTTGCTGCCCAAAATCACTCTAAGGGGGTGAAATTAACCCCCGAAAATTCGGCTATTTTTCGATTTTCTGTTATAACTCGCGAACTGTAAGAGATAGAAAAAAAATCTCGAGACGAAAGTTACTTCTTTTAATTAGATCTATCAAATAGTAAAAGTAAAATCAATTGTTTAAACAATTAGAAAAAAAGTTATAAACAAAAATATTAATAATGTTTACTATTTGATAGATCTAATTAAAAGAAGTAACTTTCGTTTCGAGATTTTTTTTCTATCTCTTACAGTTCGCGAGTAATCGAAAAATAGCCGAATTTTCGGGGGTTAATTTCACCCCCTTAGAGTGATGTTGGGCAGCTAAAAAAAATTGCGTTGTAATCAGGAGGAAATCCCCTACATATCCACAAAGTTTCAGAATTTTTTGAATCTCCGGGTTCGGGATCTTCCCTTGTTAGTCCCTGATTTCCAAGAATCGATGCGAAGAGCTGGGGAACGTGTTTTCTCTAATCTGTCTGATCGTGTGACGTCTTGCGCCGGAGAGTGCAAATAATTGACCAATTATCGAATTTTATACGTGTCCGTTCCAGGGCGAAGTTTCCCCTGTGATCGTTTCGCGAATCGCGATCCAGCGAAATTGCATTTCGTTATTCCTTCTCCGTCACGCCGTCGTATTAACATAAATTTCCATTGTCCGTGCGTTATTTACGATCACGATGCCGCTTCTGGCGTTCCCGATTTATTTCCATATCGACCGTATCCCCGGTTTAATAAATTTCCAGCGCGCCGCTCGAATGTGCACGCTCGCCTAAACGTCCCCCCCGGTGATACCAGTTAAAAGGAGACTGTTCCCTTTGATAATGGACGATCTATTTTACGGCGTATTGGCAATAAAATTTCGCGCGCCCTGCCGGAAATGTCGACGTGGACACGCGTGCGGCGTTATCGCCGCTTCTGGTCGCTCTATTTCCAGAGAAATTCTGCGCGGATGATTAACCGTCGACTAATTGACGCGCAACAATGCTGAATTACTCTCGATTTTGGCATTATATAGCAGCTTCCGAATCTGAATGTGGGATAGTCATTGTGCTGCGTCAGTTTGGCTGGGAGTAATGTTGTAGAAAGGTGACGACGATTCGATACATGTTCGCTGTGATTTTTCTGTTATACCTACTTGGACTTAAACAATTGGGATTCGAGGCGAAAAATTGTAAACTATTTAGACGCTGAGGCAAAAATGAAGTAGATACGATTGAATGAGCCGTAAGTATGTAAATGAAAATTTTGTGAATACAGGGGGTGAATTTAGTGGTGATTTGAGAAATATGAATACACTGGGTTCTTTCATACAATGGATCTGTCACTGGAAATTTTTAATCACCGAATGAAAGAGAACCCTGGACGTGTTTAAAATGAAACTCTTCTATTTATTCGTATCGATGTGACATCTATTTTGAAGCTTTATCTATATTAGATGAGGAGTGAATTGTGAATAATCGTTTTATAATATTCATGAATCATTTGCAGTCGTTAATAAACGAATGAGAATACTAAATACAGTAATTAAACGATTAATTATCGACATCTAACGGGTGAAATGAATTTGTTAATTCAAAGTTGTCGATGCTATGTTAATTGAAGTCAATATTTGGAAATCCACAATATTCATGCCTTCCATGATTGCCATTGGCAGCCTTTTGATTTAATAATAAAAACAGCTAGATTTCATGTTTCATTAATAAAGCATAAACGTTTTTGAAGAGGGGTAGGCAATAATTGCCGGAGTTATTACTGTTACAGTTATTCCAATAATTTTAATCCATGGATTAGTATAGGTATTTACAGAAATATGGATTATAATATATAGGGTAAAGGGTCTGATAATAATGTTGACTGAATTTTCGGAGTATGGAAAGTGAGAGCCACTTTGATTCTTCCTATTTTAACGAAAAGAAATATCTGTCACTAAAACGGTATGTATATTCCACTGCTTCGTTAGAAATCTGCGATCTTACCCATAACAATTTTCCTACTTCTAACCACCTACCTGGCAAGAATTCCAATGCTCGACTTTCGAATTATAAAACACAGCTGCCCAGAATCTAGCACCGAGCAGCACAACCTAACGCAGCATCACGGTGCATCGAGTAATCACTTTTCCAAACTTCCCAGCAACAGAAGGAAGGGAAGAAACGAATTCCTCGACGCCACGGCTATTCCCATTTCCAATCTTCCATTACAGCGCCGACGAGAACCGTGGCGAAAGTTTTCATAGAAAATATGATGATTCACGTCACTTTCGGCCCGCTAAGAACCACCCCCCATCCACCCTTCGCCCCGCCTGCATAAATTCCACACCACCGCCGCCGCCATCAAGGAATCGCCCGAGTATTTTTGTCCCGTTATTCCGAAAGCTAATAGAACGGGAATAAAATTCCCCCCGGCGAAAGTCGCGTACCCCTGAAATTTCATTTCACAGTCCGTCCGACTCCAGCAAATATTATCGTAAATTTCCAACCCCCCCTCCTGCCCGCCGCGCCGTCCTATCACCTGCGATTCTCCATTGCTCATCTTCGTCTTCTCTTGCCAGCCACCGCTTTTGTCTCTAGCCCGTGAAAATATTTCTTTCCCGCGGGCCGATAAATCAACGTGGCCCATCCGACACTCTGGTCATCAATAACCGCGGTGCTTAGGCTTTTTCTCCGTGCCACCGGCGATGGAATATCGAAAGACCTTCGTGCGGGGGTGGTAACAACCTACCACCCCCCCCCGGTCCACCGCCCCCCCTCTCGATCCACACTGTTTCACTATTTTTCTTCCCCGAGGCTCGAAGAGGCGTCGTGCTTTTTGTTTCTCGCATTCCCTTCGACTTTGCAGCCGCGGGGGTGCGGCAGAGTTGCTGCACCGGGCACGCTGTGTCCAAAGATGTGCTTCGAGCCCGAAAAACTTACGAACCGGCAAGGGTTTAATGACTTGGAACAACGGTACACTCGGTTGCAAGTGGCTCGTTTATTTATCACCCAGCGGCGGTAAAATGCGACGCGGTTGAAGGGGTGTTTCGTTCCTGCGCGAAAGGTCGACACGGGAATCCGCGTAACTTGTGCTGCATTCGATTTATGGCGCCGATGTCTGCTCGCTCTGATTGGGATCTAATTTGTGGGAGTTTGCGCGCGATCGACACTTTCAAACTTATATGCGAGGACCGGTACGCAAAGAGCAACGGTGGAAGCTTCTCTATTACACAGGCCAATGCGATAATAGAAAGCGAACCCCTGGATTTAATTTCCTTTTCGATGCACAGACTGGGAATGTTTGGTCTTTTAATTTAACGGGCGTTTCATGCCACACCGTTTGCTGGTAGCCATTATGTGCAGTAATCTGTATCTGTGATTTGTGATTTTACAGTAACTTGTCTAACAGCTTCGATTCCCGATTTCAGTCTGGATGAATTAACACGTTATAAGTGGTCGGAAGGCGAGGGTAAGAAATGCTGAACTTTCCAAGGCAGTAGACTGTGAAGCCATGATTGGTCAACTGTAAGCAAACTTCAAGTGGCTTCATAGAAATATGCTGACCCAGGCACCGCGTTCGGTTCACTGATCTTCTGCTTTCAGAGCCCGCTGTCTTGATGTACACTCTGCGCGGCTGAAACGATGTTTATTGATTTCTTTACCTACGTTCGATTAACTTTTTGAACCGTCCTTTTTCAAGATGACGAGCAGTACGCCGCGTAGAGAAGATAAGAGGCTTCGGAAGGAGTCCATATAGTTATTTCAACCCTTTTCCAACTACGAAGACCATGTACGGTGAATCACAAAAGCTGCTTTTATGGTCCTAAAGCTTTCAATTGATCTGTCATGAACCCTTGTTCCTTTAACTTTATCAACTTTCGTAATAGAATTCTCCGTTTTACCACTCAGCAATTTTGTAAACAATACTAAGCCTCACGGAAATGGAAAACCAAACAACTCTAAGTTAACACTTAAGGGTGAGGATGTTTTTCCTGTAAATTGCACTTTTTCCGGGTATTCTACAAAAACGTAAATCTACAGTTAAGTATTCATTTGTTTTCATAAAACGCACATTCATACCACTAATCTGTAACATTAAAAGACTGGAGGATAGTTACGCTCTGCTATCATTCGTTCTTTATCCAAAACATGTACCGTTAAGGAACTAGTTTCTGATCAGTTTAGAGGGTTTCCCGCTTTAATATTTATTTTTAACCTAATAAAACATTCAACCATAGACTTTTTTATACTAAAAGTTGAATTAATGTTTAAACTTCAAGGAAAAATTTTTAAAGTTGAAAATAACTATATAATTTAATTATTTATAATAAGGTGACTAGGAACTAGTTTTTGATCATCTAAAACTAACAATATTAACTGCTTTCACAGACAACACATATATTTTTCAATTATCAATTTTTATGTTAGTAATTATTTCAAACAATTATTTATTGACATAAACTCAAAAGAACGATTTATTTCATGAACTGATCAAAAATTAGTGCCTGATCAAGAACTAGTTCCTTAACGGTAACACCCTTCCACCCAACTTCCACATATGATGATACTTCATTATATTCAAATTGAATTATTATTATTATTATTATTATTTATTCCACAGGTAAAGATCTTTTAGCTTACTATATACCCACAATTAATAAAGTTAACAAAGAAACGGTGAGAAAGAAAAAATGAAAAGTCAGTGCACCAATAAACAAACTATAAAACAACAAAATAAAATTAAAATTAAAATTATAGACATCCAAAAAAGCATTCTATTTAAGAACGAAACACCGAACCCAAATGCTGGCTCTCCAAAACCTCGAAAATTTCAGAAACGAACACCCCCCTCGATTATTATCTCGCAACAGCTGAAGGAAACTTTAAATCACCCTGTAAGACTGTAATCGATTCGCGTCTTACAATTAGCATCGGCGTTGCAACGTCCGCGGGCGCGACGGGTATCTTCTCGAGGAAGTGCATCAGAAAAAAGAGGCTGCAGCGTGAAACACGGAGTTAACGCGACAGGAGGGGGGACAAGTGTCTGTGCCCGTCGCAGTCGCAACGGAGAACTGCTCGTCGAGTTCCACCAAGTTTCATTAAAATCAGCGAGGCAGTAGTTCTCTCCGTCGAGAGTACGGCGACGCTTAAAAGTTCGCCTCGCCGCGCCGCTCCGCGGACGATAATTACTATGGCAATCGTCCGTTCCGATCGCTAGGCGGAAAAACGAGGATAGAGATCAACGTTTGGGAGGTGATGGGGCCTCTCGCGAGGAGGAGGCCATTACGTGGTAATTCCGTTAAGATGACGGCGCGCGGAGGTACGATATATCCAGGGCGAGTGGAAAGCGCGAGCCGAGCGACCGTTTCGCCTGGAAATCGAAGGAAACTCGATGAGGAGGACCGTGGGAATTACTGAGAGGGCAGGGGGAGGGGAGGGTTTAATCGACGACCCGCCGCGATTATGCGCTTCAAAGAAGTCGGACTTCGCCGACGGGTCCCGTGTCATCGAGTTCTCACCTGAGAGAACTCATCTCGGGTCGCTCTTTGTGCTTGGAAACTGGATTTCATCACGGAGTCCTCCTTGCTTTTTCTTTTCCTTCTTTTTGCGCGTGATGAGATCAGCGGGATGTTTGCTCGGTTTTGCCCCCCTACCCTAATTTTTTCGGTGCAGCTGATGGCACGAAAACGTTAGACGATAGGATTTCTCCAATGGTATTTTGCTATCCTTTTAAGTTTAGAGTAGGTAGACATGATGTCTGAGCTTCGCTGAATTATTGTGCGATTGTTTGCAGGGGCACATCGTTGCTCAAGGCATTTGCTCGATAGAGTCTGCTGCTTCCTCTTTGTAGGCTTATAGTTTCGAGCTAGGAATATTTAGACACAGGTAATTAGCGCTGTGTAATAATTCTTCGCGGAGGATTAAACAGGGAGCTCATTGAAATAGTGAAGAGGTAATTACGCAAAAACATACATTTACGCTTTTGATAAGATCTTACTCATTAAATTTACACAAACCTGTACCTGCTCATTGATACACGTAACTCAGCATTGTACTGTTGTATTATATAGACATCATTTTCAAGGCAAGAACAATGCGTTGAATGATGGAACGTTCGAGGTTGTGTGCATGTTTCTGAATAATGGGTGTCCGATTACCTCCTCTCATTAGCAACCATTGATGAAAAGCCAGTTTCTGACGTTTCGTTTCAATTAAGATTTGTAATAATTAATATTACAATGCCAATAATAGGGGATATCGGATATTTTTATTACGTTTGAAATTTAAACAGTGACTGACAGTTTCTGACGCTGTTTCCTTGCATAATGTTCAGATAGCTAAACACTCAAATAATCGAGTGTTTCGATAGATGGACACTGAGATCATTCATTTCTTAGACAATTCTGAGATAGTTCAAACCTCAGATGGTCGAACGCTGAGATAATCGAAGGCTCAGATAGTCAAACGGTCAGATTGCTGAACGCTCAAATATAACAGGAAAACAGAAATTTCCCTGCATCAAGAACCACCCTCATCCCTCACCGCCACCAGTTCCCTTCCCTCACAAAGGTATTTAAATCGGATTCTCAGGTTCCACGGGGTTAAGTGACTATTTGCGGACGTGTTCAAACGAATTTCACCGTGTATATCGATGGTTCCTCCCATGTCCCATATTCCACCAGCCTTAAACCGCTTGAAGCTGCGTACAATAGACAAGCCCGATTGCACGTTAACTCCGAGAACCACGAATTCCGTGCCGCGATTGACTTCGGCGCTAGGAGCTCCACTGTCTGCACACGCGCGAAACCCTGTGAAGGGACACGCGTGTAGAACGCGGGGCGACCAGGTATATACGAGAGTTCAAACACGGCTCAACGTAATTTGCAAACTTCCAGGCACCAGACCCAGAGTACACTGCCGCGATTCTGATTTCGATCGGGGTTCTAAAGACGAAAGGCACACACACACGGAAGACACGTTCGTGATGTTGTGTACGAACCGATCCGTAGCGTTCGTTCGACCCAGTTTACGATGCCCTCTCGATAAGAAGATAATTCCAGGCCTAGCGCATGCGGAACGCATCTCTGGAACGCTGATCGGAGCAGGACAGCGCGTTAAGTGCAATTATGCGAGGTTCCGCGGGCGTTGAATGGAAATTCTGTGTGCCAGATATGGGAGGAAATTTTCACACACTAATAATGGTTTCTGCGAAACGATTGATTATTTAGTCTGAAGGTGAAAACATTTGCAAACGTCTGATAGAGTGGTTTATACTGCGAGTAAAATGTTTGCTGTGATAGAAGTGGCTTGTGTTGAAGATCATACTTGATGCAACGAAATTATTAATTACTAGAAAAATTACACATATTTAGAAATTTTAAAAAGGAAAATATAAACCTATCGAAGCACACTTTATCTATGTTAATTTTCCCAGAAATCGCAAAGAGTATTTAATCTGCCATTCGCTTTAGGTAACTCAGTTCTCAGAACGAAATAGAAATTTCATCAAAATAAATGCTCCACGATGCACTCTAGATATTTGAAAGTTCAATGGAACACAAAGGCGGAGGGCAGGCCCTGGTTCCCTTTGGAAGCGTATTAAAATTAGGGCGAACAAAAAGTAAAAATGCATTCGGCGATGGATACTCGTACATGACGATTAAGGGACGCTCAGACACAATGGCGACAACCATTCGAAAATTCCGCGAGCAGAATGCAGGCGAGAACGCAGCCGCGTAATATGAAATTCCGGGACTCTTTGTCAATATTACCAGCGCTGAAAGAGCCGGAAGCTTCGAGTTTAATATGATTAAAATCGTGCTCTGTACGGTACACGGGGCGCCGGGGATAAAGCGCGCGAAAACCCGCGGGAAATATTTTCACGGGTCGCAGGAGAGCTGACTGCATTGTAGGAATCTCGGTTGTAGTAATTAGGGATTCAAGGGATCGCACGAATTCTGCGAATCGCCTCTAATCATCGACGATGCGGAGTGCGTGGCCGCGCTTTGTTCGCGCTTAAAAATCGCTGGTATTCTTAACTCGCGAATAAATCCCGTGGACGAGAACAATGGCATCGTATTTTTGCACTGCTAACTGCACCATTAAATAGGAAGCGGCCCATTCTACTCTTTGAATCCAAAGATTTTGAAGCGTGGAGAGGCAAATATTTTTATGCCAGGTACTTGATAGAAAATAAGGAGCGCTGACTTCTCTTTCCAGACTCTGCTGCAAGTGTGTGTCAGAAAGTTCTGAAGGATAAATTAATTTTTTAATGTACTTATTTTTGGTGAAATAACATAAAGAAAATATTTTTGAACAATTTTCCCCACGCGAAATAGCAATTTAGTAACGACTGAGGACTTAACAACAGGGAAAAGGGAAAACTGTACTAACATCTTCTAAACGATCGTTTCAAATCGAGATTCCTGTGTGACGAGCCACTAAATACAATCTCAGCAAAAGCAATCTCGCCTCGTGACTACCGTGACAGAAGGGGTTGAAGGTTGACTGCCCCGAATTTACTTCAATCTTTCAATTACCGCGGCTGCTTCTAAACGAGACGCGAGTTCGCTGGAGATTTCATTAAATGAAGAAATTAGAAAATTGGAAGGGCCGGTTAGCAGGGAAGGGGATACACGGCAGACAATACAAGCCCGTTGGCGCACCCTCGTCGGTGCAACGCGCCTTTGCTTTATGGGTCACCTTGCCCTTTGCCGCTTTTGTCGGGCGTGCACGCTCCCGCGAGCAAGAAAGTGATTTTCTGCCGCGATAACCATGATTTCTAAGACACGCCGCCTTTACGGTGCAATCAGAGGCCTGGTTGAACGACCGGCAGACGCCTTTTGATGTCGAATCACTTCGACGTTCCCTCTACCGGCTCATCTTTCCTCCGCTCTCTGAAGTGGATTCACGCGACGAGAGCGCGCCACCTACGCGCGCCGCGTATTACGTTCACGTGACGCCCTTCTTCTTGTTTCTGTGATTTCGAATACCCGAACGAGTCTCGTATCGCTGTTCTGCGATCGGGAACTCCGGCGTCGAGTTGCTTGGAATAATCGCGAGCCCTTTGAACGCGAGCTCACCGATTCAACCCCACTGTACCCTTGCGAACAGCGGCCATTGTGCTTTGGTCTTGATGTTAAGGCGTAAAGGCGTGGTCGAAGAAATATTTAAAAACGATTTCTCCATGCGTGCAGATTATTCTAATTAATCCGGTGGTCCCACTCGTTTATTTTAACCCTTAGGCTGCCGCTATAGCCACTATAATGGCACGGTTCTACTCCCTCGACTCTATGGGACCTATTGACTACTCATGCATAAAAATTTTTGGAAAAAAAGGACCCCTATTTTTACGAAAAAATAGCGGCAGCGTAAGTGTTAAAGAATAGCTTATTTCTACAGGGTATAGACAGAATAGAGTCATGGCACATTTCTCACGTCCTTTCGACACCTGCGACCATCTCCTATCAACTTCCGTCCATTTCAAAACGAAGATTATTGTGTTCATGTGCAACGATTGTAGTTACATCGAGATCCTCGAAATGGATAATTCGAACGTCTCACATCTCACCCGCCCTGATATGCTTCCTCGACGACGAAGAACGATTGAATAGTTACAGGTGCGCGAGCCCAAAAGAGCCAAGATTCCCGACGGCCCGATGAAATATCATAAATCAGAAAGTCGTTGCGTCTGAGAAGTTTTCATAGCCGGTTGGTTCGAGGCCCCCTGCCCCACCGCCCCGCCGACTATCTTCCCGCCGGTTCCGCCCCCTCCCGCGTCTCGTTCTCATTACGAAGTTCCCGGTCATCAAATTTTATTAGCCCCCGGCTTCAAGGGTTCGCCTTACTTCTAACTCAATATCGTAGATTTGTAGTCTCGGTTTAACTACCCTCGCTTCATCCTTGTCCCGTTCCACCCTTCGCCACCCCCCCCCCCCTCCCCAATTCACCCTGCCTCTCACTCCCATACGGAACCGTACACGCTCTCCTTCCCTCCTCTCGCGCCCCGTTCCACCCCCTCGGCTCGCCCCGTCTTTTCTTTGTATTTTCACCCCGAGACCCCAGATGTAAGCGCGCGGCGAGGCCGGGCGACTTTGAAAGCAGCAATAATTCCGTGCTCTACGGCCGAGAACTAATTTCCACCAGGTCTGAAGCCGGTGCCCCGCCGCTCGGAGGGGGTGATCCGCGCTAGATGAAGAAGGGTGGACTCACCCACTCCCGCCCACCCCATCCCGCGATCCATGATTCCTCGCGAGCAGAGTTCGTTTTCTCTCGCCCTTCACCCGGTCCCGCGTTTTATCGCCCGACAATGGCCAAGCGACTCGACCCTCCTCCCCCCCCCCCCTCCGCACCGAAGCTCGCAGCCAATAAAAACCAGCGCGACCCCTTGGTACGGGGGTGGTTGATTCCGCGGGTCAAGGTGGCGAAGGCGGACGATTTTCCGGCAACTTCGCGACGTTTCTGGACGGGTTGTTGCGACTTCAGCGTGGGATTAACGAGCAGCGAATTCTGGAGGGTTGAAAATCGCTGTTCCACGGCTCGTCCGCCGCTTCGTTTCCACGTGGCAGAGATTCCCGGCGCGATTCTTTGGAAGTGATAAACGTTGGCTGCTGCTCGGGCCGTCTGATAAGCTTCGGCGCGAGAAACGTGCAAATGCATCCGAGTTTTTCTTAATTTTTGTATTGTGGGCAGGAAGAGAATTTTCGTATTTAGTTAGTCGTTTTTGTATTTAGGTGTTTTGAACTCGCTTACTGCACTTATTTCCGATCAAACTGGAGTATTACAGTTTCATTGATACAAAAGTGAAAGCGCGTGTGGAATATGTTTAATATTTCCCTACCAATATGGCACGGAATGTATGAAGGGTAAGGGGGGAAAACTGGGAATGTCTATTTTTCGTGACTTTGCGATTTATAGCATCTTTTATCGGTTGCAACTGGGAATACAGAACTGTCGAATCACAAAGTGTTAGAAAGTTCAAATACTCTCATAAGATAACGTTCAAGATTTAGTTTAAGTACTGGTTAAAAACAGGAAATGACCATTCCACAGTGGAATAAAATAAGAAATGTATCCACTCTTTGCCTAAACATAAGCTTCTGTAGTTAAGGTAAAACAAGAAATTATTTAAGAAGAAAATTACATAAGAAAATTAAATTCATTGAACCTTGTTTCTTTACTGGTGGACTAAAGTAGCTAAAACTTAATTTTCTCGATAAAGCTGTTTGTGGCATTCCCCCTTACCCTTCATGTATTATATTAATCCCACTGCTTTCAATCAACATTTCGTTATTAAAACAGATTGAAGATCGAATTGTTAGGTAGCATTCTATTCATAACCAGAGTGGACAATACATGCCAGCTACCTAGGGGCATCTGTTTTTAAACGAGAACAGTTCTAGGAATCGATGGTACTTGTGCAGCAATTAAATGGCAATATTCTCGACGGGTGCAGCATTACGTTGCTGTACAATGCAACGCAAACAATTATCGGGTATAATTATCAAGAATGTCGCAATGCTATACCCCCAGGTAAACAGAGCCATGATATTGCGGGCTATTATTAACGCAGTAGAAACAGGTTGTATCAGTCAGCCATCGTTTGCAGTGGTACACAGTGGGGAAGGCTACCGAGGGAGACTTACGTTGGCACATAATCAGCCAGTCGTGACAGTAGTACGAGTTTGTAGAAACTCAGGCAGGAGTAGTTAGCGATCACACGTTGGCGACAGTAGCAGATGTCAGAAATTAGACGGTGGCTACAGTGGTTCGCGCACACGTAAAATTAAAGATGGAGAAAATATGTAATACGTATGCAAGTACGATAAGCATGGATGTATGCTTAATTATGGTTTAAAAGATATCAGCCCTCCAAAGAGGATAAGAGTCCTTCATTTATATTATCCACGGATTTCCTGGAGAGTGGAGTGTATAATTTAAAAAAAAAAGGGTCGTAAACAAGAGAAATTATCAAGATCCTAGAAACTTAATGGCGAAAGATGTTTATACTCCACTAATCTCCAAATAATAAATTCCGCCACTAAGTAGAGAAGTAGAAACAATAGAAGGAAGTTAAGTAATCCCTAATCGAACGACCAAGAAGACCAATATTTACACAAAGAAAATAACAAAGAACAATAGGGTAGATGTCCCAATTACTACCAGTGTCCCTAATACTGGTACTTTATTTATTTTACTTAAAGAAAACGTAATGTATAAAGAATAGTGTACAATAATAATAAAAATAACGCTCCCAATTTAATAATAATTTTTTTGTTCACTATTCTTTATACATTACGGTTTTATTAAGTAAAATAAACAAGTGACAGTAATAGGGACCCCACTTAATAATCTACGACGCACCCTGCAATCTGCAGCTACGACTTCTTCACCTATTAAACCAAGAAAAACTATTTTCTAATATTTCCCTCAATCCCACAGCCTTGCAATAATTACCACCGGCAAGCGGATCGATCGGCAAGCATTCGAAACGACGTTATTAAAGAATTACGCGTAATAACCGTAATCCTTAACGTTCCTCGTGCCCGGGAGCAAGTATAATTCCTTGGAATCCCGTTATCGGGGCCAACTGGGGGCGCACGACAAATTGAAGATCGCGAATGACGTATAAAAATTAATGAGGGCACAGTTAGAGGCCGCGTAACATACTCGACGATCACGAAGATCCACGTAATCCTCTTACGTCGCTGGATCTTCAGCTCCGCGTTGACCGACTCATCCGAGGGGCCGCCAGCTGTAAGCCTTTAAACCTATCCCCGAGGAACCAATATCAGACCAATTTCGAGAAAACGGCGTCACGACGTATGTATCGACTGACGGGTCGCGAGCTTTACGATCAAATTATCCGTGGCAGACAGATTGATAACGCGTTGCTTGTTACGAGCTAGGCTTCTGTTCATCCCTTATCTAATACCTAGTAATCACGAGGACACAATGTTTCCTTTTTATCGATTACCTAAATGGAAAATGGAAAATTTAGTGGGAGTAAATTCACGGCACAGACGAACTTTAGGGGAATGACTTAGGACTTGTAACTTCTAAGTTATGGGAGAGATACACCTACCAGATAGATAAGCAAGCGATAGTTCGCATTGCTTCGGAAGACAAATACGAATTAATACCCCTACCACAATTAGATTTACATAATTGCATTCCTATTCCAAAGGTATCGTCCTTTCTATCTGCATATTTCTTCTGGACCTCCGAGCAATCCACTGTTCAATACGAATTTAAAATTACGAAAAATATCGCACAACTACCACCCTTTCTATAATCAAAGATCACAGTCTAAACTTTAACATATAAATCCTATGGTGACAGGGATCATATAAATGACTCCCTCGATCATAGTGCACTTCTCAAGAATGCGAGGAAAAGAATGAGAAATCATTTGAGTCTGACCTTCTGCTGCTGTGGCTGCGTGGGTTCCGTGGCGAGCAACTGCTTCAAGGCCGGATGACCGTGGCCATTGGGCGTCGACGTGGCACCTGGTGTGCTGGGTGTGCTGGGGTTGCTTCCCGGCGTGTTCGGGGTGTGGGGTCCAGTGGTGGGGCTGCTGGGACTGACGCTCTCGTTCACCTTGCTACCAGCGTGATGATTCTCCGTGTGTCGCCTCAGACTCCTCGCGTCGCAGTACGACTTGCCGCATCCTTCAGCCTTGCATTCGTATGGCTTCTTGTTCCGATGCGTCAGCATGTGCCCGTTTCTGCAACAGAGTTCCTGTATCAGATCAAACACGCCCCAAAAGAGCATCCAAGAGAATATCAAAAGTTCAGATTAATTAGACGACTTTGGGGTTGTGCGAGCTCGTCCTGGACAGAGTTTTATATGTAATTTTTAATCGTGTAGTCTGATACATTTGCTTTTCTCCTTCAATGCAAAAGTAAATCTGTCCGTGATCGACCGTGTGGACGAATTACCCTATAACATACATCCCTTAAAGTTAAATAAAATCATCGGCTGTGCCTTCAATTACACAGCAAGTGTCTTCAAACTTCCCCTGCCATGGAATCTGAAGCGCCAAGAATTCGTAATCTATCATCGGCTTGGAATAAACGCCCCGATACCACATCACCAGATCCCCGTATCATCCTACAAAATTATGTCGGCCCAATGACGTCAGTATCTCTACAGAGGATCCACTCGACTCGAGAAATCCTGTACAAGGACGAAGCACGATCCGTGTCCTATCTTACGAGCCGGATCTAAGCTCGTCCTTGGCGTGACAGCCTTACAGCCGTTTCCTCGGCTAAAGACTTCTCTCTAGCCCATTTGCTCAATATCCGGGTGTAATATCATCGACGGGGATGAAACACATACTTAACTTGCTCGTGGACTCGCCCCGACTAATCTCGCGAACACCTCGGGGAAGAACACCTGACTGCCACTCCTCCGTAGAGGAAAAATTGCTGCTGCGAAGGGTGCAAAAAGTTAGGCACGTGAACGCTTACTGGGAAGCTCGAAGCAGCTGGTTAATTATAAAATTTCTCTATCGAACGTATTATTCAAAGGAAGAATCTTACTAAGCATCTCAATTATTCCTGATCCGTGGTACAAGACGAACATAATTAAATAACGCAGCCCCACTACGAGAGAGCTAAAAGCAACTCTTTTCTTTCGCAATTCTGGATATAAAAGTATTCTCCAATCGTGAAGTTGAAAAAGAAAAACTAACGTTCAGCGCTTTTATCACTGTCTGAACTCGCAGCGCCACTTCTCAGTAACTTAAAATCCAAGAAGTTTAACTGTCCCATTTCCTGTGATTTATTCGTTACAGCGGAGAATAAAAGTAGGGAAGCGGTCGTAAACATTCATCAAGCGAAAGCCGCGTTAACTATTATCACCTGCTACGTGCCATTCCCGCGACATCGCTGAAACACCCACGAAGCGGGGAGAAAAAAAGGAGAGGCTAGCACGAAAGTCTGCGAAAGTGCAACAAGTTGGCGATGTGGTCTGACCGACGAATAAGGAGGGTACCTTTATTGCCCTTAAGAAGAGCGTCTGATACGTTCGTACCCCACTCTCCCTTCACCCCCGCGCCGCCATAATTGCATTAATCCGGCAGCGAGTTACACGGTGGAAACGACATCGTTAAGTGCCTGGCTGTCTAGCCGTAACTGTAATCGAGATCGGAGATTTAGCGCGGATAAAACGGCCGCTAAGTGCGACTGTAAATTGTCCGACCGTGTCGCGAGCAAAGCTACTTCTCTCGTCTGATTCCCGCCATCGATACCGAAACTTCGCAGGATCTGCTTTCCCAGAGCAAATATTTACTGGGAATAACGTGACCGTGTTGACGTCGAGGAGGGGAAACATTTTTGGCGAAGATTTCTCGCAGGTGTTTCAGTCTTAATGATGACTGATAGAAATGAAGGGGTGAAAGGTTATCATTGATAAATCAATCATGTCCCCTTGAATCGTCTAACTGACATTTCTCCTCATTTACAAAGAGTGAATTGGAATTTATGAGGGGAATGATTTTATGGTGATTGGATGCTAGGTATTGGAAGTATCACAGTGTAAAAAGATCGATGGTGCTTCAGTAAAATAAGTTTCAAGTGGGCCAAGTTACGCAGACACCTACCAACCCTCAATGATCTGAAATTGAGTAAATTTAGTTTGAAGATTTTAATTATTAAAGAACAGTAGCTTTATTTCTATTGGGTATATTTTACTTCTTGTTATTTAATAGCGAGTAGTATAATTAATATTATTTTTAATTTTCTCTAGTTTTTGTTTTTTAAGTCTAAAATGGAACTATGGTTTGGTAGTTTTAATAATTGTATAACGTAAGAATTGCTTCACGGGTTGGTAATGTTTTGCAAAATAAAGATAATAAATGTTTAATTAATTTGTTGTCATTTTGAGAGTCTGTAGGTGTCTGCGTAGCTTGGGCCAAATATCTAATCTCTTTGGCCATTTCCATTATTGTTCAATGTATCTGCAGTGAAAAGAATATAAAGGACGATGTCAGATCTACACAAAAATCGTGAAGAACACAGTTTCACGGATTAATCACATCGTTCAAGCACACAGACACCTCGGTTCGCGGAACAGGTACGATAAAACTGCACTCGTGCCCATCGATGAAAACCATCGTCCTAACGAATTCCACATTCCCGGGGAAACTTCCTGTGCTGGTGCTACCCACCGACAACCCTTTCCCTCGTGCCCTGAAACTTTAACGAGGTCTCGAACAGTGTCCACGTTCGCATCCCTCGAAAGTGGAAGGGATTCTCCCGTGGTTCACGCTAAGAAGTAGCCCGAGTGCAGCACGGGGGACATCGTTTCCACTAAATTTTCCAGCAGCCCTGCCTCCACCTCTATCGGTCCAAGTTTTATAGTCCGTCGATGTACGAACCGAATCCCCTTAAATTCTATCCCGAAGACGACGCTCCGCAGCTGGGTGAAAGGAGGCGAGCAGAGGGGGGAGCGGGTTTAATTTGTAAAAGCTAATTTGTTCAACTTTTAACGTACTTCCTTTCTGATCCACCGTGGCCAGACGATCCCTGTGGGACACTGAGACCACTCACTGGAATCGATCGACCCACTTGCGAGTTGCACTTCCGCTGTTAGATGGAAAACAAAAGAGCTGGGAGGGATTCTTTCCATGGCCCCTGGTCCAAGCGATTCATGTCGCAATTTGCACCGCGGAGCGAGTTGTCGAAGTTAACAGTTGAGATTCAGAATATGACTTACAATAAGTATGCCTCTATTGTTTTTGGGGTTTGTACGAATATTTTGGAAAGTATTGCCGGGATTTAAGGATTTTTAATGGCTTATGAATTCGAAAATAGAATTAGATATTGATCAGTTCTACTAGAATTTCGATTTCTTTGCGAGGGAACCAAGAACGTCAACAATGGATGGTGTTTATACCTTCATGATTTCTTTCATTTCATTCACCCCTTCCCCGCGTCACTTTCTATGTCTCTTTCTCTCCTTAAATCCGCAGCGAAGCGTTTTCAACGCAGCGGGAAGAAGGAAAATGGCACAAACAAAGACTATATTGAAGACGTCGAAGCGAGGAAGGAGAGTCTCGTCGTTGAAAGCGAAACAAAGGGACGGGGTTTTCTCGATTCTTTTTTTTCTGCAACGGTGACGTATCCTTTAGAACAGCGCAGAAGATACTTGACGACTCGCGAGAAACAGAGGACTAAATATCTCTCTTCGATTTAAACACGCAAGTGAAGGAAAATTCGCGGAGCACTACGAACAAAACAGAATAATTCGTTCACAATTATCAGTCCCACTAATATCCCTTCAATATCTTTAAACCAACGTGCAGGTGGATTCGGAACCGATTTCTATGCGCTAACCCCAATGCGAAATGAACTTACACGCTTCGCACACGTATTGCAATAAAACCCCAGAATGATTAAGAACACAAGCCAAGTCCAACGTCTACAGACCAGCCCCAATGCTTGCCAAGATTCTTTCCCCCAAGTCCAAGTATCTCGGTGGAGCCTGACAATGAATTCCGCGATAGCGGCGACGCTTCCCCTCGAATTTTCCGCGCCAAAGTACCCCCGCGTTCGCCGGTGGCCAGCCGTCAAGGTCCAAGATTAAATTCTCACCAATTATCAACTCTCCATTAATTTCGCCGGGGTTGCAGGGCCGGGCGTTGCAAAGGAGCGTCTACCAGGAGGGTCGTCCGCCACCCCACCCCCCCCCCCGGCCGCCCTATTTTCTTTCATTTCGCGGGGGTCGGGAGCGTCCTTAATGCTAGGCGGACGGGAAAGGAAGGAAGGCAAGGAACAAAGGGGGTTATCGACGATATCGAGGTGGGAAAGCAAGCCCTCTTTACAAGCGGAAGACCGAAGAAACGACGAAGCTCCCCTGCTGCCTGCATCGACAACGACTCTTCCTGAATCCCACCCCCAACTCTTCCTACCGCTGTCCTTGCCTCCCTCTTCCTCGCCCACTCTTCCACCCCCCTGGCCCGAAGTTGTCGCAAATCCCTTTTGGACCAGGAGACGCGACTGTCCTCTGCACACCTCTCCCATCCTCTCTTTCTGTTTATGTATATATATATATATATATATATATATAGAGAGATAGAGAGAGAGAGAAAGATATATATATATATATAGCCACGAAGAAGAGCCCTCGAGGAGAATACCTCTCGAGGTATAAGCGCTTCCTTTCGTCCTCCCTTATTTCGAGGAGCAGCGCCGCCGTTCGAACCCCGGGAAAAGGACTACGTGGATTTACTTCGATAACAGAGATACGCCGAGGAACTTACAATGGCGGGGCCCGCTTGCTCGCTCGGCAACCGTGCAGGAAAGGGGTGCTGATCGACGGGGGTGGGATGAAGCGGTCGGGTCACCGGACAGAGGAGCCTTCTCCACCTTCTACCTAGGAGAATCGAAGCGGGATGTTGCGCTCCGGGCGTCTTTTTTCAGATTTCAATTAAGCGCCGAGCCCCATTGAACCGCCACCAGCAACGTCTTTCTTCGGGGGGGGGGGGGGGGAACGCTGTCGTTGCGACTCTGGCATTCGGGGCTCGGTATTAATTTGCTCGACGTAGATCTATAATTGTTAGCGACGCTGTAACTGTTCGCAGAGTTGCTCGACGGTTCGTGTGAGCGTCTTCGACACTCGGGGAAGGTTTTCAGCTTCTTCTTTGTGGATAAGAGTAGGTTATACAGAGATATCGTTTCGGGAGATGTCCTTTTGACGAGTGAAACGACTGTGTAGGATTTTGCTGCTTGGCGTTTAGAAAGATTAGGATGTTCTGTGGCTTATGTGCCTCTACGTTGAAAAAACTTTTGTGATAATATGTTATTAATGCTGTTCTCCAAGGAAAGACTTGAACCGTCGTTTAATATCCATAGTATTAGTTTGCAACACTTTTGATTTCACGCTCTATGTGGCAGGAATTATTGTGAACAGTTGGTAGGCATTTGAAGCCTTGCTTCCCCGTGAAAGCAAAGTTTACTGTGAAGCATCCCACTGTAAATTCTTCCCATTAAAGAGCAATAACACGGCCGCGGAATAACCCAGACAAGAAAAAATGCGCAGGGGAAGAATAAATTGCGGTGACGCAGCTTACTGCCATGGAAGGGAGCCGGTTTCGACGTTGACTTTCTATAGGGTTCTTTTGTCTACGTAATTACTCCTGCGCCCAGACAACGAATTCTGTGCAAATTCTATGTGGCATCCGCGAAATAAGAGGCTTTCCAAGGATAACAGGAAACAGGTTAAGTACCCCCGCTACTTCTTTTCCTTTTCCCCCTGTCCGTTTTTCCGTTGCCTAAAGCCGAACCGGAGGACCTCGTCCCGAATGTCTTCTTTTTTTGTATAATAAGAGCACGAGAAATTCGCGGAGCGCCGTGTCACTCGCTGAGAATAGGAACGAGATAAAAAAAAAGGGGAGAAGAAAACCGGAGGGTTGTGACCCACGCTAAAGATACAAAAGTTAGGTACCCTCTCGTTATAAAAATGACAGAACAAAAATCCATCCAATTTACGTCTTTCTTTGTAAAACATGAGCGAGCGAATAAAACTTGCCGCAATAGCAGTAGTTTCGGAACACGTAGCTGGGAATTGAGTGGGAAAGAAGGAGCATTCTCGTCACTCATCGTGAAAAATCGCTAACACTTACGCGAACATGTTACGAGATCGAGAGCTTCCTTCTACAGTCATCATATAATGGTTGATGGATAACGATGAGCTGATTCGATCTCAGAAAATACCGACGGAAGGTGCAACTCGACCCTTATTACTTCGCGCAAACAGAATTAAATTACGCTCGATCATGGAGGCGTTACTTTTATTTCCCGATCAACCGTCAAACTTCCGCCCGGATCGATGGCAAGCTATAATCACGTTCGCCCGAAGATATCTATCGTTACGCTTGCCCTCGTTCCCAGTCATTTCAGATCGACGAAGACATTTCGAACACTGTTTCGACGGTGAAGAAGCAGAAATTGATTAATCTTGTTGCGGCGAAAAAGAAGCTTCTGCTTCCCTTTCAAAAGTAGGTGCGTCGATGCAAAAGTGATGTACAGACCTTTAGAAAGAATCTAAAAAATTTGGAGAATATGTAGACAAAGAAAAATATTGTTATTCATATCTTAAGGCGAAAGGCTGAATATTCAATTAAATTGTAATTCATTTGCCGGGCGTGTAACAAAAAGGAAAAATTCGAAAGGACATCATTTCGAAGGAAACACTTGTAATTCTAGGATTTCTGAAGAAATTAGATTCATTGAGGTTCTCATAAAACTTTACATGGAACTAACCTTTGAAAGTGGAAGGAGCTAGCAAGGGCTTGTATAATGGAGTAGCGTTGCAGTTATTCGTAGTAAATGCAGATTGGTTTTGATTTACTTGTAATAAAATGCAAATTACTAAAAGCGAAACGCGCGAAAACGGTGGAGCCGTCTCTTGTTCCTCGATTAATTAGCAGATTCTTTTCCCTTTCGTGCAAAAGAGCTTTTCAGTATTCTGCCGCTCGAAGGAAATTCTTTGCTAAATGCTTGAAACGTAAAAGACTTCAAAGGACTGTTCCAGTAACGACAGCTATTACATTCGTTACATAAAATATTCTCTAAAAAGGCGAGCGAAAGGTCGCTGCATACTACGTTAAATGATATAATCTTTTTTACCCTGAAAGCACTGAACTCACGAGAATTTTTCACTTCTGCGAGCACGATTTCAGCTTTGTGCGGAATTTACAGTAGCAAGTTCCGCGTGTAATAGACCGAAATGAATAGGCAAGGAAAGGCCTCTATTGGTAACGCTAACTCTATTAGTAACGATTCGTTCTGCTCGCTTACTGAATCTCATGAATGAGAAATTCGTTAACAAGAGAAATCCCTAAATATAAAGTCTTTCTACATTTTATGCATTCGTCGAAAAATGGGGCAGAGTCAAAACTCCAACAAACTCAAATGATATAAACAGAATTTCTGGAAATAGGAGGTATATTTCTGTCAGGATAGACAGTAATCGTTCTTATTTATGAAAATTCCGATAAAGTGAAAAATAGAACGAACAGAAAGGAACAGAATAATAACCAGTCAGTCTATTTGCAAAGTCATTGTTAAGTTTAACCGTAAGTTTATCAGTGAAAATGGAATTTGAAACGTTATCGCGAGATTCACTTTCCGCTGTTTTTAAGCTGAAATTGTGCTCGGGTCGCGACGCTGTCCGCCAAGTTTAAAAGGATTCCAGGCGGGAGGAAAACACAATTCTTTACGACTTCGGGCCGCAGTACATACCAGAGTTAGGTACTTAAGACCCGGGGTCTCTTCGAGGTATCCGAGGTTAAAAGGATTTCAATAAAAACAGGAAACAGACCAAGGACTTTTTCGCTGATCGGATAAAGTCGTCCACATGCATCGTTTACTTGAATCCCGGCATATGCTTTCTCGAAAACGAGTTTCCAAGTAACCGACCAAGAAATTTTATGGACAGCAGCCAAACGGAACGCTCGATCAGACAGTAGAACCATATTTCTAAGTACGCCGTTCTTTAAATCCAACTAAGAGGCCCTGGGTCCACGTAATGACTGAAAATAATTGAATGGACTGCGCGAAGTTTGAAAGAGCTCCAACGGCTCCTAAGGTCTTTTCAATCAGGGATAAATCTGACGACCTCGTTACATAATTTCCTTCAACCTGTACAAAGTTCATGAGATTTAAAAAAAAAAGACTACGCCAGGAGTCAGTGGAGTGACACTGACGTACAGGGAATGAAGTAAAATAGAATGGAGGTGGCGTTGATATTCGCGTAGGAGTAGAACGGACAGATTTTCTGACGTAAAACATTTCTTAAATTAGTTTCATGATTTTACTGTATGCCGTTTCTGCAATATTTGCAGAACTCATTCTGAGTATCACATAAATTTTCAAACCGTTATTCTTAAATAAAACAATTAATCCTTTCAACTCTGAAATAAATAGTCCGGATAATTACAAACATATTTGAATCATCAAAAACTCGTGAGAGGAATTTAAGAGAATTCTATGCTAATGTGAATTTATCGTGCTTCAGTGTTTTTGATTGAACGAAGAAACGTCTCTCTTCTGTTTAAGAAAAGGATAAAGATAATGCCAAGGATGAGCAACTCCCTACTCGTTCGAGGATGTGACAGTAATAAGTTCGAGGTGCCTTTCGTCGATCGAGCGAAGACTGGCGACAGAAAGGAAATCGAAAAGGAACAATTGCTGGGACGTTGAATTTGAAAAGAAGGACGACTTGGGAGGGGGGGACCAGAGATGAAACGAAAGTAATTCCTCGAGCTGTTCGTCAGTTCGCATTGAACGTAGTGTCGGCGGACCCCATCGAATGAAATACGTACATAAAACGAAGTCGACGTCGGTGGAAAGGTCGAGGGAAAGAAAAATACTGTCCGCCCGAGCCAGTATCCACAGCGTGTAGTAGCGAAGGGGGTGAGGCACGAAAGAGGATTGCCGCCGATTCTCGATACGAACACAATGACAAATTTTCGAAGTTCGGGATCAGGAAGGCTTCCGATCGACCGAGCCGTGAGGAATAGCAGCAATTATCGTGGGCATCGATAAGCGCTTCGTTAAGTTATTACACACCCAAGGGAAAGTGATTCCCGTTGCAATCGAAAGAAAAAGTGATTCCTTGTGGAAAGATAAGTGGAACGTGAGGAATAATACTGGTTCATACGAGAGATCTATTTGCAGATCTTCGTATTTGCTATTCGGTTAGCTCAGAATAATTAGAAATTGACGTTTGCTAGTATTCAAGATTGTAATTTTTTTATCTACTAAAGTTTAGTAACTAAACTATTTCCAGTTGAAGACACAAGAAAAGTGTGAAAAATTATATGGGCAAAAGAGTAATAATTTTTAATTCGATCCTGAAAGACATTTCTTCACCCTGTTTATCGTGGAAACGAAATTCTAAACTAGATTCTTTGCACTATTATACACCTATCGTATAATGACTGACATCTCACGAGTTCAGAGTGTCAGGCATTGGGTATACGTGTACATAAATGTTGAAGCGAAGCACTGTAAGCAAGAAAAATGATAGAAAATTACGAAATGACTATTTAATTACACATTACTGAAAATGTAACCAAGAGTAATACATGTAGTGGTTATCAGTACTAAATCATTAATACTCAAATCCTGAGATGTCGATCACTGTACCTAAGGGGGTAGGTTACCCTCAAAATTTTCGACAATTAGTTTTTAGGAATTTTGCATATTCCCCTAGCTACATCTTTTCTACGTATTTTAAGCGCGATCGGGACCCGAAATTCTAAAAATTCATGAATTACAGCCAAAAATGTACAGCCTGCAAATGAGATCGGATAACGGCAACTCTGCATGTCCAATTTCAAACGCGATTTCCCAGAAACTACGTTTTCCAAAACGGTGAACATAAAACCTCGAAAACCGCTCCAACGATTTGAATGAAAATTTACAGGGGGATGTAGGAAAATATTCTCCACAATGTGTCGGCAGCACATTTTCAATATAAATTCTTTAAAAAAAGATACAAAATATTTTTCCTACAAAAAAAAGGATAAAATCGTGTACATCGACATAAAAATTGTATTAATTTGTGTATCACAATTTTGCTTCCGACACAAGTTGGAGACTGTTTTACAGATTATACAAGTGCCTTTACTTTGTGTTTTAGGTAATTCATTTGTCCGGAATCGTGTTGACCATCAGACAGTGCATTGCGTACACCCTCTCACGTTTATATTTATAACTTTTTTCCTGTAAATATATTTAAAAATTTCTTTTTGTGCAGTAAAATCTACGAAATGATGATTAAGAATTAAAACAAAAATTATCTCTATATTCATTTACTACTTCAGAATATGCGTTTGAAAAGGGTCTGATTTTGGGCTGTTAAGGGTTACCACCCCCTTAATTTTCACTTTTTCCCCACTAGCCAGTTAAGACTTTACCTACAGTTCTGTTACATTGAATAATTTTATTCGTTATGCTTTATAATCGCAATAGAATTCTCCTTGAAGCTCGATCATTGAATCTCGAGCATCAATCAAACGCCGATCATCACCACAATACCGCGCGTTCACGTTTCTATAATACTTTTCTCTCCGCCCCCGTGAAGAAATTTACATTATACCTTCACCGATCCAAAAAGGCGTAGGAAACTACTTAGAAACACCGTTCGTGAAAATCTCTTGAAGAGTTTCCTTAAATCCCATATCAATTTCTCACGATTCTCCGATAATATAATTCGAGTAAAAATCGCTGATAAATATCAACTTACATTCTTTTTTATTAAACCACGACGCAGAGAGTTTTAAAAATTGCAAGAATGCACCAACAGCCTAACAGTTCTTTCCAGAGAAGAAAGGACTTTTTTCCAACTCGAATAATTCTAACTTTTCATTTCAGATGCATACAAAGAGGATTTTCTGAACGCATTTTAGAATTCCTTCTCGATCCGCCGATACAGCCCACAGCAATATCGGATTAAGAATAATAAAATGTCGACGAATAACCAATACCGCGTGAGGTCAATGTGTTCTTGACAAAGCATTCATCGAGTCAGGGGTAATACCACGAGATGGAATCGAACGTGACGTCCAAAGGCGTGAGAGCGTCGCAGAGAAGGAAGCTACTGTCCGCTCGAAATGTAGTTGAGCCACGCAGCGAATCTCAAATAAGGGTAGGGAAGCGTCGAAGAATCGGAAGGAGGATTTGTAGATCCTCCTTGGAAGGAAATACAAGTCTGACCTCACGGCCGGCCAACAAGTCTGGCCAAGGCTACCGAGGCTCGAAGAAGCAACCCCATTGCTGCCACTATTGATTCCCTCTTATTCCTCTCCTCGTTCACGAGAAGAATTGAATTTTCGATTCTCGCAGGTCCGCCTCGCGATTCTATTCAGCCACCCTTCCCCCATCGCTCTCTCATTTTCACCAGCCACCCCTCGAGCTTACACTATCCGCGCTTATAATTCCGACATCCCGAATTGTCCATCGTCCACATTTTATCTCCCCTCGAAATATGTTGTTAAGATAGAAAAATCCACGAAACACGCACCCGTCTCATTCGTCCGCAATCGCAGCCCTGAGGGGCGAAGCAGCCCCGTCGAAAAGATTGAAAATTGCAGAGTTTCGAGGAGACAGAGCCACGGAAAGTAGTGCCCTCGGTAGCTCGGAGGGTTTTAATAATAGAAAACGTGGAGCTTTTAGCGAACACTGGGGAAAGAGAAGAAGCTTCTCGCTCTAGGCGGCAACAGTCGCAAGAGGAAACGTGAAACAACGACGGGTTTTGGCTAATCGACGCGGAAAAAAGGAGGAGGGTGCGAGAATCGCTATAACACGTATCTGCTATATGCTGGTGTACTCACAAGTGGTCCTGCCGCTTGAACGCCTTGCCGCACATCGTGCACACGTATTTCCTCTCGTCGCTGTGCGTCAGCTTGTGCTTCGTGAGCGCCGATGCGTTGTTGAACACCTTCCCGCAGACCTGCGACAGAAACGGTGCACCGTGTCAGCGCGTCTTTGCAACGATCTGCCTCGTGACAGTCGGCTTGATTGCGTATTCAGCCTCCCCGCGTACCCAGGGAAGGGGGAGAGTGTGGGAGGCGAGAGGAGTGTGGAAAGACGTTTCCACGGAGCTTCGCGAATACTGTTATTTATTAATTCAATGCTCTTTGGGAAAACTGTTGACGCTTTGTATTATTTGCTAGGCAGTACATAGTAAGATAGTGTATGCTTCACGGCATCAACACGTTGGCTCTACTGACTTGATATCTATTCTAATTAAATTGTTGTTTTACAATAGTGATGAGAAAAAGCAGCTGTAATATCTAGGACTTTTGATTTCAGCCAATGTTGATTAAATTCAAGATTGTGAGCATTAGGGTATACTGGAATATTATGGAATATATTAATTGCAAAATGTAAAACAAACATCTGTACTATGATGAGGCATGTACTGATAATATTCACTACCTATTGAAGTGAAATATGTATAGGTGTATGAAGAGAAGAAAATATAAATATTAATGCTCAAAATGCTACTCAAAGTTGAATGACTTGATGTGGCTGACCAAAACAATATTATTCTACTTGCGGTGACATAAAGGTATGATTTACGTGATTGTTAAAGATTAATTGGTTTTCAAGTAGTCAGTGATGTAATTGCCTGTCAAATTATTCTTCGATAATGTAATTTATAACGAGATATGATGAAACAGTTAGATATACTTAATAATTATGTCCTTAAAGTTTGAGTACATTATAGTTCAAATTCTGTCAAATTTTGCTGTACATTTATATTAGTTTATAATTTCATTACTGCATTGGAAATTCGAATTTGAGAGGAATATACTTTAATCCATTACGTTATCCGTTTATTTTACTGTAACACAAGCATGAATCCATTTCGTACGATTCTCAGTATCACATATTTAACAAGTTAATTAAAATGCCATTTAATATTATTAAAATAATTCTTATTCGAAGATTTAATTGTCTACGCCACCGTTAAGCGAAGAACCATACATCTAATATTATTCGCTTAAATCTGAAAATTTGGAATACCTACTGTAATTTTAAAATATCTCGTATATAAAGAAACGAAATGATTTAACTCAATTAGATTATTTAAGTTTATGATTTCACTAAACCTTCGAATTTGGCTGTTAGCGTTACATACCACACCATTTTCAGAAATACCTAACATTTGACACATGTTCCTGTCGCGTGCGAATTCGCTTGACGTAGACACCGCTGCTACGTGCGTATATACACAGCTCCTAATTTCGACTAATGACTATATTCCAAAAGTAAACTCGAATTTCTGCAGCTGTTAGCACTAGAAATAAATATGCAAAACCACGTATCCCACTGTATCCCCTATTTCCCTCAAAATATTCCTCCGGAATTCGTAAAACTTTACTTAATATTTCTGCAAAATACCAAGTACTTAATACACCTTCCAAAACAAATTTTTCACCAGAAGATATTACGAAAAATCTGGCAATATCTACACACACGAGTTATATACACAAATTCATTCCATATCAATTTTATACTTCTACATTCTTTGAAAATTCATACAAAACCAACCATTATCCTGCCTCGGTATCACTTTATAAGACGAGGTACGTATAAAACGTTTGCATGGGCAGTGAACAGAATTTTACTAATGCCTCATAAATTCTTATATCCCACCTGAATCGCATAAACCACTCGGTACATATAAAAATAGAAACAATTCCCAAAACACAAGAGAAGAGAAGAATTTAATCAATCCTGGAGCACTTTGTACTTTCGAAGATTTAACCTCGAGTCCTTCTATCACCAACTCGCACTCCAACTTATCCATTCACCAATCGATCACACATATTCCATTCAATCCTGCGCGTATTAAACAGAACTTTGGAATGGGAAGAGATATAGCGCACTGATATCGACATCAATAATTCCTCTAATCCTACCGATTCACGAGTTCTTCCATTTTCCCAAGATTTAATGGTACAGATGCGCGTGAATTTAAAAATATCGGTGCCTGAGGGGCATACTTGCAGCGCAAAGGGTTAAACCCAGCCAGGCAGCACGCGTTCATCTCGACTAACGAGATTACGGTCCGCGATCGAGGACAAACGCCAAGTGTAACGGCTTCCAATCGAGCCGCGCGATTTCGATGCACGATAATCGCCGTGCGTTCCGTGCAAATGTTCGCAATTCTCCGCGGCCTGGCACACGTTCCAAACGGTTCATTACGGTCTCGCGGAAACGGAACGCGGGGCTGGACACAGTTTTCAATTACCGTGCACCGGCATCGTAAAGCCGGCTGTGTACGCGGCTTTACGACTGGACATTAGAACGTCGATAAAGATACCATTGCGCCATGGTGAACGCACGGTTACCATCCATCACGGCAGTCTGCTTGAAAATCCGTGTTAGTGCGACGTTTCCTAGCGGGAAGCAAAACGACCGCGTGTGCGCAACTCGTCCGCTGGTAACTGGACACTAGACACATCGGTTTTAATAACGTTTACGAAACTTTTTTCCGAATCCGCACGGGGGATAATTGATGAATGCTTGCGGGCAGATAGTGGTAGGCGAAAGTGTCTGAATAGTTGAATTCTAGCTCACTTTCACGAAAGGCACCTACAGGTGGATATGCAAGCTTTGATGAAACATTTCTCCTCCGATTGCTTTGGTTTAGAGGATCGAAAAATAAGAAATAGGTATATAGGCTTTTTGTCTAGGGGGTGGAAGCACCCCTCAAAGTTCATAAGAAGAGGTACAAAACTGAGTGTCATACTCCATATTGCAAATAATGTGGCAAATTAAATTTATAACAAATTTATTCAATTGCATTTATAGGAATATTTGAGCCTAAATGTACTCACACATTTGTGATTGGTACTGTGCCTTCACTTCTACGAAACGGTACAGATGGAACAGCATAAACGACAACGAATGTGACTTAATCAACTTGTACTTTAATAGGGTAATTCCGGGAGACGCGGCCGGGCTGGAGAGTTGGTCGAGTTGCTATATTCAGACTCTACATCTGCGTATATGTAAAAATGTGTTAGGGGGACTAGGCAGTCAACTTTGTTAAAAATGTAACATTCGTTAGGCAAATACTTAAAAAGAAGTGTATACAGATAGTGATTAGTGCTCTTAGGTTACGTTTGCTAACATTATAAGCTACCAAAAAAATATTTTTTCGAATGGTAAATATGTATATATAGCGGCGCTGCAGTCGTTCAAAGTGTCGCTATTTTTTCGGAAGTCTCTGCGGTTTTGCAACGATTCTGGCCGTAAACAAATGAATTTTGCGTCGTCCGTGGTGAATTTAGCATCCTGAAGGTTCTCTTTCTGCACTGAACCTATGGGGGAAAGTTTTTTTTTTAATGGCGGCTGTAATACGGCAAAGTTCAAAAAGTCGTGTTTTTTTCATTAAAAAATCGAGCTATTCAATTTTTTTTTATCAAAGCAGGAGTTTTTATAGACTCATGCGTAGGTTCAGGCCTAAACTAGACATATTTGATATATACTGAATTTTTTTCAGATCGATGTGTACCTCTGTTTTTTCGTAATCACTGCAAAACGAAGAGGAAATATGATACCGAGAAAAACGCGTTTAAAGTTTCGCAGAAACGGTCTCGACCTTTTCGGCTGTAAAATCCTTAATTTTGCGAATTTTAACATAAACCAAACGGCGTTTTACTCGGGAAGGGTGATACTTTCGAAAAATGCAACAAAAAATAATCGAGTTTCTGACTGCCTAGTCCCCTTAAGGTTCAGAACAATTAATTCTCTAGAAATCAACTGTTTCGACCAACTCTCCAGCCCGGCCGCGTCTCCCGGAATTATCCTATCTAATATCCTGCTCCCCCTGGTTTCAGGTAGCTTAAATTCCACACCACCTGAACTTCAACCTCAGTATTCCCTACCCAAAGCACAGTTAGAGGCCTCGCACAATCCATAAACTCACCCCGCAGTGCGAAGCCTTCCGTGAAACGTATCCACGGACAAAAATCCGTGGAAGCCCCCGCAGCCGCAGGAAGCACACCGACAGAACCACTCGCAATAAAAAGATTCATAACAAACTTCGTGTGCGTATATCAGCGGGGTATCGAGATCCCAGGATGGTCGGTAGACGCTCGTCCGCGGAAGACCGGTAAATTTCACGGCTGAGGTAGCAGCGATCGCTGAGTCGACGGTTTATCCTTTCTTCCTCCTCCATTAGGGAAACGGAAGTTCCCGGAGGAAAGACGTAGAGCGGGGATGGCAGGTGGAGAAGAAAGTTCTGGTTCCGTTCGGGGCGAGTGAAATTTCCGCGGACGAGCTGGCACGACTTATTCGCGTCGCCGGAGTCAGCCGTCGCGGGCGGAAGGGGCCTCGCATATCGGGCGCGGAACGGATCGGGAATAACAGTGGGGAACGAAAAGTGGAAAGAACTTTCCTCTCTGCGCCCGATAATGGAGCACTCGCGACGCCACGTGTCGGGGCCCGCAGCTGCATTGGAAATTAATTTCGACTTAACGACGCGTCCGCGCCATTCAGCCGCGAGTCTCTCGCGCCGCGGCGACGCGACGGGAATCCCCCACGTGTCACGTAAAGCCTGAAAAAGGGGTTACCTCTTCTTACCGTCACGCGCTAATTGAATACTCTGTAATTGCCTGGGGGCGAGGGCGGACGTGGAACGATTCCCGATTGAGGATGTGCAAACGGCACGGATTCTTCTGAAATATCGCGATTTTTCAACCGTGCAAGATTAAAACGCCACTCGTGCGTTGGATTTAATTGGATCTCTTGCACACTTTCGTATATATCCAATTCATTCGACTATTCTGCCTACATATGTTATGCCGCGTTTACTCCGCACACCTGTTCGATTTTCAACTCCTACAGTACTCCCTGTTCCTCGTTAAAACTCTTCTAAAAATTTCTGCAATAATTCGACGCAGCACGAAGGCTCGATGCACGGGATATTGGTTCTTTGGAGAAGCATTTCATTGCAGAACGTACCTACGTCAAACTTTCATTCAGCGTTTGAATTATGATACCGATACTATGCGTTTGAGAAAATCGCAAGGATCGCCCCAAGAGAGACGCACGCAGTTAGTGAAAAATGGTAAGTAGCGAGTCTAGTTTGTTCAGAAACACCCGCGCGGTTCCTCGCCGAACCTGATCCATGGAATTTCGCGCGATATTCAGCCCGGGCAAATTCAACGCCAATTCGGGCTATTCTTGCCCAGTCCTCGGACTTTCGAATGGAACAACGTCCGTGCACGCTGGAGCCCTCAGCTTCTGGCTTCCTGAAATAGTTCCTGAAACAGTACACGCCCCCGGAGCGAGTAATAAACCCAATTCCACATACTTAACAGGCATACCATCTCCGACACCCCCTCGACCGTGTCTTCGGCGTTGCTGTTGTTAACACGCGAAATGCCATACCAGCGTCTCGCGCGTAATTAGAAATTTCGTCGAGGAGAGAGAGAGAGAGAGTGGCTACTTCTGTCTTCGTCTTTGTGGAACGAGCTGCGCTTCGATTTCAAAGAATTCTGCGGGGCTCAAATTAGAGCAGAGAATTCCACCGATGTGTTCTGGCTTCTGCTTTCTTTGTCGTTCGTGCGGATTCCAGTGGGGAGAAAAATATCGAATCAAGGCTTAGGGCTTCTCCGGGTAATATTATACTTGCAAGTACATTCAAGTGATTTTTTTATCTATGAGCAAACGTTTAATGGCGATGCATGCATATTCAAGGTGAGAACTCTGTGAAAATGAATTTATTAGGAGGGAAAGGGTATCCAGCAGCGTTGGGCAAAGATAATATCTAGATAATATCTAGATAAACGGGACTTTACGTTTATCCGTTTCTTTCATCGGGAAGACATGAGATGACGATGAAAATGGCCCGAAAAATGATTTAATCGGGAGAACGCCAGGATACGATGAAAAATAAGCTAATTCAGATTCTGTAGAATCTGACCGGTAGACGACCGCGCGCGCGTCGGGCCGCAAAGGCTCACGCCGGTTAGGGTAAATCCAGGAGACGTGGTCGGCCTAATATAAAATGGCTATTTAAACTAATATAGATATTACTTATTTTATCACAACAAACCTATATATTCAGAATTTTATGCTGATTCAGAAAAACTGGTCGATATTTGTTTTAAGACAATATTTACTGTAAGTTGGATTGAAAATTGAAGTCATGACATCTGACCACCTCTCCCGACGTGCCGGGAGAAATGGTTTTCGTCGTTGGCAGAGTCCACTCACATAATAATTCATGAAAAAATAACAAAGAAGAAAGTAAAATTATTTATGAGTGAATACAACTATCGATTTATTGATATTTAGTTTGTTTACGCTGAACAAGTAAAGAACTCGTCAAAGAGAAAATGAACTACCTACTGGTGATTAGCAAGGCAAATGAATGCAAAAGTGAATAAATAAACTAAATAAACAAAAATAATAATAATAGAGTCTGAAATATAGCGACTCGACCAACTCTCCGGCCCGACCGCGTCTCCCGGATTTACCCTATTCGACCTTCCAGTATAAAGATAGAATGAAAGTGAAAAGTGGAAAGCCTTCGAATAAACCAACTTCATCCGTGGCGCTCCGAATAAAGCTAACTTTATTTGAAAAGTTATTTCATTCGATTTTTATCTAGATAATGCCCATCTCTGATATCCAGTAATTTCACGGAATTTGTACAGAATTGTATATCAAGCGTTATTAGGGTCACTATTAATTTACATAACCCGCCCTCGGGGCTTAAAATCGCAGGCTCTTATAAAGAAAAAAGAATTCGTCGTTCAAGATAAAACTGAAGTACGTCTCGTTATGGAAGACGCATAAGACACGATGTCTCTCACTTCTCCCCCCAACCTCTTTCTCTCGCCGCACTGGAATCTGGGTTAATCGAAAGAAAAGTAAACCACAATCCGCGGTATCGGACTTTTAATCTTAATTAAAACGCCCGCTTGTCAGATCTTTTGTATCGTAATCAAAAAGGCGAACTCTGACGGATGCCTTTCCTCGAATGAAACTTCCCGCACCGAGGTCGGTGCAGTATCAGAGACGGCGTAATTATTAATCAAGCAAATCCTCTTACAAGCTTCTACATTACGACAAAGTACGACGAATCTTCCTCAGTCACTTTAGTAGAAAAGCATTAATTACATCCATAACATATGAAGAAACAAGGTAGGGGAACTAGGGACATGATGGGGTAGCGAGGTAAAATGGGGTATCTCCCTAAACCCTAATTAAAAGATGCTAGGCACGTGACAAATACATCATTAGGAAGTCATTGTGTTATAATATTGTGGTCGCTGGTAAAAGTGAGTGGGGGAGCACTGGTTTTTTGTTAATAGCTGTGAACCGTTTGCGTGCTGCGTCAATGTTATTTCGTATGATAAAAAGATTTGAAATAAATATATATTTAAGAACGGTAAGTCTATTATTTTTCTTCTGTGATAATCTTCATTTCATCTATTTTAAGGTGACATATTCAAAATTTCAATATTTCTTTATTTGTTGTACAAATATATTAATCTGTGGAAAACGATACTTCGAGGCAAGATGGGGTCCTTGATATGGGGGAATGATGGGGTATCCATTAGAGGTTAGGTCGGGGTAAGTCGGGGTACCGACCTAACCCCTAATGGGTACCCCATCATTCCCCGTATCATGGTTGTTCATGTGAAATTAAGCAACGTAATCGTTCCCTATTATAATTTAATTAAAATAAATCTATTTTTAGTTCGAATTTATAAAATGGTCAGAACATATACGAAATCATTTCGGTACCCCATTTTCAGTACTCCATTTTACCCCATTTTCGGTACCCCATTTTACCCCGCTGTAGGGGCAAGACGGTTTTTTCCATCTGGTTTTATAAAGTTTAATAACGTAGACACCTGACCTCGGATAGTCCGAAGTGTGTAACAAATGTTAAATCATTAACATACAGTTGTATTTGGAGTAATAAAGACCTAATTAATAGATACAACCATCACTTTATTTGCATTTTTCCTTAGCTTCCCCATCACGCCCCTAGTTCCTCTAACAGCGACCTCGGTACCTATATTCCATCCATCCACTCCGCGATCCATCCTCCATTCAGTGGCTGCGAATTTGCCGAAGTATCCGAAGCGCGACGAAGTATCCAAACTCCCACCTTCGACCGTCGAACGTCAAGGGACTCGAGGGCTGTTCGAAGGGATCCAGCGGGAAGGCGGGACAGGGGGTGGGAAAGGGGCAGAAAATCGTACTTCTGGCTTCTAAGCAGAAAATCTAATTTGCGTAGCTTAACTCCTAAGGAGCTCCAGATGCACGGGACCCGAGCACACGGGAGTTTCAATTTACGGGGCAAGATCCATGCGGGAGGAGGACGGAGCCGGCCAAGAGGAGCGCGAGAGGGCGGAGAACGGGATAGGGTTCTCAACGGGCCTCGACAACGGCTGGTCCCTGGCCGTTGCATCCCTCGGCCATCATCTTCGTGCCAAAACCCGTATCTGCCAGCCCCGCTAACGGCCCTTCCTCGAGAGCTAAACAAACATCATTACTCCTGGCCTTTCTGGATCCCTCCTGCCTCCGCCAGCGACGGCCAACCGCCCCCTCTCCCTCCCCCCCCCCCTACCCGCCGACCAACTCGCAGAACCCGGAGGCTGCAGCCAGCCCTCGTGTCCGCCGAACCCGCCAATGTACACCGACCAAAACGCCGCTCCTGAATACGTAATCCGTCGGTGGTAACACTGATACTTCGTTAAGGGGGAAGCCTTCGGGACTGCGGCGGAGGGTGGAAGCGTGAAGGGACGAGTCGATGGATGAAGTTAGACGACGGTAACAGTGGGGTGGGTGCGGCGATTCGTGGCCCGAGAGCGTCTGCTCGGTCGATTCGGTTAACGTTTGCTCTCACCACCCGCCGTTTCCTCGGCGTCGAGGGAAACGGAGCTTCGACGACGCTCCGGGATTTATGGGTGTCGGGTGTACACGGGGCGATTCGGAAATGGGCGAGCAAACTTTTCTACTTGCTCCGGGGACGGGAAAAAACAGCGCACGGGGTAGAACTGTTCCTGCCCCCCACCCCCCCCCCCCACCCCCCCACCCCTCCCCTGAGTTACGAACGCAACAGGCAGCCATGTTGCGTGAGAACGATGAGAAGGGGATGATACACGGGTGTCTGGTCGGACTCCATCCGGCGTCATTCTAAAGTATCGCGAAGTAAAGACTCGGGACGGAAGGAAATAGAAAGAAACAGGGGAAATAAGGCGCAAACGCACCCCAAGGCGTCAGATACTCGCCCGCGGGGGAAGCAAGCGGGAGTACACTTCGTTAATCCTCCCCCGGCCGCCTTGGGGCTGGTTTATTCACGTTTAAAACGCATCCACGGCTCCACTCGGTTAAACGTTTGTTCCGGCTAACCACGTCCCGCGTCTCGACGAGCTTCCCTCGAAGGGGGACCAGACGCCAGTCCCCCGGAACGCCCTGGCTACGAAAGAGGGAGCGCGACGTACGAACAAACAGCCGTAGACGAGGCCCCGGGTGGGGAATGCAATTTGTTGCCTCCGGGCAGGCGAAGTCCTTTAAAGAAGTGCATCTTATTACCAGCAGCCGGCAGGCAGGCGAGGAACTCGCGCCCCCGTAAATAATGAGCAAGCCAGCCCCCGCGAGCGAGGCGACCGGCTTCGTGTCAGGGAGCGACGGCGTGTCGCTGTTGCTGAGGAGACACAAAAGTGAGCCGCCGCGCTGTGCCGGCCCTGCGATATTATTCGCGACTCGAGACGGCGGGGAGGGGGGGGGGGGTGCGAGCTGGGATACATCGGCGACGGGGAAAAGGAGACGGATGTCGCGTCGTTGCTCGTACCCGTCATTGTCGGGCGAATGACAATCGCGCGGAATCGTTTCGCCCGGGCGCCGGCGTTGCCCCGAGTTCGGTTTCAATGGAGAATTATGGAATTACAGGTCGAGGGACGCGAATCGATAGCTGGCGCGAGGGAAATCGTTCCGCGTGGCCGCGCCGCGAACCGTCGAGCTTCGTCGTTCCTCCTCGCTGATTACGCGGTCCCGGCAACCTTCTGGGGACGTCGTTGCACGCTGACGGCGGCAAGAATAATAATCACGGCGACACCTGGTCAGCCGGGAACCAGCGATGCGCGCGTGGATGCACTTTAAAATGTAATCTCGAGGTACGGCGGTCTACCAGTTGCAATTCAGAATGAAGTTTTGTTGCGAACTACCCCGGAGTTGCGGAAACACGCATTTGTTTCTACGGATCCCCGTGAGTTTGGGTACGTGCACGATGGGTTTGTTGATTTAAACGGCTTTTGCAAGGAGGAATTTTCGAAACGCAACAACAGGAAAATGGGAACGGAATGTAGGCGGATGTGGTTTACCTATAACTAATATGAGGGAAATAGGATTACTTGGATTAATAACGGTCGTTTGTTTGGGAAAAACATCTCTTCATAGTACGAAGGTTAACAAGAATGTTTTGTCAATACCACTAATATCACATATTGTTACTGAAAATGTTTTGCGGTGCACTATGTGTTACGTAAAAGTTCTTCCAATTTTTAACCCTACCAAATTTATTTCTATATCGCTCCATTAACTAGTTAACTATTTTCCAGAGACGGATTTGAAGATTTGGCGCCCCTAGGCTAACAAGCGGTTGCCGCTCCTTCCGTGAAATATCATAAAATATTTTAATTTAAAAGAGTTGGGGCAATTTAAAATTAATTCAATATGACAACTCGCATATGAGTTATTGCTAATTTGCTAGATGAAAGAAAAGTGAATTGCTTTTAAAGTTGTCTCAAGCCTCTGCGTGTCAAGCTTTTTCAATTTCTTTCGCGTAAAACTTGCCGCCCCGGGCTGCAGCCTAGTTAGCCTATATTTAAATCCGCCATTGCTAATTTCATAAATTCCGCCAATTCCATACTGTTTAACCCTTCACATTCCCCTTCCACAAACCCCACCACCTTTTCAGACAGTCCAATTAAAACACCACTATGTACTATCCAGATCCTTCAACGAAAGTAATACCAATAAGTAATACTAGTAAGTAAATAATAGTAAGTAAAATACTAAAAAAGTAAATATAGTATTACTAGTAAGCCTGAGTCGAACCAAGGAAAAAACACTTGAAATATAATGTCAGCTACAATCCCGACAGTGTATCACAGAAAGTTATTTTGAACGTCGTTAGAAGCGGGAAAGCCTTGCCTTCAAAACGAAATTTCATTCGCCCCGATACCACCCTCGGTTCCTGAAATATTGTCGTGTAAAGTGGAGCGTGATTTTTGAATGCTATTCTATCGGTGTCTCACGCGCACAGTCGGGCCTCTCTCTCGCGCGGCCTCACTGACCTATCACACGCTAGACGGCCTTGGGCTAGTCAGCGACAGACGCTGAGTCAGTAGCTTTTTTATTGTTTACTACTCACGAGTCTCACGACTCACGACGTGTCTACTTCCGCGTAAGAAAGTAGGTCACAGCACTTCCGACGTTGCGGCCGTCATTCGCGTCCCCTGTTTCTTAAACGTTATAATTCCGGAACCGATTGAGATATCGACTTGGAACAAAATGCACCTTGAAGGGGACGCTTTCCTCTATCAGATGAGCCTATTTCTTTTTCCAATTTCGCGATCGTTCTGGCAACGTTTTGCATTCAATGTTAACGTTACGTTACACAAGTTTTGTCGATTTTAATCAATCACGAAGTACAACCTTGTTCTTTATGGAAGATTTTCTAGAGTGCGTGTCATTGGATATGTTGTACAAGTAGTGGATAATAAATCCGGTTTAATGCATGTGACTTGGAGAAATCATTTCTTCAATCCAAATATTAAAGCAGTTCTCATTCCACATTTAGATCATTGTGTTTGTAAAAAGAACAGAGTGCGTTGGCTAAAGTAACTAGAATAAATATTTTTCCTTCTCTTTACAGCAGAAAAATTACTGTCTACCAAGGACAGTATGACTTCACCGATATTAGCAAAATTGATTCCACCGCCAATCCCACACATGCTGAAAATGAAAGCCCCTTTCATTGCACTCCAAATAAACCTCTTCCGTTACAAGAACCAATCACTTCATCCGAGCCATGCGTTCCGCCATTTAACCGGCCGCGCACACCTAAAATCCCTGTCTCCGCACCTTGGACCCCCAGAAGACAGCCGACATCGAGTGCGTAAAATTAAGTTACAGCGCCCGCCGATATAATTACGTACACAAAAGGCCGGGACGGTGAACGCCGGGGCTGCCATCAGCCGCAGAAGCGTCTCGCTCGACACGTTATTATCCCGTTCAATTCCGATCAATCACCGGATCGATCTGTCCGACACGCCTCGATTCTGGCTTCCTCCGTGGATCTTAAGCGTTCGACACACCGCTCCGAGCCGTCTGACGTGGAGCAAGTCGGGCGGCCGGTATCCTCCCGGCCAATTAATTAACTTAACGACTTGCACGCGAGCCGTGCGGCACGCTTTAACATCCCCAGCGAACGCGCGTCGACCGCGACAGCTACCACGGGTAAACCTCGCATGCTACTTTCACCCCGATCGTGGACGAACCTGTAAGGGAACAAGGAGTTTCGATACCGCGTCCTGGAGCCGCCAGAGGATAATCGCAAGACCGGGTCGACGACCCTCAAGGCCCTTCTCCGATATCATCGGATTACGGGGGGTGGCGGTCGTTCCTGGTGCATATAGGTGCGCGAAACCCGCGGAAAAGAGGAAAGAGATGAAACGGGAGATAGAGAAATCAAGGGAGAGATCCAGAGAGAGAGAGAGAGAGAGAGGCTCGGTGGATCGTGCGGGGCGAGGAGCAGGAGGGACGGAATGCCATCAGATTTCGCCTCGTTCAATCAGTTTACCCCCATTGTGCTCCGTGTTCCTCGCTTTCGGATTATCGAGGATCGACCGCCGACACTCGGTACGTCGCTGCCCGAAAGGATCGATGCAATCGCTCGAATTATCTTGAACGTTCCTTGCCTGTGATCTCAGCGCGGCCTCCACCGCTTCCAGCATCTGTTACATTGTCCTTTGACAATGGACGCGCGGAAACGTCGGTACCGTACGGGTGGGGGTTGGATTTATACGATTCCGCGCGGATACGGCGCGTAATCGTTCGGTGCCACGTTCTTTCCAAGCGCATCGCAGACGCGGTTACTTCCATACAGAGAATTCGGTGGATCATCCTTGCCGATTGATACGCAGCTTCAGAAATCGCTTTTCGGCCCGACTTTCGGTGTCCCATTGTTCTATTGGAATAAGGTACATTTAGTTGAGAGCCATTTCCATTGTGTTTCATCCGTTCGCGGAATTTAAAAGCGTTTCCCGTAGCAACGCGCTTAGCGAGACGCGTGATCGTGTTACCTACGTTTTGGCGAATATTTCAATCACGGTTTGTTTGAAATAATGGCTCGTTCCACTGATTCCTCGTGCAAGTACGATTGCGGGTAGTACGGAAGGGGACGTAAAAAAATGGCAACCTGAGAGGTAGAGCACGCTTGAAACTCGCGAGCTGTCCGTAAAAGGGAATTATTAATCACGGGACGACAGCAAATACATACTCGAGCGACGTCGAAACGCCTGGTCGATTAATAAATATCAAAAACTCGGCGAAAAGTTCGATGATTTACGGGCGAATAAGGACCGACGGCCGAGTTGGCAAGCTTTCACGATCCCCTTGTAACCAGTAACTATTAATTTCCCCGTAAAATTACCGACGGCCGACGTCTCGGCGAACGAGCGGGGGGGTGGGTGGCCACTTGACGATGCTGCTGCCTCCTTCTTCGTGGATCGTGCCGATATCCGAGCTATAATCGGGCCGTGGAGGATGAGCTTAATTCGTCGCTAACTCGATACATCGACGGGGCTTGTCAACAAGTCGGGTGGTCCATCATTTAATTACGTAACAAGGCGGACCGTAATTCGCGGCTCTTCGTTTCTCGGTTGCACGGCCGCCATCGCTAGGGACGAAGAGGTAGACAGGGGAAGGACGAATGGACGGAGGAAGATGAGAAATGGTACCGCAAAATGAGGGAAATTGCCATTTGCCATGTTTTTGGAACATTTGGCTATATAATATAAAAAATTAACATTTTTAGATTTGCTTTATGTATCCTATTATAACATTGCACCTTTTGTGATTGTACTACATGTGTCAAAATGGATAAATTTTTTATCCTATTCAATCCTTAACCCTTCGTTGACTCTCTGGGTGTAAGCCACCCATAAGCTAATTTTGACTCTCTGAACATTTTATATGCAAAATAAATACCTTTTTCTCAAAGTCGACTTACAAACTATTTTTTCTCCCAAAATATTATATCCGAACATCAACTCTGTAGATTTTTAGCTTTTAATATTGATATTTGTAAAAGTTATAATTTTTTAAAGAGTTTCTTCGTTTCTTCTCGACATGTGGTAATCTAGAATTATTTTACAAAAACTGTGATGAAATTTCACTAAATAAATTATTCGAATATATTTTAGAGACCATGAAATTGATCCATGATTTTTTTCATAATAATTGGATTTTTTGGATGAAAATGGCACTCGTTCAAAAAGTGCTCTGGGTGTGAGCCACCCAGGTATGTCAAAGTTGATTGAAAAAAGAGGTGTGTCAACGAAGGGTTAATACATACCTACCTGTTAATTAGCTACTAATACCCCGTGACCGGGGTAACATTAGCACACCATGGTAGACTATAGCACTAACGCTAAAGTTTTACCTATCTGAATTTACATTGACGGTCAAATTTGTTTCTTTTAGGTTCAATGCACTATCGTTTCTATTTTTGGTAGTTTTTATTTAATTTTTTTAAATAATATTTTTAAATTTGCCGTAGGTATCTATTATAACATAGTGAAAATATACGAAATTTTTGTCCTCTCCCGTCTTTAAAACTTTAAGTAACTTCTAATATTCAGGGAGAATATTCTCCAGGAAAGGTGACAATAATACAATTGCAATTTCCAAATCAATTTTGCTACTCCGACGATCCTTCGCTAACGACTGATCATTAAATTGCTGAGAGCAGATGCATCGACACACATAACGTTTAAACTGTGAGCTGGAATTAGATAGTTCCATTAGGAATAATTATATCTTACAATTTATACCCCATAGATTAGGGGGTTGTACAATACATCAATGATACCAGCGTAACACTTAATCCTAGTTATAAGATTTTTGCATAATTGCAGACATATAAATATACGAGTTTTAAACTTTCTTTTGTCACCACTGATCGAACGCAGACTGCTGATCATAGAAACAAATTGAGTCAGAGAGAAATCGTGTAGGAAACGATTAAAAGTGTAGCCCCCTAAGTATACCGTGTTAATTCAAATAGGTTATCTGGTTAAAAAGCTGGTACTGAGAAAAAATTACTATACATCTATTAGATAAACTATTTTTCTGCTACCTGGCACCAATGGCTTGATTTAAGTGAAAGTTGTAAATAAACCCTTTTAACTTAACACAGCAGAACTATTATTATTCAAGCAGTGTTTAATGAATAGTGTTCAACCTCAGCATTAGTTTAACCCCTCCATCTACATTTCCAATAAAATCCACCAAACTCCAAACCTCAACAACGAGCTTAGAAGCATAGGGGTTAATCACAGGTATGTCTATTATTTAAAAATATGGTCACTGAACATGGCGCTAATTGTCCATCACGATTCATACAAGTTCCCCGCGTGATTTTGGTTCGTAGCGTGTCACGGTGTCGGTATGCAAGGCGCCATGTTCCTCATGGCCGCTCGAGGATCGCTCCATCTGAATATTCAACAGCCTTTTCGCGTTACACACTGTATTCAGCGTTGGTTGGGACTGTCGCACGTGTGCACACGCGTGTGCATGGTGCAGGAGCGACCACTTTGCCCGCTGCAAGCTCGCCTGCATAAACACGGTCCACTACCGATAGTGGCTTCCTTTGGCAGTGCCATCGTTTTCGGATCGATGTGGATTACGTATAGACGCGTGTCTGCCACGTGGCTACTGCACTTCGATAATGACAAGAATCTGGGGATTCTTTCGGAGAAATGTGGGATGAGATGACAAAGAATTCTATGTCACCACAGATTACATTCTGAGCGAATGTTCGGGGAGAGATGGACAGTGTTTGGCTGCAGAGGTCCGAAGATATTTCAAACGAGCACATTTTAATGTCTCAAGGTGAGACTCTCAACTACCATTTTAGGTAACACGACTACGTTCCACGAGGCACACGATGCAACAGGAGAATTCGATTTTCTACTAAATGGAAGCTAGTTTTTCCGTGGATCAAGAGAAACGAATTCATAGAATTGTTTGTAACACTTCAATTAGAATCGATGATATTGCAATAATTGTATTACCCACCGGAGTGTCTCTGTTATGAAAAGTTGCGCAACTAGTTCAAAGCACGGGGAGACGACTCCGCGGGGACAAATACCGAAATGATTATATTTGTACGTTCTGTGTTAATTTACGTCGCGGTAAATTTCTCTGAACGTTAATGATTAAACTTGTTTGTGCCCGCGAGCAGGGCACGAGCATAGCGCGAGCTGCTTTTCGAACGCGGATAGTTCCAGTCAAAGCATTTAATTTTATCTCTTTGAGGCTAGATATTTGCGGCGGGCACGTCAGAGCGAGATTTCAGAATCATCGTAATTACATAGGGTTTCTTTGGATGGGGAATTGCTTTGCCAGTCCGTGTATCGTGTTTCTATTGCGTTAGATCGTTCCTAGTGAAATATTTTACATACACTACCGCAGAAAAGTACTTCATCACTTGCTATATGTAGGTATGATTGGTGAAAGAGAAAATAGAACGTTTCTCCACATGCTTGTGGACCCACTTGGATACTCCTTAGCACATCAAGATCGTTTCATTCTATTTTGTTATCTTGATAGAGGTTTTCGAAATGCAATTTTATTATTCGATTGTTATTGACAGTTGGCAGCATTACTAACGTTCAAATATAATTAACCCTTCTACGAAAATTGAGTCATATTATTTATAATATTTTTCATAATATTATTAATATTTTTTAATTTTTTATTTGTAATTTTTTATAGTAGATGTTTAATAAGTTTTTAAAATATTAAATCGTAAACTGACTTATTATTGTATGCTCATTTTTTGTAAATATATGATATTGGGTTAATTTCACACAAATTTATTTATCCGTCTAATTTTAGAAATTTCGTCTAAGGTTTAAACAATTTTGAAGTTAAATATTGAATATAAGTTACTAAGGATCTGAACCTAAACAGTTGAATCATATATATAGAAAGCAACAATGATAGCCTTATATCTGGACTATAGTGATCAAATTACATGTAGGTATCCCAAGAAAAAAGAAGTAGCAATTTTATAAGAACAAGCAATAATAATCAACTATTTTACGTTTTATTTTATTTTCACTTTTATCAAACGTAGGTACATATAGCAAGTGATCAAATATTTTTGAACGGTAGTGCAAGGTATTTTTCCTCCTAGACCAATTTGCTTTTCTATTCGTACCAAAGGGTAGAACTGGATTGGCCAGAGATCCCAAGCACACATTTCTCTTGACGTTTTTCGCCCGTCGGTGGTAGAGATCGAACCGAAAGCGACCAACGAAGTGGAGGGCATTGAGGACGACCTTGAACTTCTGACCCAATTCGCTGGGCGATTGCAAAGATAAATCTCTAGTCACGAAACACTTGAATAACATTACGCGGGACCAGCGCCACAGGAATGCAAAGAAGCGAACGGACATTGTAATCGCCGATAGAGGATTGTAAATAACTTATCGTTCCGTGAAAAGTTCAAAGAGCCAGGCCACTATATGGCCTTCTATGCTTGCCGGTGCACAATTTATCCCGCAAAGAGGAACGAATTGCTATAATATTTAAATGTAATTAAATATTATTACACAGATCTGCCAGATTATAATACTATAATAATATTTGATTGCATTTAAATATTATTATAATCTGGCAGATCGGTTTAATTGTATTTAAACTGAATAATTTGCAGATTAGAATATTTCGATGAAGGGTACGTGACATCAGTTAATTATAGAAATAATTCAAGTACATAATGGTTGAAGATAAAGGATTTTAAATTCAAGAGCTAATTATAATTATCTTTTGATGACTGCAAGAATTGCGAAAAAATGCAGTGCTAAATTTGAACGAACCATTCTGTGACTACGATAAACAAAAGAAGAATATATTTTAATTAATCATGCCCCAGGAACAGAATATCACTCAGAAAAATCACCTCCAACCCGTTCAATTTTAGTAAAAGACCATTGAACGGAGTTCAAACGGCACAAAAATAATTCAATTGTCCCTGTCCAATGTACATCAATGCCCAACAGTACATTACCTCCCACAAAATTGCGACTACGCACGACGAAAAATTCCCACACGCTTCTGCCTCTTCGTACGCAGCGATTTCTCGGAGCACATTCCAGTTTCGCAAACGGAAATCGAATGTGGCTCAAGCTGTTCAATGTTTGACGGCGTCACGTTAACCCGTTCCGCCACGAGCAGAAAAAAATAGAAGTAAATATGGAGCACAGAGGAATCAACGGGCGGCCAGGGAAACACCAGTGGAGTTTCAAACGTGAACGCGAATTAAGAGCGAAACAGAAGGGGAAACGCATGATGGAATAAAACTTGGGGAAAAGGTAAAGTCGAAGGGTAGACGCGTGGTTAGAGATGCGTGAGTAGAAGGCTAAAAGGAACACGTCCGGGGAAACAAGAATGAAGATCAACGACGGTGGGGCGTGAAACGGTGGAATAAAAGTCGGCAGTTCGACAAACTGGCGTAAATTTTGTGGACTTGTGGTTTCCGAGCGCTGGCCTGGGCAACGACTGGCTTTCTAATTCGATCGTCCGTATGTCGCTAATGAACTGTTTCTCCCGACGATTGCGCTGGGAAACTCTCTTTGTGGCGAAACGGGCGAGTTAATAAAATTGTCAAACGAACGTCATCGGGGGACGTCGGTCGTGCCGAGTGCTGATTGAACTCTGACATTAAAGCGTGCTTCGAGGTCTCGAGCTCCTCTTACATGCCTTTTTGCCGTACGTGAGCGCTGTTCGAAAGTAGGGGGGCGGGGGGGGGGGACCAGTACTTCTATGGCACACATAATACTTGGTAACTGAGGAGAAATGGGAGCTACAATCGCTTACTATTACTACTTGCTTGTTTCTACTAAACGAGTTCAAGTTTAACTAACCACGAAAGAAATATAGTAAATTTCGTATAGATTCCTAGATACGTCAAGCTACAAAAGAAATTAGGAATGGACCTGCTGGTATTTGGATCTTTCAACATCTACTAGTGGCATTCGTCTTGAAGAATGCATACACGTTGAGTTTAATTGAATTGAATTAGAAATTCCTAGATATAATACCTAGCGTTTCAAAACCAATCAGGAATCAGTTAAGTCTCTTCGAAGAGTTAAGTCTCTTTGGATTTCTAAATAGCGCGAGCCTTCACATACTTTCTTATGAAAGAACAACGGATTTACCTGGCATTGCTGTGGTCCCTGTCTGTTGGGCGACGAAGCCTTCGGTCTCGGTTTCTTCACTCCCAACTTTCCAGGATCCCCGCCGCCAGGTCTCGACTCCTCGCTGCTACCTGGAACCAAAGAAACAGATTCGTCAGCTGCAACGTGCATCGGCCGTCGTCGAGCTCCTCTACTGTACAGTCTACGACAGATCGAACATCCTGATAAATCGAGACAGGCCACGACGAAAACCACGGCTCGCGGAAGAAGCTCGTTTTCCTCGTCGATCAGAGGTGGAGGGATGAAACCATTATCCGCCCCGGGATCCACGATCCAACGATTTCTTGCGCGACTGTGCGCGAGATTTCGCCCAGAAGCTCTCACACGCGCGCCGGTTTCTTCTCCGTTCCGATCGCGGCGGCGAGGTTTCTTCGAGGCCTCGACTTATGGAAGATTGATTGCCCGCCGCGCGTCCTTTTTTCTATCCTCGACACAGGATACACTTAATGGCCGATTGGCCCGTCGTCAACATCGATCGAGGCCCCGGGGAAACGATCGAGAGGCGACTGCTGGTCGCTGTGTATCGGTCCAGCCGATGGTGATTTATAGAGAGAACCGTCGATCTTATTTTAAGGACCCAGAGATCGGTTTCGAGACGCGAGGCTCGGGACGATCTTCTCCAACGAGGAATCGTTCGATTTATCGACGTTTCCATACAAATAGATGCGAAGCTTTCTTCAATGTAGGTCGACAGGCGCTTGACACGCCAATCACGGACCCTTAAACGTTACAAATCTCCGCTAGAATACTTTTACGAGTGAACCCTCAAACTTACGAACTTCTGAATAATATTACTGTCGTTAGGAATTATATTCAGCTACGAAATATTGTTGCTTATGACGATACACTCTAAGAAATTCTTTTTGTCCACTAGTTAAGCCCACGACGCTTATCGTCACTCAGACAAATGTGTGTATACCAGCATCCAAATCGAACCATGAACCAAACACATGTTTCCCTCGCCTATAACGACGCGATCCAGATGAGAATGATGGCAGCGGTGTTTGCCCGAAGAAATGGAGGCACGGTGCAAAGTACTCCAGTACGCGAGGACATTTTCAATTATGGCGGACACATCACAAAGAACAAAATGGAGAGGGCCCCTCTCTGACCGGAGATTGTGCTCGGCAAGGCTCATTTCCGGCCGAGGAGCGACGCTGCTCCTCCGATTTACTTTCAACGTTCAAGGAGATACGCTCCCTGGCCAACTTTCTGTTCGGCTGAATCGTTGCTCCCAACTAGCAACACCTGCGGCCATCTTTCTCCCTATCTGGCCGGCTTCCTCTTTCATCCTTGTTCCACGGCGTATCTAATTAATGATTGTTCCAAGGGGGCCCCCGTTGTTGGCTACCAAGCCCCGGCAAGCTCGCCGTGCTTTATTTTCGTGCGGCGCGGCTTCAGCGAGCAACTGCCTCGTTTAGGATTTAATTATTACCTCCGCCCCCGCCGATGTTCGCCCTGGGTAGCCGAAAGACGAATACGTTTTCGGCTATTCAGGGAAAGGCGCTGTTTTTTGCGCCGAGGATTGTACGGGAAGACGACGGGGAAGAACGAGTCCAGGGCGAGGCGGTGGAACTGAAGAGAAACTACTCGGGGAATGAAATGTAATTGAGGGGGGGCGATGATGGGGGTCAATTGTTAAATCGAACAGACAATAGCGAAAGCAGGCTGCTTCATTGTGCCTAACAGAGGGGTAGTGGAAGTCGTGGAGGAGTGTAGGTAGACGGTGAACTATTATGGGCAGAGTGAACTTCAATTAAACGATAAAGTCTACAAAGTTCAGTGGCTTTGGAAGTTCGTGAAGTTTAATTTTTCCGTGCAGTGGTTATTAAAATGAAGTTAATGGTTTATAGAAGTCCAAGTGCTCCGCTTCGTGATTTATTAAACTTTGAATTCTTATGATATGTTAAGTAATTTGAAGTATTTTGAGAGAAAATACAAATGACAGATGTAGCTTATTCGCATAAGTGGAAATGTATTCTCGTGATCTGTGATTAGGAAATCGACTGGACATTGATTTGCTGGAGTTTCTTTACGAGATCAGAATTCTGTAACGTGCAAACTGGACAAAGTACACAGGACCTTTCTTACTGTTGCCCCTCTCAGAATCGTGAAACTTCCTGTGTACGTTCGGAAATCAAGTGACGTGGCAGTAAATAGAGAAGTTTCGCTTCATCAACCCCAGTGTAACGTCTACAGGAAACCTTTCTAGGAAATGCTTCTTTGGACCATAGGAGCGCGTTTCATATATTCGTTGTTCCTTTTCCATTAACAATATTTAAATATTAAAATATTCCTTCATTGAAAAATACACCCTTTTATTTTACCATTTTCCCTCAACCGCGGATGTTTACTATTCATTTTCTCTTTCCGACCGTGTTATTTTACCGCCAATTTTCGAGGGCACCGCAACACAAATACTTAAAAAAAAAAGCAACATTTATCTCAATGTATAAAAGGAAACTAAAGGTAATTCGACTCATACTGACCCCTCTACGGTTACCAAACAATCACAATTAGCCTCAACATCCATAAAGTAATTTGTTCGTAAAAGCAAGGATTAAGCACACACTCCGCTCAAACAGCGAAGCACTCTTCTAACCAAGCATAAGCGACGGAGATCCCACTCCAACTCAAATACGCAACGATGCTGTGTACATTCATTGAAGGCCAGAGAGAATCTGATTTCACCAGAGTCCCGTCCACGTCACACTCTCCCCCTGGCATCTTTCAATTTGCCAACTCGAACGCAAATATCCCAACGGATGCTCGTTTTTCCATCGACGGAGAGCAAGAAGTGGATGGCCGTGGTAGGGGGCGGGTCGCGAAACTTTCCCTCCCTTAAAATAAAAGAATCTTCGTCGAAGCCGCCCTTAAGTACACGTCGGCCCGTACCCCGGGCCCGAAGTCCCGTGAAACTTTTTTCGCCCGTAGCATCCCGGAAGTCAACGGGCGCAGCGACGGGGTAAACAAGTCGCTTTTCATCAGCGTGGACGGATGGTGCGCGGGCCGTATTTACCGGAAGAGCCCGTGTACTCGTCTCAGCGGCGCAAACATCGACGGAAGATAAATGTGTATACGGGCAACTTTAATAATTTCGTCTTCGGCCGAGGGGGTGGGTGCAACGACGCCCCGCCGTCGACGTTGGATCCCGTCGTATCCGTCGGTTAACAGATTCCTCTCTTTCCATGGCGCTCAGCCACGATCTCCGTGCCGCCGCAATTTAATAAATCAACGGGCGTGTCTTTGATGCGCCACGCATACCGAGGGAATTTGATAAACGAGAGCCGCGTCTCGCGTCTCCTTCGCGAGTAATTCCCTCGAACGGAGTCGAATTCGACCTCGCCGCCGCAGAATTTCCAACCCCCCCCGGTGGCGTCGATGCCGTTTCGCTGTTTGTATCTGCTCGATGAACCTTCGATCCGGGAGAGACGCGCGAAGTCGCTGGTGAATTCGGGAGTGGTAGTAATTCTTAGCAATTCTGATTTCACTCACAGAATTCTGCAGAGCGCCCAGCCTGAGTGAGATGAAGGAAAAGAGGGAGTGTAGCAAATTTATGTGGTCTACATTCTTGTAAGGGACTCGATTAGTAATATAATCAATTTTCCTAGAAATCTCTCCAATTCTCTTTCAATCTCCTCATATTTGAATTCTTCCTTCCATTTTGAATTCTTGCTTCCCCCGAGGCTCGCCCCACGACCGCCCTTCAGATTCAAGGAACGTCCCGAGATGTTCGTCTTGAACCGCTTCGAAACACAATTCATAAACACGTCAAAGCCATCTGCCGATTCGACGGGCACGAAGGCAGACCGGAGAACGCGCCGCGGAGGATCGGGTAAACATAACGCCCCCGTGATCGTCGGTTTAACGCGTGTGCGTGTAACACGCGCGCAAGGAGGTGTCAGCCTCAACCAGGTGAAATCCACGGGTGCCGTGGATGCGTTTGTTAATTCCATTTAGCGCATAAGTGGAGGCTGCAACGCGCAGACGGCATGCTTAATAAAGTGTACTAAACCGAGTCGACTTGCTGAGTGCGCTGGCGTGCGCGACCTCGTCACGATCGCGTTCGCCCTTTCGTGCACCCGGGGGTAGCGCTGCTTTCGCCCTTTCACCCTCACCTTCTGGGCGTCTCGGAAAGCATGCAGGGTCGCGGCGACGGCGAACGGCGACGAGTGTGCATAATTGCATCGCGACGGAATCCCGCGTGAACACACTTTGGCGGTTGTTGTGGACTTGGTAGGTTAGGCAGAAGAAGAGAAACGCAAGATTGTGTTTCGTCCTGCGCCTGCCAGTGAAGCTATTGGTAAGGCTTACCAACAGGCTCTGCCTTAAACCGATTTAAGCGGGGAATCCTATTCTTTGGGCTAAAAACATAGCGAAATTTTAAATTCTTTTTTAAGAAACTGTCGATTCGAATAAACTGAAATTTGGACCATATTTTTACGTATCTGTGAAGATGGGGTAGTTTTTTTTTTATTAATTTTTAATAATAAATATAGGAGTTATGCATGGTCGACCATCATACCACCGTTGTCCGTTGGTGTGCACGATATTTCATTAACCACCGAATCGATTATCTTCAAATTTGGCCTGTATGTTCAACAAACATTACTTTATATTTTGATAAACCAGGATACCGATAAGTTATATACGTCTTTGATTACGTAAGAAAATTGGCTCAAATTTGTATAGCAAAAGGTAAAATTTCAAACTTTTCAATTTGAAAACTCCCTATACTCCTCAAAAAATTTTGTATTTTTTTTTGGCTCATCAAATTATGGCTACATATGTATACAGTGAAACGCTGCTTCATTTATCTGTTTTAGATTACCAGAATGACAAATATTGCGTGGCGTGTTAGTCGATACTGTATAACTCCTATATTTGTTGTTAAGAATTCATAAAAAAAACTATTGCTTTTTCAAAGATGCATCAAAATATAGTCCAAACTTCAGATGAATGAAATCGCTAGTTCCGTAAAAAAAGAATCCCCAATTTTTGCTACGTTTTTAGCCTAAAGAATAGGATTCCCCTCTTTAACCACTTATCGCGCGATTTTTGGATGTAATTGTAAAGAATCGAATTTCATTTTCTTCTTGCATGGAACTGTGCAAGTGCACGCAGATCCAGGAAGCGTTGCTATAGTAACCGGAGGTATGTCATGTGGAATTTGTCTGCCAAGAACTACGCCCCTGGTCTTATGATAAACTCACGTCTTAAGGGTTCACTGAATAATGTGTTCGTTCGCTGGACACGATGTGGTTTCGACTTATCTTTCCACTGAATTATTCACGGAGTTGTATCCAGATCTTCATAAGTTCTAACCTAGTTTCATGTACACACCGAATTTCTTAACGAGTTCCCGCGAGCTCTGTTTGAGTTCCCGTTCCATACTTTCGAGGGCCGAATTCGTTAACATAATATATCATTTGCATCCAAACAGCGGCAGGAGCTCCCGCCAAACTGCCTCGCGCGAGACCATGTTATTCTACACTCGTATCAATTTTTCAATCTTCTAATCGAGCAAATAACGCTTTGGGGGGAGGGGTTGAAGAAACACGTACAAGGGGAAACTTAATTTTCGTTAAGTGCAAGTGATTTAGATCGTCCACGGTAAAATCCGTAGTTTTTAGCCAGCCGTTTCTCCCGCCCGTTTTATCGAGTCGTTAAAAGTTTCATGCCACCCAGCACGGATGCATTTTAATGGACCGGGTCCCGTTCATCGTCGTGGGAACGGTTAATTGGTAACACTGTTCGATCCAGGTCCGGGGGAATATATTTTGGCCAGTCGTTTGTATTTCGTCCATGTCCCATCGGGGGACGGTGTGTTGTCTCTGTGTCTCAGAAACGGGAATCGTCACTCCTCGGCTACTGTGCATAATTGCATCGCTAATTCTACTACACAAGCACACGGTTTCGTGGCACCGCCGCGTATACTTAACAGCCCCACGGAGGGCGCGCCAATTATACAACAGTTGAAAAACCGTTTAATATTCATACGGCCGTGAGACTCGGTAATATTCCGAGCAGGATAGCGAGATATATCGCGGAGCACGTTGCAGCGTGCATTACAACATCGCTGACCGCGTGCACAGCGTCCACAGTCTTTAAAATTGACATGCCATGATAAATACGGCTCGGGTCATTTTCATTATTTTCAATCGCGGTGGACCGACTCGAATTTTTCTTTTATAGCGAGTGATCGTGCTTGACCATACCTACGAATTCGTTGTAATGAGTTCTCTTTAGGTCATTTGTTTTCCAACGATTTCAAGATTATCCTGAGGCACTTGAATCGACTTCTGTAGTCTTGTTTCATTTAGCTTTTGGTCAGTGAATTTTATCTCGAATTTATCGAGTGCTATAATATACCATAAAATGTTATCTATTTTGTATGTAAATGTGCCTTCCTTAATATGATGACTTCTTACACAGAAAACTTGTGAATAAATTTATTAATTTCTGTATCATTTTATTCATTTTGTTAAGCAGTTAAATTTGTGCTTATAAATCCAGTAGACAATAAGTACCATTCCCTTAAATCGTAAAAAGTATCTCCCACCCCTAAAACGGCCGTCAACGCTAACAAGTTGTATGCAACCTGCGATACCCTATTAAGTTGCTATCACAAAAAGGAATGTTCACGTTTTCAACCAAATCAGACCAGTCAACTTCGCGAAACTAACAAGACACGGTCTCATGCTTCTCTTTCCCCGTACTTTAAGTGTTTTGTTTTCATTCAAACGTCACACGTCATTACGTGACTGGTGAAAGAAAAGTAAGGCCTTAATTAAAGGAGAACTGTGAAGAGCGTAGCAGGAAGGCCACCAGATACCTTAAAAGTTGCAAATGACCGTTTTTTCTGCTGCCCTGGTCTTAATTATCCGGCTCTTCGAGCATTTTACAAGCTATGCAAAACGCAGCCCGCGCGGTATTCGCAACAATTTTTCACGAGTTCTGCCGCATTAAGCCGCGACCTGCAAAAATGTTTGAAACGGCGGAATGCCACCACCCTCTCATTCCGCCCCTCCAATCCCCTGCGGTGTGGTCGAAATAAATAATGCATGGAAAATAATTGTAGTTCCGCGCGTTCCTTCGCGGCGACCTCGTTTCTGTCGCCCAAGTATCTTTATAAATTCCAGCATTACAGGCGAGCTCTATTTGCAACATCGATGGGTTTAATCCCGCCCCCTCTTGACCTACACGGGTATTACATTACACATTCGAGAAATGTTGATTGCGGAGATTAGCGCGTGCGGGAAGATTCAACGATGTTCAAAGAAGAAGGAGATTAATAATAAGTTATTGATTGCGTATCCTTGTCCACCTTCAGACAAAACAAAGAATGATTACCTTATTTTTATTTTATGGAAATAAAGTTAACACGAGTTAACTTTAGTCGACGAGAATTAATTCAACGAATAAAGTTAACTTTTTTATTCATCGAGCATTTCAACTTAAGCGTCGAATAAAATTTTCAACTTAACTTTAACTTTAACTTTAACATTAATTTTAACTTTCACTTTAATTTTAACTGTAATTTTAACTTTAACTTCGTTCGCGTGTAAAGTTAATGTTAAAGATGAAAAATTTATTCGACCCTGAATTTGAAGCCCTCGACGAATAAATTCTCGGCGAATAAAAATATAAACCTTAAGTTAGTGTAACTTTTATTTGGTCCGTTGTTTAAATAATTTTGTATTTAGTTAATGCCCAACTCTGCTCCTGACTAATATCTTACAACGCCATAACATCTTCACCACCTCGTTTACAGGATACAGAAGTTCTTAGGAAACATTATTGACAATGAACTCACTATATATAAATATTAAAACAACATTGAAATCAATACTTCTGGCATTTCTTTTTTGACGGAAGTCCACAGAAAAATTCAATCCGTCCTCTGTCCACCTGCCCCTACCCTTCCCCGTTGCACCCCCATTCTTTGCGTGAAAATAAATAAATACGCCTGCAGCCACGAACGGACGAAGTGCTTGAAAATTAATTAACGTCCCTCAAACATCGGCAACGCTCGGGCTGTGTGATAAGAACGGAACAGAGACGGAGATATTTGTTAGAGAATAGGTAATTCTGGCCAGTAATTACCAGCCCCTGATAATTCTGTGATTGGTAACGGGAATTAGAGGTGGAATCTAATTATCTGGCATTATCGTTAAATCTGATCGCTGATGGACAGTGGTCTCCAACAGTGGTCTGGCCTTGCCAAGCTAAATCCCCGAAGCCAAAATCGATTTCCGCACTGGAGCAGACTACCGCGAAGCAACTTCAACGGAGACCTACCAAAGTTACAGTATTATATTTACAAGATCGTCGTGGAAACAAATATACGGGAAAAATTCCGTCCAGTATCTTTCAGAACTACGAAAACTTCTATAACCCACAAATCCGTTCTGCATCGAACAACATTGTAAAGAGATATTCGTAGAGATTCATACTCGATTCTTTTATTTTCTCAAACTAATATTTAGGATCACTCATCTTTTCAGTTTTACACTGATATTTTTCTACACTTCGACAGAAAGTTCGAATTAAGGTCCTGGAAGAAGCAATTCTAGAAAGTCCCCAATCAACCCTTAGAATATTAATTTATTGTAAGAATTGTGCTAGATCGCGAGAAACCAGCAACCAGCATCCAATCCAGGCCCAACATGCAGCAACAGCCTTTAATCTGAAACAATTAAACTCGGAAAAGCCGGATCTATAAATATCCAGCTCTCCAAATATCGTTGATATTTACACTGCTCGGATTTTCTCGATGCCCGAACGACGAAAACAGTTAACGTTTATATACGCACAAATCGAAATGGCGTTTACGCAACAAATATTGCCATCAACATGAACAGATCAAAATCGACCACCACTGGAAGAGCACTTGTATTTTATCCCTGCATTAGAAAAATAAATCCAACGCAGAAATTTGAATTTCATGCTAGAGTTGTCGTTACGTTTTGGAAAATTGAAGAAGAAAAAAGGGAGAAAACTGAACGAACGGAACGCGAATGGAAGTGTCAGCTGTTTCAATGGGCCTTTTCGCTGGTATCCGTTCAAAAATCTGCATAATTTGCGCGCGTAAAAATAAAAAGTTCCCCCTCTCCGTCACAATTTCCCTTTCATTCCCTTCTCCCTCGACACGCCTCGGCACCGTTCCGCGAGGAAATTTCGCTTATTTTACAGGGCTGTAAAAAGGGCAGGACGAGAGGGCTTCGTGGGGCGCGGGACTTTTCAGATTTTTGTTCTTGGTATTTCGGAATCAGCCGGTTGCTGGATTAAAAATTAAACACGGAAGCCCGGCTGGGATAATAAAAAGGAGGGGAAAGCGTGGAAACGTAAAGAGGAATTAAAAATATAAGTACCCTCGGTAAAAGAAACTCGAGCTGCGGTAAAAGTAAGCGGAAGCGAGCGGGGAAGGGATGAAAAAACGAACTATCCAAGAATAAATACGGAAACGCATGAAAAATACATTTTCGCGCGCCCAGGGCTCGAAGGGGGTGCGATTCTGAATAGGAGAGCTTCAACACTTTTTAAATTCCATCGCCGACATGCCCTTAGTAGTTAAAACAAATATCATTAAAATAAATAAAAACAGAAAAAGAAGGGAAAGACGTAACAGAATATCGCGTGCCAAATTCGAAACGCACGAGACGTGCGACCAATCCCTTGGTCCAGGATGCGCAACGTTAATGCATCGGAATGGAAAGATTCTTCTCGCTGGCTACCTGGCTGGAATGCATATCGCGCGGGGAATTCGCCTCGCGGTCCGCACGCGTAATCGTGCGCCTCCACGTTTATTGCAACACGCTCCGGCTGTGCGCGCGTGCACTTCTATGTCGCATGCGTGGGAGTGTGCATCCGCGGAGCGCGGAATGATGGCCCACTTCAGCGAGAGTAAGTACGCGTGTTTGTACTCTGCACTCGAGGCTCGCACACGTGTACTAGCCGCGCATTCATTCACGCTCGCGAGAACCTCTCTTCCGTGCACGTGTCTTTTTGTACGTTTAATTGCATAGATGCATCGTGAATGGAGCTCGCTGGAGATGCCCCGGCGTCGGTGCGATCGATGCGACGTTCCTACGCTCCGTCGAGCTGATGAGAACGTCGCGGCGCGACGCTTTGAGCCGGCTGCTCGCTGAATTTCGCCGCGGGTTTATCGGGATTAAGTTGCTTGTGCTCATCGCGCGGATCGGGGAACACGCCGAGTACTGTATTATTTAACAGAGATTACTCGAGAATCTCAAGTGGCCATTATACGGGCCCTGTAAAACAAATGGCTGCGACCACGCAGTGTCCTTTGGAAGCCTTGGCTGCAGAGAATCAATTAGGCAAACATCCTGCAGACTAGTTACTCAGAATAATCGAGATTTTAATTTTACATACGTTACTCGGTCGATGGACCAAGGTAACGCTTTGAGCGACAAGGGACTACACGCTTTGGCGGAATATAGTTTCACATTGGTAAGATATGTCCAAGCATCGCTTCTGTGGAGAGAATTTTACTAACAAGGGAAGATTCCCAACCAGGAAATTCGAAAAATTATAAAACTTTGGGAATATATAGAGAACATACACTATGTATTAAGCAATTTTTTTACTGTCAAATTCACTCTGACGGCGCGGAATTGAGTACAGAAAATAAAAAAATAAGTTGGATACGAATCACTTTATCACTCATACCTATTGCTATGAAAATGTTGCATACTAAATTTGAGAGTGACGCACTAAATATTTCGAGTTGGGGAGACCGAGGCTAAAAGTTCCGGGGGGTAAGTTGTTCCGACGGTTCTATCTTCAAAATGAAAATAGCTTTGTCGGAACTTTTAGCCCCCAGTTCGGAATTAAGTCACACGGAAAAATAATTTAAAGTACAAAGCTATTTTCATTCTGAAGATAGAACCGTTTGGAACAACTTACCCCCGGAACTTTTAGCCCCGGTCTCCCCTACCTACTGTATATCAGCTGTTCCCCAACGAACCATCGACAATGAAACACGAATACGAATATTCAACACTGTTTTAATCGCATAGATGCGTGGCATAGAGAGAATAACGAAACAATTTCTCTATTCATCGGACCCGTGCTCAGTGAAAGGAACGACAGTGTGTACCTCGCCCAGCAACACCAATTTATTCCGTTTACGCTTTCGGATTGGCCCGTGCGATCTTCCCCGAGAGAAGATCGTTTCTTCGTTCGCGCGTTCTTTTAACAACGATTTAATGGCCTAGCCGGGGAACGGGAGACGTTTGTGTTGTCTGGCATCTTCGAATTTCTCGGCCTCACCACGGGCTATAAAATTTATGTTAGCATTCTACGAGCAGCTCGTGTACACGCGCGCGTCGTCGTTTCCGCCCTGGTTTAATCTCTGTAACGTCGATGCACGAGGATATTGCCGGTTGCTCTGGCGGAGCTCATTGTTGGCCTGGCTGCGTTTTATCTCGCGACGGGCCGAGCCATTGTTTTGTTAAGAAAGAGATTGATATCTCTATTGTTAACGTTTAAGGTGACCCAGAAAAGAGTCTGGGAGAGTTGCTGGTGACACGGATTTTGGGGCACCCATGTGTTGTAACGAATGGGTTATAGCAGAAGTGTTAACAGCAGGGACACTGTTCTCCATTGTCATATGAATATTGTAAGATTCGAAGTGAAATTGTCGACTTGGAGGGTAACTTACAATAGACTGGAGCTGTCACTGAGCTCCACTGACAATTGAGACATTTATAGCGGAAACGAACTAACTCGCATTGAAAAAAATAAATTTCTCCTATTTTATGTGATTAGTACAGCCTATTGGAATACATTATTGCTACTAACTAAATTTCGCAAAAAATGTGGGTTAGTGAACCGATCAGATTATACAGAATCTTTCGAGTGATCTTGGATTTATGGTAATATATAGAGAAGGTATACACTGAGATAAGATCTACCATACTATCCTTATGCATCTATCAAAATGTATGAATGCTCCTCCCAAAATCTGAAGTTTTAAATCCAAAATACGCATTCTAGTAGTAATAACTAGTGTTATTAGAAGCTACGACGACATTGACCTAAGTGATTCTGTGGCAATATCGCGAGTCAAGATTAGACTTTGAGAACTCACTTTGCACAGACTCGTGTTCCATTTCCATCGCCTAGTTAGCAAACACTCAATTTGTCTCGTAATAAAAGGCGGCAAGTGCGCGTCGAACGCGTCTCTCCGCGCCGGGCGATAAAAGTTAAATTTTATAACTGGCACAGCAACAGCCGTCGCCTCTCGCAGCACGCAGATATTCGTCGGGAACGTTACTTCCACCGGCCGAGCACGAAGCAATCTCGCTACTTCCGCAGCGTCTCTTGTATAAGCAAACATCTTTCTCGTGGAACGTATTGCACAGAACGGGAAGGTAGCGCAGCATGCGCGTCGAAACGAAAATAATACCGGCGGCTCAATTTTCTCCCCCCATCCGCGCTGCACGTCGCGAAATGATAAAAATGGAACGCACAAACATCTGCGTAACACGATTCCCCAAGTAAAGTTACAGGGAGCAACATCCGCGAATTACGCTGCCACGTGAAAACGGCAATTCTGTCAGCAGTTTCTCTTCTGACGCGGCTGGATTGTGAGAGAGCAGTCAAACAATCGGAATGGATTCGGTTTCATCGTGTGTGTCGATGTAAGATTTCGCGTATGCACTTGTCTGGTTTGTTTTTGCACGGCCGTGGAAGTGGGGAGACGATTAATGAAGTATTGAAATGGAGGAATTTAAGTGACCGGATTTCCGCGAACATGTGATAAATTAGGTGGCGATATTAAGCACTCAGTGGTTCTCAATGGAAATTTTATTGGGGGGGGATTTTGGACAGCGACGAATTTTGAGCGAAAGAAATTAGAAAAGGTGCAAACACGGAGGCTTGAGACAACTTTAAAAACAGTTCACTTTTCCTTGGTATAGCGAATTAGCAATAACTAATTGTCTCAACTTTTTTAAATTAAAATATTTGATGATATTTTAAGGAAAGGGCGGCAGACGCTGGTGAGCCTAGAGGCGCCAAAGCTTCAACTCCACTCATGATTCCAACTGTTCTACGAAAATGATTCCAGTGGACTTGTTTTGCATTTAGGAGAAATTATTATATTTATCCTTTATCTGGAGAGACGTAGAGGGAAGTAATGGATTAGAACGTGTGTAACAAAAAGGTTTAGAACGGCAGAACGCGTACTACGAGCTTTCAGGATTGAAACATATTTGGAACTGTATTATCAGATTAAAAAATCCATCTCTGTACACCGTGCGCTTCTTTGCCAAACGATAGATATGTACGTTCTCTTTTTAGTAGAAACCTATGCAATCTGGAATACAATCATACTAATTGTACAGCGAATTGTTTCCAGGCATAGTGCTCAAGTAAATGAATCTTTAAAACGATTAGTCAGGCGATCGATCCCCGGTCTAGGTAAGGAACATTAAATTGCAACGATCAGTGGTTCATTTGTACCGAACTCCATTACACATTCTAACGTAACGCAATTACGGTATCCTTCGTAGAGAAACTGCTTCCCTTGTTGTATTTGTCACGATAACGCTTATCAAATTAATTCTACTCGGTATCTACTTCCCACCTGATACGTATTACAGGTTACCAACATCTTATTATGATCCATGCTTACCAAACCGTTTAATATAACGAAACCACACTTGCACTTACATTGATAGTTACTCGGAACCATCCAAACCTGGTGTCCAAAGCAAACTGTCCCTGAGGAAAAGTGAAATCTACCTCGAAATTCATAGCCGTGGCCACGAAGGGCTAAGTTCAGTGGAAGCAGAAACACATCGTGCATCGAGTTTCACTCGATGGAAACATCTTGGGGGCGACAGTTTCAGACACTGTTACCAGAAACCGTGTCGAGACGACACGATGTCACGGAACTCCTTGAGACTGACTACTGGACGCGGCGACAAATTGTTCTCCCCTTTCCAGCTCACAACTCCACGATCGAACGATCGATTTTACATTGAACGAGGGGAAGAGAATCGTTGGGTATCAAGCATCATTAACCAGTTCGTTAATGTTGATGAATGATGTCTGATTTTTAAGGAACATCTTCGTTTCATTGCCTTTTGTCTAAAACGAATAACTTGTACAGTCGATCGTATTTAATTAATAAAGAATTTCTGCAAACTCTCTCAATTCGTTCATTTATATAGTATTTATTTAGTATTTTAACAGGGGGATATTATTTCTCCCAGTGATGTTAAAGGTGGAAGAGAAATTTTCAACACTTCCATTCGTCAATGAGATTAATTTAAACAGATCACATATTCACAAAATTTTACGTCTGATGTTTATAAAAACGTGGGATTTCTCGCGTATTTCCTCTTCACACGCTGCAGGCAACTGGAGCGTGTTTGTAGGATCAAATTTTTATTTTTATTGCACGCGCAGAACTTTCCCGTTTTGGTTGTATGTATTGAAAATAAACAGCGATTTGAAATTGAATCGGAGAAAATAAACGGCGCGTTGTTTATTCAAGTAAAAAGAATTCTTAGTAGGACACTGCGATCGATAGACGCGTGGGAAAAGCAAACCATGCAGTGCCACAAATATCAGAATAATTTCTTTTTAAAAATCCAAGTATTTACTAATTTGATTGTGACGCGATATCATTGATCAATCGCTTCGTTACTCCCGTATTTCGAGATTACTGCCCCCGTCCCGAGAACCATAGAATCTGAGTACATTATTCTTCCACGAATGATTCGTGCTGGTTAACGTTGTCCATGGAACTGGGGTTAGAGACAGCGCTACCAACCCTATGAAACAATTTGAAGTTATACGTACGTCTGTTGACATTTGTCCTCGTAAGAAGCTACGTTATCGTTGCAGGCCAACGGTAATGGATACGAAGCCAGAGCCGATGGCGCAAAACCGGCGACGGTTCGAGGGCAAGCCTGGTCACAGATAGAGCTCAGCTTTTTGTCAACGCACTGCGGAATATATTACAGGAAGACGGAGGGAATCGTTAACATCCACTACCGCCGGCTCCCACCGATACTATCAATCAAGGAGGAAGAAAATAAGCCTCGTACGACTCGCGCTGCTTAATTAATCACCATTGATAACGCGTAGCGTATCAGAATATATCAGGAACGCGATAAACTCCCACCGTGGCGAAATAATCGCGACGGAATAGCGTTCCCGTGTTTCGTGTGCCCATAAATTATGCTACGAGCAAGAGAAATGGAAGATATGACTGGAAAAAAAAGGGAAGAACGCTTCTTCCTAAGGTGAAGGTAATTAATTGTTTCCTTAATTGGTTTTGAGCGGTGCATTTGCGCGCGAGGCGTCCAAAGTTGCTATTAATCAAACAGTTGATAAATTCTCCGAGCTCTTAATATTTTTCAATGATATATAACGAACGGGGCGAAAGAAATATGAACTTATGCTACACAATTACAATTTCTTGCATCGATTGTTGTTATTCGTGAATTTTTTAAAATTTTCATGCGGCGAATTTCTGGTTGGGTTAGACCGCCAGTTTGTTCGTTATATGTATATAATTACGCAAATCGATACAGTAACGCTCGACGTTCATCATTCTTCCCGTTTCGACGGAGAAATTTGATTAAATTCGGAAAACGAGGCCGAAGCCTCCCTCCTCACAAAGAGTCGTGACTTGATTTAATCCACATTCCGTTGCTAATTAAGTTAATTAACACAAACGGGACAATGCGCTGCGTTGGATGGTCTTTTGTTTCGCCGGCAGCTTTGAGCAAGGCTTTATTAAATTAATTGTATCTGGTGTTTGACATTCGATTCTCGTCCGCTCTGCTTCCACTGTGCTCCGCGCGATTCAGTTTTTGACGAGCATAGCACTTTTTCCCCCTTTTTCGACGTTTCGTTCGAGGAAAACTAACTATAAATCATTTAAGAATTTAATTTTAAATTGAATGGTATCATGGAATTGCGATACCAGATCATGCTCACTGCGCTTGACGTCCCTCGCATTTTTGACAGTGGTTACCTATTCTACTTTTCCGTTGCCCTCTTTGCCGTGAAGCGCGAACTTCGTTTTTAAGTAAATTCTAAAAATACAACCCCGAACTTACGATTCCCAGCATCTCGAGTTCTTCTAAATTATTATCACCACCTTAAATCGCACGTAGGGTAAAGGACCCAATTACTGACACCTAACCAATTACTGTCACCTTAAGCTATTTTACTTAAAATAACGAATAAATAAACGATGTAAAGTGATACACGAAAAGAATTAAGTATTTCAACCTATAATCTATACTATAGATTATATTCTATACTTTGTTTATTCGTTATTTTAACTAAAATAGTTTAATGTGACAGTAATTTACCCTAGGTACTAAATACAAGGCAAGTTTAGAAAATAACGACATGACCAAAAGCATCTCGTCTGAAAACAACATCGGCCACCGTTCCACCCCCAAAGACGCAACGTCGGATCCCCCGCGCGCTGCCCCTTCAGAAATTCCTCGCTCCCTCTCTAGCATTATCATCGCGTGGTTTCGAGCGCGCGCTCGTCATCGCATCTGCCGGCGACGATACCAACCGGACCATCCACCCTCTTCTCTGTTTCGTGGGAACACCCGCACCGTTCTCGAGTGGATCCCGAATCGAACGATCGGGCAGAGGCAACGCGGCTGGGCGAGGGCGGGGGAAGTAAGAAAGGGGGAAAAGGGAGTGGAGTAACGCGAGAATCGAGAGGTGGAAAGAGGAATCGACCTGGGAGAAGGATGAGAAGCGAAATAAAGCGACGGCAGCGCAGCGATACCGGCGGCCAATAACGCGCGGACCATCCCCGCCGTTAAAATCGCTTAAACCGTCCCCCCGCGGGCTAGATTTATCGCGAAAGGGCTTAAAAAAGGAGCAGAAGAGGGAGAAAGAGGGGGGAGGGGGGGAAATGGCGCAGCGAGCGAAGAACGACGATATATTCGGAGTCCTCCACTTGGGTGGGGGTTGGCTTTGTGAACGCGCCAGGGAAGAAGAACGCGCTCCGCGGGGCGGAAAGGAGGAGAGTGGACGAAGAAGCAGGTGGAGGGTGTGTTTCGTGTAGCGGGAGAACGGGACCCTGGGGGGACGGGGGGTGGGGGGTGGGGCGTAAGCCAAGGGAAACGACAGCAACCACCCCAATTTATAATATTTATCGCCGGTAGCCGATAATGGAATTTCGCCTGGCGCGTTTATGCGCCTATATATACATATATACGGTGCTGGTCGCTCCCTCTTAAATCCTGAATCGGGACGTATGGCTAGCTTCCACCCTCCACCCCCTTTAACAATATTCCTCGTAAATACGCGAACGGGGTAGATACTTTTCCAATCCCCGCAATCGTGGCATGGAATTGTTTCGAGTTCGACGAAGACCAAGTCGGCTCGATAGTCAAACAGCATTCGCTAATGAACACAGTTCTATACACCAGGGAATTTAAAATTCCATCGTAGAACCACTCCCCTCGTTATCGTACCATATACCAGAACAACAGTCCAAGATCGGGTACACACTTTCTTTCCGCAAAAATCACCCGAAACGAATCCCCGAGCCCCCCTACCCCCGCGGAAGTAACGAAACGAATAAACGAGGTATAACGTCAACAGGGGGTGGGGGTTCGGGATCCAGTGTCCTAGATTCAACGAACGTTTCCGGAACAAACAGTCCGCGGATCCGATCTCTTTGCCAGAGATCCTCGTTGATGAATAAAAAAGAAAGGGGGGGGAGAGAGAGGGTGCGGAGGGGGATCAACGATTCGATTCGAGGTCTCGCGATTACGCGCGGCTGAATCGGGTCCGAGCGGGCCTGGAGGGCAGCGCGCGGGTCAATATTTGCGGGAAAATTGAAAAGGGGGTTAATTAGCGAACCGGTGACGCTCCGACGTGTCCAGTTTGCGGGGTGGATTTGCAAAGGGGCCCGCTCTCCGTCGTTTGCGCGCGGGGAGGGACGGCGCCTCGCAAATAGACACGCGGATCGCGTTACCCTGTCGGGAGGGGGGGGGGGGACGACAAGGGAGAGAGGCGGTGGCGGCGGCAGAATTTATAACGGGACGCATTATCCGCGCGGGCATAAACACTCGCGTACATATGTAGCCTCGCGGCTGGACGCGCGGACGTCGCCCGATACGAAACAACGAAACGTATTTACGGGGAGGGGCGCTTGTTACGCGCGGCACCGACGGCCCGCTTTCCGTTTCGTTCGACCGCGGGCCGGATCGATAAGCTTTTTTCGACGGGGGGATAATTTACGACGCAGACGGCGATTTCGTATCGACGATCGCGCGCCGCTGGACCTACCTTGAATACAAATACGGGGACATGGAAGCGCGCGCGCGCTGCGCATGTTCGGGGGGATGCTGGGGACCTACGTGGCCGCGTAGAAATCTGGCATGTGTGGAATGGAAAAATGTGCGCTCCTTCTGATGGAACGTGGTACCGTCGATAGGTCTGACCTTTCGAACGAATTACTACTTGCTCACGCGTTTCTTCATACCGATAAAAAAAAATTTGGTTTCATTCCTCGTCATAGTGAAAAAAAGGTGTGAGGTGTGTCCAAAAGCTCGCTGATTTTTTTGCAGAATTTTAAAACTATATTCAGCCGCGCCCCGGCGGGGTGAAAGGTGCCGTTTTTTCAAATTAATAGTTTTTGTATATCATAGGGCGCAATCGGTTTCTACTAAGCTAGTAAGTAACGAAAAGTTTTTTTTTTAATTATCTCAATGTTTCACTGCGCCTCGCTAGCAAAAAGGAATGTGTATTACATAGTACTTAGTAACCGACGCGACGTTGCCAACGTCTCAGTGCCTGGCCTCCGTCACTTATTTATTAAATAGCGAGGAGCAGTCAAACATTGACATAATTCAACAAAAAAACTTTTGATTACTTACTGGCTTGGTAGAAACCGATTGCGCCCTATGATCTACAAAAACTATTAATTTGAAAAAACGACACCTTTCACCCTGTCGGGGCGCGGCTAAATGTAGTTTTAAAATTATAAAAAAAAATCAGAACGTTTTGACACACCTCCAAAATTATTTTTTTTCAGCCCAGCCTAGTTTTGGCCGACTAGCCGACTAGCCGATTAATCGGCCCCCAAGAAACCGTCTAGTCACCGACTAATCGCCGATTACAAAAGTGGCCGGGGATACTAATGCCCTATTTCTTCACCTTCGATAATGTCCTGGTCAGTGAACGACCAATTAGATGCTATAATGTGGCACTCGTCGACCAGTTGGATGCTATCATTTGGCAGTTATGTGGAACATAACTTTAACTGGAAGATAACTGAAGGTGAAGAAATCGGCCGTAAGTCGGTAGAGTAAACCAACCAGTGAATGACCGCATACTTCTAATAAGAATTGTACTTATTAATGTTTATTTAATACGCGGTACTAAAAATATGGGATATTAAAAGTGCAACTACACTCCATTTATAAATATATAATAATTTTTAAATTTATAATTGACATTTCTTTGCCTAATGGTCATGCACTGGTATGTGGTCAGTTACTGGTTGGTTTACCCTACATCTCTGGTAGCAAAATTATAAAACTTCTTAGAAAAAAAGCAGAGAAAAATGGATAAGTATTCACAAAAAGAGAGCCGATCAGTCGGCCTTTTTTGCCGACTAGTCGCCGACTACAAAACTGGCCGGATAGTCGGCTTAACCGACTGGTCGGCCACTAGTCGGTACATCTCTACCGATTACCATAACCTTTAGAGGGCCGGAATTTTTCATTGAAGTTGTAAATTTTATTTATTTAAAATTTATGCGTGTGCCTATACCACCAACATGTTCGTCAAAGTATCCAAATTTTTACGTGGCCACTGTAGTATAATCCAGCAAGAATATCGGAGATGTTACTACATATTCGATGGAACGTATCATCGGAAATGGTAACGTTTACAAGCTTCCTCCCTTCTTCGACGCAAATAATCCCGCAGATTTAGAGCGACTGTAGACTTCCACTTAGCAGTGTACATTTCATGCAACATATTCAAGGAAACCAGAAATAGAAGCCACCCCACGGACGTAACCAGCGGATGTGTCGTTTCGCGACGACAGAGAGCCTTAGCTGACGATTTTCGCCCGTAAATTCAAGTCTGACTGAAATCACGCCGAAGTCCGCCTATTAACCGCTGAATACCCCTCGGTATTCACTTCGCTGACGACTGTTCGAGATTCTTGCCAGCTCGCGCATGTGTGCACGTGCGTGTGTATGCACACGAACGTGTCGCGACACCGAGTCAGAAGACGCGAGGGGGTGCATATAGTCAAGGCGAATTTCTCGATAACCCAAGTTATTAACTCATAAAGGCCGAGTTAAGGAGGGGGATGGAGCATCCCCCGCTATTATCGCGAATTTACATACCCCGGAGCAACGGCGACGGGGATGAAGACACAACCGCCCCATCTCGCGCTGCCGTGCCTCGCGTCTACCCTCCATCCCCCTTCGACGACAATAAAAGCTCGCGCGCCTCAAGTATGATGGTTTAATGTAGACGCCGTCACCGCGAGACGAAGCAACGACGAAGTTGAAAATCTGGACGGTTGATTAATGACGTCGACGGGGGTGATAATTTCGCCGTCGGGACGAAGAATGATCCGCGTGGAATTTCAGAGAAGTTTCGGGGGGAGGTGAAAGCACTTCGTTCTTGGGACGTGATCGAGTGGCGATGATGTTTCTGCGAGGATCGATATTAATAAGCTGATTCGTCGGGATGTTCGATTCGTGTTGCTGAGAAGTATTAACGAGCGAACTTGGAGAATTTTGTTTAATAGGCGAGGAAATGTGAGATGTTTTACCAATGTATGAAGTGAGAAGACGTTGCCATTAAAATGACAGGCTATGAAGTGAGCAAAATTATACAGCACAATACTTTAAAAAACGAGATGATTGTAATGCCTGTATCGTTAAGAGAAGATTCTCGCGATTTCTGTGACAGCTCGATTAAATTTCATATTACGTATTTCTCGAGGGCGCGAAAGCGTTTCACTTTTGAAACAATTACGCGGCGAAGCTGGCGTGTGCAACTTTCAGCAACACTTTTCCTCTTTATGGTCGTTGGACGGGCGAAGTACCGCAGCCACGTTCGCCTAAGCAAGTACATTTTACGGCTTAGGTTTAAGGTGGAAGTTTTTAATGGCTGTCGGTGGACTCCTAACTGGATTGCATTAACGCTTGCAGGTGTCCATTGTTATGAGTTAATGGATCTTGGTGTAATACACGAGAGACTCGGATGCGACGCTTAACATCGTGACTTCGAAATTCTCTCGTCGGGCTGAAGTGAAGCGAAGATCTTCGAAATGGAGTGAAGTTAATCGCCATTAGAAATTCCAGCCCGCTGAACTGATGTAAGTTATTGCTTAATTACGCACCGTAGAGACACCAACGGAAAGCAATCTATACGTTGAACACAAGGGACGAGGCACCACGAACTGCTACTAGCTTCGAAATATGTATTGCAATATTCTGGTTGCACTAATACTACACAGGACCAGGGCTGGGGAAATAGATTTTTGAAATAGGTACATAGAAATAAATATCATTATATCTTCGAGTGATAAAGGATTTGACAAATAAACATTTCTTCGAAATAGTAGATACATAAAGAAATAGTCATCTTCCAACCGACTCGAGTGTCGCACGTTCGTTTTCGAGCGTTACGATTTATTATTTTCAATAGCTCTCGCAGTATTCGTTTCTTTATATGGAATCTTTCCTTGATAATGGTCTAAATTAAGACCGAAACGTTGGAAATTTAATATAAATCATTGAATTAATTGCAAAATAGCTTTTTGATTGTTAGTGTTTTTAAAGTGACCGAACCATTGCGCCGAAACCATATACTATAAAGAAATAGTATTTCAAATGTATATTTTAATACTAACTCATACAAATACTATTGTGAACTGAATATTTCATTGAAATATCAGAAAATAGTATTTCAAATAATAATAATTCAAACAATATCTAGTATTATAAATAATAGTATTTCAAATAATGCCTATTTCACTGACTGACATACATACTTGCGTTCAGAAAAACTGCAAGAAATATGTACCCGAATCTATGTAATCTTAAGAAGGTAGTGAGTAACATTTGGGAGGTTTGTATGGTTTTGAAATTTGTATCTCCTATTTTCGATCCCGTATTTCCTATATTTGAATCCGAGTGTAAACAGTAAATAATATTTGCTCATGATTTAAGCATTGAAAGAAATAGTAATTTGAAATGGTAGTTGATTTAAGCATTAAATGAAATACTATGTTCAAACAGTATTTTATTTAAGCATTAAATGAAATAGAATTTTCAAACAGTATCTGCTTATGGAAATATTTTAGTTTTTAGTATTTTGTCTGAAATTATTTCAAATTTTTCCCAGCCCTGCACAAGAAAACTAGGGATTCTGGTTTGGAATTATTACCAATGAAATAGAAATAAAATTCATAGGAACGAGAAACATGATTCTGCAACATCTCTTGATTTTTCAATAATACAAGCAGATATGGAGCTCACACACAGTTATACTACTTATACAACATAACTATGGTCATTGTTATTTCCACATTGCTACACTTGTAGCTCGAATTTCGAGCTCCTGACAAAATCAATCCAGTTTATTTAACCCTATTTTATATATATATATTAAATACTCTAAAAATATCACAGAGAAATTCATATTGTATCACTCCATTTTCATATTACACTTGCGAAAGAATGGATTCTGGAGAAGCTACATCAGGGGACCAATTAATCCCGCCCAAGATGCTTCACAGTTTATCCTATATTCCCCCATCGATCTTTCAAATTTCTCGCAGCAGCGAATCTCGCGTCGATCATACCCGGCGAACGCCTAATTTCCCGCGACGAAAAGCTTAATGGAAAAATGGCACGGGTAAGGGGAGAAAGAATTACCAGCACAATAAGAAGACCAGCGTGCGACAGCACAATCAGAATAAAGACAAAGAGCGAACGAGATAAGGGGGCGGGGGGAGGGGAGGCCAGAAAGGGAGAGCAATAAAGGGAGAGAGCAAGTCCGTCGAGATGTGAAATGGGTTTAATTAATCTCCGCCTAATTGTGTCAGAGACCTGAGATTTCCAGGGACGTATTAATTTATGCCGCCAAATTATGCAGCCCCCCGGCACCCCGTGCCCAGCAGGTGAACGCTTCTGCCATTTCTCGTCCGTTCAGGACTTCTCGGGGGTTCCGTGCTGTAATTGCATTGGTCGCGGAGTAGCGCGAAATTCTCGAGTATTATTCACGCCCCGACGCCCGCTTTTTTCCTGCGCCCCGTGCATTCAGATCCGCGGGTAGTCTGAGATCAAAGCATACAGGGGTACACTACTCCACAAGGATCACCTAATTGTCTCCTTCAGAGCATATGTACGTAAAATAAATGCTTCCCCCGCTAATTCGAAGAGTTTCAAAGAGAAGAACTCTGTTACCAACGTCATTCTTTTCAGGACTTCCAAGGTCACTGGTGCTCCGAATGTAACTACATACATACTTCTTACTCCGTACTAATTACTTCGTAATTGTCACAATCTCTTCTCGAACTCGGTTACAGTGTCATATCGTAAGATCAAACGTCACCGATGTTCGATCGCTGATCAATAATTCCCTCTGCAACAGCAGACAGTCCTAATCCCCTAAGAGGCTCCCTCACCGGGTACATCGTTTCAGATTCAGAAAGGGGCGCCCGCAACGGCTCGGCCACCAAATTAATAATCCAACGACCTTGCTAAGAATTTAAAAGCCTGCTCGGGTGGCTCGTTACGTACCGCCCCCCCTGGTCCCTGAGAAGCAATAATGAGAGGCGAGGGCGCGGTGCATCGATAACGATCGTGGGGGCGAAACGTTGATCGACCAGTGAAAATAAGGCGGGCTCAGGTGCGAGAGATTCGAGGCGCCTCTTAAAATGACTTTACACCGGCTGCATGAGGGACGGCCAAAGGGGTACGTGACGATTCGCTGTTGCCCGTGTGAGTAAACTTGCGCTCTTATCATGGACGAGTGTGCAGCCAAGAGATAGCGGCGGGCACGTCAAAGAGAATAAGCGATCGATACTCGATGGCCCCTTTGTCGAGGGATTAGCTCGCGGCTTCCTACGTGCAGCAAGAGGGGCTGCAAAGGGAGGAAGAGGAGCCGAACCGAGAACTGGACGAGGGAAATCCTTGCGCGGTTTCATCTCAGCGCAAACTGCGGCTATTTGGGCGATGAAGAACCGGGTTATACGTTTGACCGCTGTAAAAATTTATACTCCAGATTAAAATCTTTCTCTCTGTTCGAACCATTCACGAATATACTGCTTGCGACATTTAATGGGACACTGAATGAGATGCTTTGCATGCTTAAATGGTGTTAGAGTCTTTTGTCTGTATTCTTACTATATGTTATTTAATTTCGTTACATTTTTCGATTCTCGACACTCGCGTTTTCCTATCTTTGAGGAGTCTTTTAGCTTTTAGAAAAATATAAGGAAGGCATTGTTAATATGTATGGTGTGCTAAGTATATGGCTGAACTAATTTTCAAATATACTATTGTGTTATTTCGACCAAATATAATCATGATTACATCGTATCAGATTCTGTCGTTCACTTGAATTTGTCGAATTTCTCGCGTCGTTTCGTCGAATACCTTCATTTCATTCTGTCGCTTGGACGTCGGCTCTCCCACGCCACCGAGGATATATCTCGAAGATGAAAGCGGACGGCACAGGATTGAAAAGAAACGGGAATCCCTCGAACATAATTCCTAGAAATGGAAAAAGACGCGGCACTCTTACTGGCCACGAAAAGGACTATGTTGACGCATGGCCACACGCTATCTTTTGCGCTGGCCATTGTCCCTTTTTCGTCCTGAATTTCATTTTATAGATGGATCGTAGAGCTTCGCGCTCGCGCAAGGAACAAGATACTACCCGGGCCTCTCGATCTGTAGCCACATCGAAGTAATCCGTTTTTACCAACCTGGAGCATCTTATAATCCTGAACGGCTGTTAATTATCGACCGAATCTCAAAGACTTATAATTATCTGAAATTAAATATTTCTTCGCGATGGAAAATTAGTATTATGTGTTCTTATACCTACACTGCAATATCTCTACCGCCAGTTTTCAATGAGTTTTCTTTGATATCCACTCCGAAAGATTATATTAAAAAATTTATAACAAGTACCTACTTGATGTTACAATCGTTCAAAGTCGAAAAGAGGCAGGTACACCTCGCACCTGGTCTGACCACACTATCCTGTTACTACTGCCAGTGTATACACTGTCTGTATCTACTTATGCATGTACCAGCATAATACATTTTACTGATTTCAAAATCGATTGCTTTTCGGTTCTACTACCAAACACTTGTATCACTGTCGTTATAAAATTTATATACCATAAGACAGACGATCGCTGTCGACTGTCACGTTACTTTTATCTTTTACGACGGATTGCAGGGTTTCACGTTTCCCCCACGGCCGGTGCAAACAAATCAACGAGTCTCCATCGGCCGTAAAGATCGCCCGTTCGTTATTAACTCAGCAAACACAGAGATAACGTGATAACGGAGGACCAATATTTTACATTGAAGACAGTCTTCCGTACGTCGATCGTATCCGTTTCAGTGTTTGCTCTACGAGCTCCATCCTCCGTCGACGACGTGTATTTACACCCAGCCCCATTCAGAATTCTCGTGTAACGATTCATTTATGAAGACCCTGTGGCCTCAAAGTATCTCAAAGACGAATGTAACGTAAATTACAGTGAGCTATCAATCTAATAATGAATGATGAAGGAGAACCAAATCTATGTATCTTCTTGTATTAAGCAAAGAAAAACATAAATTTTCGCAGAAAATAGTAGAAGACGACGTGCAGCATCTACTGCGTAATAAATTAGAAATTACTAATTTTTACAAATTCTACCACGAGTAGTGCCGTAACTACCCGTTTTTTAAATTCCCTGTCGTGTCAGCTCCAGGTGGACTACATACTGCCAGCGTCTAGCAAAGAAACGCGAGCGTGGAAACGAGCAAACAAGCGAATAATCGTGTACAACCCCGACACTTTCTCCACACGGTTTACCACGTTTCGATCAATGTTTCGCATCCCCCTCCGTGGCCGCGAAGCAATCGCAGCGACAGGAACGCGCGCGTGTCTCGCGCAAAACTCCCAATTACAGTCGACAAGTCGCTGTCCCGGTCGTGTGTGCGCGCGTATCCGAGCGTGTCCGTGTGCAACCCTGCGCGCGCTATCTTCCGGCGGAGCCGATTTTCGACTGGGGAAGTTCGAGTACCCTCGCAGTTTCGAGAGCTGGATTAACGAGTTTCCTCAAAGCGGTTCCCCGACGCGGAGAAGCAAAGGGGAGGAGAAGGGCGAAGCCAGGGGGCCAGGCACTGTCAGAGATTCCGGGGAATGACAAAGTCTCGAGACGATCGTTAAATCCATTCGGAACTCGGGGAAGCTGGTCGCTTTGACTGATGGGAGTACGTCGCGGTTAGAACAAATCGCTTTCGCCCTGCAGACGCCTTAGACGCTAATACCGCCCGATATTTGAAAAGCTGCCTTTTGCGCGCGAGTGCGGTAGTTCCAGGCGAAAGGGCGCGTAACGATATGCAAAACAGTTTCCATGCAGGTTCAGGCATCCGAGACAATTGCGCCAGCTTGGAGGCAACCACTGCTGGTTCACTGCTCTCGATCTAGCTCGTGCTTAGTACTAGCAATAAGTTTTGAATAATCCAGCGATGCTGGCAGGCCTTCTTAAACTTGGTTGCTCTGCGTTGCGTCTTGAGTGTTTCGATTGTAGGTTAATGATTCATTTCAAAGACTCGGCTTCGTGTACTTGGACTAACTTCGGTGGATAATTCAATTTCAATCCCCTCAAATGGTCGCGCGATCGTTTCCAGGGTAATTTATTGGGTGCATGGAAGAGCGAGAGAAAAGTATGGCGAAGAACATAGTGTGCGTCAGGTGCGAGTAAGTGTTCGGGGAGAGAGATCAAGTGACTCTTTAGGTTAGGAAGTGCTGTTGAGCTGAGTTAAATATTCTAGATGGCGCGTGAATCTTTTAAGCGTCGAATACGCGGCACAGATCCAAGGGATTTATAAAAATCCAGATCCAAATCCAGAATACTACTACTAGGGCTGTAACGAACATTCAAATAATCTAACAAGGAGAGTATTTTAAGTGTCCGCCTCCGATCATTTGGATTTTTGGATACGTTATAGAGGACCGAAAAATAAGAAATACGTGTTTTTTTATTTTTCCCCGTTTTCATATTTGGGGGGTGAAAACTGCGTTCAAAGTTATTATGTATTATTTAAACAAATGGACTTTTTGAAAATCTGGTGAGTCAGTCATATTTCGCATTCAAAGACACAAAATTCGTCCATTGACACTATTCCCCTATCCCTAATAGTTCTCGAGATATTCCACAAAAATGATTTTTCAACCCTAACTGTGAACGCAGTTTTCACCTCCCCCTAAATATGAAAACGGGGAAAAATAAAAAAACCCGTATTTCTTATTTTTCGGTCCTCTATAACATATCCAAAAATCAAAATGATCGGAGGCTGACACCTAAAATACTCTCCTTGTAAGTATTTGAATACTCGTTATAGTAATGGGGGAAGAAATACAAATATTATAGTACCTTAAAATCGTTTATGCAGTTTTAGCTCACTTCTAAAAATCTGCTTATACTGTTTTTCACCCGCTTATGATGAGGCAACGGTGGGCCTACAGAAGGGGGCCCTGGTCTACTCAGTCGGGATTGACCAGTCATTATTATTAGAATAATAATATTAATAAATGATGGTTGATGTCGTTTGAAAATGTATTTTACCAAAGATTAATAAAGTTCCAAATTTATCATTTGAAAAACAAATAATTGTAAAGGCCAAAATGAAAAGAATTTCACGGTTAAGTGTGAACAAATATTTCATATTCAGATTCCTATTCGATACAATCCGAAAATCGATCACTCGGAATATTCGATTATTCGAACACTCCTAATTATTTGAATAATTACTTAGGTACAGCTCCAGTTCCCTACCGCGAAATACCATCTTCTAAAATCGAGAAAAGTATCAAGTATTAAATACACGTAGGTAACTACTACCATGATTGTGAGAAAGGTTGCAGATTTATTGAAGAACTCTAAAAATTTTGTTTCACTTGCTATTTTAAATGAAATCCAGAAAATAAAATCAGAGAGAAGTACATATCCCTAGTAGCATTTATTTGCTGGGAGTTTGTTGGGCCAATGACGTGTTATCCGTTGGCCAACTGTTGAAGTGTCGCGCTATTTTTAAATGGGCCAACGATTGTAATCAACGCAGGCCCAACTGAAGGTTTCTTTCCATAGGCACAACTGAAGGTTTTTTTCCATAAGCCCAACAGTTTCTTTCCAAAAGACGTCTTAAAAACGTTCAGAAGGCGTCTTGAAGAACATGAAAAGACGTTGTAACACGTCTTTTTCAGGTCTGATTTAAGAAAAAAAAAAATTTGCGGTGAGGAGAATCGAACCCAAACTACGTACTTACGAAGCAACCGTTATTCGCACTTACCCAATACATTTCCTTGTAAATACTTCTAATTTCTCAGTACATAACGATTATTAATTGTTTATAAAAACTGCACAGTGACGCGAAATATTCTACAAAATATCATCATTCGACCTTTAGACTCATTCCTTAAAATTTCACATTCGTCTCAAGACAGACGTCCGCATTACGTATTTATAAATAAGAAAAGAAAAATCACAATTTGTGATGTTTGTAAGACATTTAATCATCGTTGTAAATTTTTTGTTAATTAACCAACCATAGTAATTGTAGGCCCAACATTGAATATTAGTTGGCAAACTGTCGTAACTTTTTGTTAATTAACCAACCATAATAATTGCAGGCCCAACATTGAATAGTCGTAGGCAAACTGTCGTAATTTTTGTTAATTAACCAACCATAATAATTGTAGGCCCAACAATGAATATTAGTTGGCAAACTGTCGTAACTTTTTGTTAATTAACCAACCATAATAATTGTAGGCCCAACATTGAAAATTCGTTGGCAAACTGCTGTAAGTTTTTTGCCGTAGGCCCTATGTTGGGAATTTGTAGGCAAAACTCCAACTATATCCCAACTAATTCCCAACTGTTGGCTACCGTTGGCCAACTAGAAATGCTACTAGGGATACAGCAGGTGTCCTAATACTTCTGAACGCCAGTGTATATAAGCTACGAATTCATATGAAACGCGTCTCGAACATCCTGACGCAACTACAATCCTGCCAGAACCCAGCTCGAAGAAGCTCGCCGCGCCATCAGCTTCCACTTCGAACTTCCACACGCAGGGCATCGGGAAAAACTCAGCCCTGGCGCAGCCATTCTCGAAACTCGACGGACGCATTGGAAACCAAGGTCCCTCGCCTGGGTACCGAGCGTTGCCGCGATATCGCGCGCGTAGACGACGGTGCTCGGTCGTGAAAGCGCGTTCCGCCGTCGCTCCGTTGTACGGGGAGCCGCGTCAGTGAAGTCTGCAAGTTGCACAGACCTTTCGCGTTCCGCTCGGCCCAGCTCCGCCGAGGAAACTACTTTGCCCGGGAAACTACTCCACTTTATTACCACGCTCTACTTCGCCGGCGTGTTCACGGCTTTGCGGCGTGCTCCGCAGCTCCTGTGCCGAACTTTCGAACGCCCCACGCTACCCAAAGATTCCCAAGCTAATGTCTAATTTATCATCGCCCCCCACCCCCTCGCGGCCGTAACGAGAGGGCCCCCCCCCGATAAAAGGTGCCTAATGAATACGCCGTTTTGCAGGCGCGAGCAGCCTATTACCACTTGTTGCTACCGCCAGACGACACGCCGCGAATAACCCCCTTTTAGGCGCGAGGCCACGGTAATTTCTACCTGCGCCGCGGCCCGTCGAATGCACACCGCCTCGAATATCCTGGCCACGTCGGATTCCACGAGCGTCCCTGGCGCCGGGCCAGACGCCCAACCGTTACACTCTCGCGGGCAATTATACGTATTGTTATCTTGGCAGAAATCGTCGCGTATTTTTGGATAATTAGGCCCCGACGAGGAGGCTGCCGACGGGGCGTGGATGATATGTGAAGAGGAGCGCTGGGCTTGCGTCACGCTTCTGGGAATGGTCTCGCGGTAGGCCCGTATGGTCCAAGAGGAAGAACCCAACTCGGGAGCTCGGAACGCGGGGAATGCTCTGCCTTGGGTCAGCTACGATGATTCTCCTCGGAGCAACTCGATGATTCACCATCGCTGCGAGTTAAAAACGTGCCGGTGCTCTGAGAATGAGGATGCGAATGAAAGGGTGCACTTTCGCGGTAATTGATACGTCCAAACAGTGAAACGGTTGGCTTCTCAGAAACGGCTCGTGTTGCTCCTGCGTTCGCAGCAATTATCCCGCGGCCGTGCGCAACTGTGACGTATTATGCGCCTCGTGCGTTCTAGGTGTCTGGTGACACCGAATGTCGCGATGATTCACGATATTCCGTGTGGCCAGGTGCCACCTCCCGCGATTAGTCTCCTTCAGCGCGGGCATCTTGTCCGCAGCTAGGGCGAGACGGATGTCGGTGGGGTCGGTTAACACGCCTGGTGGGATCGTCTCTCAAAGGATCCGAGCGGGGGCGGCTAAAAAAGCGGTGTCCTGCTTCGGTGGAGGTAGATCCTTTAGGGAGGGGGGTAGAGAGAGAGAGAGAGAGAGAGGGAGGCTGGTGTTATGCGTGCGCTGGAACTCAATCTCCTCGATCGGGTATCACGAGGAATCGGCTCTTTCACGGCTGGCCGATCCCGACCGGAAATGGTTTTTCGTTCTAGTCCCCTGATCCATCGTTGGGAGTCAAGAGAGAAGAGGCGAGGGAGAGAAAGAGTGGATAACCATCGCGGAGAATCGCGGTAACACGGGGGAGAGCCCACGTCGGGGTCTGGGTGTGCACGTGCATGGGGCAAGCCCGGGCGCGTCTGCACTTGGCGTGAAAGGCTGTTAGCATAGGAATGGTTCACCCTCGAGTGGAGTGGTCCATTGTCGGGTCAGCCGTTCGCGCAAGTGCCACCGGCCCTCCAAGTGTCGTATATACCGGGGAAAGAACACCTAGAGCCCCGTATCGAGAGAGGTGGGACAACAATGGATGAGCGCGGTCCCAGGCGCCTGCTGGATTCTCGTTGTTGCACAACCGTCTCTGCCCCATTGTCCTGGCTGTTTGCGCTTTGCCGCGCCCGCGTCACGGCGCCTCCGTTCGCTCCGGACCGCCTACGCTTTCTTTCGCCGGACCCTCGTGAAACGGTTATCCCCTATGGCTTAGAGATCGACATCGAAATCTCCGCTCAACGACGCTGGACTATAGGAATGCTCAAGCTGACGGGTTCGGCAGGTGCACAAACTCACGTCTGGCGATCTTATACATTTAGAATCTGCGATTCAATCCGGTTGAATCAACGTAACCAACGTCCATGCACCATAGAATTCGGAGAATTAGGTAACACAGTTTCTGTAATAGTTGGCTGAAAGAATAATCGCAGGTTCTCAGTGATGTGTCCATCGCGATGGTCGTCGAAGAACTTTTCATTGGTATTTCAGATAAGAAGATGAAAACTATGCCTGTTGCAAGTACCAAGCACGAGTAAACAGCGTAGAATAGTTAATTAGTAACATCACGATGCTTCTTCTGTATTCATGACCCAAGGAAACAAGGCAAAAACTGTTTCCAAAGAAACGTGACACAAGACGTTGTTAAGAAGGCGTTGTTGAAGAGTTGGATGATTATTAAAGATTCCTAATGTATCCACTAACTTCACTCTGGTTACTATATTTGTTATAATATACAGATATAGTATACTCAGAATATACACCGTAACCTCGGTCCCCGTTTCAAAAGAAGTCCTCGACAGAGTTTCGGCGCTAAGATTATTAGAAGACCTAATCCTTGGTCAAGGGAGACCAGCTTATATATCGTGAAAATAGGTGGGAACGTAAGGAAAAGTCTGCTAATGACTCAGAATCCTGCGTGACGACGCGAGAGTTCGGGGTGAGTCTTTGTTGTTTCTGGAGAAAGTCGCGGATGGCCCAAATGTCTATCGCGCGTCAGACTTACGCGGTACTCGCTCGAAATCACGTGTTTCTCTTCGCCGACGGAGGGGCCACGAGAATTCCTCCCGGTGCATAATAAACTGTCTCTCTGCTTCGTTCTTCCCGGTCTTTTTCCATCGTGTCGTAAACACGACAGATGAAACAATAAAATTATGGAGCGGAGCCAAGCAAAACCGCTCGCGACGTTTCCACTCAGTTCCCGCCCCCCTACGATCCGCTTGCTCCTCAGGCCACCCTGTGTGCCCTTCTACGCTACGCGACAACGCGGTGACGTACGACACGCTTTATTAGCCGAGTAATTTCGGGAAATAAGCCAACGTGGAAATTTAAGCGCTCGAATCGTCGCGACGGCTTTTCACTCTTTTCCCACGCTTCTTTTATATCCCACGATCTTGATTGCTGATGAACACTTGATGTTGCTAGTATATAGGTTGAAATGGCAGCAGGAAGGTTCATCAGAAAATGGTAGAGTAATATTGAAGTAACGGAGCCATGAATATCTGAAGAGACGTAGGTAAGTAACATTAAGCGTCATGAAAATTAAATAGCTACGCAGCTGGGAGGGGATTGAATACTTTTACGTCGGGTAGGTCAGTCGACAAACTGGTGCACGGATCCTTTTTTATTCAGTTTCAATCTAACTGGTTATTTCTCTATAGAGTTTAGACGAAGGTTCTTTAAGGTAGCTTAAGAGCTGTTTGATTGAGGCTGCTTTTCGTTGCAGCTACTATTCCTGAACTTCCTTTTTTCTTGAATAATATAATCAACACTCTAACAGTGTGATATCACAAATTTATCTGGTCATATATAAGATCGCTTCTGATACTGGTATATCGTGGTGGTTATAAAAGGTTCTGATAATTTTTTTAAAATCAGTTTGAGATTCTAAAATTTTCAAGGTACAACGAAGTGTAGCATTCTTCGCTTTGCATTCGTGGCGACTGTGCCTAACTCAAATCGTTGTACATCAGCGGATTCCAGGTGGAAGGTAAATCGAACAGTCGGCTGCGAACTGCACGCGCCATCGTCTTACTTTTTTTCCCGTTGGAACAAGGCACGTTATCAGCTATCGACAAGCATGGCCCGTCTTCAGTGGAACTTGCCTATCGATCACTTTGTCTGCCTGCCCTATCGTCGTGTTCTACTACTAGCGACAGTAGCTACCGTCGCACCTATCGCGGCTACTATCTTTCCCGTTGCTATAACCATTGCAGACAGATACCCGTCCTGCCTCGTATGTCACTATTACCAATGCCATTTCTCTTTTTGATTCTCCTTGCCGCCCCCTGCACCCCCCCCCCGGTTCCCCTTGGGGATCTATCCAGGGTCGACCAGGCAAACTGGGAAATAGTGGTTTTCCGGGATGCAGGAAAGAATTTCGAATTGATCAAAGTGCCATCGACGAATTTAACGCGATGTGCAATGAGAAGAGAGAGGAGGGAAGAGATGAAGACAGAAAGGGCGAGACAAGAGTTCCTTAAACTATTGCCCTTTCATTTTTACAAGCTTTTATTTCTGTACCTTCACTTATGAGTTCGTCAGTTTTTTAGAGTGAAATCTTGTAAGCTAATTTTCACTCAATTCCACATATCCGATCGACTTGAAACATTGCACACATACTTTTCACTAGAAATCCTAAAATCATTTACAGTAATTTTTTTTAGAAACAAGCTTTTATATTTAACTTCACTTGTTAACTCCGATGACAATACAATATTTTCACTAAAAAGCATTAAATAATTTATAGTAAAAAATTTATTTAAAAATAAACTTTTATATTTAACTTCACTCGTTAGTTCCGGTGCCAATATAATATTTTCGCTGAAAAGTATAAAATAATTTAGAGTAAACAGTATTTAAAAACAAGCTTTAATTGAAGTGTGGGTATTAATTGTAAGAAGGAAAAAATAATTTTGATACCGACTTAAAAATTCCCTCATTCGACTAAAAATAAATGCGTGGGGCGTAAATATTGAATACTAAAAGTTTATGAAAAGTCTAATTGCTAACGGCATGATTTTGTCTTGACTTTTAATCAGGTTAGATAAATTACTTTTTTCCTTTTTAGTATATTTTAGCAAAAACAAGTTTTTAACTATATTTTCTAAAGGATACCCGCGACGGAGTGAGCTAATATAAAATTAAAAAGTGGGTTTGCGAAATGGCAACTCCATCTTCGTCAAAATCACTAGTATATTTAAAGGGGCGATTATAAGTTCATCAATTTCATGTTCGATTGCATACAATAAATATATTGTTCAACACAAACTTGACTTCACCTATTCTCTGCTATTCTGTAACATGTTGCACCTCCGTCAATTTTTGACATCTCAAAAGCTTAAGATTCTATAAGCTATATTTTTAGCAGCGGCCAATAGAAGCATCTAAAAAAAGATTATCAGATTTAAGAGCCTCAAACTATAAGATCGTCCACCATTTCTACAGCAATAACATCACGAAATTACGATTCCTCGATTCAGTGATGATACGTCCGCGAAAAATTCGCGCCTGGCCTTTTTCCCGCTGGCTTTGTATAAGCGAACTCGTGTTACCGACAACGTTTGACGCTCGCCAAGATCGCGACACACGGTGGAAAATTAATTACAGCCCTGTCGCGAAGGGGCATGAAAATTTCTGCGGATAAATAGAGGAGGGAAACGAAAGTGCGGCCAGCGCGCAGCAAGAATGGTTTTCTAGAATTTTTCGTGGCTCCGCAGCGGAGAGAGACAAGCGTTGAAAAAGGACCTCAACGTTCCGCGCCGCCTTTTTTACGCGGACGCGCGCGAGAGAAATTCGTTTGCGCATGCATAAACGAGGGCGACGGTTTTCGAGCTTCCCTCCCCTGCTGTGCTTGAGGGTGAAATATTAATTATAACTTTCTTTATGAAGGAGGCGTGTAGTTAGCGGCAATGTTTGAGTTTATCGTGACAACACCGCAAGATGATTTACTCGATCGATCCTCCGCGACGAATTTCATCACCGTGACGGATTTCGGATGAACTTCAACGTATTACAGCCACAAATGAAACTGAATGGATCGAAGCTGCTTTATTATTTGACAGATTAAAAAGTGTATTGATTTAAAGCCGATTCTATCGAATTCATTCCAATTGGTTTTTCTACACATTGAGGCTCGAAGGATGAAAGGCACTGACTTAGTCAGTGTACTGCCTAATTAATGCAAATAGAGAAAAAGGTGGTATTATGGTCCCTGCTGGTAATTCGGCACCCTCGTCATTTTTATTTCACAAACAAAAATATTTAGCAGCTAATAACGTTATATACTGCACCTATTAGCTATAAAGACAGAGAAATATACTGACATTAGGTTGAGCATTGTCGTCGCTGCTAATAAGCATAAATAATGCAAAGCGAAAATTTTTCGCCGTCCCGAAAAAGAAGTATTTCTTATAGGTTAAGAAAGTTAAAGTGTTGTGTGTCAGTATATATTTATTTTAGGAAAATATATGAAACTGGGGGGCCATATTACCACCCCTTCCTCTATCGATTAAAAAATCAGTTCAGACGAGAGGATGTACTAACAGCGAAACGTCGACGCGACTAACCTTATCAGCGCGGTCCCTACCGCCCAGTGAATTGTAAATTAACAGCGAGGGGGTGAAGATTAATTAATAACAGGCGCCTAGGTGGTTCTTGAACCAAGAATCTTGACGCTTGAAATATACCAAGATATTCAAAGACGATAAAACAGTCTTGGAACGTGACGATCAATTTAGCAGACATATCGATCTGACAATACCGTCGCGATATAAATATCCTCATACTTCAAATTCGACCCCTGAAATCGGCCCACGATATCAATTTATCGTAAACAAATCCAACACCCGGCTGCGCGAACGAAAAGCGATCCGCTAAAAGCGCGAGACTCCAAGCGTCCCCTATTAATATCTCCAATTAATAGCGGCGAAATGAGCGAATCGGCGACGCGGAAAGGGAGCAATGACGGGGAGCAATCGAAGAATGAAAATACAGCCGTGTGACACGGAGGACGGCGTGTGAAGCGCGCGATCGCAGACGCGGCGACGGGTTAATTGAGTCGCGCGAATCGCGCTGAATTGATTACGCTGTGTCCTTCTTTTTCGCGCGCCCCGCACCCCCGTCAACCCCGTTGCGGCCCGCTTTCGCCGCGAGAAAGGGGATATCCTCTCTTTCCGTCCTCCGCGTGCACGCTGTCTCTGCAAATCTTTGTGACGTTTTCATTAACCCGGTACAGAGAACGCCCCGCGGAACAAGTGCGTGGAAGGGAACGGCGGACAAGGGGATAAAGAGAGAGAGGCGAAGGGGAAAAAGAAAAGCTCGGACTCCCGCGGCAGAATAATTAAATACGCTTTCGCGGAAATTCATATTTATACTCGAATCCATTATACGCGGGAGAACTCGCACGCGTTTCCCTACCTCCCCGCCGAGCCTGTCCCTCTTTCTGGGCTTTGTACGCTGCTCGTGGTCAGCGTCGAGACGCTCCAGCTAACCACCCCCCTTACTCTCGCCGTGATCTCTTCCCCAGCGCGGTGTAAATGGAACGCGCAGGATACGGAGCACTGCCCTTCGTCGGCCAGGCTCCTTTAAAATTAACCAGATACCGTTTATACCTCCTAATGCCCCGCGTAATGTCTGTGTAAACGGCCGAAGGGAAGACGGACCTGTTGAAACTCGAGCGTGGACGCGCCCTTGGCGGACGCTGGGTGTGATGCTCGCTCATCTGGGGAAATAAATGCGATGGTACAGGGATAGATGATACCCTAAGGGTGGGTGGAGACGTGCGGGATGAGCTTCAGGTGCAGTTGAGGCTATTGGAGTGGTGCTGAACTGTGGAAAGTTGAATGGGATGAGGTTTGGAGCTGTTTGCGATCCGTCAGTTGTTAAGATTTTCTTGGAGAGTTGGCAGGCTGTGTACTGGAGTGAGTGGGGAATGGAATTATAAATTCCTTTTAAGTTTAGTCACTGAGTTATTAATTTAATTGTATAAATTCAATTGTATCAACTGGATAAAGCTACAACAGATGTTTTATGAAGATTGTACATACAGGGTATCCCAGATCTGAGAAATAGTTTAGGGGTGCCTTCAGAACATCTAGACAATAAAAAAGTTTATATAAATATATGTTCTACTTGACTTTGCTTTCGAGTTATAGTGAATTTTGTATCGCAATAATTTTTTCGTTAGATGAACCTAAGAACTCGGTACCCATTCTCTGCAGAACATGTTGTATGAATTTTTTTTAGTACTTGGATGTGCTGAAGTCGCCCCTAAAATATTGCCCACATATTCTGGGACACCCTGTATATCGTTAAATGGATACTTGCAGAATAGAACACGCGGGAATGTGTACAGAAGTGAGAAGACCTACGTTAATCCTTGAAAATAAAGAACTTTGATTCTTTGTTTCGGATTTTGTTCCTGTGAGAATGTCGATAATCGTGTCACCATGGAAGCAGAGCCACCTTTACTAATGGGCTAAAGGGGCTATAGCCCAAAAATTTTTATCTGGAGAAATTGCACCCTTGGGGGCTAGGGGGCCAAAATTTTTTAGCCTAGGGGGCTCAAATTTGTTAAAACGGCCCTGAAGTGACGTAGCTGAAGATAGCCTTTTGTAATCAGTGAACTGTGCTCGAGTAATATTTGGAAAGATGATAACAAAGTCTGTCAAAAGAATGTCTTTACAATTGAACATTCCTAAAAACAGATCGAGACTTTTTCATTGAAACGGGAAAGTTTGGAGTATATTTTAATTCAACAGTAATAATTTTATGCATACTCTGGAGCAATGCCTTTCTGCCCGTTTGTGAAATTTCATTTTTAGCAACTCTACATTGCTTTCCGTAAGATTTCCATTTTAAACCGCCTTTGAGGGGCCATTCGTTATTAAATCTCTCGAACGAAACTTCTTTTTTCCCCGAGAAGTAAATTTTCCGGATATTAAACAGACTCGCCAAATGGATTTCACTGAACGACGTATCATCGCATGAGAGAAATTATGCAGTTCCATTTTATAACAACCCATGAAGGAAACTCATTTTACTACTTCTGTCGCTTAAATTGACACACCAGATCCTAATAAAAGGTTGCTACGAGTTCAACATACTATCAGGGGAATCTTAAGCGTACAGCAATAAAGGCTGTGTTGCATAAAAGGAGGAATTTAGTGTGCTCCTATCAGCTAAATTGTGAAATATGTGCAACTTATATAACTATATCTACACTGCAGTAATATCAATTTCTTCTGTGCGTTAAACATCAACGGAAAATTTCATCAAGTAACATCAAACATTGATAACTTACATAGGTATATTATTAAAAATCTGACGCTTTCAACCCCACTTTTCATTTGAAACAGAGAGAAGTGTACAACGAATGTCCAACTAACCGAGCACTGCAGCATTCTCCTAAAAACTCTGGAACTAATTGTAAATCAAATAAAATTAAAATTCTCCTAAAAATTCCATATGACTTGAGGACATGCCTGAAGGGAGCAATCATCCTTGAAACAACAAGTCTCTTGCCCTGGGGGCGCGTTCACTAAATATAAAACTCTGGAATAAAATCATACCCATCACTAAAACCTCCACAAAGCTCACAAGCATCAACTCGTTAAACGCCTGGGAGGCATTCGCAGAGTGCAGGGGGGTTGAAGCATCGGATCTCGCCGAGCGCTCTTCAAGGACCCCGAAGCCTTCTTTCGCAGATCAACGATTATCACGAGCACATTGATCCGGGGTACGGCTCGTCGCTCTGCATCCCCTCTGGCGACGCCGCTAAACGCATTAATAGGAATTTAAATCGGAAACGGGGACGTGGCCCCCCGCGAGACGAGCATCGGCAGGAATACCTAATTACGCGGCATTTCGCTGGACGATTTCGCTGGTGATGGATGCACGATGCCGCGGCGCATTGATATGCAGCCGCGATGGCGAGCAGCGAATTGATCGAGACGAAGCGGAGGGGGTGGGCGATACGGGTCCTCGGCAGGGGATATGAAATTCGACCGACGCGCGATGACGACCGAGCCAGCCTCCTGTTCCAGGCTTTCTCCATGACATATCCACAGTTTCTGTTATGCACCGCGACGCACTGCACTCGCGACGCGCCCCGCATCGCGGAGGGAGGCGCGGTCGCGTGCACAGAGCCGCTGCCGCGGGTCCACGGGGGTTGGAAAAGAGCGAGGACGGGAGCTGGCAATTTAGCAAAGCGCGGGCACGCGACGATGAATTTTTATTAGCCCCCGCTGTCGTATCGAGCGCCTCCCACCCAACAGACAGGCTAAACGGAATAATTCTTCCCAATTAGACGCGCGCCAACGGTTAACCGAGGGGTGATTCCGTACTTGAGTCTATGGAGCCGATAACATAATTGCTGTACAGTATTTCGGTCGCTATTATCGAAAATAGAGCTCCCAATCAATCAACTATTATCCGTTGAAACCCTTCGTGTTTTAAGTCCGCGTAAATGGCGTTGCCAACCGGTGGTAGACCTATTGGGAATACAACGTACAGTAACAAAAGCGCAGAACTCGCTCGCCGGGCGAAGCCCCAGAGCTCCAGCTGGTAATTCTGCAACGGAGATCCAGCGAAGATGATAAATCTCTAAAGTTTGCCAGCACGCGCCATTAATCCACGGTTGTTTCAAGCGTGAAAGAGAAGCGCGGCTTAAAAATTCCCCGCGATATTTTGCTCCCCTCTGTCGGCCGGGGGCAACGAAAAATCGCTCCACTTTGCCGCAGGAAAAATTAGTAGTACACCCTAACTCCCACAATTTGTCTCGCGCAGACATTCCGCGCGATTGTTCCGCGGTAGTCGCCGTGAAACGAGGGTCGTTACCGTATCGTTTCGCGGGGATGCTCCAGCCATCCGTGGAGCCGCTCATTTCCTGCAAACTTTGCCGTAGACTTCCGCCCGTTGCCGGCGGAACACGGCCCTGTTGTTGTTTTCGTTACCCTGGGCCAGGAGCCGCCCGCAAAACGGCAGCGCGCGGGCTAACGTTCGCGTCTTCAGCTCGATTTCACCGGCAACGGATGGGACCTGCGCGACGAACGGGATAGATAGAACAGGATAAAGTTCGATTAGGAAAAGTGAGCGAATTTATTCTAGATTGCGAGCCTCAAACGCGAGAAGAACAGGGACGGGGAGATTAGGGTGGAGCTTATTTTTCAACTATGAAAATATGATCTTCTCACCATGTCAATTTGTTCCTTTCTATAAAAAATGAAATCGAGCAGAACATGAGCAAGATTGATTTATATTTAGGGGTAGCTCAATGATGGTGAAATTTCCAATGTACACGTGTTTCATGCACACTAAGGGGGAACTCCACACAAATTGCAACTAATAAGTTACTACTGATTTGATCCTTTAGATACATAAACACAATATAAAAACTTTAGACAATACATTCTTATGTTTAGGGGTAGCTCAAGTGAGTCAAAGATTATAGAAATTATGAAAATTCAACATATAATGGCCATATTTTAATTTATACATTTACGTTACGTTACATTGTCATTCGAATTTGATAAATTGTTAAATTTACTGTTCACAAATGAATGTGTTTGAAAACATTTATAGTGTTCCATGCCTTTCAATATAATTACCATGTACATTGGAAATTTCGCCATCATTGAGCTACCCCTAAATATAAATCAATCTTGCTCATGTTCTGCACGATTTCATTTATTAAAAATAAGCTTCACCCTAAGCTCCACCCTAGGGGAGATTCTGCTTCTCCTCCGTAGGAAACGAATTACTTTTTAATTTAGGACTATACGATACAGTTCTAGTTTGATATCAGTAAGGTGAACTCAATGAAATTGGTTGTTTAGTGGGATTAAAATGAGGAATTCATGATGTCTGTGTAAGCATGTTTGCTGTGTAATATTATATTTCTTAGAGAGAAAATTTGAAGTCTTTGGCGTTCTATGATTCTGCGGATTTTCCCGAGTAGGTATCTAATAAATATTGAGCAGATTTAAGAATATTCTGGTATACGTACATGGTGCATACCGAAACGAATCGGTAGGGTCGCAGCAAATTCGGGGGATCATTTTCGACTTTCCATATTTCGAGTGCTGTTTATTTAGCTGGTCCGATCATTCGATATAATATTATATTTACCTTTCCACTAAAGGTATCCAATTATTGACCCGAGCATTAATTACACACGATATGATATTTAACAATACGAAAACTGGAGGTCTCACGCGACTGCCAATTTCATTTTCCGTACCTCCGCTATTGTTCGTTTCACCTACCGATAATCGAACGTGTCGGAATAATCAATAAACAGTGATCGTGAGCCAGAATGTCACAGTGATGCTTAACAAATATATTTCGATAACTGCGATATCTCAAGCCTGTCCAAAATCAGTGGAACTACAAATCATAAATCACAGAAACTGTCTATACCACAATTCATCATCACGTCGCAACTAGGTACCTACTATGCCTGTTGCCCATCGATAATATCGTAGGATCGTGAACTATAGACGATGACCTGGCAAATTAACCCAAGTTGCTCTAAGACGACACAACTTCAGCGCTTCCCTCTAATAACACAAATCTACCACCCAGCAAAATCATTCGTACAACTCGTATGCAATTCACACCCCCGAATTTTCACGTTCCACCCCGTGTTAAAAAACTTACACGGCCCGCAGGATACAATGGTTAATTTGGCAAAGAGACAGATGATTCATAGATGAGAGCAAGCATCGCGCAAGATTTCACGCGTCGATTCAGATTGGCTGCCTCTAAAAAGGACCCACGGATGTCCTTTCACGGATCCACGCGTACAGAGGGTCGGCTGGGCGGCACTTATTTGAATACTCCGCCACTTTCGTGACAGAAGGCAACGTAGTGGCAATTCGTGTGGCTTTGAGCATCGCCGGATGCCTGCCACTCGCTTTTGCCGCGATTATTAAAATGCACTTCATCCAGCGCCACCCTTTCTCCCACTCTTTCTTGTCCTCGGCAAGTCGGTTACAACCGCCACTTCTCCTTTTGCCCGGCCTCTTTACCCTTCCTGCTTCCGTTCTTCCTTTCCCTTCCCCGGCGGAGTCGGGCCCGTTCTTTCAGCTATTTACTCGTTACACCGTAGACGGGAGGAAAGATAGAATCCACGTGGTACGTACGCGGGCGAGGAGGGGGCAAGGGGGGCAGAGGAAAAGAGAGGAGAAAACTACCCTCTGGCGTACTTTCCCGCAAGCTTCCAACGGTGCTCCCCCTCCCGCTCTTTCTCCTCTTACACCGTAAAGGACACTTTCAATTTAAGTTCGTCTTTGCGAGGCAGCTGCGAGAAGCTTTTCACCGGGTCTGTGTGTCCTCGAACGATCAAAGAAAGGCTTTCATGTATTGATTAACTTCTATGGTCTTGGCGGGGATCTTCGGGAACGACCGCGGGATTCTGGTCGACATTGTCGGATTGATCGGGGAATTGACGCGCTTCGCGTTGAAGGTAATGGAAGATAAAGTAATGGTGGTAATACGTTTTCGTTCTACCAAATGAAAACTGGGTAGAGCGACAGAATGCTCTACGTTATGTTTAATTATGGTGCGCGAGTGGTATCTCTGATACTAACTTAAGGGATCTCCCTACCTTGACGGACCAGAAATGATACGAAATTTGGGAATTAGTTCCAGCTTTGTGGCTTCACTTCCTTTTTGCCATATTTACTTCCAGCTTTGTGGCTTTATTTGTCAATCTTTAGAGAATATGAAGAAAAAAATTGTATGCAAACGTAGGGGTTATATCCGGAGTTATAGTGCTTTAAATAGAATGCCTTACAAATATCATATGCGCATGGTTAGCATAAAATCAGCCGTTGTGGTTGTCGGAAATAGAAAATTTAAAAATTTGTGTAATCTGTATGAGGGTGGCTATCGTCTGAAATAGATTAAAAGAGAAATACCTACTTAATTATTATTATTATTATTATTATTATTATTATTATTATTATTATTATTCACGGACGTAACGCCCTTTAGTTTACAGAGAGAGGAACTTAATAGAGAAACAGGTAAAAAAAGGTAAAAAAAATGGCAGCGTGTAAAACAGACATCGACTTCTGCAAAAAGTTCGCTGGTTTTTTACGTCGTAAAAGTCTAATTTTGTAAAACCCAACTTAGTTTTAGTAACAACGAGAATGGGACATCTGAAGATATAGTTTGAAGTAAATCGAGTGATTGGTTTTTGAGATATCATGCTAATCAATTCGAAAATCATCGTTTTGAGAAAAATGCGTTTAAAGTTTTACTTACGTACCCTTTTTTTTAAATGTTGCCTAAATATGTACAAATATAGACATAAGGTTTTCAATTAATACAATTTGGTTTCTCTTAAAAAAAATCCTAAATATCGCGCCCCTTTACAGGCCGTCGAAGTAGGGAGACTCCTTAAGCTTGAGTTGATATTATATTTACCTGCAATTGATCTAAGTTTCTTCTAACATTTACCACTGGTTCACGTTGAATTAATAAACTGCACTTTTCGTGCTCTAGCATTTATTTTTCACGAAAATATTGATTCTCCCCTTTATTTAAAAAAAGATGGCTTTCAATAAAAAAAGAATTGTGCCTCTCTGCGTATATTTTGCAACGCGACAAATGTACACATTCCGTGAAATATGCGCCGGCGAAAAAAGCAGTTAACGTAAAAGTAATTCAAACAATTATGCGTTCGTCCCAGGCACGTTATTTCAATTGCACTTCAATTTTTTATACGGCCGAAACACAGCGATAAAACTGTAATGCGATCGCAATCATCCCGGTGATACATTCACGTCTATAAATTCCGATCCCCGTTGGAAAATATTTTATATATTAACGGGCGACGCGCAATAAAGTCTATTGAAATTGGAAACACGTGCCGACTGGTATTATTTTTAACAATAAAGCATACTTTTCGACGGCGCGTCATTGTTTGCGTTTTATTTCCCCTTTGAGTAACGGGAAACATATTTCCGGGGGAAAAATAACCGAACCAAGAGGAAGCTTATCGAGAGGCAAACAAGTTTGAAAACAAGATGTTTACAAGCGGTAGCAAACACTCGAAGAATCTATTGTATTCTGATCTATGGCGTTTAGAAAAGAGTCCACAAACTGTTAAATCTCTATCGTGAAGAACGCGATAGTTTCCAAGGATCGATGTGATTGCAGGAAGCATGCCGGACGCATCGACTTTTCCACTTAAAAAATAGCGATAAAAGTTAATAAACGTCGTGTGATCGACGGAAAACCAATACGCAAAGCAGACTCGCGAACAGTGCGCCAGAAACCCTTCTATATACACGTGCTCCAAGGTATTCGATATCCAATAACTCGCTTCATAATTACAAATCGATACTACCGAGCTCTCGAGAGCCCGTTCTCAAATAAAGTTCCCGCGTCGCATACGACTTCCTCTACTGCGAATTTCGTAGCTCGGGGGCAGATCTGTACGAAAAAATTGAAATTTAAGGAATTTAATAGACTTGGACCATCTTCGACTATCTACTTAACAAATTTCATTCTTCACAATCCCTTTCGATCATTCTTCCGCGTCACATACCAATAACCTGTCGCTAATTTCGAACGTTCAAAGCAGATGTTCCCATTGAGCTATAAGAATACCTGAATAGCTGAGGGAAATAGAAGAAAACGGGCGAACCTATCCTTCTTCCTATTATCCCTCTCACTCTGTACTATCTGTATTATGTATGCATGTGTGTACGCAGGATAACTTCACTCACATGCACTATACATCCATAGCCTGTTGTAAGACAGAGATAGGTTCACCCGTTATCTTCCCTCTTAATCGGACCGGCCGCCATTGCTCTGTTCACTCTCCAGGTATTCTTATAGCTCAATGGATGTTCCACATTAATGAACTCAAATAACGTAGCAAATAACGATTATAAGAAACCATTTCCTCTACAGTCTTTTGAGGACCTTATATTCTTATCACACCAAATGGGTTGACATATGCAGCAGCTAGATTCCTCCACTTTAATTTATTGCATTGGCAATTGAGTAGCTCAGTGGAAAACAGGCATATGCCATAATACTATAAATTTCCTGAGATACACCTGTTAGAAGAAATAATTTCCTCAGGAAATTTGGAGCTAAATTTGTAATTATTATAACTGAAAATTGAATTAAATGATAAAGATCAACTAATATCAAATCTTGGCTCCAAAATTCTCACTTTTGTACAAATCATTGTTTCATCAGCTCCTGTCATTTTGATATTTTCAATCAGTTTAGAATATTATATCGCTAGATATGTTTGGTAAATGACAAGGAAATACATGAAATGACACTAAATAAGAATCACAGCATATTATTACGTTGTATTTCAACTGTACAACAAGTGTCCCTTCACTTTCATCGCTCTTCGACAATTCAAACGATGGAGCATACACAGGGTGGCATGAGCCTCTTTCCCACTAGGTATTCGTTTCCTTTCGACACCAAGGAATTTTAATGTGCTTCTGTTCAGGGACAAGTACATGCCACAGTGATAGAAGTTGGTGGAATGGACACTAGATTGCTGGAGCTACTTGACAGTACAGAAAACAAACAATCTGTACAAGGTAGATGTGGCACGTGCCCCTCTCCCACTAAGCCCCTCAATTTCGAAAGTAAAAACAATTGACCGAACCTACGCGCTGATAACATTGATTCTTTAAATTAAAATTTTTTTCGGTCAAACACACCTACTTCTTCAAGAAAGGAAAGTTTTTACACATATATATTAAGAAAATTTGGACAAGAAACCGTTACGAATCTCAAGGATCTTTCAAACAACAACTTAAACACGGTCAAGATAAGTAATAGAAAAGTGTTTTTATTAAAATGTAGAACCTATAACGTCATTCCTAAATTTATTTCAAACAATATAATGGACAGATCTAACTTTTTCACAGTCTCTGTTTTTGCCTCTAATAAATTGTTGAATTTACAGAACAGATATTCTAGAAAACTTCTTAATATTGCTATTAAGGATACACACAACATACAAAATTCAATCACAAATAAAATAGCACAATTACGTGAAGAGATTCAGTTTACCCTCCCTTCACATTGTCAATTGACCGAACCTACGCGCTGATAACATTGATTCTTTAAATTAAAAACAATGCCACTTCATACTCGACATCAGACACAAACAGAACAGTACCTAGGCATAATTCACGATGCATCCATGCGATGCTCGCTGTCTAGCCGTAAACGCACTGGTTCAACACCTACGCACGTATCGATGCCCTTATCTACGGGAATAATCACGTTCGTTTCGGAAATCCGTACGAATATATCCGCGCAGGTGTCACGCACACACACGCGCCAGCAACACCTGAGCCTGCGGACGCAGCTCGCTGGATGTCGAGACGACGAAATCGTATTACTAGTGCATTGTGGGAGTTGAATAGCCCGCATTAGAGGCAACGAGGTTGTACCATCGACCTCTCACCCCGGTCCCGCTCACACTTTCTCCGTTCTCCCCGTATCATTACGCCGACATCGCCCTCCTCCCTTCAGCCCTCCACGGCGTTCCTTCCGCTCCCTGGACCCTGCATTCCGACACCGAGAGAACTCCCTCGCCCTCCAACGAGCATTCTACGACGCTGTTTACGGACCAGAAGCGAGATAGGAAGCGAAGGGGCCGTGGAATTCCGGAAGTTTATGGATTACGAGGCGAATTAACGCCGTGGCGGCCATGGGCGCCGATACGGAGCCGAGGAAAGAAATGACCCGGTGCGCCCCGATAGCGAGCGATCCCGATCGGCCCTTACACGGCTGCCTCATCGACTTTATGCTAAGCACTGCGTCGATTACGCGTGCACAGTCAAAGAAACGATAGAGAGGAGAGCTGTCAAGGGATGCTAGGCGTCACTGTTCGAGTAATTGAACTGGGGCGCACCGAGGAGTATTCTAGTGTACAGTTTCGGAGATTTACAGTATGAGATTTCGGGCCAGAAATGATCCAAAGTGGAGGTGAATTTTTAGTGCCCTGGGTTATAATTTGACAGATGCAGTGATGAGGTGTGAGTTGTAGGCGGAAAAGGGATCCGCCGGCGATGAGACTCGAATCCAAGATCGGCGATTTTTTTTTTAACAAACGTTTATTGTGCCAGAGCAAAAAAGAGTAATAAGTAATAACGGAGGTAGAATAAACATAGCAAGTAAAAGTTTTTTAAGGGCGCAGTCTTCGGAAGTTGGACTAAAGGTTCCAACATTGGAGCACGCGCAGTCTTACAATTTTGCAATGATAGATAAGTTTGACATTAGAAAAGCATATAATTCGTGAAACATTTTGTTTAATAATGGAAAAATATTTTTTAATACGCTCAAAGGCAACAGTCTAAATATCTCGAAACAAAAACTACATGCCTTCCACCACTTCCATAATCACCGGCACATATGCAGCAGTGAGAAAGCATCTGCCGCCAGGATAAAAAGTAAATAATAAATAGGGGCGATACAAATGAATTATGCCTTCACTTTTAAAAATTTTAAAGAACTTCAACGGTGCTATAAGGTGCCATTTAAATTAACGCGTGACTGACGCGAGATCTGAAAGCCTCCGCCATTATTCACACCGCCCGTCATACATTCGTGCGCCGTTCTCGTTCGAAGTTCATCCTTGTCATCGACAAGGTAGACACCGCCGAGGGAACTTCTCCGAAACAGTCTGTCCCATTCGTCCCAACAATTCCACCGTAGCTGGAGCGCCGCGACAGCTGCGTCGACGCCAACGATCTCGCCTCTCTCATTACGGTTCGAGCTTTTACGAGCAGCCCCGGCGCGCGGGTGGGGCCGAGGGGGGTGGCTGAGTGCTAGTTCCAGAGATTGGATAAGGAATCCATAAGTTCCGGCGTAATCCCGATGCGTTTGAAGACGCGGGAGTCCCGAAGGGCCTGCTGGCAAAGTGATTTCCCCCCGACGTTGGGCGACGGAGGAGGGTAGGGGGCTGAAAAGAACCGTCAGAGACCGAGGGACGCGTTGGAAGCTCGTCGAAAAAAAAAAAAACCAGCCTTTTTAGCGTTTCCCGGCGACGGGTACCGTTCTGCCGCGTGTTTCCCTCTCGCCATGTGCCGCGGCCTGTGCGGGCGGCGATATCGACTCGTCGCAGCTTTTGCGCGGCCCTCGTTACTTTTCAAAACCGAATTGCTCCTGAATGCGCCGGAGGTATCTGGGTCAACGTGCACGTCACCCGCGTTACGCCAAAGTAACGTTATTATCGCGCGGAAAAAATGATTGAAACGGATTCCACGAAGCCCAGCGCCGGGTAAAATGATGCTTCGTGGCCTGGTCGCGGGTTTCTGCCAGGCCACCGTTTTTCGTCGAACTTTCGACATCGATCGTTAAAGCCCGACGGCCTGTCCGCGCGAGCGGTATTTTTCCCGGTCCAATTTCCGTGGAAATGAGCCCCCAGTTTAATCACGCCGCGGGATTGACGCTGATACGCGATTTCGCGGGGAAGGCAGCGGTCCATTCGCACCTTGTATTAGTTGCTCGCTGCTTTGCTTTTCAATTAGATGATTGTATTTAACATTTAGCTACTGATAGATTGGATTCTTCGTCCTGCTTAATGCAGTATACTTCGCATCAAATTTTCGTTTTACTATAGGTACTATATAGTACTATATATATAGTAATTTATTTTGTGGAATTTGTTGCTGTTATCTTCTATTCTTTGTGTACTAGAGTTTCATGAGATTCAAGTGATTTTATGGTAACACAATGGTCTAGGCTAGGACATCGATTATTTATTTACTTACACTACAGGGTGAAGGATTGGTCGTGCTTTAAGAAATATATAGTACTCATGTATTCTTTGGAGACATAGAATATGAGTTGCTTTGTCAGTGTTTAATAATGTAAATTTGATTTAATGTTAGGGTAGATGCACCATTTGTGGCCACTTTAAGATATTGTACCAGTTTTGGCCACTTCTTAAAAAATATAATATTTTTCCGTGTAAGCAATAAGTGTAACCTTATATTTCGGGTGGTATACTAAACAAAATATTTATGATGTGAAATTCTCAACAGAATAATGATCTGCAAGCAATTTAAAAATAAGATAAATGCACATGGCCAAAAACAGTGGAATGGCCACAAACGGTATATCTACCCTAATTCTGATCAAGTACTCTTTGGAGGCATGCAATATCTCAAACATGTGTAAACTATATTTTCGTGTAATACTTCTTACAAAATTGAAAGTAACATGACGAGGGGATAATTATGCGCGGTGCTTCCTCCTATATTCTTACGTGTACACTTAATTTTATTGTGCTGTTTACTCGTTAGGACGCTGATACGGAATGCAAAGACGTCGTAACAAGACGACCAGCTTACTATTCATAAAATACGTGGGAGTGGCTACTGACGTAATGCCCTGGGCGAGTATCAGTAGATTTCATTGTCAAGGGAGGGCCGGAAGTCGGGTCGTAAAAACTTGGCACGAGTTCATCTTGGACGGAGAAGCCAAGGAGGATCGAGAACAGGCGAAGATTTTTACGATTCCGTCAAAGTACCGCGCCTCACCATCCGTAGATATATAAGGCTACCGAAGGGATCTATTAATTAATTCCCTGCCCGGTCAGCAATACTAATTTCAACCATGCACAAAAGTTCCAGTAAATCTTGTATTAATTTAAATCAAGTATCTTTGGTATACGCAATATCTACTGAAACCTTATTCACATTTCATAGAAATTTTGTAATTTCGGTATTCGTTCGAAGGATTAATTTCCCTCAAACGAAATATAAGAAAAACATTGTCTACACAATTAAAACGAAGATTAGGCATTATTGTGTAAAAAAAATCCTTATGTTCCTTTTCACATGAAACACTGTTCAGCAGAATTAATTTGATGACGAATGTGTGGAATTTAAACAGAAGAGTGCAGAAGCAGTTTGCTACCGCAAATTAGCCATCGTACAACCAAACGCTATTTACCTTCGAGCGAAATTCAACCATGCACCTATCTCTGGCTTAAAAGCGACCACTGCCCAGCAAGAAGGTAGCCACCCTCTCTGGTGAATTGCGGCAATAGCACACGCGAGTACCACCTACAGGATCAATCATATCGAGCAATAAACTGGCGGGTGAAACGATTCCGCAGCAGCCCCGTAAACTTTTAGCGCGAAACATGCGCTCGTAATTGGGTTATGTGCGCTGTTTACGGCTTCCCGTAATTGATCTTTCGCTCGGCGTCTCTAAAATCAACCTAGAAATAGGGTGGTTTCATATTTTCGAAGCTGCACAAGTTCGAAAGTTTTGATAGTAAAACAGGCGCACAAACGAACACTGAATTTGTTATTAAAAAATACAAGCTTAACTCGTATCTAACTTTTTCTGTAACTCGTTTCGCGGCGCTTGTACCATTTATTTTTGGCTGGACATTTAATTCAGCATTGATTTGAAATTGAGGAACGATGGAGAAATGCATAAGTGTTAATAGATTGTCTAAATTGTAATGAAAGGAATGGCGGAGGATGAGATTGGAGGTTTTATGGTGGGAATGCGTTTAGAAACTTTCCATGGCACTCAAACTCAAGAGACAAAAGTCTAATGTGCAAGAGCAGTTACGAAACTGCGTCTAGACAGTGATACATCAATGAACTTTTAATGAAACTATATTGCTACGATATATTTTACTTGATATCAACTTTAGGAATTAGTAACGCAGTACTGTGTCAAAGTATAGCCTCTCTTTTTGCCGGTGGACGCCAGGAAATAGTAGATTCTTGGCTGTGGACCAGTAAAACGCCCGCGAACATCGAGACAAGATGGTTGAACAAAAGAAAAGTCAATCTACTGGGAAGAGATATCGAGACGCGTCTTGCTGGAAACTCCATTAAAACCACCATTCTACGCTCCGTGCTTCTGACACTGACACCTTGAAAAGAGTGTAGCCGTTACAGTTTCAAGCGTAGAATAACGGAAAATAACGAAGCAAAGGGAAGGTAAAATAAATGCGGAACTGAGACAAGTATAGAACTCGATCTCACGGTTCACGTGATATAATTCTCAGGAAAAAAATGGTTCACACCTATCTACCAATTGACCACCTGCGGCTGACTGCACTTGACAGAGCTGAATCTGCCCATTCAACCAATACAATTCATACTCCTCTTAAGGGGTTACGCCACCCTGAATGTTTTAAAAAATCAATTTTTTTCTTGCAGTTTCTTATTACGTGCAGTTTTAAGAATAATTTAAGCCATAGTAGACGCAAAGATTCCCCAAAATAGCCGAGTTATAGACTTTAAATGTGGCGCGCATGTCGATATTCCGCAGCAGGTAGTGACCATTCTACTTTACTTCTTTTGTGTTTTTCTCGAAACTAAATTTTCAAAGGTGACCTATCAAATATCTCTAAAACTATTTGTCCGATTGTTTTTCCACCCGATACCCCATTGGTATATAATTAACGGTTTAAATACGTTTTTTTTTCACGTGAAAAACGTATAATTTTCTTCACTTTGCCCTCATTTGTGCAATAAATCTTTTTTTCTCAAATCGGTATGCTACATCGCAGGTATTTTATTAAGGAACACGAAAATCATCAGGGACTTGATTTCAGGCGAACCAGGGCGTTTTAATTTATTAGGTTAGTCACGCGTGTAACGGCGGATGAACATCGCGGGAGAACAAATAACTCGGTCAGTTTTTAATATTTTTATACAGTATTTATACAATATATGCACTAATACATGTTCTACACATAAGAAGGAAAAATAAATAATTTTCAACCTCATAGTGTCAGTAAAAAAAATTCGTCTAGTTTAGTGCTGTTTCGAGCGCCTCAGGTTGGCGTAACCCCATAATTCGCTAACAAGGGACATTTCGCAACTGTTGTTTGTCGATTTTGATGAGAGATACATTAGGGGGATACATTATCGTAAAAGACATAAAATTTTATTACATTTTGGATCTTTAGATTGTGTTCTGTATCCTTAATTATCTTTATTATTATTGCGAAATAAAATCGTACATCCTTTACGATAATGCATCCCTGTGGCTTTCGTTCCCGACGCGTAGCGAGTTCAATATAGTGTATCCAATTTTTACTAAAAAGTAGAAATTCAAAAATTCAAAGTATCTGTATATCACAATTTAGTCTAGACTGTAGCTTACGTTGACAAATTTACGCGAAAATGGATCTACAATCGAGTACTTTTTAATATATTCTACAAACAAATTAACGTATTACGAATCTGATTACGTGGCTGAATTTGTTATAAAAACTACATCATTTTCATGTAAAAGATTTTTCTCTATACTGCATACTTTCCGAGATATTAGAGAAAACGTGTCAAATATTTTTTCGAGAACTATAATCTACGTAAACCTTATCAACATCGGCATGTAATGGCTGCGAAATGCTCCTTGTAAGTGTACATATGTGAATATCAACAAATGCACCGCCATAGAATATCAACAAACACACCTAAGCCCTTCCAAGCAACTGTCTCCATGAATTCATATCCTCCCACATTCCACGTCGAATGACCCACTCGCTCTAAAAAAGAATACACACCAGGGCTCATTAAAGACGTGTCCCACGACACTAAATGCTACACAGCACGCGTGCCAGAGTATCTCGTTTATGGGGCACGAATTACGGCAGCTTAAAACGAGAAATGAAGTCCTTTCGAGGACAAGCGTGCTCTGTGCCGCGGAGAAGAAGACAGAGAGGCTGGAGGAAAAACGAGAAAGGGGAAAAGGTAAACGAGGAGTCCTAGATAGGATCCTTTGCCTCGAGTATTCCATGGTGGTGGAAAAGTGGCCCCTCTTTCTCCCTCTTTCCTCTCTCTCTTTCTCTCTCTCTCTCTCTCTCTGAAGCTTTTTTCTTCGCGGAAAGTTTCCGCCTGAAAAAAGGCGACACAGGAACGATACCCCGGCGCGAGTAATTGCTTCGACACAAGAATGCAATATTCTTCCTCTGTCTACAACGATTCCCGTATTTTTTCCACCCCCATCCCGGCGGTTCGTCCCCCCGCGTGCCAGTCTGATGTCTTATTACGACGTTGCCTCGCGTTCCGCTTGAATTTAATACGGACACCACGGAATACTTTTGCTGTCTCCCCGTTTGACGAGGCATTCCCGCGGAATCGTTTAATGAATCGTCCCGAGGGACCCGGCTCGAAACGCTCCATTCAACCTAGTTCCATCTCAATCAGATTTTCGTGGATACACCAGCACCGTTGACGAACTTCGCCTGCTAGCCCCACTTTAGATTGTCGACGAATAATTATGTGAACTGATAAAGCGGTGGAAAAGATGCCTTTCTGGGTTGAAGGAGTAACATTCTAAGTGGCCGGAGAAATGATTGTTTCTCAGCGGAAGATGATATGTAATTTCAGGGAAAATGTTAGAAACTGTATTTCTATTTAGAAATTGTTATAAATGTGCAAACCACTGCTTCTAAAAGAGTTTAACTGGTCGATGAAAGCGGAGTCTTTAACTCACCCGCACAAAAGGCAAGAATTCGATAAACAGATTCCATGGCGTAGTTTTTACATTCAAAGTCCCCTCGACTGCTAAGAAAAAACATCGATTCCTCATAAAATCTTCTTATTCCTTCGAGACTTTGCAATTCCTCCTCGTTTCGGTGAAAGAACCGCCACAGAATAAACGTCCATAGTTGATCTACATATGAAAGACGACGTTGCTCAGCGATAAACGTGGTTTCTAAGAGAGTTACGTCGATATTATGCCGCGAAATATCTTCGAGAGCATCGTTCCTTCCCCTTTCCCGTTTTTACGGCCAGTTCCTTGCGGACGCGGAATATTAATTCGCGGAATTACAGTAACACCCGGGGGACGTATACAAACGATATTATGGTAATGCCTGGCAGAGCTGATTTTTACTTGACTTGCAATTCAAACGAGCTACAATGGAAATCCAGTATCCAGTGAATTCTCCAACGCAACTAGAAAAGTCATTTCCCGACTCTGACAGACCATGTATTCATGGATTGGTATCTGAAAGGGTGACCCGCGATGAAATTATTTTGTTGAGTCGAAAAGTTTAAATGGAAAGTGCAGAGATTTGAGTTAATTCTTTTGAGAGGGCATACCTACCTAATATTCGAGAAATAAAAATTCAGGCCATTTGCTACTAAATCGTAGACTGACAGTTTCTGTTTTCGCTAGGAACGAGCAAAGATAGCTGCTCATAGTTTCCTCGAGTCAATCATTCTGTGCTGCCCAACCCTGACACGAGATTCGGCACGACCAAGCTTCGACCGTCACGTAGCAGGTAATATGCAAATGACATATCGTCACGGCGAAATTTATTCATAGCTGCGGCCTCCAAGTTCGCCCCGGGCATTTTCGTGTTCCCCAAAATTGTTATAATGAACTTACGTCCGCGCAAAAGTTACACCCTACTCACTGTGTCCGAATTTTTATTAGCGACCAATCCAAGCTTAAAAAGCAATTCTCTCTATTGAAAATAATCACTGAAATGCTCGCGTCAGGCTATGCCTAAAATCGTTCGCTCTTTCGAACCCCATTCGAAATAATCTTCAACGCCGGAAGAATTAAATTTTGATCTGGAAAAGTGTACGTGCTAAAAGGACTTTTAGGAAAGCAAAAGACTATCTGCATTTTGCAGAAAGAATTCGATTGATGTATCAGCAACCAAGTGACCACAGGGAGCATCGACAATTTTGTGGTATCTAGAATTCGATTGCCACAATTCTATTACAGAAGCTGAGAATGTGGAATTGCAGTTAATTACTGATAATCACCGGCATGTAACGAGTGACCATCCCCGAATCAACTTAGCCGCTTGCGGATCATTAGCCCAGTTTTCCCCGTGCTCCCCTCCCCCATGGGGCCATTCTTCCGCCGGAGAAAACAACCCGAGAGACACGCGACGGCAATTAGGATGCCCGTGTATCGAGAAAAAGCAAATCGAACACGAGGTACGACACGACCAACCGAGCAGCACAGTTTTGGCATCGGGCGGATGGCACGCGGCTGTTGGCTCGCCCCCTTGAAACCCGATATTTTTTTGGCCGGGACGCTGGCTCTGTGAATCACGCGTCAAAGGATGAGAGATTGCACGATGTTACTGCATTCTATTGCAATTACGTGTCGCGACGAAGGATTCGACACGTAGTTTCGTTCCTCGTAAATACACCCCGATGCGACAACGTCCGTGTGCATCGGTGTAAAGCGTTCGTAATTTACGGGCCCCTTGATCGTTCACGAGGGATTTATGCTAGCAGAGTCGACGCGAGAATGAGCACATCGAAGATCCGTAACACCAGACTTCGTGGCAGTGTTCTTCAGTTATTTATTTAAGACGGAGGAACATTGTGGGATTGTGCCTGATATTTCGTATTCCGTTGTACTCAAAAGTCATCTACGTTTCGAGTAAATCTCTGAAGATAACTATCTGATACCTCCGAACTATGTACAATTCTTCTGCCAATTCTTATTGATACCTTTGTTTCAAAACTCAAGCTCTGTTCCGAAATACATCTGTGGCACACAGAGTTGTGGACACTGTTAAACTACCTGTTTTAAATATACCTATCCCGAATCGCTTAGCCGTTGTAGAAATGGAGCGCGGGCGAGTTAAGGTGCACGAGGTTCGATTAAAACGTCTAGCAGTGGCTCCAACACTCTAGAAAGGCGTCTTGATTACCGTGCAACGTGTCCCCAGGAAACAATGCGGACATTTTATAGCCAGTGTACAACGGGCACGGTCCCCTTGTACATGCCAGAAACAATGGGTATTATATACCGAGGCGTATGCACGGAAATGGCCTCCCCCTACATGTTCGAACTAGTTGTAACTCACTGTTCAACTGTGCCCGTTGACGACCAGCGCAACAATTACGTTAATGCATTGTCCTCGGTTCCTTCGTCTAACGACTCTAAAACGATCGACGTCCTGCCCTTTCGCTCAATTAAATTAAAACCGGATTACAGGGGGCTGGATTAAAACGCGCGACTTCGAAACTCGCCCCTTCGAGACTCGTAAATACTTGATCCGTTTCCGAGACGAATTTAATGAGCTAAATGAGCTTGGACGAACACAAAAGGACTTGGCAGGGAAGAATGTAAGGCATCGTAATTATAAGTGGTGTACGAGGGTATTGGGAATTTTTTCAAGGATATTCTGTTTGCAAGGGGGTGTATCTTGATATCGTTATACCAATCTGGGGATATAGGCATTGGTTACGTGGAAATTGTAGTGGTGTAGTAGGACAAAAGTTGAAACAAGGGTATTACTTTTTTCCGATTTGAAGTGTAACAACATTTGGCAACGCGCACTCGTGTGCTTTATGTACTGGAACACCCCAGTCACGCGCAGGCACGTATGATTGACTTTTGGAAGCGGTTTACTGGAAAATCCAGCTGCATCCATGGAAAGCTATTTTTTCACTGTAACGCGTTTTGAGATTGAGGGTTACTGTATTTTCAGATTTTGCTATTTCGTTTATACTGAAGGACAATCGGCAGTAAATAATACTGCATCGATAATCATTTTAGTGAAATCGATGTTAGTTCTAGAATGGAGGAAGTCAGTGTCTGATTTATACAAGGCAATTCTACTTAAATTCGCTTAGTCTACTTTAATTTGATATGGAATGTTCCTATATTTCTACAGTTTTCCGTTTAAAACAAAATACTTGGTTGTAGTGCTCTTTTTAGTAAAAATAATATTTCGAAAACAAAATGGACTTTTCTTCAAAATGGACCAAACAAAATGATCTTCAATGGTATATGTATCGACAAGATTTCTGCTTTAATATCAATCATAGATATTTTGAATTTATTTTGATCCTCTTCAGAGTGGCGCATCAAATCAAAAAATTAATGAATATTTTCCATAACGAAACATTTCAATTTTATGAAGCCTGAATTAGTGATTACGTTTCAATTTGGACTTGCACACACGATTTCCCGACTATACAATAACACTTTAATTGATTGTCCTTCAATATTATTTTTACTTATAAATATCCATTTTTTTTCATCCAGCGAGAGTTTTGCGGAAGCGTTTAATGCTCCGCGGAGCAAGTAGAATAAGCCGATAATGGCCAGACATCCGCGGGAGATCTATATACCGTAAAAATTCCACTGAAAACGTTATTTACCCGTATCGTTGTCTCCTGGAACACCAAGACTATCACTATTGTCATTGATGAAGGCCTCCGCCGTCGACGTGAAGGTCTGAGGTGATAGTGTGAGGTCCGGCCCGCTCTCACTATCGAACAACTCCAAATTCCCGTTGCCTGAAACCCATAAAAACCAACACACATTTAATCTCATTGCTTGACTGGCATTTTAAATTTATCACTATTCAATTTTATACCCTCTCCAAACAACCACGAAACCAACTTATTAATGAACCAATTAAGGTACACGGGCAACAAGCAGATCCAATTTTACGTTTATCATCGCTCAAAACTAAAACCGTAGTTTGTGCAAACAACTTATATTCCGTACAACGTACGTATTCTTGCAACGAACGAGCATCGTGTCAAAGTAGCTTGAATGAAGATAATAATGAGCCTGCGTTACGATGCAAGCAAATCACCGAGCAGTGTCTATATGTAAAATGGAGCACGATCATTTCCCGACCGACGCGTTTCTGCGAATCGATGTCGAAATCAGGAGCGTGGTTAATGAATCGACGTGAAAAATTGCTCGCGCCGGCACACGTCATCGTCCTCTCTCGCCGCGAATACGTTCGCCCTCGTTTTCTGCGGCCGCTTTACACGCAGAAGCGAAATCTCGCGCGTCGTTGATCCCCCTCGATGCCAGCTTGGGCGACCTCGAGGTTGGCAAACGGTGCTAACAGATGGACAAGATTCCTCGCGTGTTACGAAGGGCGAGTGGCTCGAAAGTAATTGGCATCGGTCCTCGCGATATGATCCTAACGCACCGCGGATCTTAGTGACGCGTCCACGGACACGTGTCCGCCCTTGTTACCAAGCGGAGCTAATCACTCGCAGACAACTTTTGCCGAGCAATCCCGGCGTAATTAAAAATCACTTGGTAGAGCCACATGTTCCTTTTCTTTGTTAATAACACAAGCTGACAGTTACTCTAATCCCTCAGACTCTCTAACTCACACGCCGAGGTATAGCTTCCTTTGAAACTCTCTGCAGGATGGAACAACTTGCAGGATACACGTTCTCCCCTGCGCCGAAGAAAGAGAACTACAGAAGCAGGGCTTAGATTGTGCAAGCAGAACAAACAGAGGAAAGAGATCGCCGTTAGACCAGGACTAGAAAGTAGCCGAAGGAGCCCATCGATCACTATCATCATCAGCGACAGGAACACGGCGTAGTTAGACGACAGGGGGCTAAAGAGTTAAACGAGAACTCCTCGGGCACGAGAGGAGTGTCGCTTTCGCATATTCCACGGCGCACTGACAACAACGCTCGAGCACACTCAGAAGAACCAGCAGCCAGTGGAGGATCTCTCGAGACCTTAGGTGGCCTTCGCGATCCGAGGACAACTGCTGCCAAGTGGTACCAAACTTTCTGCTGTGGATTTTAGGTTACAAAGCCCTCCCCCCTCGCGATAAACGACCTCAACTCCGTCGTTTCCGCTCGACAGAGCCCCGTTACGAATTGCCGTCGACTACAACGGACAGCATGCTTCCAACTCGCGAGGAAGCTGCTGTCCCAGGCGTGCAATCGATCCTGCAGAATCTCTATATTAACGTCATACCGTTTCGTTGCCTTTTACGAGCTTGAACCTCTCCTTAACGTTATGAACGAATCCAGGGGTTAATCTGCTCTCGAGAACCACCACCGCGCACGTCTCTGAGTGTATAAAACGAAATTGAGAGACGGGTACCTTGTCAGTTATCCGGGTCCAAGTACAACGGCCTTGTAAACATCGGAACACTGATGGACAACAAAAACAGAACCGTCTACCTTGCACCACCACTCTTATTCGTATCTCTTGGAGACGACACTTTAACCTTTGTTTTCACCAGAATAAGAGAACCTCCCGATGAAGAGAGATATTTCACGAGGAAATCTAGCATTGAACGGGAATAAATCAGGCTAAGAACAGCAATGGTGCGATTGGAGAGGAAGAACGTCATCGCGCGAAGCAGCATTAATCGCGTACGAGTGTCCGCGTTAATTCAAAGCGACGGTATGCACCACGTCCAGGATTAACATACTCCGGGCTATCCGCTCCGCGCTCGTGTTAACGTTCGACGCTGTTGGGTTAGTTAAATACGTAAATACAAACGGCGCAGTACGCTGGACGCATTAGCCGATTACGGGAGATCGATTTAACACGCGCGCACGGACGCGAGGCACACTCGAGCGTGGCTTAAGTCGAACTACTTTGGTTATCCTCGTTTAGAAGGCTAACCCCTCTCTAGCGTGGGCTCGAGAAAATTATGAGACGTCGCTACTGGTTTCTTAGAATTCGACGTTTATGGCTGGCGTGAGTGGGCCTGGTTTAATCGCCTCATCGTTCAGTTCAAGCTTCTGTGGGATATTTGAAGGAATGTTAAGATGCATTGATGTCGGGAAGTTGAGTGCCATAAATTGGGGGAACGTGGATAGTTAAAAACATGTATTGAAGAAGGAAATGCACAAAAATTGTATGCACTTTCAATTAATTTTTATATACTATAACAATATCTTACGAAAAACGTGCAAATATTCTTCCAGGTTATGATACATCTCAATTTATTAGCTAATTAAATTAAACTAATCTTAATATATAAAGCAAAAAGCTTCTATATGTTTGTGTGTTCGTCTGTCGCCTAAAAACTTTCGAACGATAAACTCTGGGATCACGAAATATGCTTCAGCTCAAAATGCCTGACTAATCCAGATGAATGTGACCATTTTCACAAAAAAATATAAAACAAATTTAAGTTTCTGTTTCCCATGCATCCCTCATCACTCTCATGTTTCCTATACCTAAATGAATAACCCTCGATTTAAAGCTAGCTATTCCTAAACTAAATAAGTGTTTGCCACTTTCCATTTGTCTCTCGCTCGAACCCCCCATTTGACGACAGTACACTTTCCAAAGTACGCTCTCCAACAAATTACTCTGTCTACAAAAATAGACACATCGGCGGGGCAAACGTGCACGCCCCACGGTCACGCTCGGCCCAGCAATCGGCGCTTCCACCAGATGAGACCCAACCCCGTCGATTCGGAATTAAAGTTCTCCTCGCCAAGTCATTAAGAAACGCAGCCGCTTTATCTCGCCGCGTCGCGAGAGCGGGGGTGCGCTCGCAGCGAGAAGGGAGCAGGGAAGACGTTGGAGGGAACGAGAGTGTAGGAAGAACAAGGGGTTGATCACCGTCGCCAGGAACCCACGGGGGTGGACGGGGCGAAAAGAAAGCGGAAGGCCGTGGAAGGAAGCGGGCGCGCAACCGAGTTTATTCAGCGCGCGAACGAAGCCCAGATATTAATTTTCTCGATGTATATGGATGAGTTCCGACTGGGCCACGGCGCATGCAGCCGAGAGGAGAGAGAAAGAGAGTGGAAACGAGGGGAAGGGAGGGGGCTAGAAAGCGGTAGCCACGATGGGAATGATGCCGCCCGTTGGACCTAGGTCGGAGGGTAGTTGCTCTTAGAGAATGGCGAAGGGTGGTTAAATTGCTATCGATCCCCCAAGCTTCGCAAATATCGTTTACCTTAGCCCTGCAACCCTTCTAAAATCCCATCCACGTTCGCAGCACAGATGCATCACGCGATCCTCGACGCCCCGTCTTCAAAATTAATTCGTTTTTTTAATCGAAGCAAGGAACTTTCGACTCCTACACCTATTGCTCTTTAATTATTTATTTATTTAGTTCTATTTATTGTGATAAAAAAATACCACATATTTTGTACCAGAGCAGGCTTCGAACTAAATTTCTACGAACACTTTCTAGCGTGTTCTACCTACTGTTTTAATTTATTCTCGACTAGCCAGTACAGTAAACACAAATCAAGTGCACGCGCACCCAGCGAATAGTTAAAGTCGATTTTCTCGAAAACCAAGCCTTGTATGAAAAAATACAGTTCCATGTTTCGGACCTATTTTATCATTCAGAATCACCCCTGTACCGGTGATACCATCAGTTACCGAACACCCTTTACAACACTGGATGCCCCTCTAAAATAAATCTGATTTATTACCAGATCAGGGAGCAGTGCTGGCGAAATTTTGACAATTCTTCCACGAGGGCATGGATTATATAGGGTGTTTTGTAAGTGGATAGGTGAATTGGGAAACGCATGATTTTGTGTGAAGCTGTAAGTAAAGAATGTGCAATAACTGGTACATTGCACACACGGGGTATTGGTCCCTCGTAAATGAAAAATATTTTCACGTTTAGCATTTCGTTCATGCCACAAATGTTTGCAATTTTCATTGGAAAATGTGTTCGAACGTGGAGGGCGCGTTGCTGAAAGAATTTCATTGTAGTGCAGACAACGATGACGGTAAAAAGAAAAACTGGTGGCAGGTGTAATTTTCGTTCGCAGGCCTCGATACTGCTCGTTACCGCGTTATTTAAATTTTCATTGCTGGCACGGGAGCCGAATGGTACACCCCGCCGACGTGTTCTCACTCCGCGCCTCCATTGTTTTGAAGCTCGATAAATGTGCATTTTCGCTGAATATTTAGAACGAAACATTTAACAGTTTTTATTTTACTTTTATTATTCTGGTATCAACAATTCTTGGCCAACGTAGCGAACTGCTCGGCGCAGTTATGATTCGCGAAAAATCAAATTCATTTGAAAATAGAATAATTTGATACACGATTTGGAGTTCTAATTAATTAAATTCTGATGATAAACACTGCGAATGATCGTCAAAGGTTCTCAGCCCACGATCAACGGATTACCACGAAATGGAAAGCCTGTGGTGCTCGAAACTTTGCAAATAGTACTTCGTATTATCGTTTAAATCGAAGTTGTAACACAAGTGCCGAGGTTATTCACAGCGGAACGAAGTTTCCTGGGAACGAACGTGTAAAAAGGAGTAGTTACGATGCGCAACGAGATTCTCGTTTTTTTCCGCACCTTTTTCCCCCCATCGAAACATTATATCTGCGTGGAATGGGGTGGTTCGAAAGTTTCCTGGAAGCGGGCAAACAAGAAATTTTAATCATATTATAATTAATAGGGACAGAGGGGAAGCGTTCTGTGCCGTTACAATAGGAAAACATCCCCCAAGCATCCCTCGAGCCCCGAAGCGATCGATTGTTTCCAATATTCGAGCCCCGCAAATTTTGTTTACCTTTCGGCAGCTGCGCTGTCAGGATTCTAACCTGTCAGATATGCGTTATCAGTCGGATGAAGGTTTCGAACTCTATGTGCTGACAATTACGAGCGATCCGTTCGATCGGTGTTTTTTTTTTTTCTGCTCCGCCCAGGTTCGATGGCTCGATAGTGTAAACTGTTTTCAATTTCCTCGTGCACGTTAAATTTATCCTCGCCGCAGGCACGGCGAGGCAGCGTTAACAGTCAATTGTAGCTCTGTTAATATTGACGATCGTGCTGTCACCCAGGAATTATAGGACGCTTTATCTGATCGCGCGTCGAGGCGTCGGGCTCGTTGACTGTGGCTGGGGATTTTTTGATTACTTTTATTAATTCCACACCGTCGACTATGCGAACCACGCCCGGATTTTAACTACATCAGCGGGTCCTTTTAGGATTGTAAAGACCACTCGGGAGCTACTTGCGACAACAATACACTGCAGCTACATTGTCTCATTGAATACGTCGTTACACCGAGGCGTGGTACACAGAAGCGTATCTTCCCGGATATCAGATGATACGCGAAGACAAATAACTGTGGCGCGGCAGAATATTTCATTACAGCATTCCTCGTGCCGCGATATTTGCAATATTCACGAAATAATTTCAAATATCGCACCGCTGTGAATAATTCTGAGCACAATTGCCAATGAAATCGTTTTCAACGTTGCATCGACATTTGTCGTTTGATTTAAAAAAAAAAAAAAGAGGGGAAAGCAAGGAATTTGGAATTGTAAAAAGGATGAATTACCGAACGGCCGTTGTGTTCGCGATCAATATTTGAGGTGCGCGCGCGGATCGAATATCGTTGTCTGTCAAATTTAAAATCCCCTATCTCAGGTCGAATCGACGTGCTGCAAAGCTGCAAAAACAAACGGTGGCTACACGTACGTAAAGCTAACAAAATATTGCTCGCGGGAGTACACAATTTACATTGGAGTTTTGTTTGACCGTTACGGGGAAGCCGGGATCGTTCCCCGGGAAAAAGATATTCGGATTGCGTGGCCGCGGTTGATTCAGATTCTATGAAAAATATCGTATTTCGTTTGACGGGAGGGGATCTCGAGCGTGTCAGGCGTAAATGATTTTGTTGGTCAAACAGTCAAAATGAAATATCCTTTGCAGCGTTGCTATGCCAATGGTAAGCGCTGTTTTCGAACTTCATCGCGAAGACATCACGGAAAACCGTCTCTAACTGGACTCGTCGAGACAGTTTAACGATCACGATCACATAGAGGAATCAAACAAACAGATCGGAACGCAACTTTCTGGGTTTATAGAGTGACTTAACCCTGAAGTAGGCGCATGGGGTCAAGGCAAACTTTGATCGCTACAAAACTACAGAACGCATAGCTTTGCGAACTTTCCGCCCCCAATGATGTTATTATAACGAGAAGACTTTATTTGAGTTTTGTATTGTTTGTAAAAGTAATAAATGTTGATTAACAAATATACTTGTTTTTAATTTTCAAAACCTTTTGATTTACCATAAATATAAAACAGAAGTTGGGGTCCCTGCTGACCCCAGGCGCCCACTTGTGTGATTTTGCCAGTGCCCCTACTTAAGGGTTAAGACAAAAACAGTGGAATAACTAAACGAACACCTTATTCCAGTCCAGCGAGATTCTGATTCCCTAAGAAATGAGGCAACGGAACAACGAAACCTGGATTTAGCCTGGATCCCGGTTGCAGGGGCGATCTCTCTGAGTGCCGAAAACAATGCACCCGTCGGAATGGCGGATTCCAGGCCGAAGGTCGATTTCTTCAAGCCGACGGGTATGCAAATTGTATTAAGTGTCCGCCCAGCGGCATCGCGTGTACGCTGTATCACGGCCGCTTGAGTGGTATTACGAAACTTAAGCCGTAGCGCGCAAATGTCGCGAGCTGCGGCTGGCGTTCTCCCTTTGTGCACGGTAAGCCCCCGACCCATTATCTCGGCCACCCTCGCACCCGGGCCCAGGCTCGCCGTCCCTCCGCCACCTTTCCGCGTCCTTGCGAATCCTCCGAGGAATCTCCTTCGTCGCTATTCCGCTGATCCTCCGAGTGGCCTTTGTTCGCGGCCGTTTCCTTGGGAAATATTTCTCTGCGGCTTGGGACTGTTAATTAAACGGCCCGGGGAGGAACGGGGACGTGGAATCGGGCTGACGGGGGCTTCGAATTCAGAGGGAGCCCGCGCGGCTGCGGGGACCATTCGCATACCGGCGAGTAATTCGACACTGAATCTGGGGAATTATTTAATCGATGGCCACGCTGGCTGAAAGCAACGGGACAAGCCACCCACTCGATTCCACAGGGAGAGACATTTTTTTCTTCCCGACGAATGTAAGAGGGAGAAAAAAATCGAAGAGGTGGGAGAAGAATACATGTGGCACGGTCAACGCGTTAATGCAGGATTAACTGCCTCCCACGCCGTGGGTGACAGGTGATCAAATGGTGGCACCCCGACGGTGTCGGCATTAGTTAACGGGTCGCTCCCGACCCGTGCACAAAGACGGCCTAATCGGCGTCGCAGATGAGACGGGCAGGGATAATCACGTTCACGGCCCAATAATCATACCATTATAATTAATGTGCCGCAATTAAGGCGGTAATATAGGACATCCCACAATCGAGCCGTGATTGTCGGTTAAACGTTTTCGCGGCGAGGTCGCGCGATCGTCGCGTCGGCAGGATGCACGTCGTCCGTTCCATCGAATTAGGGTATTCGCAACACGGCGGCTCGAAGCGGAAACGGGAATTCTTTGCTGAAGCTTCTTCGGTGACAGATTCGAGTAAAGTTTGTAATAATGACTTTTCAATGGGCACAGTTACGTGAAGTTCTTCTGAAAGCACTCGAGAAATCCAAAGGTAACGAGAAGGGGACGCTGAAGCAAGGAAGAAGGTAACTTAACACAGTATTCAGTGAAATGGTCCCGCATTAGCCAGCCACGCGACAAGTACCCTAAACGTATCGCCAGTGTTAATCAGGAATTTTTCTTGAACCCGCTAAGTGACCCGGATAATTAAGGAATCCAGCAAAACGGGGGAGGAAAGGAACCCAAGAGTGGGGGTAAAATCTTTGAGACACCGATGAACGGTGGAACGGGGATGAAAAAAGGAATTGGATTACATGCTCCTCGACGGACACGCCGCGACAAAGAAAGGTACAAGGGAGGCTGCAGGTAAATAATGGGGTTGAAAAAATATATATATGTACTGTATGTAACGCGAGAAAGGGCAGGCGCATGTACGCGCGTACATTTAAACAGGGGAAGGGAACGAGTGTGTGCGAAACGAGGGAAACAGAGAAAAAGAATAACCGTAACGAACTTCGTGCAATAAGAATCGCAAGTAACGGGCTCGCCGGTATTATTTCGGTAGCGAAGTCAATTTGCAATCAGCGGTGCAGCCGTTCTCTCCTCGTTTCCGCCGGAACGAGTATAGTCCGTATTTACTATAATGCGATAAGAGGCGAGCGGTATCGTACATTTAAATGAGACTAGCCCCCGTTTCCTATTCCCTTCCCAATTCTTTCCTTCTCCCGCTTTCCCTTTATCCTCCACCCCTGTCGTCGCCGTTTCTTAATTCGACGCGAGTCTACTTTGTCGACTGCCTCGACAGAAATGACGCCTCTAATCGTAACTCTCCGAATCGCTGAACCGTCGTAGAGAGTTAGACCGATTTTTTAAGCACTTGAAACTAGGATTTCTAGGAAACTCACGATTTCAGTCTCGTGCACACTTTTTTCAAGGTGCGATTGTGGAACACTTGACCGTTTAAATCTGATACAAAAATTGAGTGAGTAAGTTAAAATTGGAAGTATATAAGAATTTAAGAGAAGTGATGTTGGAGGGTCGCAGGGAGTCGAAGAATGCCGTTATTTTTTTGTCGAATGTCTGTGATAATATTATCTTAGGAATTATTATCTTACATATTACGGTGATTCGCAAGAAAAATATTCTCACCGGATCCTCCTTATCCGCTTGAAGAAATCAAAGGATGACTAAGCGCGAGTTATACCCCGAAGAGGATCAGTGTATATACGAGGAGCAGAAGGGCTGTTTGCAGGAGGATCTCTTTAAAGAGGAAAAAGAGGGCTCGTTAAAAATATTCTTCGCTCGAGGTGATTTATCGCGGAGACACGACGAAGAATCTCTCGAGTTATTATTTCAGACGAGTCGCATTTAGCAGTTAAGCAGGAGCCAATGGTAACGAACGGTTTTATGATTTTTTTTTAATGTCGAGTAAACTATTTGTATTACTTTCAGTGATGAAGTTTGCGTGAAATTGTAAAACGTCCATTCGGTTTATATAATTTTAATCTGATCTTCGACCCTCCGTTCAATAAACTTTCAATTGCTCCCCTATATTACCTCTACCATGTTACGAAAACGACTCGCAGGTTCAGGGTCGGCCATGAAAAAAATGTTGGAGAAAATTGAAACGGCCGTCGAAAATGAATCGACACTGTAGAGAGCGGTGCTTAGAAATGGCCGCATGCATGCCAAGTATAACCGATATGTCGTAAACGTGACCGTTTAACAAGGGTGAAAATACGGTCGGTGAATATAAAGGGAAACGAAATGTAAAGTAGCAAAAAGGGAAAAACGTCAGATGCTCGCTATCTCAAATATTTGAATTCATAAATACGAGGCTGGTCTTGAAACTGAACTCTATTTCCTGCAGAAAAATGTTTGGCATTGGATTATGAGAAATCCCTGGGTTTTATAAATATACTAATTTTGGTGAAAGTTTAATAAACAGAAGGGATTATGTATACACTATACTTTCGCTGAAATTTTCAGTAACACTCTCTGATTTAATAAACTCCCAGCGCTGTCTGGCTACACACAGACACCTACTACTTGGTTTCATTCGCTATTCAAAGAATCGCGTGGTTAACAACTTTTATTCATTATTCTTCCTGTTATGAGACCTTGAATGCACGTATCTTTAAGTTCAAATTCATTATCGTATCTAATTCAGTTATTATTATGCAAGATATTTATCAAATATGAGTAAACATTTACATGGATGGAACTATGTTCTCCCTCGATTAATTCTGCCAGTAAATAGAACAGGATCTCTAAAGTATAATTCCTTAAAAAATTAAACAGCTATTTAACTGTTATTTGTTTTATGGTCATATTTGCAATTCTAAATATGTCTTGATATTTATAACGTCCGCCGTTTCAATCGTGCCAAATTTACTTGTGTTCCTCGTTTTCGCCAGGATCACAGACTTCGAAACAATTACTCGAGAGGGTATGTAGGACCTAATTAGAGTTCAAGGTTCGTGTACAACATGCTAGCAGCTTCGAGTTACGGATCAGGACTTTGCCTTCAGGACGAGAGTAGCAAAGGGAGGGACAGTAAGGGATTCCTGCTCCCGAAGAGCTTGAGTGGACAATTTGTCTGAGGTCGCTCATCTATTTTCCCCAAATAACAACACTGCCAGCGGGTCCCCATGCTCAACGAATCAAATAACGGTAAGAACATACTTCTGTGAAAGTTGTGAGGAGCATAATGATGTCATAATTCGGTCTAAGCATTAAGTATTCGAAATAAAGCGGCAAGTTTCTATTAATGAACCTTCCCACAAAAGTCTTGTAAAAGTTCATCTCGTAATTCGCCTTTGAAACTGTAATACACTCTTGTCACTAAAACTCCATCAATTCCTTGAATCATGAATCATGCTCAATCAACAAATTAGAAAACCCGATGTACCTATATTAATTAAAATTAACTATACACTAATGTCTCATAAGTTGATGATGTATTAAAAACATATTATTATTATTATTATTATTATTATTATTGTGCTGAATAAACTACTAATTATTTCAAAGAAATCCAAAAAGAATTCTAACCAACTAATAATCGTACAGCCGCGAAGCAACGGTTTACCATCTTTTTCACTGCAGCTTTCCATACTCGCAACATTCCCCACAGTTCCAATCCCGTATCGTCTTTGCTTGCCAGTAGTCACTCCGGCGCAAAAAGATATTTTCGTGAAGCTTGCTGGACTTTCGGCAACAAATAAACCACGCGGATGGGGCAAACACTTACGAGCTATATTGCAGGCGCTTTCAGAGCCGGGCTTCCGCGAAGAAAAAACAAGCAAACAAGATTCCCGCGATACGAAAATTACAACACGCCCGCCCCCCGGTTCCGCCCGGTCTTTTTCCTCGGCGAAAACGTATTTCAAATAACGTACTGTCGCCGCCGCAAAAACCCTGGCCGCGGGGTTCCCCCGCCCGCCAGCATCTCATTATGGCATCGTAAAAACGCAATTTCCAACTGAACGCAATTTCGTTCGTTTCCCGCGCATACGTATTACACTCGCGTGCCCAGGACTCTGTCTCCTGGCCAGCAGCTGCGAGGAATGATGTTTCAGGGGCGGGCGGGCGGGTAGGCGGGGGGGGGGGGTGGGTGGGATTTCTGCGCAACGCTATACCTATGGAGGGAACATTAATTAAATCGGCTGGTGAGCCTAGTGGCGCAGGAGAGGGGGGGGGGGACCGTGGAAGCGAGAGAAGCGAGGGGTGGTTGGAACCGCACGGCATCCCTTTGACAGCAGTCCGCTTCTATCGCAAATTAAAGCCTCGTCCGAGCGTGGGCGCAGGAAAATAATTTCCCCGCGTATAAGTTTCGCGCACTGCAGTGCCGCGTGCACGCTCCTCCCCTGTCAATCTGCTCGCAGCATTCCGCGGCGAATTATCATTCTCCGGCGAGCGGTATCCATGCGAATTCGCGAATCGACGGCCATCGCGGAAACCCCCGGAGCGTTTCGAACTGTTCACTTCGAAATATCGAGCGACCATTGCTCTCGCGCGTGTTCACGGCGATGGGTTAGCGAAAGGTCGTCCCCGTTGGACCTTTGGCTTGGTGGCTGAAGCTTGACCTCGCTTTGCACGATGCGCTGGGCTCCGACGCGATTGGAGATTGTTGCAAGAGGTTATACTTAAACTGGTTATAGCACATTCTCGTTATAGGCTCGACGATCGGGGCTGGCGGCGAGCTCACAACGCATAGTCGATATGAGCATATAACGAAAATTTACTGTATACTTGACCACTTTGGCACAAAATATTTTTTTCTGATATGCGTTTGCTTTCTTTAACGTTTCTCTGAGAGTCACGCGCCTCTATTCACACCCCTGTCACAATTTTAGTAAATTCGTAATAGAGTACTGTATACATTAACACCACACAGAATCAGCTTCAACCAGTAATGTCACGAGATGAAATGGATCATCGAAAGAAACGCCGATGATATCAGAAATTTTATCGCAGCCACGAAATTCTCTTCTCAATTTTACGCCCCTCGATGCGGGGTTCGGCCTCCTCCTGTTATTCGTGCGTACGAAAATATACTGTAGTTTTTCGCGTGTCGTGGCTGGCCTCTCTGTCGTCCAAGCGCTGGTGGACCAGCACACTTAATCAACTCTCGTTACGGTCTAACGGCTTAATACCGTGGGTGGCTTTGTCCCGGGGAGGGGTTGGAGGAGCAGGATTTCTCGCCTGTAGGCTAATTCGAATTTAAACCCTGCCACTTGCCAGCCCGCTTCATGGTCGCCGCACTCTTCGCCGAGAGTTACGCGCGCTGCCGTAGTTTTCGTAAACGCTCCCGAGGCTGAACCGCTCCTGTAACTCTTGTTACCGTGCCTTCAATTACGGCCCATAACTTTCCGTTGACCGGCGAAATCACGCTTTTAGCTGAATGCGTCCATTACGTCGTAACGCGGAACGAGTTTAGCTCCGCGGCCAAAGTATTCGCCGTGAAAGTTCCTTCGTGCCGCGCGCAGACCGGCGGATCCACCACTCGCTTAGCGGAGCTTCGCCCCGCGCCAGATTATTTTGACGATCTGCATGCCCAGCATTTACTGCGTTTCGAACTCGAGAACGATAGGGAGGCTCGATCGCAGGAGAATTGTTTGTACGAGGTCGAATGTCTTGGAGGTTAATTGAAGGTTTTTGAAAGTTTAAAGGTGGGGCTAGAGATTAAGAAGAATATACAATACCAATCTTAAATTTTGATGACTTAAGCAGCGGAGACTCTTTGTTTCTGGTCCTTTCGCTACGACATGTCCAATGTCACTGCGCATAAAGGAATTATACAGCTAACGGGAAGAGGCTATCAAATCTCAAAGGGGAGTTTATATTATAATAGCTGGCAAGATAGCTCCAGACGGATGAAGCTTCTCAGATAGCAGTTTCCTCCTTTAAGCCCGAGTCTCGATTAAAAAAGATACGTCCCTTTTAATTCTGTCTGCTTGGCGAGCTTTGAGGGCGATATCGTTAGTAGAGATTTCTAGGTGCAGTTGTGTTCACATGGAAATTCATTCCATTTTCTTTCCTCTTGCACGGCCCCAGTAATGGTGGGCCAGCTGAGGTGTATAGTGCCCCGGGATCGCTAATTCTTAAGGGGGTATACCCGTTTGAACCCTCTAAAAATGTATACATTTTGTGGATTTTTTTACAAGTCAACGGTTTGATGCAGATTTTCCGGTTTTTTACTATCTTTACATAGTATTATCAACTACTAAAAAAAAAGTTTCAGTTAAAAAACATTGTTTTTGGGAATTTATGCATACACATCCGAAAGGCTTTCGATTTTAGACGGCTAAACGGTGGCCCTAAAAACTCGCGCTACGTTCAACCAATTCACTTCCAATTTTGCATGCAGAATCATAATAAGATTCCACATCGTCCAACGAAGGCTTTTTCATTCCGATTCCCCGTTTATTATTTATAAAGAAAAAAGGTGGATTTTTCTGTTAGAAAAATTTAACTTTACCTTTGATCTCTCATCATTTCTTTATTTTCCAAAATTTTCAAAATCGGCTTCGTTGGACGATAGCTATATTATGGTTTTTGATTTCAGACACGACATACAGGTGTTTTCAGGGCCACCGTTTAGCCCTCTAAAATCGAAAGACTTTCGGATGGGTATGCACAACTTCCCAAAAACAATAGTTTTTTAACTGAAACTGTTTTTTTGAGTAGTTCATAATACTATGTAAAGATAGTAAAAAAAAACGGGAAATCTGCATCAAACCGTTGACTTGTAAAAAAATCCACAAAATTTATACATTTTCCGAGGGTTCAAACGGGTATACCCCCTTAAGTATTTAAGGACATGCATCCGAGTGAGTAGTCACCTGTCAAAATCGACTTTCTAGCCTTGACGGTTCGGGGGTAGGTGCCCTGTGGTTCATCACAGTTCTGTTACTAAAAGGCACAGTCTACCCCACTCCGTGGTCAGATCCTCCAGGAACAGAGTCCCTATTCTACAGCAAATATGGCATTCTTTCTTGACCTCTTGCCGAATGCCGAATGTGAGAATTCATATCCTCAACACTCGATAGCTAGAACCCAACGTGGTCGCCAGCCATCCGCAGGACTGATTAGTCTCGTGTATCCTCTATCAGGACCGCGCACAGGCTAAGTCCTTGTCATAAAAGCCTCGAAGGCAGTACCGCGTGGGTCCATCCACCCTTGATCCCACCCCTAAACCCAGTGACGCTGACACACCCATGAAACAAATCTCAAGCCCTGCATGCAGTACGAAGAATTTAATTCAAAACCTCTTCCAATGGCGTAGTTCGTTCAAGTCTAAAGCTTCGACAGAGCACAATCCCTCAACCGCCAACAAAATCAAATCCCAAGATCCACATTTCTACATTTTAAATGCCAACTGAAGCCAATCTGAAAAGAGTAAGCAATCGTCGATACAACGCCCCCATTTGCCCACAATCACCCTCCATCGTCCACAAGACTTTCAATCCCACGTGCCCCAGGCATTCGCAGCTTCCAAGTAAAAGAAGATACAAGAAAGCAAGAGGAAGTCTGGAGAACAGAGAGAACTTCCACGGGAATCCGCTAATTCCGAGGATAAAGGGCTCAACAGCCAGAAGCTTCAGCCAGCAGCGCGAACGCCTGGGAACGCGAACTTCGCGAACGATCCTCCCTCGGAATCGATTCCTCTCGCGCCATTATCTGATGCCACCCCCCACCCCCTCCCCCCAGCCCGCACGGACAGGTAGGACTGTCCCAAAGGTGAATATCAGTATCCTCGATAGCACGCCAATATCGCGGTAAGCCCGGGGAAAATGTGTATCGCGGGCAGCTCATCTGTTTTAGCCCGTAGGCATGCAGGCCCTGCGCCCGCGCGCGTGCAGCAACCCGTGCGTCCTGGCGATTACACCGACGTGCCCCAGGTCATAACCAGCCCCGAACTAGTCCCGCGAGACTACGCGGTAAATACGGGACGAGGGTGCAGCAGGGACAACTCTAAACGGAACGGCTATTCCCCAAACGCGAATCGTTCGCACGTCTTTGCCGCGCTGGCCCGCAGGTGTGGCCGCGTACCCCGCTTCAAAGTGACACGCTCGGATCTGCGCACCAAGTGAACATCAGTCGGTGGTTTTAATGATGTATTAAACCTGGGAAATGATTGTTGGTGTACGGGTATTTTGTTGCGCTGCTTGTGAGTTTTCAAAGAATTTTCATTGTCAACGATGGGTGCATTCAGTTTGATGCCATGGATTTGGTTTAAATTTTGTACGCAGGTAATGTTTACTGCGTACGATAAGCGGGGGTTGAAACGGTTCTGAAAATAACTGTTTCAAAGTGTTTAGTATCGGCTCTGACTGAAATAGTTATGAAGAAATGATATTCTGAATAATTATTATAAGGAGCCGAAATTTCTGATCATATGGATTTCGGTTTTGGTTCTATATGGGCTAAAACCTTTTTCACTCCTAACTGTTTCAAGATTATTTCGGTTCTTATAACTGTTTCAAGAACCGAAACCGATATCATAACAGTTTTCAATCCGTGATGATAGTGTGCCAGAGGCGTAACTACGAATTTTATAGAGAAATCGATTTGAAGGCCGTGTCTTCTTTAGATTCAGTGTCCCCGAATCTAACGCAAGGTTGTTAATAATTGGAGATTAGATGCGAATAGAAAAGATTGATAGTAATTACTATCCGTTACGAATCATTATTTCCTCATATTTACTGCAACCCTACGATCAATAGAACGCTGCAATAGTGTTTCCCCAGGCGTTTTAGAAGCACACCCCCCTGCGTATAAGAACGAGGAACCGTGAAATGTTCCAAACATCATGTTTATGTTTATGAGTACGAGTTGCAGAAGTTTATGACAATCGTTCCGCGGAAGTTTAGTGCTCCCATTGGAGCAAATATTGGTCAGCCACCCTTCGCGTTTTATCTCTATGAGCCCTTAAAGGTGAAATGACCAGGCATTCCGCTCTTATGCGCTCTCGACCAATTAACGAATGAATAATCAACCACAGGAGAAAATTGACCGCTACACATTGTAACACCAAGTTCCTCAGTAACTGTAGCGTTTCTCGCGATTCCTGAAGAAAGGAGCACGAGAGCAACGTGTCTCGAATGGGACGCAATGAGAAGACGGTGTCACTGTACCTCCGATCCGTGCAACAGCGACGGTAATCTGACGGAAGCGACGACGCGGAACGGCGCCGAGGGGAAATCAATAATTCGTGGTGGATAGCGTGCAGGAATTACGCGAGGGCATTAAACGAGATACACATGTTTTGTTTCAACGTAATTAACGGCGCGCGTCCCAGCGCGGACGTCCATCCTTTGAATTGTTCCTTTGAATGACTGACAGATGGACGTTCGGGATGACGTTGAATGTTGAATTGGGAAGGATCGAAGGGAGAAAGGGGGGGGGGCGAACAGCAGGCTCGCGACCGCCCGAAAGGGTTCCCTTTTGCGCGCTGCTCGTTATTTTCAGATTAATCTCCTCCCCGCACGACGGAATTCAGCGAAACGGGAGGGGAGGCAAGAATTTGTTTCAGCGCGACGCCGAAACAAGTCGAAGCGGAAAAAAGGGAGAATACGGATGCAGCCGCGTGTATGAACTTTAATTTGCAGCGGCGGTGCTTGGAAAAATGTTTCGAGCTAATTTTCTGTCGGATTTACCTCCGGTGCTCGCTCGCCAGGTGGAATTTGCTCCGTGCGATCGCGTATTTTTCGCTTCGTGCTGCTGATTCTCTCATTATTTCATGCGTCCCTCTCTTGAATAAGATTCTCGGATGTTGGTACTATTAACGTTTCCTTGGCACCGTGAAATTTTAAGTGAAGTAATTGAAATTCATGATACCTATAGCTATTGCACTATTGTAACATAAGTTTCATATTATTTTAAAAGGATATAATAGTAGATTATTTATAATCCCAATATTTGATTCATTATATGTTCCATATTTTATCTACGCTTTTCTGTTTAATGAGCCGTTGACATTCCATCGATCGCTAACAGTTAATCGCCAGCAAAGTGTATCGAGTTCTGCCGTCGTGTGACTCACACTAGGTGAGTCGCGGAAAGTTTGGCGCAACTGGTTATTTTTTAACGCAGTCTCGGCTTTCTGCGCCTCTAAATCGAGGAGTGGGCGTCGTCCGACGGCCACCGTCCGAAGAATGTGGTGATTCTGACGTCTATTGACGTCATCCAGCAGGAAGACGGTATCGTCGAGTTGACATATTTGTTTAGAGCGTACACAAATAACGGTTTCTTCATTTTAATACAAGTATGTGTCGAACGAAAAATAATACAGCTATTTTTACTACCTGGCAGAATTAGACCGTTTCCGTACACTGATTAATCGTTGTCAAACATCGTCGAACATTTGAGAACCATTACAGATTCGATCACTGACAAAACTGTTTAACCACCGTCGAATCTTTTCCTAGTCCACAATGTCCTGCGGTGAATTTGCTTCTGTTCCGCGTACAACATCCTGTTACGTGCAACCTCCAAACTTGTCTAGGCAAAGGCAAACGAGATCTAAAGCATTCGCGACACGAGGTTCACGGTAATCTGGTTACACGCGCGCTGGTCATCACTTGGCGGATTTATTCAGCGAGAAAGTGGCCCTTTAAGCGCGGAACTGGATACGTAAAACCACGGTGACCACGCGCGAGGAACGATCCACGATCGCTCGCGTGGCATTCGGACTCTCCACTGGCGAACAATAGCCGGACACCATGCATTCCGCTCGAATATACCGGGTTTAATTTCATGTAAACTCGTTCTCAGAGAGTTGCGATTTATCGCCCGATAAATCTTGAAGACCGCGGCGGTGGTCGCTCCAGGTCGGCCGGAATTAGAAGCACAAGTGGTTCCTATTGTTTGCTCCAGGAATCGCATTGCTGGCAAACTTCTGCAATCTTTCACGCGTTGACCGATCACATTTCGCTGTTTATCATTCACGTCATTCGATCCGGACAATTCTTTTAACACTTCCACTGCCGGTAAGGCCTGGAATAAGTGGGCCACGTTATTCAGAAACCTACCAACCCTTGAAATGAAAAGAAATTAGGTAAACGCAGTATAGCTTCCGTAATTTTGTGCAATTATAGTCCCATTTTAGGCTTAAAACATGAAAACTACAGAAAATTTAAAATAATATTAATTATATTACTCAGTATTAAATAACCCATTAAAGAACATTATAAAACAGGAACAAGAAGTAAAATATATCCAATAGAAATTAAGTTAAATACTTTCCTTTATCAATTAAAATCTTCAAACTAAATTTACTCAATTTCAGATCATTGGGGGTTTGTAAGTTTCTGCATAACTTGGTCCTTTCAACAACTGCATACTGTATTTATACAAAAATAATTTCCTATGAAACATTTCCTATTCATCATCGCTAGAAACACTCCGGCTTCACAGAAATTCCAGGAAACGTTATCACCTGCTTAAGAAGTTGACCAAACGTTCTCACAGAGAACTGGAGTTACTCCACAGCCCTTTGCAAGTCTACATAGACATTAAATTCGATGCTGAATCTTATGACAATCTGACTCTACGCCTGACAGTTTCCACGTCTTATCTCAATACCCAATTAAATTGTATGACCTACACCAACTTCCACCATTTCGCAGCCGTGCACTAGAGTCTGCAATCACGTGATAAAAGCGTAATCGCGGGGCAGAAGCACGCGCAAAGCCCCCGGAAGAGTGTTTTCAGCGTCAGCAGCAAGTAGAACGACGCCACCGATAGACTGCCCGTGCTCTTTCATCTTTTCCCAGGTGAACTGAAGCTAAACGATCCGCGCTGGAAGCTGTCCTTCAGCATAGAGCTAGGATGTCTTTATCTGCTGAGGATCAAGCTCGACACAGGTTCGTATCCACGGGTAAATGGCAAGCTCTGCCGCCCCTTTATTATTTTCGATGTGGCACGAGAGCCTTGCGTTTCTGGCGCATGCACGAGCGAATCGATTGAACGCGTGTATTGGGAATCTGGAGTGGTGAATTTGCTAGCCCGTTACGGAGGTTGCGGCATTCCTTTTCGATCCGTGTGCTGCGAGGCTACGTAACGCCGATGCGTTTCAGTTATTTGTAATTTTACTTAATAGTTTTTTTTAAAAAGACTTCGTTTCTACTTACGCAAATTTCAATTCTTTCTCTCTACAACAATTTGTAAACATCACTGAGGCGTGGATAAATATGTGAACAATCAATATTTAACGAACACAAAATCGCGCTCGTAACAATGACAATTAACAAAATAGAATCACAGCGAATGAAATTCCCACGATCCTATAGACTCGTTTCTAAACAATCGTTGTCTAAAACCACGCGATTACAACAGAAAAAGAATAACGTGTACCTATGTTCGAGTGCCCACTCCTGCGCCCTTCGGAACGTTCGAAAAAGCTCGGTAGAAATGGAATCGCGCTACGGTCGCGAGCAGCCGTGCATCGTTCCATGAAAATTTATCCTCCTGGACCACGCACGCACTCGCACACGTGCCGCAGCCGCGAGGGAAACGCAGAGGAGGGTTGGTCACCGGCTACGGGGGTGTAGCTGGCACGAAGTCAAACAGCGTTCATAATTTACGTAGCTTCGTCTGTGGCCGTGGCGGGTAAGCAACGCCGTTTGCTGCGTACTCGAGTATCACAATAATTTCGCCGAGCGTTTCTACCCCCTCGCAAAACCTGGCCCTTCTGGTCCAGCAAGATCCAGCAACTGCCTTCGTCGTTCAATTCGAATGCAGTCGCCGCTGTTGCCAACGTTGTCTGCCGATCTTTGCGGCGGTACGCTGGTTTTTACATGCCCTGCATGCACGGAACTGTTTTACAATTAAATATTGCGTACCATTTGAGTGATGATGTACGAGGTATCGTAGAATTACTGGCGCGGGGAGAAACTTTGTTAAGAACTTATGATATTCTCTCTTTTAGGGGTAGTTTATAGGGTGCAGATTATTTATGTATTACTAGAAAATTGCAGGGGGTGTAAAGGGAAGGATAATAGTCCTCTGATTATTTATTGAGTGAAGTTAGAATTGTGAAATGTTTCCTTATTGCTGTGGGGACTTGGCGCTGCTTAGTAGCGTCGAAAACAATTTGAAACGCAGATGAATATAGTACCATGTTCAATCTGAACTGAGGAATTGTAATGGTAACCGATGTAAGTGCCAAGAAAACTAAAAAATAATGTTTTTAGTGGAAAAAGATGAGAATAACTACAACTCATCTATTTTGCTATTACCCTAGTAGAAATTTGTCTCGTTTTTCCCCTATTTCTGGTGAGGTAATAGCCAGGCTTGGATAGGGAAAAACTAGAAAGGAAAAACTAACCAAATTCCGTCTAAAACCCAGTCTGTAAAACTGGAATAGTTGTAACTCGACTCTGGCTAACTAGTTCACATCCAGTTTTTCCCTTTTAATTCCTGGCTAGTTATAACCTGACTCATGCTGTCAAGTCCATATCTAGTTTTCCTTATTGAATTTTAGTCTAGGTTTTCGCCACCAGAAACTTGTAAGGAAATGTGTGGAAAAATTAGTTGAAAAAAGACATTTAAAGTTATCGCACCAAGTCAAACATATATATTGAATAAAGCAAACATGGAATCTAATGAGCGGGAAAAAAAATTAAATGGTAAACGAGTGCGTAGGTGTAGAAAAAGAAAGGAAGTGTTAAATGCTAAATATCACGGTAAGTTCTAAATACCTTAGTTCATATATCAAGATATTCGTACGTGACAAAATACTAGTTTTATTCCTTCTTTATAGCACCATAACCTCATTTTTAATAAACATTAAAAAATCTAGTTACTGTTAAAAATTCTTAAAATATGTTAAAGTTTAAAGTAACTCATAAATTATACAAAATATCTTGACAAAATAAAATATTTCTTGGTTAAATGTAAAAAGCAATGAGAAACAATAAACGTTCGCTAGTTTTAAGCTAGTTTTCCCTACCAGTTTTTCCACACTATCGCCTGGGAGGGAAAAGCATTGACTAGTAGGGAACTAGTAGGGATTCCTAGTAGGGCGCTAGTGGCACCAAGGAAAAAACTAACAAGTGCCCCACTTTTTCCCCCAGTTATATTTCTACTAGGGTAGCGTTCTCTTTGTAATGTTAACTCAAACCAACAATTTAAAGATCGAGCTACAGCCCTCTTGCTACAAAGTCGTCGATTAACGTAGCACTCCGTTTCACCGTCCTCCGCAATCGCGAAAATCGCGCCAGCGGGGCGCGCAGAACAACGCACTAACGATCGGTGAAAGGGATGGTTCGATTAGAAGAAACGAACGCGAGGATGAGCTGAGCGAGCGTCGTTCGGATCCCGACGCAGACAAAGGAGGGACGTGATCTCGAAGGAGGGGTGACGTGTGGTCGGGAGCCGAGGCGAGAAAGAAGTATCCAAGCGACAGAGCGCCGTCGAGAATTTAGAAGCGAATCGGAGGCGAAGGAGTCGCGCAAACGCTGAATAGCTTTAACGAAGGGAGCTGCAAGCTTTCTCACACGTGTTCGCGCGAAAAGCCCCAAGCTCGCCGGTTAAATCTTCTCCGCCCTTAGCCTCCTACCACGGGCCCGGCACCGGAGATCCCCTTGGCGCTCGATAGTCACGGGAACACACAGTTCACGTGCAACCGCCCCAGCTACGAGGGGGTTGGCTGCTAGGGGGCAGTGGGGTGAAAGTTGGTCCCGCGCACACGGTCGACTGCTACGTGTCCCTTAACTCCCTCTTAAATACGTGATGCCGGGGATAACGGGCGGCTGGTTGGATTCCGTGAGCGTCTCCGGGAGCTGGCAGGACATGTGCGCGCACGGGATTAAGATTCGATCAGTGATCACAGTTCGAAGAAAAAGCGGAGCGCCGCGCCGCCCCCGGAGGCCGCGCTATTAACCGTTATCTCGCGGGCAGATAAAGCGGGGGGGGGGGGGGCGCGAGAGATACGGCGGCGGGGACGGGCTCGAAAATTTCAGATAAGCGCGGCTCTCGCCTGGCTCTTTTAACGCCGCTACCGTGGCCACGTAATATGAATTCGGCCGCTTTATCGACTACACAGTTTCGCGGGCGGAAGTGTGCCGATTCGGCTGGTTTATCGGTGCTGGCAGTCGCTGGCAGCTGGGGGTGGTTTGTGGTCGCCTCGTGTCACTGGGGAGCGGAGTAACGGTTGAGGGATGTTCTTCTAGTGCTCCGTGCTTACAACGCTTCGATCTTTCGTACCAATAATAAACGTTTGTGTTCTCATAGAGAATCGGACATTCCGGGCAACACCGGTTCGCGTAATATATATAAAATACTTTAAACATTCCACCCGTTCCCGCGAACGACCCAGCTGAAAGTTCAACCATAAAAAGCTATTAAACGCCCCCGCGCAATTAAACGCCGCAGCTGGTAGCTCCGAAAAAGCGTTTCAAATTTCTCCAAGCGGAAGGTGACCGGCGCGCCGCGACGCTCCAGTTTGAAAAATTCCTGCGAAGCCGGCAGCGGTTCGCGGGCCACGTTTCGCCGAAAGTGCGGTGCAAAAAACAGGAGGAAAAAGAACGGGGGAAGAGAGGATCGTTCTCTCACCTCCCGTATCCACCTGAAAGGACAGGCGCCGCGAAGAGGACGGGAGGTGGTGGGAGGGGGAGGGGGGGAACGATTGTCCCGAGCAGGAAAACGCCTGAAACTTCTGCATGTTCGGCTGGCAGCAGTTTAAGTTTCCGCAGGGCCGAAGTTATAACGAGAATTGCTCTGCCCGCAAAGTTTTCCAGGCCGAGTCTCGCGTGTACACACTCCCCAACCCCCCAGCCCCCCTCCTCCCAGCAAACCCCCATTTTTCTCCCCTATCCATCGAGTTTCCCGCGTGTGTGCAACCCTTCATCCCGTTCGGCCCACACTCTCCCTTGCCCTTTTCCCCGCTGGGCTAGCATTCACGCGGCGCATGCTCCGCGGGAATTATTCGCGTGCACGCCCGCCTCCTCGCCGGTGTGTTCGCCATGTAAACCACCGCCGTACCCGCAGACATTTCGTTTTTTTTTCCCGCTCCCTTCCCCGTCCCCACCGCCAGCGCGAAATCCACGTCTCCAACCCCCGCGAGCCACCTCCCCCGCGCCGCCGTTCGCGGCTCGGTGCTCTTTTTCTCAGCTGCTCACCGGTATTCGCGCGGCGAGAATAAAACGCTGGCATATTTCAGACTTATTGCCCCGCGCGACGAGTATTCCCCGCCGCCTTTATTGCGCCTAGTTTCATTCTTTCCCGGTTTATGGTATTACCACGCGGCAGCCGGCGTTACACGCGTCCCCACGTTCCTTGGGACGCTCGACGTCCCCGCGAGCTCGTCCCTGCTCCCGCGGATTCACCGAAACCCGCCAGGCGTGACAGACCTGGGGAAAAGATTGTTTCGAAGGCGCGAGGTAGATAGATTCTTAAGAAATTGAAGGCCGGGATAGTGATTCGAGGATTTAACCTGTTGGCTGGGTCGTTTCTTAAATAGAATTGCTTGGGTGAGGAGTTGATCGGAGGCGAATGAACTGGCTTTTACTGGCTCAAACACTTTCCGCGAGTGTAGGTGTTTAGTTGTAAAGAGTTCATTGATTTGTTACTGGTTAATAGATTGAGAGGAGCGAGGTAAGAAATCGAGGAAGTTCTATGGTAATTATGAGTAGATATTTCTACGCTTCAATGGAGAGTGGAGAAATTAGACAGGAGGCCGTCCTTAAATTACCTACGTAAAGGTAATTTTGGCGATTTCTTCCCCCCTCCCCAGTATAAGAATGTACAGAGTTGCGAAGTGTAGTATAGTAGTTGCGGTTGTTCGGTAACCTGTGAGGATCCAAGAGGTCCTGCGATCTTAGTTCTAAGTTCAAAGTTGCTCCAAGTTAACAGACGAAATATTCTGAAGCCCAATTTTCTCAGGACTAATTTAATCAACCAATTTGCCCAAATCTATCGGTTTTAATGATGAAAAAGCAAATAGTCACTGACGTGAATGTATACCTTTTACTGTCCGTCGCTCCGAAGTATAATTTAGCCGTCGAACATTCATTTGGCCATAAGAAGCACACAAAAGCATCGGATTTCCCTCGCCACCAATGGCAACGCATGACGATATCATCGCGCAGCGAATAACGCGTTAAATCAAGCCGCTGTATAATCATCGTTGCAGAATACCAATCAATTATTTTCGTACGCGTTGTAAATGTTTAAAGTATTACGCGACTAATGAATTTGCGTAATTATGGCCGGCCGATGATTGAAATATATTTGAGTATTTACTCTGCTGCTCGAACGTTAATGAAATTCATTTGCGATACGTAATCCACGTTTTGCGTACGCGACCGCAAGCCAACGAAATTTACGTAACTTCGATTATTCTTCCCGGAAGGTTTACGCGAGCCGCACGATTATTCCCTTGTAAATTGACGACGTTCATTGATTTGCAAGCACCCGTGAAAATCCTCGTTCTGAAAATCGTACGTCAGAGAAATCCACGCCACACTTCCAGACGCAACGCCCGAGAAAATCTCTGTCCTATTTCGATCTTCTGCTTCGCAGCTCGAAATATACAACTGCCTTTGTCTTCTCAATTTAGAAACAGCCAGAGTACCCATCGCGTTTCAATTTCGACGTTCGAATTTCAACTTGTGACACGTTGGCTGACTGCATCTGTACCTACGCTACTTATACTCCTTTATGTTTTATAAAATAGAACGATTATAGATTAGATAAACTATTGTACTAACTAAATCTTCTTCGTGTAGAGAACAGATATGCAAGGATAAAGAAAAGTCGCCGGGACGGCACGAGCAGGACTAAAGATGACGACGGTTTCACTAGAACTGTGTAATGTTTATTTTCTTTCGGAGTGTGTCCTTGTCAACGTCTGATCCACGACTGGGCTATCTCCCCTTCCCGCTTGCCTTACATACATACGAATATACAACGTGAGACGATACGTCATCGGTGACAAGCGGGATATTCAAAATGTTATAGCCTACATTCGTTTCTTTTAATTCAGAAACCCAGTTCCGAATAATATTGGTCACCGCGAAACGTATTTCTAAGAACAGCTTCTGGAAAATCCGTTGTAATTTCGCAATAACTAAATACTTTTATACCAAAACATAATATAATAACCTATTAAACTGTCCCTCGTCAGAATACAAAAACCTTTGCATAAAAATATGCATGCACTATCTGAAGTAAATTTCTAAAGAATCGTTATTTTTCTAAATCTTCACTGCGGGTAACCCTTTAACCCTAGTTCGACTGACGAGGCACTCGGGTGACTATTTGAACTGTACCGCCGAAAAAAGATTGCTTCTAAGTATTTTCTTTTTCTGAGCTTCCATGACATCTCAAATGAATAATTTTTGAGTAGAGAAAGCATACATAAATGGTTTTTAATTTTTTTCTTCGCCTTACTTTTACCTGTTGAAATGTTTTATTCTCATTTCGGCTAACGCAGTCACCCGGGTGACTTTTAGAAAAAGTATAGAAAATAAGAATGTACGTAAAATTTTTTTATTAATTATTAGTGATACTCGTCAAGGGCAAAACAGATGCAGTAGTGCGCGGCAAGACGCTGTTTTAATCGACGATCGACGTTTAGGGATGAACCGATACCATCAAGGTATCGATACATTTACTCATTACTTGTATCGAAAAAAAGTATCGGTATCTACTCAGTATCGAAGCAAAAGTATCGATATTTACTTGTATCGAATGAAAATTAATATAACAAAGTTCTTTTTTTATTAATATAATTTTATTAACGACGACGTATTTTATTTTACTTTTATTTAACGGAGAGTACTTTTTAGTTACAACGAAATATATAACTAAGTAACTAAACAAATAAGAGGCAGTCTATAATAATTAATTTATATAATGAAATAGAAAGAAAAATATACAGAGTTGTTTCACGGCATGGAAACAAGAGAAGTAGACACTGATCTCTATTTATATATATATTAACTATATAAAAAACTAAAAATCGTGTTCTGAATTGAAAACCCTGACCACCATTTTATATAGAAAAAGAATTTCACTTTTTAGCAGTAAATTTGAACAGTAATAAAGGGAAATATACCGAACGCATTCGATACGAGTACATTTTCCCGATACCTACTTGGTATCGCAACCCCACGTATCGATACTAAAATTACTTGTATCGAAAGGAAAGTATCGAGTATTTACTCGTATTTACTTGGATCGGTTCATCCCTATCGACGTTGCCGCGTTCCGAAAAGTGGCCGGCCGACGCGTCACTTGTCGCAGAAGTAGTCGCGAGTCGCCAGCGCGAGCATTAACCCTATTCACTTATACATATTCTTTACTTATTGTTATTTAATAAACTTATCCACTACTCCTAGCAAAGTGATTCTCCTTCCTCCTACACATGTTCTGAGCAATGCCACTTGTAATTATTAACATTGTTATTCGTGCAGATGCACATATAAAATTAGTCACCGGGGTGACTAATCAATGAGTTGTAAAATTCGTCAGTCGAACTTGGGTTAAGCAAGTGCATATGAAGCCACGCAGAGTTTCTTCAATTTCAGATATTCGCAAGGAGATAGCCAACAGAAACAGATTCGCCCGGGACGGAACTACAATCGTGGCCCCGCGGTCGCCGAAAACGGCGAAACGGATTAAAACTTTGAGCAGGGTTTCCTAAAAGCCAGCTGGCCGGCGGGGCCGAGGATCCACGGAGGTTGCTCCCCGAAAAGAGGATTCGGAAACGATCGAACGTTAACTTCCGGACGATTTGTCAGAGCCGCGGAGGCGGCTGGCTCTCGCGCACACCGCGATAAATCCCGGATTTTCATAAGTTTCCTTCTCAGCGGCAGCCTCTGCTCGGCCAGGGGCTAGCTCCCAAAAGCTTTCACGATCCACATCGCCTCGCATTCTAAGCGTATCGCCGTTCCCCAGGCTTTGGACGAGTGAACACTGATCGATGTCCTGGAGGTATAAACTTGAATCCCGATTACATTCGACATTCCGTCAATTTTTTCCTTTCTTACCTCGTCATATTACTTATATGTTTCGTATCCACGGGCGAAGCATAAAACTGATTGTTAATAGGCATCAGTGGGAGTTCGTCAGTGTAAATTGATTGAACATGCTCGTGTCGCGTTTACCACACTTGACTCGATCAACGTAAATAAAAGGATCAAAGTTTCTTGGAACTCATGTCCGCGGCAGATATTTTTATCCGTCGATGAAATATATTTGTTTTTCAAACTATCAGAATCCTCGCCGCCCGTAATCGAGTCATTTACCGTACGCCACCGTTCGTCTCTTACTTTCGTTCGACGCTAATGCCCGCGGAATCGGCCGACTGTAAAAGAAGCGGGCTGGAGAAAGAGCCGAGATTTATCGAAGTTGCGGCTTGTTACCCGGGGGAGGCTTTACACTTCCGGCGGTGCGACGGTGTGGGTGGCTCGAGAGCCGCGATAAAGGTGCTAGCGATTGATTAAGAGGGTCGTTTGTGCCAAGGAAATGCTACTTCAAAAGCGGGGCCCCGATCCGAGCGGCTTTTCAGGCCTCCTCCTATCCTGCTGCTTTGATTCTTTTGTGCCTCGCCTGGCGTCAAAACTTTCGCGTTAATCTGCTCGCTCGTGAAACAAACGAACGGTCGAGAAGGAGGAATCGCGCAGGTGGATTTAGCATTTTATAGTGGTATTCTGGCGTGTTCTAGGAATATGAAACTATTTTCTCTGTGCACACATATCTTTGCGATTAGCGAGGGCCTGGTTGTCATCCGTAGAGTGAAAATAATAGGAAAGTATTTCGGGGGATTTTTTAGCACGTCCTGGGTCAGTGAAATTTAACGTACGTAAGTAAAACTTTTAAGGTAGAAGTTAAAGTAACTTTTTAGTCAAAGTAAAATATAATTTTTAGTAAAATTTTTAGTCGAAGAACAAGTGTTTTTCAATTCGATATCGATGTCGAAGTAGCGAAAGAGGAAGCTGAATTGCGGAAAAATCGGAAACAACTATTGCTTTTCTATAATTAAACATTGTAATCTAATTTTCTCGTCACTTTTGGTCGCTCGTTTAACAATTTGAATAGCTCTTGTGCAACTACAATGTAACGAACTGTACAGTGTTTGAAAACTGACTACCAGTAAGAAATCTTGCAAGCAGAAAGGCGAGATCTCGAACTCGGCGCTGGCGAAGCCTGACTCGAACAATAAGAAAACTTTTATTTTCCTCCTGGAGTCTTCGAAACGCGATCCCACTCGCTGGCAATGGCTGCTTAAAACGATTTATTGAGATGAACCTTCCACCGACTCCGGCCCTTCCCAGCCAGCCAACAAAAGCAGACGTTTAGAGGTTGAATGGAAATGCACGAAACTGAAGCGATCTGGAAGTTCCGCCTTCCGTGAAAGTAGAGGCTGCACGCCTCCATTTCCTTTAGGGTTAATCGTTAACGTAATCGATTGGAGCGATTCCAAGCCGTGGAACGTCGAACGCGATGGTCTTTTACATCGTTGCGAGGGAGCTAAAGTAACAGTTTACTTGCGCTTCGGAATCGAACGTCTGATATTTGGGAATATCATTAAGACATTGTAGAGAAGTCTATAGCAAATCGTTTCCAATAAAAGGACCGCAATTTCTTCTTACACGCTGAATTCATTTCTCAGCTGAAATCACTGAAATATCATTAACTACTCCTTCGTTGAGTTAAACTGATTTTGTATGAACGAATCAAAGAAAACAGTCGAACTACATCCCTCCAATTGCACCAAGTACACAATGATGAATTGAAAGCTAAAATTGGCTTCCAAAAATATAAAAAGGAATGTTGAAAGCCGTACGTTTTCAAAGCCAGGGCGATAAAGAATATTCTATACCCCGTTCCCATCGTCGTCGATAAAGGGAAACGAATGGCCAGCTTATCAGCAAAAATAGTTCGCATAGAAAAGTACGGGCGATAATGCAAAGCAGGGATCAGCGTATTTCAGCAAAATAATTCTGTATTAGGGCGCGCACGCGTTGGCTAATCTAGCCAGAGCCACGCAGCGGACTTCGAAAACGTGAATATTAATTGCGATCCCAAAAATACGGGCGGACGGTGCCCATTATAATAAATTCAGGGGTAAGTTTCAGAAGGGCTGTGACCCTGTCAGAATTTATGCGCCGTATAAGCCAATTATTTATCGCCGCCGCGGCGTCGTGGCTCGGGAAGTCTGACCCCCCCCTAACACTTTTCAACTGGACCACGAAGAATCGCCCGCTCACTGATAAAATCATTGTTCAATTACGATTTAGTATTCGTAAATATTGTATTAGATACAGTGGTAATTAATTTACGCTAATTCTGAAAATAACCGAATATGGAACTGCTCGTAGTCTGCTCGGTGCCCGAAAAGCTCGATTAAAAATGCACGCAGAATTTCAGCTGCCAGTTAACTCTGCTGATAACCGAACGGTATAAGCGGATTTAATACTCGTCGAAACAAGTTTCGCCTGGGCGGTATCGAAATTTGTAAATTTCATATGTACGTCCGATTCTGATTACCCTCCAGATTATTTAATACGGAAGCTCTGAAAATTATAATCTTTTTGCCCAACTATTACACTGGAGGGGTGCTATAACAATATTTGTCAAATTTACAGCACCTGTCCTCTACCTACTGATTTTACCACATCTTTAACAAATGACAACTAATTATACATTCCACCCGCAGTAAGAAACGTAACGGGACATAACTTTCTCGAATCCCACAATCGAATTCGATCGCGCGGGTACATCAATAATTTTAGCTGACGGTTGAGCCGTGGAGTAAACGCGAAAGTACTTGATATAGCAGAAGAAAACTCACCTGTGCCAGCCGCCCCTAGCCTCAGAACAGCGTCGCCTTGAAGGGAGATGGAGAGGGTGGCGGTGTCCTCGAGGCGTGCAAGAACTTCTTCGGGAATGGCCTCGGGTTCGCGGATGCGGAGGGTGACTTCACCCCCGCCTCCACCACCTTGGCCACCACCACCCCCGGGACTCGTCGACGCCGAGTACATGAACACAGATCCGTACCCATGTAATGACTGCAACGGCAGCCTGACGCCGCCCACTTCCCCGACCGGACCCTGAAAAACGATCAAATCCTGTTAAGAATCAGCCCCGCCAAACTATCGACAAGTCAACGTTTGATATTCGTGGATGCAAAGGGTAGCGAGGGGGTTGGCCGCTGATTGGGCGAGTTTCAAACAAGCCACTGTTTTGGTACCATGCTCGCGGCCTCCACAGAATATGCATGTTCATTTCGCATGAAATCGGTTTCACAGGTGGAACGTTTTGGGATATCACTACAGAGATGTAGCAGAAGAGCTTTTGTTTCGGTTTTACGAGTATCCTGGTCCATGAGAAAGTACATAATAGCTCCAACGGAGTGGGTTGGAAAAGCTTGAACAGCATTAAGAGTGGTTCCGAGAAGTGGGGCTTAGGGAGCCAGGAATTCAAGTGCATGTTGACCCCGATTCGCGGGAACAAGCAATTGTTTTCTTTAGCGAAGCAAAGTTTATTGTTATTTTATACCGCAGATTTCAATGTTCCCGTGCTCGCCCGTTCTATTAGTGTCTTCTCTTCGGCTCGAGGTGGAGGGTTGCAGAGAATATGAGTCCTCTCTTGCACGGGTAGTACAGTCGAATTTGAGATGACGGATGCGTTCGAATCGACGCAAGGCGTATTATTAAATTTAAGGGTTCAGTTTTCCACGAGGGAATCTCGTAGCCGTCCTTTTTTTCGTCGACCGGTCTCCGTTTCTCTTCGCGGTACGCGTCTCGCCGTCGAACGTTCTTTTACGAGCAGAAATATTTTGCCAATTCCACCGTCCATGCAAATTCCTCTTCGCGAGCGTCAATATTTGCCGAGTCGCGCGGGGAAAGGATTTCGATGTACCGCCACTCGACTCGCCGTCAAACGCTCTGGCCACGTCGGCTTCCCCCAAAACGCTAATAAAGGGTAAATGTTCTCTTCGATGAGAAACGAGGAAGGAGAAAAATACTCGTCAATCTATCGACGGACTCGATAAATTCGATCGCTCATTTATTTATCCACAACCGTGCACAACACTTGCAATATATGCGCTGCTAATTAAGCATCCCCCAAAACTATCGCGAAATCAAACCGGTAAATTCCCACTCGAATATACTTTAAATTCATTCGATCTACCCCGGGACAGCTCTACGAGCTTTCCAAACTAATATTCAACTCATTGGCGAATTTTAATCCTCCGTGCTCTGACATATACATATACTTGCCTATCAACCGACCGCAGATATTTTTGCTCGATGCCCGGTTTATTAAATAAATACCACTTCCGAATGGAAAGTCATCGTAGTACCTATATATAGTAGCGAACTAAAATACATTTCATTAACCCTCGGTTCTCACACTGGATCCCAAATGAATTTTCCATCAGCTGCTGTTTAAACATTATTTGTTAAATTAAAATACTATGATTTCGGCGCAACGGTTCGGTCACTTTTATTGTTACTATTATTTGTTAAATTAAGTTACAAACATTCTGCGATAAAGTCAGAACATTGTAGAATATATGCTCATCGTTGAAAATTCATATTGAAAGTATCGCAATGTTTAGAAAAAATTTGAAAGAAAAAGAATTCCTGAAAAAGTCCTTTTGCTTAAAAAAGTCATAACTTTATCAATTTTGAATATTTTTGGCTATAAATTTATGATTATATTCTTGAGATATGTTACTTTAATAAAAAAAAACTGATTAAATAAAATTCTCCTCAATCGAGAGGCGTCTCGACCCGTAGAGGATATATGAAATGAGACATTGAGAGCAAAAGCGGAAAACCCACATTAAAAAAAAATTTCTATGTCATATAATAGTGGGTAAATTCGTTTTTGCTATCAATGCCTCAAATTACTATCTACTACATGGCGCGATCCAGTAATACCATTTTCAATGACGCGTCAAAGATATTCTACCTACCCTGAAGGCAAAATTTAGGTCAACCGAGGGTTAAAAAAAACATAACGGCCCGTTTTCCTCGCACTGCGGTTCAAATGATTTCCCTGATCCCCCGTGGAAATTGCCATTTCCTGAAGCTTAAGCCGAGTGTCCCTTTCAGAAACCGTCAAAGTAGACGACATACGTATACGCGAAACAGAATTTCCACGATCATATAGCACGGAACGTTGCCCACGATGGGCCCGATCTTTCCCAGTTAAATCGGACTCGCGCGTCGTGGAAGGCAACTTCCCCCGCAATTTGACTTTCACCCCGAGGAACTTGGAAGTCCCGCGGTTCTGGTCGACAGATTGGTCGATCATGCTAACAGATACCAAGCGGGTCCCTCGGTGCTCGCCGACACGTAGTTCGGATATCGATGCTGCTCTCGATACACACGGCCACGTGAGATCGTGGTCAAGGGCGAAAGTCCCGCCTGGATGAGAGCACTGCTCCCAGGACGGCTGGCAAAGGACCGGCAAACACCTTGGCGATTCTCACGGGCTTGCGGCTCCTTACCAAATCTTTTTATGGGACGCGTTTACAACCCTCGCCTATATTTTACAACTGCTTCGTGGATTTTATCAGAGCCCCACTTCCCTGACGTTGCTGTACTTACGACCTTCTTATCAGGAACCAGGTTTGGTGTTATTAAATGCACAGGGTGCTGGGATTCGACTAGTACGTGGTTGGTGAAAATACTTTGGCACGATAGAAGTAGCATAAATTGTTTATAGATGAAGTTTTATTGTTGCAATTCATCGAAAGCGTGTTTCCTTTTACTGTGAGCTTAAATAGTGTAATGGGGCGAGTTTCGTGTGCTGCTGTAACTATGTAGCACTTGTGCTAGAATTATATTCTTGTGCTTAGGATATAATTCACTGGAATATTGTGATAAGAAGAGAGGATGCCGAATAGGACTTTGAGTGAAAAGAAGTTAACGACATGTGAGGTGGAAGTTAGATATCCAGTTGATGCAGGGTTAGAATGTAGATATTCTACGGAAACCATTTAGAACGTATGGGGGATTAACGGTCTCCCTTGGTACGTAAACTGTGCAATCTATGGGACACACGATCATTACCAATTCCTTATAATTAAACATTCTTTCTCCGCGTACCCATCATTCGTTAACCACTCCTGGGAATTCTATCTGTCCGCGTTACTGCGAGTTAACTATTTCGCGGTCGCGCGTTCCGCTTGAAACAGAATTCGGAATGTCTTTTCAGAAACCTGTTCACCCCGCAGCCACGTGAAAACGAAATAAAACTGGACTCTAATCCGTTCAAAGCGAACTGTAAAAATAATCGAGACCAGAGCCGGGCGAGCTACAACCGAACCCATGCCTCGACCCGGCCAAGTCTAAAATCCAATCCACTGCATCCAAATGGAGAAACAAACCCAGAATCACGATATTCTGAAAAAGATTGACAGGGGCTCGAATACAATCCCTTTTATCTGGATCGCGTTTCCAGGACATTAATCAACGGTCCTGATCTAAAGTCCCTGAACGGGCCAGCGACGATCGTCCATTATTTACGACGCTGGAAAATCCGCAACAGTCGAAGGTTCGCCATTTTCGTGGGTCGCCGACGTGGTAGACGGCTTCCAGCGTTGTCAGCGCGATGGGACAGCTTTACGAGCGTGTCGACGGGAGTTTGAAAAGTGCACGAACCGCCAAGTATCATCGAACACGGCCGGGCCAGGATGTGCATGGCTGACGAGGAGATGCCAGGCTGTCTCTTCCCGGCACAAACAACCGGAAATGTGGCCATAACAATGCGGATACGCAGCCAGGGCGCCTCTGTATGCCCGTTTCCGGGTGCGCGCGAGCATCGGTACAACACGGCCGCCGCAGACGCACGTTTCCTAAGCTGCTACGTAAACGCGGCCCACGGGGGCTTGTTTCATCCCCCGCAATCGATCCCGCGTGTTCAGTAAATCACCAGTGACTTGCAAAACTGATGGATTCTATATGCAAAAACGTGTGGCAAAAGTAGGAACGTGACCGAATTGTTTCGGTGATGCAATAACCCACCCGCAATCGGATAGAAAAGAACTATTGGCGGCATTAAAAATGGATATATCTGGAAAAGATATCTATTGTATGAAAATGAATAGTTGTTTATCCGATAGCTTAAAAGTGGGTGGTAATAAGGGACATTGGACTTCACAATAGCAATCCATATTATTAACCCTCGGTTGTCACACCTACTTTTTCGAACGTCGTTGTCACGCTGGGTCAATTTGACACTGTCAATTTTCAATCAGTTGTTATTTAAAAACTACTTGTTAAATTAAGTTTAAGTTGTTCAAACATTGTAGAATATATGCCTATCGTTGAAAGTTGATATTTAAAGTGTCATCATGCATAAAAAATTTTTGAAGCAATAAGAGTTTCGACAAAAAGGTATTTTGCTTCAAAAAACGCAGGGTCAATTTGACCCAGTGTGAAAACCGAGGGTTAAAGGAAGAACCTGGTTAGAATGTCGAAATTTTTATTTTTTTTTTTGCTTTAATCGATAGTAATACTCTTAGAGAATATATTCCTAAATTTTCAGCTAGGGGAGAAGTTATGCGTTAAAGGTTCAATTTGCTCAAAATATAATTTTTCAATTTGGCGCGAAAGACAGTAAAAACACTGTTTGACCAATCGATTTTTTTTAACGTCCCACAATTTTGTGAACTTCAGACTTCTTTCTTATTTTTTTGATTCATCGACAATATAAGTTCGTGCAGATTAAGAAAATCTGCGGCTTTTTTATTCCGGTTAAGATTTGAAGACTCAACTTTGCTCGCCATTTCAGAATGCCAGTGGCGAGGCGCATCAACGATCAATCAGTTTCGGCGCGGTGAAGTTGAAATTTTCCAATTAAATTTTTTTGTATCCTATAAATATTGTAGTTGATTAAAATACCCCTAAAGTTTTGAAAAGATAGACTTTATTTTTCAGCGTTAAAAAATTCGCAAAATCACCTTTTTGGAAAACCAGGTTCTCCCCTTAAGCCAGTGATTGGCAACCTGTGGGTCGCGAAGTGTGTTCTGGAGGGCCGCGGTTATTTTTAGTTGGCGATTTTTGGCACTTATTTATTTTAATACGGTTACATTGCCATACTCTGTTAATGATGTCTGTTGCTGATTTTTCATAAATGAAAGGAAGAAGATATTTACCTTATATGGAGGAGGGGCAGGTTATTTGCATATCATGAAAGGGGACTAAAAAAAGGTTGTGAGTTCACTGTTTCTATATGTCCATAAAACACATTTATCTTCTAACGATCATAGTTACCCCTCTGCACACAAGGCCACCACTAATACACCCATTTACCTTACACGCGCATCGTGTTCGCCCGCGAATTTCGTTTGAAACGTCAGCGCTGAGCCGAAATTAACGCGAGTCCGGCTTCGTAAGGGCGGGAGGGGGGGGGGAAAAAAGGGGAAGAGTCCGGTGGAAAATTGACGGACATGGTGGAGCGTGCCTGAGAAGGGGGTGTCCCCATTGTTGGCCACCATCGTTCGGCCGCGAGTCATTAAAGCGAACATTACGGTAATACGGGTGAAATTGTGGACGTTAGTCGGACGGACGGAGGGAGTAGGCGAACAGGCGAGAACGATGACGACGCGCCGACATTTTGCTGGCCACGAGGCGAGAGCCGGGGACCGTAAATTTGCCAGCTACGAGCGATCGCCGGGTACGCGTCGAACACACAAAGCTAGATCGCGCAACAACGCCCATCCCCTGGCCGACAGGCCTCTTTCTCTGTTTCACGGCGTCCTTCCTACCCAGCGGGCTTCTGTTCTTTCCCAGCCGTGCAAGTATCTCCCCGCGCTCGCCCATCCCGCCCGTTCGCTTAAGCGGACGCGTCGCGGAGTAACGGAACAAAGCAGATTGCTCTCGGCCGCGCGTTAAGTTCCTCGCGGCCGCCGCTCGTCCGGCAGCTTAATGACTCATCAGACGGGAAAATAGCGTGAAAGTGGATTATTCAAATTCTTCGTTGCGTATTTACTATGCATGGAAAATTATCAACGACGGAGTCGTCCGACTCCGTGGAATCTGATTACGCCGGCGAGCGAGACGCTACTCGCGGGGCCAGGCAATTCTTCGGCCAGAGGAGCGTTTCGTGCGGCCACCGATAATACACGCGGCCGCGAGCCCGCTTGGCATCGCGTGACTCCGTGAATGATAAGGTATGCAGCTGGGGAAGGCTTTGCCTGGACGATTACTCGTTCCTGGCGGGGTGATTCTTATCTGCGCTGCAGAGTCTACGAGGGCTTGCTTTCGATTGCAATTAGTGGCAAGTGAGGACGTAGATGGCGGAGTTTGTGAGGTATTCGGCTATGTGGGGTGGGTCGATGATTATTATCAGCAACGATGACATGGTCTCTTCATTAACATTACCATGTCCCTTGGGTCTTTCTTGACACAGTACCGTGTGTTTTCTTTGAGGGCTCATCCAACTCTGAGAAGAATATAAGCGACTTTGTGCGTTTCCCGTTCTTTTACATTAGGTTAAACGAATTGCTAAAGTGAAGACTACAGCAGGGTAAAAGAGCACTGCTTCGGAGGAGCTAGACCTCTTCACTTCATGAAGAGAGTATGTAGCAACGCGTGGATCCACGGTGGACACAGATTACAGATAGAAGACACCAAAGAAACATAGAGCTGCACCTGGAAATTTTCGAAAAATCGAGTTTCCAATTTTTATATTTTCTTGAAGTGCATCTTCAAAATACTCCCTGTAAGTGTCAAGTTAATCCGATCAAAATTGACAAAGTTATACGCGTGTGAGTAGGTAGGTGTTCCTCGGTGTAGCGCTCAGACTCAAAACTTTAAACGCGTTTTACCTCAAAATCATGTTTTCAAAGTCGGTGACACAACTAACTGAAAAATTAATGAACCGATTTACTCGAGGCTTTGCTGCCTTATTTTAAGGTTAAAATTCTAAGCGCTATCGAGAGTTTTTTTTTTAAACTCAAAAAAAAATAGCGATCTTTTGCCACATTTCGATGCTACAACTTTACACAGCCGCTATTTTGTCACAAAATAATTTTTCCAAAGTAGCGCCTAGATATTATCTAAAAAAATTCGTATTTTCAATTTTCAATTTCAATCCTTTTACCACAAAAAATACTGAAATATCCATAAGATGTACTCTTTCCAATAGACCAATGTTTAATTAATAAAAGTTTATCGGTTTTTCTAGAAATTTTTTTCAAAAAAGCATATTGTTTTGCCAGTTCTAGGGGGCCTCCACCCTTAAGGGATTAAGGATCCAGCCCGTGTAGCGTTTGAGTTTCTAGAAATCCCCGTAGAAACAGATCCCGAGCACAGTGCCATAATTCACCTGTTCGACCGGTCCATATCAAACCACGCGCACCCGCACTCCTGATTTCCCCAAATACTGCTTCAAGTCGAGCGCCCGTGCGCGATCGTATATCTCTCGAGCGCCAAAATAGGGGGGTGCTCAAAACCACGAGAGAGAGAGGGGGGGGGATGAAAAAGGAGGAAAAATAGGGATATCCCGTTTCCCATCGACGCGAGGTAAATCGAGGGGACGAGGCGCGAGGAGAATCGCGGTGGAGACGAGACGGGTCCGACCGGAACGAGGCAATAGAACATTTTTCAAAGCGTATAAAAAACGGCCCCGCGACAAAGCAGACGTGGGGCACGTCGATGGCGCGCAAGGCGAGGGGGATAAAAACCGGGCGCGGAGAAGGCGGGTGTGTCGGCGCGCATAAATGTTCACGGGGATGAATTATTGCCGCGAAATGGCCATATCCAGTTTGTAACTGGGTGGGGAGGGGGAGGGGGGGGGGGGAGGAGGCAGCTAGCCGGAGCTAGTGCCGGACACATTGTTTACAAAGTATCTGACCGCCGTGTCACGGCGCGCGACACGCGCCCGTGTACCCTCAATTTTTCTGTACGCGCGTAAAGTGCGTTTTGTCGTAGCGCCGGAGTGCATTAAGCTCGCAAACAGAGGGTGTGACGTTGGTTGCGATACGTGGTCGGCCGAAAAAAAAAAGAAATTTTGACGCGACTACGCGATCTGGTCGGCGCACACCAGCGCAATATTTATATTTTTGTGGCGCGGCCGTGCACGGAAGGGGAGCGCTCCTGGCTCCCTTCTATGGGCGATTTGTGTAAAAGTTAAACAGTCGATCGTTTCAGGTGGTTGGAGCACGGGGAACGAAACGATTCGGAATTTAAACGAAACGCTCGAGACCTTCCTAACGCATGGCTGCAATGGAACGTCCATTGATCGAATCTGCGCTTTGCTACAATATTCTAACGTTCTATGATCCACGTGAAGAATCTGTTTCTAAAACATCCCCTGTAGGTGTAAACTGTACTGGAAATATTTATCGCATCATAAATATGATAAAATGATTCGCTGCCAACATATTTTCGCGCGAAATAGTGGACTACACATTTTCTTAATAAATATTTGATAGCAATATTTTCCTTGTACTAATAATAAGAGAGGTGTAGGGGGCAGGGGGAATAAGCGTCAGTATAGTTTTAACCCTTCGTTGACTCTCTGGGTGTAAGCCACCCATAAGCTGATTTTGACTCTCTGAAGCTTTTATATGCAAAATAAATACCTTTTTCTCAAAGTCGACTTACAAACTATTTTTTCTCCCAAAATATTATATCCGAACATCAACTCTGTAGATTTTTAGCTTTTAATATTAACATTTGTAAAAGTTGAAAAGACCTTGAAACTGATCCATGATTTTTTTCATAATAATTGGATTTTTTTTAATGAAAATGGCACTCGTTCAAAAATTGCTCTGGGTGTGAGCCACCCAGGTATGTCAAAGTTGATTGAAAAAAGAGGTATGTCAACGAAGGGTTAACAATATTGTAAATGGAACAAAGATGTATTTCCGTTCGAAGGTATCTCTCCCCACACCAATGATGCTGGGAATTTGTTTGTCTCGCTAGTCGCGTTCGTACTGATGACAGAGAACGTTGTTTGTTGAGGACGTCTTTTCTGTTATTTCTCGAAAACTTGCGTCGAAATAGTAACTACAAATCCTTTGTCTATCAAATTTTGGTTAGGCTTAATTTTAACGATCCATAGTTAAACTTTGTTATGACAACATCAATTTTGTGTTTATTTCAAATGTTATTCTGCTATTTTTATAGAAATAAAATAACGACCATGGGGGTAACGAGAGTTGAGTGGCTCCTTACAAAGGCTTGAATAGTGACAGCTTTTTTTGCTAAAGATAACAAGAACTTGGAAATGGTTAGCACAGGTTGTGACACACCAAATAAGACCTTACACATACGATATTTGTAACTAAATGTATTCACTTAATTAGAATTCGTTAAACATTAATCAAATTATTAAACTTGATTGTTGTACTGATCCTTGTGCGTCTCTAATAATTGTTATCCTTCTAGTATTAGTAGAGAATATTTCTAATTTAATAAGATAATTTTGTTCTGTGTCAAGACCTGCTTGGCCCTCATTACTCCAACCTGTGGGCAATGTGGGTCAAAACTGTTTTCTTTCTTCAGGAAAATGTTCTAGTTTAATTTTGAGTTGATGGCAGGTGAAGTAGGCCGCTCTTATGTAATTGTTCATTACTTATTTAAAGAATTGCCAAAGGTTCTAATAAATGTTTCAAGTGATCGATTAAATATCTTGACTTTTCATTAACTGGCACGTATTTCCCCCAGCTCCCCTAACTGATAACCTGTTTAATATTCGAGTGGCACATTAAATGTTTCCAGTACTGCGGGGCGTGTGGATTTACATCCCGTAATGACGCATTACTCGCGTGTATGACTTACGCGCAGACTCAAGCAACAGCATATCCAATGCTGAGAACGCAGTAATGGAAATTCAACGTATCCTCCTGAAATTCTACCACGAAATATTCATCTATGATGCGAATATTACCGCGGCATTCTCATTCTCAAATAATTCCGCCGCTGCACCATAAGTCACGGGAAATATCAAGTTACTTTTCCATCGTGTGCACCGGAACACCGGTATTTGCTCTTCGTTCATCGGATACGAGCGCGGCGCGGGTAAATTAACAACTTTACGATATCGAGACACGCCGTCGTGCCCGGTCCATTAATTGCCCTGCACTTGTAAGAATTTCGACCCCGGCCGACGCGCACCTGCGATCGAATATTTCGCGATCTGCGGAAAGACGACACCGGTATCCACGTTGCAAACTTTCCGAAGACTGCAAAGCGCTCGTTCCCGGCGGAACGCAATTTCGCGCAAAGGCGGAGGCGGGGATGAATTATCGCCGGGGGGGGAACGGTCGCGTTCGAATTGCAAGGGCAACAAACGCGGACCGTTGTGTACACGTGGCTTGATGCAACGTAACGCGCTTTGTTCTGCAGCTTTTTCGCGCATCGGACACCTGTGAACACCGAACGTGCAACTTTTTTTTCACCCCCATGATACGCCGAGTTCTTGTTTCCGTTGTTTGCGTTGCGACAACGTGATCCCGAATGGACCCTATAGAAGGGTAAATAGGGATACACGGGTGGTGGCGTTGACCGATGGCGCGGATTACGAATTTATGGGCGACAGTTGCATTGTTCTTGAATTACGTGCCTGTTCACGCGGATGAAGACCAAGGAACGTGATTCGCGTTGAAAATTGTCAAATATCTGTAACATTTCAGTGACAGAGTGATGGCAGTGAATGGCTGACGAGGAAAAGGTGGGGACAGATTTCTTTTCCAACCCTCCGCGCGAAATATCCCTACTAAATACAAAGGGCAAGTAGAAACATGTGATGTATGGTCAGACACGCCTAACGCCACGCTCCAAAGTAGCGTGTATCAGTAATAAATCCACCATTATCATATTGAGGATATGTAGTATTAAGAATTCATTGCCCCTCTCTCTCATTAACCAGACACAGGGTTTAAAATTGTTTAGATTACTTCTGTTAATTAGGGACCAATCTTCCACGTAATCCCCACGCAGCGAGCGAACGGAAAGGTAAAAAACAAGAAGATCAGCGCAGAGTAGTGCCTTTGAAGTATTAATTGTCAGTGTTCACGGTGTAGTTTCGTTTCAGCGTTCCCCATGAATATTTCATTCCCGTTTAGCCGGAACGCGGCGTTATCGATCCTAAAATGTTCCAGCGGCGTAGTCGAGGCTGGTCGCATGATTTAATTTCGCGTAATACCGCTTCGGGCGTTGCTTTTCACGATATCGCAATTAGAGAACTCCTACAAACGCGTAGGATGGGAGCGGGGGCGCGCGGAGCCGAGGGGGAGGAAAAGATACGGTTAATATCGGATCGGATGTTGTTGTACGTATCGTTAATTACAAAACAGAATATATATCATCGGGTGGAAACGTAATGTGAACACAATTAATTCCACGCTCGGTACTCGCCGACGTAAAAATCTGTTTGAATTATGCTCGTCGAATATTCTTCGAAGCGAGAGCGTATATTTGCAAATTGCTCGCCGTTGCCGCCCCACCCCCGGCAAGTATAAATGATTCGGGTAATTATCATCAGCTGATAATTAACCAATGAAATATTTAAATGGTCCGCCCTCGTGATAAAACTAGCAAAAGAAAATGCCAACCAGGGTTATAAAATTTGATTAAAGCACCATCGATCTTTAGAGTCTCTCTGAAATCGAGAATCATCGACGTATTCAAACAGAAGACATCAAAATTTGACATCTCTCACTGTCAACCTCCAACCCTGCAATTTCTACACTCAGCACAAAAAATACTAATTGTCCTCCACCTTCTAGCTCATCCAACAGCCTCCTGTTCCCCACTTCTCGCATTCTCTCTAATTAACAACCCCGTCGACTCCTCCTCCGCAAAACGGACAAGGAAATGCCGTTTTTCTCGTTCCCCTGATCAAAGACAGAACACCCACACCGGGGGCACGAGTCTAGGCCGCGTAATAGAGCTGGAATACGAGAGGGGACGGCGAGTTATGCACGCTCGATGCAACTGCATGGCGCTCGCCGATGAATGCGGCGGCATGGCGCGCATAAAAGCGTTAACACGGCTAGCCGGTTCATTTCGTGCTCTCGTTATCAAAACAGCATCGGTTCCGGCCGGGCGAGCCGACAAGCAAATTTTCCCCGTGTCCCACGGCCGTATAAGCAGTATAACGGCGCAGTTACAACCAGCGCGGAACAGGAACAGCCGCGGTGCACCGTCCGCCGCGGCCTGGCCGTTTGTTTTCATTAAAAGTTATTATCCGCCGTGTAAAAACTTCAATGCGCCGGGCCGGCTAACATTTTTAAACCGCCATTGTGCGCGGCAACGCTTTTCTACCAGCGGCCGCCACTGCGCGGAGCACAATTACCGGGAATGACTGGGCGAATTGGTTGTTTCGACGGAATAACGTATCCGCATGAAATTACGATTCGCCATCTAGCCGCCACCGAACCCGTTTACTCGACGTTCGTTTTCCGCGGGGCCGCCCGAAAAATGCAGCTTTCCGCGGGGAGCTCGTTTGCTGTTGAATAAAATAAAACGTTGCTTTAGAGGAGCATGTCTCCGGGCGTTCTTTGGAACGCGGGAGGAATTGTGAGGCGAGGGTGTCTAAATAACTGTCCCGTTTGTCACAACGACACGATGTTCAGTCTTCTTCACATAATTATTTAAATACAGCTTCTAGTAGCGAAACACTGGTGCTTTTCCAATTTAATGGCGTTTTTAGATTTCTGCGGGGTTTTGTGTGTCGTTGGTGAGGGAATTTGTGGATTCAAGTATCCGAAAGTGTTAAGGAATTACTATCCTTGAGAGGACGGAAAATCGACACGATTTTCCGATTAGTGTGTTGTTTTGTTTTTTATTAACAAAAGATGATTCGAGTATCTGCCATTTTTCAGAAAATGATTTTTTTCAAAATCGTCGGCGGCAAGTACTAGATTATAGTCTTAAGAATATTCGTGCAAAATTTTATTCAAACTGGTACACTAACCTCTGAGATATTTTTAGTAGGTACCGGAAATGCTGTAACTATGGATAGGCCTTGGGGGAAGACGCTGCCATGAGGCACCGTTTCTTCAGATATCAAATTTCGTTTTGCAGAGGATACAGCTTAATTTACACTCAACAAGATGTATATCTTCATTTTTCAATATGACAATTCTCTATACGAAAAAGGATCATAAAAATGAACCTATTTTCCGACATGTAAAAGGTGTGTAATTTCTTTAAAAAAAAATACCTATGTATGAAATGATCGGGTGTTTCCACCGGACTGAACGATCACTGGAACATCCAACACGATTAAAGAATAATATTACAGTCGCACGGTAATTCGTGCGCGTCACGATCGAGAAGCAAGGCAATAACTAAAAAATAAAAACACCGGTATTGCGCTGCCATCGGGAGAACGCTACGCGAAATGTAACCTGGTCGTTCCGTCGATACCCGTTCTGTCGACGAAGATTGATGAAAAACGTAATTACTAAACTTACTGCCGGGCGTGGTGTTTCTCCGAAGGGAATCTGCATTTAATGCCATCGTTGCTGACAAATGAAACGTCCATTTTATACTCCGGTTTCTCTCGTTCTTACTGCGCACCTTTGCAATTCAGGTGGGTTACCGTGCTTCTGTCTCAGTATTTACAAAAGCCGCTTCTTCAATTAAATTCCCAATCAACAGATGATTCCTCAAGAAACTCCATTTCCACCACATAAATGGCAACCCGCTATAATATTCGCAGCAAAACTTGCTGAAGATGTAGACATACGAAAGCCAGAATTTTTAAAATTCAATTACTTTTAAAGTTATTATCATACCACCGTTACTCTCTAAATCAACTTCCAACAACCAACCTTACACGCTTCCTTGATATGTACTTCAACATTCACAAAACACTCGAGCGCGACGCAGATGTTAACCGAGCAACAATTATTTATCTCAGCAGCAAGCTACGCAATCCCTCATGGCAGCTGGCAAGCAACCCACAATTCGCGCAACTGCGTGAACATTACAGCACCTACGTAATGTTCTCTCTTCCCACATAAAACAACAAAAAGACATGAACGGTAGTCTGCTCGTTTAATATCCCTCCCTCTCGCCCTTCCTCGACACTGATTCATCAAGACACAATAACGTAACACAATTACAATCCGGTGTTTGCGCAACGCACTCGAAAAGTGAGCGAAGAATCGCGTGGGAACAGCACCGACATCGCGAAATAATTTAGCGAACACCATCCCTCTCCCCCCTCCCTCCCTCTTGCTGGAGAGACGGCGTCGCGTCAGGAACAGCGGCTGGGAGCTTTAACCGCGAATTATAGACGCGACTTTTCTCTCCGGCGGCGTCCCATGGAAGCGGAGAAAAACGAGCCAGCCTGTCTTTCGCGGCTGCTCTCGGGTAAAAAGTTGTCTGGCTTCTATCGGGGTAACGTCCCTGGGCCGCATATAATAAAACGGGTCGCCTTTCACGGAAACGCTCTCGCCCTCGAGCGCTTTTCTTTCATTTCTGACGTAATTACGCGGCAGCGCCGCAAGAAAAGGAGGGAAACTGCAAAAAGGCAGCCAAGGAGAATGAGAGGGTGGGGGTGGGAGGCGCAGAGGGTTGGAGGGAGAGAGAGACGCGGAATATTCGCGACAAAAGCAGTCGCACCTTGTAACCAGTCGCGACCTACTACCTCCGTTTTCTCAATAAACTGGCCAGCCGAACTTCGACAGCCTCCCGCGAGCACTGTTTCTCTTTCACCCCTTCGCGACCCACCCACATGAGCCTCCTATGTGCCGGTGTGTCTACCTACCAGCTGCTTCTTTGTGTGCGCGGTTGGAAATATTAACCCTTTTAATGCTTGTGTTTTATGATTCCTTTACCCTAACTATTCGAGACGGTTCATTCCAAGCTAATTTAAAAATTATTAACGATGAAGATTAGTGCAGTGGGGACAACTCGGAAAAATAAATTAGACGTACCATAAAGAAAGATTTCATAATAATATGACACTCGTTAATTATGTACCTAAAAAAAAGAAAGCCGTAATACTGGTGAGCACACTGCATAATAACGATGAAGTTGATAACAGCCCTAGCAAAACAAAGCCTGATTATACATTTTTACAATAAGACGAAAGGAGGAGTCGATATAATGGATCAAAAGATAATAAATCATACTTGCAAAAGACAAAAAAAAGATGGCCGTCCGTATTGAATACTTTTACTGTATTTATTTTATGAACGAAAGTTCTGATAATAAGAAAGAGACAAGTGATCAAAGAAGACTATTTTTGAAAGAGTTGCCTACGCAACACATTATACTATATATGAACAAAAGATTGAGAAATATTAATTTATAAAGAAGTATTGTGGAAAATATTAGTAAATTCATCGATGTACTAGAAACAGAAGATATACCCAGCAAAATTCCGACAAAAAAACGTTGCTGTGTATATCCAGCCAAAAAAGACAGAAAATATGAGGGAGTTTGTGTAAAATATGTAAAGAACATACTATTTATGTGTCCGAAATGTAGTGATTAAGTATTCATATTAATATTATATGTATTTTTATAACAGAGCTAATTAATGAATAAAAAAATTGTTTTATTCTGTGCAAGCTGCTGTGGGTCTTTTTCATCCACGGTATATAAATCTGATGAACGCCGTAGTCATGCACCGTAGGGTTAATTCAATAACATTTTGTCACTACAAAATCGCTTGAATAAGGATAGAATTTGAATTGTTTAAATCGCCTTTGTTAATCTTTAGATACGTCATGCTCCAGAAAAACCTAATGAATGGAGAATGTACAGAAGCGACAAAATGGGATATATCCCAAGGAGTCACCGCTAATTAACGCCCGCGCGAAAATAGTCGCCATATTAATCGCACATCATTCCATCCCCGGGATTTACATTGCAGAACGTTATACGCCAGTCCAAATAAAAACTCGACACACTTTACAAATCCTGCGTTCGAATCGGTCGGAGAAACGAGCACGGCGAAACGTTTCGATAACTGAATATTAAAAATGCCCGATGATATTTGCAAACACGATAACCGGCTGCGTAACTATGTTCGGCAGATGCACAGAGGGGGCTCGCATAAATCGTGCACGGACCTCTCGCTAACATTTATCCTAGGAATAACATAAATCAGGGACGAGCACGCGTACGTGTTCGCAGCTAACGAGCATTTCCCACCGCTGACGAACAATACCCGTCGCTACGCGAAGAATTTGATTCCACCGACTACCAGGGAGCACAATAATTATGTTTCTCATTTGCAGCAGTGTCTCCATTGTGTGTACCTACAGCATTGAATTATTACACTTCGAATACTGTACATTGTAAAATACATGCCTCGAGGTCCCCGCTATTGGATTTTCAGGCTGTTTATCGAGTTTGAAAAGGGATCCAAAGAATCACGGAATGAAAGATGAGTAAAGATAAGACGCAAGCTGGGGCCTCACGCTCTATGGGATTATATTCTAAAAATGTGTATGAATATGTAATAAATTTTAAAATTTAACTGAAGTAGACTTGTCCTTTTAAGCCCTCGCAAAATTATAAACGCAACCCTGGGTAAATATAAAATTCGACGGGGAAAATTCTTCGGTGACCACTTGATTTTGTACCGACTGTAGTACGCAACGAAATCTCGTCGTTACGGGAATCTCGCGTGCTAGAAAGAAATGTGAATGATCATACGGCCGAAGAACGGAATAAAAATGCGAATCGATATGGCGGAATCTCGTCTTATGCGCGCATTATGCGCGCGCGCGCGCGCCTTGCGGACACTTTAACGACGAGAAATGCAATTTCCCTCTCGGAGCAGTCGGGCAAGATTTCTTCCTCCATATTTCCCCGCCTATCTCCGAATGGTCCCGTTCTTTTGATAAACGCCTTGGAACGGAGCATACTCCGCAGCCAGGTGCGCTCCTTATTCGCGATTACCTGCGCGCGGCATGATTAAACCGCGTCCAGGGGACGCTTTTCCCTTACGAAGGAAAAATTACAATGTGGGCGGAGTTTCTCGTCCCCACTAGGAGTGTAATCAACACCCACCTTCGCGTGATAACGGCGTTTACACGGACTTGCGGGGTGGTCGACGCTATGATGAGGAATAAAGAGCGTCACTATATCTTTAAGTAAAAAATTCATAATGAATTTGTAAAGAAAATCACAAATAGTTCAAACTGACAGGTTCCATCGATTCTGTTGAACTTAATCTACCATTAATGTACCAATGACCCAACTACTATCAAATCTCTACCAACCTGTCAGGACCCCTTCCTCAACCCACAACGATACGCAATAATCGCAAAAAGAATCTACGTACGCTTACAGAAGCAGCGTACACGGAAGACGAATGGATCGTCTTGGCGTTAGCGACACGGTTTGGCAAACGACGGAATACACGTGCATGCTCGTCAGTGACGTCCTGAGTTGTGTCGTCGCGGCGCCAGCGGCTTTATGAACGATGGGGCTCATATGGGATGTAACACGTGCACGCGTCTGGTAATATACGAGCGCGGCCGACCTTCGCTTCGGTATTCACGGGGTCGTGCTGAAAATCGTGGCGTGACCGGCTGCAGGGTGATTTTTCATGGGGAAACAAGTGGAAATTGTGGACCGACGATTTTCGATAAGAAGCATCGTCCTCGAGGAAACTAATTTAAAAGACTTGTGATGCCCTGACTAATTTGGATCCACTTCAACCATCTCGATAAGGTTCTGGCATTTCTGGACACGGTGTGTAAAAGCAAAGAGCTTTTGGAATACTAACTTCAACATATATATGTTTTCGGAGCACTGATTCGGTCAGTTTAAACAATTAAAAACTAGCTATTTTGCAATAATTTTAATTATAAAATCTTTCGACGTTTCGATCTTAGTTTAGATCGTCTTCAGGAAAGTTTGGAAAGGATATAAAATAAAGCTTTATAAATAATAAGCTTTATAAAAAATAAGCTTTATTTTATATCCTTTCCAAACTTTCCTGAAGACGATCTAAACTAAGATCGAAACGTCGAAAGATTTTATAATTAAAATTATTGCAAAATAGCTAGTTTTTAATTGTTTAAACTGACCGAATCAGTGCGCCGAAAACATATATATTAATTAGTACGGTCGAAATTTATAAACAACTTTTAACTTGAACATAGTCTCGCGAACGGGGCAGAGTTCCTCAAATGTTGAAGAAAGCTTCGACACTTGTATTCTGTTGCTAAGTATTCATGTGTGAGCAATTAAGTACTTGATGTTTGGGGCAGAGATTTTTTGGAATTTGTACTTTATGAACGTGAATTATTGTGAACAGAACTACGGTGAATTTCGTCTTGGTTAACCGCCATGGGCATTTGCAAATGAAGTTTTAGTCGACTGCACCCGTTTGTAGCTTCTTTAGCGACCACCATGTGTTTACCATTTAAAGGACTAACTGCGGCCTCGAGATGAGTCGAATGAAAAAATCCTCTTCGTGGAAACTCCTTACGGGGAGGAGGAAACAAAGCGAAGCGCAAAGTGGAAGAGGCGTAACACGGGGAGAGCGAGGGTGTCGGACAGTGTTAGGCGTGGACCGTGTGTCGGAAAATTGGGCCCAGAAGAAGCAATCTATCATACACGTACGCGCCCCCCAAGAAAAGGGAAATGGATGGGCGTGAACGCGCGAAGGAAACAAACACGTGGAAATTGAGTTACACACGTTCGACGACCCCAGACGCGAAATTCTTTTTTAATGGACGAGCCATGTCAGCTGCATCCTGTCGCGCGCTGTCGTACGCGAGAACGAGCGCCTAAATTACCCCCTTTTGCACAAAATATTAAACGTAACGCGGTGGAATTTGTGCCGTAGCCAGAACTTTGTTGTCTCTTCTGGCTTAACAACATTACTTCTCCTTCAGTAGTCTATCAATTCATCGACTGCTTTTACCTCGATTGGTCCACGACATTCAACCACACCGTGTAACAATTTTCATTCCAAATACAGTTTTTGCTTTTCCAAGGGCCACAATAAAATGGAACCAGGAGGAAATAATTCCAGTGTCATTTATTTATTTACTCTAGTCCCTTGAATTACCACGAAAGGTGTCAAACAACGACACCCGAAATCTCTGTCCACGGTTCAAGGAATATTCGCGAGGGGGTCTGGAAACTTTCGCGACACTCTGTACGGTTGTGATGAAGTGACGGGGGCGTAAAAACCGGCGAGCGCCGCTAACGAATTGTAATTAATAAGCGGACCTTTCGCGCGGCCGATTAAAACCCTCGCGGACGGGATTGAGCGCGACGGACTCTAATTACGCGCTGGTTTCGAGCGCGTTACTCGCGCCGGAAGCGGAACGAAGTGCCGTGGCTTTGTCAGCTACAAAATTTACCGTCGTGTCCCGGGGGTGTAGCCGTCCCCGGAAGCAACGTTATCGAACCTGCTGCCCCCTCCAACAGATTACAGCCGCGCCATAAAATTATGCGTCTCCGGCGTTCTTCATTCCCTCTCGTTAAATCGACGCAGGTACAAAGGCAATTTAACAGCTCGTCCCCGTAACGCGTACACGGGGCGCTGAAACGATTTGCCGGCAAAAAATTCCACCATCTTCTTAGCCTTTGCTCTCGTTCGTAACGAGGAGCATACCTATTTATGTTGGCATACAAGAATCGTTTTTCCTTTTGTTGAATCTTTATTGGGAAGTGGGTGGTGCCTGTTTGTAAATAATTGGAGGTGAAGGTATTTTTCTTCGTTTGATCTAAATTCTAACGAAAATCTGAACAATGCATAATGTCCACAGATAGGAGTCTGTAAAGTTTACAGCTGAAACGAAGTTAATTTAATGTGTTTAAGTAAATTTAGTACTGGGTTACAGAATGCTAAATTCGTTCAATTATTGTGAGTAATAATTAGGAACAGATTGTCGACAAAATACTTTCGCCAACGAGGCTATAAATAATAAAAGCACCGTACCATCTAAACCCTCCGTCAAGAGCCAGCTGAAAGCATTCCCGGAACATCTCCAGTGCAATGTACTCGATGAAAAGCGGCTAAGGGTGGGGACGGTTTTCGTCGTTCTGAATCGAAGCCGATCGACGGATCGACGCTCCTTCAGCTGCAGAGATGCTTCAGGCTCGCGTGCATATTTCACGGCGACCAAATGAGTTCCCTTTTGACAAGCGGGACAATAATTACGGTTTATCGCTCGGCGAGTGCCTCTCTTAGAATAATACTGGATAATCGAGCGAGTTCAACGGCGACGAATCGATTGAAGCGAAGTGCGACTGAGACGACGCACGGCGTACTCACGCGATGGGGAACAGGACTGCGGCGTGTATCCCTGCCGAGGAATGAAACGCGGAAAGAAAGGGGAAGAGGGGCGAAAAAGGAAAAGCGAGAGGAAGAGGCAGAAATGGCGGACACAGAGGAGTTCGTTCGATTGAATATCGGCTAAACGTTATTGCGGTTCGTTGCGTTCGCCAATGTGAAAAAAACAGGACCACCGTAGGACAGTCGTGGAACTCTTTCTATTTTTTCGCCCCCCCCCCCCCCTCCATTGACCAAAGAGAAATCGCTGCCACGTCTGTGTACCCCTCCCCGCCATTGTTGCCACGACGAGGGCGGAAATTATACGGATTTCCTTTCCTTCATCGGGAAAACGATTGCCGGCGAGCCTTGTAATTAGCTGTCGATTAGCGATTGCCAGGTTCCGATGCCTGTCGCCCCTGGATCGTTAGACGTCATTAGGGGTGAATTATTCTGTGGGTGTTCTTGACGAACGCTTGGTTAACGCAGAATTCATACCATTCTACAACGAAATCATTCCTTCCCTGCATTCATCGGATAAAACTGTTACTTTTGTCATTGCTTCTAGTTTTCGCTAACGAGGGTACCCTTTGATTGATCGATTCTCTTTTAATCAATCGAGGAAGAAGCTTGGAACAAGCCGATACGCGTGAAACTCAAGGCTACCCACCATTTTGCGGTGTGAGACTTCGTTTTCGAGATGTAGGTAGCTGGAGTTTAGAAATCCCATTCCCACAGCGTGGTGTTTTAATGTGGTACAGGCACTTGTGCGCGATAAGCACGAATTGTTTTATCAGTATTAACTATTCCAATCGTTGAGCGAGAGAAAATGGAGGATTAAATATAAACTAAAACGGTTCTAGATTTGCATTCGTGTATCAAAGATGTTTGCTCTTCCGCGGTCGAAATAATACTGGCTGCTTCTTCGAGAGACATTAGTGTTTACCCCGAAATACCTACGTACGTATTCTGTCTGTCCTCCCACCTGCCTCGAATTCAAATACGCAGGAACTCGAGCTCCCCACCTTCACTGCTCGTGTGATATTTAAACCTCGGCTTGCAAAATAGAAAAGTACCTACCTACTTCACGATTTCTCGTGGCATATACAATACCTACACGACATTTGCATAAAATCGATCCTATCCTCCGTATCAAGGAAATGAAAAAGAACGAAACAGCTTCTATTAATAATATTTACCACAAATAATTAATCACTAGAACCATCGAACCGCGTTTCTATCTTCCAATTCCGTTCGAATATACGGAAAGGTCGTGCATGTTTTGGTAGCGCGAGAGGAACACCTGGAACGTGACTTTCCATCCGGCAGAAGGGACGCGGGATCGAGCGATCTCTGTTGAACTAACGTCTGCTAAACTAACATGCATTTTCAAGGTAAAACTGGACGAGAGGGAAGCGTTATGATCGCACGGGCTCCCTCGAGGAAGGCCCACTCGAACGAGCCGCGAATCGGAGCGCCGGCTAATAATGGTCGAACGGCAAACAAGCCGTATTATATCGCCGCTATAAATTGCAGCGCTATACTTAATTTAAGCGACGCGAGAAGCCCGCTGCCGCGCGCTCCTCTACCCTTCTCGAAACTTTACCAGTTACCGATAATTATCCGCGGCATTTTCCTTTCACGGGGCGCGAAATTACAACGCTCGACTGGCCAATTCGAAAAGCTCGCGGAGTCGAAACTCTTGAGCCATGTAGCAACCCTCTCCCTCCTTGGATCTGCACACCACCCTCATTGGGAGAAAATGATTTTTTGATTCACCACGCTTACACATGTTCGTGTTACGACTGCAATCTTCAATCCACTGATTCGACCTATGATTTTGTTTATTCGTTGAGACGAGATCGAGGGAAAAGAAGCTCAAGCGTCTCACTTTGATGATGTCAAATGTACTGTTGAAATTTTGCGAAATATTTGCTTAATGAGTGCCATAATGGAGGGGAATGTATACATTTCGGGAGAGGTTACACGAAAATTGAGGGTGTAATGTTTGCTGTGTAGCTGGAAAGCTGTTAATTAACTGCGTAACCAGTTAAGTGGGAAGGGCGAGTTAATTCGTCGTTTGAAATTACTGCACGTTCGGGCAAGACGAGGTAACTCATCGCGAACGTTTAACCACCGCGTTATTTTTCGATTTGTTTTGTATCTGCGAGTGTGTAAAGATCACTTCTAATCAGAGTGACTCACAAGTGAGAATTACTTCATGTGTAATACTTATTGTTGGAAATCTTTTGGCTAATCAATATTGGCCGTTTGAATGGATTACACTTCTTTGAATTGAACGTTTAGAAATATTGCGACGGTTATGTATACCGTGTTCAAGCCACTACTACTTTTCGAATAGGGTAAAAAGGCCAATAGCTGGACAGTTTAGCTGATTCCGAAGTTTACATCAAGGTGTTTCTTAGAAATATCTGTTGTATTAAAAAGAAACCAAAAGCTTTGCACGTAAAAATGTACAAACTTAAAGTAAAAAATAACTGCAAGTAAAAAATTTAACGTATTTAAGGATAAAATGATGAAAATTCTACTCATAGCCTATATTACCAGTGGATGGACAATAGGGCTAGCAGATGGACAGTTCCGAACCAACAGATGGACGGGTGTGTAGCTATACTTATTAGCTATAGTAGCTACCTAGATTAAGTTATTTTTTGTTAAAATATAGTTTATTTCATCAAAACTAAAAACGTATGGAGTTATACAATTGCCAGAAAACGTTTCATTGCCAGAAAACGTTTCATTGCCAGAAAACGGTGCAAAAGGTTATAGTCCTAGGCCGCAAATAAAGTGAGGTTATCTCTAGTCTAAAGTGGCCAGATGTCAACGCATGAAGTGACTCGTGCATGGTGGCGTGAAATCGTTCATAGAAATACATTTTTCGCGTACAAATTTTTTTTTCGATAAATATGTTAATGTTTTATGAAACCAGAAACGTTTTTTCTACATAATAAAAAAACAATAATGTAGATTAAAACTCTAGTTCTTTCAATATTAACGATTAACCAACGATTTGTCCATCTGCTGGGCTCTGTCCAGCTACTGGTCTTTTTACCCTACTTATTGTAAGTCAAACGAGTTAAATTGCCTGTAGCCAGTCTTAGATAAACACCTCTACACAACCAATTAATAAGCTAACAGTATTCTACTGATTTTACAGAAGATAATTGTAAGCCTGTGCCGATCAAGTAGTAAAGGTCAACGGTTCGCGCGGCGATACTGCGCCTGCATATTTCTCCCGCACACCGTGCATGCATTTGCATCCTGACCAAAAGCATAACATCTACCCCATTCCTATACAAGATCGACGTTTTTTCTCGAAACGTCGCGTCAGGAAGCATGTTTCTATCACACTTCGCTTACCAGCGCAAGACATCCGCTTCGGCTGGCCCTTACTGTATCGATTTATCGCCGGGGAAGAAGCAGACCGAGATAAAGGATCGACCATGGCAGCCAACGCAGCGTCCTCCCCTATAAATTATTGATGCAGCACGCGGTCGCGGAATTTTCGGGCGGCAGCGCGTTTTCGCCGGTGCCTCGCGATCGTTTCTTCGGGCGGCGAGTAACACAAACAGAAGAGACGCGGTCACCGAGACAAGAGGGAAGGAGGAAATACGAAACCCGTTTGGCCGCGATCCAACGGGCGGCAGAAGAAATTCGTGGCCCCGTTAAACTTCGACGCCGATAGAAAGAAGCAAGGGGGGGGGGGGGAGAACGGTTCCGAGGAGGCGACGCGAAGAAAAGAAAAAGCTTCTCGTTTGTTGTTGTCGCGACATGAGAAGTTCTCCGCCTTAGGCCCACCCCGATCACGCAACAATGGGAATTCAACTCTCCTCGGCGAGATTCGGTATTCGCACCTCGTCGAATCGGGGCTGTTGTTCTTTAGAATCTCCGACGCTGCCAGGGGAATAAAGGGGATGGTCCGCGTTTACACGGATCCAGGGGAGATATTGCCGGTGGCCGGGCGCGATCTTCTTTGGTGATTGTTTCGGCAGACGATGCAGCATTCGATTCTTAATTTCGGAGGCGGTATAATTGGAGGTATTGGACACCGAAGTGAGACGAAGGGAGGAAGTGGAATTAATAGATTGGATCTGAAAGTAATGAATAAGAATGCCTTGTAAGATGAATGGAGCTTATTCTTTCGTGATGAGGAAAACTTGGATGTTTTGAGTAAAGCGATGAGAAATTGATGGAGGATGTTCCGGAATTTTCCTTCCTCCCAGCATCTTACAAGTCTTCGTGCCAGTATTATATGAAGTACAGCGTCAGAGCTTACGTGCAAGCTTGTTTAGCAAGAGAACACAAACTTCTGGCAAGTAATTATACCATAGACACAAGCCAATTAATTACGCTATCATTAAAGATACTTGACAGCGATGAAGTGTAACTTAATCCCTATTTCCCTGTATGTTGCATCAACATTCAAATAAAACGAGAAGCGAGTATATTTTCTCACGGCATCTTCTCCGTTCGAAGACTTTTTACGCGTAGATATAAAACTAGCAGAACAAAATAGAAAATAAATTCTTGTACATAGTATATCAGCAAACGTTCATTTCTCGACAAATACCCATGCAATAAGAATTCTATTAATATATCGTCTACAATACTTGAATTAACTCGAGGAGTCATTACAATACCCCTTTCCCACCCATTCGACGAAACTGCCCGCGAAACAACTCAATACTCCTCAAAGAACCCTACAAGTGAATTTCAATTTCGAACAAGCCCGCGGAACAGATCCAGCGAAATGGTGATTCGGTGGCCCTGTGATCGATGCCTCCATCGTGTTGCACTGCAATTGACCGCCCCCCTAAGACATCCAGTAATATATTCGCCGAAGGTACAGGTTTCGACGATATTTCAGGGAGGGCCTCGCTGCGCCACGATTTCCCGCGTTCGCGAAAAACGAGGAAGGGCGGTGGGCCGGCAGAAACAGAATGATAGAGAGACGTCCGTGCGGTGGGCCCGGAAGGGGGTGCAGGGAGGGAGAGAAAGAACGTAAACCGCATAAAGTACGCTAAATTCCTCGTACTTACGGTTGGTTAAATATGCAGCGAAATATCAGAGCGCGGCCGCGATGACCATATCCTTCGTAATATAGTGCGATACTTGGAAGGTATCCTGCATAACTCGAAGCGCGAGCGGCCAACGGTGAGGAGGAGCGTGCAGGGCGAAATAATATTCCTCGGCCATAATTTCGTGCCGCTCGGGCACACGGCTCCAGGGCGTATTTTACCAGGCCCGGGATACCGTATCCATAATGCATCCAGAAGATGTAACTCCACCCAACGGTCTGCGCCCGATATAACGCAACGCCGATGCTCGAAGGGGGGCTTCCACCGAACAGTCGTTAATGTTTCAGCAGACAGCCGACGCGGATAAAAGACGCTGCCGAGAAGTGTCGATGACAATGCCTTTCAACGAATTCAGTTTTAAGCCTTTGCGACAGGCGACAATTTATGCTACCCTACTCTTTTCCTCTGTAACAGACGCTTTCAAGCATTTTACAATACTGTTTAGTAGGGTGGTCCTTAGCTATCGGGGTAATAATATTGTTCGGCTATTTTGGAGGTATCAGTGAATATTTTTTAATAAAAGTAAAGTAAAATGAAAAGAAATCGGAAGTTGAGAAAAGAGCCACCCTACTGTATAGCTACACTTGTGGCTCTATGAACTCTGTGCCTTCTTTTAGCTACCATACGTGAATGGAAGTTCTTAAGGAGGTTTGATACTAGGACAAAAATGATAAGAAATATTTGAAAAGTGTTTTAATCTAATGCTCAAAGTGTAGTTTCCATTGTGTCAAAATTTCAAGTCGATGGACCACACGGTTTTTGAAAATATTGAAATCAAAGTTGCGCTCTTATACACAGGCTCTTATGGTAGATGCGATAAAATTTCTATAAAATGTTACACAGAGTCCTTAAAAATTATAAGAAAGCTCTAAAAAATGATGCAATGAAATGCTTAAATATTTCTGTGAATTTATTATACACATTCTTGTGTATTTTTTCTTCGAAAAAGGCGCAATGGGACGCCACAAGTCTGAGATGGAAAGAGAAAAAAACGATGGACGCAAATATTTTACAAAATATTTAAAATTTAATATCGACCGGATTTATTAATATAATATGATTTCGGCGCGAGATTCGGTCACTTTAACCACACAAAAATCAAAAAGTCATTTTGGAATAATTCAAATGATCTATATAATTTAGATTTCCAACGTTTCGGTCTTGATTTAGACCCTTACCAAGGAAAGATTTGATATAAATAAATGAATACTGCGTGAGCTATTGAATTTAGTAAGTCGACACGTTCGAAAACGAACGTCCGACACTCGAGTCGGTTGGAAGATGACTGAGGTAAATAACAGGCAAACGAAAATTTATTTATATCAAATCTTTCCTTGATAAGGGTCTAAATTAAGACCGAAACGTTGGAAATGTAAATTATATAGATCATTTGAATTATTGCAAAATGACTTTTTGATTTTTGTGTGGTTAAAGTGACCGAACCTCGCGCCGAAATCATATTATACACATATTTTACGTTACTTTTAATAAAAATATTGTATTTTTAGCTGCATTAAACATACTTTTTGTTTAAATGAATTCAAAAACAAAATATGTAGTAATAATCTTATTAGGAATAGACATGTAAATAACATTTTTGTCTACATAATTTTTTTTAGCTTAGATTGGTATCACTGCAGAGCTCTCATGTATAAGCATAGGCTTACCCTTCTCATCACTTGTCCCGTAAATGAGGTATCGAACCTCCTTAAGCGTTACCTTATGCTACAATTTGGTAAGGGTGATGATAAACGTTGAGCCAGAGTTTTCGTTTCGTGCTTTACGACGTGACAATCGGGTTACGCAAGCAGCGTTACGCAACGGCCGTCCATTCGCATAAACAAGCGAATTCTGCGGAGCTTGGCGCGATGAACCACGCTGCTGGGAAGCAAAATATTTTCGACCATCATCCGTGTGAGAGGTATTTAGCGCTCGCGCGCGCCGAGCCGAGGGGAGAAATGTCGATCGACCATGACCGAGACACATCGCTGGTACGCTGCATGAAGGTGGAACACCATTCTCGTATTCGAGAAATATAACGCCGAGCAGCTTTTAACCTTTAGAGGGCTGGGCTGGCCACTACACTGGCCATTGAAAATTTTTAAATTTGGACTTGTTTTTAAGGGTTTTTGATAACGTTAATTACGATTCTATGGTCAGACTATACAAATTTTACGCAGAAACAGTCTTCCTAACCTAAACAAGCCTAAATGAATAACAGCAGTTATATTCTATTTTTGTTTTTGAGGTTTTTTGTGTTATTTTTTTAATTGTGTTTTTAGTTATCTAACTTTACTATTTATTATTCATTTTGTATAATGTATGGGCATTAATGAGTTGCACGACTGCAGCTCGTATAATAAATCAAAAAACAAATCCAAAAATAACACAAAAACCCCAAAAACAAAAAAAGAGCTACAAAACTTTCTACATCCACGTCATTAGCCCTGGGTAACGCCAAAGGAAAGAATAACATATGAATATAACTGCTGTTATTCATTTAGGCTTGTTTAGGTTGGCAACACTGTTTCTGCATAAAATTTTGATACTCTGACCTAAGAATCGTGATTAACTTTATCAGAAACCCTTAGAAACATTAAAGTTCAAATTTTAAAAATTCCAGTATATGCCATACCGTAGTGACCACCTAAGAATTTGAAAACTTTGCCGGCCATTTTGGTGGTATATATGCATAAATAAGTAAATAAAATTGACAATCTCAATGAACAAATCCCGGCCCTCTAAAGATTAAAATATTGTAAACGATCAAAGCAAAGATTACCAACGAATGTGCATTTCCTGGAAAATACTAAGTATGTAATACCTCATTAAATCCTGTACTACTGGCTAAATCTACTGTACCGCAAATGTTTTCGCTCGGAAAATGCAACTTTGTTCAAAACAGAATACTTCGCAGCTGGTTCGAATACTTCAATCGATCTCAAATAATTATCAAGCAATGAAATACATCCTCGAAACATGCTGTACGAGGTAAATATCTGAAAACTGTGGCACTTCTGCGTGCACTCCTCATTTGTACTCTTTTTCGGCCAAAGCGTTGTGAAAATGGTAAAGAAAGAATCGGGGGATCACGATTACCACGTGTCGAAAGAGTCGCACGGCTGGCAGTGGTGAAACGTGAGGATGAAGGGAGTCGCAGGCGCCTCTGAAACGTATCTAATACCGAAATCGAGGGGAAACGGACCGCAAAGCTCGAGCAAAGTGGCTCACGCGACGGGGTAGCGTTACTTCCGCCAGCTCGATTGCATTTACGGATGAATTTCTCAAGGCGGTGGGGTGTTCGTGACGCAAGGACGAAGGATTGCGCCTGGCTGCGCCGGCAACTCCGCGGGCTACGTGTCCGGGAACGTACGGAAATAATTGTTGCATATTTAATGAGGCGTGAGGTAACAGGGTCACGCCGCCGTGGCACCAATTTCCTCGCGGAAAATTTACCATTTTCCCAGTGCCCCGTGGAACCTGAATAAGGGTAGCCTCGAAGCATCACGGAACGGCTACGTGCCTGGCCACGTAACGGAAATAATTGTTGCATATTTAATGAGACGAAAGGCGGCGAATGGGATCACCCGGGGTCGCCCTCTTTCGCGAGGTCCCTTTGCAACCCTTCCTCGAACGTTGTCTTGAGCCGATCCTCCCCGGGAAATGGATGAATTTCGAGGACCGTAAAAACGACACGAGACGCGGACCGCAGCGTAAATTCACGCGTGATATTCGTTGAAGAAAAATCGTTATCGAGGTGTAGGAGAAAAAGGGAGTCGGCCGATCGAGTGTCTTGGAGCGGGAATCGAACCTGGGACCTATCGACTGCCAGGCGAGTGCTTTAACCACTAGGCTACTCGGAGTCGACGACGACTTTTCTCCAAGTGAACATACTACAATCACAACGAACGGAGTGTCACCTGTTTGCCTAAACCTGCACGATAGGCCGTTTCTCAATTAAACGCCGATCGCCTGCAGAAACAATCATTATTTAGATTAATTTATCAATAATATTTTTACGTAATGTTTGACGTCCACAGAGCAGGAACCTACAGACTTGCCCCGTTCAGTTTAATTTTAAAGGGTGACTCACAAATGCACTTCTTTCTCATCCATCAACATTATTATCAAATGTTGTTACGGTATTAGGAGCCTCTGTAATAATGTCAGCTACAACAAAAGCAACTCTTTCCCGGATTTGCTCAGCGCTGTTTAAGAGGATGCAATACTTCCCCGCCATTATGGATGAATAAAGCATTGGAAGGGGTCAGGATGAACGGCTGAATAATCAGCTTTGTTTCGCCGATGTGCGTAATGCTCTTAGAATCGGAAGCATTTGGCGGTCTTTTGTCTATGAATTAGAAACACCAGTTCCCAGAGGCGCCCGCCAATTGCAGAAAACTGAGGAAACGATTGGCGCAAGGCGCGGCCCACCCATTTTCAGGAAACTTAATTGCGAAAATAATTGTTGCGCATTTAATGAGGCAAGGGGTAATAGGGCTATCCCCAGCTACCCTGAGCCACCCCTCCCGCTCTGTACAAGCAACTTAAGTTCTAGCCCTTCCTTTTCTCCATCTGCTTCTTCTTACTTCTTCTTCGTCTTCCTCTTCTGTTCTCCTTCTGCTTTTATTAGCTCCATTTTCTTTCGCGTAACTCGCGCACGGTGCACGCGAGCGCGCGACTTCACAGGTAATTAATTTAGTTTTGCAATTTCTCTCGGCGAAGGAACGCCAGCGTTTTGCAATTTACGTTCGTTCCACCAGCCTGTCTTCCTCCCTGTTCCGCTTTGACTTTGTACAACCGAGAAGTCGTGCTGGTTTGTTTACCTGCGCGCTCCTGTGGAATTTATCGATCCAGGACTCGGCAAATATGACGTAGACGCGTTCCGAAGCGTTCACAGAATTGTTTGCCCCGCTTCCCTCGAATAAGAAACGCCCTGCACGCGTTTCGGTGCACGATATTCGGAAATCGGTCTACAACCTTGTACATCTATCGGTTCCAGTAACTATAGAGGCTCTCCATTAAAAACCAAGGAGAATTAAATACAATCATCTTCACGCTAAGGGATCGGCATTCTGTGCCACTAAAATACTTAACCGAAACGAGGCTAAACGGTAAATCTCCAATTTGGATCGATTACCACCAGCGACATATTGTCCCGTAACGAGGGTATCACAAAAACGCGAGCACTTCCGCAGAGGGAGGGAGAAGGAGAGAGAGTAATGTCCGCCCCACTCGAGAAACCGTATAGAAGAAAAAGGTACTGGAAATATCCTAGTGCCACAGTAGCCGGAGCCTCAAATTTCATCCGTGTAGAGAGGTTTACGAACAGGCTGTGCGTTTGTGCAGGGGAATAAGCTTGACGAAGGGGAGAAAGAGAGCGAGATGCGGGGGGCGTTTGAAGAGAGAAACCAAACGAACGAACGTCGCATGGGCTGCAGCCTGAAACCTGGAGCCTGTGGGGAGGGGGGGGGGGGGTCAAGTGGCAAATATTAGTACGAAAACTGGCGTTGCCGAGCTTGCGAGAGCTTCGCGACGAAAGCTGCTTAAACGTTCCCTTCCACCGCCTCCGTCGAACCAGCTCCATCCCCCCAGCTACCAGCCCCCGAAAAACCCCTCGTTTCTCTGTTACCTACACCGAGGAAACCAGCGAGCCCTGCAGCCCTCCGAGCTCTCCAATACAATTCCGCCTCGGCAAAGTTACCCTGCCTTCCACTCGGTGGTTAAAGCTCCAACAACAGATCCCCCACTCTCTCTGCGCGCGCGCGCGCGCCCGTGTACGTGTGAAGGGACGAGGCATTGGAACCAACGGGGGAGAGAGAGGGACGGGGAGCGAATTGTAGCAGCTAGGAATACCAGGCAGCCGTAGCAGGATCCACTGGTAGCGACAATAATAGTCGTACTATGTTCCTTTGAGAGGCGAGAGCACGGCAGCAAGACTTTTCGTGAATCGCGTACGTATCTGTCGCACTTAGAGCCGCGCGTACAGGGTGCAACCGAGAAACTTTCCCAGCACGTGAGGCAGACCATTTTGAGTCAAAAGGACTATGTACTGTGGGGCTTATTCCACTCTTTCTGGAGACGCGTGTCTGTTAGATCCTCGGTGTCAAGAACGCTTGCTGATTTTTTTAAATTGGATGCGAGAGACCATCAGTGAACATCTTTGCTTGAGAGAGGTCATTCCGGTTAGAGGAGTTGAAAAAAAAAACGATTTTCTTCTTAAACATTTTTCGAAAGTACATATGCTCAAGAATATACTGCTAAATTTTCATGGAAAAATTCCGATTATTTTGGAGGTTTTCTCGAAACGTTATTTGACACGTTACACGACATAAACTGAAGAAGTAAATACGGATATTTCGAAATAAACATTTTTATGGAAGTAGTGAGGATTTGAAGAAAAATTTTATTACAAAAGTGTCTGCAGCTAAAAGTATTCCCAAGCGATCCTAAAATCCATATGTACTACTTTAGATTAATGTAAAAGGAATATTCTCTTAAAATTTCAATCAATCGGATGAATAGTCTCTGAGATCCGCGCGACGCTGATTGATGAGTCAATTGTAAAAGACGCACCGCGTAGCGGCCGTAGCAGCGTCATTTTGTTGAAAATTGCTAACAAATGCCATTAATCAGATTTCCCATTGAGTTCGTTATTTGAAAGAAGAAAATTGCTAAACAAAACCTATGATTTCCTTGCGTCGAGATCGCCGGTCCAAAGTGTAGGCGAACAAGTGATCCTCAGGCGATAGAACTCATCAAACCCAAGATCTCTACAAATACCGTGGCCAACGGAGCGCCACCTATGTCCCACTCGCACCACAGGCTATCCCAGACACCGAACACCAACAAAAAGCTGTCTTAATAGTTTCTGCTGTGTGTTCAGCCCCCACCATGCTAAATCCTTTTCGAAACGCTGGATAGTGGCACCCTGTTAGGTCTCTTCCTAACCGTGACCCTTTCGAGGATTAAAACACACGGCGCCCGTTACGCGGACGGCCAAAGCAGTAGCAATTGCAGGGAAAACTGGACGTACGGGTAACCGCGGCAGCAAACTTTCGTTCCCTGGGAATTGTCCATAAAGCGGCCGGAGGCAGCAAGAGCGGATGCCAGCGGTGGCTTGTCCACACTTTTTAACTTCCGGCCGGCTGGTAATTAGTTCGCATTAGCCGTGAATCGCCACTAACCAGGCGTAGCGCGCGTGTAATCGAATATAATGAGAACAGCTCTCGCACAGGTGCTCAGGAGAAAAGCCTCATCCTGGTCTGCTTAATGAAGGCCGGCGCACACGCGCAAGACACGCGGGCACACGTAAGATCGACGAGCGCGGGCCGCTGTCCAAGAAAAATACCCCGATTTTCATGGACGATTCGATGGACAGGCTGCATCCTTTCAACCGGGCTGCTAGCGGTCTGTACAAAGTGCGCGTTGTCAGTCTAGAGGAACGGAGGCGCTTGAACATCGTCGCTGATGGATTCTGGGATAGAAACAGAGTGCACGGAGCGGAGTACAGACGATCGCAGAAGACGAATCTGGCGAACTGAATTCTCTTCCCTCGAAACCACAAAGCCGTATTACTCTGTATTATTGCTAACGTTGGGAAGAGTTCCGCCCACGTACTTACAAATCCATCATTCAAGCCCGCGGAGTAAGTTGGAAATTATCCAGCCGCTGATCGGCTCAATGCTGGAGCAACGGTTCATCGAAACTTTCTCGGCTAACGCGAAATAATTACTGGCCTCGCGAAAGCGGCGTTACACGGACAAGCTTCCGGTGGTGTTCGCCTGTTCCGCTTTCAGTCAGCTTTCTAGGTTAGCCTGCCCCGCGGGCAAATCCTGTGGAATAAAAGTTCCCCATCGTGTACCTGCCCGGCCCCTGCTATCCGCCTTCTCATCGCTTGTTTAATGCTATCTTCTGCACACCTCCGCGCGTGGTCCCCGTGTTTTAATCCGCCCCGCTCCCCCCCCCTCCCCTCCCGCCGTATAATATTTACAAAGCGAGAGCACACGGCAGGTTGGTCGGCGGACGCAACTAAACACGTAATCCGATGCGCCGTGTGTATCGTGCCCGTCAGAGTGTGCACAAGCCAACTGTTATTCAATGCATTTCGCGAATGTTTTACTCGTGATACCTACTACTGGATCAACTCCCCAGCTTTGCATATTTCGGACCAGGAATATGGAGGTACTTTGAAGTAACCAGAAACGTCGGATGCCCCGTTAATGACACGTTAGAAACGGAAACCCCGGCGAGCCCGGTATTGATTAATGAATATCCTCGGACACTCTTTCTGTTTTTCATTTACATTCTCTTAGCACATCGTTGGTAATTGAAACAGCTTTATAGATCACGGAATATGAGCTGACCGATGGTTCTTATTAACCTTGCCTTTTGATCAGCTGAAGCCGTGTTTTCCGTAGTAACTGCCTCGTCGATTTGGATCAAACGTTTTCATTGTAGGCGCGCGGGCAACTTAATTACGCTCGCGGGGAATCAAACGTTCCCCGAACTGATCATGTACAAATCAACGATCCAGATAAGGCCCCTTTCATTTCGCCCGTTCTACCGGTTTATCGCGGCGGTCCGGGATCCTCCTCGCCATTAAAAGGGAAGAGGACATGAAATCGTCCCATCAGTGCCTTCAGTTTGTCCACGTCGACGTTAAACAGCCCTGAATACCTCGGCTCGAGTCGACAGACCTTGGGTATTTAGGATGCCAGAGAGGCCAGCAGATGCGTTTCTGGTGGCGTGCACTTAAGCTCGAGAGTCCAAGAGCATCCAGAGAATCGTAGTCGTTAGACAGTCTCGCGATATAGTGGCGCATTCTTTTTGCCCCGGCTGCTATTTCCGTCGGCGGCCCGCCAGGGGACAGCTTTTAAAAATGCAGCTTAATGACCTCGTCGCCGGTGAAAACGCCGGTTTTGTCCTACGGCGCTCGCGTTTGCACTTCCGTGTTCGTTAATGCAAACTGATACAGCGGGGCGATATCGAATTAACGAGCGCCGTTTACGGCCTTTAAACGCGACACTTCGGGCCCGAGTTGCCGCGCGGAAGTGCACGCCCGAGGATTGTCCAACGGCGGGCGGAGGACGGTCGCTTGAAACTTGCAGGGAGCCCTTGAAGATTTCCGGCTCAAGGTGCGGTAGCGGTAGGGTTTAAAAATACAGTTCCAGGAATTTTCTCAGCTCGTAAAACCGAGTGTTCGATGACTTTTTAAAACCATTAAACGCTAATGCCCCTCGCTTAATGCGGTGAAGCTGGGATGACGATGAGAACAGTTGATGGGAAAACACTTAGCGACTGTGGACTGTGAATAACTGATTAGAGAACTAATACCATCCGTTCTACGATGCTCTGGTCCATCGGTATCGAAATGGGATTGCTGGAAGCCTGAAAGAAACCATTCCCCTCGGCTTATTTCAAAGCTCCTTAGACAGCCCTTAGTCGACATGTTGCCATCGATGTGTTCGCGAGCTTACATAACATCCAATAGCAGCGACTTTTGATTAATAAAGATCAGGAGGCACAGTTTGTATGCGATTAGGCTCGGGTTGCCGCTACGTCAGATTTTCTCGACTGCGCCAGTCCTCGCGACGCAACAATCGTCTTAGCGCACGAGTGCTCCTTACAGCGCCCGTTCTTCCAACGTGTGCACCTGGCAGCGAGCCTCCCCCAGCTTGGATCCAGCGAAGCAGGCCAGTCGGCGGAGAGAGGGGCAAAAAAGGCGGAAGCACGCGGCGCGGGGTTGCAGGTCGAAGCATAACTTTTTCATTTCCCAGCGTCTTCCGGTTCTGCGCGAGGCTTCCTCCCTGCGGTCCCCGGCGGGAAAGCGAGGGGAGGAGAGTGGCCGCGCCACGTTTTCCTCGCGCGGAATATCTTTTGTACGTGAGCCTCTTGAATAAACATGCAGTCGCCGTGCGCGCCGGCGAAGGGTGAGAAAGGAAATGGAGCCGCCCCGTTAAGGGCGCTCGGAGCTGGAGCCGGAGGAAGAAGAAGAAGAAGCAAGAGGGCGAGGCCTGTTACGGGTAAACGATGAAAAATGTCGTCGCCCCGCCGCTTACCAGGCTTCGAGACAAAAGCACGCGGATGATAAGGAACCCGCAAATATTTTCAACTTAATTACCCGCGCCGCTTCTTAACGGGCTATTCCGCTTCGGAGGCACGCACGCCGCGGCAGCGCGGCGCGCCCGAGATACGTATCTGCGCGTTTAACCGTCGCTACTCCGCCATATTCTAGCCCGGCCGACGGGAAATGCTAACTAACGGGACGCTGGTATTGTCCCCGCGACAAAAAGATCCTATATTTGCGGGGGTGCGGCGAATGTACGCTGCCGCGAAGGGAAGAGTTTCCGGGGGCGCGATAAAGGGATACAAATGACGCGGCTCCTTCTAGGAAACAGAAGTTTCGTGGAATGGTGTTATCGGGGTGGCGAATCGATCCTAGGGGAATTCCTGGAAGTATGTATTTTGTAGTGCTTCCTTCTTGATCATCAACCATCTCGCCAGGTTAATAGCCCTAGCTGACTATTATTTGTAAAAAAGCTTGTACATTATCTAGCATATGATCTCTAGGAACCTTTTCCCAGACAGGGTTAACCCTTCGTTGACACACTGGGTGTGAGCCACCCATAAGCTGATTTTGACGCTCTGTACCTTATATATGCAAAATAAATTTCTGTTTTCCAAAACCAACTTACAAACTATTTTTTCTCTCAAAATATAATATCTGAGCAATAACTCTGTAGATTTGTAGCTTCTAATATTTAAATTTGTAAATGTTACAGTTTTTTTGAAGATTTTTTTCGTGTTTTCCCGACATATGGTAATCTAGATTTTTTTTACAAGAACACTTATGAAATTTCAATCAAAAAACTATTCTACAGACCATGAAATTGATCCATGGTTTTTTCCTAACGATTGGATTCTTCAGATCAGAATGGCAGTCGTTCAAAAATTGTTCTGGGTGTGAGACACCCAGGTGTGTTAAAGTTGATCGGAAAATGAGGTGTGTCAACGAAGGGTTAAAGTTCATCCTCGACTAATCACAGCTCGCCCCACGTTCTGCGTCCCACCTACGGATGTCTGAACTTCAAGGACTGCAGAACACCACAGTAAAGAGTTACAGTGAACCGGGTACCATTACCGAGCTACGGGAACCGCCTGGTTTCAATCGTACGTAAACGAATCCCAACCAACGCGCACCCCCCCATTAGAAGTCCCTGGTCCTCAGATTTCGTTAATTTATTAGCAGCCGGGGGTTCGTGGGAGGTTTGTAACGTTGATTCGCAGTCCCTCGCTGGCACAGACGCAATCATTCATATTTAACGGACCATTTGATGGATTGTGCTTCGCGAGAGCGTGGATGGCTAGAGAGGGCGAACAGGAGAGTGGATGAACAGCGGACGAGGACATAGTGGAAACGGGAACGAAGATTTAACCCCCTGCTCTGCGCCCTTGCAATGAACTCAACGCAATCGACGCAAAATATCGCCGCAAAATACAAACTGACATAGGCTGGGTGCGGAAGAGCGTCGACACCAGCTTGAACTGCGAAAGTTTAAAACGCACACTGTCGGAAGCCTCCGTGGGTGGGCTAGGTCGTACTCCTCGGGGACGTTGCATTAGTCATATTCGCGCATCAGTCAGCCCCTCTTTGCACAGACCAGGACATTTTCACGTGGGAATATTTAACTCCACGGTGGCAAGTTACTCCACGGGCCTCTGGTCACCGGTATACGCTGCAGCGCCGGGATCCAGAAGGTCGCGCGGGCGCGCAAAACGTCCTACGCGACGGGACTCTGCGAGATACGCATCCCTTGGGGACAGATAAGACAGTGTCGTGTTTGGCTGGCGTCTCCTGTTCCCCTGGCTGCTCTCTACCCCGCCAGCTTGATGTAAGTGCACGAACACCGGTGTTTATGCACGTCTCTTCCATGTCTTTTCCTCGTTCTGGTCGCATAACGGCACCGAAGAGCGACAAGCTTTGGGAACTGTGCAAGCTGGAGCGGAACTTACAAGGGGACCCCACAGCTGAACCCCCGGGGATTTAAATGAAATTTTAGGGAATGAATTTGGAGATCACCTGGATGACCCTCTGCTAAATATTTTATGCCAATGAGTATTATTTATAAAGAATCGATATGTGCGTCTTAAAAGCAGTTTATTTCAAACATAATTCAAGAAAGTGAGTTGGGTGAGTGCGTACAGTGCTTACTTCCCATCCAAACAGCACGTGTCAAATCCGGTCATCCTAATTTATTTTTTTTCCTTTCTTTTAACTCTTATTTTGAATAATTAAATTTCATACTGCTTTGTTTCATAAATATTGTAATTTTTTAACATAAATTTTTATATATAAACATAGCAAAAATACATAACTTTTTATACACGTACAAACATAACTGGTACAACATAGTTGTACTATAAAGACACTGTAAATTATTTATATTTAATGTGAAATTTTTCTTTACAATGCACATATACACGTTTGTGTAACTTTAAAACTATTTATCTACCTATCTATTCTATTATATATCGATATACGTAGTTACACACATACATACATGCATACATAAATACATACAAGTTATGTATTTTTACCATGTTTATATATAAAATTTATGTTAAAAAATTACAATATTTATGAAACAAAGCAGCATGAAATATAATGATTCAAAATAAGAATTTAAAGAAAGGAAGAAAATAAATGCTGTTAATAAGTGCTGTTTGGCTGGGAAGTAAGCGCTGTACGCACTCACCCAATTAACTTTTTTGAAATATGTGTAAAGTGAACTGCATTTAAGTCGTACATATCGTTTGTTTATAAATAATGCTCATTGGCATAAAATATTTAGCAGAGGGTCATCGAGGTGACCTCCAGATTCATCCCCTAAAATTTCATTAAAATCCCCGGGGGTTCAGCTGTGGGGTCCCCTTGTTAGCTACTGGGAAACGCATTGCAGCGTTTTCTCTGACGCGAGAACCAGGAAATGCAGGTATATATTCTGTGGTTGGTAATCGTGTAAGGGTGCAAAAATATAGCCACCGTGTTTTAAGTGTTTATCATTGAGGGAAAGTTACTTCATCGCAATAGTAATCCGCGTATAAATTCTATTAGTTTAACAAAAGTGGAGATCGATTAAAGAACGATTGTCTGTGCCGGTGCTAGCGCAAGGAATTCCTTGTCGCAGAAATAACCACCACAGTTCGCACAGATTATTCCGCAATACATTATCTGGCAGCAGTCGCCGCGTTGCCGCTCGACCCTGTCCAGTTACGTCTGCGATACGCTTCTTGCATAATCCTCCAAATCCAGTTACATCATGCCAGAAGCGAAACACAATACCTCAGAGGTCTTGGTGCCCGGCGACACCAAACTCAGGGATCGAACGCGTTAGGCGGCACCGTCGGCTTTATCCGCGCCGGTGGAACGCGATTTCGGTGTTTTCAGCGGGCAATACGGGGAACAAGGAAAATATACGCCGGGGGGGGTTTGGCTAGCGACGAGTGTAAAAACATCGCGACGGACGAGTAAACGTCTGGCCCCCAGCCAAAGGGGATGTCCTCCTCCCCTTTGTTGCTCGGTGGCGCGCGGGCGCGTGCGCGAACGCCGCCGGCGCTAGAAAAGTTAATTTGCGTAATGGCGTGTTTAAAATACGCGGTTCAACGATGTCCCGCGTAAGCGGAACGAATTTTCCGCGATGCGGCCTGCGGGTCGTCAACCTTTCACTGGCGATTACGCTTGAAACTGCTGCGCGATCTCTGAAGGTTAAATACCGTTTCTTCGCTGTTTTAACGTCGTAACGCGCCGCCGAGAAAGAGACTGCGTAATGTGTAATTAGCTAATGATACTCCCGATCGCGTTGATCAACGTACAATCGTTTCGTTGGCGTCGGTGACGTCGAGGCGAAAGCATCAAAGCGGAAAGCCTGAGGAACCACGGAATCACTGAAGTGCTTCGGGGGGAAACTAGGGAGACAGTGATTCGACAGTCTACCAGAGAGGCTGTCGCACATGTGACTTTGCAATTCAACGTGCACAAACACCCATACGCAAATATGCGTTTTTGAGCGTGCATAGCTTGGTTAGGTTCCAAGGTGGGTGGTTCGAGAATCACTATAAATGGTAATGGAGAGCAGTGTTCACCTCGGCATCGCTCCCCAAGAAACGAAAGGGTGGTTACTTGGGGCGAGCGAGGGCGACGAGGAGGGTGGAAAAAAGAAGACAAGGAACGGGTGGAACGGGGCGGTTTGAAAATGTAATATTTATTCTCGCCCCAGCGTAAATAATAGCGTCGTACACCCACGACAGTATTCCTTTCTCTGCCGCCACGTTCTTCGCATCGCTCTCACGCGCTTTCTGTTGGATCACTTTTCTATTTCACGTCTTAATGTAAAACCTGACAGATAGAACTCGATCGACTAATGGATCCTTATTCAGCTTGAACGGTGAATTATTATTTCAATTTTAATAGCAAAAGCAGTATTTTATATTTGTTCTAAACTTTCCTGAAGATGATCTAAACCAAGATCGAAACGTCAGAAGCTTATATAATTATTATTGCAAAATAGCTTGTTTTTATTGTTTTAAACTGACCGAACCAGTGCGCCGAAATCATATATATTACAGTATTGTCTCTCTATAGCCGCGTGTGTCGGGACCGGGCGCACGCGATTTGAGAGACGCGATTGTCTATTCGGCTTCTTTCGATTTCACGCTGGAGCCCTCGAGGGGGGTGGGGCAGCGAGAGCAGTTTCGTATTGGTTATGAACCTTTCTTCGGCTTTCTCTTTGACATCCGATACCCGATGCCGCGGCGCGGCGACTACAAACGAAGTAGTGGGGATAGCTTCGCGTGTATAGAGAATCCAAAAACGCGCGCTATTTGAGAGACAGTACTGTAATTATTACGGTCGAAATTAGATTTATAAATAACTATTATTTACACCACGACAGTCGAATTTCTGTTCGTACATTTAAATTCATAGACTTCTTTGAAGAAATGCCGTAGCTTCTGAATATGCCTGACGTGACACATTTCGATGCTGCCTGCGACACACTTGATTCCATTACTGGTCACGAGCACACGTTAAAACGATTTTCCTTAGCGTCCCCAGCTATCACGTTTCCCCTGCGATTTTCCACCAATAATATTCTGCAGCCCCTCCCGCGTCATCCCCTCACTCCTCATGAAAAATCTACCGGTTCCATCGCTGTCGACACGCGTGCACGTCAAACGTTCCACGGCAGACGCGATCTTTCACCTCGCTCGAGGCTCCGCCACCCCTTTCCCCTCCCACGCGAGTTTTCCATCACACGAAAACTATTCCAGGATACTCCGTGCGATCGGGGTACCCAGAAGTATGCAAGAAACCACGGATACTTCGAGTTATTTCCAACTTCTCATTTTTAGGTTCGGTACTCGAATTCTCCGGCTGTAACGTCCCATCTTCTGCGGGAGATTCCCCTTTGAGAACTCTAGGAATCCTCTAAAATCGAGCTCCGCCGTCACCGTTGCGCGAACCCCGCCGTAGAAGCGTAGAGGCACGGCGAGACGCCGCGGAGTTTCGATTCGAATTGCAAGGGGGAAATAACTTGGTATTCTATTAAAGGAACAAGCCCGCGAGACAAGGATCGGCAGGCGTCGCGCCTCCAACCCCTGCGACGCCGCAACATCCGCGAAGATGCACGGGACGACCGTGGATCCCCGCGCCGTGCAGCCGCCATTGGGAATTAGTTGCGCGGAACTGCTTCCGCGCGGAGCTGTAAAACTCGCAGGAAACGCGGCTGCGAGGAACGAGGAGGGCGCGGGAGGTGTGGGATAGAAGTTTCGCCGCAAGTAAGGGAGTTTTCGAGGAGGATTCGGAACTAGCTCCTCTCGTTAATAGCAGAATGGGCGCGCGAGGTCCTCATCGCCGCCTGAAGCGCTAGCGAGCACGATGATGAATGCGAAGCGTGCAGTATACGGATATGCAAACGAAAGCAGACGAATCAGTGACGTCGCGGGGGTGTGTGAAAGACTGGGAACTATTCTACTTGCTGCTTTAGTTTTAGCGGTGGATTGGGGTTGCGATGAGCGATATCTATCGATAACTGTAGGTATATATCGATCTTTACTTGTTGATGTACTTATATTTTTTTTATTAATATTTCAAACACTAATAATTACAGGCATCTATCGATAATTTTTACTGCACCTTCTTTCGTTCAAGCGAATTCAAGCTAATCATTTTCGAATTACCACGTGTAAATAAAATTCAGTTTTTATTTTTCATACTCTTATATTGAATGATACCTACCCATGATTAAGTTTATTAGTAAAATATAAATTCTAGGTTCCTTTAGAAATATGATTGGAAAAGTGAATTACTTGTTTTCATCTTAATATTTTGAATCAGGATTTAAACAAAATAATTTTTTAATACTATATAAAAAATTTTACCTTAGAATATTTCTTTTAATTCAAAATGATTTCGAAAAACTACGGTACACAGCGTAGAAACGATGGATCATTAAATTTAGATAAAAATTGTTTGAACTCACAACGAAAATGAAATCCCATTCCGCTTTCGTTGCGAAATTTTTCGGATAAAAATATCAGAAATCGTATCGAGTGAACAAGTTGTGATGAAATTTAATGATGACAAATATCCCCTCGGCATATGGGCGGTATATATCGAAAATAACATGTTTTTCGAAAGCAGAATTACCAGTGAGACGAGTTAAATAAATGTACGAAAATCACGTATCCGTGTACGGATGACGTATTATGAAAAATACGATCTGGAACTGAACATTTATGCGTTCAATACGTATCGTTTATATGTACGTCAAAACTGCTTGCTATATAAACTGCCCTTTATTATTTTACAGGTAATTACGGTTCTGAATCAAATGAATATCTGCCAACGATAAATCACGCAACCCAAGCGAAACGATTTAAGAATTGTAAGAGAACATCAGAACCATGTTTGACAACATTCGTTATCGAACAAATGGTGAATACTAAAATAAAGAAGCAACTGAGCAACGTCATATCAGAGAAGAAACTGAACTTACACAGAGACCTAATGTAACTACGAAGAAACAGTACCCGTGGCGAAGATGACATCGTCAGAGAAAGATACTTTTCGCACAGACACTTCGTAAAACAGAAATGCATTAAGCGTGCACAGTATGTCACAGTGTCGCGATACAGGATGGGAATGATAGCGTGGAAGAGGCACGTTGGAAGCGCAATATCCTTGAAACGGAACAGTTTCGCAATCTCGATTCTACGCGGGGGAGGAGCGCGGCATCGTTAGTCAACCTTTACAGTCAACGAAGGGAGAGTTGATGGAGCGAATCTCGTTGCCGCTTTAAGATGCTTCCTGCTTTATCTTTTCGCACGATTTGACAAAAAGCATTTGCTACGATGGATCCGCTAAAATAAAGCCAACTAGACGCGAACGCCGGGCTCGAGCGCGCCCCGTCGCCGTTTTCGTTATCTAATAATGTTCCTATGCATCCCCGATACCTTCGCCTACGTGTCGTTTCATCCAGTAATATTGGATCATTACTCTCAACGGCAGAGAAAGATTTTGTAGCTGGAGTGAGAAATGCAATAAAATTTCTGACGATCAACAGACGCGGTTGCGTCTCGAAGCTAATTCCCCTTCCCCCTCTACCCATAGGCACACTGAGCGACCATGTCTCTATACACGAATGATAGCGAAATTGACAGGTCCCCGCAGCTATTTTGGCCTTATTATCTTATTTTATGACATAGCCCGATGTTTTAACATGATTAAGCGAATAATTATTTTTTTTGGAATCCATTTGTTGTTACTTAATGTATCAAGCTGTTTGTCTAAAAGATAAAGGAATTATTCTGAATTAATAGTTATCAAAATGATACTTTTGGGATTAAGAGTTTTCGTGATGTCACGTTTTTCTCCTACATTTGACGCCAGTAGGTGTCGCCATTCGAAAGCACAATTTAACCAATAAATGTCACTACCATGTTTTGGGTTAAATTCGAGTTTTCAGATATGAAGCAGACATACAAGAAGCAAACAGAGGATCGAAGATAAAAAAAATCGTTTAAAAAGTATGATTTCTTTTCATTTTTGACGTTGCAAAAAAAAATACAAAAATATGAACCGCTCTCAGGATGACGACCATTATGAAATACGGCACTTAGTAATTTATAACAAATTATGAAAAAAGTGATGAAATCCCTCCTCCCCCCAATAAACATGACTCATGAAAGAAGCTAATTCCCTTTAATTCACGAAAAAACCGAAGCTGAAAATCTGAGAACTGAATTGCTCTGTGGCCAATAAAGGAATGTCAAGTATAAAAAGTGACAGAGGAATCAGTATTCGAACGGAGAACGAGAATACAATTGGAATTAGCAAAGTTGATTTCACAATCTTTGCGTGTGAACTTCTTTCGTGAATTAAACGGAATTAGCTTCTTTCATACATGAGTTATGTTTATGGGGGGTTATTTATGCTTGAATAGCATGTCATTGATCAACTACGCAGATTCTGTACATAAAGAACAAAATTTGCATCCAAAACCGAAGGGAAATACAATTACAACAGCTTCACAGAGATAGATTCTTAAAAATCATTGAAATATCGTTGAATTCTACGTAAACGCGACCGAAGTGCAATAGAATTCGATCATTCCAATATTTCGTAAACATCTACCGACGGCATTTTAAAATTTTTAAACAAATCTGATTAAATTTATTCAATTTATGATAATTCAATCTTTTCCCATTTGATCCCGATATGAACCGACTGCAAAATTACCCATCACTCTCACAGCCAGCAATGATTCAATAAAATAACGAGAAAAATACCTATACCACGCGTATTGCTATCTCCTTTTTCCAAGGAATGACCAGACGCCATCCAAGCACCGTTCAAATTAACCAGCAACTGTCATGGCGTTGCCTGCCCTTTGCTTTGGATTCCCGCCTCAACGCCTGTAACCTAACGATGCAACAAGTTTGAAAGAAAAGCATGAAAACATTCGTAAGGCAATTAAACAACAAATAAACTTGAAATATGCTCGAAAAGGGATGTAATTGAATGCCGAGACACGATATGTGTGCACTAAATGTGCAGAAATATCGATAAGGCAACGAAGGGAATACGCGACGAACATCTAACGGTTTTCTCGCGATATTTAATCAATTTCGGGACGAAACTGTATTAACAGGAGCAGCAAGTGATGATACAGAGTAGAAAAGAAGACAAATAATGACTGTAATTATATTACGGTAGATAATGTACACGTACCATTTAAATACGCAGCTAGCTATCGAAGCGTCTTAACTCAACAACATCCACGGAACGAATGACTCACGCGCCCCGTCGCTATACCTCGCGAATATTTGTTGTGGTGGGGGGAGAGCAGGCAGGCGGCAGGACTCGCGAGGCAATACACACGTACGTATTTTTGAAGTGTTGGGATATCGTGGCCGAGCCGTGTAAACAGAGGTGACTTCCAAAGGTAGCATCGTTCAGTCATAACAAAAGTCGTTTCTACGCACACGTTCTGCTAACCGTAAAATAGAAATATTACGCGGGATATATTTCCTTCGTTTATAAAATATCGAGCATCTACATACAGGAGTGTACTTTAATTAAGCTTGTGAAACTTAACACAGATGGCTTAGTAAGTATATATTCGAAAATTACTTACGTGATATACAGTTTTTTATTGCAAAACTTTTCACAAGCTGTTTTTCGTGAATTAAAGGTACAATTAGAATTAGCAAAGATGATTTGACAATCTTTGCGTGAGAACTTTTTTCGTGAATTAAAGGGAATTAGCTTCTTTCATACATGAGTCAGGTTTTTGGGGATAATTATCTCTCGGCGAGAAACTATTTTGTACAGCATGAATAACGCGCGATCAGTGATCATCGGGTAATTGCTGCTACAAATCTCTGTTAGTTAATGGAAACAGCAAATTGTAATGTTGAACATGCTCTGTCTAACATAAAGATATGCGATCGAGCGCCCCGTGATTTAAATTGTACGCCATCGTGTCAAAGGAAAATATATGCACGAAGCAGGAAAAATTGAGCTCTTTTTGAGCCAACCATTAGCATATATTTACGTCACGGAGGCAATAATTCCCGGCGCTCGTTGGTAAATTACGAAACCTATTTACCGCGTTCCGCTAAAATATTGTGCGCTGGAGTGTCGTGGTTCACATTCGCGTTTCAATTGTTGTTTTCTTCCGCATTCACGAGCGCAGGACGATATTGAAAGTTTTTTACGTTCGATCATAAAACGTCGCGCAGAATTGTCGAAAGCTTTCATTGTGCATGTAACTATTTACGCGGCTTCAGAATAAATTTGGGATTCGAAATGATTTAACCATGGAGTAATATCGAAGAAATATTTACTACGATAATGCGAAAGTAATGTGCGATATTACATTTCCTTTGAAGAATGTAAATGTACAGGGCAGGTTACTTCTACCTGAACAATTTCTTCCTATTAAGGAACGAGCTGCGTGCATTCCGATGTAAAAATGTTTAACAGGGTCGGAGGACAGTGTGGAGAAGAAGCAAACGACGAAACGATTTCGCTCCTTCCCACAGCGCTGTTGAACTACTCACTTTGAATAGGAAAAATATCGTTGCACGTTCTTGTGAAATCCTAGCATGCAACGAGTGCAGCTGAAGACCCAGTGTGAAGAAAAGTGGCACATTACTTGTAGCGTGAAAGCAAACAGCAAATACGTTGTTCGCCTTGCAAGCAGCTGCTGTAGCAAAATGCTGATAGGATATGAAAGGCATGATACAGTAATAAAGAGGAATAATTACTCGGACACTCATTCAGGAACCACAATGAAGTGTACACCAAAGATTTCAAAGAAACTTCGTGGACAAGTGGAAAAGTAAACGATATTAGACTTATATTTTGGTTGTTCGCGTAGGCACTCAAGAGTTTGCAATCTATTTAAGGATAAAATCGTGTTTCCCGAACTGGGACTGAAGTACCATCGATTTTATACCTGCTCCTCATGAGTCGGTAGCCCAGCGTTTATGGTCGAGGCTATCTAATAATCTTCCAGCCCCAAGTTCCTTGTAACAAGTTTTCTTGTTACAAAGATCCCGTAATTGTTTCTTAACGGAGTTAACCGCAAAAAACTGGAGCTCCACGGTGACCACGGTAACGCTGTATTCGGGAAAAACGAACGGGAAAGCAAAACCCTCGGGAAGTTCCGATCGGTTGAAAAGGATTATTAAGTACACAGCTTTTAACGGGGTTAACAAGCCGCCGCGAGTTCAGTGAAGTGTAATTAAATCTAGAGGAGACGGCGTTCAGTTCTGGCGGAAGGTTACAGAAATTATCGAGTTCTCGAAAAGTTGTGCAACTTTCAAGTCGCTCCAGAAATTACTGGCCACTCCACTACAGATAGTCAAGGAAAATTCGTTATTTTAATTAAGTCGGTTGTTTACGCGAGTCGATCATGCTTAAGTAAAACAGCCTCAGCAGCAAGCAAGATACACTCTATTTAGAGAATCTTCAATCACTCTACAGTACTTACATAATATTATCCAAGTAAATATTTTCACATGTTTCCTACATTCCACAGCTCCATCTTTACCAACTTCAAGCAAATTAGAAGAAACTGTTTATGAAATTATTGCTTTCACTTAACATTAAAAAGAGAACATTAATTGAACTATATATATTTTCACAGGATAAGTAGTGGTTATTGAGACGATAAGTTTTTATTTCTATTTTTGACGAAAAAATATTCTGTAATATTAATATTAATAGTTCTGTTTTTATTTATTTGCAATAAATCGCTCATTTGCTATAACTGAACAACTGTCAAAAATGGAGCTGCACCCCTCTTGCTGCATGGTCCTTATTTATTATCCTACCTAAATTATTCCACAGCTCTCATCGCAACACACCTGCAGATATACTAATACCAATTTTCTTTGGGTTTGCAGCTCGGATACTTGGAAGTCCTATGGACCGTACTGATCATAATTATGGCCCTATTATGGCTTCCTTGAATATCCCCACTCTCGCGGATCATAGACTTATAGCGGATATATTGTTCTTATATAATATCTTAAATGGTCATACTGATTGTTCTGCGTTGATTCCTTTATTTCCTTCAATGCACCTCAAAGGCACTTGCGATCCAGGCCTTTGTTCCTCCCGGGACTACACCAGTATCGTCACTACTCTGTTGATCCCGTGACTCGTGCCATGAGTGCGGCTAATCGACCCTTTTAACTGTTCTCGAAGTTCGTTTAGATCATTGTTATACCGACTGTCGTGTGTTACCTAAGATGAGAACTTAATGCATCAAGTGCTTGTCTTTGTAAATATCGTTGCTTATGTACCTGTAAACTATGTATATAATAATAATAATTCTACACATTTATTGATTCTCAATTAATAATATGTACCCAAAGCTGCGAATTAATAGCTTCTACCCAAGTCCCTGCGACCTGCCACTCTCAAAACCAGCGACTCAACCCCAGCCCGCAAAGTTCAATCCCCCACAGGTAAGAGGAGCCAAGGACCCAGCTTTTGAATCGACGATAGCCCTCGAAGCGAGACCCCGGTGTCCCGACACGGCGCAATCTAAAGCCACGATCGACCGGTTGTCAAGACGCGGAAATCGAAGCAGAAGTCGGGGAACAAGTTGACGGCGTGGCGTATCGCGCCACGGGTAAAACTGCGCCGGAAACTCGGACGGAGATGAGCATGGCGGGCTGCATACGCGAGCCGTCTTTCCGCGAATAAATTCCTCGTACGTGTCTCGAATATCGCGACGGACCGGAATCTCCCTGGGTTCCGGGTCCCCGAAGAAGGTGAGAGAGACCCAGCCGGGGGGGATCTCCGGTTGGAACGAATTTCGGGGTCAGAAACGCCACGGCGCCCCCTCCCTTTAACCGCGGCTTTTCTTGCCGCCTACGCTTTCGCGACGATACCCGGCTGCGCCACCCCCTTCGTTTTCTTTTCGTGTCTTGCGGCACCTGACGGGAATATTATAATCGAGGATCACCGGGGCAGGAGGAAAGTTCGCTCGTAAAAGCGCCGCCATTTGTCGCTCGGCGAGCTTCGACTCTCGAGACGGTATTTTCAAAGTAGGGGCGCGCAGGGAGGGTTGAGAAAACAATCGTTGGGAAATTTCCAAAGGGGCTTTACGAGATTGGGGTTTTTATAAGGTCTGAGTGTTTCAAGGACGCGTTTAATATCAAGTCAGTATTAATTTGCTGTATCAATTCTCGATATCACTTCAGCGTCGGCTCAATTTTAGGTTCCTCCACTGGGATATCAATCTCAGACTGTCTAGATCAGCAGTTTTTTGCAATCCTTGTTATTTTCATGAATATGTACGCGGTGTTAACTTCGAAATGTACCCCTTCGTTACAGTTGAGGGGTAGAATTAATACAGAAATAGGGTAGTCGCGGGATTTCATGGCGTTCTAACATCTTTCGGAAGTTTCTTGTTCACCGACGTGTTTCGTCGTTCGGAATTCGAATGGCGACAGAAAAGCAACGCGGAATTTCGTTTGCACGCCTCCGCGAGACCCTCGGCAGGGTCGGAACGATCACTTGGAGCGTACACGTTTACGGGCAACGTCCTAAGGAGCAAGTTCTCACGATTCCCGAGCCGTCATCGCTACAAATACCGTGTCGTTGATTTGCTCGGGACACGAGCTGCAGAAGGGCTCGGTTCGTTGCGGCTCCTCCGTATATTTCTTATTTCTCTTGCACGTCCGGGCCGGGTGAAACGGCCCTCATACCACGGCAAAGTAAATAGAGCGTATTTCTTCTGGAAATGACAGGAAATTCAATAATCCTCGCAACGAGAGGTGAAACAGCGGGGGAAACGAAGGAGGTCACGGAAGGAAAGGGAGAAGGAAGAACGTTAACGCGCGCAGATCGACCGTGCGAAACCGGGGATGCGTTTTAGGAAAGAACCACACGATATTCAGATTTTCCTGGATACTGACAGCCCTTGCACGCGAGTACATAAGCTGCGATCGTGTGCGGCAGAAACAGGATTTACAAGCATTTACCTTTCCGTGTATACCTACAATACTAAATACTAAGTGGTCACGCTGAGGAATGCTGCTTACGCAGTGGTATTATGTATAGGGGAGAGTTGCCAATATCGTACTGGTCACCTAAATCGTACCTCATCAATTTCTAAGTAATTAATGAATGTAAACGACATTTGATAATAAAAATATCAAGTAAATGCGAAATAAGAAATAGAAACAAAACATTTTGAGCTTACACCCTATTTTGTGCGTGCTATAAACACTTAAAAAAATCAGGTATGATTGATGTAACTTTTTATCAGTTTATCGTAGCTGATAATAATCAAACAATACAAATGTGTCCCGTATTATTGTATTTTTCTAAAAGCAGGTTAAATGTAGAATATTTTACATTCATTTTAAGTGCATATTACATTCATTATAAAGTATAAATTGATATTTATAAATAAATTGATTATGTTTCCTAAATCGTACTACTACAATCCTACCAGTAGGATTTGACAACTCGTATGTTTATAGGTTATGTACATATATCATTTACATAGGTTATTGCGGCCTGTGGGTGATCCATATACATTTGTATATGTAACTATATAATAATCATTACTTTATGTTGAATATTTTCTTCCCTATTTGTTATTTATACTATTTTTTAGTGGAGGTACGATTTTGAAAACCGAGGGGTACGATTTAGGAGACCGGTTGTCCGAATCGTACCTTTGACAGTATGTGACAAAAAGATTAATAACAAATTAATTTGTTCTGAACAAAAGGCTAAGCATATAATAGGAGGTGCCTAAAAGCTACAATATCCATTAGTCATTTGCGTTCATATGAGTACCAAATATGAAATATAACGTAAAATGTTTTAAGTGGTACGATATTGGCAACTCTCCCCTATATTTAAAAATTATGTGATGGAATTTATATCTACTAAGCAACCGAATTCAATGCAGTTTGCTCCTGGAGGGAAAGTAACGAAGTAGGCACTTATGTTTGATAAAGAAATCTTTAGCTATCATGTATAAAAATGCGTGGATACCAAAGTACAAGTAATACTGTTTTTATAACAAAAGAGGAAACGTATATGTGAATATATTCAAATATAGAAGGTGGCGCCAGCTTCGAGCGCGAGATTTTGAAATCTAAATCTCAACACTATGATACATTGTAAATGCAATGTGTTTCAGAATACAGTCTCTCCCGCAAGAGGGTGGCGCTCGTAACCACGGTCCTGTACTTTGGGAAGGGTTCTTCCACATTTCTTATGCCACAGATTTTACATTGCCTCCAGATAGAAGTAGGGGAAGTTGGGGTATTGAGAGCCACGAGGAATTGTGAGCCAGCGCCATATTTTTTTCCCTAGTGAATAATGACAGCTGCCAACAATTGTTATTTACTTGTCTTATGATAAGCTAATATTTCCACGATCAGTGAACGTACGCACCCGCATCGTTACTATGCCCTGTTAACAGATAAAAATTGGCTGATCTCGAAGTATTATTTTCACTTCGTGTGTGGACCATTATTGTGACACTTTTCTGTGAATCCACGCAGGTAACTATTTTTATAATACTCGTGTGACTTCAAGCTTTCGAAATAATAAAGAAATTTGGCATTAAGTTAGCATTGTGTTATTTATTTGTGGCCATGTTGTAAAAATAATGGTTCGGGGAATTGTGAGCCACTCGATTCTTGACATTTAAAGAGCTAACCTCATGTGTTTGATGTTTCTTTATGATTGTTTATGTGATATTTGAGCACAATATAAATTTAACTTTCCCGACTTCTTATGTATATAACAGAGGGAAAGTATGTAAATCGTATCAAAAATAACCCCCCGTTTTGTTTGCAATTCTCGACGTTTCATGACCCACTGACTCTAAAAAGTAAAAAAAAGGGGTACAAAAATGCTTGTGTGTGTGTGTGTGTGTATGTGTTTTCTAACAAGCATTGACATTTTTATTCAATTTATAAAGTGGCTCACGATTCCCCGAGATTTTTCAGATTCAAGAAAATGCAAATTTTTTGTAATAGTCTGAAAAGCATCTAATTTGCAAATATTCGATTCCACTATTCTAACTAAAACAAAGGTAAATCTTCATACTACAACATCCAGCTTTGAAATTTGAAGAAACCCTTGATTTTATAGCAGTTTGTTAGCAATAAAAAAAAGTGGCTCACAATACCCCGACTTCCCCTACTTTTAGTATTTGAGCAAAGGAAGCTGAAATCTGAAGGGACATGATGCACATGTCAGAGCTAAGGAGTTAATATCCATCAACAAGCACTTGTCGATAACGGCTGACTAATTTCCACCAACGAGCCCTGAATAAAGTCTGCTTGCGTTCCGCTCTGAAAGCGCAGTTTCCACGACGCGGGGCTTAAAACCAAGACGAGTTTCCATCAATTAGCGAGCCCCGGGCTCAAAGAATCTCTCTAAAACGTGCACCCAGGGCCTAATACATCCGTACACTCGAGATCGTATCTAACGACCACTTGCCAGATTAACCGATAAGAGCCCCAAATTACCCGAGGGGGAGGCCGCATTCAAAATCCAGAGAGCAATTCACGTCGCCGTGGATGCCCGAAGGCGCGCCGTCGCCGGCGGGGTAGGGAAAAAAACAAAACGTTCCCAAAGTCCCAACGTAGCCGACGATTCGAGGCGTAAATCGACGAAGGTTTACCTTCCGGGCATAGCTTCGCGTTCCCCTACGACGCGAAGCGCTCGCTACTCCTTAGCGCGCTGTTCTCGCCTCATCGAGGGGGGGGGGGGGGGGGGGTGGAAGAGCGCAAGAAAGAACAGGCGACAGGAGGGGGTGAGAACGGGGGAGACAAAGGATGAAGCCTCGGCCCCGGCCAATCGCATCGCGGGAATAAAAATCTCATACATGTAAAAATATTCAATCGAGTGTCCCTCTTCTCTCGTCCTCCATCCGCGTCGATATTTCCACTCTTTCCGGCCGCTCTATCTGGGATTGCCCCGAGAAAAAGGGAAATCCTTTTTCTTCCCGCCACCCTTCGCGCTCCACCCCCCCCCCCCCCCGCCGTCATCCTTTGCCGCTGCCATCGGTGACAGTCGTCGAACGTGGAAGGGGAACGGGCGCGATTTCCTGCCTTTGCGGCGGTCCTCGGGCGCGCCGTCGTCGCTTTATTAGCGATCCCTGCCGAGAACCGAGGTAGCTACCAAAGCCGGGCGATGTAAGGACGAGAGATTGATCTGGGAAGGTATTATAGAATTCGTCAGCCGTGACGGCGCTCGGCGTAAAGGAAACGCGGGGGGAAGAAATGATGCGAGATTGAGATATCGATTAGCGGACGTTGGCGCTCTGCTGCTTCTGACGACTCTCGGCTCCGATTAATCGAGAACAGGCTGATTCTTCGTGCAATTTGATAAAGGCGGTTCGTGCAGTCTCTGACGCATAGTGGGATTCTCTTCTAATTGTTGATGGTTAAAAATAATCGGAGGATTTCATCGATTAGAAGTATTCGATACTTGAAAATATTGGTCTGCCAGATGTTAAATACTGCGGGAGGGTAATAAATTGTTATTTCTGACTTATCATCTGTCAATAGATGCTAGAGGTGAATTCGAAGCTGGTGTTGCTGTCGATTCTTTTCTAGTATAAAGTGTGTTTTTCTCAAGAATGTCGAAACGGCAGCTGACTTTGGAGGCCAAGTTTTGTCTAAATGTGTTGGAGGTTGAAAAATTCTACATTTTATTTACTGCGAAAATGAGGGAGGCTCATTTCTGCATCAATTCTGCAGATTTACAGAATAGTGAAAAATACTTGACACGTATTTTTTGTTATCGGCAATCGTCCACGTGGAAGGGTTGAAAAGAGCCCTTAAAGTTGGGGGTCAAAATATAATTTTCTGAAATATTCTAAAACTCCGCCGGGGACTGGATTCGTCTTTTAAAAACTCCCACTTTGTAAACAAATTTGTCCTACGCCTCATAGTTCTCGAGATATTCCAGAAAATATGTTTTCGTCTCCCGACTTTAGGGTCTGTTTCCACCCCTTCAACGTGGGCGATTGCCGATAACAAAACATACGTGTCAAATATTTTTCACCATTCCGCAAATCTGCAGAGTCTCATCAAAATCGACGTGTGCGGGTTCGATATGTTCTCTTCTCAGTTAGCCGATCATCAAGCGTGTACCTAACGAAAACGAAGTCAAATGTTTCGGGTGGCATTTCCAACGATCGCGGCTTCAGTAGTTCGCGCGCACCAAAAATAGAATGTGTGGCCTACAATTGTCGTTCGCGAGAACAGGATTCTCTGAAGCCAAGCTAAACACGTCTATCCTAAATTATTGACGCCCATTACGAAATTTGGTACTACTTTGCTGGATGGTAATTCCCGGACACAGAATTTCTTTCCAATTCCTTGAGGTAAGGCCGATCGACCATCGAACTCAACACCTCCTTCGTTCTCTCCTCCATTTTTGAATTACAAAACTAATTGAGACCACGAAAATCAGGGCACGGAGTAAAAATACCACTGCCTCGCTGTATAACTAGATTGCATATTCATCACCTTACGCTTTACATTCAATGCATTTGATCTGCCCACCTTCCGTGCAGCAAAGTAAAAGGAAATAACACGGGGTCGATTATAAATGCTCAAATAAATGAAATATAACCTTGATTCTATTCACAACTACTAAACGATAATAATAACTTCAGGAGTCTGCCTCTGTAATCGCCACACAATGCTGAGAAATTCCGGCAACCTTTCCATTTCAGTGTACGGCATTAAAACGACCTACTCCGTTTAAAAAGAGAATCGATCCAGATTTTACAGCGCTTTTGTGCAACTGTAACGCGTTGCACGCGCAACAAAGGTATCAAAGACTCGGGCGCGTGGGGTAAAAGGGAAAAGCAACGTTCCGCCCCTGGCACGGATTGCATACACGTTCCGCCCGTAAGAACGGATTCTCGTGCTGTAAGTGGAACGAACGAACGGCCGTCAAGCCTTCCGTGTCCCTGTTTTAGTCGTAACTTTATTGTAACGAGAGGCCATTTGTCCACGTCGACGGCGTTCGGACGTCGGCCGGATCTTCTCGGAATTGTGCATGCACGCCGTGGCAACCGTGGCAGAAGCATGTGCTTTCGACGTGCTCGCCAAACGCCCGGCTGTTTTTACAGTACGAACTTCGCGCGCCGCTTATACCGTACAACATCCGACTAAATCATGCGTTTCCTTCGTGCACGTACTCTCCCATTGTTCAGCTGCAATCTGTCGCGCTCGACGATTTCAACCGCGATTTCAACACGCATCCCACTACTCGAGAACCCTGTTTACCTAGCAATACACTCTGCATCTGATTCAGATATGCGCAGTGAACTATTACATGTTTGTGGAAGCTTGAATTCTACGGGTGACACTAGTTCTTTTGTTTTTTAATAAAATCCGCAGCTTCTTTGTTTCGAGCGCTAAGGAATTGGAGAGAAAATGAAAGAAGTAGGAATTCCAAATATGTAGATGGGTAAATTCGGTAAATTGGATTCTGCAACGAAAGGAACAAAGGAAGTTCGGTTCCGAAAATAGGCACAAACGAAAAATTAGGTAGTTCTATCGAGGTTCTCTATAAACCTGTTTCGAAGGCGAACTTCTTTTGTCAATGAATCTTGCAAACTACCCCATCCTTTCCTTTCCACGTACATACGCCCCGCAATCACTCGCATCGCCGAAAATTCCTCCAAGTCAACAAATGCCGAGAGTCCTGGGAGTGAGTATATACGCGAGCGTTTTCGCACACAAGTTTCGGGAAAGCAGGGAGTGTGCCTGAGTGGAGGCGACAAGAGGGTAGCAGAGGAAGATTCGAGGATGACTCAATTCTTGGCACAGAGGTCCGCTCGATCCGCGATTACCACATCGCGGCGTGACTCTCTGCATCCTTGCGCGAGTGTCATCCACGCCCAGCACACTTGCCCAATAAACAAGCGTGCGCATTTTCTCCGTGAACTGTGGCAGGCCAGGCAACGGGATTGGACCGATCGTTGGTCAGTGGAACGATGGCAGGCGCCTTCGCACAGGGTCCAAGAGAAACACCGCGCCCCAGACGGACAAATTGATTTAGCGCCCGTTGTCTGAAATACCTGACAGCGCTTTGCTCGCAGCTAGACATGCGACTACAAGGAATTGTACTCTGCTGGTTCGAAAGGGAGTCCGGCCAAATTTAAACCGGCGCGCGGAGGTACGTGCGCGCGACGGCCCTTTGATTCGACGGACAGTTGAAATTTAACTGGTGCGGAATTTCTCGGGGAGCTGTGGCTCGATGACAACCAGCTTGGAGGAGCTGGGCGATGGAGGTATGCGCTGAGCCTGATAAACCAAGCTTCCTTGTTTCAGTCAAGCAGGAATTCGCAAGTGGACCATTGTCTAACGATCTGGCACGCCCTCCAGAAATAGAGGCGAAGAAAAATTTGAGAAAAATCATCGTGCAACGAGTCCTGTTTCTAACTAACCGGATTATCCTTATCACCTGCAATCGATATTTGTTTAAAGTGCAGCTTTAACATCTCTCGTCCAATTACCATTCATCTTCTGGAAATATCTTCCTTTTATTAAATAATCACATTCGCGTCCCAATTGCTCCCGTTCCTCTTTGAAAAGTCAAGCTAATCGCTCCGCATAGGTAGCAATCGTGTAATACGCGGAGGAAAAAATGGACAACCGTGGCGGAATGTCCAATATCATGAAATATATCGACGACCGCGTCCACGGCACGGAAGTCCCTTTCGAAATAGATCAAATTCGAGCGCGCAGAGTTTTATTAATAGTCGCAAGATGAAGCCACTCGATCGCGCGCGAAATGGCTCTCCGCTGGCGTTTTACTGGCACTCTCTCGCCCTCCCCCTCTCCCATTTGCAATTTGTCACCGGGGCCACGTACAGCGATACAAACGGCACGGACCACCACTTTTTCCATATTTCACCTTTTCGTAATTAAACTCCAATCGACGCGCCTTTCACCCAGCTACGTTGAAAGGGAGAAAAACAATGCTCTGGTTACCGCCGCCCTGCCGGCAAAGGTAATTACGATTTTATTACGCTCGCGGGGGAAACAGTTTTGCGGACGTTCTACAGGCGATCGGTCAATTTACACGCCATTAATACACGATCGATACCGCGCGATGTCTATTTCGCGCCGGGCGAGATTGTTCTTGCCCGTTCACTTCCTCTCTTCATCATTGCGCGCGAAACGGCTACACTAAAAATAGTTTAATGCTAGGCGCGAAGAATTTCATGGCAATCCGTGGTACTGCTTACGTGATACACGGGGTGTCCTATTTTAACGAGACCGAATAGACCGGGTGGAGGAGACGAAAGCAGTTACTAACACTTCATGAAGAAAAATAGGCCATTTGAGGTGTCAAGCATGTCACGAAGGCCATTTTCGTCTACCTAAACGAACCACCAATCCTCTTGCTTCATAATTCTTTACTATTTCGCTGGTGGCAACTGGGGCTACGAAACTGTCGAATCGCAGAGGGTTAAAGATTTAGTATAATGGTTAAAAACAGGAAAATACGGAATATCCTCACTCTTTGGCTAAGCATAAGCTTCTGTCGTCATGGCAAAACAAGAAATTATTTAAGAAGAAAATTATATAGGATTTAAATTCATTGGACCTTGTTTCTATACCGATAGAATAAAGTATTAAAACTTCATTTTCTCGATAACCCTTTTCTGTGACATTCCCCGTTATTCCTCTCACCCTTGAAATAATGGAAATAGTCGCGAGAGGTGAGATTTTTAAAAATATACCGTGGACCGTGTCTCGCGACAGTCTAGTTTTACGAAACTAATGACAAAATAATTGAAAAATAATAGAACAATGAAATAATCGTCTCGTGAGAATAAAGTCTCATGCGAGACACGATATTTTTGTCTCTTCATGGATTCGCACCTTGAATTCTGCGACCTACATCGAGTCACGAAAATATTAGGACTGATCTGCTTGGTAGTCTTCATATTTCCCCATGACCATAGTATAGCTATTAAATTCACTGTCACCGTAAGATAAACTATCGCTAAATCCCAAACTCATCTCTCAACGTCCCGCGTACGGAAAGCTTACACTCTGACGGTCTACTTCGACCTCGTCCATTAATTCCTGCACGTATCGGCCATGCGACCCGGCGATCGAGTATCGCGCGCAAACGCGGCAATACAGAGATGTCGAATTACTACTTCGAATTTCGATGTGGGTCTCGCAGGGGGTTTCGACAAAGAGACAGAGGGAGAAGGGGGAGAGAATTGATTGAGTCCCAGACCGATGGAAGCGCTCCGCAACGTAACTTAATAATCTTCGAACAAACACGGCTTCATCATTAATTATCGCTGGGAATCCGGGTTTAAAACTGTTGGGAAGCTACAGGAATATCGGCCGATACTGTGTGCCGTGCAAATACACTCGGCAAATATGGGATATGCGCGATTCGAGCGGCGGCCTGCCTCGTACGATCCATCCGAAATCATAGATAAAGCTTCTACGTTCAATTAAACGTAATTCACCTGGCCGCCTGTATCGAACGGCGGGGGATCGATTCGCCCGACGGAACCGGGCGGGCGTAAAACGCGAGAAAAAATTTCACTCAAGTTTGCACCCACCCCAGGAAAGTTTGCTTTCAACGGTCGGTCGATTGCTTCGAAATAGAATCGCGACTCTGTCCCTTGACGACGTACGAGCGATACGTTGTTTTCCGCGCGAAGCAATGCACGCTGGCGCTAACACATTCTGTTCCTCTGTCCCATTGGAATTTTACGTTCTCCCGGAATGAAGAATGTTCGACAAAGAGGAAATCCACGAGCTGTGAAAATCTCGTCCTTGCATTTAGAGTTCTCGGGTATTTTGAAACGATTAGAATTACGGAGAGTAAAATGTGGCTACAATGCTAACATTGCCAGCGAATAATAAACTCAGGTGCTTTAACGACTAACTGATATAGCCTCGAAAAATTCCTCAAAATTAGACCTACCCCTCAATGGACGGCTCGCCTTAATTTGCCAGCGAACTACTGCAAGCTTGAACCGGAATATTTACCAAAATCACTTACATACACACACACACACACACCAGAGTACCTAAGACCTACACTACAGGGACAAGAGTTACAAACGGCGAAGCATTATTACCCTGCCATTTTGATATTCCTCGGCAAGACGAGGCTACAGCCCGAGACGCGGTCGGGGAGCGCTTTTCGCGAGAATTTTCGAGCGGAAGGGAGCGTCGACGTGCTTCGCTCGAAGGCAGCCAGTTTAACGACACCCCGGAGGGCGGTTTTCGAGCGAGTACACCACCCTTACACGACACGGGGGTGGGACGAGCGCTCGGAAGGGGTAACTAACCGAGATGAGGCACGGACAATGGAAGATGGTAAACGAGGTGGCGCGGATTAACGGGCAAATTGGTTATCTATCGGCCGCAACAGCGTCGCTTCGTTTTTTCTCCTTACCACCCCCCCCTGAAACGGCATAGCGTTGCTCGTAATGGGCGCCATTAAATATGCCGACGACACGCGACGCTTTTTCCCGAGAACTTCTGATTCGGCATCGCAAGACGCCGGGGATCGATATAACGCCCGACGCCCGCACATCTCGTATATTCTCGAGCCTGGAAACATTCTGGTCGGCTCGCGGGTTTTCACTCGGCTCCCCACGACGACCTGCGAATTTATTTTCGCGACGTACAGGACGAATAAATCGCCTACTCGCGCTATTTTCACGGCTCGGTCGAGTTGCTTTCGGCAGCTATGAATAAATTACGAGACTATTTTCCGCGTTAAGCCGTCGAACCTACGACCGACGGATCTCCAAGCGTCGAGTGTCCTGACTGCGGGCATTCTTTGCTGGGTAGCTGTGAGTGAATTATTCCTAGCAAACTGGAGGTCTATTTACATTGGAGACGTTTAAGCGATGAGGATCGAGGGACCACAAAGTGTCCCACAAGTACCCATTCAGCTTCTAGATTCTAGACGCTGTATAATTCGACGCGGTGATACATATAGCTAGTAAATTTTCCACTCGAGCAGCGGCACCGATTGAGGCCCATACGGCCAGAATCGTTTATGCCATCGGTATACATATACCAGTTTCTGATTAATGATAGGTTATTTGCTGCTGGGAAAATTAGGTACGAGTTGTAATTAACTTTTGTGTTATTTTGAGATTGTTTCTACGGTTATAGGAAATGCGGGGCAATACGGTAGCGCTAAGAAGAAACGTAAAGAAAATCAAATATATTCTTTATGTAACATTTAGGACAGCATTTGTAGAATGAAGATATATTTATTTTCAAATTTAAGCAACAAAAATGAGGTCACAGGAACCAAAAAGTTAAATAAACATCTTTTTGGCCAATTAACTAAATTTTCCTCAATGCTGATGGGGCAAGATGAAACATGAAGAAACATCATAAAGAAACAAATTTGAAAGCGAAGAAATTATACTTCCTTTTTTAATTGGCGGTATTATTAATTTTCTTGGAGCCTATTTTCGTATTTTAGAATTTGTTATATTTTTCTCTGAAACTCTTTTTGGCTATATCTTGAGGATGGCTATAATGTCTCATGGTGATACATTGAAGGGAGAATAATTTAAGTTGCGAGAGGTTGTTACTGGAGTAGACAAATTTACTGTTTGCGAATCATGATGGAAAGTAGTTTTGGTTTTCCAATGTGCAATCTTGCACCACCCACCCGATCCCGTCTTGTCCCAATACGTATTTAATACTGCACATGCTTTTTTGTAAAAAAAAACTTAATTATTTCTTAGTAAAAACTCTAAATGTATGAAAAAGTAATTAAGTAATAAGGAAAATTAGCATAGCGGCTTTAGTTAAAGATTATACACATAAATAAACTGACACTATTACAAACTTCCTGGATAATTATATCATTATTAGAAAAATGTAATTTCTCGTCACAACTCCTAACACACGTTGTCTTTAACACAGCTTTTTTCAGACCGACGTTCTTTTACTCCGAACTCTCTGATATGTTGACGTATATACTGCAGTGTCTTCCATTTTTTATAAACAATGCTTTCCCATCCCACCCCGCCAGACCGTCGTGCCCTACGTTCCCCTATAGTGACTCATGCGACGAAACTGTATACCTAAGCCAAAATCCTAACAATTCTAACGAGCTCGTGGAAGCACGAAGCAGTGTTCGCACGAGAGCACCAAAAACATGTGGAAAAACGACACGACAACCTTTAACGGTGGGACGAGGCGACGTCCAACGCGAACAGAAATATCAGAGTCCATGGAGATACGAGAGGTAGCACGGCCATTGTTTAACGGTCGGCCGAATTTCAGGCGGACTTTTCAGCCAGGATCTCTGGATTCGAAAACGAGGAGTCCCACGGGGTCGGGGACTCAACGAGGGCCACGCGGAGCCGTCGTTAATTACGCGCCGACGATAACGACGGCGCTTCACCCCGTCCGTACACGCACGGCTGCCTCTACATCCCCGTTGATGTAACGCGGGGCAGAATAAATTTGAATAAAGATTTTGGACGCGGTTCAAAAATAGACACTGATTTATGCCTCGGCCGGCATATTATTACGAGGCGAGGCGCACACCTCGGGCGGAGCGGTCCCCGCGAGACAATTTCACGCCGATGCCAATTCCGTCGGCGCGTCCCGACGTAAAATCGCACTTAATAATGTCCCGCCGCGACAAAGACGAACTTGAGGACGGGCTACGGAAAAATTCTCGAGGCAGATTTACGCGCGCCTCGTCGAGCATGATTTACGCGCCGGTTAACGCTGATCGATTCGTTCCCAGAAGCCCAGCCTTCAGGATTTGTCCCCAACTTTTTATATCCGGACAGAACTAACCGATTGAATGCGCTACGCGGCAAGTTTTTTAATTCGGGGGGGAAGCAGTCCGCTTGGACCTTGGTTTCAGATAAGAATTGCAACAGGGGACGTACCTAAGGTTGCCAACCCTATTTCTGTCCAGTGTATTATATACTGTTAAAAATATATATAATACGTAAGAATACAATAATTCCGATACATCGATAAAGTTCTAGAATTTTTACTTTTATGTTATTCTATGACAACATTAAAATTTTAATTTGCGAATTAAAACTTTAACGGAGAGGATTTTTTCCATAATGAATGTGAAGTGGCGAGAAGAGAGAAACAGGACCAGTATATTGAACCGTGATAATTTGGGCTTTTTTATGCGGAACATATTTGGTAAGGGCAATAAGTTAATTAAGAATGCAAAATGTACATAAAAATATACATTTATAAAATAAGATGTGGTTATTTTAATGTAGTTTTATTTTGTAGCACTTTCCTCGGAAAAGTACACATTTTTATCACATTTGGCCGTAAAGTATTATATTTTCCAGGAAAAAAGTTGGCAACCTTAGACGTAACAGGGAATGTAGATTCCACGTAGTATTTCTGAACAGTTGTGTTAGTGTCAAAGACTATATTGACTATACGTAACGAGACATAGTACTATATTATAGTGTGATAAGTTGTATTTGAACATTATTATTACGTTTTTAATACTCATAGAAAATAAATGATGTAATACATATAAAATGAATAAACATAAAAATAAATAACCATTGTGTGCATATGTAGAACTAAGAACGAAACTGAAACTAATACAAAGGAAAAGAACTAAAATTACCTAAATACAGTTAAAGTAAACACCATTGAGAATTGAACATGTTATACTGATTTAGATCCTAATATATAAAGCAGAAAGTTTATATGTTTGTGTGTTTGTCTCTCGCCTAAAAACCTGCGAACGGTAAATTCTGGTGTCACGAACTGTGCCTCAGCTCTTTATGCCTGGCCAATCCAGTTGAATGTGACTATTTTCACAAAAAAAAGAAAACAAAAATTCTATAAAATTAGAATCTAAATTCCGGGCGAAGCCGGATAGTAAAGCTAGTAGGTTATAAACGGTTGATTCTGTAACATACATAGGAACCCTTTTGCACGTTTGGGCCAATAATAGAGAATTCTAATCTAGAATATCTATTCAGATGTTCCATACGTTGGAAAATGGCATTTAGTGTTACGTGTACAGCACAACGAGCTGTAAAAAGCGGACATGGCTTTCTCTTCCAAAACAGGTACGAAAAGAACACTTGTACATTTGTGTGATGGTGTAATCTTCAGAGTCTAACAACATGCAAACATCTGAATATGAAACCTGTTATTTATATGAGTTACCTATCATTCTCTAAAAAAACCCAATCAATTATTTTAGCATAAAATTTCAGTAAAAACCATCCTCCCCTCCAAATCGTATGACGAAGCTCCTGCAATCTCTGTGTCATTCTCCGAACAAGCCGTACGTAATATCCCGAATGAAATATGAGTAACAACAATGTAATAAATAACTCGAAGCATAAACTTCGCGTTAAGAAGCATTGCCACAAGTTCACTGCAGCCTAGCATGATACATTGGATACATTTCCACGCAACACATACCTACCCCTGTAATTTATACCGATAGAAACACATTCGCTATAAGGGTGCAAATGCCACGATACACACAATCGCCGATATTTTGACAGGCTTGAATTAGGAGCACCGTTCAAACATTTCCCACAAACCCAGTCTCTCGTACGCTGGAAATACCGCGTCGTTCCAAAAACCCGATCAGGCTCCGTTGCATTGGTTTCTCCACGGACCTGCAGCGACAATATAATCGAGGCTCGACTGGATGGAAGGACAGCCGTTATCGACGATTTCGACGCAGGATCGCGTCTGTATCGCGCTTGCAGAAAATTCATGCGGGAACCGCGTTATCCGCGGAAAGTCGCCGTGCACAAATGCGGGCGTGGAAACGTGATACGCGCGCGCGTGCGTGTGGGCGAAGCGGCCCCCCTCTGCCCCAACGCCCCGTCGGCGACTTCCGCTCCCCCCCCCCCCCCCCCGCGAGCGTTTGGGCGACGGTGGTGCATCGACGGGTATCCGGTGTCGAGCGGTACACCGAGGCACCGAGGAATTTGCATCCGCCGTGATTTCAATTCACCTCGGCCGGGGACTAATTCGAATGATAATGCGAGTTCAAGGGGGTACGCGGCAGGGGCAGGGCGGCGAAAGGACGAAGGGCGAGGACTGGACGACGGCCCGCCGCCGCCGGCCGTATGCAAATTCCTGATTACAAATTAAAATTGTCCCCCGAGGGGGCGGGAGGGTTGACGAGGGTCCGAAGGAGAGGAGCGCCGCCGTGGCGTCGGCGGGGGCTATTTCATTTTAGAAAATTTAAATTCAAATCCAACGGAATGCACACACGAGCGCAACGGGGCGCCGGGCGGAGCGCGCGCCGCGGCGTGAGCGTCGAGCGAGCGCACGACCGCGGAAAATCATAAAGTATGCAAAACGCGGGATGCAAATGCCGCGCGACGTTCACGAAAATGGGGAACAAAAAATAAAACCAGCACGAAGGGGGGCGAGCAGGGGGAGGGGTGAAAGATATATCTGCGCGCGAAACACGCGACGCGTTTCCCGTTTTTCGTTTCGATTCTTTCCCGCTTTCCTTCTCTTTTGTTTTGCTCTTTCTCTCTCCGCCGTGTTTTTTTTTTTCTCGTTTCCGTCATCTCCGTTTTATCTGCGCGCGCGTAACGTATTTTTTTGACAGCCGGACGTGCGCGCGCGTCAGATTCCGTTGCGCGCCTGATAACCGAAAATGTAATCTAGATTTCATTACCATAAACCGCCCCCGCCCGAACCGCCGCCGCTTCTCTGCATGTTACGTGCGCGCTGGCCTCTTTATGAGGGAGATTCTATCATTCGCGCGCGGTAATGCAACCGCGAAGCCTGGATAATACCGAGGTTTTTCTCTGTTAACCTCCCCCTCTTCCTCGTTTTTTCGTCCTCCCTTTTTTTATGGACGAACGAAATAGAGGATTTTAATGCTAATACCGAGATGTTACACGAACGCGGATCGCGCGAAAATATGGCTGGAACAAATTAGTTTGGGGGGAGGGTGGGTGGGGAGTGGACGGCGGGGGTGGCGGAATAACTCCTGTTTCACGGGACGAAATAATCTTTTCGAATTTCGCCCGGAAATCCGGGGCATTTCGCGGGGCCGTTGAATAATTTCATTTGGACCAGCGCCGGGTGAACGTGGGTCTAACAAACGCGATGGTAAAAATCGTGTTAACGTTGCGTTAATGTTGCATTACGTTTCTGGCTAATGCGAGCCCCGGAGAGCAAGCTTTCTAACAGCCTCCGCTGTTATCTTCAAAGTATTACAAGCATCGGAAGAGCTGGTGCCTGGCTCGCGCGAGCTTAACATACTTTGGATGAACTCGTGGGTTCTGAAGAGCTTCCTGAAACTTCGATTCTCTAGCAATATGGAGTTGACTGGTTTTCAATATGCTCCTGTTTGTTGACTGTGTTAAACAGATTGCACGTAATACTGGCTACCGCGAAAAAGGATAAAATTTAGATTGATATACCCCTGCTGGGTTTGTAATATTAACCTGCAGTTATAGTAAAATGCAAAATCAAAACTACCTATCAATATCAAAACTCATTCCATCCGTTACCTGCCAACTGCTTTACTTGGTAAGTCCTGATTTTTTCGCGCAAAAATCACGCGAAAAAATCAGGATTTCAACTTTAAATAGCCACCACTTTGTTTGAAATTAATATTAATATAAATCTTTTTTGTTTTTCGATTTTCGTTAATCTGGTTCTGCATGGCAGTGCCTACCGCAAAACCAAATTTTTAAAAAGGATTCTTGGATGTCAGTTGTTACTTTATTATAAGCGTAAATATTTTTCTACGAAATGTTCTTTAAACGTTGGTCTTTTAAGTGCAATAAGTTCTGTGCAAATATATGCTTCCGCTTTTTAAAAAAAATTCACAAACATTGACCTCTTTTCGGCCGCCTGACTATGCATAACCCCTTCAGAAAAGTGGAAGGGTTTCTTTTCGTAAGATATCAACGTTGTAGAACTTGCAATTCTTAAGATGAAGAAGAGGCAGCCAAATGTGTAGAATCCAGGGCTTTTTATTTTTTTATTTAATAGCCTAAATTCTGATTGATTGTGTCTAGACTCTAGAGGCTTTCAGAGTTACGCTTTCAACTCCCGATTGAACCAATGAAACGCAATTTTCGTTGAATTTATCGCGTTCAAAGCATTCTAAGCTGAAAAATAGCACGCTCTTTGAGACCATTAAGCCGAGAACGGCGGAGTAGAAGGAAACAGGGAACGTAAACGCGCAGCACGATGTATCTCGTTTCGCGTGTCGTCTCAGAGAGAAAGCTCGGAGATTAAGTAATGATCAGAGCTCCTGTCGCGGAAGTTTGACCATTCCAATTGTAGTTTCGCATATGAAAAACAAGAAACGGCTTGCTATTCGCGCGTTTATATCGATGTAACGCAAGACAGGATTCTGACGATGCCTTATATTTTCTAATTAGGGGAGAGTTGCCAATATCGTACCACTTAAGACATTTTACGTTATATTTCATATTTGGTACTCATATGATCGCAAATGACTATTGGATATTGTAGCTTGATCTTTTAGGCACCTACTATTATATGCTTAGCCTTTTGTTCAGAACAAATTAATTTGTTATTAATCTTTTTGTCACATACTGTCAAAGGTACGATTCGGACAACCGGTCTTCTAAATCGTACCCCTCGGTTTCCAAAATCGTACCTCCACTAAAAAATAGTATAAATAACAAATAGAGAAGAAAATATTCAACATAAAATAATGATTATTATATAGTTACATATACAAATGTATATGGATCACACACAGGCCGCAATAACCTATGTAAATGATATATGTACATAACCTATAAACATACGAGTTGTCAAATCCTACTGGTAGGATTGTAGTGATACGATTTAGGAAACATGATCAATTTATTTATAAATATTAATTTATACTTTATAATGAATGTAATATGCACTTAAAATGAATGTCAAATATTCTACATTAAACCTGGTTTTAGAAAAATACAAAAATACGGGACAAAATTGTATTGTTTGATTATTATCAGCTACGATAAACTGATAAAAAGTTACATCAATCATACCTGATTTTTTAAAATGTTTATAGCACGCACATAATAGGGTGTAAGCTCAAAATGTTTTGTTTCTATTTCTTATTTCGCATTTACTTGATATTTTTATTATCAAATGTCGTTTACACTCATTAATTACTTAGAAATTGATGAGGTACGATTTAGGTGACCAGTACGATATTGGCAACTCTCCCCTAGATACAATTCCAACTACTAACACAAATATTTCAAACGCTACCCGATTCTCACCCCAACAATGAGTTACAAAATAAACAATCTTGTATAATAACAGCTTCACTACGAAGCTACATAATTATCTCTGTGCCCCGTTGAATCATTAAACCAGCGTTACACCCGCCAAAGATGAAAGCCACCCTTAACGAGATAAGCTCCTATGGTATCGCAAAAATCGCAGAGCATCCTACCCCAGGGCGGAGGCGGCGGCTCAGAGCAACACAGAAGCCCCCATCGATCACAGGAGAGAAGAAACTACGCGAAATCCAACCGCACTCCTAATCCGTCTCCTAGCGAGTGGCCTGGTGCTGCGTCCACGACTAAACCCCCGAAGAAGCTCCTTCGAGCTCGAACCTACACAACAGGCCGAAAGGAACGTTTCCCACGGCCCGAAGCGCGTCTCACGAAAGCCGGTTGCCTCGGATATCCGTGAAACGGGCGAGTAGAAGCGCACCGTCGTGGCACAGACTCGGGGGGGAAGAAGGCCGCGCGCGCCTGACGGGGCGGCGAAGACGAATCTCCGGCGGGCGACGACGACAGAGAAGCCCGCGGTGGTGGCATCGGGGGGGGGGGGAGGAACGGGGGAATCGGATGGAACGAGCTTTCGCAAACTCGGACCATATGGAGGGCCATATAGAGGAGAGGCTGAGGACCGTAAAGGGGCAGCGTCATTCCACCTGCCCGCCCACGTTTCAGCAAATGGATATTACCAGCGAGGACTTATGTCCCTCTGCCTGCCTCGCCTGCCTCCCGGAGAAGTCGTTCGTTTATAAGGAACAGGGAGGCACGACAGAAAGAAACGACATCGGCCAAGCCAGTGGAAGGTCGAACGGAAGGACGAGGAGAAGAGAGAGAGGGAGAGAGAGAGGCACGAGCGCGGAACGGGGCGAGGTTAATGGAGCAGAAACGAATTTAGAAAAGCCCGGCTCGGCGAGGGAAGGAAGAGCGTGGTGGCCGCGTAACGCGCTCGCGCCTGTGCGCCACGGAAAATACGTGAAACGGCAGATGCGCGTACCCGTAACCCTACACGCGGCAGGCCCACTATATGTATGTATATATATATTTATGGAGTTTTACGCGAAATAAACAAGCCAGCCGGTCGCGTGCGGGTGGCTGTTATCTCGCGTGTTACAGCGAAGGGGGCCGCCTTACTTTCCCTCCGTCTGCGCTTCTAACGGGAGGGCTGATCGTCCCCGCGAGCGTTTCTCTTATACCAGCGATATGCAGTTTCGGAGATTAATCGGCGCACACCGGGGACGCGTATCGCAGTTGCTGCGGGGCCTTTGACGAACGGGCGCGAAACTTCGGCGCCGATGCGGCTTGCTGCGTCTTCGAGCCGCGAGAATCAACGGGGGCAATCGAGAAAAGAATTGTTTCGAAACTTTCCACTTTATTCTGATGTTACGGCTCGAGAGGAAAACGGGCCTTTAATTAACGGTCCTTTCTGATAAGATTTTTCTTTGACACACTCGCGTTTACCTTTCAGTGCTCAGTTTCTGGCTTTGGAGCAGGACTTTAATGTTGTAACTCCTGAATTTTCAGAGATCTGCGGGATGTAGTCGTCATTCTACTTTATTCCCATCGGCGAATCGTAAATCACGATCTGTTTGCAATGCAGGATCGAAGAGCAGGCGCAAGAGCGACGCAGTTGCCGATTCCATTTAGATACTGAATTGCGGTTCGGCGCGCACTCCGATCATGTAAATACACCTCGAACCATTTCCTTTTCGAAAGCCCCGATGTTTCGTTGGAAGTCGGTCGAGTGGGCGATTCCGTTTTATTTGCTCTTCCGAAATTCCAGCGCGCGGTAACAATTCATCGATCCGCGCGCCGCTATTTGCGCTCGAGTTTGTAACAGCATTTCAGGTGCCTGTCTTCCCGCGATCGGCTCGCGCTCGCTATAACTGATCTTGACCTTCGACCACGTCCGGGACTGAAAATTCCATGGATTGAAAACGAGCGTGGAAACCGGCACAACGGAAAGTGAGAAAATTTTGATTCGCATCGAACCTCCATTACCATCGAACGGTCTGCAAATGAAATGCGATGGAACAGAAATGGTAACGCAATGTCGGAGTAGATGATGAACGTGTGTAGGTCTTAATAACAAGTCAGTTTCGTTTGATGAAATGCCTGCGCTGTTAAGGAACGCGAGGAGAACGTGATCCACGAAAATTCCTTCGGTCTATTCACACTTATCGAGCGTCACGCTTCCAGTTGATCAGATCCCCTGCTAATACGCCAAGAACGGGGGCACAGCGGAGAAAAGAATCGTTACGAAGGGAGGAAGGTTTCACCGGCGAAGATTATTCCCTGGCGAAGAAACAAATGGGGCGTAGAAGATGGAAAAAATGAGTGTCGATGGAGGGGCTGGATAAAGGAGGAAGAAAAAGTGTACCAGGAAAGTGGGATCGTAGAGCGGAGCTTGTTGAAACGTTCCCCCGATGGTATCGCGTTTCATATAAAAGGATTTTTCTAGTCGAATAAAAAAGCCATTAGTCGCTTCCGATTGGACTGCAGTAGGCAGCATAGAAGGCATACTCGTAAATGATGCATAGAAACGTCCTCTGACCGAGCCGTAGGATAAAGGACACCCGCGGGAAAGCTGGCGATGGATTGCACCATCATTTCTCCCATCGTTATTGCCACACTCTGTTTCGCGTGCTAGGATTTCAGAAAGAAATGTCGCGGATTTGAATCGTACCTTTCTCCATCAGCGAGAATGGTGGCACTGAGTATGCAGAACAGATCTATCCATTCTCTCTTGAAAAATACAAGAAATAGTACTACATTTTTTAAATAAGATATAGAAGCAACAGTGGCGCAACCAGAGAGAGGACCAAGGGGCCTTGGCAAGAAGAAGATTAATCTGTAACCACGACGGAAGTAATTCAAGAGCTTTGTAAAAAGAAAATAAAACTGAATTTTATTCTTTAAATAAATTTTATATTCGCTCAATGGATTTCACTGAATTTGCATTACCAGATATTCTCAGTTCTCCTTGCTCTACCAAAACAAGATAGGGTAGATGTACCGTTTTTGGCCATGTGCATAATTATCGCGTTTTTTAGCTCGAAATTGCTTGCAGACACGTAATTACGTGTAGAATTTCAAACCGTAAATATTTTGTTTAGTATACCACCAGAAATATAAGGTTACATTTATTGTTTACGCGAAAAGTGGCAAGTGGCCACAAACGGTGAAAAATTGATTTCTTATAATTTTTAATTTTCTTAATTCTTTAACGATTTCTCTACTTAATGGTAACTTAGATATAAATAGTAAAGATAGTGTAAAATTTAGTGAAGCTTTTAGTTTCCTGATTTGAAGTACAATTTAAAGATAATTACGATGAAAGTCACTGAAATCCTTAAAGTGGCCACAAATGGTGCATCTACCCTACTCTAATCTTCATATTCAGCACGATCCTCGACGAAGCAGCTGAATTAGAATTAGCTGCGCAAGAGGACTCGCGTCCGGTGGCCGAAAATGGTATAAAAATTCGCGGTGAGGTTTCCCGAAACGATACTGTTATTAGCCTCGGTGATATTAGACCGTCCGAAAACGTCTTGGAGCGGGGAAGACGCGATACCAGCCACGGGTCGGAAGTGGATCGACAAGGAAGAGGAAGCTCCATCGGCGCGATAAAGGGCGTCGTAGCCGCATGGGAAGAGGCTGTTTGGAAAAAGGGCTGATCGGTGACCACCTGGAATGGAGTCGAGGGAGGAACGTCGAGAGGCCGGGATGAACAAGAACGACGTTACGCGGTAAAAAGGAGCTGGAATGTGAATTGGGAGTGGAGGGATGGTTGTTTTGGCGAAGGTTATTTTCCGGATGGACGACCTCGTCTACTTCGCTATACATCGGGGAGAAATCTACCTCTCTTGTTTAAGGAGACGTTTTCCCCCTCGGCTGGCAGGGTTACCGCTCCGCTACTTGACTTCCACGGACATTTATTAGACAAACATGCACTGGTCCCTGGACGATATATTCACTCTTAAACGAGGGGAGCCGTAAACCAAATTTTGAGCAACTTTTTGTTAAACCAGGGCAATTCTAAGTATCCCATTAACAAAGAAAACCTCTTCCACCGCGAACCCACCAATCGCTCTTGACCTATTTTCAGGCAAATCCTCTCCGAGAGGGAATCAAATTTCTCCTGCCGCGAATGGTTGCACAGAAGAATAACCAAACGTACACATCCAGTTCGACGAACGATCCTTTTACGCAAGTTTCAGCCTCTCGTAGCGAAACAATTGAAACTGGCAAACTGATTCCGCGAAACGCCCGGCTTCCTGCTCGAGCCACGTCGTTCGCGTGCGTCGATTCATCTTCGAGGTCCAGGTAGGAGGGATCGACCCACATCGCGCAGCGGGAAAAACGTGGAAAGCACGACACGAAAGGGGGAAATTAGGGTCGTTGCGACGCGTGTTCCAGTTTCCTTAGGCGGATATCGCGCAACGAGCTTTTTGCATGACCGCGATGAGCTGGAACGAAGAAAAGGGCGAGCATCATAAAATCGACGGGTTCATTGGAAGGGAGAAGTTCTTCCGTGGAACTTAATAACAAGTCGGAACAGGAGGATGATCCCACGCGTCCCTCGCGGGAGAAAGTTGCGCGATGGGTCCCTCTCGCCGAGTCGTTTCATCATCCGCCAGACAAACACAAGTTTCTCCATTAATGTGTCGTTCGAAGTTGCGTTACGCGGCGATACATAATGCAGCCCGTGATATCGCGAAACGCATCGAGGCGCCGTGCGCCCGAATAATGTTATTTGCCGAGAAAACAGCTAGCCGCCAGTCGTGCGCTGGGAGCGACGCGATATTACTTCCCTAGCGGGGATGCGATGAGCTCGGATGACATCTTCGCGGGACGGACGTGTTCCAGATGATCCTCCAACGAGTTTTCTCGCAAGAAAAATGGAGAATGAGCTCGTCGGGTTCAGTGACGGGTAAAACTTTCTGAACGGTTACATTTTCAGCTGCAGTTCTTAAACGGAGAAATCAGACGGACTTTAAAATAATAGGAGATTAAAGTATAATGGAAAAGGTGAAACTGGCTGCTGGCGAACGTTCGTTTTATGTCAGACATTTATCTTTCATCCCCTTTGGCCCATGGAGATTAAAAATATAATCCCGGTGAAGTTATTGTGTAAAGACGACGGGAAGCAAGTTGAGACACAGTATAGTGCAAATATTTATATGTACGAAGCATTACTGTGGAGTCTCGAACGATGATTAGAGTGTGTTCGGCGCGTCGCGAAGACGGGGACGAAAATACGCGGACGACGTGGACCATGGGGAATTCGACGAGCGTCCACATCTTTTACCGTCTGCCCGCCTCCGAGGCTTTTCGTTTACGATTATTAACCGTCGATCGCGCTTCAACTCTTAATTGTTTGTGCAGTCGCCGGTTTCGGGGCGGAAGGGGAAGCGCTCCGCGCGCTGACTAACGCTGCTAATGGAATGCCCTGACGCATCGACTAATAATAAATCATCGCCTCCGACCGCGTAATCGCGTTATTTCAGACAATTGTTGCCATTAGACGGCACGGGAAAGTGAATCCGTGATTTATTGTTAGAGGCGACGTCGCGTCGGCACGTGCGACGCAGCCTCGCCGACGGAAACCTGCTTTTCCGATTCCTGCTCTATGCGGTATCGTCAGCGAAAGGGTGAGATACGAGCGGCATTCCAACACCCCTTTAAACGTAATATCTTTGAGTGTGGCTCTATTTCAGTCGTCCTTGAAGACACGAGGCCATCGAGAATTTTTGTGACGATATGAAGGTCTTGAAAGAGAAACGTGAACAAGTTTACAGACAGTGATTTAAGAAGAAGATCAAAGAATTTGAGAACATGTAGTATAGAAAAAGAAGACGAAAAATGGCCTGTCAACGTCAGGCCATCAATCAATTATAGAAATCAACATTGCTGATAAGCTGTAGCTACGATTCATAGATTAACCTGTACTACTGAGCAGCATTGGGGAAAATAGATTTTTTAAATAGATAAATACAAATAAATATCTTTACTTCGTCGAGTGATACAGGATTGGACAAATAAACTTTTCTTCGAAATAGTAGTTACATAAAGAAATAATATTTCAAATAGGAAATATTATATATATGAAAAAAAATATTTTATATATGAAATAATATTTCATATATATTTCCTATATATTTTAATATATTATCTCATACAAATGCTATTGTGAAATGAGTATTTCATTGAAATATAAGCACAAAGTATTTCAAATAATTGTATTTCAAATAATGACTGACTGACTGACAACGCAAAACATTAATGTAAACACACATACCTGCGTTCAGAAATACTTGCAAGGAATATTTACCCAAATGTATGTAATCTTAAGAAGGTTTTGAAGTTTGTATCTCTTATTTTCGATCCCCTATTTCCTATATTCGAACCCGAGTGTAAATAGTAAATAGTATTTGCTCTTAATTTAAGTATGTAATGAAATAGTTTTTGCAAATAGTATTTGCTTAAGGAAATTTTTCAGCTTTTAGTATTTTGTCTCAAACTATTTCAAATTATCCTCCGACCTGGTACTGAGCAAGCTGGCAACAGACAATAAATTGATCGGCCATGTACATTCCACGTCAAAATTAAAGGAACCCTATAATTCCCGAAAATTTGTATAATTTTCAAATGGCTGTATCTCTGCGAAAAATGGTCGCAACAAGTATTTTCAAAAAATGCATTGTAACACTTGAAGTTTCTAGTTTTTGAACCATGGACTCGAATTTTTTAATCCATTATGATACTGTTTTATCAACATGAAGCGCAGGAAACGAAGTTTCAGAAATTTTTGCCTGCCTAATTTGTATGCACGGGCCAAAAAAGTTTTTTCAACAATTCTCTTCAATTTCATTTTTTTTGGTTTTCTTGTGTGATTTTAATTGTCCGAGTTATTCGCGATTAAAGCATAAAAGGTACTTTTCACTTTGAACGCGAGTAACTTGCGAACTCATGATCGTACACAAATTTTCAAGAGTGTTTTGGTAAGCTAAGAAAGTTGCCTTTCAGAACCTTTAGTTGCCAATATAATGAGATTTTTTTAATCGTATTAAATCCACTTTAAGATGATTCCACAAATTGCAAATTACCATTTTCTTTTAGAAAACATCATGCTACTTCAAGAAGTGTTCCTTTAATTTTTACGCGGACTGTATTAGATTCTAACGAATCAGTGCATCTGCCAATATTCTTAACCTTACAGAGTTCCTACATGCCACAGTAGCAACAACAATATCAAGAGCGCTTTGTTTGAACCAACACACCCCCAATTAGGGAACTCCCCGATAGGCGAGCATTTTATTCTACTCGACGAAGGTCGGATAATCCACGTGGCTGTGTGCGAGAACTAACGTAAGCCAGAGGAAAAATCACGCAACACGGAGATTAATTTAATCACGGCGAAGTATATCGCGGTAAATTGAATTTCGGGGTTGCGTGACTTTCGAAATGCCTCCGTGACACGGAAAGCAAACACGAACGCCGACTCGTTTAACCCGGGGACGCTGAAATTAAAATATAATCGAGGCTGTAATTAAGGCGATGTTTGCCTCGTTAACGTTACACGCGCGCCCATTAAAACGCATCATCGTAAAAAACCAGCCTCCCGAGCGGGGATCCCGGCGAGCGGAGCGAGAAAAAATATCCGCGGTCTTGGCCCGCTGCTTTGCGTTACGCGTCAGACACTTTCCCCTGGACCCCGGGGGCATGATGGGAAACGGCCACCCTTTAAATACAAGCGTATCTATATTCTCCTCAATCGTTCGGAGGTGTTAACAGCGTGCAGCTGTTGACAGGCCAGCGAAAGCCTGCCCTTGTGAACGCCGTTCCGAGTAAGCGGACGTTCTGGGACGCGGAACGAAGTTCTGCAAACGAGCTGATGAGAGCGAGAGCGGCGCGACTCAAACGAGTCGAACAATTGAACTAGCTCCGCAATTCTGTGCTTCATATCGAGTGACCGAGCTCTCAAGACTCCGCGCAGAAGTTGAAACATTGTTGAGGTACAAGGATACCTACAGCGTTCAGTCGTCGAGGAATGCTGGACGAAACGGGCGCTGAAGGATTTTTATTGCGTGTTTTGAAACTACTTAACACTCGGCCTGTAGCATTCGTCATGTGACGTGGGGTCTGTTCGACATAGATTTAAAATAAATTCTCGGTGTAATCTAGAACGAAGGCGGGAAGTTGTAAGCGTTGCTGGAACATCCATTAAGGACGCGACACGTGTGTCGAATAATTAATTGCTTGTTGAAGACGATCACCGATGAAAGTCGTGCGTTCCAGTATTTTGGAACTGCTGGCACTCGTCGGTGGCAAGCTACACCTGCCACAGGAACGATGCCCATTAATCACGAAGACACCGCGAATCTTCTTTATTTATATTCCTTTTAGCAGCACGCGTCTACGCGCGGCGCCCAACGTGGATCCTTTCAGTGTCAATTCTCCCCCGCGCTATTATACTCCTACCTGAATGCAAATCGATTTTCTACTCGCGAAAATGGCCAACAATGCGCCCTGAGTATCACCCCTCGCAGAATGCAGAGTGCAGCGTCATAAATAACGCCGGCGTTATTTATGAAGACCGCGGTGACAATCGTACCGCAGAAAGCGGGGGCCATTTTGGGAGACGGAGAGCCGTGTAACAATAGTGGATTGCAGGGGCCGTGATACAGTGGAAAAATAATCGCGTAAAGGGATTAATTGCCACTCCGCGACTTGGAATTGAATCTCCCCGGAGCGTCGCGATTAAACGCCACGTTTCCTGTATTCGACTGTGCTTACAGAATCTAATTCCATTCTGCTCCGTCGCGTCGTCCAGCTCAGACCGCGCCGTATAACAAAGTCGACGGCATTAACCAGCTGCTTCCGCTCCATCGAGGAAATAAATCTCGCGGCGCAGTTCCAGAAGAATCGGGCCGACTTCTCTTCTCTCTTTTCAAGACGCCGGGTGCAGTTCATTTCGCGTGCCCCTCTGCTCCTCGTGGGTTCGACGTGCGAGATAATATAGGGGGACGGAGAGAAGCCGGAGAGAACGCGGCGATGGAAATGAACGGGAGGAATAAGAGGGTCGCACAGAAGGATTTTAACTTCAGGAGGATCGCAGCACCTGGGTCCATCTCCAGGGACACCGTGGACCGTGCCGGGTTGGAAGGACTGCGCCGATTTATAGAGCTTCCGGAATCTATCGCTATCTATGAAATAGGTACGCAGGCTGTGGTGGTCTCGACGTGTAAAATAATTCAAGCAGCTTTGAACTTGAAATAGTCTCCGTTATCGCCGCCTCGAAGTTTTAAGAATCTTACACAGCCGTTCGAGGGACAATTTCCTGTACTGTTTGGAGTGGTATCTCGTTTACGTCGCGAAGCAAAATGACGGCCATCTCGCGAACGTTTCATGGTGAGCATTTTCCCACGGCGGGTCGTGCCACGTCCGGGTGAACGGCGGAGGGAAGTGCACCGAAACGACGTGGAAGCCAAGAGACCAAGAAATTGACCGAGGACGCCACGTGTTCCCCGCGCCGTCCAGCTAAATATTTACCCGCACGTTTTCCGAGTCACGAGGTTCGTCACGTTACAGTTTTCAAAGATGACGCGACGAGCCTCGCGTTACGTGACGCGCTACGAGCCGTCGCATTTCTCCTTCCCGTTTCCCTCCCCGCCGGGCCCTGCGCCCAGGAGATAGGGCGGGTTTACGAGGCCGCCGAGCAAAAGCCTATTGCGGAACGAGCCCAGGAGCGTTGTCAGCTTGTAAAAGCGAGCAAAACGAGCGGGACACCGCGCCAATACGACGCTTCCAAGAAAAATCGAATATAATGGTCTCGTAAATTATTCCGAGCCAGCCGTGTCACCCGTCGTAAATTGCTCTTAATTATGTACGCCCCTTTGTCTACGGTTAGCTGGCTATCTATACGCTTAAAAGTGCTGCAAATAAATGCTGTTTTCAGTGGCTGCGGCCGCGTTGCTCAGCAGTTAAGACAGCCTCATTGTAAGAATTGGTCCTAATCATCGAATTATTCTTAACTGTGGAAACGAAAGAACGGGCTGTGCATTCGAAAGTTTAAATGTGGTGGGGGATCCGGTGTTTCGCACTGCTCGGTGCAACAAACGTGGGGAATAATTTCCACGACCTTTTCGAGCCTATTAGCAGTGGGTCCGTCGGTGCGGCATGTGTGCAGCGTAAATGCATCGGAACAAAGCTCGGTGCAAGTGATGCACGCAGTAGAATCGGCTTGCGTAACGCACACGCACGACGCACGCCACGCCACGCCGGCTGACCCACATGCGCGGTCTTTATTTAAACCTGGTTTCCTCCCCGGCGCTCTTTAGTGCCGTCTTTCGGCTACAATTTCATTAAAAGAGGCATCGGTTACGAATTGGCGCGGCTCCTTCGCTCGAGCGACAACAGTGGAGGAGGAAGCTTTAGTATTGTTAATATATTATTTCGAAATAAAGGGTTGACTAGGATTAGCATTCTTCGGTAATTTATACGTGGAGTTGCGAAGCAAAATCTGCAGCTTCAAGGGGGTAACCAGGGTGCTGGCCGGAAAAAAAGGCTAATTTCGAAGCTCTGGTTTTGATAAATTAAAAGTTTCTATAGAATATCATTATTGATATTAGAAAGTACATATCTTGAACACAATTTTTCCCAAAATGTCACATAAAATATTTATACTATTTTCTTAGAATTTGAGGCAATATCTTTAGTTCTACATACAAATTTAAAGAAAAAAAGAATTTGTTACAAGATAGCGGACATTTGAAATGAAAGTGTCGAAAATCTTTAAAAAAAATCGACATTTTTTTCTACGCTACGGAGAAATGAATTGAAATTTGAAGTAAATCGGATGTAAATTAGTTGAGTTCTCCATATGTCCAGTTTGAAGAATATAATTTCGAGCAACACGCGTTTAAAGTTTTAGATGTTCGAATTACCTGCGAAATTTTACATTAATAATTGAAGGGCACATCATTGCGACTCCAAACATTAAGAAAATATGCTTTTTTTTCAAACAGTCGCCCTGGTTTTCCCTCTTGATAACCTTCTAAAAGATATTCGTTTAAAATTAAACTTCCAATGCAACACGTGCCGAACATACTCGTCGTGCTATGATATAAATTACTGTTTCGCGCATTGAAAGATCAGCAAACAATTCTGTTGACTGCTTCACGAAGTCAACAACGAATGCGATCTTAAAACAACGTACGCTGAAAATTCGCCCAAACTTACGGCTCGCGTACAAGCCGTCGCCTAAAATATGGCACCCAAAGTGCTAGTGCTGCTAACAGCGTTTCGCATATTGAAGCTGGATTTCAACAACCCCCGTGTCTCGCTTTACACTCACGAGTCTCTTGAAACGCTAGTGTCGCGATTAGACGCCAATCTTTACCCCCACACCGTAACGCGCGCCAAATGATCGGACATTGTCCGACGCGAGACGATGGATCCGTCTGAAAATCCTTAACGAAGGCCTTTCCAACAAATAAAACCAATCCGTTGGGCGGGGACGGTGGATCGGACCAGGGGCTGTACGTTTTCTCCAGACAAAGGAGCTGCAACGTGATGGGACAAACTCGTGGAAAAGTGCTGGTGCACCGAATTCCGTGAAACGCGACAAACGAACAGGAAGAATCGGCGGAGGACGAGAGGGTGGAGAAACGAATCGTTGAAAGGTCCAATGGAATTCCATCGAACCGCCAGCGCCTCCCCCCTCCCCCTTCCTCTCAATGGACACGCGCCCCGACATCTTTCGGTGGAAAAAGTCGCGGCAGCGGCCCGTGTAAACCGTCGAGTACGTTGTGTCGCTTTATAGACGGTTCCCACGAGGAGCACCACCCACGTTCCTCGATGCAACCTGCTCATTTCCATATCGCGAGGGGCCTGTCTCCATCGAGCGAACGGGGAATTTTCCACGGGTCGAGACACAATGTAGGCGTGCAGGTCCGCGTCAGGTGCAGCGGCGCGACGAGGCAACTCTTGGAATCGCGTGAACGGGCGTCTTTGGATTAGAGAAAAGGCAGGGTGATTTATCGGAACCCCGACGTGCAGCAGGGGGAGTAGCTGCGAGAGAGTTCGTCGCTCCTAATACGTCATCATTCGCGAATTACAAGAATGTCTGAGGGTAGAATGACTGCAGCAGCGTGTTCAGTGGAGGATTTGGAAGTGCACTTGCATGTGGTGTGTGCTGCAACACGAGCAATTACAGAAGCCTATGGGCACCTAACAAATTTGTGGTATTAGAGAAAAATATGGATATTTCGATAATCTTATAGGCATTATTGTAAATGAGTAACTGCAAGTTCAGGAGAATAGAGTAGAACATTAATATTGTAATTGGGGAAAGTTGCTGGTAATTGCATTACTGCAAAAGATGGATACCAAGAATCTAATTGATAGAAGGGAAGGGTACACTTTTTCAATGACGTGGCAAATGTGGCTTTTCCCAGAACTCACTCAGTCACGTTGCTGACAGTACCTACGGAATTATTGATAGAGGCAAACCTTGTATGCGCCCTTTGCGAGGAGATTAGTTACATATTTGATGGAACACAGTTCAAAGGGGTTGGGCGTATTATCAGCACCCTTTTTCACGGTGATGTCGCAAGTGTGGAGCATTGCGAATCAATATTTGATTGTCATCGGGTTTCATTAGAACGCTCGCGTCGAAACGGAAGTGGGTATCATTCTTTGGTGAAGTATTAATTGTAGAAAACGCTATGTACAAACTGACACTGTTGAAATAGGAACATGGTACCAAATAAAATACAGAAAGGAATACGACAAAATGGATAAGAAAATTTCCTTATTTCCTCCCCATTGTCTTCCAATTTCCTTAATTCTTAGATTTGCTGATTGAAGACAGGACATGCATCTAGTGCATCAGTGTTTATTGAAGGAAGCCAGTTACATACCGAGTTGATGGCTGTCATGCTGGTAACTCGACCAGGATCTGTGTCCACTAGCCCGCTGTCACTCTACAACAAAAAAGAAAAAAATGATCGATTAACATTAGAATCACAGTATAAATTACGGAAGTCACGGAAAAATGGCAAGGTAACTCATTTTAGTGATCAACTAGCCAAAGCCAAGCCTAATCATCGATTACTAATCTTTTTCCTCAACACTGTATCGAATTGTTTGTGACAGAAGGAAAATTACAGATGAATAATGTACAACTGTTGATCGAATACATATGTCAGAGACCGAACACACTAAGTTGCAGTTTCTACGCTTACCAAATACGATAGGCGTAAAAAGAGGGAAACAGAAAAAGTTTTTAAAAAAAAAGTGGACCTAACGCTGACCTTTTTTAATTGCAAATATTTCGTATTCGGCTCTCAAGTTCGCCTCGTTAAATTAGGATATTAATTAGATGACTCTGTATCACTGATAGCCGTACAGATTACATATTATTCCAAATAAATATATGAAAATCTTGTGCTCGAGAAAAATATTACACTCATTTTTGCAATCCTAATTGGTTGATAGAATATAACACTTTCTTACGATAATTTGCCTGTAAAAGCAGAGACCATATTAATCATAAATATACTTTTACATTATCATCCTACAGTACGAAGTACAGTATGTACATATATATGTACACACCTTTGTCATCCATTTGCAGTGTGATACGACAGTCTGACTTTTACGTACTCATACTACTTACACGTATACCTTACTTGATATCTAGGAAACGCTGAATTTCGGGGAATAGGTTTACCAAGCCTCTTCTGTTCCTTTCAGCGAGTTCTATCAGAACTGCCAAGATTCTACCTATGATATACAACCCCCTGTTCTACACGAGCCAAATGCTGTTGTATACATCCGAATTCCGTCACTGCATATTCAAGTCACCCTCGAGGATTATTCCAACTAACTCCACACACTTGTAACAGTAAATATTAAAAAACCAAAAAGTGATATCAGCGCATAGGTTCGCTCATATAAAATGATTTATATGACCGAACCTATGCTATCACTTTTTGGTTTTTTAATATTCTAAAAATACGGTCGAAATTATAAATCTAATAAAACACTGTCTCACAGACTCCAGCCATACACTCCAAGCCCAGAATCGCGTTATCACGTTCACCCTCCTTCTACCACAGTCTAAAGCTACTAGAATAGAAAAAGCCATCCCTGTCGCGAGTACAGGGCACGTACCCCGGCCACAGCAGTAACAAGGGAGGGCTAATAAAACCGTCCCACACGACTTCAGATTTCCGAAGCAAACGAACGATCGTCCACCTCGACGAAGCTGATCAAAACGAATCGATCCCACCCTAAACTCAAGCCGTAACTGGTCCGGAGGAGAAACGGTGTGCCCTTTCGGTCCAGAGCGGCGTTGCGAGGTCACGGTGAATACCGGTCGGGATTATCGACATGGAAATTCAGTTCTGCTCGATGCTCGACGGAAACGACCGCCGGTGCTCGCCCCGCGGAAGCATCGAAGCGTGCCGCGAGGCGGGGGGGGGGGGGGAGGAGGCGTCGGGACGGGAAGCACCGCGAAGAAGAAATAGCACAAAGCGACGACGTCGTCGGCCACGGAACCGAGGCGAAAGAGCCTTCCCCCCCCGCCCGGTGCAAATGTCGTTCTGAACTTTGATCGTAAAACAGCGCTGGACTTCCGCGGAGGTGGCGGAGGCTGGAGCGTCCGTCTTGAACGTCTGCCAGATCGGTTATGCTCGAATAAATTTACGTGTCAAACTCCGCGCGAACCCGCCGTGTCCTCGTTCGCCCGTCCACACCATTTTTCCACCCGTTTAGCCTGCCTCCGTTCCCGCGCCGCCGGGGCAAGGTTAGTCAAAGCTAACGGATGAAAGAGCGATGCAGTTCGGGGCGAAGGAGGGAAACGTCGGTTCCGATGGTCGGCGGGGTGTAGTCACGACGCGCTCGTAAAACGGGGGTTTAAACGAACGTCGGCTCGTTTTTAATCCTCGCCACGTCGGCCCAGACGATTCCACGGAGCGCTCTTATCGGCTAGGGACGTTAAACGGCGACGATATCGACGAATCGGTGTTCCTTGCAGCGGTAGCTTCGATTTTACATATTCCCGAAGCAGCAGCTGACTCGCGACCGGCGGACTTTAACGATTATCAATTTATTTTGATTGGAAGGCCGTGTAAGCGCGCGCTGTCGCAAGACGCCGTAGAAAACGCAGTGGTTCCAATGGAAATCCAGCAAAGTCGATCGAACTATCAGCCATTAAACCAGTCGGTGGAACTCCGAGTTTCACTTTATTTCCCGTACGGTAATTTATTAGCTCTCGCCCTCTGCGAGACCCCGGGCTTCTTACAGCGCGGTCGCGGGCTGAGAAACATTAGGGAAGATAGATGGCCCGAGACGGCGGTACAGAAAAATTAAGTGCACGCGGGGATGTTAGCCGGAGCTAAATGATTCAAAGACGTGTCTTGCGGCGGGGCCGAAAGTTGGCAGGAATCGGGAACCTTGAAAGATACGAAACTGGGTTGTATTTTGTTTGCGAGAGCGGAAGTTCGCCCCCGGAAGTGCTCCGGCCAGCACGTTAATGGCGCTATTTGCCTCGCCCGCTGGCTCGCCAGTAACGGTCCCTCGACAAACTGCATTTTGCACTCCGGTTGCATCGTCAAGTGTGGCTCGCCAGGGGGTTTTGCTTGAAACCACGCGCGGCACGCGCATTCTCAAAGCATGCTCGATCAATGATCAATATGTACCCTTCCATTTTACGTGATTTTCGTATAACGTCGTCGTCACGTCATTGCTCTTGAAGACTCCATCCCCTTATCGAGAAAAATATATTAAAACGAAGGAAAAAGAGTATAATCCAGAACACCATAGTGGATCAATTTTCAGCCAAGTTTTGAGAGAAACTAGCAGCCCCTCGTGTTGTCTTATATTAATTGGCTTGCACCCCGTCGCGACGAATCGATGTCCACGATTTTATGGGGGCAATTAAGCTCGAAACGAGAGTCCTCGTAGTACTCTTAGGACTACGATAGACGTAGGAGATTTTAGTGTTGCATAAAAAGTGACATGAAATCGGATAATGCGGAAGATGGTGCGCATTATCGAGGAGCGGCGGCGTGGAGTACTCAATTTTACGCGCGAGGAAACATTCCCAAGTCCAAGTTGCGGCATAAAACTCGCCACGTTCCCCTAGTCCCTTCTATTGTGGTGCAATTACTATTGGCCCTGTTTTAAATGCACCCATCACGTTGGCCGGTGTTATGACACATCCAGGAACGAAGGCGCTTTTTGGCTTAGCGGAGGTGACACCCGACGCAGTGAAACGGTCGAAAGATTTAAAGGTGCCGTCTTGGGGAGACAGGCATACAAAGTTATAGAATGCCACCGGCGAGGAGAGTCAAACTGAAACGGGGAGAGGGGGAGGGGGCGGACATCGTAAACGGAATTATGACCCAGCCGGAGTAATTTACGATGCAGCACAAGATCGACCACTTTTCGTCGGCGAAGCTACCGTCGCTCGTGAAAACCGTCTCGCGGCGAGTCAGGAATTTACGAGAGCCAATTATCGATCTCCACTGCGACCTATTTACTTACAGAATCGTCGAGCGTTCCCCGGCCGAATACCCGTAATCTCGAGCAATATCGCGGCTACGTTCCCATCGCTGGATTAGGGACACGATGGAAGTACAATTACTTTATACGCACATACATATGTTCGTGTTATATCGTTCCTCGCCATCGTCGCAGAGTAAACCAGTGGTGGTATAAAATCCTACGAACTGAGGCTTAGATAATTATCAACGTTGTGGTCTCATATTTGCTAAAATTAATATTTAATGCAGAGATTGCAGCGGGCAACTTTAAAAAGGAGAATGGAGAGTTAATCCTTAAGTAGACGCATAGGGTCAAGGCAAACTTTGATCGCTACAAAAATGATGTTATTATAATGAGAAGACTTTTATTGAGTTTTGTATTTTTTGTAAAAGTAATAAATGTTGATTAACAAATATACTTGTTTTTACTTTTTATAACCTTTTGATTTACCATAAATATAAAAAAGAAATTGGGGTCCCTGCTGACCCCATGCGCCCGCTTGTGCGATTTTGCCAGTGCGCCTAGTTAAGGGTTAAACTGTTGCAAGGATTTGGTACTATAATGAAATTTATTCTGCTGACAGATCAATCACCAAATGAAAGGATGCAGAGCGACGAGCGCAGTGTTGCGGATCGAACGTGAAAAGGTGATCTAAACTCGACAGAGGCACGTAGAACCGATGGTTACGCAAGCATCATTACCGGTGTACATCTCTAACTTTCTCGACTATCCATCTACTCCACGTGAACGATAATTATAGATCGGCGAAAGGAACACCGTGATCGCTCGTAATCACGAAGGTGAGAATACGAAGGAAAACAAACGAAGCCGATAATGCAGGCAATAAATGACTTTCGAGCATCTGTTAGCGAAAGAAGACTAAAGAACAGCTGTGTTCTGGTTAGAATTATCTGTGCCTGTAATCAATGCGCAAGAAAGTATCGCGGAGCTGGCTCGTTTAAGGAGAAACGCGTTCAACGACCTCGCGTAACAGTCTTTTCAGCCAGTTAGAATGTCTCCCCAGTCGTTTGTCATCTGCTACAGTGATACTTCAATATTAAGGGGACTTTGGGGATGATTTAAATAATTCCGTGAGAAGTTCCTCCCGCGTGTGCCCCGAAAGGTCGGAGTTCTTCAATTTATAGGAGGAACGTCGGGGACGGCTTAGCGTCTTTTCGCCCTTTCGAGTTTCAGCCCACCGTTCCGTCCCTTCCCTACCCCCGTCGTCTTCTCTGCTACATTTCTCCGGATTCCATCCACTTGTAGTTCGTCTTTCATTCTCTTTATCTTCCCCAAGCCTCGGCGAATCAAAGAGCGCGGTCGTAAAAATGGAGATTCATGTTCAACGACGGGGCACGGTATCGATAAGGAAAATCAAAATGTAATTCCAGCGCCACGGTGACGCGGCTGATAACACCGGCGAGGAAAAATATTTATGACGTGGTAGAAATCGCTTCTATTTCAGAGAGAAGCTTCTTCGTGAGAACACTGCCAGCGAAATCGATCATTTTAAAAAGTTAAAACACCTATCAACATTCCTATGTAACTCGATAAACGGCCAACAAATTTCTGTCAGAATCACTGCGAACGAAGGGGAAGTACAGTATATAGTTGGTCATTACTCGACCGCCTTCAAGGGAATGTTTATCCAATTTCGTCATCAACGTAAAATCATCTGATTGAGGAGAAACGAAAACGGCACCCCCTGACGAACACCGAAAGCTCTCCGCGTGTGTTGCGTCGACGGGGTAACGAGAAGAATCGTGTGCATTAAAAACTTGTCACGTTGGTCGACAGAAAGTGGTGGCCGTCGGTCGTTCTACAAACGGAAGTGCGTCGGATGATTGATGGCCGAGCGATTGTCAGTGGAAGCGAACGCGCGCTGTCGCGACGATAATTCACTAGCGCACCCTGTGTATCCGTCTCTCTCCCTTCCACTGCTCTCTCCTTCCGCCTCGACACGCGCCGGGGGTGTTAAAAATAGGGAGCGGCGAAGATTAGATGGTCCCGTGGTTGTCAGACATCGGCGGCGTCGGGTAACAAGAGACACCGCGAGAGCAAGATGGAAAGTCTTCCAACGGTCTTGCCTCGTGCTTCACCTCCCCCTCTCCAGCCTACTCTCTTCGCCATTCCGTTCTATTCTCCCAGCCTCCCTCTCCTCTGACAAACGTCGCAGCCGCTTTTTAGCGCATAATTAAGCAGCCTCGCGTCATTCGTCACGGGCGTTTTGCCGGGCTTTAATTTAAACTTATGATTCATGGGGATGCAGCGCCGCGCGACCCGCCGAGCTTAGAAAAAGCCCGCGGAAAAGCCCTCGAAGGGATCCGAACGTCAGGACGCCCCGCGCCCGACATAGCACCACTGTGCGGGGAGTTTTTCCAGAAGCCGGCGCGCCTAGGAGGACGGAAAATCCGGGCTTGAATAATTCCCCGCTGTCGCTGGGCGAAGAGGAATGGAGTACGTAGCGGCGGAGGACGAGATTCACGGTCGAAGGTGAGCGTAATCCGTTACACGATCGGCGAGACGATAAAATACGGGGGAAGAGTATTCGCGCGACGGCTAATATACATCCGGAGCGTATATGAACCCCGGGATCCACCGGCTGAATAATCGGCGATAATAAACGGGCCTGTTTACGAGTTCGTTCAATATTTGTGGACGAACGGTGAGTCAGGGAGTACGCGCGAGAGGGAAGCGGGAGGAGAGGGGAACGAAGAGGAGCAATGTGGCCGAAGTAACGACTTCGGACGTGATTAGGATCGACGAAGAATTTCAAACTTTTCATCGGAATGGACTTTGAGAGACTGATTAATTCGTCGCGGTAGCGCGAATCGATTTTCCTCTGTGATTGAAGGGGTAAAGAAGAAATGGGTCACAGTTAAAGTCTGAAGCTACTGCGTGGACCTATTTCTGTGATTCTTATTCTACAATCCAGTGGAAGATAGAATACACAGCTGAAAATAACCCCAGGATCGCTTACGCAAATAGAGCGCCTGACTTCACACGTTGCGAATGATCAATGAAAAAAAACTATACACATACTCATAAGTAGGGATGGGATCAAGTTCAATATGTACTCACGAAACTAAGTCGAATACAATACAAAAAGTTCACTTCACGGGATTGGATTTCTACTCACTTATTTATAGGATGCGAATATGTGCTTACAAGTACTTTGTCATTTGAAAGAATCGAATCTTGTAAAAGTAGTAATCGAACCCTGAAAGTGTACATACTCTATACATATAACATATGACGTAAGTTTTCAAATCGTACTGGTACGATTGCAGTGGTTCGATTTTAGGAAACATGATTGATCAATTTATTTATACATATCGATTTAAACTTCATAATAAATGTAATATGAATATAAAATTAGTGTGAAATATTCTACAATAAACTCGCTTTTAGAAAAATAGAAAAATGCAGGATGCGCTCCATACTCTGCTACAATAAAAAGCAGCGTCGACAGTAGCCAGTATAGCTCGACGTAGGATTGTCGCAAATAAAAGTAGTCCACATTACATTTATTTCGATTATACTTGCAAGTACCGCTGTTTCGCACGTTTATCAAAGTTCTTATAAAGAGTTCAAACCTTTCTCGCCAAGGTTCGAGTCTACTTGAAAGTAGTGTTTTTTTTTCCAAAGTACTCGTGAACTGTTCGAAACTATACAGTCAGATTCGAACCTACTTCCAACATACTTGATCCCATCACTACTCATAATGCACAGGTAGTGGTATTGGAAACAAGACAGACGCGAGCGAACAGTAGAAACGTTATGCATTAGTCAGCCAGAGATACATACAATTGCGTCACTCGTACACAGGGGAAGTTCCCCTAGTGCCGGACGCTAAGGTTTTTCTCAAGTGAGAAGAAAGAAATAATATTAAATCAATCGTCTTAGCTGTCCACACGCTACTGGAATGTGTTGAAACTCCTAATGGTTATTTTTTCTACCCCCTCTACGGTCTACGCGGAATAACAGCTCAGTGGCGTTTCAAATATCACAGATATAGCTAATGTCCGGTATTAGGCGCGTCCGGCGTTAAGTGTTATCGCATCAAATAAATCGTATGCTACATTTTAGATATTTTATCTATGAACAATAAAATCATGGGCTTTCTAATTTCGGACAAATTCAATTCGGCGTCGTAATTTGATACAACTTCGCTCACGCGAAGGGGCTTCGCAGGTCAACACATCAATCGGCAATTATTTAATATTTCTGTACAATATTTATACAATATATTCATTAAGGGGGTACTCCAGTGTAACTGCCCGTTTTCCAACGCCATCTTCGGGAATTTATTTAACAAAAACTATAAGTTTATACTATCCGGCGCTTTGCCTTCATATTAAGGTAGGTTTGAAATAATACACAGATTTTCTTAGATATAGTCGGTGGCGTAATCTTCATAAAAATTCTTTTCCGACAGGCGTTGGAGTGGGAACTGTTCTAGTCGCTTCTTTCATAATTATCACTTTGATCCAAACATTCGCGATTCTCTTTGCCGAACAGGATCCTTACCAAACAAAAGCTTCACCTTAACTTGCAAAGTCACGGCAACGGTTGCAGTAGAATATGTTTTTAGCAAATGTCCATGGATGCCGACGATCTCGATCGGGATGAGCATTAGGCGCGGCCAGCACGGTACGCGCGGGCGGTGAACAATGAATGACGAAAGGCAGTGCACGCAGACGCGCGTATTGTCATGCTAATAGCGCGTGGTATAGAGTCATCGATCATCGCTGCTTTGCCTGGCACGCCTCCGCTCGCGCGCCCTCTCGTTTTTCTCCTCTTCGTCCTTTCAAGCACGCTTTCCCAGCCGGTCGGTCCTTTGTACGAGCATTTTGCCGGCGGTGTTTCCTTAATAACGTAACCCGACGCACACACGGCCGTGCGGCTTTTAAGCACCACGTAATCACGCAGTCGTTTCAGCCACGTCCTCTGCGACGCGCGTGCACGTGTGCCACGAGCTTCGCGGAGTCGCGCGTGGGTGGTTACTGTAAAGCTTCCCGTGAACGACAGGCAGGAAAGAAGAGACGGGCGAGAAGATCAGAGACGAATATTTAATATCGAATTCGGAGGACTGCTTTACGAGAGTTTGCCATAATCACGCGAAACCCAGGATAGTTCGCCGTGATAGAGTAGATACGTGTTAACGACGATGACGTTAAACTGAGAGAGTCTCCCGAATCGGTGTCCACAGAGCCTGGGAATAATCTCTGCCCGATTTCGTACGAGTGAATGGGAGTGGCCTGAATTTGAACTTGTAGGAGACGGAAACAGAAAGTTTCAAAGCGATGTGGGGGACTCGAACCTTTTCCGTTAGTCTTTTCCGAACTCGTATACCAAACCGCTGGGGCGCCACCTATCTGCCAATCGCGCTATACGCCGTTACACAAACACCAAGTGCCTACAAACTGAAGCTGAGGAACCTGGTTGCTAGATTGCAGAAGTAGAAGCTTGGGATGGAATGAAGGAGTTGTCGATCGTTGACAGTCTTATTTTTGTTTCCTCCGATCGTCTCTTTAATACTCTGCTGATATATCGGAGGTAATGATGGTACTTCGGCGAGATTCTGCAACGTCGAGACTGTCGAGGAAAGAAAAGTGGCGATGCGCGAATCTGCATGGGCACGCGGCATCGTCTGCAACAACAATCACGGTGCGCGCGTTGAGAGATCTAATTGTACGACGACGGACTTGTTGATACGCCCTGTGAAAATACACAGAAGTACTCCCCGAGATTTATATACACACACAGACGCGCACGTGCACGGACGTGTACACTTGGCCGAGCAGCCAGTGAACGAGCCACGCGATTTATAATTCCTTTAAGCGGAGCAAGAGCATCGCCGAGCGCAAATTGCCACGGGGAGAATACGTTGGCCTTGATTTGTCGCCTAACGCACCACCGACTTCTTGGCAAATTGTGCGGTTTTACGGCCGTGCGTCTAGTTCACGTGTCATGGTTTTTCTGCGCCCCCGGAAGCCGCGATTCCCGTATCAAGCGATAAAACACTGAACGCGAATTTATCTCGTAGCGATGCGAAAATTTTGCTCCGCTGGTGCGCGTTGCTCTTTCCACAGATGCGGAAACTATGCATTTGTGCGAGGTTTAAGAAGTGGAGAGTAATATTTCAAGGAACATAACGTGTTTTTACATTATCTTCCAAATTAGAATATACTTGACATTTTCAAACCCCTGTAGTTCTCCTTTGTATCCGTGTGTATGTATAATTTTGAAGGGTATGCTCTGCAACGTCTGCCTCGAAGCTTGCCCGCGTTACATGCCCCAAATTCAACAAATGTGAAGTACAAAAGGGAAGCAATAATACAAAGGGGAATAAGAAATTATACACGGTGAAGTACACGAACTTGTCGAGTGCCCGGTGTACCCCCAATTAAAATATCTCACAGTGGATTTTTGTAATTTCTTGTTTGCTTTCGTGCGTCAGAGGCCCGCCGCTCTCGTCGCGCTGCGCTGAAATTTCATTAGGCGACAACGCCGGCGCGAAACTGCGGAATTTTTGCTAATAATTGTCGGGCGTAAATGTTCTACAGGGCGGTGAAATTCCCGCGGCGCGGCGCTGTACAATAAAGCTGTGCAATTAAACAACGAAATTTCCCGCGTTCCATCCGCTTTATTACGAAATTCCGTCAATAATCATCCGCTGATCGAATGAACAATGCCCTCTCCCGCGGTGAATCGGGCTGATTAAATTAATTCGCTTGACGTGGGCGATCGTAACAACGGAACAAAAGAATAGGATAGGACGGGAAAAATGCTCCATTAATACTTCGTCGCCCGATACATTCATTCGCCCGCGGAATACGCGCTCGTCAATAATACGGCTGATTAATCAAGCTAAGTATCACCTGCGTCGCGACTTCGAATTGGGGATCGCCTGGGAATCGGGTCGCGTCGACGTTTCGCGGGATAAATGGAAATTATGCCGCGAAATTGAAACGCAACTGCGACGTGCGTCGCTGTTTGAGATTTCGCGGGCGATATTGAAAGCGGCCGTCGTTTTTATGGAAAGTACAACTGGCCTGACCGACGATCGTAAACGTTCACGTGCCAGGGGAGGTGCGAGGTTCCAACGACTAACCTCGTGACGCAGCCGGCGCGTCATTCGTCGAAACGACGAAACGGTTCTACACCTGCTCGGTCCATAATTCGATGACGTTCGTTTACATTCCAACGACTCTACGAGAGCAATATTTTTACGGATTCTAGAACATGCGGCTAGTGGGGCTCAGTGGCGTGTTACGCACTCCTCGGGTGTCTATAAATCTATTAATAAAACGACGAGACTCCGTTAATTGAGTAAAACGGAGGATGCAGTAACGCCGCGGGTAAACGACGCGTCCATTATTCACTATTCACAGAATGTAGAGCGACCGAAGCACCTTGAACATTTTCATCACTTAAACGGTTTTTTTCTCGCTCGGAGCACTGACACAGAATTTTAGATTTACACACGTGTACTATCAGTCGACGGCTAATGGGGATTTAAGTTAGGTAATTACTACAAGACCACCGTGCTTTCCCGATCGGCGATAGGTAGGTATTCTCGGTCACGCTACTTTCCCTCTCGATTCTAGACACAGCTCGGCTGCGCGGAATCGTATGCAGTCAATTCTTCGAGCTTGTTCACAAGAATTTTTAATACCGTGATTATATCTTTCTACCCAATGTGTGCGATGCTTTACATTGTTTGCCACTACCACTGTGCTAAATTTATTTCGGTAATTATTTGCTTTAGGGTTTCATCACCGTTTTTGATGTAATTTAGATATATTCTTAAAAGCATGCTCCTGAATAACTTTTTTCTCCGCGTGTTACCGCCGCCCGGCTTTAGTTTACGAGATATTACGAAAAATATTTTGGTATTTATTCGGAATCAGGTACACCTGCGTTGATCGTTTCCGAGATATCGGTGTAGGTGTGGAGCTAGATTTGGGAGCGACGATAACGTGTATAGGAAAAAGTTATTCGAAATGTGGAGTTTCACAACAAATCTAAATTTCATTAAAATCGGAGATGAAACCTTAAAGTGAATAATTACGTTTATTTCCAAGAAACACCAATAGTTTGATAATTCGTCGCCAATAATTTGATCCACGAAGGCAGGTGATCATCCGGTGCTAGAATCTCGAGAGAAGACTGAACTTCCGTCGACGCGCAACACGCCAGGGTGGGGAATAAAATCGGCAGAATTGTCGTGACTCGCATCGATCGGAACGCCAGGCCGCGTTTAACGTCGCACATAAATTCTGGAAACGAAGCGGTCGAGCGGTTCCACGGGCTTTCGCGAAACTTGAACGAGGTCAAGAAGAAGAAGTAGTAGTAGCAGTAACGTTGCCGGGACGGCCGCCACGTATCCTCGTGATAACTGCGCGATAGAATGTTCTCTTAAATTTCCCAGGTGGATCCGGGCGTACTTGCTTTCGCGACGTCTTTATACGCTTTCCAGCGAATACCTGTGCGCCTTGTGTCGGCCCATTCAACCGTTCGCAAGAAGCTACGTCCTTCGAGAATACGCGAATATCGAGGATGTCGCAGGGAAGTGGCTGCTCCTCCGCGTGGACTGTCATTTTTCATATGTGTATATAACTCGCGGCTGGATTTCGAGTCAAAGTGGAAGTTCCGCCATAGGGGAAGGGAACGACACCGCGCAACGTGCCGTTTGGGAAGAAACTCGCATCGTAACGAAATTGCGGATCTACCTCTCGCACTCACGCGCGCCCCACCTCCGTTTCACTGAAATCCTCGCGTCCAAACTTTATTCCAAGATGAGAAGGTCAGAATAACGACTCACCCAATGAAGCTTCTATGCAGACACCACCACCAACAATTAACGGCATTCGTAAATAAATTCAGAAAACTAAATGAACATCGCTAAGTACAAAAACGATCATTCAACGAAAATAACTCGCCAACAACTACACCCTTAAAAAAAGAAAGCCGACGCCAGTTTCATTCCAACCGCATCGTTAATCGCTCGTCAGAAAACCAGAGATCCCTGCCACCAATAAAACTTTCCAAACCTCGCGCGTTGCCGATTAATCCCGACCAAACACGCGGGTAGAAAAAAAGCAGAGCGAATATATATATAAAAAAAAAAAGAAGGGGGGAGAAACAAAATGCTGGAGGTGCGCGAGTATTATCGATCCGGCGGGAGTACCTCATTTGTCGCTCGCGCACCGCCTCGTTATTAGTTTTGACGGTGTCCAGGGGCGCTCGGTGCTCGCAGTTTGCGGCCGGTTAACGGCGGCAAAAAGCGCGGTGCGACACACGACGGGTAAAAAGGAAAGGGAAGGCGTGGAAGGCGGCCACGACCACGAAGAAGAAGAGAAATAATGAAGCGTGTCGAGTACGCGGGAAGCAGAAGAGAAACGCGCAAGAGGGACGGTGTGGTGACTCCCGGTGGTATTTATATAGAGGCTGGAGTGTCGCCAGAATACTAGAACCGACCCTATCTATCGTCAAAAACACGGCACACCTCTTCTCCCACTTCTCTTCTCTGCCTCTCTCGATCGTTTCTCGCGTCTCTTATCCGCCCGTTTCCTCCGCCTCCATCACCCCCGACAGCGAGGAGGCGAGAGTCAAGAGTGCTCGACACCGTCCACACCCACTGGATACCAGTGCGAGATATCTAGACGGTGGCAGTTTTCGCGGGTTACGCTGTCCGCGGCACTCCAGCAGCTTTATTTGTAAACCACTTTGTGACCGGGCAGCCCGTCCAGGCCGAAATTAAAGGCCTGCCGGCGACGAAGGTCACCGTGCATCTCTTAATATCGCCGCTGACATCCGTCACCGACACCAGCAAACTCTCTGTGCTACTTTGTACAAGAATCCCGCTGCTAAGGGAACGTGATTCATTGGCGACGACGCGGTGCCGAGGGTATTCTGCGCTCAACACCTTGCCACCAAGCGGTAATCCTATCATCGTTGTATTTTTAACGCGTTAAATCGGTGCAATAAGTGGAATGCGTTTTGGAGTCAACCCCCTCGGACACAGTCTCGGCCGTGACTCGTGGCTGAGTCAAAAAACGAGAAATAATTTTCTCCCTAATAACGACGCGAATATACATTCCAACAGAAAGGAATGATTTTTTTCAGATCCTTGTCTGATGGTATGCCTAATTTCCGTTAAGTGCAACAAGTGAGAAATGGACTTTGAGAAATATTCGATCAGGGGAATGATTTTCTTAAACGAACCTCGGGTAACGGAATCTACACCGAATCCACTGGAGAATGGAAATTCACTTTTGATCGCACGATCCGATACTTACACGTCGCTTGATTTAATTCCCCCTGTCGCACTAAATCTCACTGAAACGCATTTTCATTGCTCGCGCTGCTCCCTCGAAGAAAACTTGAACGGCGCAAAAAGCTGTAGAAGTTTTACGACAGAGGCATTAAGCATTAAGCGATGAAGCGCGAGAACATCGTTTCCGGTTGCCGATCGCGCGCCGGTCTCGTAAATTCCTCGCGTGGTGCCAAACGAGGGTAAAGCAGCTTCAAAGGGAAATCCTTCGAGGTTATTCTTAGAGGGGCGCATATCACAGGGGGAGAATATCGGCGAATCCGTTCGAGCATTCTGCCGGTGAGAATCTACGAGATGCGCCAGATATCCCAGTTGACCACGAGGATTTCAAGGGAATGACTTGCCCAAAGACGGTTCGCCGCGGCGGTTATCGAGGAGGGTTTTAAAGGCGAACGACCGAACGACGATCGGCCGCGCAGTCAACATCCTCCGCGATTTTATCGGCCCTCTCGTGTTTCCTTGATAATCCGCACCGTTGCCTGGGGCGATCGTTCGCTCTTTGATTTTTAGACGTCTGCTCGTCGGCCGTCATGGCTCAGAGAAAACGTGCAAGAGCTCGCGAGATCGATTGAAAAGAGATATGTTTCGCTTTCCAATTCCCGGCACAGACAGGCGCAGTCACACAAGACGGAACAAGCGCATGCAAGGCGATTCGATGCAACGCTGAATCCGTACCGATCCTTTGGGGAAAACACATTTTGCAGCGCGGCTCGCTGCAACGCACGGATATTGTTTACAGAGAGCACGTATCTGTCGGATCTCCCGCGGCCGTCGCATACACCTATTTATCTATTTTACGGATAAGAACGAACGATTGTGTGGGGAAGGCTTTAGATCTCAATTTTTTGATGCTCAAGAACACTATCGGGATACCTAAGCCGCTGAAGGCTACAGTGAATAGTGCTTCCAAAATTGTAGGGAATATTGTTAATATTTTCCGTGGAATAAATCGAAATTAAATGTAATAAATATTGTCCTATGGTTTTCCCTCTCCATTTGCAGAAATTCACTCGCACGGCTGCTAACAAGTGGGAGAACTGAAACTACAAGGCAGCAGCGACAAAAGCATCGTCACATTCTCAAAAAGTATTACGAGCGTCGCGAAGATAGTAGCTAAATACAAAGAAAGGGCGAGACTAGTCGGAAAGCGCTCTCAGGTTTTTCTTCCAAGAAGAGAAGCCTCCGAAAGTTGCTTCATGATTCAAGAGTACACGACAATGGTCTCCTGAGAAATTACCGTCACGCGTTCCACAGACCGAGTCCCGCCTCGCGAACTTCGCTTAATTTCGCACGGCTCCTGGCGGGCCCGCCTCATATTCGGAAACATCCGCGAGAATTTTCAGCCGTGTTCGTCGCGGCGGTGAACGCGCCCGAAGGCACGCGAATGGCTTCGACACGCGGCCTGAACTTGCGAAACGTTCGCCGCTGGGCTGTTCCGCGCGCGACGGAACGTCTTCCCGCTGATTCCAAGTGCTCGCGAATGTTCGCTGGAAGGGAACTCGGGGAATACGGAGTTTCGAGTTCAATTAAAAAGTTCCCAACCGGTTAGCGAGTTATAATGGACGCGAACGTTTCGCTCGGTTTGTTGTTTCAGCAATGAACGATCACGACGCAACTTCTGCGCCAATTTAATATTCGCTGGCCATCGGCCGCGGGAGCTGCGCGAATTTTTCGTGCTCGCGGAATGTTTCATTGAGAAGCGTTGCTTTGATGGAATTAGTGGTACGGGTGCGTTGCAACGTTTTGATTGTTATGTAGTCAAGTGGCTGGGTGTTACCCATGAATTTGTCGCTACTCAAATACCTATAACTTCGGAAATTTTACGAATTTCAAAAATCTTTCTAAACGCGTATTCCTAAATGGTTGAACATTCGAAAACTGAAATAAAAAAGGCGATTTTTAGACGAGAACCTGCTCTTGAGTAGATCATTAATTAGGTATTTCTAGTAGATATTCTTACATTCCCAGAATATTTAGATTTACCTTCTCCAAATGTGATGTAAAATTTTGGCAGTTCAATAAATTTTTACTCTGTTAAGATTTACTAAAATACTTCCCTTTTTCTGTAATTGGAGATCACATGACGGTGCAATTGCAGTATGTCTTCCCGCATATGTTTAGGTACCACTCCAGTTTATGCTTGCTTTGCGAGATATAATGAGTGGCAATATTAGGAACCTGGACGGTATTAGGTACATTCACCCTATGACAAGTGTTTCAATTAATAACTACTTCCAAGCATCTGCTTAACATTGACCCGTTCTACTTTCACACGATTAACTGCCGTCGATTCTATCTGAAGATGAATGGTCATCGCAGCGAGGAAACGTGAATTCTGATAGCTTCTGTATCGATTACTCGTATAAGGGCAGGCTCTTCATTAGCGTGGCGAAATTCTACGATATTATTTCAGTGGAGCGAACAGTATCCGGCGAGAATTGTCAGGTTCAAGTAGCTAGCTAGTACGGCGTAAGGACGTCGTGAAAACTTCCGAGTGGCTTGTGCTATAGCAAGCAATTAAGAGGATCATTAAAGCGAAGATATCGTGCACGGTTTAAAGCGATCGTCAACCAGCAATGTGATAACCGTTAAAGAATACGACGAGGGGCATTAGCAGGAAGAAACCTCGTCATTTTGCACGCACGATCAACCGCCGGCGATTGAGAGAGGAAAGTGGAAGAACGACGTTATTATTGTTCGCGTAGACGTGGGACAGTTAAACAACGGGCTCGTTCTGGGCGCCTCCCATATCCGCGTGAAATTGTTGCCGCGGAGCGAACGTACTCGGAGGATCCTTTTACAATTCTGGGAGTGAATGGTTCTGGTCATTTCCCATCGTAACGTGCCGCCGAGGAATACACGCCTGGCCATGAAATTAACACCAACGCCGCCATGTAGAACACAATGAAGAAACAGATACAATTACCACTTAGCTATTCTTATTCGTACGCACCTGATAATCTATCGGTACAGAGAATAATGTTTTAATAATCGTTCCATGGCATTGTTCAATTTCTCCACCGTGCAGTTTACTCATTCGAATAGAGGGAAGAAGTAGGAATAATCTCTAGATACAGTGGAATGCAATACTCGAGAATATAACTGGCAAACTTAATATCAGTAATTACAAATGCAGCTGATTTATAAAAACATGAATTGGTTTCTGAAACGAATTGGAATTAAAGTCTGCGGACAACGTACCTATCACCCAATATTAGTGAAATTGGTAGGAATTTTGAATTCGTTTAGGAAGAATTATAATGAAGCCGAAAAATTCTGTAAACTCGTATCCTTTAGAGGATTCTGAATTTCAGCCCCAACTTCAAGTTTCGCCATAACCTTATCGGAGAACGGAAATTCGCCTTGTAGCCATAAACCGACAGATTCGGATGCAAACCATTCGAATTACTTCTTTCGTTTTAGAGAGACGGGGTGCACAGAATAGGTGGTCCTAGTTGCGCGTGTATTACAGATGGACACGACGAAAAAGAGCATAGGTATGTACGTGACATGCAGCTGTCACGTGCGTTTAACGTCATAGCGAGCGCATCGGGGCCAAGCATCGACAGCTGTTCTCATTTCTCGTCTTCTGGATGGATATTTCTGTGTCATTTGACGCGCACGTGATAATCAGGTTGATCGATATCAGTGTTACCATCAAATACTTTAGATACTTTAATTAACGCGTTTAAACGACCGTCCTAGTTTCTGAAAACATTAAGGTTCCAGGCCTAGCTTCGTTCCTGACAATCCTACGTGAACACATTTATCTACGACTCCATAAATTATACTTACAAGGGAAGTTTGGTAACCCGGAAATTCAGAGAATTATGAAACTCGATATGCAAGTAGAGTAGTTCATCCGTAATGCAACCATGAGTAAGAAACCATCGGTAAGAAACCATGTTATTAATGGAAACTGCCAAATTGGACTTCAAATTCGGTAATAGAGGCTTTATTCGTTTGCAAAAAAAATCTAACACATGAATCACTTATATGTATGAAAAGAAATTATCTTGAGGTATTTCAGCTTATATTTAAAAAATACAAAAACTTAATTTTAAGGGATTGGTGGTGGGGGTAACTTGAAAAATATGGTTTTTTCGAAAATTATTTTTACGCGGTTTTGTAGATATAAAAACAGGATGCAATTTTTGTTTGAACTTCTTTTCGATATCTCTCACCCTTCCCGAGATATTCCACGGCAAAGAATATTCTGCTTTTTTGTTCAAGGGGTGATTTCACCCCCAAAAATTGCATTATGGCACCAACAAAAAATGGGGTTGCGTTACGGATGAACTACTCTACTTGCACAACGAGTTTCATAATTTTCTGAATTTCCGGGTTGCCAAACTTCCCTTGTTAGCTACAATTTCACCTATGCGAGACGACTAGAATTCAATTTTTGCCAAGCAAATCTTTCCTCGGAGGTATTCGCGCGTTTCTTCAGCATTACGAAACATGCAGAAGTCGAATCGATACGCCCTACTTTACTTGTTCAGATTCGAATCTCCCTGTCGTCATCGTTATGAAATCGTAACACACTGCTGTTGACAGAAAACGCCACGTCACCGAAGCGTGTGCACACGAAATATAAAATCGCCCAAAGCGCTAGCTGACAAAAGCTAATCCAAACAGGCTCTGTTAGCTACCACCAACACCGTTCCTCGAGGTCTTCGTGGCCTGCCAACGAATTGTCCCCTGTCACGAAATCGCAGATGCGAAACAATGCATTACGGCCAGTACGCACGACATCGGACAACTGGCTTTGCAAATTACCGCAGACCCCGTCGGCGAGATGCAGCTAAATCCGTAGCATTCGTCATCCCACCAGTCATGGATCCGCACGCTCGAAAAACCGTAACATTGAACGAGAAGCTAGTGGTTAATTATCACCGCGATTACTCTATTACGTTTGCATGTGGAAATCGTGCTCCGTGCTCCACTTCTCGTCGGTCCTATCTCTCATCTCTCGTGATCGGACGACTAATGCGATATTACTGTGTATCGTAATAAGCAATTTGTCCATTTATTCGCGTACAAACTGTCCGCCTGTCACATTACTCTCGAGTATACAGAACAAAATGGAAAGGGAGTCTCTATCCTACGATCCACATTGTACACCTTACACAAAACTTTTAATTTCCACCCCTTTCCCTATTTATATTCGTACGCATGCTCGAACAGGTGCATGCTTCGTGCCTGGTGCCTGAAGCTGACTTCAAAGGAAGCTCGAATCCCAATATTAAAAGGTTTAATATGCGAAGCAATTTTCGTTGGAAAGCAGGGAAAGGCTCTACCCGTTTCGGCTTCGCGTGCTAGCGATCGCCGCCTGCAGCGCGGCAATTATTTTTTGCGATTCCGGAACAGGCTCGAGAGACTCGGGCGAGGCTGCAGGCAAATTGGCCGGTAACGATTGATAATGCCTGGGCGGAAAAGAGTGGTAGAGGAACGTCCGTTCCTTTTATCCGTCCTTCTCTCAATTTTCATATTCAGACAACATTGGGTTTCCCGCCTGTAGCGAGCGCACACCGTAACGAGTTCTGTCAATTCCCGCTCGCGACTGAATATTGAAATGAGTCAAATCGACGCGGAAATATTTATCACGGACGGAGGAAGGAACGTGAAAAAAATAGCTGGAAGCACGCAAGCCAGCGAAAAAGCTCGGCTAATCCGACGCTCTAACCTCTAACTCGTGCAGCCGGAAATGAATCGCAGGTAAAACCCCCTGACACAACGGAAAGAGAAACGTTGAAGTTTAAACCGTGCATTCTGCCCTTCCGCCCTTTTGCATCCGTGGGTTTCTAGCGCTGTCGCGTTGGAATTGATTTCGTTTGGTCGACTCGCCAAACTGACGAATCATTTTTAACGTGAAAACTGTGGACTTTCTACGAAGTGGTGGGATACTGCGAAAGAATGGTTAAATGTAAGACGTTGACTAACCCCGTGTCAATTTTGCCAAGTTAAATCCAAGTCTAACACCACTCGAATTGATCTTCAGAGATGATTGTGTATGATGGGATGTAACTATATTCTGTTGGACTAACTTGTGAATGAGAATAAAATCGATCTCTTCTGATTTAGGCACAGATATGTATCGAATCTTATAGAGACTCTTTTTAAGATAGTGCGCCAAGAACTTAGTAGATAAGGAATGTAGTGGTCAGACAATCGTAACCCGCGGGAGAATTGTACAGATATTATAGGTTATTTCTATAATAATTGTCCAAGTGTTTTTAGTACATTAATTCTACCAATATTGCACACGAAAACCATGTAAAATTTTAGGTAATTGATATTGACTTACGTAATCTATGAGTCACTTTTTTAAGTGTTGTAATTTGGATTTTAAAGAGGCACAAAGAGTGTCGTTCAATAATTTAGACTATCCAGATTTTAAATGGAAATTGACAAAGATGATACACGTTTCGATTGATCCAAAGAAAATAGAACAGATGGTGAAGATGTACCTTTCGAAAGAATACTGCAGGTTACCACAAAGATAAGGCATTTCTGACAAAGCAGCACTATTCTCACGTTTCTTTCGTATTCGATTATTCAGAACCATGCTTACTACCACTTTTTGAAATGCATCGCTTGCAACCTGAAGTCTGCTACATCGAGGTATAAAATGAAACGAATTATGACCAGTGGTACGTGAGTGGATAATAAAAGCTTCAACAAAGAGACGCTGGGTCATGATGTGGACCTTCAGTACGAATAATTGCACGATTTATTAAGAGAGAATAATAAAATGTGTTAAGATCTAAGGAAAATCTAAGATTCACGAGTTCAAAGAATTCGTTGGTTCAAAGATACTGACTTACAAAAATAATACAGTATAAACATTTGGAAGCAAACCCATATTTGTCCCCAAACTCTTTCAAACTTCCCAACTGTTCATTCCTGCCTCAATACATTTACAACAGCATCATATAGGTAAGCTTAAGTTTCATCTAATCCTACATGTTTCCCAATAACAAACACGAAATAAGCCTGTAAACTGCAGTGTCTCCCAACCCTTTTTGAGTCACGATCACAATTTATAACATTCAAATAACCCGCCCCCTTCTCCCAAAATATAAGATCAGTTAAATTTAATTTAGTACAGAAAACACATTAAACGGTATTACAATTAGGTATTACAAAATATAATTCCAACTTAATAATATTAAAAAAAACCGTGGTGATCCTACCAGAAAACACTTCGCGACCCACAGGTTGAGAATCACTGCTGTAAAGGCTCTCTTGACAGCGCACGAAGCATGCACATCACAGCTCAATAAAGTGTAAAATCAGTAGTACAAACTAACAAAGGCGAAACCTTTCATCTCTCGACGCTACAAACCTCCCAAGACTTTGCTTTAGGAAGGAATCATTCAAGCACGCCTGCCAATCGGTCAGCTTTCGCACAGACCCCGCCAACTTATTCGGAATTTCGAAATTCCTCGCGAGTGTCCGGCCCCCGCGGAAGTTTCCCGCAAATGTTCGACTGCGTTTCGATTGGAAGGTCGGAGTGGCCGGCAGGTAATGCCCGTCAATCAGAAACGGCACGTAGTAGCCGCGATAAATAAAAGTGTTCCGCTCCCTGCCCCCGCGCGTGTGCGTGCGCGTATATATTTACCGGCGACTATTTTAAAGCGCCACGCGCGCAAGTGCGCCGCCACCGACTTCCTCGTCGGTGACGCGCACGCCGAGCGTAGAATGCAACGAATACCGAGGGTGGCCGCGGTTGCGACACAGCGCCCCGTAATATTCCGTAATAATTCGACGGCCGGGTGATCTCCGGCGAGAGTCGACCAGCGGATACAATATAATCTTCTATTTATAAACAGCGTAGACGCGGGCGGCGATAAATGCCGCGTTTTACGCGCGGGATCGAGCTACGGAGGTGGGGCGCCGGTGAAGCTGTTATCGATGAATATCGATAAGCTGAATTCAATTTCGGTCCGACACAAAAGACGCACGGTGTTTACAGAAGACGAGAGATTTACGAGATACCGATGGTACACGTAGGTACGAAATTACGGTGTTCCGAGGGAAGATACATTGTTATAAGCTGTTACGGCTGTTCGCGTCCGTCTTCCGTGGAAATTGATACCCACGGGGTGATGGTATGTCGAGATCGAAGATTCTTCGTCGACCAGAGGGAGAGGCACGACGGTAATGCTCGAACTGAGAAAAAAAAGAAAAGTACGGGGGAAGAAGCGGCGCGAAGGAAGGATGATGTGGTAACGCGCGACCAATTTGCTCGTGGCCGTCGTGGAATCCCGTGGCACGGTAGGTATAACCTTTAATTAAAATCATTCGATCCGAGGGAACGATCTCGCCGTCTGAAATGAGGCGAAACGACGCGAACGGCTGTACAGAAGCGCGCGAGTAACGTCTCATTAGGTACAGATTGACCTAATTACGAAAGGAAACGTCTGGCGCACTCGAGAGTCGCACATCTCGTCTGCAGTTGGTGCGTTGCCTGCCTTTCTGTGTAAAATTGGAAATCGTTCTCTATTTATAGCGGTTTTCCGATAGGGTCACCGAAGCCGGACAAATATGGAACAATCTGCGGAGCAACAGGGAGCGTAACGCGTTACTCTCGCGCCACGTCCATCGTTCCACCCTTGTGTTTCTTTCGTTCTTTTCACCCCACACCCCTCCAGTATATACATTATTTTTCTGCGGCCATGATGGCAACCTTGACTCCGTATCGATCCCAAAAGAGTCGCGGGTCACCTGAACGATCCGCGGAGCAAAATTTTACTCCTCTGTTTATGTTCACGCGCGTAAACAGCAATTCCAAGTCCCGAACGGCCAAAGCTACCGCCTGTTTGTCGAGTCTCTTTACTCGTCGACGATTCCGTGCTCCGGCAAAACCGTTTGGTTCTCGCTGGTGGAAAACAACAACGTGTTTTCCGTGTTACGCGCCGAGGAACGAACGTCCGATCAATTATTTCTCATTTGCCTCACCCAATTCCGCGGGTACGTTCTACCCCCAGCGAAGAAAATAAACGTTATTTGATACACCTACTTGCACTGACGAAGCTAGCTTTTCTTCTATGTGTACAGAATGTTTTAGAAGAATGGGTAATTCTTGTTGGGAGTGTATTTTGAATGCGATTGGATAGTATATTATATATCTAATGTTACACGTGCTTGAATTTATTTGTCTTAATTTCTACTTCTATATTTAAATTATCATAAATCTGACTAATTTGGTGTGGTCCAATCCAGTCAAAATCAAAGTTAGAATGTTTTGGTTCACCGAGCAAATACACATAATCTCCTACCCATAAATTGACGAGGTTTGATATGTTTATTATAATATAATATACTCTTTCCCTTTGCTTGTTTGGCACAAAAATAAATAATCAGCAACAGTTCTGGGTGCTTACTCCCTAGGGAATTCTGTAGGGATGGTAGCCTTAAAGCCAAAAACCAATTCTTCTGGTGCAAATGAACCTGATAGCAATATTCAATATTGGAAAAGAATGCCTGAAATAACATTCGACTGTAGGTGCAATCGTATCCAGCTTTTGCTTTTTTTTTCACGAATTTTGTTAAGTTAAGTTGCACAAGAGAGTTATTTAATTGAAAGGGGGATATATGATCTTAGATTTGAATTCTTTATGAGACTATTCCATACAGATATTTCAATGTTATTTCCAAATTTATGATTAAAACGTGCTTTAACTAGTGAGAGCACTATCATAACTAACGTGACCATACGTCCCGTTTGTAGGTAGCCTATCCCGTTGTTCGCAAGCACAGCTTCGGGACGCCGAAATGTCTTGTTTTCAGAAAGAGAGCAACAATTGACTAATTACTGAATACATTTTATATCTGCCCAGCACTAATGCCCCCGAAGAAAGTGTCTTTTCTCTTATGAATAAGTTATGAACGACCTAAAAACACATTTGCGAGTTGTAATTCTTAAAGAAATGTCAATTACCAAAGCAAATTTTAAGAAATCCTGCCAAGTATTTAATTCTTATTTGAAATCAACACCAAATATACTTAAGCAAATTTGATCTTCAAAAAAACATATGACCACATGAATTATTTATTTTCACATGCCCGTTCCTGTTCGTTTCATCAATAAACAAAAACTATGAAGAAGGTACTATTACCTAAAAATTAGTAGATGTCCATTTGAGGAATAAATAAATGATCGCGTTAATCATAACCCCTCTTTTAAATCAAATTTCGTACTTTTGACAGTTGGAGCAACAATCGCGCGCATAATGATACAAAAATTTTCACATGTTGCTCCAGACACAAGTACAAAACGCTTCAAAGAATCGGAAGCGATGCAACGTGTACGTAAATTGATTCGACATACCGTAGAAAGTGGCGCGACGATTCAAAGACGGGTCGTGGGAGGATTTTCTAGCCAATGCCGGTAGCCATGTTTAAAAGGCGCGAAGATGACCAGCCGCGTACGTAACTGCTCCAAGACGTGTGACGTTAGAAAAGGTTAGGTCAACTTTCCAAGATCAACTAGCTTATCCAACATCTGTCATCGGACGACGCATATTACACGGCCCCCACTTTCCACTCGTAACCGCGTCGCACTGTATTACGATCGATCACTGTCCAACGCGCGATTGACAATTACGCTAATCGTTCCCAACCGCGGTTCTGCCATTTCGAGCACCCTCACCGTCACGTTTTCGCGCGAAAGCACACTAGCAGCCGAAACGTGCGCGAGCACGCTGCGCGGCCGTTCCGCGGACGGTGATAAAAAAATACGAGCGGCGGACGAGAAAAGGCTTGTTCGCGAATCGAGTAATTAGCGGCGCGCGTGAATCGGGTGAATCGCGGGCCCGTTCGCGCGCGGCTCGTTTCGTTTGGCGCGTAAAAAGGCTGTGCGGCCTGGATCGCATTACCTTGCCGACGAGATCGCACGGTGTCCCGGCAACCAGTTGCAGCAACAATTCCTTCACATTTTCAGCCCTCGGCGCGCTCTCGCTTTCGTTCTCGTTCCCCCGCTCGGGGCACAGCACACGATGCCCGCGCGAACGTGGCTCGCACGCGGTCACGATCACCGACGACACTTCACTCCAATAAAAGAACTGGGAAGGAACCAAAGGCCGTAAACGCCGGGGGCCCTTGCGGCCCTCCTCCGGCGTCGCTCCGCCGGGCGTGCAACCGGCTGGTCACTTTTTTTCTCTTCCTTCTCGCCCGCCTCCTCTTCTTCCCCCGTCTCACACCGCGTTCGCGTGCGAACGCGCCCCGTTATGGCGCCGCTGTCGGCGACGATCAGCGACCCGACGTTGTTCACCGCGACGCGGCACGAGCCCACCAATGCCCATTTTCCTCTCGCGGGTACACCACTATTGTCGATCTGTCGCTCGGCGAAACGAGAAACGGTCCGCGGAGTGCCGATCGGTACGGCCGCGCTCGATGATCGACCGCGGTCAACGACGATCGTCCCCGGTGTCCACCACCCCTCCCCCCCCCCCCGCCGGTCACGGGAACAATAAACAACGCGGCGACGGCACGGTCGAGGACGAACAGCACGACGGCGCGGCGACGTTGACTAGGACGACGCGACTACGACGACGACGGCGGCGGCCGGCTCGCGAGGACCTCTTCCGCCGCACGATTCATGACCACCGACGGAGAGCACGTCGCTCTCGTGGCGACCAGTGCGCCACTACGCGGTATCTCGTCGAAGCGATCCCCCACGGGGCGGGAGAGGGAGAGGGAGAAGGACGGAAGGTGGGCGAAAGAGCGCGGAAGGGGGATGCTGGAAAGGGAGGGAGACAGGTAGATCAGGTGCGCGTGCACCGTTGGAATACTATGGGCACCGTAGGCTACAGATCTGCGTACGCCAATGTACGAGTTTCTCTGTATATTATGTGTATTAAAGGGAGGGAATACACGCTGCGCGTACGCTAGAAAGGGAAACAGGGAGAGGAAGGGGGGAGAGCACGCGCGCGAGAGACCAACAGACTGAACTCGAAACTGACGGACGCTTGATGCCTTCGGTCCGTCGCAACGACGACTTATACCACTTACAGATGAATGGATGAACCCGATAAGTCGTATGTTCGTTCGTGGCCGAGGTTTTTAGTCGCTCGTCGCTCTGCGCCGCGACGCTCACGACGACGTCGTCAGGACGCCCACCACCTGTGGTGCTCACCCCTTTCCCCTCTCCCGAAGACAGACTGCCCTTCCGCGCGCGCGACGTTATCGCGCACACGCGCCACGTCGTTCTTTTTAGAACGCTTCCCCCTTCGAGCGCCGCTCTATAAACGGGGATGTAGTCGAATTTTAAAGTTTCCTCTCATTCGCCGTGGGGTACCAAGATGCTCGCAAACCTCACGGTCTCTTTGATAACGGTTGGGGTTGAGAAAATTTTTACAGTGTTACTTTGTTCGGTGTTATTCTGTCGGTAGTCGTAAATACTTACAGTAGCGGACAAAAAAGTTATCACTTTTTCGATTTGTTTTCATTTTGTTATTTTCTAGCACCAACTTGCAACTGCGGTATGTGTTTAATATACATATTCTGAGCGAGAATTGAAAGATTTATAAAACCCAGTTAAAGTTGAATTAATTTCACTCACAAACAACATTTTTCGACTGACAGGAGAGCCACCACTTTTCGTAACTATTTTGTCCGCTACTGTATGTGGCATGAAAAGCAGTGAGCATTGATTGCAGTTCATCGTTGAGGTCGATAAAATTTCTGAAAGAGCTGATGTTACTATCAAAAAAGTATAAAGCCGTGCAAAACGAATTGGCAATACTGCGTACACGATTCATAGGATCAGAATCAGCAAAGCGAGGTGTACATATAGCAATGTGGTAGAAAAGTACGAAAGAGTCAATGCGATCTCGTTGATGCATAAAAATGTATTGACTGTAATAGTAATATGAACTGTTCCGCGTCAAAGCGATCACTTCTTACATTCCGGGTCGAGGATGTTGTAAACAAATTCATTCACAAAGGCCAATCACTCTTGATTTATATAAAAATGAACTTCGTGCGATTGATAGTTCTGTAGACGGACATTCATTTATAAATTTTGTCCGCTACTGTATGTGGCATGAAAAGCAGTGAGCATTGATTGCAGTTCATCGTTGAGGTCGATAAAATTTCTGAAAGAGCTGATGTTACTATCAAAAAAGTATAAAGCCGTGCAAAACGAATTGGCAATACTGCGTACACGATTCATAGGATCAGAATCAGCAAAGCGAGGTGTACATATAGCAATGTGGTAGAAAAGTACGAAAGAGTCAATGCGATCTCGTTGATGCATAAAAATGTATTGACTGTAATAGTAATATGAACTGTTCCGCGTCAAAGCGATCACTTCTTACATTCCGGGTCGAGGATGTTGTAAACAAATTCATTCACAAAGGCCAATCACTCTTGATTTATATAAAAATGAACTTCGTGCGATTGATAGTTCTGTAGACGGACATTCATTTATAAAGTACCTTTCATTGAAACATGAAAAATTGCAAACTTTAAGGCGTGTATTTTTTAAACAACTTCGAAACGAGCAAAGTGATAGCTTAAACCCCATCTAACTTTATATGAACTACACGATATTTTAGTTTCATCAAAAATCCCGACAATCAGTGCAAAAAGTGATCGATTTTGCGTGGAATCAGAGACACTGGGGTGCTTAAATTTGAAATCTGAAAATGACGTAGGTATACATGGGAGAACAGAGGCCTGTGATCCACTTTACAGTCAGTGCCAAGTTTATGATTCACAGTGTTTCGTTTATTCCTGGCGGGGATAACAGAGAGCTGTGTTGAGGCCGGGAAAAAATGATTCACGGTTGCAAAACGATTTGCACTTAGTAGTATATCACGAGCGTTTACGTGTGTGGGTGAAACGTTATGTGCAGCATTTTGCCGCGGTTTCTTACACGGGCCTCGACACTCGTTTACGAAAAAATGCAGCATCTGGTAAGCTTCTCGTTTCTTAACCAGAAGATAGAGGGAACGGACATACAGCAGCTCCAGGCCATCGTAAACACGGATTAAGGGAAATTTTCTGGTGTAACCTTACTAATGATCGTGGAAAAACAAATCCGCTTGACGTGGAGCTTCTGTTAATTGTCAACGCGCAAGCGAGATTCCCTGACTCATTGTGTAAATAATCCCACCGGCAATTATCTGTCCTGTTTGTTTTTGTTTTTTATCCCGCCGATGTTACTCTCTTAATATCCGGTCCGTGATTCCTTCACTGTCTCTTGGGTATGTTTTGTCCCGTCCACGTAACTTCCTCGCGAATATCAACATTCACTATTGTTCCTCCCATTCTCAGCACCGCCCTATTTATTCCGAATACTCATCGTTCGGACAGCGAAGCATATTTCGCAGCGTACTCCTCGAAACGACTGGCTTGTAATAAAGAATCGCCGTTCGCGTCGATAACGTTGCTTTCCTGTCTTTGAACAAAGTCGAACTGTAAAACACAAATTGTGAGCAAGCGTTTTACGCTGGCGAGTCGTAATTGAACGAGTCTACTGGAAGATATAAGTACTAAAGTGGGATTAAAAATTGATGTGATGCTTAAAGTTATGATCAGACGTTATACGTATGTAATTATGCAGCTACGTATTCATTGCTGGATACATACCACGAATATAACTGTAGTGAGCTATAAATTTGAGATTGCATGATGTCTGGATTGCATAAAAATCGATGCCCAGGAAAGGTTCGGTAAACCCTCGCATGAGAACAGATTTATTACGTGGTTACATTAAAGTTATAACCAAGAGCTCAAAAGATCACACCAAAGTTTCCAGTTTCTATATAATCAATAAATAATTGAAAACCCCTTGTAGAAAACATGGTGGTGCCAAATCAAATTCTCTGCTATTTTCAAACATTTTCAAACGTTCATTTATAAGGATTCTTTAAATATGTTCTTGTAACAGAAAGCATGGACATAGTAAAATAAAAATAAGTTACCTCGGAGATCAATCTGGCACCATGAAAATTCTCGATTCCCCACCGCGAAAACACAGCGTGGTGAAATACTCTAAGAAGCTGGATCCTTGAATGAAATTTATTTGGAACAGGCCATATCGCCTGCTCGGAAAAGACAGAATCGACACGGAGATGAGAAGTTCTATTTCGGTTGGAGGGACGGCATCGACGAGGCGCCTCGATAGAAGAGGAACGAATTGACGATGCCTAAGCACATTAGCCAAGAAAATTGCGATCGACGAACGGCCAGGAGTCTAACGATGGTGAAAAAAACACGACGGTAAATCGCTATAATAGCGTCGCTCCCGGACACTCTTTTTGCCGGAGTAGGTAGTCGTAGAACTTTTTGCCAAATTCTCGGTTCCACGGAGCTGAGAATGTAGAGAGTGAGCGCTAACGGATTTACGAAGTGAGGAAAGATCGTCCAGCCATTTGTCTTGCTCACCTAATTAACTGCCGCTGCAGGACCAAATAAAGTCAGCCGATTTAATAACAATTTTGCCGCCGATGTTAACGAGACGTTCGTCCATTAATTTCGGCAGCAGGCGCGGCGCATCCGCTACCGTTTTCTCCGTGATATCGTATTTTTAGAAAGAATACGGGAAAGCGAGGGCAATCGCTCGTTCATAAAGTGTTATGCTTTCAGCAATTTGGACACAGCGCTCGGATCCTTAATAGACTCGTAAATAGTTGCCAACACCTCGATCTGCGTGATTTATGTGCGCGCGTACAACGTCGAAATAACTTGTATCAAACGGTTACATTTTTGCGCACGCCTGTCGGAATCGGTCGAACCGAATTAGACTCGAAATTTATGCCGCGCTGCGCCTATCGCGACCACCGAAGTGGACCGTGCGCCCTAGGGCATTAAATCTTTATCTGAGAAAATTGAGCATCGCGGTTCGTGATGAAGTATCTTCAGGTGCGCTTACTAACTAGCGAAACTTCGTTTACTATGAATTATATTTGCCCCCGCGTCGCGGAGCCCGAGGTTCGCGGAGCATTCCTAATCGCGCAGCGCAGCGCTGTTCTTTTAAGCAAATTGCATGTTGGCACGGGGCGCCCGGATGTATTATTCCTGATTCGTGGCGGAACGTCTAATTCCGTCCTCCTTTATAGTTCGGAATCCCACATTATGAAGGCATGGAGACTAATAGACACCATTGGATCGATAAACGCGAATTCCACTTGAAACTTCAAACGTTACCGGCTTCGTCACACCTTCTTAATCAACGTGATTGCGCGGTGCTCCCCGACGAAACGCGCGAGCAAAATTCTAAAGGCACATATTTCTAATTAATTCTCAACCGTTAAACCGATCTTCCCCGGCTAAGGTACTTGAAGAATTTTTTAACAGCATCGAATAAACTGCACGTTCCTCGCCTATTTACTCGGTCGCGTTTTAGTCTGACCAAGTACGGTAATAAATCTCCTCAAGGCAGTCGACTCCGGCTATATACATTTTCTTTCCTTTCGCCGAGATTCTCCGAGGGCTTGAATTTAATTAAAATATTCTATGCGCTTCTTATGCCGACATGAAGTACGGGGGGCTGTATTCTTTCGAGTATAACATTCATTTTGCGAAACGCTGTGGAAAAAGGCCGTGAACCTACGTCTCCTTCTGAGGCGCCAGTAAATCGATATGACGTATATTAAAACTGTTTAACGACAAAGGGAACAAGATGAAAGGCGTTGGAATTAATTGACTCGTGTTTACATGCAGCACGCAAGGATAAAGGCGCTATTGCAATTTCACTGATATTGATATCGGCAACATAACTTTTCCAGCGTTACGCGGTGAAAAATAATTTATTAAAATTAATTACTCTCACAAAAGACGCCGAGTCTTTACGCATAAATGCTAAATAAATTGCTGATCAAAGTACAAAGTATGCGTACAATCCCACGCGGGGAACATCAAATGAAACAAACGAAAACTCGAATATCGGAATTTGACGTCATCGAGAACGATTGCATCGAAGCCAAAATAGATGGATGCCTACTTATTTGTGTATTTATTCCTAGAGGAATATCATATCAACGAGATTCCACGAAAATTTCTGGCAAACACTCAGCGAAGCAGAACGGGGACATTTTTGGCTTCGAAATGACGTTCGTTCCGACCCTCTACGGTTAAAATAACGTTTTCATTCATCGCGGGTCATTTTGTTAAGTCCGCGAGGCTTACAGCGGGCTATTCGTGTGACGCGCGAGCACGGAATGTCCCCCGAAATTCATTGGAATATCGTACACCGAGCGAGAAGAGCTTACCAGCCATTACTGGAAATTTTCGCTGACGTACGTTGGGAGCTTTCGCGAAATCGCCGTTATACGTTGCGTATACTATAGGCAGTACACGTTTACCATCGCGTCCTCTCGTTATCCGCTGAAATATGGTGTTAATATTAGCTAGTTAAAGCGCGTTCCGTGTCAGACACGGTCGAAATTAAACTTTGCGTGCCACAAATGTCGAAGCTCGCTATACTGGTCTTTTTGAACACACACGCGCGGCAATGCGTACAAAGGTGTGTCAAAAATATTTAATTAAAAAAATACGGGAAAACTCTATAGCGAAAATATTGTCAAGGTGTTGATAATAGAACTGCGAGTATTTAAATTCGATAATATAGGAAGTTGATATATTAACACCGTAATAGGTTTTTGTTGCAGAAATATTTTATCAAACATCGCGTATCTTCTATCAACAGAAGGCACCCTCGAAGTGTCTAATATTGATCGTGACGAAGCAGTGAATATCTTTTTTTATATTTCACTTTCGCCGCACGAAATGTAAGTTCCATCAACCAAGGATGAGCACAGCGCGCAATAAACTTCCAGGTCCGCAGTTGGCCGCTCACGCCCAGTTACCCGCGTATCACGGACCATTGTTTCAAATGGAGTAACTTAATGCATCATCTACGAGTTGATGACACAGCGCGGATTAGTCTAATTTGAGTTGTTCCACGTAGCCGTACGGTTCCACCAAGAAAACTTTGCATGAGATGGAGATCACAGTGGCAGGTATTATCCTATGTATATTGAGTGTACGGGATATTTCGCCAAGTCCCTAACAGCCACCCCCACACGCTGCATCCGGAAGCCGAGGCATGGCGATTCCATGGAGCAACGTGTGTTCCGAAAAGTCGACTACTTGTGGTTAAATATGAATATGCTGCTGTGCAGTCCAACTGTCTACTTTCACCAAAATTGAATTTTTACTTACATCGAGCCAAGATCTTATAATTTCTATAATTAAACACCTGCACTACCTGCATTTAACCAAATATCAGTAATTTATCCCACATTTTGCAATTGCATGGTCAAGTATGAACGTTTGAACTCGATGAAAATCCTCCAGAAGTCCCTCCGAGATTCACCCATCACAGCAGGGAATCATTGACAGCTGAATTTCGATCCTCATTCCCTATCAGCTGCCACCAAATAACGCGGAAAAGTCCGGCCACCTTCCCACCGCGTCTGTTATCACGGAAAACAAAATCGGTCGGTGAGCCGAGTCGACAGCATCCCAGCGAAAGCCCCTCGTTTTCGAAAATTCCCGAGGCTCCGCCGGTAATTCTCGAAGAGGCCAATTGTGCGGACGAGGAACGGTGAAACGTGAAAAAATAGCTGACAGATAGCCGGACTGAATGGTGTTACCGTCGGCGAAGCCCGTAGATTACTGTGCGGGGCCATGGAATTTCGGTTTTGACGGACGGGTCTGTTATTACCGTCATTCCGGTCTCTCTCCGAGCTTCTGCTACGTTAATCCTTTCGTCACCGTGTTCAGCTTCGCGTCACCGTCCATCGAACTGTTTTAATGAGATGCCCTGCCCGCGCAGCTTCAACTTTTCCCCCCGTTCTCGCAAATGGAATTTTTAATCTGCCCCCACCCCAGGCGTTCATCCTTTGTTTCATTTTTCGATGATTAATGCTTGGTGTTGGCGTTTCGGTAATTACTCGAGGCTGATTACCAGCTTACGTGTCCTTCCTGACTATAAAATTATCAGTCTGCTTCGATACATTGTCGGTATTATCTGAATCATATCCGACTTGAATAGTCAGGGTTTCGTGCAGCTAAAAATATCAGGAAGAAAAGCTGAGGGGCTCAGCGGAAAATAGGCACGTGCCACCGTTTCATGATTTTAGAGGAAAGCAAGTTGAAGGAAAAATTATTTTTATGCCGAATGCGGTACAGAATTCTAATTAATTTAAACAGTATTTGAGGTCGATGCCAAATAACAACTGCTATCAAATTTTACCTGAAAAATTAATTTTATTAGGTCTCGTGTACCCAAAGAGCCTTTGCTTCTCATTTAACCCCTTAATATTATTCAGCTCGGTGAAACGTACACGCTACAATATCGAGAGATGGTAGGATTACACTACCTTGCAGGAACGAGTCAACTGTACAAAGAAACGAAAAATGCAGTATGACATGTGCCATTTTTCACTGAGCCCCTCCGTTGTTCCCTAAAATTCGCTTCTTCGATTACAAAAGTCCCCTCTTACCTGACCTCTTTGCCACGCTGCCGAGCAAAAAATCGTCCGACAAGCGGCAGGGTAACTGAGAGAGGCTAGCCACGACTCGAGAACCGCGGAGGAGCTACCGCGATGTTTCTTCCGGGACACATAAATTGCCTATAAACGATATTATGCAGATCTACAAGAAAGGTAACCGTAGCGGGGGCAATCATCTCAGATAAGGCATACGAGAAAAAGTTTCGTCGAGATAAAAACTTCCCGCATCGTCCGGGTAGATTTAAACCATTCGGCTCCCCCCCCCCCGGTTTTGATACGATCCAGGAACACAGCGAGCCCACAGCTAGGGGAGCGTTCGCCGTCCTGTGGGGCCCCTTGCCCGTAGCTCCCGCCTTCGCCAGATAACTTTTCCTTCGAGCCGCGCGTTGCCATTTTCCAATTAACGTCTGATAAAGGACTTCCCGCGATTCCGCACGGCAGGGCTGGGGGAAAGCCTCGCGCTACACGCGAGCACTACCAGCCAGAAGTAATTGGGTTATATCGCGCGAGGATTTATTGCGCGAAGAATGCAAGGAGGGATTCTGATTCCTCCGCCGGCTCGCAGACGGCGTGGCGTTTCCTCTTGCCGTCGCGGCGGCGCAAATCGAATTAAAATTCCGCAGCATCGTTAGGGCCCTCCGTGCAAGTGTCTGGGAGAACGCCGGGGAAAGAATATACCTACCGGCGTTCCGCGTGCTTGCGTGACTGCGAGAGTTTCAGGGTCGTTCCGAAGGCAGGCCGGGAAGGGGGGTGAATTGCTCTTTCTTCCCCCTTCGCGTTACCTTCGCGCTACGCCGCTACTTAGGCGGTCAAAAATCCGTAGCCTGCGTGGCGATTTAAACGGGGCCGTGTAGGAACGCTGCCGCGTCTCCGCTGGCGATGCTCGGTCTTCGGTATTCGAATGGAGACGTTGAAAGCTGTTCGACGGACCTTGATGTTCCTTGGATTCTATGCACGGCCGGTTAATCTGTGTCAAGTGCTTCAGAAATGTGTGAACGCATCAGCGTGTTGAATACATCGTTAAACTCACAGCGAAGGTAACATAGAATTGAACTTGACTAAAGGTGAATTGTAGAAGACCCTACAATTGTTCGAATCATTACAATGACTTTATAAAAGTTAGTATTTCACTACCACTTCCTAGAATGTCGATCTCACCGACCAGAAGCAAGTAAATAATGGCCGACAGCAAACCTTCTCACACCACTTTTCCAGTATCGAAAGCAACCCTCTGTCCACCAAGAAACACAGCCTCGTATACCTCAGGATGTCGAAAAGTTGAAGCTGCTCCGAGGATGAGGGACACTTCAAAAGAAGTGGATCGAGTCGAATGTTTGTTTTTCGTTGAAGAATCCCATCTACAGCCACCTCGCGGCAGCGGATCTCCGTCTTTCCCCGGCAGTGCTCCACCTAAGAAGGATCGATTCGTCTAAGGGCTACGGCTATCCGTTAACGGGACGGAATAGCCTCGGGGGAGAGATCCTGAAGCATACAGACCGAGCTCACGGCGCGGCACGGTGCCTCGCGCGCCAACTCAGCCCCAAATTAATGCCTGTCCTTCGCAGTAACTTATCCGCCGACCCGCTATATTATGGTCGACGATCGTCGTCTGCTGACGAATGGCCGACTATTTTCTTGCGAAGCTTTCACTATTCCTCTAGCCTGCTCCGAGGGGCCAGTTCAAAAGGGCTACAGTGGTTGTAGGTTCATGTTTTGAGGGTTTGCGACGAGTTTGACAACTGGTCTGTACTCTGGTGTGTAATTATCGTTGGGAGGTTTCTCTGTTTGAAAATGGTGAAGGTAATATAAACTTTGGTAATTCGAATTCAATACTTCATGTATTAACTCTCCCCTGTGTGCACCGATTTAATTAGTGAATTTACAGAAAGGATGGGGTAGTTTCTTTTCAGTTCGACACTTCTCCTTCGTTTCTGTTTTGTACCACTACTGCTAAAAGACTGAGGAACCATTATCGATACCCATTTCAAACGTCGTCGGGCAATTCGTTTCCCATCTTCAAAGCTATCCTCACGCTGGCGCTGTGTCTTTGGAAACAATTTTGGAAAGTTATCGGCTGTTAAGACAATCGACGTTCCTCCTGCCAAGTTAACACTCCCTCTAGCGGAACAATATATCACAGAATGGCACGGTACAGTTATTACAATCCACGATTGCTGACTCTGACGAATGACCAACTATCTACCTACAGAGCCACCGTTCTTGCACCACCTAAAATAATTAAATTAACCGAAGGTCTTGGAATTACATCCTAACTGACTACACGGTTTCGCATAAAACTTGAATTTTCTCGATTGCTCCAATTTCAGACCAGTTGATATCTATCCCTTATACATGCATCAGTGCACACTTCAAGGGGTCATTCCGGTTGGGCGGGTTGAAAAAATCGATTTTTTTCAAAACATTTTTCGAAAGCACATATTCTCAACAATGTACTGTTAAATTTTCATGGAATAATTCTGCTTATTTTAGCGTCTACAGAGACATTTTGTAGGGAGCGCAAGCAGAGACGCGTTTTTCTCGAAACGTCATTTGTCCACATCGTGAAGATAAAATCTCAAAAGCTTATTCTGCACACCTGTGACTCTCGCAGGGACTATGACCAAGTATTTTCAGTGAGTCTAATCTACTTTTAAAATCGAAAAAACATTTTTCTTGCATTTTACCCGCCATTTTGCTAATTTTAAAGATAAATCACTTCAATTTTGAAGATGAATCTGTTTGGATTTTTGAGTTCAGGTGAATCTAACAGCTGAAATCACCTTCACGAGCGAGGCATGAATTTTTAAACATGTCATCAAGACCACTTTCAATAATTTTATTACTTTTATATTTTTTATTTACTGTGGAAATGTAGTTTAATTATAAATAGAAGAAAGTTTTATTCCATTACTATAACTATTATCGTCGCAATAAATTCTTGAAAAATCGTTGAATTTATCGGCGCGCTAAACCGAATGACCCCTTAATAAGCCTAAATTTTTCAAGGCTGGAGGCAAGATAACAGTCGAGTACAGGACAGTATCATAATTATTGATATCTTCTACTGAATTCAATCTAATTCATTAACAAATTATCATCCCTTCAACGATCACAGTCTAAAATTCATCACCAATTAAATAAATCTCTCTTAAACTCTTCCACCCTTAACACGCAACAGCCATCTTTCACAGGACAATTGGGGACTGATTTCTCCTTTCGTGGCCGCGGCACAATTATCGATTACGTAATCACGAGTCCCCGTGCGAGGGGGGCAAATGTGATCAGCGAATTGGCCGAGAAGCAGCTCGAAATTGAAGGAGGAAATCGGGTCGATGGGTCGTGCCGCGGCGTAGTAGCTTTCATCGCGCGTTAACATCGCTCGTTTCTTTTTTTTTTTTCTTCCCCTCCTCGCGGCGGTGGTTTTAGGGTTGTTGCGATAGGTCCCGGCACATCCGTGACCGCGTCTGCATACCTTGGCCGGCTGCCCGAACCGGGCTTTTCTATTCGTCGAATACCTAATTCACCGTAGTCAGCGCGCCGTGGCCGCGTGTGGAAGCATGTTGGAGGCCTGCGATGCACCGCTAACCTTCTTCTCTTAAACTGTGCGCGCGGTAAAACACGAGAAAAGAAACGACGGCCACGCGTAATCCGACCTGACCTGCGCCTCCGCCTGCGAGTAACGACCCCTCGTGTAAACTAGTGCCGCATTTAGATTTTTACGAGCACCGTATTCGCCCCGCGCGCCATCCGCGCTACGTTTCGCGAGTTATCGCTCACGGGCGCCCGGTCAGATTCGAAAACTGCCGGCGCTAATTGTCCCCATCCAGAAGTAATTCGCCGGACAAGTGGATCGATGCTTCATAATTGCGACGAAATAAAATTCAACGACTACAGGAAGTGTCGTCCTTCTCTCGATGCTAGAAACTAGAAACACAACAGTCCCAGGCAGCGGGCGGTAGAAGCGCCAACAGTTCCACGATTTACTTGAGGTTCGGGGACCACCGAGCCGCGCCTCGTCACGAAAACGTAAACGTGAAAACGGAGTGGATCCCCGTGTGGCGAGCGATCGTTGGATCGACTAATTTCACCGGCATCCTTGTAGCTCGAGCGCAATTAAATCTCGTTTCGCTGGGAGCGAGGGGGATCGCAAACTGTTTAGAGACCGGTTCACCTTTCCATTGAACGGTTCGCATGGCGTGGATCATCGACGGGCCCGTCGCCTCCGTTGTTCCCAGCAACGGCATCCGACGGCGTCGCTTTGCAGCTCGGTAATTAACTTCCCCGTGCAAACGAATCGAGTGGAGGCCGCGCGTGGCGATGCCGAGAGCCGCTGTTGCGAACGCGAGGCGAGCCAAGTCGATTGGCCTAATCGTAATTTCGCCGGGACGAACAGCCCCTACAGGACCAATAATCGTTTCACGGTCACTGTAACCGTGGAAATTGCCCGGCAGGTTAACCGTAATTACGATCGTTCGTTATACGCGAATCACGCGGCCGCCTGTCCCCGCTCGGCCATTAACAACGTTCACGTAAGAATAAACGACGCTGATAACGACACGCGGCTATACCTGACACTCGAGCCTGCTTTTTAAACGCTGCTTCCCCGTCGATGACTGCGGTACCGACAACTCACGCTTGCCTTCGTGCAGCTTCAGCGGCTGAATGGGCGAGAATCGTCGACTACACGCGTGGAAGATACAGACAATTACGAATTTCTTCGCGAAATACTGCCACGTTCATTCGACGACACCACACGCCTAATCTTATCTCTCGTGTTGGAATTAAGGATCCGGGGATGGCTTGACTTGGCTCTGCCAGCCCCTCGTACTGTTAAATTTACTTCATTCTTCTTTTATGTATCTTCCTGTTATTATAATTGTATTTCCTTGCAAATTCGTTCGTTGTCATACCTCTCCGCTTTTAAACCCGCACTTTCCGTAACTTTCTTATATGTACTTCTTGTCTCCTTGTCCTAGATTCGTCTGTCCATCTTTTAGCTTTAAGTTTACTGTTAAATGTAGGGTTAGGTATTAGAACAGCAGTAATGCTGAATCTCGTTGAGTATTATTTGTAATTGGTCATGTAATAAAGACATTAGAGATAATAGCTTTAAAGGGTCGTCCTTAAATTACTCGATAATCAAAGAATAGAATCAATTAAAAAATTAAGAATAAGATGCATTTGATAACGACTGATAAGAATCATCATTTGATCACTTCTGTTGGAATTCAATGATATTCACGCATAGAAGAAGAGTTGAAGAGCAGTAGGGGAGCGTTCTCAGATTCTTTGTCTTGTTTTAGGGACAAAAGGGACTCTTTTACTCTGCGCAGAACCTTCATGGTGCAGAGACGTACCACGCAAAAGCTTAAAGCCCACAGATTTGTTTTTTCTCACTGTATACAATATCATTTTGTTAATAAACATTATTCTATAACTACACTAAGAAAATTTAACTATTTTACTGGCGCCAGCGTGTTTCCATTCTGTTCTGGCTTGTTTTTACGTAGACATATTCCGAGAAGCATCGAAGTTTTTGTTCATATCTCCCGAATGTGTGCTCCACCCGAGTTAAGCAACTCTTCCTCGCTCGGAATGGCCTGTCCGACTGGTAAGAGCGTTTCTTAAAACCCCGCGCCATTCAACGTGTTATTCCGTTATTAGCAACGCCACAGACCAGTCCGGGGGCCAATTAAGGGGCACGCGTTCCGCGGCACGTCGAAATGAAACAGGATTAGAATTTTATCTCCGTCTCGTTTCTGCTCGGTTTCTCGTTTTTACCGTCGCGGTCGACCGCGTAAACGCGACCGAGCAACTCTCATTGTTCCATTGCGACGCGAATCCGCGTATTTTCGGCGCGGCTGCCCTCGCGTCGCGTCTTTCGCGAGCGAAAAGCGACACGGTCGCGACGTGTGCCACGATGCTGCACAAATTGCGCCCGACTATTTGCATCGTGACCCACTTACCTCGGGATACGTTCCCGTTTATTCGCGCCGGCGTTTTCTACGCAACGGACGTGGAAAAAAGCGCGGTCACAACTGTGATTCTTCCCTTTTCACTCCTACAATTTTTTCCCCCCGTTTCCTTTTCCTTCCCACCCCCCCCCCCCTCCACCACCGGCCCGCTCCTGTTTCGTTCTCATCCTTTCTTCGTGGCGCTATCAAAAGGGGGAAATTTTTACGCGAGCAATTATTCCACGGGCGAGCGTATCGCGGCCGCGCAGCCACACGAGATTGTAAATTACGAGAGATTTTTCGAGCTTTTCCCTGGATTACCGTATATAATTAATTCCCGTGGCCCCGGGCCCGCTTGATAAATTTCAGCGTGATTAGGTTGCGCGTAATGCACGCTCTTCCCGTGGCCATGTCGAATTCGCGACATAATTAATGCACCGCTTTGCAATTCTCTCTAACGCGATGGTCGAGCACGCGGTGGAAAAAGTTCAGTCGGGAGCCTGTCATAAATATTTACTCTACTTGGCGTGCCGCGTGGCTTTTCATCATGCTTCGCCGATACCTACGTACCATGTAGTTTATTACATATTCCGTTGTAAAATTTAATATCTGCCAAAATTGCGTGGTCCCTCGTATCCTCTGGTCTACGCGAGTCGGTACATGAATTCGGTATAATGGTGTAACGCATTCCGCGTGTATCGCGTTTCGCTAGATGTGGCCGCTGTAATTGAAACGCAGGAAATTTGAAACGGGGGACGGGGGAATCGTTTATTCCCAACTGCTCGAAGCTATCTCTTTGGCTCCCTTCGCAAGCTGCTTTGATGCAATCCCATCGCAAAGATTCTCGAGTAAAAATCAATTTCACCCCCTGCACACGCACTCTCGTGATTGTCCCGTTTAATAAATCACCCGCACCTTCTTTTAATCCTACATAAACTAAACAAACTATCTCGCAACTATACCAGTCATCGATTCCGAAACGACGCTGTTCTCGCATCGGCGAACGCAACTTGTCCACCCAGCGTTATTGGCCCGGCTCTAACTCTAATTTACGCTCGAATAGAGTCACCTGCGCGCTCCATGGGGAAACTTGCGGAGCCGCTGCACCACTCCTGACACCCCCGTGCCGGTTTATATTATAGATGTACGTACGCGTGCTGCGGGGCCGGCACCGAAAAGCCGCGCGTCGCTTCCCCATTTATCTGGCCCAGCCCCGCCGGGGTAGTTGCGCATAACAGCGGAGGAAGGGGTGCCTAGCTCTCGGCTAAGAGACCAGCAGAAGCGATAGGGCATGACCGAGGCAGGGGCATGCGATAGTAATGGCCAAGTTACGCCATTGTGCGAAGTTCGCTCGCACCGAGCGGCCTGCACGCGCGCTGCGCTGCGTGCGATTCGAGGGGGGAACGGGGGTGGATCGGGACGGTGGAGACAGTCAGAGGGGTTGGCGGCCGAGAGAGACAGGGCGGGCAGGTAGCAGCGGACGCAACAGAGGAACGAACGGGCGAGACAAAGAGTCAGACAGAAACGAGGGGGGGGGGGGGAGGAGCGAAATGAAAAAGGGGTTAGAAAAGGAGGAGCGACAGCCACGCGGCGAAGGGAAGAGGAAGACATCACGAGGGTGAAAGCAGGAGGGGTAGCGTAGCGCGACCGGAACCGGATGCTCGTGCAGGCGCCACCGGAAGTGACCTCGTAATTCTCCCTTCCAACCCCTCTTCACCTAGTGCGCCACTGTTCCTCCACCCCACGGTTTTCTCCGTCCACCCCCTGCTACGTCCATCCAGCCATCAAGCCTGAATTATAGGCCGCCTCTAAACCCTTTTGTCTGCGCTTTTCCTGTCGTGGATTCGAGACCCACCACCCCCACTCGCCACCCCACCAACGTCGCTCGTGATTTTCGGTCCGCTTTTGTTTTGCTTGCTGAAACGCCTGTCTTTTCCTCCTGCCTCTGTTCCAGCTCCCCCTCGCGGCTACCCTCTACACCGTACGTCGTCTGCGCTCCCTTCTTCCCGAAGAAAGCGCGGCTTTATTGTCGCGAAAATGCCGCCCGCCCCCACCCCTTCGTTTACGGGCTTCCTGCGAAGCGATTGAGGTCTCGCTTAACATTTTCTTTACCAGCGATGCGGACGTATTCCTATTTACTGTATACGATATATTGTCTGCAAAGAAATCGATTCGACAAGATTCAGTGGAAAATCATATTAGGTAGTAAGCAGATTATGCAGAGAACTATCTCAGAATCAGTGGGATAGCAAATATCAGAATGATTCTCTAGTTTTCGCTTAAGGTGGAATAACACTGTAAGAAATCGGTATGTGTACCTCTTCAATATGTACATATTAACTATACTAAGCACTACATTGATTTACTTGCGTTGTTTGGTTGAAAAAAATTCCCGAAAATACCCTTACTTTTCAGACCATTACAGTGTTTACGCCCCTTAAGAAATAATTACCAGCTAATGGCGATGGAACAGTATATCAGCTCGATACCAGAAGGAGTCGGGGAATTACTGTTCTACAGATTATCGGACCTTTCCGCGACCGAAAAAAAAATGGCGTATTAGAGGTAGCTCGGTCGATCGAGTTCTCGGATTAATGGGACGAAGAAATTCCTCCGCGATCATTGTTACCTGTGCGTCGGAACGAGAATACCGCGAAGAATAGGGGAAAGGTGAGAATAATGGGCCCCCGCGAAAAGTCTTCTGGAAATACCTGAAGCGTTCTTTTATTCAAGAACGCGCGAGCCACCGTCGGCCCACTTACCGAATCCCAAGAACAATACGTGTGCGCCGGCCTCCCGCTGTGTGGGTACGCTTAGTTTCTCTCCGAGGACACTTTACAAAGATAATATAAAGTGGAGCGTGGCCTTGGGACCACCGAGACGTTACTCTAATTGTTAAGTAACGGCGCGAAGGCAATTGCTGGAACGTGGGTGCCGCGCGACGTCACGCCGCATTCAGCATTTAAATCGAAGGATTCGACGTGGTTACCGCGCAGCATGGAAAGTGGAATACAGAAGATGAGTGAAGAATTTCCTACGATCCGTGTAAACTCTCGGACTCGATAAATAAGTAACGCGCAAAATACGATCTACGGCTCGTGGCCGCATTTACCTTTCGCGTCGGATGGGACGACGCAAAGGAATGGCAAGCTGAAACGCAATTACGGAACTTTCAGTACTTATTATTGCGTTTAATGACAATTACCGTTCAAAATATCCTGGCAACTTTCGGCGCAGTGACGCGAGCGCCCAGAGTTTCCTTGGAAAAACTCGCGTCCAGTTGGGAAACTTAATCCTTTGGGGATGAAGTTCCCTTTGGGACGATTGAAAATGTCTTTCGGTCCCTTTACCGGGAGTTGGGTAAGAAAGCAGCGGAACTACAGACCCGCGGGCACGTCACAAAGGAAGGAAACTAGCGGCGAGGCTCTTAGGAATTCTTTCCCAGACGGCATATCAGTTTGTCACATCCGTCCCGCTATCGCCACTTTCGTCGCGCGCAGATCGCGTCGCAGGCTGGCGCCGGGGGCCGTCAATTTTCCAGGTGGCGCGTAAATTATTAATTACTCGCGATCGTTCGCGCGCGGCTGGCCTCGCATTGAACGCGTTCAATCGACTCGAAATCGGCAGCGAGCGGTGGAATTCCATGAATTCGCAGCGCTGAACGGCGATCGAACGGCGAGAGTCCAATTCCATAGTAATTTCGAGCGTCCAGCTCCTAGGTGGGCGCGATCGCGCGATTCGTCGCGCGGGGATGGTAAATCGCGACGGAGAATATCCCGGGGGTTGGGCGGGCCGGATGGTGGCCGGATAGGGGCGGGCGGGGGTGGCGGGCGTAAGATGCAGAAGCGGGTGGAAAAAGAAACGAGAATTAATTTCCGTTAATTGCTCTGAACTGAAGTTTGCTGAGAGCGTTTTATCGAATTGAAAGCCTTTCAGCGTGGCCCTTTTCCGGGGCTCACCGTCAGATGAAATGCCGAATAGACAGGATCGAGGGGGGGGGGGGGGGGGGAGAGAGGCCGTCGTCTACACGTGCACGCAGCCCCCCCGTGTCTATGTGCCGGTGGAAAGCAACGTTAAGAGGGAAAGAGGAGCAACAGCCGGCAGAGAGTGAGCTAAACGCCGGCAATTCGGAGCACTCTGTTCCCTGATTGCATTTAATTACACATGCCCAGGCCCCACGGTCCACTGCAATTGCTACATTGTACGGCGGGACAGCTAAGCTTCCTAGAGGCACTCGTCGTCCAACGGTGCTCGCCCTCCCCCCCCCACCCCCACCCCCACCCCTCGCCCTCCTGCCCGATAGATAGCTGGACACGATGCCGCTCCGCTAGTCGGCCCAACTTCTCTGCGAAGCGTCCAGCATTCCAGTGCCCTGTGCCTCTAAACGTATCTCCCTATTTCCCGTCGAGGGTGCCCGTCCTCTGCCGATGGATCTTAACACCGACGCGACGGGGAATACGGGGGAGGAAAGAGCCATGGCGTCGCGTGTGCAGCCTGAATGGCAATGTACGTTAAATAATCGAAGCATGAAGATTTCAACGACCTGGCCGTGGGAATTCGTCGAAATCTGAATTAAAATTGCGTGAAAGGGTAGGTAATTAGCGAGTACTACTTAGGATAGTTACAGAATAGGGTAGACGCACCGTTTGTGGCTACTGTACTGTTTTTGGCCATGTACATAATTATCGCGGTTTTCTTAGCTTGAAATTGCTTGCAGCCACAATTATGTGTAGAATTTCGCACCGGAAATATTTTTTTTTAGTATACCACCAGAAATAAATGGTTATAGTTATTGCTTACGCGAAAAAACATTATATTTTTTAAGAAGTGTGTGAACGGTTCGCTGTTCTTGTGACAATCGTAAAGGATATATGGTAAATAAAATTCCCATATTTACTAATCAAAGTATGTTAATATATAAATTATGGCAGATATAGGTTAAATGTAGTTTCAAAATTATTCTGAAAGTATAAAATTATCAAATTCAATTCACTATTACGAAAAAATTATGTGGCAAGTCATGGTACAGTATTTTAATAACTTTTCCATTTCTGGCTGAGGGTGGCCAAAACTGATACAATAGAGTATCCAGTTCTGACCACCCTCAGCCAGAAATGGAAACTTTATCAAAATATTGTTGTATTTTCTGCCACTATGCGTTTTAAACGATTTTATTCACCTTGATCCTCTGTTTTAAAAAAAAAAGTAACCCCGAGCGGGTGAGAAAATTACCCAGTCATCAATAAATATAACCCAAACGACTTGAAATCAGCTACTCGCTTGCTTTACGAAAACGACAAAAAGCCGCTGCGTTCGGGTCGCTAGTTGCATCCTGATTTGAAATTAAATAAAAGATATTTCTAAAGAAGTCAGAGCTGCGAAATGTAAATCCATAAACAATTAAAAGTAGAAAATAAAAAATATATATAAAAAAAATTTTATGTTAAACGATTTTATTAAAAATGCATTAAAACCTAAAAAGATTTTAAAGTGGCCAAAACTAATACAAAACATGGCCAAAACTAGTGTGCAAGTGGCCACAAACGGTGAAAAATGTATTTCTTAAATATTTTTAACTTTATTAATTATTTAACGATTTCTCTAGTTAATGAAAACTTAGATATTAATAGTAAAGATAGTGTAAAATTTGGTAAAGCTTCCTAATTTTAAGTACAATTTTAAAGATAATTACTGTAATATCCAATGAATGCGCATATTGACTCGCGGGAGTTAGAGGAATTGAGATATGCGCGTGTACATGCTTAGAGCATCGAGCCTCTCGCATCATATTTCAGATATTCACTCATCGCCATCGATACGGGAGGGGGTAATTTGATCGATACACGCCGGAGATAAGAGATATCGAGTGAATGCGAGGGAAGTTTTAGGAAATATACGGGGATGCAAACTTTTCAAGGATTCCACCGGCGGTATAACAATTGGGGCATATTCTATGGCAATCTAATTAAGCTTCCGGGCGAAGTTTCCTCCGAGTCATAATACCCTGCCGTTCGAGGAGTAGTCGCATCGCTCCATTCAGCCTGTTAGTGTATTAATACTATCGACAGCACGGTAATTTAACTGAAATTGCGGTTATTTTTGGCGTGGCGTAAGCTTCTTACGAGTTTCGGTAGACTTTGCTATTAATTACTTCAAATTCCATGACAGAATTTCGGTGGAAATAGGCGAGCGCTGCGAGCTGGGGAGCACCTATTTCGCCATTAACTATCCACGCGATATTTATCCCATATCGATAGGGTAAACCAACCAGTAATTGACCGAATGCTAATGAATAACCATTAGGCAAAGAAATGCCAATTATAAATTTAAAAATTATTATATATTTATAAATGGTGTGTAATTGCACTTTTAATATCCCATATTTTTAGTTACGCGTATTAAACAAACATTAATAAGTACAATTCTTATTAAAAGTATGCGGTCATTTACTGGATCATTTGTCGAAGGTTAAAATTTTCTAAAGTTTTCTGAAAATTCCTCCAAAACCTAAATAAAAGTAATGCAATTCCAGAGACTGGCTGATCAAAGCAACCACGCAGCCTCGAAATGAGGGGCTTTTGATCGTCGATGATGATGAGATGCATGTGTCGATCAGCTCTAATCAAACATTCGGATATCCCGATAACGAGGCAGGAAAAAAACTAGCGATATGCTTCTATCTTTCGCTGATCTCGTTCAATTACACGAATCGATTCGCTCAGAGCACTGTGTAACTATCGAGCTGGACGAGCGGTCACTAAGCTCCCCTGAGATACTCGAAGGGTCGATAGATAAACGAGTAATGGCACTGGCAATGTAAATGCATGAAACTCGTTTACAGAATGTTCTACACCCAGGGATCCTTATCCAGAGGCACATAACCACCCATCTTCCACTGTTCCGGTCTGCCGTGCCCGCGAGTGTTCAATGGCCGTGGGATCAATAGGATCCACGTGCACCCGTGAATTGGAATCAATTTGATGCTTGCCGGGGTTTCATCAGCCACTGACGTTGAACCGTGTCAAAAGAAGAAACGAATATGTGTTATGACATTGAAATAGACGAACCGTTGGCATTTCAGCGACGACGACACGAGGAATAATACACTTGAAAAATGTGAAACTCGTTTACAGGACATGTCAAAAGAAAATGGAACAAAGGTTTAATGTTTTTGCTTTGCTATATTAGTCTAATTACGCGCTTTGTTTCGACACAATTACAGCTCTCCATCCCGCGCAAATTTCACTGGGCAGGGTAGTAATTCTGTTTTCAGTGAATAGTTACTCGCGTTTTTATAGCATCGTAAAAAAAAAGAGATAGAGGCGAGTCGAGGATGCTGAAAATACAGAAAATTATAACCGAAATAAAATTGGGTCACGCAGAATACGAGCGCGCATGCTTTTATCGTTTATATTCGCGTCGGAGGCAGGCATGAAATTAAAGGAATTAAAATTATGTAATTCAGTGTTCCCTTTCAAAGACTCCGGATGCGCAGGTATCATTCAATAGGTACATGCTGGCATCGCGCTGAAAAACCTGTAACCGTAAAATTTCGAAGTAATTGAAAATCCACCGAGCTCTGGTAATCTCTGTCTCGCGGCGCAATTGAAAATTCATAGCCACAATATCGCGAATTGTAGAAGCTATTATATGAACGATCACATAACGCGAGGCCCCGCGCTTGCTCGTTGCAGCGGGATTCCAAGTTGGCCAGCCGTCACGAATAATTGTGACTGATAATGAACTGGAACGACCTGGTCACCACCATCATCGATCGACACGTTCAACTTCCGTCCCGACGTGTGCGCGTTCCGTCCGGCGGGTACGTGCAAGTTAATCTGAAAATTTGCAGACACGCAGCGTCCAGAAAAAAAGGGCAATCCCCTCCCCCGCATCCCCGACGGATTCCTAATTAATTCCCGCGGCTAATTGGACGGAAATGAAGATTAAAAAGTTCGCTGGTCCGCTAACAAGAGACAAAGCGGAAAAGAAATAGGCAGGGACAGAGGAACGCGGAGGTCGACGTGCAGCCGAGGAAAAGAACACCGGAATGGCGGCGAAGACGTCAGGGGGTGGCCGCCAGTTTCCAAGGTAAATTGGCAATTTAACAAATTTACAAAGTTCCCGGGCCTGGAACTTGGGCGCTCCTAGCCGCTCCTAAGAGTGCAGAAGCGTCCCGGGTAACATAAATACGTATAGACGTATTTATACGCGCGTACAGGAAGTCTCGAGAACGAAACAGTTAAAGTCCCCCTGCTCGCGTGACTAATAACTTTGGTCAAGTTGCTCGATTTCTGCTAGAGCGTGCCGCTTCTGTCGATAGGTACAGAAATGCACGCGGATAATTCGCGCCTTTAGAGAGCATTTATTACGCGGTTGAATCAACAAGGCAATTCAACGGAGGACGCTATCAGGCGTCGCTGCGATATCGATGGCTAAGTGCATAAATATTATATGTCCACTTTCTGTGAAATTTGAGTTTTTATATACACAAATATAGTTCTTAACTGTTTCTTTATGCTGTATAAAAATCACATTTATATCTACCTCGTAAATTTGTCAAAAATAATACTTCTGTTCATTGTACCAAAAAAAAATTAATACCAAATTACTTAGAGTCATTCGGGGGAATATGCAACACATTGGCACGGTGCCCGTGAAAAAATAAAAAATAATTTTTTGGGGCCAAATAACCACCACCCTGCCACACATCTCTCTGCAAAGCGAACAGATCCGAAGTTTCTCGCCCGAAAAAGCCAGTGACCAATGAGCTTTTCTCGCGTGTGTGTGGAAAGTGTCTCGGCCTCAGAACGGTACACGATTCGCCGTGGTATTATGCAAACCCTTGAATAAGCCACGGTCGGATTCCTGTAAGACGCGCGTACCCGGTGGAGAAGCGCAAGATTAACGCGAACTTGGATATCCGGTTGCACAAAGAGAATGCGACCACCGTCGAAATCCACCGCGGCCCCGTCGTGTTTGCGAGTAATCGCGTTGACGTTTAATTTGCTGCCCCCCAGGCTAATTCGCCGCCTTGCCCCTATTGCTTTGTCACTCGACTACTAGACACCTTTCCCTCTATCAAGGGACCGAGTGCCGCAGCTTAGACGAAAGGAATCTCTTTTCCAGACGAAGCCGGGCAAAATAATAACGAACGGGGAAGAGCCCAGTGGGTCGACGACACCTGACGTCCGTGGGTCGTCAGCTTGCCTCTCGACCACAGTATTCATAGAAATTAGTTTCTGTAGATTGTTATCAGTTGGACGAGTACCCAAGTAATGCGATTTTCAATTCGATAAATATGCAGACATTATTGCAATGGAGGGTAGAGGAGAAGTAAGTTTACTAGGTCATTTCACCGACAGATGTAAGTGCTGTGTGTTCGAAACTAATCGCGGACGAATTAAGGTAGTTCCTAACCAACTATGTTAATCAAATTAGTTTTGGATAATAAACGATGAATATAAAGTAGTATGATACTATGGAAATAATAATAATAATTTTTAACATCATGTATATATATTTTAAAAAGTTCAATGTTAATATAAATAATCGTAATACGAAAATGGAATATTAAATTGGTTAGCGTAGGGAATTGGAGCAGCACATCTGACAACGTCGCTTTTATTCGGCGCGTCTTTGTTCAATCAAAATGTCAGAAAGCTTGCGTTATAAAGGTAAATTTATTAAAAGAAAAATATTAGAAAAGAAAGAAAAATTTCAGGTTAGAATCGCGGCACAAAGAATGCAGCAATGTAAATGTGTTAAAGTTAACGCCGAAATATGTTCGGGTAACCGAATTGTAGATTTAAAGTATCTTGGAGAACAATTATGGTGTACAAACTGTCGCAATATATTATCTTTAAATAATATTGAAGGGGAAAAATATGCCTTACAATATAATTATTCTTCATATGAATTTGAAACATCGTTCGATATTTAAATGTCTAAACACATCGATTGCGCGACGTTGCCACGTTGATTGCTCTACGTATTTCTGAAAAATTTGCACGTAAAACTAATTTTTTATGGGCATTTACGAAGAAACTATGCGGTCAGTTTTGCAGAAATTAATAAATTCATTTCCTGACATTTCGATGTACTTTTGTGGCAATTTTGGTACATTTCTTAAATATGGTTTTCCAGTTTCAGAAGAAAAACTGAAACTATAACCCTCTTTTTTTGACTTTGCCATATGCCACCGTGTTAAAATGCATCAACTTTAATTAACAATTTCTCGATAACTATTCGGTAAATCGATTTTAAACTTTGTACAAGGGTTTCTTGTATTCCAAATTAGTTTTGTACGAAATTTGAAAGAATTCTGTAATATAGTAGATTATTCAGGAACTACCTTAATATGTTTTGCACGTGCTGCGATATAAATTAACTCGACTTTTTCAACTGACGATCAGAACTACGCTAAACAGGTGATGTACTTCAAGGTGGTGGATTATCGAGAAATTTAAACTAGCAACGCTATACGGAGCCTCCTCTCTTCGAACGGCGTGCTAACCATCGTTCATAAAGAAACCCCCGCAACGACGTCGACCCCGTAGCTTTTACAACGTTTTACTGACCCCCTGGGGCCCTTGAAACGCCACCGCGAGGCCTCGTTCGTCGAACGGTTTCAGAACACGTCCCAGTTGCGTTCACCCTTAAACGCGATCTCGTTCGTCGCCTCGTGATTTATCCGCCGTGACGTTAGTCGGTCGCAGTAAAGCACGGTAACGATCGAATAATTGTTATATATAGTTATAGAAGAAACGGGGCGCTGTTTCATCGGCAATGAAACGATGTTTGCGCCGAGATTGGCCCGGCGTAATTGTAGTTTCGACCGAGAGAAACCGCGACTCTGGCGCAGCTGCTTCGCATAAGTCTTTCGGGAAGAATAATATCTTGGCCCGTGCAAGCGTTCGGTCGGTGCCTCCACGGAAAGACGCGTGCAGCCCGCCTTAATAGCTCGCAACGTGCACGCGAAATCCGCGCCTAACAACCATCGCATTACCGGGGGCCAGCGCGGAGCAGACGTATTATTTCGTTATCGTATTTCACCGGACCAACGACGCGGGAATCCGCGCAGGGGTGAGCCTAAAGGTGTGTCAGCAAAATTCCAATCGAATTCCACATCTCGAAATTCAGGGACAACACCATGCCATAGGTATATGGATATATTTGTTTCCGAGCAGGTTCAGCTCGACCTTTTTTTTTACCAAATTGCTTTATTTATGATACATTTAAGAGGACACTCTCATTAAAATTTTTCTGCGGAGCTCTTTTTCCTCGATCGCCAGGTAAAAAATCTTTTTCCACGCATGCCTGACCAATGTTGGTTCGCTTTCTATGGGGGAAGGAGATAGCGGAAGACGGGAAAGGACGGAGAGAAGGGAGGTAATGCTGTCTCGTACTTTCTATGGCCGTTTCTCTAGCCGCTCTTTCCCTCAAACGAGACCGATCGCCCCAAGAGGAACGGAAATCCTTAATTGAAAGCGTCCTCGAGCGGCAGCAACTTTTATAATTTCCCGGTCGATGATTAAAATTAAAAGTCCGGCCGTGTCAGAGGCAGGAAATCGTTGCGCTGGAAAAAAGCGAAACGAAAAGAAAATCAGAGCGAGAACCTATCGTTCCTTCGTCGTCGAACAAAGCGGCGGAACGAAAGGGACGTCTTCCGCATTTTCACCCTCCTCCTTCCTTTCCCCATCGACCCCATTCGTAATTTCAACGTTCGATGAAGGTATAGAGTTGTCGCTGCTAATTAGCGCCTGTACGCTATATAAGGAGAAGAAGACTTTCCAAAAATTACGTTGCAAATTATCAGAAGTGATCGATGCTTACAGAATTTTCACTGACAAACATTCCTAACGCCCTCGTTTTTACTTCTTCTTTTTCAAACACTTTACCCTGCGAACCTTGATTACGATACCCTCGTTCCCAAAATTCCTGGACACTCCGAACGCTGTCGAAAAATGTCTGCGAGCAACAATTGCCAGAAGCCGCGGCGGAATCTCGGGAATTTTACTTTTACCGCGATCAAGAGCCGCTGCCAGTGCACAGACAGATCTTGGCGCGCGAATCGTTTATATTCTCGACAATAGGTCGACTGAATAAATTGAAGGGGAAAGGAGCATCAGGGCGTCCTCCGCGCTCCCAACGTCCGCAGATTTATCTGCTGGGACGGTATTCGGAATGAATTACGATAGGCGAGGGGCTTTTTGATACGCGCCAGAGAGAGCGACCCGCCTCTGTATACGAGCGTCTCATGTTAATCTCGCAATATTTCTCGGGAAATCAAGGCAAACGGGGCATTAGCGGGACGGGACGCGAGATAAGCCTTTGCTAGGAACCGGGTCGTATCTAAGTGAGTGCACAGCGAGCGTCGGGGAAATCGTAGGAAATAAACGTGCAATAAATAGGAAGGAAGATGCTCCCGTTTCCGTGAAAGGGATGAGATGCCGGGGGAAGTACTCCAGCGAGTTCCGATTTCCGTCGAACATCGTGCAGAACTGAACGATGAAATTCAGAGGGCTGCTTGGAAATCGTCGTTCCCTCTTACACAGAGGAAACTTGTCAACTCCCGATGCATTCCAATTAGGCAACGAAAATCCACGTGCAATTTTAGTGTGTCACTGATGCGAGCCAAGCTTTAAGTACAGGAGACTTTAAAGCGTTCATAGAAATAGAGAAAGCTGATTTTTTAACTGAATTAACAGTATTCTGGTAAATTGCGATATTTCTAATTATAATTGCTGTCTTCCTTCGTTTAATAAACGTTATTCTGAATTTTCTAGCCTGGAAATTCTTGGTGCGTAGGTTTGTCGATGTATCTCACTGTCCATTAACTTTAAATTTATGTTTACTATTATTTTCCGTAAGAGGATTAGGCAGAGGCTATGAGAATATGGGTTATAAACAAATTGGAATGTAGAATACACGTTTTACGAGAAAATTATATTCGAAAATTCATCGAGCTCGTACACAGCGTAGGGCGTGCTGGCGTACGTGCCTGTCTATCGCTCGATATTTCTGCTTACGCACTAGCGCCCGTTAATATTAACGACGCTATAGTTCAAAAACTACGGCAGATTTTCATAGACTACTTATTTTTCTCTTCTATCAAGTATCGGGTTCAAACGAATCTCAGTAGATCAGTACATGGACCTTCGAGGTCCCCAGAAATTACTTTTCAATCCGAAATGCGGTCGTAGAAAAAGGAACTCGTATCAATGAACCTACAGCATCCGACCGCCTCCATCATGCAACCAAAGAGGCCAATAAAAACTCTCCTCTTCGAAAAAAACTGCCCTCTTCCGTGGATCCATCAGCCACCACGAAGTGACTCGTAAAATATTCAAAAGGACTGGCCCACAAAGCAAAGTCACGTTATCGTTGGCTGAGAACTCTCAGTAGATTAGCACTCGAATGCAGGCAAGGGGAACTTTCGCGTTGGTCAAAGTTGCCCTGGTGCATCGCGATGGGACCCTACGAAGAGCCCAAGGTATCCATCTCTCTTGACAATCACTTTTTGCATCTCCAGCTGCATTCCCTTCAAAGCCGTTTCTCTACCCTCCAACTCCACCGGCCCTGCCTCCGCTCGATCGTGCCTCGCAATTTATCATCGGTCAACTAATTTGTGCCACGGAAGAGGCAACGTTTAACGCAAAGAGCTCCTCTTTGCATTTCCAAGTGCCACCGGTTCCTTTTAGTCGATCGTGACCGCCACTTGAATCTGGCGACCGACGAGTACCAGTTGAAACAATCCTCCATAACTCCTCTGCATTTATGCCAAGATCTATCCCCATTAGAGCCGTTCGTCCAGGCTTCCAGGGCGACAGCCGACGCTTCTCGGCGCGCAGCCCGCGCCACGGATATCGCGTAGCTATTCTACTTGGACGACTCGAGGCTAATGGCAGGAAGGGGAACGAGCGAGCGGGAATGGCTGGTGATATTTCGTAAAAGAGCCGCGTGCATTTGCGGTATCGACACGTGACGAATGCGGCCGCTTGCGCGGGACATTAACGTGGGCATCTCTGCGTCTATAGGCTCGGTTAGCGTGCGGCTTTGTCGCTATTGTGTCGATAGTAAGTAGTTTCAGAAGCATTATCTGGTCGGAGAGTGAATTGCGGTTCTCCATTTTGCCGCGGACGATGCCTACGATTTTCAGATTACTTGAGTTGCAACCAACTTTGCTGCGGAGCACAGCGTAACGTCTGAGATAAAGACTCGCTATTGTTAGCGATGCTACGAGAATCCATCAAAGACAAGATTTCACATTTTAAATTCAATGTGTTTCGGTGGTGAGCGATTATTAGAAGTTTGGACGATCTTGTTCCTCTGTCACCTGAGGAATCATTGAAACTTTAAATAAATGAAGATTCATCTTCTTTGCAATGGCGACTGGAGCAGAGACGAAGTACACTTCTTACGTAGCTATATAGCTAATATCTGGACGAATGAAATAGGACCGTCTTTGATCGACGAGGCTAATTGCCTCCGCTTCTAATTTATTCCGTCCAAGTCCTTTAGTATGTCGAACAAACCTAAGTCAGTGAAGCGAGGCGAAGTTCCAACCGGGAGGTATTTCAGCGGGAATTCAAAGCGGCTCTCCTTTTTCTCATGCAAATAGAACGTCGACTAGTTAATCTCGCTGCAAAGTTTTTTCCCCGCGAAATTGCGTAGAACGAATATAATAACGTTCGCCGTTCATTCCCATAAAAGGGGGTGAAAAGAGAGCGAGATGCTCGGGCAACTGCGAGATACACGCGAGGACTCTTTGACTTCCCGTTGATACGCTTTAAGCATACCTTCGAGTGCACCGTTAACATTTTATTAAAAGCCCATCTATCATAAATACTTGGCTGCTCGTGCAGCACCGTGCTCGATGCCCGGTATCCATTTCCTTGATCCTCATATTAGTTTCAACGTCAGCCGCAGCGCGAACGCCAACGGCTAAGAGCAACGCGAGCGGGGACAATTTGGAGATCCAGATCGAGCGTCGGATCGTTTCGGTAAATTTAAGGGACCAGTTACCACGGGGCAAGACCGCAATTTCAAGTGAAATCTGCTAAGCTCTATACTTACATCAGGCCGGGTCTAGTGTTTCTCGATTCGACCCGCGCGAAACAGTATCCCCAGCTATTGGTCTGTTTCCGTCGAGAGGAGGTCAATATAATAGTTGCACGGGGCTAAACGACGCACGCTGCTGTATACACCCTCCTAGATAGTGCGCGGGAGAGCAAGAGGGAGGGAATTGATAGGGGAGAACGCGGAACAGAAAGAGCTACTGGTTGGCTTCGGATATCGAATGAAGAGCGACACTTGCCCGCGGACATTTATCAAAATGGGCGAGACCGGTTTGTTTCCATGTATCCTCCCCCGCTGCTCTCGTTTCGAGCAGCGATGGATATTTTCCAAAGTGGGTGCTTATCGCAGCGTTTTGACGCAATCATCTGTCCGCGCTGTAAACACCCGCGCGGAAGCTTTGAAAACGTCCAATTCGCGGCTCTCGGGTATGTATCGCGTTACTGCATCAGCACACGGCTTGTTTTCCCCGGTTCTTCCTCGGGTAGAAACGAAACTGGAGGAATGGGAGAGAGCGGAGTGGTCTGGCCGTGTGTGATTGCAATTTTCCGAGCCTTTCACTTCGGAGCAGTTTCAACCCTTCCTATAATGCGTACACGAGTGCATTAAACGATAAAACTGTAGCACGTTATTTTTATGGATTTAGCTGTCGTGAATTACGAAAAGAACAGAGATCACTTGAGCCATTAACAAGTGGGAATAGCATCATACGAGGATCTGAATCGAGTATCAAGGGAAGATTGACTGAAGGTTTATAAAAAAGATCGACGATAGACAGATAAAATTAATTGACGAGGAAACTTAAAGTACGTTGTTTATCTTTCTCTCATGGATATCTCAGCGTGCAAAGGGGAATCTATATGTTTTACGTACAGAGGTGACACAGAACGATCGAAAACAGAATAATTATCGTACGTTGTAGTCCCTCGATAGTCAAGTCCTCGATCGATAATTATTATTGTAAAACGGGGCGAGCGATACTGGACGCTGTTAAACAGAGAGTGGCCGAGAAACATAACGAACGAGCCAGCCGAAGTTTGCAGCGGAAAATTCGTTTGCGCAAAGTAAATTTGCACAAAGCGGCCGGCCCCGTGTAAAGGGCGGTTCTTTGAAATTTATTCATAAAATTAATACGTCGACGCGCATCAAATTGATACATTGTAATTTCGCGCCTTTTCAAGCAACAAGTCGTAGCGGTGATTGGTAAAAGCTTTGCGTGCAAAGCTCGGAACCCATACAATTGCTTTTGAAGTATAATCAAAGCTTCGAAATTGCGCCCTCTGCCCACACCCAGGCCAGCGCCGCCGATAAAATTCGCATGACGAGGCACGAAGCGGCCGAGCCTGAATTTTCGAACCACTTCAATCCTGTTAGGCTGCAAACACACTGTAAAAGGATAATGGCGTGCGTATCGACGCGTGTGACCAAATAAATGCGCTCGACTCTGCGCGAGTGTTCGCAATACGTGTGATTATCAACGCAGGGGGGGTTAAATGACGATGGAGAAAAATGTCCGTCAAAATATATACGCGTTCCCTGTGCTCGAAATTTTCTTCTCTTTTCAGGGATTCGTTTAGAAAGCAGAGCATGTGTAGCGAAAATAAATATTCCTACATTCATCATTATTGCACTTTATTTAAAAAGAAATGTGTGCTTCTTGTTGTTTAAAGTTGCGTCCTGAAGATTCGATGATAAACTTGGACCATTGACGTGGAAGAACAATAACAATTTTATCACTCAATCACGTGTTTACTCTTTCAACCTTCAGACACAGCATCTCCGGCAGGCAATGTACGCGACTAAATATTTTCGGGGTGAATCAAGTTTCTGGCACTGGCTTCGAAACACTCACTCGAAATACATCAGGCCCTCTTGATTTATAAGGGAACTAGGCGGGTTACTTAAGGGGACGGTTGAACCGCTCGTAAAACTATTTTTTTACGGATTAATTACAAGGAGATGAATACAAATTCTGACTAGTACATTCGGGTAATGTTTATCTATACTAAAAACTGTAAAAAAATTTTGTTGATAATGTATACATGAATGTGACAGCGCTACAGCCGTCTCGTGTGCAGGCGTTTTTTTTTTGGTTTTGCCTTGATTGAGAAAAAACCATGCTTCGGATCGACTTGAAATTTTTACAGCATGTTCGAAATATATTCCTTTTTGGAGAGAAGCTCAGGATTAACTGGAGTTTTTAAGATAAAAAACAGCCTTCTGTGCACCTCGAAAATCGATATTTAGATTACGAATTGCCTTCTCCTAGTCGCTATTTTAATAATTTCGGTTCAATTTTTCCAAAGATCAAACATTGTGTAAGAGGAAAAGTGTGATTGTGTACATCTCCATGTAATTAATGCACAAAAAATACTTGATTTTCGAGCGATTTGACTGTCTAGTCCCCTTAAAATTACAGTAGGACTACCTAGAATTTACGGAAGCAACTAAGGAACGGGTTTCTGAAATCGTTTTAATTAGTTTCGAGCGTATCCTACATTCTTGCTGTTTATCAGATTTAACTATTAATGTACCTTGACGGTATTTTACTTTCGTCTGCCCAATTACAATTTATATTTCCACAGAAATATTATACGATAGTGATGTAGATAACAATCTTCCTTTACGTTTCCTTAAGTATTGTTTTAAATATTTTCTTATAAAACAATGCTTCCTTCCCAAATATAGTAGGCAATAAGGCACACAGTAAACTGTAAAGATAATAACGACTTACTGTTAAAGTTGCTTAATAAGATATTCATGGCAACAAACAGCATTAGACTATTAATATGCAGAGTACAAGACGCGTTAGCTACAATTGTGCAGTAACTCCTTGGTTTGAAATCTGCTAGTGCTTTAGCCAAGCAACGTCCGTGTCTACTTAAGGGAGTACTCTCGGTACGTAGCTAGTGAAAACAGCGCGACTCTTATGCTTGACTTACTCGGTAAGCAAGCTGGCATCACCGCGTGACAGCTGATCGCGTATATTTATTATATTCATAATATCAAGAATAAATTACGTTCGAATATACATGTAATAATTCTTCTGTTATTATTCCTGATATTCTATTTCCATACATAAAACTTCTTCAAGTGCAATGTGCGTCGCTCAAAACTCAGTCACTGCTATTAGCAATAGTGCGCCCAACCTTCGAATTGCGCTGTTGCCAGATTGTAGGGAGTGATGGCTGCTAGCCTCTAATAAACGTGACTTTTCGGTAATAAATGATTCATTGCAAAGCTCAGAGGTACCTAATCAATCTTTTTAAACCCGCAAAATATTCGTCAGATAATTTTCTAGGCATACACAAATTTTGAATGACAACTCAATGTCAGCTGCTTCAAAATATGTATGTGAAGACGTGAAACGCACGATTTCTCATAAGACTTTGTACAAAATTTGTCAAACCGGAAATATTAATTTCTCGCTTCTGAGGTACCCCAGGCCTTTGAAAATTTAACTGAGTCATTTTTATACATAAATTGAACAGTATGTCAAGTTTCATCAATATCTGAATGTTTTTCCTCCTACCAAGTGTACTCCGTTAAACCTTTATCCATTGCTTGATACTCGCAGTAGAATATATACGTACGCACCAGACGAGCCATGCGCATGCGTTTCCGCGTTGAAAGTTTGAAAAACGAATCGATATACGAGTACTCTGCCTCGGGATACGATCACTTTCCAAAAAAAACATGTCACTATCTCCTAGAACGTTTCCTTCCCTGCACCACACATAATTTAACGAGAATCCCCTCCCTTCGTACAAGCGTTTTTCCCTGGGGATATAACCCTTCACTTTTCGTTAATAATTAAAAATAATAATAACTTATGCTCGAACAAATGAAATGCTATCCTACTACTAAGGCATCGAAACACAATATGTACTTGCCAGTACACTCTACTCATTGTTCGACATATCAGTTGATTCGCCAGGAACTCTAATCGGGGATCAAGAACCCCCCACCATTCTTCCCCAAACATTTCATCTGCAAGCATTCAAACACTTCCGCGTTCCATTTACACAGCTTCCAACACCCACGAGAGAGAGAGAGAGAAAGAGAGGGAGAGAGTCCCAATGCAAAGTACAAAACAGTGCAAAGCACAATCGCAATAAATGACTGTGTCTGTCTGATTCGAACAGGTCTGGGAGACAGCGCGGCACGCTCGATCCCATTTGCGCCGGTATCAGCTCTAGCGGGTCCGCGCTCGATCGCAAACAGCGCGGGCAAAATGGCAGCGACCCGGTACAATTGCTCCTCGGACATAATTCAAATCGAAGCTGCGATAAAACGGTCGCCGGTATGGATTTTCGAATCGCTTGAAATCCCGTTACGCCCGGCGTGTGTACTACACGTAGACACGTGCGTACCTGCGAGGACCAGTGTGTGCGCGCGCTGCGTGAAATTCGAAGTTTGAAAGACGAATCGATACATGGAGAGCCGGCGTTACCGTAGCGAAGGGCACCACTTCGCTACGACCCAATGGGACCGGTGCTCACGTTTTCCCTACCCCCTTGGCTATCCTTCCGCTCAAGCCTTCCTCCATCTCGTCCCTCTTCCTCCCTCTCCCCATCGCCCCTCTATTCCTCGCTCTTCCTCATCCGTCCTTCTCTCCCTTTCACCTTTACCTCGCCCTGTCCCTTCGCCCCTACCTCCCTTCGTTCCACCTTTCACCGCCCGTTTTTCTCTCTCGCAACTTGACGAACCCGCACATTCGACGCAGCATAGAAAACTGTCTCGCTGCCCTCGACCACGTCCAATTAACGTAACTTCGATCCATAGGCGCATCGATCAGCTCCGAAACGAGCATCCTGCCGCTCTGCCGAGCTTCGCTCTGCGCGGTGTCGTCGGTAACAGGACGCTCACGGGCCGCGAGATACACGCGGACTCGAACGTGCACGCGCCGACTGATTTCGCGGTAACGAGCGAAACGTTTTCTGGAAATTAATTAATCGGGAAACGAGGAACGACACCCGCGCTCGTCGCGGTTAATTAAGCTCCGTGCTCGTCTCTGGCTTTGTCCGCTCCGCGCTACCAATACCCGCTGCTCGATCGCGAAACAAGCTGCGCGAGGTTTCGCGATCGAGGATTCAATGGATCGTATTTGCGACCCGAACGCGACGTGCAAATGGGACAAGACGCCATTGGCGGCTGTCTAATAGAAGAATTCGCAGAATATCTGGAATACACGCTTCTCAGAAGCCATCGCGTGTGTTCGCATGGTTGGACACCCTGTTCGCGGTTGCAGGTGCAAGGTTAAGCGCAGAGGTGCGCAGGGGAGTTAGACAGACCGTCTGAAGATCCGGAAATACGTGGCGCGACACGTGTGGGACATTGAGGGCGGGTAGGGCGGCAGGGGGTGGGGGAAGGGAAAACTTGGCCCCCGTGGGGCGCGACGCAATTAACGTCTCGGGGTTAATTAATAGACACGCCACGGAGAAAGGAGCCCGTAGCCATATCCAAAGGCACTGCAGCAGACATTAGGCAAACGAACGTAAACTCACGTCCCGCTTGCTATCCACATGGCTGCGCGGGAGGCTGATACAGTTACGGGGCACGTACGGGGACCGACAGGGTTGGATGGACTGTCGCGAAACTGGGAAAGAGACGCGTCTCCCGCCGTAATCACCGGCTCGACGGGCGTGCGAAGTTAAATGTAAAATTGCCCTAGTTACTTTCGCTCTATGACGAAATACAATCCGGCTCGGCTCGTTAGGAGGCAACTAATTAGATCCCGAGCACGCGGACTGTCTTTGACTTCCGCATGTGAAACGGTTATCTTTCAGGCGGCCCCGGGCAACCCGGTGTCTTAGGGCGGCGTGCACAAATAATGTTATTCAATGGGGGGCCTCTGTGTCGCGCGAGTTACAGATGCCTCGCAGTTCTGCTTCAGATACTTGCCCCCGAAAATCGTCGTGTTCGTCGGTATTGCGACTCGAAGTGAGTTTCTAGAGGTTGGAGAAGCGTGAGTGGTTTTAGGGGCGGTTATACAGAGCTGTGGCTCGATTTTGATCACTTTTCTGCGCGGACGTGGTGTATGGATGTGGGTTGTTGGTTAGACAGTATGAGATATTTGTTATTCCTTCGTGGATGATGAAGAGAAGTTTAAACTTATAGTTTTTGTGAAATAAATTCCCGATGATGGCGTTGAAAAACGGACAGTTACACTAGAGTACGTGCTTGAGGATGGAGATCACTGCAATGGTTTGAAAAGTATGGGTGTTTTCGGAAATTCTTTTCAACCAAACAACGGAAGTAAATCAATATATTGCTTAGTGTAGTTAATATGTACGTATTGAAGGGTAGAATTCTTTTTTCAATAAAATTCATAAATCCATTTCCAGTATATCTACTCTTCGGCAAAATCACCTGTGGCCTTGACAGTGCCTTAGGCATATTATTAATCCGAATTCAAAAAGACAAAAATATTTAGAAACTAAGTAGAAGCCTACATCTATTACGTGACAATCAAACAAAGTCAATGTCGCAAAAGATAACAAAATGGCGGACCACTGAAAAAATTCATTTTTTGGGGTAAAGATGTATAGTGCTTGACACTATTTCTTGCCGAATATATGATTATGTATACACTAATTGAAACATAAATGGCAAAGAAAAGGCATATACACTCTTCATAAAAATCATGTAAGAAGTTAATGAGACGGAGAAAGCAATTTTAATACACGAAATTTACATACAATTTTAGAAAACTACGGGGGCTAATTTATTGCGACATATTTTTTTGCCGATAAAGTTTGTCACTTTGAATAGTCACTTGCTCACTGGTTCTTTAATTTGAAACAATACGCCATCTTCTTCTAACTAATAATTGATCATTTAAAACAATGCCATTTATGTATCAGATGATACACTATTAACTTTACAGGAATTTCGTTAAACTTTTCATGTGACCGATCGACAAAAAATAGTGTCCAGCACTATAAACATAAAAAACATAGGAGGCCGTTAATTAAGAAAAACTGATTGTCACGTAATAGAGACGGGTTTTTCGTACAATAAATAGCTTCGCTCATGTCAATTGGACGTATAGTGTTCTCTGTATACTGTCAACGCGGTTGAAAAATGTCATTCTGAGAAAAACGCGTTCAACGTTCCGCTCGGCTCAGTCGCGCGCTTGACACCGCTTCACAGAAAATACTATGTCAATTTTAGGAATTTCTTCATAAAATTTGGAGAGAGCATTCTGGAAACGTATGTCGTTTAGAAAATATAAAAAAGAAAAAATCGATATGTCCGATTTTTTAGTGTTGTCCTCCCTTAAGTTTGATAATATTTCTGTAAGTAGTTTCAAAATTTCTATTAATTTGATTGATTATTATTTAAAAGAATCTTCCAAACTATGTGTGGGTTAGGAGTTGCAGGCACTTATAGCGTCTAAGTATGTACATAGTGTGCTGAACGCAAGGCGCGTCTGACCACAGACGAACCGTTACTACTTGGGCTGTCGGCCTGATTCAATTCAACGCTCTTTATTGACCCCAAAAGAAACAATAATTCTTAAACTGTAACTGTAAAGCTGCTACAACCAGAACACAGTTGATTTCCCGCTAAATAATAACTACATGGAACAATTAGACCACAATGAATTTTAGTTTATCACCGAAAGTTTGTACTTGAACTTTAAAAGTCATTAGTTTCGAAGAATTACACTGTTTCGTACTCAGTATCACCGTGAATTACTGTTCTACGCTTTACCCATTATACTGGCATAATGTCTCCTATGTTCAGCAGATTTCCACGTGCACGTGTATAAATTTCACAAACGACTACTTAACGAGCAGAAAAGTAAAGGCGAGAAGGCGAATCGTTAGAGGATGGGAAAAGTACAAATCCGTAATCATCTGAATGGCACTCACAAGCATATAAAGTTAAATAGAAAATTAGCCTCGTTAATGCCTCTATGAACAAACGGTAGCATCCGTCCTCGTTAGCGCGGAAACTAATTAAAAGAATTTCATGGGCGAGCGCTGACAGACGTTTCTGCAGATCATTTGCGAGCCCATCACGAACTTCCGATACTAGAAAACGCATTCCTGCGGAATATGTACTTTCCGACATAAGCCAAATGAATTCATAGAGAACAGTCAAAGTTCCAATTTTAAGCTCGTTAAAGCACGTGCAATATTCGTCAAATCATCTATATGACACTCAGAATCTAGATTTTTGCAATTATTATACTTTTCATGTTCTTATTTTAAATTCCACTCGAAATCAATGAGCATAGTTTCACACTTTCACTTTCAGCAAACCAACGGAGCCTATTTCATGAAACGCGCATGACACATTGACACACCCACGCACTTATATACACACACCGTTCACTCTCACATGCACAGAGATCCCCAGCCCCAAAATCAGCTAAGGAATCACGTCTGCGTCGTAAACCTGATCCATGCGTCTCCTTTTAGCACCCAAATCTAAGTGCTCGAGTGTTCCACCAACCATTACCATATCTTCCACGATTCAGCACTTCATGCTCCGCCAGCGCAGATAATTAAAGACAAATCTTTCACCCGAACCGAAGGTATTCCGTCTGAAATAACACGCGTCGCTTACAATTAGTCGTACGAACGTATGCGTGTACGTACGTATGTACATATAACCGGCGTACCCCTGTTCGCCGTTGAAGCGATCAGACGCCACTCGAGAGTCAAGGTAGCGTCGTCATTTTGAAAAATCACGTAATTGGCGTCAAAGGGATCCGATAACACGGGCCTGGATACCAGCCAGAAGGTAAGGGGGCCACTCAAGGAGGAGCCGGAAGGGAAAGGGTTCCAGAGAATGGAAGTAAAGGGGATCGTTCCGCGTGAGAAGGGGACGACAGCCCGCGTCGGGTATCAAGAGCTACGAATCGTTATTCCCGATTTTCTCGAAATAGACCGTACAACTGCGAGGAGACGATAAAAAGCGCTCCATCTGACGACGGTTGAATCGTTATTGTCACGGCGCTACGCGGGGCTATTTATATAAGAAGGGTGCTTTCCCGAACGGAACGGCTCGTGTGCCAGCCTCGAAAATGGGGTCGAATGGACGCAACGACGGGCCAGCACAAAAGGGGAAGCCCGATAACGGGCAGAAAATATAAATCTCGCCGCGTCGGAATCGCGGCATGAAAATTCGATGAGAGTGAACACAGACACAGACGTTCCGGCGGGGACACGGACGGGCGCGATAGCGAGGACGAGAGTACGCGCACGTAGCCGCACGTGCTGCGCGGATACGTGTACCGGGCAAATGCCAAGGAAAACTTAAGCAGGCTGTTGGTGTCGGCGATTTTTCAGAAGAAGTGCCAGCCGCTGAACCGAAACGTTACCAGGGGGAAGGGATAGAATCTCGATTTGCAATTTGACGCTGCATGCCTCGTCGCGCTTGTCCGATCGCACAGAGGCTTTCCGAACTGCAGACAAAACTCCCTCCCGCGAATTCATTCTCCTGCGAACTTCAAATCTCCGTTTACAGCAGCACTTTGATAAGTACCGGGACCGATTCTCCAAAGACAGCCGCGCCCCCAAAAGTCACTAGGTTAAAACTATACAATACGCCCCACTTTTAAAGAAACATCTATAAAACCAATATTTTTTAATAATTCTTTCAATTTTTTGTGTGAACACATCAAGTGTTCATTACTCTTCACAACTACACCGAAATTGTGTAAAAAACATAACTGGAAATGACTTTAAATAATGATTTTTCTGACCCTTACATGGGGCGTTTTGTAACACAGTCGTCAGGTAAAACGCCCCACCTCTGTGACAAAACGCCCCGTCATAAAAAAGTGATTACTTTTTATTATTTTTATCAAAATGTTATAAAATGTATATTATAAAAGATATTATTAAGAAAAATAGAACAATCTTGATTAAAATTATTACATTATTTTTTTATTTACATTTTCTCTTTTGACACTTCTGCCGCAAGTATTACACGAAGTTATCCACGAAAAGAAAAAAAATAGGTTACGTGTGAAAAATATGATTTCGAGGTGGGGCGTATTGTAAATTCATTCTTGGGGCATATTGTAAATTCTGGGGTACAAAACGCGCCGGTTTAAATTTAGCAACAACGTAGTGAGAAAAGGTTTGGGCAATAACAATTTAAAGAGGTTAGTTTGTCTAGTTTCGAAATATATATGTGAATTAATCGCAAAGACAATAGTGACTTAGAAAATTGAATTTCTCACACACTAACCGCAAATTATCGGAAGGCCGAAAATTCTTGTATATTTTTTTAAAAGCCGTAATATTTGCTCGTATTTTTATTGCGGCAGTTGTGGCCGACTGAGACAACTTCGAATTGTAAGAGCAGAATTACGGATTTGCAAAACGCGCCAAGCGATATGGCGTTCCCCGTTGAGCGTCAGGCGCGGAACAAAAGACGATCGACGTGGGCTCCCGTCCGCGGCCCAGTCCTCGAATAAAGCAGTTGTTACTAACCAGTCAAACGAACAACACGTTTGCGTCTTATTTAACCTTTACCCTTACAGAATATGACGATCGTGTCGATGCGTCATGGTTTGTGTACGTAAAATAATGGTGGGGCGTTTTGTCAAATGTGGCGTATTGTATAGTTTTACCCTAATGCTCCCCCCTCACTATTCCCCCGTCACCTGCACCGTCGCAACGCATGAAAATCATTTTTCTCACCCGAACTCGCCCCACTGTCCCGTCCTCCGAGCAATTTGCGCAACCCACTCGAGCAATCACCGCGGACAATTTTCCCCCTATCCTTCTTCAACACTCCCCCCGTCTTCCCGGATACATCTGCGAATAAAAGCATCCCTCTCCTCGCCTGGCTCGTCCTCCCGCTACGTGCGCTACCTTCGCGTGTCTAGCTCGTCCCTCGGCAAATGCGCCAAGATAAACTGCGAACTCTGAAATTCGGTGCACCCGCGACCTCCTCCACTTCGCATCTTCGCCCCCGTCCGGGGTTTCTGGCGTTGTTTGCGCGTCTGTACACGCGGCGAGGGAAGAACAGGAAGAAGGGGAACGGCGAATACACATTACGAAGCCAGAACCGTGGAAACGGTGGCGCACGGTAATTACAGCGCTTACGCTGTTAGCTTCGAGTCCGGGAAAGTTTCCTTGGTTACAGCGGTCCGCGGTGGAAATTGGGCGAAATCGTTTGATCTTTCGTCAATAGTTTTGCCGCGAGTCGCAGTCGCTGCGCCATGCTCGCTGCAGTGTTTCTATTTATTGCCGTTGGACTTTTTGGTGTCGCGGGTCCTGCGACAGCACGATGGATTTTGACGGTAATGTTGATAGCTTTGAAGGGTTCGCGGGAACACTGTGTGGTAGGTGGGCGGTAACAGAGTGGGCGAATAGTTTCCTCGTTACTAGTCACCGGCAATCGACAGGATCGCTGGTTTCTGTTTTCAATTAATTGTTACGCGACGTTCGAGCGTTTCGCGGCACAATAGTCCGTTTGATCGGTATCGTTCTCCTTCCTGTAATCCCAGGTGAATCGATTACCAAAGGTGGCACGAGAGTGGCTCCGCGGGGCAAGCTAACCGACAGAGAAATCCTTTAGCTCGCGAATCGCCCGGTTCTTATTGCGTCTTCCAGTTTCACGGACATTTTCAGGCCGCCGCCGCTCGGAAACACCGCGTGGCTTAAGCCGAAGTTTATAACTTCTTCCTCCTCTTCTTCTGCACCGGGGATTTAAATTGCAGCCGCCATTATCTGCTTCGTAAAAATCTGCCTCGCTCCCTCCCGCCCCACCGCCCCTCCGCGTACCCACCCCGCGATCCAAATTCATTCGTTTAGTCCGCGACCGCTCCCGGGATAAATACGCGCAAACGAATCCTTACGGAACGATCGCGCTGGGTCCGGGAGAGCGCAGGATGTAACCGAGATTTATGATGAGAATAAACAAAAATTTATTCACCGTGCTTTTTTCTCTTTCGCTGCGGGCGATTTTTCCAGCTCGCGTCCGGTTCGCTCGTCCGAGCGTTAATTTCAAACGGGCAGATGCGAGAAATCTCCGTTGAGTTACGACGGAAGACGGCTTGCGCGTAAATTACTATCACGACGGCCTTGAATCAACAATTTCCCTCGTATTCTGCTATCAGATGTTAAATGGATGGAGTACGCTTTTGGAAATTTTTCCGTTGAGATTGTTCAAAGATATTGAATACCTTTGTGATGTATAGGTGTATAGGTATTCTATAAGTGTATAGGTATTCTAGCTAAATAAATCGGTGGTTGGAAATGAAAGTCTGGTAACCAGCAGTGAAATAACGCATATGAAACAAAATATTCTCAAGGATGCATCTCTGATTCCTACTTGTCGCAAAAGATTTTGCAACAACGGAGTGCAATACTTTTCAGAAATGAATAGGGGGATAAAGGGGCGGAGAACGCACAATTAATCGTTCCAGCTTCAATTGATCATAAACGCAGCCCCCCAACCTCTGCTTCGCCTGCATTATTTCGCCCCCGAGACACCACGCTCCGGACAGAGAATTATAAAGGTACAAATCAACAAGTCCAGGGGGGCTTCTATGTTGACGAACAGCAAGGGAAGATTACAGGTAGCCGGGCACCGTCCAATTCGCTTCAAGCGAGGCGCAACGACGTTACAAACGAAAAACTTTCCCTGGTATACGTTCATCTTTTTCATTGTCCCCCACCCTCGAAGCTCCCGCCATCCTTCTTGCCCGTTCCCATCCCCTCGCCCTCCGCCGTGGACGCAGTTGTTACCGGACGAGGGCCGGAAATACGTTCGTGGCTGTGCTGCCCTCGAAAGTTTTTATCGCGCGGCTTAAGCACGGGTTTACAACTTCTTCTTCATCTTCCTCTTCGCCCGGCTCGAGCTGGCTGCGCTGCCAGTCCCGAGCACGAAATCGTAAACTCGCGAATCAGATTCCAGGGATTTCGATAGCGGTCGCAGGTCGACCTCGTATAATCGAAGGACTTGTCAGAGGAGCCCTGAACCATCGACAGGGGGTGGTTATGTTTCATGTAAAATGGCTGTTCATAAATAGCTCGATATTTTAATTGGTATGAATGTGAACAGATCCTGGTATAGACTAAGAGAATAGTCAAAGTCTAAACGACTTATCGCGACATTCAAGCGAGGTCCCCGTTGAACACAACCCGCGTCGCTCGCCCTTCAATAAAACCTCTTCTACGCGACGCCATTCTCCGGCCTGCTAATCGATCCAAATCCCACCGTTTCGCCGGACGAGCTTAACTTCTGGATAGCCCGAATGCAGCTTAAACCGATTCAACATAGGGGCCCTCGTAATTAACGAGCTATTTAACTGGACACGCCGGAAAACCTGCAGCCCTCTCCCTTCGACGAAAGTTTTTAATCAAAACGCGGGAGAAGCCGGAAGCCAGTGTTCCAGAGGAGACGCGACCTTTTTTTTTTTTTTTTTCGTTTTCTCGTGCAGCCCTTTGTGGGGGGGCCGGCTACAACGTCGTTGCAGTTTCACTCGATGCCCCCTAACGAAGGCTCAATAAAAGGATGTTTACGGGGTAAGCCGGGATCAAAGGCGAGTGGGCTGACGCGATTAACGAAAAGCCCGCGGAAACCCTCGGTACCCGAGGATCTACGGCCGATGAACAAAGCCATTGCAAACGTATGAATGTTATCTTCGTGTGAGACGCACACCCCCGCGCAACACGTTGGCCTCTCGCGCGAGCACGCGTGCATACGTGAGCGCTCGCCGCCAGGGTGGTACTGCAGCCCCCTGCGCGCCGGTGTCCCTCTAGCTTTAATGTCTGCCGGCTGATTATAATCTCGTCAACGAGTTATGCCATTAGAAGCAGGCTACGCCATAATGCCGCCATCCACCCACGCCACCCCTGCCTGTCCTTATCCGTTTCCCCGTCGGGACGGAACTTCTCCAGCGAGATAGGGTTGTTCTTCCTCGCTTCGTTCGACGGAACCCGACGACGACCGAAACGCAGTCGCCGCGAATCACGTGATTAAACCGCGATTCGTCTGACGATGGGGAACAGCCGATGGGGGAGGGTTACAACTGTGGGAGTGGGCTCGTTTACGCACTAGTTTGTACTTTGGGGTTGCGTTACATATGTACTCTTGCCGGCGCCGATTTTGAGATTTATTTTTTCAAAAATGGCAGGTACTCGAATCTGCTTTTATTAAGAAAAAGCAAAACGGGACACTAATCGAAAAATCGTCTCCAGAAGTACTAGATTATAGTCTTAAGGGGGGATAACAGGGTTGTCTACTTATGGGGATAATTTACACAAAATAAATTTAAAAAAAGATATTCATGTAACTTAAATATCCAATAAAAAGTGCTGAAAGGTTGAAAAAGATTCATTAAGTAGTTTGATTTTAATAAATTCCCAAAGATACCTTTCCTTTCCGGGCCATTACCCCGTTGTCCCCTCTTAAGAATGTTCGTGCAAAATTTTATTCAAATCGGTCCATTAATCTCTGAGATATTTTAGGTACCGCAAACGCTGTAACTTTGAACAAGCCTTGGGAGAAGGGGCTGCTATAACACCATTTCTTAAGATATTAAATTTCTTTTTGAAGAGAGTACAGCTTAATTTATACACATCAAGGTGTATATCTTTATTTTTAAATATGACGTTTCTTTATTTTCCGACCGATCAGGGGTATGTAACCCCTTAAGAAAGGTCTGTATTTTGCAATCGTGATTTATGATTAAATGACAGTCGTTTTCCTTTACGTAAATGTTACGGTCGATAGAAGTTATCCTTTTGGAGAGGACAGAAAATGCCCAACGCCATTAACAGTAACGATAATACCCAGGCACCAGTGATTCCGCGGTAAGCAGATGGCACGACGTATGTTACATTTACCTACGTAACAGTTTCACGCGCCTGGGAAACGGGATATGTACCGTGCAATTACAGAGATACACGCGATCCTCGCGTTACGCGATTCCTAGCAGCACGTCAGAAAGGAAGATTAATCACAACAAGGGCGAGGAGCACTTAATTTAATCGGGACGGACGAGAGTTTTAAACGCGACCCCCTTTCTGCGGCCCCCGGAGTTCTCGACGATAACACCGGAAGTCGAAAGACGCGGGCTGCTCCGGAGCGGAGAAAAAGTAGGGTAGTCAAAGGACGGTCCATGGTTGGAAGGGTGAAGGAAGAACCGCTCATTTCAGTTAATGACGCCACTTTCGAGATGTCCCAGAGGATCGGCATAGCCGCTTTATGTAATTTTTTCCTCAACTTTGATAATTAGAATTACCCCGAGGGCCAGCTTCCTACATTCCACTGGCAACTTTGCGCTCTACTCGGAGACCCCCTTTCAACGAGGAACAATATCTGCCTTGAAATACTAAAAAAGCTTCTACTTGTGACGTTCTGTAGCAACCCCGACCGTACAACTGAGTTTATACAGTCCTGCACGTATTCTTTGAAATTCTAACACTGTTTCTTTTTCGAGCAACACTGCATTTCGGTTTCATTGTCCCGCGACGACCACTCAACATTGCAAATTCCATTTACACTTAGAAATTGGACACGCAGATTTCTCTAGCACGAACAAAGCCAGGAGGGCTGATATTTTGAATTTAAGATTACACAAAAGTTTGCAAATTTTAGTTGCATGCATATCGTCAGTTACTAGGTACATGTACTTCTACCGCGAAACAAGTTAAAATGAATGCATCGATATTGAAAATAAACAACGTTGACGTCAAGTGTAAAGGTAAACAGTTTTTATTTAGTAATTAGAGAAACATTTCGCCCTCATGTTTCCTCCGTTTTCAGTCCTAATAACTGGGACAAAATGTGTAAGTACCTCACGTCTCAGTGAAGTCTTAAAAAAAATGTCTCGCAGTTTTGTGAAGCCTCAATAAATTTCAATCAGGCGAGACTTTTATATTAAATTTGAAACATGCTTTCTGTTAATGCTCACTTCATGGCTCCACTCGTGAAACACGGCGTTCACGGGCCTGTCCTGAATTTACAACACACTTCAGGCTCTCGTTACCAAGTGGCTAAACAAAGTGAAGGCGAGCAAGAGAAATTTCCTCAAAACGCTCCATTGTCCTGCTACCACCACAACAGTTTTGACGTGCCCGCAGCCGAAGATTCTTGTTCCGGTTCTTTTTTTCGAGAAAGAAGATGTCGAAGTCTGGAAGAAGCGCGAGGCAAAGCCAATACGAAATTAACGAGACGGAACTCGTAAAATTTGTCAGCCATAATCCACAGTTGCACGATCCAAATGCGGAAACGAACGATAAGATGATAGAAGCCCAATGGGAGGAGATAGCCAACAAGTTATGTGCGCCAGGTGAGGACTTCAGGTTTCAGCAATCCTTAATTCCTTCGTTGTTAATAATAATTATTATTATTATAACGAGACTCTAACTGAATGGAAGTTACTATACACCTATGGAGAATATTTAACGTAGCATACACTGAATGAATTTCAGTGGATGCGGTGAAGTTGAAATGGCACAACATCAAGGAGTCTAATGTCAGGCGGAAGAGCTTGAGATCCATGTACAACCATAACTTCCTGGCTCCACCTTCGTGAGTAGCAATTCATTCGCCAATTCAAAGAATAGCTACACAGTTGAGATGAAGTTAAATCCCCTAACAACTATTACTCGGCTAATTACAAACGAGACTATATATTCGATACCCTCCGCCATCGTGACGGTGTACCACGAATAAGAAACAGTCGCTTCGCTGATTAACGCTCAATGATGCTCTATTCTCCCGAGGCGATCAATATTCTTCTTCGTCGAAGGACGCTTACCGTGTCAGTTGGCCGATGTATTTGAAAACTCTGCCCGCACGCCGCGCGTTGGCCCCGAAAATGCGAATCTAAGCAGCGGCGTTCGAGCAAAACCGCTAAACTTAGTCCGCCGCGAGCGTATTTGCGTAACGTCAGGATAGGCACGGTTCGTTTTCCCGATTAACTGACGGCTCAACGAGAAATTCGCTCAGGTTGGACCTGTCAAACGACAACAGCTGCGCGAGCAGCAACTGCAGCTCGCCGAAAGAAGATGGGAAACGATCCATACGATCGGGATCTCGACAATCGATGGCCTCGGAGTCGGAGCACAGTAGTTCTGCGCTACCAGTGCACTCTGCCCCGCGATCGAAGCAGGTCGAGTCGAGAACGAGGACCAGGATGAGCACTTCTGCCCAGAAAAGCGCTGCCGCGATTAACAAAACGCAGCCGAAGGAATCTAGCGCGCAGGTGAGTAACTCTAGTGATCGAATCAACCATATCCCGTACATGTACTGAAACGCTATGAATTAGGTAGAAACAGACTTCGTTCGGACAAATTTCTGCGTATAAAACGTACATTCCTTATAACCAAGATAAACAATAACTAAGTATGTTTTTTCAATGCCACGATTTCGTGGGCATATTATTAATCTATGACAAGTCTCATAAGTATGAGTATCCACAGCTTAGATTTACTCCACGGAACGAAATGTTCCTTTCTTGCATATTCAAATTCGATAATATAGTGTCCCGAGCAACCTTATAAAAATATACACAAAATGGCAGCACAAAAACGTGTTTCTGTTCTGAGCATTTTGTTGATTTACGTCGCGAAATACTGATCTGTGCAGCATTGGCCATTATTTTATATACTAATAATATACGCCTTAGCAATTATATTTTGTAAAAAATCATACCTATGTACCTAAAAGTAGAAATTTTAAGCAATGACTTTAAAACGTCAATAATTTCATTAGCCGTTATCTCAAAACAAAAGTTTTGGGGTTACGACACTATTGCGCTGATAGCCTCATGTAAAATTTCAAAATTATTAAGGACTCAAAAATTTAAAAAAGTTTGAAACTGAGAAAAGAATGTGAGGAACAGTAAAATATAAATAATTGTGTGCACTTGTTTTTTAAATTATAGTTTATCAATGAAAAATATTTTGACATTTAATAAAAATTTCTTAGAAATTTTAACAAAAAGCACAAATAAAATCATCACTGACAGCATAAGGAGCGACATAGTGGAACACTTAGAAACAAAAAGAGAAAGAATTTCTTGATGAAGTAAGAGAGGTTTTAATATGGACCGCGGTGGTCCGCCACCTCCCGCCTTTTTCAGAATAACGTAAAAATTTCGGCGTCGAAAAGATATTTCCAAATAACTAACTACAGCATTTCGAAACTCAACCTTGTGAATAATTATGCCCCTATAACTAATACATTACATTTGCCAATGTGTATTCATCAGTTTATCAATTACTATGAGAAAAAATTCATGAATCTTAACATGAAAAACTTTTTGCACGAACAAAAAGGGACACTTTCCTCCTGGTAATGTTAGAGGACACTAATTGTTGTGTTTATTTCAGTTCCCGACATATCGCAGCACTTAACAGAGAAATAAGTACCTGGTCCATATTTACACCTTCTCCCCTACCTAATTTCCACTGAAGTTACACTATTAGTGTCACGCCTATTGCTCGACGATAAAGTTCCCCCACTAGATTCGTGACTTCCTATTTAGTTGGAGCAGTGTAGTTTTAATCGATCGATAGTAACACACGATCCATGTATGAAACACAATTTACCAGAAATATTTTTCGCCGAATAAGTGCATCTTTTATTGAGGAAGTCACCCTCGAACCCGTTGTCTAACTCCTTCTTCCTACCTTCGAAGGAAACCCTTCAAAGTGACGTGAGAGGACTGGCGGAGTGCACCGGCGGTAAAATCCAGGCAAAAACGCAGAATGTGACCGATTCCATGCGAGCGTTCTTCGAGAGCATGGCGATGACAGTGTCGACGTTCCCACAGCACATCCAGGCGACGTTGAAGATGCGAATTTGCAATCTCATCAGCGACGCTGAGTATGGGTTAACGATACCAAAACCGTGCTAAAGTAGCGGAGTTGCCTCCTGCAATTTCGTCACGCAACGTTTCGAATCACCTTCATTATTGCCGTTTAGAAACTTTAAAAAGCATTTCAAGGACTTGTTCGTACTTCCCTTCACACTTTATCGTCACCGCCTTAGTGACCGAGTTTACCGCAATCGTTAAGTTATTTACGTTTCTGAATGTTTTTCAGTCTAAGTTTTATATTAAATATTTCTTATATAGTTAAGGAATTTGAGTGCGCAGAATTAGAGCACTCGTTTTTATAGGTTACTCGATTTTGTACCTTGTATATTGTGATTGATTCGACAATATACTTTCTGGAAACACAATTACCTTCATTGTGACGTAGTTCTTTTTATTTACGATTAAAGTATTCTAGACTAAGTTGAATGAAACGATTAGACGATTAATGGGCTACACAATATTGTATTTACATTGGATTCGTGCGAATCCACGATGGGATTTTACATGAGACTTTTCTATCATGAGACAACAATCTCTGCAACAACATGTAAATAATGGAAATAGTCGCGAGAGATGAGATTTTTTAAATTATTTTATGAAACTTGTCTCATGAGAGTCTAGGTTTCATGAAACTAATGACAAAATAATATCAAAATTATAAAATAATAAAATAATTGTATCATGAGATTAAAGTCTCGTGTTAAGGAGCCCATACACGTTGAGATCTGTATCGATACATGTTGCAAGTATCAGTCAGTATCGCGATACAAATCTCAACGTGTCTCTGTTGACTGTCTCAGTAATGAAACATTGATACATCTTTCATCTTGCTCACCCTCCTGGCTGGTGAGCAAGATGCCAGTTTCAAGAAACCTGTATCGCATTCTGTACCGATACATGTATTGATATATATCTCAATGTATATGAGGCTCTTTAGACAAAATTATCGTGTCTCATCTGAAACTTTACTCACGTATTCACTTTAATCACACGAGACAATTATTATTTTTCCATATTAAATATTTTTATTATTTCGAAAGTATTTTGTCATTAGTTTCATGAAACTAGACTCTCATGAGACAAGTTTCATAATATATTTCAGAAATCTCATCTCTCGCGACTATTTTCATTATTTACATGTTATTACAGAGACTTTTGTTTCATGTAAAATCGCATGCTGGATTTGCACCTTAACACTATCATACACACTGTGCTTAATAGAACTAGAACACCCAACAAACCCTGTCTCAACTTGAACAAATATTTCTCTCAAAAAAAGCACTTAAAATTCAAGAAATTTAAACTCAACCGAGTACCGTCTAACCTAACCTGATACTCGTATTCCGTGCAGAAGTCAGGCCCGCACAGCTGGCAACGACACGAAGGTGAAACGCGAGCACAAAGTAGCATTTCGAAATGTAGGCTACAAATTTCGCAGCCAGTGGGGTTGAAGCTTTTTGGTTATTCCTTACAAGGATGAGCCAACCACGACCTGGCAGCCGTGGGCCAAATGGTTCGTGAGCTAAATTAAAAGCACGAATTGCTAGGAGCCGGCTTCCTCCTTTGATCCATCGACCAACGGAGCCTCGACGGTTGTGTACGTGACGTTATTACGAAAATCTGCAGCCCCTCACGGTGGAAAACGCAAAATCGAAGCCCGCCCCGATACATCGATACACACGCCGGCGGATTTCGCGCACGCGCGCCAATTCCCATTCGACCGGCGTTCCGCGATGACGTTCTGATTTTGATTGATTTCCGCGCGAGCACAGCTGAGCGAAAGCACCCCGAGCACGCATCGCCGACTCCGCGAGAAGTTACACCGTGACACGTTGCTCCCCGGATTTTCAAAAATATCGAGGAAACTGCTCGCGACAGCCACTAAACGCTTTGAGTCCTTTCTAGAATTCTACTTTCCAACGTGAGAAGAAAACTGTTCGCTCGAACTTCGATCGTCGTTCCTACTTTGAGCGAAACATTCACCACTACGTTTTAGGTTTAGAAGCGGGATCAAACAAATTTTATTACATTTGCACGGTGACGTCCAACTCTCCTTTCGCAACTATTCAAATCACTATGCACCTAGCGCTGAATAACTCTGAATAAAAATATACTTCAAAGGAGAAGTTGTCATGAAATATCCATGCTAATTGATTAATACCTAGACCGTTAATATAAAACTCGATCGCTGAGAAGTTTTTCTCGCGCGCCACATTTTCCGAGTTTCCAAGTGCTACGCCCCCCAAAACAGTTTTGCGTGCGTCCCTACGCTTGCTTCCACGCAGAAACTTTTTCGGAACGGGCAGTCTAAACACGAATATCGAGCAAGTGCCTGTGTCGCGGGCATATCACAGACGTGGCACCCTGTTTCTTTGATCCCGTTTGTTTATAGTAACCAAAGCATCACTTGTCGTCACGTGCGTCCGGTTTCAAAGTGACCACTGACGTAGTCGGACCTGTTGTTTTCTCAGTGTCCACTTACAACCGGACGGTTCACCGATCGTTTTCAAACGAAATATTACCAGTGTCGAGCACACGACCCCCTGGTATACGATACTTTCCATTTATCGTCGTATGTACCCTGGTCGTGGCTATCGTGGAACTAGCAGCGCGCTCGAATATGGCGCGTCGCAAATTTCGCAACCTCCCGCTACCCTTCTCTGCTAACTACAATTTGTATACTCTACAAGCGAGAATTTGCTACGCAAAACTGCGGGGTATCAGTCACGCAACACGTGTATACAACTTGCGCACCCTCCTCTTACATAAAAATGACAGATCGGCGAAAGGTTAATCGTTTCGCAACATTCAAGTGTGTAGATTCCCACATTCTCTAGTTATATATAAACTTGTATTTTTTATCGCATAAAGGCGGGAGTGGAAAGATTCTATGCGATAATATCTATCCTTCGATTAGGTGGACACTTCGTAAGTGTGTTATTTTATTATTAAGTAATTTGTTTTCTTTTCAACCACAGCTGCGCTGGTACTTGTGATCTCAGTTCTATCTTGCGACAGCTTCGAAAATTAAAATAAATTATTCTAACTCTCACAGTGTTTAGTACCGCATTCGGCAGGGAATTTACATACTTTACTACTAAAAAAGTAATTTTTTATTTCTTTGGCACATATATTGATCACTATTTTAACTCCTCAATTCATTGCGAATTTTGTAACGCTTGCTACCCCTTCTCTACTCTATTTTGTATTCTGGTACCTGTGCAATTTCGGTCGCAATTGCAACGAACATAATTCGCGCGGGCAATGATACGCGCCAGTGGTGTCAAATTCAAAGAAACAGCTGAGAAACAAGTAACTCCGCGCGCAATTTTTCGCAATTACGGGGACAAAGCATTGCCACGATTCCTGCTCGTTGGAATTTCAAGACATCTTCGCGAGCGACGTTTTGAATGCGCTGGCCGTGCCAGCTAATTACAAGGCAAGAAGAAATTCTGCCCCTGTCTGCCTCGTGGACATTAAATTTCGGCAGCGTCCGCATTCCACGGATTGCGTAAGGCGAACGCCGTCTGAACGAACTCGACGCGAACATTAATCATATCGTAGTTCGTGTGAGTGGACATTTGACTTGTTTGACAGGCGAGGCTCGCGGACGAAAAATTACGCGTTACTGGTGAAACGAAATGCGAGCTGCGATATTAATTAGGGCGTTGTTTGACACGCTCAGCTCTAAAATCTGACTTATTCCATTATTCTTCATGGTATGCGAGCTAAAATTAAACTCGTGACTATCCACGCCCACGCGCCTGGAAAATGGTGATCGAAGAATCGTTTTGTCATGATAATGGGATGCCACGAAAGATATTTAATTCTAGTATATCAATTTTACGACGTTGAACACTGTTTGCTAACTCAGTACAGTGGCCCTGGCACCCCCTAAAGAAGAGACGTAAGAAGAAAAGAAAACTGAATTTTATTGTTTAAATAAATTTTTATAACCACCTACTGAATATCTTTTCATTTGCATTAAAAATACTTTTATCCCTTCAACTCGGCTCCCCTCAAGATTAAATCCTGAGTACGCCACTGAACTCAGAACTTTTTCTTTTCGATTCTTACTCTCCACTGTATTTCTGATTATTTAAATTGATACACTATTGTGCTCGATGTGAGATTATTGATAAAAACTTCAACCTAACATGTGAAATGTTTGGTTTGGCATGAAACTTCAAACGCCAAGATGGAAGAGTTGGAAAATACTTAATTATATTCTCAAGATGTAGACAAGATCCCCTAAAGGGATATTAACAATTTATTTTTCCATCAGCTTTAATCAAACAGCAATTGAATCATACTAAAAGAAACTTGTCCTCCAAACTCTACCCACAAGAAAACCACCCATCGCAAAGGTACGTATTTATAAGAAAACCATTTAGACATTGAGCAAACAAAATCCTCCATCATCTAAGAACGCACAAAAGCAACAACGACGTGGGTTCCGGCGATCGTGGCGCGACCAATAAACGCTCGCTTAAAGCCCAATAAAATCCAGCCACCAACTCGTCGCTGGCAATCACGTAGCCTCGCCGTTCGTGTACCTTTTAAGAGGCATCCAGAAGGAGGATTCGTCCCGGAGCTGTTCGCCGCGTTAGATTATCCCCGCGACGGTGGGGAGGCGAGGGGCACGCCATTAAAATTCACGCGAGAGGCCACGTACGTGGCGGATAGGTTGGCGTGCCCCAAAGGGAGAGATTTATCATTCGAGGCGGTCGCGGTGTGCAAAACGGACGGACGAATAAGGGACGGAAAAGTTCGGTACGCGCGGCGGCCGAGAGAACGAGAGGGGCTGTAAAGCCATAAAGAAACTAGAATATCTCCTACCTTGAGGTGAAGAACGAACAGGACCTCCTCATCTTCCCGTGGGGCACTAATGTTTCACTGCTTGGTGATTTAACTGCGCCACAAAACCGCGCGCGACAATGACCGCGCGATCGCCGCGCTTGCAAATGGCACTCGTTATCGTTAGCGGACAAGCGGCGCGGTCCAGGCTCGAACAACAAGGGCCGGGGCTTTTCTAGGCGAGGGAACATCTGTTGCGATCGCACGGCCACGTAGCTGACCGACCGGGCGTCTTTAATTGCCGCCCAACGCTGGACATTAACGTTCCGAAGCGCTCGTAAAAGTGACGCCCGAACCAGCCGCTTGGTCGACCATGTACGTCCAGCAACATTCATAACCCGTCGATGCACGTGCCTGCTCGCTGAATCTTTCGGGTCTATGAATCCCGCGCCACCTTGCAGCCTCCAATACAGCGATGCTTTCAAGAGGGGCGCTTCAGCGAGACTCGTGGAACTGTTTCAGCGACGCTCGGGATGACGAATGCTCGATCCGCGCTACGTTCTCGTAGTATGTTCGGTAGCCTCTGGAGTCTAACGACGCGTCGGCTAGCCAACGATCCCCAGCAGCCCGCTGGACATTCGGGGGATCGATTAAAAGCCGCTCCGAGTCGATGTCCGAAACCGATCGGTTCGACTGGCACTCGTCGTTTCGCTCCGTACCGAAAACCTTCGCATCGCGGCCACCCGATTTCCTCAGCTTACCACAGGTCACGACACTACGCACTCGCGAGCACTGCTGTCCGTCCACGAGAGCCTCTGCCTCGCTCGAGCGGATCAAGCGCGGAGGATCTTAAAGGGGCTGCTCGGTTGGCTCGTCATCATTGGCAGCGAGGCACGAATCACTTTCACTCGGCGCCTGCTTGTCGAGCGTAGGGAAGCTTCCTCTATGCTCGTTCACGGATCTCCACGCATCCGTTCGTTCGCGAGCTGACGAGACGGTTCGGTACAGGCGGGCACAGTATCCCGACGCTCGTCGACCGGCACCCGCGACGGATCACTCGAGCCACGATCGCGAGCACTCACCCGCGACCCTCCATCGACGTGTTCGCCTGCACCGGTGCAAACAGCTAGCACAGGTTAAATCCGCGGCCACTACCGAACGCAACCGAACCGACCGGCAGAACGTATCCTCGGTGTCCAGGCGCGACGCGCCACAACGAAGGCACGGCGACAACAACCTGTTAATCACCTGGCGGCGTACTAGAGCGCGCGAGGCACGCGTCGGTCTTGATAGAGCAGCGTCGAACCACGGGGGAGACAGATCTTGCCGCAGTATCTCTAGTATCTCGATCTCTGTTCAGCAGTCGACGCACCGGCTCTGACCGATTTCCCTCCACCGGAGCCACCGACGCGGAAGAATCAGCACACTTTATTCGAGGGAACTCGGGGCACGGTGTCGGGAACTGTCCTCGAACTCGAAGCCAGTTGAGCCCCGGCGGTTCTGGGTAGATTTTTGGAGGAAGCTCGTGACTCGTTGGAGCTGGAGCGAGGGCGGTCGCGAGATGACAACTGCTGTGGGTGTCCTTGCTGGTGGGTGAGGGTGGCCGCTGCTCCTGGCGACGGGAGGGTGAGTGTCACGCTGGCGGTAGCGATAATAGCGGCAGCGGCGATGGTAATGGTGGTGGTTGGCGGTAGGTATGGTGGCGGTGGTCGGTCGGTGCAGGTGGCGGTGGCGGATGGATGTGCCAGAGTGCGGGCTTACGACGGAATGAGAGGAAAGCTCGGCTTAGGAGCGCTACAGCGTGGCATTGGCGACTCCGCGATGAGCGAGAGAGTTGCGCGTTATCGACCCATCCGCGACGCTATATTCAACCGCCAGCACACGCTCTCCGCTCGGCCCGTGCTCCACGCGGCGCGGTGTACATCCGACGGCCGCGCCGCGCCGGGTGCGTGCGCGCCGCTCCAAACGATCCACGCTCGCGCGAGATCCCTCGTCGGCGATCGAAACTTTTACAAGCTCGCCACCTTGTACCAGGCAGCAGTTTCCTGGCCGCGTTCAAGGCTAACGCTCTCTTCCTCGCCGCTGCCACCCCATTAACCTGTTAACTGAGGAAATCACTCCGTACCGAGCAGGACGAACATGTCGCGGGGATGCGATAATCGAGCTCGTGAGAACGGAGTGCGCGTGCCATTATGAACGTATGTCGGTACCATTGCGAGCAGAGCGAGGTATTAATTTGTTTTGACAGAACCTCAACCGCACGGACTCCCTTAACTGTCCCCATGCCCATCTATGTTAGTAGACGAGTCATAAGGTGTGTTTGATTTGGGAATAAATCGTGCAATGTACTTGGGGAACGGTCATTGAGTGCTCTTTATGGTTAAGAGAGAGCGCTATTTGTGTAAAAGCCTGGGTACACATCAGATCTGTGTTAGTCTCGTGTCCACTGATCTCACTGACAACTATTCAGAGGTATCCGCACTCTACAGTAGGCCCGCTCTGGCTCATTACAATCATGAAAAATAATCAGAATTATATCACGTTCGGTGTTCCATTATAAATACACCAGCAATCTGATACTTCTATGAAGATCTAATACGAAATATAGAAATTGACGTTTCCATTTCTGAATGCCTATTGCTCTGTTTATATTTAGGACTCTAGAGATAGGGACTCTCGAGAGCTTCGACCCCGGAACACTTCACGGTCATAAATAAGGCCCCATTCAAGCGATTTCAACGCAACGTCAGTGAAAAAGCCAGAATATCGTGGCCAACGAATTTTAGCTTGCGGGTAAGGATACAGATTTCACACGAGGTGTCTGTACCGGGTAGGTACTACACATAACGCCAGCAGGGGTTACATGGTCGAAGAGGTTAATAAGATTTCACAGTAATTAATAAATAATGAGAGGGATCGACATAGAAAAAATTCTTGCAAGCTTAAAGATGCCTCCTTATACCTACCCCAAAAGAGTTTAATCCAATATTAACAATAGCTTTTTCCTAAAAAATTCATTAATACCAGTTACTTTGGGGGCTATTACACGAGAAACCGCTCTTAAGGGGTCAGTCTACTTTGTTCGACCGACAAATGAAGCTACCAACCCAGTATTATGTTCACTTCTGGGTAAGCGTTACCCTACAAGACCACCGCAATAGCAATTCATAAATCCGTGTATATCCTTTCTAAACTTTCCTGAAGATGATCTAAACTAAGATCGAAACGTCGAAAGATTTTATAATTATTATTGCAAAATAGCTAGTTTTATTGTTTTAAACTGACCGAATCAGTGCGCCGAAATCATATATATTAATTAGTACGGTCGAAATTTATAAATAACTTCTAAATGTTCTTTATATATCAAAATACACATAGTGGGTCAGAAGTGATTCAATCGCGCCTCTGTCTAACTGTCGGACCTTCCACCGTTCGACGGTAAAGATCCACTGGGTGTCCAGTGTCAAACTAGGCCTACCAGGAGAAATAGCTTCCGAGCATAGCTAACGAGCATCGATCGCAAACTATCAAGCCTGTTTCGCGGCGAACCCATTAACACGCGACTTCGCGCAAGGTCCCGCGTAACTTTTCAATGAAATTTTCACGTGGTCCGGGGTCATTGTACCGTATAAAGGGCTGGCTCTTTGGCAGACCGCGAATTGGACAATTGTATCGACAGTCCCCGAGCGAATTCCGGGCGACGATTTTACACGCGAGGACCAACAATTCTCGGCGAGCCCCAAGCGCGGAATGCGCTTTCCCGCGACGCGAGGAGAACGCGCAGCGCCGAAATGAAATTTGTCGAGCGGGATTACGGTGTCCTGGTTTTAATTACTGTAAGTTACTTGTCGCGATTCGCGCCCCAGCTCTTCCGCTTCCTCCCCTAACCCCTTTTTCTTGCGCTCCCGCGAATATCACCGCGCGCGAGCTTTTGACCCACGTAGAACCCACGTTTCCGTCGTTCGGAATCGTTCCACCCCTCCGCACCAGGTCGCTACTTGTGCGTGGACGAGGAAGAGGCGCGTCGAGGAGCAGGGGAACAGCGGGCGTGAAACGAATATTCGAAACGTAATCCGTCACCAATTCCGCGGCTTTGTGTTGCCTCGCTTCCACGACCACCCCCAATCTACCCTCGCGGGGAATTGAAAAGCGGCGTGCCCGCGCCTTCGCTCCACTCGTTAAACGAAGGAATTTATTTCTTCGCGTTAATCGACTTCTGTCTGACGGTCGCCGTCCCCGTCGCCCTGCTTGCATAATGGATGAACGAAGGTGACGCGTGAATTCGCGTGGACGATGGTGAAAGACGGCTGGATTTCAGTGCTCTTTCAAAGTGACTTCTTGCGCCACGAAAAGCTGAAGTCTGTAGTTGAGGCGAAAAGGGCCAAGAGCTGCTTGCTTCGAACAGCGATAGAAAATGGGCATTCTAGCTTGAGTGATCATTAATGGACATTAAATTGTGTATTTTGTTTTTACTGAAGCTACTAGCATTGTTGTATTGTCATTTTAGAAAACGAAGATGGAAGAGGAAGTGTCGTTCACTTTGTTCACGAAAGGCTGTCACGTTTTCATATTAAAATTATGGGGATTAATGTTGTCTATCAAGGTATCAAAAAGTAAAGCAGGGTACCGTCAAATTGGATAACTTTGACCACAAAATTAGATTTCAAAACAAATTTCTCTAGCATCCTGTAGCAAATATTGTTCTCAGACACAGTGCCTTGAACAGTTTTAAGTACCTATTAGATCAAGAGGCAGGTTTTCTGAATAATAATACCTATTACACAACAGATGTTAGAGAAATTTGTTTTAAAATCTGTGTTTTAAACTTAACATTTCACGGCACTGGATTTTACAATTTATTATTTATCCTAATTTACTTGAACATTGGCAGTCAACCGAGTCACTTAAGTAACTAGCATAAAACAGAATAAAAATAATTTTCTCGGGCAAATCACCCGTGCGCTTTTCGTTCTTATCAGTTTCCAGGCTACACCTTCCTGTTAGCAATCGCAGGCTGCGAGAAATTCCTCAAGCGCGATGGGTTACACAGCTGGCGCTACGGGCTGTTTGAATCGTTGCACCGCGCTGCACACACGGCGCGCAGTGCACGCGTGCATTACGCTTCGGGTCGCTTTACGACGTTCAAGTCTATGGTTTTACGGGTGGATGCGACGGCATTGTAGCCGAGCATTGTGTCGCGATCGTCCGATGCGCACAAAGGTGCCGGGTCCGCCGATAATCGGGAAAGCCCCGATGGAAATGGACGGAAAGAAATGAGGAAGAGGGGGCCGAAAAGTCCAGGATGCCGGGAGTCCTCTGCCCTCCGATCAAGACGAAATCGTCAATCGGAACGTGAATGCACGCGCATAGAAATGTCCCCTACAATGGACCTCTCCGGCGACCGAAAAATGGACATGGTTACGTTTGATCCTCGAGCATTTTTATGCTCCCATTGAGCTCGCGCAGCCTCCACTTCGTCAATCTCGGTGGTCCGTGTGCAGAGAGATGTTAATAATCGATAAAACGATGGGCGCGCTTGAGGTAGGGTCGGAATAAAGCCAGCCAGGTAATTAGGAATACTGAATACAGAAAGGTAAGTTTGTTAAATAATTTCGGTATTCGAACGCGGTATACGGTGATCGCATAGTTGCTTCTTGAATTAAAAACTCTCCTTGGGATCCTTAGGAAACTTGACGATAAGAAGTTCAAGTCACCACGCTCTTCCCCCTCGGCCTTTATATCTTAGATAAGTCTTTGAAACTTGAACTCAATCCGTAGAATATTTTCTTCGTTCTCTTGAAAAAGAGTTCGATAATCGAATTTATTTGTGAATCTGCGTCAGATGGTAAAATAAGAATCTTTAGACTTCTAAGAAACTCCTGTTACGGTGCGTGCAAAACGCAAAGTGGGTCAGCTTGAATAGATGTGCCTTTACATCCGCGTACGAGATGTTTCTGAAATTTGATTTTCCGTTTTATGTACGAAACGTGTACATTTAAAAGTATCAGGGGAAGATTTGAAGACACATATAACGTAACAGACATGAGAAACTAGAAGCTCCTCAATTAGCAGAAGCAAAGTCGTTATAAATAAAACAAAGTTGAAGAATGTATAGAATTTAACGAGAGTTAAATGCATAAATAAATGATGAAGTGTTAGTCGACGCGGAATCTGACTCGTTGGAAATTAGAAACAGCGATAACTGAAAGGAGACAAAGCCTCGGGGATAATAATTTTCGCGCGAAAGCTGCCCAGAACGATTACGTCGCGACGCGGAAAAACGTGGCACAGGTGCGGATGGGGCGGAAACAGGGACGAAAGCCGACAACGATATTGACACAAGCTTCAGTTTAATTTCTCCACCGACAAACATTGGTTTTCCAGCCACGCGGAGCTGCGTGCACCCCTCCTGTCTTGTTCCAGCAACGAGCACCCCCGTTCAAAGAATCGAATGCAACGCGGAACGGAATATGTACGCTTTCGCGCGACAAATTTGTTCGTCGCTCTGCCAGCCATTATAATTGTCTGGAATGTGAGAAGCGTTCGTGCGAGTTTGCGAATCGATGAAACGCTTTACACGAAGCGAACAGAATTGAATGGGGCTGCAGACAGAAAATATTATAATTAAGAGGGAAAAACAGAGGGTAAAGAGAATTTTACTTCTTTGAATATAGGAAAACGAACCTTCTACTATTTCCGCAATTTCGTAAAAGCAAAAATACAATTTTCTATCGAAATTATTGGACCTAAAACGTAATTCCCTTCGTTTTCTGCTAACTTTTCTTTCCGAGGAACTGAAATTTGGCAACCCTTATCAAGCAATCATCAATCATCAGTCAATTAGAAAAGCATATTGCTTGAATCAAACAGCGTGCACCAAGAACTTCTATAACCCACAGCCCATTAAGGACAGCCCGCCTAACTCCGAATATTCCGAAGTTATCTATCGATTCAATTCCCAACAGTTGCTCCACACGAAACGTTGCGCACACCTATTGTCCCATTTCCGACCATCACGATTATTTACAAACGCCCCGTAACGAGGCGCAGTAATTTCAGCAGCCGTCTGGCTTGCTCCGGGGAGCTTGCAAAAATTAATCTCCGGGATAGATGCACACGGCGGGACGCGTTTAAAGTTTCATGCTCCGGCGTCCAAGTACCACCGTCAGAAGATAATCATGAGGCCCTGTAACCGGGGGTACGTTCGAAAGCTGGCCGGCATATTTTATCGGGGCTCGCAGCATTATTCACGTGGCTGGAACCACGCGCGGTTAACGTAACCATTCCTCCTCGAGTGCATTTATCCATCCGAGCGGGCGCCAGAAAAAAGGAATGCTAGTCCGTGTCTTGCAACGAATATGCGCCGTGCTGGGGGGGGCGAACTTTCGCTGGGAGGAAAAACCAGCGACGACCAAACGCCCCTTCCGCTGAAATACGCCCCACCCCGGGCACGGGAAATTTATTTATCAGCCGACCGCGTAGCGTTACGATATTTCAAAACGTTCCAGCCGTGCCGCGCAACGATCTCCAGCCAGCATCCGGAAAGTATTCGCGCGTATTTACCGATAACGATCGCCCATCCCCGTATCGCGTATTATTAATTAATGCGCCGCGCGCGGTGGCGCCTGGCCTGCCATTGGAGGGAGGAAGAGAGCGGGGGGCCATAATCACCGAATCGCTTCGCAACAAATTACGCGCGATCGCCACTGGCTGCTCGTGAACATTTTTCTCTGAAAAATCGCCACCCACGCTTCCATCGGCTCGCCGGACCATCATTCGCGGTTTTTCTTCTTTGCTATTCTTCGTGAACGAACTGCGACGAGTTCATTCATTGTGTTTACTCCCATTCTTGCGCTACGCTCGTCAGCGGTATACGAATAAAAGTGCTTTCGCTTTATGCAGAAAATATATGCGTTTGACTTTTAAGGGCGGGTCAAGGGAAATATGTGCTTGAATCTTCGAAGGGGCTTTTGGAATATTTCTCTGCTAGGCGGGCAAACGAGTAACCCATAAGTCTTTTACCTCAAGCTTAAACAGGTTCTTTTTCGTTTTTATCTGTAAACCGAGGTTAAAAATAAAAGATTCTTTTGAAATTAAAATTACAGCATTGCACACGTTGGGCCTCAGGCGCATATCTCCAAATCTAGAAATACGCGGATATTTTGAAGAAAAAAAATGTTTAGACTGCACGTAAAATATTGCATTCAATCTTTATTAACAGAAATATTTAATAACGGAATGAATTACTGAAGAAATATCTCTCTTACTCTACGAGTCACCGTTATCTGAATATTTTTCAATATCATGAGAACTGTTTACGTGTGCATTGTGCGGTTAACGTATACATATGTTAACTTTCAAGTCCAAAATTTAACACTTGTTCTTACATAGCACTTTAAATATTCCAAGTCTCCTCCTGCAAAACTGATAATTGTGACTTATACCTGTTTGCCACAGATTTGATAGTAAGGCGGATGAATTCTGTAGCCTAAATGTCTGCCTCGCGATAATTGCCCGTGCACGTGTCCACGTACCTAATCCCATTTTATACGCTGCATTATTGAAACCGTGAAGTATTAATCAAGAACGCTGAGAACGTTTGATTAACGAGCACTATCAAGAATACATCGGGCCGTTTCAAATTATAGTTTTCGCGCAGGCGAAATTAATGTCGGGCATCCATAATTTACTAATCAAATTTTCGGGGATGGCAATTTGACATATTTGATAACGTTCATTACCGGTCCGAGCAATTTTAAGCTACGATGTAATTAACGCGGTGCGTATCGATACGTTACTGATTATTTAAAATTATCTCCGGTCGATGGGGCTCGTTCCCAAATGTCACAGATCTCTGATTTACAAATGTGGATATTCGGGTTTCCCCCATTCGCTGTCGCGAAAATAAGAATGAAGGAAAAAAGACCTATAGGCGGAGCGATCGATAACAGTGATTGCTCGTCGTGCACAACTACAATGGTGATTCAATTAACAGGGCACACTAATGAATTATCCGATTAGCCGCTGCCACTATCGCTCATTAAACGAATGGAGAACGTGAGGTGAATAATGCAGTGATTTTTGGATTGATCGAAGATCAGCGGACTTTCTATTTCAACGGCTGTCTACGAGCACACTGTTGCAAGATTCGACTGTTTGTTAACATTTCGACTGACTGTCGATCACTTTGTTCCGTCGACAATGCAGCGCGGCACCAATTTCTGCACAAATACTACAACGGGGCAACATCATCCTGTAAAACAATGCACCCGCGCAAAAGGTATAATTAACGGGGCTTCTGATTTAATACACGCCGCGACCAACTAACATTGAGTGCCGATGATTCGTTCGCGAATGATTTGCAATTAACGCGTTTGACGCACTGCTAATATTGTTCCAGTTTGGGCGTTACCATTTCATATTATTACTACCATTAGCATTATCGCTTCCGCTAATTAAATTTCAGCAATTTTCACGCGGGCACGTTACGTTCGAGCCCCGATAAAAAGGATGCTTGCTATTGTCACTGTCGTTGAATGGTTCTATAGTATAGACACTTCTAGTAGCCTGGTATTTTATAAAATTGTAGACGATAGAATGAGCGATTCAGTGAAAGTCAGATTTTCAGGAAAAGAAAATACGTCTGATTTGTTTTATTTGCAAAATAATTAATCAATGAACGAAAAATCGATACTGGTTGTTCACTCCTACTTTATTCACTCTCCTCCATTCATTAACCCTTATACGGAATTTGTAAAAGTTAGCTTGACTTGCGATTAAGTGAATTTTGGTAAAAATGATTTCAATATCCTATATTCACAAGAAACGAGCATACAAAAATAAAACTCAGTTCATTTAATTACTACGGTTTAACATTTTAAGAACTTATTAAATTTCTAGAATAAATTTTTTGAAAAAATCATCACTATTCATTATTAACGGGTATTATTTCTTTGATGATATGAAGGAGTTTCAGTCCAAATTTTAAATAATATATTAGTAAAAGAGGAATAAGGATTTGTGACTCGATTTTGGATGAAACTGGCCTAATTTCCATACAGGGATTTAAGCGTTCTACGCTCTGAATTCCGTGGATATTATTGTTTCCCGATTCGCCGGAGTCGATTCGTCTCATTCCTCTGCAATTCCAAGAAGACGTATCAACTGGTCCCCCTCCGTTGTCGCGTCGTCGACGATGACGGCACCTTCTTCTATTTTCGATCGGCGGCTTGCATAACCAGACTCGGCGACGAGAAATAGAAACGGGGGTAGGAACAGAGCGAAGAGACGAGGAGCGAGCACGCGTGTATGCTTCGCGGCTAATACGCTCGCCTTTCGAACGAGCGCGCTCGACCTTTCCACGCGAAACGGAGGACTTCCTCCCAAGATGTCGCGAATAAAGCGAGCGCAATGCTCGAGGGAACAATATTACTGCAACGCGGGTGCTTTATATCGCATTTTGAAACAGACGGCAGAATCTTCTTCGAAAGTTGCACTGGATTCGCGGAATCTAGGGCGGCCGGTGTAGACCTTCCAAGTAGAAATTACGCAAACTAGTCGGGGGAAAAACGAAAGTCGTCTCGTGCATCACAAAGATAATGGAATACGAGAAACGAGTGTACCGAAGAAAGAAACGAAATGAAACGGAGCAATGGGACGCAAAGGCAAAGCAAGAAAGGCAAAGCAAGAAAGCGGGCGCGGTAGAATAAAGGTTGTATGCTGCGTTTCGAGAAGTAAACCGGGGATGGGAATATTAAACCGAGGAAAAAGCACGAATGGATGATGGATGACGTTCTTAAAACATGCATCAATAAGCCCAGTAGGTATAATATCTTGAAACATATTAAAGCTCATAAACAAAATGGACGGGAAAGCACGCCACTTGATGCAAATTATCTCTCAACGAAAATACAAAGACACAATATCGTTCTATATACCAGTCATATTTCATCATCAACTTTATTTGATTTTTCATTCCCCCCATCCGATTTTTTCGCCATCCCCCCTGAGAAGCATTCAACGCACGAACATTCAGAAATAATACCTTTTGTTTCCCGTTATATTTCCGTTCCCAGCTCAGAAATAACACGGTGAAAGAGTATATCGCGGCGAAAAGCGCCTCGAGCGCGAAGAATATTAAACGGGAGGAAAGATAACGCGAATTCGCTAATGGACCACGAAGGTGCGGTGGACGTCGACGCAGGAACGCCTGAAAATTTCGAGCGACGTTAAACTTCGCCGGCGGGATAGATATTTAACGATCGATATTTTTCTGATGGCGATACGTCAAGCCAGCCAACAAACATCCCGCGGGTTGCGTAACCGCGAGTTCCCGCGCGAGTGGCGGCGCTCGTTTTGCATAATGCAGCCGCGCCGGTGCAAAAAGCTTCGAGAGCCTTCGCGTTGATCAAAAGACCTTCTTTACCGGGAGCGTGCCCCGTAGCGTGCACGTTATCGCGCAGAGAAATAACATCGACGATGCTATTACATCCCACGGCGGATGAGATGGCCGGGAGAGGGTGGAAACACACGACGTATGTACGCAGGGGGCGCGGTGTAATCGAATTTCATGCGATACTTCTGAACGACGCTTCGCCGTTCTCGTTTTTCCCGTTTTTCTTCTCCTTTCCATTTTTTTTTTTTTTTTTTTTTTTTCCCTCCTCTGTCGTATCCGTCCGCAGCAGCAGCAACAACAACAACGCAGCCGGGCTGGAAACCGATGGCTCGAATAACCAATTCCTTCGTCGACAGGTACGGGCGTAACGTTGATCGTCGGAAGGACGCGAAGATTTATCGTGACGTGGATCGAACGGGAATCGGGGTGATGTACGAGGCGGGACGGGAAATTGTAGCGGCTTTTTTTGGAAGTTTGATCGGTGTCGGTCTTCCTCGATCTTTACATTCACTTGGACGTCGGTTTATTCCGAGTTTCGAGCGTTCCATTGCGATGGGGAAACGTTAAATACCGGTGGAAAGTGACGTGGCACGCGAGTTGCGTGAAACGAGTGCTTCAGGCTAACGTGCTTTTGGTATTTCTTTGCATTTTTTGTGGATCCAATGACGATCTGTTGGTGGGAAGTGTGGAGAAACACTGTTACTTTTTTATGAGTGTGTAATATGGTTGGATTACATTGTGTTTATGCTTCTGTTCTTTTTAATTATTAAACAATGAGATCAGGGGTAGGATGTTGAATGTTAAGGGTACTAAGCAGTCGTTTTTGTCGAAAATGAAGCATTTCTTTCTTAATTAATTACAGAGAAGTAAAGTGAGTGTCGGACTTGTTCTTTTACACAATGTTTATTGGCATCTAAATGTTTAAAAAAAATTGTATCCCCAAAAAAACAAAGAAATAGATCATTAAAGCGGCGTTTTAAATCCACTTGAGAATACCTCTGGTTCTGCACTGAACCTATAAAAGAAGCAAAAGTACGATGATGACAGTTTTAGTTTCTGTTCATAAAGAGTAAGAGTTTTTATTAACTTCGATATTTTCACATTTTGTGAACATGCTCGAATTTTATTTGAATCGATTAATAAACTTTCTGTCAAAGTACAAGCCTCAGCTTCAATTTATTTTTTCGTAATTAATTGAAAAAGAAATGCTTCATTTTCGACAAAAACGACTGCCTGATACCCTTAAAGCGTTACGACGACAGGTTCTTCGAACATTTTTCTGCATGGAAAAAAAGCAGTGCTTTTCGCATCGGCCAGAGCATTTCGTTTCATTACGTCGTTTTCTCTTATCGAAGCACGCTCGATCAGCCAATTCACGGCTGCATCGCTATTTGGCGTTCGATTCCGGAGCACGTGGGCTCGCTCTCATAATTGTACACTGGTGTAAGTGAGCCAGTTTGAATACCAAGCGAAATTTCGCATTGGATGCACGCGCAAAAGGCGAAACTCCACGCTTAAAATGATAGCATTATAGCGGAGGAACACTGGCGAACGAGTAATACATTATACAATTTTTACTGACCGCAATTTTCGATGATCGATAGGTACACGATGCAGGCGCATAATAAAAGCGTAAGGTCGTCATGTATGCTAGGCATACGTGAATGGTGTAGTCTTTAACGTGCGATTTGATGAAAAACAATTAAGTTGGTAAAATAAATGATACGAATAGAAAGCGCGAAGTTTAATGATCGAATGGTATCTTCATTGATCGTTCTCGCGCTAATTCAATTGGTCAGAGAAGGTACTAGAAAGAGAAACTAGGTTTTACTGGTTTACTTGGTTAAACTTTTTATAGGTTATATCAATATTCTCTTCCAAAGTCGGATATACATATCGTTATCTTTGCGGCGCCACTCTCGTTCGAGTAATTAAACTCCTTTGAGAAGAATAATGTATTTACTAAGTTAGTGCAAATCCGTGACTCTTCTATTTGAAAAATTGTAGAATATCACAGTGAGCTGCTTTCGCAGTAAAGATTATCTCTTTAAATTTCCTCCGAAACACAAGTGTCCCTCGATTTCCATCGCTTCCCGTTTCCCTCAACCTAAGTAATTACTTTGTTTTATCCTCCTTTTTTGCTGCCAGCAATTATTTTAATTCGAGGTTCCATCAGTTTAGAGGTTGCTACAAAGCTACAAATACCATACAAACTGATCACCTGAACAGTTTACTCAAAGTACTTGTCAAATTGTTACTTTTAAAATATTATACACATGTGTTTTATCTACTTTTTGAAATCGAACTCAGTTTCACCGTGAAATTTTAAGCAGTAGCTTAGTTGACATTCAGTGTCTGAATTTTATTCCCAACCAGCGTACTCGTTATTAACCAAGTCTGTCTCGACCGTATATAGATTAACCTATTTTTATCTGCCTGCTACTTGTGCCCAAGAGTGTGCTTCAGGCTCTTGAATAAAATCTGTTTGGAGTGCGTTACGTACTGGTTGTGCAATGGTATGTGCCTAACTCGTACCCTATTACACACGAGTTTATTGCAGCGGCATGGAAAAATCAATACGGAGCAAAGGCATTAAAGCCAGCAGGAGGTGCAGGTAACAGGAACCTTAGTATTCACCTGTTACCACAGTTCCACAAGCAATTACAGTTTTGGATATACTATTTTCGAGAAAACACTGAAGAGCATTATTAACAGAAGTAGATTTCTCTGCTCTAATAGATAACACAGCTCTAACAGGTAATAAAACACAGAAGAACATTATTAACCCAGGGAGATCTCTATACTCTAGAAACTACTATCACACATATCCGTTACTCAAATAAACGTAGGTAGGTACTTGAATGTTTCCCGAACATCACAAAAACGTCCAACTGAGCTTGCTGCTCAGGTAACCCGCATAAATCTAATCGAGCAGTTGCCACCCACGCCAAAATCAGCGCTTCCATCAAACCAGATTTTCAATTGTCTGCCAACTGATTGTCAGTGCGAAAGATCTGTTTCTGCGAGAGAAATTACCATCTTGAACAACCGCGACAGGATGGCACGTTTTTAAGAGCGGACCGTGAACTGGTGTGTGACGCAAGTAGTCGAGGTCAAGGATATCGCCGCGAAGGCTTCCTGCGCGCCGGTGGTGCACGAGAGGCGAAGGGAGACGCGCGGATGCCGCGTTATAAATCAACCACTACGAGCCATTAGGGCGGCCATAATTCGTCGATATCTCGAGGACCGGCGGCTTATTATATCCTCTGCATATATAATTCGCGGAGGCGCGGGCATCCGTTCGTTAGGCCGACGCCTGGTACGCGCCGCGTCGTTTTGACCGATGAATGGATCGACGCGATTGATCGGCTCGCCGGATTGATTGTGGAAGGATCGATCGGCCGGTGATCGATGGCCGCGACCGCGCACCCTGGGCCCCGGGCCATCGATGCACGGAGGGTTGCGCGCGCCCGCCCAGCCAGCCCATGTAATTGGATTTAAAGATACGGCCTCGCGATAAACTTGACGAATGCCTGACCCGACATGAAGCAACGATTCGAAAATATTACTCGTAAGTTGGAGGGGTGGAGCGGCCGGGCGCGTTTCGTTCACCCCCTTTGGCGAATCGGATCGAATCGGATCCCTGTGGTGAAACCGTAGCTGGGAGTTTAAAAAGGAAACGTCGCATGTCCTCTTCAGATTTGAATAAAAACTCAAACATTAAGGATGAATAACGTGCGGTTAAACAAATTCAGTCGTGTTGGAGGTGGAAATTGAATTTGAATGTGCCTCCGCTAATGCCCGCGCATCTCCCTGTCCGATCTACAGCCACAGCTTTTCAATCCGTTTTTGAGCTGCGCAAAGGATTCCCAGCGAGCGCGCCGGATGCGAGGGCGCGCGTATAATAACGTATTTTCGATCGGCATTTACAAAGCAATGGCGCGACAAATCGCATGCACGACAGAGCGCGCCGCGTCATCGAACAGTCAGCGTGTATTCGTTCTATGCCACGGGCGATAATCGATAACCGGATGGAAGTACGGATAGATTGTCAGATATCGACGATGAACATCAAAAGGTAAAACGATCAAAGTCACATTTGCGGCGGGTGTCGTCGTTTTGTCAGAGAAAACAGAGCTGGGGGGGGGGGGGGTGCAGCGAGGGGATGGCGGTGGAGTTCCAGGGGAGGGTGGACGCTCGCTGTCGAAACGTTGCTTATCGCAAATGAACTTTTGATCGTCCTTCCGGCGGGCGTAAAACGCGTAAACAATTCGTCTGTTATCGGAGTTTGTGTAGACGCTTAAGCGCTAATGGCGCGCGCGCGCGCGTGCACAGCGCGGGCGGGATTTCAGTGAAAATCCACTTCCGATTTGCCCGCGCGACCAGCGCTCCATCGCGCTTTGCTCCCTTCCAACTGAAAATGCAACAAGTCAAAAGCCATTTCGCTCGGCCCTGTTCGAGGCAAAAAAACACGAGTACGGGCGGCGAAAAACGAGCGTGTATCTTCACGACGATAGAGAATCTCGCTTTTATTCGTATCGTCGAGACCGAATGTTCAGCAGCTGCATAATATAGCTTCGAGGGAGATCGACGTGTTCTTTGCGCCGTGCGTTTTGTGTGAAAGACGTGGCAAGCACTTGGAAAGTTTTAAACGGCGTCGTGCGCCAGAGTCTCGCTTGGGAGATTATTTTGAAGGTGGGATGAGAACGACGCAAAGGGACCGTCGCTCGCTTTGGTCACTAGTCTCTAGAGCAACTTGATTTTCTTAACAAAACGGAACTGCTTGTATATGAAACTTAAACAAATAGATGCGAATCACTTCATATTGGACGTAAGGGTTGACAACAGTGGTATAATGTATTGTATTGTATTTACTATATTCTTAAAAATATAGTACGTAACAACACAATTTTTACATATTCTTTTATTCTATGGCAACATCAACATATTAATTTGCGAATTAAAAGTTTCACGGAGAGGATTTTTTTCTACAGTGAATATGAAGTAGCGGGGAAAAACAGGACCAGTATGTCTCTCATAAAAAGTGAGCTCCTCGTGTAGGTATGTTAATTTGAACTTTCAGTGCAATCAAACTTTCCACATATTTGTTGAAGACTAACAAGGGGAAGACAGGGTGTGGTAGACATCGATTTTTATGAGCCTTGGCAGGATGGATCGATGCCGAAAATAAGTAAATAGGTGTCCGAGCGTTTAAGTCAACAGGCCTTAATACCTAATAGAAATATTTACATATAAATTATTAAACATTTCGATGTTTAGTAATTTATACCTGCATGTGTAAATATTTCTATTCCAACCATCGTGCCAAGGCTCACCAAAATCGATGTCTACCACACCCTGTCCTCCCCTTGTAAGATGTGGTTATCTTATTTTGTACCACTCTCCTCTGAAAAGTACTATATTTTTTTCACAATGTACTACATCTTTTATCACATCTGGCCGTAAAGTACCATTTTCCCGAAAAGAAGTTGGTAACCCGAATTGCCGCTTTCGACGACGAAACGTTTATTCTTCTAACCAGGATGGCAGTCCTCCTAAACGTCATCAAGAGAAAGGAGCAAAGAATTTGCCCACTGAAGTCGCAGAAATGAGCACAGCAAGCGTTGCTGGAGCGACGCTGGAACGTGCCCTCGCTCATTCCATGCGTTTTCAGCGCGACCACGTCCCTTGCTTGCGTAACACGGCGAAATGTCCCGCCGTCAAAGGGCCGCAGCTGCGCGTAAAAATACTGCCCTGCCAGCTCTGCCCCAGTTTTTCCAATTTCGCAAACAGGAGAAGCCGACTCGGAGCGAATCCACATCCGTAGGGCGACTAATAATAGTTACCTATGCGTACCGCCGCGCTTCCGCCCGTCCCCGCTCGCAATCTGCAAATTAATGCGGATGCACGGAGAGGATATTTCGCGGAAGAAGCAGGAGCGATCGAAGAGAACGTGGAACGCGTGCACGGAGAGCTCGAAGAGGACGGGTTCAACGAAATTGAATAAAGAACCACGCGCATGCGAGCGGCTTCGGTATATGCATAGTCTTCCAAGGGAGCTCGGATAAAAAGCCAACGCGGAAGCTGAAATAAAGTGACTGGGCGTGATTCTAGAAGTAAATGTCTGGATTACGAATTGCCGTTTTCATCCTTTATTTTACGTCCGGCGTAATCTTCCTCGTACATCCCTTTCTTTCCAGCAGCAATTTAAATACGAAGCCCTACGGAAATTTAATGAACGCGGCCCGCGTTCTCTCAGTAAAAGAAGATAGGTGCAATCTGAGCCAGTCGTTGGGAAGTTGAGCATCTTAAATAGGTACAGCGGGTATTTAATATTAATTTATACTAAACACTCTGAAAAGATTGGCTACAAGACACAGCTCCTCCAAGCATCCACCACCTTTAACAATTCACCCCTACACAACACCCGCGCAAACCTTCCTTTCAAACAATTCAGTGACACCCTCGGAAACCCCCCCCCCCCCCCCCCCACGCCCACGATATCCCTCTCGAGGCCTAAAATCAGTTCTCCAGCATATGGTACAATTCATACGTCAACCATGTCTCGTTCAGTTAGGTCAGAGACAGTGTATCAGCCGGAAGAGTCTCTTCAAAAAACCATCCACCTCGTCCCCCAGGGTGCACAAGACTTCATCCCCCTGAAAGATCTTCTTTTCGAAGTGCGCAAAAAAAGGGGGCTCCTAGACGAGCCAGGGGCGACGAAATTTATCCGTGCAGAGGCAATAGGCAAGAAGTGATTCGGTTTGGAGCGGAAGGAAGCATCAACCCTCTTCGCGGCACGCGGTGGAAGCGCCATTCACGTCGTGCTCCCTTTCGACCGGACTCTTCAGAGTTTAATATAATGGCTAATATCATCGGAGATCCGCACAATGCAAACAATTTGAACCTGCCGTCTCTCCTTCGGCCGAGTTCCGAGTGGCTTCAGCCGGTGATCCAGCGACAAGGGGCGGCGGGGGGTGGCACGCGATAAGGCGGCCAATGAACAGAAAATAGCGTGCTCGCGGAGGAAACTGCGGGCCTCGTCGACTAAATACGACGGACATCGGTAATCGATAGCGCACAATGGCCCGCAGAAAACGCACCCCAACGATGTCTGCGACACAGCCGCGGTCCACCGCCGCGATCGTCGTGGATGTCAACGATGGCTTTAGAACACTCGCGGTTGTTGGAATCTCTCGGCGACGGGATTCATGGCGTGGACAAAACATCGTTAATTCCGAATACCGTCGTCGGGTAATTTTCCGAAGTTGATAGACCATGGAGGCTTAGAAATTATTTTATCATCGTCGATCTCGTGGGCAATCATTCTTGGAGATTCGTATATGTATAGGTATGAAAGGAACAGCTCCCCCTGGATTACAAAACCAGAGGCTATGTAACACAAACGAAACTCCGTGCATACATCGAAAGATTGATTTTGAGGAGAAACTGGCGTTTATTCGTGGTTAACGCGCGATAAAATCCACCCTGGTATTATTTCCTGAGGCTGAGTTAATTCTGCTGTGAACTCGTTTTCTCCTCGCTCCATCGCGACAGAGGGAAGAGCCGGGTTTCCCTTGCAGATGTACCGTCCTCCTCGAAGCCAGGAATACATTATCCACGGTTTAATTGTACTTTTACCGGCCAGACGTCGAGCTTCGATAAATCTCGCTCGTTAACCGGGGATCCCCGTCGAACGACTCCAACAGTTCCTTTTTTTCTCCGCTGAATAACGCTTGACAAGAACTCCTTTGACCGAGTGGTCTTCGAGACGGGTTTGAGAAAATTATTTCACCTGATAGGGAGTGCAAGGCAAACGATAGTTCGGTAATCGTTTAGTCGCGAAATGAAGACGCAAGTTAAAAGTAGCAAAGTCCGTAATTTCTACTGTAACCACCCTTCATGTTTGCACTGTAATTATCCATTTTGGAAACAAAGCTTTCCTGGCGCTTACAAGGTGCTCGATATACGAGTCCACCTATCCCCAGAAAAAAAATTGCCCAAAAAAATACGCGAGATACATGAAATATAGTGTAACGGGCTTTCTTGTTCTCGCGAAGCCCAGTAATTTGCATTCAGCCTCGCCAGTGGAATCCAATTCCAGGGCAATTCGCTTGGCGTGTTCAAGCAAATAAAAGAGAGGAGCGGGATAGGTCGATTTCCGTGTGAATGCAAACAATTTGCGATATATCATTAGCGCCTACCGGGCCCGGTTAAACATTATCGCCAATAAAGCACGCTTTGTGCCGCGCAAATGGTTCCCTTCAGTTTCCATTCGGATTAACGGGGGATTAAAAGTGAAAATAACGCTGGGATCTCTTTAACACTAAACGTCACTGCCTGCACGGCCGATGTAAAAGCTGCGAGAGCGTATTACGCGAATTAGCGGCCGTGCCCCTCCGCGTATGAATCGGGTGGAACTTTAATGTTTAATATTATAATTGAGCGGGTTGAATGGGAGGAAACGGCCAGTTCCGTAATAATGGTCAGCTTTTATACCCAGGATTTTACAACCCTATTAAATGATCCAGCGAGATTTCCCGTTATTTTCGACAATTCAGATTTTGCAACTTGTTGGAACTAAATCATGGTCATTAGTGGTGGAATTGTGGATAAACGTGCGTTCAGATTTCATTGCGGTTTCACTCATCACGTCTTAAGGGTCCACGAAAAATGCGGCAGGTATATCTGTTGCTCTTCGCGTAATGTCTCCTTCACATCCAGGTATATGCAAATTACTTTGCAATTTCCTGTTATGTACATCCGCCAGTCTATAGATCCCGTGTGCACGCAAGATTCTGGTACAGTTTCCGAAAAGAAAACTTCCATCTTGTTCTTCCAACAATTTCCAAGATAACACTCGAAGGGGGTGAAACCACCCTCGAAAGTTTCACTCCTCTTCACACTGAAGCCTCCAGTGGCACAAAGTAAATATGCATCCCTTAGTTTTATCGTGTTATGCCAACATCAACGTCGAACCTTTCGCCGACGTTCACCGGGCAGAGAGCATCGCGACAAAGGGCTCGCTGGGAGCTGGACAGCGTTTAAACATTATCACCCGCGAAGGGCATTTTGCTCCCCGAGCATCTGGCCCGCAGTGGCCACCTCCTTTCAGATTAAGTGGCCTATGAAATGGAAGCATATTTTTCGGTTCTTCGGCAACGAACGAGCAAACTTTCCCGGGGATATTGCGGAGTACATACGTTACCCGAACTTTCCAGGATTATAGCGCCTTCTCCAGACGGCCTGCATAAAAAATGTATCGCCGTATAACGCGGCCGTGCACCTATGCATGACGCGAGGGTATCTGGATTTTATCGCGGATAATATCGTTACGTCGCTGTTAATAATCGGAGCGTTACTTTTTAAAGAATGTGGCCGCGCGTAAGTTATTTATACCCTGTTTTTACGGCTCGAGGGGAGGTTCTTTAAAAAGAGAAACTGTCGCATAAACGCGCGGGGTTATTGCACTTTACCGCGCGATATCCCAGAGTGTAACAAGAGATTTCTTTCTACACCAAGAGGCACAGTTCTCTTGAATATTTCCCTACACTTTTCAATATTCTTCTTAAACCTTTCATCTTCGCCGCAGAGTTGTAGTCAAGCATATCCCCGATTCGACGCGAAAGGAGCTCACGCGAAATTGCACGATTTTCGTTTTCTATTTTTCCTTTCAACTCGAACCGAACGTTCCTTTCAATCTACGTCCCTCTAAATACGGGTGCGAGACAATACTCGTGCAACAACGACGGAAGAAGGGGGGGGGGGGGGGGGTAAAGAAAAGTGAAAATTCATCGAAAATTCGCCGGTGGATTTTGGTCCACGTTGCGAAGCCCCGACGTTGCAATTCTGTCGCGTCCTCATTTTCAATTTCTCGCCCCGTTTACCTCTCTTATTTCCCTCTTCTGGCAGCTTTAACGAAGGTGAGAAATTCAACGGGATAATTTTCGTATGCAAATGCGATGTTACCAGGGTAGGGCTCTCTCGTAATCGCGCCTCTGCCCATCTAACGAGGGTGTATTGAATTTTTATGTTTCCAAGACTCGTTATCCGCCACCGTACACGCCGCCCCATGGCAATCAATAGCGCATTAAATTCTCCGTCAGCGGTGCGTAATTCCCACACGCGAATCGCCGGAATTCGAATGGCTGAGGGATAAGGCGTGACGGGGCAGGAAACAGCACGGCAAGAAGGAAAGACTGAACCTACATTTCGGTGTCTCTCTTCGTGTCAGCAATTGCAGCTTTGCCGAGACGTGGTAGTGGCGCGTCAAATACTTCTCTTCGAATAGCGACACGGTGGATAGCGGAGAAAAGATGAACGTAGGAGTGTAGGTGAACAGCTACGCGCCATTCTTTAGAGGAGGCTAGATATTGGTACATAAGATTGAAAATTCTCCGCGAATAATGCCCCGAGTAGCATTGTTACTGGCTTGGACCAAGGAACGGCAATAAGATCCTGAAGAATGCGGAAAAACGCACAGACTTCGCCGAAAGCGGACCTTTTATTTCCCTTCGGCAATTACACCCGCATCCTCGAATGTACGAGCATATCGGCGGACGCATAAGGTCAGAGGCATCCTGATTTTACTCCGATCGTTCCTTTTTCGCTGTCTTTTTAGCGACGTAAATCGACGGTCGCGTCGTACCCTTCGAGATCACTGGAGTGGCGATCGTGGATCTCCAGAATCGACTAAGGTAAATCAATAAATTATTATACAATTCGTGATACTGTATGATTTTCGATTTAACCAACTGACACGGTTGTAGGTTACAGGATTTCAGGCTAGCGCAGTCAGTTCATCCCCCAACCGCCAGTGCGGTGGCGTAAATGACATAAATCCGTGATCCACAGTGATTTTCAAGGAAATTTCGCTGAGTGGCGGTATGACAATGGTCGTATACCTTTCCTGGCGAAAGTTGCCGGCGTTCGATGGAAAAGAAGTGAAGGGAGAGGCGATGGCTGGGAGCGAAATTCAATCTTCCGGTTAAAGAAAAGTTAAAGCGGCTATCGGCTTATCGGGAAGTTGCCGCGTGTGCGCCACCGCGCGGAAACGGATTTCGGCCCCCCGGACATATTTAATTCCCACCCCCGAGGGTGCAGCGCGCCCGTAAATTACCAGGGTTAGGCCAGGCCGCTGCGAGCAACTTTGACGCGGGGGTGGAAGCGTTCGACTGCACCAGGTACGCGGTCGATTCTACCTAAACGAGCCTCGATCGGTCGTTGATCATGCCGCAACGATTAAGGGCCACGCTAATGAAAGCTGGCTGTCTCGACACTGCGTGTGCCTACCGGGCAACAGCGAGCATTTATGCCCCCGATTGGGGTGAATGAAAAACCCCCCTCGATAGATCTTTACAGTAACTTTGCGAAACTATTGGTTTGGACGTGTCTGCCCTGGGGCGTTCTGGTACTGCTGGCGGAGGAAGCAGAAGTATGGCTGCAACCGAAAAAGGGGTGGTTGTTGAGGGGGCGATAAATGAACGATGAGGAATACATTCAAGACGAGAAACAGGTGTGTAGGTAATAATAACGTAGGAATGGTGTAGTATATATATATATCACTTGAATTTGGAGGAAAAGGAATCGGAGCAAAAGGAATTGCAGTAAAAGGAATTCCTTTTCCTTCTGCAGAAAATCGGTTCTCGATGTACTACAATTTCAAGAATGCTGGCTTGCAGCTCTGAGTCAAGAATTCCAAGCAATCCAGTTATTCCAGTCATTGTAAAATATGTATGCAATGAAGAAGTTCTATGAAGTATAATATGTGCACAAAATTCCACCACGCGTTTAAAGTAAACAATGGATTAGAAATTCCAGATCAAGCGCCAACGAGACTTCAAACACCCCCTGAATAATTCTATTATGCTACTGGCGTAGGCAGTAAGGCTACTATTTATCAGAAGAGAAGATTCGTAATTTCAAGAAGTCCTGTAACATAAATCACAATTGCAGACGAACCGACGCAAATTGATATTATATCGTGAAAAGACACCCCGGGGTTGGTTCCTTTCAAATGTAAATTCCCTGACACGGTTTCGCAAACAACGTTCCACAATGGGACAGCGGATAGATAACGAGGCAGGTGAATGGCGTCGCGTCGATTCGCCTCCCCCCCCCCCTCCCTCCCGCCGAATGCTTAAAAAGTCCATTCGTTTTACGAGCTGGCCCGGTTGTCGCGGCCGAATCGAAGGGGCTTATGCAAATTGCTTATTATATGACCACGCGGTGTATCGCGGAGATTTTATTACGGTTACATCGAGGGCCGCGGAGGGGTGGGACCGGGAGGGGGCAGAAGGGCAGAAGGAGGGAGCGCGCTCTAATTGGTATGTAAATCGCGCCTCCCTCACGTTCGCGGTTCGTACACGAGAGCACGCATACAAGGGACGAGCACGCCGCTTATCGTTTATGCGTGCTCGTACTCGTTGGCTTTACCATACATTATCCCCTCACTGATATCAGCCTAAATCAAGCGGCTTTCGTGCTATCGATTTTCGAATCGAGTCCAACCCCCGCCGCCACCCCCCCCCCCTCCCCCCCCTCTCCCCGCGAAAGCCCTCTCGTCCAACGAGACATCGAAAGTGATTTTAACCCATTCCGATCAATATTGTGCGAGCCTGCCTTCGCTCTCCACCTCGCCAAACGTTCACTTTGTTTCGACGAGCGTTGCGCGACCAAACACGTCGCGATGAAACGTGATTCAAGAGTCCTTGTAGAAAACAGTGTAGGTACCTAAGTGCCAAAATTAAAAATGAAAATTTTATCGAAAAAAGTACGTGCTAATGACAATACTATTTTTAATGCAATTTTCCTTTGTAAATAAGTTACCAATAGTGCTAAAACATGGTATTGCTGGTAACTTCTGTAGAAAACAATGTAACAGCCAATTATGTTTACCCATTACAGTGCTTGCAAATTTGAACGAATCGCACATTCAGTTTTCTCCACTGAGGTGGCACATACAGGATTTTCTACGAATACTACTCTTTTCTTCGTGAGTTTGGACTATATGATTGCGAGAAATAGAAAGTTCTGTGATGTATTTGGGTTAAGCACATTTAGAAATCAAAATAAATGAAATTTTGCAAATAATTTGAAGTCAGGGAAACATTTTGTATCTCCTGAAAATTTTGCTTTTTGGCACTTACAGTGTTTACTACAAAGACCATCCAATTTTTAGTGAGAATTCTTTGAAAGAGAATATGTTCTTGTCGCAGGCTAGTTGCAACTGCAACGATCGCGGTTTTGCCATCACATGCTGTTGAGCATTAGTTTCACCAAAGCACCAAGGACGCACAAGAATGCCTTGTCCTTTTCGATAGCACATCTGCTAAACATTCGGTCTGTCAGTCCGCGCCTCGTAGACTTGATACGAGGGTTGTAAACACGTAGCGTCACGGTACTTGTAAAAATTCAGGCGATCAACCTGCGTCACGGCCAAAGGGTCACCAGACAGCCGCGATAATAAACAGATGACCGCGCGACCAACAGCTCTTGGGGCTGATTTATTTGTTAAGGTTTCCCTTTCCTGTGCACTTTTCCACGAACCATTTCCACGCCGCGATTCACCAATAGTTTAGTTTCGACCACTTCCTCGTTTTCTAAGACACACCCTCTGAGGGAGGATCTATAGTCTTCCTGCGTGAAGTCAGGCTCCTCCGCGTCGGAAGCCAACAAAACGCCAAGCGTATTCGATCGACACCAATTTTGTACATCACAGGGCTGTCTCACATATAATAAATCACAATTATCGTTATTTGTTAATCGGGTGTCTCAGTTTATTGAAGGACACACCTTTCATTCAGTTCATAAATCCAGTGAGCTCTTGTGACTGTAAAATGTCGCATGAGTAAAGTGAAATTGCGTTGCGGAGATTTACGACCTCCAGCAAAATCGACGCAATTGCTCGCTACACATGCTTCGAATTAGAACTAGGATTATCGTCTGAAGGCGTTACCTTGAGCGCCCGTGGATCTTTATACTATACTTTAATACATGCATTCCTTAGAACGGAGCACACGCTAAAGGATTCCCCATCTCGGGCGCCCTGAGCCCCCGTTAAAAGAGTTTCGCACTGTATTGGAGAGCGTCGATCAATATTTACCGACTGCGACTTCAAACGCGGACAAATACACGATCCGTACGCGGCAATTTCGCTGTCAATTGTCGGGCAAAGTTCACTCGCTCGGCAAGGGCCGCGCGCAGCCTGCCCATCCATCCCTTATTCTCAGCCTGCTCGGCGTCACGACGAAGCTGAGACACCTTTCCGCATATTTCCAAGCGAGAGCCATCCGAGGGAGTAGCGACGAATGCTCACCAGGAGCCTACACTTGAACGAAGCGACGCACGGTGAGACATAATCAAAAGTTGCCATGGCTACACTGGGATCCCGTGTCACGGTGTGGTTCTGGGCCGCGGCTCGAATATAAGGACAGAAGCACGAGCAAACAACTCCTACCCGTCGCCGTCGATAACACAAGAACGTCTTTCACTTACGTGCGCCCCCGACGACGCGATCTCACCCCCGTTCAAAGATAGCTTGGAATCATACGCAGAGAACACGCCGTGTGTTTCGGCGCGTAAGACGGAAACAGTCTCGCGTTTCTCGTGAACAAACAGGACTCTAGGTACTCGAGAAGGAAAGGATCATAATTAACACGTTCCGTGTCGCGGGGGACTTCGATGGCCAGTGAAATTCATCGACAGTGAAACGTTTATCCAAAGGAAAAGATATGTACTTCTCAATTCTCCTGGAATCGTGAAGAATATGCGACATTAAGTGTCTCCCTACTGTGACGGACTGAAAAGGAGGGCGATATTTAAAATTTTAAGAGAGACCCTCAAATTATATTAATTGCAAACTGTATGCCTATTTATATACGCATTTAGGTAACAGTTTTAAAATAAAAATAAATAAGAAACGGTACCTGAAACTTTAAACGCGTTTTTCTGAAAATTTTCACGGAGTGAAAATGTAGTAAGATAAGAAATATACGTCCCTGTTGAATGAAGCTGTCCCGACACTTTACCCCGCACACAGCGCAATCACCAAAGTTTAAACAATTGCCCCATTCTACTCAAGTTAAAGTATCAATAACATCGGGAGCTCTTTCCCAACATAAAGAAGTGCGCGCATCCGTGTCATAAATAGGTGGCAAGTAAATCCCCGATACTCTCGCCCCAGGCCGGAACTTCTAAATTATGCAATACCATCGACAACTCCGCGAGTCCTTCAGCGTTCCCCGAACGCTCCCGAAACTTCTGAACGGTTAATTCGCTTGAAACTCTATTTCAAAAGATGCATCGAATCAGCGTCGCTAGTTGAAATACGGCTTGGAATACTGGCGCGTGAAAGAGGATTCGAAAAGGAGGAGCGCGAGAAAATTCCGAAACTCCTCTACGTGTCCAATTAGCTTGTTGCCTTCGTGGGTCTCGAACGTAGATCGCGCCGAAAAGAAAGCGTCCATCTTCGACAACATTTCTTATGCTTGCACGATGCGTTTCCATAATCGTGCAGCGTTTACGATCGCCCCGAACGAAGAAGCCCTTGGAAATTGGAACATGGCGTATCGCCGCCTCGAATCACCGCGCACGGAGCATTTTTCGTTCGCGCCCGACTGTTTTCAGGAAGCACCCCGGAACGGGATCCCCGGGCTTTCAGGCGCTGGCATGTTTAAGAAGTTTGAAGTTGCCACTCGCTTCAGAAGTAAATTTCGTGCTCGCGTTAAGTGGAGGCTGGCTCCCGTATCGCGCTTCGCAGTAGTCGCGTTCGTTTTTGGATCCAGCAGCGGGCATAAATTCGACGGAGTATTACTCCCTCGCGTTGAAAACATTGTACGCTGTTAGAGATTTGTTGCAGTTGTGCGCGAGCTCCTGAATGCTTCTGTTCGCGTTAATTTAGACCCCGTGACGTGAAATAGGAGGAATACACTGTTCAAGTTTATGGCGGAGCGTTAGAGCGAACGTGGGTGGAAAATACGTTGCTCTATTAGCCAGGATTCTAGAAGCTGTTTCCTAGCTATAGTCTAGCAGGCATTGCACGCCTACAGAAATATCGAGAAACGATTTCAATGGTTTTTAGGTGAGAGGCAGAATTGCCTGTCATTTCCCTTTGCCAGTCCAATTTGCGCATCTTTCGAGACGCTGCCGCTGCACAATCAACGAATTGAGACGGTGGCGATAGGGGGAAAAGAGAGAAACGCGTCGGTGAATTATCCGCAGAAATGGGCGACTCGCGAAATCAAGGGAATAGCGAGCGCGTATTAGCGTGGCGCCAACAGGCAGCCGGCGAACGAAATTTGTTTGCCAGCGGCGCGAATTTCGCCTCGTTGTTCCAGCGGATGGATCCAATGAGATTCCAAGAAGATTAAAAAGTTGTCAACTGCTCTTTCTACCCTCTGTCTCCCTCATTTTCCTCTTACTATCGCGGCACCGCCGCCGCTGGGAAACTTTGCTAGTTAGAATTTCGCGCGGTACGTTCCGAAAGGAAAATCACCCTCTGTCGCCGTGGCGAGGGAAAGAAAACGCTCGGGGAAAGCTACACGGTTTATCAAGTGGCGAAGCTGCTTGGGCACGCGAAACTTTCTCCCTTCTTCTTACCAACTGCAAGCTGTGTACCTTGGCGCGCCCGGCTAACAGAACGCTGAGCTTCGAAATATTTTCAGGAATTAACAAAAACAACACAGCCAACGATGATCTTGCAATATGTTTCCTTCATTATATACACAGAACTGTCAACGCACGCCTACTTAGATATTTCAGTGCACGCGCGTTTAGGTTCATTGGCACCGTGCTACGTGTTGTGCCAAATCTGCATGAGTTTCTATTAATCAATTACATCAGAAGAACCATCTGACCATTCCAATTAAATACTATTTAGACCTCCATCTTCTATACTGTGATTATTGGGCGATAGGATAGTTGGACCTTCATTTAATGGAACGTTACAGGACAGAAAACAATGAAACAATCGAGAAGCGAGCGGCGGTGCTCGGCTGGCGAACGCACGACTGGATTCACTTCGCCAGGCCGCGAGTTTCGAAATAGGATATGATTGCGTTTCGCGTGACGCGAACTAGAATCGCAAAGGACTTGGGCCCCCTTTGAAGATGCGTGGTGCGCCCAGTGCTGTTCTATTCGAGACACGCAGCTTCCGACGCTTTCCGTCGACGGAGACGTACCGTCAAAGACGAGTCACGCGAAACCCCGGCTGCTCCTCCTTTCCGTCGACGCGCGGCCTCGATCGATACGCGCCGCTTTAAGTTCGTTTAAATCGCGTAATCCCGAGCACGCCTCGCGTTTACCCTGAAATCGAGTTTAGAAAACGCTCCCCGGAAGCTGCCGTTGCGCTCCGGAAATAGAAGCGCGCGCGCGCGCGTGTATCTCGGCAATGATCAAACCGCGGGGCGAAGAACCCGCGATACCGCCGATGCGACATAATTCGCGCGACATTAGCGATGCCATTTGTAAATATAATAATTCTACCATCGCGCGGGATCGCTCGCGTAAATTAATTATGCGGGACGCCGGGCCCGCCGTGAATGCGAGAGAAAAGCGTGTATAATTCATTTGATTAACAGTGGCTGCAACTTTTCTGTTATCTATCCGCCCGGTGAGTAATGGATCTCCAAACGTGACAAACGTTTTCGGGCTTGTAATTTATTACTGTTATTTCAATGGAAACTCCGAAACACCGGCGGGGGGGGGGGGGCGCGGGGATGGGCAAAAAAAAACGGGGATAAAATGTGCAAAAATGGGAGACGCGAGTACGTTTCCCATTTTTTATACAGCTCGATTCGAAGAGTCCGCGCTATTTGCTTTTTGTTTAAACAAACAATGAGTAACGCTGACAATAGCCAGCGTACGCAACGCTGCTAAGGGACATCCAGCGATATGTTAGTTTCGTACGAAAAAAATTGCTCATGTAAGTCACGACCTCGCACCTATAATAGCGTGCGATATAATTTGACCAATTTATCCTTTTAAATATTCCGGGCGCGCGCGCTTCAACGCGAAGAGCGCGCGCCCCCCCCCCCCCCCCTCCCCCGAGCGTACGTGCACACACGGGAGATCGGACTCGGCGCGCGTACGTGGGTGTACGGAAAAGGAGGGGAAAAAAAAAGAGAAGGGAAAAAATGTATTTGCCGTCCCAGTTTGCCCTGGTTGGCATGGCACGGCGAAAGCTCTTCAGTAAATCCAGCTTAAAGCAGCTGTGTAAACGTTGACCTATATTACAATCACGGGAGGGGAGGGCTGGAGTGCGCGGCAGGAACGGCGACGCCATCGGCCTCCTCGAGAACAGGCTACAAAGTAACTCGTGGCCGCCCCTGCACGTGGCGTGTGGCGTGTTCTCTGTGTGCCGTGCGACCGAACACCCGCGCAAACGCCGCCTGAGCAGGCTCGAAAGCTGGCTACAATTATTTCTTGGCGGGCCGCGAACCCACGCTCGCCGACCTGTACGCCGAGGACCCTCGTGGCCGCTTCTCGCTCCGCCTCGCTGATCATTTCGCGATTCGGACGGCATGGCAGGAAGGCAGGAAGGCAGGAAGGCAGGGAGGCGCAGCTGCTCCCCTTTTCACCGACCACTTAATTAGTGTTCGGCTCGGTCTCGTCGCGCTACGATGAACGGCTATACCACGCCGCCGATGCTCGGATAGACGGAGTTTTTCACGCGGCAGCTCTTTCACCCGCTGGTCCAGGCCAAGTTCCATCGCGACTTGGACCCCGGTGGCTCTGGCAACCCGGTCGAACTAATTTTTCAGTTTTCGAGGGGCTCTCCTTTCGAAGAAACGTTCTCGGTTGCCGAAATTCGTGGTTTCGTGTACGGAGGTCGGCGCAGCGATAGATGAACATTGAATTCGAAATATCGGTCGCTTTGGAAGGGGTGGGGAATGTGGACGGGTGTTGCAGCTCGCGGTTTTATTTGTTATGTGTTCGGGTTGGCCTCGAATTTTAGAATTCGGAAATGTGATTTTGAAAGGTGTAGAAGTATTACTTGATTTTTCATTCTCATTCGGTTTCTGGTAACTCTATTTTGATTGGATATTAGAAGGAAGAGTGGCTTTGTTTGGTTAACTATTGCCAATGTTTATCACTAGTCAATTTGAGAGATATTTTGGGTTTCCAGGAACATTGTAGGTTGACGTATAATGTGTTTTAAACCACTTGCTTTGAATAACTGGGACTTTGGAGAAACACGTTCCCATGTTAATCGCGTCTAATGTCAAATATTACTGCTAGAATTACACATGCCTACATGAGAACATTGATTACGGTATTGTTACGTTAAATATTGACGCGATCTGCGCCAACAAACTACATTTAATGAATAATAAATACGCAGATAGATTGGCATAGCAAACATCGGTCAATTCTCCTGCGGTACCGTATTGTCTGACAAATCCAGAGCTATTCCACTTGTCACTTTCGCCCTGCGTGTAATCACATACGCCATAGGGAATCAAGCGACTACAAACTGTTTACGCGAATTTAAACCCTCATCGACAGATTAATTTAAAAATATATTAAACCTATTTTCGACTGCTTTTTCTCCCTGAGTAATGCAAACTTTCACCCCATTTCTTCCCCTTTTTATCGATACCCATACGAAATTTTTAAAACAGGTATCATTCAAATTGAGTTTCGTTCACACTTTGCTCAACTCAAAAAACTTTCCAAGAGAAAATTGTATAATCCAATCCTTTTCCAATTTGCAATTTTTTATAAACCAGGTATATACGCGACACACACTGATTCTTAAATGTGAACCCATTTTTACGAAAATGTGGACTACATTGGCGAACCTCAACGTTTCTATTCCTCTGTGTGCCGTACATAATTATGAGTCGAGGGAAAATGTCTTTGGAAATTGCGACAACGAAGGTGTGGCGTGCACGATAAACAAACGGCCGCGCTAAACGAGAACAATTTCGTTTCACGCATTGTAAATAGAACGAGCGCGGGCTGCATCACGTGTCAAAGAATATTCATTTACCTCTCCCGGCGAAATTACTTCCGAGTGTGCGCATAAAAAATACCACGTACGGAGCCGTAGTCGCGGACGCGCTCTCGCGCAAAGAAAAATGGTACAACTGTACAGGTACTTCGCTTTACTCCTCCTCACTCTGTTATCTACACTCCAAGGGTTGAGTGGTAAAAGCGAGGAGACACTTAAAGGATTTACGGGCCTGAGAACTCTAGACCGCTCTTGGATTGACTCGAAAGTACGAACTTGAAACTGTGAGTGCACGCTCGGAAAAGGGAGAAAAAAATAAAATTTCCCCTTGCCATCTTCGCGATCGAATTAAGTGGTATTACACGAAACGTTTGCTATCTTTACTCATCAACGATTCAAAAGTGGAAAAGAGGCCACGGAGAACGGGCAGAGTTTACAGTTTTATTTTCCCCGCTAGAGAATTCAATCTCGTAGACATCTGCACGGTTAGACTGCCCGAGGATGGCTATTCTGCCATGGAAGATCTGGCAGAATGGAAGTCGAAAAGAACTCTTTCGTAGAAAGATAGTTGGATGTTTTCTTGGGAATGTAGACGCTTATCAACATATCGACGGCAGAACGAGTCAACAACCAGCGATTCAATCTGTAATAATAGGAACTGGGGTAGCAAACAGTGCCAACTCCAAGCACAGCTGAATATATGGGAGTAAAATGGTGAATTTCAATGGCGAGCACAAGTCACGAACAATATCTACAGAATAACAAGCTAGCTGTGTACGAAGTAGCAAACACAAAATAAAATGTACATTAAATGAACAGGACATACAAAGAAATAATTATTTCGTATGACTTATACTGGATCATACTACTGTGTGAAAAAATCTAAACAAGTAATCAAATAAAAATATAATGATGAATGCCAGAAGCTTCAGAGCCCCAGCACAGGCTGACTAATCAACTACCCTCACGAACAACATGCAGTAAGCTAATCTCCCTTCTTCAAAGCTACTTGACAGCTTACAAATCTGAGTACCAACTCAAATAACGAGTTCCGCCTGAACATTCAATTGTAAACTAAAATCGTAGGGCGCACGAAGACAAAGACAGGGTCGACAGCGACCTCGGCCGAGGGGTCGCAGGGTGGTAGGATTCGGCTGGCGCAGGTGCGTGTCGCGTGTTATCGACCAGCGATAAACGTCCGACCAATACATCGATAGGACGTGTACGGGAGCCAGCATAGGGGTAAGTCGGCCAGCAACGGCGGGTGGCGCGGCTGCGGCCGCCAACGATCAAAATGGATGTTCGTGCCGATAGCGAGGCCCTTCGCTTCCTAGCCGCCCAATTAGATCCCCCAGCTACCAGAAACCTCCCTCTGACCAGTCGCCAGAGCATTTCTCTGGCCGGCCAGCTACGTACCGGTGCCGCGATTCAAGGGCGATTAACGTTGCTAGGATCCGTTGCCTGCGAGCGATGCTGCCCCGAACGAAGGAGCACCGAGGGTGGGCCAGGCAACGATTAAACCAATAACTATTAATCGCCCGGCCACCGCACATTCAGCAAAGTCCGCGCGCCACCCTTCCCGTACCTGATGCATGCACCCCCTCGAATTCACGGGCACCCGCTGCGGCCACCAGGGAAATTCGCTTCAGAAAGGAACGTACACGAGCTTAAACGTATTCGTGGCTCTGTTCAAGGGCTCGTACACCCACGAAAATTCTGTGTGGCGATGCTCTAATGAGCTCTGATAGGCGGGTGTGAAGCTACTCTGCAAGGTCTGCTGGAAAGTTTCGGAATCGTTCGGGCAGAGGGATGAAAGGATGCGAATGTTTGTCGTTGCGAGCAGATATACATTCGCGTTCTGTAATCCTTTGCATGCGGAATTAACTTGCGCATTTCTGCACTGTTTGAAGTATTTAAGGAACAGCTACTATTTACGTTTCGTGTGGATCTATAGCGGTGGGTTCGAAGAATTGTATATCAGTTAGGGTTAGAATGGAAACAGATGGATGCCTGTTTGTATTAGAAAGAGCTTATTCTCAATGGCACGAACTATACTGACCTCCTTAGTTAAACTGTCCTATCTAGCATTTTTTAATTTTTTGAGATATGTTGAAATATTTTAAGTTCCACACGTCTTTTACTTTTTAAGTAAAGTTAGAGAACTCTACGTGCTTCGTAAAGATTTATAAACAGTCTAATGTATTTAACCTAACTGCTTTCCAAATTAATAATATCGTATCTAAAACATTTAATTAATTGGTACGTTAATAATACATTACCTACCGATATTCCTATTACAAAAAAATATATTAGGCTGTTACGAAATAATGACAACATGTTTTAATTTGAATTTGGGGAAATAAGGACGGTACAAAGTAAATGATAAAACTTCAGTTTTCTCGGTTGCTTCAAAATGCTAGATAGGACATTTTAACTACAGGGGGCAGTGTAATTCCTTTTCTCCTGTTTCTCTTTCTGTTAAGAGGCCACGTACAACTAGAAGGCGAAAGAGTAGGATGGATTTAAATTTTTTTCGAAGAAGATGACTGAAAATTTGAAAAGTCATAAAGTCGGTTTCTATGTTCAAATGCTCACCCTTTTGTGAAAAATTGAAAAATCCAAAATCGGCTGCGAGAAGTACTAGTTTTTTGGCCTACTTTAAGAATAATTTTTCCTTTTTTAATGATTATGTTACATTTTGTAGGCAAAAGTGTAACCTTTCTGATATTATATGTAATGTTTCTTTGATAAAAATATTCCTCCACCGAAAAAAATTCTTCAAATCCATCTCACTTTTTCCCCCTTAACCCCCTGTCACGAATATCCATCAGGAAATGTTGCACTGGGTTCATGAAAGCTATTCAATAAATTTTGAAGTGACAATACGAGGAATCCTGCGTACAAAAAAAACACCCCTAATAGGAAGTCGTTCGGATTCTAATTTCTCTGGTGTTCGCCGACGTTGCAAACGCCATGGCCGTCGACGCGTTCGTCGTTAAACTCCCCTTGCGTGCGTGAACGGCTGCCAGGCCGATTCCGCTTTCCGTTCGATGGGATTACGAGGGGATGCGCGTCATACGCGGAAGAGGAAAGCACGATGCATATTTGTTAATACGTTTAATTCTGCAAATGTGAGCCTGCCGGTGCAAAGATTACACACTAATGCCTGGATTTCAAGTTTTATACGGTACAGAGTAATTATCGATGCCGTCCAATGAATTGCCGGGCAATAATTGTCATTGGCAAACGTTCAACGTACATATATTTTGTGCTCGGGGACGGTGCTTTTCATCACGTTTTACAACGACGATGGAAAATATGGGAGACATGCTTTCAACACAAATTGTTTGCGCGATAAACATTCTCATGAAATTGGTGACCAAGCTAATCAACACTGAATCGTAATTAATTCAATCGCAATGACCATATTTGAAAGGTACGGGAAAAAGAAACAGGAGTGTCACGAAACGGTTTTATTGAGAAAACCAAGTTTAAATACTTTAATTCACCAGTATAAAAACATGGTTCAATGCAGTGAACTGTATTGTTCATAACATGAAGTTTATACTGGAATTAGGCGTCAGAAACTACTAAGCGAACAGATAACTGTTGCACCTCTTTTAATTTCTTTCAAGTGAAACACTGCAGAATACTGTAACAAAATAAATGTCCACTTCCATTTAATAATAATAATCAAACCAAGGATGCGTGCAGAGTGCAATAGTGCAAGTAGGAAGTAGGATCCCCTGTTTTTAACGACTATCAGTATCTTATGTGAACATTTCTACTTTGTAACCCTTTGTGATTCGATAATAAATTCTGTGGCCCCAGTTGCAACAAAGAAAAGACGTTATACAGCGTAGAATCACTAAAAATGAACATTTCCTGTGTTTTCCCTTACTTTTCATTTGATGACGACAATGACCCGTAAAAAAAATCGAAAAACCTGTGAAACACCAACCAGTCATGAATCTCCGACTAGTCTAGCGCAGGTTGCAGAAAGGGCGAAGAGACAAGTTGGGCGTTTGGCAGGTTATCAAGGACGATGCAGGTACCAGCGACCCTTCCTAGTTGCTCTCCTTAAACTGGCGCACGTAATTCGAGTACGCGGGCCGCGCTTCTCCCTTTTGACCCAGCAACCGAGCCTCGCAGCTATTGGAGGGCACAGCCAGGCGAGCTGGAGATATACGAGGAACGAATATCCGGAAGGGGCGGTCTGGAGCCCTGGACTCTGGTCGAAGCGATCGTGGGGCGAGAGCAAAGTGTCTATCTCCTCCTCTGCACACGCACGCGTGCACGTGTACGCTGACAAACAGTCCTTCCAACTGGACTTCGTGACGGAGAGCTCGATATAAACTCGAGAGAGGGTCGTTCTCGAGAGGGGTAAACAACAACGGGTCGAATCGTAATGCCCGACGGGGGGGAGGGTCGCCGGTGGTGTATTTTGGCGCACTGGCACGAAACGGATAACGTTACGTTCTTGAAAGCAACTTTTAGTCCGCGGGGCGCGGGGGAACACGTGTAACTCGATGAAAAGCCTCGGTCATTGTGAAGCAAGTGGATGGGGTCGGGGTGACTTGAAATCTCTGGCCCCTCCGTTTCTCACAATTAAGACTGACATGTTTGTTGGAAACTACGTACGTAGAATAATGTACATATGTGTGGCTTCCGCCGGTAGCCCTGAATGACGGCAGAATGCGAACTTTGCCAATCGATAGATTGTAATTATACATGTAACCAACTGCGCAGACTATTCTAGCCTATCGTCCTGACGTCCTAGTTAATCCTTTGACTAGCATCCCTTGATAGTATCTCCAGTATCCTCATACATATTCCGTGTGTACTACTCGATCAGAGAAAGTCCAGTCGCTGGGATACAAATGCACAGGACTTATCGAACTTGACGTTGAAGAAAAGAGTTCTGAACGTCTTAAATGACATTTATCCGTGAAGAGATCCGATCTCTTTGCTGAGTTACAAATGCAATGGCCAAACCACTACGGTGTGAAATACTCAGAACGATCAATCTGATACTTGAACGCGGTTTCTGTGAAAGTACCGGGCGAGAAAAATTTGATGAGGGTTAGCGGCGACGTAAAAGCGCGGTCGAAGTAAACGAATAACCGTTAGCAAAAACGGAAGGCACGCGAGAAGGGACACACGGGATTCTCGGCTAACAAAACTAATTTCATTGCCGTGCGCTTATTAAGATCAAGACGGAGACCCGTGGGGGGGCGGACAGGCTGTTGGCATAGAGTTCCATAAGGAGCAACGAAGCGTCTCTGGTTAACAATGTTTTAGCGTCAATTTACTCACCGTAGCTGCCATGGAGAGATGAGGGGCGGCTCGGACGGCGGGATCTGAGATTTCGCTAAGCGAGCCATAGCCAACTGGAATCTGGGCTGCCTTTTGACATTCTGCAACAGAAATTGTTTGGCATTGAGTTTGAATAGGTACAGGCCTACTAGGTACTTCTATTCCGGTATAACCTAGATTATACTTCATTGTTGTTGAAAATATTACTTGCGATCAATCACTAGATATCTTGGTCTTTTTGGATGAATACGCTGTTTTAGTCTATCAGATTGTATTTAATATAATAATATGAAAGTAATATAAAGGAACGATGAGAAATTTCCGACGTTTATACAAAGGTACTATAATATTGAAGCCGCCATGTTCGCAATCGGTAGCGTTACCGGTTAGTGAATTGTGTATCGAGCCACGCGTGGCTCCCTAGAAAAAGGAATATTAAAAATATAATTACAATGTGTTCTCGTTATAAACTCATGTCGACTATGCGTTGTATGCTCGGTGACAACCCTACAACGAGAATTTAGTGCGGTCTGAATATATTTTTCCAATAACTTTAAACACAGGGATAGTGATCTTCAAATTTAAATTAGAAAAACTACCCGATTACAACAAAGGTACAATACTTGATAGAATACTTTACATCGAAGCAACCGAATCGTCGAATACCAATAGCGATTAAAAATTGGGTCGATGCAAGAAATGTGTGCATATCGTTCCAATTCGCAGAAATTCACGGAAGGGTGATCAGTGACAAATCCAATTTCAAAGTATTCAAGCGTTTCACTGATTTCACTGCGGACATGTCTGTTTGAGAATTACATCAGACTGATAGCGTGGGCAGAACGAGCATTACATGGGCGCCGTCTAGCAGACGAGAATCAATTTCGGAAATTTGGCTGGCGAACGAAGCGTGGAACATCCGAGGAGGGAGGGCAGGATTGTGGGAGCAAGTTGAAAGGTAATCGTAAACTAATTGGAACTAAATTCGCCCGGCGTAATTACGCGTTTTAATTTGAAGCCTCGCGAAAGTGCTCTCTCTCTCTCTCTAGGCGAGTTCGTGCTCGCTGCTCGCAGCGCTACCGCCGCCCCTTCGTTTCTCACGCGCTTTAAGAGAAAGCTGTATTTTAAGCTACCTAGTAATTAAAAGAATTACGTCTTCGTTCGGCCGGGCAGCAGACTGCTGTACTTTACTGGCGACTGCCGACGAAAATGAAACGCCCCCGAATTTAGCCCTCCCTTTGTTGACACTTTAATTGGACCACCACTGTGAGCAAGAATCGAGCACATTGAATTTGTAATTCGCCCGGCTGATGAATTGAATGTCTCCGCCACTGTCCGCTAACGGGAAGCTTATCTTTCCCCCGATACAGCGTAGGTATCGTAATTTAGCGCAATAGGATCGCTTTCAAGCGGCGACGAGATGTGTAGGAGTGAAACAAGCTGATGGCAGAAGCGATGGAAATTATTTATATCCGCCGAAGGATGATTGCCTAGAGAGTTGGAAATTGCTCCTTTAATTCTACCAATATTAAGAATGAGAGTATGAATCGCTGAGAGTACAAGTATGTAATTCGACGGGGAACCGGAATGCAAATGAAGAATGTGATGTTTGATCAAATCCGCCTATGGTACCGCAAAGTTGCGGCGTATTGTAGACGTTGGCGAGTAAGCTAAAGTTCCATCCACCTCGCCAAAACTTGATACGCCGTTCACGGCCAATCAAAGTTTGAGCACTGGTAATCCCGAAGCCAAATATTCCGCTTATACGTTATGGGTTATGCTTGAGAGCGTATGTTTCCTTAGCCTCGACAGTTCTAATCCTACAATTCCCACCTCTCTCATAGCATATTCAAAACTACATTTTTCTGCAAGAACACAGTCCAGCAGAGATTAAATTAAATTTAAATTACGATTCTCAAACCCACGACACAATATTCTCCCTTTCCGAATTCAATCTAGACATTCTTCCCTCCCTTCACAAGTAGGAATAGTAAAACAAATTCCTCTCGCCACACTGTGCCATCTTAAACTCTCCCGCCTGATACTCCACACGACTGATTAAAACTATGCAATGTCGCATTAGCAACTTGCGTTATTGGGATCATTTCTACTGCTCTCTGGCTGGCACTCGAGGACCGTCCGTGGTGCGGTTCGAGTTCGATTGGGAAGCATCGGCGTGCCATTCAGCTTCTTCCCCGCCGGACTCCCGTTTGTCCCTCTTTCCCTGGGCGAGGAGCGGCGCGCGTCCGCGCACCGTCACATGCATATGCAAATTTATTCTGCCGGGTGCATTAGTGTACGTGTGTCGTGGTAGCCGGCCGACCGTTACTGTGCTCGCGCCCCGGCCCCGTACACGTACAGCTTTCTCGTGCAGCGCGTTGTCGGTGCAGCGGAGAGGGTCATAAATTAAATGATGTAAATGCTCTGTCCACCCTCTGTCGCAGCGAGGAGAGACGACACACAACTTCCCTCTCTCTTCCCACGCCAGACCAACCCACCGGGTGACCCCGGCGATCTACGCTAACCCCTGCCACCGAATCCAGGCCCCCTTCTGACTGATTATAATTATCGGGGCGTACTCTGCGGCCCGCCTCGCATGGATGAAGAGGAAAGATAATGCGTGCCAGCCGAGTGCCATTGATTCGGACGCGCCTAACTGCCGTCGAATTGCCGTAAGTGTTCCGCTATTGACGTTTCCACGGGCGATTCCTCGTTTGCCTGTCGCTGGACACTCGGCCAGGGCGTTATTGGCGGTACCAGGATTACAGGCGAACGCTGCCTCATCTTCCTTTGGTCGCTCTTAGCGTAAAAGGATGATCGTTTTGTAGAAGGTGTGTTTGATAGGTGGTGACAGTCGAGGCGAATCTTCGTGGCGTTCAGAGTAGTAGATAGAATTTGGAGCAACCACTGTACCGCTTGCAGGCGACGGAGTTACTTTTAAGGTTTTATGGCTCTTAGACGTTTGCCCTCTACACGAGTTGACCTAACATAAAACAGCTATTAAAACTAATGCCTAATGATATTATTTATTTTATCAGAATAAACCTAATATCCTCAGAAAAACTGTTCGATATTTGCTGCATCTCCTTCAAGGTGCCGGGGAAGATGGTTTCACATAATTATTCATGGAAATGTAACAAAGAACAAAGCAAAATTATTTATGAGTGAATACTACAACTGTAGAGGGGTCCTTTGCTATCTTCGAGAAATACAAAATTTTCATTAGGCTCTGTAATGTGGTGCGTCGGAGTGCTCGAGTAGGGGAGATCGGGGCAAGTTGATACGTTTCTCAGTTTTCATTTTTTTAATTTTTGTTTGAATCAATTACTTAATAACAAATATGCTAAAATATACTTTGGTCCTTCCTCTTTAATATATAGTAAGCGAAAACTTGAGAAAGTACATACAAAATGAATGAAAAAATGTTATTTGGACGAAGGCAAAGTATATCAATTTACCCCACTGCGGGGCAAGTTGATACTGCTCTGGGGCATGTTGATACATCTTTAAAATATCTGTTTAATGAGTAACTAATAAATTTGAAAAATATAATTTCAATCTAAATACCTTTCCAACAGTCAAAAGTTCAAAGATCAAACAGATTTTTAAACAAACATACCTAGAAAAACATTTTTATTTTTATTTTTTTTTATGTCTGGAATATCCCACTTTAACATGAGGTGTCTTCTTCTTTTTGTTACTATATCTTAATAAACTCATTGTGTCATGATTGTATATTTTTGTGCATGGCCTTAATAATATTGAGTCTTTTTCTATTTCGGCACACGCTTTTTCCAAAACATCCTACGATATTTCGCCACGATTTGTCTTTTTGATATAATTTCAAACCATTTTCCAAGAAATATAAAGAAAAAATTAAATTAAAAGTAGTCGGGGAAAATTAATATACTGTATCAACATGCCCCAGAGAAACCGTATCAACTTACCCCACAGGAAGTCATTATGTATAAACATGTCCATAAAAAAATGTAGAACATATAAACATAATTACATAACGTAATTACCTTACCTTCAAAAGACTCAATATGATGCCAAATTACTTCGGGTTATAAAATTCTTTATATCGTCTCAAGACGGATTGGAAAGTGAACACAACTATTTACTTTTTCTTTATATAAACGAAAACAGTTAAAAAACGATTGCTAACGTCAAGGTACACCCACGTACGCTGGATCGTAGGAAAGAATTTATCAACAATCTTCACATATCCCGTTGAAATGAAGCTACATATATACGATGTCGAGATAATTCGTCTGTATCAACCTGCCTCTGTATCAACTAGCCCCGGTCTCCCCTATATCCGACAAAACGGAAAGTATCGTCGTTGATAGTTTCATAGATGTTCGATTATGAATTGCCTTGGTGTGTTTATTTCTGTTCTTTTTTTCTAAGTAGAACTTTCGCGCGATGCTTAGGGAATTTAAATTAATTGAAACATAAACTCTTGAGAGGAGAAACTTGATATTTCAACGCGAGCAAGATCAAAGTCCTTTCGAATATGGATGTCGGGCAAACACGAAACTCGATCATCATTCTGTATACAGTACTGCACAATTTGCCGTGCAGCGGGTCTCTGCCATCGTTTTCACGTGGAACCTCATTAGGCGAATCGATCGCGACCGGAAACAATCGCACGGCTACCAACACACATGTGACTTCTACTTTGCAGCAGGAGGCGCGTTTGCAATATCCTCTGAGGATCGCTAGGTATATCATTTTACGGAGGAGGTCGTCCAGATTTTCAACATCAAGTGAATATCGTGTAAGACGTTTGGAAACAAAACAATAAACTTAACAGAATGTCGTATGCCATGTTTCCTGTAAAATACTATATGTATTAGGTACTAATTAAACTATTTACAAAGCAGTCGAATGGTACAAATGTTATATAATATCGCGCAGTGATAAAATATAAAAGATATTAATTCAGTCACCATTCCTTTTTATGTACCACTAACGTCTGGCTTTCATAAATTTGAATGGGGAAAGCTACTCCGCCGTTGAGTAATGTATTCAATAAAATTCGGCGGTATGCAAATCTGAAAAGCTTTCCGCGGATCTCACGAATTCGACAGTGTTCCAATCCACTCTGCACCCCCGCCTATCCGCGTTCTTTTCATCTCGATATCCGATTCATCGGAAATAACTCGCATCAACCTTTACTCGGTAGCTCGCTACAAATTGCTCGTTCTCTCCGACACATCTACGACGTCACCCAAGTTTCACAAGCAGTTAGATGATACAACACGCCAAATCATACTCGAGTCATTAGTTATCGAGGGTCATCAACGAGCTTCTCGAGTAAAGAACTACGGAGACATAAATCGATCTGGAAAGTCGTCGTTCGGTTTCAATTGCGAAATCTCTTTCACGAATTTCACATGAATCGCTGTCTACCGAGCTTCACTCCGCGGAAAAAGCTTGATAGTAATTTACATACAAAAAATGAAGTGGTTCGCATACACCATTCATCAGAAACACAGAACACGCATTTACCCTCCCCGTTCGCAAATCCCGTAGCGCCGACTCTCATCAACGAAAAACCGCCGAAACCTCCAACCGGCCCTCCACCTGGCGCGCCGGCATCGTTATTATAGTCACGCAACAGAAGAAGGTACGTAGCTGGGAAATCCAATCGGGAGCGAAACGACGAACAGACGAGGGTACAGAAAGATCGAGACGTTACTCCGCGCCGACGTAGCTAAAATACCCCGGCAAAGAACTGGAGTTCTATCTGGATTTCCATCCTGGATCGAGCGGACCGTGAGACGGGGGGAGGGGGCGGGTGGGCGGAAGGGCGAGTCGAGACGGAATCGAGGAATTCGTGGTAAAAGAAGCAGAAAGCCGGCTGCTTGCGTATTCGATCACGTAAGTACACACGGGAGCGACGAGAAAAAGAGAAGCAGCCTGGGCAAACGATGATCGTAAGGGAGTCTCGAGGCGGTGCAGTCCGACCCGCGACCCCGGGTGCACCACCTTCCTCCCGTGGAACAGGGGGGATGGATATCGGGCGCGTATTGGTTTGCCGCTAAGCGGCGTCGAACGGTGAGAATCAAAATCCTGGATCGCGTCTGGATGGGCCGTGCGTGGAATTTTAAACGGCCGCGGAGACACGGATACAGGGCTGGTCCAGAGCCGGAAGCGGGAACAATTTGTACCGGGCTTTTGAAATATACTGGTAATCGCGTGGCGCATGCCAATGTGGGAAATATTTCCGCGCACACGGCTAAATCCCCGAGCTTTCGCACGCTCCCGACCGCCACCGCGCTTCTTCCCGCGCCCCTCCCCCGCCCCGCCAACGGGCCGAGCGGAATTGAATTTTAAAATTCGACACCGCCGCGAATTTTATTGTTCCAGGGAACCGCGCGAATTGATTTAACCCTTGCGCCGCCGCCGCGTGGCGCGCACCCTTTCTTCCTCTTCCTTTTTCGCCGCGCGGAATGCTAATGGGAGGGCGAAGGTTCGCGCCCTCGACGAACGTCAGACTGTTAATCGCGTAAACGTAACGCGTAATATCATTTCGAGCACGGACACGTGCACGTGGAGCGCCGCACGTAATTATTCCAGCGTTATTTCCACGTTGGATCGGTAAGTTTGTTAAAATTCACGCTCCTGCATGCGAATCGAGTTTTCCGCATTGTCACACTTATCTTAAGCTTTCCGATGCATTCGTCGTATTTGATTCTCCATCGGCGGTGTGCCAATTAAAATTAAGGAGTTCTTCTGAAACCGTATTCCCGCAGACAATTTAAACCCCAACAGCTACATTCTTAAAACCACTGACGAGTTGTGGGGGGAATGGGTGTGAACTGGAGCCAAGGGCGAAAAGAGGATCGACGGGAGTCCGATCGCAGGCACGAGGGTTGCATCGACGAGATGCAGCTTCAATATTGATATGCCGGATTGGCTGGTGCCCGGAGCATCGACGACGAAAGATCAGAGAGCCACGAGTATGCAGGCGGCACAAGCAGGCTTACAAAGCATGCAAAGGATCGAGTGAAATTGGGCGAGATATTATCGAACACACTCGGCCGCCGTGTTGGAACGGGAGCGCTGCTGTGTTCCGTTGCAGTTCAGTCGCGGCTGAGAGCGACTGCGTTCGCTGAACTGGCCTAACCCTCGTGCATAAAGAATTTGGCTGCAGTTTGCCAGCGTCTTTGCTACGTGAGAAGGCAGGCGGGTCGGGTTGCGGCGATTAGACTCCTGGTATCGTTAACGGTGCACGAACAGCTCCTTGAAACGCGTGTTCGCTATTCGTCGGGTAAATTCGTTCGCTGATTTAGGTCCACACCTTTGAAGCCGATGGCCTCTTGTATGGCTGGGTGGATAGTAGCTTCAAGCCATAGATGGGCAAAAGATTTATTTGAATAAAAATTTTAAATAACGAGTAGAAGTTCAAAAAATTATTCGTCACGTGTTGAATACAGTTGACCGGGGCTAATTTTATTCTACGGGATTGTATTCGAGGGGTGAAGTTAATTTTCTTATTCGTCGAGCGTCGAATAAGTTTTTCAACTTTAACTTCTTCGATTTTAACACCTTCAACTTTAACTTCTTTAACTTTAACGTTAACTGTATTCAACGTGGAATACAGTTAAAGTTAAAGTAGAAAACCTTATTCGACGCTCAAGTTGAAACGCTCGATCAATCAACAAATCAAGTTGGAACTAAATGAGTAACAGAAAGCGTGGAGGATCGCAGATTTTTATAGCCTAGATTTAAAAGAATCTTAGAGTCCCATCGTCTTGGGGGAATTAGAATTGCATATCGCCATTGTATGCGTTTGCATTCGAAGCCTCCGTTTAAGCTTCTTACTTTCGTACATTCTTACCTACTTACTCATAGCAGCCGGAAATTACGGAATGCGCGGCTAGAAACACCTCTAGCGATCCAGAAAGTCTATTATGAACCGTGACGGCGTCATAAGGTGAGAACCGAGCGGGAGAGGGCCAGATAATGCCGAAGGGAGTAAGTCGTAGTTTACACGTGAAATCCAACCCGTATGCCGACGTAATCGAAATGAGACGGGGGCCCCCATGTACCCCATGGACAGGATTGATGGACAGCCGGTGGTCCGTGACGTGACCACCTGACATTCTTGTCCGATCAGGCTGACATGCCCCAGGGATCATGCATGCGAGTTTCGTGCTCACGTAGCAAAACGTCTACCCCGATTTTCCGCCGCCTCTGCCCGCCGGTAGATCCGAATCGGCGAGCTGCAGTTGTGTCTAATGCCCAACGGCTGCGCTGATCTAAGGGCTCTTCTCAGCGTCTCGACTGTCTTGTTAATTGCAATTGTAATTCAGGCCAATTTCGAGAGGGCAGCAACTGTAGCGAGGGGAGCACGCTGCTGTAACTTCATTGCCAAAGTTCCTTCTTCCCAAACGCTTCCTCTATTTGCGATTCAGTACATGCCGAGGTATTATTACACTACTCCTGGTTGAATTCTCAACTTTCCTCTGGCCAGCATTCCACGCGCGATAAAGAAAATTTCACGGGAAGTAATTAGGCTTGGCGCGGAGGTGCGCACTGGGGTGTTGCGCGATTCGTTTCCTTGTCGTTTACATCCTTCCCGTCTACATACCTACGCGCATACATTTGCATCGATCCCATTAACCCGATGGGAGAAATAGAGAGGTCGTGAATGAAGCGCGTTCAGATCTGTTGGCGAAGAAAAAAAAAAACGTGTTCTCAAACAGATAATATCTTCTGACGTTCCAGCGACAAATTGCCACTTTCCTGCGCTACGTTCCACACTTTTTCACAGGCTAACGACCAGCCCCAGCCGGTGAAGACGCGATACAGAGATCCTTGGTGCACTTCACACGCGCTCCTCGCGCGCGGCTGCTCGTTCACACGTGCCAAGCAATTTTGCCATAACGCGGGAGAAGTATGCGAGGCCGTGAAGAACGGGTCGAGCATAAATCCAGGCGGCGCGGGCGGCCGAAGCATGATTTCGCCTGCACACGCGCCGGCCGCCTCGAAACACGGACGATACTCTTTCGTCACGGCCGGGGCGTTTCGTTTACACGGAAATGCACGCGTGGGCGAGCGTGCTGCACGCTCGCGAATCAGCAAACCGTGCGGAATGTCGGGCCACGTAACGTCACGTGCAGCCCGGCACAGTAGATACAAATGCGCGGAATTGAGACCTCCCCCTCGTGAAATCGAATCCTTGCTCGACGGCCGGCTCGATGACGTGCATCGATCGCTAATACATCTTCAGAGCGATACTTGTAACGTTAATCTCGCCCCTTCGTAAAGATACGCTTTGGAAACGCCGCTAGTGTTGCGTGATAAACTTGCAGACACTTGGCCCGACTGTGTAACACCTTAGGATAATTATGATTGTACGAAGTAAGCCTGTTTACATATGTTCTGTACTCTGTGGTTAGAAAGGATAAACTAGAATCGTTCGTGAAAGTATTATTGATCGAGCGAGTATCTCATGTTCCAGATGTTACAAAAGCGTGGGCGAATTTAGCGTTATCGTCGCTTATAGCTCCATTTACATACAAACACGCGTAAGTGCTTGTACGTGCGTGTTCGCAGATGTGGCCTTCGTCCCTACGGAATTCTAGAGATGGTCAATGTAGTATATCCGCGTACCTATATACGCAGCGTACCTCTGAACGAGCATGTATCCGTGAAACTAGACGCAAGTGTTTACTCTGTTTGCTGCAACCCACCGGTTAGAAACTATTTACAGAGGGAAAACTTAATGTAGCTTCGGGCAATACACTGTCATCTTTTACCTTTGAATAAACGAGTGTAAATATTTCTGACCACAAAGATCGAAAAATTTAAATGTGAAATTTCTGTAGGTAAACGCAATTGTTACGCGACTTCGAACGAATGCTTTGTTAATTGGGCTAATTGGATCGACGTTAAAAATCTACTACTTTATGCTAGAATAGTGACAGCCCCTCATTTTCTTTACTTTCTCGAGGACGATCTAATATGCATAGATGTACAAGCTGAGGAAACACTGTTGTATCAATTTGACAGAAAGCTCTGTCACATCGAAGTTTGTGTAATCGACTCGAACTTTTAATTTTATATTGATTTTCCATCTTTCCTAGTGCAATGCGCGCGTTTTGACGATTCTACACACAGCAAGATTAATGTCGATAGTGTGCATGGTGCACCGTTTGGAACGAGGGTGAAGTGCACAGGCGATGCATCTGCTTGCGCTGGGGCCCCGAGTTTGGCATGATTTAACTGCGGAACAAAGTGACGATTTCGCAGGTGGTTTGAGTCGTTTGTAAGCGTCGCGCGTGTCTAATGGTCCCCGTACGTGTAATTACGTTGACAGCCGACGGCAGGGACGAATTGTACGTGCGGCGTGTTGTGTCGGCCTATGCGATAGGTATCGTTTGACGGTGGAATATTCAATGGAAATTGCTAATTACTTGCCCAATAAAAGAGATCAGTGTAGTATGAGAGGTAGTCTTCTGAATGAAACTCTGCCATCGAGAAATTTATTTCACTGTTAACATATCTACGATCGGTACTTGGTTGAATTACAATTAACTTGCTACGTCGCAAGTTGAAATCTGTGACAGTGCGCTGTTGCAAACGCAGAGATAGGGAACCAGAAGATGCCAGAATAAGAGAACATTCTCGTGCAGTACCGACCTCAAAAAATTTTGGATTTCTTTGAAAGAAAACTGTAATAAACAAGGTAAAATGTCTTTTCGGTATTGATTTATACATAGTTTAAAATGATAAAAAAATTTCATTTAAAAAATAGGTATTCCTAACTTCGACGGTAATAAAAAAAAACGGTGTGCATGATATTTCAAGACAGGCTCATCCGAAATAAAATTTTTTCTTAAAATATTTGAGTATGTTTATTGCATCACCAGGCGTCACTCCAGAATAATGAAAATTAGACGATTGGTACATGTTTTAGTAAAAGTGCCCTGAAACTGGTAATTTTCTATGCCGAATAAAATCAAATTGGGTGGATCAAAACTTATAAAAGTTGGAAATACGATACCGAGTTTATTTGCGAAAAGAATCGCAGAAGAATTTTTTAAATCTGTCAATTAGTTTCTTGTTTCTATGTACCTACATCATTTTTTTATCCCCGTCAGAGTTAGATATAGCTATTCTTGAACTGATCTTAAAATATGTATAAACCAATACCAAAAAGACTTTTAACCCCATGTGTTATACTGTCCTTTAAAAAAAATCCTAAATTTTTTTAGGGGTTACACGAGAATGTAATAATAATAATAATAAATCGTCTTTATTCTTTTATAATATATGGTACAACGCAGAGGAGTTTGAAACGCAAAGTACAGAATGGGCGAGGCTCAGCGCAGCTGTTATTATGTCTAACCCAAAAATTGTACCCTTAAAATTCCATTTCCTATCAATTCTAATATAACCCCCTGCCCGTCATTTCTCGGTGAAATACACGCGTATGTTGCAGCAGCAACTCGAGACATCCATAGGTACACTGAAACTACCCCTTCCCCCGTATGAAACATTTTCCGTGTTTGAACAGGAACTGGGAAAAAGAGACGAATTTACCGATCAGCTGTAAGTTTATACAACAGCTTGTGGCTGACGGAAACATTTTCTAGGAGATGGTTCTCGCGAATTGCTTGAAAACGGGCTTGCCATCTGAGCACACGAAACTATACACAACCTGTGCCTACATCATTCACTGTACATCGTGTGGCAACAGAAAAACTTTCGTCACGAAGCGAGCTAGAAATCCACCAATAATACAGCATGCCCACAGTTCCCCTTTCTTACGTATCATTCATTAAAAAGAAGTCTTCCGAATCGAAATCGCACCGAAGGTCATTAACCCTGATCCGACAGATGCAGGGACCTTTGGAGCTATTCCAACAGAAACTACCCACGTTCCGCAATACATATAATTATCCTTTCCAAAGTGGAACGTAAAGGAATCGAATCGTAATTTAAAAGATAATTCCATGTTTGAAGCCACCGCGAACCCAGCCCCAAGTTCAAAGTGACCTTTTTGTCGACGAAAAAATTCCAGACCATCCGCAGATAGTTTCGATAATTCGTTTCCGCGTTGATGGCGTTCCTCCCTTTTCTCTAGACCGCGGGGAAAGTTGATCCCGTTTCGCAGCCAGCCTCGAGTATCAAACTTTTCGAAATCTTCGCAAGAGTGTCTCGGTGGCCGGCTGCAGATGTACCTAACTGCGCTACGGGGCGTATTCATTATCGGCCCGCCGGAACCCAGGTTACTGAGACGATTAAACAGGGAATGGGAGGATCCTCCAATGATTGGCTACACGGGGCCGATTCAATGTCTACGGATCTATCGTGTCCATCGCTCCCCTCTCGGTATATTCGGCCTACAACCGCGTCCCCGTCTCAGCTGCTCTATTTTATCCCTGGCACCGAAACTAGAGAAACGTTGAACGGGTAAGGTGGAAAAATGGTGACATCCTTGGGGCTGGACCGGGAACTATCATCGGATCTTTTCGTCCATGTGTGACATGGTAATTGTGGAGGACGTGAGCCGCGTCGGTTATTTTAATGGTTGAACGATGACTCACTATCGACTATGAATGGATGCACGGAATCTCAGTTGGAAAGGGTTGCTTAATTAGAGTTCTATTGGTATCGCTTGAATGCGTTGCCAAAGGGCAAGGCGGGCATCATTTTAATTGCAAGATAATTCCCAATTAAGAGCAAAGCCTCCCGAAAAGCTCGCTTGATGCAGCTACCTACCAGTTAGGTCTAGGCCAGCGCCAGCTCTAACGTGGAACCTATCGTGCATCGAGAACAGATAATCCGGCGCAATTCGACCAAAATGCATCCACACGTCACGGGAAATGCAATTACAGATTGACGTCAGCTAGATGCTTCTGAAGCGTATTCATCATGCCTCGGATTCATAACCGACCTCTACCTGGTTAATGCAAAGATTTCGCGTGGCCTAAGAACGAAATTTCGGCGCATCAATTCCACTGACTGGAATGGCGAGCTTTTGCGAGAGCAAATATAAGTGCATCCTGTAGTTTCGTAATTTAATGCCACTTGCTGCTAGCCTCGAAGAGGAAAGAATGAGCTAACGAGGTATAAAATTGTCCAATGGACCTCATTAACATTAACGTAAAAGTGAAATTGATCGTTGTCATCAATCTTTATGCAGAAGCAAAAAGGATTTTTAAATCCTCAGGGTCTCGATTAAAATTGAAATATTTCGATTCTACAACGTTCGTAACGCACAAACAATCCACGGCCATAGCCTTTTAATACGAGCTATAACTTCCCCAACGATAAACCGATTACGAAACTGTTTGTTTTTCCTTAAACGTAAAGTGCAACATGTAGGCACCACCGCCTCCACATGTCAAACGCAGCGCTGTTCATACAACGAAAACTGTTCATGACTTATAGTTCCATACGCGGCGTTACCTTCACTTCAGCCAACACAGCCGTACGTACACGCGAGTTTGTGCATCGCACAAATCCTGCCCCGATGATATACGAGCGCAAGGCTTCCAACTATTTGCTGGTCCAGCCAAGCCTGGCACTCGTTTGAACGTAATACACACCGAGTCCTTCGTACGTCTGTCATGATTCTATTTTCAGTGTACGACCTACGAGATGTCAGAGGCACATCACGCGACAAAAGTCACCGTCTAACTATCCTATGCAACTAGACACGATCCTCACCTTAATCTTAATTATTATATCACGCGTTTATTAAATCACAGACCACCGGTGCACAGCTAACGATGATTCCACTCGAAGGCCTCTACTCGCGTCCTCCCTTCTCGCAGTAATTGCATTCACTAAATGCTGGCAAGGATAGAGAGGTATTATTTCGAAGGAAAGAGGGCCACGCGTAAATAGCAGCGGAGGAAGAAACAGTGGGTCGTCAATGGGAGTTTGATTTTCTCTGGAGTCTGTATTGGCTGCGCGGCGCAAAAAGGCTGACATCCTTCGGGGGCGCGAAGCAGGCAAGAACGGCGGGAAAGCAAGAGGCTTGAGGGATGTTAACGACAGACGAAAGTCCGAACCGAAACGAAACGGAGAACGATCCGGCGTTTCTTTCCTCGGCGCAGCCGTTTCTTCCATCTGGCAGTCGTTCTCTTCTTCCTCCTCGCGATCGGGCCTCATTAACTTCGCCCCTCCTCGCCCAGCCCGACGAGACTTTCGTAACCGTGGGACCATTTACATGTAAATGCCCCTTACCCACGGACATTTCCTCCAGCCTTTTCCAGCATTTGGTATCAACGCAATACCCATCCGCCTTTTTTCCCCGAGCAGACCTCGCTTCCTCCCTCTCTTCCGAGCATTCGCCTCGTTTCGCTTACAAAAGCTTCGGTAATTAAGTAGATATCGCGCTCGGACGTTCCCCCGAAGGAAAACGGCGGGGCCGGAGCCGTGCTCGGTGGAAAAAAAAGGCAGCGTCGCCGACAAAGGCGATCCCTCGTGAAACAATCGCTTTAATCAAGATGTAGACCGGTGGCTCGTTCGATTGCAAAAGACATCTCTCCCAGGATCCCTCGAGAGAGACCTGAACGCCTCGCGGAAGTCAAGGATTGCGTCGATGCGATGAAATATGCATCCCGCGAAGCGACCCGCCTTTTTTCTCGCCCGCGGCGCCGTTTGTACTACTTTTGATCCACCGAAGCTTTACTTTATTCGCCTCGAATGAACGATTAACAGGCGACCGTGGGATTCTGGTTAAAAAAACCTGCATACCAGATAGGAATATTTCACCCTCTGATCACCCTGCAATCCACACATTCACGAGTGAAGTACTAAACAAGAAACCCTACATTTCCCTACACCCCGAACGTCACCACCCGCCAGCTTAGCCCTTTAACCCCCAGAATTGTCACAGCGGCGCCGTTCGATATCCCGAAAGGCGACTCGAAAGCATCCCATCGATTTAATCCCTGAGACTACGAGATCCGGGAGAAAGAAGGGGCGCGAAGCGTTGTGCGATAGACAGATTCTATTAATCGTGGGGCTGGCGTGAAGTCGGCCAGCGAGAGAACGGGGAGCAGCGGCGATCGTAATAAATTACGCGCGAGTAGCGTAGCGTGCGCGGAGAACGTGAGAGGAAAAGGCGACGCCGGGCCAGGCACACGTTTCTCGTCGATATTGATGCCGGATTTATGAAGTCTTGCCGGGGTCACGTAGCGCGCGCTGTGCTCGCGTGGCCAGGCCCGCCCCCGTATAAGGTCCAGGACGGTCCATTTTTCACCGGCTGGTCCGATCGTAGATCCATGGCCGCGGCCACGAGATCGGCCCGGCTACGATTACGCTCCCCGCCGCGCCGATAAGACGTAAAACCTACGTTCTCCATCAGTGCCGCGAGATACGAACGGGCTGATACCGGGGGCGGAGGGTGGGGGCAAAGGAGGGTGAAGGAGGTAGGAAACTGTGCGGACGAATCGCGAATGCCTGCCGCGAAGTAGCTAGCAAGTGCGGTCGAATGTTCCAACGATACGTGCGGATCGTGCTGCCCGGGGCTCCTCGATACTCGGCAAAGCCGATTTCGAGGTTACGGACGACTCGACTCGCGGCCATTGCGGTCTATCCGAATGCGAAGGCGGGGGGTTGCAGGTCTGGTCCAAGTGCGCGAAATACGCCGGCAGAATGGTAAATAACTGGCCTTACGGAGCGCCGTGAGATACGCGAGAGACCGCCGTGGATTTTGGAACGGAGTCATGCGATCGTCGGGCGTTGAACGTATCGGGTACGGGGTGGAAGGAAATTTGATTGGAAAAATAACATTTTTTTGGAACCCGCTTTTAATTACATTTCCGTTCTCTTCGCAATTGGTAAGCGGGCAAGATACCTATCTATTTATCTGCCAAATTGACAGGAATGTCCCCTTCCTTTGTATAAGGTATCGAAGGAAAGGAGAATTGAGGTGTCAATTTGACTTATACGAAAGCGAACGAAGCACGGGCACGTGCACCTATCTCAGCGGAAAGCCTTGTGAGCGACAAACAAGGAACGGGGGTGTTTGTTACGGCACACGGATCGTCGAAGATCAGCTGTGAAAAGGGACAGACAGCATTTACGATTGACAAGAATATCTCCCAAGCATCGTCCCCCCTAAATCGCCTTTTTCACACGTCTGTGACCCGTTGGATGCGTTTGAAATAGGGTTTCCACGAATTCCGACTAGCCTTAGCGAGTTCAGAGCAAGCGGAAAGAACGATCTGAGTACGAAGAAGGCGCCCCGTGGCGCAAGACCCCGCGAGGAAACGCGGGAAGCAGGGGGGAAACTAATTAAACTAATTATGACTTTGCGATGCCAGTTTCCAACGAACCGTGCTCGCATCGCATTCACGTAAACGTATTCGTGATTGTGCGGCCCAAACGCGTATTCGAAGCAAGTTGGTCGCTCCTTGGTTTCGTCACAGCCTTCAAATTACCATCCTTGCACGCTAGACGAATCGCAAAGACGCTTTCGAAGATGCTGCTATAATTGCTCCGACGAATTCAAATGCTCCCGAGGTTTTCGCTGCTCTCGGGATTCACTCGAACAAAGATAGCTGCGTTGCGTAATACATCGACGTCCTTCGCCATAGATTTTCATTCCCGGTTATTAAAAAGCTAAGTTCACTGTTTTTCTGGCGAGAAATCATCGTAACGCGGCTTTTATTTCGAAGCCATCTCATCCAAGGATACACATTACACTTATCCCAGTTTTCAGCGCGGGCTTCCTTTTTCAAGTTTACTCGCCATTCCACCGCGCGCCTTTAAAGGCGCCGAGTAAACTGCTCTTTCGGAGTGTTTCTAAAGCCGGGGAAAACTGATACGAACATTGATCTTAAGAAGCAAGAACTTGTTTTCCCACCTAAAGAGTAACTGAAAAGTGCACGATCTTCGACGTATCTGAAAGCTGCTCTCGCGTGATTTATATATTTTAGAACCTCAATGATTTCCATGCGCTAACGTTGCAACGGAACGATAATTCTGACAGAATGTCGACGAACCTGGGAAGGTATATTTAGAAGAATATGCCTATAAAGGCACATTTGTTCCATTCACGAGAATAAAGCGATCAAACGCCGAACGTTCACTCGATTTGCCGAGATAACGCGACAAAAACGTCAAGCGTTTAAAAGCTACCAAACAGTTTTCAGGTAATTTTGGGAAAACTCGAGCCCCGACGGTGAAACTCGGGTTCGCGGCGAACACCCCTCTAACAGATTAACGTTAACGACCTGTCGCTCACCCTCGCCATCGACGCGGTAACGGGCTGCAGGGCGCGTCGATTCTAACGCAAGACAGAACGCGGCGCGGGCTCCTTTTCGAGATGATTAAAAAACACGACGTGCCCCCTTTCGGCGTTAACTCTCACGAAAACAAAAAACAAGGGCGGATGAGAGGCAAAGGAAAGAAAAGAGAAGGCAACCTGCCCCTGCCCCACGCAGATTCAAGGGTGTCTGTGAGTCTGTGTCGTTGGCAGCGTGATCAGCCAGAAATCCGACACTCGATGAGAAAGCTCAAGGGAGATGACTTGGCTCGCCGGAAAAGTTTCTCCCATTAAAGAGATGAGATTTCATCGAAGGTCCTCTGTATCTCCTTCCTTCTTCCTTCCTTTCTCTTCCTCTCTCTTCCCTCCTCTTCCCCCCCACCCTCGCGTTGCTTCGCCATTTACCAGTATCCGTGTACACCGCCATGTTCCCCCCCCCTGTCCCTTCCCCCACTCCTTCTCTAGCCTCTATTTTTTAATACGCCTTTTTACCTGGCCCGCTTTTCATTTTGCCGACGAGAAAGCCGCGGGCGGGATTAAATACCCGCGTTAATCCGATTCGCTGCAAATGTTTTCGAGCGACTCACCCCACCTCAGGATGAGGCTTTCTTTCTCTCTCCGCTCCAGGCTTTTGACTCGGGCTTTCCCGTGGACGTTTCATACGTGTCGCCGATGGTGAGCGTGTACACGCGCATACCGGGCCCGCCTGGAGGGGCTGGCGCGGGGGCTGCTCGATAACGTCGTCGCGATGCTGGAAAGGGGTAAGGTCGCGTCTATTCCCCTATATATCATTACTTTCTCGGCCTGGTAATCTCGGTCGCCGCGCTGAATTTATTCATGGCTCGGCTAACCGTGTTAAGGTGTATTTTACCTACTGGAGCGGCGCTGCTTTCTTGGATCGCGTGTTTTTTTCCCCGCTCCTTTTATTCTCTTTTCAGCCCTTTCTCCGGGGCCCCCGATAGGGAGCCGAGTTTCTGACACTTGAATGAATCGTTTCCACGCGAAATCGTGCCCCGAATGTTCCAACGTCACGGAATTTTCGGCGAGCTTGGCCTGCTTTACGATTTTAAGAGGCACTCGAGTAAAGCTCGTTCGCGGTATGCAGAGAACGTTGACATGGATTTGGGGAGGCAGATTATTGCTTCTATAATCGTGAGCGGTAAGTTTACTTGAGGTAACGTGGACAGTGGAACCCTTTTTTGGGAAATTCAGTGTGTTCTTTGGGCTATCTTTGTGTCATCGCTTATTCTCATTGAGTTCTAAACAAACTGGAGAGTGGGCAGAGCAATGACGGCTGGTCCGGGAAAGAGGGAAAATAAGTGGTGAACCTATCTCTGTCTTGCAAACAAACTATAGAATAGATATTGAGTTGTATATAACTCAATGGCTATAGATGGCTATAATTTAGGTACTACATGATAGTACAGATAGTGGGGGATAATAGGTAGAAGTCTTCTGTTTCCCTCCCATTGCTGTTCACTCTCCACTTTGTTTAGAGCACAATGCTTATTCTAGAGTACGGTGAAGTTACAATCTTCACATGAGATGCACTTACCGCGTGGCAAGCTTCTGAGGAAGTCACTGCATCCAATTCACGTCGAAGGCAATCCCTGGAACATATACACAGTCATGTAACGATGTAAACTATTAACAGAACCTATTGGAAATTGAAACGACACAATTATATATAAATGGTGCGTTCGTGTTGGTACACACGCAACCATGGAAAAAAGATTCAGCGCTGAGACAAAAGTAAGACACTGAGCCATCCACCAACTAATTGTGAATCTCCTGAATACATAAATCTCAACTGACAAGGAAAGATCCCCAACTCAGAAATTCAAAAAATTATGAAACTTTGAGGATCTGTGGAGTATATATAGGTATGTGGTACGCGATATTTTTGCTGCTCAAATTCACTCTGAAGGGAGGTGATATTAACCCCTGAAAATCCGGTTATTTTCCGGTTTTGTGTTATAACTCGCGAATTGGAGGGAATACAAAAAAAAGTTTCCCGACAAAAGTTACTTCTGTTAATTAGGAGTATCATCTGGTAACTTACAGTTCCTACAGTTCGCAAGTTATAACACGAAATCGGAAAATAGTCGAATTTTCACGGGTCAATTTCACCCCCTTAGAGTGTATTTGGGCAGCAAAAAAAATTGCGTGATACATATCCATGTGTCTTCTACATATCCCCAAAGTTTCGTAATCTTTTGAATTTATGGGTTTGGGAACTTCCCCCGTGGGCTAATCCACCCTATTCTTAGAATCAGAGAGCTTGAATGGTCAGAGATTGGTGCGTCGCAGCAGAATAAATTGCGCCACTGTTGCTCTCTTCGTAGAGGCTCTTACTGCTTAGATATCCAAATATATACCATTGTCGAGGATCGTGCGAACACATTCGTGTTTCCCCGATACGCGTAATCCTCGCACTACGGCTCGTTGTACACACTAACCGCACCGAGCCCGCTTAGCCAGCCCCGTGCAGGACAAGCAACGTCAAGCGGGATACACCGAGCTGCGCGCGTACATGTATTATTCAAGCTGACACTTGCGCAACGCTTAGCAAGGGTGGGTCTACGGTCGGGCAGGAATGGCTGGTGGAAGAACAAAAATACGGCGGGACAGGGATCCGCTCGCCGCGGTGTCGTCCAGAAAGAAGAGAAACTGGGATGTCCGACGAGGAGGAGACGGACAACGAGCGCCGCGACAACGGCCACGACGACGTCGACAATGTCGCGCTGATGCTGAAGGAGGAAATGTTATTTCTTTGGGACGCTAAGTGACAGGCTGAAAGACATTCGGAGATACTCGTGCCAGAATGCTGCACCGGCGGCCGGGCGAATCCGCTGAACGGCGACGAATCATCGTGCGCCGAGAAACTTGGGGGGGGGGGGGGAGGGGATACATTTTTGCGAGGGGGAAGGGCGGCAATGAAACGAGTCGCGTGAAATCATGTTGTCACGGTACGTGCAGTGTCGCAAATGGGTGCTGATCGATCCTCCCCCGCGATGCAACGCTGCTCGCGCGATATATCGATGTCGCTGGGGCTAGTTGAAATAAGATGCGATGTGACGAGTGGGACCCGTTGCGCGTCAAAGTTGCAGCGAGCTCGATGTATTTACACGGCACGAGAGTAGGGTAGATGTACCGTTTTTGGCCATGTGCATAATTATCGCGTTTTTAGCTCGAAAATGCTTGCAGACATATAATTATGTGTGGAATTTCAAACCGTAAATATTTTGTTTAGTATACCACTAGAAATATAGGGGAGAGTGGAGTAATCACGAACACCTAAGCGAGAAAGCAAATAGAACAAAAACTAGGGGAAATACTAATTTCTTATTTACTTATAAACATGCTTGAACGAGTCCTCTATAAACTACTTTAACGAATTTTGCCAAAATTATAATGAATAATAATAATTATAATTTTTATTGTTTACGCGAAAAGTGGCAAGTGGCCACAAACGGTGAAAAATGGATTTCTTATATTTTTTAATTTTCTTAATTCTTTAACGATTTCTCTAGTTAATGGTAATTTAAATATTAATAGTAAAGATAGTGTAAAATTTAGTAAAGCTTTTAGTTTCCTGATTTGAAGTACAATTTTAAAGATAATTAAGATGAAAGTCACTGAAATGCTTAAAGTGGCCATAAATGGTGCATCTACCCTAAGTGTATTGCACGGCGACGATATGATTGTGGGTTTGTTCAGAGAGAGAATCTGGTCTTTTCTCTATCGCTAGTTTTCTCCCTCATCTACTTATTCCTATATATCCCACTTTCATCCTACATTCTAATACCCCCTACTAAGTAATCCTTTTCGATGAATCCACTAGCTGTTCCGGGCCGAAACGCACCTTCCTTTCTCTCCTTCGGTCCTACCTATAACCATACTGCTATCATAGCCAAATCTATATGTATAACACCAGAAGTCCTGACTGACTGACTCATCAACGGCCAGCTCAAACCGTTTAACCTAGGAACGTAAAATTTGGAAGGTACATTGTTTTCACGACGTAGGCACCCACTAAGCAAAGTTTTTTTGGAAATTCCGTTCCCAAGGGAGTAAAAGGGAGTAAAATGTATTTTCTCGGATTCCTTAATATCTCTTAGGCCTGATTAGATATCAACTTGGTTTTTACATACAAAGGTTTCCCACACAAATCCCTGAAAATCAATTTCATTTTTTTGCACTAATCAATCCATGAGGGGGTGAAAAATGGTAAACTGTTTTCACGGAGTCCTCAATACCTCTTAGGCCCGAAGCGAAGCGCATGGTATTTTACTAGCACGCAATAAAACTAAACAAATATGTCCAGACAAGTACCAAGCCCATGGAAAGGGGAAAGTCCTCTAATTGTCCCCGATGGCCATTGTGTCACGAATCTGGAAAATCAATCTATGATGACCATCGGGTTCGAACACCCTCCAAGAAAATCCCTCCCATCCCGTGATACCTACCATCCGTGAATGAACTAATTATCGAGGTGCTGGGCGCAGCACGGCCCTCGCCCGGCGAATTTACGGGAACGGCGCGCGTTGATGAATCGCGATGGAGCCCTGGAGGGGTCGAAGAGGATTTCGCAGCCGCCTCCAGAGAAAGCGCCGCGCAGATTTATGCGCTCGTTATCGCCGGTGAAACGCGTGGACATCGATGAACAAAGGAAGAAAAACGAGCGTCCATCGATTCCTATCGAATTACCCGTTCGAACGGTTCCGCCGTGTAAAAAATACTTTTATTCGGCGGGAACGATCGTTCGTACCGATTATTGCATTCTCCCGGGCGAAGAGTAATGCCCCCTCTCCAGTGGCAGCGGGCATCGTTTTCCTCGCGCGGACCTCTAAACCGTGGCTGGCAGAAAAATGGCGAAACGACCGGCTGGCTGAAAGGAACGGGGAAAGGGGCACGAGGGGGAGGGAAGGAGGGTGGAGGGGACGGTATAAAGTAAGAGGAGCGGAAGCATTAGTGGTATTGCCATACTATTACTCGCGCCCCTCTTAATAGCCCGCCCATTAAAGATAATGAACGTAAATTATGCGTAACGGAGCACAGTTAAAAAGGTCGCCTCTGTCTACCGCAAAAGGCACAGCCACTCTAAACCGACCGTAGAACCGGACGGTTCCGCATGGCGGGTCGCGCACCGTAGAAGAAGTAGATCGGAATGAAGAATTTATTGTCACGCCAAATCTGGTTAAGCGCAATCGCGAAAGAAGTATCTGTACCGCGATAGGGCAGCACAGAATTACTCGTTCCATTTCGCGAACCGACGGGCCGCGTGTCCGCCATAGCGCGCTGCTTCGGCTTCCGATCGAAATGAAAATGCCTGCCGCAACAATTTTCGCCGTCCGCGGGGTCACGTATATACCGCGCAATTCATATCGCGGCTCGAATTTGCCAGAGAAAGGAAGGCAACCGCCGCTGAAACACTGATAACGCCTCTATCTACTCCGACCTTCCTTTTCTTGCTGGGAGTACATAAAGGGGGACGCGGGAGCGCACAATGGCGCAATCAAAGAATAAATTGGGGCTCGCGACAAAGCTGCAAACGTTCTGTCGGCGAGTGTAAAACATCGTGCGCCAGATGTACAGCCGTGAAAAATTTGTCGCCGTGAAGCTGCAACGTTCCGAACAACATATTTTCCTCGGCATTTGCTGGTATAACTCAAGGAAATCTGGCACGGACGTGAGGCGAATATGTATATCCCTTCCGCATAGACGCGAGAATCAGTATATTATACACGCCCCTCTCTCCTCTACTTCCTCGCCGATTTCGTGGGCGCGATCTCGAAGGAAACGTTCTACTCTCGTGTACCCCATCGAGTTGCCGTGCAGCGGACTGCGCGATTCCCGTACCGTGTTCATCAAAGCAACGACTTTTGAAAGTGGCGAGCAGAATCTTTGCAAAGTCTTTTCAAAGCTGCCTGGGGGTTCTGGAATCCTGAACGGTAGCATGTAACTTTGATTGAAGCGAAGTACCTAGCTTGTAAGAGGTGCACCCGGGCTTTAATGTTGAGACGTTTAATTGAGATGTTATAACTGGCCTTTGGTTGATTAACACTCGTTTAATGGCAAGCTTGTCAGTGGCGGACTGGCAAGTGTGTCAACTTGCCCTGATGGCAAGTGGACCCTGTGGGTCTCCTTAAACATTATAATTACTAAAAAAATATACACTTGTTTCATAACAGTTTTAACTGTACCTTTTCGCCACTTGTGTATTTTTTAAAATTAAATGATAGCCACTGGACAAGCCTGAACAAGGTACAGTATGAGTTCATTATATTGTTAATTGCGAAAAAGATAGGCTTGTATTTTTCATAACTTTACTCCAATATATCTGCAGACCCTGATTACAATTTGGAGTTTTCCCAGCTAGAAACGAGTAAATTGAAACTGACAAATAGGGTAAAAGACCCAATTACTGAACCTAACCAATTACTGTCACCTTAAGCTATTTTACTTAAAACAACGAATAAATAAACTATAGTATATAATCTATAGCATAGATTATAGGTTGAATTATATAATTCTTTCTTTATATGACTTTCCAACGATTATTTATTCGTTATTTTAAGTAAAATAGCTTAAGGTGACAGTAATTGATTAGGTGTCAGTAATTGGGTCTTTTACCCTACTATGATTTCCTTTTGAGAGCTGCATTTGCGAAATGCTGGCGTGGAACGATGGAAAACGGGATGCTTGTCTCGAGAGCTAATATTATTAGCAGCACAATAGAGTCTCGATTATCCGACTCGGTCGGAGCCACTGCACAAGGAATGCCGTCGAATAAAGTTTGACGTGCTTCTATCATGCGAACATCGGCTGAATGGAGAGTTACCAAAGCATACACGTGTTATGAACTTTATGCACTCCGCTACGATATTACTTATCGCTGAGAGATGGTACAATGTCTTTGAGATGAACCAAGTATTTCATTTAGTATCAAACGAGAAGCCAGGGAAGTGAAGCTATGCGAGATAAGTTCTGAAGCGACATTAAATTCAATATTTCGCAAGACGAAGCACATATTAATAAGGGCAGTCCCTACGAAGGCGCCAACTAATTACTGTGGAGATCTAATAAGAAAAGCAAAGTCTATATAAATTTCACAAATAGAAAATTTTCTAATCGACATTTATTAGTTCTGTTACCCGCTTACAGCCTGCAAGATATAATCCAAGTTTAATTACTTCCCAATTGGACCAAGTGCAACGAACAACCGCGCCATAAAATTATCACTCGCGCAATTTTCCCAACATTTCACGGCTATTTTCTGCGCGCAAAGGATCGTCGAACCTCGTTAACGTAAGCCCTTCCCTCCGCTGTCTCTTAACATATTCAACATCGTTACTCCTATAGCGCGGCAAATGGCTTTCGAGAGGCAAAACCTTCTGCTCCGTCTTGCCTGGCATTTTCGCGTGTTTTCTTACGCGTGGTAATTGACAGACCGTAAAGCCTTGGTGTATTACGCAGGCGATATTCAGTATTCGCTGATGTTTCGCGAATCACCGATGGAAGCATGCCACCTGACGGCTGCTGGCGTTTCGTTTGTACGTTTTAGCCAGACGAGAGCCGGCTCCGCTTCTTTAACGTGACGCGAACCCATTACCATTTAGATACGTCGTTGCTTAGCCCCCCTAGGCAGGAATTCCAATTCGAGTCTCGCCGGAGTAAATTAACCGGCGGAACGGTTAACGTCCCATCGATATTTCGCAATTGGCTGCGATGCGGCGAGAACGCCACTCGGTCAATTCTGGCTGCGCGGTAATTCTTTGCACTTGTGGGCAATTCATAGGGCTTGGTGTGTTTCGTATTATGCTGCAGTTACTGGTAATGGATTTCGAATTTTGGTAAGACATTTACGAATATCCATCCGTCAGCTTTGACTATGCAAAAAAACTGCACTTGTGGAATTCGAGTACCTAAGTTATGTCGCTGAACGAGGTTTTGCTTATGCTCTGGCTTCACTGTGCTCAATATCAGTTCCACAAAATTTCGACAATCGTTTTGCACGTGTGGCTGGCATGGAGTCCACTTGCGCTTCAGCAACCGAGAACTATGTACAGAGGCACCATGCTATTTCAAGAATCACTATGTTTGTCAAGCTACTGGCAATAAGTTAGAGAGTAATTTTTTAGGGGGATTTTTCGGTCAAGGTTTTTTCGAATCGATTCATTAGTTTTTCTGAAATCGTGGTTACCGTTTCGATATATCGTGTTTTGAGAAAAACGTGTTCAAAGTGTTCTCGGCTCATACCTGCGTTCGGAGTATGAATTAGTTCTGTGGCTGTAGAATCTATACCATTACGAATTTTGGTGTGAAACATTCACAGGATATTCTCGAGGTGTTATACTACAAAGCTATATCTTATTAAAAACTCGATTTTCTGAAAAATTTCAACCAAGGGATCCCCTTAAAGCATTCAGGTAGCTTCACAGTGAGGCTTGCAGACGATCCTCTAATCACACTGGGTATAGGAATATCGGTTCGTCCGGCAGGATTCGAAACGAAGAACGAGGTCCTCCGCATCTCCATCGCTGCGTGGCGTTGAAAGTGACGTTTAAACCGGGGAAACCGTGCAGATCCGTCGGCTAGACTTGAACAATCTTGCCTCGTAGCCGCGGAGAGGTGGCGGAAGCGTGAAACGGCGGGGAATAAATTCGGGTGGCTGCGTTTAAAGAGCGATCGGCTGCTGTACAGCGGATCAGCTCGTCCATAAACATTAGATAACGGAAATACGGAAAGGAAGGAGGGATGGATGGCGCGGGGGGAGAGGGAGCCCGCTGATAAAGAAGACCGAGTACTCGCTGCGGAGGAGAGGGATCCGTAATAGGCGCGTCCGCGAGAAATATCGACGAGGGGCGGAATTCCGGAGATGTTATCGCTCCTTAACCTTCGCCCCCTTACTTACTTTCCCCGGAGCAACGGAGAAGCAGCGGAAAGAGAGGCCTCGCGATGTTATCGCCGGCCTCTGGGAATCCGGCTTAATCCGCGAATCGCTTGTTAGGACGGCAAAAAGTGCTGGCCAACTCCGAGGATCAACGCGACGGGGAGGCGTGCAACTTCGGCTTCGATCGCGCGAGAGATATCGCGGAATAACGCGAGATATAATTAACTGATAACGCGGGACGACTTAATAATTCCGTGTCCGCGAGTATTTCCGAAATTTACACGCTATCTGTACCTTTGCCGGATAATGGCAGAAGGAAAGAGTGGGTTAATTGTTTGAGCCGGAATGGGTAGCTAGTATTCTTCATGTAACTGAAATTGCGTTTATCGACGAGTTACCATTCGGTACAGAGAAGGTAATGGGATTTTCAATTTCTTCAGCATCATTGTTGCCTGATTGCTGGGAGAGTAAATCGGGAGCGATAAATCCGCTACGCAGAGTAATTCAACCACCCACAGGCAGAGATGCGTGAAGCACCACTGGATGAAGCCGAAAAGATTAGGAAAATCACGTCCTCGGCCGCACGGCCCCCATTTAACCGTCAGCAAGAAAGTTAGATGGCCTAGGCGGGCGTGCGAGTAAATAACAAGCAAGAAGAGATATAGTTGCACGACGGAGGCCGTAATTAAAATCGGCTGGTATTTACTCGGGGGTAATGAAGGGGCAAACACACAGTTTGTCTCCGTACCTAGCCACTAGCTCACGACTCGCCCATGGGTAGACGCAGCGGGGGCGTAGGATGCGAACAACGCGATACTAGCTCTCTGCCCTTCACGTGTCTCGTCTACCAGATCCTTGGAAATTCGTTTCCAGGTTACACGGCAAAACACTGGAACGCCTCTTAAAACACTGAGAACGTTGGAAATTGTGTCTCGCTGGAATCTGAAGTCGAACGAGCTGTAAATCAAAAAACGATTTTCGTTTCTGGATGTGGAAAACGCTTTGTTCTCAAGTGATTCATAAATAGAATGTATCGTTGATCAATCAGGGGTAGTGGAAGAAGTATGCAGAAATGAGAAAGGAAAGACTGTTACAGGAAAGGAAATATTGGGTTGTAACCAAGTTTATATCGGACAGACTTCTAGACTTTTAGAAAGACGGATTTATGAACACAGAAAGAATATTTTTCTATCTCCCCTCCAACACACTGCCCTAACTAAGCACTCATTGGAATTTGATCATAGTTTTGACTTCGACAATGTTAAAATTGGTGATAAAGAGACAAATTGAAGTCGTAGAATTCTGTTGGAGACCTTGCATATGATTAAACAACCTAGCGTAAACCTTAGGTATGAAACACCTAGAATACAAAATTATTACGCAACCTTATTAAAACAATAAGGTTCTATGATGCAATTTTCTCCTAATAGAGTTGTTTTCTCTTTTCTCTTTCTTTTTGATCGAATTAATTATACATAATATAATAGCATTATGTAATCATATATTCATAATTCCAAGAGTGTGGGGTCTTTACCACATGAACTCAATCCAGTGGTACTTTGATTGTGTGTTGTGGAGGCTTTTAAAATGTCGTTTTCCGTCTAGTTTCAAATCTGTTCGCAATATTCAACGGTTCCTACTTTGACTCTTGTTTAGCTACAGTTTGTTTTCACCTTTAAATATCCCCGTTGGTATACTGTTTACTTTAGTCACGTTCCAACCGACTCGCGAGTTACACGTCTTAGCAAACGTGTGACTTATTTAAAAGCGAACGCAGTATTCTTTATAATTTCTTCCTTGAAAATTGTCTAAAACACAGACCGAAACGTCGGAATTTATATATTAATAATTGCAAATCAGCTTCTAAAATTGTTTATTTTTGACCGAATCAGTGCGCCGTTATCACTATTAGTTAATTTATACAATTACGGTCAATATTTCAACTAAATTATTTGAAAGAAATATTCCTCAAGTTTGAATAATTAAAACTTATCGGTGTAAATTCGTGGTTTATCAGATATCCTACCTCAATGGAAAGAAATACTTGAAGTAAAGGGTGGGTTTTCAATAAGGAGCAAGGTATTGCATTTTACATAAGGGATGAAATATTAAGGGAAGTATAGAAAATGTAGAAAGATATAAATTGAGAATATCATAAGCCCGGCGATTACACTGCAACGATGCCATTTGAAATATCAATTTAACAGAGATTTAGCGAGTTTCAAAATGCAATACTATTCAGAACTCGTTGCAGGCATAAGAGTACTCGTAGCTCGAGTGCTGCCCGCTAATTATTCCCAGGGCACAATTTCATCTGGCGAGGTTCATTTATATTCTTACTAATCACCTATTAAATTCAATATCACGACTGGACTATTAATTAAAGGAAAACGTAAAAGTAACGCTGCGATTTCCAACTTCATTCTCCACGATTTTATATTCAATTCAATTTTTAAAAAATTCTATTACTCGTACTCTTTAAAAAAAAACGAGTCATTTCTATCTACACGTGCGACTGCAATGAGCGCCAGCATGAAGCCGGAATAAAAAATTGGTAACACGAGGGCTTCCGCAGTAAATAGCGACCGAGCGAAGTAAGAGCAGGTCCATACTTCCCGCGAACTTTCCTTCCACGGGAAATTACAGAAACGTGATACTGCACGCTTCTGAAAATTACAACTGCACCCTTTGCTGGACCCGGGGGATAAAAAAAGGCGTGCACGGCCCTTTAACGGATGCAAATGTGCCGCGAAACGTGCACCAAGAGCTAAAAGTATAAAATGCAGGGAGCAACGTACGCTTTAATTATTTCGCCTTCTTCGTCCACGCTAACCAATTGCGGTGAACTCTTTAAGCCCGTCTAAAGCTACGTAGCCTTTCGCAGGCGCCACAGTACGCGAAAAATGTAGGCGTTTATAACCATTTATTAAGCGAAAAAACATAAAGAAAGAAGTCAAATGTTACGCGATCACTTTCCGCGTACAAAGAGAAGGCAGTTTCTCCAACGTTGTTTCCCTCCAACACGAAGCCCTTACGACAAACATTTATTCCATCTCTTCGACCTACTTCTAAGCCCAGTATCGCCTTCATCCCAGCTGTACCACGCGTTCCCTCTCGCCCTGTATATTTTTACCAAGTGTCTCCACTCGTAATTCGAAAGCCTGCCTGCCCTATCGCTGTGCCCCGCACTCTTATCATCCAAGAATATACGACAGGGTGCGGGTGTAATTATAAAGCAACACCGACACGCGTCCCCGGTGTGCACACGATTACAATTTCTCGGGAACGTAATTCGTTCGAATCCTAATTGCCGCATCCATTTCTAGCCGGCAGCATCGCGGGCGTTCGTGGGTACGCGGGTTAAGCCCGTGCACGCTCGAGCGGCACGCACGTGCACGATTTACCGTGGCCCCGAGACGAAATAAGCGCGATCCACCTGATCCCTTATCACGGCCACGGGGCGAAATTGATACGGGTCGAAAGGGCTGGCGTTATTTTCGCCAGGATCGCGCCTGTACCCTACAGAGGGTGCACCACCCGTTGCTGGAGCGGTTCGATAAATCTTCTATCGGCGATTTTGCTCGCGCCCCTCCTCGACCGCCCCTGTCGCTTTTCAATAGCAACGAAATAGCACGAAAATCACCGACAGAATTTGTCGAAAGCGGCGGGGAACGAATGCGACAGTCGATAATGAGGATACAAATTTGTCGGGCTCGACAAAATAGCCGGTTGCCGGGGGCGCATTTGTCTTTCCCTCGAACGGGGGTGCGAGCAAAGGGGACTGATTTTCTTTTCACGTCGAATCTGGTTACGTTTAAGAATGGCTATCGAATGGTTGGTACACGGACAGCCAACGTTCGATTATAAGAATCTGGGCGCCGAGTCAAGTAAATTCGTAATTTCGCTTTGACCTATTTTATCGCGGCATCGGAGGGAACACGCTAACACGGGGCCGCGTTAAGTGCAAAATATGAGAACGAAGGCTAACACGTGTGATGTAGTTACAGCGAACGCGGGGGATCGCACGGAGCGCCATATGGCGCGAATAAATCTGACGCCAGAGTAATTAATAGACAGACTTATTCCTCGATAAGAGGATAATGCTGCAAGATTAAAATATCGAGATCTGGTAGAGAGCATGCAAACGGCAGTGGGCTGGAAAATGATTTACAGCTTCTACAAATCTCTCCGCATCAGCGTATTCTCAAATCGTCAACTCTCGTATAACTCGTTTAAAGTGGAACTATAAAGTCTGATGAATTGATGTGACAGAGTAAAATTTCGCGAGGGCTCGTGCCGGTATCGTAAAACGGAACGGAGACGGGGCTCCACTTTGCAATCCTAAACCCGCGAGCTCCACCGTGGTCGCGAAAAACTACGGAAACACAATGGCATTGGTTTCCAAGAATCGTCCGGCGCGCGCGCGGTCACCGGGAGAAGCAATTGTACCTTCGTATCAGTCGCAAATGTGGCGCGAAAGGCTAAATGAGTTAGATCTCGTGCCCGATTTGCGCAGGCCGAGGGGACAAGAAACGGCCGGCCGCGCGGACGACAAAGACGAACGGCCGCGTTTCTGCACGGGCCGTACACGTGTACCAAAGCCCGCGTCGCGAAACGGAGCGTGGACGGGCGTGTGCGTACGCCGACCGAGACGGAATTCGGCCAGCCGCGGCCAAATTCGACGGCTTTAACGAAGAGCCGAAATTGGCTCGTAAGGAGACAACTGGACATCGGCCATTCTCCGTTGAGCGACAGCGCAGATGCGACAAAAAGATGCACAATTACGAGCCGCACGCGACGTCACTTCGTGAATAATAGTTGCCCCGCTGCCTGCCCTCCCCCCCCCCCCCCCCTCCTCCCCGTCTGAGCGCGACAGCCGCGATCTACTCGGCGCGAGTAGCCTTCTACGAAATTTAGCCAACCTAGAAACTGGCACGAGTTCCTGGTACCGTTCCTGTCGCGCCAATTTTTCCAATTCGCGCTAAATTTAAGTGACAGTATCGGTCTTTATTGCGGAGCCTCCCTGTAGACTGTGTAAAAAGATGTTGGAGCTTGTCTGTTATTAAATACCAGAGCGTGCAATCCAAGGCGGGAACTTTTACGGGAACTCGTACCGAGTACCACCTCGTGGAGTTGAGGGTCTATTTTTGTTTATATTTCTTTTTAATTAATTTTTTATACACAATTGCAGCGCAAAATTTTGCATGAAAAAATTCATTTAACTATAAAGTGCCATAAATTCTGTATTTTTATTTCAAATTAAGAAATTGGTCCCGTCAGCCCGTAATGGCAACATTACTTTATAAGAATATCATTTCACTTTTCAGATTCTTCGATGTTTAAAGGAGGCATCGCGATGACCATTTTTTCCGCAGTGGTCTAAAGAACCTCAAAAAGCATGAATAATGTAATACAAAAATTATTGTAAATAAATCTTTTCGTGCACTTTATCATGCGTAATAAGTATTTTGTTTTATTTTTTCTAGTAAAATCCCTAACAAATCTTCAAATCATTCATTTTCGCCGCAGCTAAACGTAACCCCTGAAGGCCTATCCAGCTTTATTTAAAACGATGGAGCAAAGCGGGAGAAGTGCACGCGGTCTACAAAAACTGAGAGTCCTCTGCTAATCCACTTCCGGATCCTTCGCTTCTCGTTAAGCTACAGAGAGTAAAACGACTGATTCTCCATGCCGTGGTGGTAAAAAATAGCCGCGCCACTGTTGCCCGTGCCATAAAACTGGCTATGGAGAAGTTCGGGAGCCGTGTGGAAGAAGGGGAGCGTAAAATCGGGAAACAAGCTTTTTCAGTTCCCGCGATCCCATCCGCGCGAGGATTCGTGTCGATGAAATTCCGGGCCGTGGCTATTATCGGGGAGCACTCGTTTTAAAATATACCCCCGGCACGCGGCATTTGCAATTCTGACGAGGAGCCGCGAGTTTGCAATTCGTTTGGGAGGACGAGCGGTGTAGGCGAGCGCGTAGCCAGCCAGCTCCGGCCGAGCGTGCACGGCCGCTCGCATAAACACGCCCGGGCCCCGGCGATCCCTGTGTGCATCCAGGAACCGGCGAGACCGCATCCAAACGTCCATCTGGATGCACATGCAACGTGACTTCGTATCCCGCGGTCGTTAAGCGTCCTCAACGACGGAACGTTACTTACGTCCGAGCGAGCCGGCAAATTATCGGGCCAGAAAGTAGGATTTACATCCGCATGGCCGCGGGCTGGCTCATCGAGGATCCATCAGCTACACCGTGTTTGCTGGTGCTTCGTGTTGCGACCGAAAAACGGCCACTCGCTGTGAAAAATAGTGAACCGAGGATGTGGGATGAAATCTCGGTTGGAGACTCAACTTTAAATGAGTTACATTCTTATGTGGGTGCAGCTGTAATTGAGGCATTTGATGGAAAAAGGGCACATAAGCCTATGTTTATGCAGCTGCACCCACATAAGAATGTAACTCATTTAAAGTTATAATTCTATGCTTATACATAGTAAGGCTGTTCGAGAACTCGGAAAAAGCGAGTCGAGTCAGACTCGGTTTTTCGAGCCGAGCCGAGCCGAGTACTCGTAAAACCGAGTGGCTCGAAAGAACCGTGTAGCTCCAATATTTTCGAGCGGCCCGAAAGAACCGAGAAGCTCGATAAAACCGAGTAGCTCGAATATACTTCGAGCAGCTTGAAGCTTGAAGCTTGTAAACATTTAAATATGTGAACCTTGCATTATTAATTTTTCAAATTCTCAGTTTTTATTTAATTAATGTAAGATCACAATAGAAATCTGCTTGAATGGGGATGGTAAATATTTATTAAAGAACGTATGAAATCACGGCAGATAATAAGCATAGACTAATTATGTTTTAATAATAATATATATATATACTATTTACATTATTTTAAACAGTTGACTTTTAGAGAAGTACACAAGGTACTATACACATATTACTAAATATAACACCATTTTATTTTCCTACATTTGCGCATAAAAAACAAATTTGTTCTACTTTCTCCGACAACAGAGACGCTCTTTTTTCATTGATTATATTTCCGGCAAGTGAGAACAGCCTCTCACTGTAGGCTTGTGAAGCAGGTATCCACCACTTTGTAATAGATGTGTCATTTGGTACAATTTTGTCCTCCATGTACACCTTGATAGTACTTATTTTCAAAAGTTACAGAATATTTCCATTTACAGCTTACATTTTAATTATTCACATTACTTATTGAGAACCATTATTTACATTCCAGTAAATAAACGTAACCTAAAATGTACAAAACATTCGTATTGCCCGAAACGTTCAAGCTTCAAGCTTCAAACTGCTCGATAATTTCGATCTGCTCGAAGTATATTCGAGTTTCTCGGTTCTTTCGGGCTGCTCGCTTCTTTCGAGCCGCTCGAAAATATTCGAGCTACTCGGTTTTATCGAGCCGCTCGGTTCTTTCGAGCCACTCGGTTTTTACGAGTACTCGGCTCAGCTGGGAAACCGAGTCTCGGCTCGGTCCGAACTTCAAGCTACTCGATTATTCGAGTTCTCGAACAAGCCTTAATACATAGGCTTATGTGCCCTTTTTCCTTCAAATGCCTCAATCACAGCTGCACCCACATAAGAATGTAACTCATTTAAAGTTGAACGTGAATGTAACTCATTTGAAGTTGAACGTGAATGTAACTCATTTGAAGTTGAACGTGAATGTAACTCATTTAAAGTCGAGTGCTTATACATAATGCTTATACATAGGCTTATGTGCCCTTTTTCCATTAATGCCTCAATTGTTTATACAGAAGTGTCCTCTCTCGATAGTGTATTTGTCGATTACCAAAATGCTCTCTCGGTGAACTGTAATTACACCGAACGGAGGTGACCGTTGAGAGAGAATGTAATGTATTCCGCAGGGCCGTCGTATTAATCGTGTGGTTTACGGCGCGATTTAAACAATCTTCGGGGATGAGAGTGACTTGAGCTGACGAGGGTTATTTAGCGCCTTCGCGTTGAATCAGTCTTTTCTCCGCGAATTATAACGTTGAATGTTTATACACTTCTGACGAGAGGCCCTCCACGCGACCGACTCTTCAAAGAGGTGCCGTTAATTTTAATGAAGAAGTACCGCTCCCTTCAGAAGGACGTTCCCTTCAAAGCCTGGCTTCGCTTTACTTAGCCAACGTAACTCTTTTTTCCCCCCCGGTAACCCCATCCCCCCTCCTCTCTGTGCATCGCTCTGTGTACACCTGGGTGTGAACGCGGGCCGAATTTTCTCTTTTTCTCCTGCGGACCTCTCTTTCCCGCGGTTCCTTTTCTCCCGACCGACGTTCAAAACGCCCGAAATTGGACGACGGCCAAAAGCGACCGGCCACCACCCGAAAAGCCTGCCATTTCCCTCTTCTTTTTTTTCTTTCGCTTCCTGTCTCCCTCGCGCCCGCCGCTTTCGCGTTCTCCCCTCTCGCTCCCCCTTTGTCCACCCCCGCCATCAATTTATACACCCGCTCCGGCCATCCACCGTCTTCCACTTATTCTTCTTTCGGGCTTCCGTTTCGTTGGTACGAGCAGCCAACCGCAGATAAATTATTGTTTACTCTGTCCAACACGCCGTTTCGCTGGCTCGGTTATTGTTTGCCGTTAATAATATCTAGACGGCACACGTGGTTAAACGAGTGACGCTAGGTACGAGGTGATGATCGATAGAACGTTTAAAAATGATATTTTTATACGCGCGTATAAATCAGTGTAATGCCACAGTTTACTTGTACGAAGTATGTCGGTGACGATACTCGATGAAATGGGTAGGGACATAGATCATTCTCGTTAAATTCTGATGTTTCAGCTGCTTCCTCGCCATCTCAACTTTTCTTTCATCGTCACTGCAGGGTTACGTGTGTTGATTATTATGAGCTTTATTAAATTTATCTCTGTGGTCTTCGCATTCCGATGTAAGACGTTAAAAGTCCTAGGTTGTAATCCGATTATAACAACTCGTACGTTAACGGCGTGTGTCTTCGCCTTCACTTTATTTAACAAATAACTTAACCACCGCTACAAGTGCAAATGAAAAAGCCGAACGGAGTGTTTCAGACAGGCATAGAAATTTGCGCAGCCAGGATAAAAGGGCCGATGTAAATTTAAAGGGTGGTATATATTGTGCAACGGGCTTTTTTCCATGAACCGACGGGCAGCGTTAAAATTTATACGACACACGTTTTCATCCGAGAATATCGAACAATCTCTGACACCAGCCGCCCACCCCCGTTCTCTGTTGTATTTTTTTTCGGTGACACTTTATTTTCGATAGAAAATTTAATACCGGTGCCACTGACGCGTGTAGTAAATCAAAATGAATTTTAATTACGACGCGGAACCCCCGGAGACTTAAAATCGTCGGAATAATGGTAAATCTAAAGCAAACACCGTTCGAAAGGTGGCGCGGTAGTTAATCGCGAAAACGGATATTAATTTGTAATTTTCCTCCGATCAAGTTTCGTCTACGCCGCGACGCAGAACGGGGCGTTGACAAAAAAATTTCTGTTCAGCGCTGTAAATGGCGATGCACTTTTATGTGGCGCACACATGAAAGATTAAGTACACAAGCTTTTACTGCGCTCGATCGATCGACGTGCCACGCTTTTACGAGAGGGGCGACGTAAATCCAAAAATAATATATTAGAAAAATACGACGAAATGGAAAACAAATACGCGGAAATGGTGTGCCCCGAAGAAGGATCAAGTTTTAACTTGCATCGAATAAATTTTAATAAAATCGCCAGCCGCTCAGTGACGCCGGGCGGCCAATATTTCCTGTCTGATGCCCGGTAGACTCGTCAGTTACGTTTACAGAGGAAATATAGAGTACACACAAGATGCAGGATATATTCAAAGAGATCAATGGGTAATGAAAAGCTGGCGAGAACAAGGAAAAATTACGAGTTCCTTAGGCGATGTCGCAACTGGAACAATCGGCACTGCCGTGCCACGAAAAATTGAAGAGAAAATGCCAAAAATGGGCGACAGTGGGTCGGCACCCGTTCCCTCCTTAAATCGACAATCACGAGGGCATCGAATTCGCGCACAGGCTATAGGGATTTGACGAAATGAAAGAAGGATTTGTCGGGGCACAAAGCGCGAGGAACACGGAGCGAAACGGCAGGGAAACACAAAGGGGGCGCGCAGCAGATAGCTCGGTTGTCGCAGATGAGACGGGAAACGCAATGCATTTCAATAAAATTCCCCATATATATTCGAGATCGGCCAAGGGCTTATAGGAAAGCGACTCCAACGAAAGGTGCAGCGCACCGGAATATTGAGTCGGGCTTACGACGTAAACGTACCCGTTTCCGTTCTCGCGGCCCTTCCGCGATCCCGATACATATGAAAAGACATTCGCGCCCCGGCGGAGGCATCCGTTGCCACCCCCACTCCCCCCGAAGGAAAAATACCCGTCCGAAATGTAAAATATTCCCCGCGACTCACCGCCGCGGAAAATAGAATTTCCAATACGTCAAATGCACGAAACAGTGCAAGCGTTCATCGATCTTCCCGCCATTCGCGTCTCCTCCTGACGGTCGTCCTTGTTCTAGGTTCCGGAAGCTCGGCCGAGGACCTGCTCCGGGCAGATAAACTCTATTTCCATTTTCAAGTTCGAACGTTTCAACAATCCTAACGTCTATGTTCCTTCTACTATATTTCCCTGAATTTTTGCGGCATTTTCTCGCAAATGTAGGGGGAGTTGGGGCACTTTGATGCAGGGGGCACAATGAAACATTAATATTATCTTGATATCTATAGGGTAACATTTTATAACCTTATATCATCTTTGAAGATCATAGAGTATACTGTTTTTGATCATTTTTTAAACTTCTGACTGTTTCTAGATATCAAGAGAATATTAATGTTTCATTGTGCCCCTTGCACCAAAGTGCCCCAACTCCCCCTACAGCTAACTAAAGTACCCACTATGATTGATTCTGCTATATAATACCTACTTCTAATCTGAATATCGTATTCGAAAAATTGAGAAAAAATACCTAGGTACACCTATATGGTCCACTGAAGTATCACAGTGGGAGAGGCGTTTCTCTAAAAGTAATAGCGAGTTGATACAAAATCTGAAGATTTGTTAGACCCTCGACGCGCATACAGGGCGTTCAGACTTGCAGAAGGGTAAAAGCACGGATTTCCCTTGCTGGGTGCAGGAGACGGTCGAAACTGCATCCGAGTGGGAACAATCGGAGCGATTAGTCGGCGATGAGGACAGAAGATGCGGCAAGAGAGCAATGCACGTATTTCTATACGGCAGACGAGATGGAACCGGGCCGCACTTCCCCGGAAACAGCATCACTTCGGCTTACACACGACTGTTACAGCCGTTATAGATAGCACCTGTTACCTTTACTCAAGCTTCAGCCGCCCCTGGCTCTCTCGCCCCGTTTCAATTCGACGGCCCTCTAACTACTCGAGCATCGCTTTTACATATCGCGCCGGCGTCCCCCGTCTCGGTAGACGTTGCGACCATTTTTACGTTCGCGTCACCTGTGTACGGCACGCTATTACACGTCGACAGTTTTAAATCTTTTATCGGCACCGTTGCGTCGCTTGTAGCTATGGTGTGACGGAGGAATGGGGGTAGTCGAGCTGCTCCAGGGCGCGCCTACGTACAATGCGAAGTTAAGGATGTCGCGGAACGACATCTTTAAAACTGCCACGATTTTGTTTTGGAAATGGAGAGGTATGGGTGATAGGCCGATCGTTAGTTTGTGGAATAGCGTCGAACCTTTCTGAATACCGAAGCTTCTGCAGCATTTCTTGACGAGTATATTAACCTTCGAGGATGTACTAAGTTCGCAATGAAAAAGTAATAGGTAAGGAACGAGAAAAGGATTTCTTACTCGTGAACTCTTACGTGCGAATGCAAGTAGTGGCGCCCCGTATGTGATCAGACGCGCGGTAATTCCTCCCACGTGTTTCGCGTAATGCTCAAAAGTCAAGAATCTAAAGTGTTCGATCCACAAATTTTTGTATCTTAAAATGTTAATAAGGGAACGTAGTTTTTAATGTTACCCACCATTTCTGCTGAATTTACCAATTTGTTGTTAAAAATGATGCTTGAAATTTATTGAAATTTTCGGTGCGTTTCTTTACACGTGCTATTTGCCGAATGTTTATATGATTAATTTGATTTTTATAAGTTATGTTGAGTATTATATGACCTTCCCACCTGCTGCAAAACTTTTATGGAATATCAACAATTTGTCCCAATTTTTTATGTTAAATGTTTACTATCTTTGACTTGAGTTTTAAAAAAAGTACCAAAAAGTACCTCCCTGATTTTTTCTATATTAATTGAGGGAACATTAAACATTTTGTATTAGCGTCAATTTCAACTGCCCGAATTTCCTGAAACTGAAAAAATAGCCGAAATCATTAAGACGTTCACCGTTCAGACACGTGCTACGCCTGGCGTGTAACGTCGTTGTTTTCATTTTTATGTTATTTTTCATGTTTTATGTACTACGTAATAAAAATTACAAACCTAATACAAGAAAAATTTTGAATGGGTACAAAGTTATGATATTTGTCTCCCAAATCCGTATATGTAAAACGACCGCAACAGTTTTCAGGTATTTCTGCGAAACTGACGAAAAAAAAATTCCTACAAAAGTGCGTCAGTATCCAGTTGACAACAAATTGCAAAAGTAAAAATTAATAAAAAACGTTTTATTCAATAAAAAATCAATCATCATCTCATTTTTTTTAACGGAACTGCATATTTTTTATACACCTATCGGTGCATCTTTATATTCTCTTTAAAAAAGTATTAGGGTACTTAGGTCGAAAACTATGAGTTTTGTCCCGAATGCCCATATACGCGAAACACTGTGCACCGTGGTCGCGCTCGACGTTACGTTTCCAGATTTGTTACAAGTATATTAACAGTCAATACACTATTTTTTTATCGATTATAAAAATTGTCTGCCGTCTTTGGGGACAGTCAGATACTCGTCAGAAATAAGCCCAGCTAATCCTAAAATACCGAAACTAAAAGAATTTCGTCATTTCTCTCTTTAATTCTCGCGAGGACAGCTTGTAACACATCGTCAGGCTCCGAGTAATCCAACATTCTAGTTTCGCCACTCGAAACACTCGGGCAAACCGCAAGCAAAAATGCAGGCAACAGTCTCGTACCGCGTCTATTCACGAGCTATCTCGCCGATCCCTCAATCCCCGCATGCACGTGGCCAGCACGCAGTTCACAGAGGAGGCGTGCGAGCCTGAAACTTCCACCGTCGGCGCGAACGAAATTACCAGGCGTTCTCGGCAGTGTCCCGTGAAAGGCCAGCGGGGACCGCGTTGAAAATTAGTTCTTTGTATCTCCGTGAATTATCGAGGTTATCAGGCACGTGTCCTGCGAGGCTGCGGAAGATAGCGGGCCGCGACCCTGCGTACGTGTCACGTTCAGATTGCAAACTGTGAGACCGAACGTGGCTATTAGAGCGGAAAAAAGTTTTCACGAACCCCCGCCGGCACGTTTCGCGTTTATTTCACGAAAATGAACGCGGCCGGTAGACGAGACAGGTCAGAAAAAAGGAACCGCGGTGTGCAACGGGCATGATCAACGAAACACAAACTCATTACGCTACGGAATTTTTTATTCTCTGTGCAGTGTACCATTGCGAGCGAAACACAGCGTCGATGAAAGTTCCACGACGGAGGGAAATGCAGGTCCCGCGGGGGCCCAAAATCAAAGCAGCGTTCGATTCGATCGTTGCGCCTTGACGTTTCCATCGGCATACGCTGCTACGAAATCGTGGCACACAGGATGCCACGTTTCTATGTAATCTTACGCGACAGCAGTGCTTGCAGACACGAAATGCCTGAGGTGAAAAAGGCAATTTAAATTCGTTGTTGCATACCGCGGGGGAGGGTACAGGGGGGGCTTGGAGTATCACTTAAAATGCGCGCGCCTCTTGACATGCAATTTTCGATTTTCAGCGAAACGTATCGCGGTAGCCTTACTCTGAACAAGGACGCGATATCTTTCAATTTCTCGACGATGCGTATGAAGCATGAGACTTTACGAGGATTCGAGGGTGCCAACGCGGCAAATCGATATCCGACCTCGAACTCCGGCTCCATCGGTTTGAAAGAAGAATGGCAGGGAATTCGGAGCAACAGCCACCGAGAGGGAAAGATAGAAACGCGATAGAAGCGAGGGAAAATCCATGGAGAAACAGATCGAACGGGGGACAGGCTCGAGAGAAATTGAAAAAAGAGATGGAGAAGGTTGGGAAGAAAAATTGTGTGTCAAGCTCAACGAAATACACTTAATCCCGGATAACCTTCGTTGAATATAATTTTAAGTATAAACCGTAGTTCTTTAATTCCAGAAATATTTTCTATTTATACTGATACGCAAGATGTCGATAAATCATTATATCTTGAAGGCATCAGTCAGAGTAAATTTGGGCAGCAAAAAAATTGCGTAATACATATCTATATATCCTCTACATATGTCCAAAGATTAAAGTTTTAGTTTATTCACTCTAAAAGGGAGAAATTGACATTTGAAAACCCGACTATTTTCCGATTTTCTGTTATAACTCGCGAACTGTAAGAACTGTGAGAACTGTAACTTGCCAAATGGTAGTCCTAATTAAAAGAAGTAACTTTTTCCCGAACAAATTTTTTCTATCTCTTACAGTTCGAAGTGAATTTGGGCAGCAACTAAAATTGCGTTGTATTCACAAGGACGTCCCACATATCCACAAAGTTCCACAACTTTTTGAATTCCCAGGTTCAAGATCTTCCCCCGTCAAAAGTAAGGGTTGAAGCATTTTAAGTCGCCATACGTAAAAATGGTTACACCCACGAAAAAAACACATCGTTACTTTTTCGTAGATAATTTTCTAAGCTACAAATTTTAAAATAACTATTTTTGCCGAAGAACTGACAGATAACGAGATATTCGCGAAAAACTGTTTTTAATTCTCGTCAACTCTCTGTAAAATTTTTACCAGATATCGGATCGATGGGGACTTTTGATATATTATTTAAAGCGACGAAATAAAGACCCAAAATGTAGCTTACTGAGAATTATTCCCCGGGCAAATCCTAATTTCACGCGACTATAAATGAAACTCTTCGGGTAGACAACACGGGATCGTGACAAGAATATATTGCCAGAGAATTCGTTCGACTATCTCCACTTCCCTTTCCCAAACGAATATTCCTACAGCTAGTTCCTTCCACTGTTACTTATATCAAAACGCGAGCCGCCATGGTACTCAAACAAACGGGCCATTACGAGGGCGACCAGCGGCGCAACGATGAAACCGTTATTGATATTGGCCGTGCCGGATTCCGCGAACGTAATCCGCAGCGGAACAGTAAGGGTGGTAGCGATAAAGGGATCAAGCTCGTTTTTACGAGCTCAAGGGGCACTTTGCGAGCCAATGTGTAGCCAACCTTAAGTTTTCACGGAATAGCGCTGGTAACGTATGAGCACGGCATGAACTCGCCCAGCGGATCTGCTCGATAATCGCTATCGTTGCAGCAGTCGGTTCCCCAACAGAAGAAGGAGCTCCGCGGAAGCATCAGTAGTAGGTTTTACTAACGCTCAATTGCGAGAAGCGTATCGAGTCACCTAAATCTTTTCACTCGCGACCAGTCGAAGCAGCTCCACTTGTCCCTATTCAAAGAAATAGATAGAGTGCACAGTTCGCCTGATTCCCAACGCAACTGCGCCCTGATAAGCGCGATCAAATAGACAATAACTTCGGCTGGAAGATTAACGGCGAAAAAGCCGAAATCTAAATACCTCGATCTAGGTTTCTCCTTCATCCCCGAGATAAATCGCCCTTTTGCACGTACGATTGAACTTAACTGGAACGTGACCACGATCCTAGAAGCAAAGGGAAGCTGCAATTCAGAAAAGATAGGGAGGAGAAAAGGTTGGGACGGGGTAACGAAAGAATTCCGCCGATAGGTGAAACGCCTGATAGGAAAACGGAATTTCCTATTAAGCGCTATGCATACGAATCCCCATGGATCCCATGTAGCCAGATAATCAACACTTAACAAGCAAATGAAACAGCTCGGAATGAAGGGAATGTCTGTTATACTGGTGAATTGAAATTTGGGAAAACACGTCCGCTGCGACGGTGAAACGAAACAATTTTATAGATACCATTTAAACTACAAGATGCAAAGATACAGTACATTTAATATTTCAGTTTATTCATTCCAATCGCCCAGTCACACCTCCTTAGGACTTTCATGGAATGCTCAATTATCAATCCCATGATTCAAATCCGCTTACACTCGTCCCCACGAGGAAATCTTTCCTACGAAAGCTCTTCGGGCAAACGCGTTCATGCAATCAACGACCTAAGGACCCCAAAGGTGAAGCAGAGTCAGAGATGCTTCTGCCCGCGGGAGACAGGGGGAAATAAAACGCGCAACCAAAAACCGCCAATTCCGGGCCAGGAAGGGTGTGCCCCGTTCATCCTCAGGATAAATCACCCCTCTCCGAGAACTTGGAGTTGAAGCTCGTCCGCGGATCTCAAGGCTGGGAGGAGAAAGAAATCGCAGTTCCGGAAGGGAAAGGGCTAACAGGAGACCAGCCCAGCCGCATTACGGGAAAAAGCGAGAGAGGGAGGGGGGGGGGAGGGGAGGGATTCGCATACCATCCACCGACTGCAAATAAAGGCTCGCTTCCCGCTCCTTCGCCCGTTATCTCAGGCGTATAATCTAAAGCAGGCCGTAAAAGCGTCTATACGAATCCTGGCGCTCTATCGACGCGCGCGGGCGCGCCTCTGGGTCCGGAACGGTCCGGGGGAATACGTGTTTGGTGTGGTTATGCTCCAAAGCGAACACGCGGGATCGTTTCTATGCCCCGGCCGCTCCACAATTACGGACACAACCGGTGGATAAGCGATTTTTCGCCGGAGATAAAACGCGGAATAATCGATCCTCTCCCATCCCACGTCGATCCCCCGGCCCGCGTTTAACTGAACCGCTCATCGTTCCGGCTGCGCGCGCCAGGCTGGTGCTGGACCAAGTCTTTGAACGGTTAACGAACGTATTTCGATGCTGGGCGTCGAGTAGCCGATAATTCTCGATAACGATTAAATCCCGCATTAGTGTCGTTGCATCCTTCGCTGGACAGACTGTCGGACGTAAACTCTCCGGCTGAGAAAGTGTGCCACGTGTGTGCAAATGGAGCGCGCGGAGCGTAAAGAAACTCGGGTTAACTCGAGCGCGCGAGGCCAAGTTAAACTATGCATGTTAGTTGGCCTGCTTAACCGCCGCTGCGCTGGGGTTTTTGGGGAAGGGATTTTTGGGGGATGTCGGCAAGAGTTTCCAATAGCCAGTTGGTTGAACCGTGCTAGCAAACGCAGAAACTGGCGCATATCTATTTCCGATGCTGCTGCGTGCTTCTGAACTAGCGCGCGTATTCGCAACACATGTGACGCCGGCGGAGACCGCCGCGGATATTCGAGCCACGTAGGAAACCTCTACTTAACTATCCATTAAATACGAGCAACCGCCATACGGCGTGCAGGGCCCCGGGAGCAGCGTAGACCAAATCCACGGTAATCTAGGGAAAATTTCATGGCCGGTAAAAACCGCCGTGCCGGTGCGGTGTAACGATCAATACCGCACGTACGCGCGTAAAACTCCCTGCTGACCAGCCGCAAGGGAGCGACATCCGTCGAAACCAGGGGCTGCGATACGTCTGGAACTGGTCGTAAAGAGTCGCCGCGTTGTCGCTTGACGAACGTCCAGAAACGTCTCTAATTCGAGATTCAGGGAAATGGCCACGCTACGACACGCGGCATTTGCATCCCCGAATAATCTCCCCATGAATTGGACCTTTACGGCGTGCTTCCACCGCTACAATTCGGTCCGAGTGTCAATCACGGATATCTCTTTTCAATATATGCTCGCTAGCTGCCAAAGATTCTCAGCGGTTCGAATTTACGAACGTGTAACTTCTACGTGTAACTCTGGGACCAATGAATCACTGGTGCGCGATATTTGCAAGCGTTGTCGGCTTGGAAGTGTGCGTCGGCTTTGAATGATAGTGGAGTAGGGATTTATACAATTGTATAATCTATCGATCTATCAAATTCAAAGGAGATTAGTCGATGAGCTAACAGAACACACAAAAGAAGACCTCACTGTATATTTCGTCACTTTCCCTCTGTATACTGAATACTCTGCGGATGTCGCTGAATATTATTAAAATTAAAACTACGTGGATAGTTGTTACAACTGCTAATTACCAATTGCTCACCAAACTCCAATCATCAGGTGTCAGCAGTGTTCCCGGAACAATAGGGGAAGCCTCGGATAGAAAACGCATTTCAAGCATCAACCACGGCAATTACCCCAGAACTCAGTAACCAGCAGTCATTCCATAGTAAATTAATTACAATCGTTGGACCGTTGCGTATAGATAATTTCGATAATGGTTAACTGACGCGGAGCTCGCGGGAGCGTGGCGGAGGCCTTTTAAATTTATTACGATTCGATCGCTCGTGATGAATGTATACCGAGGCTAATTAATTTCCCGTAAACACGTAACACACGATACGAGCCCGAAGAAAGCGCATTGTAGAAATTGGACTAATTACACGCGTTAATTATCAATTAGAACAGAACAGCGTGCGCCGGCTTGGGAGCGTTAAAAATATTTCGCTCTAATTACCAAACCGAAGTGTCGCCGTCGGGGATGGGAAGATCGATCGGGTCACGTTGGACCCGGCCGCCGGGGGTAAAAACGTCGAAGGCTGGAGATCTATTAGTTTTATAGATCGTTGACGATGGGGGCGAAAAGCTGCACGGCGGCCGATCTACGAGCCGCAGGAATTATCCGATACGAAATTACGAGTAGATGGGTATCGATGTCGATGACAAATTAGCCGTCTCCGGCGATTAAACGACCCTCCTTCCTTTGACGCAAATTGCCTCGTTAATCTGGTATTAAATCGCGGTATAAATAATCGCGACCTTTCCCCCCCACCCCCGGCGCCCCATCCGGGGAGAGTCGAATTTTTACGAGATAATGGGAACACGCCCGGATGGAATCCTTTATGCGAGTATAATGGACGCGCGTGAGCATGCCAGCCTCCGTCGCTGTTCAACTTGACCGACGAGAGCTAAGGAGCCGGGCTTCGGAGCAGTTTGAAAATTCTTCCTTCGCTCCGGCAATATAAACAGCCACTATCGATCGCGAGCCATCCTTTTATTATCACGGCAGCTACTTCCCTTAAAAACGCGGGATTAAGGTCCTAGGAGCTTTAGCGCGGTAAAAAAAAAACCTGCTGCACGGTTTACAACGACGCGCGGCGGCCATTTTTCTTAATCGTTCTGACAACGACGGCCACAAAAGCATCGCGGTGTGGGGGGGGGGAGGGGGGCGAAAGAAAAAGGTAGGAGGCCTCCGCGGCGACGTTTCTGGCTCGCGCAGAGCGGCGTCAAAGGGAAACGCGCGAACGTAAATTCCTTTCATTCTAATTAACAGCCGGGAACAGAGAGGAGCGGGCGACGAAGGTGCAGCCCTGAAAGATTCATCCATCTTTTTGACATTCCCGCGAGCGGCCGGCTCCTCGAAGGGGAAATTTTCCTGGGCGCAGGAAAGAGCCGGGGCCGGGCTGTGTAATCGATCGACATGGCCGCCCACATCTGGGTCGCGACTTTTTCTCTAATTACTTGCGGCTTTGAGAGTGGTAGTGGCAGCCAACCAGGCCGCAGCGCCGATGCAACTTTTCTACACGCCTGGGCCAACCCTCCTCTCCTCCTCCTCCTCCTCCTCCTCCTCCCCGTTCCCCACCACCCTCTTCGCAGGTCCTCGCTTTTTTTTTCACAAATCAAAGTTGAACTCGTCGCGGCAGGCACATCGGCGTAATCTCGATCGAAATCAAGGATCAAAGGTCGCCGCTGCTTCCTTGCTATTTCGCGAAGAAGCAAGTCTGTTAGTCGGCTAATTAATTATCGTTCGCCCGCTTCCTCGCTTCCCGCGCGCGGATATCGAAAAGAGTTTTGTAACGAGCGGGGCAGACCTTCTTTCCGAATGGTCCACGGTATCCAGCGCGTGTACAGGACGCCTCAAAGATATTGGCCAAGGTTGTGGTCGAAGTAAAACATTTACACGTGGAGTTTGAGTAGACGGCATGAATTTGCACTGAGTGCACGGATGATTCGTGAAAAGTCTATAACCTAACATTAGAATAAATAACGCGGTGACGGTAAACTGCAATGATTATTCTACGATTTGGATAATACCTTCATAGAAACTGCTCCCAGTGAATGATCAAATAGATTAAAAAGAAAACAGGCCCGCAGAAGGACTTTTGGTGCAATCAACTCGTGCCCGACGATACGCCCAGCAAGGTTGAAACGCCCTGTAGATACACGCCCGACACGATGATTACCTTCCTCGGGGAAGCCTTCCAGGCGATCTATCTATCGTCGCCGGCGACGTCTCGCCGTAAAGCGTTTTTCGGATCAATTACGCGAATTCGCAGTAGTAGCAATTACGTCTGCAGCCGGGCTGATGATGGACGTGATCGTGATTCCGCGAAAATCTCGCTCGTTCAAGGAACCAACCTCCCCCTCCCCCACCCCCTGTCTCCCACCCCCGGCCCGTGAGCACCGCTCCTGCTTTTCCTCCGCGTGGCCTTTTTTCCTTCGCTAATTGCATCCGGTCTTTGAAGCTAAGTTTGCGAACAGGCGCTCGGCCCGTCGGGGATGAAAGAAAGCAGGAACGGGCGTAGATCGAGGCGGGGGGAGGGTGGACGGGAGCGCGCAAAGGTGACGCGGACGGGACGAGCGGATAGGTAGATAGCCGAGTAAAGAGACGGATGAATGAGACGGCGAGAGGGGGGCGGGGGGCAACGTAGGCGGGAGGTCGAGGGTAGAAGGCGGAGAAGGGAAGTAGATCGAAGACGGGGCGAAAGGGAAAATTCACCGGAAGCGAGGGAAACGCACGGCGACAGAGAGGATCAGATATGGCGGTGGGCGAGGGAGGGAGAGGGTGGATGGGAATCGATTGGATGTAGCGGTCGGACAGAAACGCCGAAGTATATTGGCACAATCAGTTCCTGGCACGTTACTACTTGTCGAACTGATTGTAACCTAAGAGCAGGCGTGGTACGCGCGGGTGCGCACACAGGCGCATACACACCGGCATGTATTCCCGTAATAAGTCGAATTCCGTGGATCCATCGTATCGTGGCCAGCATCGGAATTAACGTGATTAAAAACGGTAATTGCGAGCCCACGCGCCCCGGCATCGATTTCGTTGAAATTTCTGTGGCTTTACGACGCGACGTCCCCGAACTAAAGGATTGCAGAGATCGCTGGTCGGTTGAAAGCTCTCGATTCAGGGGCAATCCTGTTAAGAATGAGGGATGCATCGGCGAATAATCTTATCCCACGGTGGCTCCGAGATTTCTGGCGCACCCGAGAATCGCGGTAACTCGTTGCTGGTTCGGCAACATTTATGGTTATTTATTATACAGCTACATACCTATATGATATCGGTATCGACGTTGGGCCTTGAATTAGCCGAATATATTCCGTAGTAGAGTTTATAATCTCGAAAAGCTTCTAGGTACATTTTAGATAAATTAACGCTCATTTCCTTTGATACGCAAGCTAGTTACGCGATCGTCAAGTGCTGTTTAAAGCTTATTTTGCACAGAAAAACGGGGAATATGCACGCCACGAGCAAGGACGCGTTGATGATCGATACAGTAAGATGAACGAGGATGAGAGACTATTTTTCCAGCGTAAAGATGAATCTCCGCGTGTAGGTAAATCAATTTCCTGTCGTGCAGCAGGGCCTCTTAAAGGAAGGACACGTCGTTACGTTTTTTAGAATACTTCCCCGAAATCAATTTCCTTCCGTTGATGAAAAACGCTGCGGCTCCAGTCGCGATACTTCCTTTACGGCCTGTCTATATGAATCACGATGTCGAAAACACAGAAGGGAAAGCGTCAGCCTTTCCGTCCAATTTTGAATGCCCCCTTTCATCAGTATTGCCAGGTAATATCGATGCGGTTACAGTGAAAAGTCGAGTTCGTATTCGATCAAGATATAAAGTTATGCTATTACTACTAATAATAATATTATCACTAATGCTACCACTAATACTATCACTAATACTATTATCTAGCATTGAAAATAGTCAACTCCCCAGGCGCAGTCACATCTTCCGCAGGGAGATTGCAAAACCAAAAAAAAGAGGTGCGCCTGAAAAAAGTGCAGGGAGCCGTCGATATCGTTGCTCGCGGATAACCCGCGTGTGCGTCTGTCAGGCGGGTCGAAAGCGCGACGGATATCGATGGTCTGTCGATGCTCGAACCCCGCTGAACGAGTACACGGGCAACGCGGCGCTGAACCGCTGCCGCGTGTACCAACGGAGGCTACGCGAAGGATCGGTTATCGTGAATTGCGGCGATGCGTTGTCCCGAACAGCGACGCGGCGACAAGAGCTACGGCACACGCAGTGCGGGCCAGCCAGAGGGTGGTCGTCGATGTGTGTACAACTCCGATCGTCTCAACGACGCATTGTTCCAGTGAGGCACAGGGTTCCGGGTGGCCAGTAGAACGCGCGATAACATGGCATTCATATGCGACGAACCACTGTTACGCTATTTGCCCTGACCTGCGGCTGCTGCAGAAGCAAGCATCGCAGCGTTCGCTGAAACGCTGACGATTAAACGTTGACCAGACACAAAGAACTACTCATTTCCTGACCCTGGCCCGCCTGATTTATTCTGAGTTCGTGCCTTCTGGGATCCAGGAACGCCGCTGAAATAGGCGTTGTGCAACTGCAACGTGTAGCTATCAGGGGTGAAAGAAATACAGTAAGATCGTGGATGTAGCGGGGGCTGAAGACGGTGGTGTGCTTCAGTATCCAGAGTCAAGAGCCGAGGTATTGCTACACTTTACAGACACTCGCATGTCAAAGGACTGAGAACGCCTAGGTGTAATGTGTAATAAAAAGCACATTGCCTTGAAAAGAGTTACTTAATACACCCGTTGTGAGTCCCATGTGCCACGTTATAAACCTTCTTCCTGCAGTATCGTTTAATAATACAGGCACAAGTTCCTGAGAGTTTGTCCTGAAGATAGAGACGGCGATCCGGAGGCAAGAAGGGAGGAACTGGTGTCGTATCGTAACCAGAGGCGCGGAGAAAAAAGGGGAACTGTGACGACGATCGAAGGTTTCAGGAACAACGCTCATTCGTTATCGAAGTAGCGATGCAGCAGAAAAAGGAGCGGCCGTGGAAAACAATTAATCGCTGGAAAATACTCTTCACGTCACTCGACGCTGCCCGGCAGAGTTACACGCATACGCGCTCGCGATGGGTAGTAGCCGTTGGCTGTAGGGGTTGAAGGGGGCGAGGGGGACGATGTACCGGACAATGGAAGGGCTAACAATGCCCAGCATGAGGCGAGTGCCGAGACAATGCACCGTGGTTGGTTGCTCCCCGCCGCGATCCCTAAATCAACGTTCAACATATAATAAAACGGCGACGCGCAGAGGCCGGGACTTTAATGAATCGCGATTTTCTTTCAACGTCGCCGCTCGCCCCTTCTGTTCCCAGCTCCTGCTCCCAGACCTCTAGCACCCGGCGTCGTCTTTTGACAGTGTCAAAGGCAGGCGAGCATCGCGCGAAACGATCGCCAGATAATTGCCGGGGATGATAGTGAAAAACGGACTATGTCCGAGGATCTCCGATGTTAGACTCGTACATAAACTCGAGTGAAACTGATTTATGGAACACAGCGAATGTTTTGACCAAGTCCCCTGCGCTATCAGTGCTCCCTAAAAACAAGCAAACTCATCCGAAACCTCCAAGAATTGTTCAGCCATGAGATTGCCAGAAACTGTCTATGCCGACGTGCTCGTCGTTCGAGTGGCAAGTACGCAAGTAGAATGCGCGCGGCGCGTACCAGCCGATGGTCATAAACACTCCGCGAGCGCGTTCAAGTTTCATGCCCTGCAGCGTTTCCAGACGTCGGTTAGAAAAGCGTGTAGGCAGGTTTTCGCGGTAACTGCGAGCGAGGGAACTGTTACGATCGAACAGGGGCGGCACCGTGGATCCGCGGCGGCGAACGAGCGCGGAAGTTATAACTCGATACTAGGGAACAAAGGAAGGGCGAGGAACGAAGACCCTTTGACTGCAGGAATTACGTACGCGCCGGTAAGTCGGGAATGGAATAAACATGCAGACACGGCACCAGAAATGGAGATGTTCGGGCTCGGTGCAGCCGGATGAAGCACGGTCGAACAGAGAGCGCGGGGCCCCATCGGTTCGCGCGATCGAAAGCGACCCGCGTCTATCGATCGCCCCACGACTTCTATACGCGCACATTGCCAGAGGATTTGCTTCTCCGCGAATAGACGTTCTACGGGATTAATTCGCGCAACATAATCGGGTTACAACATCTGCGAGACGTAAATGCTTAGTTACAAGAGCTTAACCGGTTGATTGGGGCAGACCGGCGATAGGCTTTGACTAGCTCTGCGCGTCGGTTAGCTACGGTGAGTAATGCCCGATGCAATTTCACTTACGACGGACATGTGATTTCTCTGTGCCCCGAATGGAAGCCTGAATCGATCACCACCAATCGTTTTTGCTAACGATCATCGACATTTAATGAGTTGAATGCCCGGGCGTGTTTCGAACATAAGATTGAAGGTCCAGAGAGAGCACAGAGTAGAAGAACCTGGGAGTGGCTGTGTTTACCGCGTCCACGGGCCTTAAAATACCGATCTTCAGAGGTGCGATTAAGATATCGCGGCGGATAGGGAGCGCTATCAACGCCGCAGGGCCTAGTTCTGCGGGCACGCTTACAGAAAGTCAGGTGAGCAGAAAGGCCGATCCACCTCCGTCGGGAAGTAAGAGGAGCGGGGAGTATTACGCGGAGCGTGATAGCGTAAGGAGAAACAGAAACGACGGTGCCGCGAGACCTAAGGGTCGGCGGTGCCAGTAGTAAAGCTGGGCGCAGAGTCAGACTGGAACACCGGGGAAGAGTTCTGCTTCTCTATCGTCGAGCGAACAGCACCTACCATCCGGGTACTCGCTTAAGCCCGTCTTACAAGGAGCCGCCAGATAGAAAGAAGGGAGAATGAAAGGGAGGAGCGTGAGGAGAAATGGAGAACGGAGTGAAGCGAGAGGGACGGAGAATCGAGAGAAAGATAGAACGCAAAACATCCGAGAACTGCGTGGCGCCTCCCACAAGTTTCGTCCTATTCCGGGCTTTTCCTTTTTCACCCTGCCGCTGCCTTTACCTCGGAGCCGGGCCGTCGACGTTGAGAACTTTTCAGGAATCTATATATGTGCCCCCTTTGAAACGTACGTACGCGTGCTGGGAGCCCGCCGGAGAATAAGGCTGGATTGGCTTCGTGGAAAGGATTTCGTGGAATTCGAATTAGAAACGAAATGTCGCGGGGCCTCCCAGCCACGGCTTCCACCTCTATTGACTCTATCGAGAGGGAGGGCGCTCAGAGGACGGAGGGAAACAGCACGGAGGAAACCTCTGGGTAGGGGTGACGCGGCGGGAATATTAATGCGCCCGCGTTATGACGTTCCGCGAGTCGAGCAAATTACCGTAATACGACGTTACGTTGCTGCACAGGTCTCCACCGCGTGACAAATAGAATCCGTGCCCTCTTTTTCGCCTCCCCCTCGCGGCTTCCCCCCCCCCCCCTCGGTGGGGGCCACGATTTTGCTCGAGTGCGCGCTCGTTTTCCGTCGCGAAAGGAAAAGTGTGTACAGGCTTTTACCGGCGGTGACGCGTACCCGCCGTGCCATTTTACCCCGCCCAGCACGGGAAACGAGTGAAAGAAATATTTTCTTTCCTGGGACGAATGAAAGGCGATACATAGAATTCGAGGTTCAGGATAATTTAAACGGGTTACGAGGTTGGCCGGTATTAGAAGTTGTATGAACGGGGGAGAAAAATTCATGGGTAAAAGCTTTTCTTAATAAACGACCACGGGGTGCAGAATATGTCAAGGGACGCACGTTTAAACGGTCAACATATTCCCTACTAATTACACCCCTCCCGTATCGGAAACGCCAACTGCTCGTCGGGCAAATACGATCTTTAATTAAGCATATTACGAACCGTCAAATAATTATTCTGCATAATCGATGAAATTTTACCATCTGATTATCAGACGCAGCCGATTTCCATTTCGAGGTCTCGGTTGTTGCGTGGACGAGCCGGTGTTTGTCTGTGAAAAGACACACCGTGTAAAAGGGTGCTCGTTAACGATGCATCGTTGCGCGCGACTGGTTGTTAACCAACGCTGTAGCACCGTCGCTATTCTGAATGAAAGGCTTTTGAAAAGTTATGAATGACGGCCTACTACGACCATGTAACTCTTTCAAGCCGCTGCCGTATCACCACGTAAACAACGAAAGATGCCGAGCTCAGGCCACAGGTGTCCTCGAGGATGCAACCGATACAGCATTCCGTATTCGTGAATGTCGAGTGGTTTGCGAGACAAAGCGGGAAGCGAACCATCGAGGATTCAGGGGTGGGGGCGAGAAGAAAGAAGAAGAACTCGGGGTTGGTAGATGTGTTCCAAATTCCTCGTCCACCTTCTCGTAGAACTCTTTCCCAGAATTCTTGTCGAAATCCCTCCCGATCTGTATGTGGATTGGTTCTTCGATCAGCGAAATGCTTCCGACTCGGTTCAGCGCACTCTGAATATAATAGAAGCGGAAAGTAAACACCGATGATACAGAGAAAAGGGCAGTGTTAAGTTATTTTTTTCAGAGAATACTTCTGCAGGAGTTAATACACCGTGGAATACACAAGTGTGATGTCGTACGCGTATACCAGCGTAATCTCAAACGCGTTCGATAAACCGAGCCAAGATTTACGACCCTCCCCGAAGTTCTATAAAGATATATGCACTTCTGCTCCATAAATTTCTGGGAAACCTCCAACGATCATAGTGAGCCAAAAGAATTAGAAACAATATCAAGCTGAAAATCAAAGATTTCATCAGATCCTAAAAGTACAATTAATTTCTTCTGTCTAACGTACTGCTGCAAAAATAGCCAAGCGCTAGCTCGAACTTCTTGCAACCACTTTGCCGCATTTACGACGAGACTGTAAAAGCATAAACTTCCATGTGGAAAGCATTCGACGCAGCTGCGTAACGCAATGAAACATGTGCCAAAGGGGAACACGAAACACTGATCCATGGCACCACTGCTAAGACATGAGCACACGTGAAATCCATAGGTAAGACTGTGAACAAAAGTTTTCCAATGATAGGTACCTGCGTTGTTCATTCGAGAGACGAAAGCTATTACGAATTTCGCTATCGCTGTTGCTCGACTTATTGGACTAGTAATTATACAAATTGAGCCCCGCTATAACAAACCTTCGTACGACACTCTCTAAAGCTTCGCCAAAAGTGTCTGTCTCGAGAGCGTGTTTTCGCCGATTGTAAATTCATCGTGTGTCACGATTCAGGGGCGTCGAACTATGCGTCTCCCGTGTTCGCGTTAATTCGCCGAAAGTGTGCGTCTTGGGAACGTCCTGTAGCCGCTTCGCGCTAATTACGAAAATTAAACGAGCCACCTTGGTAAAATACGGCCGGCTATTTGTAAACGAGCCTTCGTAAAGATAACTTTGCAACAGCTGTATTTAACGCGAGCTTGCGATATTTATAACCTTCTATTAATTTTTCATGCGTAATTTAAGCAGCTATGTACTCGCGAAGGTTGCTCTGAAAAATTATAATGATATTCAGGTGTGCTCTTTTATCTTCATCCATTCATTGTTTCTCCCCCTCTGTACGTAACACGTTTCTAGGGGATTTAATTCCGAAAATCATGATGCTCCTAGTGAGATATGGAGCAGCTTTTAAAATAGGATTTCGTTTGTAATTTCAGTGACCGCTAAACATTTCTTAATTAGGTGCCCGCTGTTTACGAGTTAAAAATGTCAGTTACATAGAAATGTTTGCACTTTTTAACGCGTGAAATTTAAATATCATCGCTGAGGCAAACGAGCGCCCTTTGATAATTCCATCGGCAAAGTTCGATACCCGTGTCTCCGTTCGATATGTTCTCCGATTCGGCGTTCCAGACCGGGTCTAATTTACGACAAGCAGAAAGGATAACCGGTAATACGAATAGAGACGGATGTAGCTTGTTAGGGGATGAATGAAAGTTGTCAAGACGGTCCAATTAATGTCAACTCTTCGGGCCGAGTTTACAGTAGCTTACAACCAATCCCAACTTACCCCTATACTCCGCAGCCCCCTTTCCTTCTATACTCGAGCATTATAAGCTTTTACCACATTTCACTGAAATACCGATCTCCGTGTTTCACTCGTTCCGTTCCTCCCCTATTTCCTTCTCTTCTTTGACTACCTCCTCATTCTTCTGACGGCTGCATGTCCATAAATTCGTGCTATCGATTCAATAAACGTTTCGAAACAGACGGTCGAAGAGAATATCTCGAGAAATGACCCAGTCATTTTACCATTTTGAATGTCCTTAGGAGAATATTTCAGAAAATTGTAAATATATAAGAAACGAAAGTACCTAGACCTGTTCCCTCATTCAAACATTAAAGCACGTTACAAACGCCCGCCGCTGCATCAGAACAGGCGGATAAACACACGCGTGAGCGCACTAAAGCGGAGCTGCATCTTTATGGAGAGTATATTCTCCGGGACACGTATTAACGCGCATTAACAGCGTGTATCCCCCATGTTAGGTTTACGAACGCTTCCCCACGCGTCCCTGATAAAAATCGAAAGTGGCAGCGGACAAGCCACGGGACGAGCTTTATAGAGTAAGGGAAAAGACCGTTATTAAGGCCACGCTTTGTGTTATCCTGCGCAGTCCTCGACCGCGGGACAGGGATGCCGCCCTTATCGGCGGGACTTCTTACGCGCTGGACATCGTGGAAGTGGCGGCTGACAAAGGATAATGCGAAAGTAAGTTCGTCAGAGCGTGTGATAACTTTCCCATGGCCTCGGACAACTTTGGCCCGGCGGCTCGCATAATATTATTTTTTAACCGCCGCGGGATAACACGCCGAAGTAGCAGGACCCGTCCGTGGGGTTTTTGCAACGGGTTACCGTGCCACTGTCAGCTGGAGAATCTCGCACGGTGCTGTAATTTGCAGGCACACTCGCTCCGATCGCATAAATATTGATGCTCCCTAGAGCCGCGGGAGAAAATTGCAGCACGGAATACTAATCTGCGCCGTGTCTGTGTTTCACTGGTTTTCTTCCCATGCTAATTGCCCGGTGGACCGTGTGCGATGGTGCATGCTTTCTAATGGAATGGAATATTTATTTATCAATACTATCTGAACAGTTGGGCACTCGGAAACGCGTGGGCGCAGATTCCTGAAGCTGGTCTATGTAAATAGCAATAAATTGTTCAAAGAAAGGAAGGGACCCAAAACGATGAATTCTCCGCTTTCAAAATCATCCGGATAGCGCGGCACGCTTTAAACCGCATTCAAGAATCCAACGGAGACAGTCGCCCGGAGAGATTTGATAGGAATGATATTGGCAGAAAACAAGATCCTCTGCGAGAAATCGTTTTTCGCGAATAAGAAGGGCTTTTATGGGCTTGCTGAGTCAGGCAGGGCGCATAAACGAGATGGGCGGTACCTGCCAGCCGAATATACTACCTTCCTCCCTTAAATCCTGTACCGGCTCGAGGAGAAGTAGAGGCGCTCGTTCGTGTCCGATCCCCGTGTGTGCGTGTTAAAGCACCCATACAGACGGCCGAACGCCCTCACGTACACCGCCGCAGACGTGTACAGGCCGGGCCAAAATACGATCACTAATCAACGGGACCGACATTTCCGGGCATAGTTTCCGGTGGCGTTCAAATAACATCTTGGAAGGAGCATCGATCCGTACACGAGCCAACGATCCACGAAATAACTTCCATGTTATTCCAGCAGCAAAGCAACGGGGGTTGGCCGTTGTACACGGGCCAGCGTAAAAATTTCGTTACATTCTTTATGGCCCGATCGGAAACCAGACGTTGCTTTATGAAAAGTCGCTGCGAATCCTTTATATCAGTCGGATACTTAATCCCTACGTTAAAGCGAATTCAAACGCTATAGGAAGAAGCTATGGTTGCTTTAATATACAGCGACATGTCCCATGGTTAAGATGAGTTAAGGATTTATGCCTACCTGTGCGGTCTGAAAAGACAAATATTTACGGAATTTTTTTTTAAAAACTTGAAGACTTTTTTTAAATAAACGGTTGTATATTCGAAAGTATATATTTTGAGGATCTTGCAGTTTTTTTTTTGCAATGCGATATCTAAATAAATAATGGAATTATAGGCGATCTCCTGGCAGCGATTTTGTATTACGGCGACCACTGTAACTTTAACCTGATTCATCAGAAATAAGAAATTTGACCAAATTTAGTTAGTATATTAGATTATCTAGTCTTTAATCGTGGCTTTTTCATTTCCGATGCGTAGTTTTTATTTTACAGATGAAAAATGATGTACACTGAGAGCGATCCTGCAGCGAAAATAAGAATCCGCCATTTTGTAGCAAATTAATTTTTCGAAGTAATGAACGATTAAGGACTAGGTCATCTAATATACTAATTCAATTCCCGCGAATTTTTTATTTCGGGTGAACCTGGTCAAAATCAGACTTCTATTATTTATTTATATTTTCAATTGCAAAACTTACTACATATAGTTTAATATGTACAGTTTCGAATACATAAAGACTTGATTAAAAAAGCCTTCAAGTTTTTCTCCCCAAAATTCCCGAATACACATGTTTTTTTACTCCTGACAGATAGGTAGGCATAACCCCTTAAATGAGTAGCCGGTCAACTTGTGTTGCCAATTGACGAACAGATAAAGAAATTTGTACTAAAAGTTCGCAATGGGAATGGAATTGCCGAGATGCCTTTATCGACTTCCAGCCAGCGTCATTAATTGATTAAACGATGTTATTTCGTTCAGCTTCATTACCGTCAGAGACCGTCGCGGGTGCTGCAGGGTCTTGTTCCGTTCTAATGCACGCGTGCTCGCGCGGCTCTCTATTATGCATTCTTTTCCATTATGCAAATTCCCGGCTATTATGCAAATAACAGAGGTCTCCTTTGGCGGCCGCGCAAGAAAGATATGTATTTAAACGGGAGAGCCGCGGGGTCGCGCGTTCGACGATGTCACCGAACCCATCCACCCCTGCCTTCGACACGGGGTTTCGCGGTGAAAGAGGGAGAGGATGGAGAGAAAAGAAGGAAAGGAAAGGGAGAAGGATAAAATATCCGGCGTTTCGCTCTCGGTGAAAGGGATAAATTGCCTCGAGAGTATTTCGTCGCCAGGCAAAGATCGAGGGTGCGGGACGAGATAAAAGGCGCGAAAGGAGCCATCGATATTAATCCGTCGACGCGGAACTTGTCGCTTAAAAACTCCTACGGGCCGGCGTGTCTCGTTTCATTTTTAATGAACACCCACGGAGGCTGGCCGTGAAACGAATTTCGTGGCATGAAAAACTTTTAAAAAAGTTATTACCGCGAAGCCGGGCCCTCGTAATCCGCGACCCCCGGAATAGGAGATCGCTGTTGAAAAATTCAGCGCGTCTACTCGCGACTACTTCTTCGCCTCCTTACATCTGGCAGGGTGACCCGACCCTTAAGGATTTCTACGTCTCCTCCCCCCAGCCATTTTTCTCCTTCCCTCCCTTTGCCATTTCCATTTCCCTCTCTCCATCGCCAACCTCCTCTTTCTACCTGTGTCCTTTTTTTCTTTGTTATCGTTTAATCGAGTACGGACCCGTCGATTGCACTCGCGTGCGCCGACCGGCGTGTCGCGGTGAAAGAATTTATCGGTCCACCGCGATGGCCGCAACTAAATTTGCGTTCACGGTTGGCCAGATAAATGCGGTGCCACCGTCGCTTTTGTTAGCCGACGGAATAATATAGTTGCGCGCTTGTGCGCGCATATGGAGGGGGGGCGCGTGTATCGACGGCCCACCCGCATGCATCATTTATACGTATAATATAGGTACACCGGCGGAAGCGCGTGCGTTTCTGCCTGTATAGTTGGCCCGCAAACTACTGGATGATTGACCAGCGCGGGAGAACAATAGGCTGTCGCGCGCGCCGCTGAAATATACTGGTCGAACGAGGTGAAAAAATTGGGAGGGAAAAGGGCGAGGGGGACCGTTCGACGGGACAGAATTTTCCGCTGGCGAAAAGAGCGAAGAGAGGGAAAACAGCGGGTCGTGTAACGGTGAATTTGAATTAGTTTGCTCGTGCACAAAATGGCGGAGCCGTGCAACAATTGGAGCTACCAGGAAGGGGAATGCTTTCGAAAAGGTGGTGACGTAACGAAGGTTCGTAATGAATTATTGCCGAAGGGTAAATGGAGTTTGAGGGTGAGGAAGATCCGATCTCGTGTTAGAGCCTTGTTATCGCGCGCTTGTGTTCGTGTGACTAGCAAAATTTCAGCATTCGTGTGCCAGTAATGATCGAGTGAAAGTAAGATGAAACGTTGAGTGTTACGAGCTGCCATTTTCCTCCGCTTCGTCTGTTTTCAAGCGACGTTCCCAGTTTCTTCCAGGCCCACCATCCATCGCGTAAATGCGCGGGGGGACGCATGCACAGGGTGTCACGGGCACGAACACGCCGGCTGTATGCCTGCACACGAATTCGGCGAGCACGAAATTCAGACAAGCAGGCGCAGACATCCCCCTCGCGTTAAGGCGTCTCTACGTCGTCGGGGCTCGGTCTCCGTATCTCAGAAATCTCTGCCTCTACTTAGCATTTATCTCTGGAATTAGGTTAGCTACGAGGCCTCTGCCGCGACGGTTTTTCCCGTGGTACGAGGCTTTCCCGTGGCGCGGGTGGCTGGGGACCACAGTACACGAGTGAATTTAAACGCGACCCCCTCCTGTAATTCTCTGGCCTTTCGTTTCTTCGACGGAGACGTAGCTTTCCTTAAAGCCCATAAAATAGAGCGCGTTGAACTTGAAATGAGTACGGAAGGGAGAGCTGCCGCTGAAGCTGCGCGAGCAACGAAGATGCATTGGACGTTTCTGTAATTCCTATGGTAAACCGAAGAAGACCGTTGCTTCTGCATGCATAACCAACCGAGAACAGGAAAGGTGAACGAATTATCGTTCTATTCTTCATTTCGCTGGATATCGATTCCACACTGCGCTCTTCTATACAGCTTTTCTCAAACCACAGTGGAAATTACTATCGCTAGTCAGACATAAAATCGTGAAGTATCGCCAACTCTCTTTCTACCTCTAGAAATGCAAGAACGTTGAATTTAACGGGTTTGAAATAGACAAACTGTCAGCCCTGCTCCCTGCTTTCCGCGCCACATTCCAAGACACCCCTGGAATCAGCGCTCAACGCCGAGCAGATCGAGCGGAGGCGTTAATTGAACTTCTGGATTGGGATGCCTATAAAATTGCACTAGAAGCCGAGCCAAGATATAACTGCAATTAATTAGAAATGCAACAGGTGACCGTCACTGCAGCGAAAGTAATTGAATCCCCGCGAGATCGCTCGGAAAAATTGCGTCACTTCTGGCGGGGGGGGGGGGGGGGGGGGGGCACGATGATCGTGGCAAGTCGTATTAGAAAACTGCTAGGGAAGCCGAGTCGCGACCCGAGAATTTCCTCTGTCGTGCTTATACTAAGTACCTCGTTCGAGTAACCAACTACGTGAAAACTACGCTTATGTCGAAGAAGGAGAAAAGCAGGAGGCGAGGGGAAATAGAATGAAAGTACGTACGGGCACCTTGTACCCACGGGGCCGAAGTTTAATCTCGTAAACGTATAAAAAGTTTAGCGAGCCACGCTGCCGGATAATATTACGCGGTCGGAAGTTAGAATAAGGGCGATGCAAATTGAAGAGGCTGAAGTGAACGGGCCAGTCAAGATGAATTCGTAAGCTGAGGGAAGCCAAAAGCGCGATAAAGATTAACGAACACCCTGTTTGTGCGGAGGAAGGTGTTATTCGTCAATTTCGCACGTTCTTTTAAGGATCAAACCTAAACACTGTGAATGAACAGAGGAAAGTGAACGGTGGATTAATTATTAATATATAATATGACTAATTATTAATTTTAGCCTAGGTTGAAAAAGTAGAAGAGATCACGTTTTCCATGTGGAATAGTTGAAAGTCATCTTGAAAGTGATTACGAGCTGTTGGCACATGATCATAACATCCCTCGGCCTCAACGAAGAGACAAAAGGAATGATGCAAAAAGTACTAACGAATCTACATACATCTAAGAAACCCAAGATAATGAAGGTTATAACGTTACAACGATCGCGAAAAGTTAGATAGCCTATGCACACCCTGCATGCAGGCCCAGATCTAGGGGGGCGCAAGTAGGGCAATTGCCCAGAGCGGCAAATTTTAGGGGCGGCAAAGAGTGTACCAAGAAATAACCCCATTTTGGTCCCACGATGTTTGAAATGAATTTTGTGCCAAATGATAGCTTATGATGAGACATCAATCACGACAAATTTTCAAGTTAAGGTGACAATTAGTTTCTGAGATATGAAAAGTGAAAGAAGTGAAAATTCATTACCGCGTCAGCCCATACGCTTCGATGTATGGACTTTTATGTCAGTCCGATAATTTAAAGAATTGTTCGACGAATTTGATCTTAGATTTTCAAAATTCACGAAAAAAAAATCAAATGGCCGATTCAACATTGTGGACGATATATTAAAAACGCACCTACTACACAGACATTTATATTTCTTGATTTTTTTTTCGTGAATTTTGAAAATCCAAGTTCAAATTCGTTATTAGCAGTCAGCAAAACCCGTGGAAATAATGGTTTAAATTATCGGAATGACTTAAAATCTATACATCGAAGCGTATGGGTTGATGCGTTAATGAATTTTCACTTCTTTCACCTCCCATATCTCTGAAAATAATTGTCACCTCAATTTGAAAATTTGGCGTGATTGATGTCACATCATAAGCTATCATTTAGCACAAAATTCAGTTCCAAAATCGTGAGACCAAAAAGGGACTAAAAGAGGCCTCATTTCTCTTAATGAATACTCTTTGGGGCGGCAAAATTGGTAGACAAATACCCACCAAAAATTTTGCTCAGTGTCAAAAAATATATTTTAAAATACTTTCGTGATGAAGAAGCAATAAGAGCACCGGTGCTCTGAAATAGTTCTAGATGCGTTAAAAACACTGACTCTACGTTCGTGTTAACATTACTAACACGCAGGACCACTATGAAATACTTTATCTCGAAATAAGCACTGACTCTACAATCGCATTGGAAAGATGTGTTCGGACTCGAATAAAGTGTTTCCAAAATAGTCCTCTAGATACTGAGTGCAATGTAATAGAATTTTGTTAAAGGGTCTTCCACAGAGCCCAGTAATCAATGAAATTGATGCAGGAATCGTGAAATCACGAAATAATATCCACTGTGACTGCACAGATATTCACTGATCCGAACACCGTCGCGGACGAAGTCGAACTGTTAGGGCACACCGTTCGGCAATGTAGTGACTTTGGTAGAGGTTGTTGATGTTTTTGCCGCGCTCGGCCGACTCGCAGCTAACTTGAAATTCGTCATAGCCAGAAATAATATTATATAGCAATGTCCATTACATTTTACAAAATGTTCACTTTTCACAACTACAGTCGTGCACCCTGCACATTTTACGCGTATTTTTTTCACTGCGATATGTGATCAAACACTAGCCAACGCTTCGTCAAAAAGTCTTCTAGATGATAGGTATATCCCAGTAAAATGTTGTTAAACGGTCTTCTATTTAACCGGTTAACTGTCAATGTATCATATATGAGGCAGTCAGAGCAACAATGGACTAACCCACATTTTTTTCGAAATTGAATTAGTAGCAATAACGTGTTCCAATAGGCTCTACTACCCATATAAAATAGGAAAAAAATTTTTTTTGTAATGTGGGTTGGTCCGTTGTTGCTCTGACTGCCTCATATGATCAAAAAAAGTCTGGCCAAATCTGCCAATTCTGAATCATATGTGATCAAATGGAATAACTTTGTGATTCACTTAATTTTTCAATGTGCCAGTTAACCGGTTAATCCAGTAGTCGAACGAATTGACGTAGGAATCGAGAAATCAGGAAATAATATGCACTATGACATTCACGGGTATTCACCGATCCGATCACTATCGCGGATAAAGTGGAACTGACAATGAGTGCTCAAATCTTTCGTCAATGTTGTCACATTGGTAGAGGTTGCCTCGACCTCAACTGTTTCCCATGCAAGTTGAAATTTCTCAATTTCTAATAACTCGAATGTAATAATTACTGTTAAGAGTGAAGATTTGAAAGAACTCACACAAAAGAGTTCAACTTCACAAATGTAACTCGTATTCGACGCATTAAGCATCCCGTATGATTGTGAAATTAAAGAATGCTTCTGTGAAGCTTATAAGAATTAGATTTTACTGTAAATTTCAATGTTGACGGTGAACTAATACTCGGGGCAAATAGAATACAATTATTATTACTTCACTGGAATGATTAAACAGTGCATTAGAAACTTGCAGGAATATCCGTAACAGCGTGAAGTTGTAATACTTTACGGCGTACCAGGCCCAGATCTAGGGGGGCGCAAGTAGGGCAATTGTCTAGAGTGGCAAATTTTGGGGGCGGCAAAATTTGTAGACAAATACGTACAAAAAATTTTACTCAGTGTCAATAATGATATTTTAAAATACTTATTTATGATTCAATGCAAAGGGCGGCAAAAATCACTTTTGCCCAGAGCGGTGGAAGAGCTAGATCGGGCCCTGCCTGCATGACAAAATAAACTTGCACTTGGAGTATTTCAACATTGGTTACAGCTGCTCCTCCCCCGAAGAAAGCAAACTGAGAGAAGCGCCGCCGTGCCTAGTGTCGGCTGTAGTTTATGCCTCTGCATTAACATAGAAAATACGAATTGTCCCAAGTTTTCCTCGGCCGTTCTTCACCCAGCCAGTACGTTAACAGTTACGGTATCGTTTTCTTGCGACAGTAAAGCCAGCAAATTTTACCGTTTACCTCGTAACCGTAACCTGCTCCTACTCCACGGCTGCTGTTGATCTCCGTGCGGTAGCATAGAAGAGTAGAGACAAAGGAAGTGTCGGAAGTCTCGAAGCATCCGCCACGACAATGCACAGTTTCCTGCAGTTTGCTTGGACCCCTGAGTCGGGCCCATGGAAACCGACTTAAAGAGCTAGAGCACGAGATGAGACTGCCGCGAGACTATGCGAACCTTTGCTTGCGAGGTACAAGCGCTTGCAAAGTGGTACAAAAAGATGTTTTGGGATCTTTACCCTAGGATTCGTCATCCTAATGACGATGATGACACTCTTACTGCCGAGGATATCAAGCTTTCCGTGCTAGACACGAGTAATTAATTCACGGTACAAGGAAGTATAAGCTACAATCTTCTTCAGCTTCTGAATTAACATAGAGGGGTGCTTAAAAGTCTAAAAAGAAGTTGAACATTTTTTTAGAAGTCTTACTTCTCTACTAAATTTTCTAATGTTCCATGCCCTTCAATATAATTATCACGCACTTTGAAAATTTCACCATCGTTGAGCCACAATCATATTTTCATAGTTGAAATATTAAGCTCCACCCTAATTAACAGATGGATGCACACATACAAGAACTCTCTAAAATTAGGCAGCTGGTTGGCTTTGGTATGACTGCTGTTCCAAACAGCAGAACTTGTAAACGTGTTTTATGAATCTCGCGTCGTGAGTTTAGCATCAATAATACATCCTGTTCTGTGCAGGTGTCAGGCTGCGTCCAGGTAAACAACGTTTCCTTTGCCTGCCGTGCTGCAGGTGTTTTGAGCAAGAAATTTGAATGCGCGCCGGTGGCGCGAAATAGAAAACGAGGCTGCGAGTATTCCGGAAGGGCGCACAGGGAAAGACGAGATCGTCTCTCGACGCACGCTGCACGGCGGAGCACGTAATGATTAAGACACTCAATTTCTCAGCCGTTCCAGTGTCACAAGACGGTAATAACAACGGGCGTAGTAATGGTAAACTTGGAACATCGTCTATCCACGACCCCTCTTTCCTTTCATCTTATATAGGAATAACGACGAGCAAGTCGACTTTAATGTCTGCCTAACTTTAATATCACGGACCGTCATTTACCTTCCTCGTTAATGATTCACCCATTAAGACCAATTCTCGACAAAGAGGCGGCAGCAACTTCAAAGACCCAGGATCAGACAACGGCGGAGCCGTGATTACGTAAGAACTAACGTTCTTAAGCTTCTATCTTCGTCTTTTAGTCTCGAATACGAGATTCAGCCTCGTCCTCTAGGTCGAACCTCTGCTTGGGCTGGTGACGAGAGTGAGAGTTGCGTCTGCGCTTTATGTAATACTAAATAGGTGCTCAGAGAAGGAACTTGGATTTGTCTATCCTCCTATCAGGACATTCTAAAAACCATGACTGTTTCTTGGAAGAGGGTGGTAACCGCTAATAACTGACACAAGCAAGTGATTAACCTGAACCTACTAATTGTAATTTCATGATTCGGTTTCTCACCTTTTGTTAGTTATGATCCAAAAGTAGATCAAGCAAACGTTGAAGCTTAAATCTCTTCATAAGAGACAGTGCGACAATACTACGACCATTTTACAGTAATTTGTGAATTAGACTGGATTATTCGTACCTGTGCTTGGCATCGAATCGTACAATACGCCCCGTGGCAGGTACTTTCGCGTAAAACGAAACATCTCACGGATTTTCTTTTTGAAATATCCGTTATAAATCTCGAAGAAATGGCATGGGTCTATGGAAGCCTGTCAATGCCGAGGACACAGACAGATTGCACTGCTACGTTTTTACGAACGTGTTCACATCTGGGATTTTATTCGAGCACGAGGGCAACCTAACGTATAGTTTCCAGAGACCCAATACGAGTTAATAAAAATCTTAACGTTCGTGGATAATGACGAACTGAAGGACGAAGTACGTCTTAATACTGTGGAAAGAAACGTACGCAAGTGTATTGCTGGCCAACTCGATACAGGACTCGGCAAAGCAGCGCCCTTCACGTACAAGAAACTTTCTTCACCCTTTTAAGCCTGTTACATACTAGCAAGTCGATACACCACCACACGAGCATGCCAGAACTTTAGATATCTTTATCAGCCTTCTGAAAAGTTTCCACGAGAAGTATACCATGCTTGAAACTAAATTATCGAGCACATACTCCTATTCGCAACTTCATTGTTCAGAATTTATCTGCAGTAACTGTGTTATGGCGTAGTTCGTTCAAGATCAGGTGACAAGGGCCGATCAGAAAACTGTGAAACACGAACTTACAAGGGAACATATCGAACTCGCGCACGCCGATTTTGATGCGACTACAGATTTGCTGTATAGAGAAAAATATTTGACAGGTATCTTTTGTTATCTAATATGAAGGGTAAAAACAGCCTCTAAAGTCAAGAATCTTGGAGTTATATTTTCCGAAAATTTTTAAAAACTGAACAAAGGACGGGGATCGTCTTTAAAAAACTCGAACTTTCTCGAGATATAATTAATCATTATTTCGGATAAGTCGTTTTATATAACTTAGATACCAGGCACACGATAATTTCGGGAAGTGTCGTCGCGAAGCCTGGTGGCTGATAAGCAGCGGACCGATAAGAATTTTTGTTCGATCCCTAGATGCAGCGTCACGCTTTATCTCGCGGAGCATTTAATCGTGGAAAAAGTTGGTGGAAAATAGTAGGGAATGAAAGACGTGAAAAAGAGAGCGCTTGCGAATCGATAAGAAATCAGGATGCGGGCGCCCAAGCCGAATGTTTCTGCGTTTGCATGCAATTTTCAAACAGTTCCGCGCGAATCATAGGGAGGGACGAATTTACGAGTCGTTGAAACGCGTACACATCGACTATACTGCGCCCGACTCGCTGGAAGACTACGCGGATCGAATTTGCAAACGTTAACAGGGTGACAAGAAATTAATTTAGGTCGAGACCACGCTCGATTAGTTTGGCTCGTGACGTTATCCGATCGTTCTCGATGCCGTAACCTACACGCAATTCCAATCTAATTAGTGGATGAATTTCACGATACAACGACGCGTCGATCATGTATTATTTTTGCCTTGACAATTATCACGACCATTATTTTTCGGGGCAATGTAGGAACAATTAATTAGTTTGTAAGTACTCGGTACTGATAAATTTCCAGGGAAAGTGTAGCAGTTTCTCGAGTGCTTCTTCAGAGTGATGAAGTCTCAGAGATCGGTTTAACGATTTACATAATCTTGTATAAAGATTTTATAATATATGCAGATGAATGGAATACATTAAGAATGAAAAGTAAGATGAAATAAAAAATGAATAGCACTGCGATACGATAAGATGTCCGCGATAATGTATCGAGCGTTAGAGTCTCATTAAACGAAATAGGTACTCAACGAATCTCTGTTGTGTTTGTACAAGCGGCAGCTTATGTTACTTACACCTATGTGCCATTCAAATCATGTACTAGAACGCCACGTATTCACTTTGATGACAGACCCTGGTAGTATGCGTGAACATAACACCGGCAGTGTAGTAACCAGAAACGATTAACCTGCCAATGTATTGCAATTCGATATAATGATTTCAGAGTCTTTAGCACTTGCCGACATGCTTTTCGTTGCTTGAATTATCAGCATGCAATTGTGAAGGAATTAGAATCGACTGTAATTGAAATAAACATGCGTAACGTGTTAATTGCCATTTGAAAATTGCTGCGTTTATGTTGATCGCATATATGAGGAATTAGTCTAAACACTTTGCTTTGTTCAATGAACGATTGCTTCGGGTATACGTTACTCGCGACTGCATACACCGATTCTTAGTTTACTACTTCGAATTTCGTGATCTTCTGAAGCGACGTGGCGTTCACCCAGCGTATCTATTAGGGCTGTTAGGAATATTCGAATATGTATTCTAAGTACGGAAGAAGTACTAGAGAAGGTGCCTTGCACCAAAAACCGATAATGTTTTAATGTTTTGTTTTTCTCCTCCAAAACGGGTTTTTGTATGAATAATAAAAATGAAATGACTACTATTACTATCAATGGGCATTATGGTTCAACATCTGAATAGACGTCATCCCTAGATTGAAATAGAATTTCTATCTTTCATTTAAAAATTCATAACTGTACCAAAAGTTAATAAAATCTCAAATTTAACATTTGAAAAACAAATAATTGTGAAGGCCATTATGAAAAGAATAGCACAATGAAGAGTGAACAAATATTTCTCGATTAGATTCGTATTCGTTTCAATCCGAAATTCAAACACTTTGAATTCGAATGCTCAGAATTATCCTAATATTCGAGCACTCCCTACTATTTGAACATCCGACTTATTCCAATAAATTATTCGTATTCGAATATTTGCAGCTTTAACTCAGGCGAATCAATTACACGCATGAGCAACGATGTAAGAAACCTTGATTGTATTTACAGAAACAAGGTTGCACGTTTGCAAACGTTACACGCTGACCAGCTACGCGGAGAGGACACCGAGAAATCGTGTCGATCCTCCCGCGCTTAATTCCGCCCGCGAGACTTACACATCTGTTTCGCGCTGATCCGACCCAGGCGCGCAATCTCTTGCGCGAAAATCGTCCCCGTAAAAACGCGGCATCGCGGCGGGCTTTACATGCTAACGTACGAACAAAGGATAGGAAGAAACAAAAGAGAAGGATTTCGGTGGTAGAACCGCGGATAAAAGTCGGCGATAGTGGCTCTGAAAGAATGGCGGGCCCAGGGACCGGACGAAGAAAGCCCGGGCGAAGGTGAAAGAGGAAGTAGAAAAACTAGCGACGGCGTTGGGGAGAAAAAAAAAAGGGGGGGAAGGAAAGGGTGGCGGAAGAAGAGAGGGAGGGTGGGGCCGGACGAATAAAGGGAGAAGAAAAGTGGGAAGAGTTTCTTCCGCACAGGATCGATCCGCGAAACTTTCTGGCTCCGTAACGATCGCAGGTGGCCCTGTATTCAACGTAGGTGCACGGGTCAAGTCGTAGGGGTTGGGCGCGCTGAAAGAAGGTGGAATAGGGAGGAAAAACGAACGGCCAGGGCGGAGGGGTGGCGGGTAACGAGGAATTGGAGTCCGCGCAAACTTGACCGTACCGAAAAATTGGACGGCTTGTTCCGAACGCTTACGAGTTCTGGACGTGTGCGGATTACAGAAATCTTTCCCTGTGCACGCTCTCCCGCAGCCGCGTGTACCTGCACGGCCAACCACCGTCCAGCTACACCGAAGATCAATGAAAGGAACACGAACGGTACGCTGAATCGTGGCTGACAGCCAGGGGAGCGAAACTGGTCGCGCTCTCTTTCCGGATAGCTGAGATCAAGTTTTCCGGCTTAACGATACGTTCGAGGAAACAGGGTTTCGGTCAGCGATTGGTGCTTGGGTGTTGAAGGGCGATTGCAAAGTGTTTGTAGGCAATAAGGTAATGAGGTAAACGCACGGATGTTTTACATTCCGATTTTTCTGTGTGCAATTCTGAATGATGTGATCGATTGAGGCATCTTTCTTCAACAGAAATAGCAGGAGAATTAGATATATAAATTTGCAGCCACTGAAAGATAGGGTAAACGCACCAGTAAATGAACACTTAAGGCTAATGAATGAACACTTTTATAAAATTATCTTTGCAGCGCGATTGATTCCTCGTGCTGCAAAAATTGCTTGGATATGAAGTATGAAATTAGAAGAGGTCTCTAATTAATTAGTTGCTTATTTTAAATACTTATTTGATTACTTTTAATAAAAATTGTCCATTCACTGGTACGTGTTCAGTTACTGGTACATCCACCCTATTCTCTGATGAGTTTGCTACAACAGGGTATGTATAAGACCTGCGCGGTTAATTCCGTTCGATTCGGTAGGGATTAAACGGAGCATGAATGAATGTGCATCCACGGGAAATCGATGTTTATAATATACCATTGTCTCCAATCGCTGCACTCGTAAGAATTCCTTGAAATCTCCGTTATTACACCATTCACGCTTATTAACAGAATGAAATTTCATTCGAGACGTGCATGATTCCAAAGAGATCGAAATAATCCTTTAATACTTCGCTTCGGATTTAGAATCCTCTCGTCATCAGTAACCCATTTCATTTCAAATTAATACAACTCGTATTAGAATATCTCCGGCGTCGTCGCAGTGGCCGTGGCGAATGAGCATCGACTCCTACGCGAAGATAATTCAGAGTTTAATCACTCGATACCGAAAGAGACGATACAGCTACGGAATCGTCTGAAAAAGGAAAACTGCATGGGAGTGGAAGTACAATCGACAAGTAAACACCTGGTTACTAATGCCCAGAGAATACCGAAGACTATCGCGGGAAAGAAATTTTGTACAAGGTCGAGCCTGTCGGTGTAATTGAAATACAGGTGAATAAAAACAGCGCACCGGTACGTACATACATATATACGTTTGTTGCTTCCTATTTATACGACTCGGCTGTTGTAGCGTTAGGTCGTGGATCGACGTCGGTAAACGGCCGCAGCCAAATATTTTGAGAGGCAACGAGCAAAGAAAATCGTTCGAACCGTTTACCGGAAGAACAAGCCACGCGAAGATTCTCCTGGCAGCGTTTGCAAGGGTGACGTTAATCCGGATATCCAGGATATATATACATAGTTCGATACGACTAGAATAGAGGCGGACGGGCAGCTTAGCCGTAAGCTCGAGAGATCGACTAGTTCTCCGGTTCGTGGAGACGAGACGCGCGGAGATTGTAGACAGAGCGAGTGTCAAATGATCGGAAACTCTAATCAGGAACTGAGCAATCAATTATCGTAATGCTCGTCGGCAAAGCGTTTAAGCGTGGCTCGGATTTGGTGCGTGCAATCGCCGCGCCCCCGAAAACCCCACGGAGAAATTGTGTTGGATTCAGCGGGAATCTTGCAAAGCCGAGGAAACTCGACTCCTCCTCTGGTTACATATCCTCTGTCTGCCGCGCGGAATTCGCATGGCCGCTCGTCGACTGTAATTTCGAGGACGCGACACTGATTAGAATGATCACTGATCGGTTCGGAGTATCATTTTTCAAACACGTTCGCAGCTTGATCGTCTCTAGGATAATAATGGCTAAAGGCACCGAGAGCGTGGGAGACGAACAAAGAGGGAATATTGATTGATTGCGTGCTTCCCTCAGAAATAACGAGAATAGAATCGTACATATGTGCTTAGACAGTCTTCTGATTACTTTCAGCAGTGTATTATCACTAGAACTACCGACGTTTGAACGAAGCTAGTTCTACCAAAACCAGTCAAAATGACTGGTCTTTAAAAAATACGTAATAATAGAATATTTTCAAATTCATTGATTTCTTCATTGATTCATTGATTCATCTGGGAGTTATTCTTCTAGTATAAAGTATATTATTAGGTATAAAAAGTTATAATTTGTCATATTTCTTACATATGTAGTTTTTCTTCTGTGTGCATTTTCGGCATACATATTTCTTACACGTATTGCAAGTGTTTGCAGTCCTATTATTATTACAATACCCTATTTGATACCATTTGCGTGAACAATGTGTTCTTTGGACATTTGCTTCCCATGATTCCATCCCTGTTTTTACATGTTCAGCGACAAGTTCATCTGCTAGTTGAAACATAAAATCTTTTCTGGATACTTTTTCTGCTGTTGTTTCCTTATATAAGATCCAGGAATTTATGCCATCTAAATCTAAAATGGTAAAATATACTTGAAGTGGCCATCTTCTTGATTCTGATTTGATGCTATATTTCTTTGCCATTTCGTCTGCAATGTCTACGTCAAATTTAGTCTTGTTATAAAATTTATGTTTCGGACTCTATACAGAAACTTTCTTCTTCGGCTTACTTTTGTAAATTGTAAAAACACACCCATTTGATCTATAAAGTAATGATGAAAAACGAGCCATCGTATCCATCTTTGTTTTACAAATTTTTGGTAGTTCCCTTTTGTTTCCGCGAAGAGTGCCAACCAGTGTGGCTCTTTTTGATAGTAATTTAGATGCCAGCGGTAAGCTTGTAAAAAAATTGTCAGTTGTTATGGTTCTTCCCTTCATGGTATACGAATAAATGCATTATTTTTTCATTAGCATCATAATCGATCTGGAATTATCCTGATAATTATCTGATAATTCTAAAAACGTGTGAAAAATTGTAGAAAACGAGGAAACTGGGTAATTCAAGTTCGGTAACCGGTTTGTGGAACCCTTTTACACTTTGAAAAGTACCAGACATGTTCAATGGTATTGGTAGAAGTAGCCATGACACAAATTCATTTTGATTTTGAATACATAAAAAAAATATAAAATTCATTTTATTTATTCTTTAGTTATCGCTGCAAAAGTCATAACATCATCCAGGGAAAAAAATGCAACATGAAGTGGGAATTTTAAAATGAAATTGTATAACCAGTCATTTTGACTGGCGTGGTAGTTCTGGTGTTAAACAAGAATGTCAGTTAGCAGAGTCACATCCAACCTGAGTAGTAGCCAGCGAAAGAAAGAAACAGAAAAACACGGGTAGTCTAATTCACAAGAACAACTGTATCATCAATAAAAGTTGCGTGAAATGACAGGTACATTGCAATTCCCTGGTTTAGGTATCAAGGAACGGCAGCAAAAAAGAAATAGGCACTGAAGAAGTAACCAGGTGGAGAGACGGGTGGGGAAACAAAGGCAAGATGGACCACCATCGAACGAGTGGTGGACCAACGCAGAATCCAAAGAAAGTGAATCCCGTCTAAGCCATGCTGCTCTCTCCCCGTTCGTTTCCTCCGCTACTCCTTGACTCGTGTGGTCAGGAGCTTTTCCTCTCCCACTGATCAGACTCCCTCCTCTGTTTAGCCTTTTTTTTTTTCTCCTTGCCCCAACTCGGCGGTGAGGTTCGCCGCTCGTGTCCCCGCCGCGAGACGGACCACTCCATCCTTTTTCTTGCTCTTTCACCCGCCCGCCCCTACACGTAGACCCTTTTACCCGCGTGCCTTGCTCCTTACGCACCCTTCCCGACCTTCCTCCGGCTCGCCCTTCTCCTCTGACGACGCGCGCTACCTACATGGGCGCACGGAACGTGGATTATGGAAGTTTTCTCTGCGAAGGTAAAGTTGTCGAGGCGAAGCTTAAAGTCCCACCCTTCTACCCTCCGCTTTTCTTTCCCCGTCCGCCCCTTCAGACGCCGCGGGGACGCGAGGGAAAAGGAGAGCGCGGCTGGAGCCCACCGGCAAGCTTCAACTACGCGAATCCATTATTCCCTTTAGATTTTACCTCCTCCCGCCAAATGCGACGTGCACACAAACCGTACCCACCCCGTGTAACACATACGTACGATTACATACAGGAGCCGCGCGCCGCCCCGTTCGCTGGCGCGCGTATGTACGTATATGAAATATCTGTCGCAGACAGGAAACCGGCTAAGACACGTTTTTATTCTTCCGCGGTTTGCAGGCTTCCTCCCCGTCGCCCGCACCACTCCCTCCCCACCCGGTTCCACCATTCTAATCGTGCCTCCCTTTCTTACCCTTCAGCCCTGCCTTCTCACATAATGATCCTCTTACCCCGCAACGCCTTCCGCGCCCAGCATTCATCCCCCCTCGACCTACTACTCGGCAACGACCTTCCGCAGGTCGACGATAGTGCGTCTACGGCGCAACCTGCGCCAGCGAAAACGACGAGAATTATGGAAGTTTCCCTGCTGCTGACGTAAAGCTCGAATCCACCCCTTTCCCTCGGCTCCAACCACTTCTCCCGCCCCCTCGCCACCTACCCGCGCCATGCTCGTCCTTGTAATAGCGCACGGATCGCCGCGGAAAAGGAAGCTCCGCCGGCAGAAACTGCACAGATTCATTATTCTCTTTGGATTTTTGCTCTTTTCGCGAGACGCGTTCTATTTACGGGCCCCAGCCCCGACAATGCGGTCTTTACGCGCAAGGTTACCCGCGGAAAATGAAACAAGCTACGAGTGCCGGCGAAAGGGGCCACGGATAAAGCTTCCCATTCTTTTCGGGCTGGCTAATTGTTTGAAATAGTGAAAGTAATTAGCCGAGGGCCGTAACATGGCAATGGTGGGCCATTATCGCGGAAACGGTCTTGCAACTTTTCGATGAGAAGCGTCGGCGTAACGAGATGGAACACCTGCTTCGCGCGGCTCGCCCATCAATAACACGTTTAATTAATATTTCTGATGCCCGTCGCGATGAGAGCTCGCTACAACTTGGAGAAGTTCAGGCCTCGCGATACCGGAGATGCCTGCGTCTACTCCCGGGCGCGGAACATCACCACCGGCGCGACTCCTTTTCGTTTCGAGTGTTTCAAGTGCCTTTCGCGTCACTTGTTGCAGCCCAGTGAATGCCAAAACGCTCATCCACCTGTGGCGGGCAGTATTGGCGTATCGAGGTGGTGAGATGTGTTGACGTCTGGTGGACATCGATACCGCTGCAAGCCCCTCAACACCTGACTCGAGACACTGCAAACCCCCTCGGAACCCTAACGCCTTTAGGTCATCCGCAATGAGTCCCACGTGGCTAGTGTTCTCAACGGTGGATCCCACGAGTATTAAAATCATTTCTAAAAGACCCCCTCAGTCCTGAACCGTTAATTTATGGTCTTATTAGTTTACTGTCAATAGTGCACTGTACCTTTGCATCTCGTGCAATCTAAATATTCTAAATAAATCTATATTAACTGCCATCAATCACCTGTCTTCCAACTTCGCAAGACGAAGTACCTATACGAACTCCTTTTCGATACCGCCACGATACAAAGTAGAGAGCAGACATCCCCCCACTGAACGTAAACGCGAAAGTGAATACACCGCGCCTGAATGTAACGACAGTACTCCAAGTACTTCACCGTTTCCCCCGAATGTTATTGACCAGTGGAGAAGTATGCGGACATCCGTAGTTGTCGGCATGTTGTTCAAGATATCGAAGACAGTATCGGAGACGGCAGGGGATACAGCTGCCTATCGACGGGGGTGAAAGAGCCGGAGAATAACGGTAAAAGGGGGCGGGCAAAACGGAGGAACTCAAACGGTTTCGGTGGATGATAGATTGGATGGGGTTGCTGACGTTACCACTCCCGGGCCCCTTTTCGCTGCGACGAAGAGGAGAAACGGCAGAAAGAATGCAGATGCTATAATTTTCCAAAACAATAACAGGTTGCGCTGACGACATCCATGCGGGAAATAGTTTCGTTTACCACGCGTGCATCTTCTTTTCCTCACGATAGTGTCTCTGATAAGTTTCCGATCATAAACTTTCAGAGGACACTATATTGTTACATATCTGTAGAATTTATGGTGAATTAATCGACTATTTGTTTAATACCTACAGAGTAATATAGTCTCGTCAACTTAATTGAGGTACTTAACTTCTTGAGTAGCCCCAGTCGAGAAACATTAGAAAAGAAAATAGCGGGTGAATAAAGTCGCTTTATGGGACAGTAAATGGGAAACGTGGTGCAAAGTTGTATTTCGTGCTGTGAGAAATCTAAGTTTCTCTTTATCGGCATTACAGTGACCAAAGACCAAAGACAACGAATTGCATTCCACGTTCAAATGGTCGGGAGCACTATCTAATAAAGAACAGAAGCGATAAAGAAGCCGCGTGAGTAGAAAAAAAGAGGGATGCGATAGAAGGAGAAAATTGTATACTTTTTAGGTTAATCGTTGCTCGGTAAACGAGGCATGGAGGCGCTTCTCTCTACTAAAAAAGGCCTTCCATCTTCCTTCTCCGCCCGCTTCGTCATACTGTCTTATCCTGAGGGATTAATTTCTCGAGGTTTATGTACGTCGCTATTGGAGGGATGGCGCCAGGTAAATCCTGCGCCGTGAAACGTATTTCAAGAAGAAAAATACGAACTGGGAGAATCGGACAAGTCCGGCTCTTCTTCCATCTGCCCCTCCCCCTTCTCATTTTAAATCATCATTCCAGATGCTCGCGAATTTAATTATAAAACAGTAGAAAAACAGTAGGCCAACTGCTGCAACTACTGTTTAAACCCTATGCCCAAGCGCAGTGACTGAAAAATTCTGCGTACAGTTAGATAAAAGTGGAATACACCCACCAATGATGTAATCAGCACACGCTATGCGTGTCGCAAAGAAATGTTTTTGGATTTGTAATCGGCGGCGTATGTAGAGCTATAAAAACGGCTATCGAGAAGAGAAAACGAAGGAGGCTAAAGGGAACAAATAGGCAAATACGAGAGGAACGACCGCAGGTCTTGTCCCCGCGGAATAAGCCGCGTCGATATTGAGTTATTCGCCGAAGGTGGAACCTTCGTTTTCCAGAAAAGCTCGACTGGCAACGGCACACTTGCCTCCTCCACCTACGTCCCCTGCCCGTCCGCCAAATGAATATTAGTGGCACCCTGGAGACAGAATTAATAACAATCGTCCTCCATCCCCCCCCTCCTCCCTCTCTCGCCCACGGCCGCAGACAAAACACACGCCCTCAGCGAAAGCAACTGAAATTTATACTCGGCAACTAATCCGTTCGACCGGTGAAATCGCCTGGAAATACGAAAGTAAGCTTCTTCGAGTGCGCGAGAGATCGTACCATCGAATGGAAAACGATATTTCGCGGTATCGGTCGGTTTATCTAATTTCGCGTGAACTTCGAGTGGGCGGGCGGCCAACCACTGCTCCGTTTGACACATTTTCGTTATATATTTTTCCTACACTTTGATTCATAACGGGTAAACGCCCTGCTAATCGGGATAATATTTTCGCGGGGAATTGGAAATGGAGACGGGTCAGTTGCGAATTAAATTGATGAACATTAAACTCGATTAAAATCTATTATTATCTTGATCGACACGGTGTTTATTGGTCCGAATCGGCCGAAGATGCTATCAACGTTTACAACAAAATTACTTGCTCGGACATTTATCTACTTAGCGATCGATATCGCCGCTTTGACGTCGATACGTAATGCCGATACATATTCCAGTTTTCAAGTTTAAAAGCGCGCCAGAACGTGCGCGGAATATTAAAAAGTAAACATGCTCCCATCGAAGGAACGCCAATATGTTATGAATGGAGATTCGAGAATATTTCAAAGTCAATATTCGAGAAGCGATGTACATCAGGGGTGGCCACAGCGCGGTACTCGAAATGTTACATGCTGACTGGTACAACGATATAAAATGTTACAATTACACTTTCGCGATTCTATATTTACCTTGCTGAAATGATATTAAGTCGAGTGGAATGCAAAATCCAATAAAATAATCCTTTCTTCCGCACTTGCTATTCTATCTCATTATTCAGTTTGACGCAATGAAAATGTTTTATTATCATCACTATATCAAAATGTAGGATGCAGAATAGGCAGTATATACACGGTAGTGACTTAGAAATAGTGGCTCTATATGAAATGATTCTCAGTCGGAACCGGTTGACCACCTCTGTCATGCACTCGGTGCATCATTGCAACGAGACGCATACATACGACCGTATGGTTATCACGTCTTACGTCTCTTCGTTCCCGTCTCGTTGTAGATCGGGCCGATACACGATGCAATCTAATGGCCGATCGCGGATGGGATGAACGTATTAAATATGTATGCAGCACAGAAAGATGAATGCACCGAGATGCATCGCATTGGAGATAATCCGCGTAGAAAGGTGAAGCGCAATATTCACGTCTTGTGCCCTCGTCCGCGCTTCTGCAGATAGATGCATCCACTGCTTTTCGTATCGCGTTTACGATACGATCGAAGAAGAGCCAGCGGCCTCGATGTCTCGTTCGACAGATCCTTTGTGCCGTATCTCGTTAAAGGACAAACGCTTCCTCGCATGACCCTGAACTAGGATCGAACAGGCGAACCATGCAGTCGATTAAACGTCGATTAAAATGTACTTGACCCGCACGTTGTTCAATATATTAACATAGAAGGCAGTCTAGTTTCCCCGCGTGCATTTGAAGCGGAGGCAAATTATTTAATGCGACAGGTATGGAAATCGCACTTCGAAGTGGGGTAAGCGAGATCATGCTACTCGATTGAGAAATATTCCAATCTTTCTTGAAAATATATCGTGCGAGATAACAGACGACCAATTCCCACGGTACAGATACATGTCGCCAGTGGCGCACTCAGACTTTAATCTTGGGGTGAGCCGAGTTGAACGGATAACAATATTTTTAATGCAAATTCAATAAAATTCGTTACGTGATTATAGAAATTTATTTAAAGAATTAAATCCAGTTTTCCTTTCTTTTTACAGGGCCCCTTCTTTGTAGGGGTGCTAGGACCCCTAGGCTCTCACTCTGGGTGCGCCACTGCAAGCATATGTTGAAAGATATTCTATTGTTTCAACGTTTATCCTCGCAACATGCTTGGATATAAACAATACTAATTTTACTGAAACGGCACCTTTGCATGTCACAGAGATTCGAGAATAAATCAAGCAACCTGGTGAGTGTCGCATCATAGACTGATTATTGGACTGTCGAGTGCTTTCGATATAGTAGCAATAAGATAGTGATCAATGTTCAGTTTCCACGCGATAACAGAAAGCCCAGGGAAATAATTCAAAACGGACGTGTCCTCTCATCTAAAAGATACAATTAGAAGTGAGAGAGAAACGGAATTGTTGTTCGGTGCTGCTTATATCGCAGAAGCTGCTTTATCGGGGCACTAAACATCGAAGCACGCGAGACTAAAAATAAGGAGAAGAGGAGTGAATCACGAGCAGATACAACAAAAGGGTGTCGTGGCTCGTGAAACTTTTATGCAGCAAACTTATTTCTTTTCCCGCTACTCGCCCCGCTGTCCCTCTTTAGGATACCCTCTGTATTTGCATACTCGTCGTTTTATTGCGGTTCGATTATTACAGTAACATTATCTTCCTTTTTACCAGACGCATAAGCACTGACTGAAAATCGTGTTTACTCCCGACCTCGTAAAACGTCCAGTAGGTACTCTCAGCATATTATACACGCAGAACATTTCGCCCATTTGCTGCAACAACGACATAACTCAATATCCACGATTTTAGGGAAAACTCGGTTGAAAGTTTTGTTAGACAACAACAGCTTTTTCTATACTAATAACTGAAAAACTGCAAATTTTAAGTTGTGCCGTTGTTGCAGCAAATGAGCGATTTGTACCTACATGCATACCATGAAAACATTTGGGAAACATATTCTGTCACAAGAATGCCCAGCACAAAAACTGCACCACTGTTATAATTTCGAATAATGGCCCAACTTTTAGAACTTTTTTAACCGAAAACATTTCAGACTGAGAATACTAGCCTGGCTGCATAACAGTGGAGCAGATGAAAAGGCTTCAGCGAGCCTCAGTTTCTTAACTATTTAAGGCGTCTTTTTGCGCACCGACCGCTGTAGAATTTAAGCAATCTACATCCGCGCGGAAAAGGGACGAGCGTGCAGAGGAAATGCGGACCGTGGACCCTAACGCATCGGCAGCCGTGTTGCGATGCACGCGGAGCCGGCCGTTGCTTCTGTATCAAAAGCGGAGCGAATGATCTGGGAATAATGAGGAAGTCGGGAGAGGAGAAAATGAGAGCCGGTGGAAAAGGTGAGCGCCGGCTGGCGTCTTCCGCTTTCAAATCCATCGAGTCATTATCGCACTTCGACGATCGATGCTTCGATCCGTTCTGTGCCCTACTTTTTCCTCCTGCCCCCCCCCCCTCCCCCCTCCCCCCCCGCAGCCGCGTTTCGCAGCCACCGTCGTGCTTTCGTAGATTACTCACGTTATTGCACGAAAGCTTCGAGAGCATCGGGTCGCGTATTCATTCCGTGGCCGGTAAACCCTTTTAGGTTCGTATGAAACGCAGCAACCGAATGTCTTCCTCTTTCGCAGAAATTGAAAATGGAAACATCTTATAGCTGATGAAAAATCCATTCGACGAGCTATGCCCGTTCATCCCACAGCTCTGTTACTGCATCTCTCCTACGAAAATAAACTGTGATGCGAGGTCTTGCGAGTCTTTGCCTCCCTTGATGGGCGGAGGGACGACGCACAGTCGGACAAACTGCAACTTTTTTGTGTCAGAATCGTAGAACTTTTGATATATGTAAATAAAATTGAGGGATGAATCGTTTTCGAGGTTAAAGCTAAGATGTTACAGAATAAGGGAAAATATTGAGAAAGTATGAGAAGCAAGTTTTGACCTTGAAAATCTATGTGAAAGTTGACATTTTTTATGAAAATTGCGGTTTGTCCCATTGTGCGACGCACGGTAATTTCGGCTGCGTACCGGGGCTAGAACATCGGTACTTTGGTTTATAAAGAGCGAGAGAATTTTGTTTCATAAATTTTAAACTTAACACGAATCTACTGCAACCTATTAGCAAAGACATTGCTGATTTAACGAAGTGACGATTGAAGTTGACATGTCGCGCAACCGGTTCGAGGTAGTTTATGCGATAATGAGCTATTTAGTGTAATAAATTCAATCGATTTTTGCAGGTGATTTTAATGTCGAATAAATAGGTTAAATGTGAGTCGGTGGGGCAGGAGAGTTGGCGTAGTCGCTATATTTCAGACTCTAACTGTATACGTAAAATCGCGTTAAGGTACAGACCAATGGGGAAGATGAGGCAAAGCTCGGCGCAGATGGCGCCACTAGCGCAAGTACTGTGGATGTACCTGATTGCGTATGTGTGAAATATTGCGTGCGCACGAATTTTTCATTTATGTAATGTATAAATGTGAATGTGTGCTGGTGGCGTCACGGTGGGAAAAAGTTGCAGTCATCTTCCTCATTGCTTCTCTAGGAGCCAAACAGTTGAATGAATAACGTTAATTTGCTTCCTTCTGTGTTTTTGTGGTTTTATAATCTATAAAGGTAAGGGGAAGTTACATTTGAACTACTTCTAAGTTAATTATCGTTTAATACTTTGGGTATGAAGATGGTAGAGGTATTGAGAGACAATGCAGCGAAAATATTTGGCCATATTAACCTTATCAACCGATTTTCAATAAATATTCTCTTAAATCAAATATCGCCCAGTTTTTCTGAATCAGCATAAAATTCTGAACATATTAGAGTCATTCTGATAAAATAAATAATATCAGTCTTAATCGATCGCAGGTTGCAATAACGAACATGTTGTTAATCGTTTAAAATGCTATTATCTTATAAGCAATAAAATTCTTGCGAGTTGAGAAATTGCCTACTACCTTTCCCCGATGAAAAGCTGCAGAAAGCGCCGCCTTGGGCTGCGAAATTCCGCCCAGGTGGAACTGGAAGCTTCAGTGCCCGTTAAAGAAATGCCGTTAAACGGAAATGCAAAAAGATGTAAATCAATTTTACTTTACACGAAGACATTAAAATTCGCAGCTACACGTGGCAAGTGCACGCGACGCTCACTTGCAGGAACGAAATGCTTTCGTTTCGACACAGGGAAAATGCAAATCCCGTATCTCGCAGTCCGATACGCCGCTTCGGCTAGGTACCTATCGTTCGTTTAGGTATTCCGAGCCGATAGCCTTCGAGTGCGGCTCGTACGAAGGTTTTCGTAACGCGGCTCGATCTATATACGGGAAACGCTCGAACAGGTTTATTAACATGATTGATGGAGCGTGTCCAAACGAGAAACGAGCTCAGCGGAATAAAGATCGAGGAAACCGCGAACGCCCCCGTGTACGCGCGTAAACTTTCGTGGAGACTTTCACGTTTCGTCCAGGCATCTTTTCCCCCCGTGTCCGTTCGCACGCGATCCACGGCCCGAATCACTTTCAGAATCAACGCTCGCACGTTCACGCGCCAGGTCCAAGTATTATACTTGCTCCGACGGGCGTCATTCAGGGCAGCCTCTTTTCTTATTCACGGTGAGTTCCCTAGCAGGTATTCACGACAATGGACGCGGGGGGAATCCGCGCCTGGTGCTTTACGACTCGCGCACGGCTTCTTCAAGGGGGAGATGTAGAAGCAACGGAGGATCCGGTTCACCTAGTGACGAGCAAATAAGGGGCACCGTTGCCTACATTTCATAAAAGTCAGAAACTCGCGCGTAGGATGCTTCTGCGAGAAAGTGCACGCAAGAAGTCGACGAGTTTTAATGGACACCTATTTTAATTCCACGTTCGCAAAGTGCTACTAGTACATTTGAGCGTAGTTTCTCGGTGATTCATAGCCTGTACCCCTGGTTTCAATGTATCAGATAAATTATTACGTAATGAGAGAAGTAATTCTGGAAAGTAAATTGTGAGGAAGCAAGTGGGAAGATTTAGGCGAGCCAAAGCTTATGCAAACTTAAAACTGCAAGATTTATTTTGTAAAATGATTTCCTGCTTTTTTTATTAAGGCTCAACTTCGACTCGTGTCGTAGAGCAAAGGGACGCTGCCAAGTCTTAATGAAGCGAATAAGCCTAAACGATATCGCCTTCAATTAATCGCCTCGAATCACACAGAGGAGTTTCTTATCCAGTTACCCTGAGCTATTTTCGCATTACATCGACGACAGCGTTATCGACATCGCCCGTTCAGAGAGCAATAAGACAAATAACGTCTAAGGGGAAATTATTCTCGATTCCAGCCTCGAACTTAACCAACATTTCCATATTAATCACGAATTCATTGGGAAGTTACGATTCTGGCCTGGCTTTACGCGTTGCGGATCCCCTGACGTAATCATATTACGTTTAACGCACTGTTAAGCTTGCTCCTCGTGCTTCGGGGAATTGCAGAATACTTCGAGTAACCGTATCAATGATAGGATAACTTCGTCAAACAAAAAGCTGGAACGAGACTCTTGAGAAAAAGCGATACAGCGTTGCGGCGCTGCTGGGGAATGCAATTATCTCGCTTACGAGCCGTGCCAAAGTAAGAAAAGATGGTGCACAAAGTGTGCCCCGAAAGTGTAGGTAAAAATAATCGAGTGAATCAGGCTCTGTAGCGAAATCACGTTCGAATTTCGCCGCCCGCTTTGTGGGAAATAAATTGCGATTGAATACAAAGCAGCAGTCGCTTTCGATACTGCTGACATTGCAGAGAGCTTCAAATTTTCTTTGCAAAATAAATTTCAAGAGATTGCTTTGTTAGATTTACGTGCACGCGAACTCGAAATGATATTTTCACCTGTAGGTACTTTATGGATCAATTTCAGTGTGCGTACTGTTCACTCGAAGTTGCTAGGCAATACCCAATCCACTTATACGAGAATGAATTAAAACTTCGCTGCACTTTTTAATCAACTCGATTGCTCGGATATAAAGGTAATATCTGATGATAGTAGTGTCTCGCAACTGATGAATTAAATGGGTTCCAGCGTACTTCGGTATTCAATAGAGCAAAGGAAATATCTAAGGAAAGTTGGTGCAGAATCGTGATGAACGGTTCAGTAAACTAACGCTCGCGGTCGATCGTTATTGCAAAACGAGCTGGTCGCATATCTGAGTGGATCACCAGTCACGACCTTTCAGTACAATGAGCCGCAACAATAGTCAGCCGAGTACACGGTCAACCGAGATAATAATCTTGCATAAGATCAGAAAACGAAACGGAATTATTTAGGGTGAGACGAGGGACCCTTGTTCATGGGAATAATGGTGCCATCCAAAGTTTCTTTGTAAATAGATGAACCCGCGAGTACTTGCAAAAATTCACGTGTATTTCCCTAATTGCAAATCAAGTATTCTTTATGTACTTGAATTTGTTTGATATAGTACAGGTAACCGACATCGGGCTAAAATATTGCGTTCATCATCACCGTAGGACATTGAATTCGTAGTCATATTTTCAATTGAACATTAGAATCGCTAAATTGAGAGTAACTTAAGCAATCCTCGTTTCTTCAGCCCAATATTGCTGGCCCAGTGAAAGTACACGTGCCCAAAGCAAAAAGGCTTTGAGGGAAATAGCGAAGGGAAGGAGAAGGGTGAAAGCAGCAATAAAAATTGGCACGCGTTTCGAGGGATCCTTAATAGAAATTACGGTAAATCACGGGTCGACACGGGTGCAAAAACGGAAATCAAGGGAACAAGCCGTTCCATCAACACCGGCTGATATATAACGGCGCGAAACTCAAATTAAATATCTCATAATGCCCCGCTCGCGTGTTCCTGGTATAGGTGGGCACATCTGTACGTGTATTTGGCCGGACTCGGGTCTGCTGGGCGCGAGCCAAACTTCTCCGACACGCCAGATTTGATGCCTAAAAAGGATCGTAAATTTATCTCATCGCGCGTTCGTCCCACATTTGGCTCCAAATTCACGAAATAAATAGAATTTTCAAGGTTTATGGCGGCCCGTGAAAACCTTATAAATTTCCCTATAACGTCACAGTCCCTGTAACATCGAATCTCCTCTAATTTCGATTGCGCTGCTCGACTTAACCGCGAGTACATCTGGACAGTAACGATAAGTTCCAAAAAGGCTATGGTGTTATCGTAACGATATCCCCCAATCAGTGTTAAATTCTATCCTCTTGTTCCTTAAGAATCAACGTATACCGAATGTTTAAGCGCTTGGTGGAAAAAGAATTGCTCGTGTCGTGGGGTATGCCAGTAAAGGAGAAGCGAGTATCGGCCATTTTTTACAACGGAGACATTAATCGCACCCCAAGGCGACCACTTTCTGTTGTTATTACACCCTTGAGAAATTTACCATTCGTATGAGAACGATAGCACGAACTGCAGCGTTTTATTATGATTTATAACGGTCGCCCGTTGAACTGGTCCAGTATCCTTGAAATATCGCGGGCACGTGCATGTACAGAGCGAACGTCGATCGTCAACGTTCAAAATGGGTCAGGTAAGTGGTATAACACGTAATTCTTTTTAAATTTCGATGGTATTCTGTGTCGTGTAATTCGAAGGGAATCAACGTAAACTGCCGTCAATTCAGTTCGAAATTATTGAATAAAAGTGTGTGGAAGTACCTACTGAAACTTGAGCCAATTTACACAGAAAGGTACCAACCCTCAATGATCTGAAATTGAGTAAATTTAGTTTGAAGATTTTAATTGTTAAAGACAAGTAGCTTTATTTCCATTGGTTATATTTTATTTTTTGGTATTGTTTCACAATGTTTTTAATGGGTTATTTAATTGTGAGTAGCATAATTAATTTATTTTAAATTTTCTGTGGTTTTTGTTGTTTAAGCCTAAAATGGAACTATGGCTTGGTAGTTTTAATAATTGTATAATGTAAGAGTTGTTCTGTGGGTTGATAATTTTTTGCAAAATACAGATTATGCAATTATGGGATCCGTACTACTTTGTTTAACTAATTTCTTGGCATTTTGAGCATAACTTGGGCCAATTGAAGCACAAACCTTCGCAGAATCGTAGTCGTAACCTCGACCTTTGGATCCTCGAACTACTCAAGCTTTAAACACCGAGGGATCAAAGGCAGTATTCTAATTAAATCTCAACGACAATATCCCTTCGTGGTCACACGGGGTGTATCGCGCCCCAAGAGCCATTTTCGAGTTCAAATGTCTCGCTTTTACGACTTCCAAAGAGAATTTATCGCCCAAAAAAATAAAATAAAAAAATCATTATTCTCCACAACCATGGAAAATTGCTAGAGAAAGAGTAAAAGACTTAAAAGTTAAAAGATCCAAAAATACGAAAATGGTATCTCAAAAATGATGCTGAAAGGCAGTGAACACCATGTGACAAATTTGTGATGTATAAGAAATGTGTATACCGACAAATAATTTTCTCCCCATTAACGCCACGATTTTGACAACCGATCGATTTAGCACAACCGAATAGACGTGCGATGCCATCGGTGCATCCCGATAACCTGATATTCGACAAATTCTCCCAAGATGAGATAAATATCGAGTGTACTGGCGAGCTACTTGAACAACCTCGAACTGGTCGCATTGAATTTCAAATGGCAGGGGTGGAAAACTACACCCTGATGTGCACGCTTCGAATTCAATTCTGATTATTTAATACCGCGAAAACTCGGTGAATAACCAACGGGATCGAAGCAACGGCATCGACAAGGGGACAGAGGAAACCGTGCGCCAGTGCAACGACAATTGCATTGGCAGCTACGAGCCTTTTTGATCGAGTTTACAATTACGCGTCAGCCGTCCCACGAGGCGCATTATCGGAGCTTACAACGTATTGCCACGTATCGGCCGTTAACGCCGCGCCGGAGTCCGTTCATTAATAATAGAAACGTTATTAACGGGCAGTCGTGCCAGAAATATTGCCGGTAATCAGTACACGGCCTGTGTTTTCACGCGGAATCACACTTTTCCGCTGCGATCGCGAGTGGTCCATGGAAAGAAAGGGCGATGGGCTCCCACTCGCAAACGATTTTATTCAATCACTGCATAAAAACAATGAAAAGAGTGTGTTTCTCGAACACAAAAGAAAGAATCTCATGAGACAATTATTTTCCTATATTATTCATGGAATTAGACTCTCGTGAGACTAAAATCTCATCTCTCTGAACTATTTCCATTATTTGCGTTTTGTTATTGCTGTCATTTTTGTCTCGCGACAGAAATGTCTCGTGTAAAACCTCATTGTGAATTCGCGCCTTTAGGATATTCGTAGATGAGAGAATATTAACGCAAACAGAAGAATACCATGAAGAACTATCTGTTCCAATTGACACGATGTTACTCAGGTCTCGGATGATAATTAATTGAAAGTTTGGCGGAACACGAGAACAATCAAATATCGCTATTCGAGGGATCAGCGGGGTGTTGCGCGGTTGTAACTTCGCGGCACGGTTTCACTTCACCGAAGACCGGCAGCCGGACAAATTTAGTTTCCGCGGAAGACTATACTTCGTTAAATCAACCATTTCGCTGGTGGTTCGATCAAACAATTTACATTTCAATTAAACGGTCTTTACCCTGTGGAGGGGTGAATCGAGTTGGGCTATATAAAAGTGGCAGGGTTGCCTAAAATAATCATGTCCGTTTGAATTGATGAAGGATGCAGCGCATAGTGCGCCCGCAATTATCAGCTGCCCGTAGTTAATTACAGTTGTAACGGGAGAAAGAATCCACGGAGGGGGAATGCGTCGCACTGACGAGCTACTAATTACGATTTTCGATCTGCCAGAGAATAATAAAAGAAAAACAGGTTGCGCGCTAAAAGCCTCGAACTGATGGACAGGAGCGAAGGCTGGAGCACAGGATGTGGGTAGCCAATTTCACGAAACAAATTTTAATTGCAATTACTTCAACGCTATCACCGGTAGACCGTGAATCTCTCCCGTCGCCCTGTTCACATTGAAATAGAGTGTGTCCTCGGGGAAAAGATGTCCATTCGATAATTAACGCGAAGCGATATTATTTATTGCGCCTGTATTACATTGGGTGCATTTAAAAATCGTACTCCGATTGGATTACCTAAAGGTCAGACCCTAGTATTTCAAAATTCACAGTTGAACTGTATGACAGAGTTCTACGTTTTGCTGCAAAGGTATGAGCAGAAACGACGTGCAACATATCAGTTAACTGCTGTGTAGCCGTCGAACTGCGAGCAAACTCGGATTTCAGAAGCGCAATCTTCGGTACACATTATAAAGCAAAGACTTGCAGGTATTCCAGTGGTAGAGACGACAGTGTTCCATTGGATTCAGGAAACACTGATAATGATTCTGCTGGGTATTGCCAATGTAGAAGAAGAAAAAGTGAACCCTTATTAGCTATTGATAGACTGTTTTCTCCTTCAGTCTAGATTCTAGGTATCACTTGAGAATGAGGAAACTTATTCAAAACTAAAGACATATGTACTTTGGACTGTCCGCTTAGAAAAGGTTCTACGATATAATAATTTGCATTTCACACTATTTATCAGCCGAAATAAGTCAGCTCATAAGAATTTATCGTGTGGGTGTGACGAACCACAGAGGGTTCATGAATAAAAACGAAGCACGGTTTGCTAAACACGGCATTAATAAGCCCGAGCGAGAATTAATATGCTGATTGCTGCATAGACGCGTTATTGCCTTCGATAATTTCACGCGACTAAAGGAAAAGTACCGCTTGTTCGTGCGCAAGTTCCTCGTGATAACGAAATCGCGCGGCAACGATAGCGATGCATTTTGTAACGAACCTACCGGTGTAATTAAATTCGAACCGAAAGATACGATAACTAGCCAGAAATTGTGAAACATTCGCCTCTGCATTTGCATAGGTTCACGTGAATACATATACAATCTCCCGAGGACGTATAATCGTGTTCGTGCGACGCTTCGTTCTGCGTTTGCCTAGCCAACATAGTTAACGCTCCATGGCCAGGGGCCATTGCTCAAATCGCCTACGGGAAGTCCGATTCAGGACGAAGTCGAACAAGTAATCGCATCGAAAAAAGGCAATGCATGCCGTTTACGGCAACACCAATTAAATCTGAATCGACTGAGGGTACCGGGATTGAAAATGAGTTCAGTGTGCCGAAACTATATGCCGAAAATTTCAGCAGTGACCTATACTTTGTGTTTCATATCATGTGCCATTTGTCACTTACGACATAATTAAAGAATCTTGTTGCAATCGCAAGTATTCAGTGTACTAGAACAGTGTTTCCCAACATTTTCTGAGTCGCGATCCTCTTTTATAATATTCAAATAACCTGCGACCCACGCCACCCATTAGGGTAGCCCTTATTTATATGTGTCGAAATTTTGTTTCGTTTTTCTTTGCTCTCGCCCTCTAGAACGGTACCATTTGTTAAAAAAATAGTCCCTGAAAAAGTTTATTGCAATCGGACAACAGGAAAGGGTGCCAACCAGGCCATAAAGTTTAGCATTCATCCATAGTTAGGATTTAAAGAATTTCTCAAAAATGGTAAGCCCTATCGAAATTTTAATCAAATAATATTAAAAGAGTATTCAATTTTCTACAATTATTGTATATAGAATTTTTTCGTGTTCCCAACCTTTTTTTAGATAATAGCTCTTGAATATAGGGAGAACCATATTAGGGGGTGAGAGCAAAAAAAATCGCAGGTTGAAAATAAGGGCCACACTTGCCCCCCATATAAGGTAAAGAAAACACTTCGCGACCCACCGGTTGGGAATCACTGTACTAAAAGATTTCAAATGTCCTTTGAAAGGCAATCTACTTTTGCTTAATGTACTTTTAATGATGTGTGCAAATTAGATAAATGAGATACGCTACGTTTGGACGTAGATAGTATCCTACAGTTTAAAAGAAACCTGAATGTATTAGTGTCAATATAATGTGTAAATACTTGACAGCTGTTATTAGAATTTGTGATTCTACTAGCACGTTAAATATTTAACGTAGAAAATATTCACATTGAATTATTAAATATTTAAATTGAATGTTATCCCGTTCAAGAGAAGTGAGTCGCAGTTTACGATTGTGCATGGATCAGGTGTTTAAGAGCATCTGATTTAATAAAGAATGTTATATAACTTATAAGATATTTGAAGGTAATCAGACGTGGATAAAGAATAAAAAGCAGTTTACTTGCATAACAGCAGAAGCCTGTACCACTTAATTATGTGCCAGGGAAGAACTTTCAATGTTAGCTAGTACGTAACGTGTACAATAATTAATTATCGATTAATCATAACAATATTTGAACGTTATATCCTCCTATACTTCTTGTACTGCTTTGTCCATATTATTTCGTCATTATATCGGCTGCCATACGCATTTCAAACGACAAATCTTTTTGCTACTACTTCGACTCTCAACCAAAGGCTACTTAACTGATCATTTTCCACGTATCGCGTGTTTATGGCAATCGAGAGCAGAACGACGGACACCGCTGAAAAACGTGGATTTACGGCGTGTTTCCTTGAATTCCACGATGTTCCGAGCGTGAGAGCAATAATAATGAAAAGTTACATAACAGAACCGGAAAGTCTGAGGAAGAAAGGGAAAGAGAAACGGTTAGTGATGAGGGTTCGTGACTGCATACGAGCTCCTATAGGTAACACTGACGTGTCGGAAAACCGAGCAAGAGATTGATGAGCCCGTAAGTGAAAGGACCGAACCGGTGAAAAACGAGACACCGCGTGAATTCCTTTTCCACGTCTGGACCAAATAAGAAGAAAATACTGCAGCCACCCCGAAAAACTGTAGTATAGTAATTAAGCGCCGCGGATAATTACGGGTCGCTGATGTTAAATATACTGGCATTTTGTAATGCAATTTCTACGTCCACGGCGCGGAGTTGTTGTCTTTTAAAATTAATTGTCGCGAATGATTGATGTTATTTGATGTTTACTTGAATTTCAAAATCAATATTTGGGCTACTCTTCTGATGATTGATATACAGTTATTCCACTGAAAAATACAATCGCAAGTGTCGACATATTCGCAATCATTATTCCACAAATGTATTTCTTACAACGTCGTGCACAAGCGAATTTAATTAACCCCATCGATAATTGTAAAATGTCCGTCATTACTTCACCGAAACGTGACATGACTATTACTAGCGCGTATGAGTGTATGCAACTCCGCGCCACGTGACAATTAAACCATCTCGAATTTCACGGCTGCTCAAGCAAACGTCGCGCAAAAGTACGAGCATCCCACGCATTTGTAACAATACACTACAGTGGCGAGATTCCTGTAAAAATAGTTCGCGACACATGGCCAATGGAACGCGTGCCTACTACATTCCATTCTTTTGAATTCCCACGTTCCCTATCAATTACCGGCCAAACGGAGCCTTAGGTTAAGGTCGAAATACCGAACCACTAAATTCATTTGTCATCCCTTCTTAATATCAGTGCCTTTCCAATCTTCCATAGCTTACCGATCAATCGCATAAAAAGAAAATGTAACAGTAAATGTTACCGATACCAAATGTCTCAAACAAATTACCCACCTAGTCCCATGAAAAAGAGTAAAATAATTCGTCACACGAGCATGCATGTTACACAAGATCAGCGTGAACAAAGAAGCATTACTCACCGAGTTAAATACGTCTCGCCGAAAACTGCAAACAAATCCCACATTCCGAGCGAGGCGGGTTCAGTGGTCGTTTGGTGTTACATAATTTTCTAACCTCAAAGCTCGACGGGGCCGGGTGAAAAAGCAAAACGGCATACGGAAGAAGGCGCGCGTGAAAAGAGACCGCGTACCGACGCGTCTCACCTGAAAACACGGCCGAACTTGGCGATCTCGTTCTGGTGGCTAAGGGCGATGTAAACACGGTCGCGCAGTGCCGGCATCGGTGGGAGATAGATAGCGCCGATAATGCACGAAGGGCTTTTAAACGGAGCGAAACGACACGAAACGAACCGAGGCCTGCTGAAAAATTTAAATGCCTCGTTAGTCGGCTCCGCACGGGTACGCCGCTGTGTCATACGCGTGAACGTAGTTACCCTTCTGCGGCTCCGATTTAAAGGGCCCCGGAGTAGTTCCACACGCGTGTCAGCCGTGAGCCGTGCACGGGACGCGACATCACACGCGTCTCACACGTTTCACACACGGGAACTCGGTCTCGCTGGCGTTGCGCGTCGGCTTGGCGTGCGCGCGCGAACTCTTCCCAGACGTAGGCCTTGGAATTCGTTATCCGCTGTCAAAGGGAACGGAAGCGGAAAGTTGACAGGATGAATGTGCAGACTGGCACACCGGGGAGCACGAGGCCTCTCTTGACACCGGACGTCACCACGACAATGCACCATGGGCCTGTTCCACGCGCGTCCGACCGGCCGAAAAAGATCGCCCGTGCTTTTCGCGTGTATCCGTTTTTAACGGCGGAGGGAATGAAGCAGCGCGGCCGAAAGGCATCGATGTTGCGCCACCGTTTCGCGCTGGAACGGCACGACAGTGTTTCGTTTCCCTCCCGTCCTCTCTCTCCCTCTCGTCCTCCGTTCTGACATTTGTTTACTAGCCCGTGCTCTCTCGGCCACTCGACGCTGGTTCGCGCGTTAATTGTCAATGCGCACCGTACGTTCTGTCAAACAGCATCGCCCCACGGAACTGTCGTCGGCTCCCGAGGATGATCCGCACGGCGAGTCGGCACATTCGATCGGCCGTGGAAAACGGACCCCGAATTCGCGGAACGAAACAAACCACCGCGCACACAGCATCCACATTCCACCATAGGGAATCTGCGACCGCGCAACCGCCGGGATCAAATCACATCCGCCGGCGAAAGTAGTGCCGCGCTCCGCCGAAACCGCGAATCAGATGAACGGGTAAAGAACGGCTGCGCGCACCGATATTACAGTGAACCAGATGTCGAATTTTTTTTCTCCACGCGTCTCGTCGGGAACATCATTTTCTGCCTTAAATTCCGAATTGGATTTCACAACGTCGTGTGCTCACACATGCCTTACCTTTGTACTATGCTATGTTATATTTTGTACAATGGAATAATGTTGTTTGTTTTTATTTTCGATCATTATCTGGTTACTGAAACTGTCACTGTCACGCGTTATAGAAAAAAGCGAGGGGAACCGCACTTCCCGTCATCGATATTAATGCAAATTGTTTTCACGTATCTACGAACGGTAACAGCGCGCGGCTTCTGTACTGTCGCATACGCATGCTGACTCTGGACCCGTTTACTTTCGCCATTGTGGCAGATAGAATTATCAAGTATTTGTTCACCTATTGCACTGCCTCGTTCCCGTATCGTGCGCGCGATCGATAAGTATGTTTTTCAATGCGTGGATGCTTAAGCGCCGGGAAGCTGACCGCAATTAGTGAAAGTTGTAACAGGAATGCGGAGTTTCACCAGAATGGCAAAAAGTAACCGTGATTCGAACGTTTTGTAATAATGCAAAACCGCGCTCTGTGTAGAAAAGAAAAGTGTGAAGTAAATTGTTCCAGAAGGAAGTTTATTTTTAGATGTGTATCTAATCTAATCGATTATCAATTCAAAGTTTCGAAACTGTTGTTATTGTGCCATCGGCGAGAGTGGAAAGGTGCGTATCCCTGGGAAAGTGTTACCGTTGCTTCCCACGGCTCAACAGATTCACTTTCATTACTATTATATTCCCTGCATTTACATTCAATTAACGTGCCACTATCCAGCATAACCGTGCGCATTGCCACGAGCAAGTAAAAGTCTCAGCGACGAAGTTCGTTTTAACCTACGTAGTGAAACAGTTGCACGCAGTTACGGAAGTGGCGTCATTCGTATCGCAACATGGCGGAGACTAAACAGCGTAAACAGAGTGGCGATTACAGGAGCTCGTATGTGGGTAAGTATTGTCTGCATTTTATAATATTCGACGACGGTGCGATAGGGGAATGTGCAAGATACGACAGTGATATCGGAAAATCCGTTTAGTAACCGGCGGAACGTGGTCTGGGCATCGCGTGCCAGATGTAACCCGGACCGTTATGCTTTGTGCTTTTTTTTGACGTTTCGTCAAAGGCTTAAGTGTATATTCAATTTAGTGGGACATGTGCTAATGACCCCTGCTACTTCGATTGAATTCCAACCACGTGGTGAATCGCCATAAGTCACGCAATGAAAATATAGTTTGCGAGGGAGTGCTGCCAGGTGTACGTTCAGTCATCGTTCAAAATTCCATGCCTCTGGCTTCGTGAATCACACCGCGTACGGGTTATTAACAGTTAGACGTGCCTGGATTTATAGTAATCACGCTGGGGGATGCATATGTATGGCAAGAGAGCAAAGATTAAGGAAAGTGCCATGTAACGTTCGCGATCTTAGAGGTTATAAAACACTCGTAAGCAGTTTTTGTCAGTGCTGTGTGACTTTTGAATTTTTTGCGTTGCAGAGATGATAGAGTATAAATAGCGTGATAATTTGTTATGCATTCGTAATTACGCGTAGTAACACGATATTCTGTCAAAGGAGGATGACGTAGGCTCGCAGCATGGTACGTAAGTGCTGCCGCCGCGCGGGAATCTTTCCTACTTCTCGCTTTAAAACGAGGGAAGTTTAAACTGTGTCAGTCAGTCGCACGTACGTCCTTGCTTCTTGTTACTCAGCAAGATTGATAATTATTCCACTTGTTACGGCGTTCCAGTCCGCTGTTCGCGTTGTCTGAACAACGTGGTTTATTTATCGGGTCACGGCGCATGAAAGAATATAACATGATATAATTTACAAACTGGGACTCATTTGTGAAAGCTGTACTCAAATTAGGTATCTAATAATTTCCGAGCAGTTTTAGGATATTGTTTACTACAACTTGTCACCTCTTAAACAATTTTTCAGTATTTCCTTATGTACTTTAATGTTAGAAGTTATATGTCGAGTTTGTATTTCTTTTATTAGATTAGGATCTTTTTATTTGTATTTGTCATGCTTATTCACCTAATCTTTTAAACTCATTTATTAGCGTTGTGATTGGTATTAAAATGATTAAAAAGACACTGTGAAAACTACATATTGCAACAGGTGCATTGTATGCGATTCTCAGGCTTAATTAAAGCGGAAATACACAAGCGTCTATTATTTGTATAAAAGAGGGAAAGTAATAAAGAGATGAATAATTATAAGGGAAAACAGTAACGGAACTTTCGGGACATTGAACTTTAATTCAGTTTCACTAATCGTGCAGAAATCTGCGTGTTAATCTCGACGGAAATCACATTGTAGGGAAAGAAACTGTTTTTAAAATTAGGACGAAATGGCGTGCAGTGAAATATTACTAAAATGCTTTGATTGTTTCCAGCAAAGTATTAACTTGTCTGTAAATTTTCCTTTATTATGTAAAAATACGTATAATATAATGTGGAATATGTATAATTGCTTTGTAGAACCGTCAAATTGTATAGTCTGCTGAAAGAAATTCACATAAAATAGAACGCACAACTTACATGTATTTAAACTCCTTTTTCTTTTATTGCTTCTTCACAAATCCTTGAAATTTTGTTAACAAGCTTACAGCTGGTACTTACTGCTATTACCCTTCACTAGATTTTCGACATAATTTCTTAACTTTTCTCTCAATTTCACCTTATCAAACCTTGGTTCATTACCTCTTAATACATATTCTGTTTTGATAGCCAGAAAACCCTCCCAAAATCTTTTCTATATAGTCCAGATAAATATCGTAGAACCGCCATCTTTGAAACGCCAAGGAATGGAGGATAGAATCAAATTTGAAGCAGTGACCCCAAAGTTAGACAGCGGCGCACATAAATACCCGATTATTCAGTGTTCATACTGTAGAAACTACAAAAAAAAGCAGATTTATTCCTCCGAACGCGTAAGGCGGTGAATGACGGCACGCTATGCGAGGAAGTTGCAGCGTGATTTCTCGCATTAAATGAAATCAAGCGACAATGAAACAGGTGGGAAAGGCAGGCAGCGAGTTTCAAAGCGGTTCAGCGCACCGCTGTGCAGCATTGCGCGTGATATTCGGGATTGGGAATGAGACCCGCATGTTGGCATACCTATTCAAGTTCTCTCCGCAGGGCGTGTTTTATTGAATACTATCGATAGGTTTACGTACCGCGCGTCCGGTGGAAAACGAGTCGTTTCGTTTCGCCGTATATAGTTCGCGGTATGTACATATTCATTTCCGCGGCGGGGAACAATAACCCGCGTTGAATATCCTATTTACACTGTGCTTCGCGAATAATTAATTAGTCATGAACTGTATAATTTTGCCTGACGCGTTTAAAACTTGAAAAGGAAAAGGAATTTTTTTATAAGTAAAAGCGGTGGGAAGAATCTATGTTAACTTTCTGCTTTTATAGGCTGTCCCATTTAAAATATTGCTGTGGGAATCGAGTATTTTCTATCGCAATTACAGTCGCCTCTTCGACCACGATCTTGATTATCGCATTTACAACACAAAGTACTTATCAGCTGTTTATTATCTTTGAAGATACGTCAAATTCGCCTTGGGTACAATTTCCGCGATTAGGGTCACGTAAAGATTATTTCGTAATAGGTTCCCGGTGTTATCTTAAATATTGTTATTATCTACTGCACATGGGGGGGGGGGGGCAAGGGACCACGGCAACCCCCAAAGAAGGAGCTTTGTAAAAAGAAATGAAGACTGGATTTCATTCTTTAAATAAATTTTTATAATCACCTAATGAATTTTATTGAATTGGTGTTAAAACTATTTTTATCACTTCAACTTAGCTCCCACTAAGATTAAATCCTGAGTGCACCACTGCTACTACACCTGTTGTATTCCGTATCTAGACGGAACTATTCCGACAGAAACTAGACGAATACAGAACTACTTATAATCGACTCAGAACTAGATTATGGTGTCAAGACTGTTCGGACTAAAATGCTGGTTTTAGGAAGAATTGCGTGTAATATATAGGTACGGTTTTCAGTAAGCTAGAAAGAGGGGGTTGTCCTGAGTTTAACGGTAGGTAAGGGATGAGGCATAGAGATCAAGGTTCAAGAATGAGTAATAAGGAACGGATGAGGTCATAGAAGGAAGAATTTTGGATGTTTACTATTGCTATCTGAAAAAGTAACGTGATGACTAATACTATGTACTATAGAAAAAGAAATTTAAATGGCATTGGTATACAACACACCATATGTATATGCAAGAATGTACATTTTTCTTTAGAAAATAGCGGAAAGACATAAAAGATCGAGTGCTACAAATTTGACAAAGAAATTTTCATTAATCAAACAAAGTACCTACCTTATTCAAACTAAACAATGTTGCCCACTTGTGTTCCTGGTCGGACTTGATAAATACTTCGCTTGAATGAATAAAATTTCGTACTGTTAAGAATCCATCGATAATAGAGGCAATGATATATGACAGTTGTCATCCACATGGCCATTGGAAGATTACAATTGATGACTAGCTAACACGAAGTTGGGTGTTATGTGACAATTTGTAGCTTGATATGACCTTTAACAAATGACCATCATTTTATTTGCTTGATAAAGACCAGAAACCTGTTCATAGCCACCCTGAATACTGAGGTTCCATAGAATTCAGCTTAGGCCTCGTCGAATGGTAATTAGAGAAAGACGCTGCGGGGTAATGAATGGGAACTATGTCAATTGCCAGCGAGAACTTCGCAAACCCATTTGTCGCAATCCAATAAGTCTAATACCAGGAGTTTCTCCTCTCTCGAATGTGTCAATAGACCTGGAAATGCGTGCACACGCTTGTTCCGCAACGCGATAAACGGTGGACTTCATCGGCTGCCCACGTACTTCCATGCCTCGTTAATTAAACTCGCATTATTCAGTCAAATGAATTCAGGGACAATCCACGGCACACACGCACCGTTAATTGCGACGTTTCTTCGTCGAATTTCGGATCGACTGGCGATCAACTGGGGGGTGGTTGCCTGTGATTTCATCCTGCAGAATCTAATGACGAGTCTATAAAAGAGTTTTACGCTGCCAACGATAACATCTGGCATTGAGCGTTCCGAATAGCGACGCACATTTATGTCGTAAAATAGAAGCACGCTCGTTGTTCGATACACGTAAGATGTGCACGGATGAAGGTAATTTATACAGCCACCGACGCGGGAACGATCCGAGCGGATAAATCGGTGAACGCTCGATGCTCGGACGACGAGCCCTGTCCGTGTCATATCTGAGCGCAACTTTGGCAACTTTTCCGTCTGGAGTTTTCCCGTGTCGGTGTCTGTATAAATTGACCTTAACGAGGTATACCCGTTTGAACGCTCGGAAAATGTGTATATCTTGTGGACTTTTTTACAAGTCAACGACTTGATGCAGATTTTCCGTTTTTGTGCTATTTTTACATAATGTTATCAACTAGGGTAAACGCACCAATAAATGAACACTTAAGGCTAATGAATGAACACTTTTATAAAATTATGTTTGCAGCGCGATTGATTCGACGTGTTGCAAAAATTGTTTGGATGTGAAGCATGAAATTAGAAGAGGTCTCTAATTAATCAGTTGCTTATTTTAATAACTTATTTTACTCGTTTTAGTAAAAAATGTCCATTCACTGGTGCGTGTTCAGTTACTGGTACATCCACCCTACTTAAAAAAAAGTTTCATTAAAAAAATTTCATCAAATTCACAAAATATACACATTTTCTGAGCGTTCAAAGGGATATACCCCCTTAACACGTTTCGTCCCTGCTGCCCTTGGCAGTTTTACACTTAAAACGTGATCGTAGCGGTATTTTTTAGGCGGCTATAGTTCCCTCATACGCCGCCCACGCTCGGCAAGACTCGCGAGATCGAGCTAGTCCTCTGAGGTCGCAGTAAAATGCGCGTAAGAGCAATTGCACGCGATGACCGACGTATTCTTGCACGTGGCGCGATAAGCAATGACGCGGACGTAAATTCATTCTTCTCGGTTTTTGCTCGTACCAGAGTGGCTCGTATCGGCTATGAATGTAGAAAAAGCGGCAGCCCGTGATACGTCGCTTTTCTTACGTCTTTTTCTTCACATTGCAGATAAGGATCTCAAATCTGATCGTTCATTGCAATATCGAAAACCACATGTGACTCTATCTGAAACGAACATTTATAGAGAAAAGCGGAAACAGCGAAGTCATAGTTTTTTTAACTGGTCAATGGCGGTACGCGCCTTTCACTTTACTTTCTTAAATATCGAGCCTCTGTTCAATGCCCCGCGTTCCTGATTAACACGCAACTTATGCCCGTAAAAAAGTTTTGCCCGCTTCAGTGCCGGCAGTCGTAGGCTGCTACACGAGGAAGTATTTTCCTTCGCGCGAAGAGAAATAACTTCTTGGCTGCATTGTTAATCGATCTCTTAGCTGCATTGCTAACCGCGTTTCTCTGGGGCGTGCAGCGACCTTAAGAAAACGCCACCAGGGAGTCGTAGACACCGGATTGTGGGCACAGCCTCCGGCTGTTGCAGAACTCGTAATTGAACCGCGTGCATGGCACTGCATAAACTTCGGAAATCGCACTTACTCTCGTCGTCTGCCGCGGAGAAATATAAATAACCCTTACACGTGATACCGCCATAAACGAGATTAATGATAGTTCGGGTGCCTGAAGGAGGCATAATAATCCTATCGTGCTCTCCGAGATACGACCGATCTCTCCTCGCCGTGCTACTCTCGTTCCCCTGCCATTTCTTGTCGATCTTGCTAGTCATGCCTCGACCCTCCTCCATCTTTTTCCCCCGCAATAAACCTCGTTTGACATAAAACATTTGCCTTGGAGACGCGGCACGCCATACGAGAGGGGCAGTTTCTAAAATAAATATACCTGGGGGGGAAGCAAGTCGTGACCCCCCCCCCCCCCTGCATCATCCCGGTTCTGATCGTTAACTCGCTGGTTTTACAGCTCGTGCTAACTGTACCTGATCTAAAATCCCCTGCTCCTGCAACCGTGGGCGCTGACACGCTGCTTCGATCGCGTCTATTCCGCTACGCTTGCTCATAAATTGGTAACATTCGCGGTATGGCGAGCGAAGAGAATATAACGCGGATGTAGAGCGAATAACGAAGCATTTTGCTCGGCAGCTAGGTGCGTGGTTTAATCAGGAACGCGTCTTTGAAATTCTCTCGTGTAACGTATGCTTCGAGTTGCCCAAGGAAATTCTGATCGAATATGCGCGCTTTTCATTTACCGCGCCGAGCGGACTGACGTCACAGCGTTATTACGTGAATGAGTATAAAAAGGGAACCATTTCAATGTTACGATTCAAAGGTCAAGAACGCTCAAGGTTCGAACCTCGGCAACGCTCGAACGCACTGCTCAGCGGCGAATACTTGAGAAGATTTTAAATTAATTGCTTTGTTCCTGCCAAAGCACAGTTCGCCTCTTAACTCAAATATCAAACGTCCCGTGAATCGTGTAAAGAACTCGACCGCTGTTTACATACTGTGAGCAAAGAATCATGCAAAAGACCTTTTTTTTATTACATTGATGATTAAAAATATTTGTTTCCTCTTCGATCGACTTGGTTTTTAAATTCTTGTTTACATCATCGATTATATCGTCGATGATTCCGGTTACTCGCAGCGTCGCGAGACGCATTTGTGAATACGGTATCACTGTGCGAGAACAGATTATTGATACAGTTATCTGTGTGATATAATTTTCTGTACTGCTCACTACTATTTCGTTATTTTATCACTCTCTTCGCACATTTCTCTTAATCGGTAGCGACACATAATTATTTTCATGTTATCGCGAGGAAGCTCTGTTCATTTATCGCTGAATTATGTAATGTTTACAGAGACAGGAAGACACGAAATTTACTATCTTCGTTGTTCCTTTATTTCTGCTTGTGCTGTACTTGTTCAGCCATTGTTTCATACACTTTGTAGTCTATAACAAATTCACGCCTCATTCGAATACACATTAATCTTTCATCTTGTCCCGCGTTTGTTTTTCCTTCCGTTCTTTACGCGCGCAAACTGGAGCAAAAATAACGACAAATGTTAAAAATAGGCTTTCCTCGAGTAAAATTCTACATAGGACGCGAACGGACGCTACGGTTACCGAAGCAGCCACTAATATCCGTCCATCGTAGAATCATGCCAACTATCAGCGGCTCTTCGTAAATTATTATTTACTCGCAAAATAATATCCCCTGCGAACATTGTCTAATTCTATATTTCTTTAACCGGTTAACTGTCAATGTATCGTATATGATCAAACAAAGATCTGGCCAATTCTGCCAATGTATCATATACAATCAAAAAAAATCTGGCCAATTCTGCCAAATCTGCCAATTCTGTATCATATATGATCAAATGGAATAACTTTGTGATTCATTTAATTTTTCGATGTTGCCAGTTTTACGAATAATAAAAAAAGCCGTGCCAGTTAACCGGTTAGCTTGCTTTATGGAAGACGCACACTCATAAGTAGCAAACATAAATCATAGCGTATCGTGACCGTTCGTCAATGGTCGATCAATCATTGACCACCCACACTTTTCTACTTTGTACACACGTGGATTTATTAATCCCTTTCGTTGCAATATTCAGAAACTATCTCTCTGCACATAATTCCGAATCACCTATATCCCCAGTCACCTATACGTACGCATTATGTGTCCCACTGGCTGTTTCATAACTCATGGGAAAATTCAGAGTTTCTCCGATCTGTGAGCACTTCCCAAAGATAAATAGAGCATCTCGTTACCCTTTGCGTACGAACAGTGTCTATTGATAGGCATGTGCACAGGCTGAATAACCGATTATGTGATAGAACTGGCCGATTAAGGGCAAATAGTGTAGAATGTGATGCCATAGGCGGGCAGTCGCAGCACAAGGTGACACGCACGCCGCAACCGTGTCACCTAGGTTTCACCGGTATTTCTTGATTGTGGGATGCTGCCAACTCGCGAACTCCGCTGCTAACCGCGGCCCCATCGGCTGGCCACCACCACACCAGGATATTTCTAGTCGGCTCTCTCGCGACTTAGTACTTGATCGTGTGTGCACGGAGCATCTATGCTCTCCGAGCCGCCTGGTTTCCTCGTCTGGCCCGTCACTCGCGTACACTTTTCGTTCATCCGCGCCTTTTCGACACGGCGAATGTGAAGGGACAAGATGAGCGAGAAAAGAAAGACACCGTCGACTCGGAGGCGACCCGAGGAACCGCTAACCAGGCCAAGGGAGCCGACCAGACCACCGAGGACAAGAATCCAACCGAACCGCGATAATAACACCGTTCATCGCAGTGCGAACCGTGGTGCGCACAAAATACACCCGTAACAATAAACCATCGCTTACAACACGACACTGCGTAGAGCTAATGTCCCGGCGATCCTGAACATTCCATCGCGAATGACGATTGGCGGATTACCAGAAACTCGCGAACCTGACAGATCGGCGATACCGGAGTTGTTAATTGAAATAGGAACCTTGAAATACAATCGTCACGCGAAACGATCGCCCGAGTATGAAGCCGAGCACGATTTACGCTGCGTCGAGTCTAGAGCGTTGGCTTTAAAGGGAATTGGTTCGTTACCAAAATTTGGATAACTTGACGAAATCGCTAATTGTAACGTGGATCTTAAAATACAACTGTGACGTAAAATGATCGATGCGCGAGACCGCGTAGAATTTAGATTCAGTCGAATTTGTCTATTCGATGGCAAAGGGAATTGGCTTGCTACTAGATACTTACTTGAGAATGCAACAGATTCGTGACAAGGGACCTGTCAATCGGAATGTAAATCTTAAAATACAATTATGCCGCGAAGCGGCCGCTTAAGTATGAAGACCGAGTAGAGCTTAACTTCGATCCAATTTGAAAGTTCAGTTGCAAAGGAAATTGGCTTATTAGAAAAAAATCCGCTGCTTATCACATTCGTGGTAATTGAGTCGTTGGTCGGACAAGCATAGACCCGAAAATATAATTATGCTACGAAGAGATCGCTTCGGTAGGAGGCCTAGTGCAGTTTAGGTTTTGAAGAAAATTGGCTTGCCACCAAAAACCCGGATAGTCGCTTCCACCAAATCATTGCTTCCATTTATCGAGCTTCTGGTGCTTCGATTATGATCTCGATAGAAATTTGTCCGCTGGGAATTATAGCGTACATTAAACCTCGTTTAAATGCATCGCGGAGTGAGATTTAGGAAACATTTGCGAGCAAATCACCTAACACCCAAGTAGATAGGGCGGAATGGGAAAGATGTGGCTAAACGAGGGTTCAAACATTTGTTTTCAGCCGAGAAAGTTCCGATGACGGCTCTTGACGAAAACGTGAACCGCGTGCCACGGGTTTATCCAACAAACGAACCACTGGGTGAGTGTTCTCTCTTGTTCAATATTGTGTTTCATCCACCTTTCTATTGCCTTATAATCGTTGCTGATGACTGTGGTGTTTGAAGGAAGTAAGATCGAATTTGTTGATACATCGAGAACTGTCTCACGTTTTCGAAAGATAGACATGGTCTTTCCTATGCGCACCTGCTTTTCCAATAAATCAATATAGTCCTATAAGTATAATTTCTTGGGTGGAGTACTTTTCATGCTGCTTAAAGCTTCACAAGATTTTTATTTCGACAGACAGTAGTCACATCAACCCAGGAAAGATAACAAATTGGCGTTCGTGTACACACTATGCATTATATGCTTGCATTAAAGTTTCATAATCATTTTTCCGCTGCTAACAGATACAAATCCATTTTCTTTTACTTATTGTGTACTTTGTACTCCTTTTATGTCGACCTCTCAACCGTACACGCGGCATCCATCGGTACCTGCGTGCAAAGTTCAATTTTAGGATGTATTATCGGTTTAATCGTTCCTGCAGACCTTTCCTCGTATTTCAAGCAGAACGAATGTACGAATAATTAATTCCCATTTAGTTCTCTTAGTAAGCACAGTATGAATGCAGGATTTTCTGCATCGACGGGGCTCCAAAGCCCTCGCCTATTCCGCGATACATTCTTACTGGCCCAATTGCATTTCAACATTTCCTTCTTTCCGATTCAGCCAGCCAGGCGCTTCGGTTAATTAAATTCTCGTATTTCGTTTTTCTCGCCGGCAGCCGCGCGTCTCGTTCCAGATGAGAAATTCGACGCCCTGTATTTACGAGTTTAATGCGGTAATGATTCGTGTAAATGCGAGATTGCAAGGCACCGATGTGGCTGGCGTCTGACGGTGTGTGTTTTGCCGTCGACGACGATGACGAGGGACCGGCGTAAAAGCAGATGACGGAAGAGAAGAGGCGGAATTAGTGTTCGCGCGAGTATAATTGGCCGTTCGCTAGCAATAAGTAATCGCTCCGGGCTGGAAGCTCCTTCCGAACACGTTTCGTCACATAGGATTCAAACGCTCCAGCTTACTCGAGTTCCTCGTAGTCGACGATGGGGCTTGCTCGGTCTCCTCTTCCCCCTCAAGTACGATCCTGCGAGATAACTTCGAGGAATGCCTGAGTGTCGCGTCGAAATTCGCGTGGCTATCTCACTCTAGTGTAACTTAATCGTAAGATAGCGAAGGGGGAAGAATGTTGAGTCTAGAGAGGCGCCACTTTCAAACAAAAGGTGAGCAGCGATTTCGATGCACCTTTGGAAAGCTCTTAGTTCTTTCAGGTAGCCAAATTACGAACTCCTGGTTCATATTTAAAAGCGTTACCGCTTAGTGTTCAGGTTTAGACTGAAGATAGTATCTACCATCTGATCCTTCTCCACTTTTTGATCCAAAGCGAATCTATCGATCTCTTCGTAGACGAGAGAGCCGATTTTATAGTTCGCCCATGAAATAAAGTTCTTGATAGCCATCCTCAGTCATCACCAACGAAATTCTGCTTTTCGGTTACAAGTGTGGTAATGAATACCTACCTGATCCTTGTCTTCCTTTCTCAGCTTCGTAATTAGTGTGTGTGGAAGTAATTTTTACTTCTGTCCTTCTCGTGCATACAATTCGGATTGTTCTACTAGACACATACGCACAAGAATGGGATACTGTTAATTAAATAAATATATTCTTTGAATTGTGGACTTGGTTAGACCGTTTAGGTTGGCAAGAAAGGATTGAGCGGGTCTCAATGGCTAGTCAAGATAGTAAATTGGACCTAGGAAAACCTGTACCAATTGTACTCGCTCATCCAGACCACACCTTCGAACTAAATGAAGAAGCCTTGGCGCAAATTCTCCTCCAAGATGATATTAAAGATAGGAGTGTAGTTGTCGTCTCTGTAGCAGGTGCCTTTAGGAAAGGCAAAAGCTTCCTGCTTGATTTTTTTCTCCGTTACATGAATTGTAAGGTATGTTATCGATAAAACTCAAGCAATCACGAGTTTATGTACAATAATATGAAAGTTTTTATATAGTTAAAAAAATATTCAAAGATTTTAAAAGTTATCTATTTAATTGTAAAGAAAATAATTTAGTAAACGATTATTATTGTAATACAATACTATATATATATATATATTTATTGAAGATCTATTACTTTCTTTCATGCTTACCCTGGGAATTCGTTATATTATAATGTTACGAACAATAGTATAACAACAATAACAAAACCGATTCCTGGTTGGGTAAAGATGATGATCCTCTGTGTGGATTTTCGTGGAAAGGAGGCTCTGAAAGAGACACAACAGGAATTTTAATGTGGTCGAAAGTTTTCCCTAGTACTTTACCAAGTGGCGAGAAGATTGCTGTGATTTTAATGGATACACAAGGTGCTTTCGATAGCCAATCCACAGTCAGAGATTGCGCAACTGTCTTTGCTCTAAGCACGATGTTGTCGTCTGTGCAAATTTATAATCTATCTCAAAACATCCAAGAGGATGATCTTCAGCATTTGCAACTTTTCACCGAGTATGGTAGGCTGGCATTAGAGAAATCTGGAAGTACACCGTTTCAAAAGTTGCAATTCTTAGTGAGAGACTGGAGTTATCCATACGAAGCGGAGTATGGCGCAAACGGTGGGAAGGAGATATTACAAAGAAGATTAGAAATTTCTAACGGACAGCACCCAGAATTACAGAGCTTGAGGAAGCACATTAAATCATGCTTCTCAGATATATCTTGCTTCCTCATGCCACACCCGGGCCTCAATATTGCCACCAACCCCAATTTCGATGGGAGACTATCTGAAATTCAAGCGGAATTCAAAGAGCAGCTGAAGGTGCTGATACCGATGCTGCTGGATCCAGAAAATTTAGTAACGAAAAAGATTGACGGCCAAGTTGTAAAAGCGAAAGATTTGTTAGAGTACTTCAAGAGCTATATGAAAATTTATAAGGGAGATGAACTTCCTGAACCTAAAAGTATGTTAGTGGTAAGTCTTCATTGTGCAATTGCCCATGGTGTTAATTACATTTTAAGCCTGTACTGTTTCGTATTTAGGCAACAGCAGAAGCAAATAACTTAACTGCGGTAGCGGAAGCTAAAGATCTTTACTTGCGATCAATGGAGATGGTTTGCGGAGGAGCAAAACCATTTTTAGCCACAGCACATTTAACATCAGAGCATATGCGCAGCGTCGATAGGGCTATTAGTCTGTTTCAAAATAAGCGGAAAATGGGAGGAGATGAATTTAGTCAAACGTACATGGACAAGTTAGTAAAGGCGAGTATTAGTGGTACACATTGACTGTATATTTCATTTGTAATTAAACTTCCACATCTGCGATTATGAATACAGTGTATAAGAATGTTCGCTTGCCTTCGTTGTCCTTACTTCGGTGATGTAAACAGTAGTCTTTCACTTGTTACAGGATATGGAAGAAGCTTTCGTTCAGTTTAAAGCACACAATGAAAGTAAAAATATATTTAAAGCAGCACGAACGCCGGCAGTGTTTTTCGTAATTGCTGCCATTATGTACTTTTCATCCGGACTGTTTGGTATTATTGGTTTATACCCACTAGCAAATATTTGTAACTTTGTCGTTGGCCTTTGTATAGTAACACTTATTTTATGGATATACGTAAGGTACATAAAACTTTCTCGCGCGAAAGCCCATCTTTGCTTCCTTACTTCGATAACAAATTCTTTTTATTTGCACAGGTACAGTGGTAATTTCAGATCGTGTGGTGCAGTACTAGATGAAGTGGCTAACGCTTTATGGGATAATGTAAGTAATGTATTTTCAACTGTTTATCTAGAAATTTAGGGATCTCAGCCTGAGGGGTATTTTGTTTGTTGTATGCGCGTGGTAAATAATGCATTAGCCCTCGGTTGGCGGTGGCCATCGGAGTTTTACCTTGTAACGAAAACGCGAAGAGCGTCGAGTTTCTGCGCCATAGACATTTATAGGAGGACCTTTAGCTCAGCGGGGAGTAAGAATCGCGGGGAGGTGGCGAGTAGTGGTAAATCGGGTAACTCTGTTCCTGTTCGGTACTATTCGGATATACAATCACATTATATGCTATGAGAAATAGTAAAAAAAAATATATAGTAAACTCTCGCTATAAACGCGCGCTCGGGCTAGCGGCGAACTCTTAACGCATAGCGTCGACGATTCCGAGCCGCCGATGGCGCGAGAAAGAGACCGAGCGCAGGGCGCGTAGGCACGAAAGGTATCATGCTTTCTCTCTTTCATAGCCGACGGTAACGTCGTGCCGACTCTTTCGACCCCTCTCGCTCGCTCTCGGGTTCTCTCACCCTCCACCGAAGGATTCCATGAAGTGGTGGGGATAGCGACGAACGCTTAACGCATAGGTGAGATAGCGAGAGTTTAATGTATATTAAACATTTGGTATATCATGTAGTTTATATATGTATATTTAATAGAATTAGTAAATAGTATAAAGCTTTTTTCCACTCAGTTTTAGTTTTACTAATCACGTTTGACTATTCATAAAACAGCAACAGCGGTTATTCTGAACGCGGCCATTAATAACAAGCCGACACGAGCCGAATGCATCCGAAGCTAACCGACGTGCCACTACTAAACCTCTGTCTGTCCCCACCAATCCTACGACCCCCCCCCCCCCCTAGCTTAAAGTAGCAGCTTACGCTAGGTCTATATACATATGTCTATGGTCTGCGATCAGCCACGTATTGTTTCGTGATATGTATTTTGAGGAGGAAAGACGTGCCTGAATCCATTGTTTTATATAATTTCTATAGTTTTTGGCGTATAGTAAAAGTTTACCATGACAGTTGTAACGATAATAATAAATATTATCTATTTTTACACAATTTATAAATATAGGTAACCGTTCCTCTATCCTTGTACAATAATAACATTTGTTGCAAGTAAAGAAATATACGATCGGATACAGTACTCACATATAAACGTAGTTGGAGATACGAACGGGTCAGAAATAACCTGGCCACAGCCGTCCGAGGGTTAGTAAAAGATGCTTGTAAAATTTCATGCATTCGGTGCGGAACTTACATGCTTTATCTCAGGAAAAGACGTGATAGTATGTCATCGGTCGCGAAACGGTTAATATGCAGGATTTTGATAAAAATCAGGTGCACTATTTTGATTTCTATTGTTACTAGGCGTCAAAACAGTATCAAATAAAAGTTTTCACTTTCTAAAATATATTCAATAAGACATATTTTTAATTATGGAAAACCTCTAGCGAAAAGTATAGACGAAAACATGATCTTTTCAACAATAATTTGTACGAGTGTTTTTACAGTTTTAACGTTTAGAATTTATACCTGGAGAATTTTCTCGATTTTTATGAAAACCCTTTGTATTTAGAATACTATCTACGCTAAAGGAAGGGGCAAATATTTTATTTTACTACAGCATTATACGGAACACGTATTAATTTCAAAATGTAAATAACTCTATATGTGTAATTAGCACACTGCATTGCATCGCATCTCCGAATTCATACCTGCCATTTCTTATTTCTACAGGTCTGGAAAACTGTATATACATATACTGTATTTATACTTACTGCACTATTACTTATTACATTAAGAACGTACACATTTAATTATTTTCCTAAAGAGGAAATTAGAGAAAAGAAACCTATTCTTTCTTCAGAAAAATTACGTTATTTACAAAATATTTATTTTGGCCTTACTTCCGCGTTCAATGACACATATAATTGTTTGATAAACATTTACAATCATTTTTACAATCAGGATAAATTGCTTTAAGTGCAGTTAAATGTTTTCTTTGCATTCTTTACACTCGTTACAGTATTCGTGTTTATCATTTATTTGATACTTACATCATATCACCTCTCGCGATACGCTTTTTAATTATACCAATTTAGCCGTTAACACTTTTTCTTTTGACATTATCTCTTGTTTCCGTTTCCCTTTTTATTTTTTATTTGTCTCATAAGCTGAATACTAACAGGAGCGAATATATAAGAGGTATGACGTTTGCTTATCGATAACATAGAAGTAATTCTAATTTTCTACGTATTTCTAGAATTAAGAGAAAGTATTGTTCCTTAACAAATAATTCGGATTTCATTGAAAGAAATATTTGCATAATTTTAACAGGACATCAGAGTCGTGTTAATAATAATCATAATAGTTCATTTAGACTTTAGTAATACTTTCATGTAAATCAATATTAAGTATTATACATAAATAATTTTTGTTTCTCTTCAGTTCATGAAACCACTCTACCAACAATTTGTGGAGAAATCAGTTTCAGTAGCAGTGGCTCAAGCTGCTGAAATGGCTACAAATACAACAATGAATGCCACTATCACTGCCAATGGCAAGCCTAAGCTAACATAACGTTCATTCCCTTCCTAACGCAATTTCTTAAGACCGTTAAAACGTACATCATTGTATTACACCCAGTAAGTGGCATGAAGAAATTTTTAGTTTTGTCCATTCGATATAAGACCATAAATAGATTTTCGTGTGTTACGTTACAACAAGAGGCAGCGCGTTGTGTATCTACTGATTTCAAGTGACTGTGAATGTATATACAGCGTATTTTCATTATTATCCCATGCTAGATTGCTGAAAATTTTGATTATTAGTATTATCTCTGATCATTAACATTATATCATTAGAAAAATAAAATTCCATAACTACTGGTAAACGATATACTTTGAACAGAAATTATTATTTTTTGGGTTGTTAATGTTTGTAACTAGCTTTAATTATTTCTTTTGTATCGAAATGTATATTTTTAAAAACATACTATACAAGTACTTATTTTTACATTTATTGATATCCAGATTCATATTATTTAACTCGTTAATTAGGCGATCATATTTAAGTGCATTTCGAGGTCAGAAACGCGGGAAAGATATATATTAAAACGTAATAAAAGCAAAATTCAAGCAATATACACACACACACACGTTGTACATTTATGCATTGTTCTATGTATGAACTAAAATAGGTAAATTATATCTGTGCCAGATTTATTCTACAACAGTTACGATTGTATTGAATAATTTTTTAATAAACAAAAATGTAAATAATTCTCAGTGTCTTTCACACTTAACAAATTCTAAACAAAATTCACGATGTATGTATGTAACTGCAATGAATGAAATATACACGTATGCCATGTACTTAGTTTATTCGATATTTTTGTTAAACACAACTAACAAATGGGCAACAATAGTCTAATATAATTATACTGTTTCTTTTTTGTTGTTTTTCTTACTGTATTATGGGCCACAAATTATGTACGAAAGATTGTAAAAACCGCGTCGTTCTTTCTTCTGTTGAAGTTCTTGTATCTGTCATACAGTTAGAACGAAAAAGGAAATATTCGTAAGGCGGTCGTATGACGAATTTTATTGTCAATATGGTGTTAATAGTGCTCAAATATGCATATTAAATATGCCACATTAGAATTTTAATACCAATCTTTAAATTGAGGATACGTATGAGTTAATTACCCTAATAAAATCGTTAGTATTTTTAATAAATTTTAATTATTAATGTTAGAAATGGTAAGGTACTTAGTTATACATTACATGTGATGATTGTTAACTATTTTGCCTTGAAAATACATTTATCATAGATGTTATAGACATAGTAAAATTAGTTATTTGTATTAATTTATCGTGTGTATGAGTGCCAATTAAAAGTGGATATAATAAACAATACTATCGAAGCGTGTAGTTAGTTCTGGTAAAAATGGAATTACGAGAATACAGTAAAATACTATTATCTTGCCAAACAGATATCGATGTATACTTCATTTTCACGCCATATTTGAAAACGGATGCTGACCAAATATTAATTATCTACGACAGTAATTAATATTCATCTTTGAGTACATGTTATTACACCGTTATCTTTGAAATTAATTACTATATCCATTTAGCAATTTGTTATATGTGTATACGTTTTTCACATCTGAAGTTTTCATATTTTACATTATAATACATAATCACATAAGAGTAACACGATTTTACGGTGGTGGTGGTGGTTTAAATAATGGAACATTGTTTAGCAATTATTTTCAAATTTATTAGTGGTCACTTTTACTCTGATATCAACGTAATATTTTTTGTATCCATTTTTCCCCGAAGTGCATATTTTTAATGTATAATAGTTGCATAATAGTAAATTTGTGTTTTCTGGTTAGGGAAATTATAATTGAAAAGGTTTTTTAATCAAACGTTCCTGAAATTAAATGAAAGTATATCACGGTAAAGGTGCCATTACATATATTTAAAGCTAGTTTATTCTCAGCCATATGTTAGTATAAACTAATTCATTGTATCTTTATACTTTATCTAAGAATAGGAAATGAACGAAATTACTATTATATCTCGCATTGTTCACTAAATATATGTATGTTGTTCAATTAATTTTACAATATAATTGCAGCTGGGAAACAGAAGATAATTTAGGTACTCTCCTCATATGTGATGTAGCTCGTAATAAATTCTTGCGTGATACAAAAGTATTTTTATCACTGTTCGCATGTAATAATAGCGTGACGATTCCGTTGAATTATAAACAATAAAAAAAAATAAAAACAAACGCATGGGAATAACTTTTAAGGCATTTTACTTAAAATTTTTTAATGTATTTTGCAAGTTGGTAGGAGACAGTATCAGATTATCGAAACAAGGCCTACTGGCAAATAATGTTATGTAATTAGTTAATATAAACATTTATATATTTGTCATGTATACAATATAAATATTTTAAGCACATTTTTGTAATAACAGCATTGTAATAATGATAATAATATGGGATAAATATAAGGTTGCATATGGCAACTAAATTTTTCTTAGTTGTGATATTTAAATAATTTAATCTAATTGTAGTGTCAATTAGTGTGGATAAAAATAAATGCATATTTTTCTATTTATTAGGTACAAATATTCTATATTCTTTTCATCACAGACAAGCAAAATAATATTATTCTTTACGTTTTAAACATCCTTTTTACCATATCTCCAAACTTTTGATTTGCCTCCTGCAATTGTGCATTATAAATTAAAAATTGTTCTTTCGCGGCACGATTATGTGGCTCCAGCGTAGTGACAGTTCTTAAGTCATCAACAGCCTTCTCCAGGTCCTTTAAATTTCCATGCGCTACTCCCCTTCTATACAACGCTTTAACGTTGGTACTCTCTTTATCCAAAATTTTAGTACACAAGGAAACAACGTGTTCATAATTCTTATGATTCAACTGGCATCCAGCCATATTGTTGTACAATACGAGCCTCAGATTATTAATATCGCTTTCCAATTTTGCCTGTAACTCTAAATCAGGTATCGGCTCTAATGTTATAAGAATTTTACAGGCTTTACTAAATTTACGAAACGCATCTACCCATCTAGATTCCTTAAATAAAACAACACCAGTTTCTTTATACTGTAATGTTATCGAATACTTTTCTTCGGGTGTCCACTCCCAAATTGGTTTATACGGCTGCAGTGTATTTAGCGTTATCTCAAACTTGATAATTACAGGTTGATCAACGCTTTCTAACGTTAGACGCAACGTGATTAAGCTTTTCTCGAGGACCATCATCATCTGTAGTGCTCGCTCAATTTGTCTATCTATTTCACAGTTAGCTTGACCTATGACCACCAGCTTTTTGGGCGAGCAATCTAAAATCTCTGAATGAAATTTATGCTTCAAATCCTCTATAGACGCGTTAACGGCATGTATATTTTCAATAACAACTGTGCAAATGGCACATTCTGTCGGTTTTTTGGAAAACGGACCAGGCTTTATTACTTCCTTCTTCACGATTTTATCCACCGACTCCCATGTTTCAAGTAACATGTTGTATTTACAATAAATTTGCCTTGTACAAGACGAGAATACAAATTAATGTATCTGTTGTTCGTTTTTTGCTCCCAATCAAATTGCCAAAGTTGCACTACACACGAAGTGTGTGTATAAGTACAGTACGCATACACTACCACGTGAAACGTCACCTAACCTTTGCTTCTGATCCTGTGAATTTCAAAAAACTAAAGATGTTGCTAAATACGCATGCGCGCGATTCTATTCGATTCATATGATCTGGAAGAAAATTCTCATTACGTACTTATTTAACAATGTAAGTGATCTACTTTCTGTGTTACAGATATAGTATGTACATCAGGATGTTAAGAACAGTATTCTGTGTATTTCCCTTTAAAAATTATGTTTTATCTGTCGCATACATTTTTTTATATATAAATTGCAATTACGTATTACATATGTACATATTATAAACACCGACAAACTGTTTTCTGAAAAACAATTGAGTTTAAGGATGTTACGTGCTTTTGACATTGATTTAAAATAAAAAAAGGTTATTCATGTGCACCAACCTAATATTTGAACCAGTGGCGTATTTAGTGTAAACATTGCCTAGGGCAAGCGTAGAAATTGTCCCCTTCACCCAATCATATCATTCCAATTTCATCTTTTCTGTTCTAAGTCCTTCTTTGTTAAAAGTGTTCATCACACAAAACAATTAATTTAGAATTTAAATAATCGTTTTAAAGAAAGTGGAGCTGAACCGCGAAAGAGACGAAAGTTGGAGGCAAATGAAGCCGTAAAGCGCAACAAGTTTCTTTCGAACCTTCTCCAAAGAGGCATGCGAAGCATACGAATAACAAGCGTAAACTACTAACATTACCCATCCGAATAGATTTATTCAAGAAAAACTATTTCTTTCGACTTTTTTGCGCCTCCAGGCATTGGCGCCCAGGGCACGAGCCCTACTTGCCCCACCCTAGATACGCCTCTGGGTCACACACGTGCACACTGCACAGTGCACGCAAATGTGTTTTATGTTATGTACGAAGTTTAGGTTATACGAGACAATAGGAAAAGCTTCGTGACGCTTTATTAACGCTTATTATGAAATATTTTCAATTACTTCTAGTCGTGACTTGATCATATTTGCCAAAATGGGTTTGTCTATTCCAAAACCTTTTTATTACTACTCTGGAGCCATAACTGTCGTCGGAGGGAGTTACATATTCAGGTAATACATTTATATTTTATGATTAACGTATTGTCATTCAAAAATTATAATTCCGAGACACAACTGAATGAGTTTAATTCCTTTTTCAAATACGAGGAACCAATAATACAAATGCCAAAGAAGATTAAATCAACTACACATTATGTTATCATCGAATATGGATTTATACACAGTTTTCTGGTTGCAGGGATTATTTGAGTGGGCAGTTATACGAAAGCGAGGAAACATTACGTGGCAAAGTAGCTATTGTAACAGGATCAAATACCGGAATCGGTAAAGAGATAGTACATGATTTAGCTAAACGCGACGCCAAAGTCATTATGGCATGCAGGGACATGGAAAAATGCGAAACGGTATTGTATTGTTGTTAGTATCTCGTACTGCGAATTGAATGTGTGACGATATTGCCAACATAAATTATGCCACTTAATTACTTTGATAGTTATTCTTCTTATATAATGTTTCTAGGCACGCCGTGATATAGTATTAGACACTAAGAACAAATATGTCTATTGCAGAAAATGTGATTTAGCATCTCAAGAAAGTATCAGAAGTTTTGTGAAACAATTCAAAAAAGGTGCAGAATAATATTACGGCTAAGACTTCAATATTAATGTATAATAGTATATTGTCATAGAGGCAATGTATCAAAATTATCTTCAATTCAATTCCTCCTTTCAATTACAGAGCACTTGAAACTGAATATCCTCATAAACAATGCTGGAGTAATGAGGTGTCCTAAGAGCTACACCCAGGAAGGGATCGAGATGCAACTTGGAGTAAATCATATGGGACACTTCTTACTAACGAATTTATTATTGGATGTTTTAAAAGATTCTGCACCATCAAGAGTTGTAAATCTTTCAAGTGCAGCGCACAAACGTGGTAAGATTAAATTGAAGGATTTGAACAGCGCAGAGAATTACGATGCTTCCCAAGCGTACGCCCAAAGTAAACTGGCCAATATTCTCTTCACAAGAGAGTTAGCAGATAGGTTAAAAGGTACGCAGGAATCATTTCGACATTCAATGTAATTTTCCTGAATAAGTTTCTGGACCTTTATCATTTGTTCCCCATCTCTTTTTTTTAATGTTATTTAGGAACTGGCGTTACAGTGAATGCTGTTCATCCTGGTATAGTTCGTACAGATATAGTGCGGCACATGAGTTTTTATCAAAACTACATTGCACGAATATTTATAAAGTCATTAACATGGCCGTTTGTCAAGCCACCCAAAAAGGGAGCACAGCCAGTTCTATTTGTAGCATTAGATCCATCTTTGAAAGACGTAACTGGATCGTATTTCAGGTGAGTTCGAATCCAATTGATTAGAGATGACAGTGAATTATGTTGATACTATTTATCTTACAGTAACTGTACCGTGGCGGATGTCTCCGACGAAGCGAAGAACGATGGACTTGCAAAATGGTTGTGGGCAGCTAGTGAAAAGTGGACTAAATTAAATCCTATGTAATTTAATGTAAATGTAATCAAGTCTTTGAAAATAAACGACTTTAAAACCATCTGTAACCATCGACGAAGTATAGGATAGACCTATTACCTTATGGATGTGCGTGTCACCATCCAAATTGTGTTACCGACTCATAATTTGAGGACTGAATGTAGCAGCCTCTGCTCATGAATAGCGTCCAACTCAGCAACTATGAAATGTTGAAATGCTGAAAGGTGCGTTGCGTGCTTGTATACGTGTGACTTGTATAAAGTGTGAGTTTGACATAGGCTTTCGCTACGCTACGCTTTGACTCTGTTTGTCAACGACTCATGCGGATTTCTCTCCGAAAATGCATTTCGGGGATCAAGACACTACGGCGCTCAAAAATGATATTTCTTCAAAGCTCGTGCAAGCTATAAATTGCAAGATGACAAATTGTTTTGTTAGTACTTTGCGTGTAGTAGAACCCTTTCACGTATCGTACACCGAAAAGTATTACAAATTGACGCTGTTACTGACATTCCCGCAAGTTTCCGCAACATTTGCTCGCGATTTTTACAATTTCGATTAATAATTCAGGTCGAGTAGAGTCACCGCGAAAAATTTGAAAAGGTTCCAAGTGCAACCAGTCTTCGTAGGAATCTTGCAGTCTAGCAAGATCCTTTTTGATCGCGCGTAACGCGATCGTAGAGTCCCTGCTTTTTTCGCATCCATCTACATATTTTGCGGAGCACCGCGGCTCTTACTTAGAGTAATTTTACCGCGAAATAATTAATGCGTCTGGAAAGTGGTTGGCGCGAAAAGATGACAACGGAAAGCAGCGATACCTATTTGTGCTACGGATTTTTCCACTATCGCTTCGGTTGTTTTAATGCCAAAATATCTTTTTTTATTAATATTTCGGAAACTGTTGAATGTTGAATACATATATGAGATTCATCAAAATCTGTAGCACATATACCTATCGCGGCTTTCCCTTGTGATGGGACCCAAGTATCGAGATTATATATTATAATTAGGGAATTCAATTCCGGGATGCGGGATCCCGGCTGTTTTTTTGATTTAAAAAAACCCGGGATTTGATATCACTAATCCCGAGATTTTCGGGATTTTTTAAAAATGCGAATTACTTTATGAACAACTGAAAACTATAAAAATAATAGAATAAACAGAACAAATCAACATAGTCATTTCATAATAATGACAATAATAATAACGATTTATTTAAATAATAATATTGAATCGCATATAACTAACTAAATTGTATTTATTTTTACAATGATATTCCCACTTTCTACTATTTTGAAATCGTTCGAGTTGCAAATTGCAACAATTTGTCTGATACATGTAAAGTCGAAACTTTATAGGTCGAAACGCGCCGCACCGACTTACAATTAGTGTGTTAAAGGCTCCCCTAAACTAACGCGAATATTCGTGGCGCAGAGCGGATCTGAAGCGGATCAGATAAGGCTCCCATAAACCGCCACGTATAAAAAACTGCTTTTATTCGACTGTGTCTTTGCGGCATGCGGCCGTGTCAGATCTAACAATAAGCAGAGCCGCAAATCGCAACATAGTAGGCGCTTTTGATCTCTGAAGCGGTTTCAATTTTTTGAACTACCTCCGAACCAATAAGAATTCAGAGATCATCGGAGGTGCTTAGTTAAAATCGTATAAAAGCGCGAATCAGAGCTTCCGCGAGCAGTTAGTTGTTGTAAACCCAGCATGATACAAAGATCTCTCTTACTATCGTTCTCTTCTTATCGTATTTAATAATGTCTGAGAAAAGTGTTTTTACTGTTCACAAGAAAGATTCTGCCACGTCGTCGGTATGGAGTCATTATTTAACATGTAAAGACAGAAGCAGTGCTCAATGTAAAAAATGTAGTGCTGTGCTATAGGAAATCATTTTAATTACTGAATTTTTTTATTACCCAATCCCGGGACTAATCCCGGGATCCCGGGATAGAATTTAAAAAATCCCGCCATCCCGGGATAGTAAATAATGACCGGGATTGAATTCCCTAATTATAATACCAAATTTGAAATGAATCGGATAATATTTGTAGAAGTTACGAAACATTTATTGCAAAGATGTACTGAAACAGGGTCACAAAAGTATTCGAACGGCATTCTGAAATAATTGAAAAACTAGTGCACAGCATGCGACAACATCTGAAAATCATAATTGGAGCCAAAGGTAGCCTAAATGAATATTAATCTAAAATATGGTGCATATAATTAATGCGGTTCGAATATTTTTGTGACTCTGTTGCAGTACATCTTTGCAATAAATGTTTCATAACTTCTACAAATATAATCCGATTCATTTCAAATTTGGTATATACAATTTCGATACTAACGTCTTATAGTAGTTACAACATTACTTTTAGAACTTTAGTCTAACATGTATATTTTTATTGTTTACAGTTTTAATAGCGAGCGTTCGAATACTCTCGTGGCTCACTGTATACAGAATAAATATTCATTTTATGTACCAATGCTAACACAGTATTGGTATCGCGACATTCTCAAATGTATCGCGAAACTTGTAAAAAGTTTTGCAATAAGAAAGTGTATATCACGCATGTAATTTTCGAATATATACTTTCTAAGCCATCTGTGTTAAGTTTCACAAGCTTAATTAAAATACACTCCTGTATGTAGATGCTAGATATTTTATAAACGAAGGAAACATATCACGCGTAATATTTCTATTTTACTGTTAGCAGAGCGTGTGTGTAGAAACGACTTTTGTTATGACTGAACGATGCTACCTTTGGAAGTCACCTCTGTTTACACGGCTCGATGACGATATCCCAACACTTCGTAAATAAATACGTACGCGTGTATTGCCTCGCGAGTCCTGCCGCTTGCCTGCTCTCCCCCCACCAAAGCTAATATTCGCGAGGTACAGTGACGCGGCGTGGGGGTCATTCGTTCCGTGGACGTCGTTGAGTTAAGACGCTTCGATAGCTAGCTGCGTATTTAAATGGTACGCGTACATTATCTACCCTCATATAATTACATCCAGTCATTATTTGTCTTCTTCTTTACTTTGTATCATCACTTGCTGCTCCTGTTAATACAGTTTCGTCCCGAAATTGATTAAATATCGCGAGAAAACCGTTAGATGTTCGTCGCGTATTCCCTTCGTTGCCTTACCGATATTTCTGCACATTTAGTGCACACATATCGTGTCTCGGTATTCAATTACATCCCTTTCCGGGCATATTTCAAGTTTATTTGTTGTTTAATTGCCTTACGAATGTTTTAATGCTTTTTTTTCAAACTTGTTGCATCGTTAGGTTACAGGTGTTCAGGCGGGAATCGGAAGCAAAGGGCAGGCAACGTCAGGACACTTGCTGGTTAATTTGAACGGTGCTTGGATGGCGTCTGGTCATTCCTTGCAGACAGGAGATAGCAATACGTGTGGTATACGTATTATTCGCGTTATTTTATTGAATCAATAGCCGGTTTTAGACGGACTGTTTTTCTCACAGTTTTGGAGCGTACACTCTAGGCGTACGCTCTAAAACTGCACGTGTAAAGTCTCCAACGTGATAAAGGACGATCGCGCGTTCTCGGCATACGCGTCTGGAGTGCAGGTCTAAACTTGTCCTGACACGTTCAGACGTGATTGACGTGCCACGCGCCAGATCATTGTTGGCTGTGAGGGTGATGGGTAACTTTTCAGTCGGTTAATATTGGGATGAAATGGGAAAAGATTGAATTATGATAAATTGAATAATTTTAATCAGATTTGTTTAAAATTTTTAAAATGGTGTCGGTAGATGTTTACGAAATATTGGAATGATCGCATTCTATTTCATTTCGGTCGCGTTTACGTTGAATTCAACGATATTTCAATGATTTTTAAGAATCTATCTCTAGGAAGTTGTTGTAATTGCATTTACCTTCGGTTTTGAATGCAAGTTTTGTTCTTTATGTACAAAAACTGCGTAGTTGATCAAGGACATGCTATGCAAGCATGAACAATTGACAAATTTTGATTCCTGCCATGAATTTTGGCTATTTATAAAGATCATGATATATTTTAAAGTATTATTCGAATAACACGAACGTGCTTACAACTTTAATAACGAAAGCCACTACTATGATTCATTTAAATGTAATAATTATTTCTGAAGTAGTATATTTTGGATAATATCGCGAGAAATGTAAAGCTGTTCGTATCCACCGAGCATTCTGTATTTTCGCATCACACCTTGTATTCTAAATAACAAGGAGCGAAAATTCCTTGGCTGGTTCCAAGAAAAACAGCATTTCCTCGCGACAAACAGTCGATGAAACCACATCCACCCCACCCTCCTATCCCACTTATTTTTCAGAGATTGTGGCCGCGTGCAATGCGGCCAAATAGAGTCAGTGTTTATGACGTACGAAGTTTTTCGTTTTGAAGAGCACAGTTGCTCATAGTAGAGCGTCGTTAACAATTTCGGGATACGCGAGGGTAGAGTCAGTGATTTTTACGCAATTTGTATTCTATCACGAGCGTCGCGGCTCTCATCTTCGAATCGCGAGATTCGAATCTTTCGGGCGCGTTGGTACTCTACTATATCTTTTTTTTTATTTTTGAAAGCGAAAGTCGTTGTCGGAAATTAGAGTCAGTTCGTCAGCTGAAGAGGAGATTTGTGCGCTGAATTTTAATGGAAAGATGTAAGTATGCATTTCATTAAATTCCTTTTAAGTAGAGTTCATTCTTCAATATTTTAGAAAGAAAATAGTTAAAAAAATTTAGAAAAATTAATTTTTAGAATAGACTCACCAAGCAATTCAAAACTAACGAAACATCTTATCATTTAGACATTTTAAGAAAAGAATTTTGTTAATTTTTTCTCAAAATGTCTCAATTATAAAAAATTTCGTTAGTTTTGAATTGCTTCGCGATTCTTCATCAGAGTTCAAACAATCGCAACTGTGGAAACAAATTGTAATCGTGTTCTGTTCCTTCGTTCCAGTCTGGGCGTAGCTGAGCAGCCTGACGACTTCTTCTGAGCAGCTTGATGACTTCTGAGGAGCTCGATGACTTCCCCTGATCAGTAGCAGGGGTGTTGGCGTCTCCGTCACCGGGGCACAGCGAAATGTGAGTGCGCATGCATTATGGTTCCTCTGGTTACTCAACCATGTCGTAGGACGTTTGGTCCAAATCGACACGAGTGACTGGTTGTATACGTGCTTTGGCGAGCATAATGACCGCGGGTATGGTAACCATGCCCGTGAATTGTAACATTTTGGCTGTATATGTATTTATTAGACGAGGTCTAGGGTCTTCTTGTACATCGCGCCTTTTCAATAGAATCAAATTATAATCCTAATTTCCATGATAAACGGGTCCTAACGCGAATGTTTATTGATCATACATTGATGTAAGTAGATATTTATTAAATAATGCACATAAAGGTGCATAGCAGCTCAGAAGGTATTGGTATGAATATCAATACGGCTGAATGCTAATTTTTATGTAGTGAAAAAGTTTGATACTCTCAAACTCCATAGCTACGATCATTTTTATTTAATATGTAGAGGAAAAATCGGATGCCCTCCGATTTCGACATTGCGACGATTACAATGACTTGAATTTCTTTTATTTTTCTGATACTACGTATTCAAAAGTAACTTGATTTCTAAATGATGATAATAGATATAAAAGTGTAATTCCTTTCTTATAAAGGTCACTCGTTTGCATACACAATAGAATAATTAATTTCCATGTGCAAGAAGACAATTGAGGGTGGGCAAACTTCAGATTCAAAGTAATTAGCATGAGAACATACTTTCTTGATTTATATGAAATTTACTTTGACGATGGAATCGCTCGTTTTAAATTCTTAAAGTAAATTCTTGATGATTTAGAGTAATTTTCTTTAATAATTCAATTTTAGAGTCTTTTTTCTTGCTAATTAAATGTCGAGTAGAGTGATTTTTCTTACTGATGCAATCTAAAGTAGAGTTTTTTTGTATTTATCAAACTTTAAACTATTCACAAGTTGAAAGTCGAGTCACTTTGCTTAATAATGTAAAATGAAAGAATACTAGCGTGCTAGACACTATACAGACTAATCATATTTTCTAGTTGAGGATTTTCAGGATATCTTTCCGTACCTATTGCCTTTTAACTCATCCACGTGCCCATGCGCTACTTGGGTGGGTGAAGGTAATGGGGCACGATGACTTTTGTTACTAAATAATTAAATTTTGGCGGCTGGCATTGCGTTAGTGTATCGTGCACGTCGCATTTTCCACCTGTGTGTGTTTGTGTGGTTAGGCGGTGGAATTTGCGTCGGTGAAAGATTCTCATCAAAGATCATGTTAACGAAACTATAACATTATATTATTATTCATGGTAATAACGATACCAATGTATCATATTCCTTGTTGCACCCGATGATCATTCTAGTAAATAATCTTGGAATATGAAACTTAATCAATCTCGTACAATTAAACGAGAAAGTAATAACGATTGACGTATGTACCTAATACGTACAATGCGCATTATCGAGTAATCCACTGTTTGAAATCGAAAATAATTAATTTCTATGTAAATCATACTTACACGCAATGGTCACTGCCTTTGCTAGCCGATTTCAGTGAAAACTGGTACGTACTTGTTAGAGTGTGATTGTGGCCAAGCTCGGGTGACGGAGTCGTCCCGGGACGGTCTCTCTAGTGTAGGCTTTTGCACCCGGGCGGCGATGCTTGAGAATCGTGGAGTGGGTTGACTGATGATTGTGTTTGAGAGACTGTTTTGCGATTTTTTAAATATAGGTGTTGTATAGGGTAGGTAACTTACCTTCTGGTACGAATGTGTGACTTGCATATAAGTAGGTAGGTCCGGGGCAGGTCGTCGTATTCTCTGCGTCGTATCGCATGTCCCCCCCCGCGATGACCTGCTTTCAGGAAATTTGTGAGAAAAGTCGACGACCAGACTAGCACGAGTGGGGTATGCCCTCGCTTCTAGACTCACTATGTCGACTTTTTGACGCCAGTGAGACATTGCACATTGTCGCTGGCCGCGGTCGGAACTTTCAGAAGGACGGACCCCCGACGCAAGAAGTGACCAAGGAGCCGAATATAGCCCGGCCAGAAAAAAGGCCACATCATGTGGGCTACGAAGAATGGTCCTGCATTCTCGGGTGCAGGGTCATTCTTCTAAGGTATTTCTTTGCCATTATGCTCGCCGGTAGTTGTAGTAGTAGTAGTTTGGTTGGCCATAGGCTGACCCATCGACACCCCCTCTCCTGAAATTGAGCATACCGCGTTTTCAATTAGAGTTGCGAAGAAGATTACGGGGCCAGTTAGTGTTGCGACTAAATGTTGATTACGGTTTGAATTAGCGTTGCGAATCGAGTATTCCCCGCGTTTGGTTCCAGCATATAGCGTTGCGAATGAATGTCGAGCGTGGCTGCTTGTAGTGTTCCGCAAAAAGAGTCGCGATTGTTCTTGTATTTTGAATTGGAGTTACTAAAGTTTGGTTCATTTTATTACTTTTGATTCGTGGTACGCTTTTTATTAGAGTTGCGATGCGACTGATCGCGTTTTTTTAATTACTCGTCCTAGTTTGATACTTAATATTTTTTTAGTTAGTGTTGCGATGATGACTGATCGCGTTTGTAATTAGAGTTGCGACCCCAATGCCCCGAAACTGTCCTGGGACATGTCCGAAGACATGTTCCTGGGAAAAAGGAGTCCCGAGCAGCTGGCTTTGCTGCACATGGGACCCCACACAGCCTTCAGGAAGGCTGCAGCGAATTAAAGTTAGAGTTGCGTATTGCGAGACATAGGTGCACTGAATTTTTTTTAGTGTTGCGAAAAATGAAACCACCCACGTGGTGATTCTCGGTTGCTTGTTATATTTGTTAGAGTAGTGTAGCTCCTTGGGAGCTTTTTCGTTTGCTATTAGGGATTTGTATTAAGTATAGTAGAATTTTCAGTAAGGAAGCACCATCCGGAAATTTTGAAGTTGTTTGAGAAATTAGTGCTGCGAGTAGTCCAAAGTCCTAGTGATTATGCTCGGGAGTTGATTTTAGTCTGTAATAAGTTAGCGTTGCGAAAGAAAGAATCGGTTCACTCACGGTTTTCTTGCATTATTGAGTGGACAATGATCAGCTGCCCTTCTGGCTACTGATCATTTTTTGTAGCAGCCCTAAGTGGCTGCACCATCCTCCTTTTCCTACCACCACCTACCCACCCTTGAATCGAGTGTTTGTCACTGGAAATATTGTTTGAAAAGTATATTCATATCTTGCAGACAAATGTAATCTAATTTTTTTAGAACATTTTTAAATTTGAACGTTCCAATTTCCATGGTAGATAATTTGGAAAATTTTATTTTGTGACTGAAAGAATGGTGATGAAAGGTGTGATTCATTATTTGTAATAGAAATTACAGACTTCTGACACACCTCCATTCAATTAAAGTTCTAATTAGAGTCTTTGAAAAGTAGTAGTAGCCATTCCCCATTAGCGTTGCTGATTTTTGCACACTAACTTCGTCAATCGTTGTATGTATTTATTTTCAGATTGATAAGAAATGTAGTATTTTATTTTTAAAAATTTTCAACATTCCTTTGCATTGATCAAAATTCACCCGCGTTTGTTGCTTAATTTGATGGTATTGAAACGAAATTTGCACTGAAAAAGTAGGTAAATGCAATTTGGCACTTTATATTGATAGTAAATTTTCAATAATAACGCGTGCTCGTTGTTGCTACTTTCTGTATGAAAGTAACTTCGCCTACTGCGCAGTAAAGTGCAATTATTCCAATCTTAAACATTTGCATAAATGTTTTTGATTATTGTATATTATGATTGATCGTCGAGTCACTGATACATAAACTTTGAAGATGCCAATTAATGAGAAACTAGAAGGAAATTATTGATTTGATGTAACAAAGCACCCAAAGTGCTTAATATTATGAATAACAATTGCTTCGGAATGAAATGTAATATCATTAGTAGCTTCTTTTTCACGAATTGCTAAAGTTTTGAATGCCTACTTTGTCTGTTGACAATGAAGCAGTATTTTTTAATCTTTCCCTTCTTTCATCTTAATACCAAATCGATATTCCATATTAAGTTTTGGCCTGTAGGTTCAAATATGATATTTCAATATTTGGGCAATAGTGATTCAATGAAAGAACTATATCTGTTGAAATTATATTACTTAATCGAGATAGATTGTAGGTATTAATCCACTATGAGAAAGTTTCTGTTGCAGAAATATTATGTGTGAAGAATATTGCAACAAGAGGATTTCAGGTTCATCACCCATGAAAAATCAAACCTCAAGGAATTTTTATCAATACTTTTGAGAATGTTGCAGGTAACATCGTGGGTCTATCGAGGGAAGTAGGAAACACATGACGATGCAGATTTTCATTAGGCCGGTCATTATGTAAATTTAAGTAGCTATGTATATGGTTAGGTAAGGCGTGTTTAGTGGCCACATAGAATTATGTAGTTTTTAAGGAAAAAGGTATGCACTGCAGTGTTTAACTAAATATAAGTAGCAATTATTAAATACGAGCGCTCGTATACGTAGGAATTATTAGTATTTAAGTAGACATAGCAAATATGCACTGGCATATTTCCTATTAATGAATAGAAAATATTTTTTCCTTGGTTCATTCCCAATTAGTGAATAATTATCATGGTAGAAATATTCCAGAGAGTTCATAAAATTTTAAATGAATGAAACAAAGAAATGTTTTCAATTCTGCTTAGCTTCAACGCGGTAGCTTTTTACAGAAGGACTCCTTCTGTTGCCCGCTTGTGGAGCGATCGAGGATCGTTTTGCAACCGTGCATCAGGGGGATCTATGGAAATGAAAATAAAATTTTGCATAAAGGAGGGCGGATGGGCCGCGGTTAGGGTGGGTCTCCACTCGCAGCGCCTCCACGTGGTGAGACCCGGGCAATCTGTATTATTTGAAGCGTAATTACTAATCGTATCACAAGTAACATTGTAATAGAATTATTAATTACGTGACAAGTAAAACTAGCCGATTGGCTGCGATCATCTATCTTCGTTAATCTCTATTTCATCCGTCCAGATTCGATTCTAAATATTTCTCCTACAATTACATTTTATTTCTCCAATAATATTAAAAAAAGACTCCAATAGCAATCTTGGTGCCATATTTTCCAAACAAATCGCGAACTCCTAAATACGTAGATACCTCTAGATGGTAACTTTATATTCGAAACGCGATCGTGATCAGACGTGAACTAGTTTAAAGTGCTATGGTGAATCTTAAATCGCGATATCTCGATTCCTGGATTAATTTCATCGATTACTGGACCATATGGGAGACATCTAGAAGACTTTTTGATCCACTGCTTAGGGACATTTACAAGCGTGCAGTGCTTTATATTTAAAAACATTAGATGGCTATGCGTGTTAGTAGTGTCATACGCGAGTGTAGAGTCAGTGTTTTTACGCATCTTGAACTATATAAGAGTCTTTTGATTCGAGTTTTTTGATCGGGAAATTAAAGTGACATATTTGTGTGTGTGATACATTCTATTCAGTACTAGTGAAAAATAAATTGTAACTACATGTACATATGCAAAGAGATTGACGAGAACCTTTTGGACTTTAAAGTAAACTCTTTTGAAAGAATTTTAGTAGGCTTTTATCGTATATTGCAATCACAGTCCGAAGGGTTAATTTACCGAAGTATAGTCTGTTATACTTTCTCTGAGTGGTGTGTGGGTTCTGCGGAAGTTAGAAAACTTGGGCAGTCAAGTTTAGTTTTAAACGTTCCATCGAAATATTCGCCGGGGGATTCGCCGGAGGATTCGCCGATGGATTCTCTGGTGAATTTTTTAAGAGATTCACTCAGCATTTCATTGGCGGGCTCGGAGTGGAATTAGATCTGGGTTGAGGTTTACTAACATTGTAGAGTAGAATTATAACATTTTTCTGGCATTCCATGCCATTAGCGCCTGACGAGGCTGCTTTTTCACATTCAAATTCGGAATTATTATGCGCCCAAAGCGGCTGCTGTTCTTCCGTCTTGTAATTAGGCATCCTTAAGCGCCCATAGTGACTGCCGTTTCTTTTTTCGTTAAAATTGAGGAGTATAAAACTCCCAAAGAGGCCACTCCTTCTTTCTATCAGTCTTGAGAATCGTTAGGCGTCCATAGAGGCTGCCGTTTATTTTCTCATTAAAATTGAAATGTATTAGACGCCCAAAGGGGCCACTCTTTTTTTCTATCAATGTTCAGAATCATTAAGCGCCCAATGCGGCTGCTCGAAATTTTTCTGAATGTCCGAATTCCGTGGCGCTCCCGTGTTGAATTCTAATTCCTACCACGCGTAGCGTTACAATCTTATTTTAGACTGAATCGATAACGTTGGGTGTGACTCGAAAATGGTAAGGGGGCTCGCGAGCCCCCCGAGCGTGGGACACAAGATTACATTGCGTGATTACATAAGGTGATAGGTCTATCCTATACTTCGTCGATGGTTAAGGTTAAGATTTTTATTTTCTCTCAGAATACACGCATATTCTAACAGATGGCATTTCAAGCATAATACTTATTTACGGCGCTTTCGGACGATCGCACTTAGTACTTAAGTACTTAAGTACTTAAAGGGTCTCTAGTCGCACAGGGGTGCACTGATTGTGAGTACAAATTTTAACCAATCGGATACGAAAAAGTTCACACTCCTCGCTTCCGATTGGCTAAAATTCGTATTCACTGCGCCCTAGTGCGATCGTCCGAAAGCGCCATTAGCCCAAGGGAATGCATTAATAGGTAGGTATAGGTATAGGTATTTATTTTCTTTCAGGATTACATAGTTCCCAAAGTTGGCACTTCAAGTTCTAAACTTATATAGCCCAACGAACACTACACATTTAAGGAATGCATTAATTCGTTAGTTAAATGAGGATTCACCTAACAAGCCATTGTTATTAGGAAATAAGAGGAAAATTGTTTACAGGTTTTAAAATTTGTATTTTAATGTTCTATCATTATACTGTCTATATATAAGTTGTAGTATTTAAACGTGATAGAAACAGAAACTGAAATATTTTGCGAGACTTTGACCGAATAAAGATTTTTAAGGCTAGTTTACAATTATTTTGTTAAATTTAGTATAAAAATCCCTAGTGTTCGTTGGGCTATATAATAGCGAATTCGGGAGAGCTGCACTGGGCGCACTGAGTGCGAATTTTAGCCAATCGGAACCGAAAAAGTTCACACTCCTCGCTTCCGATTGGCTTAAATTCGCACTCAGTGCGCCCAGGGCGGGTCTCCCGAATTCGCTATAAGTTTAGAACTTGAAATGCCATCTATAGGAACTATGTAATCCTAATAGAAAATAAATACCTATACCTATAATTTAGTATAAAACTACTTCCAAGTAAATTGACCCAAGGGGTGATTAAGGAGTTTAATGTTAATTTAAAAAATCAAATAGCAGTAATCACAGGGATACATCATTTAAATTATAATAATGATAAAAATTTATAGAATTTCTAAATTTAGGCGATGTATAATAATACTGCAAATGACAAAAATTTATAGAATTTCTAAATTTTTAACATTTGCAGTATTATTATACATCGCCAAGTGCTTTAAAATATACTATCTAATACATCGGCAGCGTAATAATACATTAAATAAACAATATCGAATTATTCTTGCTATCGATACATGCGGCATGTCTATAAGTTGCGTTTATTATGTCAAATATGTGTATAGTGTTTTCTGCGTGACGTGGAATAATACGTTTATTTGTCAAAATAAATTTGTATACACACAAAGTGGCTTATCATTCAAATTTAAATGCATCATATGTTAACTACATTAGTTTCTGTGCATTCTTCTGTAAATATTGTAATTTAACATGTTGGTACAAAAGGTGTTACGATTTACAAGAAATGCAAAAATATTGGAAAGATCGCTAATTCATAGAAGCTCACAGTTTTCACAACAGGTTTGCAATTATACATAAATGTAACTGCAGTTTAGTTTTCATTAATTCGTATAGTATAGCATAATATTTGTCAAACAAACATGAATTTTACAATGTACAATCATATGTAAGTTTAGTACAAAGTTTCCATGAAAAATATAGCTTTAATACATTATCCGACAGTGTTTAATTAGCTTTCATTATTAGAGGAACAATCGCCATGGGTTAGTGACAAAATTAATAGGTGCATCTTCCTTTATGGCTATGGGTATGTGGGGTCTGGCGAAAAAGAAAAGTGAAAGTGAAACGGGCATAACTACAAAGGAAGTGGTAATAGCAAAGGCAGATGCACTGTTTGACCAAGGAAAATATAAAGAAATATATGATCTTTTGTCACATTATAGAGTAAATATATTCGTTTATTCAAATTCTACATGTACCTGATTCCAAGACCTTTCAAAATATACGTCAGACTTCTATAGGATAGTGGGGATGTTGAAATTATATGGCGCCTGTCTAGAGCATTATATAAAATGGCTAAGACAGCTAGCGAAGTAGAAGGGAAAAAGATGATTTACGAAGCATATGATTTGATCGAAAATGCTCTGAAGCTAAAAGAGGATCATTGGGCTGTACACAAGTGGATGTCGATTATTCTGGACAGCAAATGTTCTTACGAAGGCATGAAAGTGCGAATACGAGAGTTGTATAATGTGAAAAACCATATGCTGGTACATTTTACGTTACATATGTTTTTAAATAATGTATTTATCATTGTATAATGCAAAGAATGATACCGAAATTTGCATATCTGTGCATGATATTGCAGAGGGCAATAGAACTCAACCCAGTGGATGCAACAACTATGTACATGTTGGGTACATGGTGCTACCAAGTTTCCGATTTAGCATGGTATCAAAGAAAGATCGCAGCTGTAATATTTGGAGAGCCGCCGACTTCTTCCTTCGAGGAGGCTCTGAAATATTTTGAAAATGCGGAGAATGTTGATCCCAATTTCTACAGTTATAACTTATTAATGCTGGGGAAAACTTACTTGAAGTTAAATAAAAAAGAAGAAGCATTGAAGTACTTGCAAATGACAGTTGAATATCCTGCTAAAAATGACGATGATCAGAATGCCAAGCAAGAGGCACAAAAAGTATTGAAAAATATCTAAGATCACAAAACATTTTACATTTTACATTCTGTGGCGCAAACAATAATTAATTATCAGTGCTTAGCTGCTTTTGAAGAGAGGTAATGCTTAAGGGCACAAAATAAATCTAAGAATTCATTTTTATACAAAGAATATTTATTAAGAAGAAAGTGTGTTTTATGGTAATACTTTTTATACAAGCATACTTAGTCATATACATACATCGAGTAAAATGTCTGAAGATTGCGCTGCATTATTATAAGCAGCGAATGTGCAAAAGACAAATACAATTGTAAATGTTCAGAATGCGTTTAAAAATAAAACGTGTAATACTACTATAATTATGTCGCATACCTCGAAGATAATTCTTAATTGTAATATTTTTGATACTGTTATACATGTACACCACAATAATGCATGAAATATATGTTTACACCTTTCATTATAAAAATGAATTTTAACATTACAATCCCTAAAACAGTCACTTAAGAATTTATCATCTTAAATACATCTCATGTATTCATGCACGGCACTTATACTATAATTATAGTTATTTAACAGGAGTCAAAGAATATTTATACATAATGTACTTCATCACGTAGTGATTAGTCGATTGATACTAATAGCAATCTCGAGTTAATTCTAATTGCACAGAAGAATCTCTATATGAAACAGTCACTTTTAGCGGTCGATATCTTCCTCATCACTGTCCATTTTCTTTACTGTGTGAGCTGCTCTGTAATATGGATGTTGTCGAAGTTCTCCATACAATTGCCTCTCTGCCAGCCTCTGAATATGCGGCAGCGGTCGTACGCGTTGCGTTACGAGTTCATTTCTTGCCATTTGTTCGAGCAGAACGTTCCGATGGATTGTAAATTGTGTCCTGTGTGTCCCACACGAGCAAAGGCGGTACAGCAAAACGTGATTCGGTGGCAATGGTCCCATCGGCGTTGGCACGATGTGAAATTCCGACGGCAAGTGTCGGCAATGATTTTGCAAAGCTGGCACCATTGTGGATATACTAGTCGAACGTACAATCTGAAACGGGGAGAAGAAGTTGTGTTATCGTTGGGTGGTTAAACATTTTACTGTTTCCTTCAAATAAATTTAATTTAACTTTAATGGAAAAAGGGAGCAACACTCATGCACGCCTTAAACAGTGTTTCAGAAAATTAATGTTTCGCAATTACAGATAACGCGTAAAATGGTATGTGATGTTTTTGACTAAAAAAAAAGAAATTATAAAAAGAGTAGATTTCAACATTATTGACAAGTCAAACTATTGTTACAGATGTGATAATGATGTTAGACTCACCGTGGTAAATGTAGCTCTGACGCTCTCGGCAAAGTTGCAGTGTTCACACCTCGAAATGGGCTGCTCTGTGCTTCTACCGAAAATGATACTCCCTAGTAAATCGGTACCTTATATAGTCGTCGGGTTCTTTTACCTGCTCCCCACTTCATCTTCCGGTAGTTTCCATATCCTTCCGGCGGTGCAAAGTATGTATACCTGTGTTTTTCCGGCCCTTACTATTCTGTTTGCCGTGGTAGCATTGTTGCTGCCCCCTCAGGTCAGTTGATGCTGTATTCGCCACGTAGTTTTGTAATAACAACGTAACTATTTCGGTGGCCATTGGGGGAACGTAAGAATTACGGAAAGGACGGTGAATGAGAACGCAACCAAGAAAAATGCAATTCCGTTTATTATTAGTCGTCGAAGTTAAGCAAATACACGGCTTACGTTTATAATTTACGGCCGTGTCTTTAATAAATAATAATTTACGCATTCTACGAAACATGGAAAGCCTGCGTACCACTGGGCTACTAAAATCAGTGATCGATCGAATGGTAATTATACGCGTACCTTGATATAAAGTTCAATTCAGCAATTCATATAGAATTTCAAAGAATCGAGCGAGTTGGTTATCGCTTTGCTACGTCTTAGAGTATATTATTTACGTGGGCATAGTAATTACATAAATTGTATCACTTCGCGCGCAATTGAAAGACCGCATGCTTCATTCTTCGCGCGTATTACATCAGACTAAATACAGTAAAGTAAGGATCGTTGGGATTGTTATTTGAGCTACCCTAGGTGTTGGATTGCCAGCATCTTTTCGCTTGCATGACTCATCTGCTTTGTGGAAAATCCCGGAAAAATATATTACGAAGTTCTACTATTTAAAATTATCTGGGAATCACATTTCTCAGATCACATAGAAAAGATGATATATAGGAGTATCGTGAATTTAATATAATAATACTTTTACTGAATATTATGTTTATAAAGTAGCTATATGACAGCAGAAAAATCAAGGTAATATTAACAACTGCAAAAAGGGTGAATTGAAAATTTAGTTAAAAATAGAGAAAGCTTAAAGATGTACTTGCAATCAATATTAGGATTCCATAGTCATAATTGTTTGATAATAAACACATACTATTTAATTACTGGTTTGTGTATACTCAGTTCTAAGTACTATCGGTTTGTTCAAGTCATTCCACATTTTCCAAAATGGTAACTCAATCTCTTCCAACATCTACTCTTCCGTAGCTACCGCTAATTGGATATCGGATGAAAAGATTTCAATACAATAGTTCATGTAGTTTCATGATCGTATGTGATTGAATAATCATGAATATCGAGATACACTGACACGGTGAATATCTTCTACAAAATTACGTACTAGGAATATCATTGGCTATGTTAAATAATAAAAAAAAACTTTACAAAGCTTGCGAGGACTCCGATCGTGTAATTAGATCCCTATATGTTTACGAATCGATTAAATTAAGCACTAAAACGAACGCCCTGTAGACTATCACTAATTATGCGCGTTAACTTTACATAAATCTCGTTTCGGGGGACAACATTAAATTACTTTTCGCGGTGGAGCAGTAAATTTCTGTCGGCTGTACTCGATCTCATAAATCGTGCGAGTCTATTATCGACGTTGAGTACCACTTCTGCCGTCGGTTACGTTCAGTACCTATTTACATAATCGCTGCGTGCCGAAATTGCAAACACGGTTCAACGTTTATTTGCACGTGTACTCTTCGGTACGTTCGGTGCACGTTTCACAATGCACTCTGCAACACCAGTGAAATTTGCATCTGCACTGCCACGTTCTTGTGAATTGATGCGTGTTGTAGCCGCGACCGCAGCACATCAAATCGCATCCGTCGGTTCCTGAAAAAGTAGCACACAGTTCATAATGCATGTGCATAGGTGGGTTACAACAGTAAAGGCACTAATATTCGAGCGAAAGCGCTTCGACAGAGGCGATCGTGATAAAAGAAATTCAAGTTTAGCTTTTTGAAACCATTCCCAAAGATCAAGCACCTTGAATTGCCATTCGATTCGGTTTACCTTTACTAGTACGATTACAATATCTGCCCTGCGTTCCCAGGCTGCCCTGCGCCAAATCTGGCTCGCAGTAATTAGGGGAAGGCTGCAGAAAAACCAGCTCGTTTCTCTTTGGAATTCTTTTCTGCCCCATGGCCGATCCGCCGCTAGATTTCGTTCTCTTCAGCACCAAGTGCGGCCGCCTCGGTTTAACGGCTTTCTTCGGGGGTTGCCGATCGTGCCGAGACTTGCCAATCTCGTTCGGTTTCCCTTGGGTTTTCGCGTCGTTGCCTAAGATTGGCACCATCTCCGCCGACGTCGAATGCAACGTGTCTAAACTCTGCGCAAAAGGCAAGTGTCTCGCAGGTTGCAATGCAAATGAGTGTAGCAATTAAGTAAGTGATTACCTGCATTGTGGGGGGTGGCGGCGGCGTAATTGCTATGACTGGCCTGGCTCTGTAATATTTTTTCATCAGTGCATCGCCAATCTGACGAAAACTAGGCAAGGTTCGCCAGCAGGTCCTCACGGTGCAGGAGCCGGACACGCCGTGGCACTTGCATTCCGTTTGCAGGAGGGCTTTAACTATCTGGAAACGAACATTGTACCCGTTATCCACTAGCAAATTCTACCGTGTACACAAGCAATGCAGTTTCAAATCTCATTTCTCTATTAGACACAAAACCCTGACGTTTGAAAGCTTGTATCATCGCAGCTCGTAGTGTTACACCTGATTATTGCGTTTTCACCTCACGTTTTGGGAATGGCAATGCTGTTAGACTCTGTTACTTCTACCCTTAACAGTTCAAGCAAACGGTGGAAAAATGTTTGCTTTGTCGCGCCACTGTGCATTCTCTACTGCATCTTCTTCAGTTAGAAAGAAACAGTACAATTGAGTTCTATACTTCGTGCCTAATCTATGTCCACGCAAACTGTGTAACGTCTGAATTCATCTGAGTATCAGCGAGTAGGCTGTCAATTTAAAATGAAGGCTGTTCGTAAATTCCCTCGAAGTGCGTGTTCCTCCGTCTTCCCGCTCATTGTGCGTCTACTGGGCAACGCGTATGCTCAGAAAACTGGTTTACATTTCGAATTATCGGGAGCGAGAAAGAAAGAGAGGCCGAGGGAGGTTGAGAAAAAAATCGTCGGGGCATAAAGTATGCGGCGTGGCAAGGCGAGGCGATCAACGACTGTAAGAATAAATCGTTAGCCAGTGCGTGTCTATATGCGCGTACAGATCGGTACCGGCGCGTGGAGAAGGGGAGGGCACGATATATGCTCGTTTTTATTACCGCCTCGATAATAAAGCCCATCGAAGAAGACGAAAGCTCGACGAACTTTCCCCAATTAAGACGCCGCCCGTTCGCGTACCCTACCTGCGGCGCAACGCCCCGATCCTTTCTCACAAACGTTCCTTTCCGACCGTCGACCCTGCCTCCCCTACCTTGGTCCATGGATCGGCATTACCCTCGAATCCGAGGAAATTAATTTCAGGCCCGGCCAATTGGAATTGGTTCGGTAACAATGGCTCCGAGGGATTTCGAGGGAAGTTATATCTTGAGTGGGCAATCGAAGGAACCGCCCACGTATTGGTGTCTCGCGAAATTTTTACAAGTTCGAATGGAGCGAGTTTCATTTTAGAAAAGCAGTTAGGTATTCTATAGGAATGTCGATGAATTTTGTGGAATTGAAAGTAATACTAGCTTCTACGTTGAAGGTGGTGGAAAGGAATTCAAGAAGGTGGAGCATTTTAATTTTATTCATCTGTAGACGGTATTTGTACAATGTGATAGTGATAGTAAAGTAATAAAGTGTAGTTATAGGACTCGATCGAAATCTGTAAAAAGCCAATATCGTACATTGTACCATTCAGAACGATATGATCGGTAGTTTTTCACGTTTCTGTAGTATTGCTGTAATTTCCTACGAAGAATTCCATTATGTGGGGCAACCAGGGTGTGCTGAACGCACTTTGCACAAACGCAAAGAGCGAAAACCGTGCATAGTAATGGCGATCGCTTAGGTATCTTGCGTGCCTGCTGTCACGTATACCTGTCATTACCGAATGTAATCGATTTATGGTGTAATTCGAGAAAATCAGCAGGTATAGAACGAGCCGTACTACGGATTGCACAAAAGCGCAAACCGAACGCATTATACCAATTGTCTAGGGATTAGGATATTACGACAGGGCACTTTAAATGCCCTGTTCTACCTGGCTTCTTAGAAATTTGCATCCTCCGCGACCGTGGAAACAAATCGGGGCCCCCCAATTGAATGTCCCCAATAAAATTATATTACTCCAGGAAACAACACGCATTGTGAAAATTCTTAGGTCTCTATGGGGTCATAAATTTACGAAGAATCGAATCGAAAGAGTTTTTACTAAATTCAATTGTATAGTGTTTCCCGAGTGGAGAATTGAGGTAGACATATATTAGGGAATAATACTTTATGTGCTCAAAGAACGTAGGGAATTTGAAATGAGATTTCATGCGCATACTTTCCGTGCATCGTGAATCATGTCTGAATAATAGCACGCGTTACTCACCTTCCTTCCAGCTTTGTTATTATGAAGGTTCATCAGACTCCTTGCGTCACCCTCGACCTCCCTCGCGTCCAGAAACCTACGCGCGAACCTAACATTAAATTATAATATTAAAATCCATGCCTGTACAACAACTGCCGCGACGTAGGTACACAGGGTCATGTAAGTTTTACACGCACGTGACACGTGCAAAGGGTGCCGCGTGTACCGGCGACGAATTCATTACGGATCGGGTTTAATTATCTCACCTCATCCCGTAGGTGACGTCCGCGCTGCAACCACCCCATTCCCAGCCGTTTGGCGGCAATTCCTTTCTCGTCCTGCGGAAACAGTCCCTCTGTTATTAACTCGTAACCATGTAAATTCATATTTCGAAATATTAATCGCTACACTTTCTCCTCGAACCCTAAACTTCTTGCAGCTTTTAACATTTTTACCATTATCAGTCTTTTAATAATTATATCTAAAGTCATGGCACAAGATGGAGCGGCTTTAGAAAATGGCAATGTAGAATGAATTGGATAGGGGGTGATTCTATCAGATGCCGAAACTAGGTCGCCCTTCGAAAGCAATCGAAGCCTACAGGCGGACGTCGGCGATGAATGCTTAACCAGCTTGAATAAAACACAAAAGCAAAAGAGAACAGTTTACCTTACGGTGGGTTCACAACCGCATGCGGTGATGTTGCCCCTGCTGCAAGCTGCGGTCACGGCGTACGTTACACCCGCTGAACTTATTGCGTACGTGAAAGCTGCTTCCCTGCTTCCTGAAATAGATCAGTGAGAAATTTCCTGTTAGTTCTAGCGACTGGAGCAGGTCTGTCCAGTTTGCGCGGTAGGTGGGAAACGTGTCTAGGGATTTCAAGCTATGAGAAACGGGGCCGCAACTATGCGACAGATAGGGTTACGGTTTACGAAACTTTGAAGGGCAACGCGGGAACGGAAAGGGATTTTGTAGAAGATGATAATTAGGACTATTCTTTGGGACAGCTGGAAGCATTCCATTCACATGGACAGGCAGGATATTTCTTCGGATGTTTGTTCGTATTCAATACACCTGAGATGTTAGAAATTTCTTTACAAAGAGCCACGAGTAATCCGGGCTTATTAACGTTCAGAATTGCTTAACAGAGAAAGCTTTCTTCAATTTTTACTAATTGGGATACCCATTTCCCGCGTTTTAATTAATAAGACACTTTACGTTGGTGGTCAGCAAACATATTTCGGCCGGGAATATTTCACTCGTGCTTTTAGTAGTAATAAACTGAGAATTTTGGAAAAATCTTGATAGATGGCTAAGAGGCGAGGAATCATTTTCCTCGCGCAGTCATTGCCATTAATTTCAAACCGCATTGTACCTATCTAGTTTCTTCTAATCGCAAGTCTAAGATTCGCTTGTCCAAAATCTCCCGTCGATACCTATTAAGTTTGAAGTTCGCGTTTCCAATCCATGCGCGCCAAGCACGCGACGTGTTTTAATCCACGCGTCCCGCGATCCGATCTACTTCATTTTGCCGACAAGCATGATACATCAGCCGCGCAAACCCACATTGTCCACCAGCGTTTCCGTCACACTAATTTACAGCTATCCGACACACGTAGAGAGCCGCGTAAAGCGCGAGCACAATTAATTACCCGAGCAGCTCTTTCAGCTCGTTTGCCATTCTGAATGAGTTACCGAGCGTTCCTTTCTTCTCGATGTTGCTTTTTTTTCCCCCCACGACGACGCTCGGTCGTCGTTCCGAACACCTACGCGATAGTCTGTGTCCGAGTTGATTCGCGCTCGCTTGGCAGCCATCAACCTCGGCCGACTTTAATTCGAACGTCAAGATCGCCTTTTACACGCGACGCCTAATTATCGCGCGTAATAAAACTCGATATACCCGTAAGCCGGCCCGTAGGCACTGGTTACATGCTTTGACAGTGCAATTTTCAAGGCCGATCGAGTCTTATCGTTACATACTCTCCATCTCTTCGACTCGATCCCTCGAAAATTTCTTTCAATTTTTACCCCACCTCCTGAGGGGACACATTTCCAATTTACACTGACGCGAAAATTGAATTGCAACGATGCAACAGAGCTTGTAGATCCTTTGATTTTTCAACGCGAAAGAAACTTCGGATACATATTTGACGGTACAGCGCAAATATACTTAAGTTGCCACGTGCTAGTCAAAGCACCGGGATTGGTCAGAATCACGATAATCCCCCAAAGTTCCAAATCTTTAAAGAAAAGTGGAATGCAGTGACTATTTACTTAGGTAGGTACTTTGAACGTCGTACAGGAACCATTTGCCATTTCCCTTGGCTTTGGTGGTTGAGAATTACTATCAAGTACAACTTGGACCATCAGTAAAGCAGACATTACAAATCGACTGTCTAGAAGATTAACTATGGAAGTAATCATCGAGCGTATCGCAACGGTCGGTATCGCCGTTCATTACGGCACACAACAATGAAAATCGCCGAGAGGCGAGAAACATCGTGTCGCGAATTTCGAAAGGGAACATCGTTCTTTTCATTTAACGCGTCCGTTTCTGCTCCCTTTCGCCGCTTCGATTCGCGCATCATCGGCTGGAGGCACGGGGATTGAAAAGATCCGGTTAACTGTAATTACAGCGGATCTTCCTACACGCGGTTGCCGTATAATACTACCCGAGTCGATGTTTGTTATGCCCACGGTTATAATTCATAGTCACTGACACGCGCTCCGCTGGCTTGCATATTGTGAAAGTAAACACATATACCTACGTGCACTTTCGCGAGTCATCCGATTTCATTTTTCCCGTTACCCGCGATCATAATCGAGCGCGATCCCAGCCGTAATTACCCCAACAGTCGCGCGAAATGCCGCCCCTTTTATTCAAGGGACGAACTTATGTCGGCATGAAAGGCCCGCGTTTAATAGCGGATGCTTTCTTTGTGGCATATTTGAGAAAGGAAATGGTAATTTTTACTGCTGAGAAGCATAAATTTTATTGTAAATTTTAGTGATGAAAGAATATGGAAGTATTAGGGGAATATTATTATTGCAGCGTTTTTAATTCTACGAATTTCTAAGAGGCAACTGAGCTTTGTGAGAGAGATATTGAATATGTTCAGAGTTGAAGAGGAATTAGACGAAATAATTGTCGTTCCTGTTATTATTTATTTATAAAGTAGAAGTAGATCCATTCGAATGTATCTGATTCGCATTTGTTTCATTGGATAGCTATAACACAATGTCTATGGCCGCTTGACTAGGCACACAACACGTTCAAGTTCAGTGACTTTAACGACCGCATAGAGCATTACTTCGACGGGGCTGTAAATGAGACTGAGTAAAAGCGTATTCATTCGAATTTCTTTGTAGTTAGACAAATGATTGAATGCTGTAGAGTAAAAATGGCGTGATATCAATGCGGAAGTGAGAGAACCCTCGAGGGAGTAATGAGCCAGAGTAGAATATGAATCTTCCCAACGAACCCTTTAAAAATCTATAACGCATCCTCTATCAACGTGGGAACACTTATCGAGCACATATGAATAATTCATGTTTAATAATAATATAGAAAACTCCGCTCGACGATGTCTACCTACTTCACATACATTCACGAACTACCTAGCACTTTTACCTACAACAAAACCAAATGAAAAATACTCACTACCATATTCATCTTCATAAACCCCAATGCACTTTCTAAATACTCTTTAAATACCGTAAAATGGGGGAACATTGGCAAGTTATTGATACATTTTGTTATAGAATGTAAAAACTAAAATGTTTACAGTTGCTTTAAGTATCCTATCACAACATTGCACGTGTCGTGCTTGTACTACAAGTGTTACAATGCACAAAATTTTTGTCATTTTCTTCTTTAAGACATGTTAAATACCAGCTGGTACGGGGTAATGCTGGCACATCATATAGATAGCAGTAACAGGTTAAGTTTTACTACTTAAGTCAGTAAAGACTGGTAATTAACCGTTACTTTCATGTCAAATTGGGTTAAAGGATAACCCCATGTAGCCACCGCCAACATTGTATTTACTATAACTTTTTCTTCATCAGTGCTTAAAGTAGTTGGATGCCCCACACAATTGTTACCTAAAATCTCGATCGCGATTGTGACTTTATACGTTCATGCGTATAGCTGCCAATGTAGCCCCGACATGCGCCAATGTTGTCCCTGTCTGCCAATGTTCCCCCATTTTACGGTACATCAGAGAATTAAAAACCTCCCCTACTCGTTCCATCTCGAATAAACTACTTAGCGAGAAACGATAACAGAGGAGGACTGGCAATCCATCAAGGGAACACAACGTTCCCGTCGATCTTCCAATGCCGTCTCATTAATTAAATCATCCTTCCGCTCTGTTTTACCTGTTCGCGCGAAAATGACGTGCGAACGGAGCGAGATACGCCGGGAACTCTTAGATAAAGTGCATCGCGTGCAGCTGCCTACACGCGCGAGTGCAACGCGACGCAGCCTCCACCCGGTTTCTGTTCTTATTGTCAGTGAGCAGTCCCTTAGGCTGCGGATGCATCATCCTCGTCGCGCCGCGGCCCGACGGAGGAAGAGAACGAACGCATTCACGCCCGTCGGAGGCGATCATGCAGGGCGCCATGATCGGGCACGGGCAACTCGTAGTCACGGTTTATAACGCGGCCTCGAGATCCGTATCTCTCCACGATCGACTGCTTGATTTATAAGACGCCAGCGAGGAGATCGGTATCTGCCGCTCGTTCCCGCGTGTCCCGATGCGTCCAATTTATGTAGCACGCGACATCCTCGCCGAGTCGAAAACGATCGGCAAGAGGATCCCGCGCTTACCGTTTGCGCGCCCGTACAGCGGCTCTTCCTTTTGGCGCCTCTGTGTTTCTTTTCTTCGAGCGGAACCTGATTCGGTAGGGACGATGAGATTGCTCCGCTTTACGGAGCACAATGATGGTTTTTTCGGATGCGCAGGTCGTTGGTTTTACTTGGAAGGGATTTTATCGGAGCTCCACTTGCGAGCGTTTTTGTAGCGATTCTTTTATATTCTCCATTGAATAAAGCGATAACTATACGTTTTTTCCATTCAAGTGGCTTCCTAAACTTCGCGTTTCTTATTCCTTACTGGAGCTATAAACGTTTGTCTGGTTTAGGTATCGCGAACCAACTTCCCTGCGTATCAACGTCGTTCCTTTTAGGGCAATTCAACTATTTACACAATTAATTAGACTTTTCATTACCTTCGGAAATTATTATTTTTTGCGCATTATAGAATAATATGAAGGCGAAAAAAAGCGCCTCTGGCGAGGAGACCTCGAACCCAAGGTCTGTGGAGTCCTCGACGTACTTACTGGTCAGCCGCGTTACTAGGGAATTCAATCCCGTTATCCCGGCTGTTTTTTTTTATTCTAAAACTCCCGGGATTTGATATATCAAGTTATAACTTATCCCGAGAATTTCGCAAATTTTTAAAGACGTAAATTACTTTATGAACAACTGAAAAATATAAAAATGGAATCCAAAAATCAGTCGGGATCCCGAGATTGAATTCCCTACGCATTACCAATTCCCCAACGTCGATTCTGCGATGTTACTATTTTCCGAACTCAAGTACCGAAAGCAACGGAGCCGAATGCCTACAAACACTATCTAACTTTAGGGTGTCAGATTTTCGAGTTATTAATTTCGTAAGAAGAGGCGGATAATGCCTATAAACCTTGTGTCATTCAGTTCTTGTAGTCTAAAAAAAATCGTCACGTCGACGATCGTCGTTTTCCATTGGCAACAAAACTACCTGCGTCACCCTCGCAACATCGTTCCTCCTCGCAACGACGGTTCCACGAAGCGTGCCTTCGATTTATCGAAGGACAGGTCGTTTCCCCGTGCACGAACAACCGATTGTACTGCGCTGGGACGTGGGGGACAGTTAGGCGAGCACATCGGTCACAAGGTTGATGAATTTATGCCGGGTGTTTATGTCAAAGGACGGCAGAGCGTACATCTACTTAGTGTCGGAAGAGGGTAACGGGGATATTTATCGTTTCGTCGGCGTCCGCGGCGGCGGCCGTTCAATGGGCGGAGAAAAGAGAGGTGGCCTTTCCATAAATTCATTTCAGCTGTAAATTGTGAACGCACCAAATGAGTACCGCTTCCATATTAGGCCCCGACACGCGGCGATTCCGGAGAGTAGACCTCAATCTATTTGTATAGCGCACTATACAACACTATACTTATTGAAAAAGGATCACTTGGGCTCATTTTTACCCTCCAAACACAGTCTTCAACATATCAGAATTTACATTTCTAGAAAGAGACTATTAGAGCATGATTGTACAATTATCGCTCAAAAGTTAAAAGATTCAAAACTACGAAAATGGTAACTGAGAAATGACGAAAATTGTGATTATAAGAAGGTGTGACCTCGGAGGATTAAATTGATAATTTTATATTTTTGTTGCCGATGCGGTGGAGGAGATGCATCGAAACTGAGGCAAACTCGAAACTTGTTGACGCGGTTTAGGCGCTTCCTGGTTTCTTTAGTCATGCTGACGTCATTGTTTTCCGAGTCTTTGATGAAAATAAGATACCTGGGGCTGTCGACGCAGCGTCGTTTGAAATCGGCGCACAAGCAGTAAACAGTGGGCTGCGGTAATAAACCACGCAGCAAAACCGTAAAAGGGAAGGTTCGATTCGCAATCGCACTCGATCGGTAGACACGGACGTCTTTTAATTTATGTCATCGCGTTTTAAGCGAGTCGCGTAATGGGCCTAGGAAATTTATAAGCGGCAGCATTCTACGCGTGGGCGATCGTTTATGATAAATATAATAACGAATCTGATTTCGCCACGTTCTCGAACGTTCCAGCACCTTCCGCCTTTTGCTCGTGAAAACGCAATCAGTGCGCTAATGAGGGAAACGTTCGTCACAATCTTTAACGCAGTAAAAAAGAAAGATATATAGACAGGAATATATTATCTTTGACCTAGCGTAGGATTTTGTGACTATTTCAATTATTCGATTTTTTACAAGCATTTCAGTGAAAACTCTTATGTCAAAAATTAAAGTCAATTCTTCAAACTGCTATAATTTCCAAAATAATTCAAATTTTGAGAAAATCCTACGCTAGGTCAAAGATAATATATTCCTGTCTATATATCATTTTTGTATTTCCTTCTCAGATCATTCACTCATTCCCGGGTGTGTGGGGCCAGTTTTTGTTTTGCAGTGCTCCGGGAAACCATTTTGTACAATTTTTCATAAAAAAAATTCTAGCAAAATTTTTAGTTTTTCGGACTTTTTTCGAAAACCGTTTGTCGCACGAGAAAAAGTAATACAACATAAAAGATGCTCCTTGCCCGAATCTACAACTTTTGTTTGACATATTTCTTTATTTAATCAATAACTTGGAGGATATTACCTATATAAACTTTACACAGATTTTTTTTAATTATTTGGAACTATTCTGGAGGGTGCGCCGAAGAAAGTCTTGAAAAAAATTTACCAAGAGTAAATAAGAGCCACCCTACTCTACACGAATTGTTTTCCCTGCAAAACATCCGTGTCCACTCTACCGTATTCCATTGAACTCGAAGGCACAGCCGCAGAAAATAATGCCATTACGTTTTCATTCTACATTCCCCTTCCCATCTAAACGCTACACACGGTCGCTCTATTCAGCTCCAAAGAAACTCGCGTTCCCCCCGAACGGACCCCATATTTCAATTCTTAACATTACAAGCTGTTGGCAAATGGATCTTACTTTCACACGTAACCGATCTAGACCCATTACAGACTTAACGCACACCTCTACCGATGATTTACGCCGCGGCGAGAGCGTTACTTTATGGCCGCCCGCGTTTATGGAGCTGCGCTCTCGATAATCGTGAAATCTCTCCGACCGGAAGAGAGCCTGGGCCCCATGGGCGCCCATTTCGTTTAACCCCGTTTCATTTCCTGTCCATAGACGCTATCGAGCGCATTTCTTCGCGCGATCGGATCATCGAGGGGGGCCAGTCCCACCCAGAGCCTTTCTTATTTCTCAAACGTCCAGCATCCGCGGACCGATCCGCGACGCGTTCCGTGAATCATCGGCGACACGGCCGAGAATTCGGGGCGTTCCAGCCGCGAGAGCGAGTATCGCGCTAATTAGCTGTCGGCTAATTAGCGGGGCCGCGATATACGAGCGATTGGTGGTGCCCGCGGCGGTAAAACTGGAACGATACTGTCCTGACAAGCGCTAAATCTCGCGTTGCCTCGCATCCTCTCCATGGATACTCGCTGCCCGCTGCTACGTCACGTTGATAGCAGTATTTCAAACGGTGATGCGTCACACTTCCACCTACAATAACATTGTCCGTGGCCGGCGATGCACTCGCGGGACGTTATTATTATGCCCTCGCGATTTTATGCCCTCGCGAGCGATCTTATTAAAGGTAACGAGCACGATCGTATCGCGTCGCGCAATAAAATACCGCGCTCGGGATCCCTCCCCCCCCCCCGGCCGCCGTCTCTTCATCTCGCCTTCGGGATGATAAAAAAAAGGGGAAAGAAGTTTCTAGTTCAGCTGGATCCTCCCCCCAGCTCGATCCTGATCGCAGAGATGTCGGTAAGGTGATTCAATTTGTCCGGGACGATCTAGTTTCAGGCCATCGGTTCCTCCTTTTCTTGGAAGTCCTTTCTAGGATGCCCGTCCAAGTCACCTTTTGCTCTCTCTTTTTATTTATTCGTCCCCGTTCGGGGAATCGGTATGATCCCATGGTATTCGAACAATTTGGAATTCCCCTCGGCAAGGACCTTCGCCGTGAAATTAATTGTTTCGAGGCCAACGAGGATTCATTGTAGGTACCTCTTAGAAACGATTCCAAGAGAAGCTTCCACGGACCGGGTTGTAAATGTTGACCTGCCGTTGACCACAGTTAGTCATTAGCGTCCTCTTAGTCAGGTCGGCCGGTGACTCACCGGTGTACCGAATTTAAAATTAATCCTGCGGGTCTGCACGCGAGCAGCGGGCTTCTAAATAGTCATTAACACGAAACGCATCGCCGTTGGGCGTGCCCCGGCAGCAGACTGAAATCGCGTTTCCTCTTGGAGGTAACTTGCAAAAAGTCCACTCTATTATCCCCGCAGAAGCAGATCGTAACGAAACTCGATTATACGTTGCGCGTGCAACGGGGAACGAGAGATCCTCGGAGGCTTCGCGATATCTCCAAGACTTTATACATCGTGAGAATGGAAATGAGCTTCTGATTAAAAATTGACAATCTCAGATAAATTTAGGATTTCTAGATAAGCCAGCATTATATTCAGCGGAACACTTCTGTCGTCTTTTTGCCTAGGGACAAGACACCCTAACGAAGCCTTTGTGGCCAAGTGTCTATGCATTAATTCACGTTCCACCGATTGAATTGAAAAGTGTCTCCCTCTATGATAGGTTGTAGTCTGACGAGCCGTCTGAACCCAGTCCAAGGACAGGTTTTTCATTAGCATAATCGTCCGGTTAATCCATTCGTCAACTGAGCAAATGCTTCGAGTAAATTTCCTTGTAGATAGGATAATGAAAGGCAGGGAAGTTAGTTGGAGTAATCATTTCAATATTTATCTTTGTTATTTTAAGGGGATGTTGGATTCTGTTGAGAAGTCCGTTTAACTTTACATTTGCACGCTTCAAGGGATAAGGGCGAATTCGGAGATCTGGCGCCCCTAGACTTGTTAGCTTCTGCCACCTTTTCCGCGAAATGTAATCAAATATTTTTATTTAAAAGAGTTGAGACAACTTTAAAATTAATTCAATATGACAACAGTTTTACTCTCATATGAGTTGTTGCTAATTTGCTACACGAAAAGAAGTGAATTGTTCTTAAAAGTTGTCTAAGCCACTGTGTTTAATGACCACCCATCACTTTCGGTGTTACGGAAAATAGATAGGCATTTTATTTTAGAACAGAAATCTATGGTATCATCGTTAATTAAAAAAATAAAAAATTACGGGCCAAAAACTTGCTACCTTTTTTAATTTCTTTCGCCCAAAATTTTCTGCTTTAGGGTACGTTTATGTTGGAGCTAGGAAAGAAACTATACGAGCGTCGGACGCTTTTATCGTTAGTCATCTCTTAGAAAACGTAGATCTGCTCGTTGCTCCAATTTAAACACTTCCATTATAAAACAATATAATATATTTCGACGATTCGCTCTTCTCGTCGGTCTGATATTTTATCGCAGCTCCAACATAAAAGCTTATATGTGTAGAAATCCGCCCCTGTCAAAGGAGCAGGAATCCAAACGAAACATGAAATCGCTTTCAAACCTCGCGCGATTTCGACGCATTCGCGCACCATTTAATAATGTTCTCTGGCGCAAACCGGTCTCGTAATTCAATATGTTTGTTGGGTAGCCTTTTTCTTAGATCCCACTCGATATTCACGATGAAATTCAATATTCCGTATAATCGACAGACGTCAATATAATTTATATTTCCGTGCGATTTCGATTTTAACGCTCGCGCAGAATGTTGCAACTATTCCAATTTACTTGGCGCGGTATAGGGAAACGACTAAGTGCGCAGAGTTACAGTTAACAGTCTTACATGTTCTCGTATCAAGATTTGGTTAACCGATGACAGCTGTAATAAGATTGAATGGTGCTTCGCTGGGTATAAAGAGCATTGAAATGTTGCAACAGTGGGAAGGTGTACATTTGAATAGATAATATCGTGTTGACATCTGTATAATGACCTCTGGGAAATGTCAGCATAATGTGAAGCGTTCGCACGTGGTCTTGAGCTGGTGCATGGAGTGTCAATAAAATGTAGCGGGTCTTCATTAAAAAAGGGGCATTACGGTGCCAACGTAACAAGAATTTCAATGAGATTGTGGTTTGAAGCAAAAGGAAAGTTGAAAGGCTGCTTAAGCGTGAATATCCCTCCACGAATTTTAAATTTCTCGCTTCATAAAGGAAGCAACATAAGTGAACCGTACTACGGCCTTCAAAATCTCTTCCAAGTTCAAATTTTGAGAAAAACATAAGGAATTGTTAGTATTTGTAGTATGCGTGTTCTTCGCCCCTTAACATCGTATAACATAGATATATTTTCGAATAGGGGAACGAATTTACGACATGCAAGAGTTTCTCGTGTTGCAAACGCTGGCAGACAGATCGAGCACGCGCGGACGGCTTCGAGCTCCTCGTAGTTTACGATTGATTCGACAAAATCTTTCTTTTCCCTCGTATAGGGCACCTATACACGCTCTGTAACGGATACTTTGCAAGCGAGACCGTGGACAGCCATGAATTGAAACTGATTCTTGTAAGGCGAGTTGAGTGGCTTGTCTTGAAGCCGAATCCTGCGTGTGGGTGCCGCGCCGCGACGGATATTTATTATCGGGCATTCGTTCTTGCGAATGGGTCACAATAAAGTTGCTAGCAGAAATTGTACATGGCTAGAACATCGGGTAATCAACGCGCACCTCTGTTGCGCCATCAAGGGTGAAAACTAATCGTCTAACAACGACGACCGTTGACACCTGAAGCGTTGTCGAGAACTTTTCATACGTCTGATATTCTCTGCAATACGGTAGTCAAAGGTATTTTATAATACGGTTGAAATTGAAGTAGTAGAATAAATTGCGTACATACGTAATAGTTCAAAATCAAAAACTATCATAAACCCTAGGAATCTGGTTTGCTATTTTTAATTTAGAATTCACAATCAACCACCATTCATCTTTTTCCTATAAACTACCTGCAGACCCTTTGGCAGAGGAAATCGCCAGGGGTCACGTAGGTACAGAGAGACACCGAATATTTTCGTGAATCTCGGCGATCGTTAGGGAAGAATCGCGCGTGTGGGTGCGGAGAAAAAGCGAGGGAAGCTTAGGCAGACTGCGCTGTGGACGAAGAACGAGAGGAGCGGCTGTTGAAACCCGAGGTTATCTTGGTGAACAGGCATGTCCTGCCACCACGCACCAATGTTTCCGTCTTGTACGCTCTCGTGTCCGACAAGATCTTTATTTTGCCGTGAGAAAAATTTATCTGCTCGCAGCAACACCTGGCATCACCTCCCGCGATCGCTCGTACAGGGCGTCCCGCTTCTTGCCCCCCTCGTTTCCTCTGTCCACGCGCGAGCTTGAAAGTCCGCTCGCGCCACGCCGAATAACAGCCCTTTAGCGACCAGCTGCGTTCTGTCACTGATCATTCGACCACCGCCCACGCGATCAGATCGATGCTAGATCCATTGCATTACCTTTAACGGAGCTTGCGCTCCTAGCTCGTTCATTTGCGATCGTTACTCTAACCGGACGAAGTGTTTCGTTTCTTCAGACTCTCTCCCTGGATATTGCTCGTGGATTGATAAAATATCATAGAATTGAAACGATTTCGAGTCGGTTCTTTGATCGATGCTCGTTTCTTCGCCACAAGCATATCGATCGAACGCAACATTAATGTGTTCTCGATTCTTACCCTGGGGGTAGCTACTCCGTCTCGCTCCCTCCTCTTCGTTTAGCTCTCGCAGTTATTCATATGTAAATGCGCTGTGTCTTTCGCCATCGTTAAACCTCAAATTAATGTACGACTTCGATTCGCGAGTATCCGGCAGCGGGTCGTTAAACGCGATGCGTATTAATAGCATGCCGCTTCGATACGCGTTAATGCGTGATGCAAACAGAAACATGAATCAGAGTAATAAACGTGGTGAAAAACGAGGAACGTGGCGTGCGTGTATAAGGACGCCAGCGCGATTGCTGAAAGCGAAAGGTAATATCAATAATGACGCGGTGTAGTATTCCTTGGGTCGTTATTTTCACGGTGAAGTTATCGGCGCAGGGTGATGCCTCCTTGTGTCCTTTTAGGCAGAGAATCCGTGGTGCATACTATCCCCCGCAAGCCTTCGTCTTTAACTAATGATAGTTATCTAGGGGATAATGCGTCTACGCGATAACATCTTCCGGGGGAACAAAGGTGAATGAATGAGTAATCGGGATGCATCAAATAAGAGTATGTAATTCTCACGTGCGTGCGATGCGCTGTTTCGAGGAGAAAGAAGCAAGAAACGTCGAACGAGTAACGCCAAATTGCTGGTAACACGAAAGCGTGACAAATGGATTTTATCTCGAATGCGGGGCGAGCCTTAACGAGCTAAAACGAAAGAGAGAAGCTGCGATCACAAACTGCATACACGATGAACTTCGAGCACACGTTACGTTTGACTCGTCATCTTCGACGATTCGAGTTCGGTGAAATCTGGTCCAGATTCGGTAACAGTTACAATGTGAGAGCAGAGAACAGTATGAGAATTTTTAGACAGATACTAGTATCGATTATCGAAATAACCGTAGCTTCAAAACGTGTTAGAATGTTCTTCCCCTTGCAAGTTGCAAGTCTCAATGCCAACATGTTCCTCGATGAAAAGAAAGATGAATGGTCGTTAAATGTATGGCGCATGGTCAATAAGAAGGTGGCAGCGTGTAGTTTTTGGGGCTTCAATTTTTCAATGGCGCGAAAGCGACGCGTCTCGGGCCACTGAAGAGACAAAAGATCGTGTAGGTGGCTTCGAGATGGACGAAGGAACAACTTTTACGGTCTCGTGGCAATCTCCAGCAATCGACGACCGCTGGTCCCCACCGGTTCAATGAATAATCCTTGTTCAATCATCGTAAATGCCGAACGACGATTGCCTCCGGGAGTCTTCGAGTCGCAAATCGGAAACGAAGCATGCCCATCGCTCCTCGTAGTTAGCTACAATTGCGATTTATAGCATACTAACGTTTCACTACTTACTGTGGTGTTTTTTGGTCCCTGAAGGATGGAACCCATTCGATTTACCTAACAGTTTTAATCGGTAGGGAGTGGTAATTATTCTTGGGAAACTGTAGGTACTCTATCATTTCGCGTAGATGAGCGTGCACGTTTATTGGATGATTAATCAATTTTGAAAGTCGAGGCGGATTTTAATGACACCGGAGAGTTATCGAATCGTTAGTCGACCTCTAAACGCATAAACGCGTTTATTTTACTAGCCTGCATGTAATTTCATCCCCCACACGCGCCACTTAAGCTCGAAAGCATTTACAGCAACAATCGGAGTGCGGCGACAAATATTTTTACCCAGCATCGGGCGACGAATGTATTGAAATTTAACATGCTAATTTGATCTCTACCTCCAAGCACAATATCCGTACTAAATTCTCCATCATTAACGAGGCCGCGTGTGATTATCAACGCCATCCGTACCCCACCTCGCGCTAACGTTCGAAATTAAATTATACACGTATATCCCATTGCCCGCGGGGGAAGTGTGGGCTGCGAAGAGGGAAGAAAAAACGAGGCAACAGAGAATGGCGAACGGGACGTAGCGCAATTAGCACCGATCAAAAGTCACGAATGGTCGGGGCTTAACGAAAAACTCGTTCGCAGCATCTTCGCGGGGCCCATAAATAATTTTATACGCTCCTAATGAGGACCACCAGTGCTCATAACGAATTCACAATCAACAAGTTTATTCGAGTTTAACGAATTGTACAGGGGCCGCGGTTCTCGTTCCCTTTCCCCGTTTGGAGGAAGGGCGCCCCTCGCCACCGTCTGCTCCCAACGAAAATCACGTCGTCCCGAAGGAATCTGATAAATACAAATGCAACCGGTATCCGTACTTCACCGGGACAGGTTGAACTCGATCAGATAGCGAGACAATTAACCAATTACTATAATTAAGACACACGCCTCCACTTAGCATTTGTTCGATCCGAGCACGGCTGTTGAATTTGCATTCGAATCCACTTGGTTGCCTCGCACGGCCGTTCCTTTCCTGCCGGGCCTTGGTCCCTTAACGATCTGGGCGGTTGAATTGATTTTTCTCTTAACTGATCCGGCCCCGTAACAAACACCGCTCCGCGCTCCCTTACCTTTTATTCGTTTGTTAACATTCGGGTATCTTTCGGTTAAACGAAGCAAAGAGATGACTGGCTCTCATTGGGAGCTCCGCGGAGGAGGAAGGGGGAGGGGGAGGGGTCAGTTTTAATCTCCTTCGGATGCTCAATCGGTCCACTATGTTGCTTATCCGGGATACGGTGAACGCCACTGTTATGAGGCGAAGTAAAGTGAAAACCCTCAGGTTCACTTTAGCTTTACTCAGCTTTTGAAGAATAAAAGAATAAAAGAATCTTTAAAGAATAACTGTTTTTTTTAGATATTCTGAAAAACAATTTATCATTGCTTTTCATTTCGTCTATTTACCTATTTCACAGTAAAAGTATGAAAGTTTCAAAGTGTTCGTTGACATTTTCTCAGAAAAATTTTAAAGAAAAAGTGCGCCACAAGATTCAAAATTAATTACAGTGCTAATCAATACCGTAGGGAAGCACGGGTATCTTCTTAGTTGTAAATATAAATGGACTCCCACTGTACCTGGCTCTGAATTAAAGCATTCTTTCAGAATCCTCTTGGTTTTCGATACGATCTGCCGCGAAGGCGATACACCAAAGTCATCTTTGTTTCTCAGACACTAAGCGCAGAAGCTGCGTTCTCTCTTTCATCAGAATTCTACGGAACGAATGTGTTCTCTTCTCCTTTATGAGCAGCAAACTCATACTTAGTTACATGCTGTAACTGCTTCCAGAGATTACAGTCGTCGTTTCTACATCTTATAAAGATATTTAAAAAATAAAGTCTCGCTGGTCAGTGTTATTATTTTTCCAGTAGCCTTGTGCGAAGGCTTCGCCCTGGCGAATGGTAAGTCTTTGCCACGCAAATGCTGTTTCACGTTTTACTGGCCGGAGACGATCGCCTTCCTCTTCTTATTTCGTCCGCCAGCGAACAGAAGTCAGGATGTCGCAATCGAAACGCGGGTATTACGCACCCTGTTGCGTAAAACAATCTCATTTCGTTATTTAGAATGACGCAGTCGGGTACACACGTTCAAACTCGGACAAGACGCCTGACAACCGCAATAAATTGATTCTTCTTTGAGGCACCTAATTACAGCGCGGGTCATGGAATTAATTTACATTATTAGCGTGGCCGTGCCTCCACTGATGCACTCTCGGCGTGTCCTGGCTGTGATCGTAAAGTCTTCCATAACTTTACGAAACGAGGAGACGCAATCTTCGTCTGGTGATTTGTCTCTCGAACTTTGAAATGCTGTACCAATAGGAATAACGTAACACTGCAGAGGTGGTGGAACCGTTTGCTTTTTCTTTTTTATGGAAACACCTATACCAAAACCTGTGCTATCACCAGCTCCCTCTGAACTCCAACAAGCAACGTATATCCACTGTTACACCAATGAATTCACCTACCAAAACATATATGCGAAATAGTAAGTTCCTTGATCTACATATTTAATAACACTGTCCAACAAAATTGAACTTTTTTCGGTTCGGTAACATTCAATGACTATTTCTTATAGATTTTTGTGCGCTGAAAACGAAAGATATCTGCAAAAATTGGTGCATTTCGAGTGTCCTTTTTCATTTGATCGTTGTTTAAACATATTTAAGGGTTCATAGAATAATTTGACGGAACAAGCAACCGAACAATTATTAATATTTGAACACAAAAGATGTTCAATGTTGAAAATTTGTAGTTTTTCTTCAAAATTGAATTTCTCGAAAACTGATGGTGATGGCGCGACAAACGGTTTGCGGATTCGTTTTCAGCGCACAGAAGTCTATAATAAACGCCTATTGAATGTTATAGACCAAACTGGCTATTGGATAGTGTATAATAATCTGATAATTCTTTATCCCAAAAATGCCTCCGCAGGAGACTACCGCCTTAAGAGTCATGTTCGAAAAAGAACCTCCTATCTCCAGCTCCATTTCCTTAAACGCAACTATGCCTTTTAGAATCAATTTCGAAATAAATTCCCTAAGTAGTCACCCAACATAAAGGACCAATGATACATCGTCGCGCTTCATATCCATTGACAATGACAACTAAACACTGGTCCCAGTGCTCCTGCTGAGAACTAGACAGCGAAAGACACATTCGACGGGCACTTGCATAGCTGTAACTCAGTCGTCACTCCATTATCGTGTCTCTTCGCTCACGCGTGCATGCGCGCGTAATAAATCGCGTTGTTGGTCGTAGGTACGTCGACGAGGCTGAACCAGGGTTCGCCTAGGTCCCTCATCCCCGCGACAGGTGCCTGAGACGAGCAACATTAAATAATACTGTGTACAACGCGTAATACGATTAACCGCGTCATTGTAGGACCGCTTGTAGCCACGCTGTCGCGGCGACGGGGGGTCGCCTAGCGTTAGATCCATGATCTATGGTCGAGGCTCGTTTACAGCGTTCGTTATGCTGGCTCTATGATTTACGGCTTCTCGGATGCTTTTAACAGGCGACGGTGGTTACATAGTCGCGCGTAAGCGTGCCCATTAGGCGTCAGAACGCGACAACGTGTCCCCTCTCGTCGCTTTCTATCGCGAGGCTTTCTACCAGAAACAGAGAATCCTCCGAGAGTCTGCAGTCACCGTGGGACCTTTCTCTCAGCCCGGCGATACGTATCCGACGATAGGATCCCATGGAATTTCTTTATCCTCTCCGCAGCCTTCTTTCGCGGAGTGGCTTAAGTGTACTCTCGCCGTGGCCTTCGTTATCGACAGCACCGATTTCGCGATTGCAATATGTCAGCCGGAGAACGATCGTTGGAACTCTTGTCCGGCGATCCCAGGTATATCTCAGCATCTTCCGAGTCGCATAATCGCATAGGTCATGCTGGCAACTGTTCAACGGAACGGATCGACCTTTCCGAATGGTTCGATTGGATTCTCAATGACGTTTTTCTGGGCATCTTTCAGTTAAATGCGAAGGATCGTGCCTTTTTCGATGGGCTGATAGACCTTCCAATGCTGCGGTGCTAACACCGATTAGTGGGGGCAATTAACCTCTAGGTGTAAACTCTGATCAACGATAGTTAGATCGCCATCTCCGTAGACATTTGAATCCTTTATTCCTCCGTGCTTTGTTCTCCTTTGACGTGGCAGGATCGTGGCACGATTGATATTCCTCGAATAGTCAGCCACGCGTCAGCGTTGACCGTTCCGGATCGTGCAGCGGAGCCTGAGAATAGATGGTATCATAACTGGACCAGCCGGGCATAAATCAGCCAATGTTCCTCGGCTGGCTGGAACGGTACAGTGACAGAAAAAAGAGCATCCCGTTGGAGGGAGGGGGGGATCGTGGCACTTTCCTGAATCACACTTATCAGCCGCTCGATGAGTGGTTACATCTTAATAAGGAGGGCAGGAACAAGCGGCGCGAATTCATCGCCTCGCTCGAGCCATTATTAATGGCCCCGGTCTTGTTAGCGATTTTCGCAGGGGCAGTTGCCCGCCACGGGGGAAAAGATACGCCAGTGATATATTAATTTATTAACTAGTTTATTTATACGGCTTAAAGAGGCCCTTCTACGCACGGCGCACGGGGCCCCTGGGGACTCGGCCGGGGCCAGGCCCCGGCCATAACTCAATCCACGGATCTGCCGAGTCCCCCGTTGGCAGTTTTCTACGCTAAACTACTGCCGCCATATCGATCGTATCGCCGCAGTTGCACGCGCTCTTGCCCTCCTCCGTCGGCAGATTAGCCCCCGTCCTGGGGGCCAGATTCTAACCAATAACGCCGATCTACGGAGTTGTAAATGGAAATTTGTCTCCGGGCCCCTCGGTCCCCCCTGCGTGCTTATCGTCGACGAGCATTAGAGCCGCGCACGCACACTGCCGCGCTCTCCCGGACACTTGGCCGATTTACATGGCGCACGTACACGCGCGCCTCGACATCGCGTGCCCCGCGTGCCGTGGTGTGCAAATAACACGGGGAACACGATACGCCGCTATGACAGGCCGAATCCGATTCGAGCAATTGCTGTTATTACGATTGCGATCGAAGTCATTAGGGTCAGCCTAGGCGGGGGGAATGGCTGCAGGTGTAACGTCCATGGTAGTGGAACGCTGCTCGGAGCTCCGCGTCGAGCATCTTCAATCTTGGGGGTAGCTGTTCGATAGGTAAAGCCGTAATGAGAATTTTTGTACCTTTCAGCTACTTATTTCCGGGAAATTCTTGTATCACTCACATTTAGAAACTAACTAGTTAAGATTATATAGGAACATATCGTGACTGACACGCTCAAACACTCGTAGCTGTATCAAGGGAGACAAAAGTTAAATATACTCTTCAGTAGGTATAATTTTCATGTCAACCTTCTCTTCGATCTTCTCGAGCCTTCCCCGAGTCCTTAGACCCCCGAGACCCCATCGACCGACCTAATTAATCCGAAATTCTCTACGGGACAAGGGGATAGAGACGGGGTCCTAGAATCCCCCGGTAAAAGCCTCGTGGATATTTATGAATGGTCAGTTATCTACGCCATTCTAACTTCATCCTCGTGGTTAGGTATCTACGCATAGACCGGATCATAATTTAACTTCGAATGAGTATCAGTCCCGGGGGTGGGGCGAGGGAAGGGTCCCGGGCCGCGGGATGCCAAGCGATGGTAATTTTCTGTGGCTACTATAAATTCTTCGGCTGATGCGGGCCGGCTATCATCTAGTCTAGTTACATTCGCGGATGGAAAGATACAAGCGGCATTTGCTCCAGGTGGATCCGTCGCGGTGGCAGGGTTCTCTGCCCCGCTCCCTCTGCCCCACCTCGACCTATCGAACAAATTAGCGGTAAGATAAAGTCGACAGAGACGGATCGTTCTGCGCGCGGCACGATACAATTATCCCCCGACTCGGTGCTGCCTGAACTTCTTCGAGATCGGCCAGGACGAAGGTGATCCTCCTCGTTGCACGTACGCGCCAGGCACCCCGCGCCACCCCCTTCCCCTCTGTCGCACGATTCGCCGTGGAATTCTCAATCGCAACCTCCGCCGAGGCGTTCGTTCCTTTTCGCAGATTCCTCGCGACTGGACGCGCGCGAGCTTTCGATTTAAACACGCTCCTCAAGGCGACGGGCTTGTCCTCGATTCTTCTTGATGGATGAAGGCACTTTTAGGAGTTTTAAGCAATTTTAGACATTGCGTTTTGACACTAGGTGGCATTTTTTGCACGTGTTTCTCTTTTATGTCTGGGATCGACATTTCATTCGTTTCATTCATGAAGGGGAGTAAAATCTTGGATATTATTCCGTCATCTAATTTGCCCCGCAACTCTGCATTCCCTTGAATTAACCCGTCCAGCAAAAATATGTTACCGTTGACACGGCGTCCCCGGCGCTCGCCCTCGCGGGGGTAATCGTTTATCGACGAACGCGAAGCAAAAAAGCCGAAGGAATCGTCGTCCGAGCCGGACACTCGAGCGATTAAGCAAAAAGCTTTAAAAGGCTTCAAGCTGTGAAACGAAATTTAGATACTTCGCCGGGCTAATGATCGCGAAACGCATAAATTCGGCGCGTCCACGTGGCACGGGAATTCCACTCGCAGGGTATCTCGTTAAACGGGCGAGAAAAAAAGAAAGGAGGGAAGAAAGAGATCGGCCTGACTCCTCTCATTATACGCGCTCCGATATTCCGTTGTTGGGGGTTTCCTCGAACCGGTCTAGTCACTCGTCCCGACACGCGAGTATCCCACACGTGTGCGACCTGATATCTGATCGATTCGAGGGCGAGTTGTCACCCGGCGAATATAACCGAGTCAAAACTGCCACGGCTGATAACAGCCGAGGGTTTGCGCCGTGCACGGTTTGCCCATTGGACGATCGATGACCGTCTGCGCGGCTGGCACATCTAACAACTGGAAACACATTTTCCCCGTACCGGTTCTTCGTCTCGTCGATGCTACGTCCGCCGGGCCTTCCTATCTTCCACTCGTGCAATTTAATCCCGCGAACCGCTCCGGCAGATTACTTGGAACTGGGAAATTTTCATAATCAACGTGATCACGCTGGGCTTGCGCGCAGCCGGCGCTCGTGCTGTCAGGATTCCTCGGTCGATTAGCGTCTGGATGCTCTGCCGACGTGCGCAGCTTCTTCTAATAAGTCCCTCCCGTCCATTAAACACCGGATATAGTCGATTTTTAATTGACCTTTAACTGAACGCCCGAGATTATCTCCGAGTGTCCCGTTTCGCATCTTCGTTACGACGTTGCGTTACTATGTATACCTACGCTCAAACGGATGAAACGCTGAGGTAATCACCATGATTGCACCGGAGAATAATTACCACTGCTACGAGTTACGTACATATAAAGTGCTGGTTAAGCGAGATCAGCGTGCTCCACTGTTCGAATTATATCGATGCATTCGCGGAACAGAGAACCCCATCGCGATCATCAGAGTTGCTGCTGAGGAGTCAGGGGCATAAAGTCGTCGCGTGCAACGACTTCGTCTTCGGGGCGGGGATAAGCCAGGGCCCGATATACGCCTGCAATCCCCCCACAATCAGAGTTCACTCACGATTCAGTTACAATCCATTCAAATATCATCCGATGCTCTTCAAGCGCGCGCGGCCAGCCAGCGACTCGCCTCTAAACCGTTCAGTTAACATTTGTACGAATCGTAATCGGATCGTGACCGTGTCGTTACCCGGCCACCGTACTAAATCAAGCCCGAACGACCGTGTAAACCCTCCGGATCGCGCTATTCCGTCGTGTTTCACCGCGCTGCGCTGAATCCCCGGGATGGTACATGCACTAATGAGAAAGCTGGGAATGCGTCGGACGCGCCGGGGGACACACACGGCCGGAGACGTATTTAGGTAGGTGTTGCCGGCGCGAACGCGCCGAGTGTGGGCCAGTCCAGTTATTTGAGACGGATAAGGGGGACCGGGATGGAAAAAAAGTGGCGCGAACCGAGGAGCGGGCAGAGGTGTGCGAAAGGGCGAGAAGGTGGAAGGCTTTCCATTGGGTTCAGCAGAAATTGATAAGACGCCACATTAACTCGCGACGCTCCCTCGTTGACGTTATCCGAGTGCGAGAGGACACACTCGTTGTCCCGCCAAGGAAACGCCGGTGACCTTTTTCTTTCATTCTCCCTCCCTCCTCCTCCCCCCCCCCCCCCGTTGCCAGCCTGATCCCCCGAGCTCGTCTTTTTTATCTCACCACCGGTGTGCGGTCCGGATTACTTTGTCACCCGCTGGAATAAAATTAGCACCTCGACGGACCGTATGTACGCGGATTTATACGCTGATAATACCGATATTATCGCCCGATAACCCGCCAACGAGATATTCCGCAATTTTTAACGAGTCCTCGAGCCGATGGGCACCGAAGGACAAGTGCATCCACGCGCTCCTCTCCCTGATCCAATCGTCAGATAAACCTTCCCCGCAACGGATTCGTTTTTTTTCTATATTCTATGGCCTCGGTGGCGTTGCTTCTTCCCATCGACTCGCTTGTCACGGGTGCATGGAAGACACGGAAACGGCAAGTGTCTTTTCCAGCGGCGCAAATTTCCGCTCCACTTGCGAGTCCTTTTATCATACTTGTAAAATTCAGTTTTTCGGAGAGACGCCCGTGCCTATAAATCCTGCTGCATCGACTTCCAAATACGCCGCGGAGCGCAAGTAGGCAGGCAGTCAAAACGGCGGGGAGGAGAAAGAAATATAGCGGGAATATAAAAATAACGACACATCATTAGAGCGAGTTGACCGAGAGAATTCCACGAGGAGTCTTTTTGTGCGACCAGTCCCAACCGCGGGCAACCATTCTGCCTCGGTCTCGCTCAAGATATTCCTGGAACTCGTCGATCTTCCCAGCATCGAATCCGACGAAAGTCGTGCCCGGCCCCCGTAATTAAGAATACGGTCCTCGTCGATTGAATTAATAATAGATAATACAACGTGGGGAATGGGGAGGGGGAGGGCGAGTTGCCGGCGTAATGGATCTCTTAATTATGTCGTTTTGTTTCGACGATTAGGGGGCCTACGCCCACGACGCGCACCGAAATCCACGTCGCCGCCTCGCGTGAAGAATCCTAATTTATGAAAATATATTCACCGCGAGTCGCCGTGTGGGCCGCCGTGCTTTCGATTAATTTTAAGCGCCGCTAAACTCGCCTCGGCGACTTCCACTATCGCCCCGAATCGGCCGTTCTCGCGGAACGCCGACGAAAAACGCGATCGTTTGCAATCGCGATCGAGTCTCCTCCGCGCCCGATGTCGATCGATCCTTTCCCCGGCTTATTGAATCACCCTCGGGCGTGAATGCTTCTTAATTTCATTCTTCGCGGCCGTCTTTATGCGAGCCTATAGAACTCGGCGCGGTGTAACGCGGTCAGGCGCTCGACGGTGACTTCAATGCGAGCCGTGGGGCAGATTACGAGTTCAAGCTCGCGCCGTGTTTTCGCGAAACGTGTTAATCGTGCGTTTAATTCGAGAGCACGCACTCCTACGTGTACGGATTATATCGGGTACATAATGTGAGCGTTTTAAGAGCTGGGAAATATCTTAAGCGTATATTGCCGCACTTAGCTCCAGCATGTTGAGCGGCCCCGTTAATTTCACTAATTAAGTTAGCAACCAACCGCCCCTCCGTCTTATAAGCGTTATTTATATTTTTTTTTCCGCATTAATACCTGGCCTTCTTATTTCTCGCGCGACTTCCTCCAAGCAGCTGCTATTCTCGTTCCGCCACGTTTATCGGCTCGCTCTTTAAACGTTTTTTCCCCGCTTCCCGTGCCTCCCTCCGTTCTGCCTCTATCATCCCCCCCCCCACCCGCTATTTCTTTTTCCCTTATTTGTGAAAATCATTTCTCGATACAAATTCTTTTCCCCTCCACTTAATTTTATGCCTCGTCGATGTCCGCCGGCGTCCACGGTTTTATGATGAGATATCGGCCGCTGCTCGTTTTAATAAATGTTTAACTCGCAATGTCACGGACGAGCGGAATTCATAACTCGTTAAAAGAGCAACGACGCGAGCGCTCGAGTTTTTGCGCGCGAACAAGTTGCAAGCTGATTAACACGACTCGTGTGTCGTCACTGTACGAGATACGGTATCGTATTTTTTTTTTTATAAAAAATTGACGAACGCTGCTAATGTTGATGTTTGCAAATAAATAATTTATGGCGAGGCTTGCCTTCAGCTGATTTTTAGGCTCAGCGTCGTTTCACGTTGGGAAAGCTTTAAACGTGAATTTAATGACCAGTGCCACGAACGTCACGTCGGCTTTTCGAAGTAAATATCAAAGAGTACTTTATTCGCGGAATTTAAGGAGTTCGAGTCGCACGCCACGTGACAAACTGCCAGCGATTCCTCGCGCGAGGTAAATCACGTGGCTGCGCGGGGTGGATTCTGCTTTCTCGATTTTTCCCACGTTGAGGCTTAATCCCCCGCGTTAATCATGAGAAATCGCGGTGCGTGCACCTACCTGTTTCCTATGTAACGCTGTCCAAGGTGAAAAACAGATGGAGGGGGAGCCCGTATCCCCCACGGACGCGCTTATGGTTTTTAATGCCCGGATGACAAATATGGTGTATTTAGCGATATTTATGCGAGCGGATCACGTCAGCTTCCGCTGACTGGACTCCCGGATTATCTTGTCCCTAAGAAATATTGCTTTCGCCATTTGTCGCTACGTAACCTGCTGTAACGTTCTGTCTCGCGATATTAAGTTACTTCCAGCCACGCTTTGGAAATTAAGAGTGGAACAGGCGGTGCACGGTATAGGGTGGCCACGAAAAACGCTTGGAGAATGTAGGTGTGTGCTACTACCGGCGTGTCACTTTTCGACGCAGCCATGGGTTCCTCTATCGGGGAACAAGAGTTCTGTGGGTTAAATTTTGTTGATTTTCTCTGGCCATTGTAGTTAAAGAGTGTAATGCAATTATAGGATATGTGTCGAGCAACATGAATCAAGCAAGAATTATTTAAAGCACTACAGAACTCGAGATTTCGCAACATTATGGAGTTATGGACAATAAAATGCAGCACGCAATCTTGATATTCTCGAGTAAAAAATTACCGCGAATTGCAATCTTCGGTATTTTAGACAGCCCAATGTGGAAGGTTGTGAGTAACGGTTCCAAAAAGAGTCGCTCGACTCGCTGCTATCGATATCTCGAGCAGCCCGAGCCAAAAGCTGTTGCGTGAGTTGCGATTCCTGAAAAATTGGCGCGCCGAGCAACTGCTGGTATTCCAAAGGGGACAATTTGCAGCGTGCCGCGTGAAATCAGGAAAATTGATGCGTGCTGCGTCGTTGGCATTTCGTGGCGCCCCAAGTTGTCACGCGAACGATACTCGCAGGAAACTTCGTGTGGGGAGTGCGATTACTGACAGTTTAAACAGAGTTAATAACGACTTGTGAAAGTTCCTATTCGTTTTCCAAATTGAAAAGAACTAACGTCACGGTAATATTCAGCGTTTAAGGCATGTTCATCTATAAAGAAATCTGTCTAAAGAGCTACCAACCCTATTAAACGCTTGTTTTGCTCGAATAATATTGAAATCCCAACGCGATGTCTGACATCGACTCCCTATTCAGTTCATATCCACGACGCGACGTAGCTACAACACTGTCTGAAAGAAGAAACGAACAAAATTCTGGCGACAGTTGATTTAGACGTTAAAACAAGGGAGCCACTGGAGATTTTCGACAGCAGCATGATCCATGGGAGAAGACGCAGGGAGCGAGGCGTTCCTCGCGTGCCCTCACGCACGAAATTCGTTAAGGCCGCGCGTGGGCGGGTTACCGACGTTTCTGCTTATGCTTTTTTCGCTATTTCTTTTCGCGAAGACATCAGAGTGCTCTTACACAAGGTTGCGACGTCCCTTCCGCGGCCCGAGCATAAGTTATACGCGTATTATGCGGCTGCTGGGCAGCCAGCAGCATCACGAAACGGTAACACGAGAAACCGGACCCACATCTAACGCACACCCGCGCACACCGACTTGTGGGTGTAGGGAGCTGCTACCACGTGTGGCAGTCGGCCGTTTCGTCGATTTCCATCGCGATAAAATCCGCTACCGCGCCACTGCTCCTCTATCATCTTCCCCCGCTGTATCCTAATCCTCGTAAAAACGTCCGCGATTCCGGCGAAAAGAACGCCTACTTCTGGCAACCTAACCGTCCGCGGGATGCCATTACGTCGGCCCCTCCTAATTTGGAGATTTAAAACGTGTCCGTCCGCCGAGTTATCATTTCTGCGCCCGATTGTCCGTACGTATCGGTCATCTGCGATTCTTTTCCATTCTTTTTGTGGGAGGAATCTGAAGGGAGGAAGCCACAATTTTTTAAATCTGCACGCTTACCTGTAGCTATTGTAATATATTTTAATTAGTTAAGTTACACGTTCGCACGTTTTGTAAATTTTTTTACAAAGCCTAACGTTATCGTATGCTGTGGCCATACTATCCAAAAAAAATTCAATCCAGACGCATAAAATATTACTTAAATATATGTATTTTCAGTTGGTAATAAAGATTTGTCGCAGAAAGTTACATTTCATTATAAAAGAATGCTTTGAAAATAGCCTTTATTTTTGCAGTGGCTGCCCCCCTTAATGTCTCGCTGAGGATTCTGAGAAATATGATGCAAATCTTCAACTCTAGACTTGTTCATTGCCAAATATACTGCTCGAAGTATTTATTGCATCACACCCAAATTCACGGCTTATTAAACAAGCTTCATAACTCCATGATTGATAAAGTAGTTCGTATCCACCTTATTTTGACTAAAATATCGAGCACTGTATGCTTACAACAATTTGTTAGTTGGCAATAGCGTAAAAATACCATCCGAATACTAAAATTAAACGAGGTGGAAGTGAGTAGACGTTGCATATTCGAGCGATGCAATAAATATTTGCAGCACCGTAATTCGAGATGCGACTAAACTATTTCGTTTCAGTTTCACGCCGATTCGTGGTATCCTGTTCATTCATTCTTCACGCTGATTCACCGTAAATCAATTACACGCCTCAACAGGTGAGGCCAACTTGTCGAGTCATGGGGGTTTCTGAAACGTAGGAAACGAATTACAAATGTGTTTGAAGGGGAAAAATTGCGGCGTGTCCGTGATAAAGAATTTCGAGTTTACACCGCGGGATGTACGGCTTTGTAATTTATCTTCCCTTCACAAGGGGCGCAGCGGGATGCAAAGTAAACCCGAGACAATGAGACTGTCGAGGGGGAAACTTTATTTCCTTGTTGCGTCAGCGTTGCGCTCAACTAACCCCGTTATTCGGGTCCTCATCAAATTAGAATTTGATGTGGACATATTTTCACAGGTTCCAGTATCTTTGAAAGGATTCGAAATTAAAGTTCCACATATATTTAGTCTAGTAGCTTTAAAAAGATTTTGAACAAAATGAGCTGCAAGAATTTACGCTTTTCGATTTTTCTTAAAAATTTTAAATAGCCAAACACAGCTGCGCTCGAGACGAGGACCATTCCGCGACACAACCTGACTCGAGCACTTAAAAGCTTTAATTCATGGGACTGGATTTTTTTCATCAGCCGAGGTATATAATTATTCGAGACCTACACCGAATCTTAATAATTTTGAGATCCAAGTGTCTGATTTCTAAAGGTTTATTAACACAATTCCAATACGGCGTGATTAACTGCCAGGCGAACGGTCAGTGACTAGAATTGGTCCCACGGTAGAATGTGAATTAATAGGTCCCCGATAAAGCTTGGAAATCGTTAATGAAAAGACCATTAGCATGATGCTGGTACGACTATGCCCAGTAAAACACGGGTCTGGCACAACAGCCATTTATCTTCTTTACTCTTGTAACGTGCCTGTGATCCACCAGATACGTGTACACACCGATTAAATAGTTCGACATCTCTGGTGGCAATTTATCCGATGCAAAAGCGTTTTGGCCGACGGCATTATATAAAACCTTCGATCTTCATTTAAATAGGTACATTTCACCGACTACGCTTCGGAGCATTAATCGACGACTCCAACTAGAAAATATATGTACTTACGGTATCAAAGGAAACTTGAAATCGATAATGCAGCCGAAGACTCGAATTACAAACGGTACCCAACGGTAGTATTACCATAATTATCAGCGTACAAGAGGCCGTGATGGCCACGCTGTTGCCACCAGGCTCGGGGCGTTGAACATTCCGAATCAGAAGTGCCCATTTACAAATAACTTTCAAGCAAAGCGCGGATACCAAGAAGAGCGCGCTAGCCGAGGGATAACGGCGTGCAGAGTGTATCCTCGAGTACCCGCGAATACTCTTTCTCTCCCTCGTGTTTCTTGATTACTCGAGATACCCCGATTCATCCACTGGCCTGTTCCTCCGCAACAGTAATGCATTGAACGCACCGGGCCGCGTGCATAGCCTACATTTTGCTCGGCGTATGGTATCTCGTGAGAGGGCCCGGGTTTAGTCTGCGCGCGCGCGCGCTCGAAATACCGGGGGACGCTCTGAATCCATTACCGCGTACACGTCGTCGGCTGGCCTTTTGCAGCGCCAGCTGAACGCTCCTTACGGCGCAACGCCACTGTTAAACGCCCCGGGCATAATAAATAGCGGGCTGGCCGCGGTGACAGGACAATCCTTACCTACTACGACCACGTGGCCGAAGACCTGATCGTTGGCCACGTGGGAACAGTTCCACCGGTGATGTCTGAACTGATGTCGGCACTCGCGAAGTCCGAGCTCCGCGCCCTCGCCCACCGCTGGCATCGCGTGCGGCGCTTTCCTGCACTGCTCCCGTTGACTCTTCGCCAGGCCAGGAATACGCCCGCAAACAGCCGCCCCGACCACCACCGCTCCGACCACCCTGCAACCAAGCCGATTTACCGTGTGCATCTTCATTGTCAGAGGACTTTTTGGCAGGACCACTCTTTTGCACCCCTCTGGTTCAGGGAAAACGGTGCGTTAAGGGGTAGGTACGTTTCGGGGGTGAGTTCGAGAAGGTGGGATGGCGGAGAATCTGTGAGATAAGGGGGGCATGTAATGAAACGAGTTTTACCACTCGGTATACAATGACGGTACAGTTTTGAGGAGTCTTTGTACCTGAGGATGTTCAGGTTCTTAATGTGCAGGGGTATATAAAAATGTGTTAGTGGGCTTCTAACTCTGGGTAGGGGAGACCGCGGCTAGATGTGACAGGGGCAGGTTGTTACAAAGCTATTTAAATTTGTCGCTTGGGCTATCACTTCAACGATGAAGTAGCTGATGTGTTTCACGGCCGTGCATAGTGTTTGTCTGTAGTTGGTTCACGCGTTGCCACGTTATTACAGGTTTTTCTGTTTTCGGTACTTATTAGTACCCTTTTCTCTTTCCACTTGAATCTTTTCTAACGAACAGTCAGATAAATGGATGTAAATTAATATTACCACGTTTGGATCAGTGTTCCTTTAGCTGCACATTCGTAACGAGAACATAAGTTTAATTACATCTGATAGCGGTCATCGGTAGAGGTAACTAGTACGTACTCTTTAAAAAATAAAAAAACGAAAAATGTCAGAACTAGCCCCGGTCTCCCCTACCTACTCTAGTCGCGCTGCTACTCTCATTTTCGTGCTTGTTTCTTAGCCACAATATATTGTATTATGTGATAGGGGAGACCGGGGCTAGTTGACTAATTTTTTACATTTCTAATTTTTATAAATAGACCAAATTTCATTAGGTATACAGGCTTAATTTTTAAAATCTTTTTAATTGAGTCTAGGTTGTCAACTAACCTCGTTAGTCAACTAGCCCCGGTCTCCCCTACTGTACAATAGTTATTGTACAGCAACCGAAAGTTTCAATATTTTTTACAAGTGATATAAAGGGTTGAATTAATCTTCAATATTTGCAATAAGTCAGTTACAATTCCGTACATAGGTTCATATAGAGATTTTTACTATTGTCGCTACAGTATTAAATTATTCGCCACATCTCTCGCCCAACATACGGTGGACAAGCTTCCCATAAATTCCATTGTAATGAATTTCTTCCATGTCGGATCGAACACGAAATCCTATGTGCCACCAAATTGTACAGGAAATTTATGGCCTGTTCTATGAGTCGCCGACCCCCGTTGCTCAGGATGTTAAATCAATTTCGTATGAATTACTGACCGGTGTGACTTCGATTTCGAATGGCTACAAGAGCGACCGGGTACCGTTTAGCATCCGCCAACATTGAGAGATCGAGGAACGACGACCGGTAGTGGGCCTACCTGGTCGTACGACGAATTAAATCCCGATAAATTCGAACGTGTGAAAGTACGGAACGAGCGTGTCGACGAGGAGCCGGGCCCAGCGACTCGTTCATTAGCATTTTAAGTTCCTTCGTTTCGTTGTCGTCGTATTAATTCGATTCCGGTGGTACGTTATACTTCACCGCGTACGCGACGCTGTCCACCGCTAAGAAATTAACGATGCTTCGATCTTTTTATCCCACGATCTCACCACCTCCCCCTGTATCCGCTCCCTTTGCCTGTCTCGAACGTTTTGCTGCAATGTGCCGCGAAAATTTGCAGATCCTTTGCCTGGCATACTTTGGCAATTACTGTCCAGCATGATGCATCGCGTTGCGCGAAGAAATCTTGAAAAACGCCGAGGTGCGCGGTCTTTTTGATGCAACGGCCCGATGCAGCGTTGGAATTTAACGTTTTCACCACTGGCGATGTACACGGCGGTTGCAAAAGCTTCATCTTTTCATCTCTGCGCGAGAAGTGGGGGACATTTTTACCGACGAAGTGAATTTGTTTCGACAGTACTTCTGCCTTATTTCTTAGCACGCTTTCACTTGTGAGTTGTTTTTGAATTTACCTACTCAACTTGGGAGAGAGATTACGTTTACCTTTTTTGAGTCTTTGAATCATACATGAAGTAGTTGGAGATGGTTTTGACTTTCTGATAGCTTTGAAGCAGAGATGAATAATGAATAAAAGTTAAAAAAATTATTCGGGTGTGTCGAATAAAGTTAACTTGGATTAACGAACGAATGACGAATATTTTTTTGTAACTTTTATTCGTTATTCGAAATTTAGTTTAAATAAGAATTTTGCCCATCTCTGCTTTGAAGCAACGAGTTGCGCAAGTCTCTTGGAATTAACGAACGGGAAGATCAATTTTCAGATTATTTCATTCAAAATTCTTCGCTCCGGTGGACACGTTCCTCCGCATCTAACAGTCAGAATTCCAGGGGCGACAGGATCCGCTTACGATGGGTCTGATTTAATCTAATTTCTACCCGATCGTCGAACCGAGAAATGTCTCATTCTGTATTATATAATCCATGGTCGCAGGACTCGTGGTCCCGTATTAAAAGTTTTATCCCCATCCGTCATCCCGATCCTTATTTCGACATCTTCACGAGCAACCTGCGGGACGCGATCCCTGAAACCGATTTACCTGCCGACAGGCTGAAACGTGATACGCTCAACCACCTACTGGCCCATTGCGTAATTCACATCCCATAAGTCAACCACACCGTAGCGGTCAACGTTTCTAGAAATTCTGGATACAAGCACAGAATCCTTCCCCCACCTTCTTTTCTTCCAAAATCTAATTAAGTAGAGTCTCCAAAGTCCTTTCATCCTGACGTATTCAGGTTTTTCAATTAATTATGGAATAACTAATTTTATAACCAATTATCTTCTCTGTTCCGAGAAAACTGTTACAAAAGGCAGTGTATTAACTGAAACTTTTATTCCACACATTTTTGTGTAAATAAGAAACTTTTATTTTCTTGAAAGTAGAAAGAAGTTACGACCGCGGTACGATGAGTAGGTGCGCTACTTCCAACCATACAAGCAACCGTGACAAGGATAAAGGCAATTTCAAAAAGCAGATCTCCAGAAATTTCCGTGTCCAAGCGTGTGATTAATGCCATACTTGGAATAAACGGCACAATTTAAAAAAAAAAAATGAATACAGGTACTATCGATCCCGTCCTTTGCCAGCCACACTGTGTGCATTTCTCTTCTGAAGCCAGGCTGAAATCAAGCAACCCAGCAATTACGTAACCAGCATTCCGCTCTGTCAGTGGAGGGTTGAATTAAAACCGTCAATTAACCCTGCAAGTGTTAAAACCGTCAGGCCCCCGGTTATCTATCATCGCAGGCCCATCAGCGGTCCCACGGCAGCCGGCCTAAGGGAGCCACCGAAATCAAACAGGCCCGCGGCGGTGGCTGGTCGCGAACAGCGCGGCATAGACGTCCCCCTCCGTAAACAGTCATAAATAAACAGCGAACGTTATCGGTTGTCAACCGAGCCGATCCTCGCGATGGATAATGCATCGGGGCGACAGGCGCACCCGGGGGGTGGTTTATCGGGTGATATAGAAGCGAGGTGGTTTCGAGGGAGGCAGCGAGCCGGGGAATACTCGGCGACGGAGCGAGGAGGGGCGAAGGAGGGGGGGGGGCGGGGGATAGGCAGGTTGAATTTCTGAGAAGCATGAAATTGCGACGATTACGCCGCGTCCCCGGGGCGAGAGTTATTTGCATTGGAATGCACCGCGCGGCTCGGTGGCCGAAACTCTCCACGTGGGACGATCTACAAGGTGTCCTGATGAACGTGAGAAGCTGCCAGGACGGCGGCCGCGTGCCGTGCGAAAACGAGCCGAGTGAAATCGCCCGGAGGGTCCCGTCCACCGCGACTCCCCTCGCTCCCCCCTCCGCGTTCGTATAAACGAGGAAGACGTTGACGCGATGGGCGGCAATGAACGAAGGGCCCCGTCGCGTTCGTGATCTCCGTCGAGACATAAGGGAAGACATAATCGCGCTGCTCGTCCAGGTGAAGACGTTCCACGTCAAGGTACCTGATGGCGCGTCAGCCTGTCGTGTACCGTTGGGTCTCGCTTCGAGAGATCCCTCGTTGTCCGCCACGCTCACCCATTTCAGTTCTCGCGGCTTCGGTTCGGTGTCGGGGAACGGCCGATACCTACTCGGTCGTCCAATGAGTGACGCGTAGTCCTCTGGCCCGTTTTCACTTTGATGCGGTGCGAAGCAACTTCTCTGTTGATAATATTTCTTTTAGGAACTTTGCTTTCATGCGAGTCATTACAAGTTCCTTTCCCATTTTTGGGGGAAGGAAACGTTCTCAATTCTATAATTCTGATTTTTATGAAACTTTGCGCGAATGTGGAGCATACTGGAGTATGCAAGAAGCAATTCTTTTTATAGGAAAATTCTTTCTGAAGGGGTAAAGGTGAAGTTGTCCCTTAAAGTTATCGCGTTTTTTTCGTATTTTTAATATAGGGGAGACCGGGGATAGTTTGGACAATTTTTTATTAATAATCTTTAGCGGGCCGGTAAGATGCCTTACGGCTATAAATGGTACACCATTCGATAGCTCAGAATGTGCACTATTCATTTGAACCCGATAGACGGGCCGCATATTCCCTAGTATTATTTTGAGATGAAAAAAGGTGGGGTTACATTGGACATAGCACGGGGATAGTTTGGACAGATGGAAATAAATGATAATGAATAATCCAATGAATATATAATTTATTTAAAATGACAAATAGATAAGAAATAATGAAGTTTAAAAACTTTACAAGATTTGCTTACAGCAGTTGGGGCTTGTTAGGCTATTAAGGGGACTAGGCAGTCGAAAAATCGATTTTTTTATTGCATTTTCCAAAAGTACTATCCTTTCTGAATAAAATGCCGCTTGGTTTATAATAAAATTCGCAAAATTATAGATTTGACAGCTAAAAACGTGAAGCGGCAATGTATTCCCATGTCTGTCCAATGTAACCCCTCATATCAAATCAAAACAAAATGATTCGTGCCTTTCCTCAATAAGGATACTTTGATTTTTGCATAGCATAATTTTATTCTAAACACATTCAACAATATCTCAAAAAAGTTACAATAAAATTCTTCCATAATGAAGTATCCGAATCACAACAAAAAGTAGATGAAAATATTATACAGTAACATACAAGAACTGAAAAGTGTGACTTACTTTGTCATTCGTGGATGCAACACACCATATTGAATATCAGTTGATTTGGTGTGAGCATAGGCAGAAACTATAAAAAATTTGCGATAATCATGACACTATGTTGGCAATTTTAAAACTGTCCCGGTCTCCCCTAACTTTGTAACGCGGCGAAATAGAACGAAACATTAAATATAAAAATAGTTCAATTTTTATGCTCTATTACGGTAACAAAAGAAAATATAGTTATGTTGACAAAAAGGAAAATGCGATAACTTTGAGGGCTTTAAGATTCATTAAAATCAGAATTTTCGGGTTGCGAACGTTTCCTTGTGGCAGTTCTTGTTCATTTTTCGTCCCATCCTCTGTTCCTGTTTCGTTTTCTATTTATGTGATTTTGGAAGATTCGTAAGAAGTGAATACTTCCTGTGGAAATACGGTAGATCATTTTCCACACTGACATCTTGCAGTTTTTGCGAGGTGCTGATAAACTAACGTAGTTAAGGGTCGTTATTGTGCAGTAGCCCAGTGGAAGATTATTCCATCGAAGTTTACGAGAGTATAAGCGCGTGTAAAGCCCGTGGCAATGGTTCAGCGTAGGTAATTACACGTTCGTTACGTCATTCGTTATTCCTAATTAGAGACGCTTAATGTTACAACACCTTTAGGGCAGATCTCAAACGAGCGTGCTGCGCTGATACTAATTATTCATTTGTCTTACCTGGTGGTCATGTAATTACTGTCTGCAGCAATGCAATTGCTCCAACGAGGCCTGAAAGCTCTTACACTTCTATTTTAAATCGTTTTAGCGCTGTCGAATTTCTATGCGACGAGAACACTCCATCTAATCGTAGCTTCACGAAGTATTCTTTAAAATAATACTCATTGAATGCTTTGTAATTATCATCCTATGTATATATAAGTAGGTACTAAGACTTTGAAACTATATGTAGAAGCTCAATTTCTATCACTTCTGAACATGGAATTCTTAGTGTTGTTCACTGAAAATATTCCCCAATTTCGGAGCAAGTGGTACGTTGCTTCCTCTTCAATTCAATTTCCTGTTGCACTCGTATTGCTTTCGCAGCGAAACTACTCTCTATAACTTTATGTACTTCTGAGAGTCAATATTTCCTGCTCCTAGCATCCCTCTTACGAATTCACCGTGGAACAGGAATTCCGCGCGAGCGGATGCTGCGACTTGTGACACAGATTTTGCATCTCGCTTGGCTGGTCGAGTTCTCTTGCAGAGAACTCTCGGTGCCGCTGTTCCGTTCTTAGTATTCTGCTCAGGTTAACCGAGAACAACGGGCTCGTGTGCATGTGCTCAGCAGCAACACACACGTAGCCATTACCGCGTAATGTATAACATTACGCCCTCCTCGTACAGGGGCTAATGGTGCGCCATTTGCAACAGGCCACTTCAGCACCGTGGGCCACCGTAGGCCCTTTAAAGCCGCTGTCGCGACGATTTCCAGCAGCACCACGTCTGTACCGACGATTACTTTATCCCTGCCCTAAGTAACTCAAAATCCATGCAAAGTTTACATTAGTAAAGTGTTCTTAAACCCCCCCCAGAATTTCAACATCAGCTGGCCTTCAAGTTCACCCTAATATTCCAAAAGTAAAGAAATACACTATCCAGTTACACTCGTCTTTTACACTCATTATTCGTCAGAGAAAGCATTGAATTACGTTTCCCTTCATTTTAAGTATAAAACGCACCTGTAATGAGTCTATCAGGGAACTCTGCACGTCTCCAACCCCTTTGGAGTTTCAACGAAATCACGGATATACAGAGCAAAGTGTATTTGTCTCGCGTGACTCATTATCGCGGCTCGCCGTGACCGTACAATAGGAATTACGTTAATCATAACTGGATGCGGCGGAAAGCGAGGCAGAGTGGCGAGGGGGCGTGCAGAGATTGGGGAAATCGAGGGAAATCGTCGGGCTGGCGGCCGCGCTACTTTACATAATACCGTCTTTACAGGCTACTGTTAAAATGCCTTTCACGGTATCGCATGAATTCTCGAAAGTCAGCGCGACTCCGACGCCCCCTTCTCGCTTGCGATCGATCATTACAGTCGGCTTTCCACGTTCCTCTCGCCGACAGCGCCGCTCACAGCGGAACCATTTCCACGGACGTTCTATACGGTCCAAACAGGCCACAGGTGCTGTGTAATGTTTGTTATTGGCAGGCGTAACGTCGTTTCGAAAATTTCTGCTTTCCGTTCTGAGCTCCAACAGCACCGGCTTTACCCTCTTCCTCCTTGATGATCAGGCTCAGTCACTTCCACTTCCTTGTACTTTGGAAGGCCTGCAGGCTTTTAAGCTGTGGCTGCAGGTTCTTCGGCGGATGGTGAGGAAGGTAATTAGGTCGTGGTATAATTCCGCCAGGGGTATAATGTTTGTTGCCCTCGCGAATCGCTTATGAAGATTTGCTGACAGGATGGTTTAGCTCTTGCGAGGCGCTGGAGGAGGACAGGGACCTCCGAGTAACATATTTTTTTACTCGCTACTTGCCCCCTATGGGGATGTTGGCGCAAAGCTCAGCGCAAAGGACGCCACTAGCTCATGTGCATTTGCTCAATGTTGCATTGGAAATTAAAACGACAACAAAAGGAAAAATGTTCGACAATTTTTTAAGCTAAAGTTTACTTCTAATATCTTTTTTCTTTTACCGGGTTTAGCGCTTTTATAATCTTAAAGATGCGAATTTATGTTTTATATCTACATAATTAGTAATAGCTAATACCAATAACAATATTAATTATAGATACATGCACTTATTATTGAAATAGATATTAAGAAGTAAAATAAAATAATTTAAGTACACCTAAAACACCGAAAAAGTTGCAATTAGCTTCCCCATTGCAACAATGATAATGAAGCATATTTGGATAAGCAACGTTAAAGGGAAGAATCTTAGCGAACAGTATAAGCCTCGAAAGTACACGGGCAACGTCGACATTACACGATATACACCACTGCACGATTATTCCTTTTTGCCAACACGCAGCGTAATTACATTGAGAGTAAAGCCCCCTATTGGTCCCTTACTTTGGCTGCGATTCGTTGTAATTTGCGATCGTTAAGGCTGCGCCGGGCGCCCGTAATATAATTTATATTTAAATTAAGTTTCCTTATTTGAAGAAATTCAATAGCAGAGGCTGAGCAAAGCGGGCTAACCGCGTAAATAGGATAAGTGTAGAGTGGTGTGAACAGAAAAGCTGTGGGGTGGCCCTCTGGCACGGTACTGTGCACCGTGCGTTCTTACTATAATTATCGACGATTACGAGGATTATTGTGATCCCCTGAGCGAGTGGCTTCACGTCGGGGAACTTTCTAAAGTGCTCCTGGCTCTTTTTGTTATTCAGCAACTCGTCACGCGATTCTATCCACGCAGAGTCCTTAACAATCGCAAACGAAACATTTCATTCCTTTCGTTACCCGCAGGTTTCTACCACTGTTTCCGACTTAATTACGGACCGTCATCATCGGTTCTCCACGTCCATCGAATTTGACCGCTTCCACTCGAAATTATAGCTCCGCTTTCCCTTCCCCCTCCTCTCGCTCGTTTTGCTTTGATCTATGAACAGACGTCTTCGAGCAGTCGCTAACTGGCGCTCGTTAGAGAAATGGAATGATCTACTGGGAGCCATTTTTTTTCCCCCCACGAAATTATACGGTAGCTCCCGCTGCTCGAGCTGCTCCTCTGCGACAAGTTTTTGTCGAGCGCTTTGAAACTGGGAAATCGATTCTAATGGCACCGGACGAAGAGTTATGGAGCGATCTAATTGTAAGTAGGAGAGGAGGAGCGAGGGATTCTTGTTAGAATACATTGACCGTGGGTTTCTCTGTATTGGATAAGCGATACAGAAGTGGGTCAACTACCTCCACGGAGATGCACAGATTCGAGAAGATCCCAAAGTTTTAGGTAATGGAATTAGTATCAGATATGAGAGATTATAAATCAGGTTTATCAAAGGATCATCTCGATGCTCGATCCACGTCACTTTTATTAACCACTTAAACGGGTGTCAGGAAGTTGCGAGGCTCTTCAAATGAATTTTTTTCGGGCAACATCACAGGCAGCTTCGCCATTGAAAAGGGAATCCGTTTCGGTTGACGTAAATCCTCGGACTGATGCGCGATGCTGCCAGGATACGTCCGTTAATACTTGTATAGTAGCTGATGCGTTACGATCCAGGCACGTATCAGAGCGGTCCTCAAGGTTTAGAGTTACAGGGACACGAAATGATCATTCCGCTGATGCAAATAACGTGTTTGGTGTGCTTAGGATTTTAATACACAAAGTGCAAGATTTCTGGATAAGGGTCCTAGAATTCTGCAATCTGTTAATTAGAGGTTACTATAATTGAGATAAGGCGCATACATATTTGCAACAGAAGAAAGTGAACTTCACCGCCGAGGCCTTCCTTAAGGATGAACTTCAGTAACATTCAAAATAAGCGAAAATCTTTGAAAATTGGAGGCAACAATCTTTATGCAATAGTAAAACCCTCTGCAAAATTTTAGAAAAATTGATTCGATAGTTTTCAAATTATTTAACTTTCAATTTAACATGTATTCTTATGGGAAAACGCAATATTGAGAATATAACTACAAAATTAAGAGTGAAATAATAGGCCAAAGTTTTTGAAATCTTGTGTACAGGAAGATCAAACACTGAACGAAATTGTCACAAAAACTCCGGTCAATTGATTCGATAGTTTTTGTTTAAATGAAAGAAAATGACACGGAAAAGGATAAAGATTATGTACATATAAGAGTTTTATTAATATAATTAAGATATATATGATCAACACTCACCAAATACAACACATTGGCACACTTTTCACTGCTTTTTATGTACGTAAAAAGGAAAATTGTAGTTTGATTATTTCATTTGCAGCAGTTGCATTTCAGGTACAGTCCAACAAACAAGTTAATGACAAATCATCAAATATTCAATAAATTGACAAAATAACATAAAAAATAAGAACAAATTCAACTGACTTTGCGATAAAAAAACACCACTGCCATTTCTGACTGGTTTTCATCACAGGAAAAAGCCTTTTTAATATCTTGGAAATGGATTAACTTTTGGCTAAGATTGTCACTGAAGTTCTACCTTCATCCTTCGATTGTAACGTCGCGATAATTTACCGAATAGGCACCGTTTACACCCGGAAGTCTCGATTATCGGGAATGCAGCAGGCGTGGGGTCAAACTTCGCGGCATGGACGATTACTATAAAATCGTAGATTGCCATCGTTAACCAACTATTCACGTGCGCATCCTGTTTACCAAAGGTTACCTACCGGTTAACTGTTTGCGTTAGGACTATTACGGTTGGCGTCCACTGGCATTACACTGTCACCGTTACATAACCGACTGTAACTATCTATTCCACTTATCGGATGATTGGTCCTGCCAACTTGGCAGTGCAGCTAATCTTCTTAAGAATACTTGTTCCCCTATACAGTTACAAAGTTATACAGAATGCTCATACATTCTTCATACTCGACGTTTATTCTGCTATCGCGTTGCAGATGCATGTGAAAATGGGAAAGCGAAAAGTTTCACCGTTCTCTGTAAAGCGTACACGGTGTAATATAAGTGATTCTTTGAAACGTGATGCTTCTGGATAAGTTAATCTCCACCAATTACAAGCTCGAGTCTTTCGTTTCTCATTCCATTCGATCCTCTTACAATCGATAGATGTGGAATGCGCAGGAAAGCTTGCCTGTCCGAAGCAAGAACCACGTGGATCGCGAGTAACAGCCCGAGGAAAGGCTGGAACAGCGAACACGGGATCAGTTGTGTTCGCTTAGCGAGTTTCTTTCGATGATATCTCGATAGTCAGTGGCGGGTGACGCTGCAGGAATTCTCTTGCCATGGATCCGCGTGTACAATGTTACCTGGAAACTGCATAATCTTGCGAGGAAGTATTTATATGGTAACACGTGTAAGAGATTCAATCTCCTCACATCTTGGGGAATGTCGACGCTCCTTTTTTTCACCGTTTCATCTGCATTTCTCACGAATAATTCTTCGAAACACTATGTTTCGATCTAACACACGTGTCTGTTATATTAATATTACCATCCAGATGATGCACACTAGGGTGGCTCTTATTTTCGACTTTTCAATTTTCTTCGCGGCATCCCCCAGAATAGTTGCAAGTAATAGAAAAACAATCTGTGTTAAGTTGGTGCCCGATCGGATGATGGGAAAAGGTGTTCTTCGGCCCTTGAACATTTAGGTAATTATTTAACAACTCACAAAGTCGATTTTATATAATATCCTCCAAGTTATTGATTACATAAAAAAATATGTCCAACTAAAGTTGTAAATCCAGACAAGGAGCATCTTTTATGTTCTATTAGTTTTCCTCGCGTGACAAACGGTTTTTGAAAAAAGTGCGAGAAATTAAAGAAAAAAATTTTCACCGAGAGTAAATAAGAGCCCTCGCACACGCTAGCAATCAATTACTAAAATCGTAGCCGCAGCTGCAGTAACAGAATTGACTAGTGCTTCCAAGAATCCTGAAAGCTTACAAGTCAGACCACTGTCAATGCTATGTAGAATGTCGATAAAGGTAGTCTAATTTATTACAATCACCTGCGACTCGCGGAAGCTTTCGCAATCGTTGGTTACCCAACAACTTTCGGCTCGAAGGATTGCTTAATCAATTAGGTACCATTTTACCCCCATTCTTTATCATCGATTATTCTTATCTAATAGCTTCGGAAGTCCCGATCTTCGCGGAGCGTGTACTTAGAATTGCACAAACGGTACCCCGGAGCGAAGGAACATTAGTGGTTACCGATTCGCGTGCCGAATTATATAATCGCGACAGCGTGTAATGTCGGATAATGCATTAGATTAGGGACCCTTTAAATTTCGTCGGCCCAGCAAGCTGAACAGCGACTTGTCCGTACATATTACTTACACGGTCCTCGTAATCCGAAGACATTTACTGCAGGGTATATTTACGAGGGTCCAGTAGCAACTCTGTTAATTATAGCACTCGATACACCCATGCGAATGATTCAATGCCCCGATACCAATCTCACCAGCGGGCCAGATACGTAATGGCGCTGTTTTTGCGCCCGATCGCTGTGCCCCGTTCATTTCACCCCTATTTAACGAAACGTGTTGTAAGAGCGTTCTAACGGGACATTAGCTGAAAATGGGATTATCGAATTCCTGGGCATAGTCGCGGAGATAGGGCAAGTCGACGAATTAAATAGAAATAACAGAAATTAACGGATCACTTGTACGCAAGAGTGGTGAAAGTTTATCGCCCTTCTGGATCCTGCCGAGTGATTTCGTCTAATATAACACGACTCTCGACTTGTGACGTGTGTATGTAAATCGATATCGATTCACGGAGAGTCCCGCGCACGTGGAATTTTCAACGATCCCGCGGCAGATCGGATCGACGAGGGACGTGGAAATACTTCGTAAAACCCGAGTTACTGTTTTCGTCGGCGAGTATTTCGTCATCGTCGTCGAGAGAAACGGCCGGTGCTCTAACAACGAAGCTATGCATCATCCCCTTATCTAGCTCGCAGATTCACGACTCGCGATCTCGGCGTCGAGATACGCAGGCCGAGCCTTCTGCTCGCTCCGCTGACGCACGTGTGTTCGCGTGCATGCGACCGCACGGAAATCGCGCGGGCATTTAATGATATTCAGGGGGATACGTTTTTCTGTCACCGAGTGTCACTTTAAGAGGCCGGATAAAGAATCATTAAACATCGGCGCACCGGCGATAAGATTGCGAGAGCGCTTTCGGAATTGATTTATCATCGGGCTGTATTTTCGGGGGGATATAAATTGGCCTGTCTCTCGTCACGAATTACCGTGAATCACCATGCACCAACGGTTACTTCGGTTCGAACGATCTTCGCTGGATAAACGTTGGAACGTGCAATTGAAGTAGGTAGGTAGACAATTCGTTTCAACTGGAAGTTCAAGCGCAAATTTGGGGTCCCAGTAATCGACTCGCAGAATTTAGAAAGTGTACCTCAGCAGGGTTGTTTCTATACCTATGCATATTACAATGATCGAGTAATAAAAAAATTGTAAAGGAATTAATATTTATGATACATGTAAAAGGTGGAGCATAAAGATCCTAAACGTGTACGCGTGCATCGATACACCTGTTGCAGCCAGTTACATCACCACTCCTTCACGAGTCTCCACATCCGTGGACTCAGCGAGCGCGAGAAACGAAGGGGGCCAGTGTTCGCGAGATTCATTGTTCCAGGGAAGGGCGTAAACCTGCGCAAGCAAAGATATACAGCGTACAGGTGTACGGGGGCATTAACTGGTGCCGCGAGTATTCAGACTATCCGGCCAGGACGCCGTCGTGAAATTTACCGTCGCACGAGTGGGCCCTATCTCGCGTCACTTTATTGCCGCTTATCGTCCCGGTCGATTTCGTTTCTCCGAGCATCGTCCACCGCATTCCCATTCCCGAACAGCCACGTCCCCCGGTTGGAAGATCTCCTGGCGTCTCTGTCAATGTTCCACTGATCGGTCGCAGGGCCCGAGGACCCTTCGATCTCCACCCGACACTCGGCTATCCGGCGTCGGAATCTTCGAGACAGTTTTCCGTGTTGCCTCGGCCGCGACAACAAGGAGGATTCCACGTTCCACGTCCCTCCTTCTCGCTTGGGGCCCCGTGGAGATTTTAACTCGACAGCCCATGGCGAATGGGTTTCAGCCTCTCGATACACCGCGACTAATCGGGGCGAGGTGTCCGTGGAAGTTCTTGGGATAGGTCCCGCGTCGGCGCGTCTCGTTGCCAGCCGCACAATGCTCCCTACCGCGATTATATTCAAAACTGCCTTCGCTCTGGTTACGATGACTCCTCACGGGATTCGATACGCCTATTCGAGGCCCGATGCGGTGGGGGCCCGGCGGATTGAAACGCGCCCTCGAATGCGAGCCAGGCCCAGTTACTGGGCCAGCACGACGTTTCGGGCCTGGTCTAGCGACAAAGTGATCCTGGGCCCCCTTTCGGGCTAGGAATCGGCCGCGTCATCGGCGATTCATCGATAATCGATTCTCGCCGGCGGCGGCCCCGTTTATCCGGTGCGTGACAACGACGGTTCTTCTCGATCGGGCCCGATCAACGGCGTAATTGTTTTTATTGTTGGCGGCTCCTCCTTCGATTTGTCGATCTTGAATGGGCCTGTGGGAACGTTCGACGTCGAAGCATTTCATTTTTATAACGGCTAGAGACTCGCCGGTCGCGTGTGTGCTGGTTGGAGGGGATAATCTTCCAATACTCAAAATTATCGGAATTGTTGCCACGCGAAGAATGGTACCTAATTTTATTACACATGGCGGTTTTCTATTCCCAGTGTGGCCTATATCCTTTGCCCACATTACACCTAGGTATCCGTGCAGACGAATTCAATTCAGGATCGCATTTACGGTTTCGCCCCGCGGTCGGTGATGGAAGGCGGACGGAGCGCGCTGCAGGGAACCCGGGATATTGAATAAACCGCGCCGTAAATACGGGAATTAGATATGAAGTGATACAGTTCGCGCGCGTGCAAGGTACCTGCGGGCTGCTCACTAAATAACGCGGCCTCGGTGGGAAGAGGCCGGGCGGCCCACGTACCGCTGGCACGGGGACCACTTAGTAAGTCCTTAATCCTTATCTATGCGTATCGCGCATATGCAATGCAAAGTGGACGCGAATATTGGCCAGGGCGAGAGGGATCAGTCGGCTTATCGGCCGAGATAAATGCGGCTTTGCGTGGATCGCCAGGCGCGGGCCGATCAGCCCGGCCCCCGTCAGGAACGCACGCGCTTGCGACACGCTCGCTGCCCCGTCAATGCGCTGAATGCCCCGAGAGCCCAGAGCCTGCAGCCTTTTTGGACCATCCACGAGGCTCGCTGTTTAATTTCACTCGCGACTCCGCCGACCCGCGGGTCGCGTGGGCGTGCGCGCGCGTCGTGTGCGATCGTCGCTTTATGCGCGTGTAAGCTAGACTTATTATTGGCCGGTGGGTGTCGGAAAAGGGTCCATCCAAAAAGTGATGCTGGTGTTATTCGCGTTATTAAAGGGCCGATTTTTTCAAGCAATTTCATGATTTTTTGTCTACACTTTGGGGCTCTGTATATCTAAATTTCTATACATCTTTTGGCCGTTTAAAATCATGGAGGATGATTTAAAATGTGTACAACTTTCAGAGTTACAAGCCGTCGCGCGCGACGTCATCTGAGTATCCTTGCTGACTTCACCCAAGGTAGCGGCTATTCCCCTAGTAGCATTTTTGCTGGCCAACGGTAGCCAACAGTTGGGAATCAGTTGGGTGGTGGTTCGTAGTTTCGCCTACAAACCCCGTCTATTGGGCCAACTGTTTAATATTGCACTCGTCGTCCGGTGATTTGTCTACGAATAACCAATTTTGGGCCAACTAATAATACCCTACAGAAATACATTTAGTTGAAGATAATAAAATGCAAATATATAGATTCGTACGCAAATAAAATCATATCCCAAAATAATTGAAAAAATTTTGAACCCACACTGGCTACACTTTTTATAAAGACTGTGTGGGGGAAGAGAGGGTTGAGAGGAACGGGTGATGTCGACAGTCAGAGGACGCAAGCCGCCTCGCGAGGGAAATAGTCTCGTCCGTCATTTTGTACATTGTTTAAGGCTGCCGTCTCACCGGGCCTCGAATGTGTGCGTACGCTCACACAAGCTAGGAAAAGCGTGTACGTGTACGCGTGTAGTAAACAAACCGTAAATTACAACTTTCGTCCTGAAATCGGCCAGAAGGAAGTTTTTGCGGGTACAGTTACCTTCAGTAAACATCTGTGCAGGGTGGTTTGATATTATGCATATACCTGAATTGTTTTCACTTCCGATTAACTGGTGAAATTGAAAATATCAGGAAGCAACCGTACAGGCAGATACTTTTTAATTTTACCAGTTAAGTATAATCCAAAATCCAACCGTGTGCGTACCGTTGGATTACTATTACATATAGTATGGTAGGCCCTATAAATAGTTGGGCAACAGTGGGAAAGCCTACCTTGGCCATCTGTTGTTGGCCCAACCTGAAAAAAAGTGCCAAATCTAACTGTTGGCCAACTAATATTATGTTCGTGGCCCAACTGTATGCCAACCAAAAATGCTACTAGGGTCTATTGGGCAGAAAAAATAGAACTAAACGTTTTTTAATCCTCATAAGTATCGCTGTCGCCCCTACCACGATCATAAATCTACGAAAGAAATCTACAAAATGGCAGTCGTGTTAAAGAAAAAAATATATTTTTTCCTGCGGTTTTCGTAACTTTGAGGTGCCCCAAAAAATCGAAGTTTAGAAAATATTGCCTAGATCTTGGTAGGGGAGATAGCGGCACTCATGCGGATTAAAATAACGTTTGGTTCTATTCTCGTTACAAGCAAATCAATTAATTGCAAAATATGCAAGTCGCAGGCAACTTCGCTGTTTTTCCCACCCTGGAATGATCAATTCTCCCGTGACTGTCTTGCAATTAAACTTTTTCAGTAGACTGCAGCTGTATTAGCCGGTCCAGCTTGCTTGTTACGAGCTGAGTAAGTTCTAATTAAAAAGTCGTGTATCAGGTCCCGAGCGCAGACTGTACCGATGCAATGTGGGAATAGTCTTTGGAAGTACAAGGTGGTACGTTTTTATCAACACGTTTCTGCTGACGTGTAATAATCACTCGGCGATATACAGTGTGGCACTTTCCTCTCGGAGCTGCTTATCGACTTACACTTAGCCATACCACTGCCAATTCTATTCCTCAATGATAGTGCCAACGTAAATGTCAGCAGAGTTTTTAAGCAGTTAGACATTTAACGGCCACAAGTAGTAAAAAATATTCTCGACCCCTTCTTCTAGCTTCCCCCAATTAATCCCCCGAGGCACCCTAAGGACCTTGGCGCTCGAAACGAAGCTTACACCCTATATGCGAGCGAATAGGACGCATCGATAAGAATTTCCAATTAACAACGCCACGTCGAACGTTGCAATTAGTCTGGACCCGTGAATGTCGATGCGCACGGTGCACCGATGTAAATTAGCACGTCGCTGAGCCGGTGATCGCGCGTCGACGCGAACCACGCCGCGAGGACACCTCCACGTGGCTGGTGCGTGTCGCTTACCCGATGGGAAAAATCAGATTAATCGTCGGCGGAGGGGCGAACACGTGGACGGGGTAAAACGCGTTTTATTGTACCGAGCGTAACAGGATCCTCGTCCCTCGATCCTCGTCGTTCGTATCCACTGCAGGAAAGAATCCACCACCATCAGCAGGTTAATTTAATTCGTATTCAATGCTAATGGGAGGTGAAGTGCTCGTGATTCTTCGCGTCCACGTGTCAGCCTACCTACGCAGCTTCTCCTCGCGCTCGCGTCTCCCGGGACGCACGTGTCTGCCGGCGAGAATGGCCCTCTTCCCGCTTTCCCCGGATTCCGGGCACGAAATCGCCCTCCCCCGCGGCAGTCCGGTTATTTACCGTCGGCTGCTACCCTCGCAGGGGAGGGAAATGAAAGAAACATGTCGAACGTCCACCGTTACGATCTCCGACAAATTTTGACCACGAGCAGCGGAGTTATTACCGGTCGGAACGGTTTGTAGGGGTCCGACGTTTATACTCGGCTGGCACTAATTAAAAAGAACCAACGGGGTGGCCGGGGCGACAGATAAGATCGGCGTTGACGCGACGGAAAGTCAAGCCCCGTAGCTCTCGCCCCTTTTCTCGGCAGCAGGTGAGATATTTTGCACAGCGCCGGACTCAAAGCACTCGCTCGGGGTTGCCACCACCTCGAGGGGTCTATTAGCTACGGTTAGAGAAGCCTGGAATTAGGAGGGGAGCTGAAGATTCGAACGGACGATACGAGGAATTTAGCGAACCTAATTAGTGATACTTTGATTGGTTGATAAGCGAATTTTAATTTACCTCGCTTTGGGCAATATTTGGATTTCTATATTCCATTACAAGTAACGAGAAAACGAGACACGATTCAGTGTAATATTTACAACATATGTAGAACAGAACGGGAATATGGGAAGTGTTCTTTGAAAGAGGCATCGCTTTTCTCGCAAGGCTGGTCGCATTGAAATTCTTGCGAGGAGCAGAATGGAGGTGAATAAAAGGCATTCGTGGAGTGCCACGAGAGAGGCATCTAAAGCTCGTTGAAAGCGAGGGGAAAAGCGACGGGAACAGGTGAAGCTGACGTTCCGCGAGCGATGAGAGGCCTGGTAACTGGTCCCAGGGAAAGGAAGCGAGCTCGCATAAATTCGCGATATTATCTTGGCGCAAAGGTATTCTTCATCCCGAGGAGAATGTCCGTCGCGGATTCCCACGCACGAGAGCTCGTCCAATTTCGAAATTTCGGGGTCGACCGGGTTAAATGTTAACACGGGAATTATGCTAATTTTTCGGCAGCGGGCCTGGCCATCGGGACATTCGTCATCAGCCGCGGGCCGCGGGTTTCTGCTCGCTTTTTGCGGCGCACGATTATGCGAATGTACGGCGGTGGTCCACGGCGAAGAGGAACTGGATTTGAAAGTCTAATTCCTCCTATCGTTTCCCTCTTTTTTTAATATACTATTTTCATACGAGAGCCTGCGCGATCCTTACTAATGCCCGCGCTTTCATCTAATGCGCGATTGTTGTCCCTTGTCGTTCCGCAACGGGGCTGGGGATTCCTCTCGCTTCAACTGCGCGAAGCAAAATCCGACGCCTCCGGTTCCGTTTTATACAATACGATGAAAAATCTGTGGTGCCTTGTATTGTTATTTTATTATTTTGATATCACTTTTTTACACCATTTCTTACACCGAGGTCAGTCTCCCGCAGGTCTAGCAACCTTAAAGACAACCGAAAAGAGCCCCGGACGAGTTCGTAATTTACAGGTCGGCTCAGGCGTGATGGCCGGGGGCGTGGCCAGTGTATTATTGTACGCGCGATTTCCGACGTAAATTCCCAGAGCCGTACTAATCCACGAAATTATATTTCAGCTGCGGCCCGCCCGTGACAAAGCTCGTCCCGTATTTTTGGCGATTAGCCCTCTTTCGCCCGCTTGATGCTAAGTTATGAATTTCCAGCCATCGCTCGCAACACTGTGCTCGCTCTCATCGTCTCCCACACCGCGCGAGTGGGAGTGGCGGCCACGTCTTTCGTAGATTTCTCTATTTCAGCGTGAAGGACCGATTCTCCTTCGGCTCGTGATTAGCGATGGGATTTGAAGGGCGCGTGGGAGGCGCGTCCTCGTTGCAATCTTGAAACAGTTCATATCCTTTCGTATTTTCGTTCGTGCTCCAAACGGAGCGTAGTGTATCGCGAAAATAAATATACTATCGTCGCGTTTAAGTAGCTTAGCCAAATTGCAATGCAAAAGTGTGTCGAAGAAACTCAATTGAAATCTTTGGAAACTTGGACTAAATGGATCAGTCAGGATTTATCGATCTCATTAGAATGTAAATTGAAAGATTCCCTTTTCGCTCTGGACTTCGCTAGTCAACAGAAGAATTAAATTTACATTCCTCACAGATGTGTCCAACTATCAAGCATACCTGAACGTAATACAGTCAGCGAAAACTCGCCTTCGGGACAATACTCTAATATTCGACCTTTCCATCGAACCACCATCGTCGCCCAGATATCGCTAGCCACCTTCGCACTCCGAATCGTCGTCTTTTATCGCATGTTACTGCGAACATACTTGAGGCGAGGAGAAACAGAAGTGGACGGAAGAGTTGGAGAGGCGAGAGACGTCTCGGATATAAAAAGAGAAGGAGGGCAGCTGCGCGTACAAAACTGAAAGAGGGTCAAACGGAGAAAGAAGAAAAGTGGCACGGTGTACGGTGGAAAAGAGGAGAGACAAGTCCTCCTGTATGGTAAAAAGGTGCAGCAAGTGCGACCCCCTCTCGCATGGGCGTTTCTTCTGATGTCGATAGTGGGGGTGGGTGGGTGGATGGCTGGAGGGAGGGAGGGGAGAGGGGGGCAGCGATTCAATTTATGCCCCGACAATGCGGCTTTGTCTCGCCAAATTATCATACATGAACCTACATGCATAATCCCGTGGCGGCGTATTATCATATCATAGACGCGCATTAAAGTACCGGTTCCCTCCCCAATCCCCCTGATCCCCCTTCCCCCCGCCCCCCCCCCCCTCTGGCATTGACGCGAGAGGCGCCTGTATTTATATGGCCGAGAAAAGCACATTGCTTTCACAACGAGCGCATCCTTTCATCGATTAAACGCCTCGACAGCGCGATTTCGCGGCCTGTCCTCGTGCCTGCTCGCAGCATCGGTAATTCCAAAGTCCATGTTATCATTGACGAAGACTTAGGCGAGCTTGAGTTACACTGAGCTGCTAGCTGCGCTCGCGGTTGGATCACGGCTCGTTTAGAAGTTATTCCAAGTGCTAGGTTGATTTATCGCTTCAGTAGGAATGTGTATAAAACGTTTATGAATCTGGAATGTTATGTATCATGTAAAGAGAGGAATAGGGATTGCAGAAAAATGGGGCTCCCCCACTGATATGTGCACCCCCGTGTGGAGATGAGGGAAGTGGTTGATTCAGGGAAATTGCATTCGGCAGAGCTCCTCGATGTAAAATGTTGCATATATTATTTTGCTTCTTCTATACTCATTGCTTAATACTTCGTAGGAACTTACTACACATCGACCTTCTGTCACCATGCAGCACAGCGCGTGCCATTTGTTATTGCACAGCAGCTGCACCTTAACGATTTTCAAATCTCGTCGTTAACTTGTTTCTTCTGCTCCTTCAATTACGCGATCCTTCGCATTTCTGCGAAGGGGAAAGGTGTAAAATCGTGGGAGACCATTCATCACCATCCCGAGCGTTGCCACATACGCTGGAACGCATGCAGCATAATGTTAACAAGTTGCAGTTTAATCTCTCGTTGCGTTGCCTCGCGCGCGATCAAGCGTCCTCCCCTTCGCGGCGCATTAACTTCTCGTCAATCCTGAACGAAAGGCGCGCGACAGGCCGCGAGTAAATTTCTATTAAAGAACAGCAACGGGTCAAGATAATTACGAGTGTCGGCGGCGTGCAAACAAGATAAGTTACAAGGCTGCCGGTCGATCTCGATCGATCAATCATACCTACCCTATCGTGGATTGCCGCGGAAAGTATGCGGTCATTAATACCAGCTTGGGGGCTGGTAAAGCGAAGGGAGGATTACATAGTACGCAGGGGGCGGATTTTGAGACTTGACGCCACTAGGCTAACAAGCGTCTGCCGCCCTTTTCGTGAAATGTCAACAAATATTTTAGTTGAAAAGGTTTGAGACAATTTCAAAATTAATTCAATATGGCTACACACATGCGAGATATTGCTAATTTGTCGCGTGAAAAAAGGGCGATTCTCAAACCTCTGTGTTTAAACATATTCGAATTTCTTTGGCTCAAAATTTGTCGGTACCTCAAATTTACCGCCCCTCAAAATTGATCGCTCTCCGAAATTTGCTGCTTCCAAAAATTTACCGTCTGCGGCCCTACTTAGCCTATGCAGAAATTCACCCCCGATAGTATGGAATAAATAAAACAACTGACGTTTAAGTACACCGACCTGCGAGTTTCGATTTCGATGATTTTTGATAAATGATAAAATTCATCACCCCTTGGTGCAATGTTTCTACATAAAAATTAACCCAACATTGGCTATAGCTGTTGAATGATTAAGGAAAACTTCGTTTAAATTTCACTTCAGCTTTACTAATACTTTTCCATCGTCCTACCTGGCAACTCCTTGCAACTCCTCAAATCGCATCGTAATTTTTGCAATACTATCATTAGGATAAAAAAGGTATAAATATTATTCAAGCACCATCGGTTAAACACTCCTGCAATTTACGAGTTAGATGCCTCGGCGATAATAAGCGTTTCGTAATGGAAAACAAAAAATACGCGTGTTATAGCAGACCGAGAGTTAATTGCACAATATAATCGCCGTAGCTGAAGAGGAGGCGAACAGGATAAGATGGCTCTACACGTCTTCGCCTGATGACTTACTATTAGAATTTTTCATCGCGGTTAAAGTACGCCGCTTTAGCAAACAGCGTAATTCATCGAGTCGTACATCGAACTCCCTCGGTCTCCCCATGATCTCGAAGATGACTTCACTTTCGTTCCCTGTGTACCGACTAAGGAACAACCATTCACCAATTTCCTCGTCAACACAATAGACAAGAGTGCCTATATACGAACACCTTCCCGGAGTACGAAACTCTTCCACCAAATCAATTTTACAAGAGCCAGAGGATCCCTCTACAACAAGAACCCCGAGCGCTCGCCTTCCTCCCACATGATCCTCGACCAATCCATTCGGCAGAATTAATTGCACAACGTAATCACCGTATCAGGAGCGGAGGCGCGGATCAAACGTGGTGCAGGTCGAAATCTCGCCTCCATTTGCATATTTCCGTGGTCGGCCCGGATCGCGTGCGGCATAAAATTCACAAGGCTCCTCTCTATCTCCCTCTCCGTCCCGTTCTGGCCTCCTCGAAGCGATTCGTCGACAGAGAGGAGATTTCTCAATCGATGCGGGGCGTATCGCGTGAAGACGACAAGAGACTTGAGACTTGAAAATCCGACGCATTGACAGGATAATTACACGCACGTAGGCCGGGCCGGTTGTCTGTTCCGTCGGCTCTGTCAGGCCGCGAGGGGAACAGTGAACAGGCACAGGAGACAGGAGAGGAAGAAGAGACGCGGTCGGTAGCATCGACTCTTCGGCTACTGGGTAGATCTACACCGCCGGCGGCCACCCACGATGTTTGATCATCGTCGAAGATCGGTTCAACCTCGCGCCGACGTTCGCCAGTATTTTGCATTTGCATAATGGAAATTACACGCTGCGCCGCCACCAGGGCGAACGTTTCCGCGGGACGCGATAATTTACGGATATTCGGCGACGTTCCGATGAGTTTATTTTCGATGCCGTTTACGCCCGTCCACTATCGTCTGCCAGGGAATTAACGATCCTGCGGGCACGATGATCGGGTGGCCCGCGAATATGTTAATACCCTGTTAACGGAAAGGCGAGCCTGGCAGTTCCGTTCGATGCAAATATTTCGGTAACGAAGCGGGGTTATTATGCCTTGTTGCTCCCAGCTCCTTTTAGCCGTCAGGGGCTTCCTGCCACGCGTGGGATACCTCCCTTTCACAGGGTTGCATAAGGGGTGGATTGAAATTTTCGCGGACTAACACACATTAAGAATTTCTTTTCTACATTATTGCTCAACATAGTCCCCTTTCACGTGGACACTTGGTCCATCGATGGTGCAATGTTATGCACCAAGGTTTCAATCCACCTTCATGTATATCATAATTCACCGCAGGGATCGATGACAGTCCATTTGTAACTCTCCCGTCACTGCTGACACTGAATACGAAGGTGGATTCAAACTTTCGCGACGAGAGAAATTTTAGCAGATCGAGATTATTAGGGCTGTTCTTAAATTATCCATGCTTGCCCTAGCATTAGAATTCGTAAGATATTATATTCCAACCCTCTCCCCTCGTTCTTACGTAATATTTTTTACTTTACATTTTTCCAGTTATTAATATTCTTTGATTTATATAAATCATTTAACTCGGTTTCGGGAAATTTAAACTGAAATTACTTTTTTGGAACAGCAGTCATAGAATTTGTATTTATCATTTTTAGAAACATATCTGAATACACGAGTAAACTTACATATTAATTATATTAATAAAATTTAGAATTATATACATATATAATTATGGTAATAATTACGAGTACGAAACTCTTAAATTTGTCGCTTGACCATGGATTTTGAATCGAGGGAATTATTTTCTCTGCTTTCTTCAGCATCCACCTTGTTCTCAGAAATTCATACTGGTCTCGTAAGGTAAGGCATACAAAATTTCTTCGATCCGCCGATCTTCTATGCGGCAATTTTTTTCACGACTTAAAACATAAACCAAAATTAGCTAACGTGTGTGCGGTGAAACGACGTTTTTACACTACTCACATTGAAGAGTATCGAGGCTACTCATATTAGGTAAAAAAATATTACGTAAGACGCTACCCGACTTGCTCCTCCCCCCTTGTAAGAAAAGATAAGAAATTTGCGAAAAGCCCTCTCCCCCAAAAAGCATTACACAATTTAAGAACAACCCCATGGCATTACAGCATCGATGAATCCACTGTGGAGATTTGAAAAGGGATTACGTTGAAAAATAAAATAAAAAATAAATTCCTCAGCAATCCACCCTTGTACCTACATACCTCGAGCTTCAATGCGACTCGTTTGTAATTTTGTAACTGTTGGGAAACGTTGATGTACGAAGTGGACTTACGTATGCGCCAAGTGGATGCTGCAACGAAGTTCTTAAGGGAGAATTTTCATTAATCCTTGCCTATTTTGGCGAACGAATGCTTGCACGCGCGGAGTTAGTTTCAGTTTGCAATTTCCATAGGGACTTTGTTCGACCGTGCCATTCGACAGGCATCGACGGATTAGCTGACACTTTACCGCCCATCGGGCTCGCAAGCTGTTTTCACGGAATGAATCGTTATGAATCAACGCTGCCTGGCGAGGCGTAAGCGCGCTCCCGCAAATAACTTAGCTTTATCATCGAAGGCAGCAGCACGTGGATAATGCAGGGGGGGAAGAGGTTAATGCAAATTTATCGCGACTGATCTGGCTATTAACTTGGAACGTTATGAGACGTAAGCAGCCAGCTGGATGGGAATTGTGCAGTCTGCTCCTTAGCGGCTGTTGTGGGCAAGAAAGGGGAAACAAGCAGGACGGGTGGTGCGATACCCTCGGAAGGCTTAATACCTATTTTTCATTGTACAATTCACTTATTATCCCATAAAATGTTTCCTATAGCAAACGAAACATGCAATGGCTTGCAGTCTTATTCTTGATTGCAAGTTCCGTGTCAGTTTGGAGACGTTGACCAAAGAACAGGTACAGTTTTTTGTATGTAAATCTTATTACAAACCACAACATTTCTATGTTGCTTTGCCTAAATAGAGAAATCATTACTCGTACAGAATGGTCGTTTTTAAGAAAATTTCTGTACACTGCAGAGTATAACTATTGGTAGCAACACTACAATTATTATTATTTACAATGCTCTTTCATATCATACAATTGACTTCTTTGAATTATTCTTCTACAGTTTAAAATTTTAAAAATGTCAATGATGCTGTAGTTATTTTGAGAAATAGGGTAAACTGTACAATGATTGGCACCGTAAGCCGAAATCCCAATTGTAATGTCTATATTTTTTTCTGAAGCTTTTGTATGGTCTTAATTTTCAGTTATTATAAATGTTTATGGATTTCTTATTAAAATAAAATATCGCGAGTACCTGTTAAGTCTTTTATTTTAAAAATATTCAATGAAAAACAAAAAGAGGCATAAAAGTACAATCATTGGCACCCTACAATTTCAGGCTGTATAGAAAAACATATGTAGTTAAAAACAAAGTTTAAATTGTTTAAAGAGACTATTTCATTCATTATTAAATACCTACAACACTTAGTAAATCTGCATTTCAATCCATTATTTAGTTATAAAGCAACAAAATATACTTACCTACCCCTTATCAAAATTTTTAGAAAATACATAAAACTCAGCCCTTTGTCCCACATTGTGGTGTTGCCAGATGTAAAATGTGTAGTTCAACTACTGGATTTTGCAGTGTTGTTGTGAAAGAAAAATAAGAAATTGTAAAAAAGTACTTTCTAAGCTTGTGCTTCTTAATATTTGACTTTTTAATCAGGAGTGCCAATGATTAGTGCAGTGCCAGCATTAGTACAGTTTACCCTACGCTTTTAAAGTTTCGGGTCTGAGCGCTAGACCAAGGGACACCTATCTATTTACACGCGTACAACTTGGTCAATTTTGGTCGGGAATATTTTCGAGATGATGCACATAAAGAAAATATAAAAATCGAAACATCGGAATTTTTCAGAAGTTTTTAGGTCGGCCTCCCCCCTTAAACTTAAGCGCAAGCTTCAAGCACAAGAACAAAGCACCTTAGCCAAACTTCCACATAGAATTATTCCCCACTTCATCGTCATCGCCACTAATTACCATCGTCTCTCGCGAGCACAGAAGCCAGGCGAAGCGTAAAAACGCGCCGGCACGCGTTTCCCTCCCTCGACGCCGTGTGCTTTCACTTTCTCCTCCGATCTTTCACTCGCCCACGCGGCGTCGTCCGTCCCCAAGGATAATAAAGGACAACCAGGTCGGCCGCCAATTGGAATCGGCATAATTTATCGGCGTATAATGTCCCTCCCTCGATCGGCCGTTAAACGCAGCACCTTTGATTTAAGCGGTTCGTTAAACTCACGCCTCGGACCGCTTCCATCTCGTGCGGAGCTCCGTGGCGTGCACGCTGCTCGTACGCGCCGCGAATACGTATAGCCAGGACGACCCCGCTCGTGCTACCGTGGTTTATTCCCTGTCCCACATATTATGCCGGCGGGAGCATTCGTCATCGGGCCAATCTTAATAAATAATCGGTATTATCGGGCCCCGTCGAGCATTCGCGGCGAGATCGGGCGCGTTCGTAGAACCCGACGGAATAAATCTGGGCCCTCTGCTGCCCGTCGGCCGACGCCACGGCGGAAATAGGCTGCTTAAGACATCGCCCGGTGTGTTCCCGCCGGCGGATAATAATAACCACCGATCCGTTAATCTATCAGGCGCATACGACTCTGTTACGCGACTCGTTCGAGGGACGACAAAAACCCGAGAGCTGTTCTCCTACGTGCGAGACGCGCTTGGAGCGGGGCCCGTCGAGTGGGCCTGCTACACGCGACGGCCATCGTATCGACTGCAACAATGTACGATCGTTCGATATAAAGATCGTTCGCCGTTTTAGTGTTTTCTACTGGAAGTAGAGGTCTGCCTCTGGTGCAACGCGACACGAGGGTGCAAGCAACGTGGTCTGGCCCAGGAGCGCCAGCTATAACCACCCCACACGATGGGACCGAAGGTGGGGTCCCTGAAACTGTGCGTCGTGAGTCGCGGCACTCCTCGTCACGGCCTGTGCGGCGATGGTCACAATGTCCGTCACTGGCAGACAAAGCGTGTCACTTATTTCCCGGTTTCAAGTAGGTGGTGTCCGTTTCAGTATCGGTGTCAGCCGGAGCGGCCGGACCCACGAAACGTCAATCCTCCGAGCCGGGAATTCGATAATCCGCGCCGCGATTCTTTCTGCGGTATAATCCCGTGTTGGGGAAGGCAACCGCCCACAGGTAGCGGTGGGCCAGCGTCTAATCCTCCGGAGGTGGTCGATCGGGGACTCGAAGAAACGTGGCTACCCCGTGGAACGACACGGGCGGGACACGTGTATCGAAAGGGAAAACAGCGAGATGCCCTCGTGTACGGTTGGCGCGAACTCGTGAGAAGAGGGGGGGGGGCGTTCAGAGGGGCCCGGGAGGGGTCAGTGTGGGCCAGGGGGGGGGGGGGGGACACGGAACTATCCGAGGCGCGACATAAATTCGGCCGAGGTCTGATCCTGGCACTCCACGCGGTAGGCCAAACCCACGAGTGCCCGTGTACCCTCTACTCGCGAGACATCGACGACTCCACGCCCTATAAATACGCATAAATATTCCCATAAATCCCCTGCACCGTCGCATTACACGCGTTCGCGAGAGTCCCGAAGATTGCGCAGGGGATCAGGGACGGAGGGAAGGGGAGGGGGGGGGGGAGGGAGCGCGAGCAAGGGAGGATGAATCGAGCAGCAATGGTTCACCAAGCTGCACGGAGTGTGTATATCATATATGGAATAAATTACGCTTAACGTACGTACTCGACGACTCCGGCCGCGATTTATACACTCACGGCTTTCTGTGTATCCCGATGTAATCGAGCGTTTAGTGCGCAATTCATGGGTCTCATTGATCGGTATTCAAACGACGCGTATAAAATTTGCATTTTTATATTGGCCCCGAGCGTGCGCGGCGGTGCGGTGCTCGCTAAGCTCCGCTCCGCCGGCATCGAGACCAGCCGTGTAACAACGATTGTTGTCTTCTTTCTGCCTTTTTCTTCTCAGTTGTTCGCTCCTCTTCTCGGATAGAACAATGCAACGCGACGAGGCTGGTATGATGCAAATGACAGCGGGCACGAGTTAAGGGGGTGGAACTGGACATCTCGAGAGCGGATCGGTTGACACTGTCGTAGATATTTGTCAGCGATTATGCTCGCGATTGGGTTCCCCTGATGCACAAGTTGCCGGGGTCATTCTAACCGTAAGAGTAAAGCCTCAGCGTGATTCGAATTCATCTGTAAAGTCGTGTTCACGTTCCGTGTTACGTTCTATACCCCCATTGTCCTCGTAAATGTTCTCCGTTTCCCACGACCGTCGCCCGGCATCAATTTTCACGGGGCGTCGCGGTCGAGCTGGAAAAATTTCAGCGAATAACTCATACAACAATGTGTTCCGCGAAATTAATCGCGCAGCATGGAGCACGGCGCGCCGCTCGTCCCCGCGATGGTTATTAATTCGCGCAGCGTTTCAGGGGAACGAGGCGTAGAAGGACAGTCGGTTGACCGTTCCGCTGAAATGACTCATGTGAATAACTCGGTGTGCCCTGATAGCGATCAGCTCGTTAAAGTCCTGTAGCACAGCTCTAGAGCCCGAAAATACGGGCTTACCAGGCAATAAGAGAGCCGTGCGCGCCAGGGAAACGTGCAGCTCGAGCGGTGCCTGAAGACTCTGGTACCTGGAGGACGTCAGGTGGTAAATAGAACAAGCAAGCTGCCGCTTGCTGCTTGGGCCTAGGCTTACCACCCATACTATATTATATGTATACAGGGTGTCCTAGTACATTTGGCACCAAGGCCATTTTCCTTAAATCCGCCACTGGTATGAAAATGTATCGAAAGTTGTAATCGAAGGAGATCACTTTTCTGTACTATAAAATAGACGAATTTAGTGCTTTGTGAGATCTGAGCTTCTAGTACATGTATGTATACCGAAGGATATCGTCGACTCGATGAAGCACGAGGTCCACGATTGAAGGAAACAGTTAAACTTTGCGCGAGTAGGTGTACCAGCGTCCACGAGGCGCCTGGAACCCCCTGAAAATGGAGCAAAGTGAGCGAAGAAAGATAGGGGCTCACGAAAGAGCAGCTGAAAAGTCACGCCTCGTTACAGAAAATCAAACTGTACGTTTGCTTGAACCTCTTGGAGAAGGTAGCGATGAGATTATCGGGCCCCGTAAATCATCGACGGCGCCTCCCAGCTCGCACCACTCGTTTATCCGTTTCGTACTTCTGCGCGCCGGCGTCATTAAGCATAATTAAATGCTATCGTCCCGTGACTTCGATACCAGGTAGAAAATCGAACAGTCAAGCGTCGACTCGAGAAAGAAACATCGGAGCCGGGCCCCGCGTAGACCAGATCGTTGTTGTAGACATCGCCCACCTTCGTGGGCGAAGTTTTACCAGTTTTGCAGGCCCCTATCGGGACCGACTCGGCTGCGGGATAGCACAGATGTCACTAATTACCCTGATAACGCTCTTCCACGCTTCCTATCGGCGAAATGAAGCGTTCCATGCGGTTTTCTTTTGGCAGCCCTGATAGGTTTAAATGTAAAGGATATTTACAAGACAGACTTCAAGTAGGTTTTATCCAGAATGGCGTTCTCGTTTTTTGGTATAGGTTTCCAGGTGCAGATTACATGTGACACGGTGCAGGTGTCGTTGACGTTCCTCGATAATGTAAGTAATACCAATTACTCCAATCTCTTGGGGGTGAAACAGCAGTCTGTTTCTACTTGCTTGATTCTGCTTGATTTTGTTGCACAAAGTAGTACGTAAACATGGTTGAATGTTAAAGGTGGAGTCAGGGCCCAATCTAGCTCTTCCGCCGCTCTGGGCAAATATGATTTTTGCCACCCTTTATATTTCACTATAAATAATTACTTTTAAATATAATTTTGGATAAAATAATTATTTTAACATATAATTTTTTGTAGGTATTTGTTGAATAACAAAAGCCTTTTTTATTTTATGAAAAAATGTGTATTCAAAAAAAGACAGTAACAAAAAAAGTGAAATATACGTGGGAGATAAGCTTCCTATTTTTTAAATCTCAGAAAAAAAGGATTTAACGAATGAAACAAAATAAATATAAGAAAAGGGGAAAAATTCAAGATCTTTAATATACACAAATAAACAATTTATAAGTTTGATACTAAATTCAAACATGTATCACCTACCCTTTTACTACATTTTCAAGCGGTTTAACTTTTTTACTGATTTTAATTTTATCTTTCTACGAAATATGCCACTCTGGACAGTTTGTCCTGCTTGCGCCCCATAGATCAGGCCCTATTTGAAGTAAAGTATTTAGCTTATGTTCTGTTGAACTTCTTTGCTAAACTCAACCTACACTCTTCGTGATATTACTCTCCTCTGTCGGAGGGAAACTACTAACTGTACTGGAAATTACACTCCACAGCGAGCAATGCCTATTTCTGATTCTTCCGAGTGACGAATCTTGCAATCACAAACGTCATTATCATAAATACTCGCAGAAGTATTACAGTTACCAAACAATAGAGTCGTCAAAATTGAGGCTTGCCTCGTGCTCGCGTGGCTGCCGCAGGGAAGATGCATTCGTTTTTCTAGAAACGAGGGTAGGCTCGTTTGTTATCGAGCGTGGAGGTGTGTACATATCGGGCCACAAATTAACATTATTTTATGGAGGATGGAGAAATAGAAGCGTCCCCTTCGTAGAACGAGGAGAGCTCGTTAACCCAGGTATCTTCAGGATCTGATCTCCGGCCAGGTAATGCTGAAAATATCTCTGTAGGAAGGTCCTGACAAGCGGAGAGGTGGCGAAAATTTCAACCCTGGCGCCTGAAGATTTATTGAACGGCTTCCCTCATTCAGGCCTTTCTCTGTGTTCAGGTTCACGGACCTGATCTCAGTGTGTTGGTGCGGCACGGCTAATGCCAGGGACCAGTCCTCCCGGCCAGAAGTGGTGGAAAACAAAAACCTCGAATCTTGTCCTGGACGAAAACTAATACAGGCTCGAGTGAATTTTTACCGGTGAGTGACAACTGTGGCACGTTCTTGACTACATCGATTACTCGCGCTGACAAATTCTCGTTTCTTTGTTGCCGAAGGGCAAAGGAAGAAGTTACTCGGCCAAGCCAGCACGTGATATTCGGGCATGGTGTAACTTAATTAAAAACGAAAGAAAGATTGAAGCATTGGTCGAAAATTACTGCGAATTATTTATCTACATATCGTGCAGTGCATTTTCTAAATTCTGACTTTTATAATTATTCTTGTCAAGCTTCTTGTAGTTCCTCAACATTCCTCGCTGCTCTGAATCAAATTATTGTCAACTTGTGCCTTCCATCAGCTCACGGGGCATCTTAAGCCTTCATCTTTGATCGTTGACATAAAAATGGCCATGCCATTCTTGAGCTTCGGTAACCAGCACCGATGTAAGTTGGGAGTCAAGAATGACTGGCTGATGGTGTAATTGCAGTGAATTAAAGTTAATTAGATTTTGTGATTAGCGATCGCGTTTCACGACAACCCTTCGATTCCTCCGCCAGCCAACGGGAGCTGTCGTAATAGACGGCGATAATTATAATGAGGGCGAAGATTATAGTGATTACCTAGACGCGAGGGCATTCTTTAACCAATGTGGTAATTGGGATAAACACGTAGACTGGTTGATGGCCGTTTGAGTACATCGGATCGACTTTTGTCACCTCCTGTTAGTCGTTCATGACTAGTTGACTAAGTAATACGACCTTCGTCGAAAAGGAAAAGAAGTTTTGCTTGAAAAACAAAAGGGGATTGTCTGTTCTCATCTTCATTTATAATAGGAATTTGTTTAAAACCAAAGTTTGGTGTAAAATTCGATACGGGAACGAGAAAGACTCGTGCAGTTGAAGTCTAATCGTTTGACTTCAATTAAACGATGTTTTACATATTCTATGCGTGTAGTTTGCAAGTAACTCGTCGTTTCAGTTACATATGCATAGTGTTTTAGAACTCCAGTCGTCAAGGAGGGGATAAACTGAGCGGAATTGAGCCATTTCTGGATAAATATAGATTGAATTACCAACGATAATGATTGGGCATGTACCTCATAAATGTTTCATAGTTACATCCTGTTTTGCTACCAAGTTTTGAACATATTAATGCTGCATTAGGTGCTGATCCTGAATGAAGTTGCAATTTTAATCAAATGTGACATGTATCTATTAACTTAATACGGTTGGATTATTTATAATAACGTCCTTGCGGATTATGAAACCTCTGTGAATTATTTATTAATTCATTTAAGACGATCCAGACTTGAAATATTCACGAAGAATCGATAACCTTGATTTTTTACTTTCTGCTTTAGCAAGCATTTATTCAATTACGAGCTTTGTTATTTCATTACACTTCAAATCCGACCAACGTTTATTTTCTTCCATTCTTATTGCGATGAAAAAGCTTGCAATGTATTATTAACGATGCTGCACGCCCTTTCTAGCAATTTGCGCAGAAATGATTCCAGTAATCTTTGCGTTCCATTCTCGCTGTAAATTTCTCCTTGACCATCGTTTAATTATACACATTCATCTTCCGTCGTCGTTAACAATCACCGATAAACGGTTTCTATGCAACGGACACCTATTCTCCTTTTGCCTCTATCGCGAAATTACACCGTTTCGTAACCGGCCTTATAAATAACACCATTCACATTTCAATCTCATTAAGGCATCTTCTTTCGCGTCGATCATCATCGGATAGTTACACCTTGTTACTTCAATATCATTTACCACAAATAACTGTTCTCGATGCTTCCGACGTTACCCTCAATTTAACCGTTCGAGTAATTCTTGCAGGATACTTTGCTCCCCCTTCCTTCTGTATTCTATGCAAAAACTAATTGCAAGACAAACTTCTACTCTTCCTAAGATAAAGTTCATACGTAGACGAGTCGTTTTTTAAATACATTGTGAAATTGAAGTCTCTTCCGATCCAACCCCAACCGGGAAATTTTAAAACTGATGAAACTTTAAGCATATGTAATTTGTTTTGCTGCCCAAATTCACTCTAAGGGGGTGAAATTAACCTCTGAAAACTTGGCTATTTTCAGATATTGTGTCAGAGCTCGTGAACTATAGTTGTAAGAGATAGAAAAAAAGTTTTCAGATGAAAGTTACTTATTTTAATTGGGGCTATCATTTGGCAAAAGTGATACGCGAGTTATAACACAAAAAAGTTGCATAATTTTCAAATGTCCGGTTTCGAGATCTTCTCTTGTAAGTTAGAAGCTATCATAAGAAGAATCCAAGGTGTACTAAATACTCTTCTAAATAGTTATTTCTATATAAAATACTAATAAAACTATATTCCCAACCTACGATATCACTTTGAAGACCACACAACTTTCATTTGAAAGCTTTCTTCTGTAAGATGAGATTCTGTAACCACAGCAAATACTTGAAATGATAAAGTGAAGCAGTACAGCCAACATCAACCCGTTTCCTTTTATATCCTCCCGTTCAGTGACTGTATAAACTGTCGCCGTCGATCTTATCCCGTTGGATCTTGTCACCGCGAATCCCGCCGGTGCAATAACTCCGCGGATCGTCACGTCGCCGCGGATTCCATTCGTTAACGTCCGCGCGCGATGTCCAGCTAATAAAGACATAGATCATGATCGCGCGCCAGCTTCACCGTTTGGCGACGACAAGGCCCAGATACGGGGCCGTAAATTGCTACAAGTCCTTGTCAGCGCTTATAACGGCTGGCGATCAGACGCGACGATTCGCGTTTAATCGCATTGCGCCCCGCGCCGACAAGCCGAGCAAACGATTCTGGGGACACAGGAGGAACAACGTTGCAGAAGAGTTGTTTACCTTGGCGGCGCGGTGCGCTAAGAAGCATCGAGGTGTTCCTTTCATATAGAACACACTATATTCCATAATAATATAGAAAATCTCCTGGTTTGATAATTGCTAAGCGATGGCTCGAAAGGGGTACTACTCTCTTGCTTAAAAAGTAGGAATGCCGGTTCAAAATGAGAATCGTTTATTAGTTATTCAAATATTTTCAGATCCCCCATTACATATACAACTAGGGTGGATGTACCAGTAACTGAACGCGTACCAGTGAATGGACGTTTTTTACTAAAACGAGTAAAATAAGTTATGAAAATAAGCAACTAATTAATTAGAGACCTCTTCTAATTTCTTGCTTCATATCCAAACAATTTTTGCAACACGTGGAATCAATCGCGCTGCAAACATAATTTTATTAAAGTGTTCGTTCATTAGCCTTAAGTGTTCATTTATTGGTGCGTTTACCCTACTTAACTCTATTACTCCCTTAAGCCTACATCCACAGAATGCGAAAGAACCCGCACGCTTCTGCGATCAACTGAGAACATGCGTGGTGAAATTCAGAAGCAACGCATACATACTACGTACTCCCGTGCACAGAGATGGCATCAACGGGAACAGGCAATCAGATAAATAAAAACGACAGCCCTCTGGAACGGTTTCACGTACGGTGATCTTGAAAGGGGGATCAAGAATTCACGGGCTCTCCCGACGGCTAGGCTCGCAGGGAACGCGGGCCCACTCGAAACCTGCCGAACAGGGCGGCTGTTGCTTCTTCTGCGGCGTTTAATCAATTTGAATCGCGAAAACGCGTCCTTACCCCGACATCTTTCATGCCCCACCGGCCACGGAGCAGTTCCCGAGGCACTTAGAGATATTTTAATGGCGCTTTGTGCCCTGTCTCTTTCTCCCCGTCTCGAGGAGGGCACCTTTATTCGACGGCCGCGTTTCGCCGCCCTTTGTCTCTTTCCCGCCCGGCGTCTGCCCGCGCTTTCCCTCCTGCTTCGCCCTTTTCGCTCTCTCCTCTCTCATTATACTTCTTTCGGGCGACGTCTCCTGGCCACTGGTTATTTTAATTGGATCTTCGCCGAGGCTTTTTTCGCCCGTTTCTCTCCACATCTTTTCCATTCGGCCATCCCGTGGACCGTCCCCCCCCCCCCCCCGCTGGCCCCTCGGCCTCTTCCCCTTTTTTCGTGTCCTCCAGTTCCACGGATACCTTCGTATCCACGGCGTGTCGGTTTTTGTGCGCGGCGCGACGTCGGCTTTGGGGGACTTTGCTGGAGACCGCGGCGACGACACGCGGAATTCAATATACTCCTTGAACACCTCAACAGCCCGCGGGACCCCTCGCGAGGACGCGCCCCGCTTTGTTCTTATCCGCGTGATACACGGAGAGCCCCTTTGGTGATTCGTGATTCGATGCAGGAGATACACTGATCAGATTCAATGATCATATGTAGCTAAAAGATTGTTCTTTAACGTTAACGCTTAAGGCAAACGTTCTGGGACACCCTGTATACGTAATAGAATTATAAATAAATTTACGCGCGTGTGGTATGAAAATTATTGGAAATGAAAAATATACCTAAGTAAGTAGTGTTTGGATAAAAGTATATTTTTTTTGGTGGATGGGGCCCATTATTTAGCCTTTGTGCTATCGATCCTCATAAACTTGACTGTTATTTATCAATCTTAGTCTTGCTTTAAGATCAGGGGTCGAATAAAACTGCTAATTTCTATAAATTAAAGGTATTTATAAAATTTTAACATGTGAATGATTTCTTTTGGGTTTTAAGTTAAGATTGTACATTAACACTTTAACTCTGTTGTTAGAGTTCAGATTTAACAGTTATTTTATGTTTTATTGATAAAACTTCTAGAGGGTCATACACTTTTGAATAGATATTTAAGAGTAAAATATAAAAGCTAGGAATATTTTCTTATTTAGTATTATTTAAGGATTTGCGAGCAGGATAAATGCAGAAAAGAAAGCACATTCTGATTTTTATTCAATTCTTTTCACCGAACATTCTCAGGTCATCTGCTTGTCAACAACTTTAACTTTTTCGGAGCAGAATTACTTTCAAGAAATAAAAAGTTTCTTGTTTACACAAAAATATATAGAATAGTTAATACACTGCATTTTATAACAGTCTTTTCGGAACAGAAAAGATAATAGTAATAAAATTACAGTTACCTATATCAGAATTAATTTAATTAAACAGTTTTATTTAACTCCTGTTCAAGACTTATCTTTGGATTGCAATTATTCTGTTCTCAGGTCAGTTTCTGTTTCACTTGAAGATAAGCTTCGAGTCGGTCCCAAATTCAGTCGTATTTTCTCCACGAAATAGTTGTTATCACAAAGTTATCTTAGACAATTTATATGGCGAGTCTACATCAACATTCATACGTGTTTCGTTGGCAACAAAATATACAAAGTATCTCAATTCTGGCAGTCTCGGCAACGCGTTCCTTGCACAACAGGCGAAGAAGATGCGTGTAGGTGCAGTTATAGCGGCAGGTGGTCGCGAGGAAAGCGGAATTCTCTGGATTTAATTTAATCTTTTGATCATAATTGTTTTATGTCCGCGATTATGTTTCGCGTCGCTGTTAGTTTAATAATTCCCTACAAAAATGCTCACTGTTCAACAGCCCGCGAATATCGTTAAATCATTTCAAGCTGTTAGGAAATTAAGCTCGGTCCTTTAGGATAATGAAAATATTCCAGGCTTTTATTGAGACAGCCTCCGTGAAATATCTTCGGAGAATATTCGGTGGCTCACTTGGCTTGAAAACGTCACAAGGGTATCCTTAGACCATCCGAGGAGAAATAATGATTTAATTAGCGGGATATTCCAGGTGATTTTTATCGTGAAAGCCTTTCGAAACCGAAGGATTATATGAAAGCGAGCAAGTTTACCGTTTCGAGCGTGAACCAGCACGAAGCCACGCAACCACAAAACTACCACAGTGTTTCCATCGCGTGGAGGAAGAAAACGAGATATTAATATACATAAATATATGTGGAGGATATATTACTCATGCTCCGTACTTTCTCCGTCTTGCAATCAATATTTATGGGACCGATGCGAATGGGATTAATTAAGATTTAAATGAGACCTCAGGGCTACCTTCCGATATCGCGAAAGGGAAGACTTTAATCAAATTGCAAATTCATCAAACCCAAAGGAGGGACCAATAACTCTGCTTCGCCTCCATCAATCATTTCCCTCCAAAATGAGGAAAACAATTCCTCTCTATATAGAGCTCCAAATATTTCTATAATATCTTCTCGAATAGTAATACCACGTTCATAAACCACAACTAGAAAGTTTCACAATTCTCTCCAACACCAACCCCCTGGACCCAACCCGATTTCCCAAGTAATGAAAAAAAGGAGTCGGGCCCATAACGATCAAGGTCCACGCAATTATAAGAAGCATTCTCGTCGATCTTGTCGTTAAAATTCAAAAAATGACGCCCGTGACGGCGGAAACACGCGTTCGCGATCGAACACGGCTTTCTCGAGCGCGTAACGAGCGTGTACCAGCGGCGAGGAACGATCCCTCGATGATTCTCGCTAATGAGTCCGTTGCAAAAGGAGCAGCGGGAACCCCCGTTGGACACCAAGGAAAGCTTTACGATCGTGATACTTTTCGTCCCATCCCCCCCTTCTGGAAACGTTCCAGCGGCCTGTCCTCTCGCGGACTTCCGCGCTGGAATCGCTCGATCCTCGAGCATAAACGCCTGGCCATAGACCATGAAGACACGAATTCTACTACCGAACCGAACTCACTGAATGGTGTTACTACTCCTCGCGGCAGGAGGGCTCGGTCGGGCTTACTTTACACCGTCGGATCTTAATTTAACGCCAGTCCTTCTCTCACAACCACATCGATTGCCTCTCGTTCGAGGGCGTCCCCCGACGCCATGCTCCCTGAAACGTTCTTCGAGGATCCACTGCGTGGGGTAGCTACTAAAGGTAGCCATCGGCGATGTATATTTTTTGGTGGCGGTGTATAATTGAGTGACGTAAGAAATTTTCATAGATTTAGAATGGTTTGAGAGGGAAGGTAGGGGGTTGAATATCACTGTTTCTCTTCTACGAATTGTGTAGGGTGGTTTAAGATGTTTCATTGTCTCGATTGTAAATCATATAACACTCTATCAGGTTTTTGCTGGATTATGGATTAAATAAGAATTCGACGATCTTTTCACGAAGAATACAATAGTTTGCGGTGATTTTTAAAAATTGAACTGTCTTGAGCAGGTAGATGAAGGACTAAATTTTATTGAAATCAAAATTTTGAATAACAAATAAAAGTTGAAAGAATTATTGTCGACTGAAAAACTTAGCTTTAATCGCCAAATAATCTAAAGTTAAAGTAACTATTATTCGATCCGTTATTTGCATAATTTTTTCTTTAGTTAATGCCCAACTTTGGTGAAGGGAGACTTACTAACGATCGTGTCTTCGAGTTAAGATACTTAATCGAGGTAACTGGTTACGTTCAGACATGGGGGCAGCGTTCGCAAACGATCGTTTACTTAATATTCTATTATGGGCTTAACCCTGATAGGTATAATCCGCTTAGACCTCTGTTTAAAATTTCCAGCTAGCAGATTGAACAGCAAGTCCCGAGTAATTATCGAAATTAGTTTCTACAAAGTATGGGGTCGTAGAATGTGAACGATCTGGAATTAGAGGAACGTAATGTTGCTAATTTTCTAAAAATTTCATCCATAAAGCACTATGGAAATCCCTATCCTTTCTTTATTACATGATTCATGTTTACCCACCGCTAAAAGTGTTCACCTTAAATCGTGCATCCCAAAAATCGGCTACACCTTCAGAAACTACCATCGTCGCGGGTTTCAATATCCAATATTTGCACTGGGTCGTATCAAGTGTTAACAAGTACTTCAACGTCACGAGCACACGTTCGCCTTAATCCTATCATCTCAGTTATAATACCTTTCCTAGGGAACCGTGATGTATACAATTATCATCGCCTTTCATCCTCCTCTCACTAGCATCGCGAGGAAAGCTGTGTAGGTTTACCGATTCCTACAATCTGCGGTCCTTTTCACGACTATTTGTAACCGTCAAGGGCAACGAGCATAAAGGAGCACCCTTTAAAACGCTGCACGCGTCCGCGAAGCAGAAAAGCGTGCGCAGGAGGATCGTCGAGGGCGAGACGCGTCTTCGTGACGGATGATCAGGCTCTTTCCTCTCGGCCGTGTTACCACCTTGCTCCACTACCATCCGCTGCAAATCATAATTCAGATTGATATACACGGTTTCTTTAAGTACCCGGCGTTTCGGTCAATTTGGGCCCTTATTAATGGGCCCTTGAAGCGTAGTGGATTATGATCGATCGCCGCCAGCTCGGTATACTATTATTTCTCACATTCTTCCCTTGGCCCCTCGTTAATTCCAAGGGTTTACGGAGGGCCCGTACACTCTTAATCGCCAGACATTGTGTCCCAAGAATGCCGCAGGAATTTCTCGATCGGCTGAGACCGTTTCTTTGTGTCCTTTCGCTTGTGAAAAGAAATTGAAATGGTGGGCGCGCGATGTGGCTTGTGCGAACAGGGTGAGAAGCGATTGATCGAGGTCACGTTTGAAATTAGAGGGGTGGAAGGTGATAGAGTGCTCAGTACTAAATCGTGTCATTATCGTTGAGCAGTGAATAATTGGGAATTGACGAATTCTGGTAGAGAACACTGTAGGTAAGTGGCAAAATTAAAACAAATTTATCGGACAATATTCTACGTAAGTGCCTAACAATAGTGATACTATAGTATAGATTTTGATTTTTGGCACTTATAGTGTTTTCTACAACGACTCTTCCATTCGTGATTTTTATAAGCTGAAGGTAGTGTAGGATGACCAAATTAAAATTAAAATTAATTTGTGCATCAGCCCCGCGTTGGAATAAATTCAATGCGTGTCTACTATCGGGAAGAAAAAAGTTGCGATTTATTTCCGCATCGTGTTCGAGATTCTGATGCGTGACCCCAAGATCTTTGACAGTGTCAATCGATGATAAATCGACCGACACGCCGACACTTTCCGAGCATATGTAACACCTTGTTAGATCATATCTTTGAACATGGAAGATCCGATTGACTCTTAGTAAAGCAACAAAACTAAGATCTCTCGCAAAACTCGATATCAAAATAGAAGAATCGGTGGCATATCCGTAGATATCAGTCGAAAGGAGCTCGCATAGGATTCTGGTACCATAAAAGGGAACAAAGGCAAATTATTACAAGCTCCAATTAGGAGGTATGCTGATCTGTCATCCGATAAACAGTCCACGAATTTGTTTCGCGACACAGATCGCTTCGTTAAAATCTGTGATCGATTTTACGACGACAGGTTTTTACTCGAAGCAAAAAGGCCGTACAAGAAAGTCAGTCCGTTCGAATGCCAGCATCGAATCTTCAATTCCACTTGCAAGTAGATTACACAAAGAAGATTTACTCCAGAGTTTACAGTACTACAAATAATAAAGTATCCTTGAGAACAGAGTCCTAGATTCTCGTTGAACACATCGAGCGTATTTGCCAGAGACCATGCGATTACTTGTCTGCGCGGAGCAAATCAAATAACATTCCAATAATTCTCCCTTTCACGCGTAGAAGTTTTGCAATGCTTGGATCGCGTCCATCAATCTTTTCGTTCAATGGCAACATCGTCTGCAACGAATGCGCCGCGAACATGAAAACGTCCTGTACCGACGCAACTGTCCGTTGATCGGTTCCTGACTTCTTTTACCCGCTCCCGTCCACGCATTTAATCATTCTGACGAACTATATTGTTACTGACAGAGAATTCTGTGCACGTGCTCTGCGACTTGCACCATACACCGCTCTTCTACAATCTCCACTCTCGATTTCACTCTCGAACAACCTCTGGATAAAAGAATCCAAGGCGAAGGTACCCCAAAGGAACAGTAAAACGTGAATTAAAATATTAGAAACTGAATTTCCATGTCCTGTGGCGTAATGGTAGAGATGCTTCTTTTAAATAAAAGGCTTCATTCATTTCAGGGGTTGTCCTTAAATTACGCAAGGCTTTTTTGGGGAGGGAGGGGTCGCGAATTTCTTACGTTTTTTTAATCTAGTTTTCAATATGAGTAGCCTAAAAAAACGACGTTTCACCGCACACAGGAAACGGAGCAAAAGAATTTTATAACTGAAAAAAATGTAATGTAAAAAATATTAGGGAAGGAAGGGGGTTGGAATATAAAATTTTACAAATTCTTATACTGGAGGAGGGAGGCGGTAAGAAAGCGGCAAAATTACCCTTGCGTAATTTAAGGACGGCCCTTTACAGTAGACGCCCTGAAAATACAATTATCTCCGTGAGAATTTGAAAAGGAAAATTTGAAAGGAACGCGTGAGGTTACCCGACAGTAACGTCAAGTGGCTTGACTTTAACGAAGCCAGTAACGAGAGAGGCTCGTAAAACCGAGCGAACCTTCTAGGGGCGTCCGCGAAATAATTAAATTTGACTGTGGACGTGACCGTGTGTTACGTAAAAGTTTCATTTCGCCGAGAGTTGCAATTAGAGCCGCGCGTCCGCCTCTCGATATTGAATGATCGCCGCCGCCGTTCTTTACGTAAGCGCCGGCGGAATGACAATATTTCATCCCCGCCGCGGCGAACTGTCTGGCGCGATGATTATTACTTCTGTTAATAATTTAATAGCCGCTCTGTAATAATCACGGCGCGGCTCGCGCGAGTTTGGGAGCCGGTTTCGCGTGGAACATGCAAAAAACGCCCGCCCGCCTTTATCCCGACCTTACCGCGCGCGGCCATGATAAAACGGTGAAACGCGACAGTGGATTTTCGTTCGTTATGCCACGTCGGTCGGCACCTGTGAAGGCGAAGGTGATGTTGCAAAACACCTGAACTTTAATTAATAGCGCGACACAGAAATGTAAATTGCAGCTGCTAAACTGAAAGTTAGAGGCCACATTAGCCCTAGAAACAATGGAAAATTGGGCGTATCGTTAACGAATTTCATGCAGCTTCTGATATCGCGTAGTTTATCATTTCATATGCTGTTTGCATCGTAATACGATTAAATGGAATGTGTATGGTTTTCTCGAATCAAGAGGACACGCAGCTGATTTTGGTTTTAGTTGTGTAGAGATGCCGCACCATCGATCACCGGACACGTGTAAACATCAAAGGGATGCACCCAAGAAGGCTGTAATTTACTGCACGATTTTCAAGGAGCTGTCTGAATTTATCGCACGCAGGAACACTGAGCCGTGCATCAAATTTCATTGCTCGGCTATGGAAGTTTGACAAGGTGTGACGGGCCTCTAGCACGCGTCGACACGATGTTGTGGCCTCGCGAGCATGCCCCGAGATGTATTTTCTCTCTCGATGCAACCCCTTGGCCGACCTTGATGCATTTATCACATTGGACACGATAATTTATTCGGTTCTTAGATCTGCAAATAATAACTGCGTCTTCGGTGCATTGATCAGGGGGTCGTCATTCTTCACCAAACAATTCTACTTCACAGTATTGGTAAAATTAAAATTCACACTTCTGATTATTTGTAACTTCCAAACGGAGTTACCTTACAAAGAAATGCAAACTTTTCCGTCTAAGTAACAAAGAGGTTTCATTCAGGTTTCAAATTTCACAAAATGGAAATCCTCGAAATAGGATTCAAAAGATTCAGGAATTCAAAAAATTATGAAACTTTGGGGATATGTAGAGGATATAGAGATATTTATAACGCAATTTTTTTTGCTGCACAAATTCACTCTAAGGGGTGAAATTGTCCGATTTTGAGTTATAACTCGCAAAATGTAAGAGCTTAAAAGAAGTAATTTGTGCCTGAGAACTTTTTTTATCTCTTATAGTTCGCGAGTTATAACACAAAATCGGTAAATACTCAATTTCATCCCCTTTGAGTGAATTTGGGCAGCAAAAAAATTGTTTACCTCTACATATCCCTAAAGTTTCATAATTTTTTAAACTTCCCGATTGGGAATCTTCCCTCCTTAGTAACCTAGACTCGCAATCCAACGCTCCAACGTTCGATCGACCCCGTAAACGAATTTCGCCAGTGATCGCTACCAAACAGAAAAGTAACCAACTTTTGGATTCTCACGAAGGATAAAGCTTGACAGAGCGTGAGCCTGTAGCTAATCTGCCGATTTTTCCAACTGCCTTCGGGGATAGCTCGTCCACCCTTATCTCGGGGCTGAATCTGTTCCGGTTGAAGTGCGAACGATTGAGCCTCAGCGACGAAACCAAATCTCGATCGAGGTGGTCCCTTCTTTCTGGATCCCTCGAGGCCAACGCGATCACTTTGCTTCACTGCACCCTGTTGCGTGCCGGCGGTCGCTCTCTTTTTCCTACTGCCATTCGGGCTCGTCTTCTTTTACACAAGGGGGTTAGGGGGGGGGGGGGAGGGGCGAGTCTTTGTGAATATTGTTACCCGACAACACGGAAAGCTACTTTATAGAGTATACCTACGCGACCCTTTTTAGTATCAAAGGGGCATAGAGGTGCGCGTGACGGGGGTAACACGAACCTCGGATGATAAAGTCGCAGTCTTTTAACTGTGCCCCTTTGTGATCGTGACCTTAGAGTCTTCAGAAGGAGGGGGCACGGTGTGCATGCTAGCCCGGGGGTACGTTTCGATTACCCGAATGCAAATGAATGAGCTGTCAACAAATGCTAATTCCCCTGGAACGATGGTTCTTGGATCGGTGAATGTTTTCGCCTCGCGAAGGGGTAATGATTGGCGAGCTCCGAGTAACCAGACTTCGGTGCGTTTATAAAACTCGTTCGATCACGAAATATCGCCAGACGACAATTTAGTGTATCCTTTCTAATTTAGCGTGCAACTTTCCAATCCTCTAAACACGTTAGCTCTATGCGTAGATGAGTGGGAACGGCATAAAAGAAGAGAGGAGCGGACGGAAGGAATCATCGTAGTTCCGTGTCCATCTTTGAATCACTTTCTGCGTCGACGATCTTTTATCGCGAACGATACCAGCGCGTGGATCAAGCCATAAAGTTGGAAAGTTTCTGGTAACCGATACCCTGCCCCGCCGAAACCGCGAACAAAGAATTCTTACCTCGTCTGCCGTGGTCCCTGGATCTGCCCAAGAATCAGAAGGGCTATCGCGGTTGCCGCGACGTCACCACGACGCATCTCTTACATCACAATCCCCTTGTTTATTGAATTCATAAAACGGATGCACACGCGACGAGTTTCACGCTTCCGTGGCCAGGCAACCGGATGCACGTCGGATGTTGGCCGTTTCAGTGGGGCGACATGCGTTTCACGGTCCTCTGGCGTGGCATCGCACGAATTCTCGCGCCGGTTTCCCTCATCACTGAACCGAACCCATGCACTGACTCGAATCTCAATATTTCTCGATGCTGGACAATGATGCCATCAGTCATTGCAGTCGGTGTTCACACGCGCGAGACCGTCACGGAACCACGGATCACATGCGACGTATCGCTAGACGGTAATGCCTCCGCGAAGGTGCCCGCGTTAAGGTCGGCGTCTCTCCTCTGTCAGCGATGGTAACAAAGCCGCGCGCTCCGTACAAGCTCGAACGAGTTAAGCTGCAAGGCCAACATTTAGAAACTGTAAAGTGTTTGCTTCGCTTAACTGGTCCGGCGAGTGTTTGCAATCGCCAAATACTCGAGAGCCCCGTTCCCTTTAACCGGTGACTAAGCGGAAAAGAGAAGCGTTCGCCGGAGCTTGATGGGTCTATACACTCTATACGTTCAGGAGCGTCTCCCTCGTGAGTGCTCCTCGCGTGGCCGGAGCCTCGCGTCCGCTAATTCCAGCCCCTCTTCTTCGTGACGGGCCACCGGTCGCTGGTGATTTCCACGTTCCAGGCGGAGAGGGTCGGTTCCGACGAGCGCGATGCCAGGGTTCGAACTGTGAATTAGCATCGATCGGAAAGAGGAGGCACCCGTGGGGCCTGGTCCCCGAGGACCCCGACGGTTCGCTCGACCAGCCGGAACGGAACCGGGCAAAGAACTGGGAAACAGTTGATCGAACCAGAAGGCACGTTTATCTGGAGGACGGCGAATCGGTTCGCCTGATGGCTGGGCCGCGAGACCACTCGGCTTGCGTTCGGCTGCAACCGCTCTCCAGCCGGGGTCATTAGCAAATAGACACTAATTAAAAAGATAACTAAGTGCCGTGATTATCGACGCGCCGCGCTTTATGGCCGAGCTTCCCGGCTGATCGGAGATACGCATCTCACGCGACGTATTATTGACGAAGAGTCGAGGCTCACGCGAGGATATTGTCTTACTGTGGCGGGGCGGCGCGGCCGTTGCTAACGATTCCTCGGCGAGGATTTATCGATCGGCTCATCATCGCCGCTCGGTGCGCGATAGGCTGGCGCGTTAAAAAGCCCGGCGATCGCGGCGTCAAGATCGCGGGATCGCGGTGCTAGCGTGATCGATCGCTGGCTCGCAGTCACGAGAGGTGAACGTTGCTGCGCCCGTACCCCGTACTTTTTCACTTGCCATCGGTGCCGCCGATGCGTCTCTCGAACGCTACCTTAACGAAGAGGAATTCCTTTTCACCGCGTTACCCCTCCCGTGCTACCGGTTCTTATTGTCCCACTCCGCTTTATTATTCCCTTTTGTCAGTTTTTTTTCGAAGTTGCCGTAGCTGGTCCGCCTCGGCGTGTCGCGCTTTCATACGGAACACGCACGAACACGGCTTTATCCCGGCGGAAATTTGTATGCCGCTTCCGACGAACGTTACAGCTGGGTCTCCCCCGTGAATGGCCGGCGAGCGGTGCGCCTTAAAAGCCAGCGATTCGCCAACGGTGCCCGGCTCTTCCCTCGCAGGCTGGGGACGGTGATCTGGATACAGGGTCTCAGGGTCGATCGACGCCTAACAGCATCGTTCACCTGCCAGCCTTGGCGAACGCACCTCCAAGGCGACGCGTGTCATCCGATCGGCCCGCTCAGATTATCGGTGTTGTAATTAAAATTTCATGATCGATTTCCCCGGCGCAACATCGACGCGCTGCCACCCCCTATCCTCCGCTCGGACGCTCGGAGCGGACAGGTGTAAAAGGGCTGTCGCTTCCCGTCTCCAACTTCCGTCTCCTCTCCACGGCGCGGTATCTGACGTTACCATCGATCAATCCAAGCAAAACATCGCTGTCACCGGTTTACTCCTCTGGATCTCTAACCTCCTTCTTGTACGGCGAACCCTCGCCTCGTAGATCTCATAGAATCTTCGTTGTAATCAGATCTACCATAGATCCGACTGTTTCGCGAAATTTACACCGCGGCCGTGGCTCGCTTCCTTTCATAAAAGATTCGCGAACCTGCGCGTGTTTCGTAGCGACTCGCGATCGTGATGGACGACGGCCCCCGAGGATCGCGGCGGAACTGGAGCAGAGGGTAACTGTGCAAGGTGTGCGGTGTAACCCGGTGTGCTTAAGGTAACGCGACCACCGCCATCAGCAGACCGCGACCACCAAGCAGCACGGAGAGTGACAACCACCACCACCACCACCACCACCACCTCCACCAGCAGCACCACCACCCACCAGTAGTAGCAGCGGCGAAGCGGCACCAGGGGACCAGCACCGTCACCGGGAAAGGTAGGAGAGCACTGGCAGGTCCGAGGGGTTAGCCGGCACCGGCAGTTGGACGGGTACACCGCGTGCACATGGGAATTTGAACGAGCGGGCAGAAAGTAAAGCGCGTTCGGTCGAGAGGAGGGCCCGCGATGGACTGGCCTCGCCAACCCAAGTCCTCCTACCTTTGGGATCAGGTCCCAGCCTCTACGATGTTACCTCTACGATCCTACCTCGCCTCGGTCGCTCTCTTTCTCGCTCTTTTTCTCTCTCCTCCGCCGCTTCCCTTCCGCCCCTCTCTCGTTCTCTCTCTCTCTCCTTCCCCCCCATGTCCTCCTCTGTTCTTTCTCCCCCTTTCACCCTTCCCCCCCCCCCCCGTCTCACCTTCTTCGTTCTTTTCTTCCTCCACCTCCTCCTGCTACGTCCGGCTTTCTCTGTTCCTTACACTTTGGCTCTCTCTTTTCCTCCCTCTTCGTGTCCCCCGTTCTTTCTACCCATTCCTCTCCCCATCTCTCCCTCTCTTTCTCTCTCTCTCCTTCTATCTGTCCGTGTGTACGCGTTCGCGGCCGTTTCGCCGTTTTGCTTTAGTTTGAGAGTTACCTGTTGCCCAATGCTCGGACCCGTACGTCTCTATATACCTACGCCGCGGCGCGTCATGGATCCGCGGTTTCGCGTCAATTTCGCTCTTGCTACCGGTGTCCGAGGCGGTGTCTGGCCGCGTCCCGATCACCCGTGCGGGTATTCCAGTTTCGCGTCGCGGTGTCGTCTTTCTTCTGCGGCTTCTTCCTTCGCTCACCAGGACCAACGCTCACCGAACGATCCTCGCTAACTTTCCCGATGCGCTCCTCCAAAAATCCTAACAAAATTCAACGCCACTCGCACGTTCTTCACGGCAGGTGTTATACTTAGGTGTCACTTAGGTGTCACTTCGTTGAGCTCGCGACGATCTGATGAATGATCAATCTTATTCACGAGATTCTGTTCTGAACCGCCGCTCTTTCCGATCAGAGTTATGGGAAATAAAAGGCTTCTTGGCAATTCATGTAGGTACAAGCATAATACATGGCGAAGCGCCTCGAACCGCCCGTGTTCAGTTTCTACGAATATCGAAGGGGTGATGTAAGAAATGATTCAGATGAGTTCCATGAAGTGTTACAGTGTATTCAGTTCGCCATACATTATGCTGTCGCTAGAGCGCAACATCGGGCACGAGTGACTTATAATTCATTGTGTTAGGATCAATGATTTTCTAAGCACCGTCTCCTTCCACGTATCAAACCAGTTCTCTTTCCTTTTCACTAAGATCATTCATTAAACATCGAACTACTTAGTAACAAACAACTGATTTAATTTCATCCGTCCTGCTTCCTTTAATTTTATTTCTCTTTCACTTACATCTCGCTCGAACCATTCTCCCCCCCCCCCCCTCCCCCTCCCTCTCCTGCCATGGCTGATTGCATAAGCTTGCATCTGATTTCGGAGTTTCGTGGAACTCTCTGTAAAAAGCTCCTCGGCGAGCATAATTTGCTCGAGCATCGGAACAATACTGCATTGGGAACGCATAAACAGCGCGATCTCGCGGACTCGCGTTACTCAGATAGGAAACAAATACAATGTCGAATGAATCAGTAGCCCCGCATTGAAATTACGCGGTGCGCCGCGCTCGACTCCATTTATCTTCGAGCACGTCCACGTTTGCACACCACGTCGTAGAGTTATAGTGTAAAATGCAAATATATAGCGTGCCGCTTTAGATCGCCTATCGGCTATTTATTACTTATTTTACTTTACGCCGTCCCATGCTGAGTGCCGGAACTTATTAATCTTAACGGATGTCTGTATTCAGAACGTGCCCCATGATTTTCCAATTCCATACCTTCTTTCAATACATTGATCTATATGCACACAACAATTAACATATTTACAACGTAACGCTGTTAGATATTCAGAGAAATTCCATTTTCGGACGCCCCAGCAATTCGCTTAATTTTTAACTTGAACATTAAAAAGTGTATAGTTTCGTTCCACGAGGTGAAAGTATTTCAAATTAAAGATTCCGTGGTCTGCGGATAACATTCGATAACTACGTCACCATGCAGGTAGCACTTAAAACATTTTATCTCCCGAGCCCTCGTCCACGCGCAATTCTTATCTCAAGCTTCCTTGTATTGTCCCTTTCCCGGAGGAGAGTAATTGAGGATTGCGTCACTATTAATTTATCGCTTGCAACACCTCATTCCCCCAACCTCCATCCGCTTACAATCGAGCTTCTCAAATCGGGAGCGACTTACGTGGATTTCACCGGATTAAGAGACGCTGACCTTTGAAGCGGAGCGCTCTGTATCAGATCGCCCAATTTGTATTCACTTAAAGCATTCTCACACCCCCGGGGGCGCCGATTGCAAACGAAAATTTGTCCGCATCGCAACGGTTGCGCAACGGGCAACGGCCACAATGACCGACGCACGTATCCGCGCGTGAATTTTGCGATCCTATCTCCGCTCGGTCGTGATTCATTTCGTGGGTGGATCGGTCGAACTGCTCGCTTCGAGTTGATGTACGAGGGGTGTGCCGCGGCTGTGAACCTGGTGAACGGACGTCCGCGTACAGCTGAAAACGTTCCCGTGCCCTGGAGATCTCCGTGATCGATCCTGCCGAGGATCTGGACCAGCGATCGGCTGAGGTAATCTGGTGCACCCGGACGCGTCGTATATTTCTCTGGAGCGATCGAAACGGCCCCTCTGAAATTGGCTTTCGCTTAAAGCCAGCAGCGTCCCGGTGTCTAGGCCGTCTAGGCCCTCCGCGAAACTAGGACCGGGTGATTTGAACGCCCGGTGAGGAAGATTTACGCCGCGGCTCCGATCCGGCTGGCCGATAATGCGCGCAATAAAATCTGTGCTGAAGTAATAGAGGTGAGATCCAGTTCGGGCGATAAATTTTTCACTCCCAGCGAAATCGGGGCCGATCGTTTTCGTGGATGGCTGCTCGTAAAGCGCGTTGCTTATTGCAATTACGAAATTTCTTCTCCCCGGTCATGCGCGAAGCAGCGTTTATTTATCGGCGAATCTCGGTAAGAAAGCCATGTCGGATGGACTGTTAGGTTCTTAATAACTCCCATGAATTCGCTATCCCAGTGCTAGGCGGACATTTTACTGTCCAGCCCGCATCTGTTCCCTTTTAGTCTGTTTATTACGTAAATATATTATTACCGGGGAAAGAATACCGACAGAATATAGAAATTGCATGGTAAATTAATCTAAAGTGGCGAATTAAAATAGGAAGGTGTGTCGCAAAGGGACATCCTGCTATCCTTCATTTTAATCCCCGTAGTTACCCTCGTCGCGGCGTCTAGCGGATAATTTTCTATAAAAAGGGTGACTGCAGAAGGCTCGGTATGAAAAATTGAATGTACAGCTCACGTGCGCCGAGTCAAGGATAAAAAGGGACGATCGTTCCAGAATGATTGAAGGGGATGAATTCGTAAGCAATCGACTAAAGTATACTCCTCCATTGCTTCTCTCTAATCCAAACCCACTCGTCCCTTCTAAATTGCACGATACGTTTCTCGAGAACACATTTTCATGATTCATTCCTATCTTCGCCATATTTCGTGGCTTATTATAGCCTCTTATCGTTCCAACCCATAGTTCGCGGAGAACTAAACGTCGCCGATAACGTGTTTACTTATAAAACGGCCACGCTATTGGGGAAAGGGGGGGGGGAGGAGAGGCCCGGCACGAAGTAGGCGATAGACGTGACATTTTTATATTCGACAGTCAGGGAAGCTACGATACTACCTGCTAGCCAGGGAATTTGAAATTAGCACGTTGCAAGTTGCCGGCAATTTTCTGGCCCTTATACGCTCGCGGCATGCGAAACGGCAGATACAGCCGCTAGGAAAAGTATATACGAGGCGATGAGAATTTTATTCAAAAGGACGGATCACCGTGGAGCGGTTCCCTTCGATTTTTCGAGGAAACAAGCGTGCCGTGTAACAACCAGCAGGCCCCTTGCCCCTCCTCCAGCGAATTCCATTAATTATATATCATTACTTCGTAATTGTACGCCATATGTTTTCGGTTTTAAGGGGGCCCCTTGTGGCGCGTACACACGCGCGTAACTCCTCGTGGTCCTCGGGTGAACCGAACCGGAGGGGGATAACGCGACCGATCGAAACCGCTACGATAATCGCCGCCCGAAATTCCGCGAATCGAAGGGATTACTAGATCTGAGAATAGAAACACCGTGGGGTCTACTGTCGGCAGTAGTTTCCAAGCGTGAAGGCAGAAATGAGGCATTGTGAGAAAAAACGGACTGACCCACATTGAAAAAAAAATTAACTTCTCCTATTTTATATGATTAGTGCAGCCTATTGGAGTACATTATTGCTAGGTACTGTATTACTCAATTTGGAAAAAAATGTGGGTTAGTCCGTTTGTGCTCTCAATGCCTCAAATATGGTCTTCGTTTTCCTGATTGTTTCAGTCATCTATGGGGCTGCGTGGTTCTGCTGATTTTATACAAATCATTTCCATCTTTTAAAGTAAGTAATTGCACAGCGATTTTGAGTAGCTGAGCCTTTAATACTGGTGGTTTAATACTTTCTGCTGGTGTTCTTGAAATGTTTACTACTGGGGCTATTTATCTTCCATTTATCTCCAGTTAATTTAAGTGCCAAATCGAATAGTAGGTATTCAGTTATTTGTGCGACTTCGTTTCAGAGCACAATGCGGAGCAGGTACGCGGCAGGCTGCGCGACCAAAACAATCCCGTCATTTTATTGGAATGACTCGAACAAACGGCAGGAATCATGTCTGGCTGCACAGCCTGTCGTTTCAGACACTCGGCTGGTTTATGCGCGTATCGCTATCCTGTGCACTGGATTCGCTGAATGAGAGGCGACTGCTCGAGGACAAATGATCGAGAAAGCATCGCGGTCGATCAATCGTTACTATCATACAGATCAATTATCGTCGCTTTTTAACGTGATCAATGCGATAGCTTCTCACTATTCATTAATGTCAATGGATTTCCTTCTGCGTATTATTGCAATTAATTACTTCGAACTACAACAAAAATCTAATTCCAGAAAAAAGCGAATAATGAGTCTGCTAACTACGAACAAAACAGATACTTAATAAGTACAGCCGGCGTGAACTCTTGCGGGGCCAAAAAAACAGATTTATATGCACTTCTACATTTTATAATAATAAATATCTATGCAAAGGACGCCGCAAAATTTAAGATGACTGTTTCGTGATCCGCGGAGCCTTTTAAAGAAATTTAATAATAATAAATATCTATGCATAGGGCCCAGAAAAATTTACGATGAACTTTTTGTGGACTGCGGGGCCTTCTAAAGCGCGGGGCAGTGGGAACGCGCTGAATCCGCCTTGCGTCGATCCTGTTGATAAGACACTTTTTGAAACTCCTTGCGAATTTCAATGATTGTCAACCTAAAGTAAGATCCGAGCCACGAAAACCCCCACAATACTACTCTAAAAACAAGTGAACAAAAACCTTCGCGGTTCATCCCTAGATTATTTATTTCTTCATTGTAAAATCAAAATAGAAGGAAATGGCCACAGAATCAACAAGGGAAGATGGTTGAGCCGCGTTACGGCTCGCTCGTTACGAGCGCCACAAGTGTTACTGTTCCCGGCGCGATAAGAGGTCTTGAACGATTGGAGCGCACCGGAAGTCGGGGTTGCGCAACGCTGTTTGCACAGGACAAGAGAAGATGATCGTATACAATGTGAGCTGATTGTGGATTCCCGTTTTACGGTCGCGCGTACGCGTCGTCGCCTCCATTCACTTGCCCCGTCTTCGTCCCCTTTCGCCCCCTCGTAAAAATGTTTACAGCCCGCCGTGAATTTCGAGCGCGCAGATTTCACGCGCCACAGGCTTTAATGGGACGTCATTAGCTTTATGATATCGCGTAATTTATACCGCGACCCTGTTGCCCGGTGCTTTATGGACAACGCGGCATAATAATGCTGTCACGGCCGTGCACGTACAGACGGCCTAAAGGTCCATTCACAAATCTCCATCCTGTCTCTGCTATAAATCGGGCACCGGCGAGCGACCGGTAGCAACTGACGATCACTCATTGTGCTCTTGTTCCTGGTGTCGATCAAATTTAAATTCACGAATCAAATCAATATAGGTAGCGATATCGGTCCAAGCAATGTTTTAACCCTTCATTGACACACTGGGTTAGGTGAGCCACCCATAAGCTGATTTTGACGCTCTGTACCGTTTGCAATACGTAGATTCTACGTAGAATATCGTGGATATTCGTGGAGCACCTCTGTTTTTCAATTACCGAAATAGCTTACCTTCTATATGCAAAATAAATACCTTTTTTCCAAAGCCGAGTTAAAAACTATATTTTCTTCTCGAAATATTATATCTGTACAAGAACGCTGTAGATTTATAGTTTCTAATATTGAAATTTGTAAAAGTTACAATTTTTTGAAGTTTTACTTTGTTTTGGTCCGACATGGTAATCTAGAATTTTTTTCCAAAAACTGTGATAAAAATTTCGGAGAGCTCGAAATTGACCCATGATTTTTTTTCATAACGAGTGGATTCTTTAGATGAGAATGGCAGTCGTTCAAAAATTGCTGCGGGTGTGAACCACCCAGTATGTCAAAGTTAATCTAAAAAAGAGTTGTGTCAACGAAGGGTTAATCAAGTTACAAGGTTCATAGGAGCGATCCTTTCAAAGAATAATTCTTTAACCCTTGCACGGAAATTGGGCGATTGCGACTGAAAATCGAATCACGAATCCTCATTCCTCCGTTACTAACGTATTATTACCATATTTCATCGCGTAATCGTACACTAGAAGTATAATTCTCGTAAATACGAAGCAAGACAGAAACAGCAACCGACCATAAATAACGATGAAGCGTGCACCGTCAATGAATAAAAGTAACAAGTGCATTTTACGGCTAACAAATTCCTAGACAGCCCCGATATATTCCTCGAGATCGGGATGGACGAACGGTGGCGTCTTGAAACACGTTTATAAGATTCCCCGACAAAAGGATTCCCCCAATCTACGCGCGTACGCGGCGGAGTAATGCTGCGCCAGGTAGAAGAGGCGAGGACACCGTTTATGGCGGCGGTTCCCGGGGTGCGGGGGCTCCCCTAAAAAAGTTATTCCGCTGTCTCTAATTCTGGCCCTGTGACGCCTCAAATCTCAAGTCCATTCTCGGCTTTTTATGATTATGCGTGGACGAATCGTTAAGATTCCCAGGGATCGCGCCAGGCACAACGCGCGACGACAGTAAAGCACGCCCTTCGTTCCCGACGGTTCTCCGGCAGATTGAATAACGCGCCGCTAACCGCGCGTAGAACGCAAGTCCGCATAAATATTGTATAACACGCGGGTTGACTAGGCACAAGAATTGTTCGCGTTACGATGTGATGATTCCAGGGATAAGCCATACGGCGAGCCAACGGCGTGCTCATTGTTCGCCGCGAAATTAAACTGGAATGCGTTGTCCGCCGAGCATCGGGCGGATATGACAGCGCCTTTATTCCGGCACGTGTAAGGTAAACCGAGCAAAACGGTGATTTGATCTGGAGGACAAAAGCGCGACGTTTTGTATAGCTACTTCGATTTTATTATTTGCCCGTTTTCGTTTCGTTTTCTTGCTACTTAGTTTGAAATCTCTGCGGAACTCAAACGTTTCGTTTTGCGAATTGCTTGACAGCAGATGAAGACTGAGATCGAGGCGTGTTTGAAAGGGGAGAGAAATGGCAGCGTTGTCGATCCCCCAAGACAAACTCGCAAGGCCAAAGGAGTTGAAGGTTTTCTCCGAAATAACAGTTATTAAACGTGCAAAGTTTCGAAATCGACGCGTCCTCGATTTCTTCCGGGCCATTATCGCGTGGCACAAAAGGGGCTCGCGATCCGTGGCCGAGCGCTCTTTCTGCACGCATTCAGCTGGAGAAAGGCTCACCCGCTGGGTTCGTGTATCGCGTATCGCCCGATTCCACCCTTGTTTCTCTATTATGCCTCCCTTTTCACACAATTTCGGTGTTACTCCACCCCGTCGGATCCTTTTCTCCTCTGTCGACATTCTAGCGCCTCTAGCTCTCTTAATACCTTTCTCCGCGTTTCTATTAGCGGTTTGTATTACGAGCAGATGTTTCCTGGGCACAATGGCCGCGACACGGGTTAGCCAGTTTCAGCCTCGTAACGGCATTGTTGCGCCAAGATATAAAAGATTGGGGTAGGCCCCTCGGCAGGGGCTCCCTGCCAACGACACCCCGAAGGAAACTTGTTTCCTGGGTTTGGGACGAATCGCGGGGCCAGTGGATCGATCCACTCCCCGAGACGAAGGTAATTTCGTTAAAAGTGAGATGCACCTTTGGGTTAGATGGGACTCTGGGAAGACTTTGCTTTAGCCTCCCCCACCCTACCGAGCTTTTAGCACGTCATTGAAGAAACGCAGGGTGAAAGAGAGTCGTTTTCGAATTTCAAGCGTTTCGTCGTGCTGAATACGAATATCATATTCGTTTTTGGCGGAATTCTACTTCGCACGCAATTTATAATGCAAATGTGAAGGCCCGATTAAATAATCGAATTTCATCTGCTACATGCACAATTTTATCAGACAAATGTCGTTCTCCGATAAGATTCCATCATTTATTTATTTATTTATTGCGGAATAAGAACCCCTTGATACATTATAATAGCATGAAAAGACGTTAATAGAGAACGGCCAAATAACAAATACCAAAGAAAACTAAAATTGAAGAAAATTGAATTTCTAAAAGTATAGAAAGAAATAGCGAAAGAATAAATTAATATTATGGCAAATATTTATTTGCAGGCATACACATTCTGTCAATGCAATTGTGTTTACCACACAGAGTGCGATGCCTATCAATGTGAAAGAAAGAATGATGCCTCGTATCTCTACTACTTAGGGAAATTGAATTTGAATTATATAACTTTTTGTCAAGAAAAATCCATCTCTATTTTCCCAACTCTACTTTTATCCAATTTCCATCACTTCTCCGACCAAACCATTGCGCAAAGCGTTGGAAATCCTGCGACTCCTGCCTCGTAGCAACGGAGACAGGGAGAGAGCGCAGATTTCGCGGGCGACCCACCCGGAAACACGATCGCCGGCGATTGTATCGGCGAGCATCCGGTCGAGGCTGCGACTATAACTCCGAATGGAGTGGCGGCGCGGCGTCGGGCGAAAAAGTCGAGTGAGAAGAGGAGAAAGAAGAAACGCAGGGTGAAAGAGAGTCCTGGCTGCACCGTTAGTCATTGGCTGCTAACACGGCAAAACCAACTCCTTTCAAGCGTGGGTCGTGCGAGTATTTAATAGGAAGCAATGAGCAACAGGTCCAGACCGAGCTCGCTTGGGTTACGCCCATTCGAACACGTTCCTCCCGTCCTGGAACCGCTGTTTTCTCTTTATCGGCGTGGCTTTTCTCCCTTCTACGATCCAAAGCGACGGCTAACCGGAAGTCAACACCTTGATCCACAGCCAGGAAGATAGGTGGGAGTGGAAATGAGAGCTGTATCTTACTCACTACGTTGCTAAATTAGGGATCAATTGTTTTTTCAAATATTTTGGAGCAGTCAAGTGCCGCGAGGCTCTTTTCCATAAGTTGGATAATATCACGCAATCGGTGATGTTTTTTTCCATAAAATTGTCCGTTTTATTGAGGTATTCTTGAAAATTCAAAGGGATTTCTGTTCTTTAAAAGATTCGTGCAACTTTTGATGGTTTCATAGAGGTTGATTTGCTGATTAGCATCATGGCGGCGAAATTGATGGAGGGCCTGATGATAGACTTGATGAATGATCGCGGTTTTGAAGCATACCTTCGGGGAATTCATATCTATTAATAACTAGTGGAAGATTGTAATATTGGTCACGTGTGATCGTTTTCAGAACGAAGCTTTTAACTTTTCTAACATTCACGTATTTCAAATAAAGTTAATTAACCACGCTCACCCTTCTATCAACACTTTAGTAGGTAGAAATATATTCCGGTAGATTGTTCCTCTTATTTACGAAGACTGAATGAAATTAGAAGTATCACTTCCCTAATCTAATCCCCCGAAGTTAAGATACGCAGGTGCCGTTTCAAATTGGAGCCACTTATAACCGGTCCAACGAAATGGCAGGCCCTACAATTTATACGAGTGCCAGTATTTTTCCTCGGGAAACACTTTGGTCCCAGGCAATCAGGTCTGAGAATCCTATTCTTTCATCTACCAGCAGGTGGGGAATCGGTTCCCTGGCATGGAAAGAGCGCCTCATCATGGTTTCTCATATTAACTACACTTTCCAACCCCGTGAAAATACTTCGCCAGGGAAAACTCCTCGCGAGGCCTTTACGCTTCGCATCAATTCTAAAAGCTCTGATTTATACGCTAGGAGAATAAAATCCATATGGATGCTTGTGTCGTCTCGTTTCGTCGAGCACGCCGTTTACAAGCAAACTCTTCGGGAATAATCTTGTTCGTGATTTTTTCCCTAGTTTCGCCCTTCTCTAGCTTCTACACACGACAGGGGAGGTCGTAATTCCTGTCGGGGCGTCCGAGAGCGGTGCGGTAGGTGCCCTCGCGAGGCGAAACCAATTTTCCACGTGGCGCGATCACGTCGCTTATTGTTTTTGTTGCTGTCGTCCGGGCGATGCGAGCGGCGGCCGGAGGGGGCGGGGGCGAAGAGATTTTAAGGAGCGAACGAAACGGAGGTCCCGTGATGGGCTCTCTGGGATCTCTTTAAAGTGCCGCGGTCTTTCGATAATTAGAGGGCAGCCATTGTTACACCGGGCTTCGTGGAGAGCTGGGGACCAAGTGAGAAAGGAACGAAAAGAAGGTGAGGGACGGCGATGGAGAGGACGCCGCGGCCAGCGAAACCGAGGAGTGCGCTTCCTTCTCTCTTCTTCTAGGGCCACGTCCAGAAAAAAGTCGCCCCCTCTGCCCACGGAAATACGTGATCTCCAGGGGCCCCGCCACGCGATACGCCCGGGCGAACTTTAAAAGAAAGATCGTGAGAAACCGGGGGAACTGCGAGACTTTGCACGATTTCAATTACCGCCAGCTACGAACCCCTAGCCGAGACGGTCACCATTATAATGAGAAGCGTTTCAAAAACGTCATTAGGTTTTGGAGCGAGTTGCAGGGTTGTTTTGGGGGCAGGTCGTAGCCATCAAAGCGGATGGAGTCTTTTGAGACGTTTGATTTACATTTATCATCATCTTCACAAAAGAAAAGAGTAATTTTGGAAAGTCGGCGTTAAGGTGAAATCGGCGAGCTTGGCAGAAGACTCGACTAGTCCACGCGCCGCGAGAACATTTCACCTTTAGGCAGAGTTGGGCGTTATTTGGAAAAAATTTTATTCAAATAAATTTTTTCGGCAATTGGGCATTATCCGAATAGAAAATTATTCGTTATTCGCGAATAACTTCACAGGTATTATTCACAATTCTTATTCGAGATCATTCGAATAAAAATTTAGTCGTTGCTCTCGAATAGGTACATTTCATTTTATTCGAAATTGTGATTCGAAGATTATTCGTTACAGTTATTCATCACTGAGCTTTCTCGAATAAGTAATAATTTCTTATTCGAATAAATCTGGCTTGAATAACGCTACAGATTTATTCGTTCTTCACGAATAATTTTTCATCGAATAAAATCGTTATTCTTTATTCACGAATAAATCTTGGGAATTTATTCGTTATTCGAAATTAAGTTTGCCCAACTCTGCTGGTCACTACGCCGAGGCCCCGCAGGTCTTAAGCTCGAGTCCCATTGCCCGAGGTTCTCTCTTTCGCCTACATCTACTATAATACCTAGCCGTTGAACTGTTAACAGATACATTTCGTAGTAAGCTCAACAGCGACACACCTCGTTACCCATCATCTACTACTACCACTACTGCTCGAACATAATTTAACAGGATGCTGATTTCCCACCTACCTTCTCCATTCACTCGCAACACAAGAAAAGCGATGGACCATTGAAATCTTCCCTTGTACTCGCACAATTACCTTCAATCCCGACGCGTCAGCTGAATTATCGACCGGCGGCGGAACCGGCGCAAGAACGATTAATTGCTGCTGGGAAACGAGAATCGCGTTCTCCAGCGAGCGTAATTAAATTATCGGCGCGCGTTCCCAGGAAAGCGTCAATTAGCCATTACGACTGGAACTTACCCGAGCAACAAGCGGCTGATCTCCTTCATTGCTCCGAGGAATCAAGGTAGACCCGCGTTTCTCATCACGCCGTGAAAAAGTGCGTTCGTCACCGCGGCAACCGGTCTCCGTTCGGCCGTGCAAAAGCGGATCCACCACCCGACGACGACGTCCCACGATGGATCACACGGTCGAGTAATTAGTACGCTCCCAGTTTTCATAAATCATCGCGGCCCGCCCGATTAAACCGGCGACGCTTTCTCCTCCGCGAAAGAATGTCGTCGATCGGGCAGTCGCGCGATTTTTCGGCACTGCCGCTCGCGAAAATCTTCCCTCCTATTGTCGTCGAACTTTCGTTGAAAACTGAGCGGAACTTTCGAATACACAAGCTCCTCTGTGTTGTTCAGGTGTCTTCAAAGTACAATCAAAGGGATCACTGAGTGCTCGTTCAGAGATTCAAGGACACTAAGAACCCCTTTTTTAAAATTGTAATCACCCTCGCGTCGAAGAAGTCAAGATACGACTTTTCTTTGGTAAATTGTCTTTGAGATACTGTCGATGAAGTCACCGAGCAGGTAATGGACGTCGAAAGGGTTTCACATTCAAGCACACCAGCTGTTGGTAGGTGAAGTGTATGATTAACTTCAGAAGGTGCTGGCATTTCGAAACTCTAATTCCTTTTTCCTTTTTAAATCGCGCCCAGAAAATGTACCAGTAGTCCCTGGACGCAGTGAAAACCGCAAAACGCCGCTGCAGATACCTCGCGCTAATTAATGTTCACTTTATGTGCGTTCCGGCTTCGGTTGATTAGTGAGCGAGCGTCGCGAGATAAACCGTGGCTGGCTTTACGAGTAAACCGGTGGTTACAAGCCGACAGTCTCGCGATCACTACAATTTACCGAACTTCCCGCTCTCTTCTCGTATTTCCCTCTGTCCCTCGAATGGATAAACGCATGCTTCGCTTTGAAACATTGAAACGCCATGAGCCCTACGTGCTCGACAGTTCCAGACTGTACCCCGCGATATCATTATCTGGAATCGGAGCACCTGTTCCCAGAATAGCTTCATTCAGCTCCATCACTCTGCCATCATTCGCATTTTCACCAGAAATCTTCGTATCACGCAGCTGCAGTTTGAAACCTGCAACGTCCACTTCCGTGAATTCTCAACACTTCCTATTCGCCCAACTGCGCAACTAAACACCCAGAAATGGCACTTCGAGATCCCTCATATTGCACACTGTCACCACTGTTCCACTAAAACGAACACCGCTGAAGCTTCCCCAACCTTCGCGCAGCCTCGTGCTCGATATACTTCATTTTCTTTTTCTTTCAATTTGATGGTTCTGGACCAAGTGCACGGAGTTGCACTTTCCGCCTGGACGGTCCCGTTTAATCGTCGGAGATGAAGTCGCCACCGACTGCGCAACGGAGTTTATACGGACGTTTCCGGTGAGAAATTAAAGGCGACGAGCGCAATCGCAGATCAGCCGGGAGAGTTTGGAGTCGGCTGGATGATAATTGGGCCCGGGTTCCCAGCCACTGTTTCTTTGATAACAGGTTCTCCGGTTTCGGTGCACCGTTCCGGCCGCGTATCGCGCATGCGTTCGTCCTTTCGTGCCGGGGAAACGTCTCTTCTTTGAGAGAGGTCGTAAAGATAATGCCCACATGCCAGCCGATGCAAACAGACCAGAACGGAAAATTTATCCGGATTCTATTTGAATGGAGATCGCTCGCGACGATTAATTAATCCGCCGGCTGGATCGGACCTGGCCATCATGGGGGCTCCGGATCACCACCATGGCCTCCCACCCTCCCCGTCCACCCTTGGACGAGCGACCCGAAAGGGCTCCTCTTCGCTTTTAAATAATTAGTTCGGGTTAGCGTGGTCTTGTTTATTTGCGCGATCGTTTATCGCAGAGGAGCTGCGGAGTCCGCGTTTCACGCGGCGTGATTCAATTTTGCCAGGCAATTACCGCTGCCACTGCCAGCCGGAACGCTTACGTTTTTTCTTACCCCTCCGCCAGAGAACAGAGCAACGAAATTTTACCGTCATTTCGGCTGGTTATTATGTTTCGTTTCTGCAAGTCAGTGGATGATTCCTTTTCGAGGAGCGCCCGTGGCTTCTGGTTTCTGTCGTTCGTACTTGCCGCAGTTTTTAAATGGATCTGTACAAGTTAGTCTATAAAATTATACGTGACTTTGAAATTAACGATGGACTAATTGTAAGGTTAATAGAACAATTAGTAACATTTATGAATTTGGTTCACATACCTATGCATACAGAATAGTCATTTTATAAATTAGCATGTTATTACTGTCTGAAACTACTTAGTTTCTCTTCTGAATGGAATCAGTGGAAGATGATTTTCAACTCTTTACAGCAGCAGGCAACATTTATCGGCTACGGTAAATGTTTGCGTTATATTCGATCTGCGCATCGATTTTTTCCGAAGCGTAGTCTAAAATTTAATTAGCCGCGCAAATTGGTAGGCGCGCGAGCAACGCGCGCGTTTTAATCTCGTATAAATCAAACGATCCACTGGACGGCGTGTAATTAGCGGCTCATTAACCATGTTAATTTATTGGCCTACTTGTTGCAAAGCAAACTCGTACCCGTCGGATTGGTTCATGGCTTCCTGCGGGTCGATTCAAACGGAAAGGATTTCGTTTCTCTAATTCAGACGTAGCAAGTTCTTTTTCTGATTCTAATTGAACCGTTTGCACTGTGCGAAATATTTGCACGACTACTACAATCTGGTACACAGATTAGAAAACTGTGGCACGCGTTACAATCCCACGTTTGATCAATTTAAACAGATAAGGCGAATAAAATGTAAAGATTGTAAAAGAGTCGTGACGAAAGAGATACCACACTTTTAATAATAATGATGAATTTCTACCATTAGATCATAATTTTTCTTGACGGTGTTTGGCAATGCCACCCATTAACCGATAGCATGTCTATAAATCTACAAGTATAGGTATAATGGTAATTTAGAGAAAATGCTGATGGCGTCGCAAATGACTAATTATGGCTATCTAAACTCGGGCGGCGAGCTCTGTAACGATTCGAACGTCTCTCCTCTCCATCAAACAGGATCGTTAAGGAGCTCGCCCGGAAACTATCTTCGCGATCGCTGATTAAAAAGGGAGCTGCGTTTTCGCCGGTGACGATTCCGAAGACGAGCAACAGAGCGGCCGATCGCTGCTCATTCTCCTTAAGTTTAAGCGACGGTTTCCTCGTTCCAAATATCCGAGCTTTTACGGTCCATAAAGGGGCGAAGGTTGCTTTTAGTGGCTATTACACGAATCCCCGGCTTGGAGCAACATTTATGGCTCGCGCACCGTGTGCGGCAGTCGTTAAAACACATTTCGTGGATCATGAGGCTGGACGCGGGCTCTGTTTACGTTCACGACTAGGCGCGCGACAATTCTGCCTTCTTACTCCAAAAATCACTATCGTCAACGAGCACCGATCTTGGACGATCCCGTGCAACAGAGAGAAACAAGACACTTTCCTGTGCAGCAAATTTACATGGCAGTTCGTAAAATCATGGCTAAATGAATTCTTTCTTTCACATTCTCGAAATATCTGGGTATTATTGAACAAGGAACTTGGGGAGTTGGGAAGAATTATTGTACAAGATTGCGAATAGTTACTTTGTGGAGATCAGAAGAGTTCGATTTCAAACGTTGCAACAGTATTTGGTGATAAATTGGAATTCTAATTTGCAATTGAAAAATGAGGAATGGAAATGTAGGTGCACAGCTGGTTAACGTAGAAAGTATAGATCTGATATTCACAATTTGAAGCAAGTTTCTGGTCCTCCATAGTTGCGAATATGCAATAACTGTGAATAATAAATAATCAGTGGGCCATTGAGAAAGTGGGAAGAAAATCCAGCTGGAAACTGTTTCGATTAAGTGTATCGACTTTTGAGAGAATTACGTGCCTCTGACGTTCGATGAAAAAACGGGGTTTCATATGCACCGAGCTAATATATTGCGCGTCGGCTCTTTCAGAGAAGTTTCGCGTAGGCGCACAGGTCCGTTCGAGCCGTGAATCGCTTAAAAAGGGATCCACGACTTATTAGGCACCGGCATAGGCTCAATTCGCGGCCTCTATTAATACAGGCTGAAAGATTTACTTTTCCGCCGGTTTACACCTTATTTGCATTTGCAACGTTTCGAGTTCTACGTGATTTCCGATCGCTGTGCTAATTGACTCTTTCGTGCGGGTACAATTTGCGTTGCAACGCCTGATATTTGCAGCACAGTTGTTGGAAATATGCAGATAGTGTTTGAAACACTCTGCTCCTTGAGGCAGGGCTAGTTTTAAAAGCTTATGTATCTTCATATTCTCGATGTTGATGGTGTAAGTAAAACAGGTACCTACTTTCGGAGAGAAGAGAGAAATTACCTACAACTTTGAATTGGCATTTCGAGCATAGAAAACTCAACGTGCTGCGTCATGCAACCTCCGCATGTTATATTATTATTATTATTATTATTAAACGTCTTTATTACTCAAAGAGAATGTAGAAACCTGAATATTACAATGACAAAGACGATAAGAGTAAAGGCGAGGCTGCAGTGGTAACACTGTTGGGACTATAAACTATATCTACTTCGTTTTTCAAAGATCCAAGAATACTTAAGAAATCCCGGATCAGGAAGTGGCCGATCCTAAAAATGATATTATTTATTGATTCCTCAATATGTTACTGGGTGGCATATATCAATCTCCAAAAATGGCGCGTGGGGTTCGCAGACTCGTTCGATCTTATCGACGCATTTCCATGCATCGCCCATCAAAGTCTATGAATATTAATCAGCGAAGATGCCCGGCGAAACCTCGACGACCGGCGCGGTGCTCCTGATTGAAATTGGATACTGATTGTGAGTGAGCTTTAATGAACAAAAGCAATGCTCGTTTCTCTTCGCCGCGAGAACAAATTCGCGTTTCCTCGGCCTTCATCAACGTGTTAAGTATCCTTTGGTTTAATTACACGTCGGTGGCATTGCTATCGTCGTCGCGTACGACGGAATTTCATTTCTCTTCGGAGGTCGTATCGCGAGAGCACGTCAAGGTGCAACCAGCATGAATCTCCCTCCCCCTTCGCTTCCCCTTCTCCGCCGTTCCGCTTTGTAGAGGAGTCATTACCCGGGGACAATTAACCCTGTGTATAATTAGCTGATAAATTCCGCGTTAATTGCTGGCCATTATGGCCATTCACGATTAATCCTCCGAGATGACTTGATATTTAAATTAAAAGCAGTCTCCCGCGGTTCACACGAGCCGCCCCATTCTGCGATACTTTGACACGTTCTGCTCGTACTTGCGAACACGCCCTTTAAAGTATTCCGAGACCTGACAGCATTCGTCCAGGAAATATTTCTAACATTATCAGAATTCATGCTGTCGACTTTAATAATATGGGAGACATTGATTGCGAATTCGCTAGGATACACAAGTTTGGGATGTTCGTCATTTTATCAGTTCAGGGTGATCGCTGTTGTATTTTAAAAATTCGTAGTGGTCAGCCTCGCGTTTCGCGAATTCAGAACCGTCGATATCACGGATCAAAAATCTGGAGTCATCGAATCGTAAATCTGAGATCGTTGATATCTCGTCTAGCTAGTCCAGGGAATTTCGACTTCCACTGATCAAAATCTAAATCATTCACAAAAGACTAATAACCAGCGTGTCGTAACTAATAATGAATAATAATGAAACGAATGCAGTTGCTCATGTACAATGGATCGTAAATCATAGAACGATTGATTGCGCGCGAGCAGATTGCAATTCAAGTTCGTGTATTGATAGAAACGTATCATTATATAATATTTTGTAAAGGATTTACATAGGGTGACTCACGGTGAACGAATTTCCGTCTACAAGTCGAACTCGATAGGTATCTCAAATTAAACGGCAAATTAGAAGCGGCTCACTTAATACATTTTCTGCTAGATATATAAAGTACACAGTCTTTTCATTGCTTCTGATAATCGATCTATTCTTCTGAATCTGCCAAAAGCATGGACACAGCATTCAACATTTCTGCATGCCTTAATAGACTCGTTTTTTTTCTTCTATAAACGATTACGTAGAAATATTCTTGCATTTATTAGTAAGATGTCACGGGATGACGGGTCAGTTGTTTCTCCTTCAAAGTGAATTCGAATGATAGATGCTGAGCGCACAGTCGTACAGCTGCATTAGTAACTGCTAATAGACCGTGAACTCCTAGCAGCTTTTATTGTACCGTAAATCACTCAGCCATGAATGCAGATATAATGTCTCTTTATGCAATACGATATCATATTTCATGTAATGGTACCTATCATGTACGATAATTGTAGGCTTATTTTACAGTCGACACATGCCGAGATACGTTTGAACAGTCGGCTAAACTCAAGTAATTATTGCGCCTAACTCTCGATAAAGAGATCACAGATACCTTATCCCCTGCGCTATCCATACACGCGTCCGCGCCAGTAAATAGTAAAATAATTAACAGGAGTCACAATTACACGCCCCACCAGCGATCACGTTGGTAGAAAGCGAAAAAGACAAACAGCTCTCGGGTAGGAAATAAACATCTATATGGTGTGCCTGTACGAGTTAATCGACATTCATTTCCCAACGTTAAGCGGCAGGTTCGAGTTACTTGAAAACACCGAAACAAATATTTTTATCATTCATTCTTTATTAGCTGTCTCCTTTGTCGTTTAGGAATGATGAGAACATCGTATGAAACGGCGGCGATAAATAATCCTACTTTCCGTCACGGACCAAAGGCACGATCCCGATCTTCCTCCCCTCCTCGTCCTCGTGCAACGCTAATCCCATTTCCTGCAAGGCGCTGCTCTCCACGACACCGATTCTGCTGCAATTCCGAACGACCTCCTGATTCTCGGGATTATCCTCGCATAAATTCCGCAGAGCGAGGATCGTCCATTGCATTATGACTGCGCGTTAACATTTAATCGCGCCAAGGAGCGCGCGGCATTAATTAGTGGGGGATATCATCGGCGAGGGTACCCGCGCGATCACAATATAGGTGCGCGTAATAAATATGTGGAACGGGTCTGGAACTTACGAGGATTTCTCGCGTCTATATTGCAGCAGTCCAGGAGCAGAGGAATGGCGTCCATTTCGCGGAGCTGAAAATGTCCAATATCACGAGAAATTATGCGCTGCCCCGAGCGGATTATGCGCTTATGATAATACACGGCATAAAACTCCGAGGTGTCGCGTAAACTGAATGACACCCTGCATAAACTAAGGAAGCATCGCTTTCTTTTATCTAGAAAAAAGTCCATGCGATACGAGGCAACGCGAGGGGATTTTTCTTCGTTATTCTTCATGCATAAAGTACCTACTTATGGATTTTTCATGTTATCATTTGGAAGATTATTTCCAGACCACTTTGAAATTTTCTTTGATATAGGTACCTCTGGTACCAAGGTACCTTACGTCGGACTCTGTGCGTGCGACTTTAATTTTCAATATTAAAATTCTCTGTAATTTATCTTCTTTTAAAGCGTTTCGAAACGCGAAACAGGTTTCCTACCGCCACCGAGTAAATTCGTAATATCATTGCGAAGTTTGACTATATAACAGTACCCACAGCTACCATACCCGTAAAAGTATTATTCTCGAATGCCTCGGCACACCATAAGCCGTACTTTGTGTTCATTGAAGTTTCGTTTATGGGAAACAGATTGCCACGGGCCCCGGGGTGGATATAATTGAACCGCGCCGGGGGAAAGGTATTTTTTATTCGGGCGTTGCGCGTTCGAAACTGAAATTGACGACGGGGTATCTCGCGAGAAATTTTTAAACGCGACGATCTACGCTTGGCGATGATCGTGATGGCGGTCGTAAACCGCTCTATACATACAAATTTTATTATCAGCCGTACTTTGAGCGAGATGCCCAGCGTGCAACGGATTATGCTAAAACATTGTAACGCCAGAAAGCGTCGCGTAATTTTACGACCAATCACAACGCGAACATGGGCGCCTTACAATTGTACACGAAGAGCGGGACGCGTGTTTGCGGAATGAAATTTAAGAACGCGATTGCCTTCGACACCTTCGAAAGAAGAAGAAAAGGAGGAGGAAGGGTGTGTGTGTGGGGGGGGGGGGGGGGAAAGGCGAGGCCTCGTATTCGCGATTCTGCATTCAGAGTTGCCAGGCCAATAAAATTATTCCAATGTAACAGAAAGCGGCCGTACTTCGATCTTGCTAATATATTAACGGAGTATCCGATGCCGACTAAATTGCCGCGTCTTCGAGCCCGACAGGATACTTAATTTTCCTTTGTTCGGTGAACAGTGCGCGCGGTACGATCGTTCTCGTCCTTTTGTATCATCTCCGCCGCGCGAGAGATGAAATCAATAAGAAGCAATAGCGATCACTCGAAACCCTTCGCGCATGGCTAATAAAAACGGAGCAACGAGAGGCTTATTTCGGAGTTAACATTCGCATTGTTCCTGCTTTCTTTCTTGTGCGTCAAACAATGATCTATAGCGTAAAAAGACTTGCATGCGTGTGCATGATAAATGAATGACTGTCTCAACTCAAAGAAGCGAGTATAGAAAAAGGGCGGGACTCTTGTAAGAACGATCGGTTTCATGATTGATTAGTGAGAATCATTAAATTCTTTATTCATTGCTATCTACTGATCCTTTTATCTGCTGCACTTTGCGTTGCAGTTGAAACTGTTGCCACCGCGGCTTTCAGGCGCTACGTTATGGACTCTCCGTCAGAATCATCATGATGCACTTTACTTTACCGGCAGCAGGTACCGTAACATGAACTATATAATGTCCCAATTTCTGCTCATTTCGTATTTTTCTTGTTATTATTATCAGCGTTACGTTTGTACTATAGTTGCAACAAAATAATTCTAAATTATTTCAAATGCATGAGGTTGGGGCTAAACAAGTACAGCATATGCAACGAAAAACTTTTAAAACGAGAGACTCATGATTTTTCGATCGTATTCTAACTGGTTGTGCTAAGGAACAGCGTCACTATTGGTATTCGATAATTGGACTGAAAATAGTTTTTGCAGTAAAAGTTCTTATTTAATAACAAAAACAGATACTGTATTGTGCTTTGGATTTCGATTTTTTTAAGCAGAAAATGGGTGAGTAGATTTAGGGTCAAGTGAATCACCGTCAAGTCCGCATTTCTACTCACCACAGTTATAGCAATATAATCTCACAATTCAATGTATGCTGTAACCCCTATTTCTATTCGAAGGCACTTTATTTTTTGTTTATCATTATTTTATGCTGTACTGTTGTGTTATAAAACCTCTCCATAAAAGATGTAACTTACTTTAACGTGAAAAGGCAACATATTATGTGAGCTGAAATTGGTATAAATGGTGAGTAGAAATACGGACATTTAGAGCACTGTATTTAATTACAAATTACTAAAAGTTAAACATCTTTAAATATCTTTCATTAATAATTTTTGAATTGGTTGATTTATTATTAAAGAATTAATCAATTACTCTGCAAATTTTGATGACCAACAAATTTTTTACACCTTTATGATGAGTAACTTCTTAAATGAGGAGAAATTGGGACGTTCACCTTATGTTTATTTTACGTGAATCGAATAAGTTGCAAAATTGAGTTTGCCCTAGCTTTCGGTTCCTTCTACCGTATACTAAATTTTCAGAGGTCCGTGCAGAGCTACAAGTGAATTAATTGCTACTTACGAGGTCCTGGCACTTCTTGTCTCTGTACGACATATTCCCAATAATTCTAATTAATCCAGCTTTGAAACCAAACGCAGGATGATTCTGGGGATCGTTTCTTGGGGAATTCGCTTCATTCCCATTCTGGCTGCCTTCAGCTACATTCGAGTTTGCACTTAGTTTTTGCCCTGCTGGGGCTATGTCGCTTAACTTCTGCATCGGAGTGAAGTAATTATTTGATGTCTTTCCAATCATTTGTATGGATTTTAAAAGATCTGCAAAAGACGCATCGTTAAATACTTTCTAACCATTGAAGGAAATGTGCACTCACAAGTACAATTGATGAGTAAGCTTTTATGATCTTGTAAAAAGTTATATTCTTTGGACGATTCGGACGTGAATGTTGCGAGAATATCAAGGAGTACAATGATCTCTGCAGGTTCCATTTCGCATAAATATGTATCAACTGTTTTCAGAATTAAGTCGCTTCTTCTGCAAAATCTTTGCGATAGAAATTCAATTGTATCTTTCGGAAACGTGTGTTTCGCTTTGGATTCATATGCTTCTTCCGAGATTTCATTGTAAATTATCTTCAATAAATAGAGCTTATCATTTATGTCCATATTGTTATATGCGTTTTGTAACATATCTGGTTGACGTAACAAAAGGATCAGAGCATCCTGTGCACTTTGAAAACCATCTTTAATTGGCTTTAACAACTGCGAACATAAGCATATCTTCTCCAGTTCAGTGAATGTCTGTCCTTCAAATTCTTTCAAAGCATTGTGTATGAATACACACGAAGCTCTGACAAGTAGAACGTGTTCAGATTTGGTTAAATCTCTGTTGATGCATAAAGAATGTAGCAGATACTTTTCGCTAAGCTAATAAAATAATATGGGCTCGTTGTGACCACAATACTCACATTATCATACCTTTTAAATTAATATCATTTAAATATGTTGGTATATTATACTGATCTGGAAAACTGCTACTGTCACGTGCACACGTAAATAAGTTGCACAAAAACTGAATGCTTAATCTTAATATATCTAACGGCTCATCTACCAAATCAATATTAATGTTACACGACTGAATAAAACTTGATGCCCATTCAACGACACCCTCGTAAGGAAAATGAGAATCAAATGGATACGAATTACAAAGTTCTCTTAAATTTTCATTACTCGTAGCCAGCATGGAATATAATTTTTCACCACATATTCCACGCTGAATGTCAATTGGAGTATATTCTTTGTGAATGTAGCCATTGAAGCAAGAGTTTCCTAAACATTTTAAGCATGCAATTTTTATACTGCTAGGTACAACACAAACGTCTGTTGTCAGGATTTGTGCCACTTTCGCTAATATTGGGAAGGCAATTAAGTCCCTGAAATTCGAGAAATCGTTAAAATCATTATACGCGATAAATGCTTGTAATATTTTACGTTTTTTAAGTCATACTCTGATTCAGAAGTTCTGAACAATTTGGGGTTAACGAGGGTTGACAATTCGTCCCAATTTCTTTGAGAAAATGTGGCTTCAAATTTAGGTAGAAGATCGATATTTTTAGTGTTCATTGTACCGCCACAAATTACAATTTCTTTGCATGCAATATATTTCTATTTGAAACCAGAATTATACGTATGTTTACAAATATACTCTGAAACATAACCTTCTTAGGTATACATGACAGGGGCCATTTTTAAAAGGATGACGGCTATAGTCAATACAAATATAGTTCATATATAGGAATTTATTTGTAATTTACATTTTTATTTATATAGATAACTTATAATATATTTTTATAAAATGAATACTATTTGGATTATGGTTACATATCGAAAACACATCCGGATCTGATCTTCTCTAAATATCGATATTTTTCAATATTTTTCGCGAAATATCGATATTTTTGGTCCATATTTTTCAAGCCGATATATCGATAGTTCGATCTTAAACTCTAAATATCAGCATCGATATATTTTTTCCGTGACTCCAAACCAATCGCACAATGCCAGCAGAATTGAAACAATGTTTAAGATCAATCAAATACTTACTTCACGGACATCCAATCCATTAAAGTTTTGGATAGATAGCCGACATTTTATACCCGTGCTTTCGAAAAATGGGCAAAAATGTTTAATTTCACCTGCATCATTTGTTGCATCTGACAGTGTTGCATTGACAATTAATATTGTGGGTTCTAATAATCGTAGTAGGTGTTGACAGGAGAGCACACAAAACAAAGAGTTTTCTTATAGCGAATTCGGACGGTCGCACTAATGATGTAAGGACATCATGCTTACATCATGGTCGCACTGGTGCGCACTGAGTGCGACTTTTAGCCAATTGGAAGCGAGAAAACTCGCACTCAGTGCGCACTAGTGGAGGTCAGTGCAGGTTGCCGAATCTGCTATTAAACACTATTCCTGAAAAATACTGGTTTAATTAATTTTTGTATTATTTTTTTCAATATCTACTTAATAAACGTAATTAAAATAACATAATTTGTTTAAATTCTACGTGAATAATTTAAATAAAGAACCGATGTATCGATCTTTTTTTTCGATATATCGCGATGCGATAGTGATATATTTGAAAAATTTCGATAACATATTATATTAAATATTAACTTCCTTAATATTCTCAATCAGACTTCCGTTTTAGCGAGGTCCCTAGACGTACGACTATATGAACGAATTAGTTTTTTAAATAATTTAAAGAGTTGCTTGTTGTGTTGACTAGATAATTCAATAACGTGTTTCTTAAGGTATTCTAATGAAGTTTGTGGGTGGTATTCATAAACGTGTCTTAAGATTAAGCAAATGCTTAAGCATGCAGCATCCTCTACTAACCTAGTAGCATAGTAAAGGATGCCGAATGCTTAAGCATTTGCTTAATCTTAAGACCCGTTTATGAATACCGCCCTGTGAGTTTGTTAAATTCGAAGAAATTCTGAATTTAGCGATGAATCACTCGGAAGTTAGCTATGATTCTTGAACTAAGTAGACACTGGGATCTGACAATTTAAGTTACGGTGAGTTGATCGATACTGTCACCATCTTCCCAGTCGTCTTCTGCAGGCCATGAATTCTTCTACATAGGGCGCGCGCAACAATTTATATATCATTATTGATATATCAAAATGAAAATTATTTTACGCTGTAATGGCACTACGGTGGGAAAAAAGGGAAAAAGTCAAGAAGCATGGATTGTAGAATGTAAATATATTCTCAAAGTTGGAAATCTCACAACTGGAAATTCGATGTTTTAAGTAGGGCTCTTACGGATTGCTCGTTATAACTTGAAATCCAGATTTGAGCATCCGGATATCCGTACTTGGATATTTTATGATCGTGGCTGAATAAAGCTGTCTTCATATCGATTCTAATTAAAGAGAGCAGTTAGTTAGTGCATCTGGTAGCGAAGCTCCTTAAACCTTAATCCCTGTCTTGGAGACGATCCACTTGTTGAAAGGAGCCACTTCCGTGTAAACATCAGGATATCCCTTCCTGGCGCAGCCGTATGTCCAGGACACGATAGCGACCAGGCGATCGCCGATCGTCACGGGGGTGCCTTCGTCTCCTCGGCAGGTGCCCTTCCCTCCTTCGGGTAGCCCCGCGCATATCTTTTCCTCCGGGAGATGTGCGATCTCCTTGTAGGCCTCGTCGCAGGACTTCTTAGAGATGATCGGCAGCTCCACTACCTGGAGGACTTCCGGCATGGTGCCGTTCTCGTCGATCACCCCCCATCCCGAGATTACGGCCGTGGTTCCGGGGGCGGCCACCTCGCCTGGCTTGAAGAGGGGGATCGCGTTTCGGGTCCAGTCCAGCACGAACGGGGGGCTTACCTTGAGGACGGCCACGTCGTTGATAGGCACCCCGTTCGAGTTTTTGGTGTAGTTTTCGTGCGCTATGATCTGCGTTACCGTGTAGAGGCTACCGCCGGACGCCTCCACGGACCCGGCTTGCACGGTGATCAAATTCGGCGGGTACGAGACACACTGGGCGGCAGTGACCACCCACTGGTCCGAAATGATGCTACCGCCGCAGTAACTGCGGCCGGAGTAGCGCAGGGACACCTGGTGTCGCACCTCGTCGAAGCTCTCGTTAGTGACCTCTGTCCAATCTGTCAGAAGTTCTTCGGTGGGCTTCTTTACTACCATGGGCACTGAGTCCGCTGCGGAAACGAAAGGGATCTTTTAAATTCTGTGATCAAGGGCTCTGCGTGAACGCCTCTCAGAGGGGATGATGGACGTTTCTGAGCTGCACGGGGCGTTTAGATCGGTGTTAGGTTTCGGAAGTAGATTCGGAGGCGGATTGCCGAGGAGCTTGGAAGGGGTGGTTTGCTTGAGCCCTACGGGATGCTATTTGTTTCCCTTGGAACTCGCTTCTGGAGCAGTGCCGTCTTTAAGCATGGGCACACTGGGCAGTCTCTAGGGGCCCCCAAATATAAAAAGTCTGATTTTAAGACCTAAAAATATTATAACCTTTTATTATAAATTTTATTGATCGTTAACATTTTTAGTCCCGTGGGTGGGCAGGGGCCTCAGTGCACTGCTATGCCCAGGGCCTCCAATGCTATTAAGACGGCCCTGTTCTGGAGCCCGGGGCTCCATGCTGCACGTTCACCGACTCGTAGGATTGTTTTGCATGGATTCAGAAGAACACCCGAAATTCATTTCGTTACACTTGGGTCAAAATTAATGGGGAGCAGTTTTGTAAAATGGATTTACATCTAGCGGGGAACAGGAACACGGTACAGCGTGCAAATCATTTATTTACAGACCGCGTTGTGTTCCTATTCCCTGGCACACGACAGAGCTGAAACTAGCCCCGATAATAATCCGCCGTTCTCGCGGCGCAGTAATATTTGAATCTGCCAGTAGTATATCTAGGGGTGCTTTCCGATTCACGCGTACTGCGCATGATTCAACAAAATACTTGAAAGAACGTACATAATGAATTAAAATTGAAATAACACAATAAAATTGAATAAAAACCGAGAAAAATGGAATTGTCTCTAGCTTCAGTATCACAGTACAACAGCCATCCGAACTTGGAACATTCAATAGCTGTTTCTTATAGGTTTTCGTGCCCTGAAAACGAATCCGCAACCCGTTTGTCGCCATCACCCTCAGTTTTTGAGAAAATCGATTTTGAAAAAAACTACAAATTTTCAACTTTGAACATATTTTCTGTCGAAACGGTAATAGGGGTTGCGGATTCGTTTTCAGGGCACGAAAACCTATAAGAAACGGCTATTGAATATTACAAGTCCGAGAAAAAGTCAAATTTTGTTGTACTGTGTATTTATCCATAGATTTTATTCAGTAGTAGCTTGTTTTCTTCGTAAAAGTGCAGACTCTACGTACGAAATGAGAAACTGGGCCCATATTTGCGATTTCGATTTTTCCCAGATGATTAACCGGTTAACTGGCAATGTATCATATATGATTGTCACGTCCCGGGTACAGGTCTTTGGGGACAATGATAATGCGATTCAGAAGGGGGAAGCCAGGCTCGAATGCGAGATTCGTACACTGAGGGTTGGAGGAAGCCAGGCTCGAATGTGAGATTCGTACAGTGAGAGTTGGATGAAGCCAGGCTCGAATGCGAGATTCGCACACTGAGGGTTGGAGGGAAATAGCCTCGAATGCGAGATTCGTAACACTGGGGTTGGAGGGAAATAGGCTCGAATGCGAGATTCGTAACACTGGGGTTGGAGGAAATAGGCTCGAATGCGAGATTCGTACACTGATCGTGAATGGATTTTAGGCTCGAATGCGTGATTCGTAACACTGATCGACCAGGGAAGGTTTAAATTGCAATCACTGCGGTGGGTGACACCCGTTAGAGCACTTTGTTTTGGTCTGGTAATTAGATTTACCGTTGCACGAATATAAGAAGTTACACGTAATATTTCCTCGAAATATATCTAGACATATGGCTGCAAAAAGTGGGCCATGCAAAAAGTACGTTGGTAAACACTGCATGAACTCTCGCGTTCGCGAACCGGAATCAGCTGATGCAGGAGTCTGTTTTTATTTGGAGCCTTCGTAACCAGAGGATAGGCACAATAATTCGAAGCGTGTTTAAAGCAAAGCGGTTTATTAACTTTGTTAGAGCACGTTTATATGCACGGTTAATGCGACAATTTTTTGTTTATTCTACAAATACGGTCGATATCATAACTACTTTAGACGAGGGACTTGTTTAAATTAGATAGGAGGGAAGTAGTCAGGCATTGGAGGTCGTAGTTTACCATCTTGAGATGGGGAACGCTAAGGTACTACATCGCAAAGGTGATCAGTGTTTTGGGGGAAAAGGGGTAAGACTTGAGTTCGATGGATTTTGATGTAGTTATATTGAGATTTATGAGGGAGATGTTATAATAATACCGCGCGAAAAATAGTGCGACGTCACAATGATAAAAAAAATCTGACCAGTTCTACCAAATCTGCCAATTCTGTATCATATATGATCAAATGGAATAACTTTGTGATTCACTTAATTTTTCGATGTTGCCAGTTTGGGCACGAATAATAAAATACCCGTGCCAGTTAACCGATTAAATGAATTGTCGATCTCAATTTCGGTCGAAAAATAGTACATTGCGTGACCAGGGAGAGAAGAAAGCGATTCCGACGAACGTGAAGTTTCGCGAGGCGAAATCGCGTCTCTCCCTTGTCACGCACAATATTTTTTGCAACACCTGCATGAAACTTGAAAGGTGTGTTTTTGATAGCCTACTGAGCGATTCGCAAAAAAATCTGCATGTTCGATTGCTATTTTATTCTGTCGAAATTAATACATACGGGTATTTATTTTCCAACAAACTAAACTAAAAAAACTGCTAATTTGTGGTTATCGCGCCAGGAAGTTTTCCTCAATCGCTTTTGCAGCTTCTGTTACTTCGGGGGGCGTGTGGTATCCCGTATCGCTATCATTCTCATTATTACTCATTTTATCTTTTAATAAAAAGTGGTGCTGCGACAGTTGTAATATCATGATAAAACACACATAATCGATAACGATTACTCAGCGAACATGTTCATGGGAGCAAAGTAAAAAATTGCGAATACGCATACGCGTAAAAAGTCTTTTTCCCTTAGGAGAAAAGTAGAAAACGCGAATACGTCTGATTGTGAAATTGGCCATTTTGCTTCCGCTCAGCAGGCATAAAAAAACACCCATTTTCATGCAGGTGTTAAAAAACATGGCATTTTTCACATATTTCCTTCGATTTCAACCGACCTATTGAACCGATTTTAACATTTTATGAGGTACATTTGTTGGTAATGCAATTCTTTTTAATTTGATATAATTTTCGACCAAATTGGACATTCGCAACACGAGATATTCGCAATTAAGTGGGACCACTTTTTTGACAGGCAGGTAAATAGTTTACCTGTCGATATCTCGAAAACGTATCCATAGAAATTTCTTTGGACCTTATTTACGGAATCCGCGAGCCATTGTACATAAGAAAAAAATAGTGGCATCTGCTGCGCAAAATGGCTGTAAACTAGTGTTATTAAAACATTAAATGTTTCATTTATTTCTATACGTATTATTATTTCTTTATTCAACTGTACCCATACTTTTTGCGCGTAAATTTCTGCACGTTTATCTGTTTTCGTTAGTATCTTTGTAAATGTTAAAGAGAATGAAATTTTGTTTATACAAAATCTATTCTACAAACATCGCAGAATATTTATTAATCATTTTATTCCGTTAAAATTTATTACTGATATGGATATACAAAGTATTACTTTAAATTGGTCGTTGTACGAATACGTATAATATTTTTACAATCACTGTAGATGATGTCTCGCATTATACGTCCCTGAATTCGTGATTGACTTCAGTACGCGTTGCAAAGTAGGCCGTCTTTATTCTTCGTCTTTTTCGTTGACCATTCCTTTTCCTTTCGAGGACGTTTCAAATTACACGCGGTTGCACGTTAAAATCGAAATGCTTGAAAACTTATTTTAGCTTTAGAATAAATGCAATTGCGCTGTGACGTTAAATTCGAAATGCTTGGAAGACATATTTTAGCTTCAGAATAAACGCAATTGTAAAATATCGCATATCAATATCGTTTCTCCGTACCCCACTCCTCCGCGCGCCCTAAGTTCCCTGCTCCACCGCACTCCCGTCAATGAACCCGATGTTAGAACCGGTCCAGATAATACTACTTCCGACAATTATCCTCACGGTCAAGGCAGCTTCCAGCTTTAATACCGCGTAATGATCTCCTGCGTCGGAAATGCTACACCCATAGGATCATCGAGGTCGAAATTAACGGCCACAGGAATCCAGGGAGCAGGAAAAAGGTTCCCAGAGAGCAATGTTAGAGTCGCGCATAATATTAGTTTATCAGAGGATGATCTGCCACGAAGGCCAGCAAAGAGAACAGACTCAGTTCCAGGAACATGTTGCTTCGGGTTTCCGTGTTGTTATGCCACCTCTCGGCTATACTCGATGTATTTATTCGAAAATCGGACAGCATAGGGTAGATGTCCCAAGTCCCCGTGCCCTGTACCTATTACTGTGCCTTTTTACTTAATTTAGGCTTAAAGAAGCCGTACAAAAAAGCTCGCACACATAACTAAGGAAATAAATTTTTGGAATTAATTTATAATATTAATGTATGTGTTACAAACGAGTAGGTTGCATTTTTAAACAATTATAGCTTATATAAGTATAAAGGCACGGTAATATGTACAGGGCACGGTAATTGGGACATCTACCCTACCTTGCACCGTGGTGGTTAACGCAGATAGCACACATCGTCTATAAGCCATCTTTAAGACGTCCAAAGATGTCTTTCAGACTTTCAAGACGTCTGATAGACGACGTGTGCTATCTGGGATAGGCAGTGTTTATCGTTTTTTAAAAACCGGGATTAAAAACTGGTCTTTTGGATAAATTTGTAACATTCGTAAATCGGGTTTTAAATTTAAAAAACCGGCTTTAGATACTAGAATTATTGGTAAATATTTTGAAGTAGGATCAATCGAGGTCGAAACTAACGCCCACAGGAATCCAGAGGGCAGGAAAGAGGTTCCCAGAGAGGAATGTTACAGTCGTGCAAAATATTAGTTTATCAGAAGTTGATTACCTGACACGAAGGCCAGCAGAGAGAACAGACTCAGTACCAGGAACATGTTGCTTCGGGTTTCCGTGTAGGTATGTCAGCCCTCAGCTATACTCGATGTATTTATACGAAAATCGGAGAGCATACCTTCCACCGTGGTGATTACAGGTACACTGCGTTCCATACAAGAGTTTACCGACGCTCCTACCGATTTGCGGCCGATCTGCGCAGCTCCCACGAATCTGACACACGTGATTGGTCGTAGAACTTTCCCTGCCGGTTTATTACCAATCAACAGTGTATCCCTGCGCGAAACGAGTATGCTCTAATGTGGAACGCAGTGTAGTGTTGATCGGTTTTTAGAAACCGGGATTAAAAACTGGTCTTTTGGATAAATTTGTAACATTCGCAAACCGGGTTTTAAATTTAAAAAACCGGCTTTAGATAATAGAATTATTGGTAAATAATTTGTCAAGTGTATTGTCAAGGCCATCGTTCTGAACAATTTTCCCGTACACATGTTACCGCCGCTCGGGTTTAGTTTTCCAGAGTTATGTATTTTAGCGGGGATATTGATCTGCGAACGTGGGTTGGTACCCATGGAGCGCTGACCCGCTCTGCTCGCCGGAGTGCGGGAGTTTCAAATAAAACAACGCACACAGAACTATTTTCAAGCTAAATTTCAAAGTGTATTTGAACTGCTTAGGAAGCTGATTAGCGACAGAATGCGAGTAATGTTATAGAAACATCTCCGAGCTCGTCGACGAAGTCGATGACAAGATCCTCCTGGTCCTCCCATTGACCCTTGTTGTCCAATTAGGACGATGCCATCCCTCAAGCTTCGTCAATGGGTTGCCCTCTAGCCGTCTTTCCGTCCTTGGCCCTTCCTTGACGCTTACCTCCACTCTCGGCTGGTGGTCGACATTGGGTGCGTTCAGCCGACACAACCGGTGAGTAACCGGTGAGTGATTTCACTAGATTTTACTCTGAACTTGCTTGTTCATTGGTCGACGCGAGTAAAATCTAGTGAGATCACTCACCGGGTACTCACCGGTTGTGTCGGCTGAACAAACCAATTGTCATGCCCGGTTTGATCCACTTCTGTATAACCTCAAGTAATGTTTCGGCATTTCTGTTCGCGACTAGTTCAATAAATAGTTTTTTAGTCGATCTTACAATACCAGAAAAAATCCTCTGGCCAGTAACTAAACGGCCTTTGTTAAATGTAGATGTTTCTATTTTCGCTTCGTCAATTTCCACTATCATATTTTTACCCCCTAGGGCAGCGATACCCTGGATACCCCGTTGGGCGGTCCGAGTCGGGAAATTTGTTGTTCGCGTTGGCGTCAATTGGCGTGTCTCGGCGCTGGAGTCGCCACACGCACACATTACCACTCCTCCTGTAGGTGTTCCCCCACCTAAAACAAATGGTAATATAAAAAAATGAAGTAATGATTAATAAAGTGCGCAAAAAGGGAATTTGAAATATTTGTAAACAGTTTTGTCGTTTCCCACTAATACGCATTTGCCCATTTTGGAACATTACTTGCATAAACACAACACACTGTATAATTTAACTATTTTTGCTAAGAAACACTTTTTATATACTTACTCAGCCAAGTACACTTGTTTCGGCGTCGATTGGCGTGGTAAATGGTGGCAACATTGGGCAAAGTAGTGATGCTCTATTAGGTAAAGTGTGGCAAAGTGTTGAACCCTCGTCTGTGGTTGAACACTGCTGGTAATCGCCGGGCAAAGGGAAGCAAAGTACATCGGTCGAACGATGATGGCGCATCATGTCAAAAACCCTTCAAATCGCTTAAAAAATCATATTAGTGCAAAATATTGATGCTTATGCCCAAAATGCCCGCAACGCCCGTGATTTCCATCACATATCGCGACCGTGCGGGCGATTTGGGCGTAAGTGGAACGCACCCTATGCACTGTCTATGGACCTGAATCAGGTCCATGGTTACGCCACTGTCGCCACTGTATTTATCCCCGCCATCGATTCAAGTCACTCCGTGACTAGCGTTTGTCAAGTCGGCTTAAAATAATTTCTGATCAGCTTTTATTGAAAGAAGAATCTACTTTCAAGGTAAAGATTCCTACCTTTCAAGATATGCATTGAACTCAAAATTGCATTTTCTTTTCTGTGTCCGTAAGTTTGTGAAGCGAACCGTTGGTTTTGCTATGTCATTCCGGGCTAACCTTAGTTCGCTTAAGCTTGGTCCGATTATTTCGATCATTGTTGAATTAACTGAAGAATATTGAGTACATTAGAATTGTATTTAAGATACATCACTTTTGTACGTCACTATCAAACTGATAATGAATGCTTCGTTATGTGATGCACTGAATCATAACCTCGAAACTGGGATGGAAATACCACTAATATAACAAGTGTTCGAAACCATTCGAACGAATTATGTTTTAACAACATGTATCTTTGTTTACAGATGTTTCTCACTCGTTCGGAGTATGATCATGGTGTTAACACTTTCTCACCAGAAGGGAGGTTATTCCAAGTTGAATATGCTATAGAAGCCATAAAACTTGGTTCTACTGCCATTGGGATTGCAACAGCGGAAGGTGTTGTGCTGGCTGTAGAGAAGCGGATCACGTCCTCTCTAATAGAGCCAGCAACTTTAGAGAAAATTGTAGAAATTGATAAGCATATTGGATGCGCTGCCTCAGGATTAATAGCGGATTCTAGAACGATGATCGATCGTGCTAGAACAGAATGTCAGAACCATTGGTTTGTTTACAATGAGAAAATGACTGTGGAGTCAACGGCGCAGGCTGTTTCAAATTTAGCTATACAGTTTGGCGATAGCGATGACGATGGTAGCGCTATGTCACGACCGTTTGGTGTGGCGATGTTGTTTGCTGGCATCGACGAGAAGGGACCTCAACTGTACCACATGGATCCGTCGGGCACCTTTATTCAGTTTGATGCAAAAGCTATTGGTTCGGGAAGCGAAGGCGCTCAACAAAACCTCGAGGAAGTGTATCATAAGGTATGTTGTATGCGTAACGAATATTAGCAAAGATGATTTTGAATTTTCTATAAATATTTAATTAGAATTTCAGATGTTGCTTGCATATGTGAACTTTTAGTTACTATTGTGTGCATAACATTAACTTTTTAAAGTTTTTGTAACTGTATTATAATTAAATGAATAACTGAATACTGCAAAAATATTTGCAACCAAAACAATTGCGTTTTCGTGTTTCGAGCAACGATTAATGCGATATACATTAAATAAGCAGAAAATTGAAGAAATTTACTGTACCTGGTTGTTGAATTTTTTGTTGCAGTCTATAACGCTGAAAGAAGCAATAAAAGCAGCGTTAACAATATTAAAGCAGGTGATGGAAGAGAAACTGAATGATACTAATATAGAAGTAATGACAATGACACCTGAGAAACTATTTCATATGTTTGAAAAAGCTGAATTACAGGAGGTGATTAAAGATATTGCTTAAAATTTAGCATTTAAATTCATGTTGATTTTATTGATATCAATATATAAAACTATGAACAGCAGAAATGCACTATATGAAAGCTATATATCTGCAAATTATACATACATTTTTCACTCAAAGAATATGTAATTTATACACAGTGACCAGTTTTATATTTTCATTTTTTTTTCGATCCACAAACGAAAGTAGTGACCAATGAATCATGTCTTTAATATTATCAAAGAATTCCTTGTGATTCCTAATCACCTTTATATACACGCACGCATTACTAACTCATAATTGTACGATTTCTCGAAATCACTTTAATATTTTCACTTTGGCAGAACGAGGTAATTTACACACTTCGAATTTTAATTTTTTCAACCATATCACTAAACATTTCCTTTTTAACCATTTGATTTAGTTAATCGATAGGCTACCGTCGTCAAAAGAAGATTCACTACGATCAAGATCCACTATCTCTGGTCCAATCCCATCCATATCCATTAACGGGTGAAAAACTGCAGCCAGGTTTCCATTAGTAGATGTTCTTCTTATCCTATCCTATCATTGTTTCCCGGCTTTGCCAAGGTAACACATAATAAACCATTTTTGTAGAACTTATTCGTTTTCTATTTCTGCATGTGTGCATCTTATCGTTTGGTTTATTAACGCGATCACGACGGCGCAATTTTCACTGTCCATTCCCACAGACATCATACAGTGTAACTGTGACTTTTGTTTGGTTTAACGTTGGAAATGTTAATTTTAAAGCACCCTTGGAAGTTACTAATATCCTGATAATGATAAATACAAAAATAACGTTTCTAGTGAATAATTCAACGCATTTTTTGCTTTTGGAAAGTGTTACATTTAAGGGAAGGACCCACTTCCCCAGGCATTACAGACCTGTGTGTCGTCGTTGTGAACGCATTAAAGAATGAAACATGTCGAATTCATTCAATACGTCTGCGTAAACATACTTACCCAATTCACGCCGATATATTTTACTTTTTAAATTTATATTCTAACGTAAATAACTTGCATTGCATTGCTGCAAGTGGTGCAACAGTGCAGCAAAAAGGGGCGCACTCAGAATTTAATTTTCGCGGGAGCCGAGTTGAATGGATAAAAATATTTTCAATGCAAATTCAACAAAGTTCATTAAATTATTATACAAATTTATTTGGAGAATAAAATCCAGTTTTCTTTTTACAAGGCTCCGGAATTATTTCAGTCGTTGTTACATTAATCTCTTAAAGGAATTACATTAAAGGAGTTATATTAATCTCAACGAAATGTTCCTTTTTCTTTGGGGGGTGGCAGGGCCCTCATCCCCCTCTAGGTGCGTCACTGATGAGAAATTATGCATTTTAAATTCTATTCGTGATCAATTATTGATTACATCTGAAAGTATCAAGGATTTTTCATTTGCCAGAAACTGTCATTCTTGGTGTTTAGCTTGTAAAATTATAAAGAATATTTATCTCATCTTCGTTAAATTTGCCGATATGCATATACTACTTGCCACAGTACAACATTCAGTACTCGATTTTTGTCTCTATATTTTGTCACCCCTAACAACTCAAATAATGTTCCTTTAAAACACTTTCAAAACCCCCTTGAAAAGTGTCATTATAAATATAATCAGTAACCGATTCTCCACAAAAATCCAAACAGGCTATTCAGTAAAAATACAACACACATTTTTATCCCAAGAAAAGGGAGAGTTCCCCCGACTCCGCTTTTATCTCCGAAACAGACATTGCTCTAAAAGGAATGCCACGATATAGAAGGTGTGGCACAGAGGGGCTTCTAGACCGCGTCGTTGTTCGATTCGCGTTTGAACGGAAACGGACGGCGACGGATGGTTCGTTTTCGATTAAAAGCTCTGGAGCTGTGAATGCCCGTATCCGAAATCAATAATTAATTTCGCCCGGTTCGCCGAGGGGTTTGGTGGGCGGGCGGGGGTAGGCAGGGGAAAGCGAGCCTGTGGCGGAAATGGTTGGGCACCGCTCTCGGTTACTGCGATGTTCCGATAAAACGTCCCTTTTTATCCCGTTCTCTCAGCTGCCAGATTATTGGATATTATTCCATTTCAAGCGTTCAATCCCGCTACGATTCGCTCGCTCGGATTCCCACGGGGGATGCTCTGCCGTCCACTGATTGTTCAAACCACTTATACGCGCCTCTGTGTGTACATATATTTAAACTCGATCTAAACTGTATCGTACCGGACGTGCATTTTCCTTCTGTTCTCGACAAAACGCTCGAAAGGTCGATTCTGTCAAACCTTGTAAGGATGAATGATAAGTTCTCTGTGAGTCATGAAAGTTTGTGGCATAATAGTGGCTTGAAACTTCAGAATTCTGTACAGCTTTTTTAAAGGCAGGTAAATTTTGTAGAAACATTAGATATTCCTATCCAGAACCGCACCGGTTCTTCAAGGAAGGGGTCTAAGAACCACTATGTAGGAAATGACATATGATCGTAGGATGTAATGGTCCATGTATTACCAATTAATAAACATGATAGACTGCGTTTTCTTAAGCATGGCAGTTACGTATAAAGGCGATATTATTCATAGAATGAGGTGATGTAATGTGAGAGTCTAGAACGGGGCACCTGGTAATAGTAAACGCTACGGGAATAGATCAAGAAACTATCAGAATTGAAGAGTAAGGGGGAAAACAGGGAATGTCACAAAACAGCATATTTCTTATTTTGTTCCACTGCAGAGTGAACATTTACTGTTTTTAACCAGCACCTATACCAAATATTTAACGTTATCTCACAGGGATATTTTAACTTTATAACTCTTTGTGATTCGACAGCTCTGTAGTCCCATTTGCCACAAACAAAATATGCGATAAATCGCAAAATCACGAAAAAAGGACATTCCTTGTTTTTTTTCGTTTATCCATCAAATATGGAATGCTCCGTACAGGATTAGAGAACAAAAGCTGATCTATATATTATTTACGGCACGGGGTGTCACAATAGAGTGGATGAAGGGGGGCTCGCGGAAAAGGTCAACGTCCAACAATCCGCGGAGGAAGCCTCGATGGCGATACGGGTTCAAGGAGGAGCTGGTCTAAGGGAAATGGAGTAGGAGGAGAGCGAGGAGGACTCTGTAATTAACTGCGACGAGAGAGCGTCGGGATAGTCCCGTTTGAGTCCCTGAGAATCCCCCGGGACCTGACCCGTCTCGTATCAGACGCCAAACACTCACTCCCACACCGTCGAGTCTCGGTGGCGTCGGCCAACCTCGAAGCCGCCACGTTCAAGTTTCGCTACGATAATTGCCTTCGCTTCACAGTCGCGCCCCGACACCCGCAGCATTGGATAAAAGGCTCCTCCCCCGTTTCGAGGGAACCTGCGAACGGGGATGAAGAGGGACGGATGGGTGGGTGGCGGATAGATGGATGCCGCGGGGGAAACTCGATAATGGGTTTGCAGCTTCTGAATTTACGCGATTCAGATCTCCCCGTCACGGAAACTCCTGGATACTCCTTTCATCCTGCAACACTGTCCTGTTTCAGTTTGAAGGATGATAATGACGGAAACGTATCGCTCGCTCGCCAGGGATTGGTGGTATTTCATGGGGGATTTTTGTGGGGTAATAGTATGTTACCAACAATGGAACCTTCCGAACCCGGAAATTAAGAAAAAATCTGAAACTTTGAGAATATGTAGGGAATTTCCTCCTGATTACAACGCCATTTCTGCTTGCTGCCCTAAATTCACTCTAAGGGGGTGTAATTGATCCCTGAAAATCCGGTTATTTTCAGATTTTGTGTTACAACTCGTGAACTGTAAAATATTTTTTTTACCAAATGATAGATCTAATTAAAAGAAATAACTTTTGTCTTGAAACTATTTTTCTATCTCTCACAATTGGCGAGTTATAACACAACAACGGAAAATAGCCGAATTTTCAGGGGTTAATTTCATCCCCTTCGAGTGAATTTGGGCAGAAAACAAAAGTTGCGTTGTTATCAGGAGGAAATCCCTTACATATTCACAGTTTCAGAACTTTTTGAATTTTCGGGTTCGGGATCTTCTCTTGCAAGATGAAATGGATCGATTTGTGACTGTTTTATGTCTTTTCATTGATGTACGTTTTTAATTCTCTGTGCCCTACAAAACATATACCTATACTTAAGTGTGGTGTGTGAGTGGATGCATTGAAACAGTGAATGAGTAAAATGGAGTAATTGAAGAAATAGAGAAGAAACAGAAGAAGAGCACAGTCGTGGGTGTCGAGAAGAAATCGTATAATTCACTTAATATAATTAATTTCTTGACTTGTATTCATTAATGTCTGATTATTTGATTTCTGCCTTGTTATCGTACTATTTTCAATTCTACATCAATAACTGTGTTTGGTAGGAATCGATTAATTAACAAAGATTACCACGAAGTTCCATTTTAATTTCCATCAAATCATTTTTCTCCACCATCCTTTAATGTTCGCAGATTGTTCTAAAATTCTTGTGATCCACAATACGGAAAAGCAATCACCGTGCCACTTTTATTATTTTCGTGGCGCAATATATTTCGTGGTGTTTTCGTTAAACCTTTTCTCGAGCTCTTTCAACCGTTTAAAAACTTCGTAATTCGCGTCACGAATACGCAAACGTCCCATGAAAAATTCATTAATTGCATTTAACCGTAGCCATAAAGTCCTCCAAAAAAAAAAGAGAAGCACACTTTGCTCACGTACCTTTCCAGGAACTAATTGTAATATAATTAATCTTGTCGACGTGAGAGCGAATTTCCAAATCCTTCCGGTACAAAAGAGTCGTAACATTCAGTTACATTCTTCCGGTAGACAGAAAACGTACGACCGATTTTACTGGCGTTATGAACCGGAACGAAATTCTTAGTAGCAAACGTTGCCTGGTAATTACGAATGGGTGGACAGATCTTATTTGTTCTAAGCAAGCCACGTCCAATAAATACGATGTAAAGTGCAGGCCCGACGATCGTTCTCCTGGAAGCAACATCGTTCATAACGTGCTTGCTTTCACTGCAATTCAGTCGAGAAACTACGGTATTCTCTTCTACTGAAATGAATATCGAATCGCAAATAGCTGTCGCTACGGGCTAACAGTGAGATACGCTTTCCTCAAATGAATTTTAGAGTAATGGATCCGCTTGAAAGCACTGGATAAATAGAATAGACGTCTCGAGATTATATTTGAAACAGAGTAAAATAAGATTGAACGGAGTAAATTACCCTACTTTGGGTATTACCTTAACATTCTAACTCTCTATAGTGACACTAATCGTGATGTAACTCTGGTTGCAACAAGATATTAAGGATTGAGTAATTAGGTTCCTTAAGTTTACCTTAACGCTTACGATGTGTATCCATAACACTTAAGCGCATCGCGTAGACCGTCATGTATTAAATTACCCCTATTATTGGCCTTAATGAATGTACTTCGAAGGTTCATCAACGTGTGCTGCTTACGCGCTGATATAAGTGTAGAATTAATCGAGGACAAATATACAGGCAGTGGAAAAGAAAGCAAAGCACGAGGGGAAGAAAGTGAGCACGCTGTTTATCATAGAAATAAAAAATTCTGGCGATAGTCAATGAAAGAAAAGGACGAAGGAACTTTCCTCTTATTACCGAAGCGCCAATAGAAAACCGGAAGAAGACGGGATCCCGATGCAGGAAGGAGTCGATACCCACTACGTGCATAGCTATAATTCACGCATGGCAGAATCGTCGCGATTTTTTTCACTTTCACAAAAGCTGCCGCTCGTTCATCGTCTAGATAGTAAGACGAGCTGCGCGCACACACTTTCGTATTTCACCGCGGTTATGTATCCGTTGTACAATCATTTCTAGTTCCCGTATCGCATAACTTTTTACATAACCGAAAAAAAGGATACAATGATCGACGTCGCTGGCAGTAATATCGCAGACATGATGAAGATCGATGTCTCAAAATGATTAAGATATATGTTCACTATATCGTAGGTTCGTGATCTACAAATAAAATAAAAAGTCTTAGAATAAACGAAGTCATGTAGAATAGGAAGATTGAGATTTTAAGGGGAAGACGAAAGCTTCATCGATTGCTTCTTGATACATATTTGCACTTTATTAGCAAGTGGAAAACATATGCAATAATTTACTAATTTTCACTGTTACGAGCAAATAGGATGGGATTAAACGAACGTCTAACCCACATTCTATATTTCTACTGGAGCCGTTTCCGAAATATTCTAGAAACTCGAAAACGATCTCCTCGGTCAGCGAAAACGGATGCTATTAAATTCGAAGGAGATCCCGCGGCGTTCCTAGGCACGCGTGTCGAGTTCACGTCCCGGGTAGAAGCCCCGGAGAAAGTAATGCTTTCTTGAGCTCGTATACGAGATTCTTAATTGCGACCGCGTAACGATTAAGATTCGTCTGTGTTCGAAAGTACGCCCGGAAGCACTCAGGCACATCTGTGATATTCATCTTCTATTTTTCTTCGCCCTCTCCCGCAGCAGTTCCGTTTCCTGTGTCCCCGCAGCTCGATTTCTCGAGACGCGCTCGATATTGCTTCTCCAGGCTCGATCCAAGTCCTTGGACCGTGACGCGAATGCGGAAACAGACGCTCGCGCGAGTAAACGCTGGCGAATCCTCCTTAATGCGCGCGATGCTTAGATACATTTTCGTTCTCCTTCGACACAAGTGAAAGAAGCGCGATGCTCACGTAACGCCTCCCATTTCTGTCCCTCCTCTCCTTTTCTCCCCGATTTGCTCGGGTTCGGTCGGCGGTGTTGATCGGTGGCGCGAAAAGCGAGAGTAATTTTGCAAAAGTGAAACTCGCGCGAGTATGAGATTTCCGGCAGGCCCGACACGGCTCCGAGAAAGCGCTGGCTCGTTAACACGTTCGCGCGCAATTTTTAAGTGAAAATGTTACGTGTCGCGGAAAACTAGCAGTTCGTGGAAAGGACGAGTCGCGCGAATGTTGTTAATTGGGAGCCACCTGCGAGGAATTATTGCGGGGGTATTTTATTAGAATGTAGATCGTTTATCATCCGTTCCTGTTCCTCTTCCTTAATTTTTTTATTATTTCAAATTAAGTGATTCAGCTTTAGTTAGTAGGGATTCTTTGTGGTTACCTGGAAGCTCGATTTTGTTACAGTCAATGTTTATAATTATAATTCAATTGGTCGAGAAAGCAATTGAAAAAGGGACATTTTCCGTGATAGATGAATATTTATTACAAATCTTTGATACAAAAGGAGATATCTTAACTTAAATTAGGTACAAGTGTTTGTTGCTGCGGCAAGATAGTAATTTTGCCAGCAACGATTATTTAACATCGGCTAACGCGCGTAAAGCTCGCTTAAGCGCCGGTATTAGTGTTTCTTTGGAACAGCAAGATAGACACAACGCGTAGAATTGTGCGATAAAACGCGGCTATCATATAGAAGCATGTTTAGGCGAGTGTTTTTGTACCTGAAGATTTTCACAAACTTTGCTTATCCAGTGGAACGAAATTGTGCTATCTTTAGACGTTAGAACTTAACAGCAGAACGGAATTGAAGACATAGGCTTCTTCATACTTGCCAGATGGACTTGGAAGAGATATAAAAAAATCGAGTGGAATCAAACAAGATAAAGTGTTCCACCTTTCCACTCTGTTTTTAACATTAAACCCAACTGTGTACCGAGATTGCCGCGATCGGCCTCTTTGAAACGAAACGGTGCATCGAAAAGCATATTGTACCGACTTTGTGCAGTGTTTATACAGCGCTGTCACCAAGAACTCGAGCAATCTTAAGTTACGCAAATTGAAAGACATGTTACGCTCGTCGAGAAGCATTACTTATCACGCCCGCGCGATCCGAGATGATCGCGCCGCGACTAGTGCCACCCGAAATCCCGAGTGTTTACACGATATCTTGATTGGAAAGAAGAATGCTTGTATTCTCGACGATTACTTTGATCGACGGTACATCCTCATATTACGTTCCCCGTGGAGAGTGACAATCGCCAGAGTATCCAGCAAGCGCGCGTACGAAACAATTAACAACGAAGAGACCGTCCGATCAGCTTTCACCAGATCGAGATCAACGGTGATGCGAGTATCCACCGTATCCGCCGCCGCCGAATCCACCGCCACCGTATCCACCGCCGCCGTATCCGCCGCCACCGTATCCGCCGGAGATCGACTCGTAGCCACCGCCGCCGCCGCCGCCGCCGCCTCCGTGTTCTTCGTGCACCACGACAGGCACGGGCACTTTGACTGGAACTGGCACCTCTTTCTCCACGGGGTACGGTACTTCTTTCTCAACGATGTAAGGCTTGTCAACGGGTACCTTGACGGGGTAAGGCACATGCTTCGGGACGGCAACGGGCACAGGCTTGTGGACGGGGTACGGTTGAGGTATCGGGACCTTGACGGGCACGGGGTACGGTTTGGCGATTGGCACGGGGTACGGTTTGTCGACTGGTATCTTCACCTCGTAGGGCACCGGCTTCTCCACGGGTACCGGGTACGGTTTCTCGACGGTAACGGGGTACGGTTTGGGCACGGTTACCGGGTAAGGCTTGTCCACCGGTACCTTGACTTCGTACGGGACTGGCTTCTCCACCGGATAGGGCTGCGGCACCGGGATTTTCACCTTCACTGGGAACGGCACGTGCTTCTCGACGGTGTACGGCTGCGGTACCGATACCTTCACCGGCACCGGTACGTGCTTCTCGACGGTGTACGGTTGCGGTACCAGTACCTTCACCTCGTAGGGCTTGTCCACCGGTACCTTGACTTCGTACGGCACCTTCCTCTCCACGGTGTACGGCTGGGGCACGTGCACCGGCACCTTCACGAACACCTTCACCGGGTACGGTACGTGCTTCTCGACCGTGTACGGCTGCGGCACGCCGACCTTCACCTCGTACGGTACGTGCTTCTCGACCAGGTAGGGCACGTGCTTCGTCACCTCGTACGGCACCGGCACCTTCTTCACCACCGTCACCGTCTTCACGTGCTCCTGGTGGTCGTACGACGAGCCGCCGCCACCTCCGAGGTCGCCGCCACCACCCCCGTAATCACCGCCGCCACCTCCACCGCCCAAGTCGCCGTAGCTACCGTGAAGACCGCGTTTCTCCGTCTTCCTCTCCGTCGACTCTGCTAATGAGTCCGTCGCTGGCGACGCGCTCTTCTCCTCCGCCGATTTCGTCGACTTCTTCGCGCAGCTCCCTTGCGTGGCTAGTGCCACCAGGACGATGGCGATCTGCGGGAGAAAGTTAAAGTGAATACTTTTGTAAAAGAAATGGTAAAGTCCCTTTCACGTTTTGTCGCCCGTAGCTCCGTGTTCGATTGGACTTTTGGTGCGTCTAAAGAGCGCAGGAGAAATTCAGGTGTAGGTCAAGTGGTTGAGAAAGGTGGAGAGAGGCAGATACTCTCGAAAAAATTTCTGTCCTTATTCCGTCATAAATCTTGTAGGCAAGTGACGCGTAGAATTCCAACAATGACGACCGTTGACTGATTCCCCCATCTTCCCTCCCGACTAACCTACCGTTTTTTGTGTAAGAATTTCGAGGCAAACACTAATGTCTTTCCGAAGTTGAACGCGCTCGAGCAGGCAGTTTTATTTCGAACGCGGAAGCATCAAGGTCCGTCTCCACGAATACTTATCGTGACTCCTGACAGTGATTAATATTTTTTGATGCGTGGGTGAAAATATCATCTACTATATTCGAGAACGCATAATACATATATTTAGAGTCCCGAACGATAAAAAGAGATTATAATTTTGATATTGGAACACCATTTGTGTGCCTCGTGTGTGAGTGTGTGTGGCCTGTCGGTGGGACCCTTTTCATCTACCTCTACGTTTTAAAACGAAACCTTCAAAATGGTAAGTCCCATAATTCTGGGATACTTTGCATAAAGCTTCATTAAACATCAATATTGTGAATTCCTCTTAAAACAGAATCTTTGAAACAGTATGTTGCTCTTTTTGTGATATGGGAATGGTTGATTAAAAAGAGCTTTCTTCCTTCGAAAATCTCCAAGAAAATAGTAAGGTTTCTTCAGTCCCAAGGTCGGATAAATATTTACTCATTCCTTCTTACACTGTACACAAAATCACTGAAGCCTCGTGCAAACTAAAAGCTTGCAAGCTGTAACCCACCAAAGTGTATACTTTCTATCTGTCTGACCAAACAGGTGGTCTGCAATTTCATCCACGCCAATTGTCCCTTCCACTATTAACAGTTAGTCAATTTGCAAGATGTCGATCGCGACTGTCCAACCGATCCGAAACCCGTACGAATCCTCTACACCCGCGGAAAATAGGAATCGCTTACCTTAATATTCATCGTTGAGTTCGCGTATGTTTTGAGGTGGCGTATAACCACTAACTGAACCGCTTCGTTTTCTAGACAGAGCCTTATATATACTCCCCGGCATAATGGCTCTGTACTTTCGCTGCACCTCATCGTACGTATTACACTTGTGCGTCTCGTTTTGCATTTGCAAAAACGTGCTCGCGCAAACGCCGGGATAACGTACGGGAAATTGTGCTCTCTGCCGCGTCGCTCAGCTAATCTACCACGTTCCATCGCTATCCGTAGAAATCGTTTTCATTAGATGCCTTTAAGATAAAGTGGGAACCACTGACGATGCGCTTGCGTACGATATTCTTTCACGATCGACGTCTCGCTATTTGCCGAATATTCGATCGACGGAAATTGAAACCAAAGTCGCAGCTTTGTTTAGGATCGATAGAACGAATTAAACTAGAATGATTAGATGAATTTTGATCACGCTCGTTCCATATTATTTACACGGCAGGTTTCGCTTGAATTAACACGTTGATGCACTTGTACGCGATTGAAAAATGGTAATTGCACTTTCTGAACAAGGTGAATCCAAGTTTCATCGTTCAATGCATTTTGCCTGATGATAGATAGTAGGAGGCTTAAACAGACGTTAAGAAATTTAATTGTACCCTGGATAAATACTTTGTGGCCGATCTTTACGATCAATCTACGTTAATTTCACTCTGGTTCGATATAAGTGGTAAATTAGATAGAATAAATTTGTATAAACAGAGTGGCTGTGAAACGTAAAATTAGTAACGGTACATTTTTAGTTTATTCTCGCACTTCTTAATGAAATTCTTAATACTCATTATGATTCAATATATTTGATGTTTACGCTTGAGCAAACTTTCTAAGTGCAGTGAATATTGCTTTTCGTTTAATTCAGAAGCAGATTCTCGATTTCATTGACTTAAGCATAGAATGTTCAAACTCGCGTTGAACGAAGTGCGAATTAAATTAAAACAAATTTCGTATCTACTTTTAATTTACAAAATGTGTATTTTATGTATAGCTTCTCCTGCAGATATTAATTACATTTCCCCGTTTTCTTGGTGCACATAAACGTACACAAACTTGTCGCGTTTTACGACGATAATTAAGTCTGACCCATTTCTCCTCGGACTCCTTAAAAGCGCACGTACATCTAATGTGTTTTTGATTACGGTAACCAGCGCATCGTGAAGCGCAGTCTCCTTATTATATCGCGAACACGGGGCACTAAAAGTAAATTGACGGAAGTTGACGTTCACGCAACCATGATTCGCATACTTGCACGATGGCAGAACCATGATTTCCCTCGCGCGTCTCCATTCGTCGCGAGGATATGTAACGTGTGACGTTATCGCCTAAGAATTGCAATCACCCGGTGTTGCAGATTTAAATATATTTAGACGAATGTATCTGCAATATTTAGATCGATCTAAACACCTCGATTTCAAATCAAAGCCCATCAGGTTTACATACCTGCAATTGCATCGCGACAAATTTAAGTATGTCGAGAGATATCGGCCTCGTTTCTAATGAAAATTACCTTCAAGTCCTACTATTCTACATTAATTCTGCATCTCATAAAACCGTACTACATCCAATTTTCCATAAACCATTCAAGATCTAACACTATAACAGCTCCGTAGACCCAAGTCCACGCGATTAAAAGTCTACGTTCAGATTCTAAAATGCCCTATCTTCGCAGCTTCTACAAACCTTGCCCCACTAATCTCGCTTATGATAAAATTCCAATCTCTGCCTCGCATCTGTGTACAGTAACCTGAATCCCGAATCACATCGAAATTCATTCTGTTTGATTGGATTGGATCGGTACCTAGCTACCGAGCCACCCTTTCGGCCCCAATATCAGTGAAAACTCTCCCTTTTTTTGCCCCCACATGGGCGTATCTACATACTCGCTCGTTAATCCGTCTAAGCGATCGTGGAAGCTTATCGCTCCCGATAGCGTTAATTCGAAGCACGGTCGCGGTTTCGCGCAAACCGTATCGATATCCGCGAAGGACGGCCATTAGGCGCGTGTAATTGCCGCAGAAATCCGAGTAAAGCTCGTCGTTCGCCGCTCGCATGTGGAATACCTAATGCCGTATGTTAATACGGTCGCATGCGCCAGCGCCGTTTCGATCCTGCCGGGAGATAGACCGGCGATTTTTTAACGATTAATCGCTGCACAGGCATCCCGCTGGGGTCGTATCACCGCGAATGCTTGTTACGCCGGCCCGCCTCCTTATTCGCGCAATTTTCAATAAATATCGCCGACCCCGTAGCCGCCCCTGGGAGTTTCCTTTCGTACGCGGAGCAACGCCGACTGCGTCGATTCCAATCGATCGGCGCGGTGTCCGAGTCCACTGACGATCGTATAATGTGCAACATGGTAATGCCAAGTGGAATTTGTCGTAGGTGGCTGTGTAACAGGCCTGCTCGGGATACATTTTCCCAAGTTAAAGGGTCAGTGGCAGATTTAAGGAAAAAGGCCCAGGTGGCAAACATTCCGAGGGGCTAAGTGTAGAAGAAAATGTAGTGTTTGGATATAATCATAATAGGTTTTTTTTTTAGATGGGGCCCTGGGAGGGCCTTTAGGGCAGGGGCCCAGGCTCATCGGTCTTATGTTTTTCCAATTTTAAACTGGGCTGACATAGAAGATGAACAATGGTTGGTCGAAGATTACTCTTGTGTTTTAGTGTATGGAAATGTTTTTGGGAAGAAGACGTGGAGTGCGTTTGCATAATTATACATAATTGTATTCCATTATTCGCTGAAGGTTCACTATTCGCGTAGGAAATATTTTCAGTTGTTTAGTAAATTAATTATTCTTTTTTTTCGTTCGATGCGTACGTGCGCTATTTTATACGCTGTTCACTTCCCGATGAAATTCTTCAAAGTTCTTCAGAGTATCTCCTGAATTTTCAAACTGAAATTCCTGTCAAGATCGCTATCGTTGATTCATAATACGAGGATTATAGCGTTGCTTATAGATATGCGCCTATAGTTTGCGTGTTAAACACGAGGCATAGTGTAACGAGAAAGTTTTCCTTCCTCTCTTGTTAATTGTAAACGATCTTTTTCATTCACGGTGTATCTTCCAAGTCCAAATCCGACTAGTGGCCAATCAAGTGCAGCGCCTTTTAATTTAACATATCACTATGTACACACTGCTATCGTATTTTTAGTACTAAAAATGTGTTTCTGCTTTTTCTGAAAAGTGAAGAAAGGGAAGGGAAACTTTCCTTACGTAGGTATAATTAGATCATTTATGTGACGCTATAGAATGCTGAAATAATGGAGAATGAGATGTCAAACATTGCGTGACAAATCACAATTCCTCTTTTCAGAATAAATTACCTTATAACGATAAAATATACGTGCACGTTTATGTTTGATAGTGAATGTCGCATTATTTATTTTACATTTAATACTGCTTTTCAAAATTCCCAAACAATAATTCCTCATTAGGGAACGCTATTTTACTTTTGTGCCCTGTGATGGATCAAATATTAATGATAAAACAATTATTATATTCAAGGGCATAATACTTTTACTTGGTGTTTCGTTGACACAGCATGAATAGCTCTGAAAATATTGGATTCCTTGAAAAATACTCTTACATTGTGAGCATGTAATGATTGAATATGCAAGTGTATGGCGAAGATTTCTTTTGGGTGTACTTGGCATCGCCTTGTAACTGTATGTTCCTTAATTACTAATACACAGTGATTAATGGCGTGTGGAACGTTCGACTCTAATAGTCGATGCTTCACGGACACCATAACAGTTACTTCAACGATTGTCTGGTATTCAATTAGTTACTTCGAGCAGGTAATTAGCTCATAACTCATCGAACTCACTTACGCATTAAGCGACGCTTAATCATCGAAACTAAAAGTTTCAATCGTCGTTAATAGAAATTAATTATCATCCCTAACGTCGTACTTCTTTTCTCAAATATCCTCGCGAATGAGAAGAAAGGAAATATTTCAAACGCCGTTTAGACTTCCTAGCATGTACCTACCGAATTTGTTTTTTTCAACGTCAAACCCTACAAAAATAGCAACACAAAAATTTGTCGGTCCATGAACCGTTCTGGCAGCTTCTCGTTTTCTCGCATTAGCATAATGACGCATCCGAGATCGGGCGATCCAAATCTATGAAGACATCCATCCAGCTCCAGTCCGCGACGCACTCGCGCAGGATGCAGCGCGTGCAACGAGAAACAACCATGAGATCGGTCAATAACGAGCGAACGTGGTGCTCCGTTTCGTGTTTCTTCCCGGAGCTGCCTTTTTATAGGCGAGCAAATTAGTCGGCGGCCATGGTTGCCGGATTGCTCGCTTTCGTGGCTTTTTAATTGAAGACGAAACGAAATGATCGCGTCGTGCGGCGCACTTAATTGGAAACTTCTATGCAGCGCGCGTGGAAGCACAGTCTCTCTGTGTCCTGAACCGTGAATCCTCGGAACGCACGTTTTCTACCGCGGATCTACCTCCTTCTCCACGAATTCGCACGCATTTTGAAAAAATCTGCGCGACGATTTGTTACGCTACGTTACAGCTGCAATAATATAGTGCAGTGTCTATTTGTCGCTTAGGGCCATTTCACACGAGAACCATCTGTATTGGAATGTGTTTTGAATATATTTATTTAATAGAAACAGTGTTGAGACGAAGAATGTAGGTGTAAGTATATTTGGAATATTAGTGGTGAACCACAAAAGTGTCGCGTATGGAAAGGTCCTTAATCTCGATTACGTTTTTGGGGTATTTGTGGTGACTTTTGCATTGCGCAACAGTTGAAAACAGTAATCTAAGAAGTGTATAGTAATTGAACAGTTCGAGGGTAGTAGTAGCAGTCAACGGTAACGCAAATCGAAAGCAGTGGCAGCTAAAGAGTGGTAGTGAAACCGTGGAAATATCACATTTAATCGATTTTGCAACAAGTGAACGTACCTACATACGGTTATGTCAAACGCTTTCAAAGCATGAAATTATTTATAGAAATACTTCCATCAACCTGCGCGAATTTTTTGCAATGCAGTGGTACACATACATTAAGAACATGGAAAATTGAAAACACACTTACACTTCAGTTATTTTATTACATAACTTTGCTAAGCGAAGTTACTTCATTCTCTGGAAACACGCAAGTTTTTCAATTTCTAAGAAGCGCGTGCATAATTTTCTTTCATCAACTGTTCAACAAAGTTAGACAACACAAATTACTTCGAAGGAAGTCTACGAAAATCCCAAGTGGAAATTGCAAATTCTCAAAAATTCACGCTTTCTACCAGCACCACGCGACCGACGAAGTTGTTCCTGTTTACATTTTCAACATCGTTGCTGCTGGAACGTCCGATTCGACCCAATTAGCGTTAGCGGAAACGCCCGCCGCTGTCGGCTACGTAACATCGCTCGCACCTCGGAAGCGAAAATTCCGCCTGAATTTCCACGGTGCGGTGGCCGTTTGGCGTGGTTTGTTCGCCGTCAGCTGCAGCGAACTCTGCCGTCCGTGTCGGCGGCGTTACTTCCAGCGGCTCGGCTCGCAACGAAAGTGAAAGGGATCACGGCGACTTTCCCCGAAATTTAACAGCGCGCCTGCAGCAACGATCATCGCCGCCGCTTCCGAAGCTAATGTTCCACCAGCACGAACTTCATGAATTTGGAAGGAAGCGGCGTGTGACCGATTCCGAGCGTAATCGAGGCCCATCTCTGGCCCCGCGTTGATTAATCATTCCCGTTGTTACAACCGCCTATTGGAATTTTCGTACCAGCGAACTTGTCAGATTTCTGGATGCAGCGGTGGGGGCCTGGGGTTTATACAAAAAAACGAATTTTGAAAAAACCGGTTTTCGAGATTCACCATTCCCTGAAAAACTGGTTCAACCGGTTTTCGAATTTTTGCAAAAACGGAGAAGAAAATATAATTAAATCAACAAAGAAATATTTATACTTATTTGAATTTTTTTTATTTATTTTTAATATTTATGGAATTACAAAAATACCACAAAATAAAATATACTGTATATAAAACCAAATAAAAATAAAGCTAAAATAAAGTATAAATCTTTATAATCGTCATGAAAATTAGTTTTACAGAAAACTGTTACTACAATATGCTTGGGTCCCAGGCGATTCCAAGTTAAAACGTTAACGCTTTTAATGAGATAATGAAATAATTTTTATATATTAATTCTAGTAGCTAAAACCCGTTTCTTAAATTTGATATATTTTAGGAAATTAACTGTGAAGAAAATTAAAAGTGATGCGGAATTTTCGTGTGGAAGGGTTGGATTTGGTGCATTCGGTGAGGATATGACGAGTTGAAAGGCGGATATTGTAACCATCACATTTTAGTGCTTTCCCTCTTCTTATTATTTCATTTGTATATTCTCAAATAACACTGCACCCCGAAGTAGACAATTAGAATTTATTTTTAAATCTATTTTTGTGGTCAAAGTTACCCCACTTGGCGGTGTCTTTATCCTCGTATTCTTCTTCTTTTCTTTCAACTATCCCTTCGTTAGCCAAGGACCCATTTAGTTCTCTAAAGTATTAATTATTTATTCTGAATTCTACCTCGTCACTATTTCCCTTCGTCACACATGCTTAATTATATCAATCGCATTCTGCCACTGTGCGTTAAATATTCTTCATAGGACAGAACCTAAAAGGGTCTACTTGGAGGAAAGAAAAGGGAGGTAAACTCAGGGGACTTTTATTGAATTTTATGCAAACTACCGGCGTCTCGATGTACTTTCTGCTCCTCGTTTGATATGATGATGGGTCGAATCGAAGAGGGTATTCGAATCACGAGAACGTCAGCGATCACGATGCATTTGTATTTCAATATCGACTCTTATTTACATAAGTGCCCGGTCTGGACTAAAATTCGGGGGACACTTTCGTCTTAATTTTCACAAAATGAGTCGTTTCGAAGGCGCACCTGCTGGGCCGTTTGAGGTCCCTGGCGATCAGAACTAATGCATTACTGATGGCCGACGTTTCGGGCCCTTCAGGGCCTTAAAAAACGAGCGGCAGCGCGAGATTATGTAACTTTAATTGCGTTCTAACTACCGTGCAATGCTCGAAGAATACGACCCAGGCAGTTTTGGCGGTGCCTCATTAAGACGTTCCCCGAGTTGATGCCCGGAACGTGGACGTGCCTTCGTGGACCATTATTACTCGAGATTCATGGACTGCGAACAGAGGTTTAACTCTGAAAAATGTTGATCGCTTGCTTCGTGCCGCGTTGAATAAAAAAAGGAGAAGAACTGTATGTCGTACAACATTTTGCAAAAGAGCGATCTATATTACATTTCCATCAGATCCGTGTAAGTTGTTCGGATGCTGTGTCTCCCAGTTTCTTTAACGAACAAGTGCGTAATACAGTGGCATACGCGATATGAGAATCACGGAGATTTCACTTTAATGCGTGTACATCGTATGTGTACACTCGCTTGAAAGATTTTTTCTTCCCCCTCCCACGGAGCGGATGAAAGTAAAGTTTGCACCGAATCGCTAAGATCTCTCTCAATTTCACGGCGAATATGTCACATCTCGGGTTCCTCTTGTAGATGTGTGGATACTGCGTTTGTGTCACGGTAAACGATGTGATTCACTGTGAGGACGAAACTTTTGTAGCTTACAGTGGCAGAAATTCGTAAGCAGCTCCAGTACGTTCATTTTAAAAGAGATAAATTATTCAAGATTGATTCGAATACGCAGAACAATATCTCGAAATTAAAACGAGCAATCCTATTTGCAATGCATCCCCAACTTTCACTAACAATAACACGTTTTCATAAGTCTGCGAATGCATTCTGAAAACGTTATTCCGTTCTGGTGTTAAATGTCTGTAGAGTCTTCGTTCGATTATGCCACCTATACTGAAGCATTGTCGCCTGTGAACAACGATCCCGTTAGGACCTGCTCCGCCATATTCCCGCCTCTCTCGATAAAAGATCGTCAAAGTGACCGCGCGGTTCCAGGGCCGGGCCGCTCCCAAGATCGGCGGCCCGTTATTTGTTGAGGACACAATTATCGGATCCGCCGGCACATGTAATTTGACCGGTATTATGCGTACGTCGACAACGTGTCGCGATTATGTACCCAGGCTACGTTGTACCTGGCTGCTGGCTGCGTCCAGCAGGCCGTTGGAACGTATCTGCGCCAGTGCTGTACGTGCACGTTCAACGATTCTGCACCGCTACACCGCACCCGATCGCCGCGTCCGATCCGATAGCCAATTACGAAGAACATGACGTGCAACGATGTCCCGTATACCTGGACACGGGAGGGGTCACTTGGTTAACTAGATGACAGCGGAAACTGGAGCTACCAGTGACGAAAGTTAACGAAAGTGTCGCCCGATTTTACTACCTCAGTGGATTCGCCTGTGAACGTATTCCGCGAGGCCTCGAATTCTTCAATTCGATTCAACTCTTTCTATCACACCCTGTATTCCTATGCAAGCTGATGGTATTGCAATATGAAGAAACGGAGAACAGTAATCTTAAGATTAATGTTTGAAGAGGAACTCGAAGGGGAACTGGTGAAACAGAGGATGGTGATCTTCTGTTGGGATCACCTCGATTCGAATGCGAATCACGCAAAATGTATACTGTTATAGCAATTAAGTAGCCGGTAAACATAGCACGCGCGGTTAATGATGGATGTTCGGCCGGTTCATTGAAATAGCAGTGATTCGACGGATTTTCGCAAATTAACAGTGTCTAGGTCGGAGATGTTCGGCTGATGTGCGTTTCTAAGCATCGAGATGAGATAACGATCGGAAATTGCCGCGATTCCTCACGACCATTAGGTGCCTTCCTTCGATAGAACTGGCCAGCCCTGTAATTTTCGACTCTAATACGCGAACGGATTGGGCCTAGGTTCCATCGGCAAAGAGCGAGTTTGTTTACCATGGTCGATTGGGGTACTACCACGAGAAGCGGGAGTTAAAAATCTATTCCCGAAAGCGAAACTCTTCGGTAAATAGTTAGAAAATAATTGACTGGTTCTAATATCGTCGTCTGCTACGTCGATTTACATATTTACAATTGACAAATTTTAGAAGTAGGTATAATGCAGTTTTAATGCGCCTACTCGATCCGTCAGAGCACCTATGCTCTTCAGATCTTCGTATACTTATCGCGTTTCAGTGTTACGGATCCAATTTGCAGAATTTGTACTTTGGCGAATAATTATATTGAGGGGATAGATATTTTTGCTCGGAACGTCAATGTCTTTAGGTCTGAACTGATTAGAGCTCTTGATGGGAAGACATGATGATTACGTGAAAGGTTATACGTTCAGTAGTTTTTGCTTTATTGTGGTATTTTGTTTGTACTTTTAATTTTTTTCCCGGCGGTTTGATGGGATATTTCTTGTGTGAGGTAATGTTTCTTTTCTTATTTTTTTACTTTGTAAATAATGGGGTCTTCCCGTAAATGGTAATACATAAATAAATAAATAACGGTAGAAATAATAGGGAGATTCTAATTCAGGGAATTATATACTTGGATGATTTAAAAGATATTTATATTCATATTTCCAATATATTATTCTTTATTTTAATGAAGTTTCTATTTTTTAAAGAATGCACCAGGCGTCCGCGATTCGATTCTACGCTAACTCAAAGACCTGGTCGATGTCGGAGCACAGTTGCATCCTTTCCCTTCAATATTGTTTCACAATTCTTTTGATATTAATAAAACATTATTTTATCTACGTTGGGGGTCCAGTAAGAATCTTTCCCCTGAGTTAGGCGTTGGCTCTCGACGCCTCTGATCACAATCACAAATTGGATCCAAAGATCCTGTTATCTGCCAGTATTTACTGACCTATTTCAGCAGAACATTTGACTCGCATTATTCACTGTGATTGAACGTTAACGAACCCGTCTCGGATGGCTTGATTCCATCCGTTTCCGTCTCTCCGCGTGACCGGTCAAAATCCTAAGGGAGTAATTTTGTAATTATCCCGCGAACCCCTGCTGCTCGCGACGGTAGCAACCAACGCCATCGAGCAGTTTGTCTGGACCAGCGTCGTTAGGAGCACTCGCAAAGATGAGATACGTCTTCCATCTTAATTCTTATGCCAAATAGATTTTCAAGAGCAACTGCTGCAGACTCCGCACCAGAGGACGTGCTATAAAACCGAAGACAAACTCGAAGCCTTCTAACAAGCTACTTACCCATTGTTTCTAAAATTAGCAAACTCAACTGTCTCGTTAGAACCTGATTCATCTATTCCCTAATTTTCGTCTGCCGGCCAGACTTCTCCGCCTCTCTCCTTCGTGTAATTGAAATTCTCGAAAATTTGAAGCACTCAAGCTTCCCACTCTCCTCGAATCAATGGACCCGGAGTCATGCGTCATGCGTCGTGCAACCGCGCGAAGTGAGTCGTCCCCTTTCGAACAAGACAAACAGCGTGCACAGCGACGATGCCTCGGAGCCACCACGTCGCCCCGTTCTAAAGCAATTTCTTAATTAGACCGCGCGCGCAGCCGTGGTTTATACGCGCGAAATTAAAGGGCCCTGCCCATCGAGATTGAACTTCCCAATGCGGGTCGAAGCCGGTCTTAAATCAAGCCGCTGGCTAATTGCCGTCGATATTTCATACGGCGGAGTCGCGCGGATCCGCCGGCGGAGTATACAGCACGCGCCCGAGCCTTGCGGGCAAAAAGGCGAGAGAAAACGTTCGAAACGAAAAAGCCACCGCGCCCGGCCATGGGGGAAAAACGACAACGAGGATGGGTCCGAGGCGGTCCCGAGGTGGCGAGAACGCAGCTGATCGCACTGATCGCGTTCCCTTGCCCCCCTTTTTCGACCGTTTTTCTTCCCTTTTTATGGCGTCGCGCTCGCGAAATTTATCCTGCCCACCTCCTTACTCGCCGACGCCAGCCGGGCGGGTTAATAAAAAACTCTGGTCGCGTAACACTGAGCACAAGTCGAGGTGCGCGTAATCAATTAGCACATCGACACCTTGCGTCTGGATCGATCGATTCCAGGGAGGTGTGTTGATTAATCAGCGTCGCCGTTTTTCTTCGATCACTTCGGTCGTTTCTTCTTCTTGGATTTCGCGGGGTGCTCCGCGGCAGGTTGAGTTTCGTCGCTTGCTGGGGAGTTTCTAAATGTTTCTGTTTCTGGTGGGACAGTAGTAGATAGGTGTAATGAAGCGTGGATTAGGGAAAATTGCTGGGACACCTTCCACCAGGTTGACGAAACCGATTAAATTCTCAGACGAGTTTTTGTCTGGATTTTTTAAATAATTCCACCCCTCTTAGGTATATAATCAAGGGTTATCGCCAGACTTCGTTTACGTCCAGCTTGTTTGAAGTAGTTTCCACCTGATCAAATAATGATCAGTCTTCGTTACTTTCCTAGTGACATTAATAGGGATAGAAGCTGAGTGTTAGATGCTTTGGTGCAGATGGTGTGAATGGATTTTGGTATGCATTACCAATGGGTTTCCTTAAAAATTCACTATGGAATAAGGGTGTTATGTTGATACTGATTACAATGATATTATTACTTGGGTCCCCCGAGATTGGATGGAGATAATTCCAATTATGAGTAATAAGATCGCAGATCGGTATCCGAGGGTAAGATATTATAATGAAGGTAATACATTAACTACAGGTGATCCCTGTCGCGAAGGTGTTAATATTCATACACTAATTAATTCCGTCCATCACGGAAATTTATTGCACCCCCTTGTCCCATCACTGTAAAATCAATTTCATTTGCAAAATATTGTAAATACAGAGTGTTCTGAAATCATTTCAATAGCACGCCACTTATGCATTTTAAATGAAGTGGAATAAATTAAGAAGACCCCATGGAGGACACTTTGATGCTTCATTTACCAATAACCAACATTGCAAAATGAAATATATTTTCGACTTGCAATTCAGTTTCCACAATGCCTAATAGTTCAGGCAGCCTGCGCATAATTATACCGAATCGCGAATCACTTTACCTTTCATTGCATAATATTAAACAAAACGTTTACACTTAACAGTCCTACATGCAAGCACGCGAACAATGTACTCGTTGATTTATTATATACCATCGTTCGCCGGTGCCCCCCGCCCTTATAAACACGCCGCGCAAAAGCGTCGAAGCAAAAAGGACTAGCCGTCGACGAAGCTCGCAATTAGGCCAAACCATTAATTACTCGAATCTTTACATTCTACCTAATCCAGTGTTGCATGAGCTCTAGCAGCTGAATTATAGGGCCATAAACCAAGATGCTATCGGGGACAAAAGGGTGATGTTGCTATCAACCTTTAAAACAGGTGGCCAACTGTCCTAAAGGGAACGCGGACTGATGGGCCCAGAGTATCGTCGTTATTTTAATATCGCGAGAATTATGGTATCGTTTAATGGAAACTGTGACATCATCAGGCAAGGTGCTTTAATTAACCGTCTACTTTGTTGCGCGAGAGTGATCGTTAGGATTCACTTGTATCCTGCCGATCGGCCGCCGCGAGGAGATAGGGGCGGGAGGGTTTTCGCAGCGATCGCATTAGCATAATTTATTTAAGTCGCCGTTGATAATCAGTGACACGTGAACGACGTGACCGCTCCCCCAGAGAATCGTATTGCAATAAACTCGCGGTTCAAACTATTTTTTACCCGACGCTAACGAACCCCCGTTCACTCCTCCATTAATCGTTACGACCGCGCGATAATATGGCCCGATAACATCTGTTGAAACGTGGCATAATTGAATCAGAATTTTTTTAAAATATATCACTGCGCTTGCGCCCAAATGCTTTTAGAAGCAGTCAAAAGCAATTTCAATATAATATTAAACTCAGTAACCTAACTTGTGATTGGTATTCTGTCACCACTTTGGCGAAATATAAAATAGATTTCTAATTTTTTACCAAAATACCACGATTCTTCCACTGAAATCCAACAGATGCACAAAAAAATGCAGTCCTCGGGCATCTCGACAGCGGCTGCTCACGAATCCACTCGCCCCTCCCTCGTTCACACCCCGGAGACAGAATTCGTCTGGTGCGCCGACCGAATTGGCCAGAGGAACGGCCGAAATTCCAGGCTCTCGTGACGGCGCACGCAGCGGCGATCGCTCGATCCCGAATCGGCCCTCGAAATTACGAATTCCGGAATCGGTGGCGCGCGTTGCCGGTACCGCGGCGAACGTTTAATCTGGAAAATTGCGCGGGGCCAGCGGGCGTCTAGCGGCGGGAGAATCAATCGGGGCTGCCTTGTAATCGAGTCGCGCATTAATGCATTCTGTAACCCAGTTACAGTGGCGCGATGGGGCTCGGGCGCGCGCACGGCCAGCCACGGGCCGTCGATCTCGGCCAGAGATACCGGTCGATCGATCGATAGACCACGACGCCTCGGCTGGCCGTGTCGCGTGGCCGCCACACGACGCAACGTGCGGCCAGATAACGCCGGAAGATCCACCGCGGTCGAGGGCCGAAGGGAGGCCCGCGATCGCTCCCTGCCGATCTGCGATCGAGCCGAGCGACGCGACGGGCGCGCGGGGCAAGCGACGAAACTGGACGGGACTGCCAGCCCCGTGATCGTGGGATAGGGGAATGAAGAGTGTTCTCTCTGGAAGAGAGAAGGAGATGGAGGAGTTGGATCGAGGGAAAGAAACGGCGAAGGAGGAGAAGGAAAGATAAATGGAGTCAGCGAGGAGGAAAGGACGGAGGAGGGTGCTGCACCGCCCCGGAGAGGAGACGTTCAATTTCTGTCGCATCTGCCTAAATGTACGTTAGCCTATGATCAGGCCCAGAGTGGCCGGAGGTATATTATATCTCCGAGGAGACTAAGTATCGTTTGATTGCGATTTACGGACAGGCATTATCCTGTACGTGTCACGATACAAGAAAGATGATCGGTGCCCGTTGTCGGCTGGTGCCATCGGCGCTCCCGTACCCGATGACCATTATCGATCTCACCGAGCACAGAAATTGTTTCGGCGCTTTTAGACCCGGCGAATAATTGATACGGAGAGGCGGCGGCGGCGGTGGCGGCGGTGATCCAGCGGTCGCGCGCGTGCGGTGAATCGCGAAGGAAATCGGCAGAACGCGTGTTCCTTCGCCACCGGGCTTCTCGGCCGACTCGCTGGAGCACGTTCCCCTCGCTGATTAATGCGATATTGTCGCCGGAATTGATTTATTAGCGGAGGCGCGCGCCGCCACCGATTTATGCGCGGCAGGAAAGCCACCACTTCTGCTTTGCACGGATTTCTATGAATGGAGGTGGAGCGAACAGATATGTCGATCTGGAGATAGGAATTCTTTAAGTATGTCGTAGATTACATCGATTCCGATCTTCTTTAAAATGAGAAGCAGGATTCGGACTTTAAACACCAACATGTTAATAGAATGTAAAATTAATAGAGAAGAAAGGCGCTAAAATATATTTTTAAGGAACAATCCACGAATTTGATGATCTCCGCGATCGCTTAAGAAACTTTTCAGCATTTAATTGCGCTTGATTAGCAAGAGTTTAAATGAAGTCCGCGCGGCAGTTATTTTCGAAGGAGTGTAATTTGCATCCCTCGCGTGATAAGAGAAATGTTTACTATGCGAGGCATGCAGTGACAGTCGTGATTACGATGCGGTGGGGTGTCTCTAAAATACCGGTGTTCCATGCCGGACTTTTAAAACAGGCTATATTACACAGCAGCTGGAGTATCGTGATTTTTAATGATGCAGCGTCCTGTATCATATATTATCGCCCAAGAAGAACAAGCATTATTTTCGTAATATTCCAACCATCGGGCCACTTAATGCTGAAATATGACCCCAAGTGCGAAAGACAACTTCATACCGCGTGTTTGCGCCGTTCTCTGGGACGCCTTGGTATCGACACATCTCCCCCCTTTTTTTTTTTTTAATTAATTTTTACCGTCGCTAAAAATACGCAGGCCGACAATTACCGGCAAACATAGTGATCCTGAAGACAAGAATAAGGTGCCCTCTTGTAACCGTCGATTATTTATCGATACAGACATACAAATTCTTCTGCTTTATATGTAGTTCGAAATCAGCATCAGCGTGAGACGTTATTATTCTACTATTTTTCATCGTGGAGAGATGGGGCAAGTTTTATTTAAATAAAATCTCGAATAACGATTAACGGTTGAAATAATTATTCTTCATGTGTCGAATAAAGTTAACTCGGGTTAACGAATGAATGACGATGTTTTTCTTAACTTTTATTCATTAGCTAAAATTTTATTTAAATAAAAACTTGCTCCATCTCTGATCACGAAATAGTAGGTACGTACCTACTTCACACCACATCGATCTTGCGCCGGAATTCGCGATAAGACTATAATTAATTGCCGATGGAATTTAGCAAATTCCTTGCAAATTGTACACCGCTTAGCTATGATATTATTGTCGTCTCGGGCATAGTCCGCTCGGTGGATGCAATAATTTCGATACGGGGGACGCTAGAAGAGCGAAATTTACGCTCAGCCCAACCATAAGTACCCCAGCATCATGGAAATTGGGCTGCAATTTCAAGGCTCTGGACGATGTGCCCAGTGGTCAAAGTAGCAGCACGCCTGTGAATACGAATGAAGATGCTGCATTTCCTTCCACTTTACTATGTTGTACCGAAACCGGAGAGTCTTGCATTTTATTGCGCACACGCGAGTAGCGATGGGTGTTAAGACCGTTCGCGCAAGATTTTTTTCGTTAAATACTTTTAACACACTTCATTCCTATCACGAAATACCTAAGATTTAAGGGGGGGGATTCTCCTGTAACAGCCCCCGAAATTGATGATATTTTTTAAAAAACTATTGTTAACATTGCAGCAAACTCTTTTTGGATCTTTAAACTTGCAGAAAATATTTTCTTTATGTCGATTCTGCTTATTATTTATTAATTATTGTGAACCTCTTCGACAATGTTGACGGCAGATGTAGTACATGTCGCAGTCATCTGATTGCAAAAGGAAGAAAATTTTCTTAAAGTTTAATAATTTGGGCTGTTACCGGACCTAAAATTTCAATATTAGTTTTTATCTTCGATATAAAGAATAATTAGACAAATTTGTCTACGGAAAAACTTGCTTTTTCTTTCAAACGCTGTAACTCTTTCAATTTTTCCATTTCTTTTCTTTAAAGTGGAAAGAAATCTTATCAATATCAGTTACTTTTGGGGCTGTTGGACGAGAATCACCCCTTAAGCCTGCAACTCTGCTTCAAAAGCTAACGCTACGTGTACACATTGCCAGGGTTTGCTTCGAGGTACTTCGCAATTATCCTCCGCGCATGTTAGCGCTCCCCTGAAGCTACCTCGAAGCCACCTACAAGCTGCTTCATATTATACCTGCCCTCAAGCAACTCGGACGCCACCTTTGTTTAACAAACGAACCTCGGCAAACCAGTTCGAACGCCTCGATATTGCAACATTCGGCGCAATCTCTCGATCTTCATCGATCGCCGATCACGGTCCTCAGAGCGTAATTTTCTCGTCGAAGGAGGCTGGAGCAATCTCGTTCCCATCGCTACGCACGAGGTAGATACTATTCGGGGGCTACCGGGACACACTTGCCCGTGGTTGGCTAATAGGCATTCGTGATTTCGCGTGCTTAGATTTTTAAGGGCAGGTGAGCGGGCAACTGTCCCCTCGGAGGCAGAGAAGCCCTCCTTTCATTTTCTCTCGTCCGTTCCCTCCTCTCTCTGTCTTCGATCGGCAGAGGGAGAAAAAGGACAAAGGTGTCCAGAAGCTGGTGTTGCTGTCGAGGGCCACGTAGCTGTGAGCAAGTAGGCGGCGCTCTAAAATTTCGCATCGGCTCTCTATGAGCCTGGGTATACCCGGTGGCATTCATAAATCGTCGGGAGGGACGACGGGGAGGGGGTTGATCGACCCGATGGCGGTAACACGTGCTCCCTTTCCGTGTGCAGGCAGCGCCAGGCAGATCTAGATAGCGAGACATATCTGGAATTAAGGATGTCGTCTCGGATGTGCGTGTTCTGTCTTGGAACGGGACCTAATTTCACGATTAGACGGCCGAAGGGGTGCGTCTTAACGCACTGCACACGGCGGGTGTCGATATTTCGTGGTCTAACCGGTCCGCTCCACGTCCCGGAGAGTTGATCCTCGATCTTGTAAAGCCGTGTACCCTTTAGCATAATGCCGCGTTTAATTAAAGGACGTGTGCTAATTAACCGGCTCCGATACCGCGCGGAGGTTCGGACTCTCGGTTGGAATTAGATTCCAATGTAATCGGGATCCTCCAGCTTTCTTCCTCTCCGAATAGTAAATCGAAGGAGGACACCGTGCTTGTATTCGATCCGAATTGAAATTCAAATTCCACCGACGAGCACTTTTTCGCGCTCCCATCTGAAAGTGTCGTATCTTACCGTGAAGTATTGGCGCGTCCAATCGATTTATCTCGCGTCAGAAAATCGAAAGCGAGGGACAAACAGCCGCGTCCAGTTTCCATATAAACACACCGACAGGATACCCGGGACGCTTCTTGCCCGCCGTTAATTGAAACGGCGAAGAGCCGAGGTGTAGTCTACGCGACATTCCGCGTCCCCATCATCCAAGGGCACAAATTGTCGCGGCGTTTCATCTTGTCGGGACGTGTCGATCGATTCGGGACGACTTCTTGCCGAGGGTAGCCGCGAGAGTAACGCGGATTTGTCTGCGAAATATCATCGAGTGGACGTCGCCGTTCGCTCAACTATGCCTGGCCTCGAAGTGTTCGGTTCCCCTTTAACGTCTCGCTTTTTTCCTACTGCACGCGTTACGTGCCGTGGTTCACTATGCTGCTCGATCTCGTTGGACGGTTATAGCGAACTGATGGAAATAATGCGAAAAATCAGAGGAAATTGTCCATCATTTTCTTCGGTCGTTCCCAGTGCTCGTTACTGTGGAAGATACTTGCACAATCCCTACGAAGCTTTTGGATTAGGATAACATAAGGCTTCGGTGGATTTAAATACAATACCAGATCGGTATACTTCACTAGCAATAATGTGAATGGAAGTAGAGTAGTCTTCTGTGTGCAATCTGCTAGCAAAATTCTTTCTAGAAAATCTAAATGCGTTTAAGTTCCTAGTCTTCCTTAATTCTCAATCGACACTCTGCTGCCACGACAAATGACACCTCCTTCTCGTTATACTGTCTCACTTATTTTCATGTAACAGCAGAAGATACTAAGCTCGCATATGTGTAAAGGAATCGAGGATGCCAGGCGAGGAGGTAAAAAAATTTCGGGACGAAAAAGGTCAAACGTTCGCCCACAAAAATGTTGTAAGGGTAAATTGCCGCTCTATCATTCGTATTTATCCCGTACCGGAAATATCCCGGCGCTGACGTAATTTTCTCTTCACGCACGTCCTTCGAGCCTGCTCCTCCGCGAACGTTTAGTTTTTCCGTAATCGACGGTGCATGCCTTGGCCTCTGAAGTAAAAGCAGGGTCCCGGGAGAATGATTACGTGTGACGTGCGTGGACTATGGTTAACTCGAAAAATTGCCCATCAACTATGCCTGCTTTGTGGCTTCTTTTAAACGTCCGCTCGGCCTGCTTATTAAAAAGAGACAAGCTACGGGTCAGCGGGCGTTCCAGCGCGTAGAGAACGTTGCGACACATGGTTCCCGTGGACAATCACGCGCAAATGAATTTTCATCTTCCTTTTTGACCCGAGAATATCTATTCCTACCGAAGGATATCAATTACTGATACAGAAATTCGGAATGTTTCCGGAATTTCTCCTGTATTTTGACATTAACGTCGCTCCACCAATCTTGAAGTAAATAAATAGATACGTAGACAGGGGTGTAGCCAGGCTTTCATTCAGGGAGGGGCAATATTTAATTTATTTTTTATTTACATAATTTAGTTTAATTTATTTTTATTGTGTAACTAATTCATTATTTTTTGCATGTGCCAGGGGGTGGGTGGCAAGCGCCCAAAGCTGCCCCACTTTGATAACTGGCCCACATACTAATTCCAAAATTTTTGTTAAACTTTTACCGCCCAGTCTGACGTAAAGGCCACATAAGTTTCGAGCGTATAAAAAGATCGATAGTAAATAAAGTAAACTTTGAAACATTCAAACATTTTTTTGGGTGGCTGTGCTTAAAGAGCTAAGGAAAGGGCATATTACACAAAGAATTTTCTTTTAGCTAGTAACATCTTTATAAGCAGTAAGATAGAAGGTATACTTGAATCATCTAGACTTTCTATTACTAAATTGGTAGAGCAAAAGTGAAATGACCGGTACCTAACATTCGAGTTATTTAGCATTCCCAAGTTTGTCCGTTTTGTCATAGAACAGCAAAACGGTACAGGGTTCATCTTTCTAAAGGGATGCTCTTCTGCTTAGTAAGTGCAATTTCAAAGTATGCGTTTTGTTATTTAAGAGTCTGCGTGCCTAGCACCACAGCCTCGAGACAATTTACCGTGGATCCGCCTAAATGGTTCGCGCACGAAGTGTCATTACACTTTCGAAAAATGCTCGGCACGATCCCGAAAGGTGGTCCTAATGATACGGTCACAAAACTGCCTTATTCTTTCGCGATCGCTTCGATCGCCTTCCCTTTTGTTACACTTAGGTATACTTGAAGCAGAAGGTATTAGTCCTGTCGCTAATACCAGCACAAAATTCCTTATGTAACACTTTCAAATTAATACTTCCGCGAATCAAATATAGTTGATTCGCGTCGACATCCAAAGCGTACGAAGTTAATTTCCTCCGAGCTCGAAGAATCTTTCAACTGATACACTATTACCACTATCTCTTACATTTACAACGATAACTCCACGGGCCAAGCCAGATCCATGATATAATTACCAACTTTTCCCTGGTTTCACAATCTCAACCCTTTCACTGAAGCGCACCTCGATCGAAAAGCACTCTCGCTTGTGAGCGCGCTGAGTCGCTTCCGCCGCGTGCTAATTTGCAATTTCATCGGAACTAGGTGATGCTCGTAGAAACGAGTTATATTCAGCGAAGTCACGTGTGACTTGGCAGAAGCATTTGAATCTCGTTAAGATATTCAGATGAAACCCAATTTGACAGACTACTCCTACTAATAAGCCAAGCGCATTCTAGCATTCACTCCAACCACGTATCGTTTCCCGTGCACGAAAGATAGATGGTCCCTCCACCTTTCCATCCGCAGTCAAGGTCTTCAATTAAAAGAATCACTGAACGTTCACCACACCGTCTCCGAATGATGGCGCAAACAGCTGCACCGCGATTAACATACATAACCGTACATAATATCGCCACTCGCCATATCTCGCAAAGTCAGCGCTAAAATTTACCGGTTATGCACTCAATTACTACCTAAACGTATGTAGTTGAAGCATACTGCAATTGAAGCGTCACGTGATCAACAATTACATAAAGGGAAGTATTTTAGAGAATCTTAATGGTGTACAAATTTATTGGACTGCCACAATTTTACATCACATTCGGAGAAGGTAAGTCTAATAATTCTGTGAATGCAAGAATATATACTAGAAATGCCTAATTAATGATGTATTTACGGAATGAAAACGATTCAAATATTTTTTGTACTGAAAATAGCGTATTTTTTAGCACTTACCGGAGAACAAAAGTTTCGATGTAATGTTTGTTACAGGCGGGGGCTCGAAATTTGCGGAGCAACCGATATAAACTTTATTTGTCCAATATGCACATCCGAACGTAAAAAATAAAATATTTTGAAGATCCCATTTCTATAGTTCCGTAATAAAAATAAAATCAAAGATTTATAGAAACACATTTATAGAGCAAGAGATAATAAAAGCACATGTGAAAATGACTTTAAAAACTTTTATATTATAGAGTATCGAATGCATCTAGGGTGTAAGGTTTTGAATGGTTTGGTGCCGTACCAGGTGTCGCTGCACCTTCCCGACAGCAATTTCTGCGGCGGCAGCATCACCTCGAACCGGTGGGTGGTCACTGTCGCCAAGTGTGTCTCGTACCCGCCGAATTTAACCACCGTGCATGCCGAGTTCGCGAAGTCGTCTGGCGGTAGTCTTTATAGGGTAGAGAAGATCATAGTGCACCCCAAATTCACCTTGAACTCCTACGGGGTGCCCATCAACAACGTGGCCGTCCTCAAGGTAAGCCCCCCGTTCGTGCTGGACACGACCCGCAAGCCGATCAGCATGTTCAAGAAAAGCGAGATGATCCTCCCTGGAAGCGACGCCATTGTCTCGGGATGGAGAGTGAAAAAGGAGGGAGGTACACGGTTGGAGGACCTCCGGGCAGGGCGTCTGTCGATCGTCTCTCAGGAGTCTTGTGACAAGGCCTACACCGAGATCGTACATCTCCCGGAGGAAAAGATCTGCGCGATGGTGGTCGGGGAAGGGAAGGGCGCCTGCCAAGAAGACGACGGCAGCCCCGTGACGGCCGGCAATCGCCTGGCCGGGATCGTGTCCTGAAACTACGGTTGCAGAAAAGACGGATTTCCTAATGTTTACAGCGAAGTAGCTGCTTTCAACATGTGGATCGGCTCCAACACGGGGATTAAGGTTTAAGGAGTTTCTCTACCAGATGCACTAACTAATGGCGACGATACACTTCCCTCTAATAGCTACTCTTAATCACTTTGTATGGCTAATACTTGCGCGTCCGACGCTGGCATCGCGGTCGTCAGACGGGATCAATAGAGACAGCATTCATTTTAAGGCAGAGTTGTTCGTACTAGAGCTCTTACTAACCGTTCACCCGGGTAGAAAAAAATTACCCGAAAAGTACCCGTAGGATACCCGACTACCCGAGTACCCGTGCGATACCCGGGTGCACGGGTAGACATAAATTACCCGTGTGTCCATGAGATACCCGAGTAAATGAAGTGTGATGAGATAGTTGAGAATTTCGATTTGACAGCCGATCGTCTTTCGACTTTCGATCATTTTCGGCTAACATCAGTAATGAACGGAATATACTTCAAGCAATTAAATGTGGTACTGTCCGCAGAACACGTTCTGTATCAGAATGTGAAAATTGCGAACTGTCAACGTCCTTTGCACTTATAATAGGGTAGTTCGACCTATTGCAGTGCCTGCCCCTATTAGTGTGTCTTTATATTTAATGTAGAAGCCCGAATCTGACGGAACATTCATCATTCAATATTGTTAAAAGCCCGATATAACGTTTCTCACTAGGGAGCATGATACACCATTGGAAAGCTTAAGAGTAGAGGAGTCACGGGTACCGTAAGCGTCCCATTCCGAAAATATAGATTAAAATATGTAGACCTGGCATTGATGCACTCTTATCTAATTACAACCAACTCCCTCAGTTGATGCAAAGTAAAACTCGGAAAATCCTAGGAAAATGCACTGGTTTTGGGTTTTCGTTCACATCATTTGTCGGAGAGCTTTAGTGCGATTTAAGATAAAAAAAATTATTTCAGAAATAAATAAAACAGCACGTTCATTAGTTTGAAATGAGGATTCCAATCCCTCGCAGCAAAAGACATTTTATCATAATATTCATAACCGTAACGCGCACACAATACTACTTACATTGAATTGCTTGAAGTTCATTCCGTTCATTACTGATGTTAGCCGAAAATGATCGAAAGTCGAAAGACGATCGGCTGTCAAATCGAAATTCTCAACTATCTCATCACACTTCATTTACTCGGGTATCTCATGGACACACGGGTAATTTTTGTCTACCCGGGTAGTCGGGTATCCTACGGGTACCCGGGGTCTCACCGGGTACTCGAGTACCCGGGTACCCGGATACCCGGGCAAAAACAATAGCTCTAGTTCGTTCGTACCTTGTTACGCGCGATAAATTTCGCGATAATGCCAGAGATTTCCCTCGGCGAAACGGGACGCGCGGGAAATTACTTTAAGGGGACTAGGCAGTCGAAACATCGATTTTTTTTTATTGCTTTTCCCAAAAGTATTATCCTTTCTGAATAAAATGCCGCTTGGTTTATAGTAAAATTCGCAAAATTATAGATTTGACAACTAAAAACGTCAAGCGGCAACCTATAGCGTCCCCTTTGCCCAGAAAATTTAAACTGCGAAACGCTCGTCCATGCGGTCAACTCGCGATTCGGGGGTGGAGGACTCGGGGATTGCATGCACAGATGCGAAGTGATTCGGGGAAGAAATGTGCCTGGCTTCTTTCGACCGTATCCCTTTTGCAACGGCACGGCGCGACTCTGCGAGGGATTTCTGAGTATTCGAGACAGATTCCTTTTTAAGCGCACGAAGCAATGAAAGTCGATTCATTCAGCACTGTACAGTGTGTTATCACCTTCCGCACGGACGATTTTTTAGAAGTTTCCCGAGTACCGAAATTTTTTCTCGAAATCTGCCCGCAAGATTTGTATTGCGGATTGCGTTCTTTTTGCCCCTTTATGGTGATTTTACTCCAGTATGAATTTTCAAATTGATGAGATAAGGTTTTAGGGAATAATCCCTCGGTTTTAACAACAAAAATTTATTCATAATAACAAAAATATATGTGTGTATCATATACGTTTATTCAAGTTTCGATTTTTTGTGTGTAGAAATATGAATTTACATGAACATTCGCAGTCTAATTACAATATATAAAACAATTTGTTCCTCAAGTACTTAGTTTTCTCTGACAAAATAAGAAGAATGACACACCATCGGGTTCCACATGGAGAGCTTCGGTCGGTGATTAGGCGTACACTAACAACTTTATAATTGGTATTCAACCTCAGGTGGTAAGAAAAGCCAAAGTATGCTTCTTTACCGCGAAATTTGTGACACTGAATGTATTGCCTACATATCGCGATTCTTTTGCAGAAACCTTGACGAGGCCGCAAACTAGCGAGCAAAGACTAGCTAACAAAAATACTACAGCCTGGTGTCGACATTTGGAAAAATCGGTGTTCGATTTTTAGTATCGCACAAAACCGGTGTGCAAAATTTTAGAAAAAAATCTCTGGTCTGTGTCATCTAGACGGCGGTAGGAGTTCTTGCTACACAACGACTATGGACGATGAGAAAAATGATAGACTGTATGGGTTTGTTAAAATCGATTTATTTTTTATTATCATGGAACAGTGCGGCGGCGGTGCGCAAACGATTGATTACTGGGCGATGGTGCGAGAAGTACAAACACACATGGTGACATTCTAACAAATAAACATTTTCTTTGCAGATTATACAAGCCACCATAATAAAACATCTCGAGTTCAATGAAAAGGACACTGACGATATTAGCAACACGATACGTGCTCGACAAGACGAATCCAACACCGAAAGAATGACTCGGCTGCATGTAGTTTTCGACCTCTTTTACTTCTTCAGCTACATTTACTGCTTTAACCTACGTATTTGCTGTTTTATTACCTATCGTATAATGCTCCGACCTCCTCGGCAGGAATTTTGAGCGAGCGAATTGGGCACATCCTCAGTCGCCACTGTTGATTGGGCTAGCATCTGTCGAGAACCATGCGTATTATGGATTGAGAAACACTCACTTCAAATACCTAAAAGTAACACAGCTCCGAGACAGCCGGGCAGTCGGGGGGAAAGAAGTCCGGCCAATAAGCACGCGATGCGTCCCCGCGACTTGGCAACTCGAAAATCACAAGGTTCGAGAAAGGGTGCACTTTCGCTCCGGGTGATGTACATACGAGCGACACCTGTGCCCATTGCCGTTCGACACACTTGTTCCCGGGGATCGCGAGACGGCCCCGTGTAACAAGCACCAGCTGTGACGCGGATTACTTTTACTTCTGCCGCGACCGGGCCGCCGCCGCTGGGCGCGACTAATCGCGCTCAATTTCATCATTGTCGCAATTTTCGGCAACGGCTTCGCAAAGTCACTGTCGTGCTCGCCTGACGACCAGACACCGGCTACGATCGATACGAATCGCTGTTTCTGGGGCCCGAGGAGGGATTGGGCCAGCGACGAGGCCTCCCCCCCCCCCCCCTCCCCTTCGCTCGTCCACCCCTTTGCATTTTCAAAGGGAATCTCGTGACCCATTATCATCCCTCGTTCCAGCTTTTGTGCAATTTTGTTGCAGGAGGATCGCGAGGCGCGCGGTTCGCACGCATGCCACACGGGATCGCGCGAGAAATCCTCGGAAACACCGGGATCTGTTGAGAAGAAGGGAAGGGGGGACAGAGGCAGGGATAACACGTGAATCGTCGCAGATCTCCCTTGCTTCCCTTTTTACGCTTTCTTCCCCAACCCCCGGCACCTCTTCCACTGTTTGACGGCGAGCACTCGGGCGAAGGGGATACCCGCGATTTCGCGTGCCAGTCGCGGCACTTCAGATCGCCCTCCAATCGGCTCCAATGGCTGGTAATTACCGCCGGCGATAATTTTGATACATTGACATGGGGCGAGGATTCTCGGGAATTCAGGGAGATCCTCTCTGGACAATGATAATGTTCGTTTTTACGTATCTCTCCCTGTATAGTATCGATCTGTTATGGAAATTTCCATACTTGACAAATTGTAGGTACCCTGTACTGTACCTACTCGTTTTCCAAATGATATAAATGGATGTCACGCGAAGAAGATGACGAAATATGTTTTGTGATGTGTGCAAAGCTGGGGTTAACACTAAACGTACCGCGCCCCGTCCAATCACCGGTTTTAAAATTCGGTTCAAAATTCTGCATTAATTTGTGTTTCTTTCGTCCATTTGACTTTATGACAAATATCCGCTTAATCGACTTTTCTTTTTTGTTTGCTCGTTTTAGTATTTCATTTTTCGATAAGAAACAGTCTCCTTTATCTACCGCCACCGATCATTTGACCGGTCGATAAATTAACACCCTTTTATGAAATTACTTGTCAGAAGACAGTATCATTTTGAAAGTCTACATCGAAGTGGAAAAATCTTATAATACTCAGTATTTAGTTATATGTGTAATTTGCACTGTTTTATTTTATTTCTGAGTTTTATCTCCCAATAAGTCATTCAGCGAAAAAGTTACTGAAAGAAATAAATAACAAATGAAGTGTTCGGAAATTAGTGAAGGGCTAAATTCTGAACATAGAAAAAATGAGAAAGAATTATTATTTATTATTGTTTATTTTTATATTATAAGTAAAAATGAAAATATTTATTTTTTGCCATACTATTTAAAGGTTTTTTATATATATTTTCCCATGTTAAATTGGCATTACATATCTCGACATTACTATATACAATTTGCAAAAATATAACCTTTATTTCCTAATCGGAAAAATATCATTAATGGGAAAGTATGTAATTCCTTTGGATTCTCGAGTGTGGATGGGGTTTAATATTCTTTGGGACGTAGTTTGGCAGACGGTGGACTACAGAAGTGATGGATCGTGTTTGAGAAGGTTGCAACGTGACGCAACGTATCGTGTGAGCACGTGAAGCGAAATATAACCAGTCCCGAATCGTACGCACACGTCGAATTTCCGAACACCTGTGGTTTTATAATTGCGCCTCTCACCTCGAACCTATACTTAGGGGCTGTGCGATCATTGCGCATCTAGAAAGTACCGAAGAAATCACGGAAATTCTCGTTCCCCTGGAAAAAAGAAACACGCGGAATGGGCCATCGAGTTCCGACTCCTCTGCTACCAACGTTTCTGGGAACGCGATGGTTATTACGCGTGATTGGGATCGCTCGGTAATCCCCCTTCCCCGAACATCGGCATTTAGGTCCATAAACGAGCCATTTTTACACCGACAATTTAGATTTCGTATCATAGAGGAGAAGTCTCTCGCAAACGTTGCATGATTTTCATGTACTCTGCTCGACAAGTTGAGAAATTTGATTCGATTGAAAATTACACGTTACGTGGGAATGATTTGTGGGAATATTGTTGGTGGTCTTTTACAGGTGTGTCATTATTTAATGGCGATGCTAGTAATAAAGGAATTGATTTCTAAATTATTGGAGACCCTCCTTTCTCTGTTTCCTGTAATGGAGTCGTTTGAGGTTTCTGCTCTCAAAGGTGGTCTTTTGTGGATTATACGAAATAAATAGTATTCTGCTTCCAACTCCTCGTTTATCCAAAACATCGATCAGATTCGAGATGAAGGTGTCAGGATTATTAGGATATTTTCTGTGTAAAAATAAGAGTAATGACTAATATTAACTTCTTTCATACTTTTCTTTTATTTCTTTTCGTAATTTTACAAGCTCAAGTAGCAGTTAAGTTGTTGCAGGACAATCGATTAGTCGTCGAGTGCGTAAACACGTTAAATGTGTTTTCCATAGTGGGGGTCGGCCGACACCAGTCAGGGTTATCATCCCTTCACGCATTAGGGTGGCCACCCTCTTCGCATGACGCGATCCCCGACTCTTTCAACATCAATGAATACACTCGACCTTAGGGTCATATTCATTTCGGTGTCACGATTATTCATTCTGCGTCATTGAATGTAGGTAAATACTCGATAACATCTCCATGACACTTTCCAACCCCTATGCAGATTTCATGATCGACTATTTTCAAGTACACAACTGGCATCTTTTTATATTCCGGTTACTTATGCAATTAATGCTTGTCTGTTTAATCGTGAATACTTTCCCAAAGCTTAATCCAGAAATGTGACACTGGACAAGAATCTTTCCATTGGGTGGGGTTTTGTGTTCTTGCCTTTAATGAAACGTACAACAATCCTGTATACATAGAGTAAACTGTAACACTGAGTCTGAAGTTCGCAACAATCTTTGCAATTCTGTCCTTTATAAATCGTCAGCAATGCAAGCTATCATTAGGTATACCAAAACGTTAAACAAAGATCCTCATAATAGATCAATCTTCCCCACGATTGTCGCTTTTCCACACTAAAATTCCAAGCTCGGGTGTATTCTACTGTGACTTGCGATTTTTTTAATTTATATATAAAATGGTTGTCGCCATATCTCAAATTCTACTTGACCGATGGGGCCCATCTTGTTCACACATCTTCAGCAGATCTGTCGCTATCGTCCGTAGCAGAATGAGGCCAAAATACTTTTCCTTTCCAATTTTGTTTACTTGTACAGCCCGAAGAAGACGAAGAAAACTCGTGAAAGTCGACACTTAATGTTCACATTGCAGCCATTTTAAGAATTTTTGACATCCTAATCCAAATCTGCTACAAACGATAGTCATCCCCGAATAATTTAAGAATCTGTAGGTTTTTTAATTTCGGATGAACAGAACGACCAGAATCATGGCAACAAGTCAGGCAATTTTTTTCGAGGTGGTCGGCTTTCATGGGCTGTGGCGCCATCTTTATTTCATATTGTCAACCCAACAAAAGTTTTATTCATAGTTTAAAATATAATAAATATACAGCAAAAAGTTCGGCATAAAGATCTTTCATTAAGTTCATACAAAAAATCCTGAAAAACTCCGCAATATAAAAAATAAAACTCTACAAGTTGATTATTCGATGGAATAGCCAGAAAAGGCGAACGCAAACGGAATTGCAAACGATTCACAGTGTCTTCTCCGCGCGGCTCCCACCCTTGCGCATTAAGGGCGGTTAACTCCTGAGGTGTATCGTGTGTCACGTGGCGCGTGGATCTCGGCTCAGCGGCAGCTTACCAAAGGATTACCAGGGCATTCTGCCACTACCAGATAACACTGTGTAAGTTGTCAACCGTTCACACCAGTTTTCGGTGGCGTGGCCCCTCTCGTCGCTCGAAATAATTGAACTCCTCTGGTCCCACATCACCGGGCCCCTGCGATCCGAGAGATCCCAGATAACGACCGGCTCGTAATTGGATGATTTTCATGGGGAACGGTTCTGGGCTGAAAGCAAACGATAAAACCGCGGATAAAGGCACCGATTCCCGCTGATTTTCGTCCCTCTTTTCGCGCCTGCCCGCCGCGGCCCTCCGACGCGTTACGTAAGGGTGAACGGTCTCGTTACGTTTAAATTTTTTCCATCGAATTGCGCACGGGAGCGTAACAATGGACAGCGCACGACCATCGACGCCGCGGGAACAATGGGGAAAACGTGGATCGTCAAGTTTTCCGCGAAGTTACCCCGCGCAAACTGGCGGTTTGTTAATTAGCGACTTCGCGAGGGAACGGGAATGATTTCACTTTTCGTGTCATGGATATTCATGAACCCTGACTCCTTGATCTACTGCCGAATCGATTGTGTTCCCACGAAATCGTTAACTCGATACCGCAGGTGTGGGAATATTCGAAAGAAACGCGCCATTAAAGATGCATGATAATTAGTCTCGCGTTGGCGTGACGTATCAGCGTGATATTAAGAACTGTCTTTTAATTACTATTTAAATATTGGAAGAGGGAGGCAATTACACGATACGATCTTTCTTAGAACGGCCATGCGAAGAGAAGGCACATTTTCTGAAACATTTTCGCGCGCAAGTGCAGTTAAGGCGGCTCGCACAGTAATAAAATACGCGACACGCTTGCCAGCCGGTCGAGTTCGCGCAATTTCACAGACTGCCCATTGAATGTAGCCAGCTTTAACGCAACTGCGTCTTTCTGCATTAAAGATCCACCGTTGGACGGGTAATCGCGTAATGAAAATATAGGAGGCGGAGGGCGCACTTAATACTCACCAATTCCTTCTCGTGGCTCCTTCTTCGACGGCGCATTCAGTCATTAGCGTGCCCGGGCCGTCAATTAAGCTTATAAGCTTAATACGAAATGTTTTAAAGGCGGCCTCGGACGAGAAAGGAGGCACGATTTCGCGCAGCAAATCTTCGCCCCTCCCTCCCCTCCATCCTGCAGGATTGTGCTCGGGCGAAAACGACGATGATTGTTGAATAAAATAAAAGGGACGTGCGTGCAGCTCCGGGGTAGAACGTTTTAAGTACCCAATTAAAGGGCCCGCGGCTTTCCTTTTCGTGCTTTAATTGGACGGTTTTCGCAGCGCGAAGATGTTTCCGGTACAAAATTGCGGTTTGGCAAACATGTTGCACACCGCGTCGGAATGCCCGACATCCATCATCTACGCGATAAAAGTAATTTAATTGAACCCGAGCTGAAGTCCAACGGGGCGTTTAAACGCGGTGAAGTCACTTACTTTCATCGCCACCTCGTGCGACCCCCACAGTTTTTCTTCATTGTTGAAGCGAATATAAGCTTCCTACTAAATGGGCTGCACAAGGAGCTGTTTTCGGCGCCTGGCGGCGGGCAACCCACCTGTCTCGGTGCTGAGGGTAGAATCGGTGAGGATTCTACGGAGAACCCAGCCATATATACTGACACTACGAGCCTACGATCACGTACATCATTACTGAAATTCTCCTCACCGATTCTAACCTTAGCAACGAGACAGGTGGGTTGCTCGCCGCTAGGCGCCGAAAACAGCTCCTTGTGCAGCCCTGAATTTAATAGAGGAACTGAGATAGTACTACGATTTCTGATAATAGCAAAAATAGTATTTTATCGAATATTATTTCTCAATGCACTTGGTTTGAAAAAGATGAAAAAATAACCCAACCTTAAATACTTAGATCAATTAATAAACAGCTGCTTTTATTTAATATATTTCAAATCGTTGAAAATGCAACATTCACTCGAAAAGGAGGAAGAACAAGGTGACCGCAATATTTACGTTTTGGCCGCAAATAAGATCGAAGCTTCTAACAACATTATTCTATGCTCCCGAAAGAAAACTGCAACGCGAACTGTTGCGATAATACAAACAATACCACGGTAACGTGTCAGCAGGCACAATTTGCCAATATATTAATTAAAGAAACTGATGTGATCATGTATCCCCGCTGATCAACTATCCCACCATTCCCCTACAGTTACCAAATAAGTCCCAGCGACGGTAACAGAAAATCCTTCCCGCTCGATTCTCCCCTTTCTCAGGCAAGTTCACAGCGTTTCTGGCCAACGGGGCGATGAAAGAACGGCGGTTCTTTCGTGCCCTAATTGGATGATTTTCGCGACGCAGTACGTTTCCAATGAAGAATCGCGGGATCGACGGTGCGCCGCGTCACGCGGCGAGCACGAACGGTAGCCAGGATGTTCCTTTTTGCTGCGGCCGCTCGTCGTTGCCGTCGCGCGCGACGAGCATCCTTTCTTTCCTTCCGCAGAAAGCATTCGGGGGCACCGCGAGCAGAGCTCGAACAATTTTAATTCCTCAATCGCGGCCGGTGCTCCAGAAGGAAACCGATGCTGAACGAAAGGGCGAAAGAGGGGGCGGGGGCGAGGAAGAAAAGGGAGATCGCCGATGGAAGAAACAAGGAGGGCCCGTTGCGCCCCACAAATAATTGGGCAAAACTGCTTCTGGCGAATAATTACTCGAATGATTGAAGGCAGGGGACCCCTCCCCTAGGCCTCCTCTCCCCCCCTCTCTCTCTCCCTCCTGTAGGAGAGCCGATCTCTCTAACGAAAGCCCAACGAAATCCAAGAAATAAGCGGAAGCAAAAAGGCCGATGCACTTTGCGGTTTGCGGCCAGCGAAGGCCTCGAATTCTGTTCAAACGAGGCTTGTTAACCAGCCCGAGGAAGTTAGATAATGGCCGAGTAGCCTCGCGGAATTGTGGCGGAGAAAGTGGATTTTGTAAATAAATTGACCGCATTCGATGATGTCATTACCTGCGTACGATCACACTTCTGCACGAAACGCGGATTTTTGTATCCTTTTTTGACGGTGTTGGCCGTTGCAGTGGTTTCAGGTTCTCCAGGTATGAACTCGTTTAATTCATTCGCTAATTAGAAATAGTTGCTTCTGCCATTAGCAGTAGAATTCATAAAGTGATATACAAATGCACTTGCATATACAGAAGCTCCAATATTCCGTAAAGATAGTAGAATTTAATTCAATCTCTCGAATTCTCAATAATTGTGTAAGATAAAATTCAAACACGAAGGGTAATCTACTAGGTGCAAACAGCTCTCGCGTTTCAAACCCGAAACCAGTTAATCGTGTCGAGTTTCCTAAGAACCTACCCGATTTCACTGGATAGATGCTCGAGAGTTGTCGAACGTTAACGGTCACCGCGGTTTTTAGAAGAAAATGCAAGGAATGAACGAAACGCGCCGCGATTGACTCGAATCTGTCGCTACCCCGTTCCAGGGTTCTTCTTTCCGTGGCTGTCGCGAGGAATGGGCGATTTTTTGCCGATGGAAGGACGAATCCCATGATCGCCGGCTCGTCCAATCGAGCCCGGCGGATTTAATTGATATTGCCCCGGCCCGTCGACTTTTAATTCGTAATAAATTTCGATCATGCGCCGCGAGATTTATGAAGTTACATCGAGCCAGCCACGACCGTCCGTCCATCTTTCTAACCCCGGGCCGGCAAAATTCGCCAGCGGAGTTTGGCGACTTTATGGCAACTGTCACTCCTCGTCGATTTACGAGGGGGATAAGCACGAGACGGCCGTTCTAAATTTGGTGCGCCCGGCCGCGACTCCGGATGCTCCCGATCCATCGAATCCGTAAAAACGTAATGACTTTCATACGGCTGGCTGGGATTAATTCGAGACGGGAATACATAATTACGCTGGTAACGATAAGTTAAGGGTTTTCGTGCCACAGGCTAGAACCGCTCGCCTGCTTCAATTGAAACATTGATTGATACCTGTCGGCCGATCAGCTTTCATGGAATCTGGACCGATCGTTCCTCGGAGTGTTATAAAAAAGTCGGCTTCACGACATGGAGGGGAATGAACTCCAGGGGGTCAGGAGTTAAGAAAATGAACCGTGCCAGGGTTGGAAATGATTTTTTATACAATTTAAATACACTGTGTAACAGTTTTGAATAACTCTTGTTATATTTAATAGTGTCTTAATACAAATGACGGAAACTAGACGAATTACAGTAGTAAGTACTTATAATAGACTCTTAATACAGAACTAAAGTGCTCATTTTAGGGAGAATTGCATGTAATATATATGGGTTTTAGTAGTTTGGAAAGTGGGGGTTGTAACGGTCGGTAAGGGATGAGGCATAGAGGAAGCAATTTGGGATGTTTAATATTGCTATCCGAAAGAATAACCGGATGACTAATACTATAGAAAAAGAAATTTGAATGACGTTGGTATACAACACCTACCGCCATAAAATTGTTTAACGGAAAGTTAACAATTACGTGTACCGTGATTAATAATAATTACATTGCATAGATACTGGAGACTACAAAAGCAAAAGGTTAAGATAATATAATACAACAACAGTTAAAAATTACTTGACAGCTTCGTATGACGCGTACTTCACCAAATTCGTGGTCTGTGCTCGACAGGCATTTTCTACTTGCTGGTGGAAGAAACTTGTTGCTTCCTTTATCGTTACAAATTTTAATAGTAGTACCTACCGTTTATCCTATTAATTGAATACACTTTTTAATAATTTATTCTCCAATTATATCATATTATTCTTCGCCATTTCTAACCGCAGTACGAATCCGTAAAATTCATCCTCCACTTCTTCCTGGCAATCTTAATCCTCGCGCGTTTCGTCGAAAGCTCGACATCCAAAAAAGCAGAAAGCACAAGATTCCAGACATTCAGCCACCACGCACCACAATTAATAGAATGTCGTGCCTCGGAAGGCCCTCGCTAGCCATCTCGACCCCGATCTCCATCGCTGGGAAGATTAAACACCGAAGATCTTGGACAACGAAAATTATTCGAACGCGCAGCGCGCCGATCTTCTCTCTCGTCCACTTTGCACCGTTGCCACGAGAGATTGCCCAATGCCTGCTGCCTGAAAGCAGCCGATCGCGTTGCCGATACCGACGAGGTGGCCCAAAAATCTCGTTCCACTCTTCGGGCCGAGATTTTCCAGATCCCTGGCCGCGCGTGTTCGCCACGGTGGCGACAAACGACCTCGCGTTTACTCACCTGCGTTCGACGGCACCTGTGCACAGCCAATCAGGCCGAATTCACTCGCGGTACCGCGTATATCTTCGTTAACGCGGGCACCGGGGGCCGACAGACCGTAGAGAAGAGCGCGGAACGAGAGCGGCCGAAGAGCTGAACGGGGGAGGAAGGGTGAGATGGGGGGGGGGCTGGCGGGAGGGCAGGGAGAGGCGAGAGCTCGGGGCGACTAACGAGAGAGTAAGAAGACACCGCTCGGTTTGGCCCAGAGGCAACAGACACCGGCAAATTGGGCCGACATATTTCAGCTCCCGATCCATTTGCAGTTTCGACGTAAAACCAGTCGGTGGAATCCGGCCGCGGACGCGAAATTCTTACGAAACGCCTTAGGAACGATTCTCCCGTTTTGGGACGAAAATGTCTCTCGGCCGCCGCCGTGGACGGAAAGCCGATTTTTATGATGAGTAACGAGGCGACGGGGCCCGCTCGGGGCGCACTGAAACCGGATTCACGGCGGGGCAGAACGACGGAAAAGTAAAGTTGGTCCTTAATCGGCCGAGTCGTGTCATTACGTGCATAAGGACATCGGTTTTGCCCTTATTACGGCAGATGGGATTTGTCTCTAAAGGGGCGAGCACGGTTAACCGTTCTTAAAGAACCACCGGCAGATATGGAGCCCGAGTTTTTTCTAATTAATTGGTGATATCCGTGACGTGATAGTATCCGAGGACGACGGACGGGATGCCCGATAAAAGCTTGGGACCTAATTTAGAATGCGTATTAAGGGGTTGAAATACTTGAAATGTAATATTTAGTCACTTTATACTGGGCACTTATTCTGTTATTATTATCTTTTAACCTGGCTCGATCGTGCAAACGCAACAACGCAGTCACGAAGCAGCTGACCCAATTATCAGAGCAAGATAAGTATAATAATAATAATAATAAGTCTTTATTACACCATCAAATCGCGTTAGATTATTATATAGTTGTTTTTGTTTTCTTTTTGCAGCGCAATGGGCGAGATTCAGCGAAATGCTGTTTTTAAAATTCTACCCTAAGCTGTATCTGCGGTCGCCGCGTGAAAACAGATGACACATAATAGTGCGATCAGTTTTCGTGACGGAAAGGCGACACGCTATGACCAGCGAATCCCCGAACGGGGTGTAAACTACCCGCGATGGGACCTTCATAGACCCCCGTGGAGCGCCATGGTGGCTGGCCTATGAGGTGTGACATTGGTGCATCTGGCAGCGGCTGGGAACATTATTACGTGTCTGTCAGCGTGGTGATATATTAACCACCGGGGTGAGCGGCGTTTACTTTGGCACCGGAGCTGTTAAATTTTCCGCATGGAAGGAACGTTCAAGTTAGTGTTGTAAAAATGAGCTTCGAGCCGTGAGCTTCAAGGGCTCGAGTCGCGGCTCAAACCCTAAAGGCTCGAAGCTTGTAGCCTTGAAAGCTCGAGCCTTGAAAGCTCGAGTCTTCAAGCTCGAAGGCTCGAACCTCGTAGCAGTCGTAGCTATGACAACTAGCTCAAATCGTATAAATTGTATGTATGTCAAGGACTTGGAGTTAACTTCATTACTATTAAACACAAAAGCCTCCAGCTTCGAGGCTTGAGCCTCGAGAGCTCGAGAGCTCGAGCTTCTTATGATATTAGCCTTAAAGGCTGAGTCTTTAAGGTTAAGGTTTAAAGCTTTGAAGACCCGAGCTTTATACAACACAAGTCGAGTTTCACGGAGAAAGAGGATTCTCTCGTTAAATCCCTCCAATAATTAAACCAGATCCCCGCGTTTGTTGCGAGATCCGCGACTTTTTCGCCGGCCGCGGGTTCCTCGCGATACCATCTGCCACGCTCGCGACTCGGTAATTTAATTAGAAGTGGATGATCGAAAGAAAACGCGGCCCGTCGGTGCTCGCAATTAAGTTAGAAGGCGTACGCGTATAAATCGACCGGGGCACGCCGGGCGAACACCCTTCTCGGGAGTTCACCTGCCACCGCGGGCAACATTGTCCGAAAATGAACACGTGATCCATCGGAGATATCGCCGAAAAACCGCTCTCCGTAGCGCAATGAAGTCGGAATCTGGACGCGGTGGCCTTAAGGGGGCCGAAACGGGGCGGTCGGGCGAAAAAGAACGCCGTGGAGTCGATGTTATCCGCATGTCGGTGGGCCCTCGGCGGGCAGCAAAAACGGGGGAATCCGGGCAGCATGCTTGTCCGAGGAGTGTAGGTACACCCTGCGGAATCGCGGGCCCGTGCAACAGGATTGATCCACTCTCGCGTACCCACGTGAACCAGGCCGCGCGCTCCTTGTGAATCAAGTGACTAAAATGCAATTAACGGCAATTAAAGCTGGGGCCCCTAAAGAGCCCGAACGAGGCAATTTCACTTGCCTCTCTTACCGTGCCCTCCTCCCTTCTTCTTCTCCTCTTTTCTACCCTCCCCTCTCCTCTCGTCCCCGCCGTTTCGTGTTCCTTTTTTTTTTACACCGCAGAGTAGTTTATGCCGCGAGCCCGTTTCAAGTCCTACACGGTCCGCGGCAGAATGAAGACGCGAGGGGACACGGTGCAATTACACGTGGCGAATAAAATAATTGCGATTATATTGCCTGGCGCGATCGCATAAAGGGGATAAAAAAAAATGTGGGTTGCGCGTAATGGAGCAAGGTCGGTGGTATAATTGAGTTGTAAAACGAGAGGGCAGCCGAGGAACGACCGTACGATCACATTCCCTAATGTGGAAGCGCCTTTGTGGATGCGCCCGGTGGGGGAACGAGATTCTGGACGTCGAATGGGTGGTTTGGGGAAATTTTGTAGAGCAGATTATTGTGTTCTCAATCCGCTGTAATATTAAGATGTATGATCGTTGTTGAATTTTTATTATTGCACGCTGGCCAGCTGGCCCATTTTTCAAATGAAGGCCGAATATGACAAAAGTGTGTAAAATTCTTTTTTATATGCACAAAGGTCCCAAGAACAAGATACAATTATAAGATTTTCAATTTATTTGACTACTCTCCAGTAAAAAGTTTCTAAGAATTATGAATTACTTGGCGTCGAGAACGTAGATACATGTGTAGTCCCTTAAATCAAAAGTGCTCTTCGAGTATTACTGCGCTCTAATTCCGTGCAGCCTTTTTTCTTCCTCCGGCGACGTTGTCTTCAGGAATTACAACTAGAAATTGAATACTTGTCAAGCAAACCAGAGACAGATCACCTGCCGACTGAGCGCGTGCACCTTGAACAGGGCGAAAAAATAAAGACACCGCGAACCCGCATTTTGAGTAATCGGGTGCGTGGCTGTGCACGTGGTTGTCCAACACTTTAATGAGACGTTTGCACGCTATTATACAGCATTCGTACAGCCCCTCCTTGCTTCGCGAACCCTCATCGGCTATAATTCATGAGAAATGGCAAGAATTGAATTAGACAAATATCGAACTGTAGCGCAGTCAAATCCTCATTAAGCCTGTTAAATATAAAAGCAGAAACGGAGCTAACGTGCAGATGCAAGATAACTTAATTCGAGCAAAGATTAATACATCACTCGAAAAATAAGAAAGGTGATCAGTTAGCAGCAAGGAAAGAAGCAAACGCGAACATAGAATGGAAGTAGAGAACTATGGTAGATCTGAAATGGTAGTGAAGGTGTGCCCACCTTTCAAATACTTTTGCAAGATATTTGCAATATTAACACTGTACGAAAGAATTTGAACGCGGGGCTAAATTAAATGGATGGTTGCGGTTGGAACGTCGCGCGTGAAGAATAAAACCGTTTCGATCGCTCCTGTCACGGTAAGCGTTTCGCAATCAACGCTAATTAAAGTCGATTAAAATCGGGCGTAATTGAATAACGTGCTCTGAATTTATTGCGGTACACGCGATAATTCGATCACAGATGTCCAGATTCCTGTTCTTCCACGCCGTGTGTCTCGCCTCTCGGCCGTGCAAAAGACGGAGGCAACAGGTGCAAAAGTCACGAAATTAAAAGGACGGCCGCTCCTTCGTGTTCTTTAACTCCAGTCCACGCTCTTCGCGCCCGACGGTGAGAATTTTAACATTCTACCGCGAGGCTGTTATTTAAGGCACTCTTAAAACGAACCCCCTTGGGAAGAAAGGCTGCACTGACGTGTAACCGTGGAACTGGAAATCCTATTAAAAGTCTCGTCACAGGAGTGACACGATGTGATAACTTAAGAACATATCGATGGCTTAGTGCACGAATATTGTATCTCCACTTTTAGTGTTTTCGAGAAAAACAGGTTTAAAGAAAAATAGGGTAAAGTAGCCGAATATCACGACCGTTCCTAATATGAGACCCCGGCTTATTTTTTTATTTTTTATTATCGTCTTCAGCAAGCACATAGGGTAGATGTACCATTTGTGGCCGTTTTTGGCCATGTGCATAATTATCGCGTTTTTTAACTCGAAATTGGTTGCAGACACATGATTATGTGTAGAATTTCAGCCCGTAAATATTTTGTTTAGTATACCACCAGTTACATTTATCGCTTACGCGAAAAGTGGCAAGTGGCCACAAACGGTGAAAAATAGATTTCTTATATTTTTTTAATTTTCTTAATTCTTTAACGATTTCTCTAGTTAATGGCAACTTAAACATTAATAGTAAAGATAGTGTAAAATTTAGTAAAGCTTTTAGTTTCCTGATTTGAAGTACAATTTTAAAGATAATTATCACAAATGATGCGTCTACCCTATTTCTGAAATACGCTGCAGAATGTTTTTAAAGTGGTCCGATTAAATTACAAATACCTCTAAAGTGGTAAGTGTATAATGATTTTCACAATGCTTGCAATGGAGTTTAAGGCTTACTGGCTGTATATCTTTAAATGATGAAGGCTTAACTTTGAAGCTACTTATTGTTTCCGAATATGAATGTTCAGAATGATGAAAGTGATTGAGAAAGAACATAATGATACAGAATGCTTGTTTTGCAAAGATCTAAAGTAGGTATTATGATAGACGTGGTGGGTTCATGAAGACTGCGACAGTAAAGAAACAGATTTTGCATGCCAATTTTATAAAAAAATAAAGAAAAAAAGTTTCAGGAAAAAAATTTGGTCTATATTAGGAACCCATTTTTTATCTGCGTATTAGAATGACTTTCGTTTATATTTTATTATGAAGGAACCGAATCTTTGTTGCTAAAGAATACATATTCTACTTTTAAAACGAGTATCGAATTTTAATAAGAGTGCTCTCATTCAAGAGTTATGATGTTTTCAAGAAATTGGTCACATAATGGGCTACTTCACCCTATTATTTTTGACAAATTTATAAAATAGATATAAATATGATTTTTGTACAGCATGAAGAAACAATCAAGAACTATTTGCTGCATACAAACACTCAAATGTCACAAAAGCTGGACACACAGTATTTGTGCACTAAACCAACGATATAATATTAGATGTGTCTAGCATTTTTAATTCCAGTTTTCATTACAAACCAACGTGGTATCTTTCTACCTTCTCAATCACCACCTGAAAAACTTGCTAACCCTTGCATTGCCCCATCTCTCTCATTTCTGCTTCAGCACACTACAGTCTAAACCAAGTCAAAGACCCTCCGACAGCAGCTCCATATCTTCATCTATAGTTTCTCTTCCAATTCGTCTCAGTAACAGCTCAGTCCTCGCCAATTTCGTACATCAGCAGTCTCATAGACCTCAAGCATTTCATTAACCCAGCCAGGGGTTCACTCCTGTCTTGAGCTATTACAGAAGACACTCCGTCTAAGGTGACGTTTCAGAAAATAATTTTATCCGAGAGGTATCCAAGCCAAGGGGCCATAAACCTCGCAGGCAGAGGTTTTCCCCCGACTGCTAATTACCGCGATTACCTACGAGCCCGGTGCGGCGCGGCGCGTCCGCGGGCGTCGCGCGCGCCCGCTGAACCGACGTGTTCGAAAGAAGACATCAATCCTCTCGCGGCTCTCGAATCCGCGGCATCGGGGCACACACGCTCCCGAGTGTCGTTTTCTTCGTGCTCGTCGGGCATTCGTAACGAGCGGGAGCGCGCGACAGTAAAACGGTGCCACTCACGGGGCCCGTCCCTCTTCTCATTTATTTCTTCACCGTGCGCTGCTCCCTTCTTCTTGTCCGCGCCTTAACGCCTCTGCCCTAGCCTCGAGTTCGCGCGTAACCACCGCGACTCTGCCCGCTTTTATGCGCCGTGCCTCCTCGCTCTCGAGAAGCTTTTTGCTCTGGCCCCGCTTCGTTATGGCCCCTCAGTATGAGTTATGCTAATTGAATGTATGATAACCGGCGACTTTAATTGGAGTGCAGCCGAGCGCCGCGGCCGTGGAGTGCCCCCTTTCGCGCTGATTTCGTCGCGTTTATCGGGGGATACTGCCTTCGTACGGGGCCGTTCTGTCGTGTAAAAGTCGGTTAGATCTCTGTGACGGATTGGCCACGGGAGTTCTGAGTCAAACTCGCAGGCCTCGGGGCAGGTTTCTTAGAAAACCCAGGTATTACTCTGGCTGGGATCTGAGAAGCTTATGAATTGATAAATAGATTTTCATACAACGATACCCACAGTAATTGCAGATGTGATCTTCTGGAGAGAAGCTGTCGCCTCTCCACATTTTGCGCCAGCAAAGGAATTACTCCAAACAGGTGCTAGCAATTTAAGGGTTGCATATATGCATATTTCATGGGGCTACTTAGTATCAGAGTGAAATTAAGTAATGGCGCGCATAATTTTTGCCCCGCAAATTTTGCGCCCGCATCGGCCACTTGACGCCTGTCATTCCGCGCGGATAATTGCCGGCAGAAGACATCCACAATGTACTGTCACGATCAGGTAATAGCTGTGATTATCGAGCTATGATCGCAGCGAAATTGGACGTCTTTGAACGGCGGGCATCGTTGATCAGTTCACGTGGCACGGAGCTCTACGTCTTCTTTCCGATCCACGTCGACGAATTACCGTGACTCCTATAATATCGCATCACCGTTACCGTACGTATCGTAATTCGTTGTTACACGGTAACCGCGGCTCACGTGCGCCGGTTACGGATTGATCGATAACGATTTTCCATCGGCATAACCCCCGCGCCTGATAGACAGACAGACAGGCTGCTAATTAGGCATGCATGCACGTTCACGTTCCCATGCATTTGTCTGGCGAAGATTCTCGCACGAATATCGTTTTCCCCTGTTGCAACTAGAATTTCCGATCCACAGTCGCCGGCTACCTCGGCTTATAATTATGACCGTAACATTCTACCTTAGAATCTTGTTTGTTTGATGCTCCATTCGTGGACGCGGAACATGAAATCCGGGTAAAGTCACGTTTCCACGTTTGCAACGCCATGACGAGCTAATGTCTCAAGCGGTCAGAAGCGCTGAAATGTTTAGCCTAAAACGTGTGATTAAACTATTATTGGCGCCTATCCTTCTGTAGATTATCATGGCGAAATTAATCTGAATTTCCATAGGACGATACACTAGTGAATTCCAGTGGAACTGACTTTTGTACTTACATCTTCATTTAAAAAAACATTGAAAATGAAACAAACTTTTTAATTTTTTTTGTATAATAAGAGTAACTCAATGAATTCCAAAAAGGTTTATTTCATTATACAGATGTTGTATTTGTTCAGAAAAAATCTTTAAAAATAGCTTCATCTTTCGGTTGATCGAAGTAGGATGACACCTCAAACTCGAATTAATTCTGCAATATATTGCACGTGGTGGCGTATAGGAATGCCCCGCCTAATATTATAAAAATCGCGGTGCAATGAAATTCGCAAGGCAGCGACTTCCGGAATCGTTAAGAGCGCAAGTCGCGCGAACCACCGAAAGGCGGCAAGAAAACACGGGTCGGCGAAACAAGCGGCTATTTATATTTTCCCATAAAAATCACCGTCTATAAAGCACGGCCATAAAAGCCGCATTTCTCAGGATAATTAGCGCGAAAGTATCGGCGCGCCTATGACAGTAAATTCGAATCCAAGGATGGTGAGAGACGACCGGAAAGTAGAAGAGGAACAGAAAAACTCGCGTGTCTGAAGACGAGGAACGGGTATCGCGCAGATGTCTCGAGTGTATGGTGCATATTTTTAAAGAGTGCGCCGAATGAACACTTGTCAGACGTATCTGTTCCCATTAGTACCTTATATGTACGCTGGAAATGCTCCATCGGTCATTAGGAAATGCCAGCGGAGAATTTCCAGTAGAAAAGTGGCGTATCGGTCAGACATGCTCCTAGATCTACTGATGGACACCTTACCAATGTTTTCCCTGCAATTCTTGCATCTTCATCTATCAATAGGAACATAGGTATATATAATTAGCTGAACAAATATTGTTCCCAAAGCTGGGAAAGAGATCTTCAGCTTCCACGTGCACGCTGCCTTAAGGGGTCTCCCTACTTCGACGGCCTGCAAACGGAGCGCGATACAATTTAGGATTTTTTTTAACAGAGACCCTCAAATTATAGTAATTAAAAAACTTTATGCCTATATTTGCACATATTTAGGCCATATTTAAAAAAAAATATTAAAAAATAACAGTATCTAAAACTTTAAACGCGTCTTTCTCAAACCGATGATTTTCGGATTAGTTAGCATGATATCTCAAAAACCTATCACCCGATTTACTTCAGACTTGGCATACCTCTTCAGTAGGGTGGGCCTAAAAGTCCGACGGGTAAAAAGTCCCGAACGCAAAATCTCTATCCCTAAACAATGTATTGAGTTTCGCAGTATACCATGTAAAAGGCGAGGAGAAACGGAGATGATCACAGAGTCGCCAGTCGCTTCTGGACGTTCGTGCGAATTACACGACGCCTTCGTTATTTTATGTATCGAAAACTAAAAGAAATATGTCGTCTTTATTGTTTTACACGAAGTAAACCACAGTTTAAAATCGTATCAGCCAATTATGGTAAGATTGTATGTTCCTTTAGTGATGTGTGCACGATATTGTTTATTGCAGAATGATAATATTTTCTAATTTATATATCGCATAAACTATAGTGGTACCATTGGGGCAAAAAGTCCCTTAGACTGAAAACACACATATATATATATAATATATTATTATTTCCTATCATAATACGATGGCCAAAGTATAAAGAAATGAAGACAAAGTCTTTAAATAGTGTTTTTGTTTTAGTTGAGCGATTTTTCTTAGTTTTTAGTTCAAAGTGAGCCTCTGACTTATATTTTTATTTTTTGTTAAAGAAGTCATGCTTTCCTTTCAATAATCCTATACAAAAAAAAATGGTTTAATAAATATTTGTTGATTTTAAAAGAGTTTGTTACTTATTTAGTTTAATATTACGCGAAAAGACATTAGGGACTTTTTGCCCCGTGCGTGGGGCAAGAAGTCCACTTTGCATTGACAAACATTTTGTGGTATAACTCAGCAGAAAATAACAGAATGAACAAATGAACTTGGTGAGCGTAAAGCATAATAGTTATAGTTGATACAAAATCACACCAGATATCTCTAGATTGTTAGTACTAAATTTTACAGAGGTTTATACCAAAAACGGGACTATTAGCCCCACCCTACCCTAGATGTCCCATTCTTGATGGTACTAAAATTATGTCGATATTTGCAAAATTAGACTTTTGTGGCTTAAAAAATCAACGAATTTTTTGCAGGAATCGATGTCTGTTTTTGACGCTGCCATTTTTTTTAATTTTAAAAATTTCTCATTTAATCTAGTTTCAGGCGATAACCACACCCATTCAGATTACACAATTTTTAAAATGTTCTATTTCAGACAACAACAACGACTGATTTGATGCTAACAATGCGCATATGATTTGTGTAAGGCGCTCTATTTGAAGCACTACAACTCCGGATATAACGACTGTTTTTGCATACAATTTTTTTTTCATATTTTCTGAAGATTGACAAATGTCCCCATAAATAGACCCCTTAAAATGGCTTACATTCTTACAGATTTCGACAGATTTTAGAATATTTCTAATCCATCCGTTCCAAATATTCGTCTTCTTTCATTTTCTCTTCAATATTTCCCTCTATTTGACTTTCTCGTCACTGCCTTACGTACTCCACTTGCGTTCCGTCCTTTTTATTTCCCTCGTTCCGCGTCAACATCCACTGCACCGAATTCTCATTCTCCGTCCCCGCCTCGGGAAGCCCTGTTCTTCTCCTCGGCTTCGATTTCTTAATTAGTGGGGGACATTCCGACTGACAGATCGCGGTGCCGTTTCTTTGCATCCGCGCCAGCTGCACGTTCCAGCACCTCCTCCATATACCCGCGTGTAATCTTTTTGTCCGGCCGTGTTAAGCGTATCTGGCCCGCGGATAACGAATTACTCGCGATCCCCGCTCGAGGTAAATCCGTCTTTCGGGCACACGCGAGATCGAGCGTCGCTGGACACTGTAACGAAACCCCGCGCGCCTATCGTCCGGGATCGCGTGATGGCGCATCGTGAGAATGTGTCGAGCAGCGTTCGACGAAAAAGGGAGAAATGCTGAGAACGAAACCGAGGAAGAAATACCCTGGCGGGAGTCGCAACCCTTGGCTCTCTCCGTGGCAGAACCAAACGAACCCATTAAGGTTCGAACGACAGCGCGCGTGTTATCGTTCCCGGGCGTTTAGGAGACGGCAGCGTGAAGATGAAAGCCGAGGCTCGACGAGAACGCGACGCGGAGATGATCGGTACATACGAGCGCAACCGACGCGGGTACAGCTCCGGGGCTGGCACTGGCCGGGCTGCGCGATGGCTATGCATGGGTAATGCAATAATCGAGTGAGTCGTCTCGTCTCGTCTCGCCTCGGTCGCAGAGGGCTCGCCTATAAAACGCGAACGCCAGCCAGCCCAGTAATTACTGTGGAAGTGACTGGTTACTGGTTAGCGCTCCGCTCGGCGACGGTTTACCTCCGTTCATCGGCACCATTGGCTGCCACCTAACGGGCAGCCGAGGCCGCGTGTACACCTCCAGACGGAGTGTAAATCGAGAGGCCATTACGCGCCGTGGCAAAAATGTAATGAGATATTGCAAGAGTGAGCCACGTCGGTCCCTTTTAACGAGCCGATGGGAACACCGCTACCGCATTCGTCGCCTGTCCTCCTGACTCGTTGCCGAAAACCAATCGCCAGGATTTGTACACGGTTGCGCGGATACCCGCCGCCGAGCCCCAAACGGGGATGAGAACTTCGACGGTCGGTTTATTTAAACATTTCCAGCACATGGCTTCCTTGGTAACGCTTTGGATTCTAGAATTGATTTTGTGTTCCTTTTAGAGCTTGAAGGGGTTGGCTAAATGTACGTAACTTTCAGTTAAAATAGAACCGCGCTTATTAAGAACACGCGAGCCACCGCGGTGACGAGAAATGGAGTCGCTTGCGCCAGCAGCCGTCGCGATAAATAATCGAAGTTACCATCGACCCGCTGTTCTCCTTGCGAGCCAAATAACCGACTTAATTGACACGTACTAAATTCGAGCAAACCGTGGTCCCCAATAACATGGCCCAAGGCAAATAAAGGAGCGACATTAAGGAGAAAAAGAAGTTAAACGGCATACGATCGAGACTTCGTTAGAAGCAGGCGACTCATTGAGCCGCGTACCCTGTAATCTTGATTCTCAATTGATGTAGAAGGCGTTTGCCCGTTTCTTAATACATTTTTGTAGCCCGCTGCACCTGTTCCCGAACGACGAAAGGAGCCGGCTAATTATGGAGCAATCAATTACGAAAAGAATCCGACGCGCGGGACGAGCTGCCGAACTATCGTCGCATCTACGATCGTCGCCCCGAGCGTCTCTCGCCTACGATTCGTCCCCGATTAATCTTTTAATATGCTTAATTGGTGGAATCGCTTAAGCGCCACCGATAATTAAGTGGAAGCTTTCCTCCACTGTAATAGAAATGACGTATTTTTGGTTTCGGGACACTTAGACTGTTGAGTTTAGGCGGAGAAAAAATATTTTTCCATTATCGAACAAAATGTTTCACAACATATATGCTCTTCTAAGGTCAAACTTATCTATCGTTGTAAAATTTTATGAGTAACTTGTAACTAACATACGAAAATGTGTTTTTTAAACCTTTAAATGTGTTTCAAATTTCAAAAGTGCTCATACGTAGTTCTTCGACTTCTTACTTTCTTTTTTCTTTTTTTGCCCCACGTCTAAGGTTAATTTTACACATATATATATATATAGATATAATAGAAGAAGTCCTGAGTGAAGTCAATCAGACTGATTGACTGACTATTCAACGCCCAGCTCAAACCGTTTAACCTACGAACGTGAAATTGGAAGGTATATTACTAAGAAAGGATTTTTGGAAACTCCGTCCCCAAGGGGGCGAAAAGGGATAAAATATATATTTTCTCTGATTCTGTAATATCTCTTAGGCCCGATTAGATATCAACTTTGTTTTTACTCACAAAGGTTACCCACATGAATACGTAAAAACCAATTTCAGGATTTTGCCCGAATCAACCCCTTGGGTTGGGGGTGGTGAAAATGGGTGAAATATGTTTTCATGGAGTCCTTGATATTTTTTTAGCCCGAAGCGAACCGCGGGGGTTTTTTGCTAGTATAATATAAAATCAGAGAAATCTGAAATCTGGGGGTTTCTCAACTTACATCGCTTCCATAATCACCGGTACAAATATCACGGAGTACAAATCGACCTTAATTTGCGCCTCCTCTCCTCTCTCTCGTCGTTATCCCTCGCTCTAATGGGCGGCCGCGGGATAATCGATTAAACGATTCCTAACTCATCGTAAACGAGCCCCAGATGCTGGACGATTTTCACAATGTGGGCCAGCGCGTCGGCCGCGAGCGAAATTCCGCGAACGCGGTACAGATGGAAAGAGGCGAGTAATGAAATTACGATAAAGGTGCGTCACGGGGCCCAATTAAGTGGCGATAATGGCAGGGATCCGCTGTGCCCGCGTATTACGCGGGAATTATTGGATGGAGCAATCTCGAGGCAGGACGCTGAATGGTAATTGAAAGCGTACGCCTCGCGTACAGAACATCCCGATTATAGATTTCGCCGGCAGATACGGGCGTATTCTTTGTAACTGTAAATGCGATGTAAAACGCAACAGAGCGCCGTAAATTCGGGCCGATAAAAGTGTCGCGGCTTTCGTTCCAGTTCCACTCCGTTTTAACGATCAAATTTTACAAGCATCTCCGTTCAGTTGGTCCGCGGACGTCGGGAATGTTACTGTCCGGACGTTCGATGTGGCGAACACCTCCGAGGGGTGGTCAATTAGTAGACGTTCGTAGCTGTCGCGAACAGCGACAGTTTTATCGGCGCTGTTATCTCGCGGACTATGTTGCACGAAAGTAAATGATTCGCTCTTATTTCAGGGCACGCGAAGCTCGCACATCATCGCTGGCTCGCAGTCGTTCGAGCTAACGAGTAGTACCTACATACCGCGAACCTGAAACCACGGGCGAGCATGGGCGTGCCCATTTTAAATCAGATCGAATACGCGATTCACGAGTCACATCGCGTATTTACGCGTGCCGTGTTAACGACACCGTCGCTGGGATGAGTTAGATAAATATCTGCTAAACGATGCAATTCTGAAACAATTATTCCCGCTTGATTATCGGCGATATTGCGTTTATAATCGGCGACGAGCTTTGGAGTACATATCTGGTGCACGTGTAAAAAGAATGATGCTCGACGGTATTATAAAAGACTGTCGAATAGAGGAAATCGTTATTAATTTGCACCGAGCATCAGATTATCTCACAAATGCAAGGTGTCGTTTTAGGGTGTGGGACAAGAAATTGAGTATCTTTAATCGGTTATCGGTCTGATCGACGCAGCGGACCTTTCATGATGCTTTTGAATTGTCAGATCCTAGATGTTAGCATCTTACGATCCTTTTGATTCTTGAATCATCCATATTTTATGTACAGTGTGTATAAAAAGTGATGGTCACTGCTTTCAGGAAGCAGGATCGGTGTTGATCGGAATTGTTTATAAGTTAGAAAAGTAATGTTAAAGTTTTGTTTTACATGGACCTGCTCTGATCATTGAGAAGAAACAAGTTCATGTGCCGCAAATGCACCGTTTCGACGCGAAAAATTGTTAAAGTTCACAAAAAAATTAAGGTGTTGAGCCATTCACACAAGCAAAGGTCCCTGAAAGCAGTGACCTTCACTTTTAATACACCCTGTACTTGGGTTCCTTGAATATAGAAACTTTGCTAATGGGTTTAAAAAAGTCCGGGCATCTTAGTATCGAAGTCACAAGTCTACGAGCTTAGATTCCAAGAGTCTAAGCTGCTCTGGATCAGACTCCAAGATGCTAGGCACCTCTATACAGATTTCTGCAGCTGTGAAATTGTCACTGTTAGAGAGCATTGCCCGTTGCACCAATGCCAGTGCTCCGTAACGTCACGGCAAAATTTTAATCGCTCGGCCAAAAGGACACCACAAACCAGCTCGGCCGTAATTGATAATGCTGAAGGATCCCGCATCGCCTTTAATTCGTCTTTAAGTCGCCAATGAGGGCCGCGGAGTTATTGCGTTCACGTGTTAATTATGAAGGTGCCGCGGCTCTTCCCCGTCGCGTTGCAATAAAGCGATAAAATACGAATCAGACTCGTCCCGCTGCACGTGCAACGTTGGTCAGCGCAAGTTTCGCATTCGGGCGTCGTTATTATAGGCAGATGCTAAACGCCTTCCTCCTGCAGGCCTCTCCCTTATCTCGTCCTTCCTCCCTTTGATATACAGGGTGTTTTTTAACACGCGAGACGCGCCTTAACATCGGTCCCTGGACATAAAAGTGCAGCCTTTTGCACATTTCAGCAAGCGTTTATTTACCTCCGGAGGAAGTGCGCAGTTCCATCGCTTCTTAATTCGAACACGAAACTGAAAACGCCCCGTCGTAGCGTGTATCATAATGTAAGATCATCGAAAGTGCACAGAAGATGCTGACAATTTTTATTCTCCACTCTGACGAAGCATTTCAAGTATTAACAACAATTTAGTCTTCGAAAATCTTCTGTGGGAAGAAGGAAAATTGATTTCCTGTACCACATTGCCCATCAAAGCAAAGTGGATGGCGAACTGAATGGTTGTTGAGAATCACAGTTTCGTTGGAAAGCGGAATAATGGTTGGGCCTCTTCGAAAGATCCTACTATCTGTAATTAAACATCTTTGGATCGAAAGTAGGGATTGTTAGCTGAAGGTAATTAAAAATCTAGCTGCTGACAAGCCTCCGTACAGTATCTAGGGACTTGGAAGCACCCTGTGTGGATTTAAGCCTTCTCCCATCCCCAATTTCACCTCCTAATTTTCTGTTTCAACTTCGAGGCCCGTGAGGGGACGCGTGCCTGTTGGGCGAGCGACTCTTAATGAATTTCTGCGTGGCAGAGGAGCAACGAGATAATGCGATGAGATAGGTAATTGGGGTAGATCGGGCCCGAGTGCGTAGTGCGACTCGATTCGACCCGGCACGCCCATCCTTGGCAGAAATTTCATTTGCCCTTGCGTTCTTTTTTCCCCCTTATCCGTGGATCTTCTTCTCTGATGCTTCGGAATGGCCTGAATTTTCGGGAATACTTCGGTAGGAACAGGGCCACTTGTCACTGGGAACTTTTGCGCCCGGCGTCATTAATATTCCGACGCGAAACGATCTTCTCTTGGAACGATTGTTGCACAGTCTGATTATCATTCTATAATTGGATTCGGACGCATCAATCATAACCGCTGAGTCGTAATTAGCGAATTCCTTCACACTTTAGGCAATTATCTACATTGAAATCTGAAGCTTGAAATATCACAGTGCTGTACACAGGTAGAATCTCACTCTCTGAAATCGATAACTATCGGCAAATCGTTCCTCTTCTATCCTTGAGCAGCTGTGGTACCCCTGAAAAGCCTCGTTACGCCGCGAGTAACGCGATAGTGGCACACTTTTCTTGCATGAATTATATTTCCACACCGATCAGATTATATCCACGCAAACCTCAACAAACGCCGACGAAGAAATTCTTGATAATCCATGGTGTTGCCGCGATCTCGACGGTGATGGTGCATTGCTCCGTTCCTCGTGTCCCGCCGCGAGGCACGGTCGATTCGCGTACTCTGACGCCCCAGCAACGAGCAACGAGGTTAACAACGATGTAATTTCGCTCGATAAACGCGTTTCCTTCGGCCTTTCGACAATTTCGACGGAGCCCTTAACGACGCTGCGCTGGTCCGCCGGCGCTTAGCTGATTGTTTTTACGTCTGTTTTCTGGCACACGGCCCGGTAATTGGCAAGGATGCCCTGCACCACCTTCCTCTTCTTTTTTTTTTTCGTACGACTCCAACAGCAGCCAGGATGTGTCGTTGTTTCGGGGGTTCTCGAGCGAAGCAACGAGCAAAAAGACAATCCGCAGGGAGCAAACTCGAGCGTTCGTATAACGAGGCTGTAGGTCGATCGATTGCTAATCGATCAATGAATCAGCGTGAAAGGTGTTCGCAAACGAGAGTCGCGATTTTATGAAATCGGTCAATTCGTTTTTATCACGTCGAAGACATTTGGCATTCTCCGGACACGTAGTAATTGGATAACTTATTAATCGCAGAAGCCGACATATATTTATGATCGAAAACGCCTCCATATTATTCGTGGCGAAAGCTTAAGAGTACTCTCCGCTCAAAACGCGTGACTTTCATGAATGAATAAAATAGAAAACTGAACAACATACAGGAAAAAACCTTTTTGGACATTATTACTACATATTCGAAGAATAAAAAAAAACATTGTTTCAATTTTAGAAATTTTTGCATTAGATATACAGCATTCATTGTAGTGCTGTAGAAATTAGAGCTCTTGGCGGGCGATCTAAGGCAATCATTGATAAAATTAAAAAAATAATTTTTTGTTTATTCTTCAAATAGGGTAAACCAACCAGTAATTGATCGCATAGCAGTGATTTACCATTAGGCAAAGAAATGTCAATTATAAATTGAAAAATTATTATATGTTTATAAATGGAATGTAGTTGCACTTTTAATATCACATATTTTTAGTTACGCGTATTAAACAAACACTAATACGTACAATTCTTATTTAAAGTATGCGGCCATTTACTGGGCTTCTCATTTCACAATTCGGTCATTCACTGGTTGATTTGCCCTATGTGGTAATAAACACCAAAAAGCTTTTTTACTACATATCATTCAGTTTCTTTTTTTCTTAATTCATGAAAATCACGTATTTTTTAAGTGTTTTGGCCGGAGGGTACACTTGAGGGGGTATTCTTATCTAGTAGGCCAATTTTTTGCCTTTCTTTCGGGACGACGCATAAGGAAAACTACACGTTTTTTACCGATAAGCATTATCCACACGTAAGTATTTATTAACATTTCAGTAACTCGTACAAAAATTTCAACCATAGATAGTAATAATTAATGGAACATTAGTTTTCCGTTTTCCAATTGTGTTAATACTGTTTGCAAAATTTGGGAACCTCAAAGTGACTACTTCGATGGGTTAAGGTTTACGAGCCGATTCGTGTTCTCCGTGAAATCCGTTTACTTCTTCGAGGTAACGCAGCTGGCAGCCACACAGGGTTGCGAACTTTATCCCCGACAATTTTCGCCGAGCAAGTGTCAGGGAGCCGGTTGAACAATTCCTCCGATTGTTTGTATAACGAAGTTGTAAAGCATCGGGAGTCGAGGCACCGCCCATTATTGCCACCTGCCCGGATAATAAAGCAATTGCTGGCGATTATCGAAATTCACGGTTTGCGCCCTCGAGGCCAGTCTTTCCTCGAATCACGAGCTCTTGGAAACTGATCGAGCCCTTCGCTAATTTAGCTAATTTAGTGAGCCCTTTACGCGTTGAACCAACACCTTCAGAAATACCAGAAACAAACAACAAATAGCGTTTATCCGCGACAATAAATTAAAAGAACGGCGACTTTTACCCTGAGAACTCGGAGAATCGACATAGGAACACGGGGTTCAAAGGGTCAAGCCTTGACCAGTTATTCAAACATTTTGATATCTTCGAGATACGTTTAAATATGAACTGTATCAGACATAAACGTCCCATTTAAGCGTGATTACCGCGAGATTCCTGGAGAGCCTGAGAGTTACGGAATTCCATTACGCAAACTTTCCACCGAACGCACGATGTTTCAATCTGAATTCTCGGCACAATTAACGTGGACGATAATGAGCGTTAATTCGCGGGTAGGTTTATAGTTGGTTGGCATGTCGCACCGGCATTTGTCGTGCCCCGTGTGCGAGACAGAAAGCCCGAGCAAACGCAGCCACGATCCATCGATGATCTTCGATTCGCGTTATTTCGAAACATTTTACGAGATGGGGAAAAAAGGCCAAGCATAAACGTTTCTACGAAAAGAAGACAAATGGCGGAGGTAAATTCTTCCAAGAAATGCTCATTGCTGTATCGATTTATCCTACCTACATTGTGGAGCATATTTTCCTTATTTTTTATCATATAAATTCTGCGAATCTTCCCAGACGTTTTATCCGTCGTAAATAAATCTCAACGCTAAATGGTGCGTAAATTATCGAGATGGGAGAATAAATATACTTCTGCACGAAGGGAACTCAACGACACCGTCCCCGTATTCAAGCATTCAACATCCCCGTGCAATTTTCCCTCGAAACGCCTCGTTTAAGCATCGACTTCTTCGCTCGGATCGGCTGTGAAGTGCAGAAAAGGCGACGATGGAACGCGAGGTTGACGTGGCCACAGAGGGAACGATATGGTGGCTACGTGGAAATGGTCGTTACGGGGGCCGTTTGCTCCTCGAAACGTCGATCAACCGTCGGATTACGCATGTCCTGGCAGCTGCGCATCCTTCCTGGGCGTTCCAAAGAGCCGCCAATCGGCGAAACCCTCTAATATTAACCACCCGGTGGAGCGGCCAATGGGAGCGAGGCGGTGTATCAGCGCGGGTGTCATCGGCCAGTTGGGCTACGCGATATTATCATTTTTGACTGGGTCGGGCGGGTGGCGGCGAGGGGTGGCAGGGAAGCGTGGGGTTGGCGGGCGAGGGAGCGAGAGGACCATTGCCAGGTCGTTGGTCATCGATCCTGCCGAGTCTGGGAATGAACGCTGCCTTCGGGCAATCCGCGTCGATGCTAAGCTCGCTGGCTGACGGGTCAAGCAAGCGGAAAAGCATCAGCTCGAAGTAACAATTTAATCCTCCTTTCCGTATCCAATTCGACCGAGCCCACCTCCCCACTCTCCGTAATCCTTCGCGCAGTTTCAGAGGGATTTGTGGAGAGCGATATGTAACTCCGTTTGGTATTTAAACGACGAGTTTACGTGTCGATTATCGTACGGCGTGGTGACATTGTCGGCGAAACATTGGCCAAAGAGTGACTTGGCGATTGTACCTAGCTATTAATTTTGTGAATGGGAGTTTCGATACTTCTTCCTCGGGGCTGGATAATGTTTCCGACGATGTGCAAGGTGTAATATGCACTGGGGTAAAGGGATCGGGGTAATAAGCAACTCGGGGACGGTTCATTGATTCTTCATCGCGCGCTGCCTTCGTTTAACACCTCCTCCCGAGTTTCCTCGTTTCGTTGAACCTGGATTTTGAAGAAGTCAACAAATGGGCGGTTCGACACCTAACGACAGCAAGCTGCGAGGATGATAAACCCCCCGGAGCAGATTAAGTTGTAGCGACTGGTTTCGGAATCTTTTAGTAACTTATGTATGGTAATCGCGCCGCCCTGATTGTTTCATCAAAATCGTGCGAACACCTTGCGCGACCGGCTTCCTTTTTGCTCGGCTTCACTGCACGCCTCGTCCTTTTTCGCCCATCTCACCCTCCCTCCTTCGCTCTATAAGTGGCGACTTGCTTCGCAAAATTAATGTTTGATCACGGCTACGCCGCGAAGTCCTTTCGGGCACAAAAAGAGCGAGTCCTAAGCCTAAAAAATAATAGGAAACCGGGTCCTAATATCGTCGATGGTTACTCGGACGGCGGCGGCAGCTGCATGTTTCCGGCAAAATTGCCGTCGATGAAATTGCAACGAGAAAATAGGATTCTTTTTCGCGGGACTATCTTCTACCTTCCTTTTGCTCGTTCCTTTGCCGGCTCCCCCTATTTCTCGGCCAGTTAATAGTTCTAGCAGCTTTTATTTTCGCGCTGAATCCTCTTCTCGTTCCGCTGTTGTCTTTTTTTCCACGCATCCCCCTGGAGCGGGATACTTGTTCACGCCTCCCTGGATAAAGCGGGTCGTCTACAAATTGGCCCACGCGAATAAACTGCGTACCCTTGCTCCCTGTTGCATTCGAACGCTGTGGTGTTCATTACTGGACAATTGGCGCGAAGCATTTTCACTTTATATTAGCTGAACAGTCGGAGGAGGATCCTGCGCGAATTCCAGGAGCAGGTCGTCGAGGTACCTCCACACTTCCACCTGCCCTTGTTTCTACGACGAGGAACGGTTACAGTGGTCAGGCATTCTGCCGTAAGCTTCACAGTGCTCCCTGCCGGCGTGCAAAGGGACGTAGATTAATCTATCCGAACCATCTGATCCTCTCCTCGTTAGGGGTTGTTCCTTTACTATTACCACGTGGCCTACCCCTGGCCCGGCATCGCGCACGATCTGATAAAAAGGGCGCCACGCAATTTTTACCCTAGTTCCGTGGATGTGCCGTGGACACGTGGGAAATGCTGTTTTCGAAAGTGTCCCGACGATCAGTGGGGATGCGGCGGTAGAATGTGGGATACAGCATCGGCGGCGATAAACAGGTGGTATTGACTGTTTGGTGTTTTTCTGAGCAGAGCAACTTAAGGGGGGATTCTTGTCTAACAGCCCCGAAGGTAACTGATATTGAAGATTTTTTTTTAAAAACTGTTGGTTATATTGGATTAAACTCTTTTGAGATATAATGAGGCATCTTTAAACTTGCAGAAAATATTTTTTTAGGTCGATCCTTCCTATTATTTATTAATTGTTGTGGAATCTTCTCCACGTCTTCGACCATGTAACTCCTGTTTGCAAGATGTGTAGAACCTATCACAGTCATGTGATTGCAAAAAATAGAAGTTTCTTAAAGTTAGATAGTTTACGCTGGGATTGATCCACTTTAAAGAGAAAAAAATTAAAAATTGAAAGAGTTATAGCGTTTGAAAGAAAAAGTAACTTTTTCCGTAGACAAATTTTTCATATTATTCTTTATATCGCCAAGAAAGGTATTATAAATAAAAACTAAAATTAAAATTTAAGGTCCAGTACCAGCCTAAATTATTTTACTTTAAGAAAATTTTCTTTCTTTTGCAATCAGATGACTGTGACAGGTGCTACAAAAAGCACTTCATAAAGCGGTCATGTTTAGGATTTGATTTACGAAAAAGAAAACGTCATAGTGTTAACAAACTGTCTAGGCTGTATTTGTACATCATTGAAGACAATAAAAAAATGTTTTGCATGCTTTATCTAATACTCCTTCTGTCTGTTGGTGGCTCTCTGACTGTCGTGGAATTATCTGACATCAAACCAAGAAAATTCCTGAAGTTCATAAGATTCTCCGTGGAATTATCTGCGATCATAACTCCTCGGCCAATCTTCTTCTTTTTATAAACATTTTCGTGCGTAAAATTAGTCGTTTTTTCGAAGCCTGTAGTTAGAAACGTCTGCGAAAATATGAGATTACAATACATTGCTATGACTATGGGACCAGAAAACCAGTAGTTGCTCGATTCTGTCGCAGTTCCTGAACCCCAAAACTCGAACGCCGAGTTTCGGAGTCGTTTCTATACACGAGAGATATCCGAGAACAGCAATGCGGCATTTGGATGAGCCGTAACACCGGTTAACCGGCGATGATCCGTGAACGAGCGCAACCTGCTTGTTGCGAAGCACAGAGGGGGTAGAAAGAGGGTAAGAAGCTGCGCCGGTGGTGTCGAAAGTCGAGAGTTCGACAATCACTCTATGGGGGGTCGTTACAGACGCAATGGGTGCGGTGGTTGGTCTCTTGTTTATTTGTCGTTGAACTACCGAACCATTAAACGAGACCATAAGCCAGCCTGAGAATGATTGACGCTGTTAGCTCTCGCAATCTGTGTTCCTATCGTGCAGGGTGTAGTCGATTTGTAAAGTCATTAAAGTGCAACAAGGATGTGGAAGTTGGACCGCGTATGCAATTGAGGACCAAACAGGAAGAGGGGTGCAGCTCCATCTTTCCCAACTTCGAGTAAATTAGAAAAAACTGTTTATAAAATTATAGCTTTGACTTAATATTAAAAAGAGAACACTAATTGAAAAAAATATTTTTTCACGCAATAAGTAGTAGTTATTGAATTGATAAGTTTCATTTCTAGTTTTGGCGAAATTTTTAAATCTGAAGCTGCTTCTGATTTGCAATAAATCGCTCATTTGTTATCGGATTTGCTCCAAACGCTGTAGAATTCTTTTTTTACCCATATTACACGTCATAATTCAAAAACTGTAAAAAAAATGGAGCTACACCCCTCTTGATGCAAGGTCCACAATTCAATTTTATCACGACAGATTTTTTGGCAGCTATTGTAAAAAAATTGTGGCGAATTATTAAGAACTTAACTTGCAGGAAGAGATTTGTTATACTTAAAAATCGATCTCTCGATAATTCATACTCGACGCTAATCTCCCTCGTGCGCCAATAGGGAGTACCTTTATCTAATTATATTCTTCTTCCTTCACAGAACCAACTGCCTCGCCCTTTTCTTTCGCGCGTTAAACATTCGGCGAACAGCCAAACCTATGTAGCTGCCAGTCTCGGGCCAGGCGAATATTTATCGCCGCGACGCTGCAGGTAAGAATGTCACCGCCCGTTTGCCGCGCACCTGTTCGCGTAGAGAGTAATTTAGAAGGGGGAACGGTTTCGGTAAAAGCTCGCCGGGATCGGCATAACACAGAGAGGACGAAAGTTATCGCGATAACCGAACAGATACCGGCAGAGGAGAGTCACTAGCCGATTTTTATCTCTCTAAATCGCCCCTTCATGGCAACCCGACGAGCGCCGTAGATCCTCTACGGCCGCAAAACAGTAGCGACGGCGCACACGAGGGCACCGAAGCTGTCGCAGCCGACTCCCTTGGCTCGGCAACTAATCGTGCACGTGGATAGAAGCCACGTTTGTCGTCTTTTATCGAACGCATCGAACAGGTTTTAATTACCAACGGTCGTAAATTTCATTCCAATGTCCTGCTTGGCCTTTACAGGCGCAGCTCGCCCCGCGGCGGTGTTCGGGATGACGTTCAGGAATTCAGAGTTTGATGTCTTGCTCCATGCAGAACGGCCGTTTACGAGCAAACCGTCGGCCAGACAGACACGGTAACAGAATCCTCGGATTCGTCGGAGGCCGATTTCGGAGCAAGCTCGTGCCTGGGCTGTCGATCTCTATCTTCCGGAGCTATCCGTTAATTCCCGAAGCGACTCCGAAACGCCACCGAACAAAAGATCGAAATTGCCAGCCGAGGGATCGGCATTACGCAACGCTTGAAAAGCCCCCCCCCCAGATCGCGTTACGGGGAACGCTCACGCCTTTCGTAAAATCGCGACGCAGAGGAGACCCGGTCGGTCCGTGGCCACAGAAGTAGAGTCCTTTGTTGTGTAATACCGCTTGCTTCCTTTGAGGAAGATGTAATCGCTCTGGCGACGGCACGCGAGTACGCTCCACGGGGGGATCGGTTTCGTTGGTTCCACGAATGTCGAGGAAGCTGCGATCGCGAGCCGCTTCTAGTCCTTGGGCCCGGCCGGCCCGCCATCTTCTCAGATTCTTGCGCAAGAGTATCTGCTCCTCGACAATTACATGGCCTGTGGAACCGGCGTTTTCTGCCCGGGACCGTCGAATTAAAGCGGAATGGGAGGTAAGCGGTGGACGCGTGTCCGCGAATCTTCGGGTTCCCGTCGATCACGAAGGTCGGCGCGATTCGAAAGAATCCATCAGTCATCTCCTGGCGCGGGAATAATAATTGCGCGGCTGGCCACATGCGTGAATATTAGGCAGACAGTTTTTTGCGTGCTCGGCTAACCGTGCCCGCTCTTTCCGCGCGTTTTCGCGCTGTTTTCTTCCCCGCTGACTCAGCATCCCCTTCGAGACGACCAAGCGTTTAATCACAGTAGGGGGAGTTCCCTTAACGCCGGACGCGCACCTAATACCGGACATTAGCTATATCTTTGACATTTCAAACGCTATTGAACTCTACTTTCGCGTAAACCGTAGAGGGGATAAAACAAACAACGATCATGTGTCGTCATGGTCCAGACGCGTGAGCCTCGCTAAAGAAATTGATTGATTGTTGGGTGTGACGGGAATCCGGTGTATCGTGTAAAATTTAGATTATTATGCATGCCAATTTTCCTGGCTGAAAGACGTGTGAGTTGCGTTATTGTATCTTTTGGTAAGTATTTTTTAATTACCTTTGTGTTTTGTGTAAACAGTGCACTGGTTTGCACAAAAAAAAATTTTTTAATCCGTTCACTGTCGCCTGGTTCCGGGCAGAACGGTATCCCCTACTACCGGACAGTACAAATGTGTGAAAGTATCCCCATTGCCCGATGCTAAGAAGAAGCGAACTGAACCAAGGACAAGAAGATCTGAGAAAAGTGAAGTTCTCACTTCATCGCTCGATAAATTGTTGACTGAAGAGAAAGAGAATAAGAAAAGACTTAAAGACCAAAAGAAAAACTTAAGAAATTAGCTTAGGAAGACCAGAACACTAAAACCGAGAGAGACAAACCAGAAGACTGTTTGCGTAGTTTGTCTTGAAACCAACAAAGAAGACTGGATCAAGTGTTCAAGCTGTCAAAAGTGGGCACACGAGGCTTGTGATGATATTTCCGAATGTTCGGAGGATTATATTTGTGATCGCTGCAAACTATATTGAGACTGTGCCGAGATGCGTCAGTAATTTTTACTGTGTCCGGTACTAGGTGCTACTTTATGATTTGTCCAAATCGGATAATCAAGTTTAACCGTAATTTAAGTTAACTATAATAATAATATTGAATGTTTTGTTGCGTAGTTTTGACTTCTCACATTATTGTCTTATAAATAACGCAGAATAAAAAGATTAAAATACTATTTTTTTTCTTCTTATTTAAGGAAAACCTTAAGCGTCCGGCACTAGGGGAACTCCCCCTACCGGATACTTTATTCTATATTGTATCGCGGTGATGCCGAGCTGATAGCAAATTTTAGGGGATCGAATGTAGGATTGGTCACTTCAAATTTACTGCTGTAGATGAACGTAGCCATGGAAGCTGCGTGCGAAGGCTTGTTTCGTTCAGCAAAGTGAGAAATTTCAATACTGATCTTTGAGTCCCTTAACCGGTTAACTGTCAATGTATCATACATGATCAACCAAAAATTTGGCCAATTCTGCCAAATCTGCCAATTCTGTATCATATATGATCAAATGGAATAACTTTGTGATTCACTTAATTTTTCGGTGTTGCCAGTTTGGGCACGAATGATAAAAAAAAGCGGTGCCAGTTGACCGGTTAAGTATTAAAAGAATTACGATTTCGAAGGGGAAGAGTTGCTTTCTATTACATATTATTCCCTTCGCCATTTCAATGTCCCCGGCTAATTGTTGATATCTCCAGAATCTACTAGCCACTATTTCACAGTGAATCACAAAACGCAGCCTCTTTTGCAAGACCCGCAATCTACCTAGATCGCCCGAATTACCGTCAATTAAACGTGTTAGGAACTACAATCTCAATGGGGCACAGGCCGAAGTACGCGGATCAGTCGCGTGAGCGTGAAGAAAAGTTTCGCGGGCGTTGAAAAACTTTCGACATGCCGCAGATCGCCGAATACCGGTGGAAAGTAATCGTCACGCACGAAAATCGTGCCGTTTCGAGTACGTAAAACACCGTTGAGAACTATGAAACCAGGAATCCGTCGAATTAACGATCGCGGGTACAGGCACGAACGTAATTATCGTGGTGCGGGGTCGTGAAATTAATTGATCGCCAGATTACTGTCGACTCGAGCGCTCTTCGAGGAATATCCGTAGCGTTCGTTCATTCTATCGTGGTTGAGAAAGTGTCGTTACGATCGTTAGAAGCCTAGAATCACGAAAGAAGCAAGGAACATTAAAATCCGTGCACATCGTGATTGAAGCTTGATTACGCTAAACAAGTCGCCGCCTGGGATAGATGGAATCGCTAGTTGAACCCCCAGCGAAGGGGTGCACAGGTCCCCCAGAAGGTGGTCTAGGGGGCAAGCATCGTCTCCGCGGTTCGTGGAGCGGCGCGAGTGCGGAGCGGGCGAAGAAGGTGGAGTAGAGGATCACGGTGAGGCTCGAGGAGGAGGAAAGCCATCCGAAGGAGAGTCGCTCAGCCCGCCCACCCCCGACTCGCCGTCTCCTTCTGTCCCGGATCTTGCCTCGCTGTCTGCCATCGACTGAATGGTTCGCGTGGAAGCGGTAACGTTCAGAGAGCGCGAAAGGGTACGGGGCGTCGGGGGGTCGGAGGGACAGGGCGGAAGAGAGACGAGCGGCAGAGAGGAAGGGAGATGGTTTCTGCTCGCAGGGGCCACGGCCGTGGGCAAGGTGGGCCACGGGCCATAAGGGCAGCCCCGAGCCAACATATTCAGCACGCGACGACACGCTACCGTCACCTTCTGCCCCCCCCCCCCCCTCTCCCGCGGCTCTCTTCCCTCTTCATCGTACCCCGGCCGAATCGCGGCCAGGGCTCGCTCGCTCTTCGGCCACGCACACTTGGCCGTTGCTGCACGAACAGCCACCACCACCAGCGAAGAGCGTGGTTCGCTCGTGGCACAGGGTACGGGGGGGGCCAGATCGAAAGCAAAGCCCGTAACCCCCGAGCCCGCTTCAGACACGTCGTGTCCTCCGCGTGGTCCACATCATTTCGTCCTGGTCCCATCGCGGCGTCTCCTCCCGTCACTCTTCTGTCTGGCTCGAACGGTCTCGTTCTCCTCGTCACCCTTCGCCACCCGAGCCTCCTGCGTCCTCAGCTTCTTTTCCCCCGCGGCTCTGATCCGGCCCTCGCCGTTTCCCCTCCGCCACCCCACCCCACCCCCCTCCGCCCCTCCCTCCCTCCTGCCGCGCGAGCCGAACCTCCCTACCATCCCCGTGTCGCTCCCTGTCCCCGCTGCTTTTGCTTCTTTCCTGCCTTTTGCGTCCCTCTTCCTCCCTCCTGCCCGGGCGTCCTTCTCGCCACACGCTCGCCGGCCAACCGCAGTCGTCCAGCGCGCGTTCGCCCTCGTCGCGCGGACCTGCCACTCCGACCGCTACCAGGAGTAGCTGCACGCGCGCACGAGGTGCCCAGCGCCTGGAGGAGGTCCAGGAAGACACACGCCGACCGAGACACCACTGCGCCGCTCCGACAACACGGTGGCCGTGTGAATACGCGAAGTTTAGACCAGCTGGGAACAAGTCCGCGGGGTGAAGCGAGGTCCCGAGAACCGTATGCCACTCGCCGCGGCTGAGGAGGATTGGCGGGAAAGAACCCGAAGACACCACGTGAGGCTCGGCTCGATCGATGTCAGCCGATATCGAAGGATCGGCAGGAAGTGACGTGCGGTATATACGAATTTGAATGAGACAGTCAGAGCTTTCGTACGGTGGTCCCTCGGACGCCTGAGTGGGGGAGTTAGAATGTACTGTTATTGAACGATAAAGTGGACAATTTCTCAGGTACACGAAAGAAGTATACTAGACACTGCAAGGTTGCAGAGTGTTTCCAGTAAACAGACGACAGACACGCTGAGGTTATTCTTGGCAACTAGAAGTCAAGCTTGTGGTGCTACCGATTCACCTGATAACGGTTGGAGTGCGAAAGAGACATGAGCCCTTCTCGCGAGCCCAGAAGGGGAGCGACTTGACGGTGTCCCGGGCAAGGAATCCCAGCTAAGATGACGGCACTCTACGTCAACTCATTAGAGGAACAATCGAGCCAGTCACCATTTGACAGTGTGTTTTGAAGCACGCGGAGAAACCTCGTCGCCTGTCGCCGCAGTAGGTGTATCATTATAGAGTCGGATTTCTCCTTCTCTTTCCGCTGCACGACACATCTGCATCTTGCTGCCGTGAAAGCGGAATCACTTCCTGTGACCGGCGCCGAAACCGCGGCAAAAGTGTCACGTAAGATCGTGCCGGAATCGGTAAGGAACATGACGTCGACGGAGGCGGAGTGAACGGAAGATTGGGGAACGGGCGCCGCGGGCAACTGTCAGCCGGAGGCAGGAAATTGGAGGAAGGAACAGGCTTGGAAGATTTGGTCCACCCTGATGCACCTGAGAGCCGAAGGGATTGCTTCCTGCTAACAGAGAACTCAACAGGTACGATGCTTTGTCTTCTTCCTTTAATGTAATTGTGGTTGAATAATTATTTGCGGTCGCGAGATGGCTCGGAGCTGTGGGTGGAAACTTAAGTGGGTAATGGAACTTCATAGAAAGGAACGGAAACGTGTTTGTAAACGCAGTTTCACGGAAGGATTGTCTTCAAGATACTCAGTTTCTCGAGGAAAAAGGTCTTCTTAAAGCTTCTGAAACGGCCCGAAACGATATGGCAGATTATTAGAAAAGTCGTGATTAATTGAAATAAGCCTTTGTAATGTTGGAAGTGTAGGCTAGAGGAAAGTTTATTTGTGATTGGTTGTCAACGTGTTCAGCTTCTTGGTTGATTAGTTGTTCTACAGTTCATTAGAACTTTTCTGTTTCTTTTCACGAGTTCCATCGACCAAGCAAGATTGTGCTTATAATTCTGGAGTATTCTTGTACATTAGGTACTTCATAAATGACAGCTTTGATCTCTGAATAATAATTGAAGCAGTGTCGAAGTTGTTGGTTTATCGAGAGTTTAACATTTCTGTTAAGACCTCGCTTTGGCGATTGTAGCGTTTATACGACGACACTTTAGTGTCTAGATCAAGTGTATACGACACTCAAAAAAAAAATTCGGGATGATTAGAAACTGCCTAGAGCAGTCCGCTACACTGAAGACAATGCAACTCTCTCCAGCTAGACACAAAAGACAGTTGATCTACATAGGCAGAAAGGTGTCGTCGTGTAGACGTACATACCTTAAGCAATAGTGATTCATGTTTCTGAATAATTCAGAAAACTGAATCGAATATCAAGATTAATCAGTATTCGACTGATATAACACACTGCAGTTTTAATAACATTGAACACTTTACTTATACGCAGAGTTACTTTAAGTAGGTTAAATTAAATTTCCCTGTGAAGTCGTTTCCCTTATACCCTACTTAGCTCTACCCACGTGTATGTTCTTTTCTATCTGTCCTCCGAAGCTTCTACCAATCAAAGCTGTCGATTAAAGTCCAGCTTACATGAAGCTGCTCGATTGGAATATTTTCAAATTTGAATCAGCTATCTATTTTCGCGGCGAGCGTGCCCCAAGCTTCTAAAACTATACGAAGAACCAAACTACAGCGCTATTCGCACAGAATCGCGACAAATTATCCTGAAACGTGAAAGATACTCGTCGCCCGACCGAGCGTAACGTGGATTGCTATTCGATTGCTATTCAGTTGCCTTTTCTCACCGAAGCGGATGGTATCATCGCCCGGTCGCATGCGTGTCAATGAAATAACACGAAAATCAGCGGCGCTAATTACGCGATAACGATCCGCCGTCAGGGGGTCTCAGATGGAGGAGAACCTTCCGCGTACGGAAGAAGAGAGGACGAACAGGGGCAGGAACGATCGAACTGCCCGTGACTGCGTCCAAAGAAGGAAGCCGTGAATATACCGTGCCATAAATACGACGTGTACGTGTGCCTCTTGCGTATACGTGTACACGCTTATTCGGTTTGGATATACGCGATAAATATTAAAGTTCCTTATAAAACACAAAGTTCTGCCGCTCGGCGTACCGGGGGCCTCTGACACGCCATTGCTTCATTTAAAATGCAAATTCGTCCGTGTGGCGTGAACCACGGCGGCCCGAATTATTCTAATTACCCCCCCTCCAGTCCCCTTGACCGCCCTTTTTACTCGTTCCTACGCCGCTTAGCTCTCGAAAGCTTACCCCCGCGTTTAGCCGGCTTCAATACTCCGAGGAAAAACCGAGATTCCGCTAAATCCTCCTGGCTGGCGAACGCCAACTTTCCTCTAACCCTCAGCAAAACCGTTTGATATCCATTTATCGTTCGTCATATACACCGCCAATATATAAATACCCTTTCCTAAATTGCATTCAGCATTCCGCTACATTTCTCTCACAGTTTGCGATATATAAAATTATATAAAACGCATACCTATCCCCTAGGACTTAAATTTCCTTCCCACTTTAAAACGTTAAACACTTGAAATCGCGTCCCGGCTGATGCGAATTGAAGCTCCAAAAATCTCCTTATTTGGCCCTTAAAAGTTACCCAGCGAAAGAAGATTAGCTTCCTCGGTTTTGTTACGAACTCCGTGCCGATGGTTAGAGCGGAACGACACGAGGAAACTGGGAGGGCATCCGGGGACTTGGTCGATGGAAGAAGAAACCGGGGAACCTAAGTAGTAGCCGGTGTCCAGCACTGTGTACGCAGAAACGTGTTAAAGTGTGCTAGAAACGGGCATAGATTATCGTGGCTAACGTGTTCACGATCCGAGCGAGATGTCGTGTGCATGTACGCCTAATATATTCAGATTTTTATGGCTGGTGGCATATCGGAGATACGGCGGTCCACCCCCTCACCCCTCACCCCCCCCCCCCCCGCCCTCCCTCCTTACGGCGTCTCTCGGTGTGTCGGGGCAAGCCTTCTCCACGTACCACTTAAAGCGCGGGGTAACCTAATGAATAAACAAAAACTAGATTTCGCTTAGGGCTTACACGTAAAAGCGTGACCTTACTGGCGATTTGCCGCTGCGGTTCTCAAATCGAGCCTTCCATTCCCAGCGGGAAAAACCAGGAACGTACCGCGTCTTAGGAATTAGCCCCGCGCTCCTCGGGGCTGGACGATTCGATCGCGATGAAAGAGCGAGAGGTTTTAATACACACTTCTGCCGTCACACGACCCCCTTTCCTCGAATATTTTAACGTACTATGTGCAGAGAAAGTTTGATCAGAAATCAGATGTGCGTTTCTCACGTGAAGGGTACCGAATCGCTTGGTTCAGGGTGATTCGTTTGTAATCGAATCGAAGTTCCACGGGTAATTATTATAGCGCGCTGAGTAGGAATTTGTTCATATGTGTTCTATCGCTTAGGGGTAGGTAAGGTTTTCACTAGTTTCGTTCTGCACTCGCCTGGGAATACAGAGGGTAGCCAAATTATTATACTCAAAACATTCTCGTCAATTTTGTGATCATTTTAAAATGGATTTAATATGTTGGAAAAAAAATCGTAAATTGACGCTTTCCTGCGCTTCGTTTTGATAAAACAGTATCGTAATGGATGAGAAAAGAAATTTGAGCCCTTAGTGCACAAACTAGAAACGTTCAAGCGTTAAAATGCGTTCTTTAAATATTCTTTGCGACCACTTTTCGCAGAGATACTGCCATTCCATCGCTTAAACTTACAATATCTCTAACCCTTTTGTTTCAGTATAATAATTTAGCCCCCTCTGTATTTAAGAACGTAATTTAAAAGTATACAGTTGGGGGAAAAGATTGCTACAGAAAACGGGAACGCGTTGACCTGAGAGCTCGTTAGATCTTCTCTGGAGCCGAGTACCTACTCTCTTATGCAGGCGTCGATGTCACTTTAACTGCACCCTGTTTCTCAGTTTTTTTTAATACTAAAAACGTTCAGTATACACGGAGTATTATGTAAACATATGTTCATGATTTGGTACACTGAGGTTCCTCAAATTTCGAAGGATTAAATAAAGGTAGAACGATTACACATATACCTCGAATGTAAAATAGATCCTTATTAGACACAAAATCTTTTTCATATTTTCGTCGCCCTATTTCAGTTCTTGACGGGCTGGTTAATCTTGGGAATAAGAAACTAGAGAAAAAATATATTTTCCAAATAGAATTGACGGACCTGGTCGATTATTCTTCTCGATACCTTAGCCTTAGCTTAGCCCCTCAACTAAAAATTCGTTTCGTTGACTTGACGAAGTCGGAGAAAATCTTCAACTTATATGCGCGCTCTACGACTCGATCTTGTTCCGTGAAAGCCCCCATCGCGATTTTAGGCCGCTACTTTCACCCGAAACGATGTAATTGAAACATCGGAATCATAGCCTGCGCCAAAAGAAGTTACCCTTCGGCGGCGGCCCCTTGCTACGAAGGAGAAAAATTCAGCGTGTCGGGGGCCGTTCGGTGCGTACGTCACTTTTGCACGTAGCCGGCCGGGACGTGGAGAGGAACGAGATGAAGAAAGAAGTATAAAGCAGGAGGCGGGACACGTGTTCACGAGAGAGTAACACCGGCAAAACACGTGGCGCGCGAGAAATGCGGCGAGCGATCCGCGTTCGCGGCGCTGTTTGATTTATAATAATCGTTCAATCCTCATTACCGAGATATTTTATTGCGGACGGCTGCTCGTCGCGTTGCCCCCTGGGACTTCTGATGGCCGAGACTCTGGGCGAAGCCCAACCCTCTTTGTCCACAGAAAACAATTGTTTTTCGCTGTACAAGTTTTCAAGGGTAGTAATCTATAAATTGGTGGAACTTCTGTGTTATAGCCACTTAATTTACTTTCAGGGGGGATTGAATATTAACCCTTCGTGGTCACGCGGGGTGCATCGCACCCCAGGCAATTTTCTTCCAGAAACGTACGTCTTCGCCAATACTTCTGTAAATTTTTAGACCCTCATATTAAAATTGAAAAATTTTGGTTAATTTTAAAAAAAAATTATCGCTTTCTCCCACAACTACTTTTTCAACTACAAATTTTATCATATCAAAATTTACTCAATTCACTGAAAAGTTGAAAGATTCAAAAATACGAAAATGGTAACTCAGAAATGACGCTGGGGGGGCAGTTAACCCCATCTGACTAATTTGTGATTCTAAAAACGTGTAACCATGAAGTGTTAATTTAATGTAACTGAGAATGTTGGAGGTTCAAGTGGAACTGATATGGAAACTTCGTTAAGGATGCTTTCACCGCGGACAATGGTAGGTAATTTAAATAGAAACCTTTTTACGAAAGTTGCCGCGTCTGAAATATAGATGATAAAACTGCCAATACTCGTTGAGTTGGAAGTAGGTAGAAAGCGACTCGGTTTCGCCATTTTTGTAACCGCCGCCGATTCCCATGTTTCTGCTTTCGTTGTACGGGATTCCACAAAGGAATCAATTTAATTGAAACAGCGTGCACCGCTGTACACCGTCCGTGTTCCTCTTCGTCGACGCCCCAGTTGCGCCGTCGCTTCGGACAGGGTAAAGGGGGCCGCATTTCGCGCAACTGCAGCTGCAGCTTTAACGAGTAGCGCTTGACACCTTGAAATCGCTCCGTGATGGAATTTTAGCATCCTCGAACTTTACAAACGCCATATACGTAGGGTCGAGTTTTTCGAGCCGACGGTCGCCGTAATAACTTTGCACCGTCAATTTTCCAGGTCTTTGCGCGGACGGTGGATAAAAATATTTCAGCCGTTTTCTTGTCGGACGCGCGACCGTATATGCGGCATTCTCGGCTTCTTGCGCATCACGATTTTTCACTGCCACAGAAGCCAGATACACGGCTGGGTTTGTTACTCTCGATCCATATCCCGATCGAGGATGGCGCGCGGTTTTTCTCGTCACGGAGTATGGTATAAAACGGATCTAATCCCCGGGGACCAGGAAGGGACCAATGCGCCTTAGGGCACCCGACAATCGATTAATCACTAGAATTCAATTTCATTGAATTTGATTACTCATCTCCGAAGAGTATCGGGTGGCCCGCGGAGCACTCGGGCGAAACGTCTTCACCGCTCGTCAGCCCAACTTTCCAACGCAATCGAGTTCATCCTTCCGAGCGTTTTACAACGAATCAATCAACGGGCAGGAAAAAGACCGCGGGGCAGGGAATAATTCCGTCGATATAACGTCGGCCGTGCGCCGCGTAACGTGTAATAGTTACATCAGATTAGCGGCGGGAGTGAGCGTGTAACCAGGCTTAATGCGTGGGTAGGCATCGAGTGGCGCAGGGGTGAGTGCCGGTGGACCCGCGAGTACACCTGAAATTGTGGTACGCAGCCACACGACACACACGAAGCCGTGTAGCCATTTGCTGGTAGCCACGGTCCGCGGCGGAGGCCTCGACACGAAGGAAGCAAGGGTAACGACGAGAAGGGGCGGTCGGGGGTTGCGGGGCGGTTTGGTAATCGCGCATTAATTTGCATCACAAAGTACACGCCACCCGCCACGCTACGCACGCATTCCACGTAGTTTTCCGCTCCCGCTCGATCTCTGCGGCGTTTCTCAAGCCAACGCCGGCACACCCACTAGTTTCACTCCTTTCGACGGTAGATTTTTGTCCGCGAGATGATAGGAGAACAAAGAGGCCGCCACTCTGGAGCACCGATGGACGTTCGTTATTGGTTTCGCAAGGAGGGTATTAAAATTTTAAGAAGACCAAATTGCCTTCGGGATTCTAGTGAGATTTAACTTAACCTTCAGGTACCCGTGGTAAGTCGGAGGGGGATGCGGGGTGAGTTCCACACCATCAAAGTAAAACTTCGAATTTACAGCTGTAAAGCTACTGAGGTACGAGCATCGCGACACTAAATATTCCACTAATAAGTCCGACCGAGTTCAGTGAGTATCATGAATAATTCACCCCTCGCGTGGCCGATCAAATTAATTCAATAAAAATTCATCGGCGCGTCATTTTATTCCGATAATTGCGCCAAATTGCGCGCTACCTCTGCGTCTTTATCTTCTAGATTGACGCTGGGTAACCCAATCCGACGTCCCCCCCCCCCCCCAAATCAGATCATCGGATCGTCGGCGCCGATCGACGGGGATCGGTTCTAATCCCGTTCGCGTCGCTTTCAAGGAATGAGAGTCACGGCTCGCTGCCGCGGCAATATTTCGCCTGCGTGGTACCGTTGCATATTTAAGGGTTGCCATGTCAAGCGTCAAGCGCGCCCTTTGAATACATTTAAATTCATTAACAGTAAAGGCTACGTTCCCGTAAACCTGCGCCCGTACACATGCGAGCCCCGTGGGGCTACACGTACGTAATATATGGACATCGTTACGTTCCAAGCCCCCACGCGACGAGTCGCGAATAATCGCGCGCTCCGAGGAATCGGCAACTCCAGTGGTCCACATTCGTTAACCGGGGCCCGTCTTTCTGTTTCAGATTGCCGGAGAAATCCTTGGATCAATATGCCGCATACAGGTGAGTCTGAGGGCATATTCAGTTTAGAAACTCACGACTACTTAGAACTTCATGCGGAAGTTTCGTATACCTCTCTATGTTCCAAGTGAAGAAGAGAATCTTCTTTCATTCACTGGCACTTTAGAACATTCTTCCCGCTTATGTTACCGTTTAGATTTCTTCCCCCATGTACCTGCCTAGTTCAAGCGCCGCACCCCCCATCCCCCCCCCCCAAAGCCCCATCAGAATTCAGACCCCGTTCGAACACGATTTACGGTGCACAATCAGGCAGAAAATATTAGCAGCACTATGTACCACGTAGCACTGCTCGCTGATAGCCCGGCCAAGCACCGGCTTTCTGATTTATGCAACGACGTGGCTGGCTCGTCGTTATCGTTCCTCGGACATTTAGCACGAGGTCAGCTACCAGTCGGCGAAGATCAGAAGACGAGTCGTTCGGAGCAATCGACAGTACAAAATTAAAATCACTCCATCCTCCCCTCTCCGCCACCACACCCCCTTTGCCACCTTCCTCTCGCCGTCTCTCACCATTCCATCGCGAGCCCGCGGCGCCCGTCCTCCTCTTACGGGAGCGTATCCGCCGGGCCAACGATTGGCTCGAGGCATCGGCTAAATTACGATTTGGAAGGCACTTTGACAGTAATTAACGAAGAATTTTATACGGCGGATCGAGAGGCAAGATCTATGGACCCGTTATTAAACGACTTTAATTACATCGCACTGCCCCCCTCCGGTCCTCCCCTCCCCCTTTCTTTCCGTTCCCCAGGTTCTCCGATCTCCTTCGCCTAATGTCCGCGGCACGATGCCACGGCTGAACTCCTGGCGACTGTTAACCGCCGTTCGATCCGCTCGTTGCTAGTCAGCTAAACGTTCGACGGGATCAGAGGTTGCCCCTTTAGCTGCTCGAAGAAGTAAACGCGGTAACAGGGACATGGGACGATTGCAGCTGTTACGAACTATTCAAAATGGTAACTACCGATATTCGAGCCACAAATCTCTTTTACCATTACCACGTTCGCCGCTTCTAACCAACCAGCCTTTTCACGCTGCGTACAAATTGTTTCTGTCGTCGTCGCGAGTGGGTAACCGTAATTACACCTCTCCATCGGTCGATGGAGGAGATGTCGGCGAGCTGAGCGCGGTTGATAAGACGAAAAGGGAAGTTCGGCGAAGCTGGGCTAACGAGGATAAGGGAAAAGGCGCCCGAATTTCTGCCGCTGCGTAATAAACTGGCATAAACTTGCCAGGGAAAAAACATTCGCCCGACTGGCGGAGCATGAGCTAGGGCGTATCTCTGGATACACAATAATGATTAGCTTAGAATTAGCGAACTAATGCGAGGCAACGGCGATCCGTATCGCGCGCTCGCCATTTAGGCCTTAACCAAACTATACACCTGCCTACCTGTAATCACGATCCATCTACGCTAACAGATTTTCCTCTCTCTCTCTCTCTCTCTCTCTTTTTCTCTCTTTCTCCCATTTTGCGTACGAAGGGACGCGCAATGCAACTCGAGTCGATCCTCGAATCGCATTGTATCCGTAATTGAAACATACGATCGATATTCAGCCTGAAAATACAGCCCCCCCCCCCCTTTTGTCCCCATCGTCTTCTCTCAAGGTGCATCGCGTTAGCAGATAATTAGCTCGTTAATGGCTGGAAGTTTTCAATCCCACTTGCTTCGGCGACGTTCACGCGGCTGTAAAGATCTCGAGGAGATTGCAGGGAATTGAAACGATCGATCGATCCGTGATAAAACTTTATTGAGTACGTGGAAATTGGGTGGATGATGGAGAATGAAATGAGAAATCCGGAACGATTCGGTGACACGAGGGCTTCGATATAAATTGTACTCGAATAATTAGCAATTGCCGTGGAGGATCTTTTGGGAAATTCTAGCGTTTAAATAGACGAATGAATGGGATTCTCCTGTGACAGTCGGAATCGTCTTATAAAATCTTATTAAAATTTATGTCACGCCTAACGATTTTTAAGGCTACTTTTGATCGGATCAAACGCGACAGCGGCGGAGCCACGACAACTAATTGAAAGCGGCTGTAATCACGTTTTTTCCGCCGACCATTCCGAAGTCGCTTGGGGGATCTTCACGCTCGATAAATTTGCGCCATCGCCATCGCCATCGCCGTCGGGTTAAAAGAGAGTCGCGGGAATCCGACATTTATTCGCGCGATTTCGCGTTTCGCCCGGAGATTTTTATAAAGATAAGAGGGCCGACTTCCTGCTCCGTTTTTGCTGTAATAATAATTTCGCCCGCGGTCGTGTGTCGTGGCCGGTCTGTCGCGTACTCTGGCTCGCGCGTGTAATTTCGCTCGATCCTTGGAGGCTTGGAACAGGAAGCGACACTCTTCTTATCGTGTAGCGCCGAAATTAAAGTGGAAAGAGAGAGAGAGAGAGAGAGAGAGAGAGAGAGAGAGAGAGAGAGAGAGGGAGAAAGGGGGAGAAGAAAAAGGAGGAGGAGGAAGGCACACTTGCGACGACCAGTGTCCAGGATTTTTTTTTCCAAGGAGGCGAAATAATAATTGCCGATAAACCCGAATAAATCGTTATTTCGCTTGTCGGATATCGCCTGATGAATAACGAGGGATCGACACGCGAGAATTTCTCCCCTTCTCGATGTAATTTCCGCGTAATAACGTGCCGAAATGTTTGTCGCCGCTGCTTTAATGGAAAGCGGCTTAAATCATCCGATGAAGAGTATGTACCTGGACTACGTGCCTCTTTCATCGTTCACTAATTTCTCTTTTGATCTTCTTTTTATTGGCCGCTTTAACAGGTGCGGGAGAAGTTACAGGGGGAATAAGCGTGGGAGTTCAGGAGCTTCTTGTAACTTGGAATCGAGTTTGTTGAAGGGTGATGTTAATAGACTTAGAAGCATACTCTGTTCGCTGCCACGCAATAAACTGTTTTGCAAACTATAGACATTTCTTCAGTGATTAATATCAGGTACTTATAAAAATTGCGCATTGGCGTGAAATATATTTTCGAGAATTTCATCATTCTACCCCTAAATTCTCTCCGCAAAATTTCGTCGGATTTATGTTTGGCGTGATAACTGTGAAACGTAGTGCCACACAAGAATGCCAATAAAGCCAAGCTTCACGTCCAATTAAATATTGTCATAGTGAAGTCTCGTCCCGACAAACTGTATATTCAACGTTCGTTTCCGTAAATCTATGTAGTTACGATCTATCCGGGAGTCCATGAAGGTAAAGAATGTTTTACCACAAATCAATTATGGCAATTGTTAACACGTTTTGCACCGGTCCAGTAAAAATACGATTTTCCATATTGTCACCTAAGGGATTACATCCACCTAGAGGTCAGGAAAAGCATGCAAGTTCAGGATTTTGGGGGGGAAAAGTATAAGTGAAAATCATACACAATGTTCTTCATAAAAATACAATATTAAAATTCAGAGAACGTCAGGAACCTCTGTAAGTTATTTATTATTAAAATCTATTTGAATTTTTGCGTTCAGATGCATCGTTTGGCCTAGAGAATTTCCACCAGCTAATGCTTAAATAAATACACGACTCACATCCAAGCTGATATCTTCTTTAGTTAATAATAATATCTCATGAAAATTTAGACTAATATAGTTAAAAGATGTATCTTTTATTAGAAAAACATTGTGTATGATTTTCACTTATATTTTTCCCCCAAAAAATTCCTGAACTTGTATGCTTTTTCTGGACCTCTAGATGGATGTAACTCCTTAACTGCCGGTCACGTAAAATGACGAGTTTTTTCGATAGTTTTACTAGTAGAAATAAAACGGATACCTTCCTCTCTGAGCTTCGTCAATGCAAAAGTGGCATTTCTGTGAACTGGACATTTTCGCAATCTAGGATACACTAGCTCCAGCTTCGCCCAAATTTTAAATAAAACATCGCGTGTTTGGATGTGTCTTCCACGCCGCAGCAACCACTCAATCTGTAAACATGATTTACGATTTACTTCGGACTTTCCATTAAATGGGCCTCGATAAAAGCCTACTAGCGTAAAGTTTCACGAATTTTTCGCCGCGAACGCAGCAGCCATCTACGAATGGGCCCGGCTACGCTTTGAGAATCGTAAAATCATAACGCTCGGAATAAAAACGTCAATCGATCAGCAATTTTATATCCGCGCGTTGAAAATCGCGAGGCCAGATGGGTCGACGGGCATTAAAGCGAGGAATAAAATTTGAGTTACGCCACACTCGCCGCGCTTCTTCCTCCAAACGAAAGCTACCACGTTCAGCTTCCGAGAGGGAACAGGCTAAAGACAGGTCCGAGGGTCCGGCGACGGTATTATATCTCCCATAAATCCTGCGGCGGCTCACCAATAGCGAGAAGTCCCTAATTCTCGAATCGTTTCGGTAGCCGAACGATTACTTAACGGCATAATTATTATACGCGGCCCAAAATTCCGTAAGAATTCTCTGCAACCGACGTGGACCTAAGATCTAAACTGTTTCTTTCGTTGAGATTTTACAAGTATGGAGCTTCTTCATAATGGTACATTATGCAATCGATGGACTCACTTTCTATGTGTCTGGCCACGCCCTCTTTTACGGAGTAAGAAGCTTCATTGTTCCAGTTTGATAGCTGGATTCTAAAGTTCGCAATACCCTTCAGAAGACTTTAAAACGCTGCTTCCGAATTCGTCGTGCTAGGATCGTTATTTTGCGAGAGGCGATGCTCGCAAGCTTGGGCCACGTATATTGAACCATTTCTGTGCTGACGTAGTGGTTGTAAAAGTAATGGACCAGACGTAAGAGTTATGAGAAAGAGTTGCCTCGTATGAAGGACCATTATTGGAGTCATAAGCACCTGCGCGCTTGAAGAATTTTAAACGATCCTAGATCAATCGAATTCATAGTCTTACCCATCAGATGAACTCTGTGTATGCCAGCGTTATGATAATTTTTATTGGCCAAACCACGTAATGTATACTTCTTTTGATTTTCGATCGAGCGACACTTTTATTGGAGACTAAATCGCCCGGTCTCTTTCATGCTGACGCACAGTTGCGCGTCGCAGACCAGGATGAGGATAGTCAATAAAAAGAACGCTGGTATATTATTATCCATCGAAATGGAGGCCAAACAGAAAATCGATTGGAATTCAAACGACTTCGAATCAGAACTGATATTTCGCTTAGTCGTCATAAGGAATTATAACTTAAACACTCGACTTTGTATTATAAGATTGCATGGCAAGTAATTACAGATACTTTAATCGAACCAGATTAATTATTTCCACTGGAGCGTGTGTAGAGGAAAGTAACACGCTTGTCAGACTAGTTTCTTGCCAACAAATGACAGATAAACTCATTGTCAGTTAACGCGTCATAGAATCTAAAGATACGTCCACGATAATCATCCCCAACTACTGCACCACTATCATTAACAAAAACACGCAGCGGATGATCAAAATTCTGATAATACAAATGATACAAAAACCGAGGACACATTCTCTTTTTCCTACCGTCTAGGAAATTACGCGACCGACACCAAATGGTAGATCCCTGTTTAAAATGGCGTCGCCAGCGATTAGTGGCAGGAGAGAAAGGAACAAGGAGAGAACAGGCTACCTTGGCTGATAATTTTATTTCGCGTCGAGTGCGTGAAAGATGGTTAGAAACGGTAATTCAGGGGATCCTGAAATGTCCCGGGAATCAGCGGAAAACAATTTCGAGGAGCATCGCCGGTTCCTCTTTCCGGCCCGCGCCGGTCCCTCCATCGACATCCGCTGCCAGAACGTCACGATAATTATACGTCTCCTTTTCCCGAGGAGGCGCATGCAAGAATGTGTCAGGCGATTCCTTTGGAGGACATCCGACGCCACCAATATTATTAGAGGGCAGGGGAAAAGCATCTGCCCTCCGTCCCTCCCAGAACCGTGTACGCACTATTAGCAGATTATTACTATTCCGGTTGCCCTTCCACGTGCCTGGAAACGGCCTGGCGAAAAAACACACCTGCGCCTTTTTCGGCAATACCTTCAATCTTTTCGTTACGTCCGGCTAATGATTTAATTTAGTTAATGCCCGGTTGCGGGCGCGTGACCGCGCTTCCATTCCTCCGTCGATTTCTCTCCTTCTGCAGAATTATAACGATAATGGGCATTTCTTGTCGCGGCGATTGAATGATGGAACGATAGCGGTGCCATTTTTTTTAGTAGGGCACACGGTTGGTATATATGGTGGCTAATAGGTATGTCCTGATAAATTTGGAGGATTATTTGCCGTACGTGTGAAGCGATGGAGGATATTCATAAAGGTATTTGAAATTGATAGGTTGAATCACTCGTTGTTCCAGGTCAAGCAGGAGTCAATCAATTGGGCGGTGTCTTTGTTAATGGAAGGCCTCTGCCCGACTGCGTTCGACAAAGGATTGTGCAACTCGCCCTGGTCGGCGTGAGACCTTGCGATATCTCGCGGCAGCTTCTCGTCTCCCATGGGTGCGTCTCCAAGATCCTCACGAGATTCTACGAAACGGGAAGCATTCGGCCAGGAAGCATCGGGGGAAGTAAAACGAAAGTGAGTGCCATTGAATAGAAACAGAATATTCCTCCACCCCCTGAATCACGTGACATGATCATATGTATACCTAAGCAAAGTGATCAGCAAACGTTTATCCCACTAAGAATCACCTGCAGTAAGGAAAGCTACGAAAGTTAAGTGTTCGCACACTCGGGCAATCAAAAAGGGGCTGCAAGAGAGCATAAAACCGTGATGGCAGCAGCGAGAGGAAGCGATTCCAAGAAAGCGGAGCCGCCGATGGCGGAAATCCGAGTGAATCGTTTCACCTCCTATCGCAATTACGGGATGGCACTACGAGATCGGCAAAAAGCGTAATAAAGGGAGGAAGCGCGCGTGCATTATGAGACGGTGACACTGATGAGGGAGAATCGCGGGAGAGAGAGCGAGAGAGAGTGGGGAAAGAACGAGAGCAAGAGACGCGAGGCAGTCGGGGCCAGTAGTAGCGCTGATGTGATTTTAAGTAAGGGCTGCTCGGCCGGACAGTGCACGCAATTATCCAAACACCTTGCAGCGGTGGGCATTTGCATAATTTCATGGGTTTGCACGGTTCTCGTAGTCTCGCGGCTCCGCTTGTCGCGCGGAATTATCGGGCGCGGCGCGACCAATCCGCCGGGGAACGACGCCGGGCCGCGGAAGAATCGCCGGGCAATCGGGATCGTAAAAGTCGATCGTCCGCCCCGAAACGAGTCGAATTAGACGCACTTAGCGGCCTTTAAGCGCGCGGCTCCGCGAGAAAAGTGAATTCCACCGGGGCGCGTGACACCCCCCGACGCGCATTAACGCGTGGCAGATTTGAATTTCAAATTCTTTGTTTACGACCGGGCCCGACCACCCCGGCCGTGATTTCCCTCGATTTACGATATTAATAACTTTCGTTCAATTCCTCCCCACCCCACTTAACGAGCCACCCAGGGATATTGAATTGATCGTTCAATTACGATCGAATGCATCAGCGTTGATGACACGGGGATGGGGAGGTCTCGATACTTTGGGAAATTCTGCCGACGCACTTCGCTATCTACAAAAATTTATTTCAATAAAAATTTCGAGTTGGGATACCTAAAAGATAAAAAAATTTATTTATCACTGGTACACGAGTTATCATTAATCGACAACGGATAAAGATGAAGCATCTTTTATTCGATACGTTATTGAAATAATTTGTTATTTTGATAATGTCCAACCCTGCCTCATCGTACCCGTGCAACTACCTAATAGGTTTCGCTTTCGGTATTACCAAGTTCGGAGCGTTTCCCTGATGCCCGATTTTTATGCGGCGACTGGCTACTTTTATCTCTCGCTCGTTGAAGCGCAAATGATTACGGCTACTCGGTATTCGCCGATTAACGACACTTAGTTGAAACGTAATACTTCCTCGGGCGGGTTCTTCCCCCAGAAGCGCGCCTCGTAGAGTTATCCTTCTGCGGTTCGTTTTTCCCCGGGAGATTGCGAAACACCGTCGAAGAAGATTGCCGGCTAACGAGTTGCCTCGTACAATGTAGGAACGATACCGCGTATCCAGCGCGTTACACGCGTTCGATAATCAACGGCCACGGGGCGGCGGGGCGGATGATCTGCATCCAGATGGATCCTCGCGAAACAGCATCGCCGCCGCGGCCGACAAAGAGAGCGGGTCCTGCCGTGCTGTGTTACGCGTGTGTGACGTCACTAATGACAATATAATTGCATAGGCCGCGTACGCGGCGGATTTCTTGCGACGCGGCCGCGCACGATCCCCGCGTTTCGGCTTAATGAATTTATTTTAATAACGCCGCGCCGGGCGTGCATCGACCTCCGCAGGAGTCTTGACGATGCTCGCCCGGTGTTCTTGCCGAGGGAGCCTGAAGAGCATATTTAAATTCTGAATCTGCGCGGGGACGATCGCGAGCGCATGTAAACGATCGCCATCAGCGGCCATTATTGCGGCGTGTTCATTTTGCAACACATTTTGCCAAAACAGTCAATATGTACGACGCAATTCCCGCAGTTTAGAGTACGCACTCTGGTTTAATCGCCCGTTGACATGGCGGGGAGAAACGAATTAGTGGTTCAGGAAGCTTCGGGTGGCAGTAACGCAGGTGAGCGTTTGGGCCCGTGGGAAGAACAGTGTCGGCGATTTCAACGCTTGCGTAGGACACTAGGATAATGCCCGTGATCGCTCAACGCTGTTATGAGGCATTCAGAGCAAAACCCGATTAACCGACATTGAAAAACAATTTTTTCCTATTTTATATAGGGTAAACTGTACAATGATTGGCACCCTAAGCCGAAATCCCAATTAGAATGTCTATATTTTTTCCTGAAGCTTTTGTATGGTCTTAATTTTCAGTTTTTATAAATGTTTAAGGTTATAACACATTGTGGTGTTGCCAGATGTAAAATGTGTAGTTCAACTACTGGACTTTGCAGTGTCGTTGTGAAAGAAAAATAAGAAATTGTAATAAAGTACTTTCTAAACTTGTGCTTCTTAATATTTGACTTTTTAATCAGGAGTGCCAATGATTAGTGCAGTGCCAGCATTAGTACAGTTTACCCTAATTGATGCAGACTATTGGAATAGGTTATTGCTACTACCTCAATTTCGCAAACAATGTGAGTTAGTCCTAATATATGTAGGTATTGGATTCTTCGGGAGTCTTTTGTTTGAAACGGTCTTTTATCTCTGCTCTCTGCTCTTCAGAATGATATGAAGGATAAAACAAGGCGTGTCGCAAAACAACGTTATTGAGAAAATCAAGTTTTAATACTTTAGTAGCCATAAAGAAACAGATTGTTCGTAACATGAAGTTTGTACTCTAATTAGGCATCGGATAAAAAACTGATAATGACCGAGCAAATAATCGTTTTACATTACTTTATTTTTTTTTTTCAAGTTGAACACTGCAGCATACTACTGGAACAAAATAAGAAATGTCCACTTCTATTATTATCAAAACAAGGATGCGTAGGTATACCTACAGCGACGTCCGAGGGCTCCTGACGTAATGCAAGCTTACAATAATCAGAAATATTTCAAGTAGGAAGACTGGAACATTCCCTAATTTGTTTCAGTGGAGGGTGAACATTCCTTGTCCTCACCCTTCATATGGTTTTGTAACGGCAGTTCATTTTATTTGCAAATAAAAGAAAGATTAAATAATGGAAGCGAAGTCGGCGAAATAATTGCAACGAAGCAAACATTTACACAGTTTGTGTGTAAGTTTTATTCAGGATACTCGACAATTCCGTAATTAAATATATTATCCCTGGCTACATATAAAAGTATCGCATAGAATTCTGAATTGCACGGTAGTTATAAACCGATCGCAGTTCCTTAAAAGCAGCTTTTAGACCTCCCCAATGGAACTCGCCCAAATTTTTGCCAAGTAACGAAAACTAAGTGTAGACCGTCGGAAAACTGCAGACTGCCGTTTTAAGTGCGTCGTGCATTAAGGAGAGCCATTCCGTAGATTTAATCACACCGCTCGAAGGAGTCAGAGTCACTGGTATGTCAGACATCGAGGGGCCACGTGAAACGTGAGCAACGATTAGTCTTTAAAGACAATTTTTACTCCCCTCTTCACACCGTAAACTTCTACAATAACGAAGTATTATGAAAAATATACGTGCCTATTTATGTAAAATACCTAACAGAAATCAATTCTATAAACACACGAGTTTAATAAATTAAGGGAAGCCGAATGAATCCGTTAAAGGTGACTCTAGAAAAATTCACAGGCTACCTAAAACTATTTCTAATCGCATATTACAAGGCCGAAGGCCGTTCAAGTCCACCGATGATATTCTCCCGCGGTAATCGTTCCACGTCGATCGAAGCGTCACGCCCGTTAAGGTCGCCTCATTATTTTCCGATCGACCGGTTAATTTGTGAATTAATTGTCGAACTATCGCCGATCTACACGTGTTCGCGGTACGGTATGCAACGTTTCCGAAGCATGTCCCGGTACTTTCGTCGTTATCTCCGGGCCCCCGTGTACGTGCTCGCGCCAGGCGCGATACGCGTCAGATAATGGACTCGCATCACGGCAGAGGAAATTGTCTCATGAAAAATGTACGCCCCGTCGAAGCCCCCTCCGCGCCCGATAATAAAGTGGAACGTCGGAGCTCGGCGAGAAAATCGCGCAATCTTCGCCGCCGCTCCTCTTTTTCTGTGTTTGCTTAACCCCCAGCCGTTTCACAGGTGCTCCGATCCGTTGCCCCTGCGCGGCGCAACCCGCGATTCCCATTCGTTTACGAAAAACCTCGCGCGAAGTTCCTGGAACCGCGCCCTTCGCCGGCGAGGATGCGTATTACGGGGAATTAATCTGGCGATGGGGCTGCGGCAGCCGCTCCACGTCGATATCCTGCTATTACGCGTTGTAATGGAAATTACGGATGTAGTATTTGCAAAAATATTGAGTTTAGGGTGGAGGCATTGATATCTTTGAGACGGTGGAAATTACACGTCTCGGGGAGGAGCCTGAGTACGAAAAATTATACTCTTTACAGTGAGAGTATAGCAAAGTATAAACGTGCCACTTAAACGCTCCGAATGGTCCTTTTGCTTCGCTCTGAACTTGCTTCTGTTTTTCCGTCATGCCTGCGTGTACCTACTTAACCGATATCAGTTCGTAGTATCACTTTACGGTGAGAAGTCCATAGCAACATTGACTAAAGTTCGCCGAAAATAATTACTTGGATTATTTCGATTGCTGATCGTGTCGTTATAAATGACGGTAATTGCGATGCATTTTGCCATTGGTAAATATTACAGCAATCTTCAGCGCACCCCTACTTAATTCAACATGTAGAGATCGTTGTGCGCATTTAACAGGCCGCTCTCCAAGAAAACGCCATAAATATTCTCGCATGCGACCATTCGTTCCCTCGGCGATTCCGACTCGTCGATCGGCAAGCTTTCCCATTTATCTCGTAATTAAGATCTCACCGTGCGCGCGATGGCATATCGAGCCACCCGCCGGATGGGTATTTATTTCTCGTTGAATGATTTAGTAATAGCCGATGAAACGTCACGGAGCGACGAAAACAAGCGGCATGCGAATCGTAGGCGGACGCTCCCCGTATTTGCGCGGCGGAGTAATAATTAATGTGGCTCTGCGATTAGCAATTTGCCAGCGATTACGGTGCGGATAAATCAACCCCATATTAGAGGAGGATCGACGTTGTATTCGGCGGGAGTGATGCAGTTTCAGCTGCGGAGGTAAAGCCACGGGAACTGACTTGACTGATAAACTATATCCCCTCCGGGAAGAATGGACGAAGCAGAGGGGAGGAAAGGGTGACGGCCAAAAAGACGTTGGAACGGATCCCGGCGTACATCTTGTCATCGGAAACGGCTCGAGCACACCGCGGCCAGAGGCAGCAGACATTCGCCCGTAATTACCGAGTTGGTCAACCTGTTCGATAGCCTACGTTATCTAACGTTTAGCGCCAGATGTCCGACTGTCCGGGCCGGCCAATTTCCTTTGTGGCGTGGCAGCACGCACACGAAAGACACCGTCGATCGGCGACGTGTGTAGCGCCCGTCCGCCGCGTACCCCTCGAGCGTACAACGCCCAGAGAGGGTAGGCATCGGGACACGTACACCGGTGGGTCGGCTAAGGGTAATTGTGGAAATGACGACGGAAGTGTCAGATTAGAATCTGAGATGCTCCCGGGAGCACGCGATGCTTGTCCTAACCCCTGAAACTATTAGATGGACGGCTCGGCTAACCCCTTAAACGCCCTGCCCACCAGTGGTGCTCCCATATCGGTGCTATTCAATGGACATCGCCGGCGTTGCTATCCACCTCGTGTCACCGTGTTCGATGGGTACCGGGACAGCGGGGGCTTCGAGCCACCGCACAGTGGTCTGGGGATATCTACATTTAGCCGCCAAAATTCTGATCTTTCTGAAACTTGGTGATTAAGGGTTTCTCAGGTCGCTGATAACGAATTTGGCACCAAAAATTCAAAATTCAATATGGCGTGCATTGTGGTCTGGAAAGCGGTATTTTATAGTCAAAATTAAAAATCATAGCCATACTAGAGAAAAAAGAGAAAAAAGATTCAGCTCTAACATTATCTTCGACTTAAAAAAAATACAATTTTAAAAATACACGCGTACGGGACGCCCAAATACCTCCAGCGTCATTTCTAAAAGTCTGCGTAAAATTGAAGATTGCAGGAGATTGCACTTGAAATTGACATGCTCTTGTTAACAATTGTATAAGCTTTCATGTAAAAAAAGTCCGATGTTAATTTCGCTTAATCATTTTTTTATAAGCCTTCTCAAAGTTTAAATTCATATAAACATTGCACTATTTGTTCATGGACTAAAAAATGCCTATGACACATATAAATAACTGAAATATACTTCCTTACCTATATAACTGTATAATATAAACACGTATTTTGATGTTCTATAATGAGTAATCAAAACAATTAGATTCACATAAAATTTCATGATTTTGTCTTTGTAATATTATATCTAATCAAAGAATCATCTGAAAAGGGAAAGCTATGTGGATTTAGAAGCTCTGGAGGGTTGTCAATTCATAAAAAAAAATGATATTGTAAAGTTGAAGTTGAGAAATTGAATTTTGGCCACCATCCAGACCACTGTGCACCGAGGCGATTTAGTCCGGTTCCTCTTCACTGCGGGAGATTCGTTTTCGTGAAAGAAGTGTGGTAATGTGAATGGAGATTAGCGCTCTAACGACACGCTAAATTTTAGAAAAACGGCCAATGCTTGCAGCCTTCTTTTACGTTTCTATTTTTAGTATATAAATGTTTATAAACTGGGATGAAACGCGGTTTCTTGAAAAAAGCGTTTATTTTTTATTCTATCGATGGTAATATTTTGGAAGTGGGTCTTACGGGGTTAGGGAAGCTAGATTTAGTTCAAAAGCGTGCATAAAAATTAGTGGGTACATCCTTCGATAAAATAGGATACAGTTCCTGTGGAATCGTGGACGATCTAGGCCAGTGATGGCGAACCTTTTTGAGAAGTGGGTCCAATTTTGTTCATTTTTTTTTTTTAATATTAGCCTGGGTCACTAAGTCAGTGGTATCACTTAGAAAGGGGGGTGGCGGGTTGTAAAAAGTTTGTTATACTTTAATTTTTTAATATTTTCGATCGCCTGTTCTCTCCTTCATGATATAAAAAATAAGTTTCTAAAAATCAACGCGTGGTCATTTAAAAAGCCTTTTCGTTCGCCACCACTGATCTAGGTGCCAGTCTACACAGCTTCGCAGGGTCACTGTCACCACAGGTTTATTATACATTTAATTAATATCCTTCGAAAAGGGCGCTGGAAACGAGTTGAAGCATCGACCCCGCCCCGAATAACTGAAACTGATCTGAGACACGTTACGCGGAATTGCACGCAGAAAAATGCACACGCCTCCCCCCCCCCCCCCCCCTCGTGGCCCGTACCGTTCTGACCGAGTGGCCGGCGTGGTCGCGCCCCACCGAGAAATCGGCGATCTCGAAAATCTGTACGCCGAATATCATTTCCATCGCGTTAGCATAAAATTATCGGGCCCCTGCCGTTCATTAGCAAGTCAAATGACGGCCGGCCAGATTTGAGCACCACTGGAGGGGGCCCCGGGACCGCGAGCGCCGGGGAAGAACGGAACATCGTCCCCGACCACGCAGCGGGCGAGGCTGGGCCCCGCCACCTCGGCAAACCGGGGGCTAAACTGTAATAAAGTGCGGTGGTACGCGTTACCCACCTACCTCAGGGACCTTCTCCCGTTATCTGATTCACGGCTGGACGTGTTTCACCTGTGAACGACATGTGGGCCGTGCGCCCCTGCCCCTCTCGACGACAGTGTGACCACTTTCGCGTTAATTTGTCGATAAGATAGCCGGGATCCCCCTTCCCTCAACGCGACGAGAAATGACCGGGTTAATGATCGACAACGGTCGCGACCGGTGGGACCGTTGCGTTTCCGACCGGTAACCGTGAACCTGGAACGACCTGCAGGGGAGGGAGGGGGCCGAAGGACAGTTGAAGGGGGTAGAGAATGTCAACGTGGAGGATGTCTACAGTAGACTTTTGGATTTTATTCGTGGACACTTTGAAGGATCGCTGGTCTCGCTTGAATCTAATGCTCGGAGTAATTAATTAAATTTTATGTAAGCTTTTGCGACAACTAGATTCCTATATTTTTACTAGTTAAAGTGTCTCTTTGTCATGCGCATTGCGTACTGGTATCTCCGACAATCTTATCCGCCGTTTCATCGGGAACGAGGAAAGTATCATTCGGACCAAAGAAGATCAGATGTAAAAATCGTGTAGGCAGAATCGATGGCACTCAAGGCATGATATTGAATCGATAAGATCGGCCTGTATCTCGACAAGGATCGCACGCATCAACCGTTTAAGTTTCGAAAATGACCGCGATACGGATCGCCCCTTTCGAGAACATCAGGTGGCAGGTCGTAACACTGTTTCAATCCCTTCCACTTCCATGTACGCACTCCTTTACTTTACCTCGAAAGTGTTCATGATTTTTAAATACAACCTGCTTAAGGGGGTACTCCACTGTGAACGGTCGAAAAATCAAGCTATTTTTAAAGATTTTCTTCTCAGTAAATACAACATATAACGAAACAAATATTTTTGGTTTTTATAAAGCTACTCTTATATTATATCAAAAAATTTAAAAAATATTTTTATTTCTTTTACTTGTTCTTTACAAAGCGTCAATATGGCACCTAAAGAAAAACGTGGTGCAGGTGATTTCCCAGCTTAGGCTTATCTGAAACCAAAAATTTGAAAAGATTCTTAATCTGGATGAGTGTCGCTATCGTCCGTAGCTCAATTAACAATTTTTGTTGAGAAATAACAAAATGGCGCCTGTTTGAAGGAAAAAGTTCGCCAAAGTGGTGTTCCTCGATTGTTCCCCGAGAAAAATCTCGGTGATTTTTCGGCAAAAATTGTTAATTGAGGTACGGACGATAGAGACACTTGTACAGATTAAGAATCTTTTTGAATTTTTTGTTTCGGAAATCACCTGCACCACGAACATACCATTTTTGTTTAAGTGCCACATTGACGCTGTAAAAAAACAAGTAACACAAATTGAAACTATTCTTTTTAATTTTATTGGTATAATATAATAGTAGCTTAATAAATATCAAAAAGATTTATTTCATTATATATTGTATTTACTGAGAAAAAAATCTTTAAAAATAGCTTGATTTTTCGACCGTTCACAGTGGAGTACCCCCTTAATCGGCAATTAGATTTTGAGCGCAGTGGTCCGTCGAGTTGATTGATTCAACGAGAACATCGAGTAGAGTGGAATAGGGCGATGGTCTCTTCTATAAGGGACATAAGTTTGTTGTTCATTAATCGTAACTCTCAAACGATCTTTGCTGTTGCAGCAAGTGGCTACACCCACGGTTGTCAAAAAAATTCTACGAATGAAGCAAGAACAACCGACCATGTTCGCCTGGGAGATTCGGGAGCAGCTCGCGCGGCAAGGAGCGTGCGATCCGCAAAGCTTACCCTCTGTTTCCTCTGTAAATCGAATTTTACGGGGCGGAGGTCTTCACACCGATCACGCGGGGATGGAGAGCGGATCCCCCAGCACGTACGCATCGCAAGTCTCGCCGAACGTCGCTAACAGAGGTACGAAGTGAAATCTACATCTCCTCTCAACGAAATACTGCATCTCTCGCACGTAATCATTTGAATATTATTTAAACAATTTCGCAATGCTCCGTATATCGGTTCGGTTCGTTCCGCCGATAGACGTAGCACCTTTTGCAAATGATAATTTGATTTTAAAATTGTATTTCGGTATTTGACGTTAATTAATTAAAGTCAATCAGCAATTTGTTTAACACTTGCCACTCTCTCCCGCATATTCGAGGTCCGAGGGGATCTTGAACGTTCTCAAACACTTTGATCTTTCATAAATATCCCATGGCTGTATCGTGATTATGTGTCAGTTGCTTTTAGACATTTTAAATTGCCAAAGCCAACTGGTTCTGGAATCAATTCGAGTTTCTCCACGTCAGAATGCGGGCTTCTTATGGATACCTATAGTTTCGCATCGGGCAGTCTTCGAGCGCGTATCTTTCTCCAGCTTCGTGAGTCATTATGCGAAGGAAAGCTGCGTCGCGAGTGCGCCATTACCGGCTAATGATCCCCTAAACATCTGTCCGTATCGTGGAATCACTCTGTGGAATTTTTTGCATTGTTTTGCCCGTTTTTGCGTCCCCGTAATTCGGCTGCCCATAGACGAGAAACGAAGGGGGGAAGGAGAAAGGGGCGGGAGGTTGCAGAAATGCAACAATCGAGGGGAACGGGCGGCGGGAGAAGGGGGTGAGAAGGAGGGAAGGGAGAAAAATTGGAGAAGAATTCGAAAATACCCTGTGGCCGATTGACTCGTCAGCGAGCTGCCGCGAGATGATCGTCACGCAACCCCTTAAAGGAACTTCAAATTTGCCTCACAATTTACCTCGTTTATTCTGTAAATTGTCTATAAGGCTGCTCCTTTTGCCGGTGGAATCGCATCACGAATATTTGCGACGGTCCGAAATGCATGGCACATGTCAAGAATATTCTGCTCGTCCAATGGGATTGTTTCAAGCTTCGCAGAAAATGAAGACGCCGTAGCTATTACGAGCCAGCTGGATAGTGGATGGAAAGAATTTCTTTCCCATTAGTGGACAATTTTTGGGCCACGTGAAAAAAGGCCATCACCCCTTGTTAATTCTTCTGGACGATATAGCAGTGTTTTTTAATCTTTAAAAACAATGTTCTCCTTCCTCCTCTGGCTTTCCTTTTTTTTCTGCTATTGGCTATTCCGGTGGAGTCACGATCTCGACCGTTCCGTACGTCGATCTCAATTTAAAGTGACGGGAACGAAGGTATAGACGTTGCCGTTAAGCGAACCTTAATCAATTTCGGAATCAGCTTTATGATAATTATGGTTGCGTGTGACGCGTGTTTCCGGCTTAAGTTCATTTATTATACTCGACAGATTGAATGTGTAAAATCTATGCTTTATACTACTTTATAGTTTTAATGAAATTTGCGCCTGACTTGTAAGAACATGCAATGTGTTATTCACAGACACGCTTATGAGAACTGATTACCAGTTGTTTTACCCGGGAGCTCTGGGACCATTGCATATTTCCACAACATCCGGTAACACCAGCGCGCCATCGTGGAATCCGAGCTTTTACTCATCGCTGTATCAAGCAACTACGCTGCACTTGCATCACGGAATGCAATCCTTCACGTAAGTATTGCGTCTGTATTCATCTCATACACACCATGAATTTAATTCGATGAATATTCATTTCTAATTTAAACATTCAGTCACCCATGCAAACTTACATAGTTACTTTACTAGTAGTAGAAACATTATCCATACATTGCGCCACAGAATTTCCAGATCGAAATAGACGTTCCCTCCTCGAGCATAGCAAACGTAGGTACCTACTGCCGGCGTAATTACTCGTTATAGTCTTTTCAAAAATATCGTTAAAACCCCCCCTGCACGGATGGCAAAACCGTCCAATCGGAGAAGACACGTGAAGTGAGGAGACTTGAAATATCGTTGCAGATCGTTGGACGTGGAGCGTCTGTCGGAGCAGAACGGGCCGTCGAATCAGGTGGAGCTGAAGTCCAGCTCGAGCTCGTCGATGGCGGGCAGCGACGATTCCCTGGACAAGAGCGACCTGGACGAGAACACGGAGTCGCAGGATCACTACAAGCCCTTCCAAAATTCGCCGATGATCCTGGAGCTCGGCCAAAAGATCGGCAGCGACCGTAGCGCCTTCGTCAGACACAGCACGTCAGGGTCGTCCGGGAGCGTGGAGAACCGGCAGAGCCCGGCGCCGATCGCCGGCGAGAAGCAGAAGATCGCGTCGCCGCGGATCCTGGAGACCGGCAGCGAGCAGAGCACGATGGCCAAAGAAGTGACGATCGAGGGAAGACCGGCGCAACCACAGAGAAAGAGGAATCCTTACTCGATAGAGGAGCTGCTGAAGAAGGACGAGAGCAAGACCACCTCGAAGAGGCCGAAACTGACGAACATCGGCGTGGTTCAGCCCTGCGGCGTGGTCCTCAGCAAGTAGATCCGAAGGACCTCCAGGCGACGACCCTTCGATCGAAACGAGGGTACTGTAACGGTCCAGCGACAGAGGCTAATTGTAAAACGATTGTCCAGATCACGGGGATCCTTCGATGTACGGGAATGCCGGGAATATTTGGGAACCGTGGAAGCTTCTCGCCAGAGAGGAAGTCGCTGCAGGGTGCAAGAGATAGAGGCTAGAGAAGACGAAGAAGCTGTTCAATCCGCGGGATCGCTGGGGGAACGGCTCGGATAGTCGGCGAACATGTAATTAGGCTACGTTTATGTTCGATATTTGTGGATCTACGGTTTTCGTATTTTTCGTTGTTCATTGACTTGGTTTTGCGAATTGGCTGTTTAACTGTGATTTCTAGAAAGTGGGAAGGTGTAAGATGGAGAATGGAAAGTTCGAAGATTTTGGCACTGGCTTCTACTGAAACATGAATTCAGGTAGACTTGTGGTCGGTATCCCATCTAGTAATTAACCGTTGATTTTTAAACAGTAGAGGCTCCTTTAGTGGGGTAAGAGGGGGCGGTAATAACAGATGTCCCACTTCATACCTGCTGTCATTCCTTTCCATTAGTTTACCCCTCTGATTCGTGACAAGGGTCCTGGTTACGCATCGAGTCTCACCGAAGCAAACATTTAGTATCAGTGTGTCCTTTGATCCGATTAGAACTACCTGAACTCCTTACATCCGTTTGCTAGTGGTCACGAGGTAAGTAAGCGTGAGCATTGACTTCAATTATGAATAACAGTGAATAATTTAGAAACATTAAACTAAATTAATCGGTAAGACGTGATTCACGATGAACTATGTAGAGACTTTTATATATCGCTTGGATATCGATCAACGTTACGGAGCATCTTCAACAAATAATTTTTATTTTCCAATTGCATTTATTTTTCCGTTTTCATCCGTGATGAGTTATATTAAATATCGTTATTTACCAAAAAGCATCGAGGTAAATATCAGCAGATAATGCGAGAGAAATTTAGCTCCACCATAAATATCAAATATAAATTACTGGTCAGATATATTCGACACCAGACTGAACCAACAGCATCTTCCGATGCTGAGGAATATTCGCGCGTTGTGTACCTTTAATCCTTTACCTTTGACTGCAACTGTGCAAAATTATCAGGCTAACGTAGTCACTATAAACAGTGCAAAAGATTATGGTGTAACTTCCTTTACACTCGTGTGTTTAAAGCTGATTCACGCTTTATTTTAATTTTTCTTCCTTCTGAAAATTCACTGCTCATTGGCCGAAGGATTAAAGTGACCACATTCGATTAACGATTATTGTGAAGCAAAGAACGCAAGCCTAATATAGAAGTGTAACATAATTTACCAAAAACCGAGAACATAAAGGTTCTGTATTTATAAAGTCACTTTACAATCGAGCATAGAATTTGTATGGCTTCATCGACGCCTGAAAATTCCGAGGAGTAAGGCGATCGTCGTTGTACCGAGGCACGACATGGAAAAGTATAAGTAACGCGCAATATTAGTATCAATCGTCGATCATGTATCGTTGACTGCAATATCGTAGGGTAATACGTAAGTCTGTTAAGCTAATTTATAAACTAAATTATTTTTATTCCCCTCCTCGCTCGCGCTCGACACCTTCGACACTCTAACTTTGGCACGAGAAGCCTCGTTAAAATATGCGTGACGGACACGGCAGTGTGCGATCAAACGTCTCGTTCTTAAAAGGCCTTTCACGCGTTCCCCAATGATTCGAGTGAGATCAATTTTCTGATCGCGCCCACACGAGATTCCCAATCTGTGTTACATGTTACGTTTTTCATGTGTTGTGTGTTGTATCATTTCGTTTTGCAAGCGGGACGATGCCATATTATCGTGTATGATATTTAATTTTAACGAGTCAAAAGAACTTTGACAGTCTAATAAAGTGACATGACTAGTAATCTTAAGAAAATGTTTCCGCTTATTTATTTGCTTCAGGGGCAACGTTTTTTTCAAGTGTCGCAGAAAACCTATTCGTTCCGAACGTCCTATTCAAAAGTGGAACGAAGGCAGTGGCGCACTCAGGATAAAAATATTTTTAATTATATTTTTAAAACACATTTAAAGAATAAAATTCATTTTTCTTTTCTTTTTACAAAGCTCTTGAATTACTTCAGCCAGTTCGTCGTTACAGTAATCTCCTTTTTCCTTTTTCCTCGGGGGGTGCCAGGACCCCCCCCCCCCCTTTGGGTGCGCTACTGAATGAAGGCATGATAGTGATCATGAATTTATATTCTAAAAATGTCTAAAAGACAATCCTACTAGCAAACAATATGAGTCTCAAAAGAATTCGTCACTCCGTCACCGATGCGAAACAACACCAGTTTTCTTCCATTGAAACATTTCCTCTCGCTACTAATTATGGAACAAAAGCTCGTCAATGGAGAAAATCGCGTCAGTTCCGCCTACACTAATGACGCGTGGCGACAGGGGTGTCCCCGCGGTCATCTTATAGAGCGGTTAGACCGGCGAAAGAAAAGCCGACGGGGCGTATTAAAACAAGGGCCAAGCTTGTTAGATAGCCGCGCGATGGGCCTGTAACTCGGGATGCAAGTATGCCAAGCTCGCCCCGATCGCGATGCCCCGCGGTAATTAAACGAAAGCCTAATAAAACGATGGCAATAAAGCACGCATCGGTGGTGTGTACACCGAGCCGAGGGGGATGTGGTAAAGCCATAAACGGTGCTCGGCCCGAGTGTGTCACAGTCGTGTGTATACCTTGTAAAATACGACGAAACACGTCGGTGCCGCGCAAAAGGAAGGACGAGGAATTAAAGAAGCAAGCGGGAGAACCCGCCAGAGGTCAGGCATCATCGGCCCTCCTCCCCTTCCCTCCCTATTGCGTTTACAACGTTGTAAAATCCTTTTTATCCGCCTCCTCATCGCGGACTAATTAATGCACCATAAAACGCTAACGCCTGGACGTAAGGCGAATTTATAAGGAAGGCTTTCACGGGCGCCGCGATTACACGCGTTTTCGGGGTGGTGCTCCAATCGAGTCTTCGTCACCGACGCGGCGAGCGCAAAAGGAAGTCCTCCGACTGCCTCTCGGCGCGCGAGTACCACGACGCGGAGGACCTTGTACGTGGGAAAGCTCATGTGGCTTTTTTTTTTAACTTTCTTTAGCTCTTGAAATTGGAGGGATTGGATAGTTGTGGGGAATGATTCATCTAGGGTGGTGACGTTAGATAGTTTGTGGATAATAAGGAATCTTTACAAAAGAACTACTCTTGTAGTTGAACAACTATATTATTCTAAGTGTAAGAAACTTGATCAACAGACGCGGTCGCGTCTGGAAGCTAATTCCCCCTTCCCCTCTACCCATAGGCACACTGAGCGACCATGTCTCTAAACACGAAAGATAGCGAAATTGACAGGTCGTCGGAGGTATTTTAGCCTTATTATCTTATTTTATGACATAGTCCCGGTGTTTTTACATGATTAAGCGAATCATTTTTTTTTTCGAACCCATATGTCGTTTTACTTAATGTATCAAACTATTTGTCTAAAAGATATAAGATTTAATTAATAATTAAAATTAAGAAAATGATACTTTTTTTTGGCTTAGACGTTTCGTGACGTCACGATTCTTGACGCCAGTAGATGTCGCCATTCTCGTTTTACTTCTAGAATTAACACCAGTAGATGGCACTCTATTGTGTTTGAGTGGTTTTGCTGAAAATGCGGTTGCGCAGTTAACGAAAAATATAAAAAGTCGCTGCGTTCAGGTCTCTAATAAATGTCACCTAGCTGTCACTTAATCATAACCTGCCAAGTTTTGGGTTAAATTCGAGTTTTCAGAAATGAAGCAAACATACAACAAGCAAGCAGAGGATCGAAGCTAAAAAAATCGTTTAAAAAGTATGATTTCTTTTCATTTTTGCCGTTGCAAAAAAGAATACAAGAATATGAACCGCTCTCAGGATGAAGACCATTATGAAATACGGCACTAAGTAATTTATATTTTTTTATTAGGGGAGACCGGGGCAAATCGGCCATTGGGGTAAATCGGCCATAGCAAGTTTTACCCAGTAGAAGTTAAAATAAAATCTCGTGTTTAAAATCTTTTGTAAACGTCTCTCTATGTGTCTACAGTACCAACGGAATTTGATAGCATTTGAGATTATGTTGCACTTTGTAGAAGGCAAAATACGTTTTCGGCAGTGATAACAAATTTTCGTGACTTGTGGAAAATTTATCTTTATTCCGTAATATTGATGTTCTGAAGTTTTAGGTGAGTATTTATTGATTAAAATAGCGGTACCGATTACGATTCCGATGATAGTTTGAGTTATTTTGGAAAATCTCTATTGTGTTTGAGTGATTGAAGTTAGAGTTTACGTCTAACACCCGGGGCAAATCGGCCACTCACTGATGATGTCGAACCATAGTAAATAAGTAGTTTTATTAACTTTTGTGCTAAAAATATTCATCGATGCAGCGTTGTCGGTGGATCCGACGCTCAACAATGGAAAACAGTTAACGGTTTTGGGACGAGGTGAGGGGTCGCGTGGCATGGACGGAAGCGCGGCTACGCAGTGCAGTTCGATCTTTGGAAAAAGGAAGTTAAATCCGTGCGTTTAAATATTGATTGAAGCGATTGTAGCTTGAATAGTTACGAGGAGAAATGAATATCGTTTACATTTTTCAGCAACATTAAACAACATCCAGCCCGAATAAAAGGTGGCCGTTTTGCCCCGAAGGAGTGGCCGATTTACTCCGGCATTTTTCGAAACGGCGATTTTACACTATATTACGAATTCTCTGGAATGACTTTAAAAACGGGGATTAACGAAAATTTGTTGTAGCATTTATGTAAGTACTATAGGAATTACTCTTTCGGATAGTATAATTCACATAATTGAAAAATTAAATTTTTTTTGTAAAATTTATCAATGAAAAAAGTGGCCGATTTGCCCCGGTCTCCCCTACATATTGATATCCGTTGTGGAGCAGCTGTATTTTTACAATTAATTTCTTTAATAATGTTGCCATTTTCATCACAATAGTTTCATAATCGTTTGATTAATTTTGTTGTTGTCAATACATTTCGATGCTGATGTACCATCACGTATCATGCATGAATATGAACCGCTTTGAGGATGAAGACCATTATAAAATATGGCACTTAGTAATTTATAACTAATTATGAAAAAAGTGATGAAATCCCCCCCCCCCCCCCTCACAAACATGACTCATGTATGAAAGAAGCTAATTCCCTTTAATTCACGAAAAAAGTTTACATGCAAAGATTGTGAAATCATCTTTGCTAATTCCAATTGTATTCGCGTTCTCCGTTCGAACACTGATTCCTCTGTCACTTTTTATACTTGACATTCCTTTATTGGTCACAAATCAATTCAGTGCTCAGATTTTCAACTTTGGTTTTAAGGAATTAGCGGGCGTTGTATAATATTAAAAATTATCCGATGTCATTCCCCACTATGCACATTATCTTTGTAAAAAGAAGTGAGATCCCCAAAAAACTTCAAAAAAGTAAAAAAATTACGACAAGTACATGAAAAATCAAATAAATCACAAAAAATGGAAGGTAATAATAAAATATATTAAAAATTATCTGAAGTCATTCCCTACTATGCAAATTACCTTTGTAAAGACTATAATAAATCTAGACTATAATAAAGACTATAAATCAAAATGAAAATTGCATTTCAGTAATTTATTTTCTATTTGTAATAAAATTACCTAACAGGGGAACATGTGGAACCCGCACACGTCGATTTTAATGGAGCTTTTGTATGAAGTAGTTCTCAGAAAAAAATTTTGAGAATAACTTCTTACAAAAATCACATTAAAATCGACGTGTGCGGGTTCCATATGTTCTCTTGTAACAAATACCATAATTCCAGGATTCAATTTTGCCGCTTTTCATGATTTAGTGGGCGGCACAATCCACCAGAGGATGCTGATTTTGCAAACAGGAATATATGGGAAGTGCCCACCCCTGGTGTACACTCAGCTCAAACGATCGTAGCTGATCGAGATTCGATTGCATTCAAGCTTACCAGAGTTGACAAGTGACCAGGGGTGGGCACTTCCCATATATTTCTGTTGGCAAAATCAGCACCCTATGGTGGATTGTGCCGCCCACTAAATCATGAAAAGCGGCAAAATTGAATCCTGGAATTATGGTATTTGTTACAAGAGAACATATGGAACCCGCACACGTCGATTTTAATGTGATTTTTGTAAGAAGTTATTCTCAAAATATTTTTCTGAGAACTACTTCATACAAAAGCCCCATTAAAATCGACGTGTGCGGGTTCCACATGTTCCCCTGTTAGGTAATTTTATTACAAATAGGAAATAAATTACTGAAATGCAATTTTCATTTTGATTTATAGTCTTTATTATAGTCTAGATTCGTCGCAATCTACATATGGTATTAATGACATTTCGTAAAATATTACTGAGCATAATTTATTAGTGCGCAAATATTATATGTCCACCTTTAGTGTTTTTGAGAAAAATAGGTTTAAGCATGTCAAGAACTATTTGTTGCATATAAAAACTCAAATTTAACAAAAGGTGGATATACAATGTGCACTCAGCAGTCGACATCATGTATTGTAAAATTGAAGAAATACAATAATTAACTGTTTGACGATGGAAGCTGAAATATGTAAACCTTTGTATTGATTTTTACTTACATTGACCAGCTTGCACTGGCAAAGGCAATTCCTCATTTAGTTTGGGATTCAACATCTTCTCTTCAGTAATTTGTAATATTGATGTTGACACTGACGCTGATGCTGTTGACGCTGAGATTGATGCTTTTGGTATTGATCCTATGAATAAAAAATTTAATAATGTAGCCATTGTTTGTTTCCATATCCTTCCCAAAAATAGTTCTGTGGGCGGTATTCTCAGTCGTTGCTTATTGTGAAGATCGTCTTAAGCATACTGCATCCTTTACTAACCTCGTAGACTAGTAGAGGATGCAGCATGCTTAAGACGAACTTAAGAATAAGCAACGACTGAGAATACCGCCCTACATCTACTCATACTGTGCAGAAGCAATACCTGTGGCAGGTGGTAAATTGTGTATAGGTATTGCTGTCCGTACCAAGAACATGTTTGAGGACTTATCATTCGCAGTAAAGTGTTGATGACACACGCTATAATTGGTAAATACCTGTTTGGGATCCAGCTCAAATAAATTAGGATTCTGAACAAGTTGAAGCCACACGTCAAAACGTTTTCTGTCTTTATCTGGATTTGGAAATCGATGTCGTGTTGAATGTGTATCTGAACATCCAGGCACAGCACATAAATGCCAGGTACGACGACCCATCTGGTATCTGTGACCAATAATTAACGCGGCGTCAATAATTGGAGGGTTCAATTACTCATTTTGTTAATAGTTTATTTCTTACCTCTCAATATGACGCTTTCCTGCACTCTCCTGTGCTGATTATGTTCTATTCCCGCCACAAAATAATCTCATCAACGCCATCTGTTACCAAATATTTTCAACTTTATTGATCCCAGCGCCTCCGGTGGATTGTGCCGCCCACTAAATTTTGCCAACAGAAATATATGGGAAGTGCCCACCCCTGCCCCTTACCATTTTCATGTCACACCCAACGTTATCGATTCAGCCTAAAAAAAGATTGTAACGCTACGCGTGGTAGGAATTAGAATTCAACACGGGTAAAACTTAGATCATTTGAAATCCGCGATTTTCAAATCGAGCGCCACGGAATTCGGACATTCAGAAAAATTTCGAGCAGCCACATTGGGCGCTTAATGATTCTGAACATTGATAGAAAAAAGGAGTGGCCCCTTTGGGCGTCTAATACTTTTCAATTTTAACGAAAAAAGAAACGGCAGTCACTATGGGCGCTCAAGGATGCCTAATTACAAGACGGAAGAACAGCAGCCGCTTTGGGCGCATAATAATTCCGAATTTTAATGTGAAAAAAGCAGCCTCGTTTAGGCGCTAATGGCATGGATTGTAATGCTTTCCAGTCTCGTTTTATTAAGAGAATCTAATGACTCGAATGTAATTAAACTTGAGAATTGTAACTCGTATTCAAAGCATCAAGCTTTGATTATAAAATTCAAGAAAAATTATTTGGAATATTTAAAACGCGATATTAGAACTTTGACCTCGAATATGAAATTTATTTATTGCTTTTGTCTGTATTAAACATTTGGAAGCACCCGCCTTAATGTTACTGTTCACGAGAACTACTAGTATGTACTACTAGTATTACTACTAGTAGTATTACTACTAGTACTACTAGTACGAGAACTACTAGTATTCATGGTATCTGTGCTCGCTACAGCTATCTATGCAGACAGGAAGCTCCTTCGGCAGGTTCACAGTAGTCAAGGACAGTAGTACCGAATAGAATGTATCACACACACAAATATGTCACTTTAATTTCACGATCAAAAAGCTCGAATCAAAAGACTCTTATATAGTTCAAGATACGTAAAAACACTGACTCTACACTCGTGTATGATACTACTAACACGCATAGCCATCTCAGGTTTTTAAATATAAAGCACTGCACGTTTTTAAATGTCCCTAAGCAGTGGATCAAAAAGTCTTCTAGATACTGGGTGAATTGCAGTAGAACCTTGTTAAGCGACCTCCCACATGGTTCAGAAATCGATGAAATTAATGCGGGAATCGAAATATCACGAAATAATATGCTCACGCGTTCACTGAGGTTCGATCGCGATCGCGAATAAAGTTGGACTGGCAGGTACATTGTTCGGCCATGGTGCGACTTAGGTAGAGGTCTTTGCTTGTTAATGTTCCTCGAGAAGTTTTCTAGGTACTGGGTTAATTGTAGCTGGGTAAATTAATCCAGGAATCGAGATATCGCGATTTAAGATTCACCACGGCACTTTAAACTAGTTCACGTCCGATCACGATCGCGTTTCAGATATAAAGTTATCATCTAATGGTATCTACGTATTTAGGAGTGCGCGATTTGTTTGAGAAATATGGCACCTAGATTGCTATTGGAGTCTTTTTTTTAATATTATTGGAGAAATAAAATGTAATTGTAGGAGCAATATTTAGAATCGAATCTGGACGGATAGAATAGAGATTAACGAAGATAGATGATCGCAGCCAATCGGCTAGTTTTACTTGTCACGTAATTAATAATTCTATTACAATGTTACTTGTGATACGATTAGTAATTACGCTTCAAATAATACAGATTGCCCAGGTCTCACCACGTGGAGGCGCTGCGAGTGGAGACCCACCCTAACCGCGGCCCATCCGCCCTCCTTTATGCAAAATTTTATTTTCATTTCCATAGATCCCCCTGATGCACGGTTGCAAAACGATCCTCGATCGCTCCACAAGCGGGCAACAGAAGGAGTCCTTCTGTAAAAAGCTACCGCGATGAAGCTAAGCAGAATTGAAAACATTTCTTTGTTTCATTCATTTAAAATTTTATGAACTCTCTGGTATATTTCTACCATGATAATTATTCACTAATTGGGAATGAACCAAAGAAAAAATATTTCCTATGCATTAATAGGAAATATGCCAGTGCATATTTGCTATGTCTACTTAAATACTAATAATTCCTACGTATACGAGCGCTCGTATTTAATAATTGCTACTTATATTTAGTTACACACTGCAGTGTTTCCTTAAAAACTACATAATTCTATGTGACCAGTAAACACGTCTTACCTAACCATATACATATCTACTTAAATTTAAATAATAACATGCCTAATGAAAATCTGAAATTGTCATGTGTTTCTTACTTCCCTCGATGGACCCACGATGTTACCTGCAACATTCTCAAAAGTATTAATAAAAATTCCTTGAGGTTTGATTTTTCATGGATGATGAACCTGAAATCCTCTTGTTGCAATATTCTTCACACATAATATTTCTGCAACAGAAACTTTTCTCAGTGGCTTAATACCTACAATCTATCTCGATTAAGTAATGTAATTTCAACAGATATAGTCCTTTCATTGAATCACTATTGCCCAAATATTGAAATATCAGACAATTTGAAACTAACCAGTTCCAAAAAATTTCCTTTAAATTCCAGGCAGCCGCATGGAGCGCCACGCAATTCGGACATTCAGAAAAATTTCGAGCAGCCGCATTAGGCGCTTAATGATTCTGAACACTGATAGAAAAAAGAAGTGGCCCCTTTGGGAGTCTTATACTACTCAATTTTAACGAAAAAAGAAACGGCAGTCACTATGGGCGCTTAAGTATGCCTCATTACAAGACGGAAGAACAGCAGCCGCTTTGGGCGCATAATAATTCCGAATTTTAATGTGAAAAAACAGCCTAAAAAGCAATACCTACTACTAAAATACAAATGGGGGATCACTGTTATAAACTTAAGGCAACGATTTTCCACCACGGTAAAAGTATTACCGATGGTCATTACACGAGTATGGTAAGGGGTAAGGGCACCACGTGGGTATCCGTTGATGATTTACGAGTAGATAAACAAGCTTGGTCACGAAATGCTAAAAATGCATACATATTATTCTTCGAAAGGTATTAATAATTGTGTTTGTGCATACAGTTCAATGTTAAATACGTTCAGCGCCATAAGCTGTTTCGCGCACCATGTACTGTACACAAAGTACTATACATATATAATACATACATATTTTGTAAAAAGAAATGAGATCCGGAAACGAATAAACACAAAAAATAGAAGAAAATATACATTGTAAAGAAAGATGTGAAATCAGAATGAGCTGCAAGTACATAATAAAGGTGCTTTCCACTTGCGCTTAAGATGACACAACTACATATACGCAACTAAAATGTTGTGTTCATACATTCCGTTACTCATATCGCCGACATTTTAATAATGTGATGATAAAATGTAACATCTAGACATTTGCCTAGATGTCCGCGGCCTGGAAGTCAAATACTTGGCGTGGCCAGGCAAAGTCAAGGTGTCGATGAATAAGAATTATTTAAAACCTAAAATAATGAAAGTGTACTCATATTTGTTAGAGTTTTAAATTGACAAATTATCTGAAAGCCTGCGAGGGGGAAGGTATGGGTATTGATGATCTGAGAATACTTTGCCTGGCTACGCCAAGTATTTGACTTCCAGGCGGCGGACATCTAGGCAAATGTCTAGATGTTACATTTTATCTTCACATTATTAATATGTCGGCGGTATGAGTAATGGAATGTATGAACACAACATTTTAGCTGTGTATATGTAGTTGTGTCATCTTAACCGCAGGTGGAAAGCACCTTTATTATGTACTTGCAGCTCATTTTGATATCACATCTTTTTTTACAATTTATATTTTCTTATATTTTTTTGTGTTTACTCTTTTCCGTCCTCGATTTTGTCATGTACTTGGCGTATTTTTTTACTATTTTTAAGTATTTTTATGGGTTGCACTTTACTGCGCAGTAATCGAAGTTACTTTCATGCAGAAAGTAGCAACAACGAGAACGCGTTAATATTGCAAATTTACTATCAATATAAAGTGCCGAATTGCATTTACCTACTTTTTCAGTGCAAATTTCGTGTTAACATCATCAAATGAAGCAACAATCGCGGATGAATTTTGATCAATGCCAAAGAATATTGAAAATTTATAAAAATAAAAACTACATTTCTTATCAATCTGAAAATAATATGTACAACGAAAACATTTGTCGGGTGGGTAGATGGTGGTAGTAGAAGGAGGATGGTGCAGCCACTTAGGGCTGCTAGAAAAAATGATCAGTAGTCAGAAGGACAGCTGATCATTGTCCACTCATTAATGCAAGAAAACCGTGAGTGGACCGTTTCTTTCTTTCGCAACGCTAACTTATTACAGACTAAAATCAACTCCCGAGCATAGTCACTAGGACTTTGGACTACTCGCAGCACTAATTTCTCAAACAACTTCAAAATTCCCGAATGGTGCTTCATTACAGAAAATTCTACTATACTCGATACAAATCCCGAATAGCAAACGAAGAAGCTCCCAAGGAGCTACATTACTTTAACAAATATAAAAAGCTACCGAGAACCACCACGTGGGTGGTTTCATTTTTCGCAACACTAATAAAAATTCAGTGCACCTGTGTCTCGCAATACGCAACTCTAACTTTAATTCGCTGCAGCCTTCCTGAAGGCTGTGTGGGGTCCCATGTGCAGCAAAGCCAGCTGCTCGGGACTCCTTTTTCCCAGGAACATGTCTTTGGACATGTCCCAGGACAGTTTCGGGGCATTGGGGTCGCAACTCTAATTACAAACGCGATCAGTCATCATCGCAACACTAACTCAAAAAAGTATTAAGTATCAAACTAGGACGAGTAATTAAAAAAACGCGATCAGTCGCATCGCAACTCTAGTAAAAAGAATACCACGAATCAAAAGTAATGCAATGAATCAAACTCTAGTAACTCCAATTCAAAATACAAGAACAATCTCAAAAACAATCGCGACTCTTTTTTCGGAACACTACAAGCAACCACGCTCGACATTCATTCGCAACGCTATGCTGGAACCAAACGCGGGGAATATTTGATTCGCAACGCTAATTCAAACCGTAATCACAATTTAGTCGGAACACTAACTGACCCCGTAATGTTTTTCGCAACCCTAATTGAAAACGCGGTGTGCTAAATTTCAGGGGGGGGGGGGGGTGTCGATGGGTCAGCCTATAGCCAACCAAACTACTACTACTACTACTACAACTACCGGCGAGCATAATGGCAAAGTAATACCTACGAAGAATGACCCTGCATCCGAGAATACAGGGCCATTCTTGGCCTAGCCCACATGATGTGGCCTTTTTCTGGCCGGGCTATCTGCGTCTCTTTGGCCACTTCTTGCTTCAGGCGATCAGCCCTTCTGAAAGTTAATAGCGTGCCCAGGCCCGTCCTGCCGACCGCGACCAGCGACAATGTGCAATGTCTCACTGGCGTCAAAAAGTCGACATAGCGAGGCTAGAAGCGAGGGCATACCCCACTCGCGCTAGTCAGGCCGTCGACTTTTCTCACAAAATTCCTGAAAGCAGGTCATCGCGCGGGGGAATATCGCGCGGGGGAATATCGTGCGGGGGAACATCAGAGAATACGACGACCTGCCCCGGCCCTACCTACTTATATTTAAGTCACACATTCGTACCAGAAGGTAAGTTACCTATCCTACGCAACACCTATATTTAAAAAATGGCAAAACAGTCTCTCAAACACAATCATCAGTCAACCCACTCCACGATACTCGAGCATTTCCGCCCGGGTGCAAAAGCCTACACTAGAGAGACCGTCCCGGGACGACTCCGTCACCCGAGCTTGGCCACAATCACACTCTAATAAGTACGTACCAGTTTTCACTGAAATCGGCTGGCAAAGGCCGTGACCATTTCGTGTATGTATGATTTACATAGCAATTAATTATTTTCAATTTTAAACAATGGATTACTTGATGATGCGCATTGTACGTATTAGGTACATACGTCAATCGTTATTACTTTCCCGTTTGATTGTACGAGATTGATTAAGTTTCATATTCCAAGATTATTTACTAGAATGATCATCGTGTGCAACAAGGAATATGATACAATAGTATCCTTATTACCACGAATAATAATATGACGAATAATATAATGTTATAGTTTCGTTAACATGGCCTTTGATGAAAATTATTCACCGACGCAAATTCCACCGCCTAACCACACAAACACACACAAGTGGAAAATGCGACGTGCACGATACACTAACGCAATGCCAGCCGCCAAAATGTAATTATTTAGTAAAGAAAGTCATCGTGCCCTATTGCTTTCACCCACCCAAGTAGCGCCTGGGCACGTGGATGAGTTAAAAGGCAATAGGTACGAAAAGATATCCTGAAAATCCTCAACTAGAAAATATGATTAGTCTGTACAGTGTCTAGCTAGTATTCTTTCATTTTATAGTATTAAGGAAAGTGACTCGACTTCCAACTTGTGAATAGTTTAAAGTTTGATAAATAAAAAAGGACTCTACTTTAGATTGCATCATTAAGAAAAATCACTCTACTCGACATTTAATTAGCAAGAAAAAAAAACTCTAAAATAGAATTATTTAAGAAAATTATTCTAAATCATCAAATAACTATAAGAATTTAAAACGAGCGATTCCATCTTCAAAGTAAATTTCATAAATCAAGAAAGTATGTTCTCATGCTAATTACTTTGAATCTGAAATTTGCCCACCCTCAATTGTCTTCTTGCACATGGAAATTAATTATTCTATTGTGTATGCAAACGAGTGACCTTTATAAGAAAGGAATTACACTTTTATGTCTATTATCATCATTTAGAAATCAAGTTATTTTTGAACACGTAGTATCAGAAAAATAAAAGAAATTCAAGTCATTATAATTGTCGCAATGACGAAATCGGAGGGCACCCGATTTTTCCTCTACATATTAAATAAAAATGATAGTAGCTGTGGAGTCTGAGAGTATCAAACTTCTTCGCTACATAAAAATTAGCATTCAGCCGTATTGATATTCATACCAATACCTTCTGAGCTGCTATGCACCTTTATGTGGATTATTTAATAAGTATCTACATCAATGTATGATCAATAAACATTCCCGTTAGGAACCGTTTACCTTAGAAATTAGGATTATAATTTGATTCTATTGAAAAGTCGCGGTGTACAAGAAGACCCTAGCCCTCGTCTAATAAATACATATACAGCCAAAATGTTACAATTCACGGGCATGGTTACCATACCCGCGGTCATTATGCTCGCCAAAGCACGTATACAACCGGTCACTCGTGTCGATTCGGACCAAACGTCCTCCGACATGATTGAGTGACCAGAGGAACCATAATGCATGCGCACTCACATTTCGCTGAGCCCCGGAGACGCCAACACCCCTGCTAGTGATCAGGGGAAGTCATCGAGCTCCTCAGAAGTCATCAAGCTGCTCAGAAGTCGTCAGGCTGCTCAGCTGCGCCCAGACTGGAACGAAGGAACAGAACACGATTACAATTTGTTTCCAAAGTTATGATTGTTTGAATAACTTTGATGAAAAATCGCGAAGCAATTCAAAACTAACGAAATTTTTTATAATTTAGATATTTTATTAACAAAATTTTTTCTTAAAATGTCTAAATGATAAGATGTTTCGTTAGTTTTGAATTACTTGGTGAGTCTATTCCAAAAATTAATTTTTCTAAATTTTTATAACTTTTTTCTTTCTAAAATATTGAAGAATGAACTCTACTTAAAAGGAATTTAATGAAATGCATACTTACATCTTTCCAGTAAAATTCAGCGCACAAATCACCTCTTCAGCTGACGAACTGACTCTAATTTCCGCTAACGAGTTTCGCTTTCAAAAGTAAAAAAAAAAGAAATAGTAGACTACCAACGCGCCTGAAAGATTCTAGTCTCGCGATTCGAAGATGAGAGCCGCGACGCTCGGGATAGAATACAAATTGCGTAAGAAACACTGACTCTACCCTCGCGTATCCCGAAATTGTTAACGACGCTCTACTATGAGCAACGGTGCTCTTCAAAACGAAAAACTTCGTACGTCATAAACACTGACTCTATTTGGCCGCATTGCACGCGGTCACAATCTCTGAAAAATAAATAAATAAAAATTCGTTAATTATTCATGTCTTCAATAGCATGTCATTGATCAACTACGCAGTTTCTGTACATAAAGAACAAAACTTGCATCCAAAACCGAAGGTAAATGCAATTATAACAGCTTCATAGAGCTAGATTCTTAAAAATCATTGAAATATCGTTGAATTTTACGTAAACGCGACCGAAATGCAATAGAATTCGATCATTCCAATATTTCGTAAACATCTATCGACGCCATTTTAAAAATTTTAAACAAATCTGATTAAAATTATTCAATTTATCATAATTCAATCTTTTCTCATTTCATCCCGATATTAACCGACTGCAAAGTTATCCATCACCCTCACAGCCAACAATGATCTGGCGCGTGGCACGTGAATCACGTCTGAACGTGGCAGGACAAGTTTAGACCTGCACTCCAGACGCGCGTGCCGGGAACGCGCGATCGTCCTTTATCACGTTGGAGACTTTACAAGTGCAGTTTTGGAGCGCACGCCTAGATAGAGTGTACGCTCCAAAACTGTGAGAAAAACTGTCCGTCTAAACCCGGGTATTGATTCAGTAAAATAACAAGAATAATACGTTTACCACACGTATTGCCATCTCATTTTTCCAAGGAATGAAACCAGACGCCATCCAAGCACCGTTCAAATTAACCAGCAAGTGTCATGGCGTTGCCTGCCCTTGGCTTTCGACTCCCGCCTCAACGTCTGCAACCTAACGATGCAACAAGTTTGAAAGAAAAGCATTAAAACATTAGTAAGGCAATTAAACAACAAATAAACTTGAAATATGCCCGGAAAAGGATGTAATTGAATACCGAGACACGATATGTGTGCACTAAATGTGCAGAAATATCGGTAAGGCAACGAAGGGAATACGCGACGAACATCTAACGGTTTTCTCGCGATATTTAATCCATTTCGGGACGAAACTGTATTAACAGGAGCAACAAGTGACGATAGAGAGTAACGATGAAGACAAATAATAACTGGAAGTAATTATATGAGGGTAGATAATGTACGCGTACCATTTAAATACGCAGCTAGCTATCGAAGCGTCTTAACTCAACGACGTCCACGGAACGAATGACCCCCACGCCGCGTCACTGTACCTCGCGAATATTAGCTTTGGTGGGGGGAGAGCAGGCAAGCGGCAGGACTCGCGAGGCAATACACGCGTACGTATTTATTTACGAAGTGTTGGGATATCGTCATCGAGCCGTGTAAACAGAGGTGACTTCCAAAGGTAGCATCGTTCAGTCATAACAAAAGTCGTTTCTACACACACGTTCTGCTAACCGTAAAATAGAAATATTACGCGTGATATATTTCCTTCGTTTATAAAATATCTAGCATCTACATACAGGAGTGTACTTTAATTAAGCTTGTGAAACTTAACACAGATGGCTTAGAAAGTATATATTCGAAAATTACATGCGTGATATACACTTTCTTATTGCAAAATTTTTTACAAGTTTCGCGATACATTCGAGAATGTCGCGATACCAATACTGTGTTAGCATTGGTACATAAAATGAATATTTATTCTGTATACAGTGAGCCACGAGAGTATTCGAACGCTCGCTATTAAAACTGTAAACAATAAAAATATACATGTTAGACTAAAGTTCTAAAAGTAATGTTGTAACTACTATAAGACGTTAGTATCGAGATTGTATATACCAAATTTGAAATGAATCTGATAATATTTGTAGAAGTTATGAAACATTTATTGCAAAGATGTACTCCAATAGAGTCACAAAAATATTCGAACCGCATTGACTATATGCACCATATTTTAGATTAATATTCATTTAGGCTACCTTTGGCTCCAATTACGCTTTTCAGACGTTGTCGCATGCTGTGCACTAGTTTTTCAATTATTTTAGAATGCCGTTCGAATACTTTTGTGACCCTGTTTCAGTACATCTTTGCAATAAATGTTTCATAACTTCTACAAATATTATCCGATTCATTTCAAATTTGGTATTATAATATATAATCTCGATTGTTGTGTCCCATTACAAGGGAAAGCCGCGATAGGTATATGTGCTACAGATTTTGATGAATCTCATATATGTATTCAACATTCAACAGTTTCCGAAATATTAGTAAAAAAAGATATTTTGGCATTAAACAACCGAAGCGATAGTGGAAAAATCCGTAGCACAAATAGGTATCGCTGCTTTCCGTTGTCATCTTTCTGCGCCAACCACTTTCCAGACACATTATTTATTTCGCGGTAAAATTACTCTAAGTAGGAGCCGAGGTGCTCCGCAAAATATGTAGATGGACGCGAAAAAAGCGGGGACTCTACGATCGCGTTACGTGCGATCAAAAAGGATCTTGTTAGACTGCAAGATTGCTACGAAGACTGGTTGCACTTGGAACCTTTTCAAATTTTTCGCTGTGACTCTACTCGACTCGAATTATTAATCGGAATTGTAAAACTCGCGAGCAAATGTTGTATTGATTTAATTTTCTGATTTTAAGACAGACACATGCACGTCACCCTATCTACGATTACCTTGTATGGTCAGCTCATTGGATTCTGCTCTTTCCAACACATATGCGCGGCGATTAGTGGCCCGTTTCATATAATTGGCATTCGTTTTAGAAACATTTCTGCGATATTATTGTGAGCAGGTAGTACCAACAATGATTGTCATTGTTAGTTATTATACCAAATTAATGCCTTCTATACGCGCCTTATTAAAAGAATCTAATGACTCGAATGTAATTACTGTTAAGAGAAAAGATTTGAAAAATCTTACACGAAAGAGTTCAACTTGAGCATCCCGTATGATTGTGAAATTAAAGAATGCTCGATTTGCAGTTGCATCCATGCACCCCACGACACTCATGCCACTTTCTGCGAGGCTTAGATATAAGAATTAGATTTTACTGTAAATTTCAATGTCGGCGGTGAACTAATACTCGGGGCAAATAGAATCCAATTACTATTACTTCGCTAGAATGATTAAGCAGTGCATTAGAAACTTACGGGAATGTCAGTAACAGCGTCAATTTGTAATACTTTTCGGCGTACGATACGTGAAAGGGTTCTACTACGCGCATGGTACTAACAAAACAATTTGTCATCTTGCAATTTATAGCTTGCACGAGCTTTGAAGAAATATCATTTTTGAGCGCCGCATGAGTCGTTGACAAATCGAGTCAAAGCGTAGCGTAGCGAAAGCCTATGTCAAACTCACACTTTAAACAGTCACACGTATAAAAGCACGCAACACAATTTTCAGCATTTCTCACCATTTCAGAGTAGTTGCTGAGTTGGACGCTGTGCATGAGTAGAGGCCGCTAAATTCAGTCCTGAAATTATGGGTCGATAACACAGTTTGGGTGGCGACACGCTCATCCATAAGGTGATATGTCTATCCTATACTTCGTTGATGCTGAAATGCACCTTATAATATAGACGACGTTCTATAGATGGCGCCTATATAGAAGATAGCACCCATCGTCCCAAACCCGGCCCAACACGTCCCAAACGTGTCCCAAACGGATCCCAAAGACGTATATAGGACGTTGCACAGATGGCGCCACTGTAGTTACACGATGTCCCAAAATCGTCCCAAAATCGTCTAAAGGCATCCCAAAGCCGTTCACGGACGGCCCAAGGACGTTTTGTTACCAACCGGGACATTCAGACCTACAGACCTAGAAGGGACCTAAAACATACGTCCTCGGGACCTCGTGTGCTGTGTGGGCATTTATGACAGAGAAAACTCTCTCATAGCGGATTCGGCAGACACGCACTGGCACTGCACTGGCGCAGTTTCGCGCTATGCCGGTGCTGCCTGTTTGAAGTATGGAATGTGAAGTGTGGAATGTGCAGTATGGAATGTGCAGTGTAGAATGTGAAGTGTGGAATGTAAATTGAGAACTATGAAGTGATGTAGCGTGGTAACACAGCAATTGTGAGAAAACGCTGTGAAACTGTAATATAGGATAATACAGGAATAGTGGAAACATGTAGGGTGTATAAAAAAAAATAAAGACGTATATAATGTATAACTTCAATTTTATTTATCATTTCAAACAATTCCTACATTTTTCCTACATATTTTTCACACCTTCACTATCACGAAATTCCCTTTCACACTTACGACACTATCACACTTACTACGCTGCCACCCTCACAATACTAGCAGTCTTACAACACTATCACACTTGCAACACAGCACTCAACACACAACACACATAATAGTTGATAAGTTTACATACTGGTTTCGAGCTTCCCGCGAAAATGCAACAAAGTTGCAAGGGTCTAAATTTTTGCAACAATGTTGAAATCGAAAATCGCCGGTTCGCAAGAGAAAAACTCGGTTTGCAACTTTGTTGAGATTTCGCGGGGAGTCAGATTCCGGTTAGCAACTTTGTTGAACGCCAAAATCTTCGAATATCTTCTTCAGACTATTCCGATCTCAACGGATTTGGACGCCCCGCGAAAATGTAACAAAGTTGCAAGGGTCTAAATTTTTGCAACAATGTTGGAATCGAAAATCGCCGGTTCGCAAGAGAAAAACTCGGTTTGCAACTTTGTTGAGATTTCGCGGGGAGTCAGATTCCGGTTAGCAACTTTGTTGAACGCCAAAATCTTCGAATATCTTCTTCAGACTATTCCGATCTCAACGGATTTGGACGCCCCGCGAAAATGTAACAAAGTTGCAAGGGTCTAAATTTTTGCAACAATGTTGGAATCGAAAATCGCCGGTTCGCAAGAGAAAAACTCGGTTTGCAACTTTGTTGAGATTTCGCGGGGAGTCAGATTCCGGTTAGCAACTTTGTTGAACGCCAAAATCTTCGAATATCTTCTTCAGACAATTCCGATCTCAACGGATTTGGACGCCCCGCGAAAATGTAACAAAGTTGCAAGGGTCTAAATTTTTGCAACAATGTTGGAATCGAAAATCGCCGGTTCGCAAGAGAAAAACTCGGTTTGCAACTTTGTTGAGATTTCGCGGGGAGTCAGATTCCGGTTAGCAACTTTGTTGAACGCCAAAATCTTCGAATATCTTCTTCAGACAATTCCGATCTCAACGGATTTGGACGCCCCGCGAAAATGTAACAAAGTTGCAAGGGTCTAAATTTTTGCAACAATGTTGGAATCGAAAATCGCCGGTTCGCAAGAGAAAAACTCGGTTTGCAACTTTGTTGAGATTTCGCGGGGAGTCAGATTCCGGTTAGCAACTTTGTTGAACGCCAAAATCTTCGAATATCTTCTTCAGACTATTCCGATCTCAACGGATTTGGACGCCCCGCGAAAATGTAACAAAGTTGCAAGGGTCTAAATTTTTGCAACAATGTTGGAATCGAAAATCGCCGGTTCGCAAGAGAAAAACTTGGTTTGCAACTTTGTTGAGATTTCGCGGGGAGTCAGATTCCGGTTAGCAACTTTGTTGAACGCCAAAATCTTCGAATATCTTCTTCAGACTATTCCGATCTCAACGGATTTGGACGCCCCGCGAAAATGTAACAAAGTTGCAAGGGTCTAAATTTTTGCAACAATGTTGGAATCGAAAATCGCCGGTTCGCAAGAGAAAAACTCGGTTTGCAACTTTGTTGAGATTTCGCGGGGAGTCAGATTCCGGTTAGCAACTTTGTTGAACGCCAAAATCTTCGAATATCTTCTTCAGACTATTCCGATCTCAACGGATTTGGACGCCCCGCGAAAATGTAACAAAGTTGCAAGGGTCTAAATTTTTGCAACAATGTTGGAATCGAAAATCGCCGGTTCGCAAGAGAAAAACTCGGTTTGCAACTTTGTTGAGATTTCGCGGGGAGTCAGATTCCGGTTAGCAACTTTGTTGAACGCCAAAATCTTCGAATATCTTCTTCAGACTATTCCGATCTCAACGGATTTGGACGCCCCGCGAAAATGTAACAAAGTTGCAAGGGTCTAAATTTTTGCAACAATGTTGAAATCGAAAATCGCCGGTTCGCAAGAGAAAAACTCGGTTTGCAACTTTGTTGAGATTTCGCGGGGAGTCAGATTCCGGTTAGCAACTTTGTTGAACGCCAAAATCTTCGAATATCTTCTTCAGACTATTCCGATCTCAACGGATTTGGACGCCCCGCGAAAATGTAACAAAGTTGCAAGGGTCTAAATTTTTGCAACAATGTTGGAATCGAAAATCGCCGGTTCGCAAGAGAAAAACTCGGTTTGCAACTTTGTTGAGATTTCGCGGGGAGTCAGATTCCGGTTATCAACTTTGTTGAACGCCAAAATCTTCGAATATCTTCTTCAGACTATTCCGATCTCAACGGATTTGGACGCCCCGCGAAAATGTAACAAAGTTGCAAGGGTCTAAATTTTTGCAACAATGTTGGAATCGAAAATCGCCGGTTCGCAAGAGAAAAACTCGGTTTGCAACTTTGTTGAGATTTCACGGGAAGACTAATTTCATGTTTGAAGTATGGAATGTGAAGTGTGGAATGTGCAGTATGGAATGTGCAGTGTAGAATGTGAAGTGTGGAATGTAAATTGAGAACTATGAAGTGATGTAGCGTGGTAACACAGCAATTGTGAGAAAACGCTGTGAAACTGTAATATAGGATAATACAGGAATAGTGGAAACATGTAGGGTGTATAAAAAAAAATAAAGACGTATATAATGTATAACTTCAATTTTATTTATCATTTCAAACAATTCCTACATTTTTCCTACATATTTTTCACACCTTCACTATCACGAAATTCCCTTTCACACTTACGACACTATCACACTTACTACGCTGCCACCCTCACAATACTAGCAGTCTTACAACACTATCACACTTGCAACACAGCACTCAACACACAACACACATAATAGTTGATAAGTTTACATACTGGTTTCGAGCTTCCCGCGAAAATGCAACAAAGTTGCAAGGGTCTAAATTTTTGCAACAATGTTGAAATCGAAAATCGCCGGTTCGCAAGAGAAAAACTCGGTTTGCAACTTTGTTGAGATTTCGCGGGGAGTCAGATTCCGGTTAGCAACTTTGTTGAACGCCAAAATCTTCGAATATCTTCTTCAGACTATTCCGATCTCAACGGATTTGGACGCCCCACGAAAATGTAACAAAGTTGCAAGGGTCTAAATTTTTGCAACAATGTTGGAATCGAAAATCGCCGGTTCGCAAGAGAAAAACTCGGTTTGCAACTTTGTTGAGATTTCGCGGGGAGTCAGATTCCGGTTAGCAACTTTGTTGAACGCCAAAATCTTCGAATATCTTCTTCAGACTATTCCGATCTCAACGGATTTGGACGCCCCGCGAAAATGTAACAAAGTTGCAAGGGTCTAAATTTTTGCAACAATGTTGGAATCGAAAATCGCCGGTTCGCAAGAGAAAAACTCGGTTTGCAACTTTGTTGAGATTTCGCGGGGAGTCAGATTCCGGTTAGCAACTTTGTTGAACGCCAAAATCTTCGAATATCTTCTTCAGACTATTCCGATCTCAACGGATTTGGACGCCCCGCGAAAATGTAACAAAGTTGCAAGGGTCTAAATTTTTGCAACAATGTTGGAATCGAAAATCGCCGGTTCGCAAGAGAAAAACTCGGTTTGCAACTTTGTTGAGATTTCGCGGGGAGTCAGATTCCGGTTAGCAACTTTGTTGAACGCCAAAATCTTCGAATATCTTCTTCAGACTATTCCGATCTCAACGGATTTGGACGCCCCGCGAAAATGTAACAAAGTTGCAAGGGTCTAAATTTTTGCAACAATGTTGGAATCGAAAATCGCCGGTTCGCAAGAGAAAAACTCGGTTTGCAACTTTGTTGAGATTTCGCGGGGAGTCAGATTCCGGTTAGCAACTTTGTTGAACGCCAAAATCTTCGAATATCTTCTTCAGACTATTCCGATCTCAACGGATTTGGACGCCCCGCGAAAATGTAACAAAGTTGCAAGGGTCTAAATTTTTGCAACAATGTTGGAATCGAAAATCGCCGGTTCGCAAGAGAAAAACTCGGTTTGCAACTTTGTTGAGATTTCGCGGGGAGTCAGATTCCGGTTAGCAACTTTGTTGAACGCCAAAATCTTCGAATATCTTCTTCAGACTATTCCGATCTCAACGGATTTGGACGCCCCGCGAAAATGTAACAAAGTTGCAAGGGTCTAAATTTTTGCAACAATGTTGGAATCGAAAATCGCCGGTTCGCAAGAGAAAAACTCGGTTTGGAACTTTGTTGAGATTTCGCGGGGAGTCAGATTCCGGTTAGCAACTTTGTTGAACGCCAAAATCTTCGAATATCTTCTTCAGACTATTCCGATCTCAACGGATTTGGACGCCCCGCGAAAATGTAACAAAGTTGCAAGGGTCTAAATTTTTGCAACAATGTTGAAATCGAAAATCGCCGGTTCGCAAGAGAAAAACTCGGTTTGCAACTTTGTTGAGATTTCGCGGGGAGTCAGATTCCGGTTAGCAACTTTGTTGAACGCCAAAATCTTCGAATATCTTCTTCAGACTATTCCGATCTCAACGGATTTGGACGCCCCGCGAAAATGTAACAAAGTTGCAAGGGTCTAAATTTTTGCAACAATGTTGGAATCGAAAATCGCCGGTTCGCAAGAGAAAAACTCGGTTTGCAACTTTGTTGAGATTTCGCGGGGAGTCAGATTCCGGTTAGCAACTTTGTTGAACGCCAAAATCTTCGAATATCTTCTTCAGACTATTCCGATCTCAACGGATTTGGACGCCCCGCGAAAATGTAACAAAGTTGCAAGGGTCTAAATTTTTGCAACAATGTTGGAATCGAAAATCGCCGGTTCGCAAGAGAAAAACTCGGTTTGCAACTTTGTTGAGATTTCGCGGGGAGTCAGATTCCGGTTAGCAACTTTGTTGAACGCCAAAATCTTCGAATATCTTCTTCAGACTATTCCGATCTCAACGGATTTGGACGCCCCGCGAAAATGTAACAAAGTTGCAAGGGTCTAAATTTTTGCAACAATGTTGAAATCGAAAATCGCCGGTTCGCAAGAGAAAAACTCGGTTTGCAACTTTGTTGAGATTTCGCGGGGAGTCAGATTCCGGTTAGCAACTTTGTTGAACGCCAAAATCTTCGAATATCTTCTTCAGACTATTCCGATCTCAACGGATTTGGACGCCCCGCGAAAATGTAACAAAGTTGCAAGGGTCTAAATTTTTGCAACAATGTTGGAATCGAAAATCGCCGGTTCGCAAGAGAAAAACTCGGTTTGCAACTTTGTTGAGATTTCGCGGGGAGTCAGATTCCGGTTAGCAACTTTGTTGAACGCCAAAATCTTCGAATATCTTCTTCAGACTATTCCGATCTCAACGGATTTGGACGCCCCGCGAAAATGTAACAAAGTTGCAAGGGTCTAAATTTTTGCAACAATGTTGGAATCGAAAATCGCCGGTTCGCAAGAGAAAAACTCGGTTTGCAACTTTGTTGAGATTTCACGGGAAGACTAATTTCATGTTTGAAGTATGGAATGTGAAGTGTGGAATGTGCAGTATGGAATGTGCAGTGTAGAATGTGAAGTGTGGAATGTAAATTGAGAACTATGAAGTGATGTAGCGTGGTAACACAGCAATTGTGAGAAAACGCTGTGAAACTGTAATATAGGATAATACAGGAATAGTGGAAACATGTAGGGTGTTAAAAAAAAAATAAAGACGTATATAATGTATAACTTCAATTTTATTTATCATTTCAAACAATTCCTACATTTTTCCTACATATTTTTCACACCTTCACTATCACGAAATTCCCTTTCACACTTACGACACTATCACACTTACTACGCTGCCACCCTCACAATACTAGCAGTCTTACAACACTATCACACTTGCAACACAGCACTCAACACACAACACACATAATAGTTGATAAGTTTACATACTGGTTTCGAGCTTCCCGCGAAAATGCAACAAAGTTGCAAGGGTCTAAATTTTTGCAACAATGTTGAAATCGAAAATCGCCGGTTCGCAAGAGAAAAACTCGGTTTGCAACTTTGTTGAGATTTCGCGGGGAGTCAGATTCCGGTTAGCAACTTTGTTGAACGCCAAAATCTTCGAATATCTTCTTCAGACTATTCCGATCTCAACGGATTTGGACGCCCCACGAAAATGTAACAAAGTTGCAAGGGTCTAAATTTTTGCAACAATGTTGGAATCGAAAATCGCCGGTTCGCAAGAGAAAAACTCGGTTTGCAACTTTGTTGAGATTTCGCGGGGAGTCAGATTCCGGTTAGCAACTTTGTTGAACGCCAAAATCTTCGAATATCTTCTTCAGACTATTCCGATCTCAACGGATTTGGACGCCCCGCGAAAATGTAACAAAGTTGCAAGGGTCTAAATTTTTGCAACAATGTTGGAATCGAAAATCGCCGGTTCGCAAGAGAAAAACTCGGTTTGCAACTTTGTTGAGATTTCGCGGGGAGTCAGATTCCGGTTAGCAACTTTGTTGAACGCCAAAATCTTCGAATATCTTCTTCAGACTATTCCGATCTCAACGGATTTGGACGCCCCGCGAAAATGTAACAAAGTTGCAAGGGTCTAAATTTTTGCAACAATGTTGGAATCGAAAATCGCCGGTTCGCAAGAGAAAAACTCGGTTTGCAACTTTGTTGAGATTTCGCGGGGAGTCAGATTCCGGTTAGCAACTTTGTTGAACGCCAAAATCTTCGAATATCTTCTTCAGACTACAGTAAATACTTTAAAGCGCCGTATCTCTGTAACGGTTGGTCCTAGGGCATTTTTGACCGAATTTTTTAAGAACTTCAAGAGTAGAACCTAGCTTTTCCGTGCAAAAATAGGGAAACTGCGAACGAAGCGATCCGAGCATTTTTAGAAACGCCCTCGTCGCCCACCCTCAACAAAGTTGCAAACCGAGTTTTTTTCTTGCGAACGGGCGATTTTCATTTCCAACATTGTTGCAAAAATTTAGACCCTTGCAACTTTGTTACATTTTCGCGGGGCGTCCAAATCCGTTGAGATCGGAATAGTCTGAAGAAGATATTCGAAGATTTTGGCGTTCAACAAAGTTGCTAACCGGAATCTGACTCCCCGCGAAATCTCAACAAAGTTGCAAACCGAGTTTTTCTCTTGCGAACCGGCGATTTTCGATTCCAACATTGTTGCAAAAATTTAGACCCTTGCAACTTTGTTACATTTTCGCGGGGCGTCCAAATCCGTTGAGATCGGAATAGTCTGAAGAAGATATTCGAAGATTTTGGCGTTCAACAAAGTTACTAACCGGAATCTGACTCCCCGCGAAATCTCAACAAAGTTGCAAACCGAGTTTTTCTCTTGCGAACCGGCGATTTTCGATTCCAACATTGTTGCAAAAATTTAGACCCTTGCAACTTTGTTACATTTTCGCGGGGCGTCCAAATCCGTTGAGATCGGAATAGTCTGAAGAAGATATTCGAAGATTTTGGCGTTCAACAAAGTTGCTAACCGGAATCTGACTCCCCGTGAAATCTCAACAAAGTTGCAAACCGAGTTTTTCTCTTGCGAACCGGCGATTTTCGATTTCAACATTGTTGCAAAAATTTAGACCCTTGCAACTTTGTTGCATTTTCGCGGGAAGCTCGAAACCAGTATGTAAACTTATCAACTATTATGTGTGTTGTGTGTTGAATGCTGTGTTGCAAGTGTGATAGTGTTGTAAGACTGCTAGTATTGTGAGGGTGGCAGCGTAGTAAGTGTGATAGTGTCGTAAGTGTGAAAGGGAATTTCGTGATAGTGAAGGTGTGAAAAATATGTAGGAAAAATGTAGGAATTGTTTGAAATGATAAATAAAATTGAAGTTATACATTATATACGTCTTTATTTTTTTTTTAACACCCTACATGTTTCCACTATTCCTGTATTATCCTATATTACAGTTTCACAGCGTTTTCTCACAATTGCTGTGTTACCACGCTACATCACTTCATAGTTCTCAATTTACATTCCACACTTCACATTCTACACTGCACATTCCATACTGCACATTCCACACTTCACATTCCATACTTCAAACATGAAATTAGTCTTCCCGTGAAATCTCAACAAAGTTGCAAACCGAGTTTTTCTCTTGCGAACAGGCGATTTTCATTTCCAACATTGTTGCAAAAATTTTGACCCTTGCAACTTTGTTACATTTTCGCGGGGCGTCCAAATCCGTTGAGATCGGAATAGTCTGAAGAAGATATTCGAAGATTTTGGCGTTCAACAAAGTTGCTAACCGGAATCTGACTCCCCGCGAAATCTCAACAAAGTTGCAAACCGAGTTTTTCTCTTGCGAACCGGCGATTTTCGATTCCAACATTGTTGCAAAAATTTAGACCCTTGCAACTTTGTTACATTTTCGCGGGGCGTCCAAATCCGTTGAGATCGGAATAGTCTGAAGAAGATATTCGAAGATTTTGGCGTTCAACAAAGTTAGTAACCGGAATCTGACTCCCCGCGAAATCTCAACAAAGTTGCAAACCGAGTTTTTCTCTTGCGAACCGGCGATTTTCGATTCCAACATTGTTGCAAAAATTTAGACCCTTGCAACTTTGTTACATTTTCGCGGGGCGTCCAAATCCGTTGAGATCGGAATAGTCTGAAGAAGATATTCGAAGATTTTGGCGTTCAACAAAGTTGCTAACCGGAATCTGACTCCCCGCGAAATCTCAACAAAGTTGCAAACCGAGTTTTTCTCTTGCGAACCGGCGATTTTCGATTCCAACATTGTTGCAAAAATTTAGACCCTTGCAACTTTGTTACATTTTCGCGGGGCGTCCAAATCCGTTGAGATCGGAATAGTCTGAAGAAGATATTCGAAGATTTTGGCGTTCAACAAAGTTTCTAACCGGAATCTGACTCCCCGCGAAATCTCAACAAAGTTGCAAACCGAGTTTTTCTCTTGCGAACCGGCGATTTTCGATTCCAACATTGTTGCAAAAATTTAGACCCTTGCAACTTTGTTACATTTTCGCGGGGCGTCCAAATCCGTTGAGATCGGAATAGTCTGAAGAAGATATTCGAAGATTTTGGCGTTCAACAAAGTTTCTAACCGGAATCTGACTCCCCGCGAAATCTCAACAAAGTTGCAAACCGAGTTTTTCTCTTGCGAACCGGCGATTTTCGATTCCAACATTGTTGCAAAAATTTAGACCCTTGCAACTTTGTTACATTTTCGCGGGGCGTCCAAATCCGTTGAGATCGGAATAGTCTGAAGAAGATATTCGAAGATTTTGGCGTTCAACAAAGTTGCTAACCGGAATCTGACTCCCCGCGAAATCTCAACAAAGTTGCAAACCGAGTTTTTCTCTTGCGAACCGGCGATTTTCGATTCCAACATTGTTGCAAAAATTTAGACCCTTGCAACTTTGTTGCATTTTCGCGGGGAGTCAAATTTCGGTTAGCAACTTTGTTGAGCTCCCCGCGAAAACGCACAAAGTTGCAAACCTGGAATTTATTTCTCGAACACCCAATTTCATTTGCAACTTTGTGCGTTCTCGTTAGAAGTCAAGTTTTGCAACTTTGTGCATTTTTCGCGGGAAGAAGGTTTTTTCAATGATAACACAGTTTTGTACAGTATTTTTCTCTTTATTTTCATTAAAGCATGTTCAAAATATTACAAAAAAGTGATTCAATCATGTACAAGTGATTATTTATGTAAGTATATAAATAATAAATATATTTTCACTCTTAGTCTATATAATCACTTCACTGTATATATAAAATCATTGTCTTCTTATGTTCATTGTTGAAGTTAACAGCTTTCCATCATTTGTCCCACTGCAAGTTCCTGTCCACGGAGAAATATTCCCAAGTTTTATCTATAACACGAAGAAAAATATTTTAAGAACCTGACTTGTGTATTATAGAAAATACGATAGGACAATTGCTTGTGAACAAGTAATAAAAATGAGCGAACAAAGATGTGCAAACGACAAACGATCGATTCCACATGAAATTATTCATAAATAATGAAAAAAAAATATAACTGAGGGGCTGGGTGAAAAAAATCAGTCAAATTTGTTTAACTTATTATAAATCGTCAATTGATGAACAAATAATATAAATTAATGAACAATGATGTACAAACGATACTTAACCGATTTATGTATCGTTTATATATAGGTACTCTAAAATGAGGGACTATCTTTTCGGAGGTAAACTTACGTTTTACCATTATCCTCGAAAGTCACATTCGTAAATAAAATTCTTTTTGGAATGTTGGGCATAAAATCTCAGGCGAACACTGTCTGTGGATAGATTGGCATTTTCTTATTTCCGCTACGCAATCTGGTGGCGAAAATTAAAGCACTCAAATCAGGTTACCTGTCACATGTATTTGGCAATATTGTGAATTTCGACTGTTTGATAATCGATTTTGTAATATTTAACAGACTATTTAATGTCAATAACATTATTGCACTATTTCAATACTTGTGTGAGACCAGTTCTGTAACGCGATTGACCCGATTGCAGAGCTTCAAACCGTAGATGGCGCTCTCACAGAATTTACCAATAGGGTCATAATCTTGAGATGATCTTGAGATTAACCAGAATCCACCAGAGCAGAGCTAAGCCAGCTCTAGTTTCACCCGAATGTGCGGCATGGTATCGCACTGAAAAAGTTCGCACTCAGTGCGCACTAGTGCGGGTTGCCGAATGTACTATAAGATACTTTATTTTAAAGTAAGGGTGGCAACCCTAGGTGTCACGGATGACGGAATATCGATACGCTACATGTGTCCCACGATATGGCGGATGTAGAGGACGTGCAAGTTGACGTCGTCTGCGGGCTCTGTTTGTTTGATCGATAGAGGATACATGAAAAATTTGTAGTATGCTACTAACGCGGAACTTTAGAAGGACTGGCCTTCTCAGTCTTCTATCTTGTGACTCAATAGCAAATGTTGTCAGCAGAAATTTGGCTCAACAAATCAACGCGCAATGTGGAAGGAACGTTGTAGGTTATTTCGCGTTGCATCAAGGGAAATGTTTAAATAGGAGCAATGATTTCAGAAGGGCAAACCATCCACTTATAGCAAATTTCAGTTTAAATTATGAAGGGGGATACCCAACCAATCAGTAAGTATGCATTGTCAGACAGCTGTACCCTATCCATTCTCATTTAAACACACGAACAATAAATCATTTTCTACTTTAATACTTCTTGTTACAGAGAACTAACTGCTATACAGTTTGAGAAAGTATCAGATGAAACCCTTGAGTCTTTGACGGAGTACTTTGATGAACTGATCGAGCAAACACCACATTTAGTAGACGCGGATGTATCGTATGGAGTATGTATTCTGCTACGATTATATTCGCTATAAGTTTGCATTTAATGGTCTTTCTGTACTATATATCGATCTTGCAGGACGGCGTGTTAACTATTAAATTCGGCAACCCTTATGGTACTTACGTTATAAACCGCCAAACTCCGAATAAGCAAATCTGGTTGTCGTCTCCGAAGTCTGGGCCGAAGCGATACGACTTTGAAAACGGTAAATGGGTGTACAGACACGATGGAAAGACGTTGCACGAGTTGCTTAACAACGAAGTGCCAGCTATCACAAGGGGTCCGACGGTTTTCGATAAATGCTCTTTCAGTGGTAAAGAGAAGGAAGCTGTGTTGAACAGCATTTAAGCGAACCGTTATATTTGCTCTACTGAAAATAAAAAATCTCAGTTACTGTATATAAACTGCTATTTAAAATAGACGATACATTGTAACATATTTATGTGAGTATTCATGCCGCCGAAAACTATCTGCATGATAGAGCAGCACGTGTAGAACTTTGCACATCCCTGTGCCTAGTGCAAGTCTACAATTCAAGATTGTAGAGAACATCAATCCTGTGCATTCACCTCTGTAAATTTTGTGTATAGAATCCCCCATTATATAAATAAAGTGTATAATTTTTTAAGCACCGCTGAATCTTCTACCTTTTCACATTTTCGCACTGATAAATACTCGGCACCTCGCTGTCTTTCTAAATACGCTATTGTGCTTTGAACAGATAGTGAAAATGGAGATTATGGAAGATGGGAATTTAGTGGATCGCGTTAGAATTTTGCTGCAACGGGACATGCAGTATTACCAGGTAACCGTGCTCTGTAATTCCCCAAATATAAATAAGGAATACTTTAACTAAACGAAAACTCGAGAATTTGAAAACGTGGAGTGTAGATTTATCGAACACTGATACAGGGATGAATTTGTATCTAGGCTAAGTAGGCGTAAGCCGTCGTGCATTGCGGCACATTTTGGGGGGTGGCAAATTGGGGGCAAAAGAAATTGGAAAAGCTTGAAGCGTGTAAAGTGAAACATGTAAGTTGCCATATCGAGTTAATTTTAAAATTGTCTCAACTCTTTTAAAGTAAAATGTTTTATGATATTTCCCAACTCCACCTCGGCACCGATATGAAAATTGGCCTCGAAAGCGAAGCTATTTTTAAAAAAAAATTCTCAGTAAATACAACATATAATGATATAAATATTTTTGGAATTTATTAAGCTGCTCTTATATTATACAAAAAAATTAAAAAGATTTTTTTAATTTGTTGCAAATGTTTCTTTATAGCGTCTATGTGACACCTACATAAAAGAGGTGATTTCGAAAGGATTCTTAGTCTGTATGAGTGTCGATATCGCCCATAGCTCAATTAACAATTTTTGTTGAGAAATAACAAGACGGCGCCAGTTTGAAAGATAAAGTTCCCAAGAAGGGTGTTTTCTCGAATGTTCACCGAGAAAAATTTGTAGGTGTCACATTGACGCTATAAAAACACATTTGCAACAAATTGAAAAAACCTTTTTAAATTTTTTTGTATAATATTAGAGTAGCTTAATAAATTCAAAAAAGATTTATATCATTATACACTCCGCGTCAAAATTAAGGGAACACTAATTTCCCGAAATTTTAGTCATTTTCAAATGGCTGTATCTCTGCAAAAAATGGTCGCAAAAAATATTTAAAAAACGCATTTTAAAGCTTGAAGTTTCTAGTTTTTGAATCAAGTACTCAATTTTTTTCTTCGTCCATTATGATACTTTTTTATCAAGATGAAGCGCAGGAAACAAAGTTTCAGAAAATTTTGCCAAGTTTGCACGTATGCACGGGCAGAAAATTTTTTTTCCAGATAAATCCAATGGAGAACTCTTATAGAGCAAACATTTCTCTTTAATTTCGTTTTTTTTGGTTTGTTGTATAATTTTTATTGATTGAGTTATTCGCTATCAAAGAAAAAAAGGAACATTCTACTTTGAACGCCTATAACTTGCGAACGCATGATCGTAGAACATTGTTCGTGAGTGTTTTGGAAAGCTAAGACAGTTTCATTTCAGAACCTTTAGTTGCCAATTCAATGAGATTTTTTTAACCGTATTAAATTCATTTTAAAATGATCCCAAAAATTGCATATTTACCATTTTCTAGAAAACATGATGCCACTTCAAGGAAAATCATGGAATCATTCAAGAGTCCACGTTTTTTCTGAGGTGAAACTACCCCTTAAACACTGTGCAAAAGGCCGGACCGATCAGATTTTTTTTTCCGTATGTCCTCGATGGTCAAACATGAGATACGGTCTGAAAAATTGAAGGATCACCTGTTTTACGTTATGTGTCTCTGTAAAACTCTTTCTTTTGTTCTCGCGGCTTTTGAACACTTGTTGCACGTTTTTTTTTGTTAGTTCAACGTCATTCGAAGAAAAATTCACGAAAAAAAAAATTGAGTACTTGATTCAAAAACTAGAAACTTCAAGCTTTAAAATGCGTTTTTCAAATATTTTTTGCGACCATTTTTCGCAGAGATACAGCCATTTGTAAATGACAAAAATTTTCGGGAAATTATAGTGTTCCCATAATTTTGACGCGGAGTGTATATTGTATTTATTGAGAAAAAAATGTTTACTAGTAGTTTCATTTTTTCGGCCGATCAAAGTAGAATGATCCCTTCAAGTGCTGCAATATTCTATGACCTACTTAATCTACTATGACGATGCAGGAGATGCAGACAGTACTGAAGGAGCCGTTATGCGCGCGTATTTGCGGTGGGAAGCTCGATTTCCCGCGGCACGCTTCATTTTCGGCGATTAAGATCGTAGCGTGGTGGGAGGTAGAGTTTCAAGCTGCCTTCAAGCATCGTTCTGGATTATCAAATTCAACGGAGCAGGAGACTGTTGCGAGCGCAGGAGGCGGGGGTGGAGTTATAAAAACAATTCAGCCATCTGAGTTCGTGCTGGTCGTTGTCGACACTGCTGAACAATTATTAGGTGCGACGTACCTCTTTAATAAAAGACAGTTGAGAGCTGCAACTTTAAAAGAGAGGCTCACATTACTCCCTGGATGATTTCAGAACATTTGCATCTGCTCATTCAGGAATCGCTAGATCATGCTGACTTGACTGTGTTAACCGCCACTTTGGGAGCAGCCGCGGTAATCAGGAATTGTTTGTGGTGTTATTGCCAGCAAGCTAAAAGTGTTATTTCCTCCCAGACAAGGTAGTCAGAACATCGCTTAGGTCCTTTCCCTTAAAGGGAGCTTATTGCCTTCTTTCTCAACTCAGTCGGGGGAAGCACGACACTCAGACTAATCCGATTACAGTCCTCTCATTTTATTATTCATAGCGAGAAGCTGAACAAATCGTATAAGTCTTATCACGAAATGGCAGAGGCTGTGGCAGAGAGATTATTAGATCTGCATTGCCGTTTGATCTCGTTGTATATATTGAACGAAGCCGACTCCCTTAGTTGGCACGACAACAAGTCGTTCTTCGAGCGGGAACGATGCTCTTTCGTGATACAAATGTGGTGGCTGTATATGCAAGGTAACGTAATTACCGATGTAATAATAAACTTATTGTTAGTATATTCAACTAGCTTTACTACTCGCCTTCGCCCGGAAACTTAGATTCTGATTTTATAAAAAAATTTATTTATTTTTTGTGTAAATAGTCACATTCATCTGGATAAGCTGGGTATAATAAGGTTAACGTTCGAAAGTTTTTAGGCGACAGACAAACACACAAGCATATAAACTTTCTGCTTTATACATTAAGATTATAAATAAGTATTTTAAAATATAATTTTTCACAGCGAGTGACATTTTTTGTAGGCATCTGTTAAATAGAAAAAGCTTGTTCTTTTTACCAATTTCCCCTACTTGTGCCCCTCCCCACTAGATCGGGCGTGGAGGAAATTATGCAATCCTCCGAAGAAAAGGGCGATAGTAAAAAGCAAGTATAACGATAAAACCTCGCGACGTATGTGGGTTAAGCCCTGTCTAATAAGACAGTAACAATCCCTGCTGGGATTAAACGAATTACTGCAAGTAGAAGGTGCCAGTATCGACCTCTGCATTACACTAAAAAAATAACGTTACATTACACTCAACGTAATGTAGTACCTACTACTTTAAGTTCTTTATTGAGCTCCGTACTTGGAGGGTGGCTAATGAATTTAGTAGGACTAATATCCCCGCATTCCACCCTCTTTTAGCACTTCACGTCCCTTAAATATTCAGAGTCTCCGAGAACTTGGAACCCAAGTGGATTTGTATATAGGTTAAGTATTTTAAGTAGGCTGTAACCTAGGCTAATAAATTTTGGGTGAAAGAAATTGAAAAAGGTTTAGACACAGAGGCTTGAGGCAACTCATTATCATTATCATTCTCAGGTCTAGCGTTAAGTCTTAAGATTACTTTTACTTTATTTTTAATACTTGTTATGCCTGTTTGTTGTCGCCTCTATTTTAGTTTCACGGTTATGCTTCCCAACAATAAAGACGATTAATAATAAAGTAATAAGAACTTCAAAAAATTGGGATGGATTTCTCGAAGCATCGAAATTTCGAAACCTAAAAAAGTTTCGAAAGTCAAGAATTATAGAATTTAAAATTCAGCTTCGAACCCACCCGTATTAAAAACAATCCACTTCTTCCTCACGGTAGTAAATTAGCAATAACTCATATATGAGTTAACATATCAAGTTAATTTTATATTATCTAGACTCTTTTAAATCAAAATATTTGATGATATTTCGCGGAAAGGGCGGCGAGCCTGTTAGCTTAGAAGCGGGGATTCTCCAAATCCTCCCCTATCTCAGAGTCTTGTATGCTCAGGGACCAAGGCCGATTTATGGAACACCGTGTCCCCCAAAATGGCGCAGCGAATCTTTTCAGGGATGCTAAACGAGTCTCTGTCCATTATCGTCACAAGATTCGTCTACGTAAGCCTCTACGGTATTCGTTTGATAATCATTCAGCTACTAACTCGTTTCACGATAGTACGAACTGTAACAGGGTCGACCGAGTTTAGCCAGGTCCGAGCAATTTTGGACGGATGCCTTCAACGTCCTCTGCTGCACCGGTTATCTGGCATTGGGAGCTTGCGTCAGCGCCAGCGAGCTGATCGGAATCAAGCTAAACAAGCTGCCCATAGCTATCAGGGACCTGCACGCCAAGTGCAACGAATTGTTGGTCTGCCTGTTGTTAAGAGGCACGCCTCTCCAAGAATTGTACCAGGTACGAGAACCGAATGATTCGAAAACGGTCGCGTGTGAGCCTGTCGAATATACGCGGTCACATTCAATGGCAGGTTTTCCGCGGCGGATTGGACAGTTTAAAAATTCTGCAGCCGCGTCGCGGACCTGCACCCTGGCTGCTAATATGCGCCCCGAACCTGCTGGGCTCGATCGATTCCGATGTCCAAGTCTCAGAATTGCCCGAAGATCGAGCTGTGATCTTAGAACTGAACGTACTCAGGCACCAACCGCAACCGAACTGGCCGCAACTGATGAAGGTGGTTATCGAACGAAACGATATGCCTTGCGAAATTGATATTAAAGCCGGGAATCCACCGAGAAGCTAAACTCGGCTATCCTATGCTATGTTTTAGCTTAGCTTTTGGTGGATACGGAATGTATTGATATAGAATGTATTGAGGCTAATTATTTTAAAACGTAGCATGGCACAGCTTAGCTTCTAGGTGGATTCCCGGTTGAAGGTCCGCGTGCTTGAAATTTTTTACAGGTGATCTCCATGAGCGATTACGCGGTGTCGAAGATATTGTTAAACACCCTGATCCACGAGTCCGGCGATTATATCTCCGAAGACGATTTCAACGATATAGAAAAGCTGCGAGGCGGTGGAAAGAGCTGCGACGGTTTCCTGTGCATCAGCGCAACGTGTGACAGATCACTGAAAATCACATCGGCCACGACTCTTTACAGTCTGACGTACATTTTGACGTGCACCGCGAAGGAGCCAGGCCGCGTGATCGTGCCAGCTTTGAAGCAGCATCGCGAGTGGTCCAGGTACCTGGATCGGCAGCAGGTACTTCTTTCAATCTCGATATAGTGGATACGATAGAAATAGTTGTAATGCGCCTCTGCTACTTGTGCACGAATAGGTTTGGAATCAGTCGAGGCCGCCGTGGCTGAACGCAATCCTGAATCCTTTGAATGGTATGATGCAGCCGATCATCGAGATACTCTTAGAAGCCGTGAAAGTGAGCTCAAGTTTAATATAATAACGTTAAGTTTGAGGGCGAATAAGAAAGTACAGATGTAGTTTCTTGGAATCTGAGTATAAAGGAATACTTGCCTTACTTTCTTCGACTCGGAGTAATTAGTTACTTCGAATCTTCGAAGCCCACAAGAGGGCTGGATTTTATTCTTGAAATACATTTTTATAATCACCTAGTGAATTTTATTAAATTTGTATTATAAATATTTTTATCCGTTCAACTCGGCTTCCCCAAGATTAAATCCTGAGTGCGCCACTGCAACCATTACACTTGTGCCCAGTCATCGCTATCAAAGTGTTAAATTTGAAATCTGCGCGTGTGTTTGGACAGTGCCCCTCGTTAAACGCGCGTCGAAGATTAGAGAGTAAATTAAGGAGCGAGCCCCGGGCGGCCACCCCTTTATCGCTGCTCCACAAACCGAGGGAAAAAAGGCGTGAACAACTAGCGACCAGAAGAAACAGCGAAAAAAATCTCGGACACGTGTAAAAATTACCGAGAAAGCCATAAACGTGTGCAAGGGAGACGGCCGAAGTTACACTCGCGTGCAAGAAGGACGGGAATTGTCCGCGCGGATTAGAAATGCAACAGTCAATCAGGAAGACCAGGATTTCCCAAATACCCAATAAGAACGAGAACACAAGAGCTTGTCCACGCGGGTCAAACGAGCGGCTGTCAATCGCGTTGCCTTTCGGTGACCAATGAGGCGGGGGGAGATAACGCGTACCAGTGCCAGGAAAGGGAGAGACTCGGTCTTCAAACGCGTGGAAAGGGGACAAGCGGAGTCTTGGGCGCGCGGGAGGGAGAAGGACGCGCCGAGTTGTTTACTTAAGGCGAAAAAAAAAGAGGTGAACCCGAGACGAACAGGTTTTTTTCGCGGTGCTTCGCGGAATCGTGGAGAAAAAAGGTGTGAACAAGTAGCAGAAGTTAAGGGGGAGTACGGGGGAGACGAGCGATGCGTGTACGTCCATGCAGAAAAAACCAAAGCGGTTGTACTCGCGAAGGTGAGAACAAGAGGGTCGTGGCCCGTGGCGCGGCGGCTTCTTTATCGTCGGTGCTCGATAGATCGGGGGGAACAAGGTGCGAACAAGTAGTTTCAGAAAAAAACGTGGACGGTGTTCTATGCGTGTGTGAGAAGAAGAGGAGTAAGAATTGGGTTGAGGATTGTCCACGCGGATTTGAAGAGCGGCTGTCATTAGCCTGCGCTATGGCGTGGTCTTCTATTGGTCCTCGATGGGTGGAGCAAGTGCTATAGTGGACGTTATTAGACTTCCCGGCGTTAATTAGTACATCTCTTCGATATGTTATAGGGTTTACACAAAAACCGACTCTTGAAAAAACCGGTATTCGAATTCCACTATTCGCGAAAAATCGGTTGAACCGGTTTTCAAATTTTCACAAAAAAATACAATTAAAATAGAAAATAAATATTTGCATTTACTTTAAAAATTTTCAATCTTTTTTTAATATTAATGGAATTATAAAAACGTAACATGGTAAAATATACTCCATCTGTAGAAAACCAAATAAATAAAAAAAATTAAAGTAACTAAAATCTCTACAAATCCGTACAATTTTAATTATTTAATATATCGCAATAAAATACACTGCATACAAAACCAAACGAAAAAATAACTAAAATCCGTAATATATATCTTTATTTCATTTAGTATTTTTCTTCCGAAAATATGGACTCATGAAGATTAGTTTTACAGTAAACTGTTACCTACTACAATATGTTTGTGTCCGAGGTGACTTCAAGTAAAAATGTTAACGTTTTTATTAAATAATTAGTTCATTTTTCATATGCTAGTTTCTAAATTTAAAAAAACGGTGTTAAACCCGGTTTTTAAAAACTGACAAACCCTAATATGTTACTAATCAATTAAATCTGGAAATATGTAGGTACGTTACAGAATTTAATCCTTAACGCTTTAGTATCTACTAACATTCGGTGGATCGATTTTAAAGTGATTTTGAGTCCTGTTTAAGAAACCATAGCGCGTAGTATTTTCAAACTTGCCACTTAAAGTGTTAGATATTTTAATAGATGTATCAAGATTAAGGACCCAACTTCCCGTTATTTGTGGCATCAAGGGACCAATTGCTGATTAATCGAATTTATAATTTTCAGACGGGGGCTAGTGTCTACCAAGCAATGTCGCTGGTAATTGCTTGCTTCGCTGAATTATACATGACCTTACCACCGGCCATTCTCAAGACTGCACTAGCACTGAACGACAATATCCCCGCACATTGCCACCCGATCGGTGGCAACGTTCTTCTTCATATCCTCTGCGCGGCCCTTTACGCCGCTCTTCTCGAGTTCTCGAAGAAGGGGAACGTGGAGACCGGGGATTGCCCAGCTCCCGCGGAAAGGAACCGCGAATTGAACTTCTTTGATTGCAACGACAAGCCTGGGGTCGCGATCGCCTTAGCCGAGGCTATTTGCAGCATCGATGAGGACGACAAGCACACGGCTCAGATCGACGATTTCTTCCAACTTGTGAAGGAGAAGTAAGCGTCGTCGCGATTGTTTAAACTTTTTACGAGTTAAGCGACTCGCTCGATCGGAAGACATCCTTTGCAATTTAGAGTTGCAGCAACTCTCAGTAACTCCAGTTTGTAAATAACAAAATCGTGTATTGGGAATGATTGCGTGTAGATGAATGTATAAGTTGGAAGTTTATGGGAGAATTTAAATATTTTAGTGTTTCCACAACGAATGCAAACACGCAGAGTGGCCAATCGAAAGCTGCGTCTTTGATCATCGAAACGGACACCGACGAATTGTTGTTTACCAAATCTGGGCGGCAAGCTTTAAAAGTATGTAACGCAAAATTCTCTTAGCTTCCATGACTTCCCTGCTGAACTTTTAATCTATAATCTAGTGGGAAATTGAAAGCTTAGTCCTCGAATTACATTGGATCCCTAGCACAGTATTTGTATTCTAGATAACACACGAGTATTTAGTTCGTGCATCTGACTTGGTCCTGAACAATCTACGACGCAATGATATCCAGAAGCACTTAATGGATGTACCAGAGATTTATCCCCTCGTGAAGCCATTGACTTACATAATGTTCCACATCGAAGACACTGTATTCGATCAGGCGAGTATTGAAATTGAATGTGATAAAGTTTATCAGGGAAAGATTGAACCGATGGAACCGTATCTTTGTGCCAGCCTGAAGAGAATAATTTTTCCAGTTCCTCATCGAGTACGAAAAGACGAATTGGAGGAAGGCTCTAACGATGCCACTGTCCATCACACTGAAACGTGTGCGAAGTCAAATTCTGTTGCGCCCCGAGTTCAAAAATGTAGGTGAGCTGACACGCGAAGACAGAGAAGCGATGCAGTGTATTAAGAAGCTTTGCACTTCCATGAAAACGGCACACTTCAAATAGCGAAGCGATCGCCATTGTTTAAGAAATAATTGTACGTTATGAATAGGGTTCATACAAAAGTGACGTATGAAAAAAACGGTTTTCGAATTCAACTACATATTCACAAAAAACGAATTTTTGCATAAAACATAATTAAAATAGAAAAAAACTGTTACCTACTACAATATTCTTGTGTCCAACACCATTTAAAGTCAAACTGTTAATGTTTTTTAATTAAATAATTATTTTATTTTTACATATTAATTGTAGTACCTATATAAAACTGGTTTTTAAAATTTAAAAACCGGTTATCGAATTTTACAAATTTATACAAAAAAGCTACCCTACACAACCCGACAAACCCTACTTATGAATCATTGGATAATAAAAAGCATCTCCTCCATTTGAACGTGGGGATGTAAGATCGAGAGCATATTACGGAGCATGAATCTTCATCAAATTGCACATATCGTTTATTAATGGTAAAAATTACAATATCTGGTACATTTATACTTCGTGTCCCTACCATTCAATGATCGCAAAAAAATTGATAGATCAAAAACCACTTGATAGATCTGTATAAATCGATTCAAGAAACTGAAATAAATTACTAGGTAGCTCTGTTCGAGTCAGCCCTTCGAATAAAATCATCAGACATTGTTCCATATGACAACGAAGATAATGAAATAAAAGTAAATGATAATACTGATACCAGAAGAAGCAATCATTGCGCGTTCCAAGCACTTTATACACACGTAAGGAGATGTGGGTGGTAGCAGGACGGTCCATTGTCGTTTAATTGTCGTCGAATCTCGTGAATGGAATGCCGTTCATGAATCTTGAGAAGCCTCCCATCTGAAAAATAGAAATGACTGACGAAATCATTTCCGAGCGGCGCACACCGAGGGTGTCTAAGGGCCCCTGGCACTCCCCAAAGAAGGGGTTTTGTAAGAAGAAAAGAAAACTGGATTTTATTCTTTAGATAAATTTTTATAATCGCCTCATGAATTTTATTAAATTTGTATTGAAAATATTTGTATCCCTTCAACGCGGCTTAAAATTAAATCCCGAAGGCGACATTGGTGATTAGATTACTCATTGAAGGCAGCGACGTCTTAAAATTCAGGTTTGAAGAAGGCATAGGTGAAAATAGAAAAATTTATTAAAAAGTAAGAAAGTGCTCACAGAAAGGCGAGGATCGGAGCGGCCGAACCGTAGACGCAGAGAGGGTGATCGTTGAGACTTGCGAATCATTAAATGTTCCAGTGGTGCCTCAGCGAATCCAGCATTTTCTAAAGCAGTTCGCTGCAGGAGTCTGTAAAGCTCCTGGATGTTCTCTCCTGGAGTTTTCTCTGGTATGTCGTCTGGATAGCCGGAAAAAAGTTCAATCGATGGTGAAAGAACGTTCAATCGAAACTAAGTGTATCACCAAAACGTTTGACACTGTACCAATTCTAGTAAAGTAAGTCGAATGTTAAACTGCTATAGTACGAGGACATCGGCAGATAAAAAGACGTTCCATTAAATTGTACTTCGGTCGAATAGAATTTCAAAGAAAACAGCTGCAGTAATCATCGCATTTATATGAATCGAGTAGTCGGCTAGAATTTATTCTCAAAGCAGTGACCTTTGGAAATCTCTCAGAGATTGCACGGTGGATGTTCTTCCCAAAGAAAGCGTTCGATTTTCTTCCGTCTCGCAAAAGAGAAGAATCTTGTGTACATTGGCTCATAAAATTTTAAAAGTTTCAGATTAGAATGGGTGTAATTGAACGGAAGTTCACTCTTAGTAATCTACTTCACTCTGTCTATCAATTTGTTTGACGTTTCTTCGGGCAATGGTCGCAATTTATTTACCGTTAATTCTGACTTCACAAGTGTCACTTGTGTAGTTAACGTACCTCCATAGTCAACGTAGTTTTCAACACCAACGGCGAAGGCGATGGCAACGAAAAGCAGAACGGATTTCATGTAGAATTTAGCTGACATCTTCTTGGGTTTCTAAAAATAATATTATATTAGTTACAGCATCGTATACAATATTAGTTAATTAAATAACATTTGTGTAGCTACAGTAGAACTTCTCTGTACTGAACCTTCGACCGTGACACTCATAGGCAGTTGCGCGCGTTCCGTAAAATTTGACATGCTTTTTTAAGGTTTTTCGTGGACGAAACATTTACAAGGGGACACTTGGGCTATCGATTTTGCCACAATATTTTTAGCCGTACGAATGACGTACATAGATACACAGTAGTAGCCGAAGAGGGGTGTAAGCATGAATTTTAAGCAACGGATTTATTATAAGAATAGTCCGCTTCCTTCTGAGGGGATTGGGATTTGTTTGAATTTAAAATTCCGAGGGAGAACTTTACAAATATCGTACCCGAACTGCGTACCGATTAATTATTAATGCGAGAAGCAGGAAGCGCATCGAGCAAAATTCGCAACCGTACGAATGCGATTTTTATGCATGAAAAAAGTTTTTATAACGACTGAAGTGCAAATACACGACTGCTTTACTTTTCCCAATGATTTCCTAATTATTGTACACCTGCTTCCTTCCTTTGATTTGAGTTGCCCATTTTGTTCGCGAACTGACGGAACGACAAGTAATCTCGAAAGTGTAAATTGAATTTCAAATTCATTTGCCGCGTAGAATAATAAAAGATGAATGCGATTAATTGTACATTGACGTACGAAAATTGCGAACATTCGCCGGTGAATTTTGCCGTTTAAAATTTCATCAAAACTTTTATATAATTTAAGGCGGTAGAGTTTGTGCAGACCCGGTGCATTCAGCTTCCCTGCCGACATGCATAATTTAATGCGTCACTTCTCGTGTCTCCATTGTACACATAAAATAGAGGGTTTATTTAACTATAAACAATGTCCGAGGAATGTTAATATTGCTCAACGGCGAGCTTCACCGAACATAATCACGTTCTTGGAATCCCAACAAAGGAATTCGTAAACAGCTTGGAATTGTACGGCCGAAGAGGCTTGAAACAATCGCAGCTTTCAGTTGTGGCATAATAATCGCAAACAAACGAATATTCGCAAATTACATAATCGATAACAAAGCGATCGCTCCCTCGAATAAAACATTCCAGGAGAACGGAAGTGTGTACTGAATAATCGCGGTCTTGTTTTATCACGCGAATCCGGAGGGAATCGCGAAGTGAAATGATTCCGCGAGCGATTTAATATTCGGTCGCCCATTTGAATTGTGACCTAACGAAGCAAACGAGTCTAAATTGACAAGGTATTCACGGAAGGGCTGAATCCTCTTAACGATCTCATTACGCTTCCTTATCCCCGGTCGCGATTAGGGGCGCTTTCAACGGGGATGATTTCGAGACGTTTGCCTTATTATAGCAATAGGAGGGATCTCCGCCGCAAAGTCGAATACAAAATCAGGCACGATTATTGTCCAACCGAGGCGACGGAGTTATCATTGAAATTGTAGAAAGAGGTCGAAGGGCGTGAAAGGCGAAGAAGAATAAAATAGAATGCTAAAATGGAGAGCTTGAAATTTTGACCTAATTTATTTAACGATTTTGCGCGACGCGGAAGATTAATTATGGTAGTACTTTCTGTCACACACGCAACTGTCGATTGTTGTAAACGCAATGCACGCGATAAACTGGGGACCAGCTTAAATAATCCTGCTTTGAAACAGACATAAGAGAGAAGAAGAAATTAAATGTTAATGGAAATGAATGTCAATGACCGATTATTAAAAAAGGATAGTGAAGAAATTAAAATAAATTTTTACTCGCCCCTCGAGTCTCTATTTTCCACCAGACTGAGAAAAGCATAGGAAAATTGCGATTCGAAGACAACAATATTCAGAATAGAATGAAGAAACTCACCGTGCGAGAGAAGCAGGGATGAAGGCGTTCCTGATGGTTCAACGACTTCGTTGCTCAGAAGGGTCCGTTGCGGGAAATTGAGCGGATCTCGCGACACGATGGTAACGATACGAAATGAGACGGTGTCAGGGCGTCTTCGTATATATACAGGGGTGTTTGAGGGGTGGGGAGTATGAGCATCGGTGGCTGTTCAAAAGCGACCGCGCGACCACCCCAGTTGCGCAAGCGTTCCCTTCTCGTACCCTTCCCTTTCATTTCCGCGTCCCTTCTGCTCAGGTATTCTGTACTTTTTGGTATTTCTTAACCGAGGCGTCCAGCATAACTTTCCATTAATATTCTGCCGTCTCTTTCCAAAGATCACCCCGTTGCTCGAGGGAGACAGGGGCTAAAAATTCCGGGGGTAAGTTGCTCCGACGGTTCTATCTTCAAAATGAAACGACCGGCTTACTTTAAATTATTTTTTTCCGTGTGAGCTGATCGCGCCACTCTGTCGCCCAGTTTAATATCGCCAGGACCTGTTAGTCGCGTACCAGATAAATAAATATGTTTCTACCATTATTTTTTGGTCTATCTCCATTATTTAACGTCGATATTATTGATTGATTCATTTTTTTGGATCAAATGACATTTAAGAACATGGCGTAATAGTGCAAATAATCTCTCAGAGTTTCAGTCGCACTCAACTAAATGTGATCTATCCTGCTTTACCAAGGCTCTTTCCTCGTCCACGCGACTACTTCTACTTCTTCTCATTTTTAATTTAGCTCGCGCGTGCCCCTTCGGCTCTCCTTATTCCTCTGGACCTTTCTAAGTATCCTTGGGCACACGTGGGTCTTCTTGGATCTCCCTGACTCTCTCTGCGAATCCTCCTATTTAGTTTCTCTTGTTTCTTACCTTCACCTTGCGCCTTGCCCACCTAATATCGTTGCTCCTCTCTGTTCCTTACGCTGTCACAAGGGAATGTTTAACAATAAAGGTGGAATATAGATAAGGCTGGGATAAAGATGTCGGGGGACATTGAATCATTCGGCAATTCGGGCAAATATAAATTGTTAATGATGGGGGTACGTCAGGGGTTCGTCGACGAGCGAAGACAGATGACGGTATAAGAAAAGAGATCGATAGTGCGTCACGTGTAGGAAGCACGAGAGGGTATAAAATTACGTACGGACGTTAATGTTAACTTCCACTTGAGCATCTTGCTAGTTAATGTCTGAATAAACACGTATCTGGTCGCGGTAATAGCCGCGTTAATTGACGGCGCGCGGGGCGACAATACACTCTCGCGTGGAGAAAGAATAAATATAATATCCTAATGTCTGTTTGATCCCTACGTTCTCCCTATGTCGGGCGAAAGAAATATTTGCGTACCCATTTCACGAAATACTCGACGCCGTGGCGAGACTTAAAAGTGTGCGTGGTCCCATAAATCGAGCAATGAAACCTGAACGAAGGCATTAACAAAGTAAAGAAGTGCGTATGGTGAAACTTTCGGTGATTAAAATGAGAGCTCGTGGCATGCAAAAATGGAGTCACGTCATCCGGCGCCTGGAACTAAATTACCTCCGCTTCTTCGTGGCTACCTTTAATCGTTCTCATTGATCATAGGGGCAGAAAGGATGCTTTTCCTCTGTGATAGCGAGTTTAACGTGCCCCCGCCACGACACCAGCACGTATCGCAAGCCCGCGGCTTATCGGGGCGCAGAAAGTTTGCCGGTGCGGTGCCTAATCGCCGAACGATAAGGGGTAACGCGCACCGTGCAGAAAATTGCCGCTGCCGATTGAAAAATTGCGACAGATCGATCAATTACAGTGGCAAACCCACGCTGGCCTCTCGGTGGAACTCTGATTAGCTCTCTGCGATGTTTGATTTCGATACGGCACATCTGTTTCGAGGGCTCGTGCATCGTTATGACTTATCGATTCTGCATGCTACCATAAGGCTCGCGAGCGTGTATTAGTCTCGTGCTTTTTATTTCATTACCGTGTTTCATCTGACAATTCGTGGAAGCTTGTTTAAAGAAGGAAGAATAGTTCCTCTGCTAATTGAATTAATGTTGAGGGAAGGTAAGAATCTTTCACCAGGGAGGCTCTAAATCGGGTACTTGATTGTCCGTGTGCCCAGCCGATGCGTAAATTACGCGTATACAGTTGGTGAAGCCTGCCCCTCGACGCCACCCGCTGACCACGACAATCGCATCGCCCACTTCGATGTACTTCTTCGTACGAAGGTGATCCAGGCCACTTTGTATTCGCGTCTCCATATCTTTGCCCCATTCGCACAGTGGCTCCTCTGCATTCGCAATTCAATTAAACGCGGCGTGCTATAGCGCAATCGCTTTGTTCACGGCGGTGTTGCCGCGCTGTCAACGCGTTGCAAATAAATTCTGCGTGACGCAAGAGTTATCGCTTACGTCTATAGTGAAGTGGATGGATACTGTGGTAGAGCAACAGCCATCTTGCCACTACCCCGTAGCGCGTCACTGCCACGATGGGGCACCGTGGACGGTACATTGACAGTAGGACTGCGCTGCGACCAGTCGTGGTCACGACGATGATCGCAGCCGCGTTTAATTTCAAAGACGTCTCGACTGCTCCTATGGCGACCGATTGCAGAGGGTCCAAAGGAATTGGCACCTGTTTGCGTGGAGGCAAGAAGACGAAGAGGTTATGGTAAAGAAACATTTTTTGGCGCAATTCGCAGAGGCGGATTTAAAGATCTTCCGCCCCTGGGATAAACAGTCATAAAATATTTTGATTTAAAAGAATCGAGACGATGTTAAAATTAATTGCATATGGCACCTTACATGCCTAGTAGCATTTATTTCAGTAACATGGAATATTTGTTGGCAAACTGTCTAAACTTTTCTGCCATAGGTCCTATGTTGGGAATCTGTAGGCAAAAACACTAACTATATCCCAACTAATTCCTAACTGTTGACTACTGTTGGCCAATCAAAAATGCTACTAGGGATGAAAAGTAAGTGAATTGTTTTTAAATATTTCTTGTCTCGAGCGTCTCTGTTTATACCTTTTCTATTTTTTTTTCGCTAAACATTTGCCGCCCTGGGCTGCAGCCTACTTAGCCTATACCCATTTCGCGCCGGAGTCACTTCGAGTGGTTCTTTTATTCCACTCCTCCATTTCCCACAAGTTTAAAAAATGGAGCGACCGCATTACCCTAATTCAAGCGTGTACCTTGTAGCTAAGCTCGTCAAAGATTTCCTTCTGCCACCGGGCGCTTTCAGCCTGCCTGCACACTAGGTCCACGTCTCTCAACAATTCAGTAGTTCCCTTCGAGTCCAAGCTGCCCGTTTTGAGGAGAATCGTGTCGACCCCGTTCAAAACAGCGCTTGCAATCAGGTTCATGTCGATTCTCGACTTATCATCTTTGCACACGTGGAAAGCTAGCGCTATTGGCTTTCCTAGCTAAATGGAATCGGTGGGTGTTGACCGTGCGGTATTATTTTCAACATCCGACGAGCGACGGCGTTCAACTCACGAGTGCTTACTTTGATGCACTTTGCAATGACCATCTTCTCGACGAGGAACAACTTCTCGCTGCCCACGTCTATTTCCACGCTGGCTCGATCCAGAAGAATGCCATCGGCTGCTTGCAAGATCCCGTCGAAATTCTCCAAACCCTGCTGCGAGGTGATCTTCGCTACCACGCAAATTCTAGTAGCACCTTCGCAAATTACAGAGGCTTTCAAGTTTATTGCGCGGCCTCCTTCGTTAAACGTACCCATCTCTTTGAAGCGATTCTTCACGGCGTAGATCATCTTCTCGTCGCGCGTGTGGTTCACTATGATAAAATCACACTCCAAGTTCGAAGCCAGCTCTATGTGCTCGTCGTCCTTGTCTGAAATCTGCGGCAATGCCACTACGCTGTCTAATAATTGCACCAGCTTCTCGTTCCTCGCGACACCACCCTTTATGATCTTACAAACTATGGACGTCTCGCCTGTATTAAGATTTTGATTTTCTGTTAATTCACTGGTTAACAGCTTGACCAGCTATTATTTGATAATAAGGAGGAAGGGTGCGACTAACGGACGCAAGCGACTTGTAATAAGACAGCGCCCCGATCGATGAGGATTTTATCACCAGGTCGGCATACTCTCGGCAAGTTGCGATAAGACACCCAAAAGCAGCTAGCGCAACCCGCGCGTTTCGCGATATCGTCGGTTACCAATTTCACGGCATTGCCCTCCTTTAACTCAGCGTAACCCTGCAATAGTGAAGGATCGATCTCTTTAAACGGCTCTCTGTCGCTCGGTTACCTAAGCTCCACCAGAAAATGAAGGTGGAATGGTAAATTAATATCATTTCGCTTCTCCGTCGTTGAAAGCAATAAGCTGATTGGCTGAATGGTAATCATACTATGCTCGTCTTATCACCGTGGAATACGCCCGTCCTTATTTCAGGGCCACGGAGGTTCATCGCGACCCCCAAAGGGTAAACCTCGCTGGTGAATTCGTACATCCTATTCCCAGCTTCCCTGATAGACTGTACGGTGATTGCGTGCCATTTCGCCTCTTGATGGGACATGTTCAAGCGGACCATGTTTGCACCAGCTATCATCATGTTTACGATAGCGTCGGGGAAGGAATTCGCGTCCCCTGTACGGAAACGATGGAGGCAACAGTCTTTGGAAATAGCGCACTATCGATTCTGCAGACGTCTCGAGAAAGAGTGTTCAATTTATCAGACTTTTCACTTCGAATTACGGTTCAACAGTCATCCCCTTATCTAAAAATATTTTTAAATATTCAACACGCTCGAAATCAAATTGGGGACCCCAGTGCGGTTAAACTCGAAGTGAAATTTACATAGTCCCTGAAACATGTGTCTCTAGTTTCTTCATCTATTCCCTACTAATGAGAGATTTTCTCAATATGTTTTCCTCCGACCGAAAAATAACAAATACGAGATTTTTTATTACACCCCCCCTTTGGATTTTTAGAGGGTGAAAGCAGCCGTCAAAGTTCGTCAGAGTAAAAAGGGAAATACTCTCATTCACTCACCCAGGGTGACCATGATTCTGGTGAGTCTCGCTAACTTACAGCTAGAATTCACGTCGAGCTGCGCGTCGTGTTCGAGACGCGTGCTTTGATACGCTGCTCGTAACTGGTCGTCAGCCAAGCTCTCATCTTCGAGGCGTATCATCTACGTAACACAAGTATCCTCTACATCTCGAACATATCAGTACAATATTGAAAGTCACGTGAACTTCGAACGCATACCCATGGAATTCGGCGGCACGAGTTTTGCCGTTTCGTCGCCGGCGCGATTTCATTGGAACATATCATGGTGGGAGCGTAATCGGGTTCAGGCTGCTTGGTAATTTTAGTGAAGTGAATATGATGTCCGGGCGTCTGTAGCTGAATTTATTTCTCCATCTTGCCGGTTTGGTTTGAAACAGGTTAGTGAATGGTTAATGTTACGTGTTACGGTGAGAAAAAAAATTGAATACTGCAATAGTTTCGTTTCGGCGTACACGTGACAAAATAGGGAAAAATCACTGGGAAGTGATAGGAGGGTGACGTTTATAGGGTATTGTTAATATGTTAACATAAAATACGTTTCTTTATTCATCCCCCGTACAGGAATCAAATATCGAAGTATTACTGTTCGTTTCAAGCAATCGGTTATTCGAGATTCAATAATTTACTAGTGCAAATGGTTATTTGGTAGTAAAGTTATTTATACGTTCGCGTATGTACATGTACATGTATACTGTGATATACATAATATACGCGCGGGCATACACACTATAGTGTGGCTGTGTTTGTGTAGGTACATCTGTAAAGACAAGAACATAATACTGCAGCTACTGGCATCTTCGTTTTGTTAACTCTTCGGTAAATTTACTAAGTCCAGCGTATGTATATGTTACGTACATACTGGACTCTCGACATCTACAACCACTGAATCCCTTTTCCTCTTTGCAGACCAAGCCAGTGTACGTTTAGTCAACGGTCCTATAAATATAGAAAAAAAGAAACTGACGCCTCCTTCCCTGCAACCCACTTCTTCCACACGCAAAGAACGTAACGACACACAGTTAGGTATGCATTAAATATGCGACAAAGTGCAGCGACAAATAATATTAGTCTCAGGCACTTGATAGAAGGAAGGTATTAAAACTAAAGCTGGAAAACTGTATATGCAATTAAGAAGAATTTTTAAAAGAATTAAAACCTGCATCAAAAAAAATAAAATTGCACTAAAAAGTAAAAAATGATTTTTTCCCTTATTTAATCTACGACTCTCATCTTTTTTAAGTCGGCGCCAGATTTATATTGTCTAAATAAGGGGAAGAATTATTTTTTAATTTTTAGTGCAATTTTATTTTTTGGAAGTCGGTTTTAATTTTTTTTTAAATTTTTTATTTTTTACTTTTTAGTTTTATATATATTGACACTACATGCTGAGGAGATATGCGCGTACGTGCATAAAATAATAATGATTAGGTGACACTAGTCTTTGGTATTAACCAAAACCGGCAAAATATTGGGCCAATGTTAGTGCAGTGTGGGATGGGACCACCGTGGCATCTTTCGCATTAAAAAAAACATATGCTAAGGAGTTATGCGGAAACAAATGTAAACAAAAAAGTACAAACGGGTCGAATCTATAACCTCCGCCTTTTTTAAATCGGTTAAAAAGTAAAGCTGGAAAACTGTATATGCAACTAAAAAGAAGTTAAATATATCTCTGGTGGGCGAGTAAACGAGTATAAGTCAAAATAATTTGTTTCGCAGGAAGACACTTAGAGTATTTAAAGCACTATGTAAGATTAAGGTGTTAAATTGTGGGCGCGAGAGTTGATAACATATATGCTAAAAGAAACATCCATTTTTAACTTCGATTCACCAAAAAACCTGAGGTAAAATTTCACTTGTATCCGTTTGCCCGCCCACCACAGATATGATAATCTGACAAATGATGATGTATTAAACAAAGCATGGAAAATTAAACATGCAGGGATCACAGGATATCTTCGTACGAGTCTGTCTCACTGCGTACAGTGCATGCATCGTCAAGCAGGGGACCTTCAAGATCTACGTACACGATACGAAACGTGTTCGTGTATCCAGAGCCTTGTCTCCATCCAGTGACAACGATCACCGACTCCCCAGTTTTAAGGAAACCGCGGCCCTTGCCGAAGTTCAAGCCGAATTGAACGCGTACGTCCACGTCTTTCACCCAGTCAGCCAATGGCTCTTCTGCACATAATAAATAGAAGGGTGTCTCCTTTAACCATCAGCACAATCGCTACTAAACCGTTAAGTGGCTATTCATCGTCGAAAGAATAATCGCTGAATGCTTTACTCGCAAATGTAACAGAGGGACAGAAAGGGAATGATTACATCTTGCAGGGCCGGTGCGAGAATGGTTGGCGCCCTTATGCAGGATAATTTTTCACACCTGTTTCTTATTTAATGTTTTGCTTATGCAGGAGTTGGCGCCATTAAGACCGTCGCGCGTTTTGACGAAGCGCGGCGAATCGAAGAAATTAAGAATAATTAATTAATCGTCGCTGTGTCATCAATTGTTTATAAACTTTCCTCTTCCTATCACCGCGCTTAGCTAAAATGCACGATGGCGTTTATGCGGCGCGCAAGTTGCATAATGGGCTCCGCCGGCCCTGGCTTCTTGGGTCTGCGCGATTTATCGCCTCCATCCCTCGTTCTCTATCTACTAAGAAAACAACATATGATATCCCTTACCTTCGTAATAGAGTGGCAGGATACCACGGAAGAGATGCGCCTGTCTGGCAACCTGGTGGAACCTGGTCACAGCGATGATGGGGCAGTGAGGTCTGTACTTCGCGATCAGATGCGCGGAACGACCGGTGGTCGTGATTACGATAATAGCGCTGGCTAAGCATTTCACGGACGCCTCGACGGCCGCAATCGCGACAGCGTGGGTGGCGTCGATCGGAGGTATAGCCTTGCTCGCCAGATCGTGGAAGATCTGCGTCTGCCAAATGGCAGCCTCTGCTTCCTTGCAGATGTTCGCCATGGTGCGCACACATTCCAGGGGGTACTCTCCCTTGGCGGTCTCACCTGTTCAATTCACAATTACCATTCGGTTTAATACACCTGCCACACTTCGGCACAGAACCAGAGCCTGAAAACTAGGGGTGGGTCTCTTGAATCGTCAAAACCCAAAAACCCGAGAAATTTTCGAGTTTCTAAACTTCGCACTTTCTTCGCAATTCGAAACTCTTGCGAGCCAAATCAGAAGTATAAAATCAATTCGCAGCATGTCTCCATATTGTTACATTTTGTATTGCATTTTCTTGGCTATGGCCCGTAGAGAGATTTATGCAAAAAATTTCCCACCTCAATTCTTAAAGCAGAATATTGTGCTTGCAAAACAGAATCGGAACTTCAAGTTCCGAGAGTTTCGTGTTTCAAGAGTTGCGGGAGTTTGAAAACTAGCTTCAGGGAAACCCCTACTGAAAGCGCAGCAGCGTGAACAGTACCTGACAACATAACGCAGTCTGCGCCGTCCAGAATGGCGTTGGCCACGTCCGAGGTCTCGGCTCTGGTCGCGCGCGGCTTCTTCACCATGGACTCGAGCATCTGCGTGGCACAGATCACGGGCTTCCCGGCCTTGTTGCATCTGCTGATCATGCACTTCTGCGCGAGGAACACCTTCTCCGGCGGGATCTCGATGCCGAGGTCACCGCGGGCCACCATGATGCCGTCGGAAGCCTCGATGATCTCGTCGAGGTTCGTCATGCCCTGCTGGTTCTCGATCTTCGATATGATCTTAATGTTCTTTCCCTTCTCGCCGAGGATCGCTCGGATCTCGGCCAGGCTGGCGGCGTCCCTTATGAACGAGGCGAAGATCATGTCGACGTCGTGCTCCACGCCGAACTGCAGGTCTAGCTTGTCTTTCTCGGAGACGGCTGGCAGATCTACCGGCACCCCGGGAAGGTTCACGCCCTTGCGGGAGCCCAGCATACCGCCGTTCTCCACCGTGGTGGTAATTCCATCAGGGCCTGGGGGATGGGAAAGGAGGAGGTAGAATTCAAGCGATCATTTTATTCGCTGATCAATATAACATTAGGCGCAAATTCGCAATGTACGAAGGCATAAGTTTCCTATGCTTCGGTGCGAGACGATAAAGTAAACTCTCGCTATGGGCGCATTTGAACTATATAGGTATGCGTTAAGGGGAGGTTCCAGTAGAGCCCATAAAAGTAGGTGATCTTTAGGAATTAATTAAAGGAAAAGTACTATACATAATTTAATGGGACTACTTGCGTGGTATTAAGGATGTCGTAAATTATAGAAATATATTTTTTTGCTTTAGAATTAATCATTGCAGACGGCATTGGGGAGTTGTTATAGTCGAGGCGTCAAAAAATTCATCCAAATCGGTGGGACCTGTATCTCCAAAAGTTATTATCCGATTTGACTGAAACTTTTTTTATTTTGAAGAATATGCTTCTGGCTAGGGGGGAAAGCAGAAAAATTAGAAAACTACGTTTTTTAGAAAATCACGACACATGAAGTTTAAAATCACTTTTTCCACATATTTTTCGTTCTTGTAACGCCTTTAAAAATTAGAAATTTTCAGTTGTTTTTTTAAATTTGACTGGTTTCCCCTTTAGCCAGAAGTATATTCTTCGAAATAAAAAAGTTTCAGTCGAATCGAATAATAATTTTTGGAGATACAGGTTCTACCAATTTTGAGAACACTGTTTCGAGAAAAATGCGTTTAAAGTTTTATGTGACGCCGAGTGGCCGGTTGTTGCCCATGCATTTTCCGCTACTCAAATGCCTATAACTTCGGGAATTTTACGAATTTCAACAAATCCTTTTAAACACGTATTCCTACGCTCTGTCTCTCTCTCTCTTTCTTTCTCGACTTGTAATCGCTGATGGTACACGTTAAGAGTTCGCTGCCAGACCGGATCGCGCGCCCGTAGCGAGAGTTTACTGTAGATGTCTCCCCTGAAGGAAACCCTCGACTTGGATCGAGACACGGCTGCGTGCCAACATTTAAAGCAAAGGCAACCGTTCGGAATGTAGAAGATCTATCGATGATACGTACCAGCGGCGGTGACGATGAGGGAGATCAAACCATCGTCAACGTAGACACGGTTCCCAGGCTTCAACACCTTCGAGATGTTCGCGTAGTCCACGTAGACCACATTGGCGTTGCCCTTCTCCATAAACGCTTTGTCAGTGGACAGTTTGAAGGTTTGCCCCTTGGTCAACTCGAATTCAGCTGAACCGCCCTGATAACACAACGAACAAGTTCAATGAGAAATTTCATCGGGCGCTTCGCAACACTTTGATCAGCGCCTGGCGATTTTTCGCGTCGTTAATAACTTCCAGCAGTTATTTCATCGAAGGTATTGCTCTACCCACCCACTGATCCGCGGCCCGCAATTCTTTCAATAGTAAACTTATATTAGAAACAACAAATTCACCCGATAAATTGAAATTCTTTGATTAGTATATTTAAGTGTTTGACACTGCGGCCCGCGTAAAATATTAGGTCTCCACTTTAAACCCTAGCCAAAGTTTGCACGTCGCTGCTCTAGGATCTGAAGGAGCTTGCTTTTCAACGCTTTCTGCAAAGCTTCTCCGACGGAGACGATCGCTTGGGAGCACCCGACGCCGTTCAAAGTGTCAGGCCGATTCTAAAACCGAACGAATCGGATTACGTACGCCCTCATGAAGTCCAGTACGAATCTCAGGCCCCTTCGTGTCCAGGGCAATGGCCACGGGAACGTTGATTTTGGAATTGGCAGAGAAGTTCTTCTGCGCTTGCCGGACGTTGTTGATGGTCTCTGCGTGGTACTCGTGCGACCCGTGGGAGAAGTTCATCCGCGCGACGTTCATGCCGGTTCCGATCATCTTCTCGAGGGTCTCGACGGACCGCGAGGCGGGCCCGATCGTGCAGATGATCCCCGAGAGGCGGACGAACGAGGCGCGGCTCTCTACGTCCAGGGCGCACATGTGATCCAGCTGGGTCTGAGCGTTCAGAGCCAGGGTATTCGGCTTTCCAGACATCTACAAGAATCAACAACGATTAAAGTATTATACCGAGGAGTGGCTGCTCGCGACAATCGCCAGGCAATTCAGCTTCGAAGTGTCTCCAGGCTCCTGTGCATCGCGTAATTAGAATCGCCTATTATACAAGCGGGCATTGCTTCGCGAAACGATGGAGGTATAGGTTTCATGTATACGGTGCAGATTAGTTCGAGCCCGCTTTTAGCTAGCGCCGATGACAACGTAACGATAAACCGACGTAAGTGAAAAGAGGCTCGGTGCCCTATCAGACTACGCTAGGTACATTCAAGTACGTTAGTACGGCCACTGCGCTAAAAATAACTTAACATTGCTGCCCGTCGTTGCGAGCCTCGCCTCGCGAGACGCGGGCTTTGCTGGGGATGTGTATCAGAGGACGATTAACTTGAGATTTTAACATTCCAGTCACTCACTTTTTACGTGGAATGCAAGATGTCTACCTGGATTTATTAAAGATTGATAATTAATGCTTTGTTCCCGCGCTGATAAAGCGGAGATACGATCCAGTCTCAAACCACTCTCCACGAGAAAGTGCTGAGATAACATTAATCCACTGGCGTTATCAGCGACGGATCTCCGCTGGCAAAAGCGCAGCGAGTCGGTGGAATTTTATATCGTCGCTTCGGAGGGGTTGGATTTGAAGTTTTATTACTAATTACTACTTATTACTATTTAATAAAAAAAGATTCTGGAACAGGCAGCATTAAACTATATGTGTGCTACTAATTGTGTGTCGAGCTAAGAGCGATAAAAAGAAGTCACCAGTGCATTCAAAAGGAGAGAGGGACCGATCAGTTTACTTACAAGGGAGCATACAGATTCTGGAAATTCAAAAAATTCTGAAACTGTGAATATGTAGGGTATTTCTTCCTGATTATTACGCAATTTTTGTTTGTGTAATTGACCCCTGAAAATCCGATTATTTTCCGATTTTGTGTCATAACTCGTGAATTGTAAAATAATTCCTTTTACCAAATGATAGATCTAATTGAAAGAAGTAACTTTTGTCTTGAAACTTTTTTTCTATCTCTTACAGTTCGCGAGTTATAACACAATATCGGAAAATAGCCGAATATTTCAGGGGTTAATTTCACTCCCTTCGAGAGAATTTGGGCAGCAAACAAAAATTGCGTTGTAACCAACAGGAAATCCCCTAATATTATGAATATTTGTATAGTTTCAGAACTTTTTTAATTGTTGGCTTCGGAATCTTCCCTTGTTAGTGTCTAATTTATATGCTCGAGGAGCCAACTAACACCTGAATCATTCAATCATTAGTTATAATCCCCACGAATCGTGGGAGAGCTACAAACGCAAACCATGCGAGAAAAGAGCTTAAAAAAGATTGTCAGAGATACAGCGAAGTCGCAACATTGGCCAGACACGAGAACAAATATTTTTCAAGTATCGAAAGAAACGGCTTTAAATAGGAAAAGATAGGGACCACAGTTTCGCTTAGGGTCGTGTGGAATATCTTTCCTCTCATCCTGAAATGGAATATATTAGGCATTGAGATAAAAAACGGACCATCTTAATTTCTCGCGAAATTGATTTGGTAGCAACAATGTGTTCCACTAAGCTGTACTAATCACATAAAATAGGAAAAATTAATGTTTCTTCACCGTGGCTTAATCCGCGTTTGCTCTCAGCGCTTCGCATCATAGGCCGAAATTAACGATTTCACTGTATCTCAAGTGATATTACAAACACTCATAACTACACTTGCAACAATACAACGGCGCAGTTTCATTCTCACTAAGTAGCTACAATCAGTACAAAATCAATTGGTCTTGGAGCGCTACCAAAGACGGCTACCACTGTCCATTCTCTTTCTCCTTCGACACAAGCTCGCAATCGCGCCAGTCTCGATCAGCCAACTGATTTCATTGCAACTCTAACGCTACTCACCATACGCGATGCTCAAACTAAAAGCTTTCTCAACACTGCCGTGAAAATCAGAAGCAAGCGTCGGTGCGTCAAAGCGGGCCCGCTTTGCCCGAACAAACCGTGGGAAACGCTTTGCAAATTTTACATACTCGCACCCATAAACACGCTGAAGGGTCTCGCACGGTTTGTCGGAAGAGCATCGGGCCACATCTGAGAGTGCAACGACAATGCACGCGGTAGAGAGCTCAGGCAACTCAAACGCCGAGCAGGGTAGCGACGTGTTGGAAAGAAAATAAAAGAATACTGATAACGTGGTCACTGCAAAAACAAACTGCCCACTAACTGACGGCTTTAATACCTTATCGTCGACGGTAATCCAGACCATTCTTGCGGGCTGCGCAAATAAATAGGAGACAGGAATTAGTGGCAATGCGGTATCGATGATGCCGCGGCTACGTCTGGCTGCATACGTCGGTGGACGAAATGCACGCGCCTTATCGGGCGAGCAACGGAAGTATCGCGACAACCGGAAGCAGAGGGGGGAACCGAAGGAGCCGCCCGATGGACATAGACGATGGCGGCGCCAATGCGTGCAGCAGGTATACCAAAATTCGAGCCGCCCCATCCTACCCTGAACCGTTTACGTTCATTCATAGAAACGAATGATAGCGATAAGATTGCGCGGTGCTGCGAATACTTTTTCAATCGCTCCGTTAAGCACGCTACAGATGTGTTAATTAAGTACTCGGGGGAGGATGGGTAATCGTTTAAGGTACGGTGCGTGTGTAACAAACACGTCAATTGTGATTGACTTTTAAGTGGCTGGTTAATCGTTAACGCGAGGTGAATTATTTGAGGAAATATATGTATCGCTTGACTGTTGGAAGTGGACGCGATAAATTGTGATCGAATGATTTAGAATCTTGTTCAAGTGTGTTAAAGAACACAGTGATCCCTAATTGTGCCGTTATACGGAAAACTATCAACCCCTAATGACCTAAAAGTGAGCTTCATTTTGAAGATTTTAATCGCTAAGAAAAGTAGCTTTATTTCCATTGGGTATATTTTATTTCTTGTTATTGTTTTACAATTTTCTTTAATGGGTTATTTAATAGTAAGTAGTATCAATTTAAATCTTCTGCAGCTTTTGTTTCTTTTTTAAGCCTGACATGGAACTATAGCTTGGTAATTTTAATAATTGTATAATGTAAGAGTTCTTCTACGGGTTGGTAATCTTTCGCAAAATAAAGATCACAGAATTATGTGATCCATACTGCGTTTAACTAATTTTTTGTAACGCGAGGGTTGATAGATTTCCGCATGACTAGCTTCGATGGATTTTTGTTTAAATTTGAGTGGTTCAATGGCTGCCCAAAGTTTCGCGCGATTATTAAAAAGTGACCTAGGTCTGCGACGAAGACGACAGTGTTTAACAGAAACGCGAATCACCCTCAGCACGTATTATTGCCGCCATCGTCTGAAAGTAAACATTGCTCGGAGCACGCCATTTTGTAACGATCGCAATGCTCCAGAAGTACGAATTGGGGATGTAATATATAGAATCAATATTAATTAATGGCAGCTGTTGGAGAAGCGCAATTTAATTCAACGAACTCGCCCGATGTATCGTTACGCCAATTCCGAAGATCATTTTACATCAACGCGATTCCTCATCCGTGATTTTTCAGATACATTCCGCGATGGCACGTCTGTGGCAGTATTAACTCGAAACGGTTAGATTAATAAAAAAATACGCGAGCGATAAAATTATCACGTGAGAGTCACGTGTTTTATATCGTAATTGTATTCATGATTGTTTAATGGCATTACGTGGTTACTTTAATATCATCAAGTTGTGGCATTTTTCCTGGTCAATCTCCAGCCGAGTCAATGATATACAAGTGAAGCGTTTGACCACATAATTGTTATGCAATGGCTTGCGCCGGCAACCTGACGTCAAACTTTTCTTTCGCATCATGGTTCAGAAGTCACACGTGCATTATTCTTTTTTTTATTGAAAGGTTATCGGATGTATTCGGGATATTACCAAGACTGTGGAGTAAGAGTGATTACACATATCTGTATAATTACTCTCTCTAAATGCTCGCCGATAGTATGCCAAGGTTTCTGTATACGTATAGCAAAAGAACGAAGAATGCGACTTCTCGTAAAACTTTTTCTAGACATAAAAGGTGATTCAGATACATCCAGTAATTCAGCAGAGTGGCAAGTAATTTAGTAACTTACCGATGTTTTACTAAACTACTCGACTAAATTAATGGACGTGTCTTAATCAGCTTCTAGATTAAACAGTGTACGCTGAATTCCGATGCATGTATCTGGGAAGATGCATTCCTGCAAACTGCAAGTCGTATATTAACAAAATGATTCTACTATCTGAATGATCCATAGGTTGCGCAAACATTAGTTGACATTGCCTGCGTCAATGGCAGAATGTAAACAATCATAGTTTCAGAAAAATTATACAAACTGACATTGCAGAAGCCGGCAACTAACCAACTAGCACATTTGACAAGAATTAAAAACTCTGTGAGCGTCACGGAAGGATATATCTGAGTAGAATAAAATTACTTAATATATTGCTGACGCCTAAGGTGATATAACAATGCAGAGGTGATATATTTACTTTATGTATATTTCAAATGATAATTGCAATATATACGACTAAAGTGAAACTGAATCTTACTCTATGCACTAGGAACCGTAAGTTCTATAAGAAGTTTGAACACAGATTCAGTAATAACGAATTTTTAATACTTCGAAGCAAGTGTATTATTTCAAGGTCAGATTCGTCTTCGTTAGGTATTCTAGACTCTAGACTTCATTTAAATCTTCGAATGTCCGTGGACACGTTGACGAATTAACATTAGACCGTTGCACGCGATAAAAACCCGGACAAAGTCGATAAGGAGTCGAGAGGAAGATATAGAAATCGTGAATTCAGGAAATGTGTCGAAGGCCGACGGATTACTTGAATCGTTTTTCACAGTTACGATTATTGGGACAGGTTAAGCAGCCGGAATTACGGAATCTTAAGGGCGAAACTGTATAATCTGATTTCTTCGTTACCTTCTCGAAATCGTTAAGACCAAGCGGGGTTCAAGTAAACGAGAGTCAACGAGCTGCGTGGAAGGTCGAACGAAAAGGACGTTATCGCGTTCAAAGCCAGTAGGAAACTGATGTTTTAAGGACAAGAAAGGTCATTACTTCCTAATCACCTATCTTCCACCTCGCGGCTGATCCTCAACACAACAGACACCACTTGATACAGCCGCGAACACGCGATCGATAGTCGGCGGTTTTAATAATTTCGCATTAAAAATAATGTGGATGCTTGCTATATCTATAACATTCTATTTCGTCGTTTTATTAATTAATTTATACCAGACTTGTTCTGTGATTACTAATTGAAACGTACAATGGGCGAATTCCATTTACGCCCAAATCGACCGTAACTTTCATTAAGGTAGGTTTTCCTGTACGCTACTGGATGCAACGCCAGGAATTTCAAAGTCGATTTTCTCGAAAATGAAGCGCAATATCAAAAAATTTTATTCCTTTTTCTCGACTTATTCACTCGTTATGAGTCGAAAAAAAAGAGTAACTTTTTTTTATATCGTGCTTCATTTTCGAGAAAATCGACTTTGAAACTCTTCACGTTGCGTCCTGTCGCGTATAGGAAAACCTGCCTTAATGGAAATCACTGTTGATTTGGGCGTAAGTAGAATTCGCTTTAAGGTCGATTTATATAGCCAACGAACGCTCGACGGGTTTTCAACGAGCGAATCAACCTTTAAAGTGAATGCCATTTTTATTCGCGGTTTATTTACATTGGTTATGTTTACAATGATAACTGTAGAATTTCATTTCTCGTATTATTCGTTTAAATTATCAAATATGCGCCATGGACAATCAAATAAAACCGCGTAATGATGACAGTGATTTCCTTTCACAATCGTATAACGACGGAGTTGAAAGGTAAATATTGATTATAGGTTAATGTTAAGATACCTTCACAGGGAGATACGCAATACTAACGCGATTTTCCAATTAAATTCATGCGTCAGTTATTAATTAAATTGAATATGTGTCCACATCTCTTTCAGAATAGTAGGAGTAAAAAATAATATAGAATTTACAGTTTCTAAGGAGGTTTTAAAGAAACGAAAACAGTTCTGGGATGACCTGTGTACCACCTACTCAAAACCGGTACGAGTGATTCCATTTCTCTAAACACGGATACAGTTGCCTTAAAGTCTTCTTCGTTTCAATAATGATCGTTATATGTTTCAGTTTTCGACTGACATTGAATACAACATTACTACGTTACAACGTTGCAAATCATTAACTTTCGTCCAGTATTGGATAAATACTGGTTATCTACCGTACAAAGCACTGGTGGAGGAAGGTTGGAATCCTGAAAGTGATATGTCGTTCACAGAAGAGGAGTCTTCGAATTCATCGTTTCACGACATTGTAACAGAGAAGCGGAATAAATACAACGCAAGACTGAGTTACGATGGAAGTTCCTTGAGTTCCTCCATTGATACCACTGCGTATATTCTGTCAAATACGAATACAACTAATAAAGTTGAGACGATGGCTATTCTGGAAGGAGCTAGATATAACACTTCGCCAAATCGGAAAAATTGTGGAAATGTTGAAACGGTACAGTTTCAAAAGACTATGTTAGATAATAATGGCAATGCCTATCTGGCAGTCTTACCGACAGAAAGCTTAACGCAGCAAACAAGTAATAAATTACATAAAAGTATAATAAAAGTGCCAACAAATCCTGTTAACAGAGATAATACATTGAACTCTAACTCGGAACATGAAGAAGAACTATTTAACACAGAGGCATCACGTTCATTTAATGCCAGCAGAAAGTGTTCAAACGCAATGTATGTCGGGCAGAGATCCATGGTAGGTGAGAGCTTTCCGTTGGAAGACAATACTACTAAACTAAGTAGTCGCAAGAAATTGTACAGCGGCAGAGATTCACCAGTTGACCTTATGAATACGAAGAGTAGGAATAAGATTGTATCGATCAAGTCGACAAAGAACTTACACCCCGCACTGCATCCCGCATATAAGACGGCAAAGAAATACACGCTTCACAGGAAAAAACAGCGGAGCCGCTTGTCCGTATTCCAAACGAGCAAGCTTAGTAAGAGCATAGTGAGTTTTTCAAGCTACAGGAAGCGCAAGAGAAGAAAAATTGCTCGAAGTCATGTGAGCGAAAATTCGTCTATAATGGATTCCTCGAAGAAGCGGCGTATCGCGGTCGCCGATAAAACGGTAAATAATCCGACGAACAAGAAAAGTTTCTTGGAATCCCCGTCGAAAGAATTATTAAATATGGAAAGTAAACTCGACAATTCAGTAGCTCAAGTTGAGAAGATCGTTAACCGGTTCTCTGAGAAGTTTCATCACCGATCGAGAACGTATTTGAATCCAAGAATTTATTTGAGTCCGATAACAGAGCAGGATATCCAGACATATAGAAATTCGAACAAAACGACGGCAAGTCCAAGAGGCTTGCGTCCTGTAGTTCGTTTAATCCAACTATCAGATTCTGATATTGAGAAATACAGAAAGCCAAATAGGGAGGCGACAAGACCCGGTAGTTTAACTCCAATAACGCAATTACAACAACCATCAGAATTCAATAATCCGAAGCGCAGAAAATCACAAGACGCGTTGGATGTTAGATTCAGGCATCCAGTGGTTCGTTTAAAGAATCTGTCCGAGCAAGATATAAAAAAGTATAAAGCTGAAATCGTTCGCTTGGATTATAGCCACACCGCTAATGTTCCTCGTAATTCATCGAAATGCTCAAACATTCCACAGCCCGATAGCAAAACTGTACATTTGATTGGCGAATCGGACAGCGACGAATCGACGTTTTTAATTTGCGAATGCAACAGCCCTGCATCGGAGAAAAGTCGTCAGCCCTCGTCTTCGACCGTAGAAGCTTCTAAAAGTCGTAACTTAGTAAGAAAAGATACGCCGAATAAATATAAGGGACCAAATAACAGCGCCTTGTATGAAACTTCAGAAACGGCGCCAAACGAATTCTGTAGAAATATTGTAATAGATTCGTCCAGCAATAGTTCTCGCACAGTAAAAAGACGAACACCACAGAAGAATCTTAAAGCTAGCGTGAGCAATTTAAAAACGAGTAAAAGTGTGCTTCCAGAGGAATGTGTGAGGCAGAATGACGAGGCGATATCGTGCTCCGATGAATTGGAAATATTTAATAAAAATGACCGTAGTATCGGCTCGTATGCGAGCAAAAACGCGAGGACGAAGCATAGATCGCATGACTTCATACTATCCGACGAAGACGATGAGTTTGTGAACCTTATTTATGACGCCAAGCAAAGGACGAACTCTAAAATCAGATCACCGTATAATACGCCACGAAAGAACTCTGAAATTAGATCACCTTATAATTCGCCACGAAGGAACTCTGAAATCAGATCACCTTATGATTCGCCGGAACAGAACTCTGACGATCCTACGGAGACACGGAACGTAGGAAAATGTACAACGAAATCTATGGGAGCCCAGTTGCTCTCTGAATCGAGTGGACAGAATACCAAGTTCGAGAAACAGAAGGCCTATTTCTTTAGAAAAAGAAGATCTAAAAATCTGTTGTACTTAAGCAATGAAGAGGATATAAATCGCGCGACTCCTGTGAGCATAACGAGGTCTAGTTTACGCAGAGCTTACGGTTACACGCCAAATGAATCTGAAGTTGTATTAAGTGACCAAAGAAAGCTGTTAACCAGTATGAATATTAAAAGGGACAAAAGTCGTTTACATACTTTACGCTTCCAGACAAAAATCTTTGATTCTGACTCGTCGTATTCCGAGTCGTCGTTTTTCTCGTGATTCCTTGCTTTTTAATGACTGATGGTTTAATGAAAGGTAAGCAGTATTGGTATTGCCGTAAGTTTAGAAGACGCGACCAAGAAAAAATTGTATAGTGAATCAGAATAGCATTGAAAAATCATTACGGAGTAACAAGTCGATAAAGATCGAATTGATTTAGGGAAATAAGCAAACAGTTCCTCTTAAAATTAAGGCAAGATACCACCAAAGACTGCGTAGAAACAAAATCGGTTTTATTCATTTATTAATGTAACTTTAATCTGTAATTACACATTTTTTGAAACTGAAAAAGTAAAACATAATCTTTTGTAGGTGGCGCCAAAATGCAGATGTTTTCAAATCGGCGCGTCAGATTACTCTTACAATTTTCATCGGATTGACTTGAAACTTTGGACAATTCTTCCTCGTGGTATAATCTAATGATGTACGTAGGACTTTTGCTGTAGCGTTGTTATTTTTTTTTTTTGATCCGCAATTTTATAAACTTTTTTTACCCTAAATTATTGCGCTTTTTGGTTAAAATGACCGCCATTTTCTTAAAAAATCGATATTTCGTAAAATCCCTACGTACATCATTAGATTATACCACAGGGAAGAATTGTGCAAAGCTTCAAGTCAATCCGATGAAAGTTATAAGAGTAATCTGACACGCCAATTTGAAAAACATCTGTATTTTGGCACCACCTACAAGAGATTATTTTTTACTCTTTCAGTTTTAAAAAATGTGTAATTACAGATTAAAGTTACATTAATAAATGAATAAAATTGATTTTGTTTCTGCGCAGTCTTTGTATGCAAAAAAATTCATGAAAAACGCCTCCAAAATCGCAGTCAAAGGTGGTATCCTGCTTTAAGTAGTGACCATGCTGTACATTTTCATCGTACATAATATTTATAAAGTTTAATTAATATCTAACAGATGAAAATTGGTATGGTGGTTTAATGGATATTTAAGGAGAAATGTTTGTAAAAAAACAGACAATGACGATTTATAACGTGTAAATAGATTATGACGATGAGCCTTATACTTCCTACAAACACTTAACCGAATGTCGCTTACAATTATTCAACTCGGAATAACTATGTATGTTATAGAGTAGTCGAAAGTTTTTTTTTATATTTTTTTTATTGAGAAGTACGTAGTCGAAAGTTTAAGGGGGTAGTGGACTATTGGATACGTAAAATGGTTAGTTTCTTTGACGCTAAATTACTTTAATACCAAACAATCGTTATAGTCGTGCTTTTGGCAATGTATAGTGGGCACGTATAAAATCGTTGGAATGTATAAAATTGTCGAAGTTATTAATCGTTGAAGATAGTCCTGTCCGGCGCGCCGCGGCAGGTGGTGTACATTAATTCAGGTGAACCAATCACCTGAAAGCAAAATGCTTTAAGGTGATTATTCTATACACAAACATCTACAGTGTGGAAAGTCGCCGATGAATTTGAACAAAAATTGTAGAAGTTACACACGAATCAATTTTTTCCTCACATTTTTATGGGAAAAAATCGTCTTTAATCAGTTATAAAATGTTTTATAAACATCCAATGTTGATGCGGAACTTCCACGCGATAGAGAATGGAATTCTACAGCTCCAGTTAAAATTTTAAGTGAAAATATTCACTGGTTTAAGAGTTGTGATGTACACCGTTTCTGAAAATGGTGTTTCGAGAAAACCGGCTTAAAGTAAGGTGCCCTATGCCAATACCGCTCTGCGAGGCCGTTATTGGACGATGCACTCAATTACGTTCGCTGCGATAACTTCGACAACGATTTGAATTTCTGCATGAAATTTTGTTTAAAATTTTCATAAAGGATAAGACTTTCAAAATCAGTCAAAAAAAGTAATCGATTTTCTGAAGCTGAAATAGCCCACTACCCCCTTAAGCTACATTAAAGTGTTTTGTTTGAAATCGCTATAAGGAAATGTACATTGTAAATGGTGCTTTGTTAACCTTTACATTAAGATTTTAGAAAACAGTAACGTACAGTTAACGTACTCCATGTTTATGATTTAATAGTATTTATTCAGTGCCCGGGTATTGTTACTCGATTTCAATCACTGATATAGAGTACATAGAATTGCTTCTCAAGATTTCTTTGTTCAACGACTCATATAGAATTACTCCTCAAGATTAATTCATTTTTATATTATTCCCAGCTGTAAATTATCCTTGCTCAATGATGAAATATCTTTTGTTCCGCGCTAGAGTTATTTTCTGTTACATCACCTCGGCGGGTACAATTACTTTACCTGCTCTTCGCTTCCGAAACACAAAAGACAACAAGATCGACTATTAAGTTTACCGATTATGTTTATATGCGCATTATATGGTAATTGATATTGTAAAACTGTTAATTGAAGCAGTTAGCAAAATTATATTTTTATACGATCGTCCTTACATTATCGGTATTACATTAGCCTTAAAAGAGAGAGAGAGAGAGAGAGAGAGCATGGTGTACGTGGTGCAGTGGGATTATAATTGCTCAGATTATACGCCGTAATAATTGGCCACTAATAAAATTCAGTTGTCTTACTTTTTTCTAAATAAAGTACAGTGTCCTAAACATAGCAGGTACGAGTATACTAAATCTTTACTGTAAGACACTTGACCTCCAATTGTTTACACACCCATTCCACTGGCACAGTGTCTAAAAGCTAATTAATAAATAATGATTGCAGTGCTTGTGTCGATCAGGCTGGACAAACTACGGGCCCAACTACCCTCAACTGAACGGTAGTTGGAGAAATTCTACCTGTGCCATATAAACGACTCATCCAAGCTTTATTACCAAGTGACTACGTACACTTTGAACTTTCCTACCCCTTTTTCACGTTCTTCATAGTATCTTTAACTATCGAACGGCCACGCCAAGCACGTGCTGCCTCGACAAAGTTAAATGAAATGATTGAGACACGTAGCCTTCGAGGGTGAACGTGTTCCATGTGACGCGATCGAAGCCAGCGTTTTTAATGTGCACGATAGGGTCGACGTCCAGGTGGCAACCACCAAAGAACGATGGCCATATTCCTGTTTGCGATAACACTTTCTGTAGCCATCGTACGAACGTCCCTTCGCTTTCCGGCACGTGCTCTATGAATAGATATTGGCCGCCCTGAAACAAACCGTGGAATCAGAACGATTTTATGTATTCTATTAAAGATGACGGGTCTATGTATTCTATTAAGGATATGAACGGTTTTACCGGTGACAGTACTCTGCGAATCTCTTTAAGGGTGGATTCTATCGATGTCACCGAGCACAATGATCTCGTGGTGACAACCACGTCCACGTATCCAGCGGGCACGTCGTCCATGTGGCCACCGTCGCCGATGATCAGATGCTCGATGATAATGTGCGAGAATTGCCAGGAGCGATTCCCTTTTATCAAGTATTCGGCTAGCCTGAGATTTCGATCGACGCCGATTAGATGGGTGCTGTCGGGGTAAAATTGTATGTTCTCGCCTGTAACGTTCAAAACCATGTAAATAATCGACGTCAGCGGGGCATGTTTTAGTTGGCTCGAGGAGAAGCTTCTGCGATATTCTAGCTTGTTGGAATTTCAATAGAATGCACTATGTTTCTTTTTCTAAGACACCGCGAGCAGGGATGACTTTGGAACTTACGAGGATAATTTGTACTTCCTTACTTCCCTATGTTGTTCATACGGTGAAACATATAGTGTCACAAAGTCACCCCCTTGATGCAGGGTGACTTCGTGGCAACCTCAAATTTTATTTCTCACTTAACTGTAAAAGAGTTTGTATTCCTAATTTGCATTTTTCACTGTTTATGCTTTAAATTAATAAATAAATCTGAATATATAAAGCAGAAAGTGTTTGTTGTGTGTTTGTCTGTCGCCTAAAAACTTTTGATCGGTAAACTCTGAGGTCACGAAATTTGGCTCAGCTCAATATGCCTAGCTAATTCAGATGATTGTCACTATTTTCACAAAATAAAATAAATAAACTTTTTTTTCATAAAATCAGAATCTAAATTTCGGGCGAAGCCGAATAGTAAAGCTAGTAAACTTAAACTAAATAGTGTGTTCGTTCGGGATTATAATCTATAGTTCTCGCGTGATATTTGAAAAACATCAAAAATCGAATTTTTTATTTTCACAAAGTCACCCCCGCTTAAGTAGTCACTCGGTATTCGAATGGCCAGATAGATACGGAACCAATCATTCACTTAGAGCACGAGTCTCGTCTACTATATTTTATCACATCGTTCCACAACTAACGTCGCGTCTTATCTCGCTTATGAGACGAGACACTCAGAATCTTACTGTGCTCCTTATTTCCTCCAACGTTACAATAAGAAACGATATTATTCATAGCGCATTCGCGCGATGCACACCCGTTTTAACGCCGATCTCGAGCAGACGAATGCAGCCCATCGATCTTAGCACGCAGTCATTGGATATAACGTTCTGCAGTAGCTCGAACAAGTGTTTCTTGTAAGGGAACGCTAGTTCCGCGCATTCCACTTCGAACCCCGTCAAATACCCCCTGTACACGTTCTTCTGCAGGTCTGACCACTTCCGGTATGTCCAGAACGTTGTCAGGGCGAGGACAATGGACAGCAGGCCGTAATTAGTGATCAGGTCGCGTATCCACAAGTCGCTATTGCTCATCTTTTCTTACTCCAAAAGCTGTGTACTGGTCGCCTGCTCCCAGACGACGTTTCTGACAGAAGTTTCCATTAAGCCTGCCCCCCGCAAATCACTTAGAAACTAGAGTCTCAAGCCTCGCTTTTTAATTACCAAATTCGGTATTCATACTCTTCACGCGAACAATCCTCGGAACGCAGCTTCGACGTTCAGCTCGGACACGACCGCCGCTCGCCAAAGCGGCGCAAATAACGCGGGCTTAATCACTCGCGATAAGATAACAAGCGTTTCAGCTTATATTTTCTGAATACATAATGCCCCTCTCGAAATGAACGCTCTTTAAAACAACATTATCACAAGTGTACCGCAATTTACGGAGATTCAAGCATCTAACCACTTGACGCGGGGGGGTAGGAGGGGGCTACGTGGCCATCTCCGAAGCTCAAGGAACTCTGAAACTCGCCACCGATCGAATTTCGAATACCTAATTGCTGGAATATAAGAAGCACTAAAATTACAAGAAACTCTGTAGCGGCGTGTGCAAAAGGCAAATGAGGAGCGCGTGCTAGCAGGGGATACTATCATCTAGGGGCAGTTCTTAAATTACGTAGGGGTAATTTTGGCCATTTCTCACCTCCGTCCCTCCCCCAGTACAAGAATTCGTAAGATTCAACCCCCTCTCCCCTTACGTAATATTTTTCACGTCGATTCCTTCAGTTATTAAAACTCTGTTATAGGCTATTGAAAATTAGGTTAAAAAAATATTACGTAAGGTGCTGCCTCCCCTCTTTGCAAGAAAACGTAAGAAATTCGCGATCCCTCCCCCCAAAACGCCTTACGTAATTCAAGGACGACCCCCTACTGCCCATCAAAGGAGCTCGAAACCACCAAGCGATTTTCCAAGCGTACTTAAATAAATTCATGTTTATGAAAAATACTACGACACGTCCAAAAAGAAGACTAAAAAGATCGGTATAATACAGGGAGCGTTTCGCCGGCAAGGGAGCAGGATTCGGTCGGTAGGAGTATCGGCGAAACAAAGGTCTCACGTTTTCGAAATGCGAGAAAGAGCGCGGATGTTAACAAAACGAGGAGGGAGGGGGAGGGGGAGGGGGATAGCCAGCCAGCGGGCAGGGAGAAAAAACGCTCGAGGCGAACATATCGGGCGCAAAGGGGGAGCGCGACTCTTTGTCGCTCGAGTTTTTAAGAGTGACCACAAACAAAAACGGGGCCCGATCAATTTGGTCTCTCGAGCGAGTGCGCGCATTCGGCTGGGCTCTTGGCCGCGCCCGTACCACGGCTACCGCACGCCACACCACCGTCAGCCCGGGCGTTTCACATGCACGAGACTCGAATATTCCCCCCGATTCAGAAGCATCCCGGCCGGCCCCGGAGAGGCGTTTTGTTGTTAGCATCGGGGAGGAGAGGAGGCCGAGCGTTTTCGTAATGGCTCGTTGATTCGAGAGAATCGTCGTTAAAAAATCATGCTAGACGCCTTCCCTACGACCCAGTCCCCGGCGACTTTTGCCCTTTGTGCGCGTAACGCCGGGCCCGTTCACGAGCAGGCGCGCTTCTGTTTCTGGCTTGCTTCGTCCTGGGTGGAATCGTGGGAGACGGGAAGCAGTCCGATCGGCGTCTATTTTCCGCTCCAACAGGTACTCGCTTTAAGCCTGCTTTTAGCCCGCCCCGCATCGAGGAAAAGCTTTTGTAATCTCGTTGGGCTGATTGTTTAGTTGTGCGTCTGAGAGTCGTTACTTCGTCGGTGCGCACTTAATAGTGTTCGTAAGTCTGTTTACCTTAAAAGCTACGGTGGCGTATATTTTCCAGGGCCGATGGTGAAATCCCCCCGGCGTCCGACCCCCGCCGCTCCTCGAATCCCGTTTTCTGTCTTTTCGCTCAAGGATGCCCGAGGGCGCGTCAGCAAATTTAAGTTGGACACGTACAACCGCGTGAACAACTCCTCGAGCACCCCGACGGCTTATTGGCGAGCACGGAGCCAGCCGCCCACCTATCTGTTTGATCGTTCGAGAGTGAAAAAACATTTAAATGCTGCCGCTGCTACTTTATGACGCACGCACTTTTTATGCGCGTCATGGATTTCTTCTTGGAAATTAACAACAGATGATGTAATACTTTTGGGGCGAGGGTTGATGCGGATGAAAATTAAAGGCATTCTCTTCTGTTTTATATAATATGATTTCGGCGCAAGGTTCGGTCACTTTAAACACAACACAAATCAAAAGGTCATTTTGCAATAATTCAAAAGATCTATATAATTTAGATTTCCAACGTTTCGGTCTTGATTTAGACCCTTCTCAAGGAAAGATTTGATATTTGCGCCGAAATCATATTATATTAATAAATCTGGTCGATATAAAAACTTAAAATTTTTTTTAAATAACTCTTCTGTTTTATTTGCATTTTTATGCAATGCTGCTCAGGACCCAGATTTCTTTCTTTTTTTTTTCAAGCATTTTTATACGTCGATACAGCGAACCGCCTCTAATATATTCGACGCAAGGGGGGCGATTCGACTTCAGCGAAACACGACGCCGTGAGGCATACAAGACGTACTCGAGAAGAAGCTCTTTTTTTCAAGTGTCGCCGCGGCAGCGAAGTCGACGGCATTGTCTCCATTGTTGGCGAATCGTAATCAATATTTTCACAATATGGCGCCATTGTCCTTAGCACGAGCGAGGCGCAAGGGTTCTTCGCGTACGCTTTCGCGGAGCTTTCTACCATCGACGCCAGCGCGGATCATTGTTTCAAAAGCGTGGTAAAGCAGCGGTGGTAAAAATATAAAATATCACGTCGCCACTGTTTTCAAATATTTCGGTTGCTCAGGGTCTGATCTAGGGGGCGCATGTGGGACATTGCCCGGGACGACAAAATTGCTAGAAATGGAAAATTAAAATCAATGGAAACCAAAACTTTTTGAAAAAAAACGGTGAAACTGTAGGTAAATACATGTTTGAATTCAGTATCACACTTTATAATTAAACTAGCAAAATACCTCCTCGCTTCAATTCGGGCCTAAGAGATATTAAGGACTCCATGAAAACACATTTCACCCCATTTCACCACCCCCTTAGGGGTTGATCGGGGCAAAATCCTGAAATTGGTTTTGGCATTTATGTGGGTAATCTTTCGAAGTAAAAACCGAGTTGATCTAATTGGACCTAGGAGGTTTTGAGGAATCCTTGAAAACACATTTCACCCCTTTTCACTCCCTTAGGGGTTGGTTGGGGCAAAATCCTGAAATTGGTTTTCCGGCATTTGTGTGGGCAATCTTTGTGAGTAAGAACCAGTTTGATATCTAATCGGGCCTAAGAGATATTAAGATATCCGAGAAAATACATTTAACCCTTTTTCTTCCCCTTGGGGACGGAATTTCCAAAAATCCTTCCTTAGTGGCCTACGTCATGAAAACAATGTACCTTCCAAATGTCACGTTCCTAGGTTAAACAGTTTGAGCTGAGCGTTGGTGAGTCACTCATTGTCAGTCAGGACTTCTTCTTTTTTCAAAAGAATCATTCTTTACTATATTTCTGACTCTACTATACACCTCTGTTCTGTCAATACTAAATGGACGCCATTGGTGCGTGTGAAATAAATTTACAAGTTTAAAAAAAAATATAAAATCGTCCAACTTCCAGTGGAGTGCTAAAAAATGCCCGATACATGACACTTGCGATAAATCAATCTGTATTCCCACCTCTAAGATAGGAGATCACCATTTTTACCTTCGCAGGTTCTAAAGGGGAAGTCTTTTTAACCGCGCCACGGTTTAATTCGGCAAACGGTAAACATTTACAGCAGACAATGGGGAAATGATCCACGAGGAGTCAGCCTCGAGGATAGAAAACGGCCGGTGACTTTACGGCCGGAGCAATTGTCGCTCCAAGGTACTCCGGTATCCTTTAACGTCCAAATATCGCAACTATATTTCACCGGAGGAGGTGTCGCGTGGTAGTTGCAGTGTCACCCGGTACCCGGTCGTAAACTAATAAATGCATTAACTAGCGACGACAATGCGCCCGCGATCAAACAAGTCGTAAACGATCACAATGCATGAAGGAGACTCGGAAATCGGAGTAAAAGAATGGGCCCCGTGAAAGTGGCGGGGCCCCGTGCTCCTGATTTACGACGACCGCCTATTCCCCGAGGTTACGGCAACACGCTGACACGAGGACACGCTTTTCTCTCGGCTGGCTGTTTCCCTCCAACAGCAACTCGTCTCATCGTTACCCTCGGCGACGTCTCTATTCGGAGGATGACGCTGGAATGGTAGTCAACTATTCCCATTCCTTTCTAACGTACCCTGCATTGTATTAAGGAGTTACATAGCTTTGGCAGGTCGGAAACTAGAGTTATTCCTATGATTTTCTTTTATCAGATAAAGAAACGTTAGGGTAAGTCCGGGAGAGTTCGACCACCGGGAGAGTCCGGTCAGTGGTGATATTTTAAGACTGACGCAAGATAGGGCACTGTGTGTCATTGACACAAAAGAAATGAATGCGCTTGTTGTTAATCTTGCATTGACCATTGTCACAAATCCATATTTAAATTATAGGAAACACTTACGACTTTATGCGTGTCTGAAAGTTTTTAGACCAAGTTACAGTGCTGGTGATATTTGAAAGACAGGTAAGATTATTTACACTACGCATAAAACTACAGTGTCAACCCAACAATACGTATGTATTTGTTTTTAATTTATTTTGACAAGGTGGTCGATCACTCCCTTGATTATGGGATAGTCCGAGCACATGTGTTTTTCTTACTGTAAACCCATCTTCAGATTCAGGGAGCGAAAATTCCATTCTACAAGATAGTGATATGTCGTTAAAAGACTGGGACGAAAACGAATGCGTGGGATGCGGAGAAAACTATTTCGAAATCTGGAAAAGTGAGGATTGGATTAAATGCGTGCACTGAAGCCGTTGGTTTCATGATACTAGATGCTCCAAGTACAAGAATGTTTGCGAGTTGCATGGAGAAGTGAAGAAGAAGTAACATATCAATAAACTTCTTCGGGTATTATATTTTTTGTAAGCTACTTTTTGTTATTTTTCAAGGTCGGTCTCACCCGTAGTGGGTGGACGGTCTAACCCCGACATGCGGGTGAGACCGACCAGTTGCAGTGCCAATGTTTTTGGTTGAAAATGAAAATAAATATTTGAAATTATCGCACACTATAATTTATATATATCCTAAATTGCTTGGACTTTGCTTTAATGTGCCAAAAACGACGAAAATGTGAAAAACAACGATGCTACAATTTCTTTTCCAAAAAGTGGTCGGACTCTCCCGGACTTACTCTATATTAAAACCCCTATGTTAAACTAGAAATTTGATATTTTAAGAAACGATGCCATAGGAACCCCTCCTCTCAAGACCTCCTTCGGTTTGCTGAATTAACCAAAATCTTTGTTAAGTAAAAATATATTAGGTCCCCTATATGTTCATTTTAATCAAAGTGTTTTCCTGGGCTATCCATGACCTTTTGCCACTTTTCTGGTAAAAGCACAAATAGGAGCGGTGGAAAAAGACATTTCTGTAAATAGGTATACCAAGTTTGAAGAAAATCGGATGATTGGTTATTGAGATCTCATGCTAACCAATTCGGAAAACATCGTATTGAGAAAAACGCGTTTAAAGTTTTAGGTACCGTTTCTTTTTTAATTAATTTTTGTTTAAATGTTGTCTAAATATGTACAAATACAGGCATAAATTTTTCAATTAATATAATTCAGGGGTTCTCTTAAAAAAAATCCAAACATCGCGCTCCTTTTCAGGTCGTCAAAGTGGGGAGATCCCTTAAGGGGGTAGTGGGCTATTTCAGCTTCAGAAAATCGATTACTTTTTTTTGTCTGATTTTGAAAGTCTTATCCTTTATGAAAATTTTAAACAAAATTTCATGCAGAAATTCAAATCGTTGTCGAAGTTATCGCAGCGAACGTAATTGAGTGCACCGTCGAATAACGGTTCCGCAGAGCGGTATTGGCATAGGGCACCTTACTTTAAAGCCGGTTTTCTCGAAACACCATTTTCAGAAACGGTGTACATCACAACTCTTAAACCAGTGAATATTTTCACTTAAAATTTTAACTGGAGCTGTAGAATTCCATTCTCTATCGCGTGGAAGTTCCGCATCAACATTGAATGTTTATAAAACATTTTATAACTGATTAAAGACGATTTTTTCCCATAAAAATGTGAGGAAAAAATTGATTCGTGTGTAACTTCTACAATTTTTGTTCAAATTCATCGGCGACTTTCCACACTGTAGATATTTGTGTATAGAATAATCACCTTAAAGCATTTTGCTTTCAGATGATTGGTTCACCTGAATTAATGTACACCACCTGCCGCGGCGCGCCGTACAGGACTATCTTCAACGATTAATAACTTCGACAATTTTATACATTCCAACGATTTTATACGTGCCCACTATAGATTGCCAAAAGCACGACTATAACGATTGTTTGGTATTAAAGTAATTTAGCGTCAAAGAAACTAACCATTTTACGTATCCAATAGTCCACTACCCCCTTAAAGGGACATCGGTTTGAGCAGAGTCTCGGAGTGCACCATAATAGATCAAGCTGCCAGAGTTTAACCACTAGCCTCTACAACAGGATAGATGCACACCACCCTCTTCATTACCACCCTGTAGCTGATCCCCGACAACATTGCCCGCGTGTTATGAAGCGCCCTGTACAGGCTGGTCGGCGGATCGAAGCTTTTCAGCGGTGGGATTCCATTTTGATGTGGCGGAGGTGTCGGTGGGTCGGCCCAGGACCGGATGCGAGGCTGTATCCGTCGCGGCGGCGCAAAGATTTCGCGCATTAACAGTATCGTGGGCGAAGAAGGGACAAAAATAGGGGGTGTCCCCGACGCCGTGCGCTTTCACGGGCCCTCGGAGCATGGCCGGACGGCCATTTATTATTTCCCGCCACGCACCGACGTCCCGACAATACCGTCCATTGACAATTTCTCCTTCACACACGACGCCGCGCACCGCGACGCCCCGCCCACGATCGAACTACAGAGAGAGCCGACACAGAGGGCCCTCCACCCGCGCCCCCTCAGGCTCCGCCGCAGCACCCAGTCGCCGACACCGATCTCTTTCGAGGAAAGAGAGAAAAAGGAGGAAAGATTTCCCGCGCCAGAAGGGGGGGGGGCACCTCCCCCTCCCGGAACAGCGTCTTGGCCCTACGCGGGCCCGACAAATATTTTCACTACCGAATTTCCCTCTGTTGGGAAACAGAGCGCCCCTGTTCACGTTCCGCCGCCGCTACCCCATGATCGTCGGGCGAACGCGTGTAAGAGGGTCGCGGGGCGGTTAACACTTTCGCCACTGGTAATTCCAGCGCGTGTCTGACACTCGGCATAGAGGTTAATACTTCTTACGAATGCTTCTTACGATTATGGTACCGGGAACTCACCCCCAAACTCGCGCCCATTGAGGGCAACGACGAACCAACCCTAGTACTCAGTATTTAAACGCGGAAATAGGCGATCTAAAAAATAAGGTTTGAATAGCATTTTGGTTTGCACGCGTTGTTGCCAATGCAGGCATCGTTTTTAGTTTCTGATACCATTAATTTTCAAAGCAACTTTAATAAGTATTGCACACAGATGGCACCGCATAATTTCATTGCAACGAGCAATTTTTGTTAGCTATGCCACATTGTTTTAAATAAAAAAGGAAAAAATTTTTCCTTTCTTGTATGATTACTACAGCCTATTGGGATATTTTTATTCTCAATGACTCGCGTAGGTATCGGTTCCGGCAATGGTGTCCTTGCTACTATCTTATTTGGTGCCGCGGGACTTAAGGAAACTTCCAGTAGAGTACTTACCTACCTACTACTTACACGCATACCACTGTCGTCTCTGAAAACGGTCGGTCGCATTCGCCACGGCCCAGGAGCTGCGCGTCGACAATCGGCATGAGCATCGGGGCCGGAGATCCCGGAGAGCAGAAAGTCTCGCAATGATCGGATATTAGTGTTTTACGACATCGCATTATCCGCGCCGTCACGGGCGTCACTCAGAGCCCGTTCCCGTTGTCGCAGCAGCTTGGACACGCGATGTCTTTCTCTGCGGGGCCACGGGGTGGAGGCATGCGACTTCCCCCCGGGGGGGGGGAGGGGGAAGAAAAAAAGATGTGACTTTTGTCGTTTTGCGAAGATGACTATTGATCCGGTCACCCATTGTTCACGGGGCCATTCCGGAAAGGATCGGGTAGGAAACTGCGCTCGCTTCCCCACCCGGCGGTCCGCTTCTCCTCCTTTTCCTTGCCCCGAGCCTCCACGGGATCCGGGGACGTTTAACCGTGACGCAATGAACATCAGTAATTTAAAACCCTGAACACCTCGGCCACCCGCGGCGCTTCTCTCAGACTTTTGCGAACAACGCGGCTCCTCCGATGCCTGTGCCGATGCTCCGGCACTGTTCCCCGTCGTTGCCCTTTCCCGAATTTTCCACGCGTCGACCTATCGCGCCTAGATGGCCCACCGAATCCACTCTGGTTTAAGGTGGCACACGGGTATTTCGAGGTCAAAAAATCAATTTTTTTCGATTGTTTATGATTGCCACAGGTCTTACTTTTAAAAAAGATTTCATGGAAAAATTCGAAAAATTGCGGGAGTTACAACGTAAAAAGTAACGGACGGGCCTATGCAATTTTTCTGAAAACTATGTTTCTCAAGACGGTGAACATCGTAGACCGATATTTCCTGTTGAAATTTCAATTGAACCTACAAAACACTTTTCTGCGCAATGTGGAACTCGCTCAATAAGATCGCATAACTTTAACAACATTTAGAGACAACATTTATCACGGGGTTACTTCAGTGAAATTCTTCAAAGTTGATATGTGTTGTATAACTCCGTGAATTTTTATTAAAATTTTTCGACCGAGTTCCACATCGTGGAGAAGAGGGTTTTTTTAGGTTCAGTTATAATTTCAACTAAAAATATTCATCCGTTCTCGAAATACGATGTTCACCGTTTTAACGCGTGTATCGCGCAGCACCCACTTCGACGCTGTGTAATTCCTTCACTTTTTAATATTTCTCAGGTTTCCTGGTCTTAAAATGCACGTTATATCCGCAATAAAGTATTGTAAAACGTGCAAATGGTAGGAATTATTACTCGTCCTTGAATCCAACCCAAAAGGAACCATTCGTTTTAGCCGTCTAATGCCCGTGTACCCTCTTAAGGGGGGAAGCCACTGTGAAAATTTTTTCTTGCATTTTCTTAAGGGGTCATATACGTTTCTCAGCGCTGAAACGTAGTCATTGTTTGCAAGTGATTCAGGGATAAACTATTAATCCCATTGGTTTAATTCTTTTTGTGCTTTACAGGCATATGTTTATATACCTATAGTTATATAACTCAGGTATGAGAGTTGGAAATTTTTTAAAAATGTGGATTTTTTTCGAAACAGCATTTTCCAAAACGGTGGGCATGATAACTGCCTCACCGTTCATCCGATTAACTTCATCATTTACACACATATTCTACATAAGATTCGTTATCGTGTGACGTGAGCTTTTTCAATTAAATTGAACCATTTTTTAATAACAAGCAAAAAGGTACGAGTTTTATAGCGAAAATCACGACTCTTTTCTTCAATGTGCTACTTCCGCAATTTTTTTTTCTCGAAAAAATGGCGCCTACACACGATAACTATGATCCCACAGATTGTTAAAAAATCGGTGATTTTTATTTCAGACCACTCGTACGGGCTGAATCATGCCCACCGTTTTGGGCGGCGCCAGAAAACATGTTCTACGCCACTGCCCGCGGACGCCACGTTTTTAAAAATTTTGGAATTCTCATACCTGTATTATAATCTATAAACGTATACCTATAAAACACAAAAAGAATTAAACCAATCGGGCTAATAGTTTATCCCGGAATTACTCCCAAACATTGACCACGTTTTAGCGCCGAGAAACGTATATGACCCCTTAATGCTTGGAGTCTCAAGATTGTACCTGCACAGTTTCGAAGTAGATCTCGAAAAATTCTGGGAGCTATGAGAGGTTTTGTATAGGTTGCGCAGCGCTCATAATCGAGTGCACACATAGATAACTTGGTGTCAATCGTCCGGAAAGTTTATGTTCAAAAATCCAAATGTATCTAATAAGAGGTATTATGAGCTTATATATTGTTTAGAACTAGGTAGAGAATCACTGGCCACGACAACACCGTACACAGTTGCGATTTGTGAGCTGCAGAAAGTAACTTCTGTCGAAACTTTAAACGCGAGTATCTCGAAACGGCATTTTTTAAACTGATAACTCAGTCAATTTTGTATCGGATTCACTTGAAATTTTCAGGGAATATTCGTAATACGATTATCTTCAGTTGCACGTACCAGTTTTTTCATCAAATAATTCATTCAATAGTAACATTGAAAAAACATGTTGATTTTTTATACTTATTGGTCAAGATTTCTTCTCAAATCCGCCATTTCTTCAAAAATGAATATTTTTTAAATCCTTACGTGCAACGGAAGCTATTCTAATATACTTTAAGAAACCGTTCGAAATTTTCAATTCAGATCAAATGTTGGAAAGTTACACGTGCATCCGTTTTGTTATTTTTTTTTGCAGAGCCTAACGTTATCGTATGCTATGGCCATACTACCGAAAACAATTTCAATCTGAGAGCATAAAATATTAGTTAAATATATGTATTTTCAGTTGGTAATAAAGATTTTTCGTAGAAAGTTACATTTCATTATAAAAGAATGTCTTGAAAATAGCCTTTATTTTCGACCGTCACAGTGGCTTCCCCCCTTAACAGTCGATCGCTTTCAAGCACGCAATATCACACCATCCCCCGCGACGTTCACAGAATATCAGAGGGCAACCGCGAGCACTCGGCTTTAAGCCGAGGAATCGAGCCTCCCGTGGCTTGCGTGTCTCTCCACCGCGGAATAAATAATAAATCGAAGCTGAAAGGGCGCCTATTTTTCATCCTGTTCTCCACGGCGAATTTTTCGTATACCTGAGAAGCAGCGGAACAGCGACGTTACCGCCACCGTCGCCGCGGATCCCCGGCTCTCCATCGCACACCATCGCTCCCCGCCGCCATCCCCGTCGTTACTTTTGCCAGGAGCATCTGGATCCAGGATAAAAGGGCCTTCGCCACCGCAAACAAAGGCTCTCACAAATCGACAGCCCCGCCCACGAGGAGAAAGAGGCCCGGGGGCCAGGACGCCGACAATACTCCTGGCATGTTTTTCAATATTTAGTCATCATGACTTTTCGTCGGCCCTTTCGCCCGAAATCTCCGCGTCGAATTGGAAACTAGATAATTCAATTAGAGAACAGCTGCCGGCGGCGTAGCTTGTACGCGCAGGTAGAGGCCATCGCTGGGATTACGGAGGACACGGGGAGAGATAGAAGGAGAAAGAAGAAAAAAAAAAGGGGGGGAGAGAAAAAGGACACCGGTGTGCCACCCTCCTCGGCATTTCAGCGGAACCCTTGGATATGTTTATTTGCGCTCCGACGCTTCGTCGCCTTCGCTGCTCCTCGGAATAGAAAATCATTCGATTCGTTGTAGGTACACACGCTGGAGCACGGCTTCATTAGTAGAGGTAGCATTCTCGGCTGAAGGATACAGCGCGCATCATGAATGAAGAGTTGTACGAAGCCGAGCAGAAATTGAATCAAGCTCGACGTTGGGGCAGTGCGTCCATAGGTATAGCGGAACCCCGACATCCTGATGGGCACAAGGGCCGAGAGAAGCTGTACCAGGAGAATGGAGCCCGACGTTCTAAGGCAGCGATTATGCACGCAATAAATAGATTATCGTCGACGGTGGCTCCCGCGGCGAGTGACGAATTCCCTTGAACAGCCGTCGAAAATTCGTCCAAGGCCTACCCCTGATGGCGAGGATCAGCGACGCGCAGGAGGAACTGGAGAGAAGCCAGCGGAAGGTTCCTTCCGAGACTGTCACGGTGGATGTTTGGAAATTAAGCCGCATCTGGTGGCTCTTTTTTCTTTCCCGCGCCCGTTTAAGGACATTGTGCCGCGCGCAAGTGTACTCGGCTGGTGGCCCCGCGCTACCCGAGCCGCTGGGAGCAGTGTTTCCCTGGTGCTTTCGAAGGGACGGGCGCCGCGGCAGGTAACGACGTCGCCGGGAATTAATTTATAGCGCGCGAATCGAGCGCGAGCGCGGAGAGGCGCGGGGACCAGATCGGCCGGATGGTTGCGAAGCGGAGGAGCTCTTGAAGGAGAAGTAATTCGGATTTATCGAACGCGATGGCGGCTCGACAGAGGTGGAGGGCCCCGCCAGGTGTGAAGCCGACCAGCCCCGGCCTAATGGAGCCACAAATCAATGGCAGGATGGGCCATCATTGGACTCGCTGACACAACGTGTTTACCACACAGGAAACCGACCGTCGATGCTTTTCCCTGCCACCACGAAGGGGCAGACACTGATCCACCTCTCATCCCCTTACGCTCAATCGGCCGTATTGTCCCGCGGGCCGTGTAGCACCGCGTGCGCGGCACAAAAATCATTTGCCGCTTTCTGTTTGCTCCTTCATGCTAATCGAACGAGACTAAAGCTGACCCCTGCTTTCCCCGGCGTGAATGTCTCTCTACAAGCCAGCCAGCATACACCGGCCCCCGGCACAATGCGCTCGTTGGCGTCGAAACGGCGAAAGGAACGTTCCACCTTTCCATTCACGTGCGAACCTCGCCCGCAAATATCCCCTATTCATCCGCGTGCGTGTGGGTAACGCCGAGGAAAGTTTGACAACACGGAACGGGGTAAGGGAACGTGGACCGCGGAGAACGATCGGGGGACGTTTAAGACTTCGATCAATCTTTCGGCGGAGATGCGCATGGGGCGTACGATTTTCTGAAAACAAAGGGGAACTTTTTCTTAGCGTAAGTTAATATTACTTAAGGGGGTATTGTAGTGTGACGAGTAAAAAAATTGATTTTTTTTTTATTTTTGTATAAGTAGGGGAGAGTCGTACAGTGCCGACCAAAGCTAGTTCTCGCTTCTTCTACCAGATATGAGCGTTTTACTTGAATAAATAAATAAAAATGACAATTCTGTATAACCTATTTCGGGGCCATATCGTTTACTCCATTGCTCTTGATGTTATGAGACATTAAACGTATTCGTTCATATTGAATGGGTTAAAAGTTATTTTGTAAAGCCGATTATTTGTTTCTCAGGTACGTAAATGATTATGTTCTATGATGTGTACTGTCTCTAGTCTATTAAGTTTAATAAAACGCCCTAGTTTTTCAATATTTTTTGGTACATAATATATCATGATCTAAAATGTTCCTACATGTTTGTCGTACAATACCGACCAACAAAGCTAAAGGAGAATTAAAGAAGAGCGAAAGAAACAAAAGTGTAAAAGAAGCAGAGAAAAGAAAAGCTAAAAGATAATTAAGGAAACGTAAAAAAAAACTTGAAAAGAAGAAAATTAGGGGATAAAGTAAATAAGGATAGGTGTGATAACCGACGAAACAGGAAGCTTGAAATTAATAAAGAAGTTACTCACTGTGTTATTTGCAAGGAATCATTTGACGAAGATTGGATGCAGTGTATCGAATGTGAAGATTGGGCACACGTCGAATGCACAGATCAGAAAAATATTAATTATTTTACTTTCGATGTTTGTACTAATAAAATTTGAAGAAATTTTCTATTGTAACAATTAAATGTCTTTTTATTACCATTGTTAGTCATTTAGACTTAAAAATCTACTGATTTAACACTTGGTCGGTACTGGACGACACTTTTTCATTTCCTAGAAATTACAACATTTTTACTTTTGCGAACTATCAATTCTTATAATTAAATTTTACAAAAATAATTTTCCTCCTCTTATTAAGTTCCATTTATACTACAAACACGTTTTTGAATTTTTGATTTTTATCGACTCTAGCCGAAGATATAACCAAAAAACTTAGAGCGGTCGACACTGCACCACTCTCCCCTATATGTTATGGAAAATATGTGTGCAAAAGGATTTTGTCGAATTCATAATACTCATAAAGTTATAGGCTTTGAAGGATTGGTATCGGTGTAGTGTGTAACCTGTATTCAAATCTTTAAACACGTTTTTCTTACAACCATGTTTTTCGAACTGGTGACCACGATATCTCAAGATTGACTTCACCAATTAAGGTCAACTTCTGCATACATCTTCAGCACACGTGTGGCTATCGCCCCTACCACAATTGTGTGAAAATATTTAATTTTTTTCATTCTGACAGCCCCAAAAAGTCGATAAAATATGTGAAAATCGAAACTCAATCTTCAAAGTGCCGTCGTTTTTTAAATTTTCAATATTTTCTTTCATTTTGGTACCGGTTATAGCCAAGGACATACAAATAAGGAATCCCTTTGAATTTTTTGATTCGGATGATCAGAAACCGTCCAATAGTGGTCACCGTATGGGCACCCCTTTTTTTCAAAAGCAAGTACAAAGTGGTCCACTTGAGTTAATTTTAATCTTTTCGTGCTCAAAAAAAATTGAAAATGTAATTGAACCGGGTAGCGATAACTTTTACAAGTTCCTCATAAAAAATTCCGAAAAAACGCAAAAAAAAATGCTTCGTTACGACCAAAATATTAAAAAAACCATTCAACCGATTTACTTCAAATTTTACAAGCTTACTATAGGAACAATAAAGTAGTCTTTGAACGAAGGATTTTTTTATCCGATCCTTAGAAACCCAAGCACCGTTTATGTGTAAAAATAGAAACTTCGACTTTAAACATCAGCCATTTTTTCCTAAATCAATGTTTCGAAAAATCCTTCGTTCAATTACTAGTTTATTGTTCCTATAGTAAGCTTGTAAAATTTGAAGTAAATCGGTTGAATGTTTTTTTAAATATTTTGGTCACCGCAGAAGCCTTTTATTTGAGAGAACGTTCGAGTGATGGACAATAACTTAGTTAGTGATAAATATTTTTACATAAAAAATTACGATGCACGGTACTGGATGCTATCCTTAAAAGGAAAAACAAATTTTTGAGAAATGTGTTATAGTTTTTGAGTAACAATATTAAGGAATATTTTTGGTTCTTTGATTTTCGATGATCCTGCCTAAACTTATCGTGGCGATAGTGCAGGCCAGTTTCTTTTACGACAATGCAGCACCCACCCAATGCATATCGGAAGCACGGGTGGGCAAAAATGAAATAAAGAAATTGTTTTAAACTTTACATTTATAACAGAATAAAGTGCAAAAAGTTTTAAACCCACACATTGTATACTTTTTTCAAGAAAAATCATAAAAGTCCCCTATGTTTTCGCGCGATGTGACGGGTGGGTGCTCCTAATGCAAATTCAATAAAATTTATTAGGTGAGTATAAAAATGTGTTTAAAGAACAAAGTCCAGTTTTCTTTCCTTTTTACAAGGCCCCTTCTTTGGGGGGTGCCAGGTCCCCTGGGACCAATCATAATAAACTACTAGAACTATATAAAAAGCAGGGACCTGGAACGAAATGTTTTTTCGTTTCGTTTTGGTTCAGCTCCGATAATAACAATTTCGTTTCGGTTAATATCGTTCCTGCTGAACAAATATTTCGTTTCCATCAGAACGAAAAACAAATTATGTTCCGAACCGGTTATTTCATTTTTAAAAAAACTCGTGTATACTTATTTTAACAATTTTACTGCATTTTTTGTACGTATAAAAAATTATAGTGATTCAATCATATAGAGATATTATAGATTTATATTGGATTCAACCAATAATCAGGTAAGGTTATGATTATTGCATGATCCAATCGGCGCAGGCAGGCGACTTTTTTACCGACACGAAACATAAGAAATATAAGGGGCGCGCTCCATTTAAATTTTTTAACCTGAAGAGTACAGAACGTTATTAATCGAAATTTTTATTTCGGTTATATCGTTTTCACTCCTGCAACAGGGTTAAGAATTTCGTTTCTGTTTCTGTGTCTGTTCCGGAAAAACATTTCGTTTTTTTCGTTTATCGTTTTCGTTTCTATTTCGTTCCGGGTCCCTGATAAAAAGATCATATGCCCCAAATCGTGTTCCCCGTCCCCCCCCCCCCCCCGCCACGAGCCACCGCCGTTCCGATCGAACCTGGAATCACCAAATATTTAGAAAGAGGTGAATCAGAGCCACGGAAAGCATGAAAGGAACCGTGGGTCGAGTATATCCTTTGTGATCTCTGGCCAGGCAAAACTCCTCGACCTCCCTCGCCTCGTGTGTTTCGCTCTGTTGATAGATGTATACTATACATTTAACAGAGGGCCCTTTCTGCTACACCCGCAACCCGTGTCGCGCGGCTTACAACACGGCTTCTAACATTATTACTATTAGCCAGGGCCCCCCCCCTCCCCCGCGCCCCGCTCACGGTTACGTCTCCATTATTGCCCGTCACACGGAAACTCGCCTTTTAGCTGCCCCGCGAGCGTGCTACGCGGTCTCTTTCCACCTTTGTTGTCTCTGGCCCTCTTTCATCTCTTGACGTGACGGAGAATCGGCTACCCACCGTGTGATTAATGAACCATTCAGAGGGATCCCGAGGCGGGACGGTCAGCGGCGATGCTGTAAATTCTATTCGAAACGCCGAGCACCGTCTCTGCTTTCATTCCCATGCGGTAGCCGAGCGCCGATAACCCAGATTTCAATGAGATCCATCGAACCAATTAGCGTTTCTCTGTATGCATCTGTTTCGCTATCCGTTCGAATTAGGCAGTAGGCGTTGGGAGCAAGGTAGACGAGGGTCTTTGTGGCGCATTAAGGAGCCACGTTGACAGGACTCGAGGGTGCAACAGTCGAAAAGTTTGAAGCAATTTAAACGGAGAGATTAGCGCGGAGGACGATTGAGTATCTCTCTCAAGTGCAACGTGCGTTGTTCAAGGGGGAGGGACCGAGGCATGGTACCTACTTCGGACACCCCAGTCGAGCAGGTTAACGCAGTTCGTACCGAACGTTAAGGTCCCATTATTATGCAATTCCGCGTCACCTCTCGGCGGTTGGGCCGCCGAGGAATGTCGCCGGAGTCAAGCGTGCACGCTGCACACTCGGCCGCGTTTTCACGGACGGTGTAGGACTCGCCGGCAGGTCGCGGGGTGCGCCTTGGATCATGGATGTTCGTGCAGGCCGCAAACAAGCAAACAAAGGGACGCGGCTCAATTGTCACGTAGCAGAGTGGCGGGGCACAATGCGGATGGCGATTGTATCCAACAATACGGGACATCCTACACTGGCGTTTCGTAAATTAGTCGCCCTGGGTCCGATGACGAGCCCTGATGGGGGGGGGGGGGGGACACGTTCGCACGTCATTCCTAGTTACCAGGGACAATGGCGTAAAAATTCTGCCATACAGAAAACCGGGGACAATCTCGTCCTGCGGTTTCGTGGGCCTCTGCCCGGCTATTCTTCCGCGCAACCGTTTCTCTGCACTTCTTTTTCATTTCACCCTCGCTGCCTCCCCTTGTCACTGCATCATTGTTTAATTAAATAAAATGTTTTAGATTTTCGACCGAAAAAATTTTTAATTTAAAGAATTAATGTTATCAGCGCGTGGGCTCGGTCAATTAACTAATTTTTTTTTCTCTCTCCATGTTTAAGTTGTTGTTTGAAAGATCCTTAAGATTCTTAACGGTTTCTTGTCCAAATTTTCTTGATATATATGTGTAAAAACTTTCCTTTCTTGAAGAAGTAGGTGTTAATTAGTTAATTGACCGAGCCCACGCGCTGATAACATTAATTCTTTAAATTGTTTAATTAAATTACTAGTAATGTTAGAGCCTAATGTAAGGTTCCGTGAGTAATTAATACGCTCGTTGGTTTTCGAAGCCTCCCTCTTTTTATGCACGGCGATTATTCCGAGTAGATATTGAGTTTCGTGGGTCAATTAGAGTTTGCGGGGCTGTTAAGGTTGCATAAAGCGTCTAAGAGGCAAGGAAGATTATCTACATTGAATGCATCGCCAGGTTTAAACGGGCCATTGTGCCGGCACTCGCGATCGCCCGTGATATTCGGGATTTTCCGAATTAGCTGCTGCTCCGGCACAATGTCCTTCGTCTTGGAGGGGCAGAGCCCGCGTAATCCTGGCTCAGGATAATCTGACTTCAATTGCTGCGGCGCGACACGAGCTTCGAGTGCAAATGCGCTGATGGCGTCCCGCAGCTATTGGGGCGCCTTTTCATACACAAATAGCTGCGTGGATACTCGATTGCGTCGATAGGCGAAAGAACAGTGAGAGCAACTTTACACGCGTCACTAAATACTAAGAAGAATTCACCAAGAATTTTCTTCCACTAAGAATTTAATTACTTTGGTCTAACAACATCCCTGACCCATATTAGATTAAAATAGAATACTATTACGTGTGAATCTCATTTTAAAAAGATCCTCATTTCGTTTCTTCACGCGCTCTGGAGACGGAAGAATCCCCGGAACGCGAGTGTTACTCGTGTTTACCAATTGTTACGCGCATAAGAGCCTCCAGTTTCAGATTCAAAAAAATCAGGCCCGCTGGAAAGCTCTTCCCGTAGATGTCTCGTCAGATAGCCGTAACTCGATACCTAGATTACCAAGAGGGTAGCGAAAGGCACAAGAAGAAGATGGTGAAAAAATACGGACCCGAACAGGAGAGCAGGGGCGCGACCGTTGTATTTGCTCAATTTACAGTTGCGTAATTTCATAATGAAGGCCCCCCAACGTTCCTCGTCCCTCCCCGTCCCTTCCCCATCGATCGATTTTTCCATACCCGGGAATGTTACAATAGGCGACTCGGCCTTTTCAGAAGCAAGCGAACCGTCACAAAGCACGAGTCCAGGCCGGGGCGCCGAGGGGTGTCGTGTTTCTCGGTTGTTTCGATGAATACGGAATACAAAACAAATCAACGAGGGCAGTTTTCGGCAAACAACGAGCGATGCTCCGGGGGAAGATGGGAAACACTGGCAAACGGCGCAGAGATCGCTGCCCTCGAGTTGGAGGTCGAATTAAACGGTTTTCTTCGAAGGGGTGATGCGCAAAGCGTTAGAAACTTTAGAAAGATCCCGCACTGAAAAGTCTGCTATATTCTTCGGAGCGTTGGAGCTCGAGTGCGCAGCAGTGGAGGCTCCACTGCTCCAAATTTCTTTTTATTATTTGAATTTTGTTTCATTTTATAATACCGCAGCACCTACTTTCGTTGCCCGAAAAGTAAGCCTTCTTTAGGAATTTGTTTCTTTACAAGTATTTTGCTGCCGGAGCGGAGCAAATGAAAACTTGGTCTCCTCCAATCCCCTGATTGTCTTCGCTTCGATCACTTCCGATTTTCCTTTATCAACATAGTTATCATCCCCCAATCCCCCAAAAGAAGCTTCGTCAATCACGGCAACAAAGGTTAACCACGATCTCAAACTGTCTTGCGCTTACCCCGCATCGGTAAAATTTGAATTCCTGTGAGTGCGCAGAAATTCGGTACAGAAAGCGAGGCACACGGGGGTTGTTTGCATAGTTGGCGGGCAGCCGGGGCCGCGCCACTCCACGTTCCTCCCCGCTGTTATTGTTAAGGATTATCCGCCGAGCCAGGATTTTATATGTCCCGAGAACACGACAACATACCTTCCATCTCTCCAACAATGAGCTATTCACTTTGATCCAGTCGAGCGTATATGTATTTTCATAGCCTGCCTCAGTTTTCCGCCGTAGCTGAATACGTAATTAAAGCTAACAACCTTCCCAGTGCCCTTTGTGCGGATACGCTGTTTAAGCGCACGGAACATGTAAGCATGTTTTAATTCGAGTGCGATACTCGAGGCCGATTTTACAGTCACGGTGGGTTCGAGACTGTCCGTTTCCCAACAAATACTGATTAAACGTCCTCGCCCTTTCGATCTTCCGCAGGATCTATACGACGATAAATTCCCGCGTAAGCACCAGAGAGACTTTCGCGTAGATACTCCCCGCCCGTTGAAATATAGCGTGAGCACAGCGAGTCGCTTGAAAATCGTCGGTTGCGATTTAAATAACGACGACCATCGGCCAGCCACGCTCGCGTGTACGAACAGCGAGGCGTCTTAGGACATGCATAATGGCGGGTCACCGTGACTAAAACGGCTAATCATGACAAATGCAGCCCCGTTATTGCCTCTTCAGGGGTCTGCAGAGGCTTCAAAAATCGTCTCGCCTTCGCTGCGCCCCCGTGCGAGTCCCTTCGAGCTCTTGGCGAAAGTAGCCTGTGGAACTTGTGGGGAGTAAGTGCGATAAACCAACCCCTTCGCGGTAGTCAAATATTTTCCCTCGAAACGTATATGCATGTTTACCCGCTCCACGTAAATCTTTCTGCTCTCCGAAACCTCATCCCAGATACTTGTTCATACACACCGAAGAGAAATCTCGTAAGGCCTGCACTATCACCCTCATTCTCCTTCCGAAAGGTGACTTAATCGAGGCAAGAGGGAGATTTCTTATTGATCACGTTTTGACAGATCTGGCAAGCGTGCCCCGGCAAAGAAGCAATTTATTAATTAGCGAGCCTGCCTGTCCGCTGTCAGAATACACTTCTTAACGACTCGATAATTATACATTCCGCCCGTTCGCGCCGCCACAGCTGCTGTGCAATATGGCTGACGTGGACGTTTCGGTAGGAATGCCCTTCGTCCTCCTCTTCGATCGCGTCAAGTCAAAGTGAATCCGTCGGGATGACTCGTCCCCCAATTACTCGATGTACCATTCCGTCCGTCAATTCGCGAGCATCGGCGGTGAAATTTTAATTGCTCCGCGGAGAATCCGTCCTATCCACTGGAACGCTTGTTAATATCGAAGTTAACGTCCATTTTGGTCCCACGATTTCCAGCCGCCCGAGCCTTCGGGTTTATTATTCGGCGAAATCGTATCGCGAGATTAGAAAAATTCGACTCGGCCGTGCCCTCTTCGCCATCCCCCCCCCGGGGGCTTCGGACCCCGGTTGTGTAACCCTATAACCCTGCATATCTGCACATTTGTATCGAGCCACGGGGGTTTCAGGTCACGGCCTCTTTTGTTGCCACGATGATGTTGTTTCGTCTCGTTATTGGCCGCAAGGTTGGTACGGTCTCGCGGCGCAGGGCACGCACACGCGCGCCACACAGATGCCTCGTTTGTGCCCCGATTAATAGCGAAGAGGGTAGTTTCCTCCCCGACGACATATGCTCGCGTATCGTGTTACAAGACGTTTGTCATCATCAGGCCGGCCATTGTTCTTGAAAATCTCGGGGCGCTACCGAGTTGACGGTGGATTCTTGAAAAAATAAAATAAAACCGTCAGTCAGCTCCCTTTTCACTTGACCGCGCCCTCCCCTTTCTTCGAAACACACTTCTTCGTTCGCCAACTTCTTCTCTGGCGTCGCTTGCTCCACGACACGACCGTGGGATCGCTGCTCCAACGAAATTTCGTGAAAAAAATACTCGTAACACGAGTCGACACTATTGGGATGTTTTGAAAATTTCCCGACTACTCATTGGTTTTTTAGTAAATGGGGCATAAATCTTTGAACACTGGGAATCTGTTGGCGAGAAATGAAGGGTAAGGGGAAAGCAGGGAATGTCACAAAGCAGCTTTATATCGAGAAAATGAAGTTTTAATAATTTTGTCCACCAGTAAAGAAGCGAGGTCCAATGAATTTAATTTTCTTCTTAAATAATTTCTTACTTTCCGTGGGGACATTCCGTATTTTGTTCCAGCGCAGAGTGGACATTTCCCGTCTTTAACCAGTGTACCAAATCTTTAAAGTTATCTTTGCGATTCCACAGTTCTGTAATACCAGTTGCCACTAACAAAATATGCTATAAATCGCAAAACCACGAACAATAGACATTCCTATTTTTCCCCTTACCCTTGAAATATGAAATAAAATTGATTTATTTACGAAAAGCAGTAAAGTAAAATCGCGAAATCGTTAAGGTTGCTATACACCCTTCCTTCAATTTGAAAGATATCAGTGCTTGTAACGAATAGATGTAGCAAGAAGGAGTTTCCGTCATTAAACGCTAGAAAGAAACGGCACGAATGCCCCGTCATTATTTGCTAATTATCCTCGTTACCGAGCATCACCGTAGAGCCGAATTCCGCGCAATTAAAAAAATTTCCGCGCCTCGTTTCGCTCGACGTTTTATACCTAGTTGCAACATTGTATCGTCACCCGTGGCCGTTACCTCGTAACTTTTATAATTTCGCCAGGGTGGATGTGGCCGTGTGTGCGGGGGGGGGGGGGGGCAGGGCAGGGATTTCGGCTGGAAACTCTCGCAAAGCGGTTCGATTTAAAAACCTCGAGGGTTCCACGGCTACCTGGGGCATGTAACGCTATCCACGGATATTCCGGAATCGAATGTCGATCATTACGTGTAATGAAACGGGTGGCTGGCTCCGCGATTCAGTTCTTTCTCATTTTCCTCCTTTTTCGCCCGAAACCTCGCTGCCTGCCACCCCTTCAATCGTGAAACGCGATTCAGGTGTACAAGGGTCACATGATACAGCTGTTCACCGTCGATTTTCATCGAAAATTACACATCTCTTTCTGCCCCCGTGAACCCGAACTGCATTTAAGTTCAATTTGCTAACCCATTGATGTCGAAGGTCGAGCCGTTTCCCGATAATAAATTTCTGAACGGTCCCCCCGTCCCGTTTCCGTCTACCTGACTCTGTGCCATCCAGGAACGCGCCTCTCGCAATCCCAGCCAGTTAAAAATCTCCACCGTTCATCGCCGAAAACGTCCCCCAAATTTCCTAGAATCTCCCCAAAGTCGTTGGAAATTAAAACCACCGCTTTTCTAGTTAACCGGGCAGCCATCTTAACATTCTTACACGGCTCCGCAAGAATAACATCCCCGGGTTTCGAGGTCCGTCAATTCCCGCCCGGAGTCTTTCAGTTCCGATCGATGCGCCCCTTGGGACGGATCCTTGGATCCAGATTATGGATTTCCGATACGGCGAGGACCGTGGGAGGAGAAGAGGCAGCGTGCTCGAACGAGTTCGAGGAGCGAGTCGCCTCGACTTTCGGGACGTTCGGAGGCAAGCGCGTGGCACCCGAGGATCGATGCATCAATCTCGATCATTGCGGCGAGGCTCTGCCCTTTTCACGTGTCCGCGCCGTTTTCACGGGGCAATTCGACACAATGCCGGGCTGAGAAGCGCGGGGATGCGGAGGCTGGACTCTTCGCCATCTCTGAACGCGCTATCCTCCGGGAAAACGTCACCATCCCCGGGGAAGCTTCGGCATTAACCCGGCTGCTAACGAATTCTCTCGAGGTTCGGCCAGATTGAAATGGCTCCGGCTCACTCGTGACATCGTTGTGGTCCGTGGAAGCCACTTCGTGATTGACAGGATAAAGGTATTTGCATCTGTGCTGCTGGAGGGGTTGGCGATGTCGTCTTGTAGGAGGACGAAGAAGATAAGATTGTTTGGGTATATTCATAACAGAAAATTGGATTAATTAGGCATCCGTTCGTTTCTTTAGCAAGCTTCAAGGTTACAGTTATTATAGTTTGAGATGTTCGAAGGGTTTTGAGAGCGACGTTTCTAGAGAAGGTTGAATTTTTAATTGCACAAGGGATTTCAGGGTTAATAATTGAAGAGTCCCTGTAAAAGAACACTGCAGGTGTCAAAAATCAAATTCTATAAAACAAAAAAATTATTTCTATACTTTCAGACATCCTTAATTCAATGCAAAAAGTACCATTAAATTATATGCAGTACTTTTCCTTTAACCTTTAACTTTTCTTTTCCTTCTTCGATGTTTATACGATACTTTGGAACAATTATTATTCAAATAAATCATTAATAAGCTTTGAAATATCATAAACTTTCACCGCATAATGTTTATTTTATAATAATAAGTCTTATTCATTCACGGTGTACTTTGTACACGACGCGCCCGCTTCTGTTATGAAAAAGAGCGCGCCCGCCGGAAGATTAATTAATTCCTAAAGATCAAATATTTTAATGGGCTCTAAACCGAACCATACTTCTAAGTATCCCAGGACGTGAGACTCTGTGAAGAACTCAGCAATCTCCAAGAAATTAAATAAAAGAAGAAGCAGAAGCAGAATTTGTCGATTCTAAGATGGCCAACCGAGGGACAAGCGCAGATTAGCCAGAAAGGAGAGAATTTAGTGCTACAGATGTTTTCTGGGATTACAAGGCCACATCCTGAAAGAAATTTGTATCGACCCAGCACGATCCTAGTATAGACTTCTCTATGTTCCTTGCAGTTCTACCGCGGGCGAATCTGTAGCTCGTTTCAGGACGCTTTCGGAATGTCCATCAATCATGGTCGAGTTGTTTCGACGGACAATGCTCGTCAAGGTTGTTTTGGCAGCGCCACCGTAGGCGGGTTCCGGAAGTGAATGGTCACCCGCGAGTCGGAGGTGTAAGCAATCTTGTCTCGTGGGATAGAGCCATTATATTTGGGTGAGAGCTCGCACGCCCATCGAGCTTCTCCGCGTCCACCTGGTTAAAGACACTTGATGGATCAGCGATCTCAATCCATGGAGCGCAGATATAGAACGTGATCCAGACTGGAATAGTTTCAAAGGATCCCACTGCGGAGTTGCAAGGAAAACTACCTCCTCCTCGTCGTTCTCTTTTATTGTTGAACGCGCGGCAATGTTGGTGGCTTCGTTCCGTCCGCCGGGGACGAGAAGCGACTCGCTTTCCTTCCTCGCTTTAATTAAAATCGAAGCTTGCGTGGGTTCATTTTCGGGGCAAGATAATGAAATCGAAAGTGCCTCGTTAAACCCGAAATCCTCGCAGCTCGAAAGGAGGGATGACGGAGTCATTCTTCTGGGGTAGAAATAATCCGCAGGATCGTCGGAGAGAAAAGAGGATGAACTCGGCGGAGCTGAGTCAAGCTATGATTAAGACATAGTTAGGTAGCAGGTACCATCCATGGTTCGACAGGTAGTGGTTGCACAATGAACGAACGGCACCTTTTAAGAATCAAAACAATTACCATCTCTGGCGGCTGGGAGCGGTTGCTGCCTATTGTTATTCCGCTCCCGAGGATCTCGCGTTAATTATCTGCCGATACGCCCACGAATTCCTTCGCTTTGTCGCTCGGAGCGCACCGAGTGGCCTGCAGCTCGAAATCCAGGGGCAAGATTTTTCTTAAACTCTCGCATGCACCGCGTGGAAACTTAATTAACATTCGAAGAATCGTCGGGAATGGCAAGCCACCTTAATTAATAATCAATTAAGAACAGCTTACTGAAATTTAGAAACTAAGCGTTTACGAATTACTATCTAATTTACCAAGGACCTTCCACCCATCTAACATCGAAATAAATTCAACATTCCACTGCCCGTTCTACGCAAAATGTCTGTGCACGATTCGCGCAGTTAGAGATGGCAGAAAGGGGTTTGTAGGAGGAGGGCGCGTCTACCGTTAAGAGTGTCAAGTCGGGCCAAGGATTCGACGAAACTTTCATTTATGTTTGACAAGGGCCGAGATATTATCCACGGGTATAATCCTGCGGGATGACAATATTTTTAATTCCGGGCAGGATGTAACAGGATCAGCGAGAGCCGGGTAATGTTATACCGAACTTACCGCTAATCTACTTTGAGCCCCTCTCTCTCTATCCTTCCGTCCACGCTGGAGAACGGGACATGGTTAACATTTAATCTCCTTAAGTTTTAGGCTCGAGGAGACGAACCATTTTGTCTTCTCCTCGAATTCGCGGGTAATACGTAATCCTCTTACAGACGTCAGGTATCAACGAATACCTACAGCGCTATGTTTTCCGAACTACTTATTTTCTGGTTGGACAGAAACACTCTTTCCCCTACTTTCACCCCTCACAACACTCTTTTCTATACAATCTTCTCCCAGAACATAAATAACGTGATTTATTCGGTTGGACATGTGCCGAGTGATCACCGTGTGGATTACAATGCAGACTCGCTCAAGGTGCCCGTAGAAACCTCACTTTCCCCCATTCACCAGTCACCCACTTCAGAAAGCCGTTCCAAAGCCCGCCGTGATGGCTTCCTCCGGCTCGCATCCAACGGAATTAAACGGCGCGCCGCGGCCAGCGAAAAACTACAGCTCGAGTGTCACGAATGTAACGCAGGAAACGAGGAGTGAAACGGAGAACGGATACGCGTGTCAGGATAATGAGAGCGGGCTTCATCACAAAGTGGTTCACTCGTTAAAATGTGTATATACCGGCGGCCATGATGGCCGCGCTTCCGGGGGCCGCCTCTATTTAATTTCTAAGCGCGAAATGGCAGGTATCCTGCCGTATCGAGGAGAGATCATTAGCGCAGAGGGTGGGAGGAAAGAGGAGCGAGTTAATGCCAGGTTGTCTTTCTGTCCGTCCGCGAACGAGAGAAGGGTGTAACAGCCTTCTCCCTCGCGGCGCTCACCACCTTCGTGTCTCCCTGGTAAAACAAACAGAGGAAGCTTTCCCTCCTCTACACTCCCTTCCCGTACACGATATGAAATGGTAGCCCAAATGAACGGAGTAGGTACTCACAATTAGAAAGTGTGCGCAGGTTACTTTCGCGATAATTGAACTCCATTTTCACTTCCACCATGGTTGCTTGAATTCTCATCGGGGAGGTGGGGAATCCTTGTTCTAATGGAAGCTCGTGGAATAAAGTAGATATATAATTGGAACTAGTGGCGCACCTAGAGGGGGAGGCCAAGGCGACCTGGCACTCCCTAAGAAAAAGGAAAAAAAAGGAGATTAATGTAACCACGACTGAAGTAATTCAGGAGCTTTGTAAGAATTACGAAAAGATGAATCTTATTCTTTAAATAAATTTTTATAGCCACCTAATGAGTTTTCTCCACCACTCCTCCTCCCAAGATTAAATCCTAACTCCGCTACTGATTGGAAGTATCAGCAATCTTCTAAAATAATCCCCGCGCTCAAGGATCGCAGAGCTCGTCGACTCCAGCTTCCCATCAGCCTCCAAGAAGTCATAGATCAGGGGGACAGCGATCCGTATGTGGGAAACTGGGAAAACAAAAAGGGAAGATGTGGGCATTCGTCTCGTAAAGTATCCCAGATATCAATACACGGCTACTCCCCTCGACGGAGAGCACGGGGAATATTCGCAGCTCCTTTTTGCCGGCAATAGGAGCATCGGGGAAGACACACTTTACGACGTCGTAAAGGTGGAAGCGACGTCGCATTATCCAGCACATTGCTCGCATTGTCGTGCTTTGCTTTACGAGGCAGCTCGATGCATAGGAGACATCGTCTCAATTACTTCCGCCTCCTTGGCCGCATTTAACGTTTGTTTCTGCCTGTCGGCTCATCTTGCCCGGCTTCCGAGCATCGCTGTCTCTGGGGCGAGGAGGGAAGGGGTGTCGATCTATGGGGTGACACCGGAGGAATTGAAAACATGCTTCAGCTGCTAAGAGCCGTCGCTCTTGACACGGAGCATCCCGTTTTGGAATTTTTTAAATAATTAAATGAGAGAACGCGCTACAATATTCGGCTTGTAAAGCGAGGATCTAATATTTAGCGGTGGAAATAATTATGCAGGTATGCAGAGCGGAAAGCGCAGTTTAATCAGCTTAATTATTTCTCCCGCTACTGGACGAATTCAAATCAATCCGTAGATGCAGACGAATGTAGTGACTCTCTATTCGAGCGGCAGAAAAGTCGTCGCTGATTCGGGGTCCACAGATAAGGCACAAAATCGGCGAGATAAGGATGCAAATATCGAAGGAGGGAAAGGCATGTGCTGGCCGTGCGAGCACTCGATGATGGGATGCGTTTGCGCGCCGAGCGAATGTAATCGAAAACGATGTGTGTGCTTTATCGATGCTTTATCTTTCCGCCTGGGAAGCCTCTGTAGACAGAATCTCCGGCCCCATCGTATTTATGAATATTACGCTAGGATCGTCCGCTTTTGTGCTGGCAGAATCTAGAAAAAAATAGAATATGTGAGAACTGGAAATTAATAACCCCATTACCGTAAAAAATTCTAAATAAATTTTCTCCCCGCAGCACAGTGTAACGAGTATATAGGAAAAAAATTCAACAATCCATTTTCCATTAAGATATTGTTATTTACATGTAATTAATATTTTAATCATATTTATACCCCAAAAAAATAATTTTTAACATAAAATAACTCATTAAAACATATTTTATACATAATGAAATTAAAACAAATAAAATATATACATTTTTAAATACATTTATACACAAAGAAATAACAAACATATGGAACACTTAAAAAAGAATAAAATTAATTTTTTAAATAATTTGTACTGATAATAAAATTTAAATTATTCATTTTTATTATAGATCTTCATCACTATCAGTTGAATCTGAAGGAATCGGAAGCTCAGTCTCTTTGACAACTACATATTCTAGGACAGATTTGTCTAGTTTATCGATTCTAAAAAAAATAAAATCTCAAGAAAGGGCAAATTAAAGCACGTAAAAATAACTAATTATAGTAAAAACATGAAAGAACCGATATGTTTCGTTTTTTTTACATTCTCTCCAGAAGTTAGAAGATGCGACAAAAAAAATAATAATTTGCAGTCACTGGTACTTACCCATATCTTTAAATGCGAGAATGTTTGATTAATGTAACGAAAAAGGGGTATACTTTACTTGTTTTAAACACAAAAAGAAAGATGAGAACTGATAAATACACAAAAATACAGTGGATAAATATTTCCTATGCGTGCTCTGCAGCAGCTTGCGTTTGGTTATTCGACTTTGAATGTTATTACTCGCCATAAATCTGTTATTTATATTATTAAGTTACGATGTTCTTATGTCGGAGGACTATTTACTATCAATTCCACGAAATGAAATATAAAATTTCAAAACACAAACTTTTGCTTTTTGGACACGGTTCGTGACACTGTGCGCGGGAGCAAATAGTATACTATTACTTAATGTTTAGGAAGAGAGGGCTACAGATCTCGGCTATTAAACAGCAAACAAACAGTGATTATTGGGTGGCCGAGCGAGGTCCTCTCACAAGACTCGAATTCCGAGTGAAGGCGATGGGGTCCTCAGATAAGGGTTGAAAATTGCAGGTATAACGCAAGGTATAACATAATGGCGACATAATGGTAACAATAACCGACGGAGGAGCATCGGACCCTGGCCCTCCCATGATTCGCCGCTGCTCCTTTCATGCTCCACTTTTATTCTCTTACCCCTGCTTTCTTTCTTTTCTTCCCCGCGCTATCTAGATTACTATCTGCTCTATTATTGCGTAAGTTTTGCGCGAGTACACGATAATCCGCCGGGAGCTCGACCGTGCTCCTTTGTCGAAACGTCCTGTTTTACATCAATGCTTGGGCAGGACATTAAAATGCTGAGCAGCTGTGGACAAGATGTCCGAGACTGCTGACATTCTTCCGCAATTTCTTTTTACAGTCTCTGTCACACGGCTCATATGTGCGTCACCTCGATATAAAAGTGCAGCCAACGCGGTCCACTTCGACGCCAGGATGACTCGTGTAACGTCTCGCGCGTGGTGGATGGAATTAAACGCGACCGGTTGCGTCGAATCACAACAGAAAAGGGGAAGAATCACGGGGCAAGGGGCGGGGTGGCTTAGAAGGGAAGAGGGTACGTTGCCGCGAAGAGTAAAAAGAAGGAGGTCTGTAATAATACATTGTCATTGGGCGATGTCTTGATGCTCCGAGGCGGAGGACGTTATATATTATGGCACCTACGGACACGTACGCCCTTATGCTCGAATCCCGCGCGCGATTTCTCGTTCCATCGGTCTCCGTAAAGCTCTCTCCTACCAGCGATAATGCCTCCCATAAGTCATTATGATGTATCTTCGAGCATCCACGCGCATAAGGACCTTTTATGGCCACCGTCGCCAATTCCTATCACACCTGCGCGCGCATTTACTTCTGCAGCGGGGCGGGCAACGTTCCCAAAACGCTGCACGCATTCTTACGTTGATATTCTTTACACACCATTGGTATCATCTGTTGACTATTCAAATATGTATTAGAATATTGCACAGTTCGCTGATGCAATTTCCATGCAGAATATCCTGCGCGATTCCTAATAACAGTAATCGTGCCCAGAAGTTCGCAGATCTAGGGGTCTACTTATTATAAGCAGTTCGTGGAAAGGTTCGAGGGGGTGGGTCACCAGTGGCCCCCATGTCAGCGGACGCGTTTAAGCAAATCCATCTCTGCGGCGGTGGAACGGTATTTCGGCGAACCTTGCCTCGCCCAGAGCAGTAAAACGCCTCTTAGTGACTATTTACCTCCGAACAGAAACGGACTAACTGCCTCCCCTCCCGGCGGCGACCGTTACCCTCCCGTGAAGGAGGCCCGCGGCAGGGATGAATCACGAAATATCCTGGCGAATCCTTAAACGGTAGGTGAGGTCGACTTTTAATAAGCGCAGGGTGGCATGTGTGGAACGACACGGGGGACAGTGGACAATGGGAGCGTAACTATCTGGAGCGTAGCAGAAGAGGGTTGTCTGCAAGGGTTGCTAAAGAACGGGGCCAGAAACTAGCGCCTCGTATATCATCGGTTAACGCAGTGTTTAGGCGGGGCGGTTTCACGGTGGGTACAAGTCCATACACGATTCCCTAACACTAAATAATTCCGCCATTTGCAACTGGATGCGCGTGGAAGCGGACCCTGATATCGTTCCCCAACCCTTCCCCCTAGGAAACACAGCGGATTGATGTGTTCATTTTCGAGGTACGGCCAGCTCCAACCGTAATGTTACACTAAATTGATGCGTATAATATTCGATGCAGGCTGGAAGCTTCCTTGCAGCTTCTTCCTGTATTATCTGCAAGGTGGTCGCACGATGCGATACGCGGTCGCGAAACAAATAAAACCGACAGTGCTGTATTTTATTACGGCGCCCCTCTTTAACTCTGAAATTTTCCAATTTTGTGTTATTACTCGTCATCAGTGAGAGACAGAAGAAAATGTTTTCAGAGAAAAATTACATCTTTTAATTAGGATTATCATTTCGTAAAAGTGATAGGTAGGGGAGACCGGGGCTAAAAGTTCCCGGGGGTAAGTTGTTCCGACGGTTCTATCTTCAAAATGAAAATAGCTTTGTAGGGGAGACCGGGGCTAAAAGTTCCGAGTCGGAATCAAGTCACACGGAAAAATAATTTAAAGTACAAAGCTATTTTCATTTTGAAGATAGAACCGTTCGAAACAACTTACCCCCGGAACTTTTAGCCCCGGTCTCCCCTACGCGAGATATAACACAAAATCGGAAAATAGCTGGATTTTCAGGGGTCAATTTCTCCCACTTACTTGTTGGAGTGAATTTCGGCAGCAAATAAAATTGTGTAATATACACCTATATATTCTCTAGATATCCCCAAAGTTTCATAATTTTTTGAATATCCGAGTTGGCGATCTTCCCTTGTTAGTACGGCATCTCCCGTAATTACCCTATCAGCGCGCTGAACCCCAAGATTAACGTCCAACAGTCAAGCGCTTCGGAAGCTAATCCAATTGAAGCCGAAGTAACGCGAGCGAATTCAGGCGACGGTGCCGTAAAATCTGGAACAATACTGCGGGTCGAAATTACCGCCACGCCCTCCGCGAAAGTTAGGTTTCGCAGGGACCGCTTACTCCAATTTAATTCCATTTAATTACGGGGCTGCTCGCGGATGCTGCCACGGGACGCGTCGGTGAATTGGGGGCGGTGTCGTAAAATTCACGAGCGTACTCGAGGCTCGGTGTGCCAACGCTGGGGAAATTAGTTTTTCTTCGAAAGGCTTAATCCAATTAGGTGCAATTGGAAAGTCCAGGTATGTTTTCCCTTTGGGGAATGAAAAGACGATGGTCGCGGATCATATCCATAATCCAATTTATATGAGTGGAAATACTGGGCAATTGGTATATGACGTCGTAAAATTGCCCGTGGCTAATGCAAACCTGTTAAACTGAAAAGAGACGAACCCCTCCCCCTGTAGTCCAGCTTTTCCCAAGTTAACAGGATTAGTGCTTAATCCTATTTGCACGCGAGACGTACCTACAGCTGTACCTATTGCAATGAATGTTTGTCGAAAAGAGGATCGTGGCTAGCCACGAAGCAACGAGCCACGTTGCAAAAAAATTCGATCGAATTCGATCACCAACTCTTGAGAAGGCTATATTACTATTATATAGATTCTATGTAAATTATTTCAAATAAATTTTTGGCTCCGGGAATAGAGCTTCCCCGTGATTCTTTTTAACAAGAGACTCCTACATTTAAAAATAATTATATAAGAGTTGTTCTTTGAGTTGGTAATCGTTTGCAAAATAAAGATCACAAATTTACGGGATCCGTACTGCGTTTTACCTACTATGTTTCTTTTATTTTGAGGGTTAGTAGCAGTTGTCTACTATCCAATAAAAAAGCTACCCTCTTCACATCCAATTTTATACATCGCAAGCATGTAATATACGTATTTCCCTAGCCGCCTCGTTTCAATATGTAATAACCAATCGAAGAGATGGAGGAAATAAGAGATTTGAAGCTAATCCTCTCGGAGCTATCCGTGGACTTCCGAAGCGGAACTTGCACGTTCCATGGCGACATTATCCCGCGCCTGTGACTGCGGCCCAATGTCATTAACACCGTGCTCGTTTCAACATAACATTCGTCTTGCTTTCAGGCCCGTGCGACGACGCCGGAATCCCACCCCCCCGTAATCCACAGCGGTCGCGTTTCAAACGAACGACCAGCACGCGGAGGCGACATATTTATGGCTTGTTTTTAAATATTAAATGATGCAAAGGGCGCCGCTGCTCTGCGCGCAAGGCGACTGGCTCCGCCGCGCTGATAGAGACGTTATTAACACCGAAAAGAAGCGGACCCAGGGCGTTGGCGAACCGTGCCGAATCCTCGCCTTGGATTTATGGAAGCGACCGAGAGAGCGACGCGCCCCCTTCGAGCCGTTAATTCGTAATTGATGTCTTTATTCGAGGACGTGCGAAATATGCGAATTTCGAATCAATCCGAGGATTATCAGGTTCCTAGGCTTCGCGAAGTACCTTCCGAACACTCCCGCGTGGAAGCTTACAGAAATTTTTGCCGCAAGATTTATATATAAGTAAAGCGAGCAAGTAAAATTCAAGTAATTGTACTGCCCTCTTTAGTTAAAATGTACTGTCTAGCATTTTGAAACAACCGAGAAAACTGAAGTTTTATCATTTAGGGGAGACCGGGGCAAGTTGATACATCTTTAAAATATCTGTTTAATGAGTAACTAATAAATTTGAAAAATATAATTCCAATCTAAACACCTTTCCAACAGTCAAACGTTCAAAGATCAAACAGATTTTTAAACAAACATACCTAGAAAAACATTTTTATTTTAATTTTTTACTTCTTTCTGTTACTATATCTTAATAAACTCATTGTGTCATGATTGTATACTTTTGTGCATGGCCTTAATAATATTGAGTCTTTTTCTATTTCGGTACACGCTTTTTCCAAAACATCCTACGATATTTCGCCACGATTTGTCTTTTTGATATAATTTCAAACCATTTTCCAAGAAATATAAAGAAAAAATTCAATTAAAAGTAGCCAGGGATAATTAATTAACTGTATCGACATGCCCCAGAGAAACCGTATCAACTTACCCTACAAGAAGTCATTATGTATAAACATGTCCATAAAAAAATGTAGAGCATATAAACATAATTACAAAACGTAATTACCTTACCTTCAAAAGACTCAATATGATGCCAAATTAGTTCGGGTTATAAAATTCTTTATATCGTCTCAAGACGGATTGGAAAGTGAACACAACTATTTACTTTTTCTTTATATAAACGAAAACAGTTAAAAAACGATTGCTAACGTCAAGGTACACCCACGTACGCTGGTTCGCAGGAAAGAATTTATCAACAATCTTCACATATCCCGTTCAAATGAAGCTACATATATACGGTGTCGAGATAATTCGTCTGTATCAACCTGCCTCTGTATCAACTAGCCCCGGTCTCCCCTACTTTGTACCATCCTTATTTTCCTTCATTCAAATTAAAACATGTTGTCATTATTTCATAACAGGTGTACCAGTAGTTAATGTATTAAGTTGGGTTAAACACATTAGACTGTTTATGAATCTTTACGAAGCACGTAGAGTTTTCTAACTTCACTTGAAAGGTAAACGACGCGTGGGTCTTCAGATATGTCAACATATCTGAAAAAATGAAAAAATGCTAGACAGGACAGTTTAACTAAGGAGGGCAGTGTAGCTTTCACTGTTTCTTCGAGGTAATTTCGCTGTACCGAACCAGCACGTCGAAGATTGCCCCCAACATAATACTTTCCTCGAGTACACGTCATTTAATTCGGCATCAACGACCCCGACCCGACCCTCCCTCGTTCTAACCCCCCCGTCTTTCCCTCTCTCACCACCCCATTCGCGACCACGAGCAGCAGCGACACGCTTCCCCGTCGAACGGACCTTATGCCGATCCAAGCGGCGAGGAATTGTCACTCTGGTTAGCGTTTCGCGTCACCTTGTTAAAATGTCTGCCGACGTGTGATACCTGCATCGCGGTTGTCGCCCGATCAAAAGACACCCGGATGATTTATTAATCGGGCGAGCGTGGGCGTACCAGCGAAGAAGAAAGGTGTGGCGGAGAGCCGGTCCCTATTACGCATTTATGGTCGTTTGGTTCCGTGCCAGCTCCTTAATAATGCGGTAACGGTGCGTTTAAAGATAAGCCGTTATTACGCTAGAGACGGCACGACGGCAGGTGGACGTGCTCCCACAGAGATCGGGGATCACCGCCTCCACGTTGCACGAAACCGCGGTGGACGCGATGTAATGACAGGCCGGAAACGGAGCCGTCGCGGTGTACGCACGCTTCTTCCGCCGTCTCGGTTTCCGACCCCCTCGCGGTGCATTGTGCTTTGTAAATACAGGTGAAATCGCAATGGGATTCGTGATCAGAAATTGCCAACTGCGCCTCCGAATTGCGGGTGTAGGGACCGGTTGTTTTGGGCTTCGACGAGGGGGGCTTCGGTAATCCTCACCGAATGATTCCTTGCAACAGTTGCTTTTCCCGGGTGAGCTGTGAGGATAGGAAGATCGTAGAAATATATTTAAGTATTGCGAAGACCGACGTGCCCATGACATTAGCGAATTAAAAATTCGGTTTATTAGTGTCGCAGGGTATTCTTCAATAATTCTGTAGTCAATTCTGTTTGCTACCAGAATTGGGAATGTGAGGATCGGAAGCCTCAATGGAGTTTGGCACCCTTACCGAGGTCGAAATAAAACATAAAAAGGCACTTTAAAGAAACGGAATCCTTGCGCTATATCCGACTAAATTAATGCAACGATCGTTTCTAGGCGTAGGGATCAGCATTCTAAAGAAGAACTGGAGGGGGAGGTATGCATAGTATTATACAAGCAAAGTCTCGCGCTAATCATAAGGCACGCGTTACCTATGCCGTCGCTTTGATGGCTCACCTTTCCTTCACTTTTAGTCATTCCCATTGATGACGCAAATCTATAGACACGCTCTAGTACATATATCGATACGGTTAATAACGGCATTCAATCAAACGAAAACCTCGCTTTTTACTCTCGCAATTCCAGTTTACGAAGAATACCCTCTGTACAGAAGGTATGCGTATTTATTTACAAAGTAGCATTGCATTAAAGTGTAATCGAGTGGCCTAAGACCTAAGTGAATCCTTTTCTACGCCGACGTATTCTATAGCCAGGTTGATCGATGGCGTCGCGCACGAAAAGTTCACGGGCGGTGCAAGAATACAGTACAATTGAGCACAAGAACGATGCATGTGTGCCTAAGTGCATGCATTTGGCGCTGTTTGCCAAGAAACATACGGTAAACGGGCACAATGAGTAAAGTTATAATCGAGCGGTTACGTCATAATAAAGAATCAAAGGCAATTTGTCTAGCTGTCTCGTCGCCTTGGGCAAAAATGATTTTCGCCGCCCTTTATATTTAATTGTAGATACTTATTTTAAAATATAATTTTTCACAGAGCGATTTCTTTGTAATAACAAAAGCCGCTTGTTTTATAAAAAATTTAGTAATAATATGAGTGATTTAAAAACAATTTATAAGCTTGATAGTAAATTCAATCATGTAGTGCCTACTTTTTTCCAGCTTCTTCAAAAAGTATCACTTTTTTTATTGGTTTTTATAGATTTCAATTTTCTCCTTCTAAATACTGCAGATTTTCAAGTATCAATACCGTTCGAACGTTACTAATTGTCTTCGTGAATTATTAATAGCAGGCTGTAACTATATTCTTTCTTCGAAGTAGACGAAGGAGCATCGAAATTATTGAACAAACAGTTGCAGTACTGCCAGCGCAACACTATCAAAACAGAAGACAAACGAAGTAGCATGATATTGATCAACCCAAGTCGTGACTCGCGGTGGCGTCGTATAGATCGCATGAAAAGTTAAAGGCGGCGACAGTCGGTTCATCTAACTACCCTTTTCAATGTTTTTTACTCAAAGCACACTTACGAGCATCTCACCTTATCTTTCCTTGAAAATAAGTCACGTAGTTCAAAAACCTCTTTATTGTTAAAACTTTCAGTTGACGAATCAATTAAGGGGAAGGTTTGCCTGGAACGGTCAAAACAACATAACATGCTTTTTGGGGAATTTTTTCTAGAAAAACCGACAAACTTTTATTATTAAACATTAGTCTAATGGAAAGGGTACATCTTACGGATATTTCAGTATTCTTTTTTGTGGCAAAAAGTATTGGAAGGGTTGTGAGTTATAGGCGATGCCTGAGACGTCCTTTTTTTAGGCGCTTTGCGGTGACAACCGTAGCTCAGTGACGGATCATCCAAAATTGAAAATTCGATTTTTTTAGATAATATATGAAATTGTCTATGCGCCATCGGGCCCGCTTTTGGAAAAATTATTTTGACACAAAATGGTGGCTGTGCGAAATTGGAACCTCGATATTTACCAAAAATATCGGGTGTAAAAAATCTACACGAAAAAAATAGAAAAGCTCGGGATAGCTTGTAGATTTTTAACCCTAAAATAAGCCTGCAAAGCCTCGAGTAAATTGATTCATTAATTTTTAAGTATTAATTTTTAACACCTATCTACTTACGCGCGTATAACTTTGTCAATTTTGGTCGGATTAACTTGACACGTTGAGTGAATATTTTCAAGATGTACTTCACGGAAATATAAAAACCGAAAAATCAATTGTTCAAAAATTTCGAGGTAAACCTCCTCCTCCCTTAAGTTCCTACTTTCATACCTTACAATTTAATCGTTCCTCTCCTAACCCTCTGTCTCCACCCTCCCGCTTCTACCCCCGCCATTCAATGTTCGCCCATTACCCTCTCACTAAAAATTACCCACTACCCTCTGATTCCTACTCTAATTCCCAAAGTCTCCTATTACCTATCCAACCCCCGTTCCCACATCTCCAGCGCATCCACAACTCCACTTTCCTCCTGAAATCTGCGATGCATCCGCGCCCCGCCGAGTGGCACAAAGAGCCACCAAACGAAGGGACTGGAAATCACGCACACAAGGATGTATAAATATAGGCGTCTCGACGCTCGTCACCAGGGGTAAACAATCGTCAAGCAATTTCCCGCGTCTCTCCGATGTTGTCCTAGCTGAGCGCCCTTATTCGGCCACTTTTGACTCCGCGGACACCATCTGTCCCCACTGTCCCTTGCTAGTCGGTCTCGTAGACTTCTGGGAGACGCACACACACGCGGCGGGACACGAGCACGCCATCGAAAACGCGAGCGATTTAACGTTGCGTGCCCCGCGAGGGGGGTTTGCGCACCGTGACGGGGTGTAGTCGTGGGCAACCCCCCGTCGAAACGCGAGGATGGGCTGGATACGGTTCAACAGGGGGCGAGGGACATTGTGTTACAGTTACATATTTATCGTGTAACAAATAGGCAGCACGGTGTTATGATACCGCGTATGGTGTAGCTACACCGCCGACTGGTTCGCGCTGCTCGATAGGTCGAGGGTGCAGCTGTCAGCTGTCTCGTTGCCGCTATCCTCCTATCCCTCCCCCTGCCCCCGTTTTCTCACCTTTCCCTGGAAAAGCCGAGTTTCAATCGAACCGGGAACTTCCCTGGGAACTCCTCAAGCTTTTCGGGAGTCTCTCGATCGATTTAATGGAGTTACTTTAGGCCCTTCGGGAGACTTGGGAACTCGATTAACGAACGCGAAACTGTGGTTGCGCTGGGGAACCTTTTCGCGTAGAACAGTTCGAGGTAAGTGACATTTTTAGTGGTTTTTTAACGTATTTGAAGTGATACCTTGGGCGCGAGATGGTGGAAAGTCGGGATATTTTTTAAATTTGTATGATATTTATAGGCTCCTGTAACCGCGCACCTTCTTTTGGTAAGCCTGCGACGGATAAAGGAAGATTGCATTTACCAACGCGTGAAGCGAAAGGTGCACCCCGTTCGCCCCGTAAATCCGATTTTCTGAAGGGTTGTGGACGCACTATTTCGCGCGTCCTTTCTGAGGCCACGTGAGCGTACAGAAATAATTCCACGCCTCGATGGCCCCGTCCGTTTTCCCTCCCATAATAGATCATTTTTTGCCATCCCTCTTTGCGACGAAAAGCCCGCTCAAAGGATCACACGGGCCGGCGAAGAAAGATTTTACCAATGTCTAATCTCATCGAACTGCCTCGAACATTTTCAAAATTTTAAAGGAAACTCTATATCTTCGGGCACCTTGCTAATTCATAAAAAAAAGCTTCATCCCCCTTTCTATATAACCCAGCAAAAAGGGGCGCTACTTGCAATAAAAGAGGGTGACAATCCTTTCGTAGCGGAAGTGAACGAAGTTCATTCTCGATAATATTATCGATCTTTCAACATGTTTCGTGTCACGATAAAAATTCAGATTTTTGGTAGCACCAGGGGCGGATTTCCATATTGGCTAAGTAGGGGTAGGGCAGCAAATTTTGGGCGAAAGAGATTGAAAAAGGTTTAAGCACAAAGACAACTTTAAAAACAATTCATTTCTTGGTCACGTAGGAAATTATTAATTTAAAGAATAAATGTTATCGGCGCGTAGGTTCGGTCAATTGACTAAAAGTTGTTTTGCAAATTTTATTATATAATTTCCAACGTTTCGGTCAACATTGAGAGCATTATCAAGGAAATAATTCTATCGAGAGAAAACTGCGTTCACTTTTTAAAAAAATTCGGCAACGTATTCGACGTCCGGAACACAAGTCGGTTGGAGAGTGACTGAGGTAAACATTCAACCGTAGGCAAGAGCAACCAGAGGGTAAGCCGAATATGGTCTAAACGGCGACATTTCGCGGGAACCGTTAACTGTTATGAAAGATTAAACTGTAAAATTTTGAAGATACTTCTCAAACAAACAGCCAAAACAAACAATCCTCGTCATAATGGTAAAAATCCTCTTTCTCAATTGTCAAAGCCAAAATACATACTACACATGTAATACGTAATATTGTCGAAAAAGCCATAGAACAGGGGAAACAAACAGAGGAGACTCTAATAGAGAGGTAGCATCATCAGACCTTATTTCTTTAATAAGGTTGCGTAATAGTCTTGTATTTTAGGTGTTTCATACCTAAGATTGACGCTAGGTTGTTTAATCATGTGCAATGTCTGTAATAGAATCCCCTGATTCAATTCTGTCTCTCTATCAACAACTTTGACACTGTAGAAGTCAAATCTATGATCAAATTCGATCGAATGCTTTGTTAAGGCAGTGTGTCGTGGGGGGGGGGGGGGGTAAAAAATGTTTCTTTTGTGTTCGTAAATACGTCTTTCTAAAAGTCTGGATGTCTGCCCGATGTAGATCTGATTGCAACCCATACAGGGAATAGAGTAAACAACATTAGAATTTTTAGAAACCGGTATTTTGTCCTTAAAAGGAGGAAACAACTGTTTAGTGTAACTTGGCAATTTGAAGATGGTGTGTATTCCAGCTTTTCTAAAAATTCTTCTTATATCGTTCGAGATGTTATTAATAAAAGGTACAACCACAATATTCCTCCAACTAATCGGTCCAATCCTTTTGTTTCTCTCTTCTCTACGTTTTTCTACAAGTAGTGGATGATAAATCTCTATTACACGTTCCCGAATGATTGTCGAGATCATCTCACTAGGATAACCATTGCGTTTTAGTGTATCTTTAATGAGAAGCAGGTTATTTGGTCGAAATTCTGGATCCGAAAGTAATATGGCCCGATCTATTAAACCTTTTATCAACCCTATTTTGTGTTGCATGGGATGAGCCGAAAAAAAAAATTAATGTATCTACCAGACCAACTCGGTTTATGATACCAATTAGTAATTAACTTATTGTTTTCTCTGATAACTAACGTATCAAGAAAACTTAGACAAGAATCGTTTTCAATCTCATATGTGAATTGAAGTCTGTTATGAAAACCGTTAAACGCATTTAGTAATGTTTGTAAATCTTCCAAGTTAATGCACGTAATAATGTTATGTTCGGCTTACCCTCTGGTTGCTCTCGCCTACGGTTGAATGTTTACCTCAGTCACTCTCCAACCGACTTGTGTTCCGGACGTCGAATACGTTGCGGAATTTTTTAAAAAGTGAACGCAGTTTTCTCTTGATAGAATTATTTCCTTGATAATGGTCTGAATATTGACCGAAACGTTGGAAATTATAACATAAAATTTGCAAAACAACTTTTAGTCAATTGACCGAACCTACGCGCCGATAACATTTATTCTTTAAATTAAAAATTTTTTCGGTCGAAATTTTGTAACATTTTATGTAGGAAATTATTGGCAATAACTCATCCGTGAATTAATTTAAAAAATATCTAAACCCTTTGAAATTAAAATACTTGATGATATTCCATGGAAAGTTAGCAGACGCTTATTAGCCTAGGTCACCAAATCTCCGAGTTTATAAAAAGTGCTGAGGAAAATAAATTGTAAACTGCAATATTCTTCCTGAATTAAAACACGCCTCTGTCTTTTCAATAAAATTTCAGTTTGTTCGATCGACGGGCTTTACACTACTTTACAGCGCAATTTTCTCAGGGAGGATGGAGGATCCCTGATTCGAGTTCAATCGAGCTGTCTCTAGCGGCTTTTGTCGAAAGAAGCTGCGCGTTCAATCGCGCGTGATTTCCTCCCCGTGAATACAAATTAATCAATTATCCTCGTATTAACACCTTTGTAGCCGGGCTGCGTTCTCGAGTCCTCTCCTCTCCGCTGGCTACCTGAACGATTCTTCACGGGGACCTGGCTTTTCGAGTGGCGAGAGATCGTGGGACTTTACGGGGTTTCGCAGGTAGTCGATCGCGGACGCGACTCTTTTCACGGTCCTGCGTGTCCTCCTTTTGGGGGACGCACGCTCTCTTGGCTGCTCAAGATCGACCCTAATGAAATTGCACGCGGCGAATAGAATTACTCCGCCCTCCCTTCCCGACACCAATTACCTTCGTCCAGCTTGCTGAACGCATCTTTCACGCTTCTACGTGTAACTCGCTTGACAAAGAGTGGTAGGTACTTACTTAAATAGGGAGGATAATATTTTGTGCCGCCTGTTACGCGTGTGGGAATGGTGTATATAAAATAATAATTTGTTACTGTTCCCTACCTTCAACAGGAATACAAGACGCGTGTTTTTGATAAAAAATGATTAGTCACCGTGACTCGGTGGAATCAATCCTTTCAGAGTCGACAGCCACATTCTATTTCCGGCAGAGTTGCTTGATTAATTAATTGAGTTTAATTCAGTGAGTACTATAGTCTGCAAAGTTTTGAACCACGTTTCAGAAACTTTCTGCATATGTTTAACAATTGTTTAAGCACGTAGGAGCCATTGAATGACCGAATTGTTAAATGAGAAGCCCAGTAAATGACCGCATACTTTTAAAACATGGAATATTAAAAGTGCAACTACACTCCATTTATAAACATATAAATAACTTTTAAATTTATTATTGACATTTCTTTGCCTAATGGTCATTCACTGGTATGCAGTCAATTACTGGTTGGTTTACCGTACTTGCAAAGAGTTGTGGACTCGAATTGCTGAGTGGTTGATAGAGGATAGCAAAGGAGTCTAGTAGCGTAGAATGAGAAGAGTAGACCAGGGGTGAAAGCACAAAAACGTCGCTCTAATTTCCAGTTCCAAGAGCCCATCCCTTCGATTGGAGTTGCTCGTCATCCGTGTGTTGCTCGAGGATGACAACTCGACAATCATGAATATGACATCTTTTACCCTCCGAATGGGAGTTGGGAGAGGATTCGAGAGACAGGGTGGTTTCAAGACGGAGGTAAAATTCGGGCGGCGCGTTCGCTCACGCGTGCACACGCGCACGTTGGATATTATTTCCACGCTCTTCTTGGCCGGGGATGAATATGCTTCTATTATTAAGGAGAAGCCAAGCATCTGGGGGCAGGAATGTGTCTACGACTGTCTAGCTTTGGGATGTCTTTAGGGTGAATATAATAAAGCACTGTGGAAGTGGAGCGTGGTGGAGTGCTTGTGCAAATCTGTGTGATGGAGAACCCGATAGTAGGCTTGAATTCAAGAATTTTTTGAAGGAGAAGCTTTGTGGGAGAAATTTCTGAGTAGTAGTTTGATGAACTACGATTTCTTAACCAAAATTTTTTTGCTTAGAAGAACAAGTTCGTGGCGTAGAATTCCTTGTGAGGGTTCCTTAAATTATCAGAACTTGATAGCCCCCACTGAGAATGCTTCAAATTATCAGAATTTGATAGTCTAGTAGATATTTCCAAAATTAGAATTCGATAAATTAATAGAACTTGATAGCCGAATAGATAGAGGAGACCGGGGCAGATTGTAACAAAAAAGTTTACACAGTTTTTTCTCGAAAGTGTTTTCCTCAATCAGGAAATAATTTGCGTGATTTACTACTTGCATATGTGGTGAACTGATTGCGTGAAAGTACGTGACAAAATATTGGACTGTTAACATCTGGCATCATCTTAAACAAATCTGAATCTTTTGTTATAATGTGCCCCAGTCCTGGGGTAAATTGTAACACATCTGTTTTACTTATTTAAATACAAATATGAACACAAATAAACGTTTCTAAAAAATATAAATGAAAACACAGATCATTATTAAACATTTGATATACACGAGTTAAACAATCATTGCTTATTCATCTGATTCTATCACAATCTTCTTCTTCGCTTTCTTTACTTTATCCTTTATACTTTTTTTCTACTTTTTGGATTCTCGATTGTTCTGTTGTTCGTCTAGAGCACCTTTTTCCGGTGTGTCAGCAAATAGCTTGCTTTATCACCATTTGGAGTGGAGTAAGTATAGTAACATGTTACAATTTACCCCGAGGTCGAATTTTTGCGTTTTATCTCAGCAAACGAGAAACTAAACATCAAATCACTAAAATGCGTATACATTATTATAAACCAATGTGTACTGATTCGTTTGCGACAAAGAAGCAAAAATTCAAACGGTTTCTAATGCCGGTTAATTGAAATAAAAGTGCTGAGACAACATTTACTTACCTAACCTAAAAACTAAAATTCTGGGCTTTAACCACAAAATGAATACATAACGCTCGTTTGTGTCACTAAAACCGACGGTGCTAATATTGTCAAGCAGCTCTCGAATGCTGTAGGTTACCAGATTTGTCGTTCAAAAGATTTTACTTATGTTACAATTTACCCCGTGTTACAAACTGCCCCGGTCTCCTCTATTCTCCAAATTAGAATTCCTCGAACTTTAAACCATCAGAACTTCATAGATCAATATCCCCGAACATCGAATTCGTTAAACCACCAGAACTCCACAGCCCAGCCTAGCACCTACTCCTAAAATCCGAGTTCCTCAAATTCTTCCAACTCCGACAGCCCAAAACTGGCCAATTACAATCCCTTATTCGATTACACTAATCCAGAGTCCCCCAAAACAAGATTCTCCTGCTCACCAACGAAATCTCGCTCGAAGCCGATGAACCAGCACGTTCACTGTCAGCGACACCCAACTTTCCCCCATCTAAACTCGGAAGATCGACGCCACGGTACCTGAACTCGATCTAAGTGCCCGTCTAACTGTAACTCGCACTCCTAATGCCAGAACAGCGCCGACGAACGATCGAACAATGCATCGAGCACTCAGATTAGCCAACTAATCTCGCGACCCATCCTGGGCCACGGTATAACTAGAACGGGATTAGCCCCGGGAAGAGTGGCGAGGCGTCAGAAACGATGGAGCTCGCTATTGCGATTCCGACGGAATCCACTGGAAGGCCGATCCCTTTCATGGCAAACCGCACTCGTAATTTACAACGGCGCGATTATACACGGTCTTGTGGACAACGGGGCCCGCACAGCCGACGAGCCACAAGGGGGACGCAGCAACTTATGGCGGCGCGTACCAGCGACCAGAGGCGATACGCCGAGTTTGACGATTAGACGGATTATGAGGAGGCCCCGGCTCCTGCCGCGCCGCTGATACAAACCTTCCATCGTTCCTACAAACAAGTGTGACGCTGGAAACCGCAGCTTGATTTATTGCCCCCGGGGGCCAATGTTGTTGTTTTCCTGCCTACCGATAACGGTTCCCTTGCCCGGTGGTCGTGGCACTGATACTGGGTACACGCCGGTGTTGACAGTCTACTGACTTAGAGGGAGGGAGGTGGAACAGCTTGGAGTTTAGAATAAAATTCTGGAAATGGAAGTTCTTAGCGAAAGTAATTCTGATCAGGTTATAATGTATTGAGGGGGTTTCTTGAAGTGCTGAGGAATTGCATTTCTTTTTGACTCGCGTGGTCCTCGAGCTCTAGCATTTCGTATTGAAATTTATGAACATTGTTTCTCCTAGATTGAGTTACACGGCTTGCTATTATGGACGGTGTTTAAGGAGAAATATGAGGAAATATTTGAACGATTCCGCGGTAACGGAAGTGAAGGCAGACTTGGTCCTTCTAACGTCTGTGGCCTCAACAAAGCTGTTGTTCGGTTGGACCCGGTTGAAAGAGATTTACCAAGGGGTGTCGCATCGAGGCGTGGCCGGGGCCCCGAGTCAATGGGGTTTTAACGAGAAACCGGGCAATAAATCCGCTAATGAGTGTTGTGCGCACAAGCGCTAATCTATGTAACCGCAACGCTGCTCCGCCCTGCTTCCCCGTTCAATGCTAACCGAAGGCAACCTCTATCCTTTCGCTCGGCCGCTGCGAATGCTAGGAACGGGCCGGCCGTGAGTTCTCATTAAAAGGATTACAGATGTAAACACCGTAAATCAGACGCTGCACTTGGAGGCTATTCATGGAGCACGGAATCTACGGGTCGTCCGTTTCTGGTAGCCTTCTGCTACCCTCCGTTCAGCTCTGCTTTGCTTTGCACCTTGAAGGATATGAGAACGCACCAACGTTGAACATTATTAGCTGGATGTGGAATCTGCAGTCCCGCACTTCTCCATTTCCAATGACGCGCGCAGAATTTCAAGGGAAATTGATCCCCTTTCGCCAGTGAATATAAAAGAGTACAGTTATCGATGCGGTTACCGAAGCACAAGCCAAAGCTGGCTTCACCCATGACTAAACAATTCATTTGCAATTGAATTTGTTGAACAAAACGTTCATCCCCAAGTGAAGCAAGGCCCACGGCGTGCGCATTAGGGTGGTCCTTAGCTACTTTTGGTGAAAATTTTTTTGCAACATTTTTTTCACGCCGCCCCCTAAAATTGTTCCATTGGATAAGAAAATAATTCCCGTAAAAGATAAAGTTGCTCGGATAAGAGAAAGACGTGGCACATTCGTGTTAAAGTTGCAATAAATGTGAAATTTTGTATGAACGGAAAGGTACGAAGAAAAATATTATAATGATGGTTAAGCGTTCTTTCTGTGCAAAAATATTAACGATAATAGTGCTACAGTATGATTTTTTCAACATAATAACTAATTAATATTTAGGTATATCTTTTTAATTAATTCTATTAAATTTTACGTATTTTAATGAAAGTGACCATTCTTTCAATTTCTTTCTCATATTATTTGCAAGTTAATAATAATATTAATTTTAAAAATGGAGGAATGTTCGTCATTAACATTTTATATTTAATAAAAAGATAATATTTTTAATATGAAATGGTGAATATTATATCATAGTATTATGTCATAATATTATATCATAAATAGGCAAAAAAATGAAAATACGGTTATTGAATGTACACACTTTTTAATACTCTTCATTTCGCGATAATACGTTGTTAAACTCTTGCACGAGTTTCACTCCTCGTTCGGCCGAATCGTTAACTACTCTTAAATTATTACCTATATTTAATCCAATAGTATAATTTGGATCATTTTCCCATTCTGAAGGATCCTTATTTATACAATCTGTGGGAATTGCAAATCTTTTAAAAAACTGTAACGTTTTTTGGGAAACAAACCCTTCAATATCGTTGTCGATGTACCTACTGACAATGAGTTACATTATTCGGACTCATTATTAATTTTTTGATGTCAGTATCATTAAGAGTATCTAAAGCTACTACCATCCGTTTTTTTGGCGTCATGCGTAATGTTCGAGTCAAAAAAGTCCAGCGCTGCCGCTTCTGGTGTTAAGTACCATAAATGATTACAAATATATAGGTTTTTTAAAAACTCGAAATCTTGCTTAGGAGCTTTTGCAGCAACTGGAGCTTGGAACCATGCTTTCAAATACAGTTTAATGAGAAAAATACAAATGTCGCGGATTCCATTTTCTTCATCCTTTGTTAAAACAAATTCGTTCCGAAATAAAAATATTTTCAAAGAATATATAACTTTGGCCATCCATCGAGCATGATGAAGTGCTCCTGGTACACGAAAAGAAAACTTTGGAACTGTTCCATTATGAAAAATTATTGATATTTCAAGAAATTCTCGATAGTCTTCTCGTGGTTGCTTTAATTTCAAACTATGTGAGGCAAAGTTTATCATTTTTGCTACATTGATTTGAGACCACGATCCTTGAGAACGTTTAAATAAGGGAATATTAGGTCCAGTAGATTTAGACAATGTTTCCTCAAAAACCCCTCGTAAAACTATCTCGTAAATATGATGTCGACGAGGTAAATATAAAAGATCTCTCTCGATTTTTTGCTCTAAAATTATGCATGCGTCTTGTAATCGTCCCATATTTGAGGTTGTGGTGTCGCAAGAAAGTGCTTCTACTTTATCAATGAGTTTCCATGCAATAAGTAAGTCATAAGCGGTCTGTACACGCTCAATATTATTGTGCGATATATTGCACAATATTTTTGCTGTGTGCCCCACGCGGTCAATAATATTGTGCAATATTGAATATTGCAGACGTTCAATATTCTTGCGCAATATTCAATATTGCACAATATTATTGACCGTCTGCAGACCGCTTTAGGGTCTTTCAACGTCTATTCAGTGTCGAACGTTGTATGTCATATTTCGGTGCTGCTACGGATCAGTTAGGCTTAGTGTAAAATAGTCTTATATTTTACAAATGGAACTTGCGTTTTAATGCACGTACGAACAGAACAATACTAAATAAGTAAAGAATTATGTTATAGTCCTCAAAATATGAAATATTTCATTGAAATTTTCAGAAACACGTCGCTCCTTACGCTTAGCGCGCGGTTACTTCTATTTGAAAACTTCGCGTGAGATGTGCCACGTCTTCCCGACGTTCAATCGATCTGAAATTTTGCACAAATTATTTGTTCACGGAATGGAACAAAATTAGGGAGCGGCGTGCAAAAAATTTTATAGTCGAAAAATGAAGACCACCCTAGTGCGAATCGTCGGAATGACTTGGCGAATATGCTGTTAGCTTCGGTAGTACCTATCGATATTATGATCGAATGATATTGTGGCTACGCAATCCTCACCGCTGCAAGCGAGAACTACTTAGGTGCGCGCGGTGAGCAAAGAAAATTCGAGTAAATCGAACGCGAAAGGGGCGTGTATCGGTGGGCGAAAAAAAGACCTGTCCGCGGTGGATGTGCGCGCTCGTATCCATGTCAAGAAGACGATGAAGATGTTGAGGGTGAGCAGGAGAGCAGCGGTAACCCAACCCATACCGGATATGGTACCTGTCTGTACCGCCTCCACCAATTGCGACCGACGAATCAGACGCATATCCGCCCGGCTAGGTGTACGAATCGGGCGGGACCACTTTCCACCCTTCTCTTCTTTCCACTCTCCTCTTTCTCCCTCCCGCTCCCCCTCCTCGACCCCTCTGTCGCTCCTGCTCTCCTTCTCCCTCCTCGGGGAATCTCCTCTTCCGGCTGTACAGTCACGACTCCTTTCAGATCGTCTCCCTCTTCCACCGCTGAAGCAGTAGCCCCTGGCGCACCAGCGGCTTTCCTGGCCCCGGCCCGTCGATACGCTCCGCTTCATCGAAACGCAAGCTACCGCTGGGGAAAATAGAATACAGACGAGCGTTGACCCTAAATACTCGCGGTTTCAGTCCCTCCAGGAACTGTGGAGTGCGAGCTGCCTCTGATTAACAGAGCCCAGTTGCTAAAAAGCTCATTTCCCTTAACTGCACCGCGGGCACTTCGGATTCGGCTCCCCTAACTCCACCTGCCCTTCTCACCAACCATTCATCTGGGAACTTAACTTCCACTTCATCGAGTGATATTGTCGAAAACTGAAGTTTCGAGTTCCACCGACTGTGAAGCCTCTGTAACCAATCGACCGCTTAGGTTGGTCGCGAGCGATGTTCAAGTTCCTCGAGTCCCCGAAGGTGGGAACCTTAATGGGCGACAGTAGTCCCCCTAGAGGCACCATGTCTTAAAAAGTACCTCGGCAAATGGTCGCGTTCGTCACGGTTAAGAGGCTCGCTAATTGGCTTGACCCAATTCGTCAGGCCGGCTGAACCTACGGGGAGGAATTCGACACGCGCGGTGTAGGTGCTCCCGTATTCGACGAAACCGCGAGGATTTTCAAGCGGCGGGCAGGGGCGCGGGGGCCCGGGGAGGGGGTGGAATAAAATGAATGAAGAGAGAAGCGCTCTTATTTGACCCCGGGCCCATTGCGCGAGTTAACGGACCGCCGCGATCAGTTGGGGTCACGCGAGTCGCCACCCCAATTCACCTAATGGGGACAAATATCATAATTGCTGCCGCTGCTGCTGCTGCTTCTTTGCTAAGCATCCAAATAAATTGATGCCTTCTTCACTGCTCGTTCTCGCATACGCGACGGCGGCTGGTCGCGGCACCGATTTGCTCGGCCGCTCTGATGCCAGGTCGAAAGTGGGGTGGAAGAATCGAATGCCTTTCATATGCGAAGGGTGAGGGGGAAAAACGGGGAATGCCACAAAGCAGCTTTATCGAGAAAATTGAATGTTTTGGTCCAGTGCAGAGTGGGCATTTCCTGTTTTTAATCAGTGTCCCAAAACCTTGACGTTATCTTACGGGGGACATTATAACTTCATAAGTTGTAGGCCCAGTTGCCACCAACAGAATATGCTGTAAATCAGGAAATCGCGAAAATGGACATTCCCTGTTTTCCACCTTGCGCTTCATATTAGATCGGTGAAAGAGTCCGTTCGCTTTATAGAAAGTAAAAGTATAGTACCTATAAGCTCTTTGTATCAAAGTATCGTCCAGATCCATCCACGACTAGGGCATCTAATTTTCTGGTAAAAGTACAACTGGGTGTAGTAAACAAAGGCATCTCCGTACACTTAAGGGGTCGTTCTGGGTAGAGGGATTGAAGAAATCGATTTTTTTAAACATTGTTCGAAAGTACATATCCTCAAGAATGTACTACAGAGGCATTTTGTGGGGAGCGCAGAGACTTGGCCCCTATGAAAACTGTAACCCTTCGTTGACACACCTCTTTTTTCAATCAACTTTGACATACCTGGGTCGCTCACACCCAGATCAATTTTTGAACGAGTGCCATTTTCATCCAAAGAATCCAATTATTATGAAAAATATCATGGATCAATTTCAAGGTCTCTAAAATGTATTCCAATAATTTATTTATTGAAATTTCATCACAGTTTTTGTAAAATAATTCTAGATTACCACATGTCGAGAAGAAACGAAGAAAATCTTTAAAAAATTGTAACTTTTACAAATGTCAATATTAAAAGCTAAAAATCTACAGAGTTGATTTTCGGATATAATATTTTGGGAGAAAAAATAGTTTGTAAGTCGACTTTGAGAAAAAGGTATTTATTTTGCATATAAAAGGTTCAGAGAGTCAAAATCAGCTTATGGGTGGCTCACACCCAGAGAGTTAACGAAGGGTTAAACGCGTTTTTCTCGAAACGTCATTTATCCACATTGTGAAGATGAAATCTCAAAATCTATCGAATCGATTGCTTCATAAATTTTACTGCTTATTCTGCACACCTGTGACTGTCGCAGGGACTACAACCAAGTATTTTTATCGAGTCTAACCAACTTTCAAAATCGAAAATATCAAAAGAGAAAAGCCGAAAAAAACATTTTTCTTGCATTTCGCCCACTATTTTGCTAATTTTGAAGATAAATCACTAATTATAGTGCGGGCGATAGCGACAGTCATACCGATCAAGAATCTGTTTGGATTCTTCGGTTTCGGATAAATCTAACAGCTGAAACTGCCTTCAAGAGCGAGGCATGAAAAGCATTTGAAAAGCAATAATTTTATTACTTTTATATTTTTTATTTGTTGTAGAAATATAGTTTAATAAATAGAAAAAAGTAGTATTCCATTACTATAATTATTTTCGTCGCAATAAAGTCCAGAAAATCGCTGAATTTATCGGCGCGCTAACCGAACTGACCTAATATCACCTAACAGTGTGCGAACAAGTTTTTCCACGGATTTAATAACACTTCCTTCTCCTGAAAATGAATCTTGAATGACCTTGGGACCTTGGGAAAGCCGGAACTTTCAACTACGTTTCATATGAAATTTTAAATAACCACGCCCAGTGCCTTTAAGCAGCATAGGGTAATTCCGGGAGACGCGGCCGGGCTGGAGAGTTGGTCGAGTTGCTATATTCAGACTCTACATCTGTGTATATGTAAAAATGTGTTAAGGTTCGGAACAATTAATTCTCTAGAAATCAACTGTTTCGATCAACTTTCCAGCCCGACCGCGTCTCCCGGAATTACCCTATCGCTATACATACTGCGCGCTAATTACAAGCATCGCGCACCCCCCTCTTTTTCGTTAGAACTTGCCGCGTTTCATTGTCTATAAGAATTGATTCGACATTCAAGCGCTCGGACGTAAGCGCAGAACCTGTGATTTCCATCGAGACACTGGATCCGAATTCTGGACGGCATTCGAGATAAGTTCCGCGGTAGTTTCAACCTGATGTGGGCGAAGCCGGCGCAGATATCCACTTGACCCGCGTTCCGACGGTATATTTATCCACCTAAGGTCTGTGGTGTCAACACGAGTCAACAATGGTCAATAAGCGATCAAGTGACCTCGCGGCCTACGCCAATCCTCGCCGCGGCACCGCGACGTTTCTCGCGTGCACGCGGGGAAGGATCGTGGATCGAGCGCTCCCCTGGATCCCAGGTGATCCTTGGTGTCGCTGGTCCTCGCGATAATCGAGGACCGACTCTTAAAGAGGTTCACAAGGGAAATCGGAGGCTGGCCGGGGCGAAGTCAACGGGGTTTCAGCCGTACGACTTAACCTCGCGGCACGGTGTCAGCGGTTCACATTAATTCAGTCGAATTAATCGTAAGCGTTGCCGCGACGCGCAACCCTGCTCCGTAGCACGGATTTATTGAATCAACCGGTCGAATGGTTCATTGGTTATGTCACCGACTAATTTCGTGTCTCCGACTTTTGGTCCGCAGACCTCCTCCATTAGGACCTGCGCTAGTGATCGAAGGATCGACCCAACTATTAGAACCTGGACTATCCATAAACATTCGCGTCGACGTTGTTTCCTTGATCCGGGAGCCATAAGAGATGATGTTGCACTTAACGGAGCCGAGTTCCTGCGCCCCTTCGATCGCCGCAGTCGACTTTCCTCGACCGCGATCGATTAATTTGGCCGCAGGGGGCAACGAGCAAGTCGGATGGAGGCATTCAAAGGACCCCTAGACGTTCATTACGCAAACACGGTATTAAGTATCGGCGCAGGCCACGACAGATAATTTGCCGTGTTGTGCACGGGCGATCGGGGGAGGCACACATGCCAGGTCTCGTAGGAGGGAGTAGCGAAGGTGGGGCAACGGGAGGATAGAGCACCTTGCTGGTAGAAGAGTCGACGGTGGCCACAGCTGCGAGCTCCCACGACCCCATCGCCAATTCATCAATGATTCAGCCGGGAGAAGAACGACCGACGTTACCGATTGTCATGAAACCGTAACCCGCCAGACCACCGTTCTGACAGTTTTTCTCAGAGCACCGCGTAGGTAAAGGAACTTGTCACGGAACTTCGATCATCGGGAACTCTGAAACGAATGCTCCTCGCTCCCATGATTATCAGCGTAGGCTGTACTATTTAATGCGATCGGGGCAGAAACGTAGACCTGGCTTTCCAGCGGCTTTCCTGCCCGCTGTGCCATTTACGCGGCCTTCGGGTGTTAATCGCCAAGCAGTTTCAGCTTTATTCTATTCACAAGCTGCTCTATTTCCATGAAGCTTGTAGACGGCTAACCCTTTCGTAGCTAGCTGCGAGTTAAATCGCCAAAGCTACGTATACTATGTATATGGAACAGAGTAACATTGAGTGTCACTACAGTTGTTTTCTTATTTGTCGCAATTGATAGAGCACAACGAAAGTTCGCCGCGAACTTATCGCCTATTATCTTATACCGTCCCTGTCGAGTTGTTTTCAAGAACCCCCCCCTCCTCCACCGGCGGGTCTACATCGCAGCCCTAGATTGCCGCTTCTAAACGATTCTATCGAAATGCGTCACGAGGTTCTTCCAACATTCTGCCGTTCCTCAAATTGTCCCGGCAACAGCGTGCCGATCATTATCCACCTAGCCGACAAGTTAAAAATGAATAACGTATAAGTACAATGCCGCGGTGCCCTCCGCTGAAGATCCAATTTACAGGAGAATCCAGCGCAAGATAGACAAGATAATTTAAGTAACAACGCTCATCCAGTGCCATAGCACCGTCAACAGTTATGACAGACAGATAAAGGGGGACAGGAGAATTCCCCTCCACCCATTTACGAAGCGTTCAAACGATACCAACCCCCTCCCCCCCCCCTCCTCATTACCCCAGACTCCCCTACGCCGCGCGTGTCTCTTCAAATTTTAACCACTTCACTTACCCACACGGCCCTATTTCTAACTAGACCGTCGCGACGCGCCCCGATTTCGCGCAGAAGAATAAAAGAAGCCTCTTCTGCCCTCCGCCGTAGCAGGACGTAACGCGGCGACCCGGTGGACCTGTGGCCACCGAGCCTACCGAACAGATTAATTCGCCCGATATCCACGCGTTCGATAATCTTCGTGGACATCGGTAGAGTCGACTAGATTGGACGACGGCCCCGATGCAAGTGGGACAGAGGGAAACGGGCCGCGCGGATCGCAGAACGAGAGAAAGAGGTGCTTCCAGCTCGGAGGTCTATTCGGTTAAGAAGCTATAATCTCGTCCCCCTCCCCCGCCGCCGCCGCCCCCCACCCCCCCCCCCCTCGGGCGGAATGCGCGTACGAATCGTTTTGCAGGACTCGCCGGAGAATCTCACGTGATAGACTGGTCCGACCTGGTGCGGCCAGGACCGGCCTGGACCGGATTTCTACTCACGCGGCCTGCGTAGGAGAGCCTCGGCTGCGCCACGCAGCCGCGTTTCAACTGCTCCACGGAACGTCTCACTGTACTCGCTTTAATGAAGATAAATCCTATCAGCTGCAAGTGGCTGTAACGCGCGGCTATGGATCTGTATCTGCCGGTCACCGGCGACCGTCTCTCGGCTTCTCGTTTTCACGGTCGCCGCTGAAAAACACGTTTACCCCACTGATGTCCTCGAATTTGCCCAACAAACTGGCTGCCCCGAATAAAGGAATTAATTAGTACCGAGACGCAGCGGCACGATTACCTAACTTACTTTCCCTTTCTCGCGCGGCCCGGCTCACAGTGGCGAGGATGCCCGAAAACCTTGCCAAAAGTCCAAATACAACGATTTTAACTTGCCAAGCATAATTAGTGCAATTCGTTTATAACCTATCTGGGCACAATTTCCCGTTAATTGGAAATTTTTAACTCCAGCCCTTTTGGTGATATATCAGTTCAAAGTTGACGATCGAAATTTAACGCGCTACTTTAAGATTTATTTTCAGATTATCCAGTATACCTATCACAGTAAGTAGTATATATTATCATGTAGGGTCACATGCACTATTGTTGTTTTAAATGCAGAGTCTCTGAATGCTGTTATAAATGAGTACCGACAACATATGCATTTTTTTGTCTAATTGTTAAGCAAAATGTTAATAATGCCGCGAGATGCCGCACCGTTCTTTTTTGCAAATTGAAACTGAAGGTATGCATAATAAGCCGCCGTTGCAGAATTTTGCACCTTTTTGCCATTTTGGCAAATATCAGCGTTTATGTACACACTGGCGCGAGTATAATTCCCGCTCAGTTCAGTCTTTACATATCCGCGAGTGTTCCTATTTGTTTTAATGTTTTAAAAGGGATCCCTGTCAGTTAATATACAATTCAAGTGTTAATTCTTTATTTTCCAATCCGTTGTGTGCGCATAAATGTAGTTCTCCGCTTTAATTTACATGCTTATTCAACGCGCAACGTACTCACGATCCGGTGTTGTATACCAACGTTATTCAAACTTCTTTCTCTATTCATATTATTAGTAGTGATGGGGCTGATACCAATACTATTGATGATATTTAATCAATTCGATACCAAAGTACTCAATAGGAAATATCGATACGCATCGAAATGTTATGTGCTTGGTATCAAGCATCGATACCGATTCTTCTTCAACCGATACCATATCAATACTACATATGTATACCGAATCAAAACCGGTTTGATACTTTACGAAATTATCGATACTTATTTGATACTTACGAAATTATCGATATTTTGCATCTCAGTCTTTACGTATTTTTTCTTTTCTTCGTAAAGATATTGCAGGTATCGATATTCTCGTATAGGTATCAAGTAGGTATCGATATTTTTGTGTAGGTATCAAAGAAGCATCGATTCCTTTTGATACATTTGACTTTGATATGGGAAATATCAATATTTCCTTCTACAATTGGAAATATGACTTTTGGCCAGGTTTTCGGGCATTTTCGCCACTGTGCGGCTGTCCTAAATTCAATCACTAACCACCTCAGCCACTCCTAATCCACAAAGCCTGCTCCCGATCTTCTAAAATAAAGTGCCTACACTCGGTGACGTTGAAATACACTGATCCGGGGAGGGACCTGCACGCAGCCTCGCGCAACACGTCCACGGCACAATGGCCACGGTGCAGAACCAGCGTGCCCAGGTATGCGCGGGCACAAAACGGGTTGAACTCGGAAGACGAATGGAATCCAGTTGCCCGGGCTTTATTCTCAATTACATCTGCCGGTGCAACAGTGGGCACCGCCGTTCGTCCCGCCCCTCGTATTAGCTGATCATCGATGTATCCCGAAAAGCAGCTTATCTCCGTCCACGATTCGCACAACTCTATCTGAGCATCTTAATACCGGACTTTCCACGGGCGCGCATTCAATATTTTCCATCGGCCGAAACGCCGTGTAAACAGCGAGTTGCAGGGCGCTCCGCCGTCCGCAAACCCCCCCCCCGGCTACCCTTCGGCCGTCCCTTTTTGGCTTCCCCGGCGGAGCGTGACCGCGGCTGGCTGCCTACAACGCCACTCGATGTATCAATGCCATCGATGCGACAATCCAAATATTTGCTAGTAAGATTAGCCACTCCGCGGCCCCCACCGTTTCCTGTTACTATTTCTTTTCCCCTCATCTTCCCCCCCCCCCCCCTCGTCCATACCCTGGCTCGCCTGCCTAGGGCACGAACGTGCCCTCCGCATCTGTTCCCTGCGCCGCTCTCTCACGCGGCTTCCCCGTCGCCTCCGCGGACTTATTTTCCCGGCCGCCGCGCCCTTAGGTGAGCTTGTTGCCGGTGTTTCGAGGAGTTAATTTCCGATTGCCGCTGAAGGAGGAGGCGTTTAGGAGCTCGGGAGGGTGGATTCACTGATTTACCCATGGAGCTTCGCTGGGAGATATTGTGCACCTTGTTTTCATCATTAATTGCAGACTATTTGTTGTACATTAAGTGGTTACGTTATTAATTTCCGTTTCTCTTCCTTGTTTTCTTATACTCAGGCACCCATGTTTTTTTCTTATCGTTTTGTTATTGTTCGTAATATCTACTGGTGCAATAAAGAATTATTATTATTAATGTTATAGAGGTTCGAAAGGCTCTTAGAAATCCAATTGTGCATATACTCCTTTTAGATCCTTTTCTCCTTCTTCGGACTTTCCTACGTCGATATTAAAATTCACGCAGCTCGAAAGCACAACAGGATTATAAAGCCCCTCAACGACAATCTCATCCCCATCGCAGCACACCGCCGTATCGTATTACTTAATAGACATTTTATTCCTTCCCCTATCGCGACATGCTCATCGCTGTTTACAATATAAATATGCGCATTCGTGCCCGTCGCGGAGGAAGAGTTCCGGTTGCGAGCCGGTTTCCCTGTCGAACTCTTTTCCCGATTAACGAGATAATGGCCGCGGTAATCTGAAAGGGCGATCTTATTGCGCGTTAAAGCCGAACAACGACCAGGTGGTTTCTCCTGCGTGCACCTTCAAAAGGATCCCTCGTCTCCTCCTTCTTCCTCCGCCTGGCCGACCGCTGATCCCCGACGCTTCCAGCGGCTGAAACGATTTAACGAACGTGGAAAAAAGCGAGCGGCTCGCAGGCCCGTGAAAACGCGGCCGGCCTCGTAGTCCTCTCCACGGATCAAAAGGATTGCTGCCGCGGGGAATCCCCTTGGAACGTTTATTCGCCAAACAGAAATCTCCTCTGGCTTGCCGCAAAGTCCTTTCGGACAATGTCGAAGGGCTTAAGCTCCGGCGGAACTGTCGCGTGAAGGATCACCGCGTATACTTAATTGTTTATTACGAACAACACTCGGCTCGGATACTGTAAATACGGGGGAGCAGTCGACTCCGCCGTGGAGCCTTGAAATCTGTCGCGCGCGGAGAATAATTCGTAGGTAGGGGGAGTTGGGGCACAATGAAACATTAATATTCTCTTGATATCTAGAAACAGTCAGAAGTTCAAAAAATGATCAAAAACAGTATACTCTATGATCTTCAAAGATGATATAAGATTATAAAATGTTACCCTATAGATATCAAGATAATATTAATGTTTCGTTGTGCCCCCTGCATCAAAGTGCCCCAACTCCCCCTACCTCCTCAGATCGGGATTTCCATATTTCTCCAATTAGACACCCGAAGAGATGCGAATGCTGAAGATCTCCATGACTTATTTTTCAGAAATATCTACAGTCCATCGACGCGTGAGTAAGTTCGGGGGGCGAAGGGGCGACGTTCCCTTTCAATCGGCAAGACTATTTAACCAGCTTGTTCCGAGTCCGTTGCAAAATATTATATTAATATGTTTGGGATTGAGTCCACCAGCTACCCTTAAGCGCAAGTGCTCGTTACCTGGCGACGCAGGTTAATCTGATTACGCCGAGACTCGGTTGGTTTCCTTCTAGCATCCTGGCTCGATTGACCGTACGAAAAGCTGTTGTTGTTGCCAGGCTCGATCTTTGCTCGACTAATAACTCCAAGTTGCCCCGGTGAATGGAGTCGCGCGGCGGGACGCTGGCCGACGAAGGGTCGAAACGAAAGCGGATATAGTATACACGCGTAATCGTTCCTTGGTCGACGTCAGCAGCTGTCACTGTTTGTTGGTTTGCGCTGGGGATTACTTGAAAATAGATCGCAGGGAGGCCACACCGAAACCCAACACCAAAACGTTATCCGTATTAATGATTACGCCTAGATGCGTCCTAGATATGCCTGGCAGCCTGGACCGGGCTGCTGGACCCCCTAAAGCCGCGTTCCCACGTGCCCAATATCCAGAGCACACTTGTCCCAATCCCGGATCTTTTAACACACGCTACAATCGAAATTTAAATCCTCCCTCCATTTCCATGTCGGAGCTGGGATACAGTAATTCTCCGACGTAGGGCATCTGCTAATCTTCAAGGAAACAGAGCTCTGTATCGTGGAATCGATTCGTCCACCGATTCCCTCTCCACGGACGTCAGATCGTGTTTCCGAAGCAGTCGGCCGTATCTTTGTCTCGTGGACTTCTCCGCCGTCAGCCTCGAAGGGTTAAGTGTGCACGTTGGCCGCAGCTCTTGTCCCTCGGTTGCTCCGGAGGGCCGGCTTCCGTTTCCGGATTGGCACGTGAACCACGAGGACCTTGAAGAGGATATAGGTTGTCGCGGTACCACTTGGGCACGTGGTGACCGTGCGTGAAAGAACGCCGGAGCCTCAACACGCTTCCATTATGGATCCGCCACTCGTTGCCCTCGCTGGAACACCGAGGTGGCCCTCTTCTGCCGCGATCTGCTCCTCGGAGGGATCCTGTGTCGTCGCCCATTGTTCCTTCGGCCGCGATCAACGGGGCTGAATAGACACTTCAGCGTAGTGGATAAGCAGACACAGAGCTGTGTATCTTCTACGGTCTTCTGCAAGGTGAACCCAGATTTCGTAAGGAATAAAATTGCGATTATGAAGAGTGGTTAATATCCTCGCTCGTTTCTTCCCACTCGGAATCCGAAATCCATGGTGACACGCGACGCTGGATGCCTGAGGGCGTGTTTTCCCTGCGCACGTGTCGCCGAGGACCGACGGCTCCTACGGTAACTGAAAAAATACTGGCAGAACAAATTATGTAAATCCCCGTCGTTGCGTTCACGAGCAGCCGCGACAATGCGGACAGACAGTGTCGGCCGCCTTATCAAAATACTCGAAGAGGAAACGTGCCCGGAGCACGTACTTAACCACGTGTTGTCCCACCGTGAATCCTGCCTCACTGAAACTCGGCCGGATCGCTTGAAAAATCACGACGCGTGGCTGCTGACTGATATTCCTCGAGCGGGAGGCAAATAACACTGCCTCTCTCCCTATTAAACAAAACAAAAGGATCCACGGAATGGAGGACAATCTAGTCTGAAGTAGTGTTGTATAAAGCTCGAGTCTTCAAAGCTTTAAACCTTAACCTTAAAGACTCAGCCTTTAAGGCTAATATCATATGAAGCTCGAGGCTTGGGCCTCGAAGCTGGAGGCTTTTGTGTTTAATAGTAATGAAGTTAACTCCAAGTCCTTGATATAATATTTCATGGTTCCACCAATTGTACATAACTTCACTACATACAATTTATACGATTCGAGCTAGCTGTCATAGCTACGACTGCTACGAGGTTCCAGCTTTCGAGCTTGAAGACTCGAGCTTTCAAGGCTCGAGCTTTCGAGCTTGAAGACTCGAGCTTTAAAGGCTCGAGCTTTCAAGGCTACAAGCTTCGAGCCTTAAAGGTTCGAGCCTTTAGGGTTTGAGCCGTGACTCGAGCCCTTGAAGCTCGCGGCTCGAAGCTCATTTTTACAACACTAGTCTGAAGTCGTTTTTGAAATAAAACCAGATTTTTAGAGGTCATTAATTACGTTACATTAGAATAATCTTGCAGTACTAGGAGCTTTATTCGCGCTGACAAACTCGGCCTGCCTTTTGCCGCCAAGAAATTCACCAGGAAGCCAATTAGTTTACAAGAAGAAACTAATGCACGACTTCTTCTTTATTGTTTATGTAGCGACGTCGATTGTCGCGGATTAAACAGATCCAAGCAGGGAATTAGCAATTAACCGCGCGGCCGGAGAGGAATAAAAGGAAGCCTCTGGGAATGAAAGGATCTGGACGATGGTTAACGCCGGGACCCCCGGTGGACGAGAACCGACACCTGGCCGAATGGTGAACGCACACGAGACGCCGCGGGATACGACCGGGAGGCCGGACCACGTAATGAGCCAACGCGTCGCCATAAAATTTCTTCTTTCAGCGCCGCGGAATTAGACGATCGATTAAAACCAGCCTCGGAAAGCCTCGGCCGCGCGTAATTAACAAGCCACTGCCGGGGACGCGGCGATACCCCATCGGGATGTTCGCGCCACCATCTCACGCAACACGCGTTAAATTTCGAGGCCCCCTTCGTCGCGCCCTACGCGACCGCAGCCTTCGAATTCAACGCCTCCGCGCCGCGGCCGCGTTGCCAGCTTCCCATCGCTCGCTGCATTCGCCCCGCCGAGAGATAAACAAATCGAGTGTCTCCTATTACCACTCTCTAATTAAACTTCCTACTTAAACGCATCAGCGCAGCGGGGGAGCCAATAAATACCGTCCCATTGTTTCTCCAGAAGCTTTATTCGAGAGCGGATAAGTAAAAGTTTCTGTAAAGACAAAACTGTAAGATAGAAAAAAAGCTTTCAGAGAAAAGTTACATCTTTCGATTGGTAATATCACTTGGTACAAAAGCTTCCTCTACCGTTCCCGAGTTGTAACAGACAATTGGGAAGTAGCCGGATTTTCAGGAGTCAATTTCCTCCCTTTAAAGTGAATTTGGGCAGCAAAAGAAATTAACTCCTCGCATATCCGCAGTTTCACAATTTTTTTAATTCCCGGGTTGGGGTTTTCCCTTCTAAGTTGGTATCCGCGATCAGTGATTTTATGCGATTCCTTTCGGCGATTCCTACGCCCTTTAAAGTGACACTGTTCGCCAGGCGGACGGAGCAATGCTCCTCGGCTGACCGCTCGCTGGACGGCAGCTCTCCTTCCAAGGGGGTAATTATTAACGGGGATGAATTGTATCGCGCGGCGAGAGGTGGATCGGCATCGCGTGCGCCAGATACGTGGGATCTTAATTAGAACGCATGACTAGCGGATCTCGATCGCGCCGGCTCCCGTGGCAATTTTTCTCGGGGACGGAACCAGCATCCGGTGGATTCCCGCGCGCGCGCGGTTCCTGCGCGGGCAGTTGCAATTAAGTTGCGCTCGGTCCGCGGTTCCACCGCGAGAACGCAATTATGCCCGGCACCAGGGCGAACGATTAATGACCGAGCGAATTGCCGACACTATTCGCCATCGGCCTCTATAAATACGGCGCGCGGCCGACTGGCTACCATCGCGAGTCCTCGCGATCCCTCGGTACCTCTCCAACGAGGCGATTATAAATAATTTACTGGTGCCGAAGCTAAACCACGTATATTAACTGCTCGATGGGAAAGAGGCACATAATATTTGATGGCGCGACATGTAAATCTCTGCTTCCTTTCGTTCGTGTTATAAAATTTAACCGTCGCACAGTGGGACGAAACGTAGATATCTCTGGACATGGCCGTATCTTTGTTAAATTTCATCCGATTTTGATGGAACTTGATGGAAATGATCATACTTTCCGACAGTGAACATAAAAATTGCAAAAAATATTGTTTGCACTCTCTCGCGTTTGACACACATCAACAAATTTTTGCAGTTTGGCACACTCTTCTATGAGAGCGGATTTTAGCCCCTGGACACCCATTTCGATAAATGTGATTCAACGAGTAAAAAAGTAGAAAGTTCAATCTTTAAAATGGTTTTTGTTTCATCAACTTTGGACGAATTTTAGCAATGTTATGAGACTTCGAAAATTTAGCAAATTTTAAAATAGTTTTGTCTGGTTTTCGGTGCAAATATAAAGGGCTTCAGGAAATGAACTATTATTTTCTGCAAAATAAAAATTATGGGACGAAATGTATAAATTGCTGGACATTCAAACCTCTTGTATGTGACCTATCATATCTTTATCAAAATTGGCATAAATATTACACACATATACTATTTTATTGTTGAATGCTTCGCAAAATAAACAGAAAACGCACATATGAGGATATTTTCCACAATCTCTTAATTTCATCCGATCCTCTGATTTCAAATATTAGATCACACATTGCAAACAACAGATAAAGTAGTTAATGTTCCCTGAAGTATTTTTGTTATTAAATAAAGAAGACAATGAAGAATTAATTTAAAAGAATTAATGGACATGCAGAACACACCAGAATGTGATGTAGACACGGACAGTCAAACCGGCAAGCCTTAAAAAGGAGCTACATAGAAGCAGTATTTATATGACACGGAAATTACTACAGATATTGAAAAGTTTGTTTTGTTGTCTCAATTTATCCATAGTATTTTATATAAATATTACGTGTGATCATAATTTCGACTGCCTAAATCTATTTCTAAAACATATATTTATTTTTATGAAAATAAGAAAGCGATGCGATGCTTCGCCGTTTATTTATTAAGGTTTAACTAACTTTAATAATAATAACCTAATTTTATGAATTATCGTTCGCTATATCATATTTATATTCATTTCCATACAGACATCATAAAGACGTAATCAATCGGGTACAGGAAAAGGAATGTCTAGATACATATTTACTCGTTTCGTCCCACATGCGTACACAATTTAATTAATTCTGCAAAAGGGCGCAAGTTGGCGCAACTGGAAATTGGATTTTCCAAACCTAGAATGTTTAGTGATTATATGGGTATTTGTTATTTTCTGGACAAATTTGGACATTTTTCTAAATCGACAAAAAAAAATTTTTTTTGTGAGGTTGAAAAACATAAATAAAATCATTAAAATTTGTTTTTATACTACATAAATAACTTCTTAACAATCAACCCTAATGTGTAGTATGATGGAAGAAATTTTTTTCATTATTTTAATATTAATTATTTACATTCATATGACAGCCGTCTCCAGAAGTGAACATGTTTGCTGTTAAAAATTCGGGATTTAAAATGTTTTAAAAAAAAAAATTTTCATCATTTCGTATCCATTAGTACTCAAGGATAATGCTCATATAATTATATCAATGAAAATAGGTACTTCATATTTTCGTCGATGTCCGAGAATTTGCACGCGTCGTCCCACTGTGCGTCGGAGGTGTTTTAGGACTTGAACGGAGGACACCAAGTGGTACATCTCAACGATTACACTTGCCATTGTATACCTACTCTGTACCAGGGAGTCTAAGAAAGTCCCCGGAGGACGCGCGTGTCCGTCAGCGACTCAGAAAACACTTACGCCCCTTAATCGATACGGTGGACAAAGAGTGTTGAGCCGCCGCGGCTCCTCTCGCCGCGAGTTGGAGGGGGAAATGCTGACAGAAAGAGAAACTGCTGGATACGCGTACACGAACGGCGGCGCAAGCAGGAGAAAAGGGAGCAGGACGAAGGAAGCATAGGTGGAGCAGAAGCAGGCGAACGGAAAGGCCATTTCTGCGAGAGCCAATTACGATCCGACTTGGCGTGTAAAGGGCAATCCTATTTGCATAACGCGTCGCGCGAGTTACAGCCGCGAGAGCACGATATCTCCATTACCGCCCTCCCTCACCCCCCCTAGCCGTACGGTCTCCTTCTTCTTATTTACTCCTCCCCGCGGCTCTTCCTCCTTTAGCTTATTCCACGGCTGCCGTAGATCAAGTCCCGCTGCGCTTTTCGACTCGCCGGTTATTTATCGAAACCGGTGACTCGAGAGCGGTCCACGTAGCCACCCGCCGGAACGGGGATGCTCCTGCAAAGACATTTCCCCTGTCCGCGGTTAGAAGAACCTAATTAACTGCGCCGGATCGGATCCTCCCCTCTTGTTAATCATCCACGCGCAGATGTACCGTTACACGAAGCTGCCAGCGTTTTCATTCGGCATCTGAATCGATAGACACAGATGCCGTGTATTCGATTGCCAAAGTTGCAACTCGCGACTCGTTTGGCATCGTGTATGGACGGGAATTTCGGCTGAATATATCGCCGCGAAACAGGTGCTCGCTGTCCAATCGATTACGCAAATGAAACCGGGGAGGTACCGAGTCGGCAGTGCTCGCAGGTGCGCCATGTGCGCCGGACATCGTGCGAGTCCCGCGCGTCAGGGTTGCTTCTGTAGCGCAGGGAAAATTCGACGATTAATTGCTAATGCGAGAGGAAAGCGTGAAAAGTGGGGAACCGATGCGTGAAGCGTGGAGGAGCCCCCTATCCAGCCCGCTGTCTCTTTTTAAACCTGCGAACCCCTGCGCGCTTTCGGCGAATCCTCCAGGGCCCAGCCCGGACGAGCCGCGCGAACCGTTTCGTTTAAAACGGTTTTGTTTACAGGTGTAGGCAGTCGAAGCACTCCCACTCCGTTCATCATACCGCGGCCGTTTCTCAGGGCCCGTTCTTCGCGACGGGCGGTCATCAAGGACCCCCATTCCTTATGACGTCATTTATCCTCGACCCAGCCGAGTCCGCAGGAACCAGCGACGCTCGCCTGTAGATCCCCGCTAATTGCAAACAGATTTATTGGCACCGGGGATTCTCTTGGAATTTAATACGATTCCGCGTAGCCGGCGACAAATCGGAAGCGATTTCGGCGAACTTCGAGATTCTTCTCCGTTTTCGATGTATCCAGAGTACCTGCATACTAAAACACATCTGATGTATCTTTGCTTTAAGGTTTAGAATTTAAGGTTTAGATTTATTCCTCTATTTATTCCTAAGCGCTTTTATTACGGCCTCCATCACAAGAATCGTGTTCCTTTCGGAGTTTCGTACTTACAGTGGCTGATTTAAGGGAACATTTCTATCAAAATTATGCTGAAAATGGATTTTTTTAATACAGCTATAGTATAGTATCTGAAGAATACTCAGCAAATTCTGTAAGACGAAATTCGTAACAATATAGATTCTACAACGATAGAAGCATCTCGACCACCGAACGCCGGCAATATACAAGCAAAATTTTAAACGCCTTTAGCTCGACACACGATTTTTCCGCGTGGTAGACAGCAGAACAAAAGCTATTATGAACCGATTCTAAAAATCTTGGTGGCATTTTCTCTGTAATTGAATTCACTATCGCATCAGCCTGTGAATATCAATTTCACAGGTCATGGTTCTCCGTTATTAACATTTTCGGGCATAGAATTACCTCCTTTTAGATAGTGATTGATATGAACTATAAAAGTATCTTTGGTTTTTTTATTTCAGACAATCCTGCGTCGAGTTCGAGTTGTGTACTTTTTTAAAAAAAAATCCTAAAGGTCACCTATTTTTTTAGCGATTTGATAGGAACGTCCTCTTAAGGGAAAAGATCCAAACGTTGTTGGCAAACATTCTGGAGCACCCCGTGCACATAAAAGATTTACAAGTAAATTTACGCGCGTGTGGCGTACGGAAATTATTGGAAACAAAATAATTATAACGCTTGGATAAAATCATAATGTTTTTGTGGAATATGGGGGGGCCTTCTGGACAGGTGGCAACTGCTCATCGGCCGCCTGTTAAATCCGCCAGTGCGTACTTTTACCTACAACGCCCTCCACCACGCAGCTTATATTTATGTGTACTTGGAAAGCTACGGTTTCCAAACACCAGGATGCGCGTCGTAATCATATGCACACGAGTGGTGCATCGACACGAGTACCTGTGTGCCCCGAAATCGAATCGATGGGATGAGGTGGGGCACGCGAGACGTGGAATGCTAGTGTGTGTGGGGGGGGGGGAGGGGAGGTTTATTAAATGGAGCTGAAGGACCGCGGACGAGCGCGAGAAGAGGAGAGGACGCGGCTCGAAGAGAGACAAAGGGGGAGAAGAAACGAGAGGACAGACGAGCATTAACGTCTTTGATGTGCCGCGGAGTCGAAGATGGGTCTTCTCATGCCCCGAAGGCTCACGGGTTGTCACTCAAGCTCTACGAGGATGAGCCATCGAACTGTGCTGTTTCGAAGATTCTTCTCCTCGAGGCCCTCGTTCGCCGATACCAGGCTTCGCCGATCTCCCCTCCCCGACGCCGTTCTTAACGAAATTTGTTATGTCAGACGGGTACGCGGCTATAAAGCCTGCTCCATTTCACTCTGCGAAATTCTGCGAGGTTCGACCGGGGGCACCGATACCCTGCAGGGGTAACGCATTGAAATGCATCGAGAGACAGGGGTATCGGAAATGGAGTTGCACAGTAATCAGCCGTTCTGAACTGTCCACGCTTGAATTTGGTTGAAAACATGCTTGAAAAGAGAGCAATTAGAAAGAGCGAATTAACCCCCCCCCCCCCCAACCCCCCGTGCGTCGCGCTGAAATCGAATCCCCTTCGAGCCTCCGAAAGCGGGTCGCATCCTGGAAGAGGCTGTTCCCATTCTAAGCCGCGGCCGGGTCAGGGCTCGCGGCGGCCCCGAGGCGCGCCGAAGCAGGAAACGAGGGTTAGGCGTAGGGCTGGCAGGTAACGCGCTGATAATTGGTTCGTAATAAATTAATTCGCTGACAAAGCCCGCGGGACCAAAACAACGGGCAGTGCGACATAGCGGGGACACGAAGCCTCAATAGAGTCTGCAGGCACAAAACTGCTCGCCCTGCCTCGGCCACCGGTTGGAAGCTTCCACGCCGAGGAGACCCCGGGCCGGGCAAGCTCGTGGTGGCCGATAGAGCGGGGGTGGGAGCGGGACAGAAGGAGACGGGATGGAAGGACCTTCGCAGGCCTCCATCTTCTTGAAGAGCCACGGTGCTCGGGGACTGAAGGCTGAAAGCTGAAAAGACGTCGGGCGCGGCACGGGCCCGCTTCGTCAGGGATATAAGGTTACTTGTGGGAAAGATGCCTGCGTCTTATTATGGCTTGTTTTGAGCTCTACCAACTCTTTGGTACTATAATTACACGGTTATTGATAAGTCGATCAGGTTACCGTCGTGCGAACCTCTACTCTGGCGCGCACAATGTCCTCTCCGTGCTGCTCCTCGCCTCGTCCCCGGGACAATGAGAGGCAGGACGATGTCCTGGTTACCTCTTTCCTCCTCTTCTCTGCTTTTTCTCAACTCGAGCCTGTACGCGCATGCGTCTCGCCTTTTTGGGCACAGTGGCAACCTCGTGTAAGCGATTTCACGAGGAACCCTTTGATTCCATTGTGGAATAGGGATAATTGATTGGCGATTGTGATAAATACCAGGTTTATTAAAAGTAGCTTTCGCTCGCTGTGTTGAGATGCCGAGTAATTAGGGAATTCAACCCCGGGATCCCGGGTGCTTTTTTATATTCTAAAACTCCCGGGATTTGATATATCAAGTTATAACTTATCCCGAGAATTTCGCGAATTTTTAAAAACCAAAATTACTTTATGAACAACTGAAAAATATAAAAATGGAATCCAAAAATCAGTCGGGATCCCGGGATTGAATTCCCTACGAGTAATGCGGGGCCGAGTGGACGAGGATACGCGCAACGGTGCCATTTTCATTTGCGATTCGAACAGTACCCGTCGATCTCGATGAATCGATGCCGTTATCAGCAAATTGAATTGTGTAATGGATCCCTGGGGGGATCGAGGCACGTCGAACGTGAAAAGAACATTATCGCGCGCATAGAAGTCGAGGTATCGTGTTTGTCCATCTATGCGAGCTAGCCCGAATGGCTACTCATCTTCCTCCTTCGATCCTCCACCGTGAACGACCGACCATAAAACGATCATAATAGCATTTTTTCACGGCCAGTCGCTGGAACAATAGGGGCGGGGAAATAAAGCTGCGAGTGCTCACTTCGCCGATACAATGTGTTACAGGCACTGAGGGTGGCCCGTGATGAGTGGGATAGATAAATAGATGAAGGTATTATTAATTCACCGATCCATATAGCCGGAGCGAGGCTCCAAACGATTTATCGCAAGTTTCTGCGTGGGCTTGATGAAGATTAGAAGATACGAAGGCAAAGAAATATTTTAATCTTGTACCTAGTTTTATTGGAAATAGAAGGCGGTTAATTCTATTAGACACAGGCTTAGAGATTACTAAGGGGAATATTGTCAACATTCTTTTGCTGCTTTAGATTATCGTCGACGCATAAAGGTCCTGTACATGGAAGTCGAAGGTATTCGTGGCATTCAGAACAGTTAAATGTTGGCTATCCCTAACTGGAACAACACGGACGCAAGAATCCGCGAGCTGAAGGATCTTCCCTCGAAATGATGGATGCTCGTGTCACGCAGACGACATGTAGGGGCATACTTCGACTCCTATTCCAATCTGATCGACAACTATGCGGCAACACTGCCTGTCCACAGCTGCTTTGCTGCCGAGCCTTTTAAATATGTTCCACGAGACGCAAACAACTCTGAAAACTACCGCCGTCTCAGCTAGGGTAAATCCGGGAGACGCGGTCGGGCCGGAGAGTCGGTCGAGTCGTTATATTTCAGACCCAAGGCGTCAGAGCGCGTCAAGGTCCAGAACAATTGCTTTTCTAGGAGTCAAACAGTTGACTGAATAGCGTCACCACGCTTCTTTCTGTGTGTTTCCGCGATTTACAGGTTACAAAAGGTAAGTGGACGCTACATTTAACCTCTTTTATCAAACAGTGGTGTACAGGATCGTATTTTAAATATACTTCTAAGCTAATTTTCGTTCAATGTTTTAGGCAATAAGATAGTAGAGGTATTGAGGGACAATGCAGCAAAAGTATTTAGTCATATTAATCTTTCCTTTCGAAGCTAACACGAAGACTACCTCTCCCTGCAGAAAGGTGAGACGGAGATGAGATGCATTATCTGCAATAATTGGATGCACGAAACATGTACAATGTATGGTGACAGATGTAATAGTTGCGGTCGAATTGAAAAATTTAATGCCCACAATAAAGGGAAAAAATAAGTGTTTGTCTCTTCTTGTACGATTATTAAAATAAAGTTTTTGTTCATTTATTTTATTTGTTCACTTTTGTATTCGTTGGCTTTGCTAATCGCCAGTAAGTATTTCACTTTTTGTTTGAAATGTTCTTTCAATAAAAAAATATGTCAAAAAACTTTTTACGTTAAACAATTTTGTGTAACGTGCAAAAACACCATCGAAATTGTAGTACAAGAAAATAATTATATTTTAGTTTTTAGTGTATTTTAAATATACTCGTTTAACTTAAAATTTTTTATATATATTTTTTTATTTATTACTTTTTAGTGTTTTCGTTTTACTATTTGTACGTGCCTGATCTTTTCTCGATTAGCGACCTGAACGTAGCGACTTTTTGTCGTTTTGGAGAAGATCGCGAGTAGGTCATTTCAAGTGATTTGGATTTGTGGTTAAAGGTTATATTTATTGATGATTGGGTCATTTTTTAAACGCCTCGAGGGTTTTTTTTCACATAATTTTGTGCTGTCATCCGAACTACGTACGCCTGCAAAGTTTCAAGTGTATTGGATAGTTGGAAGTGGGTTAAAATTGAGTTACAAGATTTGAACCACCTATCCTAACCACGAAGACCATTTCTCCCGGCACCTCGGGACAGGTGGTCAGATGCTATGACTTCAGTTTTCAACCCGTTTTTCAGCAAATATGGTTTTAAAGCAAATATCAATCAGCATAAAATTCTGAACATATTAGGATTATTCTGATAAAATAAATAATATCAGGATTAGTTTAATAGCCATTTCAAATTAGGTGGACCGCGTGTCCCGGGTTTACCCTATATAGTCATTCAGAGATTTTATAGCGAATGTAATTAACCCTTATAATAAAATAAAATAATTTTTTAAATATTCCAAGTGTACCGAAATGGAGACAGTAAAGAATTGCAATAATATTGAGGCTAATAAGGAATTCACGAGGACTGCTAATTGAAGGAGGAATAATGAACAGAGAGTCGAATGTAGTGACCCGAAGGGAGGGATCATTGTTTCCCAAGGGAGTGAGCAGGTAGCAAGCCCTTACCTAGATCAGCCAGGTGCACCTTTGTTTCTCATTAATCAACGTCTGTCGGTGAAATTAATTGACCGGGATCAATGTTTTGGCAGTCGGCTTCGCTTACGAATCGCGTCGCTAACGCAGCAAACAAGCGTCCATCATCGATTACGGAGTAAAGGGGGAATCTTCGGAGGAGCCATTCTTCCTCTAGAACCTTCCTAATAATTTTTATCTCGATCTCCTCCGGGTTCTTATGCTTGTATAAAAATAACAAAAAGTAACCAGACCTCGATACCCATCTAGCAAACATTTTACAAGAGACTTTAAAGCTCGCGGAACTTATGATCGTAATCTATACCACACTACTGATAGCAGAGTCTCGATAAATTATAGTCTCCATAGGTAATCCTCCTCACTTCCTCTTATTAAACTACCGGTGATTTAGAGACGCAACTCGCGTCGTTTTCTTTTGCAGTGCCCATCACAAAATGAATAGGCGGAAAGATGAAGGCGAGGGGAGAAGCAAGGCGCAGAGCAAAGAGGCAATCGTTGAGGAAATTGTCAAGATGGAGGCGCAGGCCTCCACTGGCCTCCTTCCGGCAGCAGGCTCAAGACAAAACGGTTTCTAGATGGAAGGATCATCAGTCACTCCGCGAGCGATTTTGCTGCCGATAAATTCATGAATTCATGCCCGGTACATGTCGACAAGGAGATCGGAACTCGGCGACGCCACCCGCTGTCCTCCCATCTACGAACACGATCTACGGTATCTCCGTAAGTAGCGAGATCTCCCGAGCGGAGCAGAATGTGTCGTAGCACTTGTCACTGCTACGAACCTGCTCGATACCGCTCCCTAAACCACACGGGCGTCTTCCCCCCCGCCTACAGATCGATCGAAAGCCGACCGCTCGAAACGGTTACAATTGAGACAGCGACGGGGAAAAGTGCGCGCTCTATCCGTCCACTCTTTTGTCTCAATAGAGCTCGACGCGCCGATGAAGGTCCGTTTAAAAGCTGTAGGATCGTTCCACAATGGTTGCAACGCGCGTATGAACGCACGATGGCCGGACAAAGGCGAGGTGTATACCCTACTTTGGTCCTTGAATGCGACAACACGTGAATCTCGGATAAAGGAGAGAAGTAGCGAACGATCGGCACCTTTGACACCTAGCCTCATAGAAGTCTCTTCGAGCGAAATGGCGCTTTCAGGGCGACGTGCCCGTTCTCGCCTCTCCTGGCTTCCTACGCCGCAATTTTTTAGGGCTTTTGGGGAACCTTGCTTCGGGGCTGATGGGGTGAGGAGCTTTAGGAGGAGGTCCCATTTTTTGGGAATAACTATACTGCCGGGGTATTTACTTCTATTAATATCGATTTCTCAGGGTTCTCACGTCTGGGAGCACCTGATACCACGAACACATTCGTCTGGGAGGACCTAATTCATCGGACACTCCATCTACAAATGCCTAATCCGAAGAACACTCAGGTCTGCTTAGAAGTATGTTGGCCTCGTAGATTCGTCCAGCATCTTCCCCCCCTCGTTCTCGCCGCGACCTGGCCAGATGATCCTCCTCGTTGAACCGGACTGCTAATCAAATTGTCAGGTGGATACTCCCACGGGCGAGAAAAGAGTCCTGGAACGATACGGCGGCGACGGTCGTCAGAGTGGGGCCATACGGATCTGTACCGTCTGACACCGCTGCCAACATAGCGGTGGGTGTCTTGTCAACATACCTCTCGTCCCGACTCCGTCGCCGAAACGATCGCATGCCCGGCGTGGCGGGGGTGTCGCGTCGCATAATGCGCGCGAGAGGGCGTCCAAAGGTGTCCGGAGGGGGTTGGTAAAGATGAAAGACGCCGACAGAAGGATCCCACGACAGCTCTCGCCCCGTCGCACAATGGATGCTCGTGATTTCGGATCCCTCGCCGGAAACTGTCGGCCACCTGCTGCCTCCGCTTGTGACTTCATTTGTGGTCCCTTACCTACCCCCGCTTCACCCCATTATTCCAATTTTCGGAATTTAATTTGGTACAGATCGAATACTTTTCACTGCTCTTAATTTGAAAATACCAAATATAGAAGAATTTGTCAGAAAGCTTCGATAGATCTTGCACGTTTCTCGCGATTATTCCACACACAGTGAGTGACCTGATAGGTACTTAGGAACGTCGGTGGATGAAAAGTCTTATTTAGGAAAAGTCTTAGTAGGATTAATTTAGATAGAGATTCTTTAATATAGATTTCTCCAATGTATGCTGATGTTCGATGCAAATGATTTTGGAAGCATATCTAAGCGTTTACTTGTTTACTTTTGCAATAGGGATTGCATCGACGCATTGGATGGAGACGTCCACGTTTCCCGGAGCCCTGCTGGCTTTCGCAGGTATCTGAGATTTCACGAATCACCGATTTCTCGGGGTGGTTTCGTGTTGACTGGGCGATGTAAGTGGTTTACCTATTCATCCCCGTTCACCACCCCCTTTTCCCGTAAATAGAGGATTCGGAGCGATCGCAGTTGCGGGGACAGTCGGCGCTACCAGTGTCCACGAAATCGCCAGGGTAAATATTTTCTATTCTATTCCGGCTTCCCTGGAAGATCGTGGAAATATCGGTGGGGAAGTGCGCTGGATAAATTCAGACAGAGCAGTTGTGTGGAATGCTCGAAGATCGAGGAAATAGAATTAGATACATATATATACTATTAAAAATGTAACACGAATAAAACATCAAATTTTGATAATTTTAAATTCATCATTTTCTTACTTACTATTTGTAAGTGGCCATTATTTAGCGAAGCATATGGGACCATCTATTTCCGTGAGATTATCTAAACAAATATATCGTTGTTAAGGTAGTTCCTGAATAATCTACTAAATTACAGAATTATTTCAAATTTCGTACAAAACTAACACCTTTGTACAAAGTTTAAAATCGATTTACCGCATAGTTATCGCGAAATTGTTAATTAAAGTTGATGCATTTTAACACAGTGGCATATGGCGAAATCAAATAAAGAGGGTTATAGTTTCAGTTTTTCTTCTGAAACAGGAAAACCATATTTAAGAAGTACCAAAATTGGCACAAAAGTACAACGAAATGTCAGGAAATGAATTTATTAATTTCTGCAAAACTGACCACATAGTTTCTTCGTAAATGCCCATAAAAACATAGGTTTACGTGCAAATTTTTGAGAAACTACGTAGAGCAGTGAACGTGGCAACGTCGCACAATCGATATGTTTAGCTATTTAAATAGCAGACGAAGATTCAGATTCATATGAACATATTTTCTGACATTTTGGTTATAAAAGACGCTCCGAATGAATGCGGCGTTGTCAAATCTGCTGCTCCAATTCACTATGCTAACCAATTTAATATCCCATTTTCGTATTACAATTATTAATATTAACATTGAACGTTTTAAAATATATATACATGATGTTAAAAATTATTATTATTATTTCCATAGTATCATACTACTTTATATTTATCGTTTATTATCCAGCTCTAGTTTGATTAGCATAGTTGGTTAGGAACTCCCTTAAAATATTACGATTTACTAAGCATCGTGTAAAAATCTCGTCAGACAAAAAGCGGTTGGAGCGTAAAGGGTTGCTTGTTTCATTTCCAACGCGCACGTCTTTTAATTCAAGTAGGCTCCGATACGCCGACGTATTTATCTGTTTTATCAACAGACGTGGCCACTAGAACCGACGTGCACGGTGAACCGACAATATTCCAAGACAGGAGACCATGGGTTTGTGGGATTCACTGGCACAAGCACAATGGCCCCCAATGACTCGCCATAACTGTACTTAACCGAGCCACGACTTACCGCGTCAATTCGAGTGCCCGATACGACGGACCGTTCGGGCTAAAGCCGCGTTCCCACGTGTCGAGCGAGTCACACGCAACACACGCGCCGATCCAGCGTAATCCCTAAAATCGAGGTCGCAAATATTTCGTCTCGCAGACAGCATTGAAATCAATTCGAAAAGCATTTCGAATAATCCCGTTTCTCCGAAGACTATCTTTCTTCAATTATTGAATGTAAATAGAAATGATGGGGAACATAAAAGCGGTCCCTAATCACCACTAGGAACACAACGCGTGGCTGCGCCCGTCGTTTAAAAAGGCAACCTCCCTCTCGCGTGGAATTAAATGGGAATCGGTTCGATCGGGAGAACTCGTTAGGATCGCGCGAGAAGGAAACACGGAACGCATACCAACAGGCCGATGTATCAAGCCGCGAGCATTGTGCCCGCCGAGCAGGTTTCGTCTGACAGTTTTATTGGAGCGTGAGCGAGTGTCACGCGTGTAATGGAGGCATTGTAACGGCGGGCCGAAGGAATAATGCTCCTCAATGTCTACGTGACGCAACGTCCTCCCCGAGGATTCCTCTCGTTTCGTTCGGCTGTATACACGTTGGTGGGGTTCGTTTTCACATCGGTCGCCGGGCTGATCGGCAAGCTCCACGTGCGAGCGGCCACGAAGAATGATGCGGGTGTCTGTCCCGTCTGATAATTCCATTAGCCTGATGTCGCTGACGCTGACAGAGCAGATTGATTCGATATCGGGACGATATCTCCGCCGGCCGAACCAGAAGAGTCACGCGCATCCGAATGGGAGGGTCCGGCGCGGAGGAGCGCCGGCAGCGATCCTCGATTTCGACGGTTCCGAGCTTGAAACGTCTCGCGTCTCGATATTATAAATTTAGTGGATGTTTCATCCCTGGGAGTTGATCGTGCTTCCGAGTTCCAATGTTCGAGAATTCAATTCTACTTTTCGCGCAGGCTCGGCATGCGGCAAACACTGCCGAATAATCGGGCAGTTGCTCGGCGAATGACGAACGTTCGCGATGTGCGATACCGCCTTAACGGAAGGGAATGTAGTAAAGCGAAGGAAGATGTCGAGGGCCGATAAGTGGCATGGTTTTCCGAGTCAAGTTCGAGGCGTCCATCATCGAAGAAAACAACGAATTCCTGCTCTTTGTGACGGTGGTAGGAGCGAGGCCCGCGCTCCTCTTTTTTCGTCCGTGAAGAATGTGCATGTGTCCGCGACTCGCCGTGAAAGGATAATCCGTCAGCGGCCCTCGCCTCCTGATCCAGCCAGCGAGCTAAACGCGAGCATATAGGAGGCAATGCTCTCCCTTTTCCTCCAGCACGTTCTTTTACGCCGCCTCCATTTTAATCCTCCGTGTGATTGCATGCCCGATACCAGCTGAAACGCTCACGTGGAAGGAAGAACGAGCGAGCGAGCGGCGTGTATGCGAGCTTGACAGACCGTAAACCCTTTACCAGCTGCGGGGGGTTCTTCCACTCCTTCTCCCCATCTTCCAGCCCCCCCCCCTTTTCTTCTCTTTCTGCCTCCTCTTCCTCCATTTCGCCGCTCCCTCCCCGTCCTACATTCGCTCCCCTTTTAGCGTCCTCCACTTGCGGGCCCTTTCTTCCCTTCTTCAGCCACGGTTCCTTCTACTTTCACCTTACAGCTAGCTATTTTCACGATCTTCGTACACAAACTTCTACTTATCCCCCATTTCCATTTACAACCCTCGCTTCCCTTCTTTCTCCACCATTTCTCCTTCAATTTCAGTAAGCACTTCCTTGCCCCGGCTTCTATTATCTCTACTATATATCCTCTTCCGAATATCATCGCCCTCTCCAACACCCCTGCATCACCTCCCACCGCGTTTCCACCTCGCTCTCGTATCCATCTTCCAGCCTCCTCTACCTTCCAGCCGCGAATTTCAGCCGGCAGAAAAGGAGGAGCATTGTCACGACAAGGCTGAACGCTGATGCGAGTCGAAAGCACGTGAAAGAGCCGCGCAAGAATGTACCATCGAGCTGGCTCGCTCCGTCGCGGACGTTGAAGCGAAAAACAAACCGGCCGTATTTATAAACGCGTGGAAAAGGGAGCGCGGGCGGTGGGAGCGCGCGTGTCAAGGAGGTAAAAGGCGATCATTAGCCGGTTGCGACGAGACTTCCTAATAGGCGGCGGCCGCGGGGAAGACGTCGGGGGCTCCCTCGGACCTGGCTGGATGATACGACCCGGTTTACCCGGCGCGGCTCCTTTGAGGGCCCCGATGCCTTCCCGTCCGCTTCACGGAGCCGAATGTCGGCGTTGCGACAGATACACCTAACATCCCGGCGACTTATTACTTACACCGTCCCTCGAATATTTATAATTCATCCTCCGGGGCCTTGCACCGTCCTCGCCGCGGCGCGTTCCGTTGACAGCGCTCCGGCGATCCGTGTTTTCGGCCTAACATCCAAACGGGGCGAACCGAACCCAGTATTTTTTAGAGATTGAAAGCACAGCTACTCGGGAAGCTTTCAGGCTGGACCGATCACCTATGCTCGTCGCGGTGGAAATTCTTGAGAGGTATCGCTTTCCGGATCGAGGGGTGTCCTCCGTTTCCTCCTTATCCTCCCGTGATCTGCGCGTGGCGGACAGGTACTCGAAACATCCATCAGGAATCAGGCATATCGATGACAAAAGTTAAGCGCGCGCGTCGGCAAACCCTAGGGCCGGACCGGTCGTTTTGACAGATCCTTCCCTCTTAGGATCATTACGCGGCCGGCTGCTCATCTTCGTTTGTATCTCTCGCGAGGGGTGCGGACGAGAACGAGAGAGGAGCTGCAGGATATTCCGAAACAACAGGCGAACTGTTTACAGGGCGGCCTGTTCAACCTATCTGTTACAGTCCCTCCAGCCTCCCTCCTCGACATTGTCCTACAACTCCTCCAACGGTTAATGATTAATCGCTTAAGCCCCCTGCAGCAAGGAGCTTTAAATTTTCTGCTTTAAAAAGACGATTAGCATCGAACTGTCTAATTCGAGAAGTATTCTATAAATCAGTCTAAGGGATGAAATGCTGAGATCCTTCCGCACGAAATAATTTCCCAAGATAAAGGCTCCCGGGAGCCGGCAGAGCTCCGCCGTCTTCATCCCCTGCGCCGCGACTTCACAAAGAGCCGTCCCCTTTCGCCGTCGACTCACGAAATCTCCATTAAATGCCCGCCGGGCATTGCCCAAGCCCCGGGCCCCACGGCTGCCCCCTCTAAGCGGCAACTCTTCTACGAGATCCAAACAGCGTGTTTTCGAGAGTGCGGGGAAAAATATTTATGGGATTTGGACGGTACAATGAGCCGCCTACGATCATTAGAGCCGATTAAATCCTGGAAGAGATATTGTCCTACCGATATTTGCATTATCGGATTTCCTTCGAGGCTCGTCCACCCCCGGGCCTACCTCCGTCGCCCTGTCTCCCTCCTTCCCGTTCTGGCCGGCATCCCTCGGCCTCTTCTCCCGTACTCGGGCTCTTAGCTCGCGTGGCTGCCCCATGGAAGAAGGGTTGTCGGCCGGCTGGCCAAATATTTGTCGTAATTACCCCGCCGAGAAAGAGGTTTTCCTGTCCTCCGAATAATCGCATCCCGCGCTGACCCGCGTGCTGGTGCACAAGCGGATTTTCCCCTTTCAGCCCCGTAGATGCCATTATTCGGGGAGAAGAGAGAGAGGGGGGAGGGCTTCTTTCTCGCCCGACCGGAAGCAGCTTGCTACTTGCCACTGTCAACGGGGCACGCCGATATCCAAGATACGAAAATACCCCGGGGCTTCGTGCACTCGACCACTTGGAATAATAACGTTATGCACATATTGTGCTCGATTGTTGGGGGATGCACTTTGTTGCGATTCAATCCCCTGCCTTTTGGAAGAAGCCTCGTTTTATGTAGGGGCCATGGGGGTTGCTTCGAGTTGGAGAAGATTGAGTGCGGTGGCGGTGGCAATGCGTGGGAGGTGTTGGATAAATAGAAGGGGACTTCCAAGGTACTTCAGGTCTTGGAGGTAGGGGTAGTTTAGTTGAGACAGAAGGAAGGTACTGATCTCTATAATTTCAGAATATCTAAATCGTGTTTAATTAGGAAGAATCGCCTTGAGTTACTGCTCGACACTATTTTTTGCCGAGTATATGATTATGTATAAGGGAGAGGCTTGCAGGTTTCCACCCCTTAGCTTTTTTTATCATAACTCGTCATAAAATTAACGTATCGTTGATTTATGGTATAAGTTGGAAAGAGGAAGTGTAGAGCTACAATCCTGAGCTACAAATCATGTAAACTCTCGAAAACGAAAAATTATACTGCAAATTATCGAAAGTATCTAAAATTGACTCCTTGAAATTTTGGCTTGCAGGTTGCCACCCCGTAGAAAAATTGCTGAAAGTGTAAAAAAACTCAAGTAAAAACCTGATTCAGAAAACTTTTCAAAATTTATTAAATTTTATTTGCGGTCAGTGGCCTTTTTTCGTTATTTGCAGGCGTTCGTTGCCGCTTTCAGATTTTCTTAACCTACGTGCTGTCATACTAAAAATGTATCAAAAATGTAAAAAGTAAACGAAAATATGACTAAAATACAATAAAAACACTTCACTTCAAACTCAATGATAGTAAACATCACATAATCATGAAAAATGACATTTGAGTGTAAACTAGCGGGAAAGAGAGAGATGGCAACCTGCAAACCAAAAAAGGTGGCAACTTGCATTCCGACGCATTTTTGGAAAATATGAGAAAAAATTGTGAATTCATGATATGTTTGGAAATCTGTTTGGCATATGTAAATTAGATTAAAAAAGCAACACAGTACGAATAGTTACTTTGAATTGTGGATGAAAATGTTCAATTTACGAGCACAGGGAAAACACACAATTTCAATAATTCAATTTCTTGACAAACACTGTATCACACTTCGCTCAGCAAACACAGTGTTATTGCGTCTATCCGCTCCAGAGGTTAATAAATAGTGACAACTACTCTTTTAACGTCGATGTAAGTCAAAGTTGAGATTATGACACTGCTAGAAATTCGAAATACAGCAGGGGTGGCAACCTGCAAGCAGTGGCAACCTGCTAGCCTCTCCCCTACATTAATCGAAACACAAATGTCCATGGAAAGGCATATACAATTTTCTTAAAAATTAGATGTAAATTTGATGTAAGATGTAAATTAGACAGAAAAGAATTTGAATACATGAACTTTATATACAACTTTGGAAAACTTATAGCGAGGGCTAATTTATCACGACACATTTCTTTCACGATGAAGTTTGTCGCTTTGAATAGTCACTTGTTTACTAATTCTTAAATTTGAAACAATACCCCATCTTCTTCTAAATAATAATGAGATAATTTAAAACAATGCTACCTATGTATCAGACGATACACTATTTACTTTACGTTTAACTTTTCGCGCGACCGATCGGCAAAAAATACAGTCCAGCAGTAGGAAAAAACAACCTGGGCTTCTTATTAAGAACCAAATTTTTTTATCTGCGTATTTGAATGACTTTTGTTTTTATTTTATTATGATGAAACCGAATCTTTGTTATAGCACTTTTCAGTAGGTTGCTAAAGAATACGTATTCTACTTTTAAAACGTGTATCGAATTTGAATAAAACTGATCTTTGCCTACCTCGAATACACCTAGCAATGTGAACACGCGTGGAAACGGCTTAACGCTGAATTCGCACTGCTCGAATTTGGCAATGACTCGTCTGAAGCCACGCGATAACTTTTAATTGTGTCCCCCCCTTCCTCCCCACTCGATGAAAATGTGTTCCACGACGCACACAAGTGTTACAGCACACTCGACTAGTAAACTTGAAAACGAGTGGCTTCCTGGATCCCCGTGATGTATTCCCAAGATAAAATTCGATGGGTGCGAAGTGTCACGCCCATCGCGCGATTCGATCCGCGATGATGGTCACATTAATGGCGAACAGAGCAATTATCTCCGGCGCATCTGGTGGCGATGCCGAGCAAACGGGGCACCGTTTGCCTCGCGCGCTCGCGCGACGCGGGAATCATTATCACCGACTATGCTCGACTAATTACACCGCTCCGCAGGCACGCGTGTCGTCGATTCTCCCGGGCGTTCGTCATTTTCGCACACCTGTCGCGAATTTCTGCCGCGCAAGAGGAACACGACGCGCGGAACCTCTCCTTGTTCCACCGACAGGCATCGATGTCACCGAAATGGGCTCGAAAATCGGCACAATATCGTACGAAGCAGTTCTGATAGCTAAACTTTAGCTATGGTAGAGGGAGCACGCAGAGGCAACCGGCAAATGCAGAAGTTGAAACTTATTGCAGATTCTGCCGAACTTAACACTTAACCAGGGACGTCCCAGTTTGTTACATCAACGGTGACGTGGTGTCTCACAGACTGAATTTATTTTTAACATATACTGGAGTTATTAGTGGCATTATTACATATTGGAAAATATACTTTCGCACAAGGAAGGAAAATATAGGAAAAATAATGCTGCAGCAGTCTTCCGAACTCCAGGTCGCCGGTTAAAGGTTAACAACAGGGTTCGAAAGAGGTCTAGATCTCTTCAATAGGTTCTATTTGAAACATGGACCGTGGAGCTTTTTTAAAAATGTTTTCACATTAGCTATGAGTTCCCATGAGAACTGATAAAGTAAAAGTTCTTGAAAATAAAGCTTCTAGTGGGAATGGAATATGAGCTTGAGCTCGAGGGGCACGCGCCTGCGATGCACGCGTATTTAGGTGAAATTCAAAGTCAATTTTCTCGAAAACGAAACCTCCACCGCAATTGCGTCACTTTTTATTTTCGTCTAATTTTTGCCTGTATAATCACCCCCTAGACTATTGACCATATGTAAAAGAAAAACCCTGCACATAAGGGAACGCAGAATCTCGAATCGATTTTCTCGAATTAGGCTGAAAAGCGCGTCTTCCTGCTTTGGAAAATTAATGTCCGAGTGAAGACCTTCAGGCACATTAACAAGTATCAACATTTTCTGCAATTGCTAAACCTGAAGGTCCCCTTTTAATAGCCCCAGCTCGACCCGCATCCTAGCCACCCCTAACAACTCATCCCCAAACACCTACAAACATACTCAATCCCGCTCACCCCTGATCCACCCCAACGCGCCCAGACCTAAGCAGAGCCGCGCCCTCGCGGCGCTATTAAACGTAGCTTGGTTAGGCAACCGACATTAATCGTACAGGGAGGACGGCGAAGACCTAGCCGAGCACCGTGTCGGCTGTCGTCGTGGCCGAATGAGGTGACCCGATCGCGGGATCGGCGAGTGGCGTGGACGCGACAGTTAACGGTACACGAAGAAGAGGAGCGCTGGCTAACGTGGCGAGCCGAGGAGTGCCTGGATGACGATTCAGTGGAAATAGACGAGAGGAGGATGTAACCGCGTGGCACGTTTCTGGACAGAATAAAATCACAATAACCCGCGCGAGGGGTGGGCGGTGTGGCGGGAGGGGGAGGGAGATATGCATAGAGTTATTCGTTGGGCTGGCGAACACGCTCGGGATCGCCTCTTTGACGACACGCGCGATGCCGCGCGGTGATCCATCTTAACTGCCAACCCTTTGGCTCCGAGGCCCCTCGGATCGCCGTGGGATTGCAGCCAATGACTGCGATGCCACCGTCCGTTAGAGCTGTCCTCCTCGATCATCCTTCGATCACGCTGATCCCGGCCGACCAGAGTGCTCCCACTTGCACCATCCGCGCTCTCCACTTCGCGAAACGTCCATTCGGCCAACCTCGGTCACCGTAGCTACCCCATCTCCTCGGAGTGTATGTACGATCAGTTGGACGATCCCACCGAGAAGACGACCGGTAACATTCCGGTGATCGAGGCTTGTCAGCTTAAAGTTGCGAAGTGGAGAGAGCCTATGGACACTTGGATAATGCCTCGAAGAAGATGAGGGATAGCTGGCCGGGCCAATTTCACTTCGCTAAGCGGAAGATGTCTGGGAGTATTTAGATTAATACCTAGCTCCCTTCTCGATGCCTGTGTTTGCACGGATAAATCTGAGGGACACGTGTTCCTTGCGCGCGTGCCCCACGCGCCCTGTATATTGATGACGGCGGAAGACAGTTAACTCGCTGGTTATGGTAATACGCCGCGCGATTATCGATCATCGTATCGTAATTAGCTGTCGAATCGCGCCGCCATGGCGAAGGTAGAGCGAATTACGGCGTTCCAGGGCGCGACAGAGGGTAGCTTTCCAGCAGAGGGTAGATACCAGGACGGTAACAGTTAATAATTGGTATAACGAGCGCTTCACACCCGGGCCGGTTTATCCACTCGGCCAATCTAGTTCGTGTCGTTGTTAATAACAACGTGTAGGTATATCGGCGGTCTACGAGCACGCCGATCTACACACCGCTGGCTAGAAATCCCCGTCCGAGGCTCCCCCCTTTGCTCACCCCTCGAGCGACGAGCCGCCCCTATCCACATTGAATCGTCATCTGTTCGCCTCCCGTAATGCCCCTTGATCGGTTTAATTGCCCTTCCCGGGCTTCGACATGCAAATATCATTTTCCTATTTACCATTTATCTAAAAAAAAATCCAATCACGCAATCCGAAATCACTCGGCAAAATAGTAGATTAGCTTCGTTAAAATAATCGTGATGATTATTGTGAGATCTTCGATTTTTCTTGCCTCTTTAGTCATATCTCATTATCCTCTCCGTCGCGAATTTATTTTAACGCGAGTAACGCGAGAACCGATGGCACTTCTCATTCGTTCCCACGAATATTAGGATTCAAAGGAATGGCCCTTATCGTCGCGAGATTTCGAGACTCTTCGCGCAGCGAGACACACGATGCAAATCGCCGTGAAAACTATTCCCGATCGGCAGCCATCGAGGGGTGCTCGAGTCGAAGAAAAGGAGTCGAAAGGGAGTCCCGGGGCCAGCGTCATCGATACGTCCCCCGATCGATTCTTCCCGGGGTCATTGATATCCAATCATCCGTTCATGATCGGCTCATTGTCGGAAAACAGTTGACGCCGATTTTCTCACAGCCGTTACCGCAATCTCGAAAACTCACTCGATCGCGAACGTTTAATGGCTTGGATTTATAAATTTTTCATGAGACGCCCGCGGGAGCGTCTATTGTTAAAGGGAATAATACCAATTACTCTTGGGAATGTTAAAAATTCTTGCTAGCTTCCTATACCGATTACAGTACGCTTTAAATAAATCAAAATCACGGCCCATTTGTCAGAAACGTTGGAGAGGCGATCACAAATCGTCTGAAACAAATAGGATTATCTTTGTTACCCTTGAACGGTCCCCATGGTCGAGAAGATCCGCCCGTTCGACGTGTTAATTGAGTAATGGATACCGATGATGCCGCCAGCGACCGGCCATTATATGTCAGCGATCCAGAAAAATACCGTGTGACATCTTCACTGGGCCAATTAAACGCCGCAGTCATTATTGGTAGCTAAATTGAATTAAATCAAGCTAATAAACGTCTCTGGACACCGCTCCTTTGATCCACCGATCTTGCTTTTCCTCACGCCAATTTACGCTGCTAACCAGACACCCCTTTTTCCACCAAATTTCGTCGAAAGAAAAAAGGGGGCGGCAATTCGCCCGGCGGACTTTCGATCTTTTTTTAAAGAAAAGTGCTGCTCCAGCGAGGCTGGACTGTGTCTCTAACAGTGGAGAGAGTAATATAACTTTCGCTACATAAAATTTAACGTTGTTGATTATGATTACTCTGCGGAATGGGAAACATAAATGAATCGCCTTCTGGCGGGTCCCATTGAGACATTCGGAGCAGACTCGTTCACGTGGCTCCTCTGTGGTGGTTCGATTCGAATCGGGAGAAAACGCGAGAACGGAAACGGACATATTCGCCGCGATCCGTTCGAGCGGTCGTGGAATCGATTAGGCAGGGGATAAAGGTAGGAATAAAGGGACGATTAGGCAGCGACCGACCTCGAGGACAGGGAGTCGGTTTTCGAGGGCATTCGGAATCGTTAGCGGAAGCCGTGTCCCGCGGTGCGCGATCAACAGGAATCCCAGCGCTCCGCAACAAGTGGCCCCCGAGGCCAAGGGTTCCTTTCACTTCCAGCAAATCGCTCGCCTCGAAATTCCCCACCCCTCGGTATTTCCCACCCTCGTTCACAGCCATCTCAACCGAGCACACCTCGGCAACTACCCACTGGTATCTGGAAAATCCACACTGGAAGCTTTCAGTAAAGCAGCTTGCTAAATTAATATTGCATAAAATATATTACATCAATCGCGCGCGAAATTCGAAGTAAGTCGGGGAGCTGAACGCCATTCGACCTCATTTTTATTATAATAATCTCTGCAGATTCTGATTTTAATGAAACCTCGCGCGAATGTGGAGAATATTCAACTAGATACACAAGGAGTGATTCTACTTTTCTGTGGAAAATCAGCCCGTTGTAATAGGCGACTGATCAGCGTACCGAAAATATGTTTTGAGCAGTAATTTCGTTAGTTATGAGTGACTCGATCGTGCGTAAGAGTGATCGATGAGAATCAGTAGCAAATTGTAATGTAATAGTGGCCGAGTGGCTGGCCTCTCGCTCGATCAATTTAGATAAGGGCGCTCGGGGGACGATTAATGACACAAGCAACGACTTTCTTGGCCTCGCACCGACCCCGCCACGAAAATGTCAAATGCTACGAGATCTGACCCCGTCGATCCATTCACGTAATGGGAACCAACCTCCACTCATGACTCTCGAGCCGGTCCCGAACATCCTTCGCGGTCTCTAAAATTAACGGGGAGCAAGCGCCGAGATTAATTTACGGGGCACTGTTTCGCCTTGACGCATGAAGATAATCCGAATATTTTCTTACGATCAACGTGGTTGATTTATTCAATCTGATGATTTTTTTTAGAAGCAAGTAGGTGTCGCGAACGCTACAATATTGTGAGAATTTTAATTAACCAGAGAATAAAAAGTACACTCAGGCGATCGTTAGCATCTTTGGTATTCTTAACGAAGTGTTTCCCCGCGAAACGATCTCGTTTGTTCGCTCGCCGAGAAACACGAACACAACAAGGGGCCCGGCCTGAGCGAGGGAAGTGCTTGAAAGGGAAGAGTTCACCAGGACGAATAGCAAAAGGCAACGGGGCGATTAGTTCCGGTGGACGTTCGACTTTCCTGTCTTTATTCCAAAGGCGCATTCGTATGTAAATCCAGTTGAAACCGTGGCCGTGCCTCTGCCGGCCAAGAAATGTCGCGCGATTGTGAGCGACGACGGAGATTGATGTCGAAATTTTCGTCGCCCGAACATCTAATGTTGTGATTTTCAACGTCGAGGCGGTGGAAAACACGTGACGCTGCGCGACTCGGTTATACGAATTTTAAGGTGGAAAATAAAAAGCAAAATATTGAGGACCTCGCAGTAAAAGGGGTGCAGCTCCAATTTTCACGGTTTTTGCATTATCACGTGTAATATAGGTACGCAAAAAAATTCTACCAAATGCGCGATTAATTGCAAATTTTGAACCTACAAAAATTCGCCAAAAATAGAAATAAAGGCTTATCAACACAATAAGCTGCTACTTATTATGTGAAAATATATATTGTTCAATGTACTGTTCTCTTTTCAATGTTAAGTCGAAGCAATCATTTTACAAACAGCGTTTTCTAATTTCCTAAATTTTAAACGGCAATATCATCACCCGCTCGAAGAATTACAGCGCCGCGAACCAACGCCGTGGACATCCATCCATTTTCCAGTCGCAGAATCCGCTTTTTGCGCGGATTCCTTCCTCCCCGATCGCCCCGTCGCGTTTCGCCATGGAAGAGCAAGAAAGAGCCGGGCAAATTAATATATCCGCTTTTTAATCCCAATGTAGAGGTTAATTCCAGCGAAGGGAGACGAGAAAGCGAGATAACGTGGGGGCCACGCGACAGGAAGACGGTCTTCTTCTCCGCCGAAAACGTCCCCGCCAGCCTCCCATCCACATCTCCGCGGAGGCTTCTCGAGAAGCCATGATAATCACGTAATAGCGCGAGCGATTAATCAATTAAAAACGACAAAAGTCACGACCCCCCTCTCAATTCCGTGCGCGTTGCCACCAACCGGCTGTTTGTTGCCTCCCGTTCCCTTTTACGGCAACAAGGGTGACCAGGATTTTCCACGGCGGCCGAGCCGACTCTTTTATTCCCTCCTAAACGAAACGACTAATCTCATTAATTCTGAATATCGCTCGAATCGAATCAATTCCATATCGGACAGTTCGCCAATCATCTTGGCAAATATTTACGACGGTGGTTGCTATCGCCGGTTGATCTCTGGGCCCGCCCTCCTCGGCGATCAAAGCCGCCTAATTCTCCACACCCTGGAACCTTGTCTCCGAATGTCAGACAGTGCCCTCGGACGAGTCGCGAGGCAGTCGGAGAAATTGCCCCAGCGGGAGCGGAGGCTCTCTGTGATCCTGAGGACGTGATTTAAGGGAGACATTACTCGAATGAGTCAATTCTAGATTGTTACCGCGGCAGTTCGTTCTACATAGCACAATTTCACTTCTAAATATTAATCTTGATGTGCTCCGGGGTTAGGAATTCGGAGGTGGGCGAGGAAATGAAAGCGCCCGCGTTTGCCGAGAGGGGGGAGGGCGAAGGGGGGAGGGGGTGGGTCCAGAGGATCCTCTGCCTCGATTTCTCGCTTGCGGCCCCCTTCCACGGCAAAAAAATAAAAAGAGGTTCCCCGTGGACGTTGAAGCACGCGCGAGCAAAACATTATAATCTAAGGTCATAAGAGCAGCGACGCCGGGAGGGGGCGCAGGAGGATTTATTTTATGGCATGTAATCCCCCGTGTCGAGGTGCGAAAGGCCTGTAACTCTTTTGTTGGCACCACGGGGTGTCCACGCTTCTAAAGCAACCGCTAACTAATTCCTCCCGTGAATGCCGAGGCCCTCCACCTTTAAGCCCCGTTTCCAGCGCGCTACACCCCAACCACCGGGCTCCACTTCGCCCCGCGCCCGCGACAGTGCGCACGCATGCTCTCGCACAGCCAATTAAATAGGTAGTTCCGATCCGCGGGTTAAGCGGGACGCGACGCACCCGCTATGCATCTAAATATCTCATCGCGATTGCACGTCCCTGGTCGGATCCGAAGCTTCTACCTCACCTGAACACTGTATCATACAGAGCTCCCTGCTTAATCCAAATTGTCCCACCCCTTTGGGAGCATCGCCGCAGCGAAATCCAAAATTCACTGTCACTTTCCTCTCCGTTTGATAAACATAGAGAAAAATGGGGCACCCATGGGGGGGCCAAGGGTCCCTGGCATCGCCTCAAAGAAGGGGTTTCGTAAGAAGAACAGAGAACCGGATTGTATCCTTTAAATAAATTTTTATTAAAAGTGTTTGGGACCTATTTTTTTTTCCCCCCGATGTATGGCACGAGGATGACACTTCTCCGTGACGAACGGGGGAGTCATCCTCCGCGGGCGACGCGCGGAAAGCACGAGAGACGGCCGGAGGGACGTTAACGAATTCGACAAGAACGAAGGCCATACAAATTTCCTCGGCGCGTACGCGTCGCCGGCCGGGCCCTATTAAGCCCGGAGACGCATTTTACGGAGGCCCTGCGGGCTTTGTTTGGACGCAGAAATTGCTGGAGGGGCGCCCACTCGCGAGACGCAGGAAACGCGGTGTACGAAGAGGACGCACGCGACGTCACTGGTAGCGATAACGCATCGCCTCGAATAGCGCGATACGCGCGCGCATAAGCGGCGAAGAGGATCGGCCGGCCACGTATCCACGTCGCCGATGGCCAAGATAGCCACGCGCACACGCGCGTCTCGAGAATCAGACGGGGCAAAGTGGGCTTCTTTAATCCCCACGGATACAATGTCCCCCGGCACGCACAGCGTCGCGCCAGCTCGCGTCTGCTTTCTCCTGTTTGGTCCTTTAGAAAACGTCAGTGATCTTCAAGCTTCAGAAGAAGCATGCATATGTTCCTCTCTATTTCTAACGCAAGCCTGCAGGTCGAAAAACGTCGCGGGAATTAAAAAAAAAAATCTTGAGAGGAGCCAAGTTGAAGGGATAAAAATATTCTTAGCGCAAATTTAATAAAATTCATTAGGTGGTTGGAAAAATTTGTCTAAAGAATGAAATCCAGTTTTCTTTTCTTTTTACAAAGCCCCTTCTTTGGGGGTGCGCCAGAGGCCCTTAACTCCCCCCTCCTGGCTGCGTCACTGGTCACGAAACCTAAATCAAGATGTAGTATTTTACAATTCTTGCTTTTTACCTCATTAAAGATACGTACTTATTTTTCCTTCTTCTTTAGAGTCTAGAGATGACCGTAACAGAGCAGCAAGCGACCGGTTGCCGGGGTGGTCGAAAAAGCCCGGCGCGCGAGCAATTCCGTCGTTGCGCGGGTAATTTGTAGTCATTACGGGCCACGATCCGTGCAGACGCGAGGTCATCGAGGACCGAGAGGCGGGCACGCGCGGGGGCGAGTCCTATTGCTCACGATCAGCCGCGCAAAACTAATGCCCGAAAGTAATCCGTCCAGACGAAAGCTAAAGTCACCCTCTGGCCACGCTGGTACCGTGACTAATCGATCACGACGCAGCCGGTCCTTCACCCCTCTCGAATCGAATTCTAACCGAGCCGCCTTTCGCCTCCGCGTCGCTCGCCGACGAATGCTCATTTTCTGCGACTCTTCAGAAACAGGAAGCAGGCATCTAAAAAAATTCCCCGCCGCGCTGATGCACAGTGATTACGCGGTTATCCGCGCTGCGCCAACTGAGCTTAACTCGAACGGCTGCGGAGTCCTCAAGCTTTCGCTCCTCGAATTGTTTTCTCAAAGGGTGGCTCTAATTACGCATCGGATCCACCGTTTTGGACGAGGATTGTGGAAGCCCCAAGCGCGCGCGTTGAAAGATGCGGCCGTTTGTAGAAAGGGAAGGCATTGGCGAACGAGCGCAAATAGAGCCGTGCGTGCTCCTATTTAGTTGAGGTTCCAGTCTAAAACGCATGACGAAACACGAATGACACGTGTCCCAGCCGCGGTGGAGTTACACTGCACCGTGAGTCACGTGTTACCAGGATACGCGCGCGTGTATACCTACACGCACCGAGGATCCAGGGAATAACGAAGGGAACCCCCGAAAGAGAAAATAGTTGGAGATGCATTTGAGCAGAAGAGGCGAGGGCTTTCCCATGGTGACTTTAATTTCTCCCCCTATTGTTCTCCACGGTATTGACCATTCGCTGCCTCCCTTTAGTCCAGTGAAATTAGACGAAAATCTGCCCAATCTACGGACTAATTACCATCAAGCTGAATTCTTGCATGAGCCTTTATTTGGTCGTTGTAAACAAGATGTCAAAAGTCCCCATCAATCCGACTGCTGCTAAAAATTTTACAGAGGGTTGAAAAAAAAATCCTGTCTTTCGCAAATATCTCGCTATGTATCAGTTTTGGGACAAAAATAGTTATTATACAATTTATAGCCTAGGAAATTCTCTACAAAAAAGGTTTTCAAAGTTTTTTCGTAGGTGTAACCATTTTCAAGTAGGTCGGGTTACCAAGTTTCAACCCCCATAAATTTGACAAGGGAAGATCCTGAACCCGGAAATTCAGAAAATTATGAATACAACGCAATTTCGTTTGATACCCAAGTTCACTCCAAGAGAGTGCAATTCACCCCTAAACTTTTTTTTTTGGTATTATTACTCGCGAACTGTAGGAAATAGAAAAAAAGTGCTCAGGAAAAAGTTACTTCTTTTAATGAGGACTATCAGTTGGTAAGTTATAGGTCATATAGTTCTTACGGTTCTCGAGTTATAACACAAAATCGACAAAAAACGTATTTTCAAGGGTCACCCCCTTACAATGAATTTGGGCAACAAACAAAAAAATTACATAATACACACCTATATTAACCTCTGCATATCCCCAAAGTTGTAAAAAATTTTGAATTTTCGAGGGGTGGATTTTCACTTGCGAGAAATAATATATTTAGTCCAGTGAAATTAGGATCTGTCTTGGGAATAAATTCGGGCAAGCTCCATTTTGGTATGGGCCTTTTTTGGTCGTTTTAAACAATATGTCAAAAATCCCCACAAATCCGACCGCCGCTAAAAATTTTACAGGGGGTTGAAAGAATAACCTGTTTTTCGCGAATATGTCGCTGTCTAGCAGGGTAGTTCGGTTAGCCGGTTCGACAAAGGGGATGCATGAAGCTGGGTTGGGATCTGGGACGCCACGAGCGCGAAGGGACTTTGAATCCAGTGTTGGGTGGGTCGCGGAGGAACTTGAATCGATCGTTGGGGAGGGTCGCGACGGGTTCGGGAAGCTGGAGGTTCGTGAATTTTCGCGAGTCGAAGCGTGGTCGGTTCCAATTGAATCGGTCAATTCTGGAGAGAAAAACGGTGGCATCCGGCGCGCGCTCCGGGGTCAAGTAGACGACCCCGTATCCTGGGTCTTGGTTAGACCCTTGCCTCATTGACGGCTGCGCCCACGGGTCAAACTCCTTGACTCGCGACCGCCACCAGCTGCCCCCTAGACAACTTGACAATTATTCTTGTCGTGGCTTACGCGTATGTCGTGCGTCCAGCCGTGTAGTGCGTGGCTCCATTCATGAATCCTACGATTCCGAGAACCACGGCTCCGGCGATGCCTCAATGAATGACATACCGTGACTTCGCGCTCGGGCGCAACCTCTGGCGATTCACCGCGCTGGAATTGGAGGCTCATCGGCTAGGTACTTGGAAACCAGCTGGCTCTAGTCACGAGAATGTTTCCTGCCGCGTCTTCCTTGGTACCTGAGACAAGCGCCGTGGTTGGAACTAAATAGTTCAATCTTAACAAACGTCTACGGGCTACCACTGTGAGTGGCGCAAGATTTTCAAAGATGCCCTTCGAGTCGCTCAAGCATCTGTTGATGACAAGCATGTCTTCCTTAATTTACCGGTTCTTTTAAAAAATACAATGAAAACATGGCAGGGCAAAGGTTAATCAATTCCGAAGGTAGGGGGGAGAGTTGCCAATATCGTACCACTTAAGACATTTTACGTTATATTTCATATTTGGTACTCATATGAACGCAAATGACTATTGGATATTGTAGCTTGATCTTTTAAGCACCTACTATTATATGCTTAGCCTTTTGTTCAGAACAAATTAATTTGTTATTAATCTTTTTGTCACATACTGTCAAAGGTACGATTCGGACAACCGGTCTCCTAAATCGTACCTCTCGGTTTCCAAAATCGTACCTCCACTAAAAAATAGTATAAATAACAAATAGAGAAGAAAATTTTCAACGTAAAGTAATGATTATTATATAGTTACATATACAAATGTATATGGATCACACACAGGCCGCAATAACCTATGTAAATGATATATGTACATAACCTATAAACATACGAGTTGTCAAATCCTATTAGTAAGAAAGTAGTGGTACGATTTAGGAAACATGATCAATTTATTTATAAATATCAATTTAAACTTTATAATGAATGTAATATCCACTTAAAATGAATGTCAAATAATCTACATTAAACCTGCTTTTAGAAAAATACAAAAATACGGGACAAAATTGTATTGTTTGATTATTATCAGCTAGGGTAAACGCACCAATAAATGAACACTTAAGGCTAATGAATGAACACTTTTATAAAATTATGTTTGCAGCGCGATTGATTCCACGTGTTGCAAAAATTGTTTGGATGTGAAGCAAGAAATTAGACGAGGTCTCTAATTAATCAGTTGCTTATTTTAATAACTTATTTTACTAGTTTTAGTAAAAAATGTCCATTCACTGGTGCGTGTTCAGTTACTGGTACATCCACCCTACGATAAACTGGTAAAAAGTTACATCAATCATACCTGATTTTTTTAAATGTTTATAGAACGCACAAAATAGGGTGTAAGCTCAAAATATTTTGTTTCTATTTCTTATTTTGCATTTACTTGATATTTTTATTATCAAATGTCGTTTACATTCATTAATTACATAGAAATTGATGAGGTACGATTTAGGTGACCAGTACGATATTGGCAACTCTCCCCTATTAATCAACCGCTCGGAATTTTTGTGAAAATTTTGCTCAGTGTTTAAACTTTCCCTGCGCAACATTTGAAAGACTTTGGCCTATTATTTCGCTCTTAATTTTTTAGCTATATTTCTCAATATCGAGTTTCCCCATAAGAATGCATATTAAATTAAAAGTTAAATAATTGAAGAACTACCGAAACAATTTCTCTAAAATTTAGAGTTCATAATTTTCAGTTGCTCCGATTTTCAAAGAGTTATTTTTAATGCTACTCAAGTTCATCATCAAAGAGACATCGATTAATTATTCCCGTGCAAGGGAAGAAACAGGGCCGAGTGTATCCCGATCGTGACCAAGGGTGGCGAATTTACTCTCCCGGCTCGCATTAACGGTCGATTTGGTGCACAGCCACGTCCACCGAGGGGGCGAGATCGCGGGAACGTGTCTGCGCGCTCGATGACGTTAACCCGTTGCCCATTTGGACAGCTTCTGCGGCCCTTTAAAACAAACAGAACGTCGCCCGGGGAACAAAGGTAGCCGAGTAGCGGAAAAATGAAAACGGGGAGAGAAAGACGGAGCGAGAAGGGGGGACACGGGCGAAGATTTATCGGATCCAAAGCCCGACCGAATGCTCGATTTTATAAGTGGCGCGGCATTATACCATACGCGAGTGGCGCAGCTGTGGAACAAAAACTACCCCTATTATTTTTCTGGGTCTTGCGCGACCTTGTTAAAGCAAGGGGATGGCTGAGGGCGCTGTGGATATTGTTGTTGTACTAACAATTACGCGCCATCCGACGGGTGGCATTGTTCCGCGTACGAAATGAACAAACTCCTTCAGAGAAAGGATCACCACTATTCTCCGATAATGGCGTTTTACGTGCTTCACTTTCGTTGCCGCGGGGATGCTAGAAACGCTCTCCGCTGGCGACTGCGCGCGTGTTTTGCTGGTTAATCATCCCGTCGGTCTGATTAAATTAGGCGAACATCGGTGGACGCGTTAGTCATCGATCAGGAGAATCAGTTGATATACTCTACTCGTTGCACCGAGTATCAACGAGTGTCCAAAATGGCAGAAGTTCTGAGGGTGGATGTGGAAACGTTCGGAGTCCTTTGCAGTCAGATTCCCCCGGTTGAGGCGCGGACGTGAGCGCCGCGAAATCCCGCGCGACCCCCCAAGCAGAGCGGGCCGATGAGCGAAGGTGAGAGGGGGATCCCGCGGGGGGGGGGGGGGGAGGAGAGGAAAAAATGGTCGGCGACGGAGTGTGCAGTGGGTGGCACGCGCCCAGTGCCGTAACTTTAATATATAAAACGCTTAACAGGCTCGGTGTAACACGAGACACACCGGAAGGGACGTCAGCCGAGTGTCACTCAGTCATTCAGTCGGCTACGCTCGCTTCGTGCTCTCCCTCTCGTTCTCTCCCTACGCCAACCCCCCACCCCCCTCGCTCGCGGTAAGTGTTCGCGCGCGCGCGCACGCGCACCCGCGCTCGCACTCCTATTCCGTCGGATGAGATCGAGTTCCGAGCGATAAGAGGCGAGGGGAGGAGCAGACACGAGCCTTATCTATGCGCGTGTTAATTCACTCTGCCCGCCGCCCCTCGATTCCTTCCTTTCATCCGCGAACCTCCCTCCCCCCTTTCGCCGGTACCACCGCCGAGCGTCCTCGGTATCCTTGCCAACGACTCATTTCGCGGGAGCCGGACGAAGAATGGGCGAGAAGTGTTGGTCGCGATGGTGAAAGGATGAACGAGATAGATTGAAACGAAGTCGTGCGCGCAGATTAGCGAGGAGAGAGCAATCCGATCGATGTGGTACTCAAGGGAAGGAATCGTGGTCGCGTTGGCGGCGGGGGGGAGTGGACGGAGGGGGCGGTTAAATGTTACGAGAGACTCGAGTGCCGCTGCACCGTCAGTTTAAATGGTCGTTTGTCAGAAGCGCCGGGAGACAGAGAGGGAGAAAGTGTCGATACAAAGACACCAGCCTTGATTGCACTTTAATTCACCTTCTCTCGTTCCTCCTTCGCCCCCTCCCCGCGCTGCTCTATTCCACGCTCGAGCACGAACGGGTCAGACGTTTAAGCAGGAAGTGCACCCCTCCCTCCCTCCGAGGCGAGGAGGGGTCTCCGCTTTCATTGCTGCGAGAAAACTCTTTATCGTCTCGTTTGGTGCACTTAAATGTGCCCTGCCTCGCTACAGATTCGGCGTTTTCATTAGGGGAGGAAGCGTGCTTGCCCGTGGGGGGAGGTTGGCGATGTCGACTATGTCGACGATGTCGACGCTGCTACCCCCCCTTCTCCTCTATCTCGCGGTCCAGTGTTTTACCGAGCTGTTGACTAGCACGTCTGACATCGCAGTATTCTAACGTGACGTTCGCACGCGAGCGTCATTTGGACACCGAAAAGCATAATGAAACGGGAGAGAACGGAAGCCTGTCGTTGCGCGAACAACCCTCTGTTGATCTATTGCGCGAAGCAATTAACCCATCGCGTTTGTCGGCTCCTTATAAGGTTTCCCTTCCCTTCGTCGTTTGGAACACCTCCGAATTCGAAGGGCAGAGAAACGGGAGGAGGGGACTTTATAGGGTGAAGTTTCGGCCAGCTTCCTTCGCATTTTATCTTGATACATAAAGCAGAGAGTTTATGTTTTATTTGTCTGTCGCCTAAAAACTTTCGAACGGTGAACTCTTAGATCACGAAATGTGCCTCAGCTTATTATGCCTGGCTAATCCAGATGAATGTGACTATTTTCACAAAAACAAAACTAAAAGAGGGATAAATTATAGAATTAAAATCTAAATTCTGGTCGAAGCCAAGTAGTAAAGCTAGTTAAGGGGTCATGCCTAATTGGTAGGCGATAAAGAACGTCAGTTTCGGGATTTTTTTGTGAAAAATGTGATGTATGTTTCTTACAACTATTTCCTTATTTTAGAAGTACATATATTCACCAACAGTTAGAATTTGGATGTAGGAAAATATTAAATAATGACGGAATGACATCGTCTGAAATCAGAAAGTGAAGAAGATTCTGTTAATATATGAGTTTATCTGGTTCGTGAACGAAGGATTTTTCAAAAAAATGATTTCAGACAAAGAGGCAGCCGTTTAACACCAAATCATGATTTTTCGATGCCTGAATATTGTTCGTTTTCCGTGAATTAAGAATAGAGTTTTCATCGAAAACAAAAATCGTTCATTTTTAATATTTTCTTATAACAAAATTACTGAGAGTTGCTCTATATATTTACTTTTAAAATAAGTAAATAGTTGCAAAAAATGTATGTTAGATTTTCCACAAAAAGATTTTCCTGATTTCTCGATATTTTTCGCATCTCGAGAAATGAGAAATTAAATTACATTTCTCGAGAATTCTTGAGAATTCTCAGGAAACTAAAAAATATTTATTTTTGGAATAATGTTGATATTTATCTAAATTTTTATTCGTGTCCAACTTAGACAAAACTTGTGTAAATGAAAAAAACAGATATATTAACGAGGCGAAACATTACTTTTTTGTTTCAAATTTTTTTTCAAAAGCACAATGTTGGTTTAATTGTATATAGAGCATCGGTGATACGAACAGAAAAGTTTAAAAAGTTTATAAACAATCGCGCAATTCTTCGTATATATTGCTAACATTTATTACTGATTGTAGATATCCTCATATATTCACGATTAACGCACAATTTGAAGTAACCGAAAATTCATTTCTGAAAACAAATGCGATTTATAACAATTTTCCTACACTGAAGATTCTAGAGAAACACTCCAGTTTCTCTAGAAATGAGAAACAAGAAATTATAAAATTTCTCGAGAAGGAACTCTAGACATGACCCCTTAAAGATAGCCAAGTTCTTCGAGACTTTAAATCTGAAATTGCTCAAGCTTCGAGAAAAGGACCAGAAGAAAATGAATTGCTGCCGCGATTTTCCACTAGGTGTACCCTATTCCGTCGTGTCGGTGTGGCTCGCTATTTCGCGGCGCGCGCTGCTAGAAGAAGCTTTCTACGAGAATTCTGAAGAAACAATTACCGTCCTAAACGAAGCTAATTGAAGCCATTCAAGATCATGGCGAGCGTGTCGGTGTCGGCCGAGGCGATGCAGAAGAAGAGGACGGCAGGACAACAGTGTAAACCCCGTTTCGCCGAGTTTACCCGGCGTGTAAACGAGCGACTGCTCGTTTCCACCTAATAAAACCGAATGAAGCGCCTACCGCTGTCTTCCTCTTGCCCTAGCCTTACGTTGCCCTCTCCGTCGCCGAGCCTTCGCGACACGACGCGTTTCCGGTCGCCGCGGCTCCGTTCATCCCTTCCTCCATCCAAACCCCTTCTCCTTCGTCTGAATCCCTGTCCCCGCCATCCGACGCCTATCGCTCACGCCGCGCGTTCTTTTCCATCAGTTTTACCATAAATCTGGCGCGATCCGATCCTCCCAAGCACTTCGAGTTCCTTGACCCTTAAACAGCGGCAACCGCTGCGGACTCCTGTTCCCTCGCGCAGATAACGCGGTTTAACGTGTTTGATTTATTACACCACAGAGCCGTTAAAATGCAAGCAGCTAATTAGACGCGTACGTTACTTCGTCTTCCTTTAAACTGTCTACCCAGGCAACTAACCACCAATAGCTACCGATCTCGTGCGCCTCGAGACGCGCGGGGCGATTCCTTCGTTCCCCCGCAATCAGATTTCTCACTTCCTGATTCCAGCGGCGAGGAGCACTGCCGCCAGCATGCCCCATCGATGGACCATTCGCCTTCACCCCTCTTTACTGACGTTCGACCTCCCCGACCACGCGCTCTCCTCTCCACCCTCGTTTACGTCCCCCACCGACGCCCGAAGACATGCGAGCCGCCGCTCATTCATTCGGCCATCCGACGGCCGTTTCATTCATTCATTCGTTTAACACTTTTGTGCTACACGAAGATACGGGCCTCCTGTCGCCGTCGGTACGCGCCTGGGAACCTCTTAACTGTTTTGTATAACGTGATTAGTTTCAATCCCAGCCTCCCCTCTTCCTGCCCCATCCGGATCTCCACCATGCTTCATTTAGATCCTTATCGCCGAGACACTAAGATTCGTAAATCCTCCCATGATTCTAGCCCCCCCCTCCCCCCCCCCCCCCCCCGGACCGTTTCACTCTCAGCGGCCTAGGAAAATCAGGGGTCCGTGTGGCAGAACTAAGAAACGTCGCGGAAAGTAGATCAATTGGCACAGAGTACCCGCGAGTGCGCGCCTGAAATGGTGATTTCCCAGGGTCCTAGGATCGAGGAGGCAGGATCGCGGGAGCCACCGCTGCGAATGTGGGCGTCCCTGCGAGCGAAGGCGACGCGGCCGAAAGCCCGCAAACTGGTTCGCTCCAGACAAGCAATCGCCAGCACGTAATTGCTACCAACTATGCGGAGGTGGCGAGGAATGGCACTGTTGGCGGCACCAGCCAAGGCGTCTCCTCTTAACCCTTCTTCCTCGCTTAAATAAATTAGCCGAGCGGTCTTGCGACAGCGCGCACGCACACGGCCTCTCCTCCATAGGTGTGCTGCACGCTCGGCGTTACGTCATACGCGCCAGCGAACGCGTGCCTCCCGATCTGCTGCGCTTATGCTTGAACACTATCCTTGAATCTTCCACGAAATTGGTCGCAATCAAAGTGCCACGTCAACATATCCTACGCGCCTCTAAGTAGCTACCGAGCGCCGCTGCTCGTCCCTGCGTCACGAAAACCGAGCGCAACTTCCGGCCGGTTCTCTGCTACGCGCCAGGAGGATCGATGAGCAACGCTCCGCGCAACCTCTGTTCACGATTTACGGGCAAGGCGGAGAGAGCGCGCGTGCAACCGGACTGCGCGCCGCGGCTGACACTGGGCTCGCGCTAACAGCGCGAGATTTCTTTGTAACCATGGCTGTGCAATACCGCGGGTGGCAGCGGTCACAGCTGCTGGCTGCGAGTGGGCACTGGCGCTGATCGTTGGAGCAAAGGATTCCGCGCGACTTCTTATTGGCAAAGTGGTCGGTGATCGATTGCCTCGTGGATAAATTTCAATAACGGTGCGAAAGGAGATCGACACTGTAGGTATCCTCGATAATCACCGCACCATCCCCCGCACAGTTTCACTATCCGTAGGTTACTTCTTTTGATACGGATCTCTCGGTAACTCATCCCCGCGGTGGAGCCGAGAGGAAGCCAGCCGCGAAGGCTTGGAAACGTTGCTGCCGAGGGGATGAAGATCGTGGCAGTTCGCAGGAAGCGTCCAGGCTCGCCCCGAGCTAACCGCAAATCAACCATCATCGCGCTGCAGACGCATCCCCATAGGCTGAAGATCCGCCGGGCAGCCCTCCGCGACCCCTCGTCACCCCCATTGGGACAGCCACCGCAGCGGGGATGAGAGAACCCTCTGCAGGAAACCAGTCCGCTCCTTTCTACGCCGTAAACGTCCCTGTCTGAGCGGGAGGGGGGAGGTGGGGCGCAACGATCCCCGCAGAAGGAGGGTTGCGTGTGTGCGCCTATGGATGAAAATAATGTAACACGCTGCCATTGAAATCCATTGACACCGCCACCCTAAGCGGGGCGCACATGCTCCTCGCGCGACCGTTCTCTCTGTTTGCGAAAATTTCCACCAAGAGAAGGCCACTGCTCTCTGTGTCGGCTGACTTCTGCGCGCTCGCAAAATGGCGCTGTCAAAATAACCGTGGGCAGAATCGAGGCCGCTGCGCTTGACTGGGGTTCTTGGGTATCCACACACCGAGAGGCGCGGCATTCGGACGAATGCCTCTTTCACTGAATCTCGGAAAAGTGTAACGGAGAGGCGATGGAAGTGCAACGTTTCGGAAACGGCCCCTCAAATTTTGAGCGCGTGAAACTGGGAAAAGTTCAAACACTGAGGCTTCAGACAACTTTAGGGTAAAACTATACAATACGCCCCACTTTTAAAGAAACATCTATAAAACCAATATTGTTTAATAATTCTTTAAATTTTTTGTGTGAACACATTAAGTGTTCATTACTCTTCTCAACTACACCGAAATTCTGACAAAAACATAACTGGAAATAACTGTAAATAATCATCTTTCTGAACCTTACATGGGGCATTTTGTAACACAGTCGTCGGGTAAAACGCCCCACCTCTGTGACAAAATGCCCCGACATAAAAAAGTGATTATTTTTTATAATTTTTATCAAAATTTTATAGAATATATATTATACAAGATATTATTAACAAAAGTAGAACAATCTTGATTAAAATTATTACATTATTTTTTTATTTACATTTTCTCTTTTGACATTTCTGTCACAAGTATTACATGAAATTATCCACGAAAAGGAAAGAAATAGGTTACTCGTGAAAAATATGATTTTGAGGTTGGGCGTATTGTAATTCGTAAATTCTGGGGTACAAAACGCGCCGGTTTAAATTTAGCATCAACGTAGTGAAAAAAGGTTTGGGCAATAACAATTTAAAGAGGTTAATTTGTCTACTTTCGAAATATATATGTGAATTTATCGGAAAAACAATAGTGACTTAGAAAATTGAATTTCTCACACACTCACCGCAAATTATCTGAAGACCGAAAATATAAATTCTTATAAAAATTAAGTATTTTTATTGCGGCAATTGTGGCCGACTGAGGCAAGTTCGAATTTGACGATAGTGTCGATGCATCCTGGTTTGTGTGCGTAAAATAATGGGGCGTTTTGTCAAATGGGGCGTATTGTATAGTTTTACCCTATAGCAAATTAACAAGAACTTGTAACGACTCTTTTAACTTAATATATTTGATGATGTTTCGCGGAAAGTGTGGAACTCATTTGTGGAGCTCCAAATCTTCAAATCTGCTCCTGTTCGCAGATGATTAGATAAAATTATGCGACGGATACGAATAGCTCCGCTTGAAAACTTGTCGGTGCCACTCGAGGTGCGAAGATTGACGCTGGCGGGGATTTGTAAAGCCGGCTACTTTATTTTTATGCAAAGCTGGAGGAATATACTTAATTAATATGCTCTTCTTTGGATGTTGATGTGTAATTTAGCATCCAAGTGGCAGGTTGCGATTGCTCGCAAGTGATAGCATTGTTATCTACGCGGATTTTAGATGTTTAGGATGCATGATGACTGGTAAGAGTGGTTTAATCTTAAAATGTGTCTCGTTGCCTTACGCATCACGCGGCAATCATATGGCATTAGTAAAACGGCAGCGCAAGGGCTCTGAAAGACATCGCGGTAACCCTAGCACAGCTCGAGTCTGCGAATAACGCTGACGACATCGACAATAATGTAATAGCGCAAAGTAATTCAGCGAGTTACCGACTACTTACTAAAATGCCAGGAACACTTACGATCTTTACGCGTTTCGCAGGCCCCGCTCCCTGTTTCATCGGAATCGGATCGGTGCTCACGCATGGCAACGGTTAAATCGATTTCTAAGAAGGTTTATAAGAGCGAAAGTTATTCCGCGATAGAAATTCAACATCCGCTAGCGTCCCACTGCTCCCTCTTCCTTCCGAGGAAATTGGGAGCGAAGTAAGCGAAGAACGAAGAAGATACAGAGCATTCTACTAAATCTACACCAGTAGAAAACATTAACCCTCATCCGCCCCTCCTGTCAATTTGACACAGTTTTCCCGTAATAGGGTAATTCCGGATGAGATGGCCTTTCGCATAGACTGCAATGTTATTTTTCTTTTTAAATGTATGATGTCTTTTTTTAATTCAATTTTATATTATTTATTGTATTTGTATATGTATTTCCTTTTGCAAATATATTTTTGTCCTGTATAAATCCACTCAATTTACGGTGTACTGATTGCTTTAAAAAAAGCGAGCCATCTCTCCCCGACTTACCCTAAGCTATATACTGTTCTGTTATTTGTGATTCTTGTAAACAAACAGTATGTCCTGCACATCGTTTTATTTTATACGAAAGTTGTGGAAAGTCTAAGATGTAAATATTAAGGCATCAATTTGAAAAAAAATTATCGAAAAGTAACTGTTAACCTTGTTATTTCATCGATCTTTTACCACCGAGTTAATTTGACACCGAGGGACAGATTCAGTTCGTAAAAATAAGGAACGGATGAGAGTTGAACAAGAAGGTATAGATAAAGTTGATTAGGATTTCGACCGTAGATCTTTCAAAACATTAAATCGTTAAACAAAAAATTAAAATTTCCAACGTTTCGGTCGTAATTCCGACCATTCTCAAGGAAAGAATAAATAAAAACTGCACTGCTTTTGAATTAATAGCACGCTTTAAACGTGCGAACAACGAGTCGGTTGGAGAGTGACTGAGGTAAACATGTAACCATAGGTAGGAACAATCAGAGGATAAACTCAAATGCGATCTAAACAAACCTCGGAGGAGAAACCGTTAACCGTTTGTAATATTTGAAGAGCAAACATAAAAACAACACATCAATAAACTGCCATTGCACCACCAGTTCTTGTTAATATGGTACAAAACCAATAAATGTTCAAAACTATAATTATATACCACGATAATATGTAGTAATAGTCAAGTTACATAAAAGGAGGACCCAGAAAATTAAAAAAAAAAAAAAAATAAGGTTGCTTAATAATTCTGTATTTTAGGTGTTTCATACCTAACATTTACGCTTTTTTGTTTAATCATATGCAATGTCTCTAATAAAATTCTCCGATTCCAATTGGTCTCCCTACCTGTTTACCTCAGTCACTCTCCAACCGACTCGTTGTTCGCACTTTTAAAGCGTGCTATTAATTTAAAAGCATTGCAGTTTTTATTTATTCTTGGAAACGTTGGAAATTTTAATTTTTTAACTCGCGAAATAGCTTTTACTTTTTTTAATAGTGACCGAATCAGTGCGCCGATATCCCACGATTTAATGTTTAAGAAGATATAGATGGTATAATAATCATAATTGTACAATTTGTATACCAAGGGCTAGTCCCGTTTAAATAATTAATAATAAGAGAAATTCTTATCCGTCCCCTGAAAATTTTACTGCAGCTCTATCAAAATCCCATCGATCCGAGCCCCCGTTAACTCTCCCGATCCTACGCCCCACGTGTTCCCCTATTTGCACAGAGGTTAATGAAATCAGTCAGTGCGAATGCGAAGTTAGGTGGCTGCGAGAAGTGTGGTTGGAGTGCGAAGGGTTAAAGAACGATTCGGCGCGCCTCGAATAGAGAAGAATACCTATCGCGCGTAGACGAAGAAGCCAACACTCGCATAGACCACTCGCCACTTGGAGCAATTGACCAGGCAAGTGTTTATCGTCCCCTTCGGCTACGTGATGCTATGCACAATATTCGTTTGGTTGCTTCATGTACGTCCCTGTCAGCTGTTATCGGTCCACCGATAACGCGCGCCGGCAGCAGGCCTCATACGTTCCCGTAATTACGAGCGGGATTCGCGATCCGTGACCGTCACGTACACCATCGGCGAAACGAGCACCTGAATCGAGAATGATAAGTCCGATGCGAAATCGTCGGGCCCCGTTTAACCGAACGCGCCGGCTCGGCTCCGGGGACTTTCAACGTTTGCGCGCCTGTACATACGTCAATCGACGATTTAATTTGAATACAGCGAAATCATCGGCTAGTAATTAGAAGATAACAACCGTGTTGCTTACAGCTTGAAGTTTTATAGCGTGTACTATGTACCACACTTCTGTGTGGATACTTTGTATTCTTAATCAAAAGTGAGTCAAGTAAACGGAGGTATGAGAAGCTGACATTATCGGATGGAGATGCAAAAGGAGACTTGAAAGTAGGGTGGAAATTGAGAAAGGGGACGTGTTCGAATGATGTTTAATATACCTACTGCGGAGTAGGAATGATTATATTATGTAGCGACGGTGGGGCATGTGTATGTGCCGTTACGATGTTCATAAAATAAAGAATCATTAGCAACACTTGGAGGCTAAGGGGAAAAAGCAGGGAATGTCACAAGTCAGCTTTATGGAGAAAATTAAGTTTGAATGCTTTAGTCCAGCAGTAAAGAAGAAGTTCGTTGAATTTAATTTTCTTCTTGCATTACCTTAGGTTATTGTTAGACAAAGAATGAGGCCATTCCGTACGTATTTTGTTCCAGTACAGAATAACCATTTCCCGTTTTTAACCAGTAGGTACCTATACCCAATATTTAACATTATTTCGCAGGAGTATTCGAGCTTTATACAAATCACGAAAAATGGACATTCCACGTTTATCCCCGATAAAAAATGATCGATATCCACGTTGCAAAGGTATATTCCCAGCCGGCAAGTCAAATAAATCTATTCATGTTGAAAAAAAGAGTGCACTCACGATTTGAAGAAGACGACAAAGTCCACGGCGACGATCCACCATGCGCGTTTCCAAGTATCCATTTTTTCACACGGCTGGTCACGAGCGTAGACAACATTTCCAAACAGCAACAAGCTAAAGTGGACAATTAACGCGTGGAATTATTAATTTGACACTGTACGAAGCTTGAAGGATCAAGCGATGTTTGCGACCCCTCCCCCCATGAGAATATTCGAATGGAATCGTTTAGCAAAGATGGAACTCGTTGGGATTTCGTTTCATGGACAAGGACTGGATAAACGGAGGTTCTATAAACAGGCTACTTTCGCGTGCAGGCGATTCAGGAGCGTGCTGTTGCTCGGTACGAGCCGAGCCGCTCGATATTGGTATGATACATTGAGACAATGAGGCGTAAATAAGATAATGGCGTACGCTCGCGTATGTCCAACCTGATGGGGGAGGTTTAAGCGTTTGAAGGGCCGAGGAACGAACGGGCGAAAGAGAGAGGCGGCCGATTAGGATCGGTAGATGAGATTGTGACCCCCGCGGCCTCTCCACTCGCAGACGTGTTTCGCATTCTTATACCTACGAGCGTACACCACTGGGGGGGGGGGGGGACGCATTCTTCAATCCAAAACACATCACTCTGCTCTTAGAATTATTATCAAATGCTCGCGAGAGCTTCGGCACGGATGTCCGCAGCTCCCGATAACGAGACGAAACACGCTCGTCGTTTGCCGAAAAACCGTATCAAAGCCGTATCAAAGAGAAAAGTTTATGAACAATTGGCTCCCATGGAGCAGTGACAATTAAGTAATTATTAATTTCTTCGATTCGCCAAAATGCGCGAGAGCCTATATTAATATGCGCGAATACTTTAGCGAGCAACTTGTGAAATGCCAAATATTCGGAATTCGCAAATATAAAACTCTGGGATGGACGAAGATTACCCGTCTCCAAGTTGTCACGACTCAAGCCGAGGCTTTCCCTAACAATTAGCAGCCACCGCGAGCGATCTTGTAGACGCCATAAATTAGAGATTCAATTAATTAAAAATTAACGGTAGAGACTCAAAGACGTTACGGTGATGGATTTCGTGGTAGGGCGCACGGCGGTAAAAAGAATTATGAAAACGAACCTGGAATGTTTCCTCATCCTTGGAGGCGAAGAGAAAGAAGAGAAGAATGGACCCGGGACGCATCTCCGTCGGTTTTATTCGACGGACGGTTCCCAAGGCGGTGGGATGGACTCGGCGAAACCAAAGGGCGAGGAGGCTCCTCGGCGAAGGCCACTGGAATATGGTTTATGGTTATATTGGAGCAGTAAAGCAATTCCTTATTTTTCCGAAACCTCGACCTCGCCCGCTCTCAGCCATTATCCGGTGACTTCGACTCGGCGCGACTTTTATCCTGTGTTTTGACAGCCGGCGGGTTCTGCCTGTTACTTTTACGATCGACGCGCACGAAACTCGGTCGAAAAGTGCCGTCGCCCCCTCGCGTTAACAACGAACCAAGAGATGGTTAGAGAGGAACGGCACTCGACAAAGTGCGATGCGCGAATCGAGACCTCAGTTTCGATTTTAAACAAACGAAGGCGAATATATCGAATCGACGACCGAAGCGGACAAAGCGGACTCACCCGAACCACGATTTCAGAGTTTATATACCGCAGTGGACTCAAGATATCCAGCGGGCTTTGTGAATTTTTTTGTAGTTAATATATCGTGAAATATATTGGAACAAGTATCAAGAAATTGCTGCGAAATAATCGCACCTATGCGTTATTAGTAAGCGGAACTGGGATGGGGGATGATGTTGGGGGAGAAACGATTACACAAGAGATTTCTAAGAAAAAGTTTTGCACATTTATTCTCACGATCGTACACGTGTTGCTGCACGCATACTCTCGCTTTTCACCTCTATCATACATATATACATCATATGCGACATCTACCTTCGACGAGTAACAGTTCCTATGTACAATGTTTGATTAAAGTCGACGAGCCTCGACCATCGCCGAGCGACCACGATTATTCCGGGGGCCCCCGCGAATAAAATTGGATCGACGACAACGAGATCATCTAAAAATCGCCTATTTACACATATCATTTATGTTACTGTCCTACGCAATCGCACATACAGATCGCGACCCGGGGGTTTGTCCGGGCTGATCCTCGCGAGTCGGTAATCGCGTTTTGGTATCGTGGGGTTGCGCCGAGCGGGCAAGGCCGCTCGACTTAAAGCTATCGTTTACAACGGCGACGTGGGAAGATCGAGACGGAGACGAAGAGAGAAAAGCAATAGAGCGACGGGGAGAGATGATTACAATGTCAACCCTCGCCGCGTACGCAATTCAACTGGGTTCGGAGTGAAGCGTTCCGGGCGCGTCGCCTCGCGTCCTGGCACCCTATTTCGAAGCATTTACAGTCCTCAATCTCCTAGGCCCGCAGAGCGCGAGCCGACTGCGAGCTTCCCAACGAGGCCCGTTCGTCCGGAGAGAAATAGTCGAAAAATATGTCTCTCACAGTGTCTACCAGATTCCTTCAGCTCTGTCTGCCGGTTAGCACAGTGATGGGCTTGAGCAGCAGTTGCGGCGGATTGTGCTGCATGAGCCTGGGTTGCTGGACGATGGAGGAGTTGCAGATGGTGATCGGTGGCGAGTGCGGTGACATCGGCTCGGGGCTGCTTCCCGGGGAGGCGGTGGCCGACGTCGGTTGACCCAGGAGCAATGGCTGGTTCACGTGGTATCTCGCTGCTTGCGGGTTGTGCGCGAACACCGTGGCGGTGGTCTGGTGTTGCTGGTGAGCCGCTAGCGTTCTCAGAGTGGAGTAGAAGTCGTAGGGGTTGCCGGACACGGGGATGCTGGCCGGGTAGCCGGCGGCCGCCGGTGGCTGCAGCAGCCTCTCCATGGAGAACGGTCCATGAGCGGGAGACGCGGCGGTGGCTGGCAGCGCCTGAGGCTTGCAAGGCAGGCTGGCCGAGCTCGTCCCTGCTCCTGGTAACAGGCTGGCTGGATAGCCGGCCGGCGTGTTGTACGTGGCGGCGTGCGGCGGATATCCAGCGGCTCGGTGCAGGTACGGTAGGGTGTACAGCGAAGCTGGCCAGCCGGGCGGTGCGTACGGCGTGGGGTAAAGGCCGCCGAGGACGACGCTCCTCTTGAAAGCCGCTAGCCTCGATCTCGAGGCAGCGGTGGTCCTCCTGCGCAGCTTGCCGGTGGTACCGCCGATGAACACGTCCTCAGAGCTCGGGTCCAGCATCCAGTAGTTGCCCTTGCCGGGGTCGTCGTAGTGACGTGGCACCTTCACGAAGCACTTGTTCAGCGAGAGGTTGTGCCGGATGGAGTTCTGCCAACCCTGCTTGTTGTTCTCGTAGTACGGGAAGTGGCGCATGATGTACTCGTAGATGCCGTTCAGTGTCAACCGTTTCTCGGGACTCTGACGGATAGCCATCATAATCAGCGCGTTGTAGCTGTACGGCGGCTTCTCGAACTTCTTCTTCTCGTCGGTGGTGGGATTCTTCGCGCCCTTCTGCTCAACGGGGGCGACCGCATTGACCGCGTTCGTGGAGCAGTCCAACGGCGGCGTGTCGGTGCCGCCGTCACCGGTCACGTCCAGGTCGCACGAGTCCTCGCTGTCTTCCACGGGACCGACGTCCGGAGACACGGATCTGCTATCCGATGGCGCTGGGGTCACCGCGCAGGCCTCCGGCACTATGCTGCGGATGCTGAAGTTGCTCTTCAACACGGCACGAGGCGGTGGCGATGCTGTCACCGTCTGCTGTTCGCTGGAACCCTCCATGTTCACCATCTCTCCCAAAACGGATCGTCGCACTGATAGTGATACTCTCCCGAAACGTTAGAACACCGACCGGGATATCGTCCCTAGAGCGCACAGATTCCGGATAATCGTTTCACTGCGTCAGCCCGCGATGCCGACGGAACGGAGAAATCACAACCGCGGATATAGTTCGTACACGGCTGAACTTTACGTGCGGAAACGTCTCAACCACCCTTTCTCTCTGGCCTTGTCTGACTGAGTATAGACTCTGGTCTCACAAGGAACACTGTAGCGATGTTGCTTCTATGGAGCTTCCTCGCATACCGAAAGTATCCCCCGCCGCCGGGGGTACTTATACCGCCGCGCGAGGCCACGCCCAACGTGCGCCACCGCCTGCGCGCCGTAGTGGGGATGACGACCAATCCTGTGCGTCCCCGGCCCACCTCCGCCGTCCGCTGACGATACCCCCTCCACGGTGTTTTGCGGCCAATGTTTGACAGCAAACAGTGCAAACAACCGGGAGGTTTCGACGGGGGCAGGGATTTTCGAAGGTGGACGATCGTGACGGGCGCGGATGGTGGGGAGCGCAGCCGCAAACTAAACTCGACCCCGCGAACACCGCGTACACAAACAAATCCAAACGAGATCGCTTCTACGCCCTCTCACCAGGACGGGGCACGCCACCCTTCGACGGGGTGGCGGACCCCCACCCTTCCCTATACAGGAATTACACGCGGAACCGAAACGGGAGGGGGGTAAATGCCCTTTTGTCGCAGAGTACAACGCTCGCTACAGATGCCTGATCGATCGAATCGCGAAATAGTTGAAATCGATCCCCTTCTGTTGGCATTTTCTCATTCTACCGAGGGGGGGGTGAGGGGAGGGGCAAACAGACTCGCGTATAGTTGGGATATTAAGGGAGGGTTGCTAAAATTCTTAGATACTTAATTCACGGGATATTAATGACGGGGGTGACTGAATATTTTCTGGATCGATTTGTCCGTCTCGCTGTTAGATTTGTTGGGAATATTAAGACGTTGAACGGGTTGGTTCTTGTTGTATAGATTATTATTTATTATTGTATAGACTATTATTTCTTCGATATTTAGCAACACGCTCTTGCAATGTCGGCTTGGGCACTTCATGCGTTTGGGCTGCCTTTAAGTAACCCATGTTTCGATTGATTATACTCATTCTAGCCTTTTTCATATTTTCCGAATTCCAATCTTGTCTGGTAGTGTTTCTTTTATAATTACGTGGCATCTTGCTGACACCTTTAAACAAAAATGGAACACTACTTAGTTTACGAACCGTCGTTTGGTGTACGATTTTACCCCGTACGGTTTTGCCCCAAGAGGTAAAAACCCATACTTTTGGTTACAGCTAAATATGAAAATGACAACAATCGGCCACGATCATCGAAATATAATAGAAATAGATACTGTTAATAGATATCTTCATGTAACTTACCTTCTAATTACCAGAACACTATATAGTTCACTTGAAGTACAGTCGAAAATAAGATCGCAGCACGTAGAAATATAATAAATTTAATAATTAGCTGGAGCGTATGTATTTTTCTACGAGGATCTGTTGACTAACAGTTCAATATGGCGGGAAACTATTGCCAAACGCGCGTGGGCTTTCTTTATTTGATTTCAGAAATAAGTATGGTATACGGTTTTGCCCCGGTATATGGTTTTGGACAGGTTTCCCCTACGCGTCACGAAGTGTGAGTATTTTATTCGTTTTGATTCGTAGGTTCATGCGATAGAATTCGAGCGAAAGAGAATTATCTGCATAATGCATTGACTAAAAATGTACGAGGTACTTAGATGCTTGGCGAACTGCGAAGAGAGGTAGGTTTGGATTAATGAAAGGCGAAGAGTAGAGTAAAGGTAGGTAAAAGTTCGCAGTAGGTAAGAGTTCGCACCATGCGAATTTCATGGTTTAACTTGTGGCAGTTGCCAATGGTGATTGGCAGTCAATTGTCAATCAAGGTAGAGTCACTAATGTCGAATTTCATGGCTGTATTTCGGTTTGTTATCTTACAATGCGGTAAGAATTGAATTCGTTAGTTCTGATGTAATATTCTCATGTTTGGAAGTCAATATTATTCCTATAAATTGATCAGTAAATCTTTTAATTAATATGCCGTCTGAAAGAGATGAAATTCTTCTATTAAAAAGTGCTAATAGAAGTTTTCAATTCTCAGAAGATAACAGGATTGATTAAACAATGTTAAAGTAGCTGTGGGGGCAAAAGTTCGCGCAATGCATTGGGACAAGAGTTCGCGTGCGAACTTTAATTTTTAATCCGCAGTATTTTTCCAAAATACGTTTCTTATTAACTTTTTGATTAAAATATATAACTTTATTTTATTGTCTTATTCATTTATTGTTAGAACTTATAAGAGGACAACCGGCCGAAAACCTATTAGTGAGGAGATGCATCAGGTCGCTCGAGATAAATTAGAAGCAGGATTTTCGAAAAGAAAAATCGCTGCAGAATTGGGAATAACCGAAGCAGGATTGAGAAAACGTCTGAAATATTGGATATTTCTCGTTGCGTTCTTTTGCCCCATAACATGCGAACTTTTGCCCCACATAGCGGGTAAAAGTTCGCATTTGACACTTTTTGGAAATATTTATTTTATATAAGTTGTGACAGGTAAATTTACATGAAGTCACTGCCTATCGAATAATAAGGGATAGTAGTTGTTTCTCACAAAACGATATGACTATCAGTGTAATACCAAGGATTTTAGAGAAGTCTAAACTTTAAGTGCGCACTCTTGCCCCACATTAATCTATGTTGTAAATCTGGTAATATAACCAGCGGTCGGCGACACAAGTGCGCGGACAATGGCCGACCTGCTAATCGGTAACAATGGTAACAGTACGTGGGGAAGTACAGGGTAGGGTTTACGGAAATTGCGTCCTTCCCGGAATTCGTTTGAAAACCATGCTTCAGAATTTCTCGGAAAACTGGGCCACTCACTTTTGGGGAATCAAGAGAATGGGCTTTATTTATGCAGAGGGGTGGGATTTCGTCATTCGGATAATATTGAATAATTAAACGAGATAAAGGAAGTGCAGTATATTTTGAATACCAGTTTGTTTAAGACGAATAAAAAATTATGGCAGAGGATGGGAACAAATGAAACTGCATAATATCAGAGGGAAACTAATAAACTTTCATATTGCATAGTCTCAGTAATAATAAAAATCAAAAACTAAATGAAACTTCGGTTTGAATGAAAAATGACAAGTATCAATTTCGTTAAGGTGCATGTAATTTGGAATACCGGTATTCCAATTTACCTTCACTTTAGAAACTTAACCAAAACGCGTAGATAATAAAATTAGTTTATTTTATGACGTAATCAGGCTAAGCAATCACAATGAAGGAACAATTTTATGTAAATATAAATTCAAAATCTTAAAATTTACTTGCAGTAATCACAGATATAATTCCCTGTGCCATTGTAACAGATGATGAAACCGTCGCACAGTGGTTCAAGTATACTACATGCTAGCTGGACAAAATTCTTTCTGGCGGGTTTGGGTTCATATGGGGTCCAAATTGTTAGAAAACATACCTGATTTGTATTACAGTTTATTATTTAACTAAAAATAGCAATAATATAAAAATATGACTAATTCACTAAAGGAAAAAGGACAAAACGACAGTATTGTACATTAAATATAATTAACAATTATAACATTATGCCTATTCCTGTAATTTCTGAGTTTTTAAATTATAAAACCTGGTTTTTGAACTCAGTTTTCTCTGCATCGCTATTAAAATAGTGTTTTACAATATGTTCCACGTGGATCCACGCGACAAGGGTTGAATGTACGGAAAGTAGAGACTTTCTAGTTTATTTTAATCAATCGGTCGATCTGCAAAAATTTGCAAAACTATATTTTTTTAATTGTTTTCGGGTGTGACGCTCGGTAGCACTACTCAGTGGATTAAAATTGATTAAAATAAACTAGAAAGTTTCTACTTTCCGTACATTCAACCCTTGTCGCGTGGATCGACGTGGAACATATAGTAAAACACTATTTTAATCAAAAACCAGGTTTTATAACTTAAAAACTCAGAAATTACAGGAATACACATAATGTTATAATTGTTAATTATATTTAATGTACAATACTGTCGTTTTATCCTTTTTCCTTTAGTGAATTAGTGATATTTTTATATTATTGCTATTTTTAGTTAAATAATAAACTGTAATACAAATCAGGTATGTTTTCTAACAATTTGGACCCCCATATGAACCCAAACCCGCCAAAAAATAATTTTGTCCAGCTAGCATGTAGTATACTCGAACCACTGTGCGACGCGGCGGTAGCGATTACACGTGAAACAAAAGCATCGCTAAGCTTTGGTATATTCCAAATTACCTTCAGCTTCGGTATTCCGCATTAGCGACATGACATTGAAACCTAAAATTTCATATCACACTTTGTATTCTCGAAATTATCGCAAAACTGGCACGGAACCATAGAAGGAACGTGCAAATGAGTAGATTAAGTGTTTAACCCTAATGTTTGGACATATTTTAACCATGATTGTAACGATTGAATACGCGCTGAAAAAGTTTTGCAGATTGACGTTTTCTTCCTCTGCAGATTAAGTCGAAAATGTTAGAATGGTGGTTCATCTACAAATGTCATTAGTGAACATGTCATTAGCCCCTATAATCTACGGTGTTACAAATTAAATAGCGTTAATAGTTTATCAGATACTTCGGTAACCTCTACCTAAAATTACCCGACTAAACCTATTTTATTTAACTAATTATTCGTTGCTTACGGTAAATTACTTCAACCATGCCACCACTGTTATAACAATCAATAATAATTTATTATTATCCACATTGTCAAGCAATTATTGTCATCCTATAATAAATATCTCAAGAATTCTGTATCGAACTGGATTAGGTACCTAAGCTAATTTATTTAGAACGTCGTGCAGTTATTCCGACCGTCAAGAGATTATTGTTCGGATCACTTCTGTCCCTTTGTTAATCCAATTTAGCCCAGTGCATACGCACAGCCCCACCCTTTCCCACGAAGGACAGTTCCCTGGTTGAAGGGGTTGGCAATAAACAATGATTATCCAATAATAGGAAGCGGAGAGCCTTCGTAAACACTTTATTGCCAAACCTTGCTGTCCCAAAATAGTAATCAAGGGAAAGGGAAGAACAACGAGGCAGAAGATGCGGCGCCCGTGGGATCTCGCGACATTCGCGGAACTCGGGACTAATGACATTCTCACCGCCGGAATCTGAATTACGGTTTACCAGGTAGGCTACGAGATTTTCAGCGCGAGGACGTGAAAAGGTAGCGGTCGCGCAGCGCGGGATGGTTAGCCGTGCCCGCGTAAATCGGATTGACTTCGCCCTTGGTTATTATTGTTTCCCGTTACTGTCCGCTAATAGGATTAACTCGCGAATGCCTCGGTGACGTGTACACCCATTCACCACCTGCAACGTCAGTTCTACGACCCTCCTTTGCAAACCTATTATCCCTCGAGGCTCTTCAGGTCAGAACTGCGCAAGAAACTCTAAACTCGCTAATTAACTCTAAATGGGGAACATTTCATCCAGCGAGAAACCGGGGCAGATGTAACAAAAAAGTTTTCATACATTTTCTCCAAAGTGTTTTCCTGAATCAGGAAATAATTTGTAGGGTAGACGCACCGTATGTGGCCATCTTAAGGATTTCAGTGGCTTTCATCGTAATTATCTTTAAAATTGTACATAAAATTAGGAAACTGTAAGCTTTACCAAATTTTACACTATCTTTACTATTAATATCTAAGTTTTCATTAACTAGAGAAATCGTTAAATAATTAATAAAGGTAAAAATATATAAGATATACATTTTTCACCGTTTGTGGCCACTTGCACACTAGTTTTGGCCATGTTTTGTACTAGTTTTGGCCACAAAACTATGGATTTACATTTCGCAGCTTTGACTTCTTTAGAAATATCTTTTATTTAATTTCAAATCACGATGCAACTAGCGACCCGAACGCAGCGGCTTTTTGTCGTTTTCGTAAAGCAAGCGAGTAGCTGATTTCAAGTCGTTTGAATTTGTGGTTATGGGTTATATTTATTGATGACTGGGTAATTTTCTCACCCGCTCGGGGTTAATTTTATTTTAAAACAGAGGATCAAGGTGAATAAAATCGTTTAAAAAGCATGGTGGCAGAAATATAACAATATTTTGATAAAGTTTCCATTTCTGGCTGAGGGTGGCCAGAACTGGATACTCTATTGTATCAGTTTTGATCAGAAGTGGAAAAGTTATTAAAATACTGTACCATGTCTTGCCACATAATTTTTTCGTAATAGTGAATTGAATTTGATAATTTTATACTTTCAGAATAATTTTGAAACTACATTTAACCTATATCTGCCATAATTTATATATTAACATACTTTGATTAGTAAATATGGGAATTTTATTTACCGTATATCCTTCACGATTGTTACAAGAACAGCGAACCGTTTACACACTTCTTAAAAAATATAATGTTTTTTCGCGTAAGCAATAACTGTAACCATTTATTTCTGGTGGTATAGGGTAATTCCGGGAGACGCGGCCGGGCTGGAGAGTTGGTCGAAACAGTTGATTTCTAGAGAATTAATTGTTCTGAACCTTAACACATTTTTACATATACACAGATGTAGAGTCTGAATATAGCAACTCGACCAACTGTCCAGCCCGACCGCGTCTCCCGGAATTACCCTACCAAAAAAAATATTTACGGTGCGAAATTCTACACATAATTGTGTCTGCAAGCAATTTCAAGCTAAGAAAACCGCGATAATTATGCACATGGCCAAAAACAGTACAGTGGCCACAAACGGTGCGTCTACCCTACTAGCTTTATCTTAAAGAAATCTGAAACATTGTTACAATATGCCCCAGTCCGGCGTAAATTCTAAGACATCCGTTTTACTTATTTAAATAATAATAAGAACACAAATAAACATTTCTGAAAAATATAAATGAAAACACAGATCATTATTAAACATTTGATATACACGAGTTAAACAGCCATTGCTTATTCACCTTTCTCTTTCAAATTCTCCTTCTTCGCTTTCTTTACTCTTGCCTTTATACCTTTTTCTGCTTTTTGGATTCTCCATTGTTCTGCTGTTCCAAATTTGTCGTTCAGAAGATTTTACTTATGTTACAATTTACCCCGCGTTACAATCAGAGATGGGCAGAAAATTTCCTACCCATTACCGCGGGCTCCCTTACAGTGCTGGAAAGTTCCCGAGGCGTTTTTTTTTTTACTAGCCGCTTACTGGAAGTCCAGGTGTAGGGCAATAAAACAGGTTCGCTGGATTAATTGGGTTACCTTTTGCCGCTCCTCCTGCATTCCGCCCGTCCGTGTGCAAATATACTAATTTCCAGGGGATTGCCGTCCTTTAGAGACAAGAGGGATTTATAGGGTTATTGTATCGGAATTGCCTCGGGGGTCCATCAGTTGCTATTCAATCGGAGGGTTTTCGAGGAAAGCATCTGCGTCCTGGCTTTATGCGCACGCATCCACCATTCCTCAGGTAGGTATTGTTGCAAGTAAATTATAACGGCCGAAATGAGAATGACATTTGGATTTGCAGAAAGTGAAATTCAGAATATGGAGATGGAGGAAGAAGATTCGCCGAATGTTACGTGAATGTTTCATTTTCTGCCCATGCTATATTGATATCTATTCATCAGACCACCAGGAATTAACGTCGCGTTTAAAGCATCAATGCGGTTGGAGACAATCGCTAACGTGGCTCAATTGAATCGTCTGGATGAGATAATGGCCACCTGTGACTCTAATGCCCAGAGACGCGTCTAACCGCGGCCAGTCGGCTCGTTTGATCTGTGTGTGTGCGCCATTTTAACGGAGCTCGTTAATCCTGGAAAAAGGCACCGAGTGTCTCCTCGAAACAGAGTGTCTTGTAAGATCCTCATCTCTCGATGGGAAAACTCTTGGTGGTCGCCGAGGGAAAAACCAGAACACCCTGAACGAGCTACCATTCCCCGCCTCCCACCCAAAGAAACATATCTGGGGCCCCCTAAGACCTTCGTAAACACACAAATATTATAAAATATCGTCCACCGCTGCCTGGAGTATTCCACTCTAAATTGTATAATCAAGATTAATTGTAGAGACCTCGTAGAAAACACTGTAAGTGCCGAAAATGAAATTATTCTGATAAAAGAACTCAAATCTTCTGATAAAAAAAAATTGTCTCAACTTCGACACTTGCAGTGTTTACAAGGACTCTTCAATTATATCATCAAGAAGCAGAAGACAAATCAGAATCTCATCCAAGCCACTCTAAGTTTTTGTACTATAACTTGGGCTATTGTTGGTAGTAATCAAATTACCAAAAAGTAATTGGTAGTAGAAATTGTGCTCAACGAAAGGGGACAAATTATTTTTCTTAAATTTTATCATAAAGATTAATAATTCGCTAGAATAAAAAAGTTGCAATTCGCAGCGAACGAAAAATTATCCTGCCCTCCTTAGTTAAACTGTCCTATCTAGCATTTTTTCATTTTTTGGAATATGTTGAAATATTTGAAGTTCCACGCGTCTTTTACCTTTTAAGTAAAGTTAGAAAACTCTACTTTCTTCGTAAAGATTTATAAACAGGTCTAATCTATTTAACCTAACTTTTTTCTAAATGGTGAAAATAGCCTATCTAAAACAATTAAGTAATTGGTACGTTAATAATACTTTACCTACCGGTAAGGGAGAGTGGGGGAATCTCGAACACCTAAGCAAAAAAGCATACAAAACGAAAACTATGTGAGCAATTAATAGTTTGTAAGTCGGCTTTGAGAAAAAGGTATTAATTTTGCATATAAAAGGTTCAGAGAGTCAAAATCAGCTTATGGGTGGCTTACACCCAGAGAGTCAACGAAGGGTTAAGTAGGTACTCTGATTTCCTATTTCGCGTGCCAGAGACCTGAGGTCCTGCGATGTGAAGGGCGATTCGCGGGAACGCGTGCCCCCGCCACAGGGCGCGCGTGAATGATCCAAGGAATCTATCGGCGGTTTAGAAACGTCACTCTCGAATGCTCGGCGGCGCGGGGCTCTCGCGACAATAGACAAGAGGCGCGCTGATCGATCAGAATCCCAACATTTCCAGACGTGGTCGAATGACCGCCGAGGATCCCGCTTGCGAGGCGAGGAGCAGGACCGTCGGCCCCCGTTTTGTTGAGCAAATAGAGTCGTTTGTTGGTCCACTGTCGGTACCTGCGCGTCGTCGCGCCAGGCCCCGTGGACGGCGGCTGCGTGACAAGGGGATGAAGTAATGGGGGATGCAAGCGTCATGCGCCACGGAAAACCGATTTCCTCGGTCGCGCCGTGAAAAAGGGGACCCGGGGGACGGCCCCCGGCAGGCGGAAGACGTGAAACGCGCGGCTGGACGTCGGCGTCCTGCAGCTTCCACGGGGACGTTTAGAGGCTAGGGCCGTGCTGGCCCGATAATGACGCAATGAGTGGCCAGGCTACCCTCGATTCGACACGGCAGCTCCTTTTGCAGCAGCACCACCCGCCTAGCCGAGCATGCAACTGCTTCAGATCTTCTAGGATCCATGGTCCTTCTTCACCTTCGAGCTTACTCTAATATTCTTCATTTTCAAAAACATATACAACGTTCTTTGCAAAGTTCAGCTTCGATCTTTAAGATTATTGCAAGGATAGGTATTCTGCCGATTTTAGCTGGAACTTTCGTGTTTAATGTCATCCGTCCAGGGTGGTTCAGTCGCGCGAGAGAAAGATAATAACTACATGCTCGTTTTGTATATCGCCGACAACAGGTCCCCGATGAACGGGAAAAGGCGGCAAGTCACTCTAGCCCGCCGGAACCTGTGACGAATACGAATTTCTTCTACGATAATGAAGTAATGAACGTTCTGGGACCGAGGATTTGATACGGTCCGGGTCCGACCTGCGCCGAGAGATCGAAGGCCAGCGAGGGCTTCGAGCTCCGACGGCCCACGTTTCCGTGAACAAAACATCGGGAAGTTCCGAGACAAGTATTGCTGTCCCGGTAAAATCCTCGCGTGATACTGAGAAGGATAATGCTCGGTGGCGATTTTATTGGTGCCCGGATCGGTGTGTACAGGGGTCGGGGGAGATCGTGGAATGTAACGGAATCCGAGCGATCCTCATTTACGCGAACAGCAACCGGTAAACCCTAATCCACTTAAATTGACAATGCACCTGGCGGTGGTCGTAAATGATCGGCCGCGACCTCTGGCACAATGGCCCGAGTGGCCGAGTTGCTTCTCTGCCCGGGGTGTGCCTCTAATTGTCGCGAGTCACTCGAGCCCATCGTCGGCTGCGAAATGCAACGGGAGGAGGGAAAACACGAGATCGCGGCTATGGTGGGCGCAAGCGGGAGGATGCAACTAAATCTATGGTTCGCCACGGGGTGACGACGTTTTTCACGACGGGGGGGGTCGAGCGGCCTGTATAAAGATGTCCTCACGGAGGGACCCGGCAGACGCTCCTTCCGATGCCTCCTTTTTCGGCCAGCCCCGGGCCCGGAACGTTCCTCGCGTTTGTCACGTGCCTGCTCCATAGACGTCTTCTTTCGCCAGGCAATGGTACTCGTGAGGATCTCGTCGTTTCAGGGCCATTTGCATCTTGCACTCGAGTAGGGGAGACCGGGGCTAGTTGACTAACGAGGTTAGTTGACTAATTGCATATAATTATTGTGTTATAGAATAAATTATGCTGCGATTCGCGATATTGAAGTATATGAATGACCAGCTTGCCATTTAAGGATGTATTGGACCTATTTTCAAAATAGTTCCAAGTTGATAAAAATTTGTGAGATTGTTCGCTTTAATCTCCCTGATGTGCTGCAAAATTTTTAAATGAATTCACTAAACGGTTACTGAGTTATAACGATTTTAATTTTCACTGATTTTACACGTACTCTTTTGGAAAGAGACTATCTTGGCGAATAAAGTATCTGAAAAAATGTTGAAGAAATAGTACCAATGTTTTAAATTTTTTTGGATATGCAGTATATGGGTAGACGAAAATATCTGCCGAGTTTCAATTGCTTTCTCTACACCGTTTTAAAGAAATAAATTATAACTTGAAAAAATTGTGAATTCTAGGCATTTTCATTGCCAAAAGTTTAGAAAATAATGCTTGAGAAAGCATTTGTAAAGTGAAAAATACCTTCCTAGGATTAAAAATAAGACTCCAAATGTCGTTCGAATTCCTTACATTTAGATTTACTATGCGTAAGATGTAGATATTCAAGTATTTCAAATTTCATATACTTTTGCCTGATATTGTACATCCAATACATCCTTAATGTGTTGCCGTGACAAAAACTTGCTTGTTATGTTAGTGAGATTAAAAAATATAAAAAGGTCGGCCGGGAGTAAATATTTTTGTTGCGAGTAATTATGTATTTTTGTCCACTAAGTACTGTTTGATGTTTTTTCATGAATATTTTGTGGAAACGTGATACATTGACTATAATTTACGGCATTTTATTTTATCCGGTGCGGGGAGGTTTTGTACGTACGACCCTTGTCATGTTAACAAGGTCGGATGGGGTTACTTGACTAAGCATAGGAATACCACTAATAATTGCATGTTTTATCCTCAAGATGCAGTCGAGGCAAAGAGTTTAGCTGCTCAAGTTCGCTTCCCCTGAAAAGAACAGCGAGGTGTCTAATTTTTAAAGTGGGTTATACTAGCAAAATACACCCGCGCTTCGCTTCGGGCCTAGGAGATTTTGAGGAATCCGTGAAAATATATTTTACCCTTTTTCACCACCCCCTTAGGAGTTGATTAAGGTAAAATCTTGAAATTGGTTTTAGGCATTTATTTAGGTAACTTTTCGAAGTAAAAACCAAGTTGATATTCAATCGGGCCTAAGAGATTTTGGGGAATCCGTGAAAATACATTTCACCTCTTTTCACTCCCTTAGGAGTTAGGGAAAAATCCTGAAATTGTTTTTTAGGCATTTATCTGGGTAACTTTTCGAAGTAAAAACGAAGTTGATATCTAATCGGGGTTAAGAGATTTTGAGGAATCCGTGAAAATACATTTTACCCCTTCACACCCCCTTGGGGATGGAATTTCCAGAAATCGATCCCTAGTGCGTGCCTACACCACGAACACAATGTACCTACCTTCCAAATTGCACGTTTCTAGGTTCACCGGTTTGAGCTAAGCGTTGAGTCAGGACTGGATTAGTAACTTTCCTTTCGAAGAAACAAAGGGTGGTTACCCACATAAAAACTTCTACTTGCAATTAGTGAAAGCGTCTTCGAATTATCGCGGCTCCACTCGCAATCAGCTCGAATGAATGCCTACCTACTCGAGAGCAATTACTTACCCGCGACAACCCCCTCCTAAGTGTCCCGTACTTTCCCTTCTACATGCGGGATGCGTCGATCGGCCAGCTATTTCCTGTACATTATGCTTCACCCGACACGCCACGCTCGTCAGCGACATGTCATTGCAGTACGAAGTACACGAACGCCGTGCAACGTTTCATCCCCCAGAACGGAACACGCCAGAGGGGCGCGGCCGAGGCGTTTATTGTTTTCCGAGAAACGCAGTGGCGTGCGGTCGCAGGTAATACCTAGACACAAGTCCCACATACCCACCCATTGAACCTAAAGGCCACACCTTTCCAGCCGCGGTCAGATTCCCGCGGATCAACCGGCTGATGTCGACAGGTCAATGCCGCTTAACTTTTTAAGCGGCGTAAATCGCATTAACGCTCCGCCTCGATCTCCGGCCCCAGTCCCGATCCCGCTTGACTTTCTCGTGAAATTTCACTCCTCCCCCATCCAGCGACGCGCCTCCCCGAGTCACCCTCTTTTTCCTCCCTAGCCCGAGATACTTCAACCCGTTCGCCCGGGGCGCAGGATCATCTCCGTGGCAAAAGACCCACGGAACGGTCGAAGATTAGCTGCTTCATCTTGTTCCCGGCCTTTACTCCTCGGTGGACGCAGTGGAGGTCCCCTTAAGTCTCACCGAGCCACGGATTTCGTCGACGCTCCGAAGATGATCCGTTTGACTTGCTGGCTGGTGAGCGCCGAGGAACCGTGGAGATCGTGCCGCGCGGTGTCCGCGTACACTAGTTTCAACGCTCCGAAGGCTGTGAGGTAATCAGCAAGCTGAGTCCGCCTCATGACTCACGGAGATTTACGGAGGGGGTGAATTCACACCCCACCGGATCATCCGGGTTGACTCTTTCGTCGGACTGATCGGGTAAAGCGGTGACAAGTGACGCTCAAGATCACGTTGTTATCAAACCTTTACGTGATAGCATTCTGCAGCGCGACACTATGTAAATTTCACAGATAAAAGAAAATTGATACACGCTTACCTATATTCGGGGCCCGATCTAGGGGGTTGCAAGCAGGGCAACCGCTCAGAGCTTAGAGCATATAAACATGGAGGAAGCATGCAATAGGAGAAAATGTAGACGGCGATATAAAGAAAAAGATATACATTGGGGACACCCCCCTCTCTTTCTAGTGCCAGGGGCGGCAGTGTTCTTTTTTTAATGTTAGAAAGAGAGGGGGTGTCCCGAATGTATATCTTTTTCTTTCTATTGCCGTCTACATTTTCGCCTATTGCATGCTTCCTCTATGTTTATAGGCTCAGAGCGATAAATTTTGGGGGCTGCAAAATTGGTTAATCGGTCATTCATGAATATTAAATCCCCCCCATAAACATGACTCATGTATGAAAGAAGCTAATTCCCTTTAATTTACGAAAAAAGTTCACATTCAAAGATTGTGAAATCATCTTTGCTAATTCCAATTGTATTCTCGTTCTCCGCTCGAACACTGATTCCTCTGTCACTTTTTATACTTGACATTCCTTTATTGGTCACAAATCAATTCAGTGCTCAGATTTTCAGCTTCGGTTTTAAGGAATTAGCGGGCGAGGCCTGTAGTTGACACAAAAACTTTTATAAGAGCGACACCTTCTGTTAAAAATGTCGTATGAAAATCGTATTACGATGGAAAATAATAAAAACTTGGTAGTCATCATTAAGGTTTTTTTCTTATACAACGCCCGCTAATTCCTGGTCTATGGGTAGAGGGGAAGGGGGGAATTAGCTTCCAGACGCGACCGCGTCTGTTGATTTTTTATAAAAGAAAAGCCTTGCGGTATTCTACAAATACCTATAAAAAAAATCATTCACCGTGAAACATTATATTTCTAAATAGTTATTTGTAGTGAAAAGATGGGGCGGCAAAAATCATGTTTGCCCAGAGTGGCAGAAGAGGTACTTAGGCCAGGCCCTGATTCTATTTGTCGCTTATCACGAGTAGAAGAATCGCATTAACTTTAAATGCGAATGTACTGCCCAACTGTCCAAGCGTGTGCCCACGTGTTTCTTCTTCCGGTTTAGACTACTCCAGCCTTCGAAGGACTTTTGGCGGCCAGAAGCAGCGAGCACGCTGGCTACCAAGGGCGCAGAGGAGTTTCCTTTACTACAACTGTACACTCCCGTGCGCATTCACCGATTCCCGAATTCCTCGGATTAGCCAGCCTCGTTCCTGCCACTGATCGGGATTAGTTTGTCCCCGAGACGCTGTCGAACGCCGGTGCGGTACAAGTGATTTTTATAAAAATAATACCCCGAGGGGGGTCGCTGAATACCACGGGGGTGGTCTGTTGTCCAGCCACTTTGGCTTGTCTTCTAAACACGGGGCGGCGTAGACCTTTGTCGGAATTAGGAAAACTTTTATTCGCATGAGGTCTCGAACGCGACTCGATTTCAACGAGGAACCCGCAGTCCTGTCACCGCTGCCAGGGGATAAGCTGGTTATGCGTTAAAGTCAGGATTTTCGCTTCTCAACCCTTCCGATGAATGCTTTCCCTCGATCCACTTGGCATGCGAATCGAATTAAGTCTTTGACACGTCAGCATTCACTGATACTTTCAGGATTTCTGCTTAATTTCCTTCCTTTCTCCTTCTATTTTTTTGTTGTTGTTGCTTTTATTATTCACTGGCAGGAGCAAGGTTGTTATTGACAGAGACGACGCCAGCCGTCGTCCGCTGGTTCCTTTCGAGTTTAGTCTGTGGGCCACACTAGACGCTTAGCCTTGATGAACTCTATTGGCAGACAAAGCACTTAAAACGAGTCTCGTTGAGGCTATAAAACGATTGATTCTAATGCAGCCAGCCGGCTTGGCGAAAGAAAGCCAATATTTGCACGCACAAAAGGTGGATCATAGAATGTCGTCCGACTAAATGATTCAATTCCCTCAACGTCCGGCAACATCACGTTTGAACGCGTCCACTTGGCCTCACATCATGATTTACACCAGAAATATCCAGATAGGCCGATTAATTTTTAACTCTCTAGCCTGTTACACTGAAAAAAGAAAACATGACCACTCGAAGCGCTTTCTCCCCTTTAAAAAATCACCTCCCTGTCTTTTTCGAAACCACTAAACTCTAAAGTAAAACGATGCTCTCTTGGGAATCTCAATTTTTTGCACCTCCCGCTCGAGAATTGCGAGGTAGTTACCGAAAATAGAGGCCTTGAGGATTACTGCCACCACGGCCATTACGCGAGGAACCGGAAACTCAAAGTCTTTTTTCTAACGCTGAACGGAGGCGAGGTCCATCCTGATTCAGATGGGCTTATAAATATTTTTCCATTCCGCAAAGAGGACCAGAAACGTTGTAAATCTTGCAGCCAGGTTCTTCAGTAGCCGCAACAGAAAACCACAGAGGATCGAGGATTATAAATATGTGACCGACGGCGGCCAGAGAAGAGCAACAGTTTTACGAAGTTACCTGAAAGCAGTAAGTGCGAAGCTGTCTTCCAACCCCCAATAAAATTCGTGAAACGAAAACGAATTTCAGCTCCTGTTCTCGAAGCAGACACTTACCACTTCGGTGGAACTTTTATATAAGAAACGGGGGTGGATTTGTAGGTATATACCTAGGCTAACAACGGTTGTTAGGCAACCCAAATATTCAGAAAATTTTACGACTTTGTGTGCTAGTAGAGTAGGTCATTCCTAAGATGAACCTATTTTTTGTTGGTGGCATAGTGCGGTTTCAGGGGGTGAGAACATCCCTTCAAAAAATGTTGGTATCGAACAGAACCTCGCACAAAAGTTGCATCTTTTTTTATAACTACTTAGGAAACTGCGTAAAAATAATTATATGCAGGTATATCGAGAAGTGTATTTTCAAGTTACCCCCACCAGCAATTCTTAATTCAATAATTATTTTACCCAGTTTCGTAGATTTCGTCGCGAAAAGTTTGGCAGACGCTTGTGAGGGGTGCCAAATCTCCAAATCCGTTTCTGATAAGAAGTGCAGCAACAGTTCTTTGTTGTTCCACGTGATATAACGGGGATTGAAAAGAATATGCGTAAAATTCCTGTAGAGTTGTTGCCACCCTTAGCGAAGCAAAGTCGTAGGGGATGGAACACGCAAGATAGTATCTACAGAAATATCGCGACCGAGCACCGGCTTTTTTATGCTCGCGATGCGAATATGAATCCGGATCAAGCTGCCCCGTTATAAGGTTTCGCCTTTCTCTTCTCCGAGGCGTCGGTAATTGGCGTTCGGTTTCATCGATAAAAGGATAGCGTGACACGTTTCTTTCTGAATTTATGCCTATGTACATCGCCGCGTTTCTAACTGGTATCAATATTTATAGCGTGCCATTAATTCTGGAATGGATCAGGCCTGACTCCCGATACCAGAAACTCCCCTTCGATCGATACGCCAGCTCGAGGGTGAGCCTCCTAGGACGACGAGTCCAAGGAATATTTTACTTGCAACTCCCTTTTAATCGTTTTTACAAGGAGAGTATTTTAGGTGGCCGTCTCCGATCATTTTGATTTTTGGATATGTTATAGAGGACCAAAAAATAAGAAATACGTGCTTTTTATTTTTCCCCGTTTTCATATTTGGGGGGTGAAAACTGCGTTCAAAGGTATTATGTATTATTTAAACAAATGGACTTTTTGAAAATCTGGTGAGTCAGTCATATTTTGCATTCAAAGACATAAAATTCGTCCATTGATACTATTCCCCTATCTCTAATACTGCCCTCCTTAGTTAAACTGTCCTATCTAGCATTTTTTCATTTTTTGAGATATGTTGAAATATTTTAAGTTCCACACGTCTTTTACCTTTTAAGTAAAGTTAGAAAACTCTACTTGCTTCGTAAAGATTTATAAACAGTCTAATGTATTTAACCTAACTTTTTTCTAACTGGTTATAATATCGTATCTAAAACAATTAAGTAATTGGTACGTTAATAATACATTACCTACCGGTTTACCTATTATAAAAAATTATATTAGGCTGTTACGAAATAATGACAACACGTTTTAATTTGAATTTGGGGAAATAAAGACGGTACAAAGTAAATGATAAAACATCAGTTTTCTCGGTTGTTTCAAAATGCTAGATAGGACATTTTAACTAAAGACGGCAGAATAGTTCTCGAGATATTCCACAAAAATGATTTTTCAACCCTAATTTTGAACGCAGTTTTCACCCCCCAAATATGAAAAGGGGAAAAATAAAAAAAACACGTATTTCTTATTTTTCGGTCCTCTATAACATATCCAAAAATCAAAATGATCGGAGGCAGACACCTAAAATACTCTCCTCGTTAGATTCGTGATTCAATATATTGCGTGAGTGCCTTCTTTTTTTAATTTAGTTATTTATGTCGCATCAAAAGTCGCGTAACTATTTTATCGTCTTTTGGTCGGTCAGACTTTATCGTATACGGTGGTCAACCTCGAAGATTTCAGCTGAGGATTTGTTGTAGGAGAGAATAAGATGATCGATGGTTAATGTGGTGTTACTTGTGTCACAAATTGGGGTGTCTGCCATGCTCATTGTGCACGATTGGGACATTTTGGTGTGGCCAATTCTAATGCGTGATATTGCTACTTGGTTTGATCTTGCAAGATTCGAGGGGTTTTCAGAGAAGTTGTTTTTTTTTAGTAGTTATTGTTAGTAGTTGCCGGTGAGGTGCGTTTATTTTCCATTCCTTATCCCAATGCGTAAATCTCGTTGGAGATGTTTGCCCATTAATGGCAAGTAACTGTATCCAGAAGCGATTGCTCCCGCGTGACAGTTCCCTCTATTCGAAGGCGAACAAAGAGAAGTCTGTGCAAGTATCTGTGAGCCGCTGCGTAATCCGCGGGATGATCTCGAGATCAAAACGAAAACTGGACGTTTTTACGATCGCGCTGGGTACACGGTGTTTTTCTGACTACCGAAAACTTCTGGACAGCCTCGTAATCCGATATCGCGCGCGCAAACGGCAGATGATATCTCGGAAGATACAGTTCTGCTTTTCTTCATATCCCGGGCACAATGGCCTCTTTGTCTGTAATCCGATCATTTCCTTACACACGGATCCTGGCGAGGCGCGCCGAAAAGAAGCGCGCCCCCGCCGGCGACTGTTCTCTACCCGCGCCCAGCCATTGTCTATTTACGAAATACCAGCGATTTTAGTAAGTTTGACAACATCGTCTGACGGCAGGTATCATTAACCGAGGCAAATATCCTGGTCGCCGAGAATTATATGGCGGGGAGGCTTAACCCTTTAATGACACTCAGGCATCGATATCCCCTCGTCCATTCTTCTACCCCTAAAGTGCTCCTTTACCCCTGACAATTTTCTTAAAATCCAAATATTCACGTCTTCCAATTATCTCCAAGAAATATTGAAATTGCCCTTTTTTAATCTGAATTTAATCTTGAGGTGAGCCGAGTTGGAGAGATAAAATATTTCTTATAAATATTATAAAAATATATATTATTAAAATGTAGATTATAAAGATCGATTTAAAGGATAAAATCCTTTTATTTTCTTTTTACAAAGCTCTGGAAGTACTTCAGTCGTGATTCCCTTTTTCTGTTAGGATGCCAGGGCCCCTTATTTCATAAATATTAGAACGCCTACTCTGCGTGGAATAATTGTGAAAACCGTTGCAAATTTATCGAACAACTCTAACAAATTTCACTCTATTTGGTATGTTAAATTAACAGCGGTGATTATTCAATCCGACACCAGCGCAGTTTCTGCAACTACAGCAGGTGTATTAATGCTCATGGACGGCAGTGTAGATGCACACGGCCTAGCGCTCTCGTCAGTTTCATCGCCCATTCACTTTGCATGGTTGATTTAAGAATGGCTGTCCAGCGACAGATCCAGGTTGCCCAGGGAAGGACTCACTCCCGGAGGCGTGAATACAGAGATGATTGGATAAAGAGGAAGCCTCCTGCGACGCTTTGTGCTGATTCCCAGCTTCTGAAGTTACCAGGACGAGCCGCCACAATGACCCACTCGGCGAATACGCTCCGCGTTACACGCTCGTCCTGCTGCGGATCTTACACGGGGGGGGACCATGGCCGCGCGTCTTTTCTCGGCCAGAATGAGCCCTCAATAGGGAACGAATGGCAGCGACGACGAACGGAAGGCTGAGTCGTTAAACTAGCACCGAACACCTCTTTCGAATATGTGCTGACTTACGGGCCATCCTCGTCGACCGCGAATAGAGGCTGTAAAAGATATTAGGTCTCATTGTTGCGAACCCTTGTTCGAAACGCGATGACGAATGGTCCGGTGCCATCCTGCGCTCGATCCTTGGTCGCGTGACACGCGGAAATTCGTTTCCTTCAAGGTATAACAGTATTTTGGCCCATCATCTCCTGGCTGGCTTGTTTCTAACCGTGAAATTCGATTGTGTCGGCGTGGTCCTTGGCCTGTTGATGCGGGTGGTCTTCATTTGAATTATAGATATTAAGAGGATCCAAAAGTTCGTTTGCGTTGATGAACAAAAGTGTTTAATGAAAGTAGAAATGTAATCAGAGTATTTTTGAGCTTTTGCCACTTTTCAGGCTGTGGCGCACTCACGATTTAATTTTGAGGGGAGCCGCGCTGAGGAGATAAAAATCTTTTTACTGCAAATTCAATGAAATTCATTAGGTGATTACAAGAATTTGTAACCGATTGTTCGCGAAATTGATGGCAATGGTTTACAGCGTCGAGATTTAAAGGAAGCAATACGTACCGCGCAATTCCTGAAACGAGTGTACGAAACATAACCAAAGTAGCTTTCCCCTTAACATCGTTGCCATCCAAAGTTCTACAGTAGCCAGCCACGGAAAGTGAGTCGAGAAGAGTCGCGGTTCAATGGAAACGTGAGATACAATAAACACGCGCTATAAATGTGCGTAAGCGCAACAAACATCAGCCCGACGATGAGAGCACGACGCGTCGGATCGTTAAAAAGCTGTGACAACCGATCGACTGCCCCCCCTCCCTGCCCCCATTCTGTCTGTTTGTAAACGTTTCCCCCGGTTAATAGAATAATGAATGCACGGATCAACTAATCGCCCACCGTCGAATATATATTCGCCCCGCTCATAACCGCGCTTCTAATCTCGTTAAAGAAGATTTACGGCGCGTCGACTCGCCGGTTCCACGAAATCTGGCTCGAGGGAACAATCGTTGGCTATCATTTCGCCGGCGAACGCCACTTTAAAGCGACAACGTGTAAATAAACGGCAGACACTGGTTTATTTGTTCCGCGAGGGAGTTACGCATCGCGAGGGACTAAATGGAACCGTTAAAGTCGCCTCGAGTGCTTCCTCGCCATTGCGTCCGCGGCTAACACTAATAATCTTTCTTTTCTAATGGATCGTCGACACACGACGAGTACTTTGTTACATTTATAACTAAAGGATAGACTTCTGACAAAAAGGCTGATCTTCTAATTTTATTTTCCCCTGTTACGCGACTCGCGCAGATCTATCATGAGTGGGTGGATAGAATGAGCTCTCAATTGGGAAACGATAGTGCAGAACAGAGGATGAGTGCGAAAGTGTTTCCACTATCGAATGGGTCTGATGACAAAGAATTAGTTAATCGTAGTAGGGACCTCATAATTTAGTAATCTTTAATTTGCAAAAAATGATCAACCCATAGAAGAACACTTACATTATACAATTATTAAAACTACCAAGTACATAATTCTACTTTAAAAGAGAAAAAAAAGCTTAAAATTTAAGAAAATTTAAAATAATATTAATTATACTACTCGCTATTAACAAACCCATTAAAAGGAAAGAAAATACACCCAATAGAAATAAAGCTAATCTTTAACTTCTTTAACCCTCGGTTGTCACACTGGGTCAAATTGACCCCGCGTTTTTTAAGCAAAAAACCTTTTTATCGAAACTCTTATTGCTTCAAATTTTTTTTATGCATGATGACACTTTAAATGTCAACTTTCAACGATGGGCATATATTCTACAATGTTCAAACATTATCTCAGAATTTTTGAGACTTAATTTACCAAATAGTTTTTAAATAACAACTGATTGAAAATTGACAGGGGCAAATTGAGCCAGTGTGACGACGTTCGAAAAAGTAGGTGTGACAACCGAGGGTTATCAATCAAAATCTTCAAACTAAAACTCACTTTCAGTTCTACAGGGTTAGTTCTCTGCGTAACTACTTACTTAGGCCCAAATGCCTTCCAACTGATTCCAACTGACCGGGTTAGCCCGTTACGTTTGATTCGATTCCCGATCCATAAATCGAGGAGTAGAGATGCTTCTGACACTCGTTCGATCGGCAAGAGCGATCGAGGAAGGCGCGGTGTGGCCGAAAAAAAATGGGGGAGAAGAAAAACGTTCCTCCTCGGCTGAGGAGAAGGTTTACATTGGTGGCTCGCGGTTGGTGGCGGTTGCTTCAAAGCGATCGCGTGTTTCGTTAACATCCCCCGAAAACAAAGTGTAAACTAACTAGACGGGCGCGGCCGGTGTTTACTCAGCACCAGAGGATCCCGCCGCCGCGGGAGAGCCGCGAGGCCGTAATAACACACCGACCCTGCATCTTTTTATCGCCGCGGCCGCCGAACGTCATCGCGTCACCCGAATTCTTCAACCTGTCTGCTGTGACACGATCCTGCTCGCGGACCTCGCGCAGCACTCGTTACGAGCTCGGAAATAACTTTTCAGTCACCGTCGTATCGGTTACACCGACGTTACACCGCGCTAGATAAGTAACGGCACCATCTAAATCACATTTTTCAACCATTCCCGCCACTTAATTGTACCGCGTGCCTGACGGCGATTCAAATACACCAGGGGCGGGAGAGAAGAGAAGCTTAGGAAGATGTAAACGGTTTACGTTGTGGCTCGAGTGGCCCCGCGCCGCCGAGAATTATTTTACCACGCCCGTTGACGTCCGGGCGTAAATACAGCGGCGAGCTTCTTCAAACAGAGTCGCTTTTATACGATCGATCCGGGTTTTTCGCGCGATCCACGGATCGACGAGGCGCGTTGTGCGTGGCTGCCGAACGAAAATACGTGGAAGCACACGGGGGGGGGGGGGGGGGGGGGGGGGAAAAAAGCGCGGGGCGAGGGCTCCCCCGGAAGCGGAGGGCTGGTGCTCGTCACTTGGTGAAGACCGATCAGAGGAGGCTTCCAGGAAACGGGCCCGGGCGAAGCGCCATTGGATCGTACGAATTCTTCGGCCGGAGGGAAAAAAGGGAAATGATCGAGCAGGCTACCCGCCATGCCGACGATAAACAAACTACTCCGAGGGGGCAGGCTTCCTACGGATCTTTGAAGACTCGCCGTTGATTAATCCCAGTAGGCGAGAACCTCGGGCGGCTGGGTCGTCGCCGATGCTCTCGCAACACAATTAGAACAGGAATCGATTCCAGGAATACATCGGGGCTGCTTCCTTCTCTGGGCAGAATGCTACCGAGAAACGTAGTGTACAGTCCATCGCGAGTGGTTTAGATTATTTAATGTCTCTTCGGCCAGCTGTATAACGGCGAATTGAACTGTGCCTTTAACTTCGCCCCTGTTTAAAATCTCGATATTAAAATAAATTCGCCAGCACTTGACCCCGGGGGTTGGAAGTTCCTTCCAAGTCCATCTTCATGGAACAGTCGAAGAAACTATTTTTTATCGGTCACTTCTCGGAGATCCCGAAAGTAATGGTGACGATATCGCAGCATTAGTTCCGCAGAAGTCCTCGAACCTATCTCCCATCGGCTCTTCCGGAACAAATTTCCGGCCAATAGAAGGCCCAGCGTCCCGTTCAAGACGCATCACGCTGGGCAGAATCGCCAGGATCTGTGAGCCATTGTCCAAAGGACACGCGCCCCTGGTGGGGCTACATTTTCAACGTCCACCGTGTCCGTTTTGGTGAAATGATCGCCTTCTGGCGTACTGACCTTTGTGGTGGCTGATGTTCTTCATTCACGGTAGATCTCGCAGGGGATGAGAGTCCCTCTCCTGCTGCTTCCTTTCTTCCCTTGCGACAGGATGTGTGAACACTGCGTTATCGTTTCTACATATTTAGCGGGAACGGGGAAGATGTCCTTTTGTTTTCAATGTGGTAGCTATTTCTTGATAGACGCTGCACTAAGGTATGCGTGTATTTGAAGAGATGCTGTTTTATTGCGAAGGAAGATCGAGTTGAATATTTATAGCTAAAAGCCCTAGTGCCAGAGGAAACTGTTCTCTTTCCTCCTGGTCCCTTTTTTTTCTCGGGTTCCGTCGCAGCAGGACGAGAGGGCAGCGGGCCCAGAAGCGTTTAGGATGGCCATTGTGCCCCCCGAGACGCTCATGTACCCTAAAATTGCACATAACTGCGACATCCGAGGCTGTCCATTTTCCAGCTTCCTTTACAACGGTGGCCCTTCGGGATCCTGGCGCAGCAGGATCGCGCAGGATGGACGGCCGACGCGAATAGGAACGCCTCGTCCCGCCGACAGCTCGATTATCGCACTTGACACGCGCTTCCAACGATTCTCCTATCCTCCTGAATCGTGTCTTCGACAATACGCTGAGTATCTCGCGAGTTTGGTTCTTCAAAGCTGTACAAACTATCAAAACCTACGTGGAAAATATCTACACTACTCGCGGGTTCGCGTGCAAACACGGAGATATTTTCAGGGAAATCCGTAAATTTTCTTATAAAAGAATCGCGGTAGATTTCCAGTAACCGCGCTCGCGAGAAATCAAATCCGCGCCGAGTTAAGCTGGCGACGAATTTGGGGCTTCCTTGCCACCGGCGATGATGGATCATCGAATGATCCACAGCGGGGAACTGACGAAAGAAAAAGTGGTCTTTGTGAGCGCGATTTGCATGCGAGTCCAGGCTGAATGCTATGTGATTGCCTTTTCAGCGGGAGAATGTCTTCCTCCCTTCGTCTTCCTGGGAAAAATCTGTAGCGAGTGGCAACGTTTTCGAAATATTATTATGTACACAGCGCGTCTTTTATTCTTCGCTGTCAGCCTGCCCGCTTCTCGCTTGTGCTCCGGAGAATGTACAATCAACTCCGGATCTTTTCACGCCAGTATCTCTGCGCTGCGAACGCTCTGCTAGGATTCCATTTGAACCGCTTTTTACGGGGGCACCTTGCGCAAGAGTTTAATTCAGTTGGAATTACCACGAACGACTCCTACAATCGGAGGCGTAGTTCAGAGTGTTCATTTGTCGCTCGTAAGCGAAACGCTAATCGCCGAGATCTATGACGGACGGCAGCCAGCTAATTGTCGAAAGTAAACCGAACCGGAACCAATATATAACGCACGAGCGGGCTCCCGAAAATGTGTTCCGCGTTACGTCGGCGACCCGACAAATCCCTTGGATCTACGACCGTGGCGGTAACGCGGCGCGACATTTTCCACCTTGCTCGGGAAACCGAAGCGGCCGACTCGACGGCCGTTTTTACAAATAGACTTCCTTAGGGACGATTACACGTCAAGGAGGCTAATCCTTTTCCACGAGGAGCGCCCACCCTTTTCCTCTTCGCCGTTCTTGTAACGCCCCCAGCTGATATCTCCTGCGCTATTATTAGAACCACTGCCTCGGGATTAATTAGGAGGGCACCTAACAAATCACCTTTCAAGTCCACATTGTGCTAGTAAATATAATTGAATGGTAATCTTTATTCGTAATCGCAGACGATGCGGAGCTGGGAGAGAGGGGGCGCAGAAGGAAAAGATGAAAAACAGGGGTCCTTTTAAGTTCTAAATCATTTTGTTTCTGTTTTAAACTAACTTTAATTCTGCGGTAAGAGTTCAGTTTTAACAGTTATTTTATGTTCGATTAATAAACGTTCTGGAGGGTCATTTTTGATATTTAAGGGTAAAATATAAAGGTTAGCAATGTTTTTTTAATTAGTATTATTTAAGGAATTGGAAGCAGGATAAATACAGAAGAGAAAGCACGTTATGATTTTCATATAATTATTTTCACCGAAAGGTTTTAGGTTTTAACTTTCAGATCTGTCTACCCCACATTTTCAGGAAATCTGCTTGTCACAGCTTTAACTTTTTCAGGTCAGGGTAAATGTTTCTGCTTAACTAGATCTTTTTTCTACTTTCAAAAAAATAAAAGTTTCTTATTTACACAAAATATGTGTGGAATAAAAGTTTCAGTTAAGACACTGTATTTTGTAATAATTTTCGCGGACAGAGGAGATAATAGTGACAAACTTACAGTTATTTTAGAATTAATTGAAAATTATAACAGTTTCATTCGACCCCTGATGAAAACACGACGCAGGCCTGGAATTTCTTAGACTTGCTTCTTTATGTTTCGATATAAATACACCGATGTCTGCTACGCCAACTAATTAGTTTATACAAGTCCATTCCAACGGAATCGCGTAACATGGCATGCCCCTATCTTCTCGGGTCTAATTAGCGTACGAAACGAATCTCCACAGAGGACATACGTTTGTTAAAAGTTGCCAATCGAGGAGCTTCTGAAAATATTTTTGAAACAAGTGAAGGATTCTAAGCACCGAAATATCCGCCGAGTACGTTTCCAACATCAAACTTTTAGATTTAGACGAAACTATCCTACAAGCTTTCCAAGCTTTCTCCGCAGTCCTCCTGGGATGGACAATTGCACGAGAAATTTTTAACGACAAGCTGCGCCCCCCGAAGAGACAACGGAAATTCTGCCCCCGGAGAGGATGCTTTGGGCTCTCCAAGGCTTCTCGAACAGAGAAGCTCGTAGGGGCCGTGTTTTCGAGAAAGCTCGGGATATAACGATTCGGTGGCCGGTGTCGCGTGCTCCCAATTTCCCGTGGATGCCACGCGGTGCGAGCTTACACCCTCGTCGCATAATGTAAGCATCGTTCTCGTTAAGGGGATCAGCTGCGGCGCATTGTCGGCGCTAACAAGCGCTAAATAGAGTGCCGGGGCGAAATCGCGTGGACACAGTGGATCTCCTCCAACGCGTAGTTTCTACGAATCCTCGTGCAACGGAGTCTCGACGAACCGAGTTTTGTTTGAAAGCCTTTCGCCAAACGTTCGCAGGCTACACGAGTGATACGTGGTTTTACACCGCTGGACGGGTTAATATCAGCTCTGCTTAAGTTAACGACGGCATAATTGAAAGAGGCGATCTGGGACAGTTGAGGTGGGGGGTAGTTTTTGCGTTACGAGGTGTTCCCGACGACATAAAGAAGGAATGATTCGTTCCGTGGGCGATGAAGACCGTTTACTCGTTACCGCGTGTAACGCGCTCGTGCAGCGGCCCTCATTTGTCGGCGTGAACGGCGAGAAAAAAGAAGGGAGATAAAAAGAGAGAAGGAAAAGCCGCGGGGCGTCTCAGGCGTGTATCACCCCGCAGTGCTACAGTATAAAAAGGGGATGGAAGGAGGGCCGGACAAAGGGAGGGTGGTTGTTAAGTTGTCGGACAGATGCCTCGCCACGTGAATTCGCCGTCTAAACACCCCTAACTTCCACTCCCTCCCCCTCGCACATTTCTATTCTCACCTCTGCAAATTCAATTCCACCTTGGCGCGCCCCCGTCATCCCCCGCGAGCCGCGCGATACGTGTGATTTACACTGTAACGATGCTTGTTAACCAAAACAGACTTCCCTCTTCCCCGTCAAATACATGTTCTCTCATCCACTACCAATTTTTTTTTATGTCTTACCACTCTGGCTTGTTCCTTTAGATATAAAAACTTTGGACAATACATTCTTATGTTTAGGGGTAGCTCAAGTGAGTCAAAGATTATAGAATTTAATTTACATATTTACGTTACGTTACATTGCATTTACATTTATGTTTGATAATTTGTTAAATTTATTGTTCACATAGGCTCAGATGTCAGAGAGTGTCTGTTTCCTACTGGCAGGGTGCAATATACTAATTGTTTTACTTAATTATACATCAGAGGAGGCACAATGATACCTTTTCTCAGTTTCTATTTTCCTTAATGAATCAAAATGAATGCATTTAGAAAAATTTCTAGTGTTCCATGCCCTTCCATATAATTATCCCGTACATAGGAAATTTCACCATTATTGAGCTACCCCTAAATATAGATCAATTGTGTTCATATTCTTCTCGCTCTTATTTTTTTATAAAAAGGAACAACTTGAAATAAATGGTAAGAAGATCATATTTTCCTAGTTGAAAAATAAGCTCCACCCCATTAGAGATGAGAGAGATCAATTCCGAAAACGTCATGACTTCAATTAAACCTCCATACTACGGTAACCGAAAGCACCACGCTAAGCTAATAAATCCCCGAAGCTGTAGTGTCGGGGGCAGGTTGAAAGAGGCGGCCTGGAAGAGCGCATCACCTGGTGCCCGTTTATTAAGACGTCATTTCCCGGGGATGGTGTTAAAAACCTCCCCCAGGGCGATCCTTTTCGCTCTTTCTATTCCGGATTCCGGGCACGCTTCCCGAAGGACCCGGAGGAGAGAGGAGCAGAGGTGCGAGCAGCGCGGGAGACCCGCGGGAGAATGGACGCGCGTGCACGGCCCATTATACGCTAGGCCGGCGCGGATCCGCTCGGGCTTTGAGCGATCTGTAACAAACGGACTACACCGGCCGACGTGCAACTTTTTTTTCACCTGCCCGTCCGACAACAAGCCTCATCGGGAAACCCCTGTCGGTCGCTAACGAGCCTTTGAAGCGACCGTCCCCGCACGCTGGGGAATATCGTCCGAGGCGAGCCGATCGTACGTGACTTCGCGGGGATGGTGGGCCCTGCCCCAGCATTTTCGCGTGTAACGTCTGGCCGGGGGAAATTATCCACTAATTTTCTACTGGACGATGGTGATCATCGGTCGCTGAACAAGTAGGGGGTACCGTTAACGGGGGTGTGATTTTTAAGGAGGTAATTATTAAATAGGGGATGTGGCGTATTGTTCTGGAGAATAGTGCTCGACCATTAGTGATTGAAGAGTCCTTGTAGAAAACACTGTAAGAGCCAAAAATCAAATTCTATACTATGGCATTACTATTGGCGCTTCCAAGGGAAGATCCCGAACCCGGAAATTAAAAAATCTGAAACTTTCTGAACATGTAGGGGATTTCTTCCTGATTACAACGCAATTTTTGTTTGCTGCCCAAATTCACTACGAGGGGGTGAAATTAACCCCTGAAAATTCGGCTATTTTCCGATTTTATTTTGTAACTCGAAATCTGTAAGAGATAGAAAAAAAGTTTCGAGACAAAAGTTACTTCTTTTAATTAGGACTATCATTTTGTAAATCACAGTTCTTACAGTTCGCGAGTTATAACACAAAATCGGAAAATTGCCGGAATTTAAGGGGTCAATTTCACCCCTTAGAGTGAATTTGAGCAGCAAACAAGAATCACACAGTTTCATAATTTTTGGAATTTTCGGGTTCGGGATCTGCCCTTGTGAGAATATTTTCTGATAATTTTTTTTTTAATTTTGGCACTCACAGTGCTCCCTACAATGACTACTCGATTTCCGATTAGTAAAGTCTTATTTAAATAAAAATTTCGAACAAAGAAAAAAGTTAAAAGAATTATCGTCGAATGAAGAAGTTAAGTTTATTCGTCAAATGATCTAAGGTTAACGTAACTTTTATTTGGACTGCATACTACTTACACAGGGTGCCGGGTGCCGAGTTATTGAGGGGATGAAGCACAGAAAGTGGTCGTTAGCGAAGTGCTTAAAATTGGATTTCGTGACAGGAGTTTCGTTTCGGGGGCTTCGGCGGGCATGGCCGTCGTTCTCGGATCTTGGATCAAATTTTACGATCGATTTCCTGCTACGCCGGGAATAACTCGACCGGGGCTGATTTATTGGTTCTGGAGGAGGAACGCTTAAAATAGATCGTAAATGACCAGAGTCATAGAAAACACGTCGTAAACGTTTCGAGATTGACACATTGTGCTTTGTCGCTCGAAATCCCCACTGACCGCTGTGAAATTTTCAGGATCCCAGTGATTTCGTGGTGGAATATTGATCCCTCGTTAGGGGACAGGGATGTGTTGGATGTTGGGATCTAGCACGATCTTGGCAAAAGTTACTCCTTTATGTATTTTCGGTTCTATATTCATAATTTTAAATATAACTCGGGCAACTGTAATCTCCTTTACTGAATTATACCAGTGATTCCCAGCCTGTGGGTCGCGAAGTGTTTTCGATTTTTTTTTAATATTATTAAGTTACAATTATATTCTGAAATATCAATTTTTAATGTGTTTCCTTCACTTTATTAACTTTACCTTATCTTATATGGAGAGGGGAGGTCGCGGGTTATTTGAATATTATAAAAAGAGATCGCCACTCAACAAAAGTTTGGGAAACAGCTTATGAAAATTATTTTAGGGAAACATAGAAGAAACAATCTCCACCGGGGAATTCCTAGAAAAGGTCACCGACTAATGGAATAAAAGCCTGTTTCACGCTCTTCTTGAGCCAAGAATGTTGCCAGAAATGAGCTTTAAAATTCCCATTAAACTGTTTCGGGACATTAAAGCGTGCGATCGTAAAAGCAACTCGAGAACCTGTATGATGTTCGTATCAGTAACTGAGTTCAGGGTTCAGGGCACGAGTATCAACAGTTGGTCAAGTATTAATTATTAATATTAATAATGAAAATCGTTCGATTTTAGAATATTCTACAGAAAGCAATTATGTATAATATGATTATTAATTATCCTCAGATTTTCGCATTTCTTTAGTACTTCCTTGTAATCCACCAATAACTCAACAATTTACCTATTTTTTAAACACAGTCCTTTCAAAGACAATTAACAGGACCATTATCATCATCGTCGTCCGTCGGCGCACGATAAAAGGAGCCGCGTGAGCGAGGTAGGGGGTGATTTTAATACAAAAATAAGGGGGCACACGCTAACGACTCGGACGATCACGCGCCATTGGCTCGCATCCTTCATCCCCCGCGCTCGTTTGGTTTCGTCGACGGTCCCAGGAGCCGCGTGTCTCTCGCCCATCTTTTTACTGTGTTTTAACCACGGGGGGGAGGACCTAGTGACATCGCTGCGTGCCGGCCACGTGCCCCTTTCTCCAAATTAATGTCCCTGTAAATATTTCTGACCGACTCGCGACAATGGGCACCTCGCCAGCTCACCTTTCAGAGGATCCGAGCTTGACAGCATCTGGGCTCGCGCGAGCAAATTGCTCGTTAACCGTTAATAATCGCGTGTAACGATAACGCGAGCGACTGTACCTCTCACCCCTCGGATCGGAACCAGAATGATGCTTGTTTCGTGAAAGATTAAAAAAAAAATGGACGGCAATAGACAAGCCTAATTTTACGCTAATTTGTCTTCGCCCTAATTTCAAGTGATTCGTTAAAAAAAAGTTTGATTTTCAATCGGAGCATTATCGCTCCAGAATTCTTAGTTGTTCCTCTTATTCTAGTAGGGGAGTGTTGCCAATATCGTACTGGTCACCTAAATCGTACCTCATCAATTTCTAAGTAATTAATGAATGTAAACGACATTTGATAACAAAAATATCAAGTAAATGCGACATAAGAAATAAAAACAAAATGCTATAACAAAGTGCTATAAACATTTAAAAAAATCAGGTATGATTGACGTAACTTTTTATCAGTTTATCGTAGCTGATAATAATCAAACAATACAATTTTGTCCCGTATTTTTGAATTTTTCTAAAAGCAGGTTTAATGTAGAATATTTAACCATCATTTTAAGTGCATATTACATTCATTATAAAGTTTAAATTGATATTTATAAATAAATTGATCATGTTTCCTAAATCATACCACTACAATCCTACCAGTAGGATTTGACAACTCGTATGTTTATAGGTTATGTACATATATCATTTACATAGGTTATTGCGGCCTGTGTGTGATCCATATACATTTGTATATGTAACTATATAATAATCATTACTTTATGTTGAATATTTTCTTCTATATTTGTTATTTATACTATTTTTTAGTGGAGGTACAATTTTGGAAACCGAGGGGTACGATTTAGGAGACCGGTTGCCCGAATCGTACCTTTGACAGTATGTGACAAAAAGATTAATAACAAATTAATTTGTTCTGAACAAAAGGCTAAGCATATAATAGTAGGTGCATAAAAGATCAAGCTACAATATCCAATACTCATTTGCGTTCATATGACTATCAAATGTGAAATATAACGTAAAATGTCTTAAGTGGTACGATATTGGCAACTCTCCCCTACTTCGTCTTCACACCCCTCGCTCTATTCCTTCTACCTACCCTTCCCGTTCGAATAAAAACGGAAAGAAAATATATCTTGCCGCGACACGGAGCACGGCTCCAGCGAAGGTAAATCCTGTACACCGGCCAGACGCGGATACATCAAAATATAGAGAAGAGAGAGCAAGAGGAACTTTCCCCTGACATTCACGTGTCCGACGTGGACGTCGACGATGTCATTAAACTCCTCGTTACGGGGTGCCGGGGCCAAACCAACTCTCGCAGCCGGTTGTAGGCGAACTGGCGCGGAGGGTGCACGACCAAACCAACACACCGACGACACCGCCGAGCTTTATAACCAGACAGACTCGCCCCGGTGATTGGTTACATTACCGATACGCGCGTCTCTCGTCACCAGCAATGCTGTTACAGCAATCGCGGTGAAACTCCCTGGCCCTGTCCTCGCCTCGGCGAAAACAACACCATGGAAACCGTCTGCGCGAGAACCCGCGCCACTCCTGCCTTTCCCTTCGCCTACCTTCCGCCCCTTCTTCGCGCCCATTGTCGACGCGCGATACCTTTTTTCCTCCCTTCATCCCACGACACGGATAACACTTTCCTCGAGAAGGAGGTTGACCTGTGGCGAATTTAACGGACGGCGGATGCCGCCTGCACCGAATGCTCTCATCTTCCGAAAAATTTGCGACTTCATACAAATACTATTTTCCTTGCTTTCCATTACTTCCATACCACACGCTCATAGATTTATTTGTAATTCTGTTATGCATACAGGGTGTCCCATTGGCTATTTTCTTTAAATCCGCCACGGAGCCTCGCCCTTCCGATGGGAAGAAGAAGAATGGATTTCGCATGCTTCGGATATAATGGTATAAATAAAGCATCCTAAGAAAACAAGTGCTTCGGGCCTTTACAGCTGCGACCCTTTAACTGCGCGCGTCAAGGGCCCGTCGATAAACGGCGCAATGTATATTTGAGATTGCAAGAAGCGTGTACAAGCACGTAATCACGGGAGAATCAATCTTCCTAGGGGGGAGGGAGCAGGACAGAGTGCGTGATCGCCGTGGGGGGGCGAGTGGGTTGTCCCGGAAACCTTGGGAATTGACCGGTCCGGATGTCACATTTTGTCTGCGCGGCGTGTTCTCACCCTTGTTGTTAGGGTTTCGTGCCCCGTTTGCACTCGATACACGGCGCAACAGACGCACGTGCGTGAAACCTACGCACACTTCCCGGCGAACCCACCCCGGACCCTTCTCCAGCCGGCCCCCTCGCCGGCTCCCCCTTTCTTCCACCCCTGCCGGTTCCCTGCCCCTCTTTCATCGAATGATTTGTCCCCGCGGCTACCGCGGCAACTTCGGGTACAACTTCATCCGCGTATGATCACCATTCGTCATCCACAGGCATTGTTCCCCTGACAATGAGATTAACCATCGACAGAAGAGGCAATTGCGGTCGCGCGTCTCCATTATCCGCGGCGATAACGCCTGGCACCGCAGGGCGTTCCTCCAGCTAGCAACGTTTTAGCCTCTGCTCGGGACGGCTGGGATAAGATTCCGTGGATTTCGAAGGTCCCTGTTCACACGAGGAGCCTCGGCCACCCCTGGATCTGGGGGCTTTCGTGAAACAGCTGTTTGCCACGGTTCTCGCGCCTCGTTACCCGGTCTTTTTTCTCTGAAACAAGAAGCCCGGCATCAGGACGTCGTTATAACGCGAGGCGTCCACTTTTCCGCCGTCCTGCACGGGCCTCGGCCACCCCTGGCCTCTCCGGCCGCCGTTCTCGGCCCCGCGGCCCTTGTGTGCTGCAAATAAAGCTCTCCTGGAAACAAACAGGGACAAAACTGCACTTCCACGGGGCAAATTGACACCCCGGACGGACACGTACGACACGTCCGAGCCGGGGACTCTCCCGCTCCCGCGGCTCCGGCATGTTGATCCACTTTTCTCGCCCGTTTGAGGGCCGAATGGTACACACACCGGGTCCATTATGTTCCCCGTCGCAAGCTGTCCTTCCTTTGTCGTTATTTTACGCCAAGATTCAGAAATCCGCGCGGAGATAATTGAGGGATTAGAGGCACTAAGGATAATAATGGCAACCCTTCCGACCCACCTTCGATTTTCGCGCGGGGTATATGTATATTCCGGGGAGGGAGGGGAAATCGATGACGGAGATTTTGATGATGTCTCTCGCAAAGTTTGATAGAAACGCGTGCCTCGATACCACCAACCGAGCATGATACGATCATACATTTATAAAGTGATAGTCACGTGGCGGACAGTGATACAATATCAGAGTATACACGACTCGCCACGTGCCGAGCGACGTGAGTACAGCAACAGCGCTCTCGTTTTATTATAATACCATCCCCACGTCGCCCCCCCGCGATCATAATCGCGTTTGGCTTCTGCCTTTCACACAGGAATCACGTACGGGCACACAAATCGCGCTAGGGGCTCGTTTCTGTACAGTAAAACAGTAGGACGCGCGGCTGGCGAGAAACACACACCCCCTAGACGTCGTGCCACATCCCTCGGTAATTGTCTTTATTATTTCTCCGCCTGACACGCGAAATGGATACGCACCGCGCGCTGAATAACGAGGACTTGTGGGAAACGGAGATTGCATCGAAGCTTCTGTTACCTGCTTACATCTTTCTACCCTAGGTTAACTAATCTTTAATCGGATAATTGGGTTACAATCTCCAAGCAGCTACCATGGCAAGGGTAACGTTCGTCTTGGACTTCGAAAGACGTATACCTCGCGCGATAACGATTGAAGAGTCCTTGCAGAAAACACGGTTTTGGCACTAAAGTGTCAAGAATCAAATTTTTCAGGAGAGAAAAATCTCCCCTTACTTTAAATTATTTAGGAAATTTAATTTGTTTTCATTGCTCAATATGCTTAAGCACACAATATTCCAAATGCATCACAAAATTTTTTATTGTTTGCATTAACCCTCCATTGTCACACCTACTTTTTCGAACGTCGTTGTCACACTGGGTCAATTTGCCCCTGTCAATTTTCAATCAGTTGTTATTTAAAAGCTATTTGTTAAATTAAGTCTCAAAAATTCTGAGATAATGTTTGAACATCGTACAATGGGTATATGCCCATCGTTGAAAGTTGCCACTTAAAGTGTCATCATGCATAAAAAAAATTTGAAACATTAAGAGTTGCGACAAAAAGGTTTTTTGCTTAAAAAACGCGGGGTCAACTTGACCCAGTGTGACAACCGAGGGTTAATATAGTCCACCTATTACTTAGTCCCATTTATTTAAATTTGCAAGCATTTTAAGTGCCAATTCTAAGCTAGGTCCCCCCTAAGTACCCTAATTTCTACAGAAGTGGAGTTGGACGCCAGCACTACCATCTTTTACCACTATTGGTAACTTATTTACAACGGGAAATTGCGTGGAAATTCTACACTACAGTGTTACCAATTTTGGCACTTAAAGTGTTTTCCACGAGGTTGAGAAATATTTGCAGCGAAGGTTGCTGCTAGGGCAGAGAAAAGATGTTGCCGCGTTGAAGCGACTTCTGCAAGGCCCTCGTGGAAACTGGCCGGGGCTTGATCGTTTACGTGGAAGCTCAGAGAGCACGTCGGTGAAAGAGGCTAGCCTAGGAGAAAGCGCAGAATGGTCTCTGTACCTTCCGGCCGCACGGAATTGACCCATAAATCCGTGCCACGTGATTTACTGTCCCTTGCGAACAGCAGTGGCCGAGGGAATGCTCGGTCGACTTTGAATACCACTGCGGCCGCAGATTCCCAAAACATCGTGCAACCACGACGATCGCAATATTCGTCATTCTTCGATCGTATTTCAGGCCCACGGCCTTGCCGGGTCCATAAATTTCCGGTTAATTTTAACCAAATGTTCGGTACGGACCGTGTGGCTTCCATTGAATCACCGCGAGGCGTAAACGCTGGCTGCTCCATTTACGAACGACGAGGAACAGTTCCGAACCTTCTTAATGAATGCTCGCGCGCAACCTGGGGACAGCTGTAAAGTCGGGGAAGGGGATCTAATTTACAGAAAGGCTTGGTGCGTCAAGTGTGCGCTGTTACATCTAGGATACAGATATTTCTTTATTAAAGGTTCCATCGAGAACAGAGCACTGCTCTTTGGAACGGGTAACTTGAAATAATCGAGGGATCGCCAAATCAGAATTAAAGAAAATTGTAGATAGGTATTAAAGATATTAGAGAAATTAAAGGAATTTCACTCACTCTACCTCACCCTTCCCACATTAACCCTCTTTAACTCTACTATTTTTCTCTTTCGTGTTTTCTTAAGTATATGCACCTATTTGCATTTTTTTAAATACTCTTGTTACTTTTGGAATGTCTACTGTACAATAAAGAATTATTATTGTTATTATTGTTATTCACCCCTTGAAACATGGATTCCTTCCGCTACGAGCACAAAGCGCACTGCCCTATGATTCCATTACACGATAAATTTCACGTCGATCGTTACACGCGGACGATTTCCCAGTCGAAAATATGTGTACCCCGTGGAAGGTTCGGGCGACCTGTCTCGCAGCGCATTGTCCGGCGGGATTATGCCTCGCTGGACGAAATGGATCCGTCTAAATGGGAATCGTGCCGGCGGGATTGTGTTGCAGGGCCGCGGCGCGGCGGCGAAAGGGGAAGAGAGAAAAAAGGAAAAGCACTTATCAATATTATCCTCCGTCGTTGGAGGCTCATACGGGCGTATTTACACCGGCGTGGCATGCAATTTTGGCGCGCGACGTGTAAATACAAACGTGTCATTGGACAACAATATACCCGTGGGATCCGGTAGCTAGATCCCCTCCTTGCTGGTGTCAACGACCACGCCATTCTGAAGTTTTCGACGGTATTCCATGCGGCTGTGCCCACTAAATTATTGCTAAATGCCGTGCCAGAGGCGGATGTCAAGATGCGGGCCTCGTTTCGGGTGGTCGTGGGATCTTTCGTCGACAATCCCCCTCGCCCCCTCTTGGAAATATGTACCAGAATGTGGAACAGAATCTATTCGATCGATAGCAGACGAATTAACCATTTAACAGGCTTTTGGGAAAATCACGCCGCAGTATATCGAACCGGGCACATAAAACACTGCGAGGTTCTTCAAACTCAAACTTCCTCCGTGGAAGATCGTTCATTCCACTAGATATTTGTTCAGAATTTTGCTGGGTGTTGGTGAGAGAAATAACGCGTTAAAATGGGAGTGTAGATTCTACGACCATCGGGCAGGGATGGGCAAAAATTTTTGTGTTCGAATGAAAGATAATAAATTTGATTCGATAACGGATAAAGATAAAGCATCTTTTATTCGCTACGTTATTTGAATAATTTTTTACGATAGAAGCTTTCGGTGATACGTGGGTGTCAAGGGATCAGTTTCTACTTGTCCAGCCAGTTTTGTTTAGGGGTGCTAAACCCTTCGTTCCAGAAACAGGTTCTCGTCCTCCCTTTGAACGAAGGAGAACATATTCTAAGGTTCGAAATTTATCAATCGCGCCTCACGAATTCCGAATCCCTGTTCCCAGGCCTGGGTATCGTCTTCCTCTGGGAGACGGATAAGAAACAAGCGTTATTCAGGGAGGGACATTGACAAATACGTGGCCCAACGGGCGTTTAAACGGAGCACCTGAAAAATCGGAGGATTAGCCTGTAACCCCCTTCGAGAATCCGAGACCTTTCTGCCCTTTCATCCTAACTTCTTTCATTTCCACCGCGCATTTTATTATCTATTTACCAACGAGACCGTTCTGTCGCGTTACGCCAACGCATGTGCCAGCGCGGAGTTTTATTTCTCCCGAATTTCAGAGCGACCTCCTCGCTACTCTACCGATTCAAATCGATAGCTGAAAAGTTCAATTACCTACCACCGAGAATTCTGACGTTGGAAAAACTGGCCACTGTTGTACAGAAACTGCGGGAACTGTGCCAAACCCCGAATACCCCAGAAGATTGTAAACCTTTGCTGGATCCGCGCTACGAGCCTGCATTCTAACCAGAGGAGAGCGAAACAGGGGCACAAAGGGCAGCGAGAAAATCGAATTTTCACTTTCCCAGCGGCTCGGCCAGGCCCGGCACGTGACTAATCGCGGCCGGCTACTGGAATTTTCTGCCACTGACGACCGAGTAACCCGGATACTTCACGGATCGGCCGGTTTCTCTATTATCCCTCGGCCTCCGTCCTCAGCCCCGCGACTTTCTCGTCGCCTCGTGCGGAGAACCGAGAACTCGGCTGCCGAATTTTTCCAATTCGCCCTTTTCCGCCGATGATTTACGAATCCCCCGTGTCGCATCTTCCAGGTCAACGCGAACAAGAAAGGAGGAACAGCAGTCGTCGGCCAACAGGCTCGAGGAGGAAGCGGGGGAGGGCGGACGGAGGGGGGGGGGGGGAAAGAGGGATGGTGACCGTCGTGCAACACCAGGGCAGAGCAAACACCCCGGAGCCGATGAGCCCTGTGTTCCAGCGCGTTTCTCCTTGCCCATTGGCGAGGATTCAGCTCGGGGCAAAAGCCACCCCATCGAGGCTTGCCACAACAATTTCTCTGTTCACGATGTAGGTTACCGAGGCGATGCTTTCAGGGACCTTTTAGCCTAGTGCTTTACTGCCCCACAATAAATCAATTGCTACCGGCTGACCGCCAAGGACGCGCGCCCTCGCCCTGCCGAGGATCCTTTCGAAAGTTCATCGACTGTGTCTCGACGTGAGCAGCTTCTCTTTTCGGGGGGTAGGAGCAAATGCGCCGGTGCCTTCGCTCCGAGGGCGACCCGGGCAACTCCTTTCGATCGCAGTGGCATTCGTCGGTCGTGACCACCCATTGATTTTAGATCAGGGATGGTAAAGTCTCGGAGTAAAGGTGTAAATTCACGGCGAGAGAAAAATATCGTGTCTCGCGCGAGACTTTAATAGTTTAACCTAACGAGACAGTTACCTATTTCATTATTCTGTCATTAGTTTCGCGAAACTAAGTAGACTCGAATGAGACAAGTTTCATGATATATTCTCAAAAATATCTCGCGACTATTTCGTAAAATTTAAGGGATTCAGTTGCTGAAAAAAATAGATCGTTCATTTTAATGTTTGTAGGCCAATGACTGGCATCAATCGAAGTAACCCCGTCTGTTCATCACTGGGATCATCTTGAGCGCCAGCTTCACCGCGTCTGGGTTCTTGAAAACGTCCATCTTGGTTTCGCCGCGGTACGTCATTAGTAGTTGCTCGAAATCCTCGGTGTCCTCCTTGTTCGCCATCATGCGCAGGTAAAGCACGATTCCAGACATGATCGCGTACGCTCTCCTCTTGTGCATCGCCACTTTAAGCTGCTGCATAGTCGGCGGCACGGTTTTGCAACCGATTCTCTCCATCGTCTCCTTCAAGGTGGTCAAGTAAAGGTCGAGGAAGTAGTCGTCGTTGTCGAATTTCACGGCGAACTCGGGGCACATGTTTAGGAAGTGCAACAAGTCCACGGCTGGGGAGCTGTAGACGGACAGTTGATAGTCGACCTGAGGAAAAATGTGATTCGTTATCTGTGCGTTGAATGTAACGGCTATGTGTAGTAACATAAACTCAGGGATTAAAGGAATTGAAAAATAAAAAATATCGGAATACAGAATGCGAAGCAAAAAAAAAGTGCGCCTTACCAAAAGTAGATCGACAGGTTCCCCCTTCTCATTCTCCTTAAACATCATATTGTTGATCCAACAGTCCCCGTGGTTCAACACGCAGAACTCATCTGAAACATAATTATACACGTCCACGCATCGCGCGCCAATAGTTTCCGCCAGCTTAATCAATTTCCCCCCCGAAACGGAGCACTCCTCGTCCGACCATTTCTCCAACTGTTTGCCGATCCGGAGGAGGCTTACCTCCATCATCCTGATATAGGACGCGGGGCATTTGGTCGACACGATCCCGCTGTCCTTGAACCACTCGATTGCCCCTGGATCCTATGGGATACACATTCTTAAACCGGGAATGCACCGGGAAGCTAAGCGATGCAATGCTATGCCATGCTACGTTTTAAATAATTAGCTCCAATACATTCTTATGGAACCGTTAAATCATAGCATCGCATAGCAAAGCTTAGCTTAGCTTCCCGCTGGATTCCCGGCTTTATAGTTACTAAGGATACTTTTATGTTGGAGCTGCGATAATAGCGAAGAAAGAGAAATATTTGTTTCTCGACGTTTTTACCACTTGTCATTTGTATACTCATCTCGCTCTTACCGTCGCTCTGATCGTTTATCGCAGCTCCAACATAAAAGTACCTTTAGGCTCTGCAGCTATAAAACAGTAGAAACTACGAAGAATGAAATCTGGAGACATCGATTAGAATAAAAAGTGATAGAGCATGCGAATCAGGAGCGAGCCAGAGACTCGACCCTCGTTTTGCTTCATCCTTATACGGAATTTTTAAAGTTACACGGATAAATAGATATGGGTCAGATTGCTGTAGACAGTAAATTTCAGTTCATTTAATTATTACGGTTTAATATTTTAAGAACTTATTAATTTCTACAGTAAAAAAGATTAAAAATAAAATTATTATTATGTATTATTGGCGGTTATTAGTTATTTAAAGATATGAAAGAGCTTCAGTCCAAATATGATATTAGTAAAGCAGAAATTAATTAATATTTTCGTGACGTAAAATTGCTCGACATCACCTCCTCGTGGATAGCGACGGACCCAGCGTGGAACTTGGCAATCTGCTCTACGACCACGCGGCAATGCTCGAAGGGCAATCCCTTCTGGCGGTCCTTCATCACGAATTTCCTTGTGGCCAGGTTCTCCATGATAAGAACTGGAGGATTCTCGCTGCCATATAACAATCTTGGCCCTACCTGGCCGCCGACGAATTCCTTTATCCTTGGCAGAACGTCGCGCAGGACCTTCAGCTCCGCGATTGACATGTTCTGCTGGCGTACCATGTCCCTGCACACTTCGCTCAACGGCTCGGTTTTGACGATCACGTCCGCCAGGCGCTCCGACTTCGTCTTCTCGCTCTTCGAAGTCACCGTATACCTCACGGACGCCTGATGAAGATCGCTGAGGAAGTTCAACCCTTTATCAGAGAGGCAACGACTCGTAATCCCGAGGACCTTCACCGTCTCATCGGGTGCTAGCGTTTGCATCGCCTTCTCGAACGTGCGCTCGTCGATCCTTAAACCATTCGCTTCCATGCTTGTTTTCAGACGTTCGGAAGGAAGATAAATTGTATCAGAGTCTGAGCGCTGATTCCTACATGAAAAGCATTGCGTATTATGTATTTGCTCCGTTTGTTAGCGCAACGGGAAGAAAAGAAGAAAACAGAGGACGCAGTGTGTAGATACCAATAATTTCTGCGGAGATACGTGCACTAAGGTGGACCTTATTTTTCAAATTATTTTTATTATTATTAAATGACTTTATTATGATAAAGTGTACCGGTAGGGAATGTATATTATTACCGTACCAATTGATTAATTGTTTTAGATAAGATATTTTAACCATTTTTGAAAGAATTTAGGTTAACTACATTAGACTGTTTATAAATCTTTACGAAGCACGTAGAGTTTTCTAACGTTACTTAAAAGGTAAAAGATGTGTGGAACTTAAAATACTTCAACATATCTCAAAAAAGGAAAAATGCTAGATAGGAGAGATAATAGTTTAACTAAGGAGAGCAGTATTGTACTGTTCGACAGCGTAAATATAATGCCAACGATAAAAGTAATTTTTGAGGTTTCAGGTATATAAATATAAGCTACAAAAATGAGTTACAAAAATAAAAAATATCAAATACGACGAGCCACGGTTACCCATTCTCCGATCGATTTCAAATTTTGCACAGATTATTTTTTCTCCCAATGGCACAATCCTGGGGGTGTCCCCGCCAAAAGTCTCAAAATTATCAAAAGTAACTAAGGTCCACCCTAACGTGCACTCGTTCTTGTATCATTAATTAGTTAAAGCTCGAGTTAAATTAATTTTCTTCGCCGTAGCAATCGAAACACACTTGATATCTTGACGGTTCTGTCATTCGCAGTAGCGTATTACAGTATCTTTACAATTCAATCATCCTCTAAACGCACTTTTTCTATTCACTTTATCAATATACCCGCGAAGAAGCGTTATCTATGTATTTCGTAGAAGCAGCTGAAGTCTAATCTTGTAGTAGTTGAAACTCTCCGTTCTAGGATTTTCTGCACTTTATTGCACAGTGTAAATATGTCTGTTCGCTATCGCATTCGTACAGAGAATACTTATCGTCTAATGAGGCACACCTCGCACACGTCATCTTCTCTCTCTCTCTTTCTTACTCACAGTCTTCCTCTCTCACTCTCCACTGTTCCTTCTGTCATCGTCAGTATACTTGCCTCCAGAGGCTACCAAAACAGCGACGTCGTTATCCTTGCAGTATCACAGCACAAATTTCGAGGCAGCCACTCAAACTTCCACTGGTTATTGAACCCCCTGTGACATGTTTCAGACTGGTCAATGAAATTTTGTTATATTAAAACGGCCGAGTAACGTGAGTTATATTAAAGGTCCAGACGCAGTCCCTCCTCCGCGGCAAGGGAGACCAATGTTTTTAAAATGGCCTTTCTTAGTACTTCGTTCTCCAGTCGCGTAAGACCTAGCCTCAACTAAAGTACAGTTTATAAACAACCACACTGCGGATAATGAACCTCAGAGTCTGCGACGCTACGCGTAGCTTTCGAGTGATACGAAACTCATCTCGCGTTCACCCAGCAAACAGTTAGCCCTCTACGTCTGTTCTTATATCAGGCTCGCCTGCGAACGACTGAGTAGGCTGCTCTTAGCAGACTGCAGCACACATTGCACCGTTGAATGATAATAAAGGAGTCGCTCGTCACGGCTGCAATGAAATCATCTCTGGCGGGCGATGGCATTGGAGGGGTCAAAGTCCTTGGCACACATCTCAGTTCGGTGCCAGTTTGGTGCTATAGTGCCGTTGGTGAGAAGAAGAGAGGACAGAGGATCTCTTCTTACCACTGCTGGCACGGAACTTGCACCGAACTGATCTGTGTGCGCAGAGAGCTTTAGGCTCGATCCACACTATCGATCCACCTTACAGATTCGCTCAGCGTGGACGAGTGTGGACGAGCCTAAGTAGTTCACATTAGTCTAGTAACTCGGCCTAGCGAACTGACAAGGGACGTTCGGCAACCCGGAAATTCAGAAAATTATGAAACTTGGTGTGCAACTGGAGTAGTTCATCCGTAACATAACTCTATTTTTTGTTGGTGCCATATTGCAATTTTTGGGGGTGAAATCATCCTTTGAAAAAATGCAGGATTTTCTATTCCGTGGAATATCTCAAGAACAGTGAGAGATATCGAAAAGAAATTTGAACAGAAGGTACATCGTTTTCTTATATCTACAAAATCACGTAAAAATAATTTTCGAAAAATCCATATTTTTCAAGTTACCCCCACCACCAACCTTTAATATTAAGATTTTGCATTTTGAAAATAAAACCACTATTACCGAATTTGAAGTCCATTTTAGTAGTTTCCATTAATAAAATGGTTTCTTAAATCCATATTTAAATTAGTATTTATAGAAAGTTAAACAGCTTTCGATTATATTATTTGAGCAAGACAGTACGTACCTAGAATTATATCCAAGGTAATACTCATTAAAACTAATCAATGACGTGGCAAGAATCATTATGATAACAGCACATTCGTTACTTGAAGTGTTATCTTAATTGGCCATTTAGGACCCACACAAAAAATAAATAATTTGCAAAATATACATGTATATGTTACAATGCATCCAATGATAACATATACAATGTTATTATTGTATACATTGTAAAGTCATTTCTGCAGTCATTTTCATGCATTATTTATTTATCGCGTGGTTCCCAAAGTGGCCTATTAAGGCACTTCAAGCAGGAGCAACCTTTTATCAGAAGTGGGCCACAAGTGAAAACCTACGTCTCTACGCGGGCCGCAATATTAAATACATAAATATAACATCGTTCATGAAAAACAGATATGACGATGTTCAGGTGGGCCGCAGGTCTGCGGCTGGCGGGCCAAATGTGGGTGATTTCACCCCAAAAAATTGCATTATGGCACCAACAAAAAATAGGGTTGCGTTACGGATGAACTACTCTACTTGCACACTAACTTTCATAATTTTCTGAATTTCCGGGTTGCCGAACGTCCCTTGTGAGACCAGTGCTCGGCCCAATACTCGACTCACCCTCGATTTTACACGATGCTGGTTTAGTAGAAGAAATGGCGAGTGCGGGTCAACATCGTGTCTTTGCCGAGCTTGTTCATACTCGCCTCTCTATTGTACCGTTGACTTGACTAGCGTAAAGTAGGTTTCAAGGATGTAATCGGGTCGAGAATAAAATTTCGTATACAAATTTTAATTTGAAATCATTTTTTGCCCATCTCTGGCGGACCGTGAGCGGATCGGTAATGTGGATTAGGGCTTCAGGTGCCTGTGTACCAGTGCGAGGAAGAAGACACTACGCGCCCCTCTTTTTCTTACCAGGGATAATAATACCGGTGAACCGGTTTTGATTGAAAATTTTTACCGTGTTACCGGTCATTGAAAAAGTCGGTAAACTTACAATCCCCACTTCTTCCCATTGTGCACTCCAGCGCGGAATTGATAAGTGTATCCAGAACTTTAAGCTGTAATGCTTGTAGGCTGGCCACGCCACGCGCCATTAGATTAATCACGCGTCCTCGAATATCAGAACACTGACTCGTCACTTTAGGAAACAATTAGCTGTATAAGTACCGCAACATAAGAGAGGAGGAAGATTAAGACCACTCGAATTTCCAATTCCATTTATCACTAAATTTATGACTCAATTCGAAAGCTGTTCATAATTTATCTGACACCGATATTTCTTATTTCGTTTTCCCTGTCAAGGCAAGATCGATCCCGAAGAAACACTGGTTTTTAAAAGGAAGCTGGAGGATAAAGGAGAAACCACGGTGGGGCCTGATCGGAGGACCCACAAATCATCCAGGAATGCCAAATTTCGGGAATGCCACGGCGGTTGGCTCGGGGGGACCGTCGTATAACTTTTATAGGGGGCCACAAAGCGGCTACCGTGCACCCCCCATCTCGACTGACGCTTTTCCTCTTCGTTTCCACAGCTATTTCCGAGATCTCGGTGCAGCGAAAAAACTTTTACGACACATGCGGTAAGCCGAGAGTCGTTTTCGCCGGCCACCGCAGCCAGTCGGGGCTAACCATGGCTTTCCAAAGACGCTCGAAGGAAACTTGGTGACCTCCGCAAACGGTGATAAATCATCTTCGCTCGGTTTTTTTCACCGCTTCTTTTTCGTACTTTGTTTCTAGCTTCATTGCCGCTCGGGCTTTGTTCGAGAGATCACAGGCCCGGCCGTGGTCTCCAATCGAAACCCCAACCTTCGGTTTTCCATCAAAAGAGTCTTGTGCATCCCTCTTTTCTCGCCCTTCTCTCTTTTTTTTAGTCAATTTTAGGTTGCACTGGGAAAGCGTAATTGGTAGTAAAAGATGATTTACATGGGATAGAGTTTCTTTCCTTTTATGCGGCATCATTAGAAGGTGAGTGGAGTCAATTCCAAACTGTTTTTATGTACCGACTGGTCGAACAAACATAAAACTTGATCACTCGTATCGTCCTTCTCTCCAATTTCACTATCACATTCTCGGTTCTTCTCTCATCTATCAATGCACAATGGAGTGGTGACAAACAAGATGAATCTGCAATTTTCTCGTGACATAGCTTCACGTGATAGGAGCCGCGATTTCTTCTAATAGAACGCATTAGAGGAGCAATAAATTTTATCCTAATAGACAGTACGAATTGTTCGACATTCAGTAGTATAGGTAAACCTATCAACAGCGATGCTTCTAAATGCATTTGTCCAAATTCATCAATGATCAATTTCGATCTTGGTCAAACCATCTAGTGCCAAGACGTCAGAGTGGGGCAAAGTTTATCTCGATTCACGAAAAAAGAATAATGGATATAGTCGCAAGATTTGTTCGCGTCATAAATGAATCTGTAGCGTTATTCATTTAGCCAGGAATAAATCTGCAATGTTAGCCCGCGAGATAAGGGGAATGCTTCTCGAGATAACATACATTTGCCGAAGACATCCAATACATTTATTCGCTGATCTATTTGAATAAAAGAACTCAGTGTCACAAGACAGTTTTGAGAAAAGTATCTCTAAACATTACGAAGTTAAATATGTTTTATATATAGTGAAGTTGTTGTAAAACTGTCTATAATACACTCCTGGAAAAAATTAAAAGAACACTATAATTTCCCGAAAATTTTGGTCATTTTCCAATGGCTGTATCTCCGCGAAAAATGGTCGCAAAACATATTTAAAAAAAAAGCATTTTAACGCTTGAAGACTCTAGTTTGTGAAACCATCACTCAATTTTTTTTCTTCGTCCATTATGATAGGTACTGTTTTATCAAGATGAAGCACAGGAAACAAAGTTTCAGAAATTTTTGCCATGTTTGGACGTATGCACGGGCCAAAAATTTTTTTTCAGATAAATCCAATGGAGGGCTCTTATAGAGCAAACATTTCTCTGTAATTTCGTTTTTTTTCTATGTTGTATGATTTTTATTGACCGAGTTATCCGCCATCAAAGCAAAAAAGGAACTTTTCACTTTGAACACCTATAACATGCGAACGCATGATCGTAGAAAATTTTTCAGGAGTGTTTTGGAAAGCTAAGAAATTATCCTTTCAAAACCTTTAGTTGCCATTTTAGTGAGGTTGTTTTTTCATCGTATAAAATCCATTTTAAAATGATCCCCAAAATTACATATTTATCATTTTTTGGTAATCATGATGCCACTTCAAGGAAAATCAGGGAATCATTCAAGTGTCCACGTTTTTTACGAACTAAGACTACCCGTATACACTGTGCAAAAGGTCGGACCAATCAGATTCTTTTTCTGTATGTCCTTGATGGTCAAACATGTGATATGGTCTGAAAAATTGGAGGATCACCTGTTTCACGTTATGTTTCTCTGTAAAACCCTTTCTTTTGATCTCGCGGCTTTCGAACGATTGTTGAACGTTTTTCTTGTTAGTTCAACGTCATTTTAGTAAAAAGAAAAGATTTCAAAAATTTAAGAAAAGCATTTTTATTCAAACTCCTGGCAATGACAAAAACTGTACTTCGATAATTGGCATCACACACAAAGCGATACAAAGCGACAAAAAACCTCACTAAAATGGCAACTAAAGGTTTTGAAAGGATACTTTCAAAGTTCAAAGTGAAAAGTTCCTTTTTTGCTTTGATGGCGAATAACTCGGTCAATAAAAATCATACAACATAGAAAAAAAACGAAATTACAGAGAAATGTTTGCTCTATAAGAGTCCTCCATTGGATTTGTCTGAAAAAATATTTTTTGGCCCGTGCATACGTCCAAATTTGGCAAAAATTTCTAAAACATTTAGTTTCCTGCGCTTCATCTTGATAAAACAGTATCATAATGGACGAAGAAAAAAAATGAATGATGGTTTCAAAAACTAGAGTCTTTAAGCGTTAAAATGCTTTTTTTTTTAATTTTTTGCGACCATTTTTCGCGGAGATACAGCCATTGGAAAATGACCAAAATTTTCGGGAAATTATAGTGTTCCTTTAATTTTTTCCAGGAGTGTATTTAAAATTTTGATACATCTCCTTTGTAGTTGCATTATTACAATCGGAACTATGTAATAAATTAATCAGTGAGATTAATTTTAATTATAGCCTTCTCAGGCCCTTCTTACATAAAATGGAGAAATATAGTAGAAAACAATAGTTACTTAATATTTCCATAATCAACATCGATTTAAAAAAATTGTCTTAACTCTGTCAATTTTAAAGATATGGAAATGTAATTTGGAAATGTAATGTTTTATGCAACAAGGTCCTGAGTGCCCTCAAGTACGTTCTTGCGCCCAACAATACGATTATTCGTTATTAGCTTTATCTACTACTCGGCTTTGCCCTAGATTCTGATTTTTTTTTTTACGAAAATAGTCACATTCACCTGGATTAGTTACGCATAATAAGCTGAAACACATTCCGTGACCCCAGAGTTTACCGTTCGAATGTTTGTAGGCGACATACAAACACACAAACACTTTCTGCTTCATATATTAAGTTTCCGGAGCAGCTTTCTTTTATTCGCAATATTTATTCGAATAACGCCCAACTCTGCAAGACATCACTACTCTCTACATTCATTCCTCGCAAACCCTCCGTCCAACTCTTCCGAATCAATTATTCCTCCCGCGCCGATAAAGGTGCTGTTTCTCCCGATGCAAATGGGCGTCGGGGGCTGTCAAAACTTTCTCCAACCTTTCTCGAAATGGAGACGCGAGAGCGTGGACGCGCGTGTTGACAGCATGGTGCGCGGGGCGCGTCGTGTCGTGCGCGCGTCGAAGGCACCCCCCGTGGGCCGTTGGCACCCCTGCCTCGCGAGGGCCGTTTGTTCGGTTCGGTACGAGTTTACGACCCTGTTGGGCCACAAAATTTACGATGCCCTCTTAAAAGCGATCCAAACACGTACCGGTCCATCCGGAGCACGGCGTACTGCTTCGCCACGCGCTTTGCCTGTGCGGACCTAGGATCCACGCTGCTGTTTCACCCTTCTTCAATGCTCCTCTCCTCCACTCTCCGCTGTGCCTTCCCTCAGCCTGCTACCTTTCCCTCCCGTCGCACCGTTTCCACCTTTGTTGCGCTTTTTAAACCCTTTCGCTCTGGGAAACGGCTATCTCCCTTCGGAGGTGACGTTTCCCTTGGTAGGGGGAGGGAACTCAGAGGGCTTGGGAGGTGTACACGTACTCTTTATCTTTCTCTCCGTCCAGCAGAATTTCTCTACTGTCCCGCAAAGTGAGAAGGAAGCTGCGCTCAGCTCTCTTTGCACCTGAGGCTGTGAAACCTGGACACAGGGTGGATACAGTTTCAGAGCCCGAGGGGCGTCGTATTATTCAATCAGCCAGCCTTAATAGGAGGCCTCTGATGTGCGAGCTCCCTGTGTGTAATCAAGTTAAAAATTTATATAAAACACTGCCAGATGATCGCGAACGATGCCACGAGTGACATAAGCTCGGTTACATAAAACAAATGGAGGAGCACGCGAAAGGGAATCCCCAATCGTGTCTCTGTGGCCGTGGTGCCGCAGAAGAAGCCCCTCTAGAAATTCTTTACATATGCATGGACCACCAGCGATACCATACAACATCGTCATCCCCTGCAACGTCCACTCCCTCCCCTCTGTCCTGCGTCATAACAAGTACAGTTCAACAAGAAACTTGCCCTTAAAGAAGAAACTGGCCAGAAACTCACTATTTATATCCACTAACTTCTCCAAATCAAACTCATCGTTAGGAACGTCCGCTTGAGCAGACAAATCTTCTTAAGAAAGTCTCGTAATTCGTGAACATCTTTCCCTCCGCCGTCTCTGCGCAGACATACGGGATTCTTAGGAGCCGCGGTTCCGAGAACGCGGCCATATTGGTCCCACCTCGCTTCCTCGAATGTATTTATCAGGGAGATAGCGTTTCAGGATTATGGAAGGGATCGTCGATGCAACGAGCGCCCGACGAATATCCGTGGCATCCGGTCAGGCGTCGTCCCCTCCCGATATAATCCTTCTCGCGAAACCTCGCCTGGGTTACCACGAAAACCCCTCGCCCGCCGAGCCTTGGCCAACTGTCTGCGGACGTGAACGAGGCGCTAGCCGGCTCGAGGAGCAGAAATACGACCGACGACAATAAATTGGAAAGCGGAGGACTTTCACCCTTGAGGACCTTCCTCGAGGATGCTGGCCGACCTCCAAGGGCCTAGGAAAGAGCGAGACCGACGCGGGAGATTTATTGACCGTGGATCTGCTCCCACGGGATAATGGCGGGCACGTCGCTCAGGGATATCCGCGATCGTAAACCGGAGAAGATGGTGGAGGCCATCTCTTCGGCGCGGCGGACAGGTCCATTGTTGCATTAATTTCGTTTGCAAACAATCGTTGTCTCCGTAGTGGCCTTCGGGTGGGGAACGCGGGGGACCGTGACTGGGTCACGATCAAGTGGGCCCAGGGGTCTGTTACGTTGACGCCGATCTTTCCATAAACCGTGGTCCAAAGGGCCAGGATTGTGATTCTCCGGGACAACGAGGGGATAATTTTGTGGCGAGGTGGTTGGGACGTGGGTATTCATGTATTTCCTGCTACTGTTCTTTTAAATGGAAGCTGTATTTGCTTGGGAAGGTACTCGTTAATATAATAGGGTGGAGCAATAAGAATTACTCACCACCTTGAATATTTCCGAAACCGTGGAAGTGATGGGACAGATTTTTGAATGAAAGTCGTTTGGTACCTTTCATGACCTCGGAGATATTCAAGGTGGTGAATTGGTCCATCCTGTAGATTTTTAGTATTTTATATCTTCAATTGAGGACCTTGCAACGCGAGGGGTGCAGCTCCATTTTTGACAGTTTCTAAGTTATGACGTGCAATAAAAAAAATTCTAGGTACACCGTTTGGTTTACACTATTTTTCAGTTAGTGATCTCTTTTTATGGTAAGTCCAAGTAATAATTTTATAAACAGCTTTTTTCTATTATACTTGAAGTTGGTAAATATGGAGCGTAAATAGGGTGTTTCAATTTTCCAAAGGTGCTATTTTCATGTAACTTTGCTCGCCCAGGGCATGAGCAAAGTAAAAAAAAGGTAATATTTTAATTTTAACCCTATAATATGAGGCCCCTAATGGATTTAGTATCCTGTTCTTTTGAATGTTTAATAAGAAGAGTGTATCGCGAAGAAGGATTTGTAACGTGCTCTGAAAAAGATATGGAACAACTGCGCACGAGTGACCGGAATAAACGTGGCGTACATATAATATTCACGGCAGGAGTCCTTCCAACCCTTCGGCACTCTTAATGCACGGTATTAAGTGTCCGTGTTGCATAATAAACACGAGAAAGAACTCGCGACAATAATCCACGGAATTGAATGGAACAGCAGGCGCGCGGAGCACTATGAGGCACTCGTGTCGAGCGCACGAGCGTGCTGCATCGAAATCGAATTACTCCGTTCCAAGCATGAAACGGGAATTAAAATTCACCACCCATAAGTTATGTTTCACGTGGCATTTAGAACGGCAGAAGGCCCACGGACGTGTCACCGAAACGATCCGGCGAAACTGTCAATTAGGATTCCGTTGGCCCCTTTCAATATCTGCTGAATCGATCCCTTCAGAACGATTCGCAGGGTGTCCGAAGTAATTGCTGTGGAATTCCCCTGCTTCTATTATACTTACGCCAAACAATTCCTCAGAGACCTTCGCGCGCACAGAAACGTAAATAATTCGACGTTAAATTTCTTTATTCGCCAAGCGCATAAATTGATATTTTAAAGAAATAATAAATACGTATCTACTAAGAGAGATTTACATTCGTCCCCATACATAATTGGTGTTGCGTTTTGCCCCATGGTAATTTAGTAAACATTTAATATTCCCACTTCAGCGTGATAGAAAGAACTGGGTAAAACGTGAAAATGTAGTGTAAGGACTATAAAAATCCAGTGATGTACTTGCCCTTATAAATTTTCTAAATCCTAGTGAAGGAGAGTGGTCGAAACTACAACACAATGTCGGGAGTCGGGGCTTCGACACCGAGAATTTTTCCAACGCGGTAAAAAAATAGAAAAGAAGAGAGAAGAAGGAAAAGAGAGAAGTATCTCGATACGAAAGGGGCCATACGATCAAACCGATTTTTTAGCAGGCGCGGTCGCTTTCGAGCGAGTGGTTCTTTTACTTCCACGATTTCAGAGATATTCAAGGTGGTGATTCTTGTTGGCCCAGCCTGCATATGTCAATTGCAATTCCTAACAAGTAAATATTCGCTTATAGGGAATAGAGTTTTTCGATTTGGAATATATATTTTTAAAGTACTCATACTAAGAAATCCTGAAAATTATATCTGCAATAGACCTATTTTACTCATGTTATCAATAACATTAAATATAGCCTATCCGAAGAACGGCAAAATCCTCTTATTTAAGAATAGTTGGCTAAAACCTGGCATCTGTATGTTTTTTGTGGTGCTCAATCCGAATATGACGTTATTCTTTGTGTAAAAAACAATTCCTAAGGTAGTTCTCTTAATAAAAAATCGGTTTTTTAAGGATAACTCAAAAAGGAAAGGCCGGAGAGGCAGATTGACTGATCTACCGTGTTCGAATAAAATTGCAATTGTTTTAGTCGTGTTTCCGAATGGTAACTTTGAAGTCGTCTATTTAAAAAATTCTCCGACCTTTCTTTTTTGAGTTATTACAAAAAAAACGATTTTTTATTAAGAGAACTAACTTAGGAAATCTTTTTTACACAAAAAAGAACATCATATCCGAATTCAGCACCTCAAAAAACATACAGATGCCAGGTTTTACCGAATTAGTCTTAACCCTTCGTTGACACACCTCATTTTCCGATCCACTTTAACACACCTGGGTGGCTCACACCCAGAACAATTTTTGAACGACTGCCATTCTGATCTGAAGAATCCAATCGTTAGGAAAAAAAACATGGATCAATTTCATGGTCTGTAGAATGTATTCCAATAGCTTTTTGATTGAAATTTCATGAGTGTTTTTGTAAAAAAAGTCTAGATTACCATATGTCGAGAAAACACGAAAAAATCTTAAAAAAACTGTAACTTTTACAAATTTAAATATTAGAAGCTAAAAATCTACAGAGTTATTGCTCGGATATAATATTTTGAGAGAAAAAATAGTTTGTAAGTTGGTTTTGGAAAACAAGAATTTATTTTGCATATACAAGGTACAGAGCGTCAAAATCAGCTTATGGGTGGCTCACACCCAGTGTGTCAACGAAGGGTTAAATAAGATGATTTTGCCGTTTTTCGCGGACGCCACAATAACAAGAATAAAAAATTGGTCCACTGCAGATATATTCTTCACGATTTCTTAGTTACTACGAGTACTTTAAAAATATATATTCCAAATCGGTAAACTCCAGTCCCTCTAAGTGAATGTTTACTTGTAAGTAGGTAGTTCCTCTGAGAAGAGTGATAAACATCGAATGTTAACAGTGTCGGGCTACGAAGCCAGCGCGCAATGAGTACCTAAGTAGATTAAATCCTGGATTCTTTAAGTTTGAAAATAGCTGGCATCGAGTTGCCATAGTAGCCCAGGCATGGGGCAATTATATAACTCCTCTGCTGATCGGGTTTCAGAAAACTGCAAAGACTTCCGGCGGCGGATCCCGCTTTATACACATCCGTGTATCGCTAGGCGAGAGGATCGGGCGTAGACGAGCGCACACAGCGGCGCGGCGAAACAGGAGAGACTATCGCAATCCCGCGGCGGGGGTAGCGATGATATTATTTAACAAACAAGCCGGATGAGGGGCTTAACAGGAGTATACTGTTACCGTTAATCTTCGCGACGACTTTAGCGCGCCTGCCTCCGAGCCTATTCCGCGGGTAATTAAGAGATTAAACCCTGTTGCCTGACGCCTGTCTCTCAGTCACCCCCCCTCGCCCGCCATCCATCCCCTCGACCTGGGCCCATTTATTATATTACGTATCTGTTATCTCGATCACCTTGCTCGTTGCACACTTTACGTAACGAAACGCCGCTTAACCTCGCGGGATTCGTGTCCTCCTTTTCTCTTGCCCTCCATTCAGCGTGCTTCCATCGCAAAGGAAACAGTAACCGAGCGGCTCGGAGTCGTTCTGTAATAAAAAGAATACTGAGCCCGTTCGTACCCGTCGTGTTAAAAATATTTTCATCCCCTCAACTCGGCTCCCCCCAAGATTAAATCCTCAGCGCCCCAAAATTCGGATCAATCTGAACTGGGGCGCACCGGGACTGAGATTACAGACACGCCATTGTAGAATCCGTCGGTATCGCAGGTTCGCGAAGAAGGCGCAAGGGCGGAGGGTTAATCGAACGGTGGGGATGGAGGATGGGAAGCAGGTGAAAATAGTAATAATAAAGAGGAAATAACAGCGTCGAGAGCGGGACGTGGATGGAGGTGGGGTGGGTACGGGGGAGGGTAACCGCGAAGAGGGGTTGGCGTTTCCATCGGGAAAAGGAAGGTCGGTTCTGGCGTCTCGTTACAGCGGTTGGTTGCTGGAAGCGTGGATGACGCGGAGGTGGCGTGAGGCGGCGGATGAAAACTCCCGGAGGGTGGAAGCCGGTCCCGCCGTGTTTTTCGCCCGATTGAATCAATTAAAGAGGAAAAACTCCCCGGGTAAAATATTCGAGACGTGTCCTTTCACGGTCTTGCACAGCGGATACGTGCGTGCCCGTACGTGTCCGTACCAATCGCGGGCGACGCCGCCATGGTGCCCGCCTTCGAAAATTGCTGGACCTCCGGCCGATTGTCCCTTCACCCCTTCCGCCGGATCGTAAGAAAAATATTGTAGAATATTGTCCCGGAGTGCCACTGTGCCCTCGACGGCTGGAAATATCCACTCACTCGAAACGCCCCCCGAATTCTCATCCCCCTCGCGCCCTCCCTTAATAATACTACTACTTAATCCTATGGCCTCGAAAAATAGTGGGATGAATAAGTGTACTTTATTGCGAACCAGAAGGTAATGGTAAGAAGGTGGAATTAGGAAAATGGCCGCGTTCAAAGTTACATACTGCACCTACCCTTTTCACATAGCGTTTCTTTGTCCCACTTGCCCGGCCTGCCTAGTGGGGGCCAGAGTATCGACAGCTCCCGCGTCGAGGCAGCCCCCCCGCGATATAATATGGAAACATTTATATACAGAGGAGCGAGCTGAAACAATTGTTGAAGCTGCTGGTGGGTTGCGGATGCGCAACCGCCCTCGAGCTCGCTCCCCCTCTCTCTGGAAACGGACCTACCCATAAATGACGGGAAACTCGCGAATTTTCCGTTTGTTATTTTAATTAGAGCCTTCGGGCGACACTTAACGAGAATCCGGCTGTCTGCGTTTATAGCACCGTGTAGCTTTCCGGGGCGACGATGAGGGGGGCGTGATATTATCGGACTCCGTGTCGCGTAATCCACGCTCTGATCGTGCAACACAGAATTTCCGACTGTATTTCCCTAGTATTTCTGGTTCCTTTGTGCCCCGTCCTCCGCGACAGCCTGTCACCGTCGCTGTAATAAAATGCTTGCCATGTAGTCACTGTGAGAAACGGCACCTCGACTTATTTTTGTAACCTGGAGTCCTTTTAGGTGGCTTTATAAAATCTCGCGAGGGACGCTCGGCGACTCGGGAGTTCGAAATAATTTTCAACTTTGCGAAAATGTGCCGCAAGTGATGCTAACAATTTTAGGCTCTGCCTCGCGGGAGCAAACATCGAAAAGAAGAAGCCGCGGTAAAAGAGCAACCCTGTCGCTTTTTTTCTATCGCTTTTTCCACGACCTGCCGTAAAATCACCGCGGCCCCTTCCGTTACTTACGACCCCACTAGCAGCTCTACTTTTTCTCGCCGTTACGAGACGCGTACCGTTAAAAAAACCGCCCACGGCAAGGTAATTTACAGGCGTTCGCATTTTTTCACTGGGTCACTCGAGGGCCGGCAAAAAAACGCGCGAACGATTCGAGCCTTTAAATCCCATTGCTTCGCGCGAAAACGGACGCTGTAAAACGACGGAACACCCCCGTTACTTAAAAACCTCTGACTTCTCCACTCTTTTCCATGTACCGTTCTTTTTTTAACCGTTTCTTTTCGCCGCTTTCGCGCGCCAACGATTTTTAAGGGCGCGCAGACTTTACGACGCGGCCTCTGCTGTTTACTGTAAAAATTCCGGCGCAGTTCTTTTGGCGCAAAAAGCTTGGGAAAGGTTCAAAAAGGCAGTTCTTCCTAGCTGTATTTTTTGTTTAACTAAAGAAGGTTGTTCGGGGACGTCACTTTTTTTTAGAGGGCAATTTAAGAGTCCTTGTAGAAACACACTATGTCAAAAATGGAATTTTATATAGTATCACCATTGGCACGTAGAATATTTTCCGATAAAATTTTTTTTCAATTTCAGCACTTACTTTGTTTTGTACAAGAACACTTTACTTCCCCTTCTTGGGAATACAGAGTTTTTAATTTTTAGACGGAGTTTGGAAACTGTATGAGAGTAAATGAAATGATTATCCTGTATTTTGGTATATTTCGCCAATGTAAATTGAATGTCAAGGATCGATTTGGAGGTTCGGCACCCTTAGGCGGGAAATATCATGAAATATTTTAATTTCAAAGAGTTAGAAGGAAATAAAAGGGTACAGGCAAAAATTTATTTCGCCCAAAATTTTCCGCTCCTGGCTGCAAATAGATTAGTCACTTTAAAGTGGACTAATTATTACCTGATTTGCCGTAATTAAAATTAGCATTTACCAAAAATTAAGGAATATCGACCTGGCCAGTTTTACCAGCAAGCCAGCGATGTCTTTATGGCTTTACTAAAGCCTGTTACTCGTTAATAAAATAGAAATAGTAACAATCAAGCGTAGTTTTTTCCTTCCCTACTTTTTTTAGTTAGCTAACCGTCGCGGAGCCTAAGGACTTATTAAAGAAGTTGCGTAGGAAGACAAAGGCGCGCAGCGGCGCAGATGGAGGCCAATATTGATAAAATAGCGGCGCGGAATATTTTGAAATCGGATATTTTAATTTGTAAATAGAGCATATTATTCCCATTGAAAGGGCGCCATTGTGGCAGCGGCGGTGCTCGCTGGGTTCAGAGGAACCGCTTTTAATGACCCGGATGCGGATGGTTCCACCTAGCAGTGTCGTATTCAATTCGAGCCTCTGCACTCCGAGTAATCTCAAGGTAATTCCCCTTGCAGTCCTTCCACCCCTTCCACCCGTTCCACCGCCTCCATCCCTCAAGTAGGTACGTGTCGTGTTACGTCGCGTTACCTCGCCTTTTCCTCCCTTTTTTCCCCTGCCTTTCATCCCCTTTCATCGTTTTCACGAAACGTCGAACAGCCGAAGAGGATTACACGAGAGTATTCCGCTCGGCTTTGGACCAGAATTAGGGTTAATACATTTAATTTGTTAGCGAAGTGTATAAACAACGCTTGGTAGGAATGTCAAGAAATTCCGATTTTTTCGCAAATGAAGCGCGATATCAAAAAAATACTGTTTCTTTTCGACTTATGACAAGTAAAGAAGTCGAAAGGAAAAATACAATTTTTTTATATCGCGCTTCATTTCTGATATAATCGACTTTGAAGTTCTTGACGTTGGGTTCATTTGCGTATAGGAAAACCATGAGCGTTGCGGGCGATTTGGGCGTAAGTGGAATACGCTCATAATATACTATACAGCTCGCGCAATGTACAATGCACGACATCAAGTTTGTTGTACCAATCCGACGAAAATGTTAATAGCTAATCAATTACAAACAAAACAGTTACTTAGAAATTTTACATAGAAAACTAGCCAATGGTCTGCGTTATCAGATAAAGTTCTAAAGTACATAAATAATGCATGGGAAATTGGTAATTTAATCATATTCCACGATAGTATTATTCACAGAGAAACAGTTTAAAAGCAAAAACTTACAAATTTGTTTATTTCTTTGGTTATTCACGATCTGTGGTCCTACGCCTGTTGGAATGACTACATGGCATTATGCAACTATTTCGAACAATAAAACTATTTATTTATGGCTCTAAAACGCCTTTTGGAAATATGCTGGGCCACGGACACAAATGCTAGCGGCGCGTAGCGGTGAACAAGGCGAACTGAAATGGGCGTTAAAACACACCGGAGTGTCAGTCTTGAGAATGCAGGAACATGTTTGTTAGCCTGGCCATCGACAAAGTATAGGATAGACCTATCACACAATATAATTTTGTGTCACAAGCTCGCGAGCCCCCTTACCATTTTCCAGTCACACCCAACGTTATCGACTAATTCTAAAATACGATTACAATGCTACGAGTGGTAGGAATTAAAATTAAAATTTATAGTGTTGTTACTAATTTCAAGAAACATGTTGCACAATTCCATTCACTGATAGATTTGAAAGAAATATATTGTACAATTGTCCTATTTACTATAATAGACAAGTCAGGCTAGAGATGGATGGAAACAAAGTTCCATCGATCGTTTTTACATCCCAATTTTACATGAGGCCTTAAATACTTTATGCTAATAAATTAACCTAAGGTTTCCTTAGATGTCTTCCTTCAGTACCACTGTTCACTATCACTTTTCACTATTTTCTTTAAAATATATTATTTTATTAACCTTGAAAGAAAATGCATCATGTAAAATAAATCATGTAACCCCATCAAAGAAATGCACGAAATAAAATAAATTATTTAAACACATCGAAGAAATGCACCAAATAGAACAACTCGTTCAAAAATCCACGAAGGAATGTATGAAATAGGACAGATGATGAAAAACAATCGAAGAAATCATTTAAAAAGGAAGAGTAATCGGTTTTGGTCTTGGCAGAATAATAACATTTTGAATAGCTTTTAACGAATCCGAAAATTTCATCGACACAAACCGAATAAGCTACCCTACAGTAGCGGACAAAAAAGTTACCACTTTTTCGAACCACTCTACTTCTATTACTTTTAAATATCAATTCAAAACTGCAGTATGTGCCGAATATACATATTCTGAAAGAGAATTAAAAGCTGTATAAAATCCAGTTACAGTAAATGTTATCTAACTAACAAACAAAAACCTCACATAATATTAAACAAGACAACACACTTTTAAAGCCAACAAAAAGTTACCACTTTCGAACATTAATAAAAAAAATCTAATATTTTGTGGTGGCACTTTTTGCTTTTAGGACAACCTAACAAGTTAATAAACGTGGTAACTTCTTTGTCGGTTCCAAAAATGTTACCCCATTCAATGTCATGTAACACTTTTGTTTGTCAGTTAAATAAATTCAACTTTAACTGGGTTTTATACAGCTTTAAATTCATCATCAGAATATGCATATTAAACAAATACCACTGTCCCAAACGTATGCTAAAAAATAACAAAAATAGAACAAATCGAAAAAGTGGTAACTTTTTTGTCCGCTAGTGTAGGTCAAGAGGCCGAGGGAGTGCAGTAAGGACCAGGGCTTGGAACCCTGTCCCCACGAAGTTCAGTAGGTCCAATTCTTAGCAACTATGTATAACGCTACCATTCAGAGGTACACCTACGTGTTTGGGATTTCAAACTTTTTATTACTTAAATAATTTGTCAGAAACTTTATTTGTTAATAACGCAAATTTAAAGCGAACAAATAAAGGCGAGAGAGAGAGAGAGAGAGAGAGAGGCAGGTGATTCTCCAGGATTAGAATTCAAAGTTTCTGATCGATTATTAACTTCAGTTGCTCAATGATTTGGCGAATATAATTAGAATATCCAACTATTCGAATACTTCAATATTCGAATACTTCAATATTCGAATAGTATGATGTGAATTATAAATCAAGTTCTTTAGGTTCATTTGTCAGGGTGAAATCTTGTAAGCTAATTTTGACCCACTTCACACCATACAGCAGTATTCAAATAGTATCCGAATAATAACATTCGAATACTCAAATACTCGAAGTTTATTTGTAGCATTCAAATACTCGAAGTTTATTCGTAGCATTCGAATACTTGTAAAATATTCGAATATTAAATTATTCGAATAGTCCCAGCCCTAATCTGAATGGTAACTTGATAGTTTACCTTGAATTGTCATTAATAACAAATATATGATCGGACCGAGACTTATTTTTAAAGTTTCTGACCACTTATTTAAATAAAATTTTGAAATTACAATTACGTTAAGTACTTCTGGATGACAATAAAGTTACCACGAATTTTAATAACAAACTCATAAAAATCATCAAAAAGGTAAAAAAATTACGCCATGTACATGAAAAAGTCGAGGGTGGAAAAGAATATTATCAAATAAGTCACAAAAACATAGAACATAATAATAATTTAAATATAAAAAATAGATGTGAAATCAAAATGACACAAATACATATACACAGACATTTTAATAATGTGAAGATAAAATATAACAGAAATACAAGGTACTCGTGTCTACTATCGCAAAGAAAAAATGCAAAAGTATCGCACTCACCGACCGTTGCAATCAGTCTCACTGCAATCCATGCGGACAAGCATCCCCCTTCGCTACTGCTATTCGATCTGCAGGCCAATATCCCGCAGCTGCAGCGTCAGTACCGAAATATCATTCGCCGGTCAGCGAATACGGTCCTCCATCCTGTCATCATCGCTATCTTTCAAGCTCACGTGGACCTAGGCCCTCTCTAGGGCCTATGTTGCAGGCCCTCTCTAAGGCCCATGCTTTGGGCCCTCTCTAGGGCCTATGCTGAAGGCCCTCTCTAGGGCCTAGAATCTGAAAATTGAAGCTAAGCGAAAATTTGACTCTACTACCGCGATAAAAAAGCAATTAGAGCACCGGTGCTGTGGACGAACTTTGTATGCGCAAAAAATTGGCTCTAGTTTCGCGAAGAAAATTCAACTGGAACTTCGGGGCTCTGAAAGAGTCTTAGATACGCAAAAATTTCACTCCAGATTCGCAGTAAAATTATTCTAAGTAAGAGCCGCGGTGCTCTGCAAAATATGTAGATGGACACGAAAAAAGCGGGGACTCTACGATCGCATTACGCGCGATCAAAAAGGATCTTGCTAGACTGCAAGATTGTTACGAAGACTGGTTTCACTTGGAACCTTTTCAAATTTTTCGCGGCGACTCTATTCGACTCGATCGATTCGATTATTTTATGAATTATTAATCGGAATTGTAAAAATCGCGAGCAACTGTTGTATTGATTTAATTTTCTGGCCCTCTTCTCTAGGGCCTAGAATCTCCTTGGCAAGTCTAAGCTGAAAATTGAAGCTAAGCGAAAATTTGACTCTACTTCCGCAATAAAAAAATCAATTAGAGCACCGGTGCTCTGGGCGAACTTTGTATGCGCAAAAATTGGCTCTAGTTTCGCGAAGAAAATTCAACTGGAGCTTCGGTGCTCTGAACGAGTCTTAGGTACGCAAAAATTTCATTTCAAATTCGCGGTAATACTACTCTAAATAAGAGCCGCGGGGCTCTGCGAACTATGTAGATGGCGCGAAAAAAACGGGGACTCTGCGATCGCGTTACGCGCGATGACAAAGGATCTTGCTAGACTACAAGATTGTTACGAAGACTGGTTTCACTTGGAACCTTTTCAAATTTTTCGCGGTGACTCTACTCGACTCGAATTATTATTATTATTATTATTATTATATAATTATAATATATTATTAATCGGAATTGAAAAAATCGCGAGCAAATGTTGTATCGATTTAATTTTCTGATTTTAAGACAGACACATGCATGTCACTCTATCTACGAGTACCTTGTATGGTCAGCTCATTGGATTCTGCTCTTCCCAACACATATGCGCGGCAGTTAGTGGCCCGTGCATTTGTGTTGGAACGCCCAGAATCGAAAGAACTGGCTACGCTACGTTTTCTACAGAAACCATGCTGTTCTATTGCGTGCACCCACGTTCAGAAAATTATAATGTGGCGTACCGTTCGCTGTCATCAAGAACATCTCTGCAAACTTGTTACCCCTGACCAGCAACCCTGAAACCAGCACCCCGTTAGCCATCCGCCCAGCAGCTCCAATTGGACTCGTGCATGACTCTACTTTCGCGGTGAAAATTCTATTAGGGTAGATGTCCTAATTACCGTGCCCTGTACCTATTACCGTGCCTTTATACTTAAAGACGCCGTACAAAAAAACTCGTACACATAACTAAGGAAAGAAATTTTTTTAATTAAGTTATACTATTAATGTGTTACAAACGAGTAGGTTGCATTTTTAAAAAATTAAAGCTTCTTTAAGTATAAAGGCACGGTAATAGGTACAGGGCTAGGGAATTCAATCCCGGGATCCCGGCTGTTTTTTTTTTATTCTAAAACTCCCGGGATTTGATATGTCAAGTTATAACTTATCCCGAGAATTTCGCGAATTTTTAAAAATGTAAATTACTTTATGAACAACTGAAAAATATAAAAATGGAATCCAAAAATCAGTCGGGATCCCGGGATTGAATTCCCTATACAGGGCACAGTAATTGGGACATCTACCCTAGAGCACCGGAGCTCTCGACAAGTTTTACATAAACACTATTACTGAAACAGACAATTTGTATTTAAAAAAGCAAATATGCACTTGCCTAATTTTCGAGGGATATGCGATAGCTAAGAATCTCCCGATTGAGATTGCAAAAGAGACTGAACGACTAAAGGACCAAAAAACGCGAACATTCACTCTCGATGCACCGAATTTTCGTTTCTACATGGCATGCTGCTTCATATCACGACTTTACACAGCCATCTGCGACCATAGATCGGGCCGAGGTGAACCGAACCCCGGTATCAACGCGATAACTTGAAAATTAAAATGGTCATGAACTGGTCCTCTGTGTAAAGCCGTAATAAGTTGTACCCGGCCTATGAAGGGCGAGCACACCATGCGCGAAATCGAAATCAGTGATCGAAGGCGAATTGTCTTTCTAGAAAAGTGCGTTCGGCACTCTTATATTTAAAAAGAACGAGACGGAATAGAAGCTCCAAGTACGCAAGTGCATTTTTGAATAGATGTCCAGACCGAACCAAACTCACCGAAGGTAAGTTTCGCTCGATCTGGGCCCATAAGGGGAGGTTCCGGTCTAGAGCCCCAAAAAATAGGTGATCTTTAGGGATTAATTAAAGGAAAACTACTACATATAATTTAATGGGGGTTTTTGCATTGTAGTAAAGATGTCTTAAATTATAGAAATATATTTTTTGTTTTATAATTAATCATGGCAGACGACAGTGCCGATTTGGATGAATTTTTTGACGCCTTGACTTTAACGACTCCCCAGTGGGACTCCCCAGCGTCAAAAAACTCATCCAAATCGGTGGGATCTGTATCTCCAAAAGTTATTATCCGATTCGACTAAAACTTTTTTTATTTTAAAGAATATACTTCTGGCTAGGGAAAAACCAGAAAAAATACAAAAATGACATATTTTTGAGAAAATAACGACACTTGAGATTTGAAATCACTTTTTCCCTATACTGTTCGTCGTTTCCACGCTTTTAAAAATTATAAATTTTCACTATTTTGTAATTTTTTCTGGTTTCCCCCCTAGCCAGAAGTATATTCTTCAAAATAAAAAAAAGTTTCAGTCGAATCGGATAATAACTTTTGGAGATACAGGTCCCACCGTTTTGAGAACACTGTTTCGAGAAAAACGCGTTTAAAGTTTTAAATTGCCCATGCATTGGCGCTACTCAAATGCCTATAACTTAGGGAATTTTACGAATTTCAACAAATCCTTTTAAACACGTATTCCTAAAAGGTTGAACAATTGAATAATGAAATAAAAAACGATTTTTAGACCGGAACCTCCCCTTAACCTAGATCGTAGGCTTTAGCCTTGATTCCGTTTCACAAGTCGCAATGCTTGGGAAACGTTACCAAGTTCCAGGCACACCAGCGCGGAGGTACCTACGAAAGTGACCCATTTCTACGAAATATTTCTGGTCCATGTTCGACCAATGCTTCGCGCATTTTTGAAAATTTGGAAAAAGTCTTACGACTAAAGTTCTTAAATTAAGACTTATTGCGAGGCTGATTTTAATATTGTTGCGAGCATAGTGACTAAGTAGTACCAATATCAACTGTCATTCTCAGTTATTATTATTTGTATGGGAAAAACCTTCAAGTTATATAGTAGAAAATCCTTAAGAAATTAATGCTTTCCATTCCCGCTTTATTAAGAGAATCTAATGACTCGAATGTAATTCAACTTGAGAAGTGTAATTCGTATTCAAAGCATCAAGCTTTGATTATAAAATTCAAGACAAATTATACTATAAATAAATCTTTCGAACTTGATAATATATAGATTATTTATGAGTTCATCGACTTAATAATGAATTTAGTTCTATACATTCCTTAAATCTGTCAATAATAATTTAAATTTGATTAATAGATATTTATATATATAAATAAATTATGGTATAAATTAGTTTGGTTAAGGTAAGTATTTTGAAGAACATATCTTAATTGTTCAAATTAAACGATATAATAAATTTAAAATTGTAACTACTGTTACTAATGTTTTCGGGCGTAGAGATAAATTTTGTAAATGAAGACGTTAATAGAGTTAAATTTAATGTTTAAATAAAGTTCTGGGTGGTCTGGTAGAAATATATATATAAGATTAATGTAGATAGTGTAATAATAAATAGATAGATAATTATAAGAGATTCGTTAAATTAAAATTTCTATCGCGAATTTATAATTTATTTATTAGCACACGCATTAACGTTACTATTCGCGAGTACTAAGTATGTATTCGTGGTCACTATGCTCGCTACAACAATCATTTTGTTCGATAGCATGCGGAAAGATTGAAAGAATGAAAAAGTATCACTCACCGTTCGTTGCAAACAGTCTCACTGCTATCCATGCAGACAAGCATCTCCCTTCAGCAGTAGCTATTCGATCTGCAGGCCAATGTCCCGCAGCTGCAGCGTCAGTACCGAATAGAACGTGTCACACTCGCAAATATGTCGCATTAATTTCGCGATGAAGAAGCAATAAAAGCACCGGTGCTCTGAAATAGTTCTAGATGCGTTAAAAACACTGACTCTACGTTCGGGTTAACATTACTAACACGCAGGACCACTGTCCACTAAGAAATACTTTATCGCGAAATAAGCACTGACTCTACAATCGCATTGGGAAGATGTGTTCGGACTCGAGTAAAGTGTTTCCGAAATAGTCCTCTAGATACCGAGTGTAATGTAATAGAATTTTGTTAAAGGGTCTTCCACAGAGTCCCGTAATCAATGAAATTGATGCAGGAATCGTGAAATCACGAAATAATATCCACTGTGAGTGCGCAAATATTCAGTGATCCAAACACCGTCGCGGACGAAGTCGAACTGTTAGGTCACACCGTTCGGCAACGTAGTGACTTTGGTAGAGGTTGTTGATGTTTTTGTCGCGCTCGGCCGACTCCCAGCTAACTTGAAATTCGTCACGGCCTGAAATAATATTATATAGGAATGTCCATTACAAAATGTTCACTTTTTACAACTACAGTCGTGCACCCCGCACATTCTACACGTATTTTTATCACTGCGATGTGTGATTAAACACTATAGGCAACGATTCGTCAAAAAGTCTTCTAGATGATAGGTATATTCCAGTGAAATGTGGTTAAACGGTCTTCTAATTAGTCCAGTAGTCGAACGAATTAATGTAGGAATTGAGAAATCAGGAAATAATATGTGAAATTCACAGATATTCACCGATCCGATCACTATCGCGGATAAAGTCGAACTGATATAACTCACACCTTTCGTCAATGTTGTCATATTGGTAGAGGTTGCCGTCAGCCTCAACTGTTTCCCATGCAAGTTGAAACTTCTCAGTTTCTAATGACTCGAATGTAATAATTACTGTTAAGAGAGAAGATTTGAAAGAACTCACGCGAAAGAGTTCAACATCAGAAATGTAACGCATCCATGCACCCCACGGCTAGATTAGATTTTACTGTAAATTTCAATGTCGGCGGTGAACTAATACTTGGGGCAAATAGAATCCAGTTATTATTACTTCACTAGAATGATTAAACAGTGCATTAGAAACTTGCGGGAATGTCAGTAACAGCGTCCATTTGTAATACTTTTCGGCATAAGATACGTGAAAGGGTTCTACTACACGCAAAGTACTAACAAAACAATTTGTCATCTTGCAATTTATAGCCTGCATGAGCTTTGAAGAAATATCATTTCTTCAAGTCTTGATCCCCGAAATGGATTTTCGGAGAGAAATCCGCATGAATCGTTGACAAACCGAGTCAAAGCGTAGCGTAGCGAATACCTACATATGTCAAACTCACCTTTAAACAAGTCACACGTATGCAAGCACGCAACCCATCTTTCAGCATTTCAACACATTTCAGAGTAGTTGCTGAGTTGGACGCTGTTCATGAGCAGAGGCCGCTACATTCAGTCTTCAAATTATGGGTCGGTAACATAATTTGGATGGCGACACGCACATCCATAAGGTGATAGGTCCATCCTATTTCTCGTTTGTGGCCTGGCGTTGGCGTGGTTAGACGTCCAATATTTTCGCACGCATAATGTCGAATAACTTTTAATAACTGATTAATTAAGAGCAGAATATTATCAGCTGCACAGGTAAAAGTCACAAGCGTCTGTATTCCGAGGGTTGACACTCAAAGTGGAAAATACAGTTTCGAAAAGCTGGAATTTCAAATTTGGCAAGGGGAGTTCAATTTATCTTGACAGTCGTGCTGCCGGAATAGAAATAACTCGATTATATATTCATTTATTCGCCATTTTCAGACATATACCACTTCGGGGAATTAGTGTCGATCAGTTTGCAAGAATATTCAGCGGGAAAACTGTTTATTTATTGCTCGAGATGCGATTTAAATAATTGAGAAAGCGGACGTTAAAACACGCCAGCGCCAGTATGAAGCACACGCTTCAAAATGAGTGCTAGCCTTAAACTGGCGTAGGAGTGTTTTAACGCTCACTTTTTCAATTGTTTAAATCTGATTTCTAGCAACAAATAATCAGTTTTCTCACTGACTATTGTCGCGAACTGATTAGCACAGATTCTTCGAACAGGTGTAGGGCTTCAAATTACAAATAAATTAATAAATAAACGAGGAATTTCTATTCCGGCAACACGTCTCTTGCAATAAATTGATCTCTCGTTGCCAGATTCGAAATGGCGACTTTTTGGAATCGTATTTCTACACTTTGAGCATTAATCCTTAAGATAGACACACTTGTGACTTTTCCCTACAAAATTAGTAAAGATTGCGCCCATAATTAATCAGTTATTATCACTTATTTGACACCTTGCACCGATGAAAAACGGGCGTCTAAAGACGCTCAGGTCAGTCTAAATCAACTGCCTATGGTTTAGTTCCTCCTTTCGTCGCTACGCACCGCTCATATTTTGAACAAACTAGAACAATTCATCAAGAACGAAGAAATCACCAATATTATTGTATAAGGTGTATAAATAATTCGCAGGACTGATCGAATAGACAAATAACTCTTTTATTCATCATAACAATCGAATACATAGGTTCCACCGTTACATAGCTATAGCACTTTGTACGCGTTCCAATTTTTTTAAGTAAACAACAATACATCCGCTTATTTTAGAAAGCTGTCGCAGATACGTGGCTAAACAAAGGAGAATCAATTGCTACTCTTTAATTAATACAGAAGCTTCTATTTCAACATAGAACAATATAGAGCATTGCATCGATTCAATGAAGGCGCTAAGTCCACGTCAAGAGCCGGCTCGGTTGCGCAATACCCCGTGTTTGTGAGCCGGTTACCACTGATACTGTCTTCCGACCTTAACGAATTTTCTTTACACTTTCTTCCATTGTAAACGATCGATTATTTGGCCTACTACGTCGACAGCCACATACACAGATGAACCAACTCATAAATCGCGTACTCTCTGTCAGCGAGCGTTCGTCATTTAGTTGCCTCACAAGAAAGTTTCACGTATCCTCCCGAAACATGGTTATCGCTGTAAGTCCCTAATAGAAACGTAATTTAAGACTTTTATAATCAATAAAATTGAGAAACACGAATCTTCAATCGCGATATTATATATTTCCAATGATCGTAGCCGCGTGAATATTGTAAGACGCAAATACGCCGCAGTCGTTCGTCCGTGAATCTCTGACACCTCTAAGAATTAATATGTTCATTGATATGCTTAGGTAGGTGATAAGCTACCCGCGATTGATCTTTTCGAAGATACGCCAGCGAATAAGGTGAATCTTGCGAAAATTGCGGATAAGAAGAAGATAATTGTTTTCGCAGTCCCCGGTGCCTTTACACCAGGATGTTCCAAGGTATCCATTAGCTTCAGATCTATTTCTGTTAGTCAAAGAAGTCATGTGTACGAGCGATGATATTGTTTCAGACGCATCTTCCAGGCTTCGTTCAGAGTGCTGCTACTTTGAAGTCTAAAGGGATATCTGAAATCTTTTGCATCGCTGTGAATGACCCATTTGTAATGGCGGCTTGGGGTAAAGCTCATGGAGCGGAGGGCAAGGTGATGTTTATTATTGCACTATACATTTGTTATACACTGTTATATAGAGAATATTAATGTACTGTTTTGTAAACAGGTGCGCATGCTAGCAGATCCCACGGGGCAATTTACAGACGCGTTAGAGCTCTCCGTGGATCTGCCTGTATTGGGTGGGAAAAGAAGTAAGCGCTATTCAATGGTTCTTGAAGACGGAGTAGTTAAGGAGATAAACGTGGAACCAGATAATACTGGGCTCTCCTGTTCCTTAGCTGAGAACATTAAACTGTAAAGCGTGCTTTACTAATCGTCGGTTAGTAAGTTCGCTACTTGAAAGATCATAGACTCCTCACATTTTAACTTATCTTGTTACACGGTTGTTACACGTTTATATATTAAAAATGATACTGTAAAATTCTGGATTGTTTAATACCTGCTACCTTAAATACTTAGTACATTGAATATGCCATTTGCTTTATAGTCTAGTAAATAGAGAATAGTTTTAATCTTTGCTTGCAATCCTTATACATCTATGTTTGAAATAAAACAAAATTAATTTAACCCAGATCATTTCTGTAATTGCTCACCCTCTCTACAGCTATTCTACATAGCCTGATTATAAAATCTTACGAGTATTTATATCTTCGTTAAATTGCAATATTTTTATTTACAAAGATTATTCGTTTACAAAATAATCATTGATAAAATAGTGTAAATGTTTTTAAACATGGTATCGATAAGTGTTCAGTTGGATAGCATTATATGGCCAGCTTCAGGGCGTAGGGGCCAGGAGACCATTGTTGATATATAATGCTTGTTTGTGTTGGAAACTTTATGGCGCCAATTATGCTACTACGCTGTTGCTTGTGAATTTTTTTTATCATTTTGAAAATGCCGGCGTTTCTGAAGCACATCGAGGTAGAGAACTTTAAATCGTACAAGGGAAAGCTTATTATCGGACCTTTGAAATCATTTACCGCAGTCGTGGGGCCAAATGGATCTGGTAGGTTATGTTCTATAACCTATGCTAGCAATAACAGTTTCTGGGGCAGTGGAGTTTTCCAAGGTATTACAAGCGTTCTTTTCACACAGGGAAATCTAATTTCATGGATGCGATCAGTTTTGTCATGGGGGAGAAAACGAGTAGCCTGCGCGTGAAAAGGTTTAGCGAGCTCATCCATGGAGCTTCAATAGGGATGCCAGTTGCCCGAAGCGCATCTGTCACCGCTGTGTTCGAGCTAGAGGATGGTTCGGAAAAAAGTTTCATGCGCTCCGTGCAGGGCTCCTCCTCCGAGCACAGGATAAACAATAATGTCGTTACCAGTCAAGTGTACCTTAACGAATTAGAGCACCTCGGGATCAATGTCAAGGCAAAAAATTTCCTGGTATTCCAAGGGGCTGTCGAATCAATAGCTATGAAAAATCCCAAAGAACGCACCGCACTGTTCGAGGAGATTAGTAATTCTGGAGCGCTGAAGGCGGAGTACGAGAGGCTGAGGACGGAAATGTTAAAGGCGGAAGAGGAGACTCAGTTTTCGTATCAGAAGAAGAAGGGCATCGCCGCAGAAAGGAAAGAAGCGAAATTGGAGAAAGAGGAAGCTGAGAAGTATCAGCGGTTGAAGGAGGAGTACGTGGAGAAACAGGTCGAACTGCAGCTGTTTCGTTTGTTCCATAATGAAAAGTGTACTGAGAATTTGGAGCTTCAGCAGAAGAAGAAGCAACACGAGATAGAGAAGATCGAGAAGAAGAAGGAGAAAGCGGAGGAATTGTTGAAAGAGAAGAAGAAGGAAGCGGGTAAATTAGGAAGAGACCTGGCTAAAATAGAACAAGACATTAGGGAGGTGGAGGTTGAAATAACGAAGAAGAGACCTACGTTCATTAAAGCAAAGGAGCGTGTCGCTCACATGCAGAAGAAAGTGGAATCCGCGCGGAAATCTTTGGCCCAAGCGCGCATTGCGGACGAAGCGCATAAAAAAGACATACACGAGCTCCAAGAGGAGCTGCGTCAAGTAGAGGAAGCTAAAGCAGCTTACGAAGCGAGCATTGCGGGGCAATCGCAACTGCAGGGGCGAGATGTACAGCTCGAGGATGAACAAGTTAGAGAGTATAATCGTTTGAAGGAGGAAGCGGGCAAGCAGTCCGCGAGGTATCTACAACTTCTTGATTCTATTAATCGTGAGCAGAAATCAGATCAAGACAGGCTTGACAATGAAGGGAGGAAGAAGACGGAAATAGATAATAAGCACAAGCAGAAAGGTCACATGCGAGATGAGGCTCTGAAGAGAGTAGAGAAATTAGAAGAACACATAAAGACATCTGAAGCTGCATTGGAAGATCAAAAGAAATTGCGGGCGGATTTGCAGTCCGATGTCGGTAGCTCGAAGGATAAAATACAGAATATTCAACGGGAGTTGGAAAGTATTTCTGAGCAGCTCGGGGATGCGAAAGTTGATAAGCACGAGGTGTCGAGGACCAAGAAGAAAACTGAAATCGTGGAAAATTTCAAACGCCTTTTCCCTGGAGTGTACGATCGTATGTATAACATGTGCGAGCCCATTCACAAGAGATATAACGTTGCGATCACCAAGGTTCTTGGTAAATATATGGAGGCTATTGTGGTCGATACTGAGAAAACAGCTAGACAGTGTATTCAGTATCTTAAAGAGCAATATCTCGAGCCGGAAACGTTTCTTCCTCTCGATTATATTCAAGCGAAGCCACTGAAAGAGAGACTCAGGAACATACAGGAGCCGAAGAATGTAAAGCTGCTGTACGACGTGTTACATTTCTCTCCCAAGGATATTGACAGGGCAGTGCTGTTCGCTACGAACAATGCTCTTGTCTGCGAGACTCCCGAAGACGCGAATAAAGTAGCTTACGAGATGGACAAAAAGGCGAGGTACGACTGCGTCGCGTTAGATGGGACATTTTACCAAAAGGCTGGTATCATATCCGGCGGTAGTTTGGACCTCGCGAAGAAAGCGAAGAGGTGGGACGAGAAGCAGATGTCTCAGCTTAAAGCGCAGAAGGAGAAGTTAACGGAAGAGCTGCGCGAGTCCTTAAAGAAGTCACGTAAGGAATCTGAGTTAAATACAGTCGAATCTCAGATACGCGGGCTGGAGACCCGTTTGAAATACAATAAAAGTGATCTCGCCGCCACTCAGAAACAGATCTCTGAACTCGAGGCGGAGCTGAGTGGCCTTCAGAATGATCTGAACATGTTTGGTCCAGCGATAGCGGCGATCGAGAAAACCATGGCTGAAAGGGACCAGGAAATACAGAACATCAAGGAGAAGATGAATAACGTTGAGGACGACGTATTCGCTAGCTTCTGCGACCAGATAGGTGTGTCCAATATCCGTCAGTACGAGGAGAGGGAATTACGATCGCAGCAGGAAAGGGCGAAGAAGAGAATGGAGTTCGAAAACCAGTGCAATCGCATTTACAATCAGTTGGACTTTGAGAAGCAACGGGACACGGAGAGCAACGTTTTACGTTGGGAACGCGCTGTTCAAGATGCGGAAGATAAACTGGAGTCCGCACGGCAGACCGAATCTAATCAGAAGGCGGAGATAGATCACGACGAGACTCAGATGGAGCAATTGAAGTCCGCGAGAAACGCGAAAAAGATGGAAGTCGATCAGAAAGATGACGAGATAGGCAAAGCTAGACGCGAGGTCGGAGCAATTGCAAAAGATATACAAGCTGCTCAAAAGCAACTGAACGGTATCGAGAACAAGATTGAGCAGAAGAAGGCTGATCGGCATGCTATCCTAATGCAATGCAAGATGGAAGATATCGCGATTCCAATGCTCCATGGAAATATGGAAGATATAGCCAGCGAGTCTAGTGCGACTAACGCTTCAGAAACCAACAATGACTCGTCTCTAAGTACCCAGCAACAGTACGAACGTGAAAAACGGATTACCATAGATTACGCATTACTCCCAGAACATTTGAAAGACGTTGACGAAGAGGATATTAAAAAGACTAGTGACAAACTCACGAAGTCGATTAATGATTTACAAAGCACCATTCAACGCATCCAAGCGCCTAATATGAAGGTAAGAAATGATTTAGAAAGGTATTACTAATAAAAAGACACGTTATTTTAACGCCTCCGTCGTGTTTTCCTTTAGGCAATTCAGAAATTGTATCTTGCCAAAGAGAAGTTACAAGAGACCAACGAAGAATTTGAACAATCTCGTAAGAAAGCAAAGAAGGCGAAGACGCAATTTGAGAAGATAAAGAAAGAGAGGCACGACCGATTCATGGCCTGTTTCGAGCACGTGGCTAATGAGATCGACCCGATTTATAAAGTACTTATATATCATTATAATTATTACTTACAATGTATTAATAAACTCAAGTAACATAAAAATCTGTGCGATTTTAGAGCTTAGCCAAAAATCAATCTGCTCAGGCGTTTCTTGGCCCAGAGAATCCGGAGGAACCTTACCTGGATGGTATTAATTACAATTGTGTAGCGCCAGGAAAACGATTCCAGCCAATGTCCAATCTATCCGGTGGAGAAAAGACTGTTGCCGCATTAGCTTTACTGTTTGCAATACATAGGTAACTACGTATATGTATAGAGCCGTGGATTTATGTTTAGTACACTTTCCATTCTAATTAGTATTTAATTTTCGCAGCTTTCAACCTGCGCCATTCTTCGTCCTGGACGAGATCGACGCTGCCTTAGACAATACTAATATAGGAAAAGTTGCAAGTTACATACGCGATAAAACGAGCTCCTTGCAAACTATTGTTATATCTTTGAAGGAAGAATTTTATTCGCACGCTGACGCGTTGATTGGCATTTGCCCTGACGTAAGTCTCTCTTTTTAACACTCTAAATACTAGGGGTGGGTTCGAAGCTAATTTTTACATTTTTTAATCTGGAATTTTGTAAGGCTTCAAAATTGTCGGAACTCTCGAAACTTCAAGTGCTTGTCTTGCTAGAAATGAAGTCGACAAAATTTTTGCGTAAATCTCTATTGGCCATAGTTAAAGAATATACAAATAAAAATATAACAATATAGAAATTCTTTATTCATTGGTTTTATGTTTTTTCTTATCTGGCTTTCGAGAGTTTCGCATCGCGAAGAAAGTGCAGAGTTTCGAATTCCCGAAACTCGGGACTTTCTTGGGTTTCGAGGTTTAGACGCTTCGAGAAACCAATCCGACATTACTTTATTTCTGTTTCAATTGCAGGTTGGCGAATGCTTGGAAAGTAAAGTATTAACTCTTGATTTAACTGCATATCCTACGCACATTAACTCGTAGAACATGTTTCAATTCAATATTTATACATTTCGATTATGTTCGTTTCGTACTGCAATTCTAATTTACATTATATCGACAGTGGGTATTCCGGGTAATATTGGAATAAACCATATCTGGGTTTATAAAACAATTTTTCGGGGGGTTTTACGCCAGAATGTTAATCTCTAATGATCAAAATCTTTTATAAAAGTATTCAATCTATTATTAGGTACTCGTACCATTTGAATATGGCTTTCTTGTTGTTAATAAACATTCAGTGTACTCCTATTATTTTTATTATTGTTCAAAGATTAACTTACAATGGAAAATTGCCTTTCATATTGTAAAAGAAGTTGTAGTTGTGTAATAAATTATTAATATAAACGCATAGATTTACGTGTTAGATCAAAATATTCTGTCAATTTTCAAGTGAAATAATGGAGACGTAATTTTTACACCGTATGTATGTAAACAAACGCACCTTTGTAGAGTAAAGAATTTCACTATGATGGTTTAATGTGCATTAATTTTTAAATTCGCTTCCTCGACCGCGCAAGAGCAACGCAGGTAAGTACGAAAATGAAGTTTACGCGAAATCAATTTCACCTTAAAGTTGGTAGCATTGCATTAAGTTTAATTCGTGACGAACAGAAGGAAGATATTTGAATCCAACGGTTTTTTGTCGAGCACGCTGAAAAAAATGAAGGTGCAATTAGAACGTATAGAAATTTTTAACTTTAAGTCCTTCAAAGGTAAAGTAATTATCGAGCCCATCGAGCCGTTGACGGCAATTATAGGTGCCAACGGTTCCGGTAAGTTTCATCCCTTCGATTTCATTGATTGTTAACCATTTATCAAACTTAAAAAATGGAACATTTATAAAATAACATGTACTTACTAAATCACTTAATTAAAAGAAATATCTAAAATATATAATATAGAATCGGCATTAAAATCGACAATTCGGGGAAATAATCTATTATTTGTTAAATTACAAATCGTTCGTGTACGGACGAAACACTTTAATGTTAATAATATATTCTAGGAAAATCGAATCTTATGGATGCGATCAGCTTCGTAATGGGAGAAAAATCGAGAAGTTTGCGCGTTAAACAATTAAATGAACTTATTCATGGTGCATCTAGAGGAATGCCCATAGCAAACAGGTGTCAACATTCTTCCGATATATTTCTAACTTTGCTTCTGAATTACTTTAAGTAATATACTTCAAAGTTCTAGTCACACAAATGACGAATTCCTAATTTAAATAGAGACTCACTTACTTATATGTACATTTCATTTGCTTTTCCTTTCATCGTGCCATACTCGTATAAACATTTCTAATGCTATGTTACTTATGATGCAGGGCCTACGTAACAGCTGTTTTCAAGTCAGACAATACTAGTAGCATAACTTTTAATAGAACTATCCATGGTAACTCTTACGAGTACAAAATTAACAATGAGGTAATTCTAATTCTGTAATAATTTGCACATTTTTTATGCTTATCACAGACAGTTGTATTTGTAATAAACACAAATACAATTTATTTTATGTACTATATCATCATTAAGGTAGTTACGGTCCAGTCTTATATGTCAAAGTTGGGGGAATTTAATCTGAATATAAAGGCCAAAAATTTCTTGATATTTCAAGGAGCTATTGAGTCCACAATTACAAAAACATCAAAAGAATATAGTCACATGTTCGAAGAGATTAGTAATTCCGTTGAGTTGAAAGGGGAGTACGAAAGGTAAAATCATTCTCGCGCAAATGGATTTTTTAAAGTGCGCTTTAAACTATATTAGTCTTTCATACCCGAAGGTTAAAGAGTGAAATGGTCAAAGCAGAAAACGAGCTTCGATATAAGAAAACTGAAATAAAACATCTCGTTGCAAAACTGAAACACGCTACATCAGAAAAAGAAGAAGCGGAGAAATATGAAAAGCTTCATAGGAAATATGTATGTATTATAGTAATCTATCATCTAAAGTATTCATTCAAAGTCATACACTATGCTGCCATTAAAAAATTATCGATGCAAACTTTACAATATATTCTAAATATTCTTCTCTTTTTTCTATTTTACACAGTTAAGAGAAAAATCTGTGTTGCAACTTTTCGAGCTGTTTCACATTTGGAACGATATCGAAGACTTGAAAGTCACGTTAGATGATATAGATGCAAAAATAATAGATCACGAAAAAGACAAAGAACTTGCCATTGATCTCTTGAAACTAAAAAAGATGCAGCTAGAAAGTGCATCTAAATATTTGGAGGAGATTGAACTAGTTCTCTCAGAAGCAGAGAATATATTCAAACAGAGGAAGATCAATCTTGTAGAGATTGAAGAAAAAGTTTCACACTGGCAAGCGAAACTAAATTCTCTGAAATTATTGTCAGTGGAAGCGTACAAATCTTACGAAGCTCACATAAAAACAATAAAAGAATTGAGAGAAGAATTGATTCAAGTAGAAGAGCTAAAGACTACATTTGAAGAAAACATGGCCACACAGTTATTATCTCGAGGCAACAGTATAGAATTCAACGATAGTCAAGTACAATTATATTTAAAAGAATATTTTAATTAAATAATGCAAATAACTCGCTCCCCAAGGAGTGAATTAATTAGCAGACTTATGTTCTTTATATAATACATTATTTTATTATTTTTGGTTCAATGATTAAAATTTCTGTTTTTTAAGGTGAAAAACTATTTTCATTTAAAACAAGTAGTAGAGTTACAGTCCTTGGAATACAAACAGCTCTCTGACTCGCTTAAACGTCAACAGAACATAAATCAAAATAAAGTAGATAACGAAAATAGGAAGAAGTTCGAATTAGAAGCTAAATTGCATCGGAACAAGATTTCGCAGGATGAAAAACAGAAGCATATTAGAAATATACAACAGCGCATAGACGAAACCTCAAATATGTTAACTGTTGAGACAAATAGAAAGTATGAGATGGAAGATACAATTATTACACAGAAAGAGGAAATGAAGATTGTACAGGAAGAGCTTCAATATGTATCTGAGGAGCTTGGTAATGCTAAATTAGATCAATACACAACATCGCGTTTACGTAAAGAAGCAGAAACAGTCAAAGTTCTGCAAAGCTTATATTCTGACGTGGTACGTTTAGAAATTAACACTGCGCAAGTATTAAGAATTATAATTTTCTTATATAATGGAGCATCCTATACTTGAATTTTAGCACGGACGTTTATATAATCTCTGTAAACCCATCCATCCCCGTTATGAAATCGCTATGACAAAGGTGTTTGGAAGATATTGCAACTCCATCGTCGTCTCTACGAACAGCGTAGCAGCGCAATGCATCAAGTACTTGAGAGAGCAACGGATAGGAGTCGAAACGTTTCTACCGCTAGACTCTTTGAAAGCTAAACCCATAAAGGAAAAGCTACGGTACTGAAGTTTCATTAGATTTGTATATTTGATCGACGAAGTATCTAATTTCCATTTCTTATATATCCAGCGATATCAACCATCCAAAGCATGCGAAACTTTTGTACGACGTACTCCACTTTGCTCCTCTAACGATTAACAATGCCATTCTGTTTGTTACTAACAACGTGCTTGTTTGTGAAACCCCGGACGATGCAAGAATACTTGCGTACGAAGTTGATCCAAATTGCAACTATGACGTATGGACTGGCACAATTTCTTTATCGTCCCTCGAGGGGTCCTAGCTATAATTAGAATAAAATCAATTAGCTACTCAAGGTCATCGTGCAGCTGTTCCCCCATATACTACCTTTTTATCCAGATATGGGGGAAGAGACCTTAAATCAGTTGATTTTGTTTTAACCAAAAATTTAATATATCTGCCTCCTGAAAATGTTAGTAACGTTTATAATTTTATAGTGTGTCGCGTTAGACGGGACATACTACAAGAAAGGAGGTCTAATGTCTGGTGGACAGGTTTCGCTATCGCAGAAGGCTAAAGTGTGGCAAAAACAGGGCTTGCTTGAATTAAAGTCCAAAAAGGTTTCATCAGCTTTATCGACATTTACTGATTTCTCTGAATACATATACTACACATGAATTAAATTAATTTTACCATACTTGACCCTGGTACACCATATATTTCAGATGACATTGATAGAGAAATTAAAAGAAACGCCCGCAGTTGCACATAAAGAAGTTGAAATGAACACGTTGGATATACAAATTCGTGGACTCACGGCCAGACTCAATTATTATAAATTGAGCTTAACAGAGACTGCAAGTGTTCACTCGAATCTTTGTTTTTAATAAGAAAACGCAATCTATAACTGCGTAATGTAACGTTTCTCTTTGTACTGTTTTTTTAGGAGAACAGTGTGGCTAGTCTGCGGGGTGAAATAGAAATGATTGAAAATGAATTACAGCTAGTAAATGCAAGTATTTGTAGCATTCTCTCCCGGCTATCGTATTTTACATCATCGTGTGCGTTGTACATAATTGACATTTTCTCCTGCGATATATTGTTTAGACTAATTTAGAATCGTTTAAACAAGCAATGGAGACGACGGACCAAGAAATTCAGAAGATAGAGGAATCTGTTACGAATATCGAGGATAGTGTTTTTGAAGAGTTTTGCAGGAATATCGGTTTACGTAATATACGTCAATACGAGCAGAGCGGTATAAGGTCTTTGTCTTTTATTTCTACTCGTTCTAAATTTAAAAATTCTAAACGATCTTTTAACTTAAAAAAAAAACAATAATCTTTCCTGCAGCAAAATATACAGCGAGCAAGCAACCAGGAAGCTTGAATTGGAGGAGCAGTACAGTCGAATTTACAATTTATTGGATTTCGAAATAAAACGTGACACGAAGAGTAAATATTAACAGAAATGTTCAAACAATATTCTTCGCGAAGAAAGCTTATATTCGTTTTCCGTAGGTGCGCTTTCCAAGCACAAGGAAAGTCTGGAAGCTGCTAAACAGGAGTTAGATGAAGAACGCGAAAAAGCGGCTTCGACAAAAATCGCCATAGAAGAAGAATTAGAAAAAGTAAACAATGTACGAGCCAAGTACAACGAGGCCAAAGCGAATGTGATTGAACACGAAACGGGTGTTGAAGAATGCAGGCATCGAATTGCTATTATCGCGAAAGCAACTCTGAAGGTTCAAAAGCAACATATATCGATTGTGACAAATATTAAGAAGAAGAAAGCAGAGTACCATGCTATCGTTAGGTACAGCAAGGCAAGTGTAGCCTATTTTAGCGGGCAGATGAAGTACATTTTTTGGAAAAATTTAAATACTTTTATTACATTGACAGATGGAAAATATTCCCATTCCAATGTTTTCGAATAATGGCGAAGATATACAATGTTCCGAGACTACGGTCGACTCTATTCCGAACACAGATGTATTTTTGCGTATAGACTTTAGCGGACTGGGCAATAGTAACAAAAGCAGGGTTGAAGAGGACATGGATAAATTAAGATCCAAACTCACGGAAAAAGTTCAAGAGTTACAACACGAAATGGAAACCATAAAAAATCCCAACTTTAAGGTACAGTAGATTAAAATAATTTCTCGAGGACATTCTATGCTCCCCATACTTAAATTCGTCTACAGGCCGATGAAAAAGTTGAGCTCATGAAGGGGGAATTAAAAGAAAAGAAGACCGAGCACCGGAAAGCGCACAAAAACGCGACCGCAATTAAAAGGGAGTTCGAAGCGGTGAAGCAAGAAAGGTACAACCGATTTTCGAACGGTTTGCAGCATATTACTACAGAGTTGGATGTTATTTACAAGGTCAGAGGGTGTTCTACTTAATTTCCCACTTAATTCCCACGTTATTGCAAAATGCTCTCTAGTCCTTAGTTAAAAACGACTCGGGCGAAGCTCTCCTAATTCCGGATAATCCCGAGGAACCGTATCTGGGCGGCGTGAATTTCAGTTGCATAGTGCCAGGGAAACGGTTCCAACCTCTATCGAACCTTTCGGGCGGAGAAAAAACTGTAGCAGCTTTAGCTTTGCTATTTGCAATTCACAGGTGAAGCTTCTTGCTCAACAGCTATCGAGCGATTTATCACAGATGGTAGTCTTCTGTCGATAACTGTGAATTGATGTTGCAGTTTCAGACCAGCCCCGTTCTTCGTCTTGGACGAAGTGGACGCAGCTTTGGATAACGCGAACATAAAAAACGTTATACAATTTATGCGCGTTAAATCGACGGAAATGCAATTTATTATAATATCTTTGAACCCGAGGCTGTTCTCGCACGCCGACGCTCTTGTAGGGATTTGTAAATTTGTACGTCCCCGATATCGTTGCCATTCCTTCAAAATTTATATAAGATTTTCACAATTTATCTTATTAGCTGCATGCTATTTTATTGATTAAAATTATGTTTTACCTCCAGCCAGAGGAAGAACACCTACAAAGTTTACTGTATACACTTTCGTTGAAGGAGTACCCGTCGCTGCACGAAAACTAAGATTCGTACGAACCTTCATATCCTACGAAATTATAGATCAACGAATTTACATGTTCGTTTTATAAACGTGATAGTCGAATAGGACGACTTGAAATCGATAAGACTGAAACATTATTTTATTTATTTTTTAAACACATAATATTTAATTTGTATACAGCTTTATATGTATCAGATAACTAGAGCATGGAGGTACAGAATGGAACCGTTGTATCACTCTGAACTCTCACTTTTAGTGGCCTTATTACACCTAATAAAAAGCATTAGAAAAACAATGGTTAGAGTGTTACTGATGCATCGACCACTCCGTGAACTGTAGATCTCGTTAAGACACATTTTATGCATCCGGTTTGGCGTGACTGTCGTCAAATAGATATCTGGCGCATCATCGAGAAGATGGAAGATCGCAGTAAGCAATTTATCAGAGAATCCTACCAAGTACAGACACTGCGGACATCGAGCTTCATTTGTTAACGTTAGCGAACAATGAAGTTGCTATAACTTATTGCTGGAAGATCGCAGAGACTACGAATTTATAAAAGCAGCATAGAGCGTTACGCTGGCCCAGTTGTGCTGTTAGAAATAGTGGCAACTCAGATTTATAGTCAACTGTGACGAACGCACAGACGCGGGTCAATGCAGCCTATTACGGTTAACGCTTTGTAAAGTAAGTCGCGCTCCGGGAATGCGGCCAAAACGATGATTGTCGTTTAATAAACTTATTAAGCGGGAGCGACGCGTCTCTATGCACCCGGAATGGTCCCGTGCAACCGGCTGATAAAAATGAGGGAGAACTGCTGAAGTGGGTCGACGGCCTGTTCGCCCGTACCGCGGATTGGATTCGCATCTGAAGCAAGGACGCATCTACTAATTGGCGCTATCATTGCTGAGAACTTTGCATGGTCTACGCAGCCTCCTATTGCGTGATCATTCGAATTGGCTTCTTCTGAAGTGTCCGTGGACACTGTCGCGCGAAACGATGAAAAAAATTTCATCGATGCCAGCGACGATGCTACTGCGATACAATGAAGTGGTTTTTATGTTAATAGTAACATTCAATCGCTGAAAAATTGGCATTCATGAATGCCTCGATTGAGCAGCGTGATAAGTAGCCGTATCTTGCAGAGGTGTTTGAATAGTGATATCGATTAGAAGATACACCGAATCTCTTGTTTTCTAATTGATGCAAGTATTGGTAGCTTGTATTTCAAAATAGTCGCATTGTTTTCGGAACGCCAACAGTAAACCATTCCCTTGAAATTCTGAGACACCATACTCTGCCCTAATGAGAGATGCCATCTGTTAGTAGAAGAAAATAAGTGGGACTATAGATAGAACGATAAGCCAATTATAGAAATGGAAGTCAGTTGTTCCGTTTCTTGGTAACGAATGATCGCCTCTTTTAAAAGAATCTAGAATGACGTATGCGCTTGCGGGAGCGGAGAACTGCACGCAATAGAAATTACACGGTCTACAGTAAAAGCATCCAATAGTAATATGCAAAATTGAGGTACACGAAATTATCAAAAATTACAAAAGTATACAGAAGGCAACAGAGGGGTCCCCAAAATTCTTTTGCTATTCCCTCGACTGCGAGGTAGTAGAGAATACCCCCCAAAGCGATGCGAAACCTCGAGCGTCCCCTAAAGTCTCGCAGTGTGAAAAAATTAGCAGGGCACCGCTGAAATTACGTGCGTTTAGCATGGTCGGGCCAGGTCGCTACCGAGTCATCGAGCTCCTCGAAACGGAGGAAGACGGGCATGGAGAAAAGCGTATCGAAAGAAAAGGGATTAAAGGGGAGGGGTGAGATCGAACCAAGGCAGTGGGAGGACTGCATCTACATCGTAAAACGGAGGATGATGACCTCCCCCGAGTTACAAAGCATCTGGTAAATAGATGATACGCCGGTTGTCGTAAGTCTAGTCGCCCTCAGCTTCAGACGAAGGCGAGTTAGCTCTAGGACCCCGCGCCACTCGCTTTTTCGCTGACGTGACTCCCTCATGGGGCCGAAGGCCCTTCAGCTGGCCACGGCACTCCTCGTGGTGCAGCTTCTTCTGCCTCGGGTCGGCTCTGCCAGGACCAAGCTCAGGAAACAACGATCCAAACCGCTGCAAGCCCAACAGCCTGCGAACGGCAATTACGACTACGATGAATACTACGACGGCTACGAGGAGTACGAGGACAAAACCGGTAAGCCTCGCACGCGCTGAACGCGACAATTACGAGCAAAGTAGAAACGGCAGCTTTATTTCTTATAAAATTGCTGTAAATCCCCGGCCAGAGCTTTCTGGCACCACTGGAGTTCGCTACGAGGGACCCAGGGGTGGATCTCGTAGCTGAGTAATATGTAGGATAGATTAGCGTGAAAATGGGGAGAAAATCCCTCTCACGAAGGGAGGATGCTAATGGGACGAGCGATTTTTTTAACGAAACCGGGCAGGAAATGTTGCGGCCGATGTGTATAAACAAATTCCAGAATATTAGCTGTGAAAAATGGCTTCAAACATTAAAATTATGAAGTCGTCGGATCGATTATATACTTCATTAAATGGTAGATCTTGGTGAAAGGGATACTAAAGCAATAACAATAACACATGGCAATAGCACATAAGACTTGTGTATGCCTTTCATCAAGATCTACCATTTAATGAAGTATAAAATCGATCCGACGACTTCATAATTTTAATGTTTAAAGCAATTTTTTTTATAAAAATGGCTGGCCACTCACAGCTAATATTCTGGAATTTGTTTATACACATCGGCCTCGACAATTTCTGCCCGGTTTCGTTAAAAAATCGCTCGTCCCATTGGCGTCCTCCCCTCGTGTGGGGATCAGTCAAAGCTTTTGTCGTTAAAAAGTGACCGTTGGTATCGCATATTATAGTTAGAAATTAAGATCCCGTTGAGGGGAGCCCGGGTACCTCAGTTCTACCTAGTGTAACATTGCATCCGACATCTTCATCGATTTATGATTTTACGAAGTGAATGGGTTCGATGATTTTCGAGCCACCCCTATAAGAGACCGATAAGTGGATGTAGAGGTAAAATATGTTATGTAAGCTAAGTAGAAAGGGCTCTCTGATCTTGGTTGTTAGAATCAACCCCTATGCTTTGCCCCACTCCCATTTTGGCTATTAGAATCAAGGATTAGTTTTAGTATAGTTTTTTTACGAAATTCGTACAGAGTAGAATGTTTCGCCTTTGGTTCGATTAGTTTCTTTGGTGGTTGTGCAATGATCAGTTAAGTTCTACGTTTTTAATGGCTGTCTATCATAATTCTGTATGCACGCTACATGTGTTTCTCTGTCCTAGTTTCTGTGATACGCCCCATTTCACTGTTTCTAATTTCATATTCGCTTATTGAAAATCATTAATAATACGCTCGAAACGATCCACAAGAAAGGATCATTAACTGTGACATTTATCATTGAGTCATTGCGGCAGAACGTCATTCGATGCGTTAAATACAAGGTAATTAAAGGAAGTATTAATAAAGCACGTAAGTGATACCGGAAGCCTTGAATTGGATGCCCTTTTTACCGTTTCGCGTAATGCAATTAATCAATTGCGTTAATTGATAAAAATGATCGGCTGACAATTGTTTTTATTGTTGCCTATTAACCGACACGGGGTTTAATGACGATCGTGTACTAATGCTTCCTGGTTCTATTAATTCCTTGCGCACCGTACACGACATTAACACTGTTCTCATTAACATCGATTGCAATGCGGTTAAAACTAATTTCCTACAATTATGCCGTAGGATTATTAACACAAAATTCGAGGGTATACAATTTCCATCGATTGCTCCGAAGCAATACCTTCTCGTACACTATCTTACTCTATGAATAGAGTTCCAAGGTATTATCTCTTTACATTTCGTTGCATATTGCGATATTTTTATCTCCCTATTTTTTACGTATAGAAACATCGCCCTCAACCACCTCTTTCCCTACCACTTCACTTGGCGCGAGTAAGTACGAAGAATTTTACAAATCCTTAATACAATAGTTAATAAAAAATGAAGGTAGCACATTGCTTTAACAATTCGTATTAAATGCTATGTGAAGGCAGGGGTGGATTACCAGTAGAAGGGTCGCAAACATTTTACAGACCGTCATTACCAGTACTACCCACCGATCAACCATCGCCAACGACGACCCGATTTAATAATCAAGGTACATTTTATATTTCATTAATTTCTTTCGCGGGAGAAATTTCGCCTTGAGATATTGATCTAACGAAAGATTGATAACGATGGCTTACTCTATCATAGAATTACCGGACGAGATAGCCACCACTCCAGAACGGGATGATCATGTGGTAAGTGTTGAATTAGACTGCAGCAGATTATGATTTTAAATATAATTTCTATTTGCACCCATCAGTCACCGACAGAAATCGTGCCTGGCGAGAGCAACGTGATAAGTGCAGTCGCCGTGCCTGGACCCAGGGTAAACATTCGATATAATTAATAACGAGATTATTCCACTAAAATGTGGAAGGAACGCTTCAGTGAGTTTATTCGTACAATTCTCTACACGTTCTCATCAGGGTGAGCCTGGACGACCTGGTGACATTGGCCGTCAAGGCGATGCTGGATATCCTGGGCAAGCCGGTTCCCCTGGAATTCCAGGCCCCCCAGGCCCGCCAGGACCAGTACCTGACGTAAGTAATTTATCAAGCATCTCATTGACACTTTCCTTTCTACACACTTACCAGGCAAGTAGAACTTTGCATTACCATGCATAAATTACTGTCAACAGGTGTCAATGTACTACCAGCAACTGGCTCTGTCTCAAGCAAACCAAGACAAGGGCCCAACAGGAGCAGCAGCCCCTTTATACGGCCCAGATGCTTATATGCAGGCTCAAGTGGGCCCCGTTGGTCCGCGGGGTATACCAGGTATTCCTCCACCCTGAACAATCATCTATCATCTTCTCAGGCGTTAAATTACCTAATGTTTATCCATATTTTAATATGTTACAGGACCGCCTGGCCCAGCCGGGCCCCAGGGCTTTCAAGGTGTACGAGGAGAATCTGGCGAATCTGGCACCCCTGGACCTCCAGGTGGACCAGGGCCGCGAGGATTAGCTGGTCTACCTGGTAAAGATGTACGTCGTTAATTGTGTAAAAAGTTGGAAGCTTCCAGGAGCAGTGTTTATATATTGTTATTATTGTTAGGGTAATACTGGCGAAGACGGAGAACCTGGCCCTCAAGGATCCCCTGGTCCAGTCGGCCCGAGGGGCCTCCCGGGAATGCCAGGACTCCCCGGCGTGAAAGGACACCGCGGTTTTCCAGGATTAGACGGAGCAAAGGGCGAACAGGGTGTCCCCGGGGAAAAGGGTTCCGCCGGTGGGCCCGGACCAATGGGTCTTGTGGGTCCCATGGTATGTCTGATTTATATAATTTTTTATATGATTTTTTAAAAGTACACTCGAGGTTAAAAGAAATCTGTTGTAGGGCCCCGCGGGACCGCGCGGCGAAAGAGGCAGGGAAGGCCCGTCGGGACCACCAGGAATTAGGGGAGTGGATGGGATTTCTGGGCCTCCTGGGCAGCCTGTACGTTAAATAATACGTAGCAGAAGCGCGAGACTTGTATGATAATTTTTGTGATATGGTCTTGTAGGGTGCTGTAGGGAAACCAGGATCTCCTGGGTTCCCCGGTAGTCCTGGTGGAAAAGGAGACCAAGGAGCTCAAGGCCCAAAGGGAAGTCAAGGTCTACAAGGTCCCCGAGGTGTGCCCGCGCGATTTTTAAATATTTTAACGTACTTCCTAATTGTTATACTTCGTTTATTATTTTTCTTTTTTCATAGGCGAAACTGGTCGCCCAGGACAGCCAGGCGAAACAGGGCCGCAGGGTCCGCAAGGAAAGGACGGTATTCCAGGGGAGAAAGGGAGTACAGGAGCGAGTGGCTTGGTTGGAGCTCCTGGTTTCCCCGGAGGTCGCGGGCAACCTGGGATAGCTGGCAATCCTGGGACTCCGGGAGCAAAAGGGATGCCTGTAAGTAGGGTAAACTCGGGTAAGTCCGTGACACTTTCTCATTTGTCTGTAACTCGAAATTGTTTGACACAATTTAGATGGAACAAAAACTAACAGACAGCGTTGATCTTCTAGTTTATGTTGTGGTGAAAGAATTAGTCAATTGAAGTTAGTGCAGTTTTTCTTCCAGCAGCGTATTATTCGTGAAATTCTTCGTGCTAGTTGTGCACGATCGCTTGTTTATGTATTATATGTGCTTTAGAAGATAAATGGAAAGTTCAAATTACAGGTAAGTGATGGTAAAATGAGACACTTTAACAAGTATTACTCTGAAAATTATCATACAATAAGGCATCAGTGTTATTTTTGCTTATGAAAAGTGACTAGATTCTTATTTTTCGTGTGCCTGAGACTACGTTTCTGATTGCGTTGTTTGAGAAATTATACACAAAAAAACAATAATATAAAATAATGTAAAATCATTTAAAGTAATGTAAAATAATATAAAATAATATAAACAAGTAGCTGGTGAACATATATCGGGCCAGCGAGAACTATCACGGAGTTACCACAGTATGTCGTGAAAATTTAATTTCGTATATTTTCAATTAAATATACTTAGTAAATTTCTGCTAACAAATTATTTGTTTGTATGATGTCTGACCTATCATTATATCGTAGACTGACTTTCAGAACATGTGTATATTAGCAGTTAATAGACAAATTCTGAAAGTATCACGGACTTACCTGAGTTTACCCTATTTACATACTAACTTCACGCCTTTCGGAGCTACAATCAAACACTTATCTAGAAGGATAGCGCATAAAACTGATCGTTCTGGTAATTATAATTTACAGGGACTCCTAGGTGAAAGAGGATTTAAAGGAGATAGCGGTACGAAAGGTGACGCAGGGACACCTGGACCACGTGGATTACCTGGCCCCCCAGGGAACGAGGGAAAACGAGGGAAAAGAGGAATGCGCGGTCCAATGGGTACATCTGGTCCTCCCGGTGAACGTGGTGCCTCTGGAGCACCAGGTTTCCCCGGCCCAGACGGACCCATGGGTCCCAAAGGTACTTTCTGATTGACTCGATAACTCGGCGCACTGTTTTTGGATTCACATTCGTCATTATCATGTCCCTGGGAAATTCATTAGGTCAACTTGGAGATCGGGGGCTGGTCGGTCCATCGGGGTCGAAAGGTGCCACAGGGGATCCTGGTCGCCCCGGGTCGCCTGGATTACAGGTCCCTGTTACCAACAACATTTAATTACTTTGAAAGCAAACGCGAGGCCTGTAATTCGAAAGGGAAAGTCTGAAACGTAATGTTCTACAGGGTGTTCGCGGCCTAATGGGTCGGCCAGGTGCTCCTGGAAAACCTGGCAACGCGGGAGAGCGTGGAATTCAAGGTGCTGATGGAAAACCTGGCGATCATGGGCCGCCTGGGTCGCAAGGCTTACCTGGTCCGCCAGGCTTCACAGGGGAGAAAGGGTACCAGGTACAGAATATATTTATTTCTGCTTCCTTGTTCAGGGGTTATACCTAGTCAGGCGGCCGAAAAGCGGCGAATGTGTTTTTTTTTTAAAAAACCGGAAGCATATGTTTTTACAGAACGTTTTGCACTTAAAAGGGCTACATTTAAAGCACATTTTGGTAATTTTTCATAGAAAAATATTTACGTTTATAATAAAGTAACAACCGACATCCAAGAAGCCTTTTTAAAAATTTGATTTTGTGGTGAACACTGCCATTCGGAACCAGATTATCTAAAATATAAAAAAAAAGATTTCATCATTATATTAATGTATCCTCTGATTAAAGGAAGGAATTTTCGAAATATTTATTTAAAACAAAATCCTGATTTTTTTCGTGCATAGATCACGCGAAAATAATTAGGATATCAACTTTAAACAGCCGCCATTTGGTTTTAAATTAATATTTCGAAAATTCCCTCCTTTAATTAGAGGATACATTAATATCATGACGAAATCTTTTTTGCTTTTTTATTTTAGATAATCTGGTTCCGAATGGCAGTGCTCATCGCAAAATCAAATTTTTAAAAAGGCTTGTTGGATGTCGGTTGTTACTTTATTATAAACGTAAATATTTTTCTACGAAAAAATTACCAAATGTTCTTTATATGTTGCTCTTTTAAGTGCAGAAAGTTCTGTAAAAATATATGCTTCCGTTCTTTAAAAAAAATCATACACATTCGCCGCTTTTCGGCCGCCTGACTAGGTATAACCGCTTAAGAGACCTCAAAGAACGCTGGTTCTATTGAAAATATGTTCATTAACAGGGCGAGCCTGGAAAAGCCGGGGAACCGGGAAATCCCGGACCACCTGGGCCAAGAGGTGATACAGGAAAGGAAGGGGCACTAGGACCACAAGGCTCGCCTGGACCATCAGGAGCAGACGGTGAACGAGGTCCTCCAGGATCCCCTGGCCCTAGAGGTTTCCAGGTATACTTCAGCGCATACATATTAAAATAATCACAATCTCTTGCATATACTGAACAACGTCCTCGTAACCAAGTCAAATGATCTGATGTAATCAGGGCTTCCCTGGCGCAATTGGTGGCCCAGGTACACCCGGGAAAGACGGAGAAGTAGGAGTGCAAGGACCACCTGGTCCTCCAGGCACACCAGGGAATAGGGGTGAACGTGGATTTCCTGGTGAAAGAGGACCACTAGGAGCACCGGGATCAATGGGACTCAGGGGAGAATCAGGAACACAAGGACAAGATGGTCTACCAGTGTGTTTCAACCTTTTTCATAAAAAGCTTTGTTAACTCAAAGGCTTATGAAATAATTTCTCTAGGGATTGCCAGGGCCTAAAGGAGATAGAGGAACCCCAGGTCCATCTGGGTTGCTAGGATTGCCAGGATTACGAGGCGGGCCAGGGGAACCAGGCTTAAAAGGAGAAAGAGGATCTGCTGGCCCATTTGGCCCCGAAGGACCACCAGGTTGTATGTTTAAAAAATAACATTAGGGTGACTGTACCTAATATCGCCAGGCAAAAGAATAATAATTGATATTTTTGCATGCAGTTTGTTTCAAAGTAAAGAGAAATTATTCATCTTTCATGTAGCATAAGTTATAATCGTTGAAACCTACAAATTTTTAATTAGGACTCGAAAAACATAAGACATGCAAAAATCGGGTCCTAAGAAAAGTGTACCTAATGTCGCCTATTCAAGAAATATTGATTAATTCATGTATATATGAGTTTTTAAAGTCATTTTCATATGTGCTTTTATTACTTCTTGCTCTATAAATGATTTTTATCCATCTTTGATTTTATTTTTATTAGAATAAAATGGAAATTTAAAAATATAGATTTTTAAATATTTTATTTTTTACGTTCCGATGTACGTATTGGACAAATAAAGTTTATTTCGGTTGCTCCGCACATTTCGTGACCTCACCTGTAACAAACATTACATCGAAACCATTGTTCTCCGGTAGGCGGTATTGGGAACACGCATATTGCTAAAATTTGAATCGATTTCATTTCTTAATTACATCATTAATTAGGTATTTCTAGTAGATATTCTTGCATTCACAGAATTATTAGACTTACCTTCTCCGAAAGTGATGTAAAATTGAGGCAGTTCAATTAAATTTTACACTATTAAGATTCTCTAATATCCTTCCCTCTCTGTAATTTTTGATCACATGACGCTGCAATTACAGCATGTCTTCCTACATATGTTAAGTACTAATTCAGCGCATAACTGATAAATTTTAGTGCTTACTTTGCGAGATATAGCGAGTGGCGATATTAGGAACATGGGCGATATTAGGTAATGTCACCCTACACTCTCGAGGAATAGTTAAGTATTGACACACTTTCTCGCAGGAAGAATTGGAGAACGTGGACCACAAGGCCAAGTTGGTGCACCTGGCCCACCAGGCGAACCAGCCGAACGGGGAGACCCTGGCTTGTCCGGTCCTCCAGGAGAGGTTGGAGCTCCTGGTAACCCTGGAGAGAGAGGACCACAGGGAGTGCAAGGGTCTCAAGGGTTCCCAGGACCTCAGGGACTCATTGGATTACCGGGACTGAAGGGGGATCGTGGCTACACAGGCTTAAAAGGCGATCAAGGAAATACTGGTTCACCCGGTATGTAGTACGCTAAGTACACGTGAATAACGAAAATATTCGGACACTTTTTAAAATCGCATAACTTTTTTAAAATTATTCCAAACGAATTGAGTTTTTTTGAGAAGCTAGGATAAGTTTGGAAATAGCTGATTTCGAAATTTCCTGATTCTCGATCTTATTCTGCGATCTTTAAGCGTTTATAGCTCAGAGCAACGTTAACCAATTTTGATGAAATTTTAGGCATGTATACAACTTGCTTCAATCTACAAACGGCTTTTTTGGATTTTCATTACAGGCTCACAAAAAAAGTTTTAAAGACAACCTTTATATTTCTTTTTGCTATTCCGACCAAGTGCATTTTTTTTAAAACGACGAAACACGTCACTTAGCCAACTAATCCTTCTAGCATCTAAAAAAAATTCAAGTCGTTTGGATTAATTTTAAAAAAGTTATGCGATTTTAAAAAGTGTCCGAATATTTTCGTTACTCACTGTATGTACTACGATTTAAAAGGCGAATGGAATATTGCATGAGGTATCTTATGAATATAGGCAGTCCTGGGGAAACTGGGCCACAAGGGTTGATAGGACTGACGGGTGCCAAAGGAGTGAGAGGTGAACCTGGTCCCAGAGGAGAGACAGGTATTATGGGACCACCTGGAATACCAGGAATAGTTGGAGCAGCAGTAAGTTTCTGCTTCTTTGTCAGCATACGTGTGTCCTAGGGTGGCACTTATTTACTCTTGGTGAAATTTTTTATCAAGATTTTCTTCGCGAAACTCCCCAGAATAGTTCGAAATAATAAAAAAAATCTGTGTAAAGTTTGAGCCCGATCGGATAACGGGAGAAGGAGTCCCAGTGCCCTTGAACATTTAAATAATTATTTAACAGCTCACAAAGTCGATTTTATATAAAATGCTTTTAGGGCCCACCAGGCGCAACAGGGCTTCTAGGACCACCTGGATTTGCTGGTATCAAAGGTAGTACAGGAGAAACTGGGCGGCCAGGAAGTCCTGGACCGGCTGGAAATCCAGGTTCACCTGGTATGGATGGGAACAAAGGGGAAAGTGGCTTTCAAGGACCGCCAGGTCCACTTGGACCCCCAGGCCCTCAGGGTACACCTGGTGAAAGGGGTTTACCAGGTTTGCCAGGTCCTTCTGGACCGACAGGCGCCAGGGGAATACGGGGAGCACCCGTGAGTTTAACTAGAATTTGGAGGCGCATATATCTAGTTATCTATTACGTTGCAATTTATAATTAATTGTAAAAGGGTGAATCTGGAGCACCTGGCAAGCCAGGACCAGAAGGCCCAGCAGGACTTCCTGGGCTAGTGGGACCGATTGGACCAGCTGGACCTTCCGGGGAAATAGGAGCAGAAGGACCCGTTGGTAAACCAGGACCTCATGGAATATCCGGTCGTCCCGGAGATAAGGGACCGCCTGGAATATCTGGGCAAACGGGGCTGCCTGGTTCCCCAGGTTTACCGGTAAGATGTGACTACATACGGATCAGTTTTAAGTAAAGAACCAGCTCTTTTCAATGGATAAACTTATTTCCAATCAGGGGCCACCCGGCCAAACAGGACCTCTAGGGCCAGCTGGAGAAAGAGGCCCAAAAGGCGAGACAGGACCGCAAGGAGTAGACGGACAACAAGTTAGTCTCAGTGCAATCAATGATAACAATTCTAGATTGTATACACTACAATTCGCTTTCGGTTTAGGGCCCCAGAGGAAAACCAGGGCCTATAGGATTGGAAGGTCCGAAAGGCGATCGTGGAGAAGAAGGTCAGACAGGTCCCAAAGGACATAGAGGATTCACTGGTTTACAAGGTCTGCCCGGATCCAATGGGCTACCAGGAGAGAAAGGAATGACTGGATCTCCTGGAGCACCTGGTAAAGACGGAGAATCTGGTCCGAGAGGCAGTCCTGGAAGAGATGGCAGTCCCGGGCCAATTGGATTAACTGGTAATCCAGGACTAAAAGGCCCTGCTGGTGACGAAGGTCGACATGGATCACCAGGCCCTCCCGGCCCTCCGGGTCCTCCAGGTCCACCTGGTGAACTTGGATTAGGATACGATGCTGCATCTTTAGCGGCCCTCTTAGGTAATTGTTAAGCAACGGGATCTCCTTAACAGTGTAGCACTTGCGATCATTGTGATCCATGACACAAGTATAATCATTGTTATGTGTTTAGGACAAGGTCAAACTAAAGGGCCAGATCCATTGATTGGCGATGAACCAGCTAGAATGTTTAGTCAAGACATGACAGAGGAAGAAAGAAGAGAGCTCATTTTCAAAGCATACAAGCAATTAAAATCGTCTTTCCAAAAGTTTGTGAAGCCAGATGGCCAGAAGGCTTCGCCGGCTAAAACCTGCAGGGACCTTTACGTTGCTTATCCTGATAAACCTTCTGGTAAGTTTAGAATGTAGTTAAATATCTTACTTTAAATTATCAGTTCGTATAAAGAAGTCCAAAGTATAACGCTTCTTGATTCTTGAAAAACTTAGGGGAATATTGGGTGGATCCAAACGAAGGTGATACAAGAGATGCGATTTTGGTACACTGCGATGCTGCAAAACGTGCGACATGCTTGCTACCAAATCCAGTGCGTTTTCCAGAAGTTACCCATATCACCGATCAACCAGAAACGTGGTTAAGTGAAATAGAGGGTGGATTGAAGGTAACGTTTCGCACGATACACATTCAACGCGATAACTTGTATTACAATTTGTTTGACCTCGCGTAGATCACATACAAAGCAGACAGTAATCAAATCGGTTTCCTACAACTGCTATCAAAGTACGCTTATCAGAATATAACATACCACTGTAAGAACAGCATAGCGTATTTCGATTCCGTACGAAAGACATATAGAAAAGGTATGAAACTGTTAACGTGGAACGACGCTGAGCTAACACCACGTGGGAATCAACGTCTCAGATACGAGATGATAATGGACGAATGTAGGGTAAGTTTCAAATTATTTAAATAATGATGTTAACAGCGATAGCACTTTTTGAACTAAAATATTGTAATACGTGCTACTTCTTCTCTACAGACACATGACGGAGAATGGGGCAAAACCATAATCTCATACGACACAGATAAACCCGTAAGGTTACCTATAATAGATGTTGCTTTACGAGATATTGGAAAGTCCGATCAAAGTTTTTATGTCGAAATCGGCGCTGCTTGTTACGAATAACAAAGTTGAATTCCATGAATTATGGTATCGAACGTTGCTGAAATATTCTTCCATTTTTAATACTATCTGGAAATTATACATGTGTAATTCAAAGTCCTAAGTATTGAACACCCTAATAGAGATAAGAATGTCTTCCAATACTTTCTAAGTTTAACTATACATTTTGTGTTACAGTATATATGTGTACGCAAGCGAGAAACACTTGAAAAGTAGTGTAGTACTGGAAAGTTACATAAGAAATATCTTACTTCTTATCAAGTTGGTAATGGTTAATTTTTAACAGAGTATTAAAAAATTATATTTCACATAACTGCTTATTAGTTTAAACATATCATATTTCTTATGTAACATCCTCGTAATCAAAATTCTTACTTATAGTGGCCTGTACTGCAGAAATACTATTACTTACTACCCTGTAAGGAATCATCTCATAGTTTAAGATATTTACAAATACACAACACTGCCAAAGATTAAATATAAGCTAACTATATTGCACCTCTTGCGTTCTAAGATCATTATACAATCATTTTTTATATGCTTGCAAGTAATTTTACAAAGTATGTTCGTATCCAATGCAAATTTATGTAAGAACTAATATTTCATGTATGTGTACATTAGCCTATAAAACTTTTCAAATCCTATATAAGTATGTATTGCCATTAATAAATTTCATTTAAGTCCTCTGCGATATTGATATACCTACAGTGGCGGACGAAAGAAAGTTTACAACTTTTACAATCGCATAACATTCTTAGAATTGGTACAAATGATAAGTATGAATTTTTTTGGAAAAGCTAAAAGGATTAGTTTGCTGAGTGACGTCGTTTTGAAAAAAATTGCAATTGGTCGGAATAGCAAAAAAAATTGTAAAGGTCATTTTGAAACTTTTTTTGTGAGCCTGTAATGAAAATTCAAAAGAACAGTTTGTAGATTGAAGCACAGACAAGGTATAGGATAGACCTATCACGTTCTAACCTAATGTAGCTGAGGGATTAAACGGGAGACTTCCGAACTCTGTTTGAAAGAACTCCTTTCCTCAAGGTGCGATTTCATGCTGACCCTTGATGCACGTTTTCAGCGTCAAAACCAGTCACGTGACCGACGCTCGACCAACGAAAGAGCGAGTCAGACCGAACGAGCGTCAAGTCGAAAACCTAAACCAAGTTTAGCTTTTCCGCTTGACGCTGAAAGTCACGTGAGCCGATCACGTGACTGAATTTGACGCTGAAAACAAGCGTCAAGCGTCACCATGAAATTGCACCTTCATTCTTGTTCAGACGAATCCTCGGAGTGCTTCAGAGTCACGCTTCACGTTAACGTATTTTTTGTAACGGGCAGAAAGTTTTGAGTTGTGTTGCGTTGTGTTGTATTGTATTTGTGTTGTGTTTGTTGGTTTAGTGTAAAATGAATGACCCTCTAAGTGTAAATATGCAGGATGTGCAAGTAGATATGGACAATAATTCTTCGTTTCGTCCGCGAAAATTACGTCTGTCCACAAAGAGATTGTCGAAACGGAAAGTATTTCGCCAAAAGAGAAGGTCTTTAGCCCTTCAGAGGAAACAAGAAAACGCAAAAACGGCAGACGACACTGCCGTAGGACAACGTCTAGAAGAAGTGGCCGAGAAGCGTATATTAATAGAGGATCCATCAACATCCGATGGACGAAATTATACGTATCAAGAGATAATATCCGATGGACGAAATTATGCGTATCAAGAGATAATATACTTGCCCTGTTATGAAGATACTGATACGGCCAGTTCGGGCGAAACTGAGGCGCTTGAAGACTTTAATATAGAAAGTAAGGAAGAAGAAAACTTCGTTAGGGTAAATCCGGGAGACGCGGTCGGGCCGGAGAGTTGATCGATTCGCTATATTTCAGAGTATACGTAAAAACGCGATAAAGTGCAGACCAATTACTTCTCTAGAAGTCAAATAGTTGAATGAATAGCGTCATTTCACTTTCTTCTGTGTTTTTCTGGATTTATAAGCTATAAAAGGCAAATTGAGGTTACATTTAACCTCTTTTTGTCAAACAGCGGTGTACAGAATCGGATTTAAAATATATTTCTAAGTTTATTTTCGTTTAATGTTTGGGATAATAAGATAGTACAGATATTGAGCGACAATTCAGCCAAAGTATTTGGCCATATTAAGTTCTCCTCTTAAAACTAACGAAAAGACCAAATCTCGCTGCAGAAAGGAGAGATGGTCGAGTTATGATTTTTTTATTTTTTTTTTATTTTTTATTTTTTATTATTTTATTATTATTTTTGTTTATGTAGTTTATTTATTCACTTTTGCATTCATTTGCCTTGCTAATCGCCAGTAAGTAGTTCACCTTCTCTTTGACGTGTTCTTTACTTGTTTAGCGTAAATAAATTAAATATCAATAAATCTGTAGTTGTATTCATTCATAAATAATTTTACTTTCTTCATTGTTATTTTTCCATGAATAATTATGTGAGTAGTCTCTGCTAACGACGAAAACCATTTCTCCTGGCACCTCGGGAGAGGTGGTTAGATGTCATGACTTCAGTTTTTAATTCGACTTAGAGTTAATATTGGCTTAAAACAAATATCGACCAGTTTTTATGAATCAGCATAAAATTCTGAATATATAAGTTTGTTCTGATAAAATAAGTAATATCTATATTAGTTTTAATAGCCATTTTATATTAGATCGACCGTGTCTCCTGGTTTTACCCTATAGAATGAGCTGCAAGAGCAATCGCATCTCCTAAATAGCAACGATATAATGAATTTCTCAAATTTGCTTGCTCAATTGCAGAAAATGGGTCAGCATGCAAAATGTAAGGAGACTGTGGCATTGAACACCTACGAATATCTGGTGTGAAATGGTGTGACGTCAAGAGCATCTTCAGCGTAATGTGCACTTTATGCCATTACAAAGCTGAAATCTGTAATCAATTGGACGAAGCCGAAGAAGTGGATAGCAATCAGGGCGTCGTTAATGCAACAATTTTATGTGGAGGCAGTTATGCCCAGCTGGAACACACTTTTGCAAGAGTGAACATACATTGCATGTCGAAGAGATACTTCGTGAAGAATCAAGATGAATTCATCAAGTCTGCAATTGCGGCTGCAGAAGAAGAGATGTTAGCAGCGGCTGAAGAAGAAAAACGTTTGGCATTTGAAAGAGGTGACGTTCTTCCCGGATCAGGGACCCCTCACATCCCCGTTGTGGCTGGCGGAAGCTGGATGAAGAGATCCTACCGCATTGGATGTTATGATTCTGCGTCTGGAGTCGGCGTAATAGTTGGCTATCACACGAAACAAGTTTTATTTTAAGGCGTTCGAAGTAATGTTTGCAGAATTTGTCGGATTGCTGTGAAAAACGAGAAAGAACCCCGAAAGCACACATGTTTCAAAAACTGGAACACATCTTGAGCATCGACTGCTATGGAAAGCGATGCTATAGTAGAAGAATTCAATACTAGCGTAGAAAAACGTGGGCTCGTTTATTCTACTCTGATTGGTGATGGGGACAGCAGTGGGTATAAGAAGATTATTGGTGCTGACCCATATAAGAGACAGATTCGCGTAACAAAAATTGAATGCACGAAAACTAACTACACCTGGACCATTGAGGCAAGCTGTGGGAAGTAGCATTCGCCGAATACGCACGGACGTCGTAAAAGCTGCAAAGTTTCGATACAATCAGAATGTGTCAATCGAAGAGAAAACGAATATGTATAACGACATACAATATGTTCCGAGCCACGTGTTTGGTCAACACTAAAATATTTCTGCATTGGAAAGAATAAAGAGAATCAAAGAAACATCGTTCCAGAATTGATAAATATTGGTGTGTACCAGGACGTACAAGAAATACTTCGTACACTGTTAGCTTAGTACACCCGCGGTGGAATACGGGAAAGAATGCGAGAAAATTGCTCGCGAAGAATTGAAGAAGCAATATACAGATATTGCAGAATGAGGAATTTTCATCAACAGCTGCATCCCCTTCTTAGGAGCTTCATCACATGGAATCATTGATGAAGAGGGTATTGTGGAAATCAAATGCCCCAAATCAGCGAAGAACTTTCGGCGGAAGAAGCTGTTGAAAAAGTACCCACTGTCCGGCGCATGTTCATACGTAAAACAGGTATTTCAATGAATAAAGCACATTACTATTTTTATCAAGTACAGGGTCAGTTACATATAACTGACAGAAAGTCCTGTATATTTTGCCTTTGGACCCCGAAGGGGCTGAAATCTATAAAAGTAGAGAGAGATAATACGTTTTGGAAAAGAGAAATGGAGCCAAAACTGGTTCAATTTTATTTAGAATGCATGTTACCCGAATTAATAGATAGTCGGCACAATAGGTGCATGCCTATTCGGGAGCCACAATTTATAGTAACAGAGAGAGCAATAGAAAAACCGAAAGAGGTCTCCCTTCGAAATAACTGACTCTGTCACATGGGCCAGCAATGGCACTTTTATTCGCGGATCATACGATCACGCTAGTCGATCGACGCCGCCGTCGCTTTCCCAAGAAAGCGACGAAGGACATAATAAATTTAATTCATCCTTTAATTTTTTCAGACACATTTCTAAGTTCAAAGGAGCAAACAGACGGAATCCGGTTCGGTCAAAATGCGCCAGGCTGATACATACGGGCGTCGCAGGTATGCATAATGTTCGACGAATTATTGAAACAAACTTATACTTTTATACCAAACTTACCGAAATGTCTGCGATCATTTGTTACAGGCGGACTTTTTACCAAATTACTGCAAACATGGTGTATGGGACAGTAATGCCAGGATAAATGGAATAATAAGTACCATATTTCAGGTAAAGTTTAACAGCTCATAAATCTACAATAAAATTTTGTACGCTTATGAAACAACAATTAAGTATTTCCTAATGTATTTCATAATGTGTTACAGATCCACACTGCCAGGGCCACCTTTACCAATGGGCTAACTGTGCTATAGCCCATGGGCGCCCGTGATCCAAGGGCGCTTAAGAATCAAATACGTTGAAATGCTTTTTTCTCTTCAATATCGGAGATAAAAATTTCTATCTGGAGAAATTCCACCGTCGGGGGCTAGGGCGCCAAAAATTTTTAGCCCAGGGCGCCCAAATTTGTTAAGACGGCCCTGCACACTGCCTACGTCATCTTTCGGTATGAGCGACCTGGCAAAATTGTAGGAAGACCGTCAATGGAGAAAAGGAATTACACAGAATGAGAGAAGATAATATTACAGTATTGTCTCGTTAGCGGATCGCTGGTCGGGACCGGCGTTGAGCCCGTATCGTGAACAGAGCTCTGAGGGCCTTTGCGCACGAGTGACTTTTAGCAGCGACTGCATCGCTGCAGAGGGGCACCTGAAACAATTGCCAGCTATTGTATCGCTGCTGTATCACGATTGTATCGCTGCTAAAAGTCGCTCGTGTGCAAAGGCCCTAATTCCCAGTGTTCGTTTCTCGCTTCTTTTTGGCCGAAAGACGGAGCGAGGCAAAACATCATCCCGTCGTCTGTCTCGTACCGTTCTCGCTCGCATTCGGTGCCTCCCGTTCGCTCTCGCCTTCGCCGGACAAGAGTGAGACAGAAATGGTGGGGATAGCAAAAAGTCCAAATCGTGTACACCAAACCGAGCCGCTAACGAGACAATACTGTATTCTTCGAAAAATATACACTTTTTTATCTGTAATTATCCATTTCAAGGGGGCGAAAGCTAGAATGTCGAATTTCAATTCTCCAATGAAGTTAGATTGATTTATTGTGATGACGGTAACTTGATTAGAGACAAAAAATATATAAAAAAATGTTCTGTTAAACGATTTTGTCAAAAAGGCACTAACAACTAAAAAATACTTCTATTCTTGTACTACAATTTCGATGGTGTTTTTTAACTTTAAATAAAAACGTGTAGCAGGATATTTCATAACAGAATATGAATCAATTTACTATAGCATAAGTGTCGAAATGAATTTATTGCGAGATATCCTGCTCCACGATTTTATTTCAAGTGAAAATACACCATCGAAATTGTAGTTCGAATTGTTTTTTTTTCATAATTTTGTATTGTCATCCAAACTACGCACCTCTGCAAAGTTTCAAGACAATTGGATGGTTGGAAGTGGAGTAAAATTGAGTTTCCAGATTTGAATCAAACATACAAACAAACAGGGGATTGTAGCTGAATAAAATCGTTTAATAAGACATTCCAAAATATACGTATTGTTAGTACTGCTCTCTTGTACATAAGTAGGTCGATTATCGAAAGGGTATATTTGGAACGACAACTCTGAAATAAATTTTTTTTTTAATATAATCTGTATGAGTGTAGTTTCCGTTGTGCGTACTGATTTTTTACAAAAATTATTTTTGTAAAAATGGTGCGCTTTAGAAGAAAAAGTTTCGAAAATCCGCAAAGAAATGGATAGTTTTTCGAGCGTATTTAAAAAAAATATGTTTTCAATCAAAAAATCGGTACGCACAACTGAAGATAATCTTGTGTTAAAGATCCGGTCAAAATTTCAAGTCGATCGGATAAAAATTGACAGAGCTATTGATTCGATCTATGAACAATGTCTTTTCGAGAAAATCGCGTTTAAAGTTTGACTTGTAATGCGTTCGTAACTGTGACGCGTTTCACAAAATGCACTGTATCTTCGTAAATTCTTCGAATATCGACTTGAAATTTTCAGAGAGTATTTTTGGAGAGTTAAACATTAAGAAAGTAAAGAAAAAAATCGAAATTTTTTCAACTTTCACAGTGGTGTTCCCCCTTAAACACGATATAATTCGGATTATTTTTAGCAATATTACATTAGAAATGTAACATTCATATTTAATTATCTATAGTTCTAGAAATAATCCAATTTATACCGTGTTTGAACTCATTTCAATAGAAAGGATCTCGCAACTATATCAACAATCCATCAATTTTAAAATTCGGAAAAGTCTTCGTACAAATATAACTGACAAATTTCAAATACTATAAACAAGCTAGGGTTTTCGAAGTTTTATGGACATTAATTTATTTATTGGTTAACTTTAGATAAATTGTAAAAAAAAATAACGATGTTTCTTACATTTGTTTACTAGAAAATGCAAATAAACGGGAACACAAAATCACAATATCTTTTGTAAAACAAAGTTTGTTCTTATGATTCTTGTAATTATTATCATAACCAATTCTGGTTAACTTGCCGATGAAGTGGGACCTCGCCGATTTCGATGATTTTGAAATATGTTGAAAAACTAGACTGTTTGAGTAACTTTTTCCGTTGACAAAATTGGCGGTCGGCCTTAGTATCGGAAATATTAATACGTAATATATTATAAATATATTATACGTATTTCCAGCATATTTCAAAATCATCAAAATCGGCGAGGTCCCAGTTCATCAGCAAGTTTACCTTAGATTTAGTCGATATAATTTTTCAATATAGTTGTATACTATAAAACAATATCAAAATATTAAATTGTAGTAAGTTTTAAGTACAAATCTTTTAAATCATATATACTTTAGGTTTGAAACACCAAGATCTGAAGGCACAAAAATTAATCAAATAGAACACAGAATCGAAGTAAATATTCGTAGGAATATTCCTGCAAGTGTATATAGCTACCATAGAACTGAAGCGGGATCTACCCAACCAGTACCCTACCCTATATATGCTCTATTACATTCGTGTGATTCGATTCAAACTTCGCGCCTCTAGAGTTTATGCTACACACCACGAGGCGAGATTCGCGAGTCTCGAGAAAGGACCCAATTGCCCAATAACTAACATTTATAAATTCAGCCAAGCCTGGCGTGGGCGTCTTTTAACTTTTAATACATTTTTAACAGCAGTAAACAGACAATATTATTACTAACGGTATCAATAATAAATCACATTGTATGAAACTGCTTTCACTGTGTGCCAAATATTTGTGGGCACTGTAAAGAATGGAAGATAACCTGATACTTTCAGTGAGATAAACGCATGTCAAAAACCTCGAAACATTAGTATCTCCCTTCTTGCGTGCTTCGTGTTTAGCAACTCGGAATTGCCAACTCCATTCAGCCTTTCTAAACATTGTTCGATAACAATCAACAATGTTCGCGCGACAATCGCTGCAAGTGAAGAGGCTTCTAAACTTAAGGTCCAATTGTATGCTGAAAAGGAATACACAGCAGGCGACGCAATCCAACATTCTAAATAACCATAACATTTACTTTGCATCCCACAAAGAGAAGCAGCCGGAAATAGAGCCGGTCTTAAAAAATCTGTTATTAGGGCAATTCGAGAAAAAAGTCCTCGACTTCCCTGTAACTCAAACCAGCCTTAGATACAACGACTTCATCGAGTGGTTGAAGCCTATCGAGAATTATGTTGCCAGTTGTGCCGAATCGGACAAGAAATTGGACAAAAGCGAGGTGCTGGCGAACCTCAGAGATCTTAATGTGTTTCTAGCGCACCTTGACGAGGAGAATAATGGCTTGAATTTGTCCGAGACAGAATCGTTGAAGTTGATCGAGACTCTGAGCGCATTGCCATGGTTGGGCACATACATGGTGAAGAACCATATCTTGCCCCTTCGATTGATTTCCCAGTATGGCTTGGAGAGTCAGAAGCTTAAATATTATCCTGGAATCGTGAGCGGAGAAGTAATTCCCACAATATGCATAAAAGAAGGGGACAATGGGACTAATATTAATAATATCCAAACTCAACTTCTGGAGCATGTAGAAGAAGGTTCTTATGTTTTGAATGGCGAAAAGTCATTTGTTATTAATGGTACAGACTCAAACCTTTTCTTAGTCTTTGCGAAGGATTTAACAGGAAATGCTTTTAATTCCACCTCGTATTCCCTGGTCGCTGTTGACCGAGATTGCAAAGGTGTCACTTTTAGCAACATCTATGACACAATTGGTCGCCACGAGGTACCTGTGTGTACAATCAGGTTCGACAATATAGTGATACCCAAGGCGAATGTTATCGGCGAGGTTGGCGGTGCATTTGACATTATGATGGATCTGCTGAAGCCTGGAAAGCAAAACGTAGCTGCGCAAGCTATCAGCATTTTACGACATTTCATGGAACAGCTAGCAGCGGACGTCGTAGAAATGAAGCATTTCGATAGGAATTTCCACGAGTTTCACGCCGTGAAAAAAGCCTTGGGCGAGATGATGTTCGCTCTGTACACCATGGAAAGTATGACGTATCTCACGAGCGGGCTAGCTGATGTGTATGAGAATCATGATGTTGAGCTGGAAAGAATTATTACCGAGAAGTATTGCGCGAATAAATGCTTGGACTGTATTCAAGCGGGGTTACAGTTAATGGGCGCGCAGGGTTTCTTGAGCAACACTACATACATACAAGCATTCCACGACGCCTTGGCGCTGACAACGATGGACACGAACAATATAGACGCAAATGTGTACATTGCAACGGTTGCTTTGAAACACACAGGACAGGCTGTAAACGATCGTGTGTATAAAAAGAGGAATCCAGCTATATTCCCTATCTTCAACTTAAAAGAAGATTGGCTCGGTGGATGGTTTCAGAAAGAGATAGGTATCGCGAATAGTCTTCATCCATCGTTGCGGTTCGGCGGCGACTATCTCGAAGAATGCACACAGAAATTGCAGAATAGTGTTTTCAAGTTGCTCGACCTGCACGGAAATGAAATTATCAAGCAGCAGATAGACCTTGCCAGAATGACGGAAATGTTGACGGAAATATATACCATAATTGCTAATTTGTCTCGTGCGTCGAGATCCTATTCCATTGGCCTGCGAAATTCGAGCATCGAGAAAGATATGGCAGTGTGTATGGCGTACGTCTCGAAGAGAAAAGTATCTATGATTAATGAAGATATTGGGGAGGGAGATCTAGCTAACGGCGACTATGTTCACAAAAACAATGTTAATTTAACGTATGAACAACGCGAGTATATTATGGAGCATCCTCTAAGCCGAACTTTCTAAATACTTAAGTCTTACGATTCCATTGCGCTTCAATTTCGAATTATCAATTGCAAGCCCATCTTTGTAAATAATACTTTAGATACGCATATGTGATTGTATAAATGTGTACATACAAACTGTGGAGAACAGAATAAATTGTGGAGTAATCAAACGTATTGCCATTAATGTTTCTGTATTTATGTACGAAGAACAATGTACAGTTGTCCTTAGACTACATCGAACTCGGAAGTAAAACAATTATTCTTCTCATAATTATCCTACAATTTCTGAGAAAGGTAGTCTGAATGAACTTTATACCAGGAATTAGAGCTTTATTTTTATGCACCATTCTTTACCAGGAGTTTGAATGTATACGAAAAAAGGTGGACGGTATTTTCCTACGAAAGAACGCAATTATAATCTGTCTAAAATCGGAAGTTCAAAGTTCTGTGGAGTCCATTTTAATCGTAATATCACTATAGTCTCTCTGCTTGAACGATAACGTGCTCCTCCCTGTACGAATCCGCCGCAGACCAGCAACTTCTTACGCAAGTGTATATTAAAACGGTTCCAAATTCAATCTGGAAGATCTTCTCGGTCCGCGGTTGAAGTATTAATTTGGAGATTAACGTGGGTAGAATTTGGACTTCGAATGTCATTTCGCCGTTGCAATGTCTACATTTTCCGACGCATCCACTAATAGGATAGAGTAATAACGGCGCAGAATTGTCTCGCGAATACCTGCAACATAAAACAAGCTCAAGCAATCTTCCAATTAATTAAATTATTAAGTACAAATTTAAACGTCGCAGTAGAGTAGACAAAGTATCGTAAGATCTCGCTTCAAGACAGTTTCCTTTACCGTAAAAGCTGACCAGGGTTCTTCTGTATTTGAGATACAAAATTATGGAACATCTCGTCGCCATGCATGGGAATGCTTTTCTCATATTTCTCCGACTCCATTTCAGTAGTCTTGGCCTCGTCCGAATCTGCCGCAGACTTTGTCGTCAGATCTGGATTCTTGTATTGGTATTCGACAAGCAAGTCGCGAACATGCGGCGACACGTCCCCATTGAAATCTTCTTCTTCAACGGAAAGGAATGTCTCGACAAACGAGAAGTTCGTTTCTTTATTTGATTCTATCTGAATAGGAAATGGAGTTACTTCGTGTAACAAAGTGACTAGATCGCACTGAGGCTGGATCGGAGTATCGATGCAGACGACTTCGCTCTCCTCTCCGTCGATTTCAGCGGATGCTTGAGGCAAGTCTAATCTACCCACTGCACCTATCCCAACTGGAGATTCTATGCTCGCTGGACTAAAATCAATTGCATTAAAACGATTAATACGCATCCAGAAAGAATGAAATTTCATTTATAATTCACCACCTACCTGTTCGCATTAGGATCATCGACGTGCAGCACAGAGAACTCTTCTCTAATATTCTCGTCCACTTCCCTTTGCAAGGAGAAATTAAACTCCGTCGCGTTATTTGGCAACACGTTGTTTCCGTTCTGCTCCAAGGAATTGTCGTTAAAGTTATCGCCCCAGTCATTGGCATCCGACACCCAAGATGTCGTAGATGGCACATTTATGCTGCTAGTGTCTAGAGCTTTGCATTCGTCCTCTAAAACCTGAACCCTCAGGCACGTCCAACTTTCATTCTGGTTCCAACAGTTTGGATTTATACAAGCGAAAATATAAAGCGTTCTATGGTACTTGGAGCTTTCTAACGGAACGTATAATTGAAGCGCCAGGAGTTGGTACAATCCGCAGAGTCGGCACTGCGGCAGCGACAATGTAGTCTTCTCATAACAGTTCTATAAACAACATACAGCTGTGTTAATTAGATCAGAGAACCAGGATGGTTCTGGTTACAATTTCAAATTTACCACTCGCTCGGGTATGAATCATTTTACACGCGGAACAACTTACTGGGAATCCGCCGATCTTATTTGTCATGAAATTAATAATCGGCCGGTGCTTGTCAGCGACGTATTCATCTTCGTAGCCCAGGTACACCTTCGTCCGATTATCACAAGCCATTAAATCTGATTAAAATTATATTTCATCATTGGAAGACTTCGGAGTTGAATGAGGAATACTTAAATCTCCGATACACCGTCCAGCCGTGCACAGCTGACATGCATCAGTATCGGTTTACGCGTGCGCCCCTAACAGTATCCTGCTCCATTATCGATTTTTAAATGCTTTATGTATAAGCGAATATTACGTAAAAAATCATATTTCACTTGTGTAATCTACCTTCAAACGTGCACGCTTCGAAGCGAATTAACGAGATCCCGTATTAAACTCGAAACGTTTAAATTGTTTGTTTTTATAATCGCATCGAAATCCACTTATCATACGAGTAGGTATTTCTAATTCGTAATTTAAATATCCGTGTTTCCTGAACTGCTGGAATCCCTAGAAGTATAGTCCAAACGTAAAGGCCTGCGCGCATTAGAGCTTTCGTTAACAATAGACGCGTCCGAGCGGGCAGAAGGAATAGCTTAAGCGTAACGATCACAGAAATTCTGCTGCATAAAATCGCGGTTTAACTGTAGAATTTCACTGCCCTTTAATTGACTCGCCGAGGCAGCAAGATTCTATGGAAACCGTGCGCGCTTAGAGCATCGACATTTTGTGATTGGTCGCGTATCACAAGAAGCGCCTTTTCGCCTACATGCCGTTAACAATAACTTTTCGACACACATTAGCAGACGCGGCGCGCATTGTTCCTCCACACTCTCCCCACGGTCAAACGTGCCATCTTTTATTGTTAAAGCGTCCGGACTTCCCGAGACAGGGAATAAATCCGGCGAGGTATATGACTATTGGTCGCGTTAAGTCCGCTTTTAGTTTGTGACGTCATGCGCAAAACAGTTCATTCCTTATCCCCTCCGTGTGTCTGTCCAGCTGTCCGTGGTTTGGCAGTCCGGTGAGCGAATTTTCTCAGGGTGATCGTTACGTGGGGTTTCACGCTGGTGGCCCTTCTCCACGAGCGACAACCGAGAGCCCGAGGTGTCAAAATATCGACGGAACGAATCGTGCGGCGGTCGCGGGTCCCGGCTTAGGTAGAACTAATTTTGAACAACCTATAACGGTATTGCACGGATAGGGTTGGCCTTCGGACTGACAAAAGGCAAAGACGTACGCAGCAGAAACAACTGGCGTTTCACGCGTGCATGCGACGAGGTCGTCGGAGGTAGCCGTCGCGCGGAGCATTGCGATCACGAATCCGCTCTCGCCCGGGGGCCCACGGCATCAGCGCGGGGTGTGCACGGTACCGCGAAATACGTTCTGGAATCCACTGGGGCATCGACGATACGGGAAGCGACGAGCCCATTCGTGAGGGATGTCTACCCCCGCAAGAAGGAGACTAATGAGAGATTTCAAGAGGTACACCTTAACATTCTTATGTCACGGCCGACTTATCCGTGTCACGCCACCGCCATTGTAAATCATATTCTCCACGTCCCTGTCCCGATCACTCGTAACCTTTCCGCGCGGCCAGGATCCTCCTCGCACGGGCAAGAGAAACGGGATGTAGGAGGGTTACAGCGACGTTCGAACGTCATTGTGGGCCCGTCCTGCGCGAGTTATTATTAGGAGCTTGTGATCGTTTACTGCGTCTCATTTGCGTCCCATTACCGAACCTTTCCGACGATTCATCGTCTCAATTGGAAAATTACCTCCCTTTCGTCTCCTTTCTACCACCGTGAATTGGGAAACGTTTACGGGGAATCGCGGACGATGCGCGAATAATCACGCTCCTGTTTGCATTGTCACACTCCATTCTTCATTGCCACAAATATTTTCTTCACCTGTGGTGACCCTTTTTGCGAACAATAAATACACGCTCCAGCGACACAACAATATTTATTACCACGCTTCTCATTACTAGTCTTTTGCCAGTAAGGATCGTTGCGAAGGACGAATTAATTATACGCTCTGTGTGTAGCACACTGTGTTGTTTTTTTCTTGTAAACGATTTTCATTGGCTGACCCGTGTAACGAATGATAAGCAGATTCGAATACTCGAAAATTATTCGGATATACGCGTAGGATGTTGTTGGAAAATGCTTTATACAAAAAGGCATTGACGTGACATTGAGATTTGTACGCAATCTAAATTTGTACTTCGCATCGGACACACTTAAGAATTATAGGGATGAAATAAAGCTTTGCGAGGGGAATGCTTCTTAATGGATATTTGCGGCGGTAGTTTTTTGAGTATAAAGTCTTTTCAAACACATTTACGTGGACAAAGGGTTTTTAACGAAATGTTTGTGTGGGCAGATTACAAGAAGACCCACCCACTGGAGTATCCGGCGCACCGACAGACAATAATATTATGATATGGAATGCAGTTATATTCGGGTAAGAGGAACTCAGTGTGTTGCTTAACTAGAAATATATTGGAAACATAGGCGAACCTTATTTTATGCGAGAAATTGAAATGAATGATTCTTTTAATCGTTAGATATTTAATTTGGCAATTGCGTTACCTTTTCAGACCACACGATACCCCGTTCGAAGATGGCACCTTCAAACTCACAATAGAATTTACAGAAGAATATCCAAATAAACCACCTACAGTGAGATTCGTTAGTAAGATGTTCCACCCTAATGTGTATGCCGATGGGGGCATTTGCCTTGACATATTGCAGAATCGCTGGAGCCCTACTTACGACGTCTCCGCTATTCTAACATCTATACAGGTATCGTTAATGCGAAACAATCTATATTATCTCATGATTTGCAGTATCAAGAGTACTCTAACACGAAGCATTTTGTATATTTAATATTCATACTTCTCTCACATCCAATCATAATCATAATTTCATTTCTTCGTGATAAATAACCATTGTACATCAAGTTCTGTAAGAGTAAGACGAGGCAAAAACTAAAAAGAATATTTATTGTAAATGACAACGAACAATAAACATTCCCGTTTCTTTTACATACACTCTTGTATTCTTAATTCTGCAATGGAATTAGGTTTCTCTGCAAAGGGTCTAAATATGTTTCAGTTAATATTAAAGATAACTAGAAGAAACGATCGCATATACTATTAAACCCATTAAGACAGACAGAGAGAGAGAGAGAGAGCTCGATTTCTGTTTTTGGTTTGCGAGAAATATGCATACTTCTCGCGTGCACTTCAGCTTTTCTGTAAATTTTCCGATAAAAGCCAGAGAGATTCATACAAGTTTTTGCCTTAACAGCGGTTGCAATTCAGCAAAGTCTAGTTCAGCGAAATTCGAAATTGTCTGCGCATAATACCAGCGTAACGTCGCGCTTGTGATTCATTTAACCGACCACAAGTGTACTTCTGATCGCCGACACCGAGTAGAAACGTCACCCGGTTCACAATTCACGGCCGCGCATCGTTGACGGAACGAAACAATGGGAAGAAGTATTTGGAATATTGTGTAACGAATACGACTTGTGTGGTTGCAGTCGCTGTTAAGTGACCCGAACCCGAATTCACCTGCCAACTCTATGGCAGCGCAACTGTACAAAGAGAACCGACGCGAGTACGAGAAGCGAGTGAAGGCTTGCGTGGAGCAGAGTTTTGTGGATTAGTCGCAGGCGTTTTCACGATGCTGTTGCAGCATCAGTCAGCCACCTACAGCCATCAAATACAGTGGAGAACGTGCAGCCTTACCAAGGAGCTAACGCTAAAACATTAGCATGTTTCTTCCTAAAAGCTCTATTGAACTATCACGATGTGCAACATTAGACCGAATTTTTACAATGTTGAATAATAAATTATTATAAAATTGTGTATTTATTTATTTCGATATTTGATAACACGGAAATTAGTAATATTAAACGTTAGGGGATAACTAATACTTGGCGCTTTTATTCCTGTGCTACGAAGCATTGTCTTTCACCGAGCACAGAACTGTGTTTCAATTAAATTTTAGTACTTCATATAGTACGTAAATTCACTTATACATATTATATATATACATATATAAATACACAACATGTATATATATATATATATACATATACATAAACACATACACATAATAAATGCATAATTTCACTTTATAATCTCATGGTTTTCTTTAACCTTGCGCTATTTACATTTAAAATAAATCTGTGTTACGTTGCCGCATTATCATGTACGTTGTGATTATTGAAAGTCTATAAAATATTTGTTACAGTCCCTTTTGGATGAACCGAATCCAAATTCTCCAGCCAATTCCTTAGCGGCGCAATTGTATCAAGAGAATAAACGGGAGTATGAGAAGAGAGTAGCTACCGTTGTTGAACAGTCTTGGTTGAACTTCCAAGAAAGTCACACGGAAGATCCCCGCTGACATTAAGTATGCTTTATTCAATAATTTCGCGACCCTCGCCCCGACGCTGTTTTCTATATCGTTTTTATGGATTTAAGGCCTGAAGTATGTTCCCCCGTGCTGCCAAAACTGTACATTGAATCCTCCATTGTTCTACAGAAAACTTTTCTATCTACTAATCCCGAGAGCTAATAATTACTGCACGGCCCTGCCGCATCGAAGGCGAAGGCATTTATTTGACTTTGAATGTGTTTCAGATACATAGAAAATGTAGAGCACTGGAGTGATGGAATCGCACTGTGAACTTATGTGATCTTTACCTATAAGTATACATAAAATGTGTATGATTTTGCTCATTATAATTAGACTTTAGACGCCCATATACAAATAAAAGTATCGAAAAATAAAAAAAAAATTATATAAACACCGCTTTGCAACAGTTGATTCACATTATAACTAACAGCTATATTTAGATGTATGTGCGAACGGCTTCGTGAATCATTTTCAAACCGACAAGGAGCCGGAATGTTAATGAAGCGCTTGATCATATGTTCTAAGGAAGCGGAATGGAAACGTGGCTCGTTTCCTTTTCGAACGCCGAATGTAATTATGTCAGTGTATAAATATAGTTCCGTGCAGTTAAAAGGCGCGCGATCTTTGTGGAAGGATAACTATTGAATATTTGTAATTTCCTAATAAAGTTTAAACGATATTAGTAACAGTGCATGCTAATTAGTATCCTTTCGCAGCAATTTGTCGATTAATTATGAAGGAAATGGTGGAACGGTCGTGATAAGAATTAATAAGTTTAATGGAAACGTACAACTTGTGTTTTATACATGTTTTATAAAAAGAAAAATGTTTATACGTATGCAAAGCACGCAGATCGCTTGTACTCACCAATTAAGTTCATATTCGGCTATGAAAAATGATAGCTTGCGAAACGAAATTCTTTTTATCCTAAAATGCAGTGCTTGTATGTGTAAAGTAAATTCTCATTGATAAAGTGGAAGGTACAGAAAACAGAATTCGATAAATACATTTTATATCAAATACATAGCGATTGCTCATAGCGAATCTGAACTATATTTTCTATACAATTATACATTTTACAAATAAGACAACAGAATTTTACCGCCACTTAACACATAGTAATACAATGATAAGTCCGCAATAAAATCACATGCATCGCAATATGTATCAATTAAAAAAAAAAGATATTAACATTAAACTATTTTATTTATGACACAATTTATATTACAAAAAAGTTAGTTCGATCTTTTAATACTGCTATTGTGTTTGAAACATGAAATGTATATTTTGGTTCACTGCCAAAGGTATATACTTTTGACACGCCTACCGCTTGAAATGTGTCGACATCTAATTTCAAATCTCAAATACGTACAAATCAATACAGCCATTACGGAGATACCTATTTCACTCTCGTTATTTAATATTTCCATGTCACAATTATTTACATAGCGCGCATCGTACAAATATAATTTATCCGCTACCGTAGCAGCCAATTATACGAGAATTCACACTCGTATTTACATAACAGCGCATCGACGACCAAACAACTTGGTCCAGTTTTTCGCGAAACTACCGAGATACTTCTTCACCGGTCGAAAGTTGTGTTTAAAATTACGAAGTATATATTTCAAGAGTTCTCAGTTTCAATTAAGTCTTCCAAAGTGCTTGAATCGCTCGCCGCTTTTCTCCTGCTACGACTTCTCTTCTTTCTCTTTGTTGTACCTCTCTAACTCTTTCAGAAACTGTGCTTTGGGCTTCATGACATTCGGCCGGTCCCCTCTACATTTCGGGCAGAACCATTTGCCTTTCGGCTTGGTGCTCAACGAGACACAAGAGAAGTGGAACCATTCTATAGGGCACAGATCGTTGTCGCACAATATCATCTCTCCGTACGATATCTGATCGCAGAGGCAATACGTCGGTTCGTCCGGATCTATCGCGAGATCATCTTCTGGCGGCGGTGGAGTATCCTCGCGATGCTGATTCTGCTGATTGCCTTGCTTAGACTTCCTCTTCTTCCTCTTGCCAGTATTAGCAGTAGCCGTTTTCTTCTGATTGCCGTTGCTCGTATTTGACAAAGAGTTGGAACGTGTCTCCGTCATCACGATCATGTCCATCGCATTAGAGGACTCGACCAATGTCTCCGTTCTCGTCCTTCTAGCTCTCTTCGTCTGCCTCTCCGTGTTATTTGCATTGCCGGAAGAGTTCGAGTTAACATTCGCGTTCGTCTCGCGCGTCGACTCGCTGCTCTCTTGTTCCTTTCCAAAGTCTACAGAAAATTCAGAATAAAAAACATGATACGACGTTGAGAATATAGTACGATGATAAAATATGACACTCATAGGAGGAGAAACTCATACCTAGATTACGATAATCCAAATCCAATTGCCTGGATTTGTTCTCTATAAGATCCTGAACCTGTTGAACGATCTGCAGCTTCTCGTCTCCTATTTCCTGGGCAGCGATCAATGCCTGCTGAACTCTTAAAAGCGCTCTCCTCCTGACAGACAAGTCTGTATCGTTTCTCAGTGCTTCCTGCTGTTGGTCGACCTCGCGTAGGTACGCTATATTAAATTAAAGAAGAACACAAGAAGCAACTTGTAATATTTCAGTGGAAAATAGTACCACAAGCGAAATATACGAAATTTAAATTATTTAATATCAATTCAGCGCGTTAAAGTGCAGGGTCAGTTCTCGGTGGAGCAACGTTGTTTATTTCATAGATACACGCGAAATCTTCGAATATTACTCTGCTTCTTTCTCATTTTAACAACGCATAGTTCTCTACGAATATGTACGTCACATATCGCCTGGATATTTACGAATTTCCAAGTCACGAAAATCGAATATTTCTGATTGAGATCTGCGAGTGCGTGCGACCCAGGGAATGTTTGAAAATTTGTTGATCTTAATTACTTTGACAAGTGGCGTCCAGCTCGCGGAGCCGGGAAACGTGCCTCTGCAAGTCGTTCGGCAGATTCTCCACGCAGTCCAAATAGTTCTCGATGTATGTCGCGGAATATAAAGCCTCGACTACAGCTTGGTTTAACATGTTCAGCTGCTTACGAATCTCCCTCGACGGTTAAGAATTGTAAAAGCAGCTCGTCCGCCAATGAAATCCTCAGTGCCGGTGCGTTAAGCTCCTCGATGTTTCGCACCATTTATACAGATACGTGTTATCAATTGTTTTACAACTACACCGAAATCTGGATCGATCGGATCGCGAGCGGACGTAAACTGTTGTGAGACTTTTTCTCAGATACTCCATCTGTATTTGTCATGAGAGTCCAAACATGGCTGCCGTCCCATGAGTGAGTTCCGCAAATCTCTCTCCCTGAAAAAGACGCGAGCCCGCCGCAATTCCTAATCGCCTCGTTGCCAGAAATTCGTACAAGTGCGTCTCAACGAGATCCTATAAAATTCGCCCGCAACATGTCCGAGCAGCAGCGATCCATTAAGCCTCTGAATAAAAATTCAAAGCAGCAAGATGATATTTCGACCAGTGTTTGACAACAAAAGCCTCGAGATTTTACGCTCAGGATCGTAAATGACATTCATAATTGTCTATTCGCGTATTATTCTTGAACGCGGATATATACAAATGTCCAGTAATGAAACGAGCTTAATGCCTGTCTGTTGTAAAAATTTTATACGACGTTATTAGAATTCGTTTATTTGCACGTTGAAAAATAATTCCTCGAGTTTGAAAATTGTCTGGCATACGACGAACAAAATTGAGCCGAGAAATTCAGCTCGTCGTAACAAAGAATCGTGCGATTTAAACGCTGATTTGACTACCTGCTGTGACGTCAGAGCTCGAGGCACGGGCTACCAATCCCGTCTCACAACCCTATTTGATTTCATTCGGTAGGAGAGTCGTGTTTGGGTTCTCGTGTGCCGCAAAATCCGTGTGACTGTTGCCGCAGGAAAAGTTCGCTCCCTTGCTTTCAAAATCGCTACCGAACACAAAGAGAAGATGACCTCCACGGGAACCTTCCAAGGATTCAGCGACGCCAAGAAGTCTAGCAAGTAAGTAGCAGGCTTTGTAGTAACAAATTTACTATTCGCACAGATATCGTACGAGATTCTTGTGCCTTTTCCACCCAGACGGGATCCTGTATTTATTTTAACCTATCATTGAACGACGAACCAGTGATAATTGTTTATTGTAAGCCAGAGATGCCTACGCTTTGAATGATTATTATCGAGCACGCTGAAAATGGGCTCGGTCATTTAGTAAAAAGATGTTATTATTCTATGTACTTTTATGCTTTTTATTGTCTGAATATTTTCCGATAATGTTTTTACGGGAATTAAGTGCGAAGGGTACACATTTGTGCAAATTGTAACGGAAATAAACGAATGGCGTCTTGTTGGTTGCTGGCTTTTTTGTTATGCACCGAGCGTCAGTTTGAACCGGTCATAACCGGACAATCCATAGGCCTTTTTTACTGTGGCTGTTTTGGCGAACCATTAACGTTAGAATGATTTGAATTGCTTTTTTTTGCAACGCGGTTGCATTAGACACTTTGGATCCTCGAAAATATGGGTAGATTAAAAGAATAGTGCATTATTTACGTTGCCCGTGATAAATGGAATGGAATTGTAGGTTAAATGCAGATTGCTCGATGTTTATCGCGTTTGTTGGATTCAGTGCTATAGTAATTTTAATACACTGTGGATTTTCTTGCTTGGAATATCATTATTAGGGCGATAGCGATCTTGCAATTTGTGTATTATTTCGTGTTTCCTTTGTGGTAACATAATGTCTAACAGGGTTTTGTCATTTAAATATGTCATCTTTTCGGAAACTTTTGGCACACCAAATCTATTTTACGCAATCTGCTCTTGTACTCGTAAGTGCAGTGGTAAATAATTGAACTGTTGCACTTCCTCGTAATTGTCGAGTCGGTAACGTCTAAGTGCGCTGAAATTCTAAGTTCGAAAGTTTGACAATAGATTGCGTTAGCTACGCTGTTTTCGCGATCGGCGTTTTAAAGATATAATTTTTAGTTTGAATCGAACTCACTTCCTTCTTTATGGAGATTTATTCAATATACTGTCGCCCATGGTGATTAGCACATTAAGCAGAAAGTGTCGAATTAATACAAATGCAACTGACACTGTGCAATAAGAAATTCTGCAGAATCGTTCTGCACTCCATAGTTTAGGAAACTATATAAAGCTTTATCTCTATTCCATACACGCGAAATGGAAGTGCCGTAATTACGAGAGCAGCAACGTTTGCGTAATTTTTCTCTGCTTCCTAAGGTCTTGGTGAGCGAGTTCATGTTGGCAAGTGTCACGTTACAAGACCGTCGTTCTCGCGAAAAAATTCGTGGTTTACCGCGTGACGGCTGCAACATTGCAACGCCATGTTTCTCATAAACGGAGCGCCAGACTTCCCTGTATAATTGCAACAAAAAACAAAAAATGGAGAAAAATTCATCGACGCAAAGCAAAAGGAGTTAAATCGCACATTTTTATCGAGGTACTTGTGTTTTATGTAAGCAAGCTTGACTTGACTTCCGCGATAAGTCGAGAGTTATCAGATGGACTGAAAATAACTAGTGGCTAGACAAGCCTTCGCTGTTCGCCGAATATAATCGTTTCCATTTTAATACAGTCGCATGGACAATGGTCGTTAATGGTGTATTCCTCGCGGCATAAATATTTTCGCGAAACGCCAGTGCGAATAATAAGCACAGTTCTGTGGGATACACGCGAGTCACGGCCGTTTCAGGCTGACTCATCCGACGTGTAGTTCCTAGCGTGCTGCATAGAGGCGTGTACATTTAAGCTGGAACCTTCGTAATTGCATAGGTTGCGATCTGTGTACTGCCCACCCTTTGTTCTCCCTCTTCCCGTTCCTCTGACGCTCTTGTGTCTCTTTACTTCGCCCATTTTCATATGCCCTCGCCGTTATTACTTCTTTTTTTTTTGTGTTGTTTGGACACCGCGGTGCATAACAATAGAGGGAATTCTGAGAATCGCATGGTCGTAAGAGCCTTCAATTTTCCACGTCCGTTGTTTACAGACATGCAGGGGGAGAATGCGATCGGGGACAGGTGGTCTGTGAGTGTTACTGTTGGTGAAAATGTTAATAAAAAAAAATGGCGTGGCTATTAATCCTTCCTCAAAGCCACTAGGAATCCAATTGTCGTTAATAAAGACTGATTACATCTCAGGTATAATCGTTCTGAATCACCCTCGAAAGTCCAACACTGAAATCCCACCAAAAAAGTCCGTCTCCCTTTTTCGATCTACAGGAAAACGTTAAAGGAACCTAACTGCGGGATTAGGATCATTTACTTCCGCGTGGTAACCCGCGCTATGGTCATATCTACGCTACCGAGCTAGTCAAAACAGACTTAGAAACCCCCCTCAACAACAAGCCATAAATATTTAAACTCTCCAATTATATGAGCCCGTTTATAACGCGAAAGCAATAGCCGGCCATTTTATTCGCAGCGTAATTATCCGCATGGAATTCCTAAAACGAGATTAGCTTTTTTACGCTCGCTTCGAGGCACGGTTGTTTAGCGTAGTACGTCGGGCCACTTCCGTTTCGGATTTCGCCGAGCACCTTGCTCGTTACGGTGAAGTGGCGGCGAGGTATTCCTACGGGCGAAATCCCGCGAAGCGAGCGCGCGATACCGATGGATAAATATAACCCGCTGTCGCCGGCCAGGCTGAAGGAGCAGCCCAAAAGGGAGAGCCCGTCTCCCCTGCCCGTGACTGGTGCTTTAAGGACACATGCTCCTCGAGACCTGTCCGCCGTTCAGCGCGCGCATTCTGCGCAAAACCGGCTGCTTAAGGCCCCGTGCACACGTGCACGTCGGCCCGGCCGGCCGTTTTCTCCCCTACGCAGGTTTGCAACGGGCGCGACGCATTCGATCGCGGCTCCGTCGTCAGTGGGATTTCGCGATTGCACGGAACGGTCGGCCCGCACGCTTCCCTATCGTGTATTCTCGTGTTTTTAGAGGTGGCGCCTCCTCGCGTTGCGTGCGTCAGTTTCCCTCCGCATTTTCTGCCTTGCGTCCCTTTCTATCGCCGTCGGCCGGCGCACGGGCGCGACAAGGAGCGGGACGGAAGAGAGGAACGACAAAACGGCGCGTGACACAGGCCGCGGCTGAACCACGTCTAGACCGCTCTGTACGCGCATATAACCGGCACGGGATTGTCGCGTCGTGACATCGAAACTCGCGTGCCAGTGGATTCCGCAACGATCGGGAGAGACCAGAGGAGGGCTTTCTTTTGTAAACGAATCGAAGGAAAAATGTGGGCCGGGCAGGACGACACGCAACGATTCAAAACCAGGTTCGTGGATTATATCGGCATTTCTCTCGCGGGGCATTTCACGTCCGCGGTTCTTCTTCGTCCATCGCCGGGGCCCTTCCGTCTCGCGTCACCCTCGAACACACCCCTTTTTTTCTCTCCTTGTCTCGGTCGTTTTGACAGGCGGTTTATAACCTCGACGTGCCTTTCTCCGTTAGATCGGGCGACAAGTTCGACGACCTGTCCTCCACCGACAGATCGGAATTGCAGTTCCGTAACCGTGATAAAGTCGTTAGACGTTGTTCCAATCGCGGATTGACATGTGTGTGTCTGTGTGTCTGTGTGTGTGTGCAATTCAATGCTTGGCGCATTGCACGTCCCAGTCCCACGCCTGTTGCTCCCCCTCCACATTCGCACCCTATTTTACCGACCAAGCCGGCCTCGTTCCTTCTAGAAATTCGGGGTTTATTTCTTTTATGGATTTATCGCAGCGGCGGTACAAGGGTACGCTAAACAATTGCATCTGTCGCTGTTTGTAAGTACGGGAGGGCTGTCTGCGTGCTCTGTTTTCATTCAATATGCGCTTCTTGGGGCCTCGGAGTAAACGGAATGTCTGTTTTAAAGTGGCTGTCGTATCAGTGGGACCTTGATAACAATCCTAGCACTTCAATTAAAGTTTGATAAAGATTACTTGCCGCGTACTTCGCGTGTTTCGTCACGCGGAAAGTTTTGCCGGCGATGCTTCCTTATTTGGCGAGAATTTTAATCTGCTGGTCGCCCGTTGAGAATTACTCACACGGAAGTTGCCTCGGTAACGATAGAACATGGCAGACGAGGTTTTCCGATGGGGACAAATTTTCATGTTAATTGCGAGGGATTAACTGCTTCGAGGACAGAGTCGAGTTTATATATATATATGTTTTGAATAATGAATAGGAAATAAATTGAAGCTTGATTTATTCGTCGGAACGCTTCATCTCGGTCTACCAATGGACTGTTTAACTCGAAGTTAAATTTCTCCCTCAGGATCTTTATCTCCGTGTGCGATCTTTGCTGAAATGTTTATTCCGACGGATTCCCTCGAATTTACTCGGATAATGCCCAACTGTGCTCAAGGCGAGCAGGAATCGAGGCTCGGGGCCGGGCCCTCAAGTCCAGTTTCTATTTCTGCGAGACGGGCGACGTCCGCGAGGAACAAGAACGTAGACGCGCCGTTTCCAGGCAGCCCACCAAACAGTACAAAGGTTAATGCCAGTGTAACGAGAGCAACGAGTTACCGAGCCGCAGACGAGAGCCTCCGTCCATTTTTTTTTTCCTCCCTCCGTTCTTTCGTTTACGATCCCGAGTCACGCTACTCCTCGACTCAGGAATTCCAAATTCCACGCTTCGAAAGTCGAACGCTTCTTTCCTTCGTGGATACATCTATGTTTAACGAAGTCGCCAGCGCGAAAGAAGGGTATCATAATATACTGAACGTTGAGGCTTCGTATTAAAACAGCTCCGAATGCTTGAATCACTTCCATTGATAAGAAAGTAAACACGATAATGCGTATAAATGTTGGTACCGTTGGGAGTGTCAATTATTCGGCACCGAATAAAGTTTCATGTATCCGTAAGATAACGTATTTAGAGGATTTCTCTTATCGCCGTGTAATCGATGAGTCACGATTATAGCCGTGGCGGAGGGGGAACGGCGGAGGGTGTGGGTTGGCCCGAGTATCGAGAATTTCTGCCTCGCTTTTCTGCCCATGGGTGTTTCATTATACTAATGTTGATACAATCCATGTGGATTTTCGTTACACAAAGCCGACACAAGAGGCGAGCCCCGAGTATGGCACGGTTCACGGTGTCTCGTGTGGGTAGAACTCGTTTTTGAGCAAGACCTGGTACCGAGAGCATTCGTGTGACCGGATTTCACTGAATATCATATCGAACATTCGTGAACCAGCACACTCGGCGCTTTCATTCGCCGACTGGGTATGGGCGGCTGCCAGTCTCATGCACGTTAGATTTCAAGGTTTTTATGGATTCTAGCAGGGATTAAGTGTGGGAAGATGGTTCGTGGAAGGACACACAGATTTAGTTACTTGGTGGCTCTTATTGCTATTCTTCGGCTTCGCTGTCGGCTAGGATGGACCGTTAATCTTGCTTTAATCAAATATTCACGGCTAAAATCTCCTCTCCAGAAGGTACATATATATCTGCGGTCTCATACAAAAAATTTAATACCCTCTGGATAAACAGATTTCTGCTACTACTTTATGTCATTAGGTATCTCTTCGACAATAACTCCACAGATATTCGAAAACAACTTGCTCATCGCCAAGTTACTTCTATTACTAATGATTACAGTGGGTCAAAAAAGTATTGACAAAATAGATCCTTCAAAGTCTACTAACATACAACAGTAATGTATTTTTTTAGAACTCTGAATAATCTAGTTTAATCAAGTAAAAAAAAGAAGAACTATTTCCATCCTCCTCCCATTGAATACATAATATTATTATTATCGTCCTTATTGCACCAAGTTTAAAACAGTATAATACTTATCTGCAGCAGAGATGGCAAAAAGTTATTTGAAATAAAAATTTCGTGCACAAATTTTTATTTCAAATAATTTTTTGCCCATCTCTGATCTGCTGAAGGTCCAGCGAAAAATTTGTTTTATTCCTAACCTTGAATACTAATACCAAGATCTAAGCCTAGAGTACTAAAATATTTACATAAAGCATAATACAGGTTGATACTAGGAAATGCGAAGGTGGTGGGAAATAAAGTTTTAAGCGGCACGTTTGAAAGAAATATTTATTAAAACCCAAGTAGTACCTACACAGTACTTTCCAAAGAACACTCAATCTTTTCCTTCACCCGTGCTTACTATTACATAATTTAATTTCGTTGCATCGATTCAGCCTAGCACCAACCACTACTGTTTACGGAAACAATTTACCCGATCTATAACACCAGCCTCTCTACCTCCGACCGCCTGGGTTCTCGTCACCCGAAACGGGCCCAATTCCTCCGTGACATGATCCCGCTTTTAATTCTCGGCCTTTTATGCCCGAGGGGGCACGAGGACGAGCGGCATCGCGCACGTATCGAACGGAGGGTCGTTGCTCGCCTCCTCATTACTGGCCCATCCGCGTCGGTCGATGCAACGCCACCGTCTCGTTCGCTCGGCCCCGCCGCGAGAAGGACATCGACGCTGGTCGTCAAGTCCGTTAACGACGAACTCGGGGCCCGGCGTTCGCCGCCCGTTTCGCCGCGATATCGGCCGTCGACCTTTTCCCTTTACGCCTCGCAAACATTTTTCCCCGGTTTCCCTCGCTCGCCCCCTTGGCTCCTCTAATTGCCATCAATCCCGGACGAGAAGAAGGGCCACTCGAAACGGCCGAATGCCACTAGAGATAATACAACTGGAGTGGCAGTCGCGTGGGCGTCTCGCGCGACCATTCTTTCTCGGCTCCGGCCGTCTCGTCGGATTCCCCGACAAGATCGTCTTATCGGGCTCGTTGGTAGACTTATTAAAGGACACAAAGAGTCTGGGCGTCGATCTTCCTCGGCCACGAATGGCACTCCCCCTGCAAACGCCCGTCTCCGGGCTCTGTGATCGCCGCGCGCATTGGGCACTGGCGATAACAACGACTTTTAGAGGCTTCTCAACTGACAACTGCGAGGTTCCTCCTTCGGAGGTTTGGAAAGAATGGGTATTTAACATTTTTTATGCTTCTCGATCGTGCGTGATTTAAATGTGTGTAGGTAACTTTAGTTCTTTTTATTTGTATTAGGCTTTTATAGTTTAGTCCTCAGTTTTAAGTACTTAATCGTTAGGGTTTTCAAGTATTGCTACTGCAGCCTCGCATTTACTCTAGATTTACTTTTACTATTTATTACTCATCTACACTAGCGGACAAAAGAGTTACCACTTTTTCGATTTGTTCTATTTTTGTTATTTTTTAGCATACGTTTGGGACAGTGGTATTTGTTTAATATGCATATTCTGATGAAGAATTTAAAGCTGTATAAAACCCAGTTCAAGTTTAATTTATTTAACTGACAAACAAAAGTGTTACATGACATTGAATGGGGTAAAATTTTTGGGACCGACAAAGAAGTTACCACGTTCATTAACTTGTTAGGTTGTTCTAAAAGCAAAAGGTGCCACCACAAAATATTAGATTTTTTTTTATTAATGTTCAAAAGTGGTAACTTTTTGTTCGCTTTAAAAGTGTGTTGTCTTGTTTAATGTTATGTGAGGTTTTTGTTTGTTAGTTAGATAACTTTTACTGTAACTGGATTTTATACAGCTTTTAATTCTCTTTCAGAATATGTATATTAGGCACATACTGCAGTTTTGAATTGATATTGAAAAGTAATAGAAGTAGAGTGGTTTGAAAAAGTGGAAACTTTTTTGTCCGCTACTGTATGAGTAATAAAGACGTAGTAGTAGTAGTAATAATAATAATAATAATAATAATAATAATAATAATAATAATACTAAAAATAAAATAATGGTACTAAGAAGAATAATAGAAAAATAATAAATAATAATATCAAAAGCACTATTTGATCATATTTAGTATCCATACAGAAACTACATAATTCTAAACTACGTTCAATACAAATTCCAACACGGGTGAACAGTGACCCGACATCGACTGTTCAAAGGTTAACCCTTTCGATCCTAGCGCCGACTTAAGTCGGCCCTCCGGTGCCTTACCCCCCAAAAAACACTCGCAGAAATGTACATCGGAATGAAAGTGTTAAAGGAGGACTCTCCCTTTAGTCGATTGTCCACCGCGAGTGCGTACCAAGCACGCATCACTCGCCACGTTCATTCGAATTGCTGACGAAGGTGTGTACAGTGTAATTAGACCGACTTCCCTGAATATCCCCGAATTTCCATCGCTGCCCACCCGCGTACCCCACTTTCCCGCGTTCCCAGGGCGTGTCGCGTTTCATCCGATACATCGACGCGTTGCGCGCGAATTGCGGCACAGACACGAACGCGAATCGCCGAGGCTCTACGTGTTGGCCGTCGGTGTCCCGTTGCAGTGGGAACGTCGCTTTTCTCCCGCGACTCGTTTCACCGGTCCTCTCGCGCATATTCCCGTTCCCACTCCGCCGGTTTCAAAAGTCCCGCCAGAGGACAGCTGCCGAATCGCGCCGAACATTTTTTCGGCCGCCTCTGCAAGCTTCGGCGCGGCCATCGTCTACCCGCCTATCCGCGTATTTTCTTCAAGTTCAAGAGCGTGCCGAAGGGAAAGGAGGCTCCATTAAAAGAAAGTCTACCCTCGCAGCCTCGTAAAGAATTCAATACTCCTTGCCCGTTGTATTCAACCAGGCAAAGCGTATTTGATTCAGATCGGTTCTGTACGTGGAACGATACAAGCGTATCGCGGCCACCACGAGCCTCGATGGCCGGTCCCGACGCACGCGATGGAAAACTATTTGTTCGGCGAAGTTTACGGCCGATTGTACGATTACGCGCTAACACGCGCGCTCCCAGCCCTGCCCTTCAGATGGAATATTAAAAACCCCTCCGCGGCTCTCGATGTGCATGGCCACGCTCGTCCATCCGCCAGATAGGGCGCTCTTCTATTCCGCGGCGGTCCCCCGACGTTTATTAAGGAATTCGTTCACGAGCAGGTACTTGGCAGGCCGCAACAGCGTGTCGGATTGAATGCAATTACCGCTGATAAGCGGCCACAATGTCCACGCGAATGGACGTTGATCGCTATTGTTCACGACAACGCGATCACGTTTGTTCAGCGGGGCCTTTCTCCTCTTAAATGCTCCGGGACGCTGGAGCCGGGGGCCTGCGAGATCTGCTCATTCACGTGACAATAGTATCGAACCCGTTAAAAAGGCTTCGTATGCTTAAATCGTTAAGGGGAAAGAAATCGTTTTTATGAAAGAAACATTATGTACATTAGAAAGGTCATACTTTTGTCTGTAAAGTGTGAAATTTTCGTTAAAAAATTCGGCGAAGAAGCTGCGCGGCAGCGGTTTCCGGGCAACGTGTTTTTTCTTCTTCAGAAAAGACGCGTGCGTCATATCCTCCCTGTTGTTCATCCGAAACGAAGAAGGAAAAATTGTTCTTAGAGTAGACCAATGCCCGATTTCTTCACCTCCGACTAAAATCCCAGTCAGTGAACGACTAATTGCATGCTATTATGTGGCACTCGTCGACCAGTTGGATGCTATCATGTGACAGTTAAGTGGAACATAACTGGAAGATTAAGATAACTCAAGGCGAAGAAATCGGCCGTACAAATACTAGTGTTTGTGGTAGCCGATTTTGGTTTCTTTAATTTTTCGCGAAAGGGCGGGAATTGCAACGTTGCACACTACTTTATAACTAAAAAGGTGAAAAAGTCAGGGCCGTCTTAAGAGCATTAGAGGCCCTGGGCAAAGTAATGCACTGGGGCCCCATCCACGGGACTAAAAATGTTAACGATCAATAAATTTTATAATAAAAAGTTATAATTTTTTAGGTCTTAAAATCAGACTTTTTATATTTGGGGGCCCCTAATATCATGAGGCCCCTGGCGACTGCCCAGTGTGCCCATGCCTAAAGACGGCACTGGAAAAAGTTACTTTACCAACAGAATTTCTCCAAATCCATCCTACTTTTTCGCCTCCTAGGTGTACGTTGCCCCTTAAGTAACTCGATACCCCATCCACTAGTTTTCGAGCAAACATTCAAGCGGAATAAAATTTCATTAGCAAGACCACACCTCCGCTGGAGCACACCCATAGAAAGTACCTACCTCGGGACGGAAGAAAGCGCGCGATGCTTCCCTCCGCGCGACACTTTCGTCTCGCGTGAGACCTGCTGGAGCCAATCGTCGCTCAAGTGCCCCAGAATTAAATCAATCTAGTCAACCCCTCCATCCCCCGACGTCGAAGCCGTTTATAAACCGTAGCCTCTCGAAAAATTCCCGTTTCTTTGCCGATCCTCCGGCGTCCGAGCTTCCCGGGCTGCCACGGATCGAAATAGGTAATCGGAGGCGCTCCCGATCGCCGCACAAAACCTGCTGGATCTTGATTGCGCCGTGGCAGAGCTCCCGAGCCGGATACCACTGCTGCAACAGGCGAGAGAGGCGTTTTCTTGCACGCTCCCCTGTCGTTCGTTTATTTCGCGAAATTGGAGGAAAATCTCCGCGCGATCGGCTCGCGGAGCCGTAAACCAGCGGCTCTGTTTTATCGCGGTACACGAACGTTTCACCCGGCGTCGTTACAGGGACGTGATTACATTATCAGTTATCAGTCGCTGGTAATGACTGTATTGTTTGCACAGCCGCACTACCATCATCGTCCTACTTGGCCGCTCCTCTGCCCCTCCCCTCGACTTAATTGCGTGCTGATTGCGTTGTAATGGCGAACTCGTGTTCAATTTTCACCGAGCAACGGCCCGCCGATACACCGCCGATCCTCGGCTAGTTGAATCCGAATCGCGCTGCCTGCGGCTATCTGTCCATTACTAGAGGACTTCCTTCGTGTAAACATGTGTGCAGGTATGCGGCGGAACGAGGCTGTCCAAGCAGCTCTCGAAAGAATGCGGAGATAAAAATGTGTTTAGCGACGAGTCGGAGAGAAATTGTCAATCGGGAGAGGCGGGCGCCGGGTCAGGCCTGACCCGACCGCAGTTTGCTTTCTTTTTATATTGTTTAAGGGGTTGCATACCATTGACAGGTTGGAAATAGGGTTATTTTTTCATATAGGGTAAAACTATACAAACGCCCCATTTGACAAAACGCCCCACCATTATTTTATGTACACAAATCATGATGCATCGACACGTTCGTCATATTCGAAGTTGTCTCAGTCGGCCACAACTGCCGCAATAAAAATACGAGCAAATATTACGGCTTTTAAAAAAATATGCAAGAATTTATATTTTCGGCCTTCAGATAATTTGCGGTTAGTATGTGAGAAATTCAATTTTCTAAGTCACTATTGTTTTTGCGATTAATTCACACATATATTTCGAAACTAGACAAACTAACCTCTTTAAATTGTTATTGCCCAATCGCATGCGAACTCTTGCCCCACTGCGTTGTGCGAACTTTTGCCCCCACAGCTACTTTTACATTGTTTAATCAATCCTGTTATCTGTGAAGAGAATTGAAAATTTCTATTAGCACTTTTTAATAGAAGAATTTCCGCTCTTTCAGACGACATATGAATTAAAATATTTACTGATCAATTTATATGAATAATATTGATTCCCAAACATGAGATTATTACATCAAAACTAACGAATTTAGTACTTACCGCACTGTAAGATAACAAACCGAAACACAGCCACGAAATTTGACATTAGTGATTCTACCTTGATTGACAATTGACTGCCAATCACCATTGGCAATTGCCACAACTCAAACCATGAAATTCCCATGGTGCGTACTTTTACCCGCTGCGTACTTTTACCTACCTTTACTCTACACCTTGTTTGTTGTGTATAAATCAATCTATATTCTCCTCGAAAAGAAATTTGATATCATCAGAAATGGGTCCATTTTCCCCGAACCAAGCAGCGGCTTCTTCCAAGCAGACGATTTTTCTTCTGGATTTTTCATCGAGTGTCTTCTTTTGTTTTTTATTAATAAAGGAAGATGAAAACTTGGAAAATCACATGCTTGACTTCGAGTAGCTGCCATTTTTTGAAAACCAATTTTTTCAAAATCGGCGTCGACAGGTATTAGATTGTAGTCTTAAAAATATTCGTGCAAAGTTTTATTCAAATCAGTTCAGTAATCTCCGAGACATTTTTGGTAGATCCCGCAAATGCTCTGAAGAGGTCTTGGAAGAAAGGGTTGCGCCGTTTCTTGAGGTATTAAATTTCTTTTCGAAAAGAATACAGCTTAATTAATACACAACACCGTGTATATCTGACGTAAACATGACGTTTCTTTACATGAACAAGAAGTGGCCTAAAAATGGCCCTATTACCAAAAGTAGGTGTGCAACCCCTTAGCGTTTCTTCCTTTATAGCAACTGATATTTCGAAGTTTATTTTCCCCTTTTCCAGTAGATATAAATTAGAAAGATTTAGAGCCTATGGATTTTGATCCAGTCACCGTTGTGCGAAGGTTCACTGAATATTGTATAAGCTCTCTACTATTTTCACCTGTCTTCCACCCGATATACACTTAGGTGTCCGAAACACCTGGTGTTTCAAGGCAATGCTCGGCTCGCGCGTTGACGAGCCGCTTCCTGCTCCCCAGACCTCGAATATCGACCGGGCCGCCTCGATCCCTGTTCCCTATTTATCGTTACGAGCACTACGGCCGTGCCGATTGTCGGGAGATAAAGCCGCGGGACCACACAGAGCACCGAGCCGCGGCCGCGTGTCCCGTTGCCGGTGCACGGCCGCTGGAAAGCATCGCATTAATGTTCGGCAGAACGATCGCCGGGGATTACGGTACGTGGTGTCTCGGACAGAATCGTGGACATTAACCGGTCGCAAATGTCTCTCGGATCTTAAATTTTCCCGCCGCGGAGAAGTGGGACGGACCTCGAGCGTCGCTCCGAGAGCCTCTGTCCGTTCCAATAATCGTCGGATTTTATGGCTTTCTCGTTTCGACGATCGATCGACCAGCCTCTCTCTCACTCAGGGCTCGATCTAGAGGGGCCCAAGCAGGGCAACTGCCCAGTGCGGAAAATTTTGGCGCAGCAAAATTGGGTAAACGGTAATTTATAAATATTAATTTTTTTTATAAAACAAAAATCACTTTTGCCCAGAACGGCGCATGAGCTAGATGAGGCCCCGCTTCGACTCGTGCCGGGCGATGCCAAGCACTCTTACGCCGGACCATTCTTCCGCGAGCTGGAAAGCCCTCGGTGAGCGTAGTATCGGTGATTTTCATCGCGAACCAAGGGCAGATGTTATTGGAGAGTTATTTTTCTAGTGCCGGCTGGCGGGGAAGGTCGATCTTTCTCTGTTTCTTTTAAGCGAAATTCTGCGCCGGACGCGAGCCGCACACGCCCCTGTGTGTTTACCACGGAATGCGCGATGCACCGGAGGAAAAAGCATGGCCGCTCGTTAGCGCAAGAACGGCGCGGCGGGGTTTCTCCTTGCGTACGCTGGTTAAACGGGGAAACCACCGGTGATTTTGATTCAGCCATCTCTCGCGCTAGGTAATCTTTGAATTGGCTCGTTTCGAGATCTCTCCGGCCGATGGAGAGACGTAACCTGGATTCTCAAAGCGCGCCGCGCGCAAAAAGGGTAATCGCTTTCGTTTCTTTAATCGTTACCGTCGATTTGACCGCGATCGCGGTATATTTTCGTAGCTCCTCTCCCGCTTCCTTTTTCATTCCTCGGCTTTTCAATGGGACTTGTACATATTCTACGCGCGGCCAGCCGGCACACCTCGCTTCCACCCCCAGGACGTGGTGGGCCCTTTCTTTTTTATTTATCTCTGATATCCCGTACACTTTTCGTTTCCGCTTTTATTCCCTTTATCATTGCCGCCTGCTCCATCTGAAATCGGCGAAATTCTGCGTTAATTGCGCGAAGGAAGACACGGAAGGAGGATGCGCGGAGGGAAGGCCGGAATCATGCTCCGGCGTGCATGCGATTTTTCGCAGTTCCCTTTGGCCACGCTCCTCCGCGGCGAGCATGTAATTCGCGTTGGGAATTAAGCCGCGCGCAAACATTCGCTGGACTCTCGTCCGTACGGATTATAATTATTCTTTTAATCGGCGAAAAAGCATGTCAGATCCTTAGCCAGTTTCCTCTTCAACTTCACGCAAATGTTAACACTAAGGGGTGGATTTAAAATAGCTCCTAGGTTCATAAATAATCATCTTCTATTAGCACCGCTTCTAAACCTACAACTATCTTCCCACCAAGATCCATTACTTTTTTTATTTATAACTAGCAAAATATAGTGCGTATAAAGTATAAATTCCGCTCTCATTTAATTTAACATTTAATTTTAAAAATAAGTGTAGCCTCTGCTTGTGGATTTTGGAACTATTCTATAGCCCATAGTTGTCATTAAAACAAAGATTCTTTCCGTACATGGTAGTCTTCGAACGTTTGCGCTTGCAAACGCAGAATTACAATTAAATTTACAAACCATGGATCTAATCTACATTTAGCAGCTGGCGATATCTCCTCATAACCAATTCTGTGCATGACTCAAGGTTTGCTCGCGTTATCACCCAGAAATTCTTATCAATCAGTCTACGAGCCGTACAAGATTAGACACTCAATTGCACAAAGTGTTTTACGGGCTCGCGAGTCACGATTCTCCTCCTACATCGGCTCTCGAATAATCGATAAGGGGACACACTCGACCGCTCGAATTATAATAAATTATTATGTATCCCTTGGCTGACATGCATTCAGCGGGGGGAGAGAGGGGGGGGGGAATAGGGGGCATGCATTAAGTACACGCGGCACGCTTATGATTACGGTACGCCGTGTCGATCGTTTCCTAGGGATAGAGGATATTGGACGTGAAAGGCGGTTGTCCGACGTCGAATTGATATCGACCGGGATTGACCCGCGTGTGCGTGCCCCAGGTGCGTGCGCGCGCGTTTTTCACGTGCGGCACGCACGCAACATTCCGCGGTGCCTCGCGCGTGTCCGCTCGACTGTGCGACCGTGTACTTAGCGCTCGCGTGTCCGCCCGCTGCGTGCCCCTCGACGCTAGGCAGCCGGTAACACAGTCGCGGTCTTATTGTTGCAAGGGTGTCGTTCGCGACACGGGAGGGGAACGATCGGGTGGATGAGAGGATACAGACAGAGATGGGTTAAAATATTATTTGAAATAAGAATTTGTGTACGAAATAATTTTTTGCCCATCTCTGGATCCAGAGGGATCGTTTCTGCTCGTTACGCGGGCGAGCCTCGTGCTCCAAGGGAACTCGAGATCTCGGGCGTGGGACTAGGTGCAGTCTGCGGGGGGTTTGATGAGTCGAGGCGCTGCGATTCTGTCGAGCGTGAGTACAGATCGCGTTGCAAACTAGAAGCAGGTGGTTGGTTGAGTTTTGGGGTAGCGGTTCCTTGCAAGAAGCTTTGTGCCTAGTAGAGTAGAGAGGGGAGGCTTGTGGTGGGTGAACAGGTTGAAATTGAGGGGCCCGGTGGAAGACAGGCACATGCCACTGTTTTGATAGTATATTAGGAGCTGGTGGAATTACACTACATTGCTGGAGCGAATTAATGCTTCAAGGAAACGAAAATTTATGAATATGTGGCACTGAGGCGTCTCCCTACTTTAACGGCCTAAAAGGAAGCGCCGATATATGGGATTTCTTTTTTAAGAGAAACCATCAAATTATAGTAATTAAAAACTTTATGCCTATATTTGTACATATTTAGGCGACATTTTAAAAAATTAAATTTAAAAAAAACCGTATCTAAGACTTTAAACGCGTTTTTCTCAAAACTATGTTTTTTGAATTGGTTAGCATGGTATGTATCTCAAAAACCAATTGCCAAGTTTTTGCAAAATTAAACTTTTGCGACTTACAAAACCAGCGATTTATTTTGCAGAAATCGAGTGCAACCGATAGCCACACTCATACAGATAACACAAATTTTTAAATTTTCTATTTCAGGCAAGTACAACGGCTAATTTTGTGCTAACAATGCGCATATGATTTTTGAAAGGCGCTCTATGGCAATTATTGTTTTACGAAATGGAACCATACTAGGGGGGTGAAAGCAAAAGAAGTCGGATTTTGAAAAAGAAGGACCACCCTAATGTGTCACGTGCTTGTTTTCCACCAAGCCCCCCAATTGTTAGGGATATTCTTAATCGAAGCTGCGCTAGTTTGCGGGAAGAGGGAGAGCCAGGGGACAGTATTTAAGTGTTCTTTCTTTAGTCATCAAATTTATATTCAGGGTCCGAGGCAACCCTCCCGAGTTCCACCCCTAGTGCTACCCTGGCAACTGTCGAGCATTTCGGAGCACAACAACTCAGCACGATAACTGTTCATTCGCTGTTCCAAGAAGGAATTTCTCGATATTGGGAACTGGCACGAATTCTGATCCGGCGTGTTCCACTTGCCTCGCGATCAGTCGCGTTTTCTTATCAAGCTCGTAATTACTATCTCCTTCGCGTAAGCCACAGGCTCGCCTGCCTGTGCAAATGTTATCGCGGGGAGGATTAATAACGCTGCGCGGTCACGTCGAGCCCCCGTGGCCCGCTCGGGCGATTTATTATTCGATCGATCGTTGCAAGAAGATCGGGGAAAAGTCCACCGACACGGAACAGTTATATTAGCGAGCACGGGAGGTGAAATAAAAGGCCGCGTCTATGCGCGCGCGTGTTATTGAAGCTGGAACAGTCGTGGGGCATTAATCACCGGCGGAGCTAGAAAATACATCGGTCTCTCTGTGTCTGATCGTTTTGTACCGCGGGTCACACCGTTCCAGTACGCGAACTTTCCACCTAGTTACCGTAACTGTAAACATCGGCCTGCTCTCTTAAAATATTTCATCTTTCACGACGCACGCGAGCACCAGCCTGGAAGCCTAGAAGTGGCTGTTGGGGCACGTGCACGCGCGTCCAACAACATCCCCCGCCGAGGCCTGAATTATCCCTCTGCCCACAAAGGCTGGGCTAATTTTACGCGCTGTCATTCTTTCTGCCCCGTTCGGGGTGGTTTTCAGTTCACGGGGCCCGTGAACGTGGAAGGTGAGGTGCGTCGTCTTTGCTGGAAACTTCGAAAAATCCTGTAGCGTAAGTTTGCAACGTAGAATTTGCTGTCTTTATTCTTCTCGAAATCAGTGGCGCACTCAGGATTTAATCTTGGGGGGAGCAAAGTTGAAGGGATAAAGATATTTGTAATGGAAATTCAGTAAAATAATTATAAAAAATTAACGACAATTAATTATCATTAATTTCTTCGATTCGCCACGTCGATGTCGCGCATTTTTCTCCAAAATGTGCGACAGCCAATTTTTGTGAAATTTTTCTGAAATTTTAACGCACTGGTTCCTTAAACTGTACCCCCATTGATCAGCTGATCGATTGGGAACCCCCGCTTGCTCATCATCCTTGCTCGATCCTTCACGTGGCCATAAGTAGCTAACTGTAATGAGCGATGGATCCATCACTAGGGAGCTTGAGAGAACTCTTCTCGAAGACTAGAACCCCAGGAAGCTAGCTGGAGGTTTGAAATATCGCAGATCTGTTCCGCCGCGTCTTGAAATGCAGCTTACATGCATGTAAACATCGGTGGGTAATGAATGATAGACCGGCTGGTAATTATGCTAATAGCATCGGCGTGATTCATAAACCATGCGAGATCGAATCGTCCGCGAGATCGATCGGACACACGTGCGCGTACAGCACACCACCCCGAGGATGTAAAACGTAAACGCACCAGCCGAGGGTTCTAAATGCACCACGAGCTTCTAATTAAGTGCATCAAGCTGTCCGTGCTCGTCCCTTCCGGGCTTTATTAAGATTCCATCATATCGCATTGTTTGTTAATAGGGAGGACGTTGAAAGTAAATGGCTCGTGAGCCGCGGTGTCCCCGATCGACTCTCTTCCAGGGAAAATCTAGGGATTCAGATCGAACCCCCACTTTTATCGCCGCGATTAAGCGAACTTTCGAACCGTGGGGCCGTTATAACGGCCACGCGATGACCTTTTTTGCTATCGCAGCAAAACCATCGTAATAATCACAGTCATTACGATCTTCATTATGTTATCGTTCCTGCTCGAACTGATTCACCGATTAGAATCAAGTTTCGGGTGCAAGAAGAACGAAAGCGAGCTCGTCCCTCTGCTTCTTTCCTTACTTCCATTCGAGCGAACCTTCCACCGTGAAATTTCCCATGTTTATGATACACCTGATATAAAACCACCACCTTTCTCTTATTCCACATTCCTTCAGATTTTATCAAGCAAATACTTTTGGCGCTTTCAATGGCGCGAGGTCTTTAGAAATGGCTTTTCTTTCGCTTAAGGGTACCCCCCATCTAAACACTCTAACATAGGTCATTTTTAGGATTTTATTTAAAAACAAAAAGAATACATCTCATAGTGCTAAAAACTTTTTAGGCTGTATTTGTACATAATTGAAGATAATACTTTTTTGCATATTCTATCTAATACTGCTGTTTGTTGGTGGCTGTAACTGATCTGATGATACAAAAAATCTGCGGAATATTTAACTGCAAGAATGGTAAAGCACCAGCAACGTTATTTTGTTTAAAAAAAAGTTACATTTTTTTTATATACCATGTAGAAGAAAGTCCTTAAGGTATCTTCATTTACTTTCTAAATTCGCTCAAAAAAATTCTGAAACTTAGATATGGTTTTCGAGTCTCGAAGGCGGCTTAATCCCTGAACTCGCTCTGATTAAATATTTAGGGACACTCGGTTCGCAGGACGAATTGACGCGAAAGCCCGCCGACGCCAAAGTGTTAACGGCTATCCTCTCTGTAATTTGCCACGGTGGTGATTGGATCCCAGAAAGGGAACACTAATGAACTTATACTTTGTCTAGAACGGCAGAGCATATGCTTCTGCTCGTGTGCGTGCTTTCCATCAAGCTCGCTCTGCCTGACGTGTGCTTTTCTGCCTTCCGAGGCGCGTTTCTTGCTGGATGTGTTTCTGTACTTTCGTTCGGTCACGTATCTCTTTTTCTCTTGCCAGGAAGAGGCCAGATCGATCGAGCGTTACTCGGGACAGCTTTTTTCCTCGTAGTTAACACCGTTCCCCGATCCCGAGGCGCGATTATCGATCGTTTCAGAGCGATCCAGGAGCGAGGCCCGTTTCTTTGTGCCGAGAGTGTGCTCCCCTTGCCGTGCCTTTCGCAGCGATCACATAAATGATAGGCCGCGGATCTTATAAATTCCACGATTCAGTCAGACGTCTGTTAAATAAAATCTTCCGGCGAACACACCTTATTAATCGGCCGCAGCGTTTCACTTTGTAGAGGCCGGGCGAATGATCGATCTCCACTTGCTTTCTGGTGAATGGATTTCCCTGTTCTTCAGCTCTTATTCAGGTGAATGTTTAGTGACCAGTATTCTCTTATCCCTGATTTATTAAGGAGTCTAATAAGTGGAGCTGGCTGAAGCAACGAAAAATTGGTCACCTATGCATCGCTTCTCTTTTTTAAAATTAATCTAATTAATAACCTAAACCTTCTAAAATTCAAAAAAAGCTAATAATTAATTCAAATTAAGTTTAAAATAGAAGCAACCCCTTTCCATCAAATAATAAACATATATATTGGGCAAAATTGTACGATAGTCACGTCTTTTCCTGTGGACGTCTAGTCTACGAATAAAAGTAAAAATCTCTGAATTATTATGGTTGGCTTGAGTTTCATGTTTTTTTTTAAATACAGCGTAGGAGCCAGGCGAATCCCTCGAGATAGTGAGGTATACCATTGTCGTGACGCTCGTTCGAAAGTGGAGTGAATCAATCGACCACCGTGACGAGGAAAAGAAACTGTTCGAAGAAGCTAATCTCCCTCGTCTCTGCTTTGCACCGTCTCACAAAAGAGCCCCAGAGGCGGTTGCGCAACCAGATTCGTGTCTAACAGGAGTATTTTCTTCGCGTCGATACAGTTTCCCCGCCCATAGCCGTGATGAAACAGAATCCACCTTGTCATGGAACCAGAGCAGTAGGCAAACAGAAATTTCACAGTTTCAATCGAAATTACGCAGTTTAAGCCTCCAACATTTCAAGCTACGTAGACGAACTGTTTCTTTTTTATTTTTTAAGAGAAACTTTTAGCAGTAATTTCATGGAAATCTCGGGTTGACCAATCAATATCCAAACATTGGTTACCCTGCGTGCAATTTTAATCGTGTCACGAATTGCAAAACGAAACGTTCAAGTTAATAAATCCCGAGACCTCTTCAGAGCTCATGGAAATTTGTTTTTGAACGATTTTTCTGAATCTAAATCGCAGTGGAAATGGCGAAGTCTGCCCGGAGTCACGAACGAGCAATCTTCAAACTTTTCACAGAGGAGGAATATAATTGTTGTTTTCAATATGAAGCTTGTACCTCCTCTCGCGAACGATAGACCATAATCCCGGTAATTTGTATCGCGTTACTTACCCCCGGGCGATTACCATCATTCTAATAATCGGTTACGGAACTTGTGCATATATCATAACCGCTCAAGGCCAGTTGCCGACTCGTACGACTATTATATTATATTTTAATTATATTATTAACTCCAATAACCCCCTGCGCGCTGGTTAGACGAACTGTTAATAATCTCTTTTACTTCCTATGCAACCTGCACACCGGGTGGTCCATTAAAACCGGAGCACCTAATTTTATTCGCCTTCGAGCAGGAAGGATAGTCGATAAAAGTTGAAGCACGATTCACAGTAGATTTCTCGTGTTAAATGGAACTTATTAATACATGCTCTTCAATTTTTTTAAACAGCCTATCTATATTCTATCGCCCGAAGTCTTCCAGGGAGGAGAAGCACAGTGGACTGGTGGTTATATTTTAATTGGTCGTAATGCTGGCATTATTCAATGGTCCCACCCTGTATGTAGCGCAACATCTGTTCACCGTACCGTGCGGTAAATTATCCGTTGCAGATTTTCCACGCGTAGCCTCTTCATTAGAGCAACGAATTCGACGATTCGTCCTGCGGAAGTCGCATGAAAACTCGTCTCGCTTACCTGCCCCGTAACGACGGGAAACGTTCTAATTACACGCTGGGTATCTGCGTCGGGAGCTACCTGGCTGCGTTTCATCAGCAATCGGGATCGGTCTTCCACGCGTTTAATCGAGCGGAATGAGACAGAACCGCTGCGACAGCGCGCCCATCATTGCCAAAAGACATTAGTTAGCATCATCATTGCAAATAACTATTCCAATCATCGTACAATTCAACTGCCAAGAAAGCCTCCCTCTTTTTATCAAACATCGACATTTTCGAGCAATCTTTTTCCCCAGAATATTTCTCCCCATGTTAATTAGGTGGCAAAGTGCCCTGGCACACCCAAACGAAGGGGCTTTGTAAAACGAAATGAAAAGTGTACTTTATTGTTTAAATACATTTTTATAATCACCTCGTGAATTTCACTGAATCTGATTGTCATCTTACGATTCACCGATCTCTGAACTTTTACCGTAACACCATCTACCGGAGGGATATCAACCCCCTATCAATTTCACACATTGTTGCTGTCTATTCAGCAAGTTGTAAGAGGTTTCCTCGCTCGTAACAGGGCCCCCGCGTAACCGTGCGCAGTGTTATCGTAACTCGAGAGCCAGCAGGAAGCGGCCAGCGGCAAGCTCAACGTTGATTACGAGAAACGTTTTCTATCCGCGGTTGTGCGACGATCGGGAATGACACGTGGCCGGGCCCCGGGTATCGCGTGACACCATCGCGCGCCGTTTCACTTATAATTATATCGGACGACAATGGCTCGGCCGTAATGACAATGACGCGACCGCACCGCCCGCGTGTGTCCGATTTCCCTGAGTAATACCCCTTCCCCCCCACCTCCCGTCGCCAGTGTAATGGCCGTCGACACACGGGCGTCGATAAGGGTGGAAAAGGGGCGCGACGTAAAACTCCGGCCTTTCGTGTCGGAGGCAAAGCGACCCGCAAGTGGCCAGCTCGATAATCCCGCCAGTACTTTGGCGATTTAAGCTGGCCGGCGCCGGGACGCGGGGGATATTTACTTGAATAGAATATTATTCCTTATTCTCGAATAACTCCGGTTTATTCGAAATTTTTATTCGAGGATTATTCGAATAATTTTGAGGAAGTACAGGAGGATTTATAGTGATCTGATTTACATTAAAGTGGATTCGTTCGGTTTGCTTGTGCTTCGAAGTTTGAAGTAGAAAGTAGGTTGATCGATTAGGGAAAGCTTAGTTAGTTTTGAGGGGGGGGGGGGGGTGCCGAGTTGTCAGTCACGAATGTGTAACAAGGAGAGGCTCTCGTGAATCGAGGATGGAATTTGGAAGTTTATGCTTCCGAGATTGAAGTCCCAGAAGTCGAAGAATGAGGCTCTAGAGAGTTCCCTTCCACGGCGATTGTTCAGCGAATGAAGATGTTCGATTCAATTACTCAATCCTCAGTCACGGTACAGCGAACAACGTTTTTCGAGCGATACCTGATTTTGCTCCAATTAAGAAAGTAACCCTGGGTAATTAGAGTTTGCGCTAAGAAATCGCAACCGGCCAGTTATCTGTTGACACAGATCGCGCGGGCCGCTAAAAGCGTGACTTTTTATCGATCAATCCTCTCGTTACCGAAGGCGATAATCATTAAGGCTGGTCTGTCCGCTGTGCATTAAAAGTCTACGTAGCTTGTTTTACTGATAAGCAGATGGCAGCGAGTGCCGCGGCGAAGTTTATAGTTTCCTATGCGGCAGGCCGCTCGCAAATACTGACGCGAGCGATTTCAGTTCCTTCAGACTTCAGACACCTGCGGAATCCTTTAATAAACTAAATGCTTCCAACGAAACCGTTGAAACGACAGATCTCGAAACCGGAGAACTGCACCGTAGATTGCCGAGAAAGATTCTTTCCCTTTAAAGCAGAGTGACGAGCGTAGTGAACTCAAAAATGGCAACTTCATTTCGCTTCGCAGGCGATCAATATCCTCTGCATCCTCGAGTAATAGCACTTTATGGATGCCTTCTCAGACAGCAGGGCTCCGCTTGTTCCTTCGTCTCTTTATCTACGCGCGTACCTCTCGGGATTATCAGGGAAGATAGCATCGTAAACGCAGTAAACTATTAATGGTAAACGGTAAACGCGCCGGTTGGATGCCGCTGGAGCAATTATCGGCGGTGCATAATGGTCAGGGATGGCAACACCCCGTTTCCACCTGCAGGTCTCTATCTCCTTGCTTCTTTTCCAGCGCTATTTAATTGGGATCTGATAATCGACGACGGATTGCCCTGTTATTTAATTCCCTCCTATGCAATGGTTATCTCGAATCCCCTGCGCGACCAGATGCTTCGTGTCGCAGACCGTTCCGTAAATTTCCATCTCAAATTCATGGTCGTACGCCATTTTCTAGTACACATTCCCACGAACTCTCTTCGCTTGACGCGAGGTGTACCCCACACATACCTTCCATACTTTGTTACTCTGAAAGATTCAATTTTACACGCGGAAACTATTTTCCTAATTTGAAACCGGCAGTGGTCTCAAAGTACAGGTAGAATAATTGAACTAAGTAGCCTAATAATTTATTTTCGGTTGAGCTGTTCCATTACGAATCTGATAAGCATTAAAGTTTTTAGGTGGTTAACTACATATCACGGCTCAAGATTAATTATAAACCTCCAAATCTTGTCATCATTAAGATTTCTTTTCTTATTTATTTACATTATCTCATTAAATAGTATTACTTTATTTATCTTTATGAAATTAGAAAGATTTATATCTAAACCACTAATTATGTTTAAATTTAATCAAAGATCGTTAAAATGGTCACAAAATGATCCCCCAAGGAATCATTCTTTTAATGAAATTAAAAGAAATCGATTTATCCCATTCCGAATCGGACAGCCTCGAAGAGCGAGGTGGGGAAGCGTTAAGAGACGCTTTCCACGACAAAGGAAACTTAGGCTCCGTGTCCTAGTGGTCGACACGGAAGGCTGCACCCTGGAACGACCCCCTTCCCGCCTAAAAACAGAACCGTTTCGTTCGGCCGAGAGAGGAAGAAGGAATCGACCGGTGAACCGTTGTTCGAGCGCGTTTTAGGCGTGTGCCAGGCCACCGTGGCGTCGTTTTAAAACGATCCGATGCGGTCGAGATGTCCGCCTCTCTCTCTCTCTCTCCCTGCTCTCGAAGAAGAGGCAGGCGCAAAACCGCGCCATCACGTGCCACGTCTGCGTGCCTCCTAGGAATTCAAAAACACCGCGCCGCGCATGCCCGATGAACGGATGGGGGCCCTCTTCCTCGGACCCTCTTCCCGGGAAGCTTCTGGATTTCCATGGAGCTGGCCGTTGTTTACGGCTTCTCGGTATTCACGGTTGCTCTAATCTCTCATCGATTCGAGGTACCGCGCGACCACTTGCTTCCTGACAAGGGAATTAACGTGGCTGGTAGCCCGCACTTGTGCGAGCGTCACCCCGGTGTCGGGGGTGTGGCTGGCGGTGTGTTAAAGTATCGAAGATAGGCGGATAATGTGTTTTCAAGCGGTTCTTCTATTCTGCAGTCGAGCGCGCTGCAGTTCGGGCACGCTGGAAGGTGTCAGGTGGAGCACGATTCATGGTATTAAATTCTGCTTGCCAGCGGCTAGACGCAGGAAGGACTGTAGTTGCGCGCGCGTTTCAGACGTTTCGGTCAGCGAGCACCTTTATGCCGTTCACACCGCGGCTCGGCGGACATTTAAGCTCGTGCGCGCGGCATTACGTGCCCGAGACCCGTCCCGTTTCTCGCGGTCAACACTCTCCTCTGTCTGCTTATCCTCTTAAGGTCCACGCACACATATCCGTTCCGTCGTGCCATTGGTAAGAAGAAGAGACCCTCTACGCCCCTCTTTTTCTTACCACTTACGGAACGGATATGTGTGCGTAGACCTTTACACGCCGCGTCCCCGTCGCGCCACTCCGTCTCCCAAATTCGCAAAACACTTTCCAGCCGATTTCTCTGCTCTATTCCCACGACGTGGAATCACTCTAATTGGAAGGAAATGCATATTGCATTTGGGCCGCCCGTTTAAACACACGCTTATGAATAATTTAGAAATTCAGTCACCAGTGAACTGGTGTCACTCCATTGAAATTTGTCATGCTCAGACGCTACCAGTGCCACCTTGAATTACGCAGCTCCCCAGCTACCGAACGCTCCAAGGCACAGTGACACTGAATGCTGGCGGTCCGTTCTCCCTGTCCGGAAAATGATAATACCGTCGGCAGAGGAAAGCTGCACGTGCCGAGCAGCAGAGTTTCACCGACGTCGAGCCCCGTTCTGCCGCGGCCAGGGGGGGAGGGTGCATCGCGGGCTGCATCTAATGACGTGCAACACGCGATCCACTTGCCATCGGGACGGTCCATTGCACCCGCCACGAAAAGAATTCTAATTTGCGGTAACGGCGGGCATACCTCGCCTCGAACCACTCGATCGCCGTGGAATCCCCGAGAATTCGATCGCCAACGATTCTTCAATAATTCCACGGACACCCAGTCGACGTGCATTTATAATTCTGGCGATCCGGCTGACGAGATCTCTCGCTCGCTCCGTTTGGCTTCGATAAATCCCGCCCCTCCGCCGCTAATTGAAGCAACGCGGTAATGAAAGGCGCGATTTCTTGCTGGTTAATGATTTCGCAATAGAGGAAGGATACGTGATAACGTAACGGTTCATTCTTTCCACGCTTGCTGTAATGGACTCTTTTGCAAAGTGCGGATTGTGTTTTTTTTTGGTTGTCTGTGCTTTTTCGATGAAAGTATGCGATTGGTCACGGTGCCGGAGAGAAGGGTGCATGGTTGAGGTAGCTGCATAAAGTTTCCTCTGGCAATCAATCGTGGCAACCGAAAGTACCTACGGTTGGTTCTCGAATTTCGTGGCTAGTGCGCCTGGTAACCCTCGCGTCCATTTTCACCTTTTCACCGTCCCGCGGATCACTTTCTAAGCACAATGGAGCGCGTTTTGAGCCGCCAATGTTTTCCTGCGTCGATAGCTCGTGTGAACGCGTTTCTTTTCTCCGAGAAAATCGAATGGATGTCTGTTCTCTTTGTGCTCTTCGGCGGCGGCACTCTCATGCTCCGATTGCATCGAGTATTCTTCGCATATGTGTACCGCAGGCATTCTTACAAAAGGAGGATCGCAGTCATAATCATATTAAATGACAGCTTCGTCGCAAAGTAAAACAGTGGCCTACATATTGCCTTGAAAAAAAATTTACATATTAAGTTCACTCTTATATCCACTCTGCACATAGAAGGTTCAAACTTCTGGGGTTTGAAATGTTAGCTCGAGTATACCTAGTTGTGGTTAAAGGAAAGTTTAAATTCTCGTTGCTATCAGTTAGCCGTTCTGACAACCCCTCAATTTATGATGTATAAATTTCTAGTTTCTATATGTTATTTTTCTCACCGTTCACAGTTTAAACTCTAAGCACTTTAAATCATTAAAGATTTCTAATGGTAATTAAGATTTCCATTCAATGGAAGTTGGATGAATTGTTATTCAATATATGCAGAAAGCTGCCAACCTTCAATGATCTGAGATCGAGTAAATTTAGTTTGAAGATTTAATAAGTGTTAAAGAAAAGTAGCTTCATTTCTATTAGGTATACTTTACTCCTTATTATTTTACAATATTCTTCAATGAGTAGAATAATTAATATTACTGACGTAAGGGTTCTTCTATGTCCTATGGGTTGATAATTTTCTGCAAAATAAAGCTCACAAAATTAAGTACGAGGATTGGTAGGTTTCAGCATAACTTACCCTAATTGAGATATCGGCGTTTCGCCGCTTACAGTTCGGACAACCCCCGTTTCGATAATTCCTCGCGATCGGAACGATGGGAACGTATGAAACAGGAGCGAGGCTCATTCGGGTTAGCGGATATCAGTCATGCGCGGGTTCTACATTTCTTACGTGCACCTTTCTCGCCAATACTAATTGCATCGGTTGCATTCCACCTGACCGCAGCAGCTTCCCTTCCCCTGCCCGCCTCCCCTCGCCCCGTGGCTTCTAAATCGGCGTCTTTCTTGTCCTCCGAAGAGAACGCTTCCATCGGCGTGCAATTGTACCGATTGCTTAACGGTACAGCTAGGTGTACACGTAAATTAGTATACAGGGCGTTTCTACTAGACAGGCCACCCCGGCGTCTTCCAGTGATTCAGTAATTCGAGATGGAGCGCTGTATCGCGGCGTGTACTGGAACGGGAACACATTTCGAGTGGCCATTGCATACTCATTCTTTCAATTACCGAGGGTAACGGTAGATTATTCCGGCCAGACGGTTCTTGTAGATGTCGAAATGAATTTCCAATGGGCTTTGCTGTTGCTTCGAGGCTCGGGGCTGGTGTTTTCAGGGGTTTGAAGATGCGGAGAGGGAAGGGTGGTGATGTATTGCGAGGGGGTGGAGGACGCGCGTTGATTTGGGACGATTAATTGTATTGCTGGACGGCAGAAGCCCAGCCCAGAATAATATTGGTGGGTGATCGAATCGATAAACTTCCCATCGTCGTAATTTCCTGGACGTCTGCAGCCCCATCCCCTTGTCTGGGACATGTCTGTCCCACGCGACCTCGTTTTTAATCAGGGTTGAACGGCACGCGTTTCACGGTCCCCTGTACACCCCAGCGGTATTGCGTTTTAATGCTCTGTTTGGTACACCGGGAAGTTTTCGTCGCCGGTAATCTGATCCTAGAAGCACTAATGCCTTCGCGTTTCGTAACACCATTTGGAAACCCTCTATCAATTCCCGACTTGAAACCGATTACAATAAGAAGTCATAGAAATCAACATTGCAGCCTGTCATATGCAACCTAGTCTCTTCTCCGTTTCTCTTGGAGCTGAGAATTCTCCAAATTGTAACTCGTTCATATTCCTCTTGGAATTAAAAATTTCCCAAATGTAACTCCTTCCCATTCCTCTCGCAATTAAAAATTCCCCAAATATAACTCTTCACTCCTCGTGGAATCGAAAATTCCACAAACATAACCTCTTCCTCACTCCCCTTGAAATCGAAAAATCCCCAAAACCCAACTCCTCTCCACTGCCCTCGGAATCGAAAATCGGCCAAGTTTCTCGGCCAAAGCGTCTCAGCACATGCTTCCAGGCAGCCTTCTCTTCGAGCTCCCCTTTCCCGCCACTTTTCCAGCGGCTAATGCCTGCTCGTCGCCGCCCATGACGCGCAGGAATGACCTGGGCGCGGTGATGTCCATTCGGCTCGGCCAAATCATCATCATCGTCCGCTGGCCTGCTGAACCGAGGAGCCGAGGGAACAATAACGCGGCATGAGACATAAGCAGACGTTACTGCGTCCACCGGTCGCCTCATTGTCTCCCTCGCGCAGCTTCAAGGCTGCCATCCGACCGTCTCTTCCTGTCTCGCGCAGAAGCCTCCCCCCTCGAGTGGAGAAGTCTTCTTCGTAGGGAACGGCCCCGTCCAAGATGAATCGCTCCTAGGCGGCTTTTGTTGCTCGATCGTCGCTGATTGATACGCGCGGTCTGCGCATTACAATGCGCGATAAATCGGCACGTCGCGGTTTCCGCCGCAGCTTTGTTGGTTTACGATTACTTTCGAGATCGGCTGCAATCCTATTTATTCGGCGGTTGCGCTCGTTCGTAGAAAACGGGAAGGGATTGCTTGAATCTGCAAGGGGCCATTTTTTCTTTTCCTTTTGGGGGCATTGGAGGAGGTTGATTCAATTAGTCTTTACACCCTTCCGATGCAAAATTTTTAATCTGATGATTTAATAACCTTTGGGGGAAGAAGGAAATATTGTGCGAAGTTTGCGACGATTTATCTTCCTGCGAACTTAATATACAAGAAGTGAACTGCGAAGAATATACGTTAGTTGAAAATTCTTTGGAGCACACAGGGAGGGGAAGATGGGACTTTTTAGTGGCACACGTTTGAATTCCAAAGTTTCCAGAGTTCGCCAAGGGTTAAACAGTTAACGTGTCTTTGTAAACCGATCTGTTGGAGCTGCCAGCGGAACGGCTTCGACGGATTACGTGTTAGGGACGTTTTTATTCGGCACGTGATACTTTCGCCGACATTGAACCTCGGGGCTCGTTTTCCGCAGCCCGTAAATCGCGGAGAAACGATGGTGCAAATCTCCGCCGCGTGTAACCCGTAGGTTCCAAGAACCAGCCGCAAATTTACGATTCCGCGGCGGAACCGTGGCCCCGAGCGCTTTCTCTTTATTTTACAATTATTTCGGTACGCTTGGGAGAAGGAAAATCCGCGTACCGCCCGCGGCGAATCGTTAATTATCGATGAAGCGCGGAAAGTCCACGTGGAAGTTCGCGTTTTTCGAGGACGAGTGAAATTCAGGAGTCAACATCCACTTCACGTCAGCTTTCGGTGTGTTCATTTCTGTTCTAGCACGTTTCACCCATTTCCATGCAACTTTGTCCTCGATAAGCGTTGCTACTTTTCGCCGTGGTAAAAGTTAGTAGACAAAAAAAAACAGTTTGAAGCAAGTTTCGCCGTTTTAAATTCCACTTCCCACTTTTCTAATGGATATGTACTTCGATTTTTTTCTGATTATTTCAATGCGGATTGTAGACTATCCATTATTCTCCGCACATTGTGGCTATTTGAGAAAGGGGACGCAATATTTGTACGCACGATTTCTAACTTCCTGCAAGCGCGAGTACCGTTCTTCAAATATGACTGCGTGCAACGTTGTCGAGCACGGAACGGTGCATCGCACGAATCCTAATGAATTTCACCGTTCATGCACTTCGATATTCGACGCTTCGACACGGGGTTGGGCATATCTTCCTTCGAATATTAAAACGCGATCGATGCACGCGGCGAATAATCATCGGCCCTCCTTTGCTACTCCACTTCCTTACACAGTGAAACTGCTATTGAACTGTGCTGAAGACTAGCGTCGCTTTAAAAAAGAAATTGTAAACACAACCTAGTTCAATGTTGATTTGCCAATAAATTTACTAGTTTATAGGGCCTGGTCAGGCTAGGATTAATTATCGGCGGTTCTAGTGTTAAATCGCAGGGAACTTGAATATTCTTGAGAATATCGAAATTCCAATGCAGATGACGTCGATCGAAAAATGTTACTCTAGCTTTTCACAGCGAGCATAGCCTGCGGCAGAGGTGCTCGTATAAAGTTCCATGAAAGCAGCAGATAGGGTCGAGATGTTCCATTGACTCAAATATAATTTCCCTGTTCTGCTTTCTATTACAATATTTACGCCCGACAGGGAAACGTATGTACACTCTGATAGAACTTATCGAGGCTCACGCAGTGTTTCACTTATCGCCCGTTGCTTTGTGAAATGTTCGATTCAGCCGACGCCGTCGGATCATCGGGGTATCGTCGGATAACTCATTTCGAAATGAAAGTACACTGCAGCCCACTGGCGCGCGAAATTCAAGATCCTCCGTGGACCATCGAAAAGTGGCTACAGATTTTAAAGTCCCCCTAAAATGCCGCACGCATTCACTCAACCAAAACCAAAGAAATGATTTTTAGTTTTGGTTTAACTTATAAACTAAAAAATAATTTTTACATTACACGACCAATCAAGCAATTAAAAATGAATTATTCTAGCCAAAGTCTCCCACAAATTCGACCGGTTATGGTCCAAGGAGCGGTCTAACGAGCGCATTATTATTCAGAAGCGGAGTCGAAATTCTGTCCCATATTCATCTGCCTATTGTTCCCGCTAAACGAGTGGTTAACGGTTCCGCGATTTCGAGAACGAGCAGCGTCCGCGGGACACTTCCGGCGGGTCTGGTGCCCGCTTCCGGTTACCGTCTCGCTCCTTACGTATTCACTTTTCCTCGTTACCGAACAGTTTTCGCATCTCCGTCCCGCTCCCTCCAATTTTTCCGCCGCGGCACGGGAAAAAGTTGAGTGCCAGCCATGACGCAGCGCGCGTGCACCGCGAAAGAAATTAATGCATGCATAATGCGGGTGAACGCTCGATCGAGCGTGTATATCGGCAAAGAGCCCGCGGCGCATAATCTCCACGAGTATCCAGCGACGCCGACGTTTCTGCGCCACGAAAACCTTGGCAAGCGAGTCTTTCATGATGGTGGTGTTTTTTTTTTTTTTGTAAATTGAAACATGGGAGTTGATTGAAATTGTTAATTTAGAAGTCGAGGGCGGGTGAATTCTTACGGTTCTCTTATTTGTGTTCCTCCTGCCGCAGGAGGAGGAATTGCGAGGTGTCCTAGTTATTATTGACACACGGTTGTCTCTGAACCTGGTGGTTACTTCCAGAATATTAGTGACTCTGTTTCTGCCTCCGAGGTTTTGTATCGCTATAAGGGAGAATGTAAAGGAAAGCAGTTGCTACTTTGCTACTGCTGCGCTTGTCACCCAGATTTAAGTAGCGAGTTTCAGTCCACTTGTGATGCTAACTTTCCACGCGAGTTCAAAAGACGCAGGGAAGGTTTCTACTCAGAAATATCTTGTGAGAAATATCACTCGACCTACTACAACTTCAGGGTAGCGAGTTGTCCTCTTGTTCTTTACAATATTTTGCGATTTTCTGTTTGGTATATTCTCGAAATATTAGATACATATTCAGCGGATGCAAGCATGGGAAGGTGGTCCACTCCCACTGCATTTATCATAGTCGCAAGCAACTTCTTAACGAAGTGTACCTGTTCGAATTTCCGGGTCACAACTCAACCCAGACCAAGTGTAAAAATTACTGAAGTTCCGAAGCTTACAGCTTTGACGTTTCGAAACAAGAAGCCTGGAAAACTCAACTCCCTCAAAACATTCCAAATCTCTTGTTACAAAACTTTAATACTTTGGCACCTACCGTACGTCTCCGACTTTCCAAGTCGCTTAGTAGTAATATTGCTCCCTCGGTCTACATTCTTGCTCCATTAACGCTCATCGAGTCATCGGCCATTAGGAACGCCTCGGAACCCGGGGCTGGTTGACGAGCGGCTAACAAAACGACCGTTAACGTGGCATTAAATCTTTTCGCTGCAGGGTGTCCCGCGCTCCCCGTTCCAACCTGAGGCCTTCGCCCTCGATTACCTGCCCCTGTCTCTGCATCATTATTTCCCCGGTGGTTTCCCGGGGAAACGTTTCCAGCGTTCGCCTAGCCGCCGCTCGTTTCGTCATTTCGTCACGGCGAATCCAGCGCCGCCGTCCATTAGAGACATTGTAGCCGCGTTTCCCACGACGGTACGCTACCCGCGCTGTTATTTCGCGGCGGGGCCACGCACGCGGTATTTAATTAAGCCCGCGTTTACGTACCCGCGCGCTTCGCGGCCGCGGGTGCCCGTCCCTTTGTCGATTCGTCATGGCGTGATGCAGGATCTTCGCGGAGCACGGGCCTCGCCGAGCGTAGGAAGCAAGCTGAACGATTCAAGGGTCGCCGGGGAAATTAATCGACTTCGATCTATCTGCTCGGCCATCCGACCGTTACGCGCTCGACGCGTCCAAAGGCCAGGAGGATGAAGCAAAGCGGCTGCCAAAGTGTCCAGGCTGAAGACCGTGCACTTTCACGCGTGACAAACAAGGATTTGAAGAAAAGTTCGATAGAAAGTTACGGCCTACCGCGGCGAAGCGACGAAGGGGGTCCGCTTTGGACTCGCCGCGATGCTATAAATTTTAATTCCCGTGCCCCGGCGACATGTAATTACGGAGCAGTGACACTTGGCAGGTGCACGCCTCAAACTCCACCTATTAGAGATTTCACTTTTGAGAAATCTCACTTTTACTGTTGCCGCGCATGCGGGGGCTCTATGCGCTTCTGCTATCGCGAGACTCGGCGCTACCAGTTCAGCTGTTAAACCACGCGCTCCGTCTTCCCCCACACTTGACCCAGTGGAAAAGAAGCTCGAGCTAGGGAAATCTCGAACCGATTGCTTGAAATAAGAGCGAGGGGATACCCAGGCCTGTGGCAACCTGTGCAGAAGAAGTGGATTATGCGAGGCTAACGAGGCAATGCTCCGCCATTCAGGACACCGTTGCATCAGGCTCTCCAATTACTCGAGCCCGTAGAGAAACGTGAGTGGATCCTCTCCGCTAATTTCAATCGATGCGTTGCAGCCGCGGTTATTAAAGGACGATTACTCGTTGGCGAATGCTCTCACGACGTGGCTTCTCTTAACACGAGGGAGCATTCGCAGGGCACTGCTCGAGTCCCGGGCCAGTCGGGTCGCCCAGTCGGATGGACGAGGACGCTCGCGTTCGCTTTATCGTTTGTCAAACTACTGCGACCCGCGCGCTCGGGCCGCGGCTTTCACCGAGGACACGCCGGAGCGTGCCCATCGCGGCGATCATCAATTCTGTAGCTTTTCGTTCCTCCAGACGACGGTATTAATCTCTCGAGCGACGTGGGTGCTTGTGAACGATCAACAAACACGTCTGCCACGCGCCACGGGTGTGTTTCCAGAGACAATCAGCGAATTTACTCGCCGCAGCAGCCGTGGGCGTCGCGATCGCTAAACGAACACCTTCCATGTGTCCCCTGTGGCTGCGTTTCAGCACTCCGTAATATCGCTGACCTCTGATTTGTTGCCACTTAAGGGCGTTCGATAAATCGTGGGCGATTTATCGCTGAGTGATACTGTGGATGACACCGTGACTCAAGTCGCTTTGTAAAAGGCTGGTATATTAATGATAATTTATTTACGGGAGCAAGACCTTTGATTCGCGGTATGAAGAAAAATAAACGTGGATGAGCGGGTTACTGGATTGTTACGCTATTGTTTCGCTGCGCCATAGAACGCATCGGTGTGTTAATCCTCGGACACTGCCGATGGATCCTTTTCGACTGAAGCTCTGGAAGTCTGAAGCGTTGGATCTCTGAAGCGTTGGATTTCTCAAGCTTTGGATCTCTCAAGCTTTGGATCTCTCAAGCTTTGGATCTCTCAAGCTCCGGACTAATGAAGCTCTGAATTTTGGAAGCACTGAACTTTGGAAGTTCTGGATCTCTCAAGCTTTGGATCTCTCAAGCTCCGGACTAATGAAGCTCTGAATTTTGGAAGCACTGAACTTTGGAGGTTCTGGATCTCTCAAGCTCTGGACCTCTCAAGCTCTGGATCTCTCAAGCTCTGGATCTCTCAAGCTCTGGATCTCTCAAGCTCTGGATCTCTCAAGCTCTGGACTTCTGAAGCTCTGGACTTCTGAAGCTCTGGACTTCTGAAGCTCTGGACTTCTGAAGCTCTGGACTTCTGAAGCTCTGGACTTCTGAAGCTCTGGACTTCTGAAGCTCTGGACTTCTAAAGCTCTGAACTTCTAAAGCTCTGAACTTCGGAAGCTTTGGATCTCTCAAGCTTTCGACCCAAGCAGCTCTAACAGAATAATATTTAGTCACCTGCTGGCAACCTGGACAGAGGAGAGAAAGAATTGAAATCGACACAGATTCGTTAAGTTTGCCCCGCGAAACGCGGTCTGCTTTCTATTGCAAGCAAACGTGGACTTGGTGATGGTGCACTTCGAGCTGCCCGACGAAGACGAGGTGATTAGGGACACATCCACGGTGCACAATGTGCCCATTCGTTCTGAATGGTAGCAGCCGGTGAGAATGTCCCGTTTTCGTGGCGATCGCCACCCATGAAGAAGCTCGCTTAAACGCAGCCAGCCGCGCTGGGTAAACATTCGATGCGCCGGCTTTTGAGCGGTGGCAGGAGTCATTCAGAAGGTATTATCGAGCCTCGACAGGCACAAGGATCGACTATCCCCGATGGGAGGGACGAAGACGGTCACTCGGAACGCGCGCTAATGCATGATTTATCGTCGATCCGTATCTCGCGCGATTTCGTTGCAGTTTATGCAAATCGAGTGGATTTATCCCGACGGATAGCCGGGAGAGGAGACGGGCTACGAGATATTCCAGACGATTAATGAACTCGGGCTAGCGCGGATTAATGCCTGGTTACAGTTAAGTTGGCATTCGCCGTGTGGATGACTTGGAATGTAAAAGAAGACACTGTGGACGATGGGAGACTTCTTTGTCGAGGATTTCAACGTCATAGAAATCGCAGGAAGATGCTGGACGGCGAGTGTGGCTGGTTACGAGACCACCAACGAGAAGAATCGTTGGAAGGTGGCCTTGGCAATGCTTCATTGGAGCGGATGAACAGGAAATCGAATCCATCTCCGGAGCACGTAAATAAAGGACATTGCGTCAACTTGGACGCCATTTTGTCAGACCATTAACGCTAGGTTGGTCGCAGAATGGCGCGCAGTGGGAAGTAGGAATGCATAAATGTTGATGGTAGAACGATCGTATAGATAATCTTCTGGTCGTCCTATAGGGTGTTGAATAATAAACGCCCGATGGGTGGAAGGTGCGAATTCAGCTAATCGATGACACTTGATTGGGAATTTATAGCCTGAAAAATATGGTGAAACGATGCTTCGAACGTGTGCAATCGATCGTGGAATCAATTACCCCCCGGATGATAATTAAACCCGACGGGGTATTATCATCGAAGCAGTGGAATGATAACGCATCTTGCTTTATGGTTAAGTTGATAATTCATCGTTTACTCTTTCCTTGGTGTGCGTCATTGGATTCAAGCGCTCGATGTTGGCTGGACGCGCACAATCTCGACCGATGATTTATCTTACTTTCGATGTTTCGCCGTAGAAAAAAAAAAAGGAAGGGTGACTAGCCTCCTGGACGCTTTCGACGATTCATTAATCTCTGCCTGAGTCCCGTTGCGCTTATCACTGATAAGAGGCGCGCGGTTTCAGCGTGGCCTCATGAATTTTCATTGTCAATGCTGGGCTATGTCGGTGTTCGAGAAACCTGTCGTCCAGTAATTAGTAACGCTGCTGTGAGCTTGCGACGAATGTTGGAAATGGTGACTGACCGTTTAAACTGCGAGTGTTGTATGTAGTTTTGCCTCGAGCTCGCAGTGTAGTGAAATGTAAATTAGAAGGGCGGATGTCGGAGGGTGGGATTCGGAGGGCTTGGGATTCGGAAGGCTTGGAAATCAGAGGGCTTGGAATTCGGAAGCCTGGAGATTCGGAGGGCTTGGAATTCGGAGGGCTTGGAATTTGGAGGGTTTAGAATTCGGAGGCCTTGAGATTCGGAACCCTTGAGATTCAAAGCCCTTGAGATTCGGAACCCTTGAGATTCGGAGGCCTTGAGATTCGGAGGCCTTGAGATTCGGAACCCTTGCGATTCGGAACCCTTGCGATTCGGAACCCTTGAGATTCGGAACCCTTGAGATTCGGAACCCTTGAGATTCGGAACCCTTGACATTCGGAGCCCTTGAGATTCGGAGGCCTTGAAATTCGGAGGGCTTCAAATTCGACAGCACTGGAATTCGGAGTCCTTGAGCTTCAGAATCTTCAGACTTGTGTATTCTTAGAATCCGGATCCCTTGTACTTCAGAATCCCTAAACGTGAGAATCCTTAGAATTCAGAGTCCTTGAACTTCAAACCGAAAAGTGATCTTATATTCCAACAGAAACTGCCAATTCTCGGAGTACAGGGTGGCCCGAAGTTGACTTTCCCGAGGTAACTCGTCCAAGTGTAATCAGTTGGCGGCGAGCGGCCTCCCATTGACGTGTGCAAGCGGCCGCGCTCCGTGCGATGGTCGGCGGTGGTTGTTTTAATGGGTTGCCCCGATGGGCGGAGCGTTTCTTGGTGAAACGGTACCGAAACGCGGTTATACACTCGGTTTCCGTTTCGAGCGGACGCGCGTAGCGGTGTACGCACAGGAGGGCGAGCAGCGCGTGGTCAGCGCCTGCAGAGCGCAGCAAAACGAGCAGAACGCAGCCACGGAGCTAAAATACAGCGAGCTAACATTAGACAGGGCAAGGCATCCGCGATATTTTATTTTTACGATTATGCTGTTCACTGTGTTACCCCCGGGTCCATCCTGACGCGGTGTTTTCGAGACGTAACGCGAGCTGCTACCCGATTGGATAGCGAACATATCGCGCGATCAATTATTTGTCATCTTTCACTCGGGAACTGCAAGCCATGCAAGCAGTTCAGTTATACAAAGTCTTCTCATTTGAGAATATTCAACGCTGATTCGAAGCTCTCACTGATCCACTGATAATGGTATCTTCCTCGAGGTGCATCGTCTATATAACTCACTCATCATCCATCTAAGTCTGCTCAACTCGCAGGTTATTTATCACCAGCCATGAATTCCCGATCGAACAGCTGATCGATTAAAAAGTGAAAGTACATTGTCCCTAATGACGTTCAACTAATGGCTACTGTCCTTATTAACGATAATACGTCGTGATTTCCATTATTTCCTCATTACCTCTCAACAAATCATCTGCGGGGATAAACAGTTCAAAGATGGACAGTCCGATGAAAAACAGAATGAAGAATACTTGCGATAGAGAATAACAAAAACCTCGTTAACCTTTCCTGCACTTGTGCTCAATTTTAACGCGATTTCACGTCGATATTTTTAAGAATGCATCCAGAGTGTTACCCGAGTGTCCGCGGATGTTTGCTGCGAAGAGCAGCGCAGCTCGGAGTTAGCTTTCTAAAGATTTCGTACAAAAGGGAGGTTTTTCGAAACCTCGCGCCACTTGAACTGCTAAGAAGATCAATGATCCTCTCGGAGGATGAAGCTTAGAGTCTGCTGCGGAGATCTGCGGACGCATCGTCGCATTGAATGGAAGAGCCCCAGCGCGGCTCTTCATCGTCCAGCGGAAACAAGGTTCGCCACGCAAAGCGATCGCGGCGCGCAGCGAGCGCGAGCTCAGCCGCTCCTTAACGAAATAGGATCTCTCCTTGTATAATTGTCCATAAATAATGCCGTTTCCACAATCTGTCCGAGCGGGTCGCCGGTAAATCAGCACGCAATTAGCGTCCGATTTTCGCGTAGCGCGTTGCACGATTACCTCGGTTCAGCGAACAAATCGGTGGTACCAGAAAAAGCAATGGCCACGATTTATCGACAATCTGCTCCAGACAATTAGGCCAATCGCGTGTCTACGCGGCCTTCAAACCCGAGAGCAGGTATCGAAGTATCGGGAAAGTAGAATTTGGCGCACGTAATATGATAATATCTGTGCTCAATCGCTGATTTATGTGGCGTATTTGGGGCTCGTTAAATGTCCCCCCCCCCCTCTCTTGAGTGGTATATTTAATTGATTTTCTGATTTGATTTTCTTGCGGAATTAAATATCGACGTCGTAGAAAATGAAGTAATCGAGACACTTGAATTTATCATTCGTATGTCACTATTGATATATTCTTGAAACGTACCTGTTTCTATTGAACAGTTTATTGAATTTTGCCGCGATGTGAACAGGATAACTTGGACAAGTGCGTGCGCCTTAATAAACAAAGGAGTTTCTGGGATCTGAGAAGATTTTTTGTGGATTTTATTTTAGTGGTTTAATTTATGTGAAGTATTTTTTTATACTAATGGATTTTGATAAAATTTTATTTTTAAAGATGTATTTATATGGGATATTTTTAGGCTGAATATTTTATTTAAATAATATAATAGATTATTTAAGTTATATTTGTTTTTATATATTTCTTAAATATTTTTTTTTTAAATTTTCGTATGAGAGTTTTATTTTGAAGATTTATAAGCATGAGGGGTGATTTGAGAAGGGCTGATATGAATCTCTTAGAGGGTTAAGAATTTATAAGATGATGTATTTAGTTAATTCTTGTTGTTTTCTTTTGTGTTTGTGCATTAACACATTTAATAACTGTACATGAGGCATTGCGAGCAAAAACAGAATAACCCACTTTTTTGCGAAATTGAGTTAGTAGCAATAGTGTATTCCAATAGGCTGTACTAATCATATAAAACAGGGAAAATGAATTTTTTCCAAAGCGGGTTAGTCTGTTTTTATTCTCAATTCCGCATACATACAATCTGTCGCTGTTATGTAAAAACTGCTGTTGGAATATTTTGCTTGACTTTAACCAACTGTGGAAACGTACTGCGGTGAACTGTTACCCCAAAACTGCATACATTAGGCGGAACGTTCTAGAATAAATATCCCGAGAAGGACTTCAAAGCGTGGTCGGGCTTCTCACCCCCGAGCACTCGTCCTAGATACTGAACAAAAGAGGCTGACTCAGGGGTAGCAGCCCTCTGTCTGCCACGTATCGTCACCGTCTTCCAGCTTTTTCATCAAACTCGCGAACATCATCCCTAAAAGTGTCTCCATAAACTATCTACACAAAACTTATAGGCTCCCAAATACCACGTTACAATTCCCGATAAATCCCTCCCCCGTTATTTAAGTCACACCTATATGAGTTGTTAGCGACAGAAAAAAGACACAATTTGAATCCACAACTCATAGAATTTAATAATCGTTAGGAATTTTAAGAGTTGTTTCATTGAATTGGTAATTGGTTTTTACGTTGAATAATTGTCTCAGTAGAGTATCTCCTGCGTTATAGAAAGCTGTTAATAGTTAAATATTATGGCAACGCACGTGTGACATGTTGGGGGTTTTTTTTTCTGAGGAGGTGACGCTGAGTCCTTATTCGTAAAATTAATACTGGGTCAGTTTCTTGAAAAGGTGCACGTGTTACGGTAGTGTCACGACGTTGGTGTGAACGACGAGTTAAATACAAATTTATAGCGTATGTTAGATACAGTTTAGGGGTGTCGATGTTATCGAGTGACCAAAATTCGTTGTTCATCCTTTCAGTCCGGTTTCCAGTAACCCTATGCCTTCGCCCGTCTCCGTAAAAGACCAGCAGGGGGTCGGGCAATTTAATCAGTCGATTACTCAGAGAGCGTCACGCCCGGTCGAAAAACAACCCCCTGCCCATGTTCGTCTGTCGGGCAACCCCTCGTGTCCCCTTTGCAAACGAGCCGTCGAAACCCTTAAAATTTCGCATCGATTGCAAAGCAAGATCCCCGTCTCGTGTGCATCCGTGTGCGATTTAGCGAGGGGTGACGAGCATCCTCCTTCTTCCTCTTCGCGGAGGTGGAGACTGAAGCCATCCGTGCGCAGCACGCGAGCAGAACCAACGTTACTTTGCGTTGGTATACATATAGGGTGGTATCTTCCTACATTTTATGGTAAAAATGCTTCTATGGTGCTGGTATCACAAGTGGGGCATTTTAGGGGAATAGTGATCCAAAGGATGAAGGAATGTCATGTAAACCTTTCTGAGATGTAATAAACTCCTTTTTGAGATGTAAACATTTTTTGTTTACTGACTGAGTTGAAAAATTTGTAGGAACGTTTTTCTCAGGGGCTGGGAAACGCGTTTGAAAATTCCCAAAGCATTTTCAGTTCTGTTACGCGAGGCGATAATAGGATTGCTTTTAATAGGAAGAACCTTGCACGAGCGTGACTGCCACGCTCCGTCGTAAACATAGGTGTTTATGCCTCTGAAGGAAACGTTTCAGGACGCGTGCTTATGTGAGCCTTGTTCAACTTTGAGGCGAGTAGAATGCGCTCACGAGGTCCGGCTATCTATTTTGTTACGCGCTGTTATATCGTAAGGTTATAAGTAATTTAAATAATATAATGTAACGCGTTTTATTGTTACTTTGGCGTGGCATAGGAGGACGTATCCTGAGAAAGCTTTAACGATAAGGAAATCGTGTCTACGCATACCAGGATGTTGAAATAAACTTTTGATTATTAATAAACTACTGTATTGGCTAATCTCCATTCCTCTGCATATAGAATGATACAGTAGCGAATTCATTAAGCATCAAGTGTATCACGTATGCAGTGAACTACTCGAATGGTACTTTTGCGAGCCACATAATATATTACTTATAACGTGGTATTTCTACCACATATATCATCGAATTATTTTCGAATTCCACTTACACGATCTTCAGACGAAAAACTTAAATACAACACACATATTTCATTCGTCAAAACTTTCGAATGTAATCGCGCGTATACGTTCGTGAGCCACTGTCCCTCGCAACTAATTACCCTGTCACTCGTTAACAACTACACGTGTTACTTATTATCAGTGTTACTTATTATTAGTATCACTTCTCGAATGCGATAAGTATTTCAAATCCCATCAAGATCAGCGTCTACTATAAAACACCGTTGCTATAATGTACCACTGAAATTATTCCACCCAATTTAATGTGTCTACCAATGAAATAATGGTTTAAAATTCAGCCCGAATCCAATACCCAACCAAGCCACCCCCATTGAAACTTCAAACCTACAAGAAACGCTGCCCATCGCCACCTGCCCAATGCATCCAGCCGGTTCAATGTCACCGAGCGGTGCGCCGAAACCGTCCATCTACAGAACGCCCTCAACAACCACCCGCCGCCACCCCCATCAACAAACCCAGAAAGCATCACTACACTTCGCGAATTCCGCGGAAGCTACTACCCCTAACGATCGCCCCGGAGCCACCCCCCGCCGCCAGGGATCTTGCTCTCCCCCGAACTCCTGTCCCTCCCCCGCTCATTATCCGCCGTGTGCTGCACGGCCGCACGTGTATCGGCGTGCACCGGCGGTGCACATGCAGCGACGACGATGCGCCCACGCGCCCCTCCGTCGCGCCGCCCCTGCCCGCAGCCCGTCCGGTTCGCCGGCCGTATTGATTGAGGTGAATGCACGAACGTCGGCGTCGGCGTCGTCGGCCTTCCACCAGGGGAAGGGTGGAGGCGCATACAGCACACCGCCGGGGTTACATCCGCGGCAGGATGGCGGGTCCACTGTGCTAGCGTCGGGCTCCGCCGGAGAAGAAGCTTGTCGGGAGGGGTGTGGAACGGAGGGAGAAAGGGGTGGATGCAGCGGGACAATCGGACTGGAAGAGCTTGGCTGCGGGGAAGCAGAGAGGCAGAGGGTGGCTCGAGAGTGACCCGAAAGGGGATAGAGACAGTCGTGTGCAGACGGAATCAAACTGAAAGAGCTTGCGGGGGAGAGAGAAGGACGGGCAGATTAGCGGCTGGAGAGGTGGATCGCGCGCGCCAGCCGAAGAGAGAGAGAGAGAGAGAGAGAGAAAGAGAGGGTGACAGAGAGAGAGAAAGAGAGGAAGAAGGGAGCGGCGTCGAACCGAGCGAGAGAGTAGGGAAGCACCAGTGGAGGAGGGATTATATACCGGCTGGATCCTCGTTCGGCTGCCAGTTTCTCGGCTGATCGCGACGCTGCCTGTAACCGCGCTCCCTCGCGTTCGAGTATCGTGACCTTTTTTTTCCAACCCCGGGGGGAGGATCCGTACCGCGAAGTTTGCTCTCTTGGGAAGACCGGACCGAGCCTACATCTCAAGGACGCGCAGCGTCGGTGCACAGTTCCTCGGCGGCACCGTCTTCCGTCTCTTCGACCACCCCCACACGCCGCGCCGAACCCACCCCGTGGCTAATTCTCTGTGCACCGGCCAAGGGAGAAGGACAGCCACGGCGTATACGTGCGGGCCTCTTCGAGGGAGCATCGGGACAGACACCAGGACCATGGCCACCTACGCGACGTACAGACACGTCGAGCTCGACAACGTCGGATACGGGAAGAAAAGGTAAATTCCGCGGGGCGGCCTCTCTCCCTATCCGCACTGCGGATTTTCCGCGATCCCCACGACCGGTCCTCCCTCTGCTACGACGGTTTCCAAGTTTTTTAGTGGCGACTCGCGGGGCTCGAACGCTTATCGATTCCCTTCGGCGCCGCTGCCTTCGGGGGGCTGTCACCTCCGCGGGCGTGATGACAGCGGCGCGTGGAAATTAAAGTCTCCTCATTTTGGGGCGGGATTCATTTTTTAGCTTCGCTTGGAGGTCGCTTTCGAATTAAGGGTGTCTATAGTTTCTGGGGTGCTGGCCAGACATCTTTCTGGAAGATGGCTACAGATACTCGGTTCTGAAGTGGTCTGATCGGTTCTGGGAGAATTTTGCTGGCTCTCGACGGGCAAAATGGACGTAGCTGGGGTGTTCTATAGTTAGGGAGATTGGATTTTGAATGTAGGGTTGGAATATCAGAAGGCGACTTTTCTTGGCGGAGACCTGCGATATTCAATTAGGAACTTAGTAATCAGATACTTGCAGGACTCGCATCCTGACGTTTTTAGCAACAATTCTTAGGTAACACCATTGTGCTCCTTAAAAGCTAAATAAATCCTAAGAGAATCCATCGAATAATTGTCAACCTTATTATTGAAAGCCAATATTCTCCAAAACGATTAACCGACACCACAGCGATCATTGATATTCTTTAACTCCTACATTTTGTCCCCATTATCCATCCGAAGCACTTCTCCAGCTTGTGCAGTAAGTAGCTTTTAAAAAGCAGAGTATTGCACCACTTCGTGCATCGAAATTGCAAGAGAACGACGTATATGTGCGTCCTCCGTGACCGATCGATTTACATCTCGCGAGGTGGTCCTTGAATCTCTCTGCCGCTTTGGAAAACCGTGCCGCAGCGCCTCCACGTCGCAGCCGCCCAGGGAATCCGGGGAAATTTCAAGTTCACTGCCGGGAGCCACCAGAAACGTCGCGTTTCTCCTCCTCCGTTGCGAAACCTCCGCGTCTCCCTTCGATGTTTCGCGGTTGAAGTCGAGCCGCGATCGTTCCCTCGCCGCACTGACCTTCCGCACTGTCCTCCTGAATTTCCTGCCAGAGCAGCCTTATCGGCAGGCATCGCGTACAAGCGGTTATCGCGCAAAGAGGATAAACAACTGTTACACACCGGTACTTTCCGCCGAGCAGTTTATCTGCGGAATTACTCGAGCGGTTTTGGTTGTGATAAAAATTTGATGCTTCCCAGGAAGCGCCACATCCTTTAGGATTTCCATCCTGTAATTGGTATCGCGGGGCCTCGAAGCCGGGCGAGCGTAAATCTGAACGATTATTAAACGGCTGCCGCGCTCGGAAAAACCGATCGGCTTGGCTAATACTGCCTCGGCGGGGTACAATTTCTTCGGGGACCAGGTACCTTCGATGGCTTTTAATGATTATGGCGCTGCGAGCAGGGGAGAGAGTTTTGCTTCGTTACCGTTCATTCGCGTTTCTTGCTGATATGTTGCAAATTACAGTGCTAGTGGCTTGTGCGTTCTATCTGTGATACTTGAGTTTTTTATATACACCGTGTACCAAAGGCGCAGGTGAAGCTATAGTGAAACTGTTTTTTTTAGGAAACATGCGATGTTAAAATTAGAATCAGTACCATTGACTTCTTAGGTTTACTATAAATTTATCGTAGATTTGTTCTCGGAAGATTTTATGCAACTTATTACAGTGAAATTCGGAGTTCCTTAGGGAATAATAGCCTTCATACATCTGTTTATATACAGAAAAATACAACAGGCACACGAATAAACAGAGGACCGAAGCTGAATAAAATCGTGTAACTATCAGAATTAGATAGCTCCACTGTCAACCACCCAGCAAAAGCTCCACCAGAGGCAAGAAACCCGCTTCTCAAATATTCCTAACAAGCCACCTTCAGCCACCAGCGACACGTCTCGTGTCAAAAGTCGAGGCAGCGCCGAAATAGAGGAGCAGAGCGGAAAACAGTTAGGTTTAGAAAGCGTGACCGTCGCTCCACGAACGTCTTACGTGCTTTAGAAAATATTAGCCGTCTAATTACTTAATCGTTTCTTTTTCCTCTCGCGCGTTTTTCCTCTTTCACGAAGCAACGCCTCCGAGCAGCGTTCCAATACTGATCCACCTTGAAGATCGCCTTCCCGGAACCCCTTGAAGCTCGCGAGAACCGTATAAGAAACGAGAGAAATTTCGGGCGGCTGGTAGATCGGCGCAAGCCACAAAGATTCGCGCAATTGAGCTTCGTTAGAATGTGGTCAACGCCCTCGGAGTAATTGACGTGTACTCGCCGCTACGCCGGTTTTAATTATACGGATGTCACCTCCGGGCACTTTGCGCTTAATTGCCGTCGCTATGATTTTTCGCTGCTGCCCCCCTCTGCAAGGTTTTACACCTACGTGGCCTTCCAGTTAAGTGAAATCAGGGAGAAGTCGTTAATCCTGCAGTGGTGGTCAAAGGAGACTTCGGAACGCCTGCGTGATAAACTTGATACTATTTAGGTGTATTGCTGGTGCATTCTAAACGACCCTTCGATAACAGGAGATATAGATCTTCATTGCAAAAGAAACTGTCTTATTTCTGTCACCATTCACGATTTAAACCTTCTTTCATTTCACAAACATTTCTTCCTATCTCAACAATTTTTATAGAAGTTATTCGGGTGGCTTGCCTCGGGCGACTCACCCTGTATATATTTTTTGTGTTGCCTACACCTTCATCCCCTCCACCATCCAGAGTTTAAACTCCTTCTTGACCGCCACTGTACATCCCACGAGGGTTTATCCTCGTTTCCTAGCGGACGTCGCAGTGGTGACTCGACTCTGAGATCCTCTATTTTGTCTTCTTCTCCTAAAGACGACTACTTGCAGGTTGTATAATCCTCTTTTCGCACCTGCGCTTAGTTACAACGCGCGAAGTGTCAGTACCAAGTCGAGGAGCCTGTCGGGGGCCTAGTTGATCGTGGAGATCTGATCTTCAGAGATCGATGCTCATCCGTTGATCCAAGGATAAAGTGTCCGCGTGTGTGCTTCTCCCATCGATGCGCCCCGCTACAATGCCCCCTTTGTAGGAGCCCCCCCCGTGGAATCCTTTGCCGCACAGTGGCCCCCTTTGTCCTCGAGTGATAAACAAGCCCATCCCTGAATAGTCTTGAACATCTCACGGCTCGTCCGCGGAACCTGTTCCACGGATGACAAGGGGCGATTGAAAAATCTCAGGCGGCCAGGAAGTGTCACGGGACTTCCTTGAAGTCCACACTGGGGTGTGCTCGAGTTTCTCCTGCCGAGGGATTTTGATTAAGACTGCCAAGTTTTCGGATTTCTCTCGTTAAGCTGCTTCATCGCTGGAACCAAGTTCGCCACGAGGCTTCCGAATTTCTCTCATTAGAGACTTCGATTGGCATCTGGGTCAGTTTCAATTAACTCCGCGGCGATTAGTATCGTATACAAGTTATCGAGATTTTGTAAGGAGGTACCTATTGCGTTAATTCCTTTCTTTCGCTAGTTGGAGCTCCTCTTTTGGAGCTCACTCCGGCTGGAGTAAGAGTTATCGAAATTTGTAAAGAGGAATTGCATCAATTTTGATGTGCCACGAGTTGCGGAGCTCTTCCAGAGTTAACTCTAGGTTAGGCAAAAGTTACAAAGGTTTCTAAGGAAGTGTTGCGGCAATTCTCTTCTTCCACGACTTGGAGCTCCCCTCCTGAGGTCGAGGCGGTAGAAATCCAGAGACTCGACACTCGGTGTTCTTCTCAGTGTCTTCGCACCCACTTGGGCCGCCATTGTCGCCTCCGCGCTCACGTCTCGCCTCGCTGATTTACAAGTAAGTAGAAGGCAGGAACACGTGTTTTATGAAGAGAATTGGTGTCTGCGCGACCCTCGAATCGGTCAGATGGAATTCCTAAACGTGCCTAGGTGCCATGCCCTACTTGAGTATCCCTATATACGGTTGACCGGTCCTGACCTAGCCCCGAGGGGTCTTAAACTGTTTTGGGACAACTGCCAGCTGGTGAAGTCGCTGTATCAGCCTGGCAACTGCCAACGGTTCGATTACTATGTCACCTAGAACGCTATGCGTCGAACGAGAGTCGCCAGGAACCTTGACAGACGAGTTCGATCAGATTGTAGGCGAGCCTGTTTTAATTAACGGCAAGACAATCGACTCTTGAGGACACGAAACCAATTGGCAATGTCGATTTCATTGGCGACCAGGGGCCACTTAAAAGGGTAGATCTAATTTTCGACCAATTATCAAACGACGATTAGTCTCCTCGGCGAGGCCCTCTTTAAACGAGGATAATGAGGTATGTCGGTTTAAGGTCGCGTGGGTGTGACACGTCTTTTTTTCCAACCTCGATTTCTGCCTGATCCTCCTACTTGCTTCAATAGCAAACGCAACTGCGAGTTTGTTTTGCAAATTACTGCGGGGCGTGTTGGAATTGTTAATCCTCATTATTCCTTGTTCCGTGGAATTCTTTCTTTGCAGTTTTATTACCTACGTTCCTCCTACTTTAGTAACTTCAACTGCTGTATTTGTTTTATTTCATCTACCAAAGGTTTAATAAATTCATTATAATATTATTATAGAAAGTATTGTCCGAGTGTCGGGGTTATAATACTATAATTCAATATCTAAAATAAATAATCCCCAACAATTTACACTCCCCACCCCAAGTCGGTCTCCACTCAAACCAAGCCTACCACTCCCAATAAATTCACTCAAAAGCTTCCTCCTCCTCCATCTAATAAAAGCACCGAGATGCAGGCCCAGTTACCGAGTTATCGGCTGCTCTCGAGTAAAATCGGCGCGCCTGCTCGCGAAACGAGTCCACGGATTCCACGGTGATCGCTTCCGCTCGAACCCATCGCACGAACCAGACCGCGATTGCCGTCGACGAGCATTATCCACGTGGATCGAGGTGTAACGAAGTATCTTCTCCTGGCTTGATCCTCCCCCGCCAGGCCCCGAGCATCGACTTCCTCGACGCGTCCCACCAGTGCGCGCGCCCCGCGTGTAAAACGAGTCGGCGGGGCCCCGCGCCGGTCTCCAACCTCCACGTGGATCGAAACGTATCGCGTTACGAGGCGAGCGAGACGCTCTTTCCGGGCTGGCGATACGTCCACCCACCCCTTGGACAGATGGGGTTACTCACCCACCTTCCGCCGCCCGGCTTGGACACGAAAGGGTGCGCGCATCGTTTCGCGGCTTCCCCCCCCACGCGATCGCCGCGGCCTTTTGTGGATACCGTTCCTCGGGGCTTCCTAGGAGAAAAGTCGGATTTCGCGAGCGCGTGACGCGCTGAAGCCCCGTCGGGGCTAACTCCGTCTGGACCTCGGCGGTTCTGCCTGCGCAATTCGTCGGACCGCCCCTTTCAACCTCGCCACCGCCCTCCACCCTCTAATTCACGCTATCGCGGTGTTGTGGACGGAGGGAATTTTTAAAACTGATTAGTGGAAGGGTGTAAATCCTTCCCACGCAAACGTAAGTTCCTCGGAGCTTCCAGGGGATCCACGAAAGCCTCCAGGATCAATCTCCGTGATGTCTAAACCCAGACCTCGACGTCACGTGTTCTCCGCAATTAATGGAATTATGTACTAATAGAAACTATGCTCGATCTTCAAAATTTCTTTCAAAGAGATTAACTTTCTCAAGAACTACTGTTACTCTATCAAGCCCACTGAGAATCCTCAGCACCAGGAAACCTCCGAAACAATTCCTTCCAATGGATCCACGAAAGCCTCGAGTATCCATCTCCATGATTCATCAATGGCGCCGTGCTCGCGATGCAATTTGTATACATGGGGATCGTCAGAAAGGCTGATTCACCGTGGACAAACGTTGCCGAGATAATAAAGCGGTGGAATTCCGCCAGGGACACGATAACGAACCGATCGTCGGTGCCGCGGTCACGAAACACGGAAACGTTTGCGCGCTCGGTTCGATTGCTCCTCGCTCCATTGATATGTCTCGTTCCTAACACCACCCACACCCTGGACGCTCTTATTTATGCCCGTCCCTCTTGGCGGAGCATTGACTCTTATCTGTCTATCCATGTTTCCCCTACGTTCGCTGATAAGCCTGGCTAAAGCCTAGAAGCCGGATCGATAACGATCAGCTATCGCTGCCTTTTGTACGACGCACGGGGCCCTCGATAATTCATACTTTGTTCCGCGGCCTTTCCTGTGTATTATTCAGGGCCACGAGACGTGAACTTCGAGCGCCCAGGTGAATAGTTCCACGGGGAAACGCGATACCCAGCGGCTCTGCTCTTTCTCTAGGCGCTCGCGGTCTTGAACCCCTCTCGGGCAGCACGCTTCTGCAGCTGGGGACTGGAATATTCTAGATATCTTTTGTGTGGTCGAACTCTATTCACGTTTGGAAACTTAATTAAAACAGTGGTAACAAAAGAATTTTAGATTCGTGTTCGAAGTATTTTACCCACCTAAAAGGTAACTCAGCATTTGGCATTATTACTGAGCGGAAATATATCTTCTTTATGGCAGGGTGATTTTTTTAAATTTATAGCTACCTACTTTTTGCACCAAATTGTATAAAAGTCTACTTAAGTACCTCGGGTAAATACTTACATCAAATACCATTGTGAATTAGTAAGTCAGAAAAGATTAATTGAAGAAACTTGGTTTTGGAAAATGGAACTGAAGCCGGATCGGAGAAGATTAATTGAAGAAATCTACACAATTTGAAGAGGTTCATGGGTCCCGAAGAATTGAAAGAATTATTTTGAATTAACGCTCCCAGGCCTTCCCACCATGTAAGATTCACTGTTAGAAGGTAGCCTGGCGAGTTCGATGGATCGTGATTTATTCCACCGTAACTGGAGAGGCGATATTTCTAGCCTAGCGAAACGCTCCACATCAACGAAGTAGAAAATCTCTGCCCCTAGCCGTGGACCGCGTTAACAAGTATCGCGGACCGATTGAAACGAACGACTTCGGAATGAATTTTGATGGGTGGCTGGTTGTTGGCGTGATTATCCGCTTGTTAAGCCGCGTCTATGCCCGAAAGGGGATAAATCGACGATTTCACCGGAACCGAACGAGACGATCGATTACACGTTGCACAGTCGCCGGAGCGGGGGCGTAATTGGGCAATTAGTTAATTTCGCGTAAAGTTCGTCCATTACTTGGCCGATCCATTACGTAAAGCTCCTCTCGATTCTTTTACCCGGTCGATCCAGCTTCCTTATAAGCACCGACGAGGCGCTTCCTCTGTCTCGCGGCTGGTAGAAACCACGCAATTAGGTCCCCCTGGCTTCGCCGATTACGTCTTGATCATCGATCGTTTCCCCTAATCGATCCTGCATCGCGCGTTAGTCGCGTGGCCATCGTTTAACCGTCCACTTAGGCTTTCCGAGTTACCGATATGTGTGTTTACACGTATCCGCGTCCATCACGGCCGGCTGTATTTGGCGTTGGGTGTCGTCGACGATGTCGCAAGCCACTGTCGGCTGCCACGGGACACTTTGCCCGCGGAACAATGGCTCGCGAATGAGAGTTTCACCCTTCGATCCTCGCTTACTAGATTGATGAGTAAGCAGGCAGATCTTGCTCTTCGATAGACGCTGGCGCGGGTCGTTGAACGCTGCTCTACGGGAAATTCGAGGAGCTCTTCGAAGCGGAGGACGATTCATTTAAGGATGTATTGGACGTACAATATCAGACAAAAGTATATGAAATTTGAAATTGAAACGACAGTTGGATTCTTATTTTTAATCCTAGGAAGGTATTTTTCACTTTACAAATGCTTTCTCAAGCATTATTTGCTAAACTTTTGAAAGTGAAAATGCCCAGAATTCATAATTTTCTCAAGTTATAATTTATTTTTTTAAAACGGTGTAGAGAATACAATTGAAACTCGGCAGATATTTTCATCTACCCATATACTGCATGTACAAAAAAATTTAAAACATTGGTACTATTTCTTCAACATTTTTTCAGATGGTTTATTCGTCAAGATCGTCTCTTTCCATAAGAGTACGTGCGTCCCTTGAATCAAACTCTTAATAAATCTCTACAAGAAGGAATCAATATAATAATAATATTGGAGGAATAGGTTTTGTAATTCCTACCTATTTATGGGAGCCAAGGAAAAAATTCGCTCGGATTCTCCGTTTACTGGCCAGCGGTTTAACCAACTCCACCAAAGTCGTTCCTACGATGTCTCTTATTCCAAGCTGCCTCTTGCGGGGATTCTTGATCCCACAATATCGTAGCAAAATGTATGTGGTATCGAGCACATATCCCTTGCCACTAAACACCGAAGACCCCCCCACAGTATCGTCTAGTTGCCGGAGACGTTGGATTCTTTCTCCCCGCCTCGGAGCCATATATCACCCCGACCTGGCACCGCGCTAGACTCGAACATCGGCGGAGCGTACTTAGCCCACGTCCATCTCGCCCCCTTTCAATTAGGAGCCGGGCTTTTTAACTTCGATTCAGGAAGTCGAGGCGGCTGTACGCGATTAGCCGAGCACACGTCCAGCGCTCCGTTCCACGGCAAGAACGTCTCGGGGGCACAGGGCGGCGCGCCGTGCGTTGGCGTAGACAGCCGGATAGAGCGAGGAAGCTTTAGGTATCAGCCACGGAAATTACGAGTAGGTTTAGCTTTCTTTGCGAGAGGGTATCGAGTTGAAGGCAACCGTCGGCCGCCACGCCGGGGAATAAATTATCCTTGGGCGATAATGGAGGGAAATCCTTGGCGCGCCGAGTATCTGGCGATCGTTTCCAGAAACGAATCCTCCGATTGTTCCTTTTCCCCCGGTGTCGACGGCACGGGGATAATCCTGCGGGGGATAATCGCCGTTTCCGTCCCGGGCCGCGCACTTTGATAATCACTTAATCGTTCTCTTCCCAGCCCAAGCGGAGACTCTCACGCGGTGGACAATATTGTTCCGCGGAATCACGCGCGTTACGCAAGGGACGGGGCGAAACGAGAGCCTTGATGGGCGAGGGGGAGCGGGACAGACGTCGTCCATGGTAATTAGCCGCGGCGGCGCGAACCGGCACGTGTGAATATCGGTAAACGCGTTGTCACGTTCGCGTCTGATCGTTGAGATACGATCCACCGTCGTCGACACGTAGAAAGAAATCCAATCGCGCGGTCATTAGCGCGATTCAATGAACGCGCGGTGACTTTTCCTCGTTTGAACAGAGTGGATGGCTGCGGCTGGGAATTATGTAAGGGGACAATGTGGGATTGATTCGGGGGGTAGATTGGACCTAATTGGGCTCCGTTGTGTAATGATAGTGATGGTAGAGGGACGCTGGTATTTTCACGAGAATGATGGACGGTGGAGATAATTTACTCGATTATTCCATGGCGGTGTAATTGGATTTTAAGGAGTCGGGCTTGAAGGGGTTGATTAGCTTCTTTGATTCAATACAGAGATGGCAGTGCGATTCTTACACTGTCTATAACTTCGGCTTATAATTCCTAGATAGGTACGGGTACCACTTTGACAAAAGATTTATGCATTTTCACACTAGTACAATCACAAAAGATGTTGTAATAGAATACTTAAAAGAAATTTAAGAATGTTGACATTTTTATTATGTAACGGAATGTTACAGAGACCTGCTAGTAAATTTCAATTCTGCAGGAGAGTTTGTTACCAAATTATAATATTCAACCCTCGCACAGCGATTTAATCGAATTTCATTCGCATGTTCAAGTAACACCCGCAGGGAGGGAAACCTGGGAGAACCACCCCTCCCTCGGGCAATTATTCGCGTAACTGTGCTTCGGCTCCGACGAGGAGAGCAGATACCTAGGCGGATGAGCGCGGAGGTTTCTCCGCGGCGAACTATTTAGCCGTACATGAGATCTCGAGGAAGTATTAGGTTGCACCGAGACCGCGGTAATTAAACGCTGGAACAATGACCATTGTCCGAAACGCGATAAAAGATATTGGTGTTGTATCGGCCACAGTGCCGCTCCTTGTTATCGGCATCCACCTCCTGGACCTCACACGGTGCGTTGCCGGCAGCTAGGACGAGTGCTCGAGCGTGACTCCTTATTGCCGATCCCGCTGAAAAAAACCATCTATTCGCGCGGCGAACCCGCGCCCCCATCCCTGGATTCCTCTCGCGAGTCGAGCCTATCCCCGAGAACTTTGACGCCGGCGATCGGCTTCCTCGGTCGGGCCAAGTGGAGCTGCTTGTACCCGTTGATAACAGCCGATGTACGAATTAATGGGATGAACCGAAGGGAACGGTGCAGATTGCGGTCGCTGGCGATAGCATCTCGCGGTGAAATGGAGATTCTAGGTACGCTCCCATTTTCGCACCCTCCGCATAAACTCCGCGGGCAGATTTGAGGGCGTCGCTGCACAGGGGGCGTAGCTCCAGATTTGGAAAATTCGACAAAAATAGAAATACAAACTTATCACTTTTAATAACTACTATTTATTGCAGCGTTTTTTTGGGGTGTCGTCCCGGTTTTTGGAATTTCTTCTAAGTTAGGATTATATTCTGAAATACCTATTTGTAATGTGTTTTCTTTAGCTTATTAAATTTACCTCAGGCGACTCGAAAATGGTTGGGAAACACTGACTGTCTGATATTTTTCAATTAGTGTTGTCTTTTCAATGTCAAGTTAATTAATTTTATAAACAGATTTTTCTAATTTACTCGAAGTTGGTAAAGCTGGAGCTGCACCCCTCTTGCTGCAAGGCTCACATTTGCATACGAGGAAGAAGGGTTGCGTTCGCATAGGGATGCAGCTGACCTACTGCATCCGTGACGATAAACCGTATCCCGGTTGATGGATAGCTCGAGTAGTAAATAAATTATTGCCGCGCATTTCTCAATTCACCGCTCGCGTGCTCGAGCGATCGATCTGTCACGGCGACGCTCCGCTCGACCTCGTCGATCGCTGCTCGTCGAACCGGGAGACCAGATACCGTGACAAGGCGGAGTCCAACGGGGGGTGACGTCGCGGAAGATGGCACCGACACCCTTCTATCTTATTACCTTGAATAAATTCCGTACCAGTCAGTGGCCGGGGTCGGAGGTACCCCGAAAAACTTGGAGGCCCCCGTGCGGGTCCTCCATAGAGCGAAGCGATGACAGGAGGGATATTTCTGTAATGGGGCATCGCCCACGCGCAGAATTTCGCGTCACGTCGATTATTACGCAGGCTCCTCTTAATTCTCCTTCGTCAGGCTTTACGACTCGCAAAGTAGATGATTGCCCTTGTGCCCTATTTTCTGGGCATGGTTAGGTCGGCTTGTGTGCGATGTACTTAGCATCCTGATCTCATGATGATGAAGCCTGCTCGCCACTAATTATTACCATCTCTCATCTTTGTACGCAGAAAATACGAGCAAACTTTTCTAGGAGTTCACCGATGTGGCGGTTAAGCAAGTCCGAAACATAGAGATCTCGGGGAGTCGATTTTGTCGCCCGAGCCTCGTCAAGGTGCAGCTAAACCACTTTTAAAAGTCGACAATTCAAGAATCAAATTCCTGAACTGGAAGTTCCGCCGGTCATGATTTCAACCAGTTCACTCCCGACTTCGTTCGAACCGCAGCAAAGGATCCTCCAAGCTCGCGAAACTAATTCATCCAAAGGAAACTAGTCGCGCATCCAGGATAGTTGTTAATCACCGTGCGCCGACACCCACGCGTGTCGCCTAATCGATTTATCGCTGCGTATCGCGCGGAGGAGCAGCCCGAGATAATCTAATTGCGCTGTTATGTCGAATGGTCTGCGTAAGTGGTTGACGACGTCGCGACATCTTGCCCTGTCGTCGCGTACACCGAGCCGGGGCCGAGCCTGCCAAGATAATCGCGTCCGAGGCGTCGAGTCATTGTTGCCACGCGCAAATCCCGGCGATTATTACTCTGGAAAGCGTGTCCTGGTCCACTTTTCCCCGAGCTCTCGTCACACTTGCCAGGATACGTTGCCCGTTGTCGTTTTGCAGAGGAGAACGGTTATCAGAGTGCGAGGCTGGCCGGCCGCCACTCGTTGGCCGACTGCGCCGAGCCTCGTAACTGACACAAATTGGCGCCGCGATGGACATTAACGTCGCGACCAGCGCAATGGAAGATGCTTTCGTTACTCCACATAGATGTACCACTTCCCATATGGATGTCGTGCAAAAAAATCTCCCTCGAGTGGAAGAAAAAGTTGATAGCTACTTTGGCAGCGAGTTGCGCGCGGCGGAGTGCGTGTAACAAGTTTAGACGCGGTTAACATACACCACCGTTGATTCCACTCGCGTAGCTTCCGCTCCGCGCTATTAGGAGCACCGCTTGCGCGCGGTTTTCACCGATTACAGCGAATCGCGGAGGCTTTCAGGGGCGCGCTGCGGCTCCGGGCGAAGATAAGGGTCGCGCGGTTTTGCAAGCGTTAGGAGCTAGGTACGCGGTCGCTCAGGTGTTGGTGGGTTCAGCAACCGGGGTCACAGCCCACACGATGTGCACGGGAAGTGGAGAGAAATCTGCGCAGCGGGGAACTTTCCATTTGAAAATTTGTAGATGCTTGCGCGCAGGAATTCTCTGGAAAGAAGAGTTTCTACTGCAGCCCGAAGATTTGCATTCGGATGCTAACTTCGAATCTTTTACACGCTGCACAGGTGCCATAAGCAAAGTAATAGCCGTTTACATATGAAACACGAGGAAGAAGATTAAGGGGACCACTTAGGCAGTCAAGTTGCTCGAAAGTCAACTATTTTTTGCGAATTAATTACAAGGGGATGAAAGCAAGCATAAACTTTTCCTTTTACACAATGTGTATTACTATCACTATATATAATAAATTATATATAAATGAGTCATATGTAGGTATGTGAATGATAAAATTAGTAACTAATTTAGTGAATATATTTTTTTGATAAAAATGAACTAAAGTAATTCGGCAAGTTAGCAATATTCACCTGTTTATTAAAAACATGTATTATTATTCAATAATTTAAAGTCGGCTCTGCCCGATGAATTATTTTTAAATGGCTGCAGTATATTGACTGTACAAAGGTAGCATAATAAATAGTGTTTTTATTGATGGCTTGAATGAACGAGTTGATAAAATATTTACTATATCTGGTTTTAAAAAAAAGTCTTTTGTTTTGCCTTGATATTGAGTTTAAAAATAAAGATCCAACGGTTTCCTGGGAATATGTTTCTCCTGGCAATTGTAGTTTTCTTAGGGACCTCTGAAAAAAGAATTGAACCAAAATTATTAAAATAGCGACTAGGAGAAAGCAATCTTTACCATAAATGTCGATTTTCGCGGTGCACAGATGGCTGTTTCTTTTCATCTAAAAAACTAGAGCTTTTACACTTAACTCGTTGTGTCCGGCACCAAAAATAGTTGACCTTCACCTAAATACAAGAAACAGCTGCACCATGGTGAAAAACGTTGCAAATTTGTAACGACCTACACACACTGATGAATACGTTCGTACTAAATGCGTATGCAAAAGGAAAATTCGGTACCTGAAAAATTCTTCTTCACCTTCCACATTTATTGGGACCGGGCCCAAGAGTTCCATGACGTGACCGCACACGTCACCCGTACGCAACGTGTTAATCCTGAGCTCCACTCCAAAAAGGAATATATTTTGAACATGCTGTAAAAATATCAAATCGATCGGAACATCGGTTTTCTCCCAATCAGGGCAACACCGCAGAAAAACGCCCACACATCTGACGACTGTAACGCCATCATATACATATATATATATTAAACTAAAAAAATTATTTTACAGTTTATACTATAAATAACATCACCCAAAAGTACTAGTCGCAATTTGTATCCAACTCGTAATTAATTCGCAAAAATTACTTGATTCTGGAGCGATCTAACTGCCTAAACTCTTCAACTATCCTCGTAGCTCGCTTACCGAGCCCTACACCGAACCAAAAATTCGCGAATCCCCTGCAAAGAGTTTCTCCTGCAATCTTAAAATTCCCATTCAGCCACTAACTTCCTCTTACTACAGCAAGTAATAGTCGTTTAGACACGGAGCATCGGGAAGGAGATTAACTCTCCTGGTAGCTCGCGTACCGAGCCCTACACCGAAGATTCATTACCTCCTACCATCGCCTACCAACATCCTCATACAAACTCAATTAACCGAAGCCATATAATGATAACATCGTGGATCTCGCGCCTTCCCATTTACCGCGTGATTTGTATCGCCGTGCTAACTATCTAATATCAGAGTCCTGGGCGCCTCTTATCCGCGCATCGACGAACAAGCCGCGTCAGAGAGCGGCGCCTCGTCCCCCATAATCGAAGACGCGGCGCGTAAAACAGGTTGACGGTCTTATTAACACGACCCCGGCGTCCAAAGGAACACAGCAGAGGCGTCGCCGTACGCTGCATACTTCCAGGCGCGCCCATCCTGTCCCCCCCGAGGACTTTTCCACGCATCCTACGGCCGATTGATTATCCTCGTTATTCGCTCTCTCGTCTCCTCTCCGCGTTTCCATATCCACCGCGTGGGTTACTCAAGCGCAGGGCTGTTTGGCAACCAGAATGATCGCCAGCCACCGAGGAACACTTCACGGCTGTGAACCGTGACTGTTCCTCCAAGGAGAAACTCCAAAGTCTCGTAGCTAGCCTCCAGCAATAATTGGGCAATTAGATTGCTTTCGTTATTGGACCAACACCGCGCATGCCCCCTCGCCCGGGGATTTTTACTGTTAAACGGAGCGTGAATTATTAAATGATGCGCCCCCTCCCCCCCCCCCCCCCCGCTTTCGGTATAAGCATGGTCGCTGAGCATCGAGCTTCCTCGATGCTCTTCCCTCGAATCGTTTCCATCAAACCGCGCCGAGAGTTCAATTATCCGAGACACCGTAACGAGGAAGCGTTGATTTATCGCCGAGTGAATGAAATGCACGGTATGATACGTCTCCCGGCAGAGGCGAGCTACCGGCGCGCGTGTGTCGTTAATTAGAGTGGAACGATTATTCGATCGATCGTCGACTAACGACTTCTCGCCAGGGCGGAGGATTCGTAACGGCGTGACGCCCGCGGACGAGGAATGTTGATTGGACGTAATTGGGGGACGCTCGGGCTTTAAGTCCGAAATCCTTGTCGCTGAATTTACAGCCGGGTTGTGGCTAGAGCTTGCCGTTGGAAGAAACAAGTTGCGATCGTGGGTTATGATGAGAAGGTTCGCTGGGGATTGGACTCGAGAGGAGCCCTCGGGCATCTAGGATCTAGCGTTTCAGCAATCGAGGGGGCAGAGCCTCGATTTCCGGTCCAGTAATTCGATTTCAACCATTGTTCTCCTCCTTACGTAAGGGTCTTCTGTTTCAAAGATACAATCGCTCCTCGTCACGGTATTCTTATGCCGAAGTGTCTCTATTGTCGGGTCTGCCCCCGGCGATTGTGTCAGACCTATTACTCGACTGTTCCCGCAACTCCTAGACAATTTGCGGCGAGCTTCAGGTGCCCCTGCAAATAGAATCTATGTTTAGTACTCTATATACATCCTCGTAAGTCTTCCGTGGCTGCTCGGAGGTTGCGCAAATTGAAATTATAGCTCGGAATTATCGGCACCCCTATATGGCAGTATTCCTGAGCCATTTATGAATACCGTGGACGCTAAAAATCGCACCAGATATGAATCCGTTCGCATTGAACCCATGTGGGCAGGATTTGTGCTCACGCCCAGTTTTTACCATCGAGCAGAACGCGACCCCTCAGGCCCCCGAAAAAAGCCTCACGCGTGAGCGACTCCTTCGTTAATTGAGCCGCCTAACGAAGCTGGCTTTAAAAATTCTGCCCCCTCGGTCGTCGAGCCGGAGGAAGAATGGACCCCGTGCTTTTAATTGCCGGCGACTCGTCCTGCGTGCCCTGCCAGCCCCCCCTCGCTCTTTATTTCCCCCCCGTTCCTCTTGACCCGTGCAAGCGGGCACGCGACAAAGTGCGCGCGTGCCACGCATCAGGCGGAGCGACGACCCTCGTTACGGAGAAATCAGCGCAGATTTATCGAGCAAATTGGATCGACTCCTTCCGCCCGTGGGGACCCGCGGTCCCTGTCCCCCGGCGCTGGGGAACAATGCACCCCAACCCTTTTCCCTCGAAAATACTTAACTCGACGCGCGCGACAAAACTTGCTCCACAACAAAAATGCCCGCCGCGCTAAACTTTCCCGCAACGTCGAAACTCAAAAATCGGGCCCACTGTATATCTCAGTGATTCCTAACCGGTGGGTCGCGAAGTGTTTTCTATCGCGTTGCCACGGTTTTTCTATCTCTATTTTTAATATTATTGAGTTAGAATTGTATACTGAAATACCTATTTTTAATGTGTTTTGTTTACCCTGCATGGGGCGTTGCAAATTATATGAATATTTTAAAAGAGGATTGCGATTATATTTGTGAGAAAAGAGGTACAGAGGACGACAAGTGAAGGATGATCGTTGAGTAAGAATATTTAATGAAATTAAGATCGTTTCAAGCATCAGCGGGGCTAAATGTACCCCGAGTAGAATTTAACATCAAAGGCCACTGAAGCGTAGCCGCGATAGGATCCGTTAGAAGTGATAGAGGTGTACAGTTGTTTAATATAGAATTATTACCATTTTTCAGGGTGTTGAAACCCCCCGGTGGCGGAAGCAGCGACATTTTCGGCTCAGCTCCGGAAGAGACGAGCCCCCGCCGCGTGAAGAACCACAACCAGTCGCAGCTGGGCTCGGCGTTGTTCGGCGGCGAGGGCCCTGCCAGCAACAACAGCAACGAAACGCCGCGCGGCAAGCCCGGTAATGATTCATACAATCGCCTGTTTGGCCCTCCCGATGCCCCACCCACCACCCCAAACGCGAAAAATCACATGCGCAGCAATATACCCCTGACCGGGGACACGTCGTCTTCCTGCTCCTCGTCGGTGTCGCCCGCGAAGAGCACCGCCAGCTCGGACTCGATCGCGGGCGTTCTCAACGGATACGCGGCCAGCAATGGCAACAACCTGACCAACGATGTCACAGGTAAGGCCAAACTATTCTAATCACCTCTTCTTCCCTGCTCACCCCTAGATTCAAAGGATATACAGGCCGAGTCACGTGGCTCGTCCACCGCCGAATAACTTCTAGAATAGGTGTTCTAGAAAGAAGTATTCTAATGCCGCGTTTACACCAAGGCGAACACGAACAAAAACATTGTTCGCGAACGTTTTCGTCTGTTCTTGCCGTGTCCACACCGCCGCAAACATGAACAAAACTCAGTGTACGAACCGTATATGAACGTTTTGTTCTATTTGCGGCGGTGTGGACACGGCGAGAACAGACGAAAACGTTCGCGAACAATGTTTTTGTTCGTGTTCGCCTTGGTGTAAACACGGCATAAGGGTGATTTGAACACTGCCGCCTTAATGGAATATTCTGCAGAGGACGAGAACTTTTAGCAGACCGGGATCGTGGCATTACAAAAGTAATTGCCCAGTGTGGAGATTTGAAAGGGGATTAATTTTGAATAATAAACGAGAAAAAAATATCAGAGCACTCCTCTGATAGGCCGCAAAGTTCTCAAATCACCCTCGTAGAAATTGCAGGGTGTCGAAAACATATGATGCTAAAACAGTATTTTTTTACCGAAATATAATAGAGCAGTGAATTCTCTATTCTATAAGAAAGTGTTAAGATTTATTTGCTCTAGCCATTCACGGCGTTGCTACTTATCTTTGCTACTTATCTTAGCTACAGTAGGTACCAAAAGTGGTGGCCACTCACTTCCATACACCTGTTATTATTCTTAGCTTTGGGACAGATAAAGCTTAATACTTTCTCATAGAAGTTTCACTGCTCTTTCAGAGTTGAGAAGCAATTCGGGGTGGACACGCTGTGTGACTCGTCCTGAATAACTTTGCAAACTGTCCTCTCGTCAGGTGATACGTTTTGGTGTACGGTGCGAGCGCGGGGGAACGCGGCAGCGAGTTTTTACACGCGATAGCGGTCCAGAAATGGCTTGTGCACGAAATGCCTGGCAATTATGGTTGGAACGAAATCGTTTGGCCACTTAATCGTTCTGGAAACATTAAGGGATCCGCCGCTTCGTTACTTACAAAGTTATTTATTCGCATCGGTGATGTGGGGGATAGATTCGAGAAGTATCTTGAAATTTTGATACACTTTTTAGGTAAGCAATGAGAGCGGTCTATTTCGAGGGATTAGATTTTGCTCCAACCATAGTTCACCAGGCGTTATTGTACTGTAACACCTTCAGTACTGCAGCTTCAGTACAAAAGCCCCTAGCTTCTGTTTTCATTTTTAACACTGCGATGGATTGAAATTCAGTTCCTCCATTTCCGTTCGTTGTTACTTGCTCCGAGCTGAGTAGATTTAAAGGGTCTCGACGAAGCTCGATTGACTTCTCGTTACACCGTTGATCCTGGCAGCGCTGACAACTTTGCAACCGCTCGAACTGCAATGTACACTTGAACTCGCACTGTATTCGACCTACCTTGAAATATGTGTCTGTGTCGCAGGCTCTTATCGGGGTTAACGCGTAATTGCGCTTGCCTTATCGGCTCTCACGGGCAATTTATTTAAATCAGTCTACCTTTGCCTAAGCGTCACGCTTGGTTCTCGGTTCGCAGCACAGCTCGACGATTTCGCTAGAGCATATCGCATCGTTTCGTTTATTTTTTACCAACGGCTGTGGCCAAGCAAGCACAAAAATTCGATACGCTTGGTTTCTTGTCGGTACGTGGAGCTAGCGAGACACGAACGAACTTTTTTCTATGTGTAACTAATCCATGGCTTTACCACCCCAAAATAAAAAAAGAAAAAAGAAAGTCATCCTCTTGAATTGTTCGCAAGCAGCTTTTAGGAGAATCAAACGATTTCGTAAGTGTGCAAAAGAGACACGTTCAAGTAGATGACACACGACACTCCTCCCATAACACATTTCTTCTTTGATTAGTAGAGATCGCGTTTTGTTACGTGGAACCGTATCATTCCCAAGATTCGTCACCGTTTAAGCTTCATTTACATTATTATCACGCTTTGCTCGTGATCTCGTCGCGGTCCACTCGGATACATTGATCGATGAATCGTGGCACGGGAAAGTTTATTGGACAAGTGGCACACGAAGTAGTTTCGAAGAAAAATTGCTCTATTGTAAATGAGCGAGGCACTTGTTAACGAAGATCAGTTAGAATAGACTTCACTAAATTAAGTTTGAAGTTATTTCTCTCGAAAACTGTCTAATGGATCGAAAAATTTTATTCCACATTTTTTACTTGTTCTTTGACAGATAATCATTTGTATAAAATTTCACCACGGTTCACTGAACAGCTCGTGGTATTCAGTGCTCTAAATAACGACCCAAGTCCGTTCAGCTCATTTTAGTGAGCATTAATACACGATCGACTTTCAGTTATTTAATCGTGAAATAGCTAATGCAAATTAAATTTCGAGGTCCGTGATGTATCGCGTTTCGAATTTCATGTAACATTTTTGTTTCTCGCTGTTGATTATTTCCTTTCACGCGGATCTGTAGAAGCTAGTAAAAAAACGTTCGCTGTCCCTTAAAGAATCTCGTAAATTTAAGATACGAGGCTTTTTTTGTGATCGTTCGATGTTCATTCTGACTTTGCATACAGGGCCTGCCCACGAAACTAGATACACATATTTTGAGTTAGTCTGTTTTCGCCCCTTAATTGTTAAGTTAAAATTGTTAACACACGTTCTCTGCTTGCGACAAATAATTCTCCATTGGTTTCCTTTTTTTTTTTCACGTCAACAGCCTCCAAGCCACGGATTTTGTAATGCGTGAAAAGAAAAGAATACGTTTGACAAACGATAGTTACTCTTATCTTTTCATTTTTCATTGTGATGCAATTAATGCTACTTATTACCATTGAGATTCGAAGAGAATTTTTGACTCAAGGTTTACAGCGTTATCGTTCGAGTGTCAGTCAAAGTCCAACTATTTACATTAGTTTCTTTAATTTCTGCGGTTGCATAAACTTAACACTTTGACACGATTAACAAAGGCATTTAATGATGCTTGAATTGTTCCTATGATTTCATCAGGACTTATTGCTTGGGTTTGACGTGTGCGACGATTTCACTCGTGTGCTAGCAACTAATTTCCCCCCTCGTTTTTTTCATCCCAATTAACACCACATCCCAACACAGAACCCTGATTTATTTGCAATTCGACTACTTTCGCTTCTGCTTGCCTTATTTCACACGAATATAGTACAGCATTCTGTTTCCGTTTCATTCTCGTACACGTTCCTTTTCGCACGGACGAGTCTCGGATGCCGAGATTCATTATTCATATTCATCGCTGGAGTCGCGGCGGCCAGATCGACAGCACCGTGGAACGTCAATCTTCCCCTCCGGGCCTTTAGAAGGAATATAGCGAGGTCGTAAAAGCTGCGGGAGCCGGGAAGTTTAGTTACAAGCTTTGAGCTGTCAGAAAAAGGGGTTGGAAATTCTTTGTGGGAGGTAAAGTTTCCAGACCTCTTCTTCCGAAACCTCAAAGCTGTAAACTTTGGAACTTCCAGCAGCTTTTCACGTCTTCGCTGTATCTCTTCTAGGTATTGTTCTCCAAATTTCTCTTACCCTATACTACAAAGAATACTGCCATCAAAAACCCCAAGAATAATCGCGAAAAGAGTTTGCATAGAGAAATAAATTCAATATCAAAAATAAATTCAATTCAAAATTCTCTTTTTTCTTATCACCAATATTACTATTATCCAGAAGAACCATTCGCTAAATTCTTAAAAAATAATTGTCAATGTTTAAGCACAGAGTGAGTATTAAATTTGAGAAGGGGCATTCAGGTTTTTTTGGAATTTAAGATTATTAAGAGGAAGAATGGTATCCCGGACTCGTCCGTGCAGAACAGAGTCGCGTGCACTAACACAATTACGGGTTGGGTTACGGTTGTGGGTCTCGCTGCGCGGTGTGTCGGTGCATGGGGATGGTGGTTGATGATGATGATGGTGATGGTGGTTGGTGGTGGTGGTGAATCCTGGTGCGTGTCGCTTTGCGTGCACCGGCCTGTGAACTGTCGTCCTCTGTGCCTTCCTACCCGCTCGAAACCACCCTGGCAGGTGGATCTTGCATTACGCGCAACCCGGTCACCGGAGACGGAGTTGCCGTGACGCCCCTGAGGCGCAACGCACGAAGGTGTCGAGGTAACGTTTGCCCAGCTCTTCTTTTCTCATTTGCATCTTTCAGCCCCCCCGATCTATGCACCTCGATGTGCCCCGCCCCGATCTCCACCCACTATCCTCTTTCTCCCCGAGGCGCGTCCAGAGAAACTTTCGCCATTCGTTTTCGGTATGCAGATGAGGGCGAACTGTCTAAAATTGTCGGGGGATCGCTGTTTCGCGGAGGATAATCCTTTGGGGTTAATTAGAGTTGCAAGAAGTAATGAATAGTAGTGCATTTGGAGCGATTGGGATTTGGGGTGTTTCCTGTTTTGCGATTTTAATTTATTTTATTTTTTATCTATTTAATTTAATTTATTTAATTTTGTATTTCTTTTCTTTTCCTTTCTTTACTTTTGTTTAATTTCGTTTTATTTTGTATTTCTCTTCTTTAATTTTATTTTATTTAATTTTGCATTGCTTTTCCTTTCTTTTCTTTACTTTTGTTTAATTTCATTTTATTTTGTATTTTTTTCCTTAACTTCCTTTTCTTTAATTTTATTTTATTTAATTTTGCGTTGCTTTTCTCTTCTTTTCTTTAGTTTTGTTTAATTTCATTTTATTTTGTATTTCTTTTCTTTAATTTTATTTTATTTAATTTTGTATTTCTTTTCCTTTCTTTTCTTTAGTTTTATTTAATTTTGTTTTTATTTACTTCAGTTTATTTTGTTTAGAGTTGAGAAAGGAGTGTGAAGGGAAAGCAGAGTGTTTTAAATGTATGAGAAATTGTGCGATGGGTGTAGTTAAATATTGTGATGAAAGTGAATTCTGTTCTTTTCTGGGAGAATTTTGCTCTTTCATCACATTTTTTTAAATACCCAACGAGTTATCAAGGACATCTGTGTATAATGTGAAAATATAGCTTGAATCGATTTGTTTTATATACATTTTGTAATTAAAGAAACCGATAAATTTGGCCCAGGTCATCGGCGCGCCATAAATTATCGAATTCGAAGTATGGACTGCTTTAACGATAAATTTGTTTGTGTAAGTGATCCCTTCATCGTTTTAGGCAGTGTGCCATGCTACACGAAATGATTTATTTATAGTTTAGTGTCTTTAACCTTTCATTCTCTCCTTATTTAGCTTTCTTCAGCGAATAATTTGTGTTCTTTTGCCGCAGAAGAAGAGGATTGGATTTCATTGCGATATCTTTACTGATTTGGTTTTGCGAGTGTGATCTATTTTTATTGGCTAGTATTAGTTGCTCTATGAACAGTTAGCGTTCAGTTACTTGGGTTTTATTACAATTAATTCTCTCTCTGAAACCCATGAACTACACCTGATTTCCACGAGGCAATTGGAAATAACCCAAAGCGCGAAACATTAATTTCTTTCCACTCTCAGCGCACAACAAAGTACTTTGGTATAATTAACAATTGCCTCGCGCTCTCCCCCCCCCCCACTCTCCATCCACCCCTTACCTCCGACATCCTCCACCTTCACGTCCCAGACTTGCTTGAATCTCACCCCTTCGACCACCGTCGAACATTCCCTCTATTTTCAAAGCATTGCAACCACGCAGCAAAAAAGAAATTGTAAACGCGATTCAAGCAATTCTCCGACCAGTTTTCATAGGTCAGCATATCTAGTCAGTAATAGAACGGTAAGTTGACTTCTACACGGGTAGATTACGCATTGCTCTGGTCTTGCGTAGCCTGAGTCCCCTTCGAGTAGCTCACACACACAATATATAGACAATCAATCGTTCTTTATCAATGCATCGAGGCAACTGGCCGTTCCTTGCATCATTTTACGCTTAATTGCCTGCCCGAAGTAAATTACCCTGCGTGTTGTCCCTGTCCCCCTTTCTCCATCGTTCCCCAACAAAAAAAAGGCAACAGAAAAAAAGCCAGCATGCAAATATTCCCCGTGAAATCTTTACATACCTCTGCAACACTATATTAAAACACTCATCATGAAGCGTATAAAAACGTGACTCCGCGCCAGTCAGTCCCCCTTTTCAAGTTTACTAGGCAGTCGTTTTTGTCAAAAAAACGAAGCATTTCTTTTTTTTTTCAATTAAACGCAAAGAAACCCGTCACGTTTCTATACCCCCGACACACGATTGCATGCGTCTGTACGAAAGAAATTTCGATCGAAATCATAGCAACGAAGCAATTCAATTCCCACACGTTGATCATCCTTCAAGGTCTATCCACAAAAGTAAATAAATGATCCCCAAGATTTCTTTGCTTTCTATTCAATAAACACAAACTCAAAGCGATTCCATACATTCGATCGATCAAGAGTTTCCTCCCTAAAAAAGAAAAGGAGAAAAGAGAAGGATACTTCTCTACCGGAAAGGCGAGGCAGCGAGCTCGTTTCTTCGGATCCTGCGAACGTTGAACTGATTATGGCCCCTGTTGTTCCGCAGATGGGAATCCGGTAACCGGAACTGGGTACACGGAGCCGCAGAACAACGGGCCGGCGGTGCAGAACGGGACGTCCAGCTCGAACTCCAGCATCGGCGAGAAGTCGACCGACTCGTCGCCAGCGGCGAAAGGTCCAGCTCGCTCGCGCGTTCCGCCCGGCGGTTACTCGTCCGGCCTCTGGTAAAAAGTCTGCGATCGGGATCGTTACCGCTCACTCGGCATCCTCCTTTGCACCGTTCACCCTCTCAGTGCCCCGAGAATCCGCGACTAGGCCCGCCCTCTCAATCATACCAGAGCGTTCCTCTTTTTGTTCTCCCCCTTTTTCTCTCGTTCGCTTTTCACTTTCCGCGTTTTCACGACGCGCTCTTCGACGTCGCCGCCGCGCGGCGGAGGCACGCGGCACGGCTCGGAGACACCGACCACCACTTGCATAAGGGAGGTTTCCCCCTGATTCTAGCCATGGCTCGCGGGAGGGCCGTTTTTTAACTCCTTGATTTCTAGAGTTACGTTTCAACTCTTCTGTTTCGTGCTTGTCCTCGGGCTTCGCGCGGGACCATTCGGGCCTCGGGGACCGTATCCACGGCATAGGGGAGGAAAAGATATCGAGAAGGGGTTGCAGATCCTGGAGGCTGTACTTTCCGAGTTAGAGGGGATCGAGGAACGCTGTTTCTTGGTCTCTTGTAGCTTGGAAAATGGACCTCGAAGTTTCCCTCGTTCCTCCACGTAGATTCATCCCCCGAAGCTCCGAAGAAGAACCCTGCACGAAGCTCGATACCAGTTACTCAGTTTATTCGTTCTCCCCATCGTTTCTCTTTTATATTCTTCTTTTCATCGTCCGAGGCTGATACGCATTAGGTGTTCGAAGGAGATTCTACGACGGCCCAGGGGGGAGATTTGATAAATCGGGAGAGATGGCACTGAAAGGGCTAACGACCAAAGAAACGCGAGAATGGAAAGAATAAAAAAAAAAAAGGGAAAAAGAGCAGTTTCCCCCCATCCCTCGACGATCGATTTCTTAGATCCTGAAACGCCGAAATGTATAATGGTCACTCATTTCACGGAAAGAAGACATCATCCCCCCGTTCCCGTAACCTTCGAGAATTCTCCCCCGTCGGAGTTTTGTAAATGCGTAACGTTTAAGGTAACAGAGCTCGTTTTTCGGATCGCGAGATTGAAAACAAAACAAAAAAGTAAAAGGAGGGTGTAAGGTACACAGCAATCGACGCCCTATTTTCGAGAGATTTTTGCCCGTGTCCAGGCCGTTTATCTCTGAGTATCCAGCCAGCCCTTTTCCTACATTACATTCTGAGACCGTGTTTGCTCGACGCCGGGCCGCGCGGAAACGAGAATGCTTTAGGTAGAGAGGAGACGTTAAAGAGGGGCGATTCGCGCGTCTCGGATCGAACTCGGCAACGCAAAGAGAATCCTGCCGAGGATCCCCCAATAGAGGGAGCGCCAGGAAGCGGGCGTACGCACGCTTTCTTAAAATTTAGACCGCCGTCGATATTCGTCTGTTCTTCGGCGAGCGACGGAGAGCCCAGCCCAGCCCCCGCGCATAATCGACGACACTTAGAAAAAAAGGAATTTAAACGCGAACGTCCAAAGAGAGAGCGCTCGACAACACACGATATTTAATGATAAAACTAAATAGAAACACGTTCGTTCGAAACCTCGGAATTGTACGTTAGAACGTAGGCATATGTTACTCGAAGTAAAGGATAAAAAAAAAATAATAAAAGTACCATCATATTGTAATCCATTAAAAAAAAAAAAAGAAAAAGAAAAAAAAGAAAAACAAAAACCAGCCAAGTGCTTTCTTGATTTCCGTGCCTTTTATAACGACTCGTATATAGTTTCCTTCTGCATGCGATCTAAGCCATGCGCCACTATTTTAGAGAGAAAGTGTGTGTGTGAGAGAGAGAGAAAGGGAGAGAGCACGGTTACTTATTCTTCTTCTTCTTTTTTTTTTAATTATTTTCATTTTACGCGCAACAATGCGCGTTTATTCCATATTTACGCAGCAGGAGATACGTAACTCGCAACTAATCGTACGTAGGAGAAAGTTACGCGCAAGATGATATTATTCTTATCGTAACGAGTAAAGGATTTAATTGCCCACCCTCTTGACTGCCCCTGTACACCCCTTACGGACCCATTGAAACTATACGAAAGGCTCGTTGATATATTCGTTCGTAACGGTACGAAAACTCTTCTCACCCCCCCCCCCCCAACCCCCTTTGCTTCTTCTTTGTTTCCACGGATATATTAGTAACGCATAAGGATTCTTATTGTATTTATTTCACAGCCAAGACCCTCGTGCACGCGCGATATTATTCCACCCCGTCTTACGTTCTTTTCCGGACTAGAAACGTAATTTCCCCCTCGTCGGTTTTCTGGTGTGAGTAAAATTATTACCATTGTTTGTATATCGCATCTCGTACTCGTCATAAGTAGCCCTTTTGTACTCTGGCATTAATTAATAAAATTTTGTAAGCAACAACCCCCAAGCTCGTCTCTCCTCGAAATGATTTAACCGCTCCTCAATGCTTTCAGGTGGTTTTATTACCAAAATACATGTGCGCGTGGCAAATATCAAACGAATACTGGCAAGGTATAACGAAATATGGTTATAAATACGGATGGGATCTAGTTCAATAAGTACTCACGAATCCGAGTCAATACCGATAGAAAAGATTAATAAGAACTCTGCGTTTCATTTTATGTACTTCCAAACTACTTCGGTTATAGAAACCGGTTTCGAACCTCAGAACTCTTCGACCTGAAGAGTTCGAGAATGCTCCTTGTAAGTACTTTGATATTTGAAAAAATTGAATATCGTAAAAGTAATATTCGAACCCTGAAAAACAAAAGACAAATCACATAATTGGAGCGAATAGAAAACTCCTGGTTTAAAGTGCTCATAAAAGCTTCGAATCTACTTTGTCAGGGTTCGATTATACTTGAAAGTAACTGCTAACGTTTCTCAAAGTACTTATAGGGAGTTCAAACCTACGTCGTCGAGGTTCGAACTAACTTAAAAGTATTGTTTCTCTTTTTCGAAGTACTTCGTGAAGTGTTTGAGAATATCCACTCAGATTCGAGCCTACTTCCAATAAACTTCACCCCATCACTAGTTATAAATATATGGAATAGCAAAGGCATACCGTGCCGGTGTAACTACAATTATAAATTACGGCGAGACACGTGGACCCTCCACGGACCTTACGCTAATGCTCTGACTTTACATTACAGCGTTGAGCTCCCTTATCCTTGGCCCATCAGCTTTGCACAGAGCAAGGAACAAGTGTTTCTGATTCACCTCCTGCTCGAGTCTCTTCGATATATCGTGGGCTCTGCTCGTGATCATGGGCGGCACGCCGGCTAATCGGGCGGCGTTGAAACCGTACGACTTTGGGCAAGCCCCCGCGCTGAGCTTGTACAAGAACGTCACCGTCTCTTGAGATACCTCCTCCTCCTCGTTCTCCACCATACAGGCCTGCCAAAGAGTACAGAGAAATTGAATAACATCCGTATAACTTCGTCGCTGATACTCTCTAAAATCATGCGCACCATGTGAGCCAACGTGACGGCCTTTTCGTTCTTGTAGTCCTCTACCAGAGAATGGTAGTGGGTCGAGAACAACGTGCGGCACTTCAATTTCGTAAGCGCGTTCACCACCGACGCTGCTATCGCTGTGCCATCGTACGTCGACGTGCCGCGACCTGCAAGAGCAACGTTTGTAAAAATTAAAATTACGAGTAAGTCAGTGATTCCCAAACTGTGAATCGCGAAATGTTTTGTGGGGGTCGCCGCGGTTATTTGGTTCCCTCTTTTAATATCATTAAGTTAGAATTATATTCCGAATTTTTAATTTACTACCTATTTTTAATTTGTTTTCTATACCTTATTCGATTTAACCAAACGGGTATCGCGACTCGGAAAAGGTTTGGGAACACTGGATTAAGTAGTCTCTTACCCAGTTCGTCCAGCAAGACTAGCGAATAAGGCGTGGCGTGGTGCAATATCGCCGCAGTTTCACTTAACTCCACGAGGAAGGTACTCTGACCAGCCAGAATATCATCGTTCGCTCCCAGCCTCGTGAAAATACGATCCACTACCGTGAAGCGACAAGAACTCGCTGGGACGAGGCTTCCCTGTACGCAAAAAGAATGGTGTCTTGGTTTCTATGTCAGAGTATTGCACAGTGGTAGTTATAAGCGGGAAAGAAACGCACTGTTTGTGCCATTATGGTAAGAAGGGCGACTTGACGCATCAGCGTCGATTTACCACCCATATTTGGCCCAGTGAGAATCATGATCGACGCGGAATCTTCGGTCGCCAATAAGGTATCGTTGGGGATGAAATTGTCGGAGAGAATGCACGGGTGTCGTCCATCTCGTATTTCCATAAACATCTGCGAAAATAACAGGTTTTGTGCAACAGTTTCTGGTCAAGCAGGAAAAGTGTATAATTATCTAACTAAAAAATGATTTAAATAACGTATCGACTAAGACACTTATCTTTACTCGCAACCGAATAAAATTTTTATCTTTTATTCGAGCTCAAAGGTCTTATTCAAATAAAATTTTGCCCATCTCTGGTATAAAGGACGTCGCGCGTTTTGGTGAAACGCGGCGATGCTAAGAGAAAAGTTTATAAGCAATTGATGGCCGACAATTGATTAATTATTATTAATTTCTTCGATTCGCTTCGCCGCGCCTCGCCAAAATGCGTCATAATGCGGAACGCCCTTTAATCTACCTTTCCGTCGGTGCCATCATTTACTTCCGGCACGCACATGTCGCCGCTCAGAGCATACTCTGCGAGGGAGAGGAGAACGTCCAAGACGGACACTTTATAAACAGCGGCGCTCCACGCATCATACTTCTCGCTGAACTGCGCGAATATCCTTCTAGTCAGATCCTTCAGCACCTTATCCTTGTGCTCCTCGGCGTTTATCTGCCTGCCCAGTAATTCCTGGTGAGAATTAGCACGGCTAATGTAAGTCAAACTACTTTCCCACGTCTTCATCGCGGAGTTACGCGGCGAAAAATCAAACCTTCCCCTCCGCGGTGTAATAACGCCTGAATCCTTTCCTCTGCGATTGAAGCTCGTACCTAGAGCCAACTTTCTTCGTCTGCGACTCCGGGACCTCGATCTGATAACGTTTCTTATCCGACCCGTGGAACGTGACTTTCACGCCAAAGTGCTGCCTCTGCTTTTGAAGATACCGTTCCAGATCCTGCTTCACTTCCTCCAGCTCTATTAAAACGGAATCATGCTCGACGTCCACTCCTTTCTTTGGCACGATGCAGCCCACCTTTTTGGCTTCCTCGTGGTCGAACGCGCTCTGGAATTCACATCGCGAGATTGCATCCTCTTTAATAACTAAACAGGAATTGGTGATCGTTAAATGGGAATAACGTTGATTACCTCGAAGTAATCCAAGGTTTCTCTCAATGAAGGAAAGTCGCCATCCGGTTCCACTTTGACGCACCGATTTATCAGCGTGCTATTGAAATCTGCGAAACCGGAACGCCGTGCGATCGCTGTTTAGTGGCGCTGTATAAAGATTACGCGGGATATATTTAGTACGGCTTTACCTTCGAATAGGGCGATTAATTTCAAGACATCCTCGAAACCCCTGAGGGTGGTAATGAAGTCTCCGATCTTCTTCTTGGAGTACGTCGGGCCCTCGAACATGATTGCCCTGCCATCGGGGTGATTAGTCATTCTCGCTAGATTCCCGTGCGCGTGAATCTTGCTCAGCAACCTCTCGAGGTCGGGAAGGCCAGCCAATATGCTGCGAGCGGACTGCGCCACGTCCGAGTTCATTAATTCCTGCACAGCTTCCTGACGCTCTATTATGACGTCTCTGCGGCAGGACGGTCTGCAGATCCACTCGCGCAATAATCTGCCGTCAAATACGTTCAATTAAAGCGATGCGAAGGGATCATTTCTATTCGGAACATACCTCTTTCCGAATGCAGTGCAGCAGCGGTCTAAAGTCTTCATGAGGGAGCCTTCGCCGAAGATCCTCAAGTTGTTAATGGTGATAGCGTCCAGAACCTAACGATTATCAATGTTAAGTTACTCGTATAATATGCGCGCGAGGTGAATGATATTTATATGTACCATATTATTCGCGAATTTCGAGCCTGCGGAAGATTGGCTTGAAAAGTCTGGCGGGACGTACGTCTTGAAGCGCTCGTGGGCCAGCAATTGCTGCTCGAGCAAACACTGTTTCAGCAAATAGACGCAGCCTCCTAAAGCGTGCACAGCTAGCTCTTTGTCGTCGGCTGGAGTCAAGCCTAAACTGTCTCCTAAAGAACAAGGGAGGAAGTCAGATTCTGTGTTGGTACAGATGTAGAATAAATGCTTACTTTCGTTAAGATACGGGCGCAAACCCTCGGGCCACGAAAAACCAGAATCTGACTTCTTGAAGTATTCTCCTTCGTGAAGATTCTGTGGGTTATAGAAAAGGTTTGTATGGATAAATGGTGGAATAGAGCATTTGGAATAGCTGTGTGACGCTTACTTTCAACGTAGTTGTAGACGACCAGAACTGTGTTTCGCGGAGAAGCGGCTCTTTGATGCACGCTGCAAGAGCGTTGTTTAAAATCTGCAATGTCTTCTGAGACAGATTGCCACGTTCGTATAACACCTGAAGCGGATTAAGCGAAGTTAGATCTATTTGCTTGATGTAAATTAACGCAGTCGAGAAGAAGCGCTTACGTGAACTGGTGGATAATGGGCGAGCAAGGTCAATATTCTGGAATTACAACGATCGTCTTCGAACTGCCCGAGGTAGAAGTCTCCGATCGTCGTGTCTAGGAAACACACTCCGTAGTGGGATGTCTTCGCGCCAGGCGGGCATTTCTCAACGAGCGACAATAAATAATTGGAATTCGGGGTGGATGCTTCTACATCCAATGGAGTATAAACTCTCGTGCCCTTGGAGCTTATTTGGCACATTTCTCGTTTAACAACTTTGTCGAATTTCGTCGGCTTGGCCACTGGAAATAATATAAAATACTAAATCGTGGTAACTATCGTAAAACTAATAGAACATTCTCTAGTATCTTACATTTATTGCAGCGTTGCTGCATCATCTCTGGGTTCTCTGTCTGCTCTATTCTCGCGACTTTGTACCCTTTCTCTATGAGCGCCGCGGAAAAACGACCATAGCCGATTTCAGGGAATCCAGAGTGCGCGTGTTCGCTCTGCAATCAATCGCATTCAATGAGTTTAATTCTCGTAAATCTGTGAGGGGGGAGATCGTTGAACCTACTCGCATGAACGAAATATTAAGTTCCTTGGCTGCAGTGACAGCGTCCATGTGGAAAAATTCATAAAATTTCCCCATTTTGAAGAAAAGGACAGTGTCGTAGTATTTGCTCTTCAGCTCCCACCATTGCCTAATCGCCTGCAAAAATCATGTTTCAGAAAACTCACAATACTATCGCTATTAAGCACACTTAAGTTTGCGCCTTACTGGAGTCTGATTATTCAAGAATTCCAGAGGGACATATAGAGTCTTAGGGTCGTAGTTTGGATCGTCGGCTCTTCTCCTATTAATATCTCTTATATTTTGCGGTTGGAGGAAATCGTATTTTAAGTGTGGCCAAGACTCCATGGCCTTGTTTGGGCCCGTTGCTGGATTTTGTTGAGGAGGCTTCGCTTCTTTCTTCTCCTAAGAACATCGCATTTGAATTCATTGACTTTGATACAAATTATGAAGGAAATGGCGTGAATTACATATCACGAGCTTACTATTTTCGAATTTCTCTTTGGGCCAGCAGCACGTTTTGCCCCAGTGCCTCTAGACACCTTTGGTTTCTTCTGAAATACAGCTTGCATTAAGTAATTTGAATCGAGAATTTTTTAACGATTAGTCTTTTACCTCTGGTGTTTCTTCTTCCGTTTGTGTGTCCGACAGGCTTTCACTGGCCTCTTCAGTGCCTGTTTCCGATTCCTCAGATTCATCGTTTGGATCTATATCAGAATTAAATCATTTCTTTGTTGATATTCGATTGTAACATTGGTGTACCGATATTCCACACAGACCTGGTTTGAACTCGTCTCCAGAGTCTTCTCCCGATTCTTCATCAGGGATGATGAGCTTTCGTTTCTTCAGTTGTATTGGCTTCTCCTCTTTCTCTTCTTCTTCATCATCCTTATAAACTCGTTTACGGTCCTCTGGATTCTTGTTTTCTCTCCCTTTGCTCGGAGTTTTGGCTACGAGCAATATAATTCATCCACTAATATTCGCTCCAACTTACAATTTCAAATGTGAGTAATGTAAGGGTAGTTTCAATACAAATAAAATACAATGTAGGCAATGTGATCGTTTATAAAAGAGAATCCGTTGCTATGTACATTTCTATATTTTTCAATTGATGTGTTTTATCACGGCATGCGATACGGAATTAATTATTGATAGGTGAATTGTTCTCGTCAAATACCTTTCTTCCCTTGTTGTTCTACGACTCTTTTCGGCGTTCCAGTTTTCTTCTCAGGCACTGATTTATTATCTGATTTTGGAGTTCTCGGTGAGGTGAAATAATTAAAAAGCGTGTTCGTTTTTGACATAATGTCATCAATAAATATCAGAGGAATTGTAAATTATGCGAAAACACCTTTCTTCCGAATTTCTTTCGTAACAATTCCGACCAATTCCGACGGATGCTCATGGATGGATCAAAATCCCGGCAAAACTTTGGTTTTCCTAAACGCATTCAAATTTGCTTGCATGTTCTTAAATTCGACTCTGTCTTGACAAATCGAATCTTAAATGTCTGCCCAAACAGTTTATTACTTCCGTCAATATATCGAATGAAATTAATTACATTAATTTGGGTAATAAATACTGAAGAAATGTGAGATATCCGATCACAATGAGCGAATTCCACTTATGCCCGAATCGCCCGTGATTATCGATCGCCTGGATGCATCGTCAAGAATTTCAAAGTCGATTTTCTGGAAAATAAAGCGCAATGGCAAAAAATTTTATTCCTTTTTCTCGACTTATTTACTTGTTATTAATCAAACAGAAAGAGTAACTTTTTTTCGAAGAGTAAAACTACTCTAACCCTGGTTTAATTTTATTTTACCACCGTAATTGTAGTACGAGAACACAATTATTTCTTAATTTTTAGTGTATATTTAATCAATTTAAATAAAATTGTTTCGCTTAAATTTTTTTTATATATTTTTGTTAATCGTGTTCAGCGATTATTCGAACTCTAGGGATTCTTTTCCAGAGACTTTTTTACATCCGCTGTCAGTCGTTCGCGCTGGTAGCCCTGGATCAGGAAAACAATAATGGCGTATTCGGTGAACATTTCTGTGGAAGCACCGATCGAGAATCAAATTCAAGAAATCACTTACGATGGCCAAGAAATTTATCAAGCGTACGTAATTCCTTCGGTTACTGCTTGCAACCGTATAGTAACAAATGGAATATCGAAATTGAAGTAACACTGAATGAATTTATTATATACTTCGTCTAACCTCAATGTTTACATGAAATTCTATTTACGTTTTGTGGTATAACGAACCATAAGGTAAGTCAATTCACGTAAGATAACGTTTTCCAGACCCCTTACACTGTCCGAGAACTTGGCGAAGATCGCGCAAAAGATCGACTTTAGCAAGACCAATGGAGACGACGTTAAAAAGGAAACCGAAGGTGGAGAGAAGGGAGAGGAAGATCCAAAAGATTCTGCATCTTTTCAATCATCCTTGTGGCCCTGGGACAGCGTCAGAAGCAAATTGAGGTCTCATATTATATGCTGCCTTTGCATCGCGATTTTATAACAGTCACGAGTCCATAACCTCCCTCTCGTTTACAGGAACGCGTTAACAGAGGTGTGCGTTTTGGCAGATGTTCTTACGATAGCTAAGGAGAAGCATTATATGGTTCTGGACCCTGTGCCGCAAGAGCCAGCCGAAGTGAAGCCTATGGTACAAGTGTATGCTAGGAAGAAAGCGTTGGCCGGAGCTGCGTCTGTCATCATGATGGGCGCTGATAGATTAAAGAACTGTCAGAATGAGTTAGCTAGAAATAGGTCGACGCCTGACTTCCACATCGAATTGCTGAGATTGAGGCAAAACTGGCGTCTGAAAAAAGTCTCCAATTCAATTATCGGTGATCTTAGTTATCGAACAGGTCCGCAGTTTTAAACTCACAATCAGCATTCTTGCGATCGCCGTTCAGAATGTTATATTGACGCCAAACGAATTTCCAGCGGGTTCCAAGTTTCCTCAGACGGGTATGTTCGAAGTTACGAAAGCAGAGGAGGAGGAGAAAAGTAGTACTAGCCCTCCTGCCTCTCCCAGTGCCAGTAACAATACATCAGTGCAGGCTCACCATCCTTCGAACCCTAAGGCTTCTGCTCTACGCGTTACTATACCTAGCGAATTACAGGGTGTTGCCTACATAGAAGTACTATGCCAAAAGGGTAAGCGTATATTCATTGCGATACATAATGCAGGGGCGAAAAATTTTATTCGGCTTGGTACACGTTTCAGATCAGGAGGATCTGTGCAGCGCGAATATTAGTCTACTTAACAACAGTGCGCACAGCTCCAATGCAGACATGCATTGGCAGCAGAAATTGGAAGCCGCGCAGAACGTTCTCTTTTGCAAAGAGCTTTTCAGTCAGTTAGCGAGAGAAGCGGTGCATTTACGAGCACCGATACCTCACATGGTCGTTGGGAATCAAATAATGGCAACGGTAGTTTCCCGTTCTTCAAATCAACGCATACGTCGCACAGTGAATCATACAAGTTTCGTCTGATTCTAGGTACTTCCTGGAATTCAGTTAATCATAGGTCTCTGTCACAGCACAGGAAACGACAAGAAGCCTACCGCCCCGCCGCCTCACAAGAGCGATCACGATCACGTATTGGAGCATTCGTTGCACCAACTGTTGCGCGAAGTACATCACAAGAACACCCACCACCCTTTCCCTCACCCCTCCTCCGGACCCCTCGGGCCCAGTAAACGGAGATGCTTGGCCGGCCCAACGGCTGCTGACAGACATGAACTTCTAGAAATGACAAAGAGTCAAACTCTGCTGGAGCAGATCATCCAGCAGGCTCAACATTTCTTCATGCGTTTGCGCACCGAGTACGTCCTAGACACAATAGCGAAGGAAGTTAAGGACCCTCTGATCGTCTCTCACTGGAACGCCCTCAACTCGCCCACGCAGTCCTGCGTGAAGATCAACATTTTAACGCACGGATACGACAGTGTCTGTCGAACGTCGCTGGTCGTCCACGTCGGGGAGAAGTCTCTCAAGTGCGTTTGCAGGGACGGCAGGGTGATGCACATGAGCTACGAGCCTCAAGAGTTACGGGATCTTATCTTCTGCCAGGTGAGCGCAATACTGTCGCCGTTGCCTCAAGCTTGTCTCATCGTTCACTTAGCGATAATCACTGTTCCAGATCTGTCAGCACCAGATAACAGCGGTGCAAGCGCTGGCGAAATGCATGGGCTGGCAATTTTTAGCCAATAGCTCGCACCTCGGTTTAGGCGCGGTGGAACCTCTGGGGAACGCCAGCAGTTGTATCCTCGCGTCACCAATAGGCGATCGGTACCTCCCGTTTCTTGAGAACAGGTGTCCGTACGAATTTCCGGATTCTAAAATAATTCTTTCCGCTTTCAGGATGATAGCTGTCAGGTGCGAGCCGCAAACCGGGGTGCAAGTGGCAATCGCTCATTCGCCCAGGAAGGACTTCTTCCCTGGGCAATTAGTCCGCGAAAGGAAGTGGGAGAATCTGGGTGGGTCTTTCAAAGAAGTTCGGTGGGACAAAATGGAGGGGAAGAACTTTTTGAATAAAATGGAACTGCTCATGGCTTCCTTAACGAGCTCTTAGGCACATCAATAACTGATTAGGAATTCAATTATTCTGCAGGGTGAGAATTCCTGATCGTACATTTAGACTTTATCTTGCATCTGATACATAGAGACACCATTTCTTAATTGTACAATGGAACGATGGATGGCTTTGTTCGGGCGATGTCTACCCCGTCTGTGATTTCGTTTCTTTCCCCCCCGAGTATTCTTCTTTTCTCTTTCTTTTTTTAATAAAATGATATTTCAAACATCTCGGCGATTACTTTTAGCGCTACTCTTGCAGGCCCCGACCGTGCGAATGATTTAATTCCGCGGCGATCCGGTATATCAAGTAAGGATCATTAAATGTACCAGCTGTTGTACAAAAATGGTCTTTATTTGAAATGACATACGAAATGTAATGCGAATTGAGTAATAAAATAATCGGGAAATGGTAAGTGGAACAGAATGCCAAGTATGCAGATGGTACAGTAAACACCTAAGCTACAATCGTCAATGAAGTTTTCTTATATACATACAAAAACTAATGAACAATTCCTTAAATATTATCGCCAGTTGTATAACCCTCTCGAATGATTTGCTATTTAACTGTAAGGCGCGAATCGATACAGAAATTTCCTCAAATGCAGAAAACATGTACAATGTATATACATATATATATGCATACATACATTCTTTCATATGTACATTCACACACATTTTAAATTTCTTTCTGTTCGCGACGCGAAAGGACTGTACACTTCGATACAATTAGACTACGAATTGAAACGTTATCTCGATTCGGTTATACATCGGTTCGATGGGATAAGGGACGGACTAGCAGCTTGACCAATCAAATTCTGTGCTAGAGCGTTAAGATTTAACGTAGCGAACTTCCTCAGTAGAGCATCTTTGAAGTGGAATCTAATCGCACATTTACAAGACGTGAAGGATATTTACAGCTTAAACCATGGAAAATACTCGTAGGCTTCTCGATTAATTTTGGTCAAGTACAAAAGTTCGTTAAATAAGGTTAAATAATGGCAAATAAGATATAGTTTGCTAACTTATCGTCACAGCTTCTCAGACACAAGTGTAGGGAAACCGAACAGCTTTCGTGGACTGACGTCTGAGAAGAGATTTCCGACATTCCTTTGCCGTCCATCTCGAATGCTACTTAGTTTCTGGATTCAGTCACCAGCGCATTCTCGCTCTCATTTCCTCGTAAAGCACTGAGCCACGTTCTGAGCTTTGCCGCCCACGACTCTGAACGCGAGCGTGGTCGTGATCATTAGGACTACATAAGCGGACAGAGTCGTAGCTACATACGCTTGGTATACGTTTAGCAATGTCATAGATGACACGAACAAGTGCGAGGCGACGACCCAAATAACTTGTCCCCAATCTTTCTTATCTAGAGCGGCGAAGAACACCACGCCCCAGAAAGTGTGCAGAAGAATGAAACACAGAGTCGTGGCTGCAGATATTATGAAGAAGTATTCGGTGCCTTGCCTAAGGCCCATCGTTCCAGGGCCGACTGCGTCTGCTAGGACATTGACCAGAGCGAAGGCTCCGCTCATGAAACCAAAGCCCAGGCCACAGACGTAAGCGAACACGTGTCTGCTATCCGCGACGTGTGTTGTTGTCACTTTCTCCAAGCCCCTTTCTGCTTTCCGAAGTACCCAGTACAAGAGATATCTGCGCAGGAAGAATTGGATAAATCAGACTTCGTTGTTCTTCGCTATATGACGCGGAAGTTATGCTCGATCGGTCTATTAATTACCTGAAGGCTTCTTGAAATAGCACAGAGAAAACCAATCCGAATGCTAGGTGATTCTGTAAAGGCACCACAGCGTACCAGAGCACCGACGACAACAGCAACGAAATAAGCCAAAAAAAGGCACTGGCTATTAGTATGATAATTCTAATCGGTTCAGCCGCCACTGTGAACGTAAACATGGCTAACGGCGGACCAAAAGCCAAAAAGGCGCAACCAAAGAAATCCATAACTGTCATCTTTGCTGAGGTTTATGTTGTGACGTCCCCGTTGCGCTCCACTTGGGTCTTCGGCGGCTAGTGCGCAACAGCGCCACCAAATGTCTCCCAATTACTACTAACTTCTCACAAGTCCTTATTTCAATTGCCGACTCGATCTCGCATAATTTTGAAATTCTCGAAACTCGAATCCGAAACTTTGAACGCTTCGGAACTCGAGTCCAAAACTTTGAAGGCTTCGGAACTCGACTTAGAAACTTTGAAGGCTTCGGAACTCGAAACTTTCTTAGGCTTCGAGGTTTCGACGCGTCGAGAACCCCATCCTTATTATTTATGGTTTCATAATTATCTGCAACGACTCTACGAAGGAGTCTAGGGCTTTCAGATTGCAAATAAATAAATAAATGAATGAGTTATTCTAATTCCAGCGGCATGACTCTCGCGCGAAACTGAATTCTCAATGCCAAATTTAGAATTGTAGCTTCCCAAAAATAATTAATGCTACTGTATTCATTAATGTAGATATTAGGCTTGTCCCGTAATTGAAGGGTCGGATGCAATAAGGAGACTAGCGCTCGAAAATGGGAAAAATTATTGTCGAAACGCTAAGACAGATTGGAAAATTAAATGTTATTAAACTACATTTTAAAAAATATATTAATAATAATAATTCGTATATTTGGAAGGTTGCATATCAAAATATAGAGCCTTGTCAGTTTCCGCAGGGACATTCGCGATGATTTCTTGCATAGTTAATTAGTTATTAACAGTTCTTGTATAGGGTTACAATGAACATGCAAATGCAATTAAAAATGTGTACAGTTGACTATTTTTTACAAGTTATGCAAACGATACATTATGCAGGACATGTTTTTAGAAGCTATGTATATGGTACACAATTACAAGTTCGTCATTTTATCATATTTCTGTATTCGAAAATGCAAAAACAATCAGCACCATCACGGCGCATCGATTTGTTTCTGTACATCAGATGGAGGCGCGCCGATTTGTTCCTGTAAATTAGGTGGAGGCGCATCGACTTGTTCCTGTACATCAGATGGAGCCGCATCGATTTCTTTTTGTACATCAGATGGAGGCGCATCGACAAGCCCCAGTCTCTTCAACAGATCTTGGTTATCGTCAAAGTAGTTTTTATACCACATTATATGATCGTATTTTTCTTTAACTGTCATGTACGGATTTTTCGAAAGCCCAACGCACACTAATTCCATGTAATGCCGAATTGGGCCAATGCTGGGGCACCATCCTGTCAGGTGGCGTTCCAAAAACACATGTTCCGAGAAATGCACGTTCTGTTCCTCCTCCATGCCTGTATCATAAAACATTTTTTATTCGCAAACGTTTTCGTAGCAAGTAGTTAACAAATAGGTTTCCGATATCCTTTGCATCACTACCTTGCTCATTGTCAATAGGGAACTTCCACAGCTTTCCTTCTTCGGTCCACTGTATCATTTCTTGAAATCCAGTTTCAGGATAGTGAGACTGTTGTGCTTTTAGCTCGCTTTGTTCGCATGCGTTCCATACTTTAAATTCGGGAACATGTAGAAGCGGTCCGTTTGTTTGGGTAAAGATGGCAGCATAGCTTTCCAGTTCACTTTTCTCATACCTAAAAATTTTAAATTAAATAATAAATAAAGTCCTTAATAAATATTCTAATTCCTTTTCAAATGATGTACGCAACCTTTTACTTCTTTCTTCATCTTTATGCTTGCCCAACAGTGCATAAATTACAGAGTCACCTCTCTGTTGCGTTTGCGTCGATTTGTATGCTTTTTCGACATTCCTCGTCTCGTTTCTTACGTTTACATTTTCCCCATTTTCTCTACTTTCCCTGGTTTCCCTGTTTTCTCTACTTCCCCTAGTTTTCCAGTTTTCCCTACTTTCCCTAGTTTCCTTGTTTTCTCTACTTCCCCTAGTTTCCTTGTTTTCTCTTCTTTCCCTAGTTTCCCTATTTTCAAACCTGTCCGTCTTATATCTACTATCAAATCTTTTTATATCTTTTGTTCTATATTGACTATCGAACGTTGTTGGTTTCTCCCTTTTTCCACTCATATTTTTATAATTCTTGGTCTCTTTCAGTCCATATCTGGTTTCAATGCTTTGCCTATATGACGCACTGTAAAACGTACAATGTCAATGTGTGATTTTTAATATGTATCATGGATAGTACCAGCTAAGTGCTATCTAATTTTAAAAAATTCTATACACACATTGTATCTGACAATTTTGTGAAAGGTTTGTCCTTCTCAATATTGGAAAGACTTTCCAATAATGTTGACAGAATCTTTTCTTTATCTCCTCCAACTACAGTAGTCAGTGTATCGGCTGCTTTCGACAATTGCTTCTCTACGATAATAAAATTTCTAATTTCATTATAAATTTATCACGAGTAGCGACAGCTGTTATTTTTATTGATTTCGAACTGAATCAAATGCTTACCTATCTTTTTGTTTCTGTCCTTTATATTCACCCTTACATCTGCAGTTTTAGAAGGTGTAGTCTTAAAAAAATAACATATTTGGAATTAACGCACGCCTGTAGAAACCTTTGAATCAAAAGTAAAAAATACTTACGCTCAGCAAATTATTTATCAATTCGCTGAACTTATCATCGGTGTTGTTTTTTGCGGTGTTACTACTGCTAGCAGGCTTCGTAGGTGTCTTCAGAATTTTGCGTTTAGAATCATTATCAGAATCTGACCCAGATGAATCCGACGACGATGAATTAGAACTGAATCTGACTATATTGATTGTCATGCTTAACCAGTGACATGGCAATGCGATCTGAGTCCTGATGTTCCTACGAGTTAGTAATATTGTCCTTCATCAAATGCAATTATCATGAGGTGAATTATTTAATTCAGAAACTGTACAGTGATGTTTATTCGGGGGTTATCGGACATTCTGAACACGTGAATATTACTTACTTTGAAAACAGACATTTAGGTAGCATTTCGCTTATTTTATAGTATTCCTATTGCGATTATTCTTATTACACTTGCTGAACTTACAATGTAAAACTTGATAAACACTAATTAATGATATCAAGTTAGAGGTGTTCGATTCCGATTCGATTCGTTTGGTTGAAAGATCGACCTTTTGAATCTATTCTTTTGGTTAAAAGATCGATCTTTTGAATCGATTCTTTGGTATTCGATTTTTCTCAGAATCGATTCTTTGATGTAAGAATTGAAAATCGATTTTTTCTCCTAGGGGGTAGTTAATTGTCCCAATGTGATGTTGATCCAACGAAATTATTGAATAATCCGCATGATGAAGACGCACTGGCAGAGTTGGAAAGAATGAGGACCGCTTTATAAGAACTATTGAATTGTAATCTAGTATTTGTTTCATTCGCTACCAAGGACCCCGAACGGAATGGAAACGAAAATTTTTATTTTGTATAATCTATTCTTTTTATACAGTTTATATTGTTCGAAGGTTTTCACATGTAAGCCTTGGAGACTCTCTATTTTTTCATTATACATAATATATATAATATATAATTAAAATAGAATTTAATTTCAACATAATTTACGAAAAATTTAGCTACTCCAACTAGAAATTTTAACGTAATCAATTAAAATAGAAGTCAATTTCAACTAAATTTATGAAAAATTTAGCTCCTCCGACTAGAAATTTTAATGTAATCAATTAAAATAGAAGTAAATTTCAACAAAATTTACGAAATACCTAAATACATAAGGTAGAACAACTACCGTGGCTGAGATCCCTTCAGAAATTCTGTAGAAAGTCGAAGATCTTGGAAACTGTTGAACCGATCTTGACTAAACATGGCTATTAACCTTCCCGGAAATATACACTTTAAACAAAAAAAAGGCATCAAAATCGAATCACTTGTTGACGAGCTACGGAGCCACAAACAAACACAAATATATGCGTCCAACTTACAACACCCCACCTTTTTGCGTCGGGGATTAAAACGAAATGGACTGTCCAAACAGAGATTTGGAATAAGTTTCCAATACAGAATTAAACTACATATCTTCCTTTATAACGCACAACGTAGTTGATTTTTTATTTAAAAAATGCTTTATTGTACAGATTCGTAATGCTCGAAGCTAGTTTATTACATATACATAACAATGTAATATATCTCTGATTCATTTCTTTACTTTGCCAGGCGAAATAATGTGATTAGAGGATTACGAGATCCTATGCCTGTTAATGGGATCCAATAACTTGAAACTGCAAATTCAAGATACAATTATAATTTATAAATTTACATTTACAAGGCGTACAGTTTAACTTTAATATTAAAATAAACTTACATAATAACGCTATTTCAGATTTCGACACGGGTCGCGACCGACCCCGGAGCCGCGCCAATTCGTTTGTCAGAACTTAGAAGTTAGACAAGTTCGAGTCTGAATCTAATCGAAAAGTTCGGGCGGAGGGGGGAGGGGGGGGGGAATTATGCAGCATTGTACAGCGAACGAATTGATAAACCGACGAGAATTAAAAGCGCGATACTGATTGGCGAATCAAGTAACTGATAATAATACATACACGCCGGCGGCGAACTTAAGTGAGGCATAATGCGTAATTACAAGGCGCGTTTCTTTTCGCATCAGCTTGCGCGTAATTAATTAACAACTTACGCTTACATATGCAACGTGTTACTGCTAGTGGGGGGAAATAAGTAAATTTAATGAAAGGTACAGCAATAAATTACGTAAGTGAATAAATATATATCAAAATATATGGTCAATATGAAACAGGTCCATTTATACTGCGATAAAAAGGATTTCCTTCGTTGGACACATATAACTTTGGCTCTCTTCGCATGCCAGGGTAATAAAAAATGTCAAATGTGTTTACGAGATATCAATCAAGACGAAGATAAATCGAGCATTATGTTGGTATCCTCTAACGCCGATAACGGTAATTCATTTTTCTCTTCTTCGATCTTGGCATCCGACATCTTTAGGAACTTAATCACCTTTTCAGTAGCGGCGATCCCGCAGCTACTTACTTCATTCTGAAATATATCGCTCGATTACTCAGGATCGGCTGAACAAGCTAGTAATTGTTTAAGGGGAGGTTCCGGTCTAAAAGTCGATTTTTTTATTATTTCATTTTTCGAATGTTCAACCTTTTAGGAATACGTGTTTAAAAGGATTTGTTGAAATTCGTAAAATTCCCGAAGTTATAGGCATGGGCAACGACCGGCCACTCGGTCTTCTCAAAATCGGTGGGACCTGTATTTCCAAAAGTTATAATACGATTCGACCGAGACCAGTCAAATTTAAAAAAAAATTGAAAATTTATAATTTTTACAGCCGTTGAAAGGATGAAAAATATAGGGAAAAAGTGATTTCAAACTTCAAGTGTCGTTATTTTCTAAAAAAATGTCAGTATTGTAATTTTTCAGGTTTCCCTCCTAGCCTGAAGTATATTCTTCAAAATAAAAAAGTTTCAGTCAAATCGGATAATAACTTTTGGAGATACCGACTTTAACGACTCCCCGTCTGCAATGATTAATTATAAAGCAAAAAATATATTTCTATAATTTAAGACACCCTTAATACAATGCAAAAAGTCCCATTAAATTATATGTAGTAGGTTTCCTTTAATTAATTCCTAAACATCACCTATTTTTATTAGCTCTAGACCGGAACAGCCCCTTAAGGCTCGTAGAAAGAGAAAGGAATAATTAGGATTACTTACCGATGCCGTTAAATTCATGAAATTGAAAAACTTCTGAAGTACAGACACCATAGTAGTAAAATTGTTATCCGGAAGTCTACTGCGTACCAACGATTCGTAATCCTGGAGATGCATATGGATCATTTTAATACATCGTATTACCGATAGCTTAGTATATCATGTATCAACTGATTACAATTTATTACCTTATTATCCATTATTAAGTAACCAAGTAAAAGCACTACGTATGCCCCTATTAAAGTGTGTTCCATATGGCGCCCCGCCTTCTGTAATACTGAAAGAGAAAGATGTTTTATAATATACTGTAACAATCTAACTAATTTCTTGATAATCCAAGCGAAGATGGTACATACATTTTGTAACAGTTTCCTCGATAAATTCTTCTTGAGACTTGGTCGTTGTCGAAACGGTCTCCGTTTGTTCGGAATCTTTTTTACCATCTAAAATGGCATCTGTTTTCTGCTCTTCAGCGCGAGCCAATTCTTCTTGTTTGTAAAAAAGGTCGATTAAAGATTCTACCCCACTTTCATCGGCTGTATCATAAAAGACAAGATTAAATTGCGCGATGTATTTAATGAATACTATTTAAAATGCGCTTTAAAATATTTACCATCAAAAATATTTTCTGTTGATGGGGGAGCTTTAGATTCGATGAGAAGTTGTTTATTATCGTCACACTGTTCCACTAGGTTTATCAACAGAATCAAAGCTAGCATCATCATATCGAAACGTTTCTCCTCGGGAAGTGACTCGGGGACACGCAACAGAAGATACAGACTGCAATCTAGAACACCTGGTTGCGATCCTACCGATTTGCTTCCGAAAGCTGTAAACGATTTAATCAATGCGTTTTACACACTACGGAGAGCACACATTTCCGTTAATATCTTACTGAAGATATGATCTAAGAAAGCCTTACATTGTCTGTTGAATCGATGTGTAAGATTAATGAGAACTTTAATAATAGCAAACAGACACTCTCTAATAACAGCACCGGTGGAAGTTTTGTCGCTTGGGTCTATGGTTGGGTAAACAGGGATTTCTTGCCCACAAAGATGATACAAATTTGCTAATGTGCTGACTAAAACTCCATTCTCGTATTTCAATAAGTATACTTGATTTTCTTCGTTCATGTGAGTAACCTGAAACAATGGCGACGTTTTAATTACACATCTCAATAAAGGAACATTTGTATCTCTAATTATAGTAAACACTTTCCGACTCACATTTTCTAATACACGTAGACATCTATCAACTTTACGTAATTTATCTAATAATGGATCTGACCAACCAGATCTCGTAATATCCTGAGCATTAATATGACGATGGCAATCTCTGATCGTTTTTACAATATGTTCTAGACCTCCTAATTCTCTAAGTTCCTCCTTAAACCATTCGCCAGCACGTTTCGACGTGAGACTAAGAAGTGTCTCCATAGCAAGTTGACCAACCTAATCGAAAACGACTTTGTTATTCGTATTCTCAGCGTCTCGCTTCGTCACGCTCCAATCGCGAGCCAGATACTCACAGTTATATTATCAAGATTTAAATGTTTCGCGTGTCCTTGAGCTTGAATGTCAGCGCACAGCTGACGCACCTTTTCCTTGTTCTTCAACAATTCTGCCCGACTAAGGCCACAATCGTCAAGTGCGTCTTTATGACTGGCGTCAGATTCTAACAAACTTAACATTAACTCCAAGCAATCACGGTCCAAATCCATGGCTAAACGATCTTGACTTAACACGAACATCACCGTAGCCGTGCACAAAGCAAGGCTCTGAAATAAGAAACAAAACGTATTGGTAAAATCAATAAGATCTACGGACGGTTTCTTTCGCGAGAATAAAATTCTATACCTGGTCCTTGGTCGCGTCGTGAAGAGCTTTGAAGAACTTAGCGACGGTCCCGTGAGCGCGCACGTGCATGCGAAATGCGGGCGCCATACATTTGCTTGCTAACCGTATAGCGGAAAGGCAACGAGTAGCATTTGGATTGTTTTCCCTTAAAGTGTCTAATATATATTCAACATCATCATTAAACTCTTGAAACTCTCCGCTCTCCTGTATCTGATGAGCTTTCTTCACATTTTTCACCACAGTGTAGAACTGCAACATAAATAGTCGTGAATTGATAAGATACTTATCTCCAGTCCCACCTACAATACTACATCCTGTAAAAGTTCCTTCTTTAATATACATACGCCCTTAACTTTCTTGCCACAACGGACACTCGTTATAGCGTCGGATTCATCCTCGAAGCCTGTGTCAGCTTCGGGGTAAGTTACGATTCTCGTCAGCGGTGAAGTGTCGAATTCCTCGTCGTACGCGTCGGCTCCTGTGCCGCTGTGGGATCCCGACGCAGTAGTCGGTGTAATGTTTCCAGCGTTAGGAGTGTCCGTAGCGCTGGACTCCTTGTCGCTGTCGCACCACTTGTGTTTGTATAGAGCTCGCCTTTTATTTCCATTTGTCGCGCCTGTCGAGCGACTCTTGAAAATACTGCCCTTTTTAGTGGCAGGCTTCTGAACAGTCGTAGACGGGGCATTCGATGGCTGCGATTCTGAGACTGTACTAGTTACATGTAACGCCGTGTCGCTCTCTGTATTACCAGCCACACCTTCGCTGTCGTCGCTCCCAGAAAACCAATCCTGGTCGACTAAGGTTTTAGCTGTTGCCGTGTCGTTATCGCTTACGCGAGCTGGCTGCTCCGCCTCTGCTTCGGGATCTGGTTCTGGCTCTTGATCTTGTTCTGTTTCTGGCTCCGGCTCTGGCTCCGGCTCTGCCTCCGGGCCTGCCTCTACTTCCGCCTCTGGCTCCGCTTCTGCTTGTACTTCTGGCTCAGGTTCCGGCTCGGTTCCCAACCCCGGCTCCGGTTCAGCTTCTGGATCGGGCTCTGCAGTGGGTCTGGAGATTACTTCGTTCGTCGGGAGATCTATCGAACAATGTTGAACTTCGTCTGGGACAACCTCTGTATTCTCTCCGGCCTCCGAAGCATTTATTATCATTGGTCTCGCTTGCATCGGGTCAGAATCACTTGACAATATGTCGATCAGCTCTTGGGTCGTGGTTGGCAGTGGTTGGTCACGCCCGATTAATGGCTCAATCGTCGGCTTGCAGGAGTACGTCGAACCACAGTCAGTCTTAACAATATCGTAGTGAGATATCAACGTGTTATTGGAATCGGTGACAGATTTTCTAAGAGTTAAAGACAGGCCAGAGCTATGCGAATTGGGGGTGACTGGCGCTGTAGATACAACGGACGATGTCAAATCTAAATGCAGATTCTTTGCCCGACTGCGAGTAGTTCGTCGCATCTCCGAATTTTCTAGAGGTATCGACACGGTAGAGATCATAGGTTGATGAGAGCGGACAGCTTTCTGATCGGACTTCAGAGTGTCCGTGTTGAAGTTCTTACGCTCAAGGTCTACCTTCGCGGGGCTATTAAGTGGCGTAGAAATTCTGTATGTCTCGGGCTCAGGCTCCGGGGCGTTCTGCACATTTCCACAGACCAGCCTCGCTGTACCTTTGCATATTCTCAATACAATAGGGGGCTTCCCTTCTTCTCTAATAGGAGCATCGCTGCTTGCCGCTTCCAAAGTGTCCGCTACTTTCTTAGCAGGGGCGCTGGACACTTTCGCTAGAGATTGTTTTGGCGGCGGCTGCGGGGGGGTTTTCTGAGCACGAGCTCTACCGTAATGTGAATCAGGTACTTGTCTGTATATTGCCACGTCCTGGCGCGACTCCTCTACCGCGGGCGAAACGTTTCTACTTTTAAAAAATTTCTTAGGTTTAACGACTGGTGGTGCGACATCCGGCTTATTGTCAGGATCGGTTTCGAACGAGAACGGATCTTTACCAGAATTCACACGAGCATTCTGGTTTCCGTAATCCAGCTTTATTCTCTTCGCCCCGAACGTGTTATGAATATCATCTTTCCTTCCTGCGAACAAAACTGTCTGTTATCATTCCACTTGAAATACACATGATACAGATATTTCTCTTCGACACAAAAGCCAAGATAATCGAGCTGGGTTTATCTTTGTTATTGAATCGACTGTTATTTTAAGGAACTGAGAACAGCTCCTGAGAGAATAATGCGTCTAATATGCATCTACATCCTGAAAGAAACTATCTTTCTATGAGCAGGACATTTTGAATGCAATACACAAAATAGAACATAGTCTTATTGCAGCGATTTCACAGATATATCTTTGTCAGCGGATGCTGGAAACATAGGTGACAGACGTTAACTAAGAATACACACAGGCGCAATAACATATATAATTTCCATGGAGAAAGAACCAGCGTACCATTGATATTTGTACTCCTGATAGACGTGAAGGATGTTATACCCCATTTTCCAACAGTGCCTGCCGATTTAGCGGCGGAGGGTCGATTGCTATTCTCTCTAAAGAGCTTGTCGAACTGAATGCTCCCAGGCGTCACACTGTTCACCTTACGGCTGTAAGATTTCGTGTAACTGCGGGACGTCATGTTGTATTCCTCGGTGCTGAAAGGATGCTCCACATCTCAAAAGACACGGACCAGAATGTCCCTCTTCATTTTTTCAAGCTTGTCAGGTATATTACAGTGAATCGGCATCGACCGTTCGCACGCTTGCAGTGGAGTGTCTTATAGGGGACGGGAGCCCTCGGCGCGTGTAAACGCAGTCCTCGATGATAATTGTAAGCCCGTTAGAAAGAATCAAGAGGCAATATCTTCGGAACATATGAAAGAAACAAACGCCATGTTTCATTTGCTATTTACCCCGATGCACGAATTTACGAAACTGTAACTTCCAAGTTCAATTCATATTCGGAAGCATTGCCCTTATATCCATTATCTTCCAGCCTGTATCTTCGCACTTGGCTTTCAAGTAATATGGATTACTTTTCTACGTCCGCATGAGTTCAACTAGAAATATTAGTCATAACATGATCTTGAGCCATCTGTCGATGTTTTTCGTTTCAAGATTTAGATACATACCATACACAAAAAAAAACGAGTAATACAATACACAAGATTGTAATACTTGTCGGCCTACCCAGTAGGTAGAGCCAAAGAGTTAAGCTTTCTACCTTCCGATCTATCTTACCGGCGGGGACTCGTCCAATCAAAATCTATTTTACGGACCAGATAAGTTGCGTCTCCTTTATTTACATTTCTCGTTTGCAAATATTCCCCTTTTCTAAAAACACCCGACTATTTATAATCGGTATGCACTCGCAGCCTTTTCCATTTCATTCTATATTAGCATTTAAAGGCTTCTGAAACTGCGATTCAAAGTTTTACTTTCTAAAAGAGATGTACCTTGGGCGAATTCCACTTATGCCCAAATCGCCCGTGATTTTCATTAAGCTAGGTTTTCCCGCAAGCGACTGGACGCATCGTCAAGAATTTCAAAGTCGATTTTCTCGAAAATGAAGCGCAATAACAAAAAATGTTATTCCTTTTCCTCGACTTATTTGCTTGTTATAAATCGAAAAGAAAGAGTAACTTTTTTTCATATCGCGTTTCATTTTCGAGAAAATCGACTTTGAAATTCTTGACGTTGCGTTTAGTCGCGTACAGGAAAACTTAGCTTAATGAAAATCAAGGGCGCTTTGGGTGTAAATGGAATTAACCCACAGACGCCTGTAAAATATTTTATAGTATTTTTGAAAATGCAATGTTTGGTGGAAAGATAAGAGTTCTTTAATTTTACGAATTTGTTGCATTTGTTGCTAATATTTGTGTAGGGATATTTTCGAAGGGACAAGGAAGCCGTGCTACTGATTTGCAAATATCGTAGCCAATAGAAATCTCGTCAGTGTCGTGCATATACATAAACTGCATGGCGGCGACTACCTGTCAAATAAGATTCATACTGTCAAATTTGCTACGTCCACACAAACTTCGTAATGTTGGTTACTTCGAAAATAGCATATAATTCTGCACTGGACTGTGCTTCTTTAACGAACACCATATAAAATGAAAGAGTTTCTATACTAACGAAGGTTAAAGGGATATATGTACATGAGGATTTTACTTTCTCTTTGCTAGTTCTCTGTTACAGGGCGTCAAAGTCTAGTAATCTATGAATTTAGGCGTATTTAACAGAGTTAATCTTAAGGTATGTTATCTCCGATATTAATATTATGTTTACATTTCCCACAATTATATAATGTTACTAAATGTTTATGCACGGACTGCCTACATGCAGGATTCCCAAGGAGGAATGTATTCCGAATGGGCTTCGTTAAGTGTCTTAGTCCAACAAGGTTCGGAAGAGAGCCAGAGCGTGCTAGAAAAATTTTCTCCCATCGCTGGGAAAGAAGTCGCTCTGTCCGTTGTACGCCAGCTCGCTACGAATCTCGGTATCACACAAGCGGCGGAGGCTAGTCTGTTATGCACGGACAAAGAAGTGCAATGGTGTATGGAAGTGATATGCTTCGGATTGTCCTTACCTTTGGCCGAACATGACACTGTCAGAGATTGCGTTAACGTGTACTGCGAGTGGCTGTCCGCATTGTATTCGGCGCCAAAGATCTGTGTACCTAGGCCGATCGTAGACGATCCTAACTTTTATGCCAGGAGGATAATAAGTCATTTTCACAATCTGTTCGTCCCACGAAAAGGAGAAGGTGATTTACGTTCTAATATCTCCTCCTTGTGTCCTACTTCTGTACCTAAGATATGATTTGTCGTAATAACTTTAAGAGCCAGTAGGGAAAATGATAATTCTCGTACTACCTATATTAGAAATATCTAGATTTAACGACTTACAAGTATTTTCTCTTTCATAGTCTGGCCATTTTTGTATCAGGATTTAGGTAATTTGCAATTGAAAAGCTACATTTCTCTGTATGAAAGATTTCTATTTCAGCGTACAGTGAAAATAAATGATGACTATAAAATGTTGAATATTGTTTGTAGGAACGGATACAATTAATCGACAAGCTGTTTTGTGTCATAGAGTACTTAGGACATTACAACAAATTGCAAGGGGTCCTGCGACTTTAGAAAGGGAAACGTGGGAGAGCTTGTTGTTATTTCTCATTGGAATTAATGATGCACTTTTAGCGCCACCAGCAACGAGAGAAGATGCTGGAGAACAATTGTGCGAAAGAGTTCTAGGTGTATTATTGGAGGTATTATATTTATACGTAGGTGTATTGTATATTATTAAACATTTTCTTGCATCGATGGTAGCACGAGAATATTTCCAGGTGTGGCTAGTGGCGTGCGAGCGTAACTTCCCTTCTCCGCCGTTATGGCGAACTTTACGGGAGTCTTGCCTTCGATGGAGGCACAGATTGGCATTGGTGGAGCAATGGAATCGTGTCTGCCTTGCCCTCACGGCAAGACTTTTGCAAATCATGTATGGCCCGATGTTCCCGGAATTAAAAATAAGTGAGCTCCGCTCGTTGATTGCTCGCGTTGTTGTTTGTGTTAACAACTTCTAAACACGTAGTACTGCTTACAGGCGAGGAAGATTCTCAACTAGTACCACCTACGATGTCAGACGAAGCAGTGGCGCAAGCTTGGTACAGACTTTTACGAACTATTGGCGACCCAGTTGATTTATGTAGGCCCGCTGTTGTTTCGCAAACGCAAGCATTTCTACAATACGCCATAGCTAGTACAAACGTTATAGATCCATGTCAACATCCATGCTTGCAAAGTTTACCACAAATATTTCTAAAGGCCATAAAAGGTATAGCTGGTCAAGTCGATGCTTTCCTTGGTAAGTCGACAATTGAATCTCACACAATTTCATAACACAGATGTACGATAGATAAGATGTTCTTTCGGGGTATGCACATACAAGTTATACATGTAAACTACACTCCGCGTCAAAATTAAAGGAAGACTATAATTTCCTGAAAATTTTGGTCATTTCCAAATGGCTATGTCTTTGTGAATAATCGTCGGAAAAAATATTTGAAAAACGCATTTTAACGCTTGAAGTTTCTAGTTTTTGAATCAAGGACTCATTTTTCTTTTCTCGTTCCTTATGACACTATTTTATTAAGATGAAGCGCAGGAAACGAAGTTTCAGAATTTTTTCCCTAGTTTGAACGTGTGCACGGGCGAAAAGAATTTTTTTCCGGTAAATCCAACGAAGAACTCTTATAGAGTAAACATTTCTCTTTAATTTCGTTTTTTGGTTTTGTTGTATGATTTTTATTGACTGAGTTATTCGCGATCAAAGCAAAAAAGGTACTTTTCGCTTTGAACACCTATAACTTGCGAACTGATGATCGTGGACAAATTTCCAAGATTGTTTTGGAAAGCTGAGAAAGTTTTCTTTTAGAACCTTTAGTTGCCAATTTAATGAGATTTTTTTAATCGTATTACATCCATTGTAAAATGATCCCAAAAATTGCATATTTACCATTTTTTAGAAATACGTTCAAACTAAGCAGAAATTTCTGAAACTTCGTTTCCTGCGCTTCATTTTGATAAAACAGTATCATAATGGATAAAAAAAATTGAGTCCTTGAATCCAACCATTTTTCGCAGAGATACAGCCACTTAAAAATGTCAAAAATTTTCGCGAAATTATAGTGTTCCTTTAATTTTGATGCGGAGTGTATAAGTTGTATGGTACTTCTATAGAAAACGAGGATAGCCTTTTCGCACACTTTCCCTACTTTTCAAAGTAGCACATACACACACCTACGCATTTCAGCTTGCTTTGTGGGTGATGGTTGCACGCAGTCACAAATTTTTCAGGAGTTTCACAGGCATGCTGCTGGGAAGAATGTTGCGTGTCCACTGTCACGTCCGGATCTGCTAGCCTTGGAAGCGGGGGTGTAGGGTGGGACAAAGCAAGTGGCAAGGATTCGACACAACCTTCTCCTACGCCACCAACGCAGCGCAGACTTGCCAAAAGTTTCAGTGTAACTCCTTCTGCAGTGACTAAGGGTATTTCAGCACTTCCCTTCTGGTGTCTCGTTACATTCCCTAAATTGTATATATTCTTCGCGGATACTTTTTTTAGGCTTCTCACCTCTCTTACCCTAAAGAAGTATTCTATTTTAACACCACCCTGTTAAGAAGCTATTTTAAATTAAGCATTACATTTTACGATCTCTACTACAGGAATTCCGAAAGCTTCTTTAATTGGTTTAACAACGAGCCGTGTCTCGAGCACACCGCCTATGTTGATATCTAATTCAGGACCTTCATCCGCCTCGAGCACAACATGTAAGACCCTTTTAAAGAGCTTATGCTTTACAAACTACCCTGCTTAATGCATCGTGAAATCATTATGTTCGCAGCTATGACGTCCTTAATGCAAGATATCAGGCCACCTTTAGCTCCGGGACGTCCAAAGTGCAACAGTATATTGCACCTCTTTGGAGAATGGTTATTTGAAGCTGCATTTATAGGCACTGATGGATGGTCACAGAATTTACCGCGTAGGTGTTCTACACAGTATCGACTATTACTGACGAAAAGCAATAATTCATCTCATTCTCAAACAGAACCGTCAGGCGCGACGAAACGTCCATCTTCTGTTCTCGTCGAGGGTCCTAGTTCATTGCAAGAAACCGTTAACGACGTTCCACCAACTCTCTGCATAGATCGCTACGAGTCTGGAAGAGCAGAAGCTTTGGGCGCACTCTGTAGAATATTCTGCGCTAAGAAAACTGGCGAGGAAATTCTACCAGTCTATCTAGCCAGGTTTTACCAAGCGATGAATCATGGTCTCAAAGTTGACGAAGTAATAATTTATTTAATGAGAACCTTGCGAGCATACTGCCTATAAGAATCGCCCTAATACATTTTTATAATCTATCTCACTTCAGTCTAGAGAATGTGGCGAGACGTTAGCGAGCATCCTTTTGAACTCGGCAGATTTATTCCGTTTAGACTTAAACGGCGTGCAAGTATTAGTACCTGCGTTGATATCGGCTCTAGAAACTGTACTTCCGGAGAAAGATTTGAAACTTAAATCTAACATAGTGTCGAAACCAGATCTGCGAAGGGCCTCGATACATTTGTTAATATCAATGCTGGCGTTGCCGCTTCACTTCCAGGTAACTAGCGCATATTTATTTAAATATTCCACCGACTGACATCACTATTGTTTCATAGAATCTCACCATTAAGGAACTTCCAACAATTTCAAGTCCAATGATTGCGGAGAAGGGCCACGTAACATTCGCGCAACTAAAATCTAGACTTATGAATTTGCTTATAAACGCACTACAAGTCGAAACAGATCCTCAAAACACTCACATGCTATTGGGTAAGTGGGAAATTAATCGCAACGAAACTCTTGTAATTCGCTGTTAATTTTTAGGAGCGCTTTTATTGAGTGTACAAGACTCTGCAGCGGCAGAGGAAGTCGAGCAAGTCACGCAACCCGACACCGTGGTACATGATTCCACTGCCAATTTATTGTCATCAGGTTTGTCATCCTCTGTAATCCAATTGACATTAGCTTCTCGCATATATAAATATCGAATGCGCTGTTTTAAATCCTCTGGAATTAATTAATTGCCGTTTGTATTTAAATTTGAGAAGTAATTTGTAAGTGGCTAAGTTCCAGTAATGGTAGCCGGAGTTGATACTCCGTTATTCGGAACAGCAGCTCGTTAACATTTACCAGTTGCTTGTACATTGGAACTTTAGTAATTCGGCATAATTATACGATGTAAGATTGTAATGCTTAACATCACTTCTTTTTATTGTATTTGCTTTATGCGTGCTTCTGTGAGACGTCATCCGTTTTTATTATTATGAGTTGTGTTTTGTTGTGCATTCGCGCCATTGTACCGTCTCATCATCGCTTGATAGTCACCAGCGATTCAGCCAGTCAAATAAGTATATCCAGTGATCAGCGATCGCTCGGCGAAGCCTCTGATATTGCAACTCTTCAGGAGGAGTATATTGCATTCGGTAAATACAAGTATTTTCTACAATTAGCCCCGCCATTAATTACCGTGCACATCACACGAAAATATTCGTGGAAAACATCATCCTACTTATCTCATTACCGTATTTCTGTTATACGTTAAAGCTTCTTTTGGACAACATTGTACACAGGCTTGCGTTTTGAAAAAACATGTACCACACACTGTGCCACAAGAATTAATAGTTGATCGCGTGTGGATTTAACGATTGAGAATACGGGGGTGGTGTTGCAGATTCGGCTCACGCTCTTTTCGTGCGAGCGACGTACTTAGTCTGCCACAGACTGATATCATCGTGGAAGACGGATTTAAATATTTCCCTGGCAGCTCTTGAAATACTATCGGGCTTGGCAAGGACACGCATTCGCGAGACAGGTAAATTCCCATACTCCGCGAGGCTATAGTTCACGAAACATATCGATTCACAAAGTTTTTAATATTCTATACGCAGCGAGGAAGCTTACAGGTTGAACTTCTATTCCGTTCTGTAAACTACAATGCGAAGGTAAACTGTGTCACAAGGATTTCTATATTTCACAGATGCTTTGGAATGTAAACGCGCGGTGAAATGGCTTTGCGATTACATCGCGTATCAGTGTTGGCGCCCGCCACCGGCTCATTCGAAAGACCTTCATTCATCGATCGTCGCTGCTTTTAGTTGCCTAACGACTTGGTTAACTGCTCATCCACAATTACTGCAAGTTAGTATTCTGTCTACACCTTATCGGCGTGACTGTATTCTTTGCAACAAGTTTCTATTCGCAACTGTGTGTTCAGGACAAGGACTGTTTAACGACAGTTTTGGAAGTAGTCGAGCTTGGCGTGTCAGGAACCAAGAGTGTAGGGAAACCAGGCGAGCCTATCAAAATGAAAGACGAGAAAGAACTGAAGCCAGCGTCTATGCGTGTTAGAGATGCTGCCGATGCACTTCTAACGGTCATCCTAGAACAAGTACATAGAGAATCTATTGTAATTTAACTGGCTTCGATTATATCAAAGCAATGTTTTGAATAAACTTCTCCGCCAGGTCGGTTACTTCCCAAGTGCGTGCGGAGCGCAGTCGTTATCATCTTTGCTGGACGAAGTATCTCTTCTTCGGCACTGCAACAGTTGGACGGGTGGACGCGTGCCGCGTCAAGCAGCGGTTGAAAGATTCCGGTATTTCGTCGCCGAAAACGCCACCATGCTCGCTTTACTGGAGGAACCTCTTGGAAACGATCAAGATCCGCAGCCCACCGTCACCGTGTTAATACGTGGGCCGTTCGGCAGACACGCGTGGACCATGCAGCTTCGGCATTTACCAAGGCACAGATCTAGCATAAGAAGTGTAAATACAAATCCAGGTCGGCCGTTGCCATTGGCGGAAGCTGCGCCGCGAACGGATTATAAACCTAAATTCTTTCCCGATAATGTGGATAGGATTCCTCATTGTAAAGTGTACGTGGAATTCTATGAAAATATCTTTGCGCGTACTTACAAGTAATTAAGAGTTTATTAATCAAGGCGGCTGAATTCTTTTGACAGAGACGAATCTATACCGAGTCTCGAGGCGGTGATGAACGACAGCGACGTAGTGAGGAGCGAGCATCAGATTCTATCTCAGCTACTGGAACGCCAGACGAACATCGAATCGAAGTACTGCGACGGGAGCGAAAAAGTCTCGGAAGAGAAGACAGAGGAATGCGTGCCCCCTCAGATCTGCCACGAGTTCCAAACCGCGCGTCTCTTTTTAAGCCACTTTGGGTTCCTCAACATGGAGCCCAAAGAGAACGACGAGTCCAGGAACAGTAGCCTCACCGCTTTAGATCCAATCATTCCAGGATTCTGTTTAGATTTAGAAACCTTAGATAACATCAGCCCGAGGACCTGCGATACTGTATATATTTTTTACGTGAAAGCTGGTCAGAAAACACCCGCGGAAGTGTTGTCCAACGTGGTAAGAGTTCCATCACTTCGGAATGCTTTGACGTGGCGTATTTGTGTTCGCATTGAAAGAGACATATTTCGTAGTTACACGAAGCGAATGTATCGTCAAATTTTTTGGAGTTTCTAAATTCTCTTGGATGGCCGGTTTCTGTGTCGACGCACGCAGGTTGGACTGGCCACGTCTCTACCTCTTGGAGAGTCACGCCGCATTTGAACGTGCCGCAGCCAGCACACAGCGATCACGGCGGAGCTCTGTACAATGGCGATACTCACGTGCTTTATTGGGCAGACGTTAGCTCAGAAATCGCTTTCGTTGTGCCGACTCAATCGAGCAATATGGTGAACTCGGACTCGTTAGAGGAAACGAGCTATTCCAGCGACATCAGTGCTAATCAAGGTACAAACGAAAATATATGAAAGAGCACGGGGGCTTATAACGTGCGTGATAATTTGTAGTTTGGTTCGAGAGAAGTATCAGCGAAAGCACTGCCTCTCGGAATTACGGAGCGGGGCAGAATATAATACAGAACCCGCGGGCGATGTCTCTGGACTTAGAAAAGCAGCCACCGAGTTTAACAGGATCTAGTCCATCCAGCTCTTCCAGTGCAGACCCGGTCAAGCCGAGGAGAACGACCAAACAAGCTTTGCCTGTACAAACTGACATCAAAATCATGGTCGTTTGGCTGGAGAGTTTAGAAGATTATACTCAGTTCCCAATTGGTAGTTCCGTTTTAATAAATATCTCTCTTCATCGTCGAATAACCAGACTTCACGATTTGTGTTCTGAGCGCAGGTGATCTTCTTCCTTCTACGTATACTGGCCTCGAACACTCCAGAGTGATACAGCCGTCAGACGTACAAGTGATTTTTCTTCAAGCCCTCGGCAATGGATTGATGAGAGTTAGATTGCAAGGTCCAGTTTCCAGAATCAATTTAGCCACTCCGTTAATTGACGGTATGGTTGTGTCCAGAAGAGTGTTAGGAACGCTTGTTAGACAAACGGCGTTGAACATGGGGCGCAGGAAAAGGCTCGACAACGATAGGTACGTGGGATTACAGTTGTTACACATTCTGATAACATTAATGCCTGTAATACTTCCGATATGTTACAGCTATCATCCGCCGCACGTGCGCAGGCGTTTAAAGATTCAAGAAATGGTACAAAAGTATAGGAAAAATTTAACTGATCCGGAATTACTAACACTTCTATTTAGTAACACGCAAACTTATCAAGTTTAACAATATCGTTGTAAATTAAATAAAAATTAACGCCAACTCGTATATGTTCTGATGAAACTCTCTCTCTGGGTAGAAAATATTTATCATTGCAGTATTACATTCTATAATCCTAAGTTTTGTACTTGAAGACCATAAGTCTGGCAACACTTAAAAAATATATATATAATATTGTAAAGAAAAGTCGAAAACATTACATCGCTCGTGTAATAAAAAAAAATGTAACGAACAGTGGGGAATTCTCGTGAAGGTAATTAACAGCTTTCAAAGGATTATTATACGTTATTTATTATACATAGTGATAATATAGTTTGCTGCACGATACATATCACATTTTATTACATATTGTTAAATAAACTAATTCGAGACAAAAGTTTCTATTGTATTTACAAGTTCGATTCGATAATTTTAGGTGACCGACGTAACAGCAGTTGCGTTCTTAATTCATCGTAGACTGATCACGGCAGTGGCCGCGTTTGTGTTAATACGTGTGCGCAAGAAAATGGCTGTATGAAGAAGAATGGGCAGATGTGATACAGTGTCATTACGTCCTTACATCACACTTCTCTTTCCCCTTCCTTTTATCTCCTATTGATATATTTACATAACCATTTCCTTTGGCTACTAAAATAGGGGTCAATTTGATTTACAACGGGATTCTTCGTGATACAAGGTCTTGCCACGCAATCGAACGATAAATTCCTCTTTCTTTTTTCATGCTTCTAAGATAGATTGCAAGCAAACAATAATTAATCGCCTTAAGATCCGCGGCAGGCAAGCAACTTTTCCAATGATTAGTTTACCATTGCTACGGCGGATTATAAAGGAATACGTGTGCGCATAATTTCACTCCTCAGTGCTCAAAGAAGAATCCCAGCAGAGCGCCTTTTTTACATTAAAACAAACGAATTCTTCGCTTCCATTGCACGGTTTTGTGGAATAGCAGGTCATTACGAAATACGTCTCCCCCCTTCCTCATGCAAAGGTACACATATTGTGAAATCGCTTTTCTATTTGAACAATATTGATAAATTGCACTTCAGGGTACAAGAGATAAAGATTTAATTTATAGATTGCGCGAGCTGTAATTTATGCTTCTAATTATATTTATAGAAGGATCGAAGTGCCGAGACAGATAATAACGGTAAAAATGTAGTTTTTCTAGTCAACGCAAGGGTTTCATAATATTACTTTATACTACATTGTATGGTTGTTTACGCCACACTAAAATTTTGCCGCGTCATGTCATGCTACACGTTATCTGATTATAGTACTACGAGAGAATTCGCTGAAACGCGCCACAGTGTCGACAGTTGTGTAGCATGTTTCCTCATGTCTCGAGTAAAAAAGAAAATCAAGGTTGCCGGCAGATTCAGTCAAATGCCGTTAATGCGGCCTCAGATAATTATTATTTGCACGGCGGAAATCCCTGCTATTTCAGATATAGAATCATCGTAACAAATTCGTATTGTAAAAAGAAATTTATTAGACATTTCACTGTAGTACAACAGTATGTGCTCATTTCCTCTTTTCTAGAAGCCTGAGAAGAAAGTGAAGCATGATTTATGAAACACCAAAGCGTCCCTCCGGCACGCCGAATGTAACGACTCGAGTCACGCGAATTATAACAACATATTCTATGTATACTTTTAAAAGCAATCTATTTGTTTTCGTTGCATTTCGAAGATAAGTCGCGCTTAACATGTCAGACCTAATAACGAATCATGATAAAATATCGCCAATTCGTTGCATTACGACGAGTCATCAGACGGGCAGTGGTACTTTTGTATCGTTGCAACAATCTATAAGCAACTCGGGAGGCGTATGTTTTTACATAGCGTAAAAGGATATTTATACGACAATATAAAAATGACATCATTATATAAATACACACGCTACTTCATTGATAACGATCTTGTTCGAACGGGTATCGGTTCAGCACTGTTCTCAGCGAGTTCCTCGGCTATTTCGCCATATAAGGGTCGGTCGTCCTTAATTTGAAAATCGGCACCTCTCGAAAGATAATCTGATATTTTCAGAGTTTACTTACACAGGCGCAAGGCGACCGTGACGCAATACATCTTGATTAGGCGAATAAACGAAGAATAGCTATAATGTGAATCGGACTCCGTTCGGGCACAGTTTGCGTTTGCTCGAGAAAGCGAACGGTCGGCCGTTACCATCAGGTCTTGGGCATACGCCAGTGTATGCCAATCTATCGTGTAATTGTGCATTTCAACGATCAAGTGTCTTGCGGCCAGATAGAACCCGCCGATTCAAGCCGAGGCTGCTTACCGTTAAACGCTCGCCACTTCGCCGACATTCACAGACATCTTATGCGAAACGGATACGCTGAGCGTAATTCAAAATTCAATCGAATAAAGAAACCGATGAGCGAGTAAATGTATCGCAATGGAGAATCGAACTATGGATCAATTTTGCGGCTCCAAGTTCTGGGTAAAGATATATTTGCTCCACTTCTACCGCTCGATCTTTGATGCTGTTTTCTTTTTTCTACTTTAAAAATTAACAGACATCTCAATCGATTTACAGACAGTAGTGTTCAATTGTTAAGTGTCAAAGACGTTAGAAGTAAATCGGAACACTTTCTCCTATTAATACTTCTCCCGATGCCTTTGTATTTTAGGATAATGATTTAGTCTGGAACACGGACGATCCAGATATCCCAGAATGCTTTCAGAAAACGGTACTGATATGGGTGCCGTGCGCATTCCTGTGGGTATTCTCAGAGATAGAGGTTTATTATCTGTTGAACAGTAAAAAGAGGAATGTTCCATTTACGTGGTTGAATATTTGTAAACAAGTACTTATAGGGGCATTGATTTTACTTAGTATCATCGACATAGGAAAGGCTATTCATAGAAGTACTTACGACACTGTTTATAACGTCGATTATTACACACCGGTCGTGAAAGTTATTACTTTTGTAAGTAGCCGCGATTCCTTTGAAGAACTGCGGAAGATAGATCTGTGATGCTAATGTGGTGTTTTTGGCTTGCTGCAGGTTCTCGCGTCTGTATTAGTAACGTATAACAAAAAGCGTGGAATGTGTGCCTCCGGGCTGTTGTTTCTGTTCTGGTTCCTTCTTGTACTATGCGGAGTTGTTCAATACAGAAGTTTATTAAGGCTGTACATTAGTAAGGTATGTACTGTTTAAATATTCATGGAAAATTAACTTCTTTGTCGATTGCGATTTTGCTAATTTTATTACGAATGCAATGTTCTTTTTTAGGGGAAGAATGATTACCAGTTTGTATCGTACATGATATATTATCCAATAGTGGTATTGTCATGGTTGCTGAACTTTCTGGTGGACGCAGAGCCCACGTATTCTGAGTATCCAAAGGTAATGTGATATATCTAGATTTTATTTACGTTAGTATGGTATATGTTAAACGACGTAGCACAGTTTAATTTTACCTATTGAAATGAATAGGTCGACAAACCATGTCCAGAGCAGAGGTGTTCCTTCCCTGCGAAAATCTTCTTTACATGGTTCGATCCGATGGCGTGGAAAGGCTTCAGAAAGCCATTGGAGACCACGGATTTATGGTCTATGAATCCGGAGGATACAGCCACAGAAATTGTACCAAAGTTCGATAAATATTGGAATAAGAGTTTGCAGAAAACTAACAAGTGAGTGTGACATTTATGAATACTTGATATTAGGTAGTGAGAAGAGATTACTAGCTTAAGTCACTCGAAGTTGTATAAAAATTTACATTAGTAATAATATGTCGATCTACTTTTGCTAACAAGAGTATTTTGGACTTACTTTAGGTGAGTTTGATACGTACTGAGTAAAGATATTTATAGTTTGTAAGTAAATTTATTTAGTAGATTCTGTAGATATATATGCATATATATGAGAGTGTATATATTTTCAGTGTACAAGGTACTAAGGCGTCATTTAGAAAGGCATCCGGTCATGTAGATTTCAACAGCGGACGAAAGAAGAAGATATCGTCGATTTTACCACCCCTTTGCAAGGCTTTTGGTACCACCTTTTTATTCGGATCAGTACTTAAGTTCGTGCAAGATATCATGACTTTCGTTAGCCCCCAAATATTGAAGTAAGTAAATGATTCGATAGATTCTGTCGTGGCCATTTCTTAATTTAAATAGTTGATGTGGTATTTGTGAGATTGGAAGGCGAACAGAATTGTAATGGTACTGTTTTTAATTTAGACTGCTCCTTCGTTTCACCGATGGACAGGAATCAATGTGGAAAGGCTATTTATATGCGGTTTTACTTCTAGTCACAGCCATATTTCAAACGTTAATTTTATCTCAGTACTTTCACCGTATGTTCATAGTTGGATTACGCGTGCGTACTGCCCTAATAGCTGCGATCTATCGGAAGGCATTGAGAATGTCGAATTCCGCCAGGAAAGAGACGACGCTCGGCGAGATAGTGAACTTAATGTCCGTAGACGCGCAAAGATTCATGGATTTAACAGCGTATATAAACATGATCTGGTCCGCACCCCTGCAAATAGTTATAGCCTTGTACTTTCTATGGGAGACGCTTGGGCTGGCAGCGTTCGCTGGCCTGGCCGTTCTGCTTATTCTCATCCCCATAAATGTATTGATCACGAATAGAGTAAAAACATTACAAATCAGACAGATGAAAAACAAAGATGGAAGAGTGAAATTAATGAATGAAGTTCTTAACGGTATAAAAGTGTTGAAGTTATATGCATGGGAGCCTTCGTTTGAAGAGCAAATATTGAAAATACGTATGAAAGAGATCAAAGTGTTGAAGGAAGCGGCGTATCTTAATGCAGGAATAAGTTTCATCTGGTCTTTCGCTCCCTTTTTAGTAAGTTACTCTTAGATTAAATCACTTGGTTAAACGTAAGAGTGACTCGTTTAATATGCTGCCATGAATTTTACAGGTGTCACTGGTGTCCTTCGCAACTTATGTACTTATAGATGAAAACAATCGATTAGACAGCACAATTGCTTTCGTTTCACTCAGCCTTTTCAATATATTAAGGTTCCCACTTTCTGTGTTACCCATGATGATCGGTAACATCGTTCAGGTAATGAAACATCGACATCTCTTAACATTCAATCCTAACGCACACAATTCTCTATTTAGTAATGAAACGTGTGATATCTAGGCTTATGTTTCTGTAAAACGTATTAACAAATTCATGAATGCAGAAGAACTGGATCCCAACAATGTTCAGCATGACTCGTCTGAGCGTAAGCCCATTGCTTTTTCTTTTATCATTATCAAGATTTATACGATAAATATATTGTATTTACCGATATGATGTAGCGCACATGTTAGTAATTGAGAATGGCACCTTTGCCTGGGATATGGAAAACATTGACAAGCCGACATTAAGGAACATCAATATGCAAGTGGATCAAGGCCAGTTGGTAGCCGTTGTTGGTACAGTGGGATCTGGTAAAAGCTCCCTCATATCAGCGCTCCTCGGAGAGATGGAGAAAGTGAGCGGCAGAGTTAACACAAAGGTGAATATCTTCTCTGTAAATCGTACAGCACGAAGGTGCTTAGAGATACAATGGGGGACAAAACTATGTGCACACCCTTTAAAATCGTATAACTTGTTTAAAATTGGTCCAAACGACTTGAGTTGTTTTTGAGAAGCTAGAAGGATTAGTTTGCTAAGTGACGGGTTTCGTCGTTTTGAAAAACATTTCAATTGGTCGGAATAGCAAGAAATAGGAAAGGTCGTTTTTCAACTTTTTTTATTTCGGGAATTTCGCGATTTTCGACCTTATTCTGCGATCTTCAAGCGTTTATAGCTCAGAGCAACGTTAACCGATTTTGATGAAATTTTGGCGTGTATACAACTTCAATCTACAAAAGGCATTTTTTAAATTTTCATTACAGGCTCACAAAAAAAGTTGAGAAAATTATCTTTCCTATTTTTTTTTTTTGCTATTCCGACCAATTGCAACTTTTTCAAAACGACGAAACACGTCACTTAGCAAACAAATCCTTCTAGCTTCTCGAAAAAACTCGTTTGGACCAATTTGGAACAAGTTATACGATTTTAAAGAGTGTCCAGATACTTTTGTCCCCCACTGTACATAGAGAGTAAATATTTACTGCATGTATGTAATCATGTGTTTATTTTTATACGTAATAGGGCTCTATTGCATATGTGTCTCAACAAGCATGGATACAAAACGCGTCATTGCAAGATAATGTTCTGTTCGGAAAAAAGTTGCATAAAGCCTCATATAATCGTATAATCGAAGCATGCGCGTTGAGTCCAGATTTAAAAGTACTGCCCGCAGGTGATCAAACTGAAATCGGGGAGAAGGGTATAAATTTGTCCGGCGGGCAGAAGCAGAGGGTAGCTTTAGCGAGGGCGGTGTACAATGATTCCGACGTGTACTTCATGGACGATCCGCTGAGCGCAGTAGATTCGCACGTCGGCAAGCACATATTTGAGAATGTAATGGGCTCGAACGGTCTGCTCAAGAAGAAAACGAGGATACTCGTCACGCACGGCATCACATATTTGCCGGAGGTCGATAATATAATTGTGATTAAAGACGGCGAGATAACAGAAAGTGGGACTTACAGACAGCTTTTAGAGAAAAGGGGGGCCTTCTCTGAATTCTTAGTGCAACATCTTCAGGAAGGTACATATCAATTCCTCTGTCCCGCTTTCACTTTCTACAATTCATGCTCTTTATTAACGTTTAAATATATTTTTCATGGATCTAAGTTGGAAATCGTAAGTCAGTGAAAAAAGTAATTACGATTCCTTTTCATACTTCGATTTGCGTGATTGTCCGGAAAATGGTTTATATTGCATTTGGCTTGTGATATTAGAGTATCAAGGATGTTAGTATTTTTCGCAATTCGCCACTATAAAAACTTATCGACCAGCTTATAGTACGAAGCTATTTTAATACAGTTTTTTATTGTCTCCTTAGTACAGTATGATGCTAATGTAGGACTTCGTTTTTCTTTTTTTAATAGTGCATGTCGAACCTTAGCCAGAACGTAATTAAAATACTCGAATAAATATTACGATTAATTGCCTTTACGACTTGTGTTTAAAGTATTGAACGTAACTGCTATGATTTGCTGGATGTACTTGAAATTTCCTTTGTTTAACTTAAAAGGTGTATAGTTCAATGGAGTAGACCGAACAGCTGAATATGCAGGTTCAAATAAGTGGAGAGATCGGAGTCGAACTCCTTTATTCATAATTTCTGCCATCGCTCCCCGAGTAGCATCTGGATTGCTCCGTTGAACTATAATTTTGTCATTATTCCTTGATGTTTTAACAATCCATATTTCTTTAAAACATATCATATTACTGTGAATCTATTCTGATAAATTTGAAACAGTGCATGCCGATGATGACTCTGAAGCAGATTTGCAAGAAATTAAACAACAACTGGAAACAACGATAGGATCGAGCGAGCTGCAGCAGAAATTAACCAGAGCCAGATCAAGGGAAAGCCAAAGTGAATCTGGTTCTATAGTCGATAGGAAATCCTTGAACGGCTCATTGAGAAGGTAAAATTCTTACGGTATTATTATTTCGCGTAGCTTCCATCTCGTTGTCATATCCCTTGAAAAATTTTCAGGCAGTATTCTACGGATAGCCAACAATCCGGAAGCTATTTCCAAAGTAATAGCGTGACGGAGAAACGAAGATCGCAACAAAAGTTGGCGGAGAAATTGATAGAGGTGGAGAAAACTGAAACTGGAAATGTAAGTTGCTCTTTTTAACGCAGATAGCTTTCAAGTCTGTAAGCCTATAGCTATATATTGTTTCTGTTCCGTAAGGTCAAGTGGCGAGTGTACTCCCATTACTTCAAATCTATTGGATGGTTTTTGTCAATTACCACTATCATAATGAACGCTGTACTCCAAGGATTTAGCATAGGATCAAATTCTTGGCTGAGCTTGTGGTCGAACGATAATTTAACAGCCTATAATTCTTCGTACAGTAAATCTCAGCAAGATATGTATCTTGGAGTGTATGGTGGACTTGGCCTTGGACAGGGTATGTTTCTAAAAGTATATATATACATTTCACAATATTCAATATCCCTCTTTATTGAAATAGAGTGTACTAGCCTTCTTTTAGAATTAAATTCTTATAAAGAACGATTGTATAAGGTAAGCTTACTCTTGTGAAGTCAGGGACTTAATACCGGTATAATGCTCATACCGGTATTTCGCCAATACAGGTATACCGAAACAGATAAATACCGAAACCGATATCATACCGAAATAGATAAATACCGAAACCTATCATGTTACTGAAAAGAATACCGAAAAAATACCGGTATTTATTTCGGTTACCGGTAACCTTTTGTTTTCGGTATTTATCTATTTCGGTATGATATCGGTTTCGGTATAGCTATATTGGCGAAATACCGGTATGAGCGTTATACCGGTATTAAGTCTCAGACGAAGATACAACCGAAAAATACCGGTATTTTACGTACCGGTAGGAGTCCCTGCGTGAAGTACGCTGTTACTATATATATATAAACTGAAGCGAGTGTTTCACTTGTGATAATATAAAAGTTGTGTAAAAAGCATGTTCCTTCACAGATTACACAGTTTTGGGACAATCGAATATTTTTTCCCGTCAATTTTGAGCAATGAGTAACATACAATTGTACGAGTCCGCTACCGATAATCCGTGCATTGAAATGTACAACATAATTATTTTCTTATTTCTAAAATTCTGCGTTGCATAATATCTAATGCTGAAAATATTAACAGAATCTCACTGGTATTTCGAAATGCTAGTGCGAGTGTGGTTTGCTGTGTCTAAAGAATCTCTATGAACAAAGTAAAGCTTCGTAGTGATATATGCTTAAATGTAATGATCTCAGTTACCTTTACCATTCGAAATTAACTAATATCAATTTCGCATGTATTTTACTCTTTCGTCCACCCACCAATTTAAATGTACATAACCTCTTATGCCTAACAGTGTAGAATTATGGATTGAATAATTATACTAACGTTAGTATAACATTTCAGCATGAAGTAGCAAAACGATTAAGCGTTTTTCATATCTGTTCATTAGCAGAGTATAGTCTTCCGTAAAAGTACTTATGTTTTTAAATTGCCATCGGTCACGGAACAGCTCTACGCACAAATAGATCATATTCCCTTCAATACCTGTAACAGTCCTGCGATACTTTAACAAATCATAAATCATAAATCTGTGATAGTTGAAATACCTTGCTTTTAACATTACTGTTAAACCAAATGCTTCGCTGTTCTAAGAAGAATATTAAAAAATATTAATTGAATGAAATTGTGATAGGAAGATAGAGGAATAGTTGTGAAGAAATCTAAGTTTCGCTACATAGGGGATAATATTAGTATACTCAAAGATACTTAAGGCAACAATTCGTGAGACAAGATTACATAGTGCATGTTTACTGCTTAATTTATGTCACCTAGATAAGCTGGATTTATTTATATTTCATTAGTGAATTACGCCGTAATAATCCTTTCTCCTTAAATATAAATGCACCTCAATACATGTGCGACTACGGTAAGGAACTTGCACTATGGTGAGTCAGACAGACGGTGGGCGACAGTGATCGCCCAAATACAAACGATTCTTTTACCAATTAATTCTCGTCAATGTTGAATGCATATGCTGCTACGAATGCAAACTCCTGATTATACTATCACTATCAAGTTTAACGATATACCAAAGTTATCACCGATCGTTGTAGGCTTGGCAGTACTTGGAGGGGCGTTAATCATGGCAAAAGGAACAATACGCGCTTCCGTGCATCTCTTCGAGAGTACGCTGCAACGTGTTCTCCGCAATCCAATATCGTTCTTTGACAAAACTCCAACCGGTCGAATTCTTAGTCGGCTCGGTAAAGACACTGATGTTATTGATAACGCTCTACCAACCATTCTGCGTTCTTGGATAGCTTGCCTCCTTTCGGTATGATATTTTTTACGTTGTAAATACTGCGCTTAGCGTATTATTCGTTTCTCGTAAAAGTACTAGGAGTTAAGTCTACAGCCACTTGCACAGTGGTCAACGACGGTTGTTGCAATCATGATTCTGATAACACGTACGACTCTGTTAATTCAATTTTCACTTAAGAAACGCAAACCTTTAATGCCACCTAGAAGGTATGGAAAATCAATTGAGAGAATTATTGCATGCTTAGAGGTTTACGTAGATGTTACTAATCCAGTGAAATAAGTCTATTGGTCGACCAAGACGTATCAATTTGTCTCGAAGATACGTGCGAAAGAGTATCCCAGATTTTTATTCGTCACGTAACAGCGGGATTCTTAGTTTCTTAATTTTAAAAGTACCTGGTTGTATCTGTATCTCTTAACGTATCTGTCTATCGTATATGTTACTTACATGGTACGAAGAAAGAGATGAGTTGTCATCTGTAGTATTCCTTTTATGCAGTCGTCAGTAATTTATGGTGTACAAAGGTACAGTGCAATAGTAACAGCATAAACAGTAAGGTAATGGACACAATTATACAATCAGTCTCTGTGTGTATGAAAACAGTATTGCTTGCGCTTGAATGTGTTACTGCATCTGCATTCTTCCTCGTTGTGTAGGGTAAGTGTGGGTATTACTGCGGACTTTTAAAGTAGGTTAATTTTAGAACCCTCGATACGGCGTTCAAATGAATGAAAGTTCCTCCTTCTTTTTTTAAAAGAAAGGCAGGACAGTTACACAGGGAGCTAGTAGGCACCGAGGAAGCACGGTAATAGGGACAAGCATTAAATTCCTACCCCAATTACCGTATCCACTTTAAAACTACAAAAACGTTTCAAAAGTGATCATTTTGCTATTTTTTCATAAAATTTGAACCTTTTATGATATAATAAACACTTTACATAAGTACAAATCATGATAATTATCAATTTATTCACTTCTATAAAGTATGTGTTCGTTACCGTTTCCGGTAAGGATTTAGGTAAATCCATCGAAATCTTCACATGCAATTTCGAAACTTTTTTTACTATACTTTAGTTGTTTAAAAATGCAAACTTCTCATTTGTAACACATACATTACTAGTTTAACTTAACAATAACTTTGCTGTACATATTTACTAATAATTACCTGTAATAGAGTTTAAAATAATTTTAGCAAAAATTTTCAAAAGATTATATACTTTCCAACATTAAATATGAGCAGTTTTAGAATATTCGCAGTAATCGGGGCATCCGCAGTAATACCCACACTTACCCTACTTAACTCTGCGAGTGCTTCATTGACTTACATGCATTGTTCCATTACATGCGCCTGGCATGCCCCTCCACAGCAAACTTCACTTCCTCGCATAACATGAGACAGGAAAGTATTCTTAATTTAAAATTCTTTCGAGAAAGTCTTTCTCCTTATTTATGCATATTAGAAGTAAATAGTATTTGCGAAGTACTTTATAAAAAGAAAAGAACAAACTCGTAGTAGCAAATACAAAGTATTACGAAGATGTTTAGCAAAAAAAAAAGAAAGAAACATTTACTGAATGTTTTAGATTCTCAAAGTTCTGGCACATTTCTATTATTCGCAGTTATTTAAAATTCCAAACTTCTGCTAGTGTGGTTACAATGAAAGCCAACCATGTCTGATGTTGTAGCGATGGCGAGTTTTTTCTGCGATTTGGCTCCGCAGCTGGGCTGCTGGCTGGCTGCTCGCCAGATGCACATGTTGATGCTGCGTTCTGTGATGCGTGCTCCATTGACCTTCTTTGATACGACTCCTACTGGTCGCATTATCTCCAGGTTTGCTAAAGACGTCGACGTGCTGGATACATCTCTTCCTCAGCAAATTTCCGATAGCATCTATTGCTTGTTCGAGGTAATTTTTGGATATGCCTTGAGCCAGATTAAGGCGATCGGTTCTTATTATTTCCCTCCTGTAAACTCCCTCAGTCATGATTCATTGGGTCTACCTTCGTAACTTCCATTTCATCAAAGGGTTTGTATTGGTTTTCTCGCTGAGGTATTTCTTATTTAAATACATCATGGCCGTTTGTTTATTTGGCAACGTCTTAGATAAAATAACAGTATTACAGTTTCCATACTCCAATTATAGCTTCTTAGCGGACTCCGAATGTTCCGGCTCACTCTGTACGAGAGCGCAAGTCTAATTGCAAATGAATAGCGTAAATTAAAAATGAGTTTTAGAAGCTGTAATTGAGTATAATTGTGTCCGTTCCAAAAATTACAACGATAGCGTAATATGTGAATACAATAGGAGTGTGTTTGTAATGAGCAATAGAAAATGGTTGTGTAAATGTACATTAATTAAGATCTCATTCCCGTGTGTTGTGTAAATTTGTCTTCTTTAAACGCTAGTTACTAATCTTATCGTGGTATACATATATATATGGGTAAAACAGATGTATTGTTAGTGTTCGACTGCATAATGGTGGTGGAAAGTTAGATATGGGTACTTCATCTGTCGATCTGCATGGTCATTAGTTCCTAAATTCTTCGTTTACAGAGCTATTTTGTTTATCATTTTATGATTGCATACATAAACTCATGTGTACCTGTTTGTATATACGGTTATTTATTTTCTGTTTCTGTGTCTTTTATGCAGTATAAGATAATACTTTATTGACTTCGGTAATGCGTACCGAAGAAATCTCTAAAAAAAGCGCTCGGCCTATTCTAAAGAACACGTTCGTATTACAGGTCATAGCCACTCTAGTGGTCATAAGTTTTAGCACACCGATATTTACGGCAGTAATAGTGCCGATAGGTGTAATCTATTATTTAGTTCAACGACTGTACGTCGCGAGCTCACGGCAATTGAAGCGTCTGGAGTCTGTTTCAAGATCTCCCATATATTCGCACTTCAGTGAATCAGTATCTGGTACGTGAAAGAAGCCTTCTGCGCTTTATTTAATAATTCATAACTCGAGGGAATACAATATTTCAATCCGCATTAATATTTTATTCGTCAGGAGCACAAATGATTAGGGCATTCGGCGTGCAGGAACGATTTATTTATGAATCCGAGAGTAAAGTGGATTTAAATCAAGTGTGCTATTACCCTAGTATAATCGCAAACAGGTATGTGTTCTCCAAGCGACGGAATAGATACAAAGCCAGTCGCGCGACAGCATGATTAATGATTTTCTTATAGGTGGCTGGCGGTGCGTTTGGAAATGGTTGGAAACTTGATTATCTTCTTCGCTGCGCTCTTCGCAGTATTAAGTAGAGACACCATGAAGTCTGGTATAGTCGGCTTGTCCGTCACTTATGCCTTACAAGTGAGATAAAACATTCTATCCGGCGCTTAAGGGGGGAGCCCTATTTAGGACGCTAGGAATAAGGTGATTCTTGGGAATTTTTTTCTAAGAATCTGTTAAGCGGATCTTTTCCAAACTTTCAGGGTATTTTAGTTCACATTCCAACAATGAAAATGAATTTTTACGTTACAAAGTATTTGGTGGAAATGAAGATATATGAACACGTTCGTTAGGACTCGCGCGCCGGAGTTGCAAATTGGCGATTGTAATGGTACCCCATTTCTTCCATGAAATAAAAATGCCAAGGATTTTCTTATTTCTAGTATAATTACATTGTCGATGAACTTAAGGCATTGATAAATTTAATTGAACAACTCTTTTTGCATAAATAATACGAAATATCTTGCGGCAGAATCGTAACATTTTCTTTCAAGTCCCACCAATTTGCCAACTTTTAACTTTTTCTTCGTTCGTTAGGTTCATTGACAATGTAATTATACTAGAAATAAGAAAATCCCTGGTTTTTTTATTTAAGAAATGGGGCCACCATTACAATCGCCAATTCGCAACTCCGGCGTGCGAGTCCTAACGAACGTGTTCATATATCTTCATTTCCACCAAATACTTTGTAACGTAAAAATTCATTTTCATTGTTGGAATGTGAACTAAAATACCCTGAAAGTTTGGAAAAGATCCGCTTAACAGTTTCTTAGGAAAAAAATTCCCAAGAATCACCTTATCCCTAGCGTCCTAAATAGGGCTACCCCCCCCCCCCCTTAAACTTCGCATTGTTCAATTTTAGAATAATATCTAATAAATATTGTTGCTCCAGATCACTCAGACGTTGAACTGGTTGGTGCGAATGACTTCAGACGTTGAGGCGAACATAGTGGCAGTGGAGAGAATAAAAGAGTACGCAGAGACCCCGCAGGAAGCACCGTGGAAGAATACAAGTTACACACCGCCTAATGACTGGCCTATACAGGGACGCGTTGACTTCAAGGATTATAAAGTTCGTTATAGGGAAGGCCTGGACCTTGTGCTCCACGGATTAACATTCTCCGTCAAGGGGGGCGAGAAAGTCGGCATCGTCGGTAGAACCGGCGCGGGCAAATCTTCCTTGACGTTGGCTCTGTTCAGAATTATAGAAGCAGCCGAAGGGCAGATCGTTATCGACGATGTAGACATCGCCAAATTGGGTCTCCACGATCTCAGATCCAGACTGACTATCATACCTCAAGATCCTATACTGTTCTCAGGAAGCTTAAGAATGAACCTGGATCCATTCTGCTCTCACAACGACGAGGACGTGTGGAAAGCTTTGGAGCACGCGCATCTTAAATCTTTTGTAAAAAGTAAATACAACCTCGTCGGCTCTGATTATAAACGACGAGTGAAGGAATGCACCGAGCTTTCGTTCTATTTCAGATCTGCCAAGCGGTATTTCGCACGAAGTCACCGAGGGCGGCGAAAACTTAAGTATAGGTCAACGACAACTAATATGTTTAGCGAGAGCGTTACTTCGAAAAACGAAAGTACTTATCCTCGACGAGGCAACGGCGTCCGTCGACTTAGAAACGGACGACTTAATTCAGACCACAATTAGGCAAGAATTTAAAGATTGCACGGTTCTCACGATAGCTCACAGGCTCAACACAATCCTCGACTCGGACAGGTGCGTCCCGGAAATATTTACGATACGAATTCCTTCAGAGATCGGCTAATATTAATATGTAATGTATTCCACAGGGTCATTGTCCTGGATAACGGGCTCATTAAGGAATACGATTCTCCGGACACGTTACTCCGTAATTCGTCCAGCTTATTTCATAGTATAGCTAAAGATGCAGGCCTCGCAACTCAAATGGAACACGTCGCGGATACAGTACAAGCAATGAAAAAGGAATAGAACACATTTCTAATCGATCACAGAACACGGGCGAGCAAACGATAAGGGAAGAGATATGGTAACTCGATTATATAAAGAAACGCAAAACATTGTTAGGCTTGTAAACGTCGGGAATTTTGTAGGACAACTTTAAATAACATTGAGCACAGCCCATTTATAAAAGTAGTACGGATATCCGTTACCTAAAGTACTGCCATTTTAGCGGCACATTCTGTGCTACGTAGAATAAGTTTATAAACGTGTACAGTGATTCGGGGGATGGATTCTTGGATATAGAAACTTTTAATGATTTTAAAAGAAAAAGCTGCCTGCTCAGGCTTACACTCACATATAAAACCTGTGCAACGTACAAAACAGAACAGTATTTTTTTAGTTCTTTTTTAATTCCTATTAAACATCACTGCACTCGCACTGCCTTGTTTTTTTTTATTTTTTTTTCCTTAGTTTTTATCACAGAAAAACTAAGTTCGTGATTGTACAGTATTTCCTCGCTGTGGGCTCGCTGGTCGGGACCGGCGTCGAACCCATATCATGAGCAGAGCCCTAATTCCGAGTGTTCGTTTCTCGCTTCTTTCTGGCTGAAGGGGGGAGCGAGATGGAACGCTTCGCGTGCGCGACGGGCGCGAGCGCTCAGATTGGCTCAGATGGAATCGTGACTGCTTGATGCATGCGCGCGACGGTCAGATAGCCAAGCACGGCACGCGTTTTTTTTTGCGCCCTAGACGAACTTGTTCAATTTAGCCCTTTATTATAATACATTTATTTCAGATTATTGGTGATCTTACTCTGAATTTTTATTCGTAGTTTAAAATAGTTGCAGCACAATTAGTAATATTTTATTTTAAATATGTATTATAATAAATGGCGTTATTTGACCAGTTCGCCTAGGGCGCAAAACAGCCTTAAGCCGGGCTTGCGTCAAGATTTTGCGAAGCGGTTCCCGTGCTCACCGTATGGGCTCGCGACCATTGCGCATGCAAAGGACGGAGTGTCACGGCGTCCGAAAGACGGAGCGAGACAAAACATGAACGCGTCGTCTGTCTCGTACCGTCCTTGTTCGCTTCCAGTGCCTCTCGGTCGCTCTCGTTCCATCTCGCTCTCACCTTCGCCGGACAAGAGTGAGACAGAAGTCGTGGGGATAACGGAAAACCCACATCGTGTACCGCAAACCGAGCCCATAAGGAGACAATACTGCAGTATCTTTTACTTTTGCTGTTTATCGAATGTTTATTACTTCTGTTGAATTTTATCGGTGGGAATAAAATATTTATATTAACAAAGTAACCACGGTTTTGTATAGTAAACAAATTTTTCTCTCGGCTGGTCGTCTTGTGTTGCAATCGGCGAATCAGTTATTAATTATCTCTTAGTTAGATACTGTATTGTACATTAATTATACATAGTACTTGGATTCTTTTAGTGCCATGCAATCTGTACCAGGCTATAGCGAAACGCATCACTGCACATTTTACCATATAGTTCCTCGTTCTCGTAATGAAAGAAAATATCTTGTGGTGCTGTTAACGCGTGAAACTTTGTTAATTTTCCACATTTTAATTGTCAGATACTTCGCCACGTTCGCGCTACATTGAATAACTCTTTGTAATAAATTATGTAAGTATGTAGCGGTTCGAATACAGTTGGTATGGTGCTAAACAGGATGCGGTAAATGAAATTGCAAGCAAAAGGAACATAGATCTCGTCCTGAGGTAATCGATGTTTTTGAACATGACATGGAAATACTGTATATAAAATTTGTACCTTAGATTGTTTATATATCTCTATTACATAGTCACTATCATAGTGCATTTGTACAGGAAAATAGTAGCTGCTGGTACACGTAGCATCCGTTTACTTTGTTATGCGTACATGATGGTTTCTCGAACAGGTCCTTGGAGCCTCGATTTGCCAACGGTAATGTTCTTCAAAGCAGCCGGCAAATCTATGTAAAAGTGAAATAGCTTCCTTGCCCATTTTTTCCAATGTATTATTGTATACAAAAAGGGACATAATGTCGCAGACATTATTCTTTATTTTTTAATAATATGTAATATTAATAAATATTAGCAATCCATTTTAGCAAAGTCATTTACTTCTTTCATTAATTGTATCGCGTTAGTCCACATTCGACGTGCTTCCTTACGATTTATATATTATACACTAAGAGAATACATTAAAAAGATACTAACTACAAAAACACACAAATTTGTCTTTCTTGTTATAGTTTCGTGTACTAATATTAAGTGAAGAAAAAAAAAAGAGCGATTCGATGGCGCGAGGTACGCGAGGGAAAGTGCAAAGTTATTTTAAACAGGACAGGACGATAGATCGTGGAAATAAAGTTGAACGGTAGTTGGAGACATTCATTTATTAAAAACAATAATTATAATTGTATTTAAGAACTGTCGCAATTTAATTTTTAACATTTGAACCGCGGGAGTCACTGCTCTGTTTCGAATTTGCTATTCTCTGCAAAAATATTTTGCAGCATCTTATATGTATATGAATAAAAGATTTAGCCCAGGAATGACAATTGCTCGGATTTCAGTATAAGCCTTAAAATATAATACTACTTTCCATACATATTACTTGGCCACGTATTTGTGTACGCGTACACGCGTAGAATGAATCCGTTTCGCGCATGTAGAATAAACAAACGGAGATTCGAGAATGTTCCCTAAACATCGAAATAAACTATAGTTCCTTTCAGTATCCGCACAAGATTATAATAATCACAAGACAATGGAACGAACGAAAGATAAAAACCATGCTCGAGAAATACCAGCTTCGTTTCCTGAAAGAATATCCATAGTTCTTTATAATCGTACTAAACGTTTCCTGACATTTCGCCTATTATATCGGACGCCGGCATCCTTGCCCAAGGATGCGAATATCTCTGCGAGGCTGCTTCATTTGGCTAAATCTCGGAACCAAAAGAATATATACATACACACAGTTATATCAAACTCGCATAGATACACGTTGATGCGTGCAGATATATCCTTTGGTACTAAATAAGTTTATTAATTTCAGATGAAGTTTCGAATAATACACTAAACGCTAACATTATACACCCAGACCGTTACTCGTTCTTCTTCTCCGCCTCGTCTTTCGGACGATCTTTAATAGCCTGCGGCTTCTTATCGTTACTGACATTCGCCTCCATTTCGCCAGAGAAACCGAACTCGTTTATCCTGGTGAGATCGGTCTTGTATATCCATCTCTGGTACAGAAATACAAAGAAAACGATGTCGTCGCGGAAGCAGCCGATTCTGTAGAGCGTCGGCATCTTTATAACGAACGCGAAGATATCGTCGATGAATGTATTTAAGAATTTGTAAGACATCATGCGCCACGGAAGGTGTGCCACGCTCTTTAGTTTATAATTGATAAACAATTGCGGCGTCATCATGATGAATCCGAATGTCAGTAAGAATCCATAGAGCATACTTAGCACCCAGGAATACCACCCTTTATGCTCTAAATACATCAGCGAGTAAATCGCGTATCCTCCTAAGAGAGGATAGAGGACCCACGATAGATACTTGAAGGCGAGCCTGTCGTATTCTTTCGTGGAAGATTCTACGTACGACCCTTTGTCGTGGAAACTTATTCTTGGAAAGATACCGAGCAGTTTCGAGTCCCTGTGAACGGTAATGTCTACGACCTTGTTAATCTTCCATACTTCTATGCACAATCCTACGGCGCAGCCGATTCGCACGACGGTGTTCGTTTCGTTGTCGAGAACGTACAACAAGACGACGAGCGACTGGAAAACATTGAAGAATACAGATCGCACCGACAGACCCTCCAACGAGTTGCGATTGTTCCAGAATTGAATGTCTGAAAAAATGGGTAGATCGATAATTAGAAAGGAAATCATAAGTTACTTATACAGTGGCGGACGAAAGAATGTTTACAACTTTTAAAATTCCATAACTTTCTTAGAATTGGTCCAAACAACTTGAGTTTTTTTGAGAAGCTAGAAGGATTAGTTTGCTGAATCACATGTTTCGTCGTTGCGAAAAAAATTGCTATTCCGACCAATCATTTTAAAAGTTGTAAACTTTCTTTCGTCCGCCACTGTATGTTTTACAGAGAACCCGTGCCTTACCATTTTTAAATGCCAGGAATTCGAATATACTATGTAAAAACGATACAATTATAGTTAGACCCAGCAAGTAAGGATTCGTTTCCAATAATGTTTCCTTTAAAGTATCTTGAATATTATCATCTTCATCCGACGATTCTCCTGCGTAATAAAATATTATTGCACAACTGAAACTCTTTGTAGGTCCACTACTGGTTTCCCATGACGATGCAACATACCCATAAGTGAAGATGTCCACTCATTCCTCATCGTCTGAGCCGCATAGATTTGCCATTTAAACAACGAGAGAGGTTGGTAAGATAATCTTAGTTCCAGCTCCTCGACAGTACTATTCAACGGTTGATAGTCCCTTTGCATATTCCAAAAGTCATTCGCGTATATAACAGGCTTGTAAAACGTCTCTCCGGGTAAAAAGTTAATATCTGTCGAAGAAACGTGTTAACTGTATTTAACGAAGGATCTCATTTTACGAAAATCACAGAGTTGTACAACTTACATGTGTCTAGAGGTGGCGGTACTTGTCCGAATACCCAGTTTGTTTGATCAGTTACCAAGTTAATAGTTAAATTGGGGTGCCAATGCGATACATAGTCCTGATTCAGTAATTCAGCTTGCTACGATGAATAATTAATACATTTAATTCCATTTGAACGAAACGCATCTACGCAGTGAATTTCAACGTCTACGTACTTCGGTTTCTACTTTACTTATAGCAGTTTCGCCAGTTAACAAGTTATGCCTCTTCTGAAACCTGATCTTTTTAAATTTATTTAACATCTTCTTAGAATACGACATGTAATCTCCTGCATAAATATTCTTGCCCGCTTTGGGGTTCGGAGATTTTCCGCTCTTTGTGACATACACGTGGAGGTACATGGATCCGTTGTTCTTTAATTGATCGGATGGAATGAATTTGTATTCTACGACCCTCGAGCCATCATTATTTGGTCCGCTATACCAATCTCCATATATCAATCCACGCTCCAACCAAATCAACGTGCGCGGATCGTCAAACTGCTTAAACTTCTCGAATTCGGACAAATAAATGTGCAGATCGAACGATGTTCCATTCTCGAATATATTTACAGCTTGCAGACGCGTCGGCGACTGAGGATTAACTTCAGGCTGTGGGCGTCTGAACAAATAGCTAATAAAATAAATAATGAGGGCGCGTATGACTAAAGACTTTGTTATCGAGTAGAACGACTCGAGGAACGTAGGCTGATGTTTTTTCCTCTGCTCTTCGACTTCCCCATTTACCTGCGCAACAAAATTGAGGACAATGAATATCTGACCAACGATCTGACGAGACTTAGAATTTTCAATTCAAAACCCGTAACGCTATCCTTGAGCGGAACAGGTTGCAGTAGCTATTTACATCGCGTACGTCGAGTCGCTGAACGATCGCGTTCGGATTCAATTACTTTACATGTTTAATAAGTCGCGTAATGAATTGAAATTTTTCTCAGCGATGTCTCGGTTAAATAACACCCGTGCGACGTACAGCGACGAAATTAAATTCATCACTTCGAGATAAGACACGACGAACATTTTTCAATGAGGGAAATTAATTACAGGGGTAAATTAGTTAATTAACCCACATCTCTTTCCTCATTATTCTCCACAGGGACCAACTCCCCGTTCTGTTGGCTGTTGCTGTCCATGTCCGTGTTTTCTCTGACATCGACTTCTTTACGATCCTGACTATCATTTTCAGCACCCACCATTTTTGTGTTGGGATTGTTTCCAGCGAATCCCTCTGCACTTTCAGAGGGAGTCACATACACCGGATGTGAGACGTATGTATATAGGACTTTACATCTTAAATCACGTGTTGCATGATGCTGAACTTCGATTCCCTGTGAATACACCCATTAATTAATTGAAAGAAATATATTCGCGATACGTAATTCCGAGCAGTATTAGTATATTAAAATTCACAGTTTCGGGAAGGTAGTATTCTTCGTATCTCTTTGACTGCCCTAGGGAATCAAAACACCATCTCAACTTTTTATGCAAGATATTATTCGGAGTATTGTCAAATTTCGATACAATCAAATAATTGAGACTTGCGAGATTTTATTACTGGTTAGTAATCGATAATACAAAATGCTTCGGAGAAGAATTGAATAGTTTCGACGGGGACACAATTTGGTCTCAGTACTCTTCTTTTACTTGGAGGAGTAGAGATATGAATGATATCAAGGCCAACTTCGCTTTTTTAAATAAGACTCTATACCTTTCGTCGCGTTATTTTCGCACACAGCTTTCGTACTACAGTCTATACTAAAAACTCTTCTATACTTGGTAATTAAAACAGAATGAATTAAAATTTTATGCAATATTCTGCCCTTGAAATTGATCTCACTATATCCGAAAATAATTATAATTACGAACTATGTACAATTATATTAGACTTGCATGATAATGGAAGAAGGAGGAATTGTGTTCGACCTCTTTTTCTTATTTAAAATAAACGGACGAGCGTGTCTCGAATGAAGATTTATTCATTATTTATGACGAAACTTTACAATTCCATTCTTCAGTCGAAGTAAAGTTCGCTCTGAAGCGGAAGGTCAACCAGCTGAGGCAGGCGCAGGACCTGCGCAAAAATGAAAATCTTCTGGCGGGAATAATGTGACAACTTGGAAAAGGTTAGATGCGTTCGCTCTCCATTGAATACCATTCTTATAATTCCACGATAAGACGCGTCGCGTATTCGTACAGAAATAATGTGGTGCACGACTCCGGAAATCTCGTGGCACAACCGTGATCCAGTTCTGAGCGTCGACGTGCAGGCCGGAGTTTACGAGACCTCGAAAGGCGTAACATTCTGGAGACTCGCGACCGGCGGTGCCGATTCTCACGTTTTGGTAATATCTTAATAATGAAGCATTAATAAATAATGAATAAAGTATTCTGCGAAAACGAGATAGAGTTGTGAAAGAATCCCTTTCGTCAGATATGGCATTTAACGACGAACGAGAACGATGGAGCCACGGTGAAATGCGTAGCAGATTTGGAACGGCACCAGAAAGCAGTGAACGTTGTGCGATTCTCACCCACGAAGGATATTTTGGCGTCTGGAGATGATGGTTGGTAACTGTACGCTTCGTTTAATTACGTAGGCATACAATGGTAGTAAATCGGTTTATTTTTTGCCTTTCAGCCTCAAAATGGGGTTACATGTGTTACATGTGTAGGTATTTCTGGGACTGTTAACTCAAGATTGTGCTTTCCTTTTAATTTCTTCCTTCATATTGTTCTTCTTTTCTGCTCTTTTTTTCGAAACCATACGCATCCACTCTGCTCCTTCTTCACCCTTTAGTCCCTCTGATTGTTGAGTTTTCTCTTTTCAGTTCCTTACAGTCTTATAGCATGTGATCCAGCGTCTCTGTGCTCTCTCTTCGCTCCCACATCTGAACCTTGCGATCATGCTTTGGTCTCTGCCTCTGCAGTTTCCCTTTAGGTAATTTGCTTTGGTTATCCCTGATTTCTGTGTAATGTGTGTTGTATCTGCCTCCTAGTATTCTGTTGTATTGCCATTGAACCTGCTCTGCCCTGTCTTTTTGCGCTAGTTCCTCAGCAAACTCTCTTCCTCTCCTTCTTTCTATTTTCATTTCTTGGATATCCATCATTTTTTCCCTGTAGTATGAGTCTCTCATTTCCTCCCATTTCGACTTTCTCTCTGCTTGCTTCACGTCTATTTTCCTCCAGCATTCTTGTACTATTTTATTCTTATTCAGCCGTTTCACTTTCTCCTCATATTTTATTCTTCTGTTCCCCGCTTCTATCCTCACTTTGTCTGTTTTTGTTTCCTCCGAAATTCGATATGCTGGTGTATCAAACTCTAAACCTAAAGTCCACCTTATGTATTCCTTCTGTATTTTGTCTACTATTTCTGCTTCCATCCATCCCCAAATTTCTGACACGTACAGCAAGATACTTTTCACTATGCTTCTGAATATTCTCATTCTTCTCTCAAAATTGTTCTTGAACAATCGTTGTCCTATTTCCCATACCTGCACCATTGCTATTCTTACTTTCTTTATGACTTCTCTTATATGCATCTCTCTGCCCCATTGTTCTGGAAATTATACCCTAAGTAGTTGAACTCCTAGACATCTAAAATGGTATCAAGATGCATTTTTATTGTCAGAGTCGACCATCATTTTATGGAAGCGAAAGGAGGATTGCGAGTTCTTCATTTCGGAGGAGACTGACAACAAAGAGCAGTGGGTTTCGTGGAAGGTATTGCGGGGACACCTTGAAGATGTTTACGATATCAGCTGGTCACCGGATTCTAACATGTTAGTCTCTGGTTCTGTGGATAATACAGCTATTTTGTGGGATATTCACAAAGGGCGTTCCACAGCTATATTGTCGGATCACAAGGGGTTTGTCCAAGGAGTTTCATGGGACCCCTGTAACCAGTATATATGCACAATAAGTACAGATAGGTTGGTGAGCTACTTCGGAAATATCTCTGAAAGCGTTCATCGATACTCAGCATCTGATGTATTCTTAGGACCTGTCGGCTGATCGATATAAATACAAAGAAAACGGCGCAACGGGCTTATAAAGGCAGGATTCCCACGCCGTGCGACCACTCGTTGAAGGATAAAATGGTGCGACTATTTTACGACGATACATTTAAATCGTTCTTCAGGAGATTGACGTTCTCTCTAGATGGGATGTTAATCATCGTTCCGTCTGGCATAATCGAGTCGTTAGAGACTACAGAAACAATATCGAACGCCACAATAGTCTTTTCCAGATACAATTTGAAAGAGTAAATTTCTTTATTACCTTCTTTCATTCCTTTTTTCCTGTAATGAATTTTATTTTTTCACTGTTTTCAGGCCTCTTATGATTTTACCTTCTCTGAGTGAATGCACTATAGCTGTCCGATGCTGTCCCATTTATTTTAAATTGCGAGAGGATGGTCCAACGCCTTTAATATCTTTGCCATATAGAATAGTGTTCGCCGTGGCTACGCAGCATTCGGTATTGATATACGACACTCAGCAAATCTCCCCAATCGCAGCAATATCGAATATACATTATACCAGATTAACTGACGTCGCATGGTGGGTATTAATTCGTCTGTCTGTAAGCAGCGCGTAGGAAAAAGGAAGAAGATACACGTTGTTATCATTTCACAGGTCGAGCGATGGTACGATACTAGTAGCTTCCTCAACGGATGGCTACTGTTCTATAATACACTTTCAGAAGGACGAGCTTGGCGAGGAGTATAAAATTGAAAATAATACCGTGGTGAAGCTCGTCACGAATAACAATGGTAAACAATCTCCGTCATCGAGTAATATCACTAAAAGCACGACCGAAGGTCTTTTACCAACCACTGACATAGATAATAATGCGATGGATATCTCAATACACGATGTAAAAAGTGTTTTCAACAAGAGCGCAGAAAACGTGGAAAATAAAAGTAAGAGATTATCAGGCGACGTTGCTACCCAAGAGAAAAAGCTAAGCAGTGAAGCAGACGTTGAAGAAACCGAAGATATTGTATTACTCTATAGCGAAGACAGCACTAGCGACGTTGGAAAAGTAAATGTAAAAAATACACCGAAAAAGCTGGAGGTGCCTTCGGTTGTTACTAACAAAACTCCGCGAAGAGTACAATTAATAACTCTTTCCAGTCCGAAGACTCTTAGAAAGGAACAGAACTAGAATAAAGTACGCAAATTTGTATACTATCTTACTTTTTATTTTATACTTAGTGTTGTTACAAGAAATATTTCAATTACAATTGTTCTCTTAGTTTAATGTATGCTCAAATATGCGAGCCCAGGAATATAAATTATATTTTGCTATATTTGTAAAGGATTGTAGACTCTCGCCCCAGCATCTAACGAAATCGTTAAGCGTAGGACTGGTTGCAATCCAGCGAAGCGCGTCTGTGATACCGCGAAGCTGTAGCTGTGTGCACGCTGTCGCGATTACTATAGCGTCAGGTTTGACACCTGCGAAGGCTAGGACGGTGTTATATACCTTCGAGCATTAATATTGTGTATCACAGTGATCTGACTGTTCGTGAGGGCAGACAGTAGTTGAATCGTGGTACGTCCTGACACGTGCCTTACTCTCGAGAGCTCGCCGGGAACGACGATGGTGAGCGACTTCGTTAGAATAATTAAAACTATTAAAATTGATTCTACAATACAGCGTAACTCCGTTTAGATAAAGGAGTTTCTTCAATTTTCAACGCGGCAAATGCTTTTAAATGTAACGCGTTTATTACGAAAACATAACGTAGATTTATTAAAACATAATCCAGCTAGGAAGATTAAAACTGGTTCGTATCGGATGTCTAAGACGATTGTTACTGTGCAAGTAATACTTCCTGGTTATTATTGGCCTATTATGCTCGGCTGTAGTTCCTGAAATATAATTTAAGACTAGGTGATCGCGTATAGCCAGAATATCGCGCCTGCCATAATCAAAGTGCACTGTCTATACCAGTCGACCGATCAAAGAACTGTCGATAGTAAATCGTGTGTAAGACAGTTCCCCAAGTCCCCGGAATCTTACAGTGGATGCATTAGAGCTGAAATACATATTTTAAGAAGCAAGTCGATTCTCCGCTTGCGATGCGGAAAACGCGACGCGGAACTTTAATTCAAATCGAAGCTCAATACCGAATCTGAAGGAAGAAAGCTCTTCTACTATTTACTTAATGTTGCGAATAAAAAGCAAGCTCTTTTAAGCGTTTTACAATCAGCATTTCGCGACCAACGAAGTTATGTGATCTGTAAGAATTTCCCTCCGACTTAGGGGAATTATTGTAGATAAATAGAATAAGCTTGCGCCCCCGCCTCGCGTGGAAGGCATCTCATCAGCGAATCGCGGAATCGTGTCACGCACCTGCTGATATTCGACGAAGCTGCTATGGTTACAGTATGTAAACCTATAAAAATCGATCTCGAGCATCGCGCACGTAAAGGAATGATATATCGGAAGTGTCTGTGACAGTTTTGTCTATGCGCGACAGGGAATCTGCCCCCCTCGATGGTAGCTATATCAATGAGACATTCCTTTTTAGAACGCAGTTGAATTATTAATGCGAGAAAGACATCGCGGTAGGTCAAGGTAATAAAGCATGACGACTTGCTGACAGGCATAAGATCGTTTGATGTCGATGGAATTTCGACATGTCAGTTTGTAATCACCCCTTGCCGGGTACCTTGCCCCGTTCGGTTAGAGACGTCGAGCGAATCGAGCAAATGCCCAAGTGGCCCGTCTTTGCAACCCTTCGGGTATCATTCCATTGATGCTGGAAAATATCTAGATACAGAATTAGAATTAGTATCTATTAATTCCATTAATGTCGACAAACGAGTGGCATCTTTTGTTCTTGTTATCGCGTGAACTTTAATTGTTTGAAGATAGAAATAAAAGAATTTACAAGTGCAAGTGAATGAAAGAATAAGTGGCTCCTAAGCGGATTTAAAAATAAACACGCTACATGTGTAACTCGGGGATCTAATTAATATCAGAATGGCGAAAAAGGTGTGGCGCTACAGATTGAATTCAAACGCTCGGCACTTCCGTGCAGAGTTGGGCATTAACTAAATAAAAAATTTCAATAACGGATTGAATAAAAGTTACTTTTACTTTAGATTTAGAATTTATTCGACGAATACAGTAATTTTTTTATTCGACACATGACGAATAATTTTTAACTTTTATTCGTTATTCGAAATTTTTATTTAAATACAAATTTTGCCCATCTCTGCTTCCGCGTCCCTTAGCCGATCCGATCGCGTTCTGAAGCACGACTACGCTTAATTAAAAATGTTACGGCCACTCGATAGTTTCATTCGCAAATCGTTATAGCGGGAATGCATATCCATCCACATAGGCCAAGCGGGCGTGCAAATGGGCAACGCCTGCTGGGAGCTTTACTGTTTGGAGCACGGGATCCAGCCGGACGGGCAAATGCCCAGCGATGCTACCGTCGGCCACGATGAGGACTCTATTAACACCTTCTTCTCGGAAACCGACTCGGGGAAGCACGTTCCCAGGGCGGTGTTCGTTGATCTCGAGCCGACCGTAGTGGGCAAGTTACTTATAGATGTTGCTCAATTTCCGTCGTAACTTGCAACGTAAGATCTCGAACCCGAAAATTAAGAAAATTTTGAAACTTTGTGAATATGTAAGATACCTCCTCCTGATTACAACACAATTTTTGTTTGCTACCCAAATTCACTCGAAGGGGGTGAAATTAACCCCTGAAAATTCGTCTATTTTCCGATTTTGTGTTGTAACTCGCCAACTGTAAGAGATAGGAAACCAGTTTCAAGACAAAAGTTACTTCTTTTAATTAGGTAAAAAAAATATTTTACAGTTCAGGAGTTATACCACAACATCTGAAAATACCCTGATGTTCAGGGGTCAATTACACCCCCCTTAGAGTGAATTTTGGCAGCAAACAAAATTGCGTTGTAATCAGGAGGAAATTCCCTACATATTCAGAAAGTTTCAGAATTTTTTGAATTTCCGGATTCGGGATGTTACCTTGCTGGCGATCTTAATTGCTAAGCTGCCGATGGAATTTTCAGACGAAGTCCGTACGGGCACGTACCGGCAGCTGTTCCATCCAGAGCAGTTGATAACTGGAAAAGAAGACGCTGCGAATAATTACGCCCGCGGTCATTACACGATAGGTAACCGTTTATACGAGGATAATTAATTTCTATGGGTTCCTCCGTGTCTACATCGATGCACCGCGATTTTCAGGGAAGGAGATCGTGGACCTCGCATTAGATCGAATTCGTCGATTGACCGAGCGGTGCAGAGGTTTACAGGGTTTCCTAATTTTCCATTCGTTCGGAGGCGGCACTGGGTCTGGATTCACCAGTCTGCTGATGGAAAGATTGTCCGCCGAATACCCGAAGAAAAGTAAATTAACTTTCAGCATATACCCAGCACCGCAGGTAAATAAGCAACGCGGTCAAATTTCGCGCGCGCGAAATTTAAATAGCTGGCTACCATTTATTGGTAATAATAGAAGCTTAGCGGTCACGCATTGACGATTGCATTATTTATACAGGTATCGACCGCTGTCGTGGAACCGTACAACGCTATTCTTTACACACACCCGACGCTGGAGCACTGCGAGGTGGCCTTTATAGTGGACAATCAAGTTCGTACTCTCATTGAATGCCTGCGATATGTCTCAAGTTCGCTTATAGTTCGATCGCGGAACAGCGTAATGGCACTGCCACGTGCTCTGCATAGCTTATTAATGATTGATCGTGTTCTACAGGCTATTTATGAAATATGCAGGCGTAACTTGAACATCGATAGACCGACGTACACGAACCTGAATCGTTTAATCGGGCAAATCGTTTCCTCTATTACCGCCAGCTTACGCTTCGACGGAGCCCTCAACGTCGACCTTACCGAGTTTCAAACGAACCTAGTGCCCTATCCGCGCATTCATTTTCCACTTGTAAGTTTGTTAAGGTTCCCCCAAACCAACGAGAATATTCGCAGCGCGAAGCGGATCCGACGCGGCTGCCCGTAAGCCGCCACGTTTAAAAAACTGCTGAACCGCGGCGGATCCGCTGCAGCTGCGAATATTCGCGTTGGTTTGGGGGAGTCCTTGTACAGCGGCAGCTATTTAAGGCAAGCTAATCCTCACGCTGGAAATGTTCGCTGCTCGCAGGCAACGTACGCTCCGGTTGTGTCGGCTGAGAGAGCTGGCCATGAAAGAATCACCGTAGCGGAGATAACGTCCTCGTGCTTCGAGCCGAATCATCAGATGGTAAATTGCGATCCGCGGAAGGGTAAATACATGGCCGTGTGCATGCTTTACAGAGGAGACGTCGTGCCTAAAGATGTGAATGCGGCGATAGCGATGATTAAAAGGCAGAAGCATGTTCAATTCGTCGAATGGTGCCCCACGGGTTTTAAAGTATGCTTCTTACGATCGTTCAAGTTCGGTTTTATGTCGTCTGCAATGTTTCCGACTAAGGCTAACATTCCTATATTATTTCCACACCAATCCCACGCCGGTTTTACTTTAATTTTGTATTATTGCCACACCATCTCTCTCTCTCTCTCTCACAATTTTCTGTCTAATGGCTAATTTTCACCGCTTATTTTCGAAGCTTCCGAGCGGCGCGGCAAATGTTACATCTATTCTCTACCCCGTCTGTTCGTGGATTTTCACAGGTGGGGATAAATTATCAACCACCTACCGTAGTACCAGGCGGTGATCTTGCAAGAGTTGAAAGAGCCGTCTGTTGTCTGTGCAACACCACTGCAATAATCGAGGCGTGGGCCAGGATCGATCATAAATTCGACCTTATGTACGCCAAAAGAGCGTTTGTTCATTGGTAAATTACTCTATCTCTACCCTAAACGTTTGATTAAACAGATCACACTTTATCTGTTGTGATAAACTAACGGGGCGCATTTAATTCGCTGTAGGTTTGTCGGCGAGGGCATGGAGGAAGGTGAATTCGCTGAGGCAAGGGAAGATTTAGCAGCTTTAGAATTGGATTACCGTGAAGTACAGGAGGACGCTGCTAACAGCGAAGAAGAGGAAGAATACTAACACTATACCAATTTGTTGTAATTACAGCTACTTATTTTTCCGTAAAGTGTGACCGAAAATTAGTCAACGATTGCTGAAAATCTGTGAACAAAATCATTACAAATATCGCATAGGAATGTAGCTATTGTGTAAAATTTACATATAAAAATGCGTACAGCACTATATTGTAAATGTAATTCTACGAAAAAAAAAACGAAAATGTGAATCGATCCGAAAAACACTATAAACTAGATATGTCCTTATTGGTTTTTGGAATGTAGTAATTAACACTCATTAAATTTATTTCAGTATGAACTAAGTATAAGCGTTAAATAAAGTGTTAGTTGGCCGCTAATTTCAGTCTAGCTCGATCATCGACGAAGTATAGGATAGACCTATCACCTTATGGATGTGCGTGTCGCCACCCAAACTGTGTTATCGACCCATAATTTCAAGACTGAATTTAGCGGCCTCTACTCATGCACAGCGTCCAACTCAGCAACTACTCTGAAATGGTGAGAAATGCTGAAAAGTGTGTTGCGTGCTTTTATACGTGTGACTAGTTTAAAGTGTGAGTTTGACATAGGCTTTCGCTACGCTACGCTTTGACTCGATTTGTCAACGACTCATGCGGATTTCTCTCCGAAAATGCATTTCAGGGATCAAGACAATACGGCGCTCAAAAATTATATTTCTTCAAAGCTCGTGCAAGCTATAAATTACAAGATGACAAATTGTTTTGTTAGTACTTTGTGTGTAGCAGAACCCTTTCACGTATCGTACACCGAAAAGTATTACAAATTGACGCTGTTACTGACATTCCCGCAAGTTTCTAATGCACTATTTAATCATTTTAGCGAAGTAATAGTAATTGGATTCTATTTGCCCCGAGTATTAGTTCACCGCCGACATTGAAATTTACAGTAAAATCTAATTCTTATATCTAAGCCTCGCAGAAAGTGGCATGAGTGTCGTGGGGTGCATGGATGCAACTGCAAATCGAGCATTCTTTAATTTCACAATCATAAGGGATGCTCAATGTGTCGAATACGAGTTACATTTCTGAAGTTGAACTCTTTCGTGTGAGATTTTTCTCTTAATAAGGCGTGTATAGAAGGCATTAATTTGGTATATTAACTAACAATGACAATCATTGTTGGTAGTACCTGCTCACAATGATATCGCAGAAATGTTTCTAAAACGAATGCCAATTATATGAAACGGGCAACTAACCGCCGCGCATATGTGTTGGAAAGAGCAGAATCCAATGAGCTGACCCTACAAGGTAATCGTAGATAGGTTGACGTGCATGTGTCTGTCTTAAAATCAGAAAATTAAATCGATACAACATGTGCTCGCGATTTTTACAATTCCGATTAATAATTCGAGCCGAGTAGAGTCACCGCGAAAAATTTGAAAAGGTTCCAAGTGCAACCAGTCTTCGTAGCAATCTTGCAGTCTAGCAAGATCCTTTTTGATCGCACGTAACGCGATCGTAGAGTCCCCGCTTTTTTCGCGTCCATCTACATATTTTGCGGAGCACCGCGGCTCTTACTTAGAGTAATTTTACCGCGAAATAATTAATGCATCTGGAAAGTGGTTGGCGCGGAAAGATGACAACAGAAAGCAGTGATACCTATTTGTGCTACGGATTTTTCCACTATCGCTTCGGTTATTTAATGCCAAAATATCTTTTTTTATTAATATTTCGGAAACTGTTGAATGTTGAATACATATATGAGATTCATCAAAATCTGTAGCACATATACCTATCGCGGCTTTCCCTTGTGATGGGACACAAGTATCGAGATTATATATTATAATACCAAATTTGAAATGAATCGGATAATATTTGTAGAAGTTATGAAACATTTATTGCAAAGATGTACTGAAACAGGGTCACAAAAGTATTCGAACGGCATTCTAAAATAATTGAAAAACTAGTGCGCAACGTCTGAAAAGCGTAATTGGAGCCAAAGGTAGCCTAAATGAATATTAATCTAAAATATGCTGCATATAATTAATGCGGTTCGAATATTTTTGTGACTCTGTTGCAGTACATCTTTGCAATAAATGTTTCATAACTTCTACAAATATTATCCGATTCATTTCAAATTTGGTATATACAATCTCGATACTAACGTCTTATAGTAGTTACAACATTACTTTTAGAACTTTAGTCTAACATGTACATTTTTATTGTTTACAGTTTTAATAGCGAACGTTCAAATACTCTCGTGGCTCACTGTATACAGAATAAATATTAATTTTATGTACCAATGCTAACACAGTATTGGTATCGCGACATTCTCGAATGTATCGCGAAACTTGTAAAAAGTTTTGCAATAAGAAAGTGTATATCACGCATGTAATTTTCGAATATATACTTTCTAAGCCATCTGTGCTAAGTTTCACATGCTTAATTAAAGTGCACTCCTGTATGTAGATGCTAGATATTTTATAAACGAAGAAAATATATCACGCGTAATATTTCTATTTTACGGTTAGCAGAACGTGTGTGTAGAAACAACTTTTGTTATGACTCAACGATGCTACCGTTGGAAGTCACCTCTGTTTACACGGCTCGGTGACGATATCCCAACACTTCGTAAATAGGTACGCGTGTATTGCCTCGCGAGTCCTGCCGCCTGCCTGCTCCCCCCCCACCACCAAAGCTAATATTCGCGAGGTACAGTGACGCGGCCCGGGGGTCATTCGTTCCGTGGACGTCGTTGAGTTAAGACGCTTCGATAGCTAGCTGCGTATTTAAATGGTACGCGTACATTATCTACCCTCATATAATTACTTCCAGTTATTATTTGTCTTCTTCTTTACTGTCTATCTCAGTTGCTGCTCCTGTTAATACAGTTTCGTCCCGAAATTGATTAAATATCGCGAGAAAACCGTTAGATGTTCGTCGCGTATTCCCTTCGTTGCCTTACCGATATTTCTGCACATTTAGTGCACACATATCGTGTCTCGGTATTCAATTACATCCTTTTCCGGGCATATTTCAAGTTTATTTGTTGTTTAATTGCCTTACGAATGTTTTAATGCTTTTCTTTCAAACTTGTTGCATCGTTAGGTTACAGACGTTCAGGCGGGAGTCGAAAGCCAAGGGCAGGCAACGCCATGACACTTGCTGGTTAATTTGAACGGTGCTTGGATAGCGTCTGGTTTCATTCCTTGGAAAAATGAGATGGCAACACGTGTGGTAAACGTATTATTCTCGTTATTTTATTGAATCAATACTCGGCTTTAGACGGACAGTTTTTCTCACAGTTTTGGAGCGTACACTCTATCTAGGCGTGCGCTCCAAAACTGCACTTGTAAAGTCTCCAACGTGATAAAGGACGATCGCGCGTTCCCGGCACGCGTGTCTGGAGTGCAGGTCTAAACTTGTCCTGCCACGTTCAGATGTGATTGACGTGCCACGCGTCAGATCATTGTTGGCTGTGAGGGTGATGGGTAACTTTGCAGTCGGTTAATATCGGGATGAAATGAGAAAAGATTGAATTATGATAAATTGAATAATTTTAATCAGATTTGTTTAAAATTTTTAAAATGATGTCGGTAGATGTTTACGAAATATTGGAATGATCGAATTCTATTGCATTTCGGTCGCGTTTACGTAAAATTCAACGATATTTCAATGATTTTTAAGAATCTGGCTCTATGAAGCTGTTATAATTGCATTTACCTTCGGTTTTGGATGCAAGTTTTGTTCTTTATGTACAGAAACTGCGTAGTTGATCAATGACATGCTATTGAAGACATGCATAATTAACGAATTTTTATTTATTTATTTTTCAGAGATTGTGACCGCGTGCAATGCGGCCAAATAGAGTCAGTGTTTATGACGTACGAAGTTTTTCGTTTTGAAGAGCACCGTTGCTCATAGTAGGGCGTCGTTGACAATTTCGGGATACGCGAGGGTAGAGTCAGTGTTTCTTACGCAATTTGTATTCTATCCCGAGCGTCGCGGCTCTCATCTTCGAATCGCGAGACTAGAATCTTTCAGGCGCGTTGGTAGTCTACTATTTCTTTTTTTTTTACTTTTGAAAGCGAAACTCGTTAGCGGAAATTAGAGTCAGTTCGTCAGCTGAAGAGGAGATTTGTGCGCTGAATTATACTGGAAAGATGTAAGTATGCATTTCATTAAATTCCTTTTAAGTAGAGTTCATTCTTCAATATTTTAGAAAGAAAAAAGTTATAAAAATTTAGAAAAATTAATTTTTGGAATAGACTCACCATGTAATTCAAAACTAACGAAACATATTATCATTTAGACATTTTAAGAAAAAAATTTTGTTAATTTTTTCTTAAAATATCTAAATTATAAAAAATTTCGTTAGTTTTGAATTGCTTCACGATTCTTCATCAAAGTTATTCAAACAATCATAACTTTGGAAACAAATTGTAATCGTGTTCTGTTCCTTCGTTCCAGTCTGGGCGCAGCTGAGCAGCCTGACGACTTCTGAGCAGCTTGATGACTTCTGAGGAGCTCGATGACTTCCCCTGATCACTAGCAGGGGTGTTGGCGTCTCCGGGGCTCAGCGAAATGTGAGTGCGCATGCATTATGGTTCCTCTGGTCACTCAATCATGTCGGAGGACGTTTGGTCCGAATCGACACGAGTGACCGGTTGTATACGTGCTTTGGCGAGCATAATGACCGCGGGTATGGTAACCATGCCCGTGAATTGTAACATTTTGGCTGTATATGTATTTATTAGACGAGGGCTAGGGTCTTCTTGTACACCGCGCCTTTTCAATAGAATCAAATTATAATCCTAATTTCTAAGATAAACGGTTCCTAACAGGAATGTTTATTGATCATACATTGATGTAGATACTTATTAAATAATGCACATAAAGGTGCATAGCAGCTCAGAAGGTATTGGTATGAATATCAATACGGCTGAATGCTAATTTTTATGTAGCGAAGAAGTTTGATACTCTCAGACTCCACAGCTACTATCATTTTTATTTAATATGTAGAGGAAAAATCGGGTGCCCTCCGATTTCGTCATTGCGACAATTATAATGACTTGAATTTCTTTTATTTTTCTGATACTACGTGTTCAAAAATAACTTGATTTCTAAATGATGATAATAGACATAAAAGTGTAATTCCTTTCTTATAAAGGTCACTCGTTTGCATACACAATAGAATAATTAATTTCCATGTGCAAGAAGACAATTGAGGGTGGGCAAATTTCAGATTCAAAGTAATTAGCATGAGAACATACTTTCTTGATTTATGAAATTTACTTTGAAGATGGAATCGCTCGTTTTAAATTCTTAAAGTTATTTGATGATTTAGAATAATTTTCTGAAATAATTCTATTTTAGAGTTTTTTTTCTTGCTAATTAAATGTCGAGTAGAGTGATTTTTCTTAATGATGCAATCTAAAGTAGAGTCCTTTTTTATTTATCAAACTTTAAACTATTCACAAGTTGGAAGTCGAGTCACTTTCCTTAATACTATAAAATGAAAGAATACTAGCTAGACACTGTACAGACTAATCATATTTTCTAGTTGAGGATTTTCAGGATATCTTTCCGTACCTATTGCCTTTTAACTCATCCACGTGCCCAGGCGCTACTTGGGTGGGTGAAAGCAATAGGGCACGATGACTTTCTTTACTAAATAATTACATTTTGGCGGCTGGCATTGCGTTAGTGTATCGTGCACGTCGCATTTTCCACTTGTGTGTGTTTGTGTGGTTAGGCGGTGGAATTTGCGTCGGTGAATAATTTTCATCAAAGGCCATGTTAACGAAACTATAACATTATATTATTATTCGTGGTAATAAGGATACTATTGTATCATATTCCTTGTTGCACACGATGATCATTCTAGTAAATAATCTTGGAATATGAAACTTAATCAATCTCGTACAATGCGCATCATCAAGTAATCCATTGTTTAAAATTGAAAATAATTAATTGCTATGTAAATCATACATACACGCAATGGTCACGGCCTTTGCCAGCCGATTTCAGTGAAAACTGGTACGTACTTATTAGAGTGTGATTGTGGCCAAGCTCGGGTGACGGAGTCGTCCCGGGACGGTCTCTCTAGTGTAGGCTTTTGCACCCGGGCAGAAATGCTCGAGTATCGTGGAGTGGGTTGACTGCTGATTGTGTTTGAGAGACTGTTTTGCCATTTTTTAAATATAGGTGTTGCGTAGGATAGGTAACTTACCTTCTGGTACGAATGTGTGACTTAAATATAAGTAGGTAGGGCCGGGGCAGGTCGTCGTATTCTCTGATGTTCCCCCGCACGATATTCCCCCGCGCGATATTCCCCCGCGCGATGACCTGCTTTCAGGAATTTTGTGAGAAAAGTCGACGGCCTGACTAGCGCGAGTGGGGTATGCCCTCGCTTCTAGCCTCGCTATGTCGACTTTTTGACGCCAGTGAGACATTGCACATTGTCGCTGGTCGCGGTCGGCAGGACGGGCCTGGGCACGCTATTAACTTTCAGAAGGGCTGATCGCCTGAAGCAAGAAGTGGCCAAAGAGACGCAGATAGCCCGGCCAGAAAAAGGCCACATCATGTGGGCTAGGCCAAGAATGGCCCTGTATTCTCGGATGCAGGGTCATTCTTCGTAGGTATTACTTTGCCATTATGCTCGCCGGTAGTTGTAGTAGTAGTAGTAGTAGTTTGGTTGGCTATAGGCTGACCCATCGACACCCCCCCCCCCCCCTGAAATTTAGCACACCGCGTTTTCAATTAGGGTTGCGAAAAACATTACGGGGTGAGTTAGTGTTCCGACTAAATTGTGATTACGGTTTGAATTAGCGTTGCGAATCAAGTATTCCCCGCGTTTGGTTCCAGCATAGCGTTGCGAATGAATGTCGAGCGTGGTTGCTTGTAGTGTTCCGAAAAAAGAGTCGCGATTGTTTTTGAGATTGTTCTTGTATTTTGAATTGGAGTTACTAGAGTTTGATTCGTGGTATTCTTTTTACTAGAGTTGCGATGCGACTAATCGCGTTTTCTTAATTACTCGTCCTAGTTTGATACTTAATACTTTTTTGAGTTAGTGTTGCGATGATGACTGATCGCGTTTGTAATTAGAGTTGCGACCCCAATGCCCCGAAACTGTCCTGGGACATGTCCAAAGACATGTTCCTGGGAAAAAGGAGTCCCGAGCAGCTGGCTTTGCTGCACATGGGACCCCACACAGCCTTCAGGAAGGCTGCAGCGAATTAAAGTTAGAGTTGCGTATTGCGAGACACAGGTGCACTGAATTTTTATTAGTGTTGCGAAAAATGAAACCACCCACGTGGTGGTTCTCGGTAGCTTTTTATATTTGTTAAAGTAATGTAGCTCCTTGGGAGCTTCTTCGTTTGCTATTCGGGATTTGTATCGAGTATAGTAGAATTTTCTGTAATGAAGCACCATTCGGGAATTTTGAAGTTGTTTGAGAAATTAGTGCTGCGACTAGTCCAAAGTCCTAGTGACTATGCTCGGGAGTTGATTTTAGTCTGTAATAAGTTAGCGTTGCGAAAGAAAGAAACGGTCCACTCACGGTTTTCTTGCATTAATGAGTGGACAATGATCAGCTGTCCTTCTGGCTACTGATCATTTTTTCTAGCAGCCCTAAGTGGCTGCACCATCCTCCTTCTACTACCACCACCTACCCACCCGACAAATGTTTTCGTTGTACATATTATTTTCAGATTGATAAGAAATGTAGTTTTTGTTTTTATATATTTTCAATATTCTTTGGCATTGATCAAAATTCATCCGCGATTGTTGCTTAATTTGATGATGTTGAAACGAAATTTGCACTGAGGAAGTAGGTAAATGCAATTCGGCACTTTATATTGATAGTAAATTTGCAATATTAACGCGTGCTCGTTGTTGCTACTTTCTGCATGAAAGTAACTTCGATTACTGCGCAGTAAAGTGCAACCCATAAAAATACTTAAAAAAAGTAAAAAAAATACGCCAAGTACATGATAAAATCGAGGACGGAAAAGAGTAAACACAAAAAAATAGAAGAAAATATAAATTGTAAAAAAAGATGTGATATCAAAATGAGCTGCAAGTACATAATAAAGGTGCTTTCCACCTGCGCTTAACATGACACAACTACATATACACAGCTAAAATGTTGTGTTCATACATTCCATTACTCATAACGCCGACATATTAATAATGTGAAAATAAAATGTAACATCTAGACATTTGCCTAGATGTCCGCCGCCTGGAAGTCAAATACTTGGCGTAGCCAGGCAAAGTATTCTCAGATCATCAATATACCCATACCTTTCCTCTCATAAGCTTTCAGATAATTTGTCAATTTAAAACTCTGACAAATATGAGTACACTTTCATTATTTTACGTTTTAAATAATTCTTATTCATCGAGACCTTGACTTTGCCTGGCCACGCCAAGTATTTGACTTCCAGGCCGCGGACATCTAGGCAAATATCTAGATGTTACATTTTATCTTCACATTATTAAAATGTCGGCGATATGAGTAATGGAATGTATGAACACAACATTATAGTTGCGTATATGTAGCTGTGTCATCTTAAGCGCAAGTGGAAAGCACCTTTATTATGTACTTGCAGCTCATTCTGATTTCACATCTTTCTTTACAATGTATATTTTCTTCTATTTTTTGTGTTTATTCGTTTCCGTCCTCGATTTTATCATGTACTCGGTGTATTTTTTTTATTTTTTCGAAGTTTTTTTTATGGGGATCTCATTTCTTTTTACAAAGTATGTATGTATTATATATGTATAGTACTTTGTGTACAGTACATGGTGCGCGAAACAGCTTATGGCGCTGAACGTATTTAACATTGAACTGTATGCACAACCATAATTATTAATACCTTTCGAAGAATAATATGTATGCATTTTTAGCATTTCGTGGCCAAGCTTGTTTGTCTACTCGTAAATCATCAACGGATACCCACGTGGTGCCCTTACCCCTTACCATACTCGTGTAATGACCATCGGTAATACTTTTACCGTGGTGGAAAATCGTTGCCTTAAGTTTATAACAGTGATCCCCCATTTATATTTTAGTAGTAGGTATTGCTTTGTAGGCTGTTTTTTTCACATTCAAATTCGGAATTATTATGCGCCCAAAGCGGCTGCTGTTCTTCCGTCTTGTAATTAGGCATACTTAAGGGGGTATACCCGTTTGAACCATCGGAAAATGTATACATTTTGTGGATTTTTTTACAAGTCAACGGTTTGATGCACATTTCCCGTTCTTTTACTATCTTTACATAGTATTATGAACTACTAAAAAAAAATGTTTCGGTTAAAAAACTATTGTTTTTGGGAAGTTATGCATACACATCCGAAAATCTTTCGATTTTAGACGGCTAAACGGTGGCCCTGAAAACACCTGTATGTCGTGTCTGAAATCAAAATCCATAAAATTTTCTTATAAAGTATGTCAGTAGCTATCGTCCAACGAAGCCGATTTTGAAAATTTTGAAAAATAAAGAAATGGTGAGAGATCAAAGGTCAAGTTAAATTTTTCTAAGAGAAAAATCCACCTTTTTTCTTTATAAATAATAAACGGGGAATCGGAATAAAAAAAGCCTTCGTTGGACGATGTGGAATCTTATTATGATTCTACATGCAAAATTGGAAGTGAATTGGTTGAACGTAGCGCGAGTTTTTAGGGCCACCATTTAGCCGTCTAAAATCAAAAGACTTTCGGATGTGTATGCATAACTTCCCAAAAACAATAGGTTTTTAACTGAAACTTTTTTTTGAGATGTTCATAATACTATGTAAAGATAGTAAAAAAAAACGAGAAATCTGCATCAAACCGTTGACTTGTAAAAAAATCCACAAAATCTATACATTTTCCGAGGGTTCAAACGGGTATACCCCCTTAAGCGCCCATAGTGACTGCCGTTTCTTTTTTCGTTAAAATTGAGAAGTATAAGACTCCCAAAGGGGCCACTCCTTCTTTCTATCAGTCTTGAGAATCGTTAAGGGTCCATAGAGACTGCCGTTTCTTTTCTCATTAAAATTGAAAAATATTACACGCCCAAAGGGGCCACTCCTTTTTTCTATCAATGTTCAGAATCATTAAGCGCCCAATGCGGCTGCTCGAAATTTTTCTGAATGTCCGAATTGCGTGGCGATCCATGCGGCTGCCTGGAATTTAAAGGAAATTTTTTGGAACTGGTTAGATACAAATCTGTTGAAATTACATTACTTAATCGAGATAGATTGTAGGTATTAAGCCTCTGCGAAAGTTTCTGTTGCAGAAATATTATGTGTGAAGAATATTACAACAAGAGGATTTCAGGTTCATCATCCATGAAAAATCAAACCTCAAGGAATTTTTATTAATACTTTTGAGAATGTTGCAGGTAACATCGTGGGTCCATCGAGGGAAGTAAGAAACACATGACAATTTCAGATTTTCATTAGGCCGGTCATTATTTAAATTTAAGTAGATATGTATATGGTTAGGTAAGACGTGTTTAGTGGTCACATAGAATTATGTAGTTTTTAAGAAAAAAGGTATATGTACGCTGCAGTGTGTAACTAAATATAAGTAGCAATTATTAAATACGAATTATTAGTATTTAAGTAGACATAGCAAATATGCACTGGCATATTTCCTATTAATGAATAGGAAATATTATTTCTTTGGTTCATTCCCAATTATGTAGTGAATAATTATCATGGTAGAAATATTCCAGAAAGTTCATAAAATTTTTAATGAATGAAACAAAGAAATGTTTCCAATTCTGCTCAGCTTCATCGCGGTAGCTTTTTATAGAAGGACTCCTTCTGTTGCCCGCTTGTGGAGCGATCGAGGATCGTTTTGCAACCGTGCATCAGGGAGATCTATGAAAATGAAAATAAATTTTTGCATAAAGGAGGGCGGATGGGCCGCGGTTAGGGTGGGTCTCCACTCGCAGCGCCTCCACGTGGTGAGACCTGGGCAATCTGTATTATTTGGAGCGTAATTACAAATCGTATCACAAGTAACATTGTAGTAGAATTATTAATTACGTGACAAGTAAAACTAGCCGATTGGCTGCGATCATCTATCTTCGTTAATCTCTATTCCATCCGTCCAGATTCGATTCTAAATATTGCTCCTACAATTACATTTTATTTCTCCAATAATATTAAAAAAAAAAAAAAGACTCCAATAGCAATCTTGGTGCCATATTTCCCAAACAAATCGCGAACTCCTAAATACGTAGATACCATTAGATGGTAACTTTATATTAAACTAGTTTAAAGTGCCATGATGAATCCTAAATCGCGATATTTCGATTCCGGGATTAATTTCATCGATTACTGGACCACGTGGGAGGTCGCTTAACAAGATTTTACTACAATTAACTGAGTACCTAGAAAACTTCGCGAGCAATACTTAATTCGAGGAGCTGAGAGTCGTTGAAGCGAGACGGAAGGTTAACAAGCAAAGACCTCTACCAAAGTCGCACCATCGCCGAACAATATACCTGCCAGTCCAACTTTATTCGCGATCGCGATCGAACCTCAGTGAACGCGTGAGCATATTATTTCGTGATATTTCGATTCCCGCATTAATTTCATCGATTTCTGGACCATGTGGGAGGTCGCTTAACAAGGTTCTACTGCAATTCACCCAGTATCTAGAAGACTTTTTGATCCACTGCTTAGGGACATTTAAAAACGTGCAGTGCTGTATATTTAAAAACATGATGGCAATGCGTGTTAGTAGTATCATACGCGAGTGTAGAGTCAGTGTTTTACGCATCTTGAACTATATAAGAGTCTTTTGATTCGAGCTTTTTGATCGTGAAATTAAAGTGACATATTTGTTTGTGTGATACATTCTATTCGGTACTACTGTCCTTGACTACTGTGAACCTGCCGAAAGAGCTTCCTGTCTGCATAGATAGCTGTAGCGAGCACAGTGACCATGAATACATACTAGCAGTTCTCGTGAACAGTAGCATTAAGGCGGGTGCTTCCAAATGTTTAATACAGACAAAAGCAATAAATAAATTTCAAATTCGAGGTCAAAGTTCTAATATCGCGTTTTAAATATTCCAAATAATTTTTCTTGAATTTTATAATCAAAGCTTGATGCTTTGAATACGAGTTACAATTCTCAAGTTTAATTACATTCGAGTCATTAGATTCTCTTAATAAAACGAGACTGGAAAGCATTATAATCCATGCCATTAGCGCGTAAACGAAGCTGCTTTTTTCACATTAAAATTCGGAAATATTATGCGCCCAAAGCGGCTGCTGTTCTTCCGTCTTGTAATTAGGCATCCTTGAGCGCCCATAGGGACTGCCGTTTCTTTTTTCGTTAAAATTGAGAAGTATAAGACTCCCAAAGGGGCCACTCCTTCTTTCTATCAGTCTTGAGAATCGTTAGGCGTCCATAGAGGCTGCCGTTTCTTTTCTCATTAAAATTGAAAAGTATTAGACGCCCAAAGGGGCCACTCCTTTTTTCTATCAATGTTCAGAATCATTAAGCGCCCAATAGGGCTGCTCGAAATTTTTCTGAATGTCCGAATTCCGTGGCGCTCGATTTGTAAATTGCGGATTTCAAATGATCTCTGTTTTACCCGTGTTGAATTCTAATTCCTACCACGTGTAGCGTTACAATCTTATTTTAGACTGAATCGATAACGTTGGGTGTGACATGAAGATGGTAAGAGGGCTCGCGAGCCCCCCGAGCGTGTGAGGCAAAATTACATTGCGTGATAGGTCTATCCTATATTTTAAACAAATAATTTCCGAACTCACATCGGTGTGCTACCATGGTTTACGCGCCCGCATTTCGGACCATATCGGTTATTCGGAACACGAGATATTCGCAATTCTGTGGGATCACCTTTTTCACAGGCAGGTAAAAAGTTCTCCTATCGATATCTCGACAACGTATCCATAGAAAAAAATTTAGATCTCATTTTCGAAATCAGTGAGCCATTTTCCATAAGAAAAAAATAGTGGCATCTGTTGCGCAAAATGGCTGCAAACTAGTGCTATCCGCGGAGCGCTTATTTATCTCGATCCTCTCAATGACCTCGCGCCTCTTCGCAGATAAGTCTTATTAATATTCTTTGAATCGGCAGCTGCGGCAGACATGATCGCGCACGGTGCTACCATCGCTGCGATATTCGTCGCGATTCTTTTAGCCTTCGAGGACTGTGCTCGAGTGGCGGATGGTTACGTCCTGCCGACACCATCGTTTAAATTTTTGCCGAAAGGGATTCGGATATGGATACCACGTGAGTGAATAAGAGTAATTTTCATATCTAAAGCGGAAATGTAATATGTTTGTGTGTTTGTCTGGCGCCTGAAAATTTTCGAAACGGCAACGCCTGGGATGTGACAATCCTCGCAAAAAAGAAAAACTAAGAAATATTTTTTTATAAAATCGGAATTTAAAATTTCGGTAGATGCCTAGTAGTAAAGCTAACTTAGATTTAACCAACTCTGTACGAGCGTGACACGACGCGACTCTACGCGTGACTGTATAGCTTTTAACCAAAGAGGGTTGAAACCAAAGGGTTTATATAGTCCCAAAAATGAGTGGGGAGTCGCGTCACTCCCGTTCCCATCTCGACCTAGCTGGATCACGACCTAGCTGGATCACAGCTTTTGAGATCGATTACATCCAAGTGTGGTCGTTTAATTGAGAAAAGAAACACAACAACGCGAAGAATGACGCGCCTATTTTCCAAAGATAGTAGGAAATAAATGAAAGATTTTTTAGTGCTATAGTGTCTTGATCCCCGAAATGGATTTTCGGAGAAAAATCCGCGTAATGGAATGCGTCCGTGACGCGCTATTGCCATTTTACAAGTTCGCGCGAGCGCGGGTTGCAGGATAAAACGCTGACCCTGTATAGTATATGTCTATGGTGGCTTTAGAGTCGCCTTCAACGTGTCTGTAATGTAACATAGGAAGTAACATTTAAGTGATCAAAAAAAATTTGAGTCGCAAAAAAACCTTCTCGCAAACATTATTTCTATGCAAAATGACACTGTTTCCAAAATTTCACCCAATTCGGAGCATGGGGGTTTTCCGAAGTACAGCCCAAAGATTTATTGCAGTTCATTATACAATGGTATTGATTAGCATAATTATTATCCTGTTTCGTAAAAATCATTTTGAGTCGTCCCACTGTAATGGTCAAAGAACTGCTACGTCATCTAACGGCAGAACCATAAACTAATGCTTTCGTACGAAAAGTGATACCGCAAAATTGAATGCCCTAAATAGAATCCAATCAAAGAGTTAATATATTGCATCAAATATCATATACGCTGTTCAATTATTTGATACATTTATCTTTTGCAAAGTACCTTAATTATTATTATCGACGACCTTATAATTATAGCGAATTCGGGAGACCCGCACCGGGCGCACTGAGTGCGTATTTTAACCAATCGGAACCGAAAAAGTTCACACTCCTCGCTTCCGATTGGCTAAAATTCGCACTCAGTGCGCCCGGTGCGGGTCTCCCGAATTCGCTATTAGTAGACTGTTGCTGCAGAGTAGAAAATCACGCGTAAAACGCCTCAGGCTGTGTTCCGATTCACGTATACTGCGCATAGACTGCATAGGATATGTCACGTACCCTATACACTTCATGCGCATTATGCTGCATTATGCGTGAATCGGAACACAGCGAAAACCAATCAGCTTACTTCGTTGGTACGCAAGGTAGTTGGTATGTCCCTAAAGCCTCGTTCACATTAGTCAACTTTACTGGCTTCAAGTCGCTTCGTGACTTTAAGCTCACACTTGTACGTAAGTTCACACTATTCAAGTTGTATTATTTCAAGGCGAGAAAAGCTGGAACACTCTCTGCTTCGTGCTACTTCCCTTGAAACTTGAAAGGATGTTTCAAGTGATGTGAATAACAAGTTAGTTTACTAATTTCAAGCGACTTAAAGCCAGTAAACTTGACTAATGTGAACGAGGCTTAAATGTCAAGCTGCCTGCTGCCATGTGCATTTGAAAACAATTGCTTTTTGGAGGGACGAAGACGAAGTCCTATGTTATGACATTAAAACAATGTAGTGATTGTACGTTGTTTCCTCCGAGGACTCCCTGGGATTCCCTTGACACGTTACAACATTATTGTGAAGATAAAATTTATCAACCGCAGTCTATGCATCATTCGATAAACGAAACGCGACTGTTACAATGTTAAGCCAACAATACGACATGATAACTAACACAGATTCGCACGAATCTACACACATAAAGCCACTTTTAATACGGCTTCGAAAACCTGATAAACTTGGTAAGGTGCAATATTACATCTTATATTCTATCTTAAACCAACATTTTATGTCTGCCATATCTATTACCTAATTTTTATTTCTCCCAAGGGATCTGTTGCGAGGCAGTCGGAGTAGATTCCGTATTGTCCAGCTATGGCATGACAAAAGGGGATCGTTTTAAATTATCTGTTCCCTATGCTAAGCAAAATCTAACTTGGAACGTATTCTTCGACTCCGAATGCCCTGAAATGGGCCCTGATTTCATATTTAACGATGACGCTTTCTTAGCGAACATGGACGTCGATACTTTCTCCACTAATGTACCTAGTCTTGCTAATTGGAATCCCAACGACGGAGACGCGTTGCTAAATGTCCTTGCAGAACTACTATCCTGCTACAAACAATATCAGGTTCGTAGCTTATCAGTTATGAACCACCTTACGTTCAGACTAGGGTTGAGACTCTGTCGAATTTTTCCGTATTCGAATATTCGAATATTTCAGTTGCTTAATTATTTACTGAATATAATTTGAATACCCAAGTATTCGAATACAATTCGAATATTTAAGTATATGAATAGTATTGTGTGAATTATAAATCAAGTTTTTTAATATCATTTTTTACAAGCCTTTATTTAGGTTCAGTTGTGAGTTTGTTAGTTTGTCAGGGTGAAATTTTGTAAGCTAATAACATGATTTATAATTCACACCATACTATTCGAATACATCAGTAATACTCAAATATTCCAAGTTTATTCGTAGCATTTTATACTTGTAAAATATTTGAATATTAAATTATTCGAATAGTCTCAGCCCTAGTTCAGACCATAAGAAATTCAATACTGTTTCTTTCACATTAGATACAATTACTTGAAAAGCAAGATCGGCTGCAATTAGAATACACCATGCTAATGCAAGCAGGGGAAGTGAAACCAGAGGACGTGGAAATAATACTGTTACCGTTAGCTTCTAAACCGACAGAGGCTAAATTCGTAGTAAACTTCACAATAGACGTCTCCGAGGTGCCGCATCGTACTCGCGAATCGAAGACCGACATGGCGAACGTTCTTGTAACATTCCGCGGACCAGACTGGAATTATATTACGCCGCAACTTCAACTTTCAAAGTCTTTAGAGAACATCTTCGGTGGGCCAAATACGATACATCTGCCATTTTTTTCGGGCGACACGTCTTTGGCAGATTATGTGTTGGAAATAAAAAGGTCTATAGCAGGAAAGGTGTGTAATACTTTTTAATTAAATGTTGAATTTGCGATGTTATCGTTAATGAATTAAATCCTTATTTTAGATAAATTTATTGGTGCAAAGTCTGGAAAGAAGGAGATTGTTTATTGCAGCTATGACGTCTAAACTGTATGGTTCACAGCTTGAATATGACGCTATAAATTTTACTTACCTATCTCTGCTTCTATGTAAACATAATTTTCACTTTGCATTACATATACAACTTCCACCAGGATTTCCTAGGGAACCCCCTATAATTAGATTACAATCAATATACCACTTTACAGAAGACGGTAGTCTATATACTGAAGTGCTAAAAAACTGTCCTTATAATCAACAAACGAAACCACGAAACATGGCTGAGAAGATTATCAGACATATTTTCAGCAATGTTGATGAATTTATGACTAATTCTGCTAGGCCTTATTCTTACCTGAATTAATACATTCAAATTTATTATATTTCCTTGTAACAGAAACGACGATGCGACTTGATTCCTCCTTTTATCTATATTCTTCACTTCTGCATTACTGTGTAAATTAACCCAATACATTAAATATTCTTATGAGTTTCTAAAACAATGTGATATGTATATACATATTATTTTTATAACAGTGGACAGCTAAGTTCTCAGTTTTCCAATAAAAATAACGAGAAATATATTCTACAAGAATATTTCCACTGACTAATGTTTTCTATATACAAATAAATCATTCCAAGTTGTTGCCATTCAAAAATTTGATACGTCCTTTCAAGATCCCAGAATATTAAGAAGCTAATTTTTCAAAGTTGCGATGAGTGCAGGTCCCAATCATTCAACTATGTAGTACATTATTGTGCAAAATTAAAAGTACATGCAGGACTGTAAGCAAGTAGGGCTGGGACCATTTCTCAAATTTTTTGGTATTCGAATATTCGAATACTTCAGTTGCTCAATTATTTGGCGAATATTTAAGTATTCGAATACTATTAGAATATTTAAGTATTCGAATACTATTAGAATATTTAAGTATTCGAATACTATTAGAATATTTAAGTATTCGAATACTATTAGAATATTTAAGTATTCGAATACTATTAGAATATTTAAGTATTCGAATACTGATGTATTTGAATAGTATGGTGTGAATTATAAATCAAGTTCTTTAGGTTCATTTTTTTACAAGCTTTTATTTAGTTTCAGTTGTGAGTTCGTTAGTTTGTCAGAGTAAAATCTTGTAAGCTAATAACATAATTTATAATTCACACCATACTATTCGGATACTTAAATATTCGAATACTAAACTATTCGATGTTTATTCGTAGCATTCAAATACTCGTAAAATATTCAAATATTAAATTATTCGAATAGTCTCAGCTCTATACCCAAGCACACGGAGGAATTGAATGCAAAGGCGCATGTAATATCGAATGAGATAATTGAAAGTGATTGCATAATAAATTAAATCTACGCTTTCCATTTGCATCAACATTCATGATTATTTTAATCGAGTGAAGAAGCAAAATAGAATATAGGTTATACCATCATTCAACATTGTGTTTCTACTTATTAAACTCGTCATATGATTTCACATATCAAGGGTTATATAAAACCCATTTTATCTAGCTGCAAATTTAATCCCCTTTCTGGAAGAATATCGTATACCACCATGGTGCGATACCTGAACCAACAAGAGAGCATTAACATAGATAAAACTTTATTTGAAAACTACAAATTCAGTGTGGATCAGTTAATGGAACTCGCCGGTCAGAGTTGCGCCTTCGCCATTGCTCGTGAATATACGTCTTTAAAGCAATGTGCGCAGAAAATCCTAGTCTGCTGCGGTCCAGGAAATAATGGTGGTGATGGGCTTGTCTGCGCTAGGCATCTGAAGCAGTTCGGATACTCTCCTGAAATCTACTACCCAAAAAGGACAAGCAATACTTTATACGAGAATCTGCTACATCAATGTACCGAAAATGATATCCCCTTGTTAGAAGGCGAGCTGGAAGACTTCGCTTCAAAGCATCTGAACGAGTTCGGCCTCATAGTAGACGCTGTATTTGGGTTTAGCTTTAAGCCACCTGTGAGGGACACGTTCGTTCCTGTTATCTGTCTACTAGAAAACGCAACTATTCCTATTTGCAGCGTAGACATACCATCGGGCTGGGATGTTGAGAAGGGACCACTTGCAGATGGTGGCATAAAGCCAGAGATGCTGGTGTCGTTGACCGCTCCCAAAATGTGTGCTCAGAAATTCAAGGGAAAGTATCACTACTTGGGCGGCCGATTTGTGCCTAAAAAGCTGGAGGCAGAATATAAGCTCTGTCTGCCTGAATATCCAGGAACTGACTCAATTGTTCCTTTGCATTAAATCCTTATGCATTTACCATAGAAATTCTTTGGTACACAATATTTTTACAATTTTTATTAAAAGATGTACGTATAATTCTTAATAATAAAGAATTTAAATAGAACACATTTTATGTACCTGATTCTTTCCAGTGATATTCTGTAGATGCAATTTCTGGTAAATTCAAATCTTGTGCTATAACAATCAAGTTTACAGTTGTATGCAATTGATTTTAGTAGTAGAATTTAAATTTACCGCCACAGTATCACATTGCGATATCCAGGTGGCGTTTTAAAACCTAACAACACGTATTCGTACCCTACCTTCAGTGTTATTTATAAAATATATGAATAATTAGTAAGCGGCCGGATCGAAGTGACGTTTTGTTATCATCGAATTCCTTATAAATAATTATTACAGACTTGGAAATTAATATTGCACTGTATCCAACGGGAAGTAGAAGCACTTTGAAAGATGGTATGTTTCTGACAAACTGCATTCCCGTTTTGCAGATCATTTTTCATTGACACAATTCTTTTTCAGGCACAAGAAGTGGAAGAAACTATGAAACGTATTCAGTCGCATAAGGGAGTAGTCGGGACGATTGTGGTAAATGCAGAAGGTGCGCAATATTTTTATACAGATTACTCACTGACAACACTGTCGCGCAGGGTTTAATAAATATATTTTAATTCATTCTGTTCAAATTTCTACTGGAGGATTTAAATTTATCGATTTTTTTGTAGGTATTCCTATCAAGTCTACTTTGGACAATACCACGACGGTCCAATATGCTGGCTTGATAAGTCAGCTATCGGAGAAGGCACGATCCGTCGTGCGGGATCTGGATCCGACAAACGATCTGACCTTCCTACGTATTCGTAGTAAAAAACACGAGATTATGGTTGCCCCGGATAAAGAGTTTATACTTATAGTAATACAGAATCCAGTCGATTGATGCCCGGAGAAAGAAGCGACATATATAGAAATATATGCTTTATTATTTGTTGGTAAATTATTTTATGCAGTACATTCCGTTTTAAATCTGACCGCTCTATATGAATATTGCAGAAGAAGCGTTGATTTTTGTTTCTTAAACGTGCTTAGAGGATGTGCTTTGCAATTGTGATCGAGTAATGAGGAAACACGCAAGCTGTGCTATAAAGTCATGAAAATGGATTATCATTCACTGTTGGTCGGAAGCTTTGATTATTCAAGTCTTTTGTGACTTAAGCGTTTTAATTTAATATAAATAATGAAGTTTGCGTTTGTGCGTTACATAATTCATACTAGTAATGTGATTTTTAAATAAATTTTAGTTGCAACAAAGCACGACGGATCTTGATGTCTGTTTTTAAAATGGTTCCAATATTATTTGTAAGATGTAATTTATTATATAAAAGTATATAAACCGTACAAAGTTCGTAGCAACCAGCTACTTATTGCAATATGTTTTCATCTATAAAATTTTGCATTCCTAAGATATCTAAATGCTTATACTTAAACTATGATAATTCTTTCATATGAATATATATAATTATTCAGAGAGCATAATATAAATTTATATAAATATACTGTACATAGCAGGGCTGGGACTATTCGAATACTTTACAAGTATTCGAATGCTACGGATAAACTCCGAATATTTGAGTATTCGAATACTATTTAAATATTTAAGTATTCGAATACTATTTGAATATTTAAGTATTCGAATACTATTTGAATATTTAAGTATCAAATACTATTTGAATATTTAAGTATTCGAATACTCAAATATTCGAAATTTATCCGTAGCCAATGGCGGATCCACGGGGGGGGGGGGCGATGGGGGTGATCGCCCCCCCTAAGAATAATAAAATATAAATAAAATATAAAAATATTATGTCACATTCTGAAACACTTGTTAGGTATACACTTAATGTGTTGACAATGTATATTTGTCGAGCTGTTCACGATTTGCATGCTCAGCGGGGGTCGGTAAAAGAAAATTAAAAAATGTAGGTATGTACTTTTACACGTTTCGCCCCCCCCCCCCCCCCCAAGAAAGGCTCCTGGATCCGCTACTGTCCGTAGCATGCGAATACTTGTAAATAGTATTATCTAAAATAATAATATCTCTGTTTTGGTGTGAATTATAAATCAAGTTATTAGCTTACAAGATTTCACCCTGACAAACTAACGAAAATGAACCTAAAGAATTTAATTTATAATTCACACCAAAGTATTCGAATACATCAATATTCGAATAATATTCGCCAAATAATTAAACAACTGAAGTATTCGAATATTCGAATACCGAAAAATTCGACAAATAGTCCTAGCCCTAATACATAGCATAATCTAGTCAGATAATTTTTCAGCCTTAAGTGTTGGCAGTATTGTATAAGCTTAATTTATTAAATTATAGCCATATATATTATAATTTTTATATATGATATACATAAGCATGTATATAATATATGCTATAATTTTTAGTCACCGTTTGTTTCACGTTATTTGTTCATTTCTTACTTGAAATTAAGCTCGGAATGAGTTCATAAAACAGTGTCTGATTTCTTAAATATTAAACGCAAAAAGTTATAAAATATAAAATAAAATAAATCTTGTACTTTGTATAAGTTTTAAGAACGGAAGCAACGTCAAAAGCATAATGAAGTTGGATATACATTACATGTATATATACAACTGCTGTTTGCAATTAAATATTTGTACTCTCTGTGAGTAATAAATATAAAAATTCGCCGAATTTTGTTTAACGACCTGCAAATAAGCGCCAGGCATTTTACTAGATGGACCGGCGGTATGGCACTCTCCAGTCAAGTCTGTACAGAACTTTGGTGCTTCGAGGGATGAAAAACAGTGTAATAAACAATCATACTGGTTATGCCTAACAGAAAGGGTACGATACAAAGTACGATGAGGACATTGAAATACCAAGCAGCTTTAACTTCGTCGGACGAAGTATGTATCCAAAAAGCACATGCTGTTATATTTTCGAGGAAGCACACTATGTAAAAGAACACGTGCTTGAAGAATGTACTACCATCTACAGCGTTCAGGTATATAAACACATGAACTACGCCGATTACTACAGAGAATAGCACAGAGTAAATGCGTTCTTTGAGCTTCGGAGGGCAATGCGGAGCATAGTTGTAATTCCTACAGAATTCTAATATACCTTGAGAATCAATAATGATCCAAGTAGTCATACCTATCCAGTGAAAAACACCGCCAATGGCGGTATATATCGGCCAAATGCTTGCGACAACGCTCAGGGATAATATCCTTGAAACTGAAAATTTTATTTAGACATAGGCTTTTAATTATTCGTCTTATTTTTATATAGCAGCAATTTACATACCTGTTGTACAAAAATGCCACAGAAATTGAACAACTGTTCCTGTAATTCCAATGTTCAGCTTGTCCTGTTGAACTAATCTAATGCTACGATGGTAACTGGCCATGGCCCATCCCATGCTTCCAAGCGAGCTGAGAATACTAGCTACTTGATGAATGACTATAACAAATACAAATAGAAAGATTTCCTCCTGCGATCCTGTTAATATTTCAACGGTGGTTTAACGGTCATATGAAAATATATATATACATTCAAAATTAATGTTACTGTGGTAGTGCTTCAATAATATAGTTAACTGTAAAATCTGTTGCGGAGCTGCTTCGAGAAAGCATTCAAATACTCTTAGCAATGCCACATCTTGATCTTCCTTGAGCATCTTCAGGTAATAACGTCTCTGAGCATTACGATTGCCCAGTTTTTGAAACCTATAAGCTTTAAGAGCGTATTTTAATGTTTGATAATAGCGTAGTACTGGTGCCAGTTGGAACATAATGATTATGATATAGTATAGCTTCTTCGTTAGCATGGAATGTACGCATTTTGATTCCGACGGATTCGACGACGCACTGGCCTGCAACGGAAAGAAGTTCAATGAGGATAAAGACGCATAAACTCGACAGGATATTTTTACCTGGCTGTCTTGATGTTGCATTCTTCGGCTGATTATAACGTTTATAAACGAAGGTAGAAAAATAAACGTGGCAGTCCACGCGAAATATGTGATTTTGTTCGCTAATAGATATCTTACGGCCAGATTTATGTCAATCCCCATGTCGATGATATGCATGAGGATGGAGGACACGAGAAAGAAGATATCCAAGTGAGATATACTTGGATTTCTCAAAGGAATATCTACATCGTCGCTATCCAATTCTAGTACAGGAAAAATCCCAATAATTTGCCGCGTGTGAAGATGTTTATTATTTCGAATTTCCATTTTTGTCATGGTCGAAAATGGTTCCTATTCACACATTGTCCAAAATATTCTTGTCAATTATAACCTCCATATGGATATTCAGTTTCCTCACTTCACCTGGCTAAAAATATTTATCATACTGATTACTTTCATGCTTCAATGAACATTTGCAGCTCCGTCGACGCGCTTATAAAATTTTACTGTTATATAGAACCAGTTTTATATACTAGTTTGACAGTTAATTCTTGTTGTCTGTTGATTCACATTATTACACAATTCACATGCATTCAATACACTAGTTTTGTATACAATTTCGAACGAGTTAACAAAACTTTCTGAACTGTCAGTTTTGAAGTTCAAATCCCGCCGAAACTTGAAATTTTATTTTCGGAATATATAATTTATAAATTGAAAATTTTAAAAAACCTGGATACAAAAAAACGATTTATTAACTGAAAAATTGAGTTATCAAAATTTTAAAACGTGTGGAATACCTAACTTATCATGGGGGTAGTCCACTTGCGCCCAAATCGTCCGTGATTTGATATTTAAGGTAGGTTTCCCTGTACGCGACTGGACGCAACATCAGGAATTTCAACGCCGATTTCCTCGAAAATGAAATGCGATATCAAAAAAATTTTATTTGATTATTTTATAACCATTTAATTGTAATCTATTATTTGTTTCATTCACTAACAAATACCCGGAATGGAATGGAAACGAAAATTTTTATTTTGTATAACTTTTTTTGCAGTTTATATTACTCGAGGGTTTCGGGTGTAAGCCTGGAAACTCTATTTTTTCATAATATATGATATATATGTAATATATATTTATAGTAAAATAAGCTCCCCCAGGGGCGTCCGCACACTTTTTTCCAGTAGGAGAGGGGGGAGGGAAACTTTGAGATGATGGAAAAATATACCCCTCTTGTTTTTTTAACCCATTTTATAGTGCCAATTTAATTAAAAATTTAAAACCGAAATTTAAAAATATTTATTTTTTTAGTATAAATTTAATAAAGATCAGTTTTGAAAAATAAGCGATTTTTTCTCAAAAGCCGGGGGGGGGCAACTTCCCCTTATTGCCTCCCCCTGTGGACGCCCATGCTTTAAAACAAAAAAAATCGTATCAAAATCAGATCGCTCGTACTTTATGCTCAACAATCACTGTGTTGAGATAGTTACTTTCAACAAACAGAATAAGAAATCTTTTCCGAGAATTATGTTAATTACATACCGATGTATGTATGCGTTATGGTTACCATGACAACGTTTAGGATATAACGATACAGTAACAACACCACGATATCGTGAATCTATGAATTACAATTTGTCAATAAATTATCTCTCCACGATAAATGAGTACATTAAATACAAAGAAGTACTTGACGACTGTAATCGTGCAGTACTTAATACTGCTGTTTGATGTATTTGTAAATTCGTTCGCTACTTTTTCTCGACAGAATCCAATTAATTTACTGACTCTCTATGTGTACGTAGCATCCTATGTATTTTAATTTGCTAACGCTGATTTATATTCGAACGGTGGTTTAATTTTTGCTTTTAAGGATTCAAGATGTTTGTCTCATTATGACTCTCACGATTCTTCTGGTTAATTTCTTTTCCACGTATATCTTCCAGGTAATTGCGCGAACTATAACGACAAAAGTCGGATTTAACGTGTAAAATTATACAGCAACTGTACGATTCTTTTTATGCAGGTAGGATTAATACAATTATTGTACACAAAATTTCGTATCACGTTAATATTATGTATTACATATATGATATTAAGCATTACTCTACATACATGGGACATTAAAATGCACTGGTCATCGCCACTTGAATATTATTGGACTAAAGATTTTCATGTTCTACGCTCGTTGCACAGAGGAGGTAATGAAATGAGAAGCATTTACGCGTACTGTATTTTCAAGACACCTTTTCATATTTAGTTCTGTTGTAGTTGCAGTTTTGTATTACTATTTCTATAAGAGAGCATCTCTGAGAATCGCAGATCCAAGATTCTACGAAAGCTCAACGTGGATGCAAAATCAGTTCAGTCTTCCATGAATAGCATTTATAATTAAGCTCTGTAATATTTAAAGAATTCTAAGAATTAAGTTATAACGAGAAATAAAACTATAATATAATGAAAGAACATGGTGTTCACCAGCTTTTTTCATACTAATCATTTGCTGTTACTTTGTGGTAATTGTACAATTGTATTTGAAGTAGAAAATTTAAGCAACGTTCGTGCCTAATTGTGGTACTCCACATTCTTTTTTACACAAACTCGCTTGAGTATGTACAGTGGAGAGTAGCACTAAACTTCTCAATGCGTTTGAAGAATAATTCATGTTTATATACACAGTATAAAAATTATTATTGTACTTTTTACAATTGTGTTGGTATTTTACAAAAATAAAGTGTAAAACTTTGTACAATCTTTATAAATATGGGTATCATATTTAAATTAATATGAAACATGTGCATACAGAACTCAATATTATGTACAGCATTGCATTACATTCAAGCACTAAACTATAAATCATTAGACAGATAAATGGAAAGGATTCAACTCCGGTGTGATACAGCTATTATTCGTGATACAATTTCTATTATTCGTGATAGGAAATGCTGAGTTTGCACTACTTACTAATTTGAAATAATAGTTAATATTACAAGAATACATTCCCCAAAGTGTAGTAACGCAAACATAGAAATTTAAAATATTCGTTTCGGCTTGTCATTGTGGTTGTGATCATAATCCTTAATAAGAAGGGACTGCTAAAAAAAGAATTACTATAACCCAAGCACGATGTTCTTGATGTCATCGATTTAACAATTGTTTAAAGCAGGCAAATAAATTTCGCATAGTGCGTTGGTGTTAAATTATCTCACATGTGACTTTGATTTTAACAAGAAGCAAACTTTGGTGAGTAGAACTTATTTGCAAAACAGTGCAAAGAAACAAGTAAAAGTTGCAGCATTTCTAATCTTATTGTAGTTGGAGGAAAATCGAACGCTAATGGACTATCGATCCAGTTGCATGGACGTGGACATATGTATAGCATGCTGGAACAGATGATCCACCGCTGCAATATTGTAACATCCATTTTAGAAAGCATGGAAGGTGCCGATCACGAAACTTCTAACACAATCCTTATCGCGTTGCATTTTCATTCTCAATATTTTATAATAGTAAGTCTAAAAATGTTTATACGTTCTTATACATTATATGAATTAGAAGTGGAAAACTATTATTCCTCTCACTTTCTATACAGAGCATTTTGTCTTTCATTAACTATCCTCATATCTTTCGCCCGTTTCTCTTAAGTTTCTGTACAGTAGCTTTGATATTGCAATTCTTTTAAAACTAACAGTATTATATTATCATATACTTAAATGAATAATAAAACAAGAAAAATTTTACACGAGCATAGCTCTTTAGACCAGGCCTGTCCAGGGATTTGCTCGCACGAGCAGCCGCGAGTTGCTCTTCGCTCTCGGAGGCACAGAGCCAGACCCAAGAGCGAAAGGTCTTCTTGGTGGGGGAATCTGTGAACGCCACTATCCCCACACTTTTACGGCAGGCGATTTTGCCGTCGCTCTTGCCTTCGCTCGCAACCACCCGCGGCTGCTTTTCGAGGGCAAGAGCAAAAGTTGGACAGGCCTGCTTTAGACATTCCTAGATTACCAATTACCATTTCGTTACGATTTCGAAATTAAAATTACACGAAACTGTGATGAAAACTAAACATTTAACAAATGTTCAAATATATTTTTTAAACTCAACTACCGAACAACTTCGTCTGAAGAACGAATGATTGAAATATTCGGTAAATAAATTCTACCTACTCGAAGTAAAAGTACTTAGATGTAATATCATATTAAAAAGATTATTTCAAGTCAGCAACTGATTGGATTCATTATCGGGTGTCCGCTTAAGGTCGTATCTTCAACCTTAGTCACGAAAGAATATCATTAAAATCGTTTCACGTACCAGAACGCAGTTCTTTTCTATCGTTTCACTGGAATTTAATTCTCTTCTCAAACAGTATGGTTACCATGAAGGAAGAGTAGCTTATCTATCAAGTGAGGAGGCAAGGCAGCTCGCCTCGTGTCGTACAAAACCTGTACCTCCGCTGGAATTCTAGATGGTGGTGCGCAACACGCGGGCACGCAATTATACCTACACGCCAGCTTCCCTAAGTTCGGACACTTCGCAGAGATTTTGGCCCACCACTGAAGAGGACAGTAATCGAGTGGCGCGGTGGATTCTGAATGGTATTGTACAAGCTCAAGATCGGCCTTCTCCTCTGCGGGCATGCCAGTTTTGGTCGAGCATAAACCTCCGAGTAAAAGTTCCATACCTATATACGATTCAAGCATAACTGAGTTTCAACGAAAAGCATAATTTTTAGGTGAATTATATTTCTCCATACCTGACACGCGACTCTTTTTACTCGGTGGTACTTCGTCGTTTTTAACGTTCGTATTATCCCCAGATTCTTCCTGTATTAACTTCGTCAACATCTCTTTTATAGGAGTTGCGACTAAATTCTTATCTTCGTCGGTAGCGTACGGTAATTGTTTAAACCTAAAAGGAAAACGCAGTGTTAGTTACATTCGTAATGTAGATTAATTGGAATAGAATTCTTCTAATTACCTGGGATCTAGAGTAGTTGCGATTTGGAGTAAAAGCGTGACATTGTAGTCCGCATACCTCTCGCAGAGCATATCGGACAAGGATTCCTTGAAAGTTCTTGCTGTTTCGCTATCGGACTCTTTCACTTTCAAATGAGAAGACACAAGTTGCCACAGCAATGGCTTCAATAGAGATATTAAAGGCATTTTCTCCTCGCTAAGCGTCATAATAGTAACTTTAAATGGTTCGAGAACGTTCACGAGATCCTCTACGACCTTCCACTGATCGTTAGTTAAATCGACTACTTCGTGATCGACACCGTCCATGCTTTCTAAGATGGATGTTACAATATTACGACGGAGGACCATCTGTTCGAGCATGTTATACGTCGATGTCCAGACAGCGGGATAGTCCATTAGCATGGTATTCTCCTCCAGCTATAATTATATCAAATAAGATTAGCAACGATGTGACGGATTAAGGGGGAGCCCTATTTAGGTCGCTAGGAATAAGGTGATCCTTTGGAATTTTTTTCTAAGAAACTGTTAAGCGGATCTTTTCCAAACTTTCGGGGCATTTAGTTCACATTCGAACAATAACAATTCATTTTTATGTTACAAAGTATTTGGTGGAAATGAAGATATATGAACACGTTCGTTAGGACTCGCGCGCCGGAGTTGCAAATTGGCGATTGTAATGGTGGCTTCATTTCTTCCCTGAAATAAAAACACCAAGGATTTTCTTATTTCTAGTATAATTACATTGTCGATGAACCTAAGACCTAAAACCTTTTCTCCATAAATATTACGAAATATCTTGGGGCAGAATCGTAACTTCTTCTTTCAAGTCCCACCATTTTGCCAACTTTTAATTTTTTTTTCGTTCGTTAGGTTCATCGACAATGTAATTATACTAGAAATAAGAAAATCCTTGGTTTTTTTAGTTCCGTTTTCATATACCTTCATTTTCACCAAACACTTTGTATCGTAAAAATTAATTTTTATTGTTCGAATGTGAACTAAAATACCCCGAAAATTTGGAAAAGATCCGCTTAACAGTTTCTTAGAAAAAAATTCCCAAGAATCGCCTTATTCCTAGTGTCCTAAATAGGGCTCCCCCCTTAACAGGATACTTCGATTAACAAATTTACCTCCAATAATTGTTCTTGCATCGCTAAAGCCGCACACGCAGCTGGATGACTTATGATAGCTCCAATAGCCGCTCTACATTTCGATAATATACTAGCAACCTCTGGATTCTCGAAACAAGCCTGGGCACACACTTGCAGTGTATAAAGCAAACAAGGAACCAGCGTCAGTCCTCGATTCGTCAGAGCAGCTAATAATTCTATCCTGGATGTGGCTACTACTACTGCTGTTACCCTATCTATTTTCAAGTCCCAGTCGAGTAACAACGAATCTATCGTATTACCCCACTGAGCCTCTTCCCAATCCAGAGGTATATGAATCGTGCTCAATACTTTGCATTCTAAAACCGGCTCACCAGAGTTCTGGTAATACACGGAAATAGTGACAAATTGTTCGTCAGAATTCGATCTCCACTCTTCGATGGTCAGACCTACTTCGCTGGTAATGCAAGACATAGTGGTTGCCACCGATTCGCGAAAGGTATCATAAATCTTTGGTATTATCTCCTCTTCTAATTTATTTTTACTAGGGATCTCGCAAGGAGATCGCAACGTCGCGACTAGCCTCTGAAACCCTCTGCCTTCCACTACCTCTGGTAGCTGCAAGTCCATTATAATAAATTCAGCTATAGCGTCCGACACAGTCTTCCCGTCGATACTCGACTGATTAATAGGATTATCTTCTGGCATGAGGAAGGCTACGTTCTGACTATTGTTCGCTATATTGGAGCCGCTCTTAATCATAACGCGTAAAGGCTGACCTATGGTAATATCATCCTCTATGTTAGATAGACTTATATTCGGGTCCGTCACGAACTGAATGTCCCCGTCTATTTGAACGGTGCCGTCCGCGTTTGTAGTGTAAATATGCTGCGCCGGCGATAAGCCGGCTTTCAGCAATCTCTTCTGCGCCCTCCGCTCTTTTGTCTCTTGGGAGAGCATTTGTCTACGCGGAGGATTAGTGGATTCCAGTTCCAACAGCTCCTGCGCGTGCTTGTTCTGCAAGTGCATGCGCAAGTTGCTGGTGTTGCGATTGTAAGCGATCTGAGTTTTGCATAGTATGCAAACGATCTTCACTTTGGTAAGAATGTCACCGTCGTCCGTGGCTGGGAAGCCAAAGAATTTCCAGTAAATACTTCTCATGGACATGGGCACCACCAGCTTCTTGTAGGTGTAGGTGTGTTTCTCTTCCATCATTTTAGCGAGCACCATTTGCATCTCGCTTTTGGACGCATCGGCGGCAGCGGTCTTGCCGTTGTTGGGTAATGCTATCGATTTACTTTCCATGATTGAGAATGAAAATACATAAGTGCCGGCGCGGTCTTATCTCTCACGGTACTAAACACTACAGATGTACGGTGTTTCTCGTATTTCTACCACCTCATAGCGTTTGTTTCTCATCAAAATGGTGGATTTTCGTTGCATAATTTAAAATATCGCTGTTTACAACGATGCATGGCACGTTTTAGGGGCACTTACCCAGCTGCTGGGTTAAAACGGGATAACGAATTTGCCCGCGAAGCGTACGATATCTCAAAGCGGCGTTTGACGAATTATTTCACAGATATCGAACTTCAATTTCTCGTTTCGAAAAGAACGATGCACGATCGGTTATCGACCACCTCTCGTAACGATGCCTATCGACTTCGGTTCTCTTGTTCAAAGGAATATCGCTACGTATACCTCTCAACTAATCGATCCCACAAAATGGTGCGGTTTCCATGTAGCTCCATCTGCATCGATTACTCGAAACTACTCCGTATTTCATTCTTCAAATAGAGCATGCGAAATACCTTTGTAAAAAGGGAAATAACAGCAATTCTATAATACTATTTAACGTATCGATATACGTATACGAAATAATTTTAATTATTACTTACAGAGGTACATTGGATGTGTCTAACCTAAAGGATGATAATGCGCCTTTAGATTCAATTTTAGATACTCTCCAATTATCTCCGTAACTGTTGGCCGAAAGAAGTGAATTGTCCTGGTAGAAAAGACAAATGAATATGAAGTAGTAATTTCCAGAGAAACAAAAAGGTATCAGAGGGAAAGCAGGTCTGAAATTTTAATTGGAAGTGCTCCATTTCGCACAAGTTTGTCAAGGAATGCGTTATTGATACTCTAAAAGGATACCGAATTTTAATCCAATACCTCTAGACGTAGGAGATGCATTTATCTAAGAGAAACAAAACGTTATCTTTGCTAATATTATGGAGGATAATCTCTGCCTTTCTTGTACAAACTGCCCACGTACCAGATGAATATTGGCAGTCATTAGAAGTGGCTCATCGCTTAGCATTCGGATATGGATATCTGACATGGGAGTGGATCGCAAAGATTCGCAGCTGCGTCTATCCATTCTTGATATCCATCATCTATCAACTAGTGGCATCGCTGTCTTTAGATTATGTAACAGTCTTGACGATGTTACCTCGATTACTTCAAGCAATTATCAGTGCTTATGGAGAATTTAGATTCTACGAGTGGTCTAAAAACAAATGGACGCTGTACAGCTTATGCATGAATTGGTACTGGTACTATTGCGCCACACGCACGCTAATCAATACCATGGAAACAGCGTGTACCATGATAGCGCTTTCGATGTTTCCATGGCGGGATAGCGATATAAGAAGTATAAACTTCATGTGGATCGTAGGATTTTTATGCATGATGCGACCCACTGCCGCTATTATATGGTTGCCCTTATGCTTCTATCATTTATGTACAAGTTCGCAGAATAAGTTAAAGTTAATATGTCAATACTGTATGATAGGCATTGTTTGTTGCTTGAGTTGCATACTTTTGGACACTTACTGTTATGGAACATTAGTCATTTCTCCTTGGGAGTTCTTCCGTGTAAATGTACTGTATAAGATTGGAGATTCGTATGGAACGCAGCATTTACTATGGTACATTTTTAGCGGATTACCAGTACTCTTAGGATTATATTATCCTGTCTTTATATCATGTGTTTGGCAAATAACGAGGCATCCAGCTTCTTTGCATCGTCAAGCAATCATGTTGGTAGTCATTGGTTGGACGCTCTGCGTCTATTCGCTGCTGTCTCACAAAGAGTTTAGGTTTCTACTGCCCCTTTTGCCAATGTTAATATACATATGCACTTCTTGTAGACTCAGTTTGAACATCAAGTTTGCAATAATGGGGAGAAAAATCTTTATAGCGTTATTGATAGTCACTAATCTCTTGCCTGGTCTTTACTTTTCTATGGTGCACCAACGTGGATCGTTGGACGCCATGAATATTCTCCACAAAGAGCTCGCTAACTCAGACGATACGACTAACTTATTATTTCTGACCCCTTGCCACGCCACACCTTTATACAGTCATTTACACGAAAATGTACCCATAAGAATATTGACTTGCGAACCTAATCTCAATAACTCTGCGAATTATGTGGACGAAGCTGATATATTTTTCGCTAATCCAATGCGATGGCTCAGCCATAATTATGATAGCAACAGGAACATAATACCTAGCCATGTAATAGCATTTAACGACGTTTCTCCTAAAATAAGAAAATTCCTAGAGCATTATCAACTTATGTATGAAACATTTCACGCACATTTTCCTCAATCGAATTATGGAAAATACATTGAAATATATAAACATAAATAAGATCTTTTGCTGCATAGAAATGTGTTTTTATTACATTGTCTTTAGAGCAGTGAATCTTCCCATGATTCCTTCCACCATCCGCTTTGATTCTCTAAAAATCTCAAGGGCGACCGCAGGAGGGAGGGCAAAAGGGGCAGTTGCCCCACTCGGCTTTTGAGAAAAAATCGCTTATTTTTCAAAACTTATCTTTATTAAGTTTATACTAAAAAAGGGAATAGTTTAAATTTCGGTGTTAAATTTTTACTTAAATTGGCACTACCTATAAAATGGGTAAAAAAAAGCAAGAGGGGCATATTTTTCTTTATCATCGTCCCACAGTTGCCTCTCCCCTGGAAAAAGTCTGCGGACGCCCCTGAAAAATACGGAAACATAAATAACTTTTAATTCATAAGTTTATAGTTAACCAGTACAGCAATGAGGACGAATATAGCGTCTGAAAGGGGCGCTGGGAGGGACTATAACTCATTTCGGTAATTTAGTTAACGGAGAAACGGTGCAGCGGGTTCTTCGACACGCGTATATGGTAATCTGTTGGACCGGAGCCCGAGAGGGCGGTCGTAATGATAGAAATAATTGAGTCACGCGGCGGGAGGAGCCGAGTTCTCGTTCGGGTGGTTTGTGGAGTGGAGGGCTGGATCAGGAGGTGGTGACCAACGATGGTGATGGTGGTGGAAGGAAAAAACCGGGAGAGAGAGAGAGAAGGCGGCAAAGCGAGTTTTCGCGAGGCCATCGCCGGTGCGAAAAGCCTTCGATAATTACGAGGTCGGATGCGATCCTACTTAGATTTTCAGCAGTCAAAAATGATCTATCTGTAGGAACCAGCTCGGACATACCGTTAACAGCTGGGCTTCGAATCTCGGAAACTATGCAAGCATACAGCGACGATAGCGTTCCTAACGGCAGTTTCTTCGCACTGCTGCATCCGCACCAAATAAATAACCATCGATAACACTGTCTACATTGTTACATAGCAGGAATGTTTAATTGTGATACACGAAGGGCACGTGAACTTGATTAGAGAATAAAGTTGCTTTACTAACGACTTAAGAAGAACCCTAAGATAATCTAAAGGGAATCGAGAACTTTTGACCCAAATTCTTCCTCGGGCTTACGTCGCCAAATCCGTTGTCTTCTTCTTTGATTCGTCTTACGCCTCGGCAAAACGCGACGATGAAAATGTGGATCGGGTGGAGAGGGGACGGGCCTCGCAGCGATGCTAAGCCTGGAATATGATGGTCCGCGATGATCGCGGTTAAAGAAAGGCGGACGTAGTAAAGTAACGCAAGGTAAAGTAAGGTAAGGTAACTGGCGGCTGTAATCGAAGGTACGGCAAGGATGGTGTAAGCGGGATGGAAGAAAATATAAAGAGGGGACTGACTACATGGAGTCAACGTTCCGAGCGGGTCAGCGACCAAGCCTGTCTTCTTCTCTCCCGGCGTTCCTCTTTCACGTGTCCCTTCCTCTATCACGGGTGCTCTTCCTTCTTTGCCGCGCGCTCCTTTTTTCTCTCGTATCAGTGAAACTCTGTTCATCCGGCCCCGTCCATCGGGAGGTACCTGTAAATACAGCGGGACCGGGCTCCGCTTCCTCCCGAAAGGCTTAACCCTTTGAACGCCACGGGGGCATATGCGCGTGCGGGGAACGCGCCACAGGCGTTCGGCGACAGTGCTTAAGAGATGGGAGCAGAGGAGGCCCGCACGGAGTGTAGAGTTATCAACACCCAGAGGGTTAAATATCTTGATCCGCGACGGTTTTGAAAGTTACGTGGAAGGCTACGTGCGCGAGAGGCACGAGCATAATTCTCGTCCCGAGAGAAAGTTCCGCGCAACGGTGAATCCGCTCCCCTTCCTCCCGTCGTGAAAGAGCATCCGAAACGGATCGTCCATCGGGTATACAGGCGCTATATCGAAGCATCTGCAGACGGTTCTAGAGAATCGAATAATAGATCACGTTTAGAACAAGCCACAAGTGACTGCATCCTTTTCCAGTACTGAAACTACTGATCTGTATTCTAAATAACAAACACGTGGATCGAATGATACGTACTCTGATTAAAAAAAAAACAAATGCAGCTTCAAGCTTATAATAGACTAATGGGAGTAGAGTAATTGTATGACCATTGTCAGTGGGTTAAGTCATACAGCAAGTCGACGGTAATGCATGGATAAATATGCACCTACATCGTTTCTTACCATGCATTAATTTCTCATACAGATTGTGCGTTTCAGATTAATTCTAGGGACATAATCCAGTGCTGGATTAACCAGTAAGCAAAATAAGCACGCACTTAGGGCATCGGGAGAAAGGGGGCACTGTAGAAATTTTCTGAATTTTTTCTTGGAAATACTTTTTAGTCAAATTATCGGAAATACCTAAGAAATCGTATCTACATTGTACATTGTATATCTACAATACAAAATTTTCTAAGTGTTTAGGGCCTTTACAGATCTGAATCCGGCCCTGGATATATCATTCCAAATTGTTACGTCGCGATGACTTAGAACTTAATAGCTGATATGCAGCTTTGGGATCCTCCGAGACTCTGAGGAGTTCGACAGGTGTTTCTACATCGAGGAACTTCTCCCTTTCGCGTCGTTCTTTCGCGCTCTTCCGTCTCCGCTCGGTTCGCCGGATAACTGCCAGGCGCGACAGAAGATGCGCTCCCGGTTTCTACATACTTATATCCTCGCAGTGCTAATAACGCCGCGGCATGAGTAGATACTCAGACCCCCGATGTAGCTGGCGAAAGGTCTGATATATTCTCCAGAAGGGCACGACACCCGGAAGCGCCGGTCGCGATAACTGGAGGAACGCCGGGGCGCGTGAAAGTCTCAAGGATCTGAACCCATTGTATGTTGACTCGTCGGCAGCCAAAACACGAATGGAACTCGGGACAGCGATGCGTGTTCCGTGGCCGATATCAACGGGCGACCTTGCACCGTCAGCCCGATCCGCTGTTTGTTACATCGGAAGTCATTTACTGACTGAGAGACACTTGTCTCGAAACACGACGACCCTAGGCGCCATAAAAATGGGCCTAACTATCCCCCCTAACTAGGTACTTACGGTCCCCCGCTCTTTTGTGGCATTCCCGAAATTTACATTGGAATGGTGTTCGAAAGAGCCTCGCAGGACTTCTGTCCACCTTGCGGCGTATTGCGCGCGCTTGTACAGGATCAACTATGAAAGGTTCAGAGTCCGATATCCGTAAACCGGCTTCCCTTGCCATCGACGCAGACTTTGCTCCCCAGACTTTGGTCGCGCGCGGCTCTTGCGCACCTGTCCGAGGATTTCGCCCTGGCCGTGCGATCACACCATACGCGCCGGCGTATTCACGGCTCCTTTAGAATTCAACGCTAACTGAGCCTGGAAACAATTTCTGCATTAGAATCTACTGTCGTTTGAGGCTACGAGAAACAAAGATAATCCTACTTCAAAGCTTGTCAGCTAGAACCTCGAGCTAATTATTGAATAAAAACAGAGTAGATACACTTCGCATCTTAATGTATTACTCTGTTACACGCGACTAGGGAATTCAATCCCGGGATTCAATCCCGGGATCCCGACTGATTTTTGGATTCCATTTTTATATTTTTCAGTTGTTCATAAAGTAATTTACGTTTTTAAAAATTCGCGAAATTCTCGGGATAACTTATAACTTGATATATCAAATCCCGGGAGTTTTAGAATAAAAAAAAAAAACAGCCGTGATCCCGGGATTGAATTCCCTACACGCGACGTACACCGCACGGCTACCAAAAATCTCCCGCGTAAAGGCATTCCGCGCGAAGGTTAATCGGCGCTCGGTTTACAGGCGTCGTAGAATTGTAACGACGCGGATTGACGAACCTATAAAAACGGTAAACATGTATTTCGTAATCGCCGCGCGGCTGACCCGATGACGAGGAAGGACATGTAACGCGCCGCGTGCATACACGCGCAGTGCACCTGCATGTGTGCGCGGCCAGGTATACACGAAATCGGTGTCCTTATAGCGTCCCGTTCGCGGTCCATCGTGGAACCGCCGACGTTGCACTTGTCCTCTTCTGGTGAGTCGTTACGCGCCGTCGGGGCCAGCCAATCGCGGCCGTCGGGCAACAGGTGGCCGACCAATCGGGCCTCCCTCGTCGCAACACGCTCTTACGTAGCGGCCGAGCATCTCGCTTCACGGATACTCCGACCGAACTCCAAATGACCACGATCGCCGCTTTCCCACTTCTATGCCAGTTCTCTGCCTCTTCGTTTACACACAGCTCATCTTTATCCACCTATCCCCCTCCACTCGCGCCGCGATCGTGCCAACCTGTTGCTCGTGCGGCTTTCCTTCGCTCTCCCAAGTCGATTTAACGTGGCATCGTATTTATATACAGCAACTGTCGAATTTCCCCCCGTCTGGCTTTTCCGAACGCTTTCGCGGGGGCAGGGTAAAGATGGACAGAAAGATCCACCGGCGTTCTCTTGGTCGTTAAACGCGCGCGGTTGAAAGGCGCGCAGGGTTGCACGGGGGAAACCTGTTTACGTAAGATTGTTTCGATAAAAGACGAGGCGGGTTCGGAATAACCAGCGGGGTCGTCATTGTTGACGAGCTTGCTACGAGCAGGTTCGATCGATCAGGGGGGTCGATTACGAATGCAGCGGATGGTAAACGCAGGATGGAAGTACGCGTGAAGCTATGATCTCGCGATGTTTCGAAAAATACGACAGGTTGCGAAAAAGGTTAAGAGTGGAGCAAGACAGGCTCGCGCACGCACGCTATCAAGGCCGTGATCACGTTATGGAGGGAGCACCGAAACGGGGGCACAGGCGACGGTACGTACCTGTGATCTCTTGCAAGTTGTTAGAGGCTCATGCTCAGAGGGAGAGCGCAAGGTAGCCGCCATTTTCCCCCGAGCGCAAACTTACACCTATCCCTCCTAACATCAGCCACCTATACAGGGTGTCCCGAAACGTATGCGGCAAACTTCATCAATGTATTCCACGATCCTCGTCTATAAAGACGATTTTCACCAGCGTTCGCTGTTGAATTAAAAATCCATTTAGCTTAAGTACTCGGGAAAATAAAGCTTTCATCGCTTCGAGTTGTGCCGTGGCTTCCTCCAATTCGTATTCAAGTCTAACGCCGAAGATTCCTAATCCATCACAGTTTCTATCGTTATTATAATGTTTGCATTCCATTACCATATCCCGACAGCGCCAAACACTGTTTACACACGCGGCGCTACGCTCTAGCGCTGGGACCTATCCGCATTCGATAGTCCCACAATAAGAAGCGAGATCGTTGCCCGACGTCTGTGCAGCGGTCCTTCGCGACAGGCGTAGTATCGCGAAAGCGCGGTGCCGCTGGAAGGTTTCTCCGAAACGGTACACCCTGTATGCTCACCTAGTCGTGTCCCGGTGTACGAAATTCATTCATACCGGAGTGGGGAACTATCGTCTCGTTCGATACACACATGCCTGCATCGAATCGCGATTGTCCGCCATGAGGAGGTAAACGTGGCGCTCCCCAGGTGGAAAATAATCGGTCGGGTGTAGCGGGGTGAGCGTACCGCAAGGCGAGTGGAATGCCTGCGCACCTGGCCAGTGCGCCGCCGCTCCGAGCTGCCTTTCCCTTCGCCATCGCCAGCCCCGGGGGCCCCCGTTGGTTTCGCGTTTTCACCGAAACGAAAGACAGGAACCGGTGAGCCGGCCGCGCCGATCGATTTCCCGTCGCCCGACCAAGAAGTTTCTCGAATTTAAACGCTCCGTGCCGTTATCGGCGAGTTTCCGCGTTTCCTCTTCGCGCTTCACCGCCGCGGCTCGCTCCGTCCTTGTAGCGCCCGCTCGGCCAGCTTCGCCTGTCCCTCTCCCACCAAGCGAGCGGTGCCGCGGGGCCCCGGGGAGGCGAGCGAGCGCGCCAGCGGTGCGAGCGAGGAAGAGGGTCCCGGTCTCACCTAGCCAACGAGCGGTGCCGGGTTCGATGCGCAGTCGCCAGGTGAGGCAACGACGACGAGTGCGCGAAACGGTCCGGCCGGCTGTTGGCTAGTGTTGCACGAAAAGCATCGCCACTCGCGACGGTCCGCCGTCAGACAGACATCCGCGCAAGGATAAACGGAATCTCCGTCCCGCCCGGCGCTGGGCCGTTTTCGCGAGAAAGTTTATCGCGCCTAGGCTGCGCAAACGTGGCGCGCGGACACGTATCACGCGTGTGCATCGATCCGGCTACGCGATCCGACCGCCTGCCCCGTCGATCCACTCATAACCTCAAACGCACGCACACAGAGGAAGGGCGAGGGAGCGCGCGCGCGCGGCCTGCGCAAGACCTGCGGTAAATAGGCGAACATGCCGCGCCAGGGATACCACCAGGAGTCTGTGAACGTTTTTGCGTAAAGTGCTAGGGGGTAACGAGAGGGAGGCTTTTACGGCGGCTGCTACCCCGCGGCGAGGTATCGTGCAGACGGTTAACGTGAAGTGTGCGAGGGGTAATTTACACCTCGACAGTGGTGTTCGACCGAGAAGTGGAGTTAGTCAGTGATCGAACGGAGACCACGGGGGAACGAGAGAAATTCAAGATGCAGACCACGGTCGCGAGGGGACCGAGCCACCTGGTCGCCCTTTACGTGGCGACCGCCGGTCTCCAGGGTAACGCTCTCGGCTCCGACGAGGAGGAGATCACTCTGCTGGTCTACGTGCTCATCGACGTGCTGCAGAACAAGGTAACTATCGGCGAGCAACGAAGCGATAAAACAGGGGAATCGTGTTAAACGATTCAACGATCCGTTGGCTCGCGACACCCCGGTTTCTACGTTGCCGATCATCCTCCGAGGATAGCGTTGAAAGTATCGTAGAGAAATCATTCGCATATGCCGAGCGGTGGCTTGGTGAACACCACTGATGCGATGGATTCCTTGGTTTCTTTCGGTCGTCGCCGCGGTGCCGGTCTTACGCGCCTTTGCTTTCCTTGAATCGGGCCAACGGTTTTCACCGAAAATCCATTGCTAAGTTTACGTTTGTTGGAGTAAGATGGCTGCGCGGGCGGAGAGGATCGGTGCTCCATTCAGCTGTTGCGAAAGATTTCGGCGCACTGTCAATCTCCGTGCGAGGCGCGCGACAATACCTTTGCATGTCTCCGGCTGCCATTGTTTCTTGAATTATCCGGTGGGGGCGGAGCGTCGCGCCCTCGAAAGGTCGTCCATTACCTCCAGCTTTGACATCGAGATTATCTGGCGCCATGGACTCCATTTCTCTTTTAATTCATCGCGCATTATGATTGCGGGGCTGTGTGCTCCGTTCTGGAACAGGTTCCTAGATTTATTATTAATTATTTATATCCTGTGTCATCGAGCCCACTGCAACGAACGTTTCTACGCAACCAATGTCGTCGTGTAACTTGCAAACGTCACGCTTTCGGTCAATAAGAGAGCGACGCTTGTTTCCTTTCCTTTCACTCCTTTCATTGGAGTCTTCTAATCAAGATTTTTATTACGCTCCTCAATAAACTTCAACTTAAGTAAAAACTCAATTACTATACTCCACTCTTATTACGTCGATAAAGGACGCCTGTGCTATTAGACGGCTGACCAATAATTACGGAGGCAACACAGCTCGAGACTTCCGTGCACGACCCGTGTCTCTTTGATAGCGCTTCCCGCCAGTGTAGCTATTTTTTATCAAGGGTACCGCCAAACCCTAGGCGCAGTTACCTGCAACGACCGACGTCGGGAACCACTTCTAGAAGGAACGCAGCTTGCAACCGGAAGCCTCGAACGGTACTATACTACAAGAGCCCAGGTCGCGAGAGCCTCGAGGATCCTACTTGCGCTCAATCTTCTTCTATTTACTTCCCAGACTCAACGATTTGAATTTCACGATGTTCGAAGAAGGAAAGAACGCTGCCTCGGTCAGATCTTTCGGGAGGAGGAGTAAAATTCTCATTGTTTCTCTAACTATTTAAATCGGGGAAAGATTCCAATTGCTAAATGAATTAAAGTGGATCGGCGACGTAGTAGCTCGATTAAAAAGACCGTTCGCCTTAACTTTTCGGGACGGTTTCGCCAGGGCCTGCCGCTTCGTGAAATCGGGCTGCATTCGCCAGGCGCAGCTTAGTGCGGCGAGCAACAGGTGCGCCTAGTTTTCTTTATTCTTTGTTGTGAATCGGCTTGCACGAGTGCGCCCGAGTTCCAGCTGGTCGGTCGTTTCCTTTTTCCCCTCGAGTCACATACCTGACTATCTCTGATCGGGGACAATGGCCGCTGTCGAGGCTCCTCTCTCGCCTCGCCAAGGGCCTCCGAGAAAATCAGACTTGTATACCGTATTGTCGCTATCGTCTCGCTACTATGCCCGTCGATAAATCGCGTTAACATCGCTGCCGATTCAAAGCGATGGACTCGTGCTTTGTAGATCCCTCCATGACTATATGTATACTTACTTTGCTCCAACCCGTGTAAATAAATGTTGACCGCTAGAGCCTGTTATCGAAGATTCCCTATCGTTTTAAGATAGTATAAATTACCACAGTTCCAGAGCAAAACGTTTAATGTTTTAAAGAAGCTTTAGCAATTAAAATACTTGCAAAAATAGTAAATTTCAATATTTAAATGTCAACGTGGCGGGATGTTACCTAGCCGTGCTTGGCAATAGTAATAAATTAAACAGTTTAAGTGATCACTTAAGCTTAGACCACCAAATAGGGCAGCAACGAGTAAATGAAAGAAAAAAAAAAAAACAATGATGAGGTGAGGTACGGCTAAACGCTGCCGCGAACTTTGCTCTGAGACTCGTGACTGCGGCCGAAGCGCAGTACCTGTTGAATATGAAGCCTCTTAAAGATTTTACGATGCCCAAACAGAAAATTAATGCTCAAGTAAACACTGCATATTAACATGCACGAAAGCAGCAGACTCGTAGCACAATAGTGTCGCACCGTCATTCTTCAATGCCACCTCCCTTCACTCCGTTCGATTTCTCCACTAGAATTCCGTATCGAATTCAAATTTCTCCCCGCGGAACTGCTCGCGCGGTAGCGCTTGGAATTGAATTCCCAAAGATCCACGAAACCGCTGCTAGCCGCGTGAGAAGGGAGGACGTTGACTCGTCAGCTTGGAAAGCAAGATTGCGCTCGCCGGTAGTTTCGCGGGACGCGAAACGGAGAGCGTGTGGTTTTACTTGGGCAAATAAAAGCAGCGCGGCCACGTAATCCCTGTAATTTCAACGGCTCGAAAATTACGTTGGGGGGCTTAAAAACGGCCACCGCCTGGCGCAAACGCTCGTCAACCTCTGTCTCGCTTTATATACCGCAAAGTTACCCTCGATCTGAAACAAGCCTGCGCGTGTCGTGTCGTGAATTCAGGCTCCTTCGTAAATCCCAACGAAACGGTGGATGGATTTCGAACCACCATCGCGCGTAATTTACGTGGCGGGGCGAGAGGAAGTCTCGTGGAAAGCGGACGAGCACAGATCGTTAGTTTCGTATGGGGAAAGCTCGCGCCGGCCATTGTGACTCATTTCCTGAGTCTCAAGTCCATCGGCCGAGTCAAAATTTAATGAGCTCCGCCGAGTCAGTGGCGTGACCTTTCGTATTTATTCTCGTGTCGGGGTCTGTGAGAAGTTGGGAAAGAATCAGCTGGATTTGTTAAAACCTCCGATACTCCGCCCCGGCGACCACTATGCTCCGCGAAATCAGTTCTGCGCGTGATTTATGGCGACCGTCCAATTATGCCCGACTCCTTTTTCCATGTTCCACGGTTTCCTCGGGCTTAGACATTACGCGTGCAGTCTATTATTCGCGTCCGGCCGCCCCATTCCGGTCGCGTCCATTCTGTACCTTTTCTCCTTCCTCCGTCCTTCTCCCTCCTCCCTCTTTGCAGCGTCTCGTCCTCGCGCGGCAGTCTCACGAATACCGCTAGGACTTAATGTATTCTGTGGGAAAAAGGTTTGAAAAGGCCGTGGCAGTCGGAATCGGTCGCTCCGTCGCCGCCATTACAACCACGGCGAAATAGTCTCAATTACAAAAACTTCTTTAATATAAAGCGCGCGCGGGCGACGCTTATTAGGAAAATAAACAAATGGTAATAGTTAGTTAAAAAAAAATCTGAAACTCTGTGATTATATAAGGGATTTCTTCTTGATTACGACGCAATTTTTGGTTGCTGCCCAAATTCACTCTGAGGCGGTGAAATTAACCCCTGAAAATTCGGACACTTTCCGATTTTATTTTGTAACTCGCAATCTGTGAGAGATAAAAAAAGTTTCAAGACAAAAGTTACTTCTTTTAATTGGAATTATCATTTGGTAATGTACAGTTCGCGAGTTATAACGCAAAATCTGGAAATAGGTAGCTGGAATTTAAGGGGCCAATTTTACCCCGTAAGAATGAATTTAGGCAGCAAACAAAAATTGCGTTATCCTCAAAATTATGTTTCCAAAGTCGGTGACATAGATAACTAAAAAATTAATGAACCGATTTACTACGCTTTGCAGGCTCATTTTAGGGTTAGACATCTAAGCGCTATCGGGAGCTTTTTCTTTTTGTTTTGCCAAGATTTTTGGTACACTCGAAAAACGAGCGATTTTGTGCGAAATATCGATGCTTCAACAGTGCACAGCCGCCATTTTGTCTCCAAATAATTTTTCCAAAATCGGGCCCGGTAGCGCCTAGATAATTTCATGTATTATCTAAAAAAAAATCGAATTTTTAATTTTGGATGATCCTGTACTGAATTACATTTGTCACCGCAAAGCGTCTAAAAAAAGGGCGTCTCGGGCATCGCCTATAAATCACAAACCCTTCAATACTTTTTACCACAACAAATACTGGAATATCTGTAAGATGTAGGTACTATTTCCAATAGACTAATGTTTAATAATAAAAGTTTATCGGTTTTTCTAGAAAAAATTCCCGAAAACGCATGTTCTAAGTAGGCCTCCCGTCTTAAAAGAGTAAGTAGGTACCAGAGTGGGGCATTATTCGAATAATTTCGAATAAGATTTGCGAATGAAATGAAGTTATTTGTTCGAATAATGGCCAGCTCTTCGGTTTTCAAAAGTGCTCTATGCGCTCTCGAACCTAAAAACGTACCAACTCATGTTCTGTAGTACTTATAACTTAGAAATTCATTGGGAGTATTGTCACAATGCTTACCTAGGTATAGGTATCTACAGTATTGTATTTGATACCTTGTTCTAAACAATCCTCTTTTAAAACTTCGCGCGAAGCAATTTATCGCTATTGAAGGCCTCCTGTAATCATTTCCTTCGGAGAAGGCCTGTTTCCGCGTAGCCTGGAAACGCGACGGAATCCGCCATGTTTGCTGGACTTCGTTCTTCGCCGTCCGCGGAGAGGGCAAGCCAGTTCCTGTGCGCGACACAGCTCGCGACCTTTAACCCCCTCCTCGCCCTCCCCGCCTTCCCCGGCGGCTATCATTCTCCTGGTCATCGGCTGCCTCTGTATTCGCGGCCTGGCTCCGACGGATTTGCAATTTATGAGTTCGCGTTTCACGTTCTACCCGACGTCGATGTGTCGAGCACGACAGCCACCCGTGGCCGCGACACGTGGATGCACGTGGGGCCCGGACTGCCGTTTTATTCCGCCGCTGTGACTTTGCTCGTCCTCGCTATCGAGTGGTCCCGGGAAACCGTTCCCCATCGAAATCGCTGCCGGGAATCCACCTAGAAGCTAAGTTATGCTATGCGATGCTATTAAAAAAATTAGTTTCAATACATTTTTATGGAACCCTTTCCACGAAAAGCTAAGCTAAACATTGCTTAGCTTAGCTACCCGGTGGATTCCCGGCTTTACTCCCGTCGAGGAGCGTTCGATGGAAGCTACCTTTTTACCTCGGCGTCTGTACGCCAGTCCTCGTTACCTCCACGGCGGGTCTCTCGATCCTGGAGTTGCAATTCGCAGCTGAAGACCCGCACAATCGATGGAAACTGATAATACGCGATTTGTCATCTACTTCTTTTTCGCGAGGACGGCTCTAATCTTAGGACTTTATCGATGATCGGGTAACCGTTGCCCGGAGATGTTGGATCTCGTCGCTATCAGGCCTGACCGCGATCGCCAATCAGTGTATATGGAGTCGTAAATAGGTACAGTTGGGGGGGATTGAGTTCCTGGAAAGAAATTGAGGGATTACCTAAGGCCCTAAAGATATAAAACCATTCTAGGGAATAACTAATACCTAGATTATAGAACAGGAAGTTAAATACGAAACGTACCTACGAAGAGTTTTTTGTATCTTCCAATGGGTGCCATTGACACCCAAGACTAATTACCCCTCCCCCCCCCCTGTGTAATGTGAATCCCCACGAACATGGAATTTACGACACTGCTCGATCATACCTGCTCCTCTCTATATTACTTCCCAGAACAAACTACCGACCCTCGTTAGAGTCTTCAAACAGTAAAGCTCAGGTGGACGAGCTTTCGGTACGCGCAGGTATCCCGAAGCGTTTACCTGAGCCGAAGGGTCGGTATTATTTTTCCCCCGTTGTAAATCGTTCCCCAGGAAGAACCCCGGTAAACCCTTGGGCATACACCGGGATAATAACAACGCGCATTCACGCCCACGGAATCGGGCATTATTCCCTAAGCTCTGTTCGAAAGCAGTCCGCGAGTAACTCGAGGAGTAACAATGAAGGATGTGCGGGGAGACTGGGTCCCGTAGGAAATCCAGCAGACTCCGGGGGGCCCTTTGATGGCCGACGGTGCGCCGTTCCTGGTAGCGTTAGAGAGCGATTATCGGATAGTAATTAACATTTACGTAATGGGTAATATTGGTGCGCTTAGGTCGCGAGTTACGCCACGAGGCGTTATCGACACGTCGACGAAGATAATTCCAAGCCCGCGGCACCGGTGGCACGCTCGACTACCGAACTACCTTGATCCGTTAACCCCGCGTCAAAGAACCTGCCTATTAAATAAGTTTCTTGCACGGCTACGCTGGCTCCGATTGTGCGCCGTCTCGCCACATTCGTTCCTGCACGCGTGCACAATCGGCTGATTCGATTCTCGACGCACCAACACAAACGCGTGCCTGCGATTGGGTAATTCCGCACGAACGGCACTCGTTTCGGGAAGATTCCTACAATATTTCGTGAATATGATCTAGGTCGTACCCCTCTTCTGGGTTCTAGGGTAGTATTGATAGAATATTTTAGATGAGTTTGCGAACAGAATAGCAACCGATTGAATCTGGGTCATTCTTCGTTATGCACTCGCGGTAGAGAATCGAAGGAACCGAATGCGTGCCAATTGTGGTATATACTTTGGTAATGTTTGTGGATAGAGCAGCATCGCTGTTCCTTGTCCGCTTCGTTCCACTTTCGCGTGCCATAAGTAATCACTCGAAATTCCTTCCAGTCATAATTAATAATACGCGGTGCAATTACAAGGACACTCGGCGCGGCCTTTTTAAGCTCGTCCAGATATTCTTATACGTTCCCGTCGCCGGAGGGTTTTATGTAAGTAAAGCCACTGGCGGAAACTACCTAGCGGTTTGAAAAAAAAAATATTGCACGTTGTCCCCTGATTGGATGACGCAGATTGATCAAGTTGCCGGACGATTAGCCGTGCTAATAGTATCAGCGATTTCCACTCGTGTTTCTTTTTAAAGTATCGATCATCCTTTTAGCGAAGAATGCGAAAGGTAGCTGATGGTATAGCGAGCGTTAAATTAATCCGTTGAGAAAGTAGTCAAAGGCATAACATTTCTCGCGTGATCACCTAGCGAGCCTTACTGTACACAATACTTGAGCAGCCATTAAAAGTCCTGGCATCAAGGTGATTCGGTGCTCGGATCTACACTTACGTAAGGAAAGGCGAAAAAGAAACAGGAAAGTTTGATGCCAGTGGACCAGCACCGTGTAATTTCTCGCGGTTACGTCAGAGAAATTGTAGTTTTACGAAATGTCCTTCGGACATCGGCGAACGCTGCTCTACGCCTTTCGCTACTAATTCTCTGCGCCCCCAAATGCACGCAACCAGCCCAGCGGCCACGCGAGCCGCGCTGCAGCCGCACGCGTAGACCGGCAGGAATCCACCAAAAGCTAAGTTAAGTTATGCGATGCTATGCTGTGGCACGCTAAGGTTTAAAAAAATTAGCTTCAACACATTCCTATGGAACCGTTTCCACCAAAAGCTGAGCCAAAACATAGCATAGCTCGGCTTAGCGTCCCGGTGGATTCCCGGCTTTATCGTCCGGCAATTAATTGTACGAATTCTCCGAGGCATATAATTAACCGATAAGAAAGGGCGCTGAATCACGCACTGAATATTCAAGCGAATGTATAATTAAATCGCGAGCTGCTCGAAATTCAACTGTTCCACCTCATCCTTGTAAATCCCAATACCGATAAAATGCCGAATTCCATTGCGAGACTGAGTTTTCGGGGGACCCGGTTAATTGCAGGTGCTGGGGAGGCAACAGTTCATCGTACGACCGATGGTAATGGACGAAAGCTGCGCGCCCGGGACCGGTAGCGACAATCCGGCGGTCGCCGGAAGTAGCGGAGTGATCAGCGAAGCAGCGTTGGCGCATGCTCCGGTGCTAACGGAGAAAACTGTCCGCGAGCAAGGGATCTCTCTGGAGCAGGCTATCCAGGAGGTAATCGCAACGTATTAAGAAGCCCCCGGGCACACAAAACTATCTAATCGCCTTTTGTTCCGCGCACGCGATAACGGACGATAAGGGGCCACAATACTTTCTACCTCCGCTGAATAAATACCGCCAAATTTCACGTAATCCGTTCTATCGCCGAGCAAATATTTGACCCCGAACTCCGGGGCTTTGAATTTTCTCGCGATTCCCGCTATTTTCTGGGCACAATTAATTCTCGTTGAATCTGAACCCCAGCGCCACCGGTCTCGCGATAAACAGCCGCGATGATGCACGGCCGTTTCCATCCAAGGGGGGAGCGATTGTTTAAACAAATGTCCTTTTGTTAACGGAAGTTCGAGGCATGGTGGTCGTCCATGTCGTGCGTGACGTCCGGTTCCGCGCCACGTTTCGTCGTAGACGGCCAGGCGCCGATGAGACAATGCCTGCACCCGGAGGCCTGCAACAAAGACATCGAGCTGCCGGAACAGTACAACCTCTTTCACGACCTCCGCAAGGAGTTCGTCGCCTGTTACTCAACCCATGGGGAGCTCTCCACGTTCGGCATACAGGAGATGCTGGAATGTATCCTTTTACAAATACTGTTGAACAATTTCGATCGCCGATCGTGGATTACTCGTGGAACGTCTATAAACTTCGCAGACGCTAGCAGTTTCGAAACACCGCTATGCGTCCCCTTTGTTGTTTCCAAAACGAATCCCCGTGGTGTATCGTGGCTGGAACAGACGCAGGGCCGTCCCAGTGTCGAGTTACTCCCCCTCCCGGGTCGTGGCGCAAAAACCTCCAGTAAATTTAGGACCATGAGTGTGCAGGGAAGAAAGACACGCGCCGCGCGTTGAAGTTCGTGTATACAAGCTGTTATTCGGGCAGACGAATATTCCGATGATTTCTGGTGGCCGTTCCGTCGCCAGCGGAGCCCACGCTGCACGATCAAAGTCGAGGCTTCGGTTTTCGATACGGCGCGATCGCCCCAAGGCGACGACTATGCTCGAAACGAGGAGAATTCCAAGGCGTACGGCCGTTAGGCGGCGCGACAGAAGTCGAATCCAACATATTCGACGAACCCGACGACGAACTGGCCGTCGCTGCCAAAGTCAGTCTGCAGCCGAGTGGAGGGTGTGCGTATATCGTGTAATTGCGCTCTCGCCGGCCAGCGTACACGTCTCTTCGGGCACAACAAAACACGGTACACACGCAAAGCTATTTGTTTTCGGCCGGGATTTCAAACGCGGGACTTACTAATCCGTGAGTGGGCTCCATCAATCGTTCGGCGGGCATCCTACCTGCAAACCGAGGCAGCCTTTCCAGTCATTTTATCGAACACTTTACGATATCGAGCCTCGAGGTAACGTGCTTCTTATTCCCGAGACACATCCACATCCAGCGAAGCATACTGTGCGCCGTTTTCACCTCGTTTTCATTCAATATCGCTTTTTGTATCTGAAGGAAGCATTCACGAACATATAATTATCCTCGCCAACGTGCAAAGTATTCCCCCGCCTTTTGCCTGTGTGATCATTTACATTTTCCGCACACACGCATACGTGTTTAGATACCAACGCGCAGGCATTCGCGTGCGTTTGTGCGCGTAGCGGATTGCATTTTCGTTTCGTTGAGAATGAAAATGAAAAAGGAACCTGTTTCGTCCGTGCGTATAGACCCAGCATTTTTCCAATAGTCTGTTTTACATTTGCATGAAATCCCGCTCGCTCGTGGGTGCGATTTAATCCAAACGGGGAAACGCTGCTTTGCGATGGAAATGACTACCTGTCGCACATCTAATTCAGCCGGGATATTAAGCACGAGCTAGGGCAATTATAATCGTTCCAGTCTACAGTCTCAGCGCCGTCTCTGTTGTATGTGTAGCTAATATAACAAAAACACCTGTGGCTGCCGAGATACGGTATACACAAGGAATCGATCGATCCCAGTGCCGCAACTCGGATCAATCAACTTCTCGCCTCGCTACCTTCTAAGTTCGGTCGATCAGCCCTCGAAGCGTTTTAATAGAAAAAGGACGCGCCGCTGCTGGCTCCCCGTAATTCTTCATCTGTTTCGAGTTTCATCCTCGTTCGTAAAGACCTCCCATCTCTGTAAACAAGCCACGAATAATGCGCGCTAGATATATCTTTCAGCTGCGTTTCACACGATCCCTTACCTTCCACTGTTATCAGCTTGGGTTAAAGCGCAGGGAAGGCGAAATCGAAGTGCGCGACGGGTAATATCGATCGACAGACTTAAGAAAGTCCCAGCGAGTGGGCAACGCTGTCTTATCACGCGCTGAACACGGTTTAAAGGTCAACCTGGCGGAGATACTGGTATATAACAGCCTGGCGACTAAACGAGATATATGGATAATTATGCGCCTAACAAGTTCGTTCGATTCCTCGACGTTTTCAGCCGCTCATCATTTCTTCTTGCTCGCGGCTTCGAACTGTCGCTCCTGCGCTCGACGCGTTATTGTATTTTCGCTGCCATGATTGATGCTTGATGTACACGAACTTCACGATCGACACGAGCGCAACGTTACTTCCGTCCCGGTCTTAAAACAGAGGTCGAAGATCGGGGATCGAAACGGTATAATTTATCACTCTCGAAGCGATAATAGATCTGATAATATTCCGGCTGATATCTCGATACACCGCGCGCGGTTATGTAAAATAATTATTGATCCTTGACCGTCGAAAATCAGATTTCGGTCTGCCGTCGGATACAGAGAACGATTATCACGTGAAGGAAATACAGGATATGCTCACCGTGATACAAAGAATGATCAAGGATGGTAAGTGGTCGAGTGTTCACCAATTTTCCTCCCGGACTTAACTCGACTTGCGTGTAAAAAGAAAAGAATAATTCATATCTAATCTACTCTCACGACCTCGGCGGCGACAGTTTTTCGTAATTAATGAGCGGCTCCGGCCTGCTCGAGGAAAAAAAGCGTTGGCTTTTAATTATTTCTCAAAGATTAAGGTCCATGCACGATATTATTTCTATCTTCCTCGGGCTGTAACGCAATTTAACGAACCTCGAGCTTCGAGCTGACTACCGCGGGATCGTAATCAGCAATTCGGGCCCTGATCGTGATTGTTTCGAGTTCCCCCCGATTACACAGTGACCGAGGCATGTCTAAATAGATACGGACTTCCAAATTAATCCGGTTTCCTTCTAAACATCGTTTCGGCTGGCACGTGGCTGGATTATGAATCTCTCTCCTTTTTCATATAGAACAGCGAAGGCCACTTTCAAGGCGGAATCTCGCGGAAAAAAATTTCACTTAAAAGAAGCTTCGTTATCTTTCACTCGTCGCGCGCAGCGTTTTAGAATTCGATATTCAGCAGCGTGACAATCGATTCGACGGCGAATTTAAAATTCTATTAGATGTGCATACCGAATGGAATTATGAGTCAGTAATACTGTATATTGCAGTCGTTGTTAATACTTCTATGAATTCGCAAAGGAGCCAACTGTTAAGTACCGACGTGAACGGACTAATTGTAAGTCTTTTAATGGTATTATGAGTCGTCGCCCGCGTTTCGTGAATCAGACCTAGGTTACTTTATTTCCAGATTCAGCCCTCGTTAGAATTATCGTGAAATTCTCTCGGTCTGCATTGTAGTAAACGACGAAAGGCTAGCAGAAGCGAATGCAACGGTGGCAAAACGACATAATAAGAGAAGAAAAGGGAGAAAGAGAGAACAGTGTACTGTCACGTCCGTGTATTGGTCCCTTTTGCGCGGTATACGAGCGCGGGTCAAGCCGTGTAATGTTATAAGCAGCGATGGCCATAATATAACTCCTTATCACAGTGGTGCTCAGCCAGCAGTAATTTTGAATTTCAATATCTCTGGCACGTTTCGGTGCGCCCGTTCGATAAGCAACAAGTGCTGTCGCTTCTTCGGCAGCATGTGGCCATTTTTAATCGATCCTCGGATTTCTCTTCTTTCGCAAATAAATTACAATATTTATACGGGGACGAAGTAGATGGGAAGCGCGGGTTTGCGTGGTAGGGGAATTCCTCGGAAGGTGAACCCGCACGTTGCACCGAGTAGGCAAATCGAATCGCGAGTATTTTCGCTGCAGTGTGAGAAATTTGAGACAAACCGACGGTGTAAGATTACGAGGGAAACGCGCGAGTCGACTGCCCATGACAGTGGAATGAAGATAAGTGTTTTCGCGGGGGAATCGAATGATTTAGAAATTAGTAAATGCAGCCACGGTCTGCTTTGAATTTCAATGGATGGAAAATTTCTGTGGGAAATCGAGATCTGATTCTCATATTGTCGTTAATTCAAGAAGCAAGGTTGCACTTGCGACTACAGTTAGTGTTCTTCTTGTTGCAGGTCACGTCTTTCAAACTCCTGAGGTAGTTAACATTGTTTTAGAACCTGGTATATGGTGAGTTATACTTCTCGCTTAGAATCTTACGATGTTGTTCTTGAAATTTGGTTCGTCAATCTTGCAATGGTGTTCTGTGCAGCTCAAAAGATGAAGAGGTCGACAATGGCTGTGTAGTGAGAGCGCGAGGTCTTCCTTGGCAGTCGTCCGATCAAGACATAGCAAAATTTTTTCGTGGCCTAAATGTTGCCAAGTAAGTGTAACGAGCAGATGCGAGCTTTAAGTGTAAGAGTTCTGTGCGATAAGGTGTAATAATTGCTGTGGTATTTATGTACAAGCCACTTGGATCCGTGTAAAAAAGGTAAAAATCCCACGTGTGTTGCGTAACTAGATATATGTTCCTAACATTGTCGTGCCTCGATGAGATGAAAATGCAAGTTCGGTGAAATAATTTGTGTTTACACGGGGTGGTAAACAACTTTTTAAAAAATCCTGCCTGTTTCTATCTGTCTTATGCAACGATAAGTATTATCTGGGGTCATGAATCTCCTGTGTCGCACAATATTGCCAATGATTCTCGAGATCATCGATTTTTGCTTGTTCGCTGTTCGACACAGAAGTGTAAGTAATCCTATACAATTTACTTCTACTTGTTTCGCAGGGGTGGCGTAGCTCTGTGTTTAAGTCCTATGGGAAGACGTAACGGAGAGGCATTGGTACGATTTGTTAATAAAGAGCACAGAGACATGGCGTTGAAGAGACACAAACATCATATGGGAGGGCGGTACATAGAGGTGTACAAGGCCTCCGGAGAAGATTTTGTCGGTGTCGCTGGAGGGACGAGTGGAGAGGCGCATGCATTTTTGTCACGTGGAGCTCAAGTGATAGTTAGAATGAGAGGCTTGCCGTACGACTGTGTCGCTAAACAAGTGGTAAGTGGTAACAGGAAGAGTTATTCTTTTTCTATATTTTATTCTGGATATCTGCCTGCATTATACATGTACGTTATATTTTTTTCCAGCTGGACTTCTTTTTGTCGGGGCAGAAACCCTGTCACGTGTTAGACGGGGAGGACGGGGTGTTATTCGTGAAGAAGCCAGATGGCAGAGCAACTGGGGACGCTTTCGTTCTGTTTGCAAAAGAGGAGGACGCGGTGAAGGCGTTGAGCAAGCACAGGGATTGCATCGGTAGCCGGTATATCGAACTTTTTCGAAGCACGATCGCCGAGGTGCAACAGGTATGTGGCGCGAGCGATGCGGGTGCATAACGAGACGAGGGGGTGGAGTAAAAATAGAAGTTAACTCACGCGCGTATCGATTGTTCGCGGCATACAGGTCCTGAACAGGGCGATTGACCCGAAGCAGGTGGTACTCCCTACGCCACCCATTCCGCAACTTCCTCCGATACTTCCGCAGCACATTATCACGTCCGGCACGCGTAAAGATTGCGTCCGATTGCGCGGCCTCCCTTACGAGGCGCTCGTGGAGCACATCCTCGAGTTCATGGGCGAGCACTCGAAGAACATCGTCTACCAAGGTGTACACATGGTGTACAACGCGCAGGTGAGTGCTGGTGGTAACGACGCTGAGAGAATCTCTCGCGCATTAGTGGCTAATTAACGATCATCTCGGATCTGTTCAGGGTCAGCCGTCCGGCGAGGCGTTCATCCAGATGGATAGCGAGAGCTCGGCGTACGCGTGCGCCTCGCAGCGGCACCACCGGTACATGATCTACGGGAAGAAGCAACGGTATATCGAAGTGTTCCAGTGCAGCGGGGACGACATGAATCTGGTGTTAACGGGCGCGGTAACGCCGCCGTCCACCAAGGCTCTGCTATCACCGGGTACGTTGACCACACAATCACCCGCCACTTTGACACACGCGCCTCCGCCTACGCCGGTCCCGGTACAGACGGCGCAGCCGCCCCTCTGGGACATTCACGCGCTAGTACAGGCCCAGGCCCAAGCGCAGGCGCAGGCCCAAGCGCAGGCTCAAGCACAAGCACAGGCTCAGGCTCATGTGCAGGCGATCCGACATCAGGACTTTTGGCTGATGGCCCTAGCCTCCAATCCGCCGCCCACCTCCGGCACACCCGGCTCCCCGACCTCGTCGGTCACCACCAAAACGCTCGCCCTCCCCGGACCGAATCCGCAGCACCAGATCCCCGCGTACGCGATGGGTCCCCAAGCCGCTGCGGCGGCCGCGGCAGCCGCAGCCGCGCTCCACGGCCAGCCTCAGAGCCCGACGCCTCTCTTGCTCTTCAACGTTCCATCCAGAATCCCGATTCTACGGGGACCTACGCCTCACAGCCTGCTCACGCCCCTCGTCCAAGCAGCCCCCCTCAATCACGCCGCTATAATGGGCCTGAAACGGACTTGGGAATCCGCGTTCCCGCCCGACACGCCCAGCGGTGTCGCGAAACGGGCCGCCTGGCACACGCCAGCTGCGTTCGCGCAGGGCCCGGCCGCTGCTCCTGGCTTGCCTTATCCTGCTCAATTTTATCCTCAGATTTGATAGGCGCGGAGCGATGTCGATTGTGATGATCCGAGATCGACGAGGAAGGTCCTCCGTCGTCGGGCGGCTTCTGGCACGATGGGCAAGTCCCGTCTGGTCCAATCTTTTAACTGACTGACCACGGAGTGCCCATTGTGGCACAGTAATCGTTCCTTCCTTCTTTATACGTTCATTTCGCGCGCCAGACGCGCTGCAACTCGCTCTGCGATTGCACCGTCGCCGCGCGCGAGGTTGCGATCCTCTTCAACCCGCACGCGGCGCGCAATATTTTCTATTCGCAGAGGCAGTTATTCGACGACATTCCGCGAGATAACTCTGCGCAAGGCTCCCCGTTTACGTACCCTGCGCAGGGCGGCTGTTATTCAGAGGTCTTCTATCCTCCAGCCCCTTTCCGTTTTTTCTCCATTGACTAGGGGGTGTATCTTATACAATCTGTTTTCAGAGACGTTTTCCATTTTGTTACTTATTATCGAGCAGCAGTACTTAGAGTGTCTTAGATACGCCACTTTCTTCTTTTCGTTATTGTAGAGCACAGCGAGGTCTTCGTGGATCGTGCTGCTTTGTTTTAGGGAATCGTTGCGCGTGTACCGTATATTGCTTTTCGTTACGGGAGCTCGTCGATGTACGTATCGTTACGTACGACGTGTGCAACAGCAAAGTGCCTTAGCGTGAACGCGAATCAAGGACTCGTCGTTTTAGGTTCTTCTTCCCCGCAGCTCCGCGGTTTACATTGCACATGTAAATATATACATATGTTTTTATATATACATATACAAGATATCGGAGTAAAGACATACAAATCTATATATAAATATATATATATATAAGAATGATTTATATATTTTGCTAGAAATATTTTTATTATATAGCGATAAGTAATGGACATTCCATCCAATGTTATCGGTTCTTCTTCTTCTTCTTCTTTTTTTTTAACGCTCCGATCTTCAGAGCGAGTAGCTCCTTCTCCGCGCGGCATCTATATACGCGCGTTCAGAAAGGAAACGATAAAAGGAGCCCGTTTCGCGCCACGAAACGAACAAGTACCACGGCAGGACATTAATAATTTCTAGCCCTCCACTACATTCCCGGCAGAATGCCCGAGCTCGAGATAGGAACACCGAGACAGTAGCTTCCTAAACCGCCGATAGGGTTCCTAAGTGATTATTCTCCAGTGGTGCAGCTACGCTCGTTAATTGAACTAGGTGTGTTGACGTTTCGAGGGTTTAAGAAAACGACGCAACGCGTGGAAGAACTTGTGGTGGAGCAGGTGCATTCAAATTGAAGAATTATTGCGGAACAAATTCATCGACGTCCTAGCTTGACAGAGAAAACGAAAGATGCAAGCTTGAGTGCTGGCTAAACGAGACCCTTTCTCTTTCCACTGCAGGCAGTTACTTTCGAATTCTAAACTTAGAGGGAAAATGGTCCATTCATGGTTCGAATATTATTATTAAAACCGATTCTAGCTCCTCCTACGCCGAATCGTTGTTCAACCTTCGTGCCTTCCAATTCTCGACTTGGTGCCGGTGGTGTTCACCCCTCCGGCGCTCTTCCAGTATCCAAGTGTCTTGTGATAACGTAATTAATGGGCCTCGCTGCTGGAGAAGTGGCGTGCAGAGTGTATTTCGGTAACCGTTGCAAGGACTATTGATTGGACGATCATACTGCCATTGCCTACAAAGAGCTTCCAGAGTCCTCCACGTAATCACGGGCTTCCCTCGAGCCTCGCGGCCCCACTCGTGGTTCTTTCGATACCCTCGGTCCCTCGTTACCGCGAAGGTAACGCCGTCGGTGATTACGATTCATTTTCTTCTTGCCACGATTTTTTCCCCCTCCCCCGCCTCCCTCGTTTCCGTCTACCACGCAGCGGTATAACGAGGCGGAATCGGAGCCGCGGAACCTCGCCGAGGATCGTTACTGCTCGTATAAAGTCCACGGGCATAGAGATGACTGGTTTGCATGTCGTGGCTTGTGGAGGGACGTGCATACAAGTACCTGTAATAATCTTTCTTCGTTACCTATCGTTCACGACCAGATGATTACGCAACGCGTCGGACAGTTTTTCTCCCTCCTCTATCCGCGCGGCCACCTTCATTACCCATACATCTGTCGTCTTTTTCCCCACCGTCGTCGTCGAGCATTCCTTCTCCCTCCCAAGAACCGACGATACTCTCTAAGCCTCGTAACAATCTCCCCCCGTCCCCGTAACCCTACGTGTAATCCCTATAATCTCGCACAAGCCTATCTCTGTTTGACAGGATGCGGTAGCGTATTACATAGAATCGAGTAGTAGTACCTTGGTATACCTAGTCCTGTTTTGTCGGTACAAAAATTGCCGCGCAGAGTGCGCCGCCCGTTCCTCCACACTTCTCTCCGCGTTGCCGTTTAAAATCACGCGGATGCACAAGTGCCCCGTGCATCCGGCGCGGAGGGACGCGCCGCGCACTTTGCGCCCCAATCGGACAGATGTGACTCGACGATCGGGTATTTGCCTGCCGATACGTACATTCACGTCGGGATTATGCTTCCTGATTCGGCTTCACCTAGCATTAATAGACATCCTAGAAACTAGATTTCGCGAGGGGGGCGCGAGACGGAGCAGCCACCGGTTATCCTCGGAGCTTTGAGGCGTCTTAAAGAGCATTGTTTTCTGTCAAGAGAGACTGTCGGCACTCCGTCTTGGGCCGCCCTCCCTGGGGGCGCATCTTGGTGTGTTTCGAGGCGTAAAACAAATGTATCGGTCGGGAGCGTCGGGACGTTTTGTCGCGCAGCTTCTTCGTCGCGAGGTACGTAATCGAAATGGAGTCCCGATCGAAGCTGGGCACTTCGCCCCGGCTTTAGAGCGCCTAGGGCTTCCCGACGCGCTCGACTCTTGCGCGATTTCCCTACTCGATATACTATTACGATCCCGAATATCGATGACTGTGGCCTGTACGGGTAAAGCCGCGCTCCTACTTGCGCAAACGACTTCGGGGCGAGCTTCCGGGAAGGGTTGCTCTTGTAAGACCCAACGGGCGTTTCACGCTGTAAAAGGGAGACCGTCGACTAGGGCGCAGTGGGGCGCGCGTTTGCGCGAGCGGGAGCGCGGCTTAAGATGCGCCTTCTCGATGGACGAGGTACGCGTGCATTGAATGGACTACGTTATGCGCCAATAGACCTAGCAACTGATGGAATCGAGTGTTGCTGCTCGACCCGGTTATTACAGTCTAATGACGCGTAACGTAGACACACATACACACACACACACACACACACACTGTCCCAACAGCGGGAAACCACCGCGTACCCGAAGAGCTTCCGTCTTTCGATCCGTTCGCTTAAACGTATTGACGCATGATGTCGTCCGATTGTGTACTACCCGCCATTGGCTTTCGCTGGGCACTCACACGAGCCGTATTTTATACACGTATCTCACGGGCTACTGAGGGAGAGAAAGGGGGAGAGAATGATAGGGAGCGAATGTATGTGGGAGGAAGCAGGAAGCCGGAATAGTAGAAGTATATACACACATTATAACAGACTATGTCGTCCCCCCTACACTAATAACTCCAAGCCAGCCTTCCTCCCCTTCTTCCATACGTTGATTGTGTTGTCTTGGTTAATCTGTGAATCGCTAACCTGGTGACTGACAGTGTCGTCCACTCGCCAATTACAACTTAACGCATTATAATAGTACTAGGATCATTGCCAGTACCGCCTCTAACTAAACCGCTGTTACTCACCGGCGAAACAAGAACGACGGCGTGTCCCGTGGGCGAGCGCGAAGTAGAGACCGGACTCCCTGCCCCGCTCCGAAACCCTCCCAAGGATCGAGGAACCGTCGCGCTTCCCCCCATCGATCCTAGAACGTTTCCACGCACGGTGTAGCCGCGGAGTACATTGGATCGCCGACGATCGGCCGGTCACGACTGAGAAACGAACGGTGGACGGGTTGCGAGAAGGGCAAGGGTCTCCAGGAAACGCCGCAATCCAGCCGCGATAGTCCACGGCCCGATCGTGATTGTCCCGGCGAAAGTTTAATGATCCATCGCGCGGGCACGTCTCCAGAGGCGCAACGAAAACGGGACGGAGTTCAATCTCCTGCGATCCTACCTTCGCCCACATGCTCCGTTTCGGTGGCGCACTCGGGATTTAATAGGGGGAGGAGCCGAGTTCAAGAGATATGAAAATATTCCTGATACAGATCAATAAAAATTTATTAGGTGATTATAAGGATTCGTTTAAAGAGCAAACTCCGGGTTTCTTTTCTTCTTAGAAAGCTCCTTCTTTTGAGGGCTGCCGAAGACCCTTGGCTCCCCTTCTGTGTGCGCCGCTGCCACGTTCTTCTTTCTCCCTTTCTCCCATTCGCTACGACGGGACCGATCCTCTCCTCCGATTTGCGTTTTATCCACTTTTGGGATGTAGGACACTCATACGCACACAGGACACGCACACGCACACACAGTATATACTTGATCTTTTTTTTTTTACCCCTTGTATACACACTTTTTTTCTGTATATCGACGATTATATCGATGGTGAACGATCATGTTTAATAAATGTGCCTTGTGGACATACATATCTTTTTGCTTGCCGGGTTGGTGGACTCTTACCCCTGATTATATTACCTCGCCTGGTGGTGGTAATTTTCGTGGACGAGACTGAAGCCTCGGGAGGGGGCGTTGAAAGTATCGCTGGGTGACGTTGCTACCGGAGCCGGACTCCGTTGGATCTGGACGTTGCCTCCGTAGAAAAGTATCCCGCGGGATCCTTTCCCTCTTTCCGCGAAAATTACGACCACCCTACCTTGTTACGTTCTATACATTTTTTTTCACTGGGCTCGCAGGTATCTTTGGTGTCTACAGATCGAGTTGGAGATTTTTCTCTGTGTCCGTAATTCTTGCCTCTCTCTCTTTCTCTCTATTTCCTCTTGCTAAAATATATTAGGTTCTCTCATCTACTCTCTCTCTGTTTGTGGCTCTACAGCTGTCTCTCCCCGCTGTCTCTCGCCTTCTTTTTGTGTATCCAGCCTCCTCCCCCCCCCCCCCCGATCCCGGGGTCGATCCATCCACCATCCACTTCTCCCCACCAAAGAACGGTCACGGCTCTCTCGAAGGGCGTAACAACCCCTCTGTGGACATTAACACAGCGTCCCCGGGCGAGCCTGGCGATTAGATCTAACAGTCGTTGCCGCGACCGCTGGTGCTGTGATCTAACGTGCGAGGCGGGGGATCTTTGTGATCGTAATCTGTTCTAGTCTTAATTCACGGGACACTGTTACTCGGCTTGGACGTGCATACCTTCTCATTTAATTCGACGTGACCCGTTCTTCCTGCCTTCTGTTCGGGAGGGAGGGGAAGCCCTCCCTCGCGAACTCTCCCCGCCATGCCTTTTAATCCTCCAAGTTCGCAAACGCCCGGATGCGACGTGGATCCACTTCGAATTTATGGAAATTAATTTCCAGATAAGAGTCTGCATTCTCTATATTTTTCTTCATTTGTTCCATCGACGAGGATCACGCGCAGAAGGGCTTTTAATGTGTTGGAGAAATGGGAGAGATATACATATAGAGAGAGAGAAGCAAGAAGGGGGAGAGAGAGAGGGGGGGGGGAGAGTCTGAGTGAATTTGGTGATTTGGCAGAGGGGGCGAAATCGCAAGTTGGTGCTACATATATATAAAACATACGTATATATCGTGTTACAATGGTGCAGTGTCGATTGCTGTTTGGTAGCGGGATCTACAAATACTAACTTCTGTGCTTCCAGGTAGGCCAAGTCCAAATCATTATTCCTTTGGACGACGTGCTTTCTACGGTCCGCGCGAAGCCTCCCCGACGAAAGCGTCTAAACGGAAGCTCTAATCGCTGTTGAGCGAAGCGATAACTTCGATAGAAAAGAAAAAGAAAAGAGACTAACAAGGAAAATTTCCCGCGGACCGTAGAGGATCGTCGAGTTAATCGTGAAATCGTGCAGGTTGCGGGTCCACATAAAAAAGAAGAATACAAAAGAATCTGGTTACAAGGGTCAGAAGCGGTGCATTCGGATTTACACTTCTGCACGATGTCATCGGCCACGAATCGTGGTGTGGTTATCATAGTTGGGGCACTCTTCTTTACGTTTGTACATACATAGAATCTATGGGTGTTATCAGATCTCTTTTTTTTATATATATCGGGGAATGTCATTAATCCAGGAGCAAGTTGTCGCGATAAAGATCTCGCGCGCGCGCCCCTTAACATTCCGGGTCGTTACTTATCAGGGTTGCTAGCATAATCGGTTCGAAGTAACGCCGAGGGTTCGTTCCTTCCATGTAGATCCTCAGAGTTCCTTGCGACACAAGGAAGGAACTTGCAGATCGTTGCCTCATCTAAAACGTACGATCAACAGGGTGAGCTCGGATCGAACATTGATTGTCTCCCTTTTCTCTTTCACTCTATTTAGGGGGCACCATGTTGCCACCACCGCCGGTCGCCATATTCCCACCAGCGGCTGCGATGCTACCCCGTGGGCCGCCGCAGTTCGCCGCGCCCTATCCGCCTCCAATCTTTTACTGGCCTTATCCATCCCCGCCAGTCAGCCCGACTAACTACTATAATCCAGCGAACGTCGGCGGCATAGCAGCCATTCCTCAGCAAGCAGCGTTGGTAAGGTTCCTCTTCAATTCACAACCCTTTGTAGCCAAAGAATCCTCCAGTTTCTGTTCTTGCAAATGTTTAATTAGAAATATATTATTCCACAGTTAACCCCAGCAGAGTGCCTTCAACTCGCCGCGGGGGGCACGGCCAACAGCCAATCCGCGGAGCCACAGCGCATCGACGCATTCCTGCCTCGGATCGAACTGGAGAAGCGTCTTTCCGTCGCCGCGCCTCCCCAGGCCGAGTGCAATCCGTTCGTCGAGGTGTTCATGGTGTGATTCATCGTCCACGTCGAGCACACCCCGCCCTCTGTATGCCTGCCTCGAGTCGAACCGCGACGGAGTCGAGCGTGATACTTTAGCCTCGCACGACATAAACCTAACGTCACGTCTTTCCAGCTTCTTGCATAGAAGATCGTCGCCCGTACCTGCGCGCTCGTACGGGTCGAGCCCTCGTCGACGAGCTCGTGCACGAGCGTAGGAACCACCCGCGAGGTCCCGAGCGGCAGATGCACGATTCATTCTACTCCCATCTTCGAAGAAAAGCTCCCTTGCTCCTTGTAAATCTGACGCGCCATCGGTTGGCGCGTTTCTTTCTAGTCTAGAGACAGATGCAAGTCGTCGTAGCGTAGCGCAGTGGCGTCGTTTCTTTCTCGTCGTTTGCTCCGGCTCATCGCGGAGCAGAACGCGCACGACACGTTTCTCTATTCCCCCCCCCCCCTCCCCCCTTTGATCGTCGTGATTCTCGGGCCTCTACTGTACTCCCCCCTAGTTCTCTACGTTTCTCGATACCCATGTGTCTCGCGAGGGTATTAAAAATGTCCAAGCGTTACGTCATCGGCGAAGGATCGACCGATAATCCCAGTGGTCCGGTCGCCCTGGCTGCGGATGATGCGTAGGTTTTAAGAGTAACCTAAATCGTTTCGAATTGGCCCGTTTGGAGGAAACGATCGCGGCTCCAACGGTTCGCACTGGGAACTTCGAATCTGTACAAACTTATATTTTGCAAGCGTTTCGAATACCGTGGCCCCGCGATCCAGCACCATTGAGACATGTTGCTCCTTCTTCGGCAACATGGCCGCGCGAACAGTCGTCGTTTCTGAAACGAATTAACGCGCGGACGCGCTTCTAGCGTAAGAGTTTTACTTAATTTAATTGTGAAGTTTTAATATGAAATTTAATATATACCCTGATCGCCGGACGTTGTTCGAATGATACGTTTATTATCGTTGACTCGTTTCATCTTCTTTTTTTTATATATTATATAAATATATATATATATATATCTTAAGCTGTTCGACCGTAGCTTCCGCATCGCCGGTTTCCTTGAATCGCGTAAACAGTGAGCAATGCGACCGTCTTCCGTTAGTTTCTAACGTTGACTCGCACTGTTGATCGATCAACGATCAAGATTTCCGCGCGTTCATGGTAGCCAGTAAGTCGAATATCGAGTCTAGTTACACGCGCGGTTACGGAACCTTCACAGCTAATATGTTTTCCAAAAATACAGTTTCACTGATTCATTTTCGAATGAAGATTCGTGCGAACTTAAACCTTTCAATCAAGAGTGCAAATAGTTGAAATTAACCGGTCATTCAATCGTGTAACTAAATAATTTACAACGGTTCCTTTTCCGCGCGTTTTTCATTCATGATAGTTAGTCTCGCCTTCCCTCCCAAATATTCAATCGCCCATCCAAACAGAACGCTCAACTGTTGTCGCTAAAATTCATTGGTATAGTGATAGTCGAAGCCGAAATTGGATTTACAATTTGCCTAGGCGACGCGAGTGTCTGTCGATGGTGCGAGAGGGACAGAAAAGTGAAACGTAGATATTTTTCCAGACAAAAGTCGAGTCGGGGGGACATTTCCTCAGATTTCCGAGACGCGTGTCCCTCCCCTCGGCGTTCCTGTTCCTGCTAACGGCGTTCGTGTACAAAGGTGCAATTTTAGATGTAATGAACAAGTTCGTTCCCTTAATAGAAACTAAGGACTACTACCGGTAATATATATTATACATATACACGGATCATACGGAACTATAGACGTATGTCACTTACGAATATTATTACAGCTAGGTACCGAAATGAGCTTGGAATGTAGTTGTAATCCGTGCGTTTCGATAATCGAGCATTCCTCTACACTTCCGATCGGGCGCGTAGCCTCGCGCGTAACATTTAAGAGAGATAAACGCGACGATTGCAAAGCGAGAGAGACGGGGTCGCAGGCGGGCTGATCGATTACTATCGAGGCGAGATCCCGTCGCGTAACGGCCAACCATCGAACTGTCGATTCAAACAGGTACCTGAAGTTGCTTTCATCAAACGTACGCGCCGAAAGGACCCCCGCTACTAAACGCGCGCGATTTCTTGTGTTTTTTGTCCAGCGATTCTTGTCGATCAAGTGCAATTAAGATGACGGGGTGATTCGAAAGCACGTGCGCCTCCGAATCGGTGACGTCCCATTGTAAGTAGACGAGCACGTTCTTTAAGTTTCTTTCCTCTTATTTAGTACGTTGAAACGTCTGCGCGCGACAGTGCACAGCGTTAACGAGCGAGACGAATATAATTGTTCCTGCTCCTTGTCGCGTACACTGTCTCGCGCACAATTGGTGCAATAACTTTCCTTCGTGGCCTTTCTGCTGTAACGTGTGCAATAAGGATCAAAATGAGGTATCCGTACCGAGGGATATCGAGAAGACAATACGTCTCTTATTCGTACTATGTCAAATATTAATTCCAATTTAACTGAAGAACGTATTGCTCTCAATTCATATTTCCAGGAATAATGTTTCTACTGCCTTTGTGGCAAGGGTTGTTCGGGTAGTCTCGTTCCAGTTCGTTTCTCTTCGTCTGATTTCTACAGTAGATTCTGTAGCTTCTTTTGTAAGCTGAAGGTTAAGTGACTTTTACCTAATCGGGGAACTTCTGGCAGAGATGAAATATTGATTTCAAATCAATTTGTAATTTTCGTCCTATTCTATCACTTGGAGAAAGTCTGGAGGAGATTACTTAGGGCGAATTCCACTTACGTCCAAATCGCCCGTGATTTTCATTAAGCTAGGTTTTCCCGTACGCGACTGGACGCGTCGTTAAGAATTTCAAACTTCATTTTCTCGAAAATGAAGCGCAATAACAAAAAATTTTATTCCTTTTTCTCGACTTATTTACTTGTTATAAATAAAAAAGAAAGAGTAACTTTTTTTCATATCGCCCTTCATTTTCGAGAAAATCGAGTTTGAAATTCTTGACGTTGCATTTAGTCGCGTACAAGAAAACCTAGCTTAACGAAAATCTTGAATTCTTGCTAATGAAATTAAGCTACTTCATGGTTGACGGAAGTCCTCAGAAATCCGATCTCGACGTGACTCTCCCAACTTATTAGATTAATAGAATATGAATTGTTGTATATAAATTCGCAAGTCTACTTTTATAAGATGTAGTGTATTTGAATGGGACAGAGTTTCAAATGTGTACGAGCCACGTCGCGAGCACAGAGAGCTATATGAAAAGAAAATAAAAAAAAAATCGAAAAAAGAACAAACATTTGTTTCTCGTCTGTTTGCGAATGCAGAGAGAACGGCTACGACGAATAGTAATCTGATCCCGATATTTAATAATGTTATTAACGATATTAATATTAATATATTCGATATTGTTTTAAAATAGTCTTCCATAATTTATTCGCCGACCCACTTCAATATATAACGTGTAATATATTGTACACACGCTTCAAAGTGTCTATTTAATTATATACACATCAAAGTATATAATTCCGTTTTCTTATCCCGAAATCGTCCCCGTCGCATAAGCTGATCATACAACTTTTCAATTCATGCGATCTGTTTATTAGTTGCGCCGTCAGCGATGTACAAATTAAATTACGTGTACTTGAAAAATATATATTATGCCCCGAAACTGCGTCGAATTTGACAAAGTTCACACGTAGAAATATATAAATATGTATAAAGGTATTCGGTATTGAGATGTTGAAGCGCAATCAAGTCTTCGCGGGTCGCACGATCTTTCTTCTTTGGAAGAATAAATTCACACAGAGCGCTCTTGTTCGCCGAGCTATCATTCTTCGATAAATCATTCGTAACTCTTCATAAATCTTCTTTACTAAAGGTATAAAAAATATGAACGGAATGTCGTAAGACTGGTTCATCCGAGAGACACCGTTTGGTGCTTGTATATCTACATTTGCATAAATACACACGTATGTATATTGCGTGCCTGGAAACGCACTGTCGCTTATGATAGTGAACTTATAGAATACGGACGGATAAAGTGTGTATAAAGTTCTTATAAAGGCGCTTGGTGAGATCACCCACGTGAAGGAATACCGTGTCCGTCAAGTAATTTGTAATAGCAATTTAATTGCTGAACACAGCGTTCCTTAATGAACGATTCGTCTGTGACTCGTCAGAACTAGGGACGAGCTCGAAGCTAATTTTTAAATTCTTGGCTTTCGGAATTTCGCCTCGAGAACCCCATCCTTAACCAGAACCACGAGTACCAGCGATCACGCTAAAACGTAATTTCTACTCCGACGAGTTATCACAACGTCCACACTCGAGTATATCTCGCAGTGCGAATATAGAATGTATACTCCTCAACAGTTTGGCAGTGTAATACCCATACATTTGTGACAACTTAATAATCTCTTCCCCACGACTGAACAACCCTCGAAGAGGACAAATTATGCCGATTATTCTGTGCCCATTCATCGACACGTAACTGACTCTTCGAACTACCCTAAAATCGCGAGCCATCGCTCGCATCGTTGTATAATACGGTCTGTACACGATCCCTAACGAGAAACAAGTCTTCCTACCCTACGCGATACATTAGCGAACATAACTATGCTACATAATTAGGTACAACTCGCGATTGTGCTCAAGTACGTCCTACGTAAGGCACCCCTTGGTCCCTTCCATCGAAAAGGTTACGTTGCAAGTGAATATTGAGATCTGGTGTTCAAGGCAATTCTAAGTAAATCATGTCAGAGGGAATATCGGCCGTCAAGCATCTTTCTAAACGATTGTCAGCGTTCCAATGCTTTCGTTCTTAGCCTTCTCTGTCCTATCCGTTAACTTCGGTGAGTTGATAGTCATTTAGAACTCCTCCGTTAACACCCTGTATACAATTCGCCAAGCTGCACGATCCGAGGTGCACGCACCTTTGGCAGCTCCTCTATCTCCTCTATCAAGAACTTCCCAACAACCTACCGGCAGCGGTTCACATTGCCGTCTCCAGAGGCTGACTCTTGCTCCGTGCACCAGCGGACAGTTGCGTTAACTCCGTGGGCTCGTTCACCAGAAACACGTCTAGATTAGTCTCCAGCAACGCCTCGCTCTTGGAGCGCAGAGGCTTCTCCTCCCCGTTGTCGAGATTCGTCTCTAAAAGCGCTTCGCTTCTGGGTCTACCCTCGTCGTAGCGATAGGGATGCGGTGGTATAGGGGGATTGAAATCCGGGGCGTACTCCGGCACGGGTTCGGAGGCCTGGCTCGGCGTCAGCGTGGCGTTGTCGTAGCTGCGCCCCACGTTATAGTCCACAGGACTGTACGACGCTGACGCTTCGATATCGCGTTTCAATTCGCTGATTGAGTCGGTTAAGGCGAGGCTGGCGTGCAGCGGAAGAGTCGAGGTGTTGTTTAGATATGAACTCTCGTGCGTGGCATTGACAGCAGGAGTCTCGTCGGCGGTGGTCTCTGTGGTAGTTTCTACGGGCCAGTCGGTGCTTCTCGAGGTGAAGGTGGAGTGGTTCCTGAAGCCTTCGTTGCGGTAGGTCAGGTCGAACACTGGATTGTCCCCGCTCTGGACTGTTGGGAACTTCTGAGCGGTGCTCTTAAAGTCGCTGGTGCTCGGGGAGTACCTTGGATTGTGAGCTTCGTAGACGTCGTAGCTCTGATTGTCTTCCATGGACGAGTTCAGCTGAGACTTGTCCATCGAGTCTATACTCCCACCGTTCAGCATCCTCTTGTAGTCCAGCGACTTGGAGTTCAGCGTGTCTGTAGAATGCTTCGTCTGGAAGCAACGGTTCCACGATGTTATCTTACGTAATTATATTAAGGGGACTAGGCAGTCGAAAAATCGATCTTTTATTGCGTTTTCCGAAATTATTATCTTTTCTGATAAAATACCGCTTGGTTTATAGTAAAACTCGCAAAATTGTAGATTTACCAGCTAAAAACATCAAGCGACAACGCCCAGGAACTTTAAACGCGTTTTTCTCGAATATTTTTGTTTCTTCATTTTTTCCTGATTGCGAACGAATGGCGGTTCAGATCGACTTGGAAAAAATTACAGGATGTGTAAAACACGTGCCATTTCGGATGAAACCTCTGATATGGTCCGTAAAAATTCGAGATTTCCATAAAAAAATTAAGAAGTCACCGGATTTTGATAGGGCATCATCATTGTTTGTGCAAAAACAAGCCCCAGCTTGACATTTTTAGCTGCCAAATCTTCAATTTTGCGAATTTTACTATAAAACAAGCGGTATTTTATTCAGAAAAGATAGTACTTTCGGAAAATGGAATAAAAAACAGGCGAAACAGGCAGTAGAACTATGTTGAGAATGTAGCGTCTTTACCGTGATAGGCTTGCGTCGATAAGCGAGCTCTGTGAATCCAGAGGTAGAGCCGACGGATCGTAAAGAGTGCAAGGATTGTCTGATGGAATTTCGTCTCTCCAGTCTTTCAATGTTTCTCTTCTTCGATTTAGACACCCAAAGCGCAATAGCTGCTGTTAGTAGTGCTAACGCTATCCCTGCTGCTCCTAGCACAGCTACAGCGACGATGTCTTTCCTCCACGACAGTGGATCTATGTTCACTCTAGGATCTACGGCATCAAAATATCTAGTTCAGTAATTCGTTTGGTCAAGCAATTCTATAATGCCCATAAAAATGAGAAAATATACCAATCTCGCATATAAAAGGGCTGAGCTGGCCGCAGTAGTCGATCTCTATCGTCTGATACGTGAAAGTTGTGCACTGATCCACGCGATCCAACTGCTGTATCCACGCACGGTCCGAGTATTCGTAACGTTCTTGCTGCTTCCGCAGAAATTGATAGAGTTCCAAGTAATCTCCCATAATGAATGGCATTGACGCGTTCACCGACTGAAGGGCACAGAAGCAAGTAAATTTATCGTCGAATAAAATTCTATAGATCAGATTATTATAATTAACCGCTTTCATTACTCACTCTACAGAAATCCCGAGCACTGTAGAAGTCCATCGGAGCGCCGATGTATGTGTAACACGTGTCGCCAACGAGATCCCACGCGGGTGGACACTTTCCGTTCAGGACGGACTTGTTGCTCATGTGGAAGGGTTGATAATCGACTTGCAGCAATTCGGGGGAGTCCCCTCTATCTCTGACTCTTCCTGCTACGGCTAGAGTTTCATTGTATCCCCACCAATTGTGCCTCGCATCCACATGAGACCTCCACATCTCTAATTGGCTGTACAATTAACATTTCCTGTCTTATCCTCGCTCTACGTATTATGCCGCGTTAGTGGATGTACAGAGCGATACATACTGCGATCTGTTTGTTGTTAGCATCTCGTAATCATTGTCTGGGTTGAAGAAGACATTGTCAACGTACTGTTGGCCAGGGGTCCCAGCAACAATTGTGCTGCGCCCGTCACGATCCACTGCATAATTCCTGCAACACCATTCGTTTCGTGTGATAAACGATATACATAATGTTACACCGTCGATCGCAAAAGACATACTTGTAGAAACCATTGTGAGATGTGCTTTGGTAAATCGGCAGACGGACTCTCTCGAACCCTGAGATCTCTAAAAGATGCGCGCCGAGGTTGGCGTGCAGGTAATTCAGGGTCATGTTACTGACCACTTGTTTCAGAACGATGTTATTGTCGTAAGGTGCGTTGTTCTTCGTGAAATAGTTTCTGAATATAGTGACCTCTTGGTACGGGCTGCTTTGACGACCCTCTACGTACCTGACGGAATAGTTGGATAATTTCATTTACGCGCTCTCTTGGTAGTTAGTTGTTCTGAATACAATTACATACAGTGCAGGTTTGTTAAAGTTCTCGGCGAAAACATTGTTATGGATCCATCCCTTCAAGGATGTCGCCGAGCCTCTGGAATCTGCTCGAATAGAAAGTCCGCCCTGGTTCTGTTGAACTAAATTGTTCTGAAATATTAAGAACAGCGTGGTAAAATAGGATTTTATTGAGAAATATCCTGTCTCTAGACGCGAGAGTACTTACTCTAAAGAATAAAGATTGAGTGTTTTGAACATCGAGCCACAGAGCAGACTTGCAAGTGGTGAAGTTACCATAAAGTTTCTCACAGTTGTTGGTGAACTGATTGCGCTCTATGGTCATTATTGCGTTTACTTCGCCAGCGCTGGCATACTTAATCGCTCCTTCGCGGCAGTTAGATATCACAGAGTACGAAATATTGTGTTGCACGTCGCGGTCTGAAAGATAGAATAGAGACATTTAGAAACAACTATACCAGCAATCGCTCTAACAAGGAAAAATCCCGGAACTGGAAATTCAAAAAATTCTGAAACCTTGCGAATACGTAGGGAGTTTTCTCCCGATTACAACGCAATTTTTGTCTAAGGGGGTGTAATTGCCCCCTGAAAATCCGGTTATTTTCCGATTTTGTGTTGTAACTCGTAAACTGTAAAAATATTTTTTTACCAAGTGATAGATCTAATTAAAAGAAATAACTTTTGCATTGAAACTTTTTTTTCTATCTTTTACAGTTCGCGAGTTATAACACAAAATTGAAAAATAGCCGAATTTCCAGGGGTTAATTTCACCCCCTTCGAGTGAATTTGGACAACAAACAAAAGTTGGGTTACAATCAGGAGGAAATCCCCTACATATGCACGAAGTTTCAGAATTTTGTGAATTCCCGGGATCAAGCCCCTTGTAAGCAACAATCACTTACTAAATCCAATGGCAGATATTGGAAGTGTAACTACTTCCGCGATGAACCCGTGCGCGTTGCTTGCACCATTAGCGAACAGTCTTATACTAAGGCTGGGTCCCTGGGTCTTGAACAGCTTCTTCTCGTCGGGGCTGTTAGCTTCCAGGTCACCTAGACTTTTGGCAGTGACGTTGTATATATCACCGTCGTACAACGTTATACTATCAGCACGGCCAGGCTTCCCAGTAGAATTAAAAAGATTGAACTGCAAGAGCCTGAAAGTATAAGAAATCAAATATGTTGAAATGCTTCTTTCTCTTCAATTTTGGAGACAAAAATTTCGTCCTCGGGCATTGTTTCTGTTCGTGTTTGCCTTGGTGGAGACCCGGGGTTGTGATGTACTGCCTTGCATCGATTGCAAAGAAAATGCACCCTTGGGGACTAGAGCGCCAAAATTTTTTACCCCAGGGCGCTTAAATATGTTAAGACGGCCCTGGATATATCGAGGGCTCTATCTTCTGAAATAAACAAACCTGAATCCAAAGGGTTTGGCTCTATAAGCACTGCGGAAAATCTTGACACAGTTCACGGGATGATTGTCATATTTGTAGTAAACGATCACTCGTTCTTCCAGCGTGATTTCCTTGGCGGTGTCGCATATATCGATCATACTGAACAGGTGGTAAGGGATGTTGAGGTCTTTGATCGGAGTGAACGAACTCTCGTCCGCCTCACGCCCTTCCCCCGTTATCGAAAGTATATTCACGCCGTTCCCAAGAACATTGTTGACAGCGTTAAACAGTAATTCCACCTACAGAATGGATTAATAAGAGAGGTCACATCTGCCGGCAGTTGTCGAGGGATGCTGCGATTAGATACTAACCGTGTGTGTCGGCGATATCACGTTGATACCATGATAGGCGCTGCGAGTTACGTTCACCTGCATTATTGTTGGGGACTTCATAATAGTCTGCAGAGCAGCTGACTTCTCGAAATGCAGGATTCCAGCACTGATGATACTGATATGCTTCAGGACTGATTCGACGCGCCTGACTGTCTCGTGAGTAACCACGTCGTGAATCCTATGCTCGTAGAGATGATGCTCGAATTCACTGTTGGCTATACGTATACCGCCCCAGTAGTCGTGCGCGTCGTCCAGATTCCGTTTCCCGCAATTGATAAAGACGAACTGGCGGTCCCACGGGCATTCGTGTCGATGGCCGTACAGCTGGCCATTCAGTCTGATCTGGCAGTCTTCCAGCTTCTCCTCCTTCCCGGTGCACTGTAATATTATTTCAAACAGTGGTCAGAAGGAGCTTTTTATTAACAGTTAAACGAAACGACAGTAAAACGAAAATTAAGGGGTGGTGCCAGTCTAAAAGTCGACTTTTTCTTATTTCATTTTTCGAATGTTTAACCTTTTAGGAATACGAGACACCCCAGTGCCGTCTACAATGATTAATTATAAAACAAAAAATATATTTCTATAATTTAAGACATCCTTAATACAATGCAAAAAGTCCCATTAAATTATATACCTATAGTAGTTTTCCCTTAATTAATTCCTAAAGATCACGTATTTTTTGGGGCTCTAGGCTGGGACCTCCCCTTAAACAGGCAAACTGGAGTATCGTAATAGGATACCTGTAGCGGCTCCGGCCAAGACCAGACACGTATCAGGGAACCAGGGTGAAGTTCATATCTACGGTCGTACGATACATAGACGTTAAGTGAGTCGTGGCCCAGCTGGCGGCAGGCTACTTGCGCATTCCTTTCAGTGAACCTGGTGTCGCACAGAGGTATCCATTGCAAGGTTGTCTTGTTGAATAACTCCAGAAATCCTGTATCAATATAGTGAATATTAATCTAGACTCATATGGAGTTGATATGGTCCGATCCGTTTGCGAGAATATTTTTCAGGGCCCAAAAAAAACCGCATTTACATATACTCGTAAATCTTATAACTATAAATATGTATGCATAGGGCTCCGCAAAATTTACAATAAGCTTTTCGTGGACCGCGAGGTCTTTTAAAGAAATTTTATAATAATAAATATCTACGCATAGGGCCCCGCAAAATGTACGATGAGCAAACTGAACGCGCTGAACTCAATTAGCCCAAACTCTACCTTCGTTGTACAAGGAGGAGCACCGACCATCCTTGCAAAGGCGAATAGTTTCCTCCGATATCGAGACTACATTCCCAGGCATCCTCGTTCGTTTTGCATCCACAGACTCGTTGGTATCGTTACGCTCCATTGGCCTCATTATAATCTCATGGTCAGGCACGCCCACAGCCTTCAGCGTACCCAGAACTAGAATACCCACGTTCGGAGCGAACTCCATCACCACGTCCGGATAAATATGTAAAGTGGCCTCTGGCATGATGGTGATGTCAGATCGCACGACGTAAGGCTTGTCCCTAGCATGTATGGATAGGTTCTCTAAGATTCGCCCGCCTAGATTATCCAAGTCCACTTCCCTCGCAATCTGCCAGGACGCAGAGACGGAGGAGTCGAAGGTGTCGCTGGTCAGGAAGGGTCGATAATTGGCTACCGCGTGATCGTTCCAGTCGTCGAAGTCGAAAATTCGTCGCCTAAAAAATTATACAGATCTGAAAGACCTCGATCGTGAAAATACTCATTGAGGGCTGGCATTGCTTCAGTACCTTATCTCAATGTCCTGAGAAGTCCCCCACCAATTCTCAGTCACATCAACTTCGTTGTTAATCTTAGCTGTCCTAATGCCAGCCAATAGTTCATAGTCCAAGGAGTTCTCGCCGAAGAGATTCCTATTTATCTGCACCTTCTGGATGCCATGGAATCCTACCACATAACTCGGACTATCATCCGTACGACGCGGTCCCATTCTAGCCAGATCGTAGCTGTTCCTTTTAATCTCGTTGTAATGGAAACGGGCGTCAACGTCTCCCACGATCTCAGACTGGCTGTCCGCCTTGAACTCCACCATGTAGATCCCGGTGTTGCTCTCTATACGGTTGTTGTCAATTTTCATTTTCTTCTCCATCCCGCGGACAGAGATCAGACCGGTCTTACAACGGTTCCCCTCGAATCGGTTGTGGGATACGTTTAAGGTAGCGTAGTGGCCGTCGACTATGAAAGCGAATTGCTCGTTGTTCCGCCAGGTGTTGTTGCCGAAGTACAGCGTGTGCGTGAAATTCTCGTTGTACTGCCACACGTCCGGAAGTAGCACCTCGAAGCCGCCTCGTCTGTTCCGTTCGATGGTGCTGTCCTGCATTATCCAGTGGAAAAGGTTGTTGGAGTGCCTGGCATCGCGGCTGAATTGGTATATCCCTTTACCATTGTCCGTGATCAAGCTGTCGTTGATGTGAATGGCGATTTCGGACAGGTTCATCTTGAAGATGTTCCAGTGAGGCGAGTGTACGTAAATTGCCTCCTCCTGGTTGTGAGACACTTCGCAGCCGATCAGCTGCATGGTCTCGTTGGCTTTTCGAAGGAAGTGGTCGCCGATTTCATCTAAATAACGATTGTAAAATGACGCGAGTATGCCTCTTCTGTTGTTCTTGATCTTAGACTTCGTGACTAGCAACGTTGGAATAGGGCCTTTTATAATCTTGTTTCTCACGTCCTGTAAATGTAGTTTAGGAATGAAGTCTGCAATGTTGCGAGGGTTTTGAGTGCGGGTGGGCTTCTCGAAGCGTCGAAATCCAGGAAAGATTCAAGTTTCGAGGACTCGAAACTTAGCAGCCTTTTTGTGATTCGAAGCACTCGAGATCCAGATAAGAAGAAGTATAAAATCAACAAATGCGCGACGGTTTTTATGCAGAAATTCTGTTGACATCAGTTCATAAACCAAGACATTCCAGTTACAAAACAGAATCAGCACTTCAAGTTTCGAGAGTTTCAAAGCCTTACGAACTCTCGGATTCGAGTTTCGAGAATTTAAAAATTAGCTTCGAACCCACCCCCAGTTCCAAACTTCTTATATACCTGTATTGGAGCTCGAAGGGCTGTAATAACCATAACAGCACCGCCAAGTGCATTCGCGCCGCTGTCGTACTCCAGGACCACAGCGAAGGAGCTGGACGTGACTGGGAATACAGCCAAATCTCGCTTCACGTGCCAAACATCTCGGCTGGGGTCGATATACTGAGAATCGTGTATGGTAATCTGTTCTGTACTGCGATTTTCAATGGGATTGAGAAGCTGGATACCAATCACGTAACCTGGTCTGCACTGTGAAGTTCACAAAATCCAATTGAAACACTTATTTCTCCCGCAAAAGAACGGCGATTCGTTTAATAAACTTACTTTGATGTTGATACGCTGCTGAATTGGATCACCGCCGACTTTCACCGTTATCATATACTTTGTTTCTTCGTTGGCAAGCTCGATGTCTCGCATATAAGTCGGCAGGACTATCGGGTCATACGGCGAGTCAATTGTGTCCGGCGCGCGTATAAACCAGCCAGCGAATTCTCTCTGCTGGACAGCAGACAGAGCAGGGTTGTGTCTTATCCCTGCCACTTTATTATTCTCGATCCTGGAGTTAATGACTTGCATTCCTAACTGCTTAAAACTGATGCCACTCCCCCCATTCTGCGAGAAGTCGCTGTTCCTGACTGTGTTCACCGCGTCAGCGGAATATATGTCCGAGTAGAGGACTCCTAAACCATCCTGTAGATTGTCGATCACCCTGACGCTGTCCAGCGAGTGCCGTGCGAAGTCGATTTGCAAAGCTGAAAAGATTTCAAGTGTCTCTCATGGCGCCTTTTATATACATCTTCTAGCTACTGGGGTTGAAGGATTACCTGGCTTGAAACTATTCGTGGCATAATCTAGCAGCCCTGCTTTCTCTATAGTCACATACTGCAGGTCGCTCCGCTGAGCCAGTGGCCCCAGCCGAAGACCTGCCCACGCAGCTTCCGAACACCTGACACCAACATCATTGTCGTGGGTGCAAGAATTCTCAAAGCTTTGCCCGGTCTCCGCTCGACACTTCGACACGTCGTCGTCGTCCTCGGTGCATCTGACGTTGCTTAAAACGATATCCTCGTTGATACCCGCGTTTGGAATCTGGGAGCGTTCCATCAACCAATTGTCGGGGTCCAGAGTGAGCCCTAACTGATGGCAGACCAGTGCCGCGTCGCGAATAGTCCACCCGTAATTGCAAACGGTTCCCCATTTATCACCAACTTTCACCTGGTAGACACGCATAATACTTTACCGCTAGAAGTAACTGGCAATGGTCCCTTGGTGCTGGATTTATTTCTTCCTACCTGTAATCTCCCTTCAAGGTTCGTTTTCCCTCCAAGGAGCCGCACAGGCGACTCCGGTTCGCTCATCTGGCCGAGGCCCTGGTCCTCGAGAGTCTCGTTATCAGCGCCCATGAGGATCTCCTCTTTCAGAGTGAATAAAATGTCGCTGGGTCGTTTTCCACGGGCGTCCAACCGACCGGCGACCATCATCCCCACAGCCGGGGGGAAGCGCAACGTGACGCCAGGATGGAGAATCAATTTGCCGCCGGGGCGTACGTTGATATCACGCTCGACGATGTATTCCCCCGCGTTCAGCAACTCCAGGCCATCGACTTCACCTCCGACTAGATTTGTACCGGGCGTTACGAACCGAGGGACGAACGTCGGGTTTGATATGATCGTGGTAGCACCTGGGTTGCTGCTGTGCAGCAAGTATGGCAGATACTCGATCTTCGCGAGATTGTATCTGTCTTTCCTGCGAGAGAAAAGTGGGAGTGAATTTATAGGATGATTCTGGAATGAGAGAATAAGAAGACAGTTGAGAACGATGATGGATTAAATATGTATGTGCACACCTGTGGAACAGTCTTTCGAATATCCTGTTCTCTTCTGCGAAGCCAAGCCAGTTGTAGGTGCAGTTGATTATCTTACTCTGATCCTCCAAATGAGAGCCAACCTCGTACCGCGACTCAGGATTATGTAATATATTCCGGAATACCTCCACATTGCTCGAGGAAACGACAACCACTGCCGACACTCTGGAGCGTGGTATCAACCTGGATCTCATCTCGTTGTTGCTGTCAAACAGCTCGTGAACACGATTGTCGCGCAAGAAATTCCTGGTGAACAGTGCCTTCTGCGTGTCGCTGTAGGGCGAGAGGCCAATGCTCACCACGAATGCACCGCGATTCCCGTAAAATTCATTGTGCCTGACGATCACTTCAGCTGGCAGGACATTGAATTCCTCGTAGAGAGGGTTCTTAATTACTATACAGCCGTTGGATTGGTCCCTGAATAGGTTGTACTCGATGATTGCTTCTAGATTAAGGGCGGGGCTGAGTTTGATACCGAACTTGGCGTTCTGTACGAAATAGTTGTGGCCGATTTGGAGCCTCAACAAGCCTTCGTTTTGCCTCCAACTAGATTCCACTTGTAACGCTGTCTCGGCACTGCTGTTGAACCAATTACCAGTTACGTTCACGTAGGAATTGCCGGTCGCGTTGCTCACCTACAGAGAGTATATAAATGTCAGAAACATGTGACCTTTGTAATAATTGAACAGTAAGTACTGCTTTCTTCTCTAAAGCCGGGAATCCACCTGATAACTAAGCTAAGCTAAGCTGTGTTATGTCTTGCTGTGCTGTAAAACATGAAAAACATAGTACAACTTAGCTTAGTTTTTAGCGGAAACGGTTCCATAAGGATGTATCGAAGCAAATTGTATAAAACTTAGCATAGCGTAGCTCAGGTTTCAGGTAGATTCCCGGCTTAATCCTTGCTCCAATCCCCAAACATGCCAATGAGAGAAGCAAAGTAACACTTACAAGAATACCAATGTCCTTGTTCCGGAATATTTGAGAGTACTCCACCACGGTGGTCTGATTGACGTAAACATATTCAGTGTTCAAGCTGTCGTTCAGCCACACAGCGAAGCCATATCCCTGATTGGAGGAAATGCTCGTTCGGGACACGTTCCTATTCCCCCCTGTGAGGGTGATGTTAATCCCGTCTCCCGCGTTAAAAGATATACGGCTGCTGGTGATATTCACATCCGCAGCGCCGCCCAGCACGTGCACGCCAGCCACGTGCTTGTTGCTGGACACAGAAGTCTCATGAACGTGCAAAGCTGACCTCAGTTTCTCCACAGCAATGCCCCTTCCATTATTCCCAGCTATGATGCTCCCAGTCACATTCAGATCGTACGTTTTTTCTAAAACGAAACACCGCTATCAACCGTTGAACAACAGTTTCGCCAGACCTTTAATACAGGGTCCATATAATTTCGTTCATACGCCTTAAGATAAGCTTTCAAATCAGCTTCTCCTCTCATTATCATTTAAAATCCCCACCATTTCCAGGATGTAATACTACTAGCAACTAACGCATGTAATTTGACGCTTAGGAAGGTGTAAATGGGCGCTGTATCCGTCAAGCGAGGGTTGAAGACCAAAGAAAAGGAATTTTGGAAACCTACTGTAGCCCGAGGACAGTCGCACGAAGACTATCGTGTTGGTGCGCGGCTCCGCGATGAACTTCACGTACAGATTCTGTCGAGTCGTCGTGACGCTCTGAGGTAAAGTGCCATTCTTCACTCTGACCCTGGCTAACAGCTTGTCCGCCATGCTGACACCGTCATACACCTCTATCATCGCGCTGTCGTTCCTATCGGTCTTCATTTGCAGGAAGTGCATCGTCAACGCGTGCCCTGGCCTCGTGAAGATGTGCTGCGGGCAATCGGACATTTCAATTCGACGCTTTGCTCCAAAAGGCTGAGACCATCGTTCGTAAGGCTACTCACCTGTGGGCAGCGTTTCATGTTCGGCGCGTACTTGCTCTGCTCCATGGAGATTATAACAGGGAAGGTTTGACTAGCCGTGGTCGGGAAGGTGCACAAATCGAAGACCTCCGTGCGATCCAATCTGTCGTCTGGTCGCTCGTCGAAGTGAACGTACTTGATACCGTCGGCCCCATTGTCCAGGATGGAACATTCGTTGATGTGCGCCATTCCAGAGGAGCTGTTCACGTATATCCCGTACCCTGTTTATTGGTGACGGATATGTTATAGAATCAACGAACAGGCGGTGTTACTTTTTAGTCGCATCGGGTATTAATGTTCAAAGCACCTCTATTATTCTGAATAGTGCAGTTGTTGATTACCACAGGCGCGTTCGGTATGGTGACGTTGATGCCAGTGAAGGCGGCATGGAGCACCGAAATAGATTCCATTTGCGGTGGAACACCTTCCACTTCGATCGCCGCTGTAACATTATATTCCCGGCCCGTTCCTGCGTGCCTGTTAAAGGTACACCAGTATTAGCGAAAGCTCGCCACCAATGTCAGCGAATGAAATTCGACTCAGGTGTCTAACAGACAGGCTTACTCTATTACTATGTTCCGCAGGATCGACTTGGACTTCCGTACGTAGAGGGTGTTCTCTTGGATCAATGGCCGATCGTACAGAGCTTCCTCGAACCGGATGCCCCTCCAGTGTTTGATGGCCTTCGTGGCCCCATCGTGGTGTGGCAGGCAGGAGACGCCGAGATCCGGATGGTAATCTGAAATCGCATGGTCATATTGCCGCTATGTAGTCCTCCCATAAATACTCGAGTTGTTTTGGGATACGCGGGCAGCATAGGGGTAGGGAGATGGTTCTGGGGTAGCCAGGCTCAGGGATAGCGTCGCTACGGTGGCTCAGATGGATTCCTGATCAATGGCGAGACGCGAAGAGGGAGAGGATAGCAGTACCGCCACGTCAGAGCAGGCGGGTCAGCCGAGGAGCAACTCCTTTCTTTGGAACAACAGGTAGGTTTAACTCATCCCCGATGACAGCGCACCCCCGCGAGTAAGATCCACTCCCTCTGTGGCTCGGGTCCAAGAAGGGAGTTGCTGTCGAAAGGGGTGAGGGATTTCAACGGCAGGCAATGCGCGCTCCTTCGTGGACCCAAGACAGCAGAGCGCCACAAGCTCTTTAAGGTAGAACTTCAGTGACAATCTTAGCCAAAAGTTAATCCATTTCCAAGATATTAAAAAGGCTTTTTCCTGTGATGAAAACCAGTCAGAAATGGCAGTGGTGTTTTTTTTATCGCAAAGTCAGTTGAATTTGTTCTTATTTTTTATGTTATTTTGTCAATTTATTGAATATTTGATGATTTGTCATTAACTTGTTTGTTGGACTGTACCTGAAATGCAACTGCTACAAATGAAATAATCAAACTATAATTTTCCTTTTTACGTACATAGAAAGCAGTGAAAAGTGTGCCAATGTGTTGTATTTGGTAAGTGTTGATCATATATATCTTAATTATATTAATAAAACTTTTATATGTACATAATCTTTATCCTTTTCCGTGTCATTTTCTTTCATTTAAACAAAAACTATCGAATCAATTGACCGGAATTTTTGTGACAATTTTGTTCAGTGTTTGATCTTTCTGTACACAAGATTTCAAAAACTTTGGCTTATTATTTCACTCTTAATTTTGTAGTTATATTCTCAATATTGCCTTTTCCCATAAGAATACGTGTTAAATTGAAAGTTAAATAATTTGAAAACTATCGAATCAATTTTTCTAAAATTTTGCAGAGGGTTTTACTATTGCATAAAGATTGATGTCTCCAATTTTCAAAGATTTTCGCTTATTTTGAATGTTACTGAAGTTCATCCTTAAGGGGGTATACCCATTTGAATGGTCGGAAAAATGTGTATATTTTGTGGATTTTTTACAAGTCAACGGCTTGGTGAAAATTTTCCGCATTTGTATTATGTTTACATAGTATTCTGAACTACTTAAAAAAAAGTTTTAGTTAAATAGCTATTGTTTTTCGGAAGTTATGGATACATATCCGAAACTCTCTCGATTTTAGACGGCTACACGGTAGCCCGGAAAAAAGCTATATGTTGTGTCTGAAATCAAAACCAATAATTTTTTTTCTAAAATATGTTAATAGCTATCGATCTACGGCGCCGATTTTGAAAATTTTGAAAAATAAAAAAATGGTGAGATCAAAAGATAAAGTTAGATTTTTCAAAGAGAAAAGTCCACGTTCATCCTTTATAAATAATAAACAGGGAACCGGAATAGAAAAAGGCGCCGTAGATCGATGTGTAATCTTAATACGATTCTGCATGTAAAATTGGAAGTGAATTGGTTGAACGTAGTGCGAGTTTTTGGGGCCACCGTAATGAAAAATGTGGTTCCGCTGGGATCGAGCCGCCAAATGCCTATAACTTCGTAAATCTTCCAAATCTTTACATCGGACTTGATTTATAATATTTCTAAAACATCAATCTATGAAAATATGTATAAAAAAATCCGATTTTTGACACTTTCAAACGGTTATACCCCCTGAAGTAGTTACTACAGAATATAAGCTGCACTTTAAATAAGAATTTAAATACTATACCACAAACACCGCCACCGAGCTGCCTATCGGACCACCTCTCGCAGCTGGTTAAAGAGGATTCGGTGCCCCTGCATCCCGGCTGCTCGTACAGAAGCCGCGGCTTCGCGGGCCACTGCCTGTCCATCCATGACCACCACTGGCCACCTTGGAAGCCCAGCTGTCTGCACGCTGTCTCCAAATCAGCTCGAGTCCAGCTACCATTAAAGAATTAGTAAAGTGACGTTGACGATGCGCGACAGGCGGATACTTACTTCCTCGAATTTGTGCAGACAGCTCGCCACTCGCCTCGATGGAGCAGCTCTAATCTACCTTCGAACGGAGTGGGACCATCGACCAGCCGTATCGTGAGCGGCGATTCAACAGGATGCACTTGGCTGTTCGCCTCGGCAGCAGTTAGTAAAATTGGGGCTTGCGGTTCTCCCTAAAAGCAGGAATTAGTAGGTGAATAAGTTTCCTCGCATACGGGAGTTCTCTTCTCCGGCATTCAATGCCCCAGAATTACAAGCAAAACTCTGTCTACTAGTTGAACCTCAGGGAAGCTTTATATCCGAAAGATAAAAATATTCTCAACCCAATGAGACCCGATCGCCACGCCACAGATAACAGGAACACCCTAATTCGTGGCCGCGCAGGAGGTGGAGGAAGGTCTCGTCCGCAGCGTAAGAGGATTAGCGAGGCCGAAGGTTAACAGTTCAGGCCAAGAACCGCCGTTTGATCCGTGACCTGAAACGCACCGCGTGGCGGAGGCGTAGCGGTTGATTCACTCGCTGCCTTCTACATTGTGCGCGCTCTTCCCATCCAGCTTTTAATCGACTTATTAGCTGGCTAAGCTGGCTTCTCGTTCAGGGCTTTCGACCTGCCTCTGCCCTCGCGGAAACGCACCGATTAGAAATCCCCTGTGTTTAAGTGGATCACTTCCACTCGCTTTCCTCCGACCTCTGTTCAGTGAACGCCAACTTCCAACCCCCTTCAACCCTCCCCGGTGGTCAGAGACCTGCCCCCGGTTTATAATCCCACACCCTCCCAGATCTTCTAAGCACTTCTACTAGATAACAGCGGAGCATCAGTTTCCGAAAGACAATTAACACGGTCACGCGATACAAAACAGTGCTGCTGTCTCTGCTGAAGAGCACGCTAGAAGAATTGGTATACTATATAATAACGCCCGTTCTGTGCAGCAGCGCGTGTACATCACGCCAGCGGTACAATCGCGCGCTGCCCGCTACGTGATGCGAATAAAGCAACAATCAGCCCGGCTCGCGTGTTTCTGGAATTTCCGGTCACTCGGTGTCCCTCGCGGAGACACCATCCGAATCCCTTCGCGCATTCCTCTCCAACGATCGTTTAAAACGCACCTCCGCTGAAACTGGTTTTATTATTCGCGCGGGGTAAAGCATCCCCGCGACTCTGCACCCCGCTTTCTCGCTGTAGGTGCGCTTACTTTCGAGCGTGATCCGCGGAACGGGGAACGGTTGCGCGATAATTATCCAGCTGTATTTGCGAGCCGCCAGGCCTTTCCTCCCGGTTGGACGGCGAAACGCTGGCTTGCTCCTTCGGCCGTTAAAAACCACGGCTTGCCCGAAGGCGAGTACTAAGTAGCGCGTAACGAGAGACGAAACGAACTAAGGGGGCATTCGAGAGCCGCGGTGATTACGATTCTGTATACCGGAAGCGGAGCTTTAAAGGCAATATAGGGTTACAGGGAGAGCGCGCTCCAAGTAGATGAAATTTCATGTACGCGGAAGGGGACGTTGCACTGCGTTGAAAGCGAGAATTAATTTATTAGGTGTGATTTTTATCAGAGATATACTGCTGGTGATTAACCGCTAGCTTCTTGGAGAATTATTACGTGTATCGGTTTCCCTAATTACACCTTCTCGCGTCTCTGATCCGTGCTGCGGTATTAGGCACCGAACGGTGCGTCAGTAACGTCGGTGTTCCACTTCCTTATCGCTTATCAGAGCCACGGTGATATCGATTCCCGGGAAGAGTACGTTCGATTAGTCAAAACTCTCTGGGATTGGGGCCGTAAATGCTTCTAGGAACTTGGAATTATTAGCACCAGTCACTTCTGGCATGTCCCCGTAGTAGCACGTGCGCAATCGTGCGGCTAGATGAGTCATGTTCATTCAACGTTACCGTACACACATGCATAAACACTCATCTCTCTTGTGTACGTGATAGCCATCGTAATTGACGCAACACGGGCGTGCGGGAGTATGAGTTTGGTAGCGAAATCTCTGCTCGTAAGCTGTATTTAATTTATCCCGCCACAGGTTTCGTTACTTATTAGTTTACATTCTCATTATTTCTCTTCTGCTGGACTCCTGTCCCCTGTTCCGCGAGCTGCGCACCTCTGCGCTTATGGTCCCGCGGAAGATTGAATTTAAAAATCAAAGCTCTGGTTATAATTATATTCGACTTACGCCCTCCACGATTCCTATAAATTATCAGTTATCATTTTCAGCTATCAATTATCATTTTCCTCCAAATACATTTCTCTCGTTTACCTTCGCAGTGACGATCCCGCGAACAGTGATGCCGATCATCGGGCCAAACCGGATCTCCACCCCGGGCTCTATCAGCAGTTCGCCCTCGCGTTCCACGAACAGATCCTCGCGGACCAGATAAGGGCTCTTCGATCTTGCCAGCGATCGCTGGCCCCGCACGATGTGACCCCCGCGCAGCTCCGTGAACCCGCCGTTCGTATTCCCATTGCTGGCGTTCACGAAACTCGGCTCGGTGTAATAAATGGAGGACTGCTCGAACCCTTCGTCCGACTGTCCCCGAACCACGGCCAGTATAGTCAGAAGCAGACCCGCGAGACGCATCTTGCCGCGCGCACTGAAGCCACCCAAGTCTCGACGAAAATTCTCACTGGAGCAACGAAGCACCACGACGGAGAGCCCTCCGGGTACCACGTATCGCGGATCTACGAGCGATCACTGCACACCCGTCCGCGAGCTCGCTCCAAGTCTCGTCGAAGGGCTTACACTTCGATGACACTTGTTGCAACATTTAGATCGACCAACTATGCGCCAGGTTTTCAACAGAGATAACGATATTTGCTCGCAGATAAAAAGCTAAGCATCGACCATTTTACCAGCGCTGGATAGTGTACAGCTCTCGTGGATCTCTTTCCTTTATCGCGATACTCGAATGCGTCACACGATGATTCCATCCATACGCGCTGGCAACGTGCGTAATTCGATCTATACTTTCACTGAACGTATCGTCGCGACGATCCACCGTCGGCACGTTCCTTTGCTATGTATCCTCTCAAACGTGTATTCCCGATCGAAGACACTGCCAACGGTCCTCCGCGATCCTCCGCATTCTAACGACCCACGATCATTCAAGGATCTACGGTTACAACTTACAACCGCTCGATCGTGTATCTGTGCACACCCGACACGCCGCGTTCACAGGCTCCGTCGAAATCCCTCCGAGTGGCACGTATTATCGATAGGTAGATATTAATTGCTGGATAGCACCGCTGCGCCAACGTAGAAGTGGGCTGCGTTTTAAATTCGAGCGTTAACCTTTCCTCTCGGCGTGCTCTTTCACGCGCCAGGGGCCACAGCTAGACTGTGGCGACTCGACTGCACCGATGCCGTTGCTCTCCCGTCACGAAGCCCTTCGCCAGCGACCATCGAGAAGACGCCGTTCATTCTGACGGCTACGTCCGCTGGGAGAAGGGAATCTATTCGCCGTGGGGGCACGGTGCTGGTAAAGGTGCAGCGAGCTCGTTAACTAAACCATCGAGCGGCGGTGCTGGCTGACGTAGAAGCTCCGTGCGCTACCACTGCTTATCTTCTCGTATTTTCTAATTCGTTTTGCTTCTCTCGACGCTTTGAGTATGTTTACTTTATTATGCTTCTTTCAGCTACTGTGCCGCGGTTAAATGGGTCCGACTGCCGCGCAGATATATGTATGTGCTACGCAACTGCTGGTTAAACGTAACGCAGCTCGACGGGTGGGTGAACGTTCAGGTTGGATCACAGGGGGATAGTCCCTTTTTTATTTTTATTTGCGCTCGATGGTACCTTCGGTGTAGTGGGGGTATTCGTAACGGACGAAAGAAGCGTAGATCGCGGAGCGTGGCTTGGCGGAGGCGCGATGGCCACCTGGCGTCACGTTGGGCGCGGTTTCACTGGCTCGATTCGCTGTATGCCTGTCGCCTTTGCCCGTAGACGACTCAACCGACTCACCTTCCCTCGCGTTTTACCGCAGCCCCCTGCCACGGAGCGCCAGTATTGTTGTCCGCCGCTGCCCACTCACGCTGGAAGGTAAAGCCTGTCACGTGACGCGGGGACGGTGTACGTCACAGGTTGTGAAACAGGTGAGCTGCTTCTGGGAAACCTGTCTCCTCCGTCATTAACGCCTGGCGATGCCTCGACCTGCTGCGATGGGTTAGGTATATGGGTTTTCAAGGGATTCCCTTTTTTTTATGGCGCATCATGTTCGCTGGATCGGTATTTGTTGGGTTGGAGAGTTGATGCGTAGGTGAATAGAGATATTTTATAGGCGAGGTGTGGTGAATAAAGTGTGGTTGCTGATGATCGTTTTCAATTATCTTGCAATCCTGCCAAAAAAGTGTTGATGAGTAATTAAGTATGAGAGGAATAATTATGAATATTTCGTGGAAACGTAATTGAAGGTTTATATTTTCACAAAGAATTGCAAATGTGCATACTTTGTTTGAAGAAAATGCATAATTTGTTGAATATAGAGGATAAATGAAAATGACAAGTTTGTCGCGTCCCTGTCCAAAAATGTAATAGCTAATTAAGTATAAACAAAGTAATGATAAATATTATATGAGAAGGTAGTTAGAGGTCTATACTTTAATATGCGACACTAGGAATACATAAATTAATTGTAGAAATTATTTATTTATTCAACCTTTTGAAAATTTGTTATTGTTTCATGGGCACACAAATGCTGGCGGCGCGTAGCGGTAAAAAATGTAACTAAAATTGATGAAATTAGTTAATAATAAGACTGGCACGGTCGTCTTTTGACGCCCACTTCTTCAATCTCTTTCATCGCTCTTATTGCAATATATATAAACAATTTTCTCGCTAACTGTTGTTGCAGAATGATCGACAGTGATTTCGCAAAAAGGTCTAGAACTTCGGATTGCAATTAAATAAATAAATAAACCCCCTATTTCTATTCTGACAACACGACTCCTGCAATAAATTGAACCCTCGTTGCCAAATTCGGAATATTGACTTTTTGGAACCGTATTTCTAAACATTGAGCGCTAATTCTCAAAATAGAGACACTTCTGACTTTTCTCTTTGAAATTGATAATATTTGCGCTCTTAATTAATCAGTTATTAGCAATTATTTCACACCGTGCACGTAGAAATAATTGCGTCAAAAAACGCCCATGCCAGTCTGAGCTAAATTCATAAATTGTAGTTACTTCTTTTACCGCTCCGCGCCGCTAGCATTTGTGTGTCCATAAACTGATCAAATTTTCAAAAGGCTTTTTCAAGCAATAAATAAACAATATTATTGCTGAAAGTGGTTGCATAATGATCCCTAGAGCCTCTACAAAAGGCCTATATCTTCAGTTTCTCAATAAACAAATAAATAAACAAATTCGTATGTTCTCGAACATAACCTCGTTTTCAAAGAATTGAACTTCGCGGTGAATGAACAAATTCTCAAATTTTTACAATTAATTTATGTACTTTTAGACTCGCATCTGAAAGAATAGACCCTTGTCTACCTTTCTATATAATATTTATGATTCTTTCTTTATAATTAATTATAGTTATTAGCGTTTTTGGACAGGGATGAGTCAAACTTGTCATTTTCATTACAAAGTACTCTCTTTATTCAACAAATTATGCATTTTCTACATATAATTCATACACATTTGCAATTGGTTATGAAAATATAGATCCTTGACAGTTTTTTTTTATATTTGCAAAAAAATTTATTATATTATATTTAGTTACTATTAGATTTTCTAGAAACAATGAAGAGAACTTTAAATATATACCAAGAAAGGCTTCTCGTTTGTTTTAACAGTGTCTAAAACAGATGATAACTGATCAATTATAAACAATTGCAAACGTTTACACGCTTCTCCAATTATGTTTTGCTAAATATAAGCTTACAACCACTTTTATGACGCATATTCGATGTGAATTCATATTACTCAGCAATTCGTTTTTCCTTTATTATCAAACGAACGAGTTCTACTGAGGTCATTTGAAATGTGTAACGGTGCGAAATCGATGTCGACGGTGGCGCAATTCGATAATAGCAGATGTCGCTATCTAACGCAGCGTATTGTCAGCAACTGTAGTAAACCAGTAGTAAACAGTGGATGGAATACAAACCGAAGGAGAGGTTACTCAATTCCAACTCATTATTTCGTATATTATCGCCTAAATACAAAGTACTAATATTAAACGTTAACCCGATAAAGGTGTCGAAGCCAACATGTCATCCTTTTTGACGGACGTGCTGATCACAGCAGGTACGCGTGTAACGCACATATTGCATATGCGGTTTCGGTCCACGCACACACTGTATATACCCACTGTAACTGTACATATAGCTGCGCGCCGTGCCGCCCGCGAAATTCAAATTTCCAACGCCAGTCGTGCTTTCAATTTTAGGAAAACTGGAAAAAGTGAACTTACACGAGAAAATAGTAGAAATACAAAAGGAAGTGATAAGATTGAAGTACGATGTTAAAGATTTCATGGACCACAATCATGTGGAATTCACCGCGAAGCTTGAGAATGACCAGAATTTGGTAGCGAAGGGACAAAGCTTGCTCAAAGAGATGAACGCATTGCAAAAGAGGATAGACGACCAAGTATAGGAAATAAATATATAAAGACGTGGTATGCAAATCTATGGATAATGGTAATTTGTTTATTCCAGGTGAAAATAGAGCTGTCGGGTTCTACGAAGGAACTCAAGGCTCTCTCTCAAGCTCTAAAGGAATCCAACATGACATTGCAGCTTTCTAATCAGCTCCTAACGTTACACGAATACACGAAGTCTATAAGGAACTACCAAGAGAGGAAGCAGTATGTCAAAGCGGCTGAAACCTTGTGTCGTATGCAAAATATATTGTACGATCCGCAAAGCGAGCTGCGCAACCTCGACATTTACACAGCAATCGAGGACGAGTATCTGAATCTGTACATGCTGTTAGTGTCTAGTGCGTCTGCGTTGTTACACGAGCGTGTTTGTTGGACTGGCGTTGAGAAGGATGCGAAAACGGTGGCATTAAGCGTCAAAGATGAGTTGGAGGATATGCAAGATTTAATTCAGGGGCTGCATTGCATCGACAACCTCTCCAACTATCTGCACAAATTCGCGATGACGCTTATGGACCACATGATCAGTCCGATTATTAACGATGACTGTTCCGTCTATGTCATACAGGAACAGATTTTCACTGTCGAGATACTGAACAGAAAGAAATCGCCCAGCTACAAGAGCGTCCTATACAATCTAGAACTGTTGTTCAAATTCCTCCACCAGCATTTCAATATGACGATAGGCGAAGAGACCTTTCTCAAGCAAATTCAGCCTTATTTACTGGATCAACTGTCCACGTCCCTGACAGCAGACTGCATTTCACGAATTGTTCCAACATCCAGCGCGGATTTAAAGAACTTCACGCCTATCGTTCAAGCTATTAATAACTTTCAGAATTTCTTAGTCGAGATTGGTACGATGCTTGTGACTACGCAGGGTGGTTCACCCAACTCGACTAGGGCTGGGATTATTCCAATAATTTAATGTTCGAATATTTTACAAATATTTGTATTATAGACTTCGAATATTTGAGTATTTATTACTGATGTATTCGAATAGTATGGTGTGAATTATAAATCAAGTTATTAGCTTACAAGATTTCACCCTGATAAACTAACGAACTCACAACTGAAACTAAATAAAAGCTAGTAAAAAAAATGAATCTAAAGAACTATATTCGAATAGTATTCGAATACTTGCATATTCGAATTATATTCGCCAAATAATTGAGCAATTGAAGTATTCGAATATTTGAATACCGAAAAATTCGACAAATAGTCCCAGCCTTAAACTCGACTACCCATTCCGTAACTTATGTTTATCGTTCAGATGGAACTCGAATGAGTATTGATTGCCGAGTAAAGAGTTAGGTCGATCACCCTGTCCACTTTCTTATTGACTTCGGAAGCAATTTGGTAAGCGTACAGCTTCTTTCAGGCTTCATCACGAACGACCAGTTGTTCCTATCAGAGTATACGAAGAATATCGACAAACTGTTCATCGAGAGGGTTTGTCAAGATTTGCTGGCAAAAGCTCGAAATATTATGAAGAAAGACTTGCACGATTGCATGGTGTATGAGCCGCAGGCAAGTTCTCTTTGAATTATATTCACGTAATGAGATATATATTAGTAAAATATATTTGGTTAATCAATGTTCCAGGAATCGCCCGAGTTTTCAGAGGATGCGTACGAGAATAATGACATGAAAATATGCAAGAAATTAAACGATCATGCATTTCAACTTCCCAAATGTCAGATAAGGTAGAGAGTGTTGTATTCAGAGCTGTCTGAAGTAGGACTGGGACTATTTGTCGAATTTTTCGGTATTCGGATATTCGAATGCTTCAATTATGTGGCGAATATAATTCGAATAGTATGGTGCGAATTGTAAATCAAGTTCTTTAGGTTCATTTTTTTTACAAGCTTTTATTTGGTTTCAGTTGTCAGTTTGTTAGTTTATCAGGGTGAAATCTTGTAAGCTAATAACGTGATTTATAATTCACACCATACTAGGTATTTGAATACTCAAATATTCGAGTAGTATTCGAATACTCAAATATTCGAGTAGTATTCGAATACTCAAATATTCGAGTAGTATTCGAATACTCAAATATTCGAGTAGTATTCGAATACTCAAATATTTGAAGTATATTCGTAGCTTTCAAATACTTGTAAAATATTCGAATATTAAATTATTCGAATAGTCCCAGCCCTAGTCTTAAGAGCCTCTGCTTGGAAGAAAGTAATTTCAAATATATCGTACTTCAGTAAGAGTGCGAAAGAAACGTTGGATCTGGCACGGAGCATTTTGGACGAAGCGTGTAGCAGTTCGGACTCCTGTGCCATTCAACTGTTCTACACATGCAGAAACGTTTTCGAAATGTATTCGGGATTGGTGCCGGAGCACCACAAGAAGTATTTAGAAACGATACCGCAACAAGTTGGTGGGAAACCATTGATCTCTGAATCAAGGAACGATATTTAAAGAGCCTTCTAATTAACCATCACTTTTCCTCACTTAGCTGTGTTCCATAATAACTGCATGTACCTCGCGCATTATCTTCTCACACTGGGACACGAGTACAGAGACAAACTACCGAAATCTTTACAAACCCTGAATCTCACTTTCGCCGACCAAGTATTGTTGCTGAGGAACATTGGATCGGCCTGTTTCTTGGAGCACATGAAGTACCAGAGGAATATTATCTTCGATATTCTCAAAGAGTCCGGTTAGTAATGCCTGGATCGAGTTACGAATTGTTAACGATCGAACCTGTTTGTTTGAAACAAGGTTTATCAGCATTGGGTCAAACCCCTGAATTGCATTCCAACACCGAGCGCGCGCTGCGCCAATGCATCAGGCAGCTGGAACTATTGAAAACAGTTTGGCTAGACGTGTTGCCTGTAAATATTTACCGCAGAGCCGTAGGTCAGCCTCCTCTTTTTAGTGAAACTACGTATGAATTATTTAAATTGACGTTTGTCCGTATTAATTACTTCAGGATGCATCACCAATTCCATGGTCGAAGACCTGGTAATCAGAGTTACATCCGTAGAAGACATTCCTGCCGACGTTGCGACCGAATTAGTGATACTGTTCAATATGATCGTCAAACGTGCGCCAGTAATCTTCCCAGTAAGTTTCTTTATCAAAGAAAGCGTGCGATTCAATACTGTCACGGTTTTTATTCAGCCCTGGTTTAAATAGAGAGCGATTACATGAGAGAATACACGCGCGATCCTTGCAAACAGGAACTTGATCTTGGCAGAAATTCCACGAGCTGTTCCTGCAAAATGAAACTATGATAATGTTATTCCCCTTTGGTAATGTTTTGCGGTGACCGCGAACGATGTTGTGCTTTCAGGACCCTCAAGAAATCCGTCAGCACGTGCGCAAGTGGCAGAACTTTTTGGAGTTGATTAAAGTATTGGGCGCGTCACTGATCGAGATTGAAGTTAGGTGGGGAGGCGGTAAAGGACCACTGGCGCGTGAATTTACGGCCCCGCAAGTGAAACAACTAATCAGAGCGCTGTTCCAAAACACAGAGCGGAGGTCCAATTTGTTAGCTTCTATAAAATAATCTGATCGTACTGTTAATGTTAGGATATACCTTCGATTTACGATTTTTTTTACCTTTCATTCGTTAATCTATATTGTAATACTTACGTCGAAGCGTCTTGTATTGTCGAAAATCACATATTTCAGTGATTATAATGTTTTTTAATAAAGCATGAATAATAAACTGTCGTGTGCAGTTTCTTATGAGCTCGGAGGGGCCGTTCAGCGACGCGGGTGTATTTAGAATCGCGTTTTACGAAATTGCCGAACGTCCGTTTAATCGCCGTGAGAAAGAGTCTTCTGGAAGATTTTCTACTGGTCGAAGAGAGAACCCAGTGAGTGTTGCAAACTTTTAAGAAAGTAGGCAGGCAGGCAGGCAGGCAGGGTGGCGGGCAGTAGTGAGAGCAAATCATTTAATAGACTTCCAAATCCACATCATTTACAGCAATGGCAAACATTATTACCATAATGTCAATATTTTTTTTTCCATTCGAGTATCCACAGCGATAAATGCTCAAAAATTTCCAAATGCAATACTATCACCGCACATATATTTCAAGGCCATAATTCAGATCATACGTAGTAAATTAATTTTGCAGCTCTTCGAATCTTGATCTCACATGGATGTATAAAAGTTCTTAAGGCAAAGCTGCACAATCAATTATATACGAGCAGTAGTGTGCATTTGGCTAAAATTGCGCAGACTTTTTCTTGCTTTTTCCATCTTTTAAATGAAATTATCTCTATTCGTTAAACAATAAGTACGCCCATAATAGATGACATACAATCATAGACCATTACATTGGAACCCCTTTAAAACATACTAAAAGTTAAAAAGAAAGAAAAACAGAAAGGTCATAAGTTGTAGAAAAACCTTATCTCATATTATTTTTTTTTATAACTACATCAAACGTTTTTTTCCTCCGTAAAAAGAAACTAAAAAAAAAAGTATAAAAAAATATTGTATAAAAAACTTATTGGATATGATAGAACATATAATACCTCGAATTTTTAAAGACAGAAGACACGTGCCTGAATACACTGTTTTTTTTCTTTTCAGCCTAAGATCGTATAGCTTACTGATTCAATCCTTTTCATAATTTCTTTCATCTTCCCTTCATTCATTGTATATAAAGTTTGTAATAACACGTCTCTATGAATAATGAGTAATGTTCTGAAAATGATTACAAACTGTGGAACTAAATTATACTATATAAATGGTATTGCACAACTTAATCTGCAATGGTAGTTCTTGTCTATATACAGGTCGCTGCGTAGATTGGATAGAAATGTAGTCATCAGGGCGGGTAGCTGATTGGCCCGCAGTTCAGATTGGCAATTGCAGTGTAGATCTTTTATGTGCATTCACGAAGATGACGATGACTGTGAACATGGAAGCGCAAAACAGGATGTCACATTACTTTCGCCTTCATCTGGCGGATAACTCTCATCGAGAGTATATTTACAATTGCATAATACAATCCGTACATGCAACAATATTTTATTCAACGTCAATTGCCGATGCTAGTGTCATGCAATAAATCGATTTTCCTTTACGAATGCATACATTTTACACATTAATCTTGTTGCAGATCCGAAACAAATATAAGAACTTAAATGCTTTTAATTACTGGAAATTCCTCGATACAATTCGCAGTTTGCGCGTCGGTCTAGAACGTCCGCCAAACGATACAAGACAAATGGATTATATTACTTTGAGCTTGATGCTCAAATTTTTGATTCGGAGCTAGTTTCTTTTTCTTTTTTTTTGATTGCTGGAGATATAGTCAGCTGTCTTTTAAAGATATTATCACGAGTGGTCTTAGCAAAAGAAAAATGAGAGATTATTCAATGTCTTTTCCCGATAATGGAAACGAATTAGAATCAACTGCTACCGTTACTATCTTTGGTCTTTGTTCAAGGATGGAATTGATTTTAACGAGCCCGATGTAACTGTACTGTAACTTAAAATCATTTTACAAGGACTGGTATCATTAGTACCTGCCACGACTAGCCGGAGAACGACTTCTATACCTCGACGTGCCAGTGCCTTTGTTGGTATAATAATCAGCATTGGAGTCCACGCTATTATAGACATCCTGTGCATATCCTTCCCGGGTAACATACCCGCCGGTACGATTGGACATATAATCTTCTCCATAGTAGTCCCTACTTCTACTTCCGCCACCCTTGCCTGCATAGTAACCGCCGTAATCTGCGTACGGATTATTTCCTCTGTAACTCAGAGCAGTAGAGATCGCAGATCCGTAGCCCCTACTAGAAGCACCTCGATTTCCTCTGAATCCTCCCATACCACCCCTGCCTCCGCCGCGACCTCTACCACGTGATATCTCCACTCTCAACTTGGCGCCCATAATCTCTGTGCCGTTCATACTGCTGCACGCGAGCTCTGCCTCGCTGGTATTTAGAAACTCAATAAAAGCGAAACCCGGTGGATTGAATGCGACCCAAACTTTGTTCAGCTTCCCATATTTCTCGAACTCTGTCTGAAGATCTTCTTTCTTGATGTTCCCGTTCAGCCCTCCGACGTAGACGCGTGTATATCCCTCTGGTGTCATTCTCTACCTAAAAATCGTCGTTCTACGTTGCATGAGACCATTCCCCGTAATCGACTAATTACGGATATAAGCGGAAAACAAAAACAGCACAAGGAGCCCTGGGCTCGATACCCCGACCTATCTTCAGTTTTCCACGCGAAGATTATTGATAAAAACAGCGACGTAACGCATTCAGATAATAGATATTCCCAATGGTCTTTTTTTTTTGCGGGCCGTAAATTAGATCCGAAGAACGGCGAGAAAGCCAAGGTGCTTGCGCGCCAATGATTTTTCGAGAATGCTTATTATCCCCCGCGGCGGTGTACTTACACTTGTATTCTAATTTTCGTTACAAGTTTCGTTCCTTAATTGAATTCCTTGAGAAATTCCGTAGAAAAAGGGTATCCAGTACGTCGTTGGTACGATACAATCGATAGGCGAGAATCAACCGGGGTTCACAGTGCACAGAAACTACAACCGACGTCTTGGCGTCTCCAACCCAGACGCCAAAAGCTCGCACGGTCTGCTCGGGCCGGATAAGTTCCGTTTCCAAGGGAAATATCGCGAGAGAAACAGCCACTCTGCCACCCGGAATGCCTGGCGGTTTTAAATGTTTAATATCCGCCGCGAATGCGAGGCAGACGTCGGGTGGTTTAATCACAGAAAGCCCAGAGAACCGAACCGAACGCGTGGACGGTGGATCTTTTCTTTCACTCCGCTTAACTCGCGCGGAACGCGGAACGAATTCGTTCGAGCAGACCGTACTCGCCGACTGTTTATCTTCGGCATTTCATTTTTTAACAGGGACGACGCGATAAACAGAGTAATGGACGATCAGAGATTTATAAATACCTCGTATTTTTAAACCGGCTATTCCCTCTTTTCGCAAACAAATAATCGCAATCTTCAAACGGCAAGGATGCTTTCACGAATCATAGAGAACGGATCGTTCCTTTTGCTCGATGCCGTGCCACTGATTAAACGATACCAAATTCTTATCCACCTTTCTACCGACCAATTGAAATCTGCATAGTCACGCGCGGATCGCCGTGAATTTCGTATCAATCGATGGGAATTAGCGAGCTCCTTTTAAATCTCTACCGTGTAATGCAATATAATTCTGTTTTATACCGTTAAATTGGATAGTTCACTGACCGCAAGCGAAGCGACGCGCGTACACTACTACACTGTACAGGTTGCTTCGGAACTATGCCGTTTCAAGAAGATGGCAGTTCAAATGAACGATATCGATAATGCCGCTCGCGTGATGGTAATTTCGATGGCCGATGCAGTTTTAAATTAGAACTGACGGACAGGACGGACTAGAGTTGTTGCACTTGGCAAGGTATATATAGTTAAACGACAAATGGAAATTACCTGACGCCCGTGAATCGTTAAGGGTGCTCAAGCTGATTCGCCGAAATTACTCATGAATCCGACTAGCCGCGACTTATCGGCGGATTTGATCAAAATGCAACGATACGATATCCTGATTCAGGAGATAGAAGGCATCGACGATTATCTCGGCCCGACTTTTCGGTACGTAACTTCCACGTAATGTTCATCCCTTGTCAAAGGGTTCCGTTGAAAGACGCGCCCCCCCGGTGCCAACCCCCTCGCACGCAGATGCAATTCCCACCGTGCATATGCGCACTGGAAGGGCGGAGAAACGGGGGTGGTTGTCCCCGTAATAAAATAAGGGTAAATCGAATCAGGGTTGTGCCATGTCAAGGTTGTCAACTAACCAAGTTGGCAGTCTGCTGTCGAGTATGGTGCCGAAGCACGAGTACCTGCTGTATGAAATAGAATCCACGGATACTAATAGTATAGGCCTTGTCTTCAGGTACCGTTGCTACCGATAGTCCCTTGACGATAGACAGCTTCGAGATGAGAATGGGCAGGGAGGGATACAGACATTGTTACGCAGCTTCTTTTCTTTCTAGAGCTATCTACGATGGCCACGAGCACCAGAAATTCATGGAGAAGCTTGACGAGCGTATCAAAGCGCACGACAAGGATATTGAAAGGATGTGCAACCATCACTACCAGGGTTTCATCGACTCGATACGGGAACTGCTACAAGTTCGGTCTCAGGCTCAGCAACTTAATGTTAGTTCGGGGTTTATCGAGTATTTTTCATTCCGCAGAAATGAAGGAACACGAATAATGGAATAATGTTTCTCCATAGGCGGAGATACTGGAGCTGGATAAACGTATCACTGCCACTGCCACCAAAGTTATAGAGAAAGGGGAGGAGCTCGTTAAAGCGCGCAAAGTAGAGAGTAACATGGCTGCGGCGGTGGACAGTCTTACCATGTGTCTTCCTGTTTTAGCCGCTTATGCAAAGCTACAGAAACAGCTGAAGGATAAGCGTTATTATCCGGCGTTAAAGACACTGGAGCAGCTGGAGCATCATGATTTACCAAAAGTAACGAATTATAGATTTTCCTCACAAATTACTCAGCAAATCCCGCAGTGAGTAACGCAACAGGATAAAATGATCATTTATTTTTACAGCAGATTGTAACTAGAGAGTAATTTACACACAGATATTAAGGTACATTAAGTGACTGATAGATTGCAAATGATTTTAGACTGCGTGAAAATATAAAGGATGCTTCCATGTCCGATTTAAGAGACTTTTTAGAAAATATCAGAAAGTATTCGCCGAAAATAGGCGAAGTTGCTATGAGACATGTGAGTGAAATTTAACAGCCTGTAAATTAATCTTTAGATATTTATTACATTGTGGCAATGTTACGTTAGACTCAAGAGCAGTTAACTATCGAAGCTGAAATTGTCGGTCGCAAAAAGAAGAGATCGCACACCGCGAACACTTTGTCGAACGAGGCGGAAGAGGAGTTGAGTGCCCAAGACTTAATGGATTTTAGTCCAGTGTATCGTTGTATGCATATTTACACCGTACTTCGCGAAGGGGAGACATTTACAGCATACTATAGACAGCAGAGAAAGCAACAAGCTAGATTAGTTCTGCAGTCTCCTATCAATATGGTAAATATCATTAAGGGGGTAGGTCGCCCTCGATAGCCTACCCCCTTAAGATTCATAAAAGCGATTCCTTTATGTCTGTGTATACATCTTGATTTCGTATTTCTAGCACGAGAGCATAGCTGGCTATCAGACGTACCTACAAGGTATCGTAGGTTTCTTTGTAGTGGAAGATCATATTTTGAACACTGGCAACAGTTTGGCCACACGGTCTTATTTAGACGAACTGTGGGCCATGGCCCTGTGCAACATAGTGAATGCATTACGCACCCACTCTGTAAGTTACGACGAGCTTATGAACTAGTGCCGATGATATATTTCCTCTAACGTTCTTCCAGGCGTACTGTACAGACGCAATGCTGATCCTAAAAATAAAGAATCTTATAATGCTGTTTAACACAACTTTAAGAGTAAGTATATCCATCATGAATAACTTGTTTGTTAATGTTGTATATATGTTTCTCGTTGCTTTCTTCCTTCAGAATTATGGATACTCCGTGGGACAACTTTGGGACTTGCTGCAAGAAATCCGCGTACATTACAACGAAGTCCTAATGCAACATTGGGTTCAAGTGTTCAGAGACATTTTGGATGAAGATAATTTTCTCCCGATTCAAGTAAGTCTCTCTAGTATTTTACAGCTCAAATATATATTTCTAACGCGTGTAATTATCTCTCAGGTCACCACGCAGGAAGAGTACGATAATATTCGCGGTTTATTTCCATATCACGACGAGGAATTAGAGAGACAAGAATTCCCGAGGAAGTTTCCATTCTCAGACATGGTACCGAAAGTTTACCAGCAAGTGAAGGAGTTCATCTACGCTTGTTTAAAATTCTCGGAGGATTTGAACTTCACTCAAACGGAAATAGATGAAATGATTTGCAAATCGACGAATTTACTGTTAACGAGAACATTCAGCGGATGCTTGTCGTCTCTGTTCCGAAAGCCGTCGCTGGCACTTCTGCAAGTGGTTCAGATTATAATTAACACGGGCTACCTCGAGAAATCTACGAAGTATTTGGAAGAATTCGTGACCAACATCACCGGGTAAGAATTAAAAAAAAAACACTGACGATTAACATATCGCGATACGGTGCGTTAATTTTACAGAACACCGCACGAGGGGCAATTGAGTTGCATGGGCGTTGAGTCAGCTATGTTCAGAGTCGCGAGAGACGACGCGGAGAAGCAGATTTGCGAGAAGCTGAAGAACAAGCTTGACGAGTTCTTGGAGTTAGAGAATTATGACTGGAACTTAGCGGAGCCACAAGGACACGCGTCTGGCTTTATCACCGATCTCATAGCGTTTTTGCGTAGCACTTTTACTTGTTTCACTAATTTACCTGTACGTACCACCATGCGTAATTAGAAAGCCCGTGCCCGATAATAGGAATTTTGAATAACACGTTTCAGGACGAAGTTGCACAAGTTGCTTGCAAATCTGCTTGCTCTCATATTGCGAAGGCTATACTGGGGATCTTAATCAGCGAAGACGTTAAACAGATATCTATGGGCGCTCTTCAACAAGTCAACTTGGATACCATACAATGCGAGCGTGCGTGTTTCCTTTTGTTCCTTTTTTTATTTTTACATAAGGTGTACAATATGCATGGTTACAAAATATTTCCGGCCGTGTCGAGTTGAATATAAATCGGAAAGATGCTTGTTCTCTTTTAGAATTTGCTGCCTCGGAGCCTGTGATCGGTTTACCCGAAGGTGCCCTGCTCCAACATTTCGCGCAATTAAGACAGTTACTAGACTTATTTATGAGCTGGGACTGGCCCACATATTTTCACGATTATGGCCATGAATCGAGTAAATATCATCTGGTAACGCCTAACATGGCTGTGCTTTTGTTAGAGAAGTATGTACCACGTCTCGTTTCTTATAATTCTTCGCGTTGTATCGCGGGTATTTAAATTTTAGCAACGCATATGCTTGCAGGTTGAAAGAATCGGACAAGAAGACAGTGTTCTCTGTGCTAAAGAAAAGCGAGCGGGACAAGAAGAAGCTGCTGGAAACTGTACTGAAGCAATTGCGCCAGTTGGCGCAAACTACCCAGCAGTAAATTAAACTGAAGTCAATATGTATATACCTCAACAGAGATTGTAAATACATAATTTTTAATATATACCGTCGAAGCATAATTTTCAGAAACTTATTATTATTGTAATAAAAATGGCTACAAAAGATTCTCATTGATCAGTCGCGTCTCGAATTCATTATGTATATTGTCACGATACGATCGATTAAATTAGTGCTTCAATCCCACGCCTTGACATACAGTTTCGCATTTTATTGTGTTTTTGTTCCATGTAATATTCATTTTCCAATGCTCAATTACACCGCAGTTGCCTCCCCCTTTTTCCTCTATTATCGCTCCGTCAAGATACAAATCTCCCAAGCAATAGAGTATAATACATTATTCAAGTTCCCATACACTTATTATTTTAATCATTTCCTTCTAAATTGGCATTGTTATATTATATGTAAATGAGTTACGTATCGTACAATAACTGTACAGCGAATAAAGTATGACGTATAAAGTCCCAATTCCTAAGCCATACGGATGCAACATTATCCTCCGGAATGAAATAGCAAGTAAAAGCGAAAAAAAAGAAGAAAAAAGGTCCGATTTATTATTTCATTCTAGTCCTCCGAATTTCCACGGCAATTTAATTCATACTGACAATTCATACCGAGATATAAAGTAAATATAGGTACGTAGATAGATAATTATATTACGAATGATAAAATAGATTAAATACAAATCAACAATAATTCCTGTAAAGTAATACCAAGAGCTTAATGCTTGATTGACGAATCAATTTGATAAGTATTTAATAGAGGATAAAACAAATTAATAATATGCATATATAGACCAATTTACGATGCATGTGGCACAATTTAATTGATGACGTATAATGGTCAGGACTAATCATCAACATTGTCAGGGTCCACATCGTCAGGTAGCATGGAATACTTGTTGGAAGCTACGAAATTCTAAAACGGAGAAGAAGCATTACGAATCGATCACTAAACTAAATCATTCATGTTTCAAGCTGTTCAACTTACTGGAGCTTGTTCATCCTTTGCCTTTGGCATTCTGCTAATATCATCTTTCTCTTTCTCTTTTCGGTCTCTGTAAAATACAGGGCGTTATAAAACGTGGCCGCATTCATAGCGGTAAAGAACCAAGAGAATCAAAGCAGTACCTGTCTACACCACGAGTGTCGTTTGGTTTTGGTGGACCTCTCGGAGGTGGTGGTCCAGCACGAGCGGTTGGTTGTTGCACTTTAGACTCTCCATACTGATCTACATTACAAGAAACGTAAGTATTTCTCTCATACCCTACTAATATAATAAATGCGAAAGTGTGTTTGGATGTTTGTTACTCAATCACGTCGCAAATACGCAACTACCCTAGTAGCATTTCTGGTTGGCCCACAGTATTCCCAAGTTGGCAATTAGTTGGCCATCAAAATGCCAACAATAAATGCTACTAGGGTAATCTTTCTGAAATTTTGTATATACATAGTCTAGGATCAGTAATAACATATAGGATACGATTTTTTTTAACCGTATCTAGAACCCTGCGGAAAATGAAATCTACCATGAAATCTGGATATTCCACGCCTACCCCTTTATTTCACCCTCTTGACACTCCGTGACAGCTAGTAATTATTCTAAATTCAACTAACCAGAATGAGCGGGTTGACTTCGCGGCGCCGATCTTTCGTTTCGTCGACGCAACGAACTATCGTCTTCCGATCGCCAAGTTTGGCGACCCCTTTCCTTCTCTTTATCATCGCGGCCTTCCTATCAGGAACAAGTAACGTTTGGTGAGTGACACAGCACGGTTATAACATTTCACAAACTTTTTATAATTCAAACTTACTCCGTTACGCTTGCCCCAAGTTCCACGTTTCTCTGAATCCCTGAAAGAACCAGACTGTTAATATTCCGGGACAGCGAACGGCGCTAAAACGTTGAAGCAATTACAGTTCTTTCCATACCCTTCGTCTTTGGATTTCGATTCTGCGTATGATTTAGCAAGGCGTTCCTCTATTTCTCTTTCCCTAGCAGTGGTGTCCACGGGTTTCGCGGCACCGAATATGTTTGTCGACGGAGCATGTGCAGGAGCATGAGTAGGAGCGTGTGCAGGAGCAGATGGTGGAGCTGGAGCAGGAGCGGATGCAGGAGCAGACGCGGGGGCTGATGCAGGAGCCGATGCGGGTGCAGAAGATGCAGGAGCAGACGCAGGTGGAGCTGCGGGTTGCTCTGATTTCGGAGCGTTAGGATCGATAGGTTTCGTGCGGGGCTGTAGCTGTAGCTTCGGCCTGGTTCTTGATTCAGATGCTGTAATTGAAGAACGTTAGTGGACGCCGCTTATGCGTTTCATCTATCAGAGGAATGCTACCAACGTTTGCTGTCCATGGGTCCAGGGGGTTTTGCCTGTCTACGCTGGCCGTCCCGGTCCCAATCAGAATCACCGTAATTACGACGCGGCCCGAAACTGCTCATTCGATCTCCGTCTCTGTCTCTGCTGCCTTTGTCGTAGCGAGACCATTCCCCTCCTCTTTCTCTCTCGTCATCTTTCACGCTACCTCTATCTCTGAACGTTGGTCTTCCTCTGTCGGTACTCTCGCGCCATGCACCAGGCTTGTTATCGTACTCGACGGCTAACAGACGAACGGATTAATTTCACAACTGTTTATCTATCGACAAATACACGTATAAAAATTTATTGCAATACATTCACGATCGTCTCTTCTATCCCTGTTATCGTATCGACTCCGAAATGAGTCTCCATCCGGAGGTTGGACCTCATCCCGCGGACCGCTCCTCCAATCTCCAGACGTGCGCTCAGAGTCCTCGTAATTGTCTCTACGATTATCTCTGCCCATACGCCCCCCGCGGCGATCATCGTTAACGCTATTAGAAACATCGATTCGCACTCTCCTCGTTTTCATAGACTACAAATACAATTATTTCGTATACAGTTTCCTCGACGACAATATAATTCCGACATAATATAACGGGCTTACTGTATTGGACAAACTGATAGCGTCGATTAAACTCTGGCGATCTTCAAATTCAATATATCCATATCCTTTCAGTTTGTTGGACTCCTTCGGCAGGCGTATATTAATAATCTGAAAAGCGACAATATTGCAAGCTGGGCGCGACCGGGCGAATCCCTGAACAAACGTGATAACTTTAACTTTGATAATATCAGCGAACTGACCTTCATATCCGCGAAAAACTCCATTAGATATGACTCGTCCACGTCGTACGGAAGATTGGTAAGATATGCTACGAAAGGTGGATTAGTAGGAACATCGTCGTCCATGTTAGAATCTCTCGCAGCTCTGGGAGCAGTCGGTAGTATTACAGGCTCCTTGCTGCTTCTCGATGTAAATCCTGATCGCGAAACGATAGCTACTGTAGTTTCGGACAACTAAGTAATTCTCTACGGTAGTTTCTTTGTACCCTAATACCAGGCAATGTACACTCTGTACCTTTAGAAATTCTATATTCCATATCGCCGCTACATAGTTACGCGTACATACATGTACAAGTGCCGATTAATGAGTGATACAAGAATATAATAGCTGAAATTGCAACGAACCCATATTGAAGGAATGCGGTTTACCGTGTTCCTCGTCCACATCATCCACCCAGCTGCTCAACGGTTTTACTGGCACGCTCGGGGCCCCACTCCCATCGGCCAGGAACGACATTAAATCTACAGTGGTGCTCTTCTTCTTCTTCCCTTTCTTGCCTGGCGGGAATAAACGCGAGAAAAACGTCAGCGTCCGCCAACGGGACCTTTAAATACTTGCTGGCGCAATATCGAAAGCATGGTGCGTTTGGCGAGAAAGGTTATACGAGGGAAGAATCGCGAAAACGCAACGGTGCCGTCCGCTCCGAGGCGGAGGGCACGCGTAAACGTGTAAAGCGGCTGGCGCTTTAATTCTACAGCAATGTGAAATTTACCTGCAGACATGGTTGCGGCTGGTATTTAAGGCAATGCAAATCAAATCCGCGTTCCAATGGACCACACGACCAACCTCAGGATCCATAAGGCATGAAACACGTTTTAGAAAGATGCATGTCGGCCAACATTATACATCGCGAATTCAAGAACGAGAAGGAGCAGGCGAGCGTATCCGCTTAATTTCTAAATACCTTGCGCGAACCCAGTTATATAAGTGGATATCTTAAACGCTTCTCAAAGCCGCCAGTTAAAAATAACTTCTCCAGTTCGATGTTGCAGGAAATTATTTCAGAAAATCGGGCGACTTCCTTCCGAGACCAATCGCCGTTGACACTAGAAATTTTCTCCCAAAATCTCGCGGTGAATAAGTCCCGGAACGGGGTAGGTAATGCTGGTGGTTTTATTTAAAATCCAAGGGTTCGTAATTGAAAATAGAACGATGTGCGATTACGGGGTGTGAATCATTGGTAACGTGGATTATTGACAATGGGGAAGAGACCAATAGTGACCATCTATAGAAGATTTCGGAACGCACGGTTAGTTCGGTTAGTTCGGCTCGGTCAGTAGCGCCGACTGTTACAGGAAGCGAGTGCAAAAGGAGTCTCTGAGTCACGTGATCGTAACACAGTGTGCAGTGTGCTGAAGACATGGCGGACAAAGGGGATACTGAGAAGACCATCGCCGAAGACTTGGTTGTCACCAAGTATAAAATGGCCGGCGAGATCGTGAATCGTAAGGAAACGACTTAACGTTCTCTAATGAAGCCCAGGGATCAGAAATGACGGCGCCTCGTAACGGCACGGGCCCCTTAATGTTGCCTTTTCCGGCTGGCCATATGGAATGTGGCGGGCTAATGCCGGGCCCCCTTACCATGTGGGACAGGGCTGGCATCGACTATCACATTCCAATAATTCGCCGATAAACCGCATATTCCGTGGCATTTTACCGATCGATGAGAGAGGATTTATCAGGCTTTCTCCATTCGATCCTAAAAACGGCCCCTTTCGTTTTATTATAACTCAGCGTTTCTAAGAGCGGCCGTGATCCCACTCGTATCACGCAGCTATCTGTTTCCATTCCCGTGAAAAGACCAGCCATCGGACGTTCACCGAACAGTTCCACGCTCTTCGGCTAGCTTCGTTTCACTTTAGCCTTTAGCTTTATTTCAAGAACGTCGCTGGGTTATCGTTCGCACGTTTGCACGCAAATCGGCTCTAATTACATATAAGATGATTTCCTTAAAATATTCTCCTTTAGATCGCATCGTTCGATGTAAGGTACACGTTGTTGTTTCTTAATTCCAGGGGTATTGAGGCAAGTCTTAGATAAATGTGTCATTGGAGCATCGGTGAGGGAGGTGTGCGAGTATGGGGATAAATTGTTGCTGGAGGAGACCTGGAAGGTTTTTAAGAAAGAGAAGGAATTCAAGAAGGGGATCGCATTCCCTACGTGCATATCGGTTAATAATTGCATTTGCCACTTCTCGCCGATCGCTAGCGAACCGGATCTCATACTTAAAGATGAGGACCTGGTGAAAGTGTAGGTTCAGAGTTTGTGAATACAATGTGTTTAAATAACAAAATATTCTTTCACCGTCGAGATTATTTTTTGATCGATGGTTTCAGGGATCTTGGGGCGCACATCGACGGCTTCATAGCAGTCGTGGCCCATACTATTGTTATAGGCGCTTCGCAGACGCGAAAAGTTACCGGTAGAAAAGCAGACGTAGTGCTGGCGGCGCACTACGCATCTCAAGCTGCTTTGAGGCTTCTAAAGCCAGGCACAGAGGTAGGATTTCCATATCCCCTGTTTTGTTCTTCTAAAACCTTCTGTTTAACTGTATTCTTTCTTCTTTAGACTTATACAATAACGGGAACGGTAGAAAAGATGTGTGAATCGTACAAATGTAAACCAATCGAGGGAATGCTGAGCCACCAGTTGAAACAATTCAAGATAGACGGCGAGAAGACTATAATTCAAAATCCAAATGATGCGCAGAAGAAGGAGCACGAAAAGTACACCCTCGAAACTCACGAGGTATGATGTGTTCGCTGTGATTTCCTATATGATAACGAATTAACTGTTTATGTAACGTGTTTGCTGATCTTTTGCTTCAGGTGTACGCTATGGATGTGCTCGTTAGCACCGGTGAGGGTGTAGGTAGAGAGCAGGACACTCGAGTTACTATATTTAAGAAGACAGAGGAGACATATCAGCTGAAGCTAAAAGCGTCGCGCATGTTTTACTCTGAAGTCACTCATAAACATGGCCTCATGCCATTTAATCTACGTACTTTCGAAGACGAAAAAAAAGCAAAGATGGCAGTCGTGGAGTGCGTGAATCATAGGCTGATCGAACCCTTCCAAGTATGTACTCGTCATCTGTCTGAATTTCTTGTATTCACTAACAAGGAAAGATTCCGAACCCAGAAATTCGAAAAAATCTGAAACTTTGTGGATATGTAGAGTATTTCCTCCTGATTACAACGCAATTATAGTTTGCTGCCCAAATTCACTCTACGGGGGTGAAATTGACTCCTGAAAATCTGATTATTTTCCGATTTTGTGTTATAATTCGTGAACTGTAAAATGATTTTTTTCACCAAATGATAGATCTAATTAAAAGAAGTAACTTTTGCCGTCAAACTTTTTTTCTATCTCTTAGAGTTCGCGAGTTATAACACAAAATAGCCCAATTTTCAGGGGTTAATTTCACCCCCTTAGAGTGAATTTGGGCAGCCAATAAAAAATTGCGTTGTAATCAGGAGGAAATCCCCTACATATTCACAAATGTCTCAGTTTTTTTTTTTTTAATTTCTGGGTTCGGGATCTTGTAAATGTACTTAACACTGAAGCTCGCGTTTATCGCTGTTCTAGGTACTATATGAGAAGCCAAGTGAATTTGCTGCGCAGTTCAAATTCACAGTACTAATAATGCCCAACGGGCCACACAAAATCACGGGAATCCCCTTTGACCTTGATACTTATCAATCCGATTGCGTCGTGGAGAATCCCGAATTGAAGGTACGAAACGCTACTTCCATTTCGCCTTCTTATTGACTTTTTCACTTAACTGGTTGTTACGCTTGCAGACTCTTTTGATGACTTCGGCAAACCCGAAGTCTGCAAAGAAGAAGAAAAAGAAGGCAGAGAAGGCTGTAGGTGAAGTGGCGATGAAAGTCGACGCCAAGGCCTAACACAACCATTTTAGCGTTCATCATGACGTATTAACATCGTGCACTTTACGTTACTACTTGTTTAGCAGCTTCAGAGCAGAAGTTAGACACTTTTTAACTTCACTGTACCTTATCGCCCCACCCCTCGTCGGGTCGCATCGTTCATTGAATTGTGATCCATCATATCGTTGTGCCCGCGGAGCATCCGATAGCCATTGCTGTTCGCCTACCACGCGCATTTCTATCCGTACCGGTTCAGAAAGTGTCGAGCTCTGCCCTGAATTAATCGAACTTTAACGACACATTATGCCCCGCCACTTATTGACACTTACGTTTTTATACCAGAGTATCTTTTTAATGGACCATGGTATTATTATACACTGAACGATGATTATCCATAAGACGTTTTCCAGTTGATGTATTAAATTCTCAAGCTTGCGAGCTCGCCTTGCAAATAACGGCTGGAGGAACGTGACTGTGTCGCGCGAATTACGGACCGAGCCAAAGAAGTGAATCGCACGTGCATTCGTGTTGCGTTTTCTTTCGCGCAAGCGACAACGACAAAACACGATTTCCATTTCGCCAATGTTCTTAGATTATAACAAACTTGATTGTGTTCAATAGTATCTACTCGGAAAATTAAGTCGCATTAAACGGATTAATTTTAAACAGAGTTGCCGCAATTCTCTGAATGCACTGCCAAAGCGCGACACGATTCACTTCGACGCCGTGACTAGTTTTGCACTAGCCCCCACGTCTATCGAGCGGAAGATTAATACCATTAAACGGAAACAATGATTCAACTTCGACTTGTACAATTGGAATGAATGTCCAGCACTGGGATTACATATAAAAACAATTGAAATGCCAATGATCCTCAGAGTGTTTCGTTGCAAGAATTTCCCGACCGTCAGAAGCTGCTTCGTTCGATTTTGGCTACGCGGAGATTCTATCGCGCGTTTTAGAGTAAACGTCCGTCGAGACTAATTACAGGCGCACCTCGTGATGTTTATTCACGTTCGAGTGAAAGCGGACAGGGAAGGATCTAAGAGCAGAAGATTCGCGGGAGAGTAAACGTATTGCCGACGTGAAAAGCAAGGCGGGAATAATGAAATATTAATACAATGTAATAATAGTTTTGTATAAGGAGGATAGATAATGTATCTGTTATAGATATTTTTTCTACTCAAGTTGTGCATATGTCGAATGTTACCGAGTGTGCTTGTAAAACAAAAGATGTCTTAGGCTCATCGTGCACTGTCCTTCATTTGCCCTTAATTGGAGCAATCTTTCCATTACTTTCGTACGACACTTGGCGATGGAATTGTTCACCGAGTATGGGAACGATGAATCCATTGTGTATAATCCTTTATAGGATTTTTTAACGAGACATTACATTAACCAGTGAACATTACTTATTACGACTAAATATAACGGGGCCGCGCAATAGAGATCGCTAATTGAGACCGTTCGCGACTTGCAAAAGAGGACCGTGCACAAAAATTCATATTTAACATTAAATTTAATGTGGTGATATAGAATTGTTATTAAAAACAGAAATTAATGACAAGCTAACAAGTATAGATTTTGACGCGTGCATATTACACGAATTATTCGGATTTGCTCCTTTTCTTTTCACTTCCAAGGTGGTCGCATTAACGCATAATCTGTAAGATACTGTCTACATTTTAAGGGTATACAAAATTTTTCGATTAAAGACGTTATGATCAAGCAAAAGGTAGAATTTTATCGATTATGACTCGATATGATTTTTTCTGCGGTATATGGTCTCTGAGGAAAGTTACAACGAAACATCAGAAATATGGCGCGGTATTCGCAGGCGTGTCTTTATTGTTAACGTAACAGGTATGTTGTGTGGAATAATATAGTTTCAATGCTCGCTTCTGTTACATTTAAGGATAGACGAGAGAGAGTTGGTACTATAAAGAAGAACAAATAGCAATACCAGTTTATTACACGAAATTAGAACAAACTAATATTAAAAGTATATTCGAAAGGACGTGAAACGTGTGATACCTATAGCATAGGTTCGTTAAAATGATACTACATCGAAAGTGTTTTGATTTTTCACCATTTCATCAAGGACAATGCCGACAAGTTTGTCTCAATATTGTTTTTTTAAACAAAAAAAATTAATATAATTACTGTAAATATATGATGAGATTTGTAGCCATAAATTCATGAACAAAGCGAACGAATTTTATGATTAGCTCATGTCCGCGTCAGGATACGCGAGTCTTAATTTTAACACAATCGCATTAGGACTAGTGATGTCGGCGACATTTATCTCGCTGCCGTTTACCAATCCAAGATCGACTAAAGTTTTCGTTAAGTTCTCACGAGTTTTCTCCTCGATACTTTGTACTGTTTGCATGTACAGTGTTTTATTTCTCCCATCGATACATGCTGTGAGACCTGGATTTTTCATTTGCAAATCGGGCCTCTCGCAGAGGAGCTCTATCAAGTCTTTCAATCTGAACTTAGGATTATTAATCTCGATATCTTTTGGAATCTGACTGCACGCCACGCAGTCTTCCTTTCTCTCCGCCTCGTAATTGTATGTATAAATCCCATCTAGATCATTCAGGACCTTTTAAAGAAGATTATTTATCAATTACATCGTACTGTTAAAATCTATGGAAATCTACCCTTGCTTCCCAGTAATTACCATGTAATTATTTAAGGATGCGCTGCAGCTGCTGGCAAGCTTAAACACCTCGGTAGCACAGGTTGCGGCAATAATAGCATTGGTAGATGCAACGGCAGGTATAATGTTTTTTACTACCCCTTGTACTAGCCTATACGTTAAACCCCGTATATTAAACTGTGCGGCTCTTTCGTTGGACTTTTCATAAATCCAATTTATGTGCTGCGGATCATCGCCGTCTATTGGACAGTCAAATGGATTCTCTTTCGGCCATTGAATTATTTTTACATATTCTATACAATGCTCCGGCAAACGTGGAGTAGTTGCTATCGTACATAACGGGTATGTGACCTACATATTCCAAGAAAATGGGATTGAAAATAAGAGAATCTGTAACGTGTGAACTGGAGGAGACGTGTTCAAGGCATTCACCTGAGGAGGATATAAATCTAAAGTGCATTCGATGCAGGCTGTCACCCCGGGCAAGATTACTCGCACGTTCCCTTTAAAACCCTCTGTTCCTCCATCGATCATGGGTATTACGCTGAATCGATCTAGCTCCCCGTTCTCGTAAGCTAAAAGGGACAATAGCATACCGTTGATCCACCTCCTCGCGACTATCGAATCTAAGCCACAGACTACCATGTGAAATTGCCTATAGAAGTCTTCGTCTTTGTCCTGTATCTTGCAACAATGCGATACAACATTGCATCCCGGAACTCTAGAGTTAACAAACTTCGCAGCTACTTCAGCTTTCGAGCAGCCGATATCTTTATGACGGAACAAGAATTGCCTGGAATGTTGTAACAGCATTTATCCACATTCTATACCAAATTTCGGAAGAGAATTTCATTAAACGACTCCTCTGCCATACCGATTCAAGTTAGAGAGTTCTATCGTGTCCATGTCGATTATGTGGATATTTCCGAACCCCATCAGAGCTAAATCTTTAAGTAATTCGCATCCCAAGCCACCGGCTCCGATGATAAGAATCTTACAATTTTCCAGCAAGAATTGCAAAGTTTCTGACGATGGCTCGAAGTCCGGCCTACAGAAAGGACCCAATCTCTCCAAGACCTTCCGCAAATTGCTCCATCGTCTATGTGTATGATCGGAACCCATCATTCAAGCGGAATCAATAATATGCGTTTAAAAGCACTCGGTGTTATTATTTCAATAGGACATTTCCAACACCCTCTTCCTTCAGTATAACCTACGTATATAACCACAGACGAGGTACAGAATAGACTTTATATCCGATTTAAAGTTTCGTCACACAGATAGGGGGCTCTGGAGTAGGGCGGGGACTATTTGCCGAATTTTTTGGTATTCGAATATTCGAATTCTGCAGTCGCTCAATTATTTGGCGAATATAATTCGAATATCCACCCTGCTGGAACTGCTAGTTAGAACCGCATTGAATTTTGAACTGGATCTATCTGGTTCAATGCGGTACTACCTGGATTTTCAAGCAGTGATTTTTGGCAGCTCAAAAATGAATTTGATTCAATGCGGATATCCAGATCGATGGATGAAACAGGATTTTTTAGGAGCAAAATTTATCAGTTTCTATCAGGAATTGCCATTTGTATAAACCCGGAAGATTCGTATCTGAAATTACGGATCAAAAATCTTACGGATTCAATCTGGAAATGCCACAAGCTCTTTCGAGTCTGTCATAGGTATTCGGTTAGCAACTTTGTTGAACGCCAAAATCTTCCAATATCATTTTCAGACTATTGCGATTTAACCGGATTTGGACGCCCCGCGAAAATGCAACAAAGTTGCAAAGCGGGCCTTTAATTCGCGAACGGACAAATTTTATTTTCAACATTGTTCCAAAAATTTTGCCCTTGCAACTTTGTTGGGTTTTCGCGGCAAGCTTAAAACCACACAGGTTTTTGGGCGATGGTAGGTTTGGAATTTGGATAGGAATGTTCTAGAGGATCTTTACAATAATAATACGGTTTTTAGAGTTTTTCCACTTTATTGTCTTAAAAATACATTTAGTACATTGCAATGGAGCGATACAAGTATGTACAAATGAATATTATATAAGTAATAAGTATATTTTCACTTGGGTTGAAAGTTTCAACTTCTTAGATTCAGTGGGGCACTCAGGATTTTATTTTGGCGGGGGGGGGGGGGCGGGGGCGAGATAGACAACGCGCGACTCGTTAATACTTTGTCTCGCTCCGTCATTCAGGCGCTTGATACAACTCTGTTCCTTTTCCCTTGTTTCTCTCTTTGTTTGGGGGCGGGCCAGGGTCCCGGCTGATTAGATTGATAGTTTTCCCTTATTTGACGCAGTGTTACGATAGGTGTTACAACATAATTTCATGTAAAACGAATAAAGAATTAAATTATCTTTCCAATTTAACCTTTAAAAAAATATTAAAAAAGTTTACATGCAAAGATTGTGAAATCAACTTTGCGCGTGGAAAAGATGTAGGAACATAGACCACTTCGTCGATGATAGGAATAATTTGTGGGAATAGGGTAGGAATAATATTGAGAAACGGTTTGGAATTGAGGTAGCAACCATGTTGAAATTGCGTTAGGATGTGTGGGAACTGTGATAGAATAGTAGACTAACCTCGTAGACTAGTAGAGGATGCAGCATGCTTAAGACAAACTTACGAATAAGCAACGACTGAGAATACCGACCATAAGATCGGCGCCGCGAACTAACGAGGCAGCTTGCTCCGTGATCAAGACTTCGATGCAGGATTAATACGGCAGAAGCTTTTGATATCTATAGTAGGTTTAAGAATAAAATTATATCAAACCTCAATTCACGGTATAAGCGGTAACGGTTATTCGATGCCTCCTTGATAACCTGAGTAAATCGGTCGAGGGACCATAAATGTGTCGCGAATACAAATAAAACCAGGTACTAAAATGGCTTGGAAAAACTGATGAGTGTCATGTGAATTTTGACCTACACTTCTAGATTCTAGTTAGAAACAACTAAAAATTTGAGTCGATTTCATCCAAAAATATGTGTGTTTGAACACGCATTTACGTATGCAAATTTGTGTAAGAACTGGTAGCAAAATAATTTGTAAAGGCCAATTTATTCCATTTTGGTTTGGATCAGGATTTCCAGATAGAATCAGCTTAAAAATGAATAAAGTTACTCAAGAAGTTTACCTATAGTAATATGCGAGTAACTTCGTGTAAATCCGAGCAGAACCGATGACAAATTGTGCTAGGAAATACAGATAAATACCATCAAGATTTTTACATGCATATCCGGTTTTGAAAGTGATAGAAAATATTTCATCTGGTTCAATCTGCAATTTACGGGAAGAAAACCACATTAATCCGGATTTAAATTTTTTTAATGCGGTTCTAACTGGCAGTTTCAGCAGGGCAAGTATCCAAATACTATTCAAATATTTAAGTATTCGAATACAATTTGAATATTTAAGTATTCGAATACTGATGAATTCGAATAGTATGGTGTAAATTATAAATCAAATTCTTTAGGTGCATTTTTTTACATAATAATATTCGAATAGTATACGAATACTGAAATATTTGAATAATAACATTTGAATACTCAAATATTTGAAGTTTATTCGTAGCATTCGAATACTTGTAAAATATTCGAATATTAAATTATTCGAATAGTCAGCCCTACTCTGGAGATCCCTTAGCATTTTCGTGTCGCATGCAACCTTATCGACTCAGAGTGGAATTCGATTGCAATTATACTAGCGGTTAGAAATGAAACTCGACACACGGAAATGTAACTACACTTGTCCTGTGATGTAACAGATTTCTACTTTCGTTTGGACACTGAATCGTGAGAATAAGAACCAAATCTCGTAAACGGCTGGTCCTACGTCATTTTTGACAGAAGTTTCCCAAGAAAGTATAATTTCCTTCCAATTTGATATTGCAGGCACTGAGGCGCAGCCAATCAATACTTGGATCGAGGAGCAAGAAGCAGCCGGGAGGTAATGAGAATGCACCGAGGACACCGAAGACTGAATAAATGAAATATACTGCTTTGTTATTATTGCTCTTTATTTATTTCTTGAACAATGTTCAATGTTCAAATTTGTTATAGCTTGTGATCTTTCTTTCTCTGTCGTTGCACGGAATACGTTTATAAAATGATCTTTAAATTGTTACTCTAACTCTAACAGAATCATTTGTAAATCGCGGATTTCAAATGACCTAAGTTTTACCCGTGTTGAATTCTAATTCCTACCACGCGTAGCGTTACAATCTTATTTTAAACTGAATCGATAACGTTGGGTGTGACATGAAAATGGTAAGGGGGCTCGCGAGCCCCCCGAGCGTGTGACACAAAATTACATTGCGTGATGGGTCTACCCTATACTTGGTCTGTGGTGATACTTTCTTTACGAAAGTATGATGGTGCATAAAATAAGTCCCTCTTTTCTAACACTTCAATTATTATAAGTCTCAAAAATTGCAACACAAATGCACAGTAATAAATAGCCCACTTGAAATGTTGGCATTCGTTTCGCGAACATTTCTACAATATTTCGTGAATATTGTTTAGGGCAAGAGTCAATGACGTAACTTTGTTTTAGACCACATTTACGAGAGATCGTAGAAAAGTTCGCGAACAGTTGCGATGTGCATTTGTATTAGATCGGTAAGAATCAGCTGTACACGGTACTCCTTTATGTAATCTCGATTTATAAATCCATTCAAGGTCCAGTGACCTTTCAAGCTCTTCTAGAGCGAACCTCCTTCTACCCCGGTGCGTTCGCGGCTCGTCCCGAAATCGATATGTAAATCGGTGTTAACAATTCACGAAGCTGCGAGCGACGCTTACCGCTTGCATCAGATTACCGGCGAACATCGACCTCCAATTTTAAAACCACCATTCCCTCCTCTTACCAACAAATTCATTCTCCCTACCCGATACTCGACAAACCACCGAACATTTCCATCATGTCGCGCGTTATTACATGACGCGAATATACTTATAATACAGGGTGTTCCTTGAACCCCACCACCATATTCTACTATCCACCAAAGAAGCTTCATAAAAACATACGTCTACGAGCACTTTCTCCTCCCTCCTAGCTACCTTCTGAAAATTCCATAACAGAGAAAGTGTCTATTGAATATCCAGCAAAATGAATTTTAAATTCTCATCGCGAAGGATGTACGATGCGATGGCAAAAGAATATAATACACGAGTCGTACATCGACTGCGGTTCTCATCCACCCTCTGCATTATCGACTAGAAATAAACAGAGTCCCCGAAAAGGCGTCGACCTTTGCTCGACTTTTCGGCTACCCTGTAGATCGTGCTCATCCGAGTTCGAGCGAGCACGGAGGGAGGAGGCGAGGTCTAGCAGACGCTGTGTCGAGAAAGGTCGCGCTTTCTGCCCACGGGCGAATGAGTCGTTCGTTACTGGTCGGCGTGCACGCGCGAGTAACGCGATTCACGCGCGCAAATACCCAGCAAAAAGGCCGCAAAAGCGGAGGCGGTCGCAGCTGCGGGACGGAAGCGCCGCAACGCTCGGTTCGATCGGCGTCGGCGTGAACGAGAGAGAGAGAGAGAGAGCCACTGCTTCGGGGCGGCGTGCTCTCGTGTTTACATGTTGCGCGCACGTCGAATCGATACGTCGGCGTACATGTTCGACCGGGGGGCTCAGTGAGTGGGTTACGAAATATCGTAGGATAGTGGCGTTCGCACGTGGCTCGTGCCTGTGTGCGCTCCGTTAGGACGTTTATTGCTGGCTTGACGTTAGGCGGAGGTAGAGAAGAGGCGCGGTACAGAGGGGAATGGGCTTTGGAGATCATCGATGAGCAGCAGTTCGGCGAGTAAAGGGACCGAGAGGACGGTGTTAACGTGCAACTGAACGACGGGACGCGACGCGACCCGGCGGGGTGAAGGTGCCGTACGGTGGACGACTGGTGGCCGATCAAAAAGGAGCTTCTATGGGATACAATATCGCGAGCTGGGAAATGATACGCACGAGGGAGGAACTGGCGGAGAAGCTGGGCCTGGACGGCGCGGATGACGGTCACAGTTTATTGAACAATATGGTAGACGTCAGAGCGTGCTACAAGCCCAGCGGAAAAGTAAGATAGCTTTTAGGGTAGTTGTTCTTCACCTTGCTCTGGACGATCGTTCTTCCCTCTCCCACTTCTCATTTTTTTTAAATCCGCGTGTACCGGTAACGCTGCCTGTTTCTTTGCACTGTAATTGTTTACCCTGTGGCTTGACTTGCAACATACCTGTAACATATGAATAAATCCGTTTATCTTCGGTCCCTCGGTGTTAGCACGTTTCACTGAATGCGTCGTTTCTGCCGGTTGGAACTGAGTGTGGCGTGAGTTCAGTGGATGGATTCGGGGATTCATAGAGCTCGGGTATCGATTCGAGTCGAGTAACGAGCATCGAGGGGCATTGTTGTCGCGTACCGGTTGCACGGTGTATCGTTAAAGTATGTCATTAGTCTTTGTTCGCGAATCAAGGAGCATTTAAACTGCTCCAGTTTATCGTCCGACTTGATTTAAGGAAATTGGTATTGATTGGCGCGATGGGGGGCCGGAATTAGTTCCAGTTTTTTTTTTTTAAGGAAGTGTTCGTTGAGTTTATAATAACCGAGAAATTTATCTAGTCGAGGAGATTGAATGATAATGGAGTATATTCTCAGTAGAATCTATGGATCTTTCATAACTATGCAGTATTAACTGTATTCTTGCCAAGAGAACCCGTTAGGCACTTGTGGAACAAGTGGACGTCTAGAGTCTTCTTTGATTAATCATTCAGAAGAATAATGTTTCTGCGGCTACGGTCGAACAAGCGGAGCACAAGATTATAGAGTCGCCTTTCAAGTCGAACAATGCCTCTTCGATACCAGGACAAGAATAAAGCTGCCCAAGCATATGAGTACTCGAATTTTCAGCCAAGCATTGAACTGAGTTATTCAAGTAGCTTGAGTGCTGGACTACTGGTCCCAATACCCTGATTCCTCAAGTAGCACAAGTACCCCGAATATCCTAATTCTAACAAGATTCCCAGGTACCCCAAAAACCCTGATTTCGCAATTAATACGAGTAGAGGAAGTGCAGCATATTTGGAATACTGAAGTATTTAATAAACTACTAACGCTATCGAATTTGTAACACCGTAAATAATAGGCGCTAATTACTTAATGACATCTGTGGATGAACCACCATTGTGACATTTTTGCTTTAAATTGCAGAATAAGAAAACGTGAATCTGCAAAACTTTTTCAGCAAGTATTCAATCGTTCCAATCGTGGTTAAAATATGTCAAAACTTCAGAGTTAAATACTTAATCTATTCATTTGCATGTTTCTATTATGGTTCCGTGTCAGTTTTGCGATAATTTCGAGAATACAAAGTGTGACATGAAATTTTAGGCTTCAATGCCATGTTGATAATTCGGAATACCGAAGGTGAAGGTAATTTGGAATATTCCAAAGCCAGTGATGCTTTTGTTTCACGCGTAACGGCTACCGCCGCGTTTGGACCAGCGCTGAAATTGTGATTTTTGAGCCAGATTAGATCATGAAAGAAATTAATTTTATTATTTACACGTAGTTTTTAAGTTTATAAAGTGGAGGTAAATTGGAATACCGGTATCGTAACAAACTGTATTAATCTATCCTTCTTTTACGATATTATATTTATATTTGATTATTTCCCGTGATTTGATTTTCCCGTTATTTATAGATTTTAACATAAATTAATACATTTTGAATCATAAAAATAAAGAGTTTGTACGTTTACACGGTGTTCGAGTGGGTGTTCCGTTTTACCCCACCATTTGAGCGAGGCGAAGATTTCAATAACTCCGGTAAATTTCATTTTCTGTCGTTCCCAAAGACTTTTCTTAACAATGACTTTGATTTTCTTATAGTCTAAGGTCCACTGAAGATTTCTGTCGAAGTCTCGTGTCTTTTTCTCCTCCCGATTTTATGTTATCACCCTCCAAAGTTATGCGTTCCATTTTACCCCACTTTCCCCTACCCAAAATCCAGATCCGCAACTACTTAGTACCCCAAACCTCCTAATTCCTCAACTAGAATCACCAAATACTTAAAATACCTACTGCGATCCCTCAACTACATTCCCAAGTACACCAAATCCTGATTCCCCAACTCGTGCTCCAAGTACCCCCAATATTTTAATTCCCCAACTACATTCCCAAGTACTCCAAAAACCCTGATTTCTCAATTATTACAAGTACCCTAAATCTTCACTCCTCAATTAGCACAAGTATCTAATATACCATCATCTCTCAACTAGATTCCCAAATACCCCAAATCCTGATTCCCCAACTCGTGCTCCAAGTACCTCCAACATTTGAATTCCTCAACTAGATTCCCAAGTACTTCGAATCCAGATTCCCCAAACTAGCGTCCCAAGTACCCGAAACACCTCGACTCCGTTTCTCAGCACCACGACCAGCCCCACTCACCCAAACTTTCATCCTTTCTACGGCTCCGTTTCGTCCTAATAACAATCGCCGCGTATCAGATCGAAAAGCAATCCATCCCCTGTCGCCGAACTACCTGCACGCTAATTGCATGTGCACGCATAGATGAGTAGCAAAGATAGACGACCAGAGGCCGCCGACCGGCTCGAGCGCCCCTGTCGCCGATCCACCCGCGCCGCAGACGCCTGGCAGAGTGGGTACGTAAATTAACGCCAGTGACAACACACGCGTTTGTATAAAACGTCACGGCCTGTGTATCAAACACGCAACGGGCGAGCGTGCCACGTGATACACGGCTGGCACCAGCCACGGCTATAAAGCCGTAGCTAGGAACCAGTGCCAGCTCGGCGACTTTCGCGATCTAACGCGCGCGGCTGGAACTCCGACTCCGATCTACCTACGCGCCTGTTCCTTCGCCGGCGGAGCTGACTCAATGAAACTGTTGCGCGACTCCTGCCTCTGTGCTCGCCTAGTACACATCCCGCGCGACAAGTGTATCGCACCGCGTTCGGCTGCGCTCCGCGTCGTCGTTTATTAGAGCTCCGCGAAACGCTTCCCCTTTGCAGTCACTCTCTCGCGCGGCACGGCGTTAGTTCAACCTCGACGACGCACCTCGATGGGAATAGTAGAAAATAGTGCGAGGAAGCATTTGGATCGAGTACTCCTAAAGGTACCTTCAATACCAGCGAGCTATATATTATAATGCCGTAACGATAAGAGCAGTTTCAATAGCGGTATCCTGACACTGGTAGTAGTGCCCGATATCTGTACACCTCGATAAGCCTCGCACATATACTCGCTCACTTGGAACTTGGAAACAGTCGAGTCGCGTGACAGTTCTTTGAGGCACCCCTCTGTACGAAACTTCGGGCCTTTCAGGAGGTACATTCGGGGGTGGTGAAAAGAAAGATTGAAACTCATATTTAAGGAGCTAGTATCTTAGTGCCTTGACGCACTCAGGATTTAATCTTGGGGGGAGCCGAGTTGATCTTTAATACAAATTCAATAAAATTCGTTAGGTGATTATACTTTATTTAAAGAATAAAATTCAGTTTTCTTTTCTCCTTACAACGCCCCTTTTTGGGAGGGTGCCAGGGACCCTGCAATGGCAACTCCTCATAATCTATGGGACAAATTCTAACAAATAACTGAAGAGTCCTTGTAGAAAGCACTGTAGGTGCCAAAAATTAAATTCTGTTCTGTATAGTATTACCATTGGCACGAGACAGAATATTCAATTCTGGCACTTGCAGTGTTTTCTACAAGGACCCTTCGATTCTTTCCAATGCAACTATCGCCCTCCACAGTTCAAGCTTTCTTCTCGCCACTACTGTACGCACGCGTTTAGGGGTCCGCCTCTTTTCTAAATACGATTAACGAAGGCCATGCGGGCGGTAGAAATTACACGTCCGCCGAGTCAGCGTTCTTCCGCGAAACCGGAAGGCAGGAATTACCGTCGCGCTCCGCGTAAACTCCGAGACAACAACGACTTCATCTACGAGTACTAACATCCATCAACTCAATCTCCTTTCCTCACCCACTCGAAGAGCCCCGCGTACAGACACAGCGGAAAGCTACCGTTCTAACGCTCGATGCCAAAGTTCCTTAGCTCCAGCGTCGAACACAGAGGCGACCTTGCCGACATACCTTAGTCTCATCCTTCCCCTCCCCCGCAGGCACGGCATTGATTTCGAGTCGTGACGTAAGTGCGCGTGTAACATTGGAAAAGAATGATCCGTGCAAGCGAGATCGCGCGGCGCGTGGACGGAATGCCCGGCTCCGCTGTGCTCAATGCGTCCTTTTGCCTCGTCGAATCGTTCGATTATTTTTCTCTCGAATAGAGGAGAGAGAGAGAGAGAGAGAGAGAGAGAGAGAGAGAGAGATAGAGGACAGAGCTTTCCCTTCAGCCTAACACCTGCGCGTTAAAAATCGCTTTTGCACCCGTTCGACACGCTCCGAGACGCGCTGAGCCCCGTTTCTCGGTTTCGTGGGTGTCGAATCGACGGGGCACAAGAAACTGGTGAGGGGGAACCGACGAAAACCCGGGACAAGAAGGGAGGAAAGGAGCGTGGGGATAGGAAGTAACCGCGGTCGCGGCTTGGTGCCGCTGTAATTCGCGCTCGATCCGATCGATTTCGTAATTAGACGGGCCTCGTGTTCCCTTTTGTTTCTTGCAGTAAAGCGCGGAAGAGGCCAGCCGTCAGCGGCTCCCGCACCGAGCCTCCCACGGCTCTCGAGGTAGTTGTGTATTCCTTTCCTTCGAATGCATGGGTCTTGGTTTGTCCGATTGCCCACGTTCCTGTTGTGCACTGGCGATCAGCGTTTATCACCGCGCGATCCACGACCACCGGCCGCCTCGTCCACTGATCTCGATCGCTATCAGACATGACCAACGATAAACAGGTGAGTGCTTTCGGTGTTACGCGACTTTTGGACCGGGCTATCGGATCGCTCTCGACGCCTCTCTTCCGGCACGCGTTTCACGCCGTGTTGCCCACTGATAGCGACAAGGAATATTCCTTTTTTTTTATCATTTTGCCTGTAATAACTTAAGCTTCTCCGAAGATGGGTACCCGCTGTGCGGCAACACCTCGATGGTATCTGTTTACCGTGTCCAACGGACGCCCAAGGGCGTCCTCCGCACTCGAACTGACGACGGAACATTCCCAACCAGAAAATTTTAATAAATTGTAATCGAACATCGTGCGAACGTAGAGCGTATTGGAGCATAGAGGAAGCAATTTCTTTCTGCAGAGGTTCACTCTGAGGGGGTGAAGTCAACCCTTAAAGTTATCGCGTTTTTTGCTTTTTAATATAACTTTGTGACGGTGCGAGATAGAACGAAACTTTATATAAGGAATTACTCAGTTTTTATGCCCCATCGCACTAGCAAAAGAGAAATACAGTTGTTTTTAAAAAACTTTAAGGGTTGCTTTCACTCTTCAGAGTGAATTTACGTGAGAAATAAAAATGCTCTATATTCGCACGAGGTTTCATTAAATTCAGAATTTTCGGTTTGCGAGTGTTCCTTCGCGAGCATGGGAATGCGTAGATATTAAGAAAGATTTTTTAGATTTTGTTTCTGTACGGTATCGAACGCGTGAGAGTTCCAATAGGGGTGGATTTTAATCGTGCATCGCGTGTTAAGGCCTGCAAGGGTGAACGCATGGTTTAAAGCAAGGCTTTACTCCTCGAGCTACGATGAATGAAAGAGTGTTGCGAATTGTGATGTACTCTGTTAGCACTGACCCAATCTGATGTTCGCTGATATTACAATTTCTCCTCTATGATCGATGAAACTAAGCGCTAGGCGTTCTGAAAGTGATTACAGTCCATTACCGCTATCTGAAGCGATGAAATGGCGAAGTGGCTGGTGCATACTTGGAATTAAATGACAGCCACGCGCATCTAGTGCATGGCGCCAGGATTACTTTCTTTGATTCGCTGTACCTCGAAAAAAGAAACACCCAAACAACACTTTTTCAGTGGAATATTTCTGGAGGACCAATAAGGTGCGAATCCACGGCGAAATTTCAGATGAGACTTTTCTATCGTGAGACAAAAATCTCAGCAACAACTGATCGTAAATAATAGAGATAGTCGTGAGATGAGATTTTAGAAAATGTACCATGAAACTCATAACAGAATAATAATATAATGAAGTAATTGTCTCGTGAGATTAAAGTCCCACGTGAGGCGCGATACTTTTACCTCTTCGTCGATTTGCACCTTTACAAAGAAACCGACAAATGACTATAAAGTAGGAGCTACTGTTTTCTTAACTCTATAATCTCACTACAATTTTCCACTAAAACCTATTGGAACTAAAACCGTCGGGCCGTTCTGGCGGCACGTACTCGAGATTCCTACGACTTCTCTGTCTTAATTAAACCGACGAAACGTCTCACTTTGTCCCCACACCGTGCCGCAATTTCTCCAAAACTGTTGCAGGAGAAAGGCGTAGAAACGGCGCGATGAATTCGAATTTCCACGCCTGAGTCTCTTTTTTTCCGAGCACCGCGCACGTTTATGTACATAGCCGTGTGTGCCTCCGTTTGACTCGAGGCTCCATTTACGTTTGCATGGCGGGACGGGTACCAAAGCAGCTTCCACTTTCGCACCGATGCAATGCCTTTTAATCGTACCAAAGCTTCAGGTTCTAGGGCACGGTGTTCGGGAGACGACACCGCAACATTTTAATACCACCGCGGACCAGCAGACGCGATTAATATCCCACGTATGCACATTCCCGTGACCCTAATTGCCGCTAGCGTGTCGCGCGGTGATTATCAACGCTGGGAGACAATCGATCCGCTTGGATTATCTGATCGCGGGCGAGCTTGGACGTGCGAGGTATAGAGAACGTAATGACAACGAGGAACGATCTCCAATTATAGTGATGACCGTCAGATCCCCGCCGGAGATAATAACTGTACGCGCAGGATCATTTGAATGCTTACCGTGCCTGGTGGTATCATTGCAAAGGAACTCGCGGATTCGCTCGAGTTGCAATTAGACCAACATACTCGCTCAGAGATTCTATGTAGAAACTAAAAAAGCTTTCTGATATTTCCAATTTGTAGGTCACAGTTGGGCATTATCCGAATAAATTTTTATTCGAAAGATCTCGAATAAGAGTTGCGAATAAAATGGGGTTATTCGAGAATAACGAATAGATTTTTATAAAAATAAAAAATTTCGATTTATTGCTTGTAAACGGGAGAGGTTTCCCTTTAGAGTACAGGAGTAAGAAGGTGCATATCAAAAACAAAACGAACATGAAATTTTTATAAAAACAAAAATTTATTCGAATAATGCCCAACTCTGGTATAGGCACTCCAAATAATTACATAATCAAAATGAAATCCGTTAATCTTAATACTCTCTGGAGTACCCTAAATCCTTAACCGCGGATTTGTGACTCAGTCACCTCGAAGGGCCACTAAAACGAATGATAAAAGAAAGATAACACGGCAATCCTTCCAATAATACTCAAGCCCCAATAAACGACCTGAGTCGCCGTAACCAAAGAATTCTAAGAAATGTTAACGTAAAATACGGTCGTTTCCAAACTCCCGTTACTTTCCTCGTCTCACTTAGATCCCTGCTGGATCGCTTTGTACGCCACAACCCTCCGAGCTGCAATTACGTTTCATATGTGAATTGCGAAAAGCCGCGCAGAGCCGTACCGTTAAATTCGCCCGTACTCCGCTGACCACGGTCGCGGGCTTCGTGAAAAACACTAGGCACCGGAACGACAGAGCAGATCGACGCGCGCCTTATCCGTTTGTGGCGAGAAAAAGTCGCATAATTTGATCTGTCTCGCCGCGCTGCAGTGCGCCCCCGCGGGTATGCAACACGCGCGACTAACTTGAAAGATTTCACGTGAGCGTGATTATACGCCTTTCCTCGGCTGGGTCCGTCGCCTGCGCGCCAACAGCCGCCTTCAATCGCCGGGATCCTGACTTTTTGGCAGGCTCGTGGAAATTTCGGCAGAACGTGTCGGGCCAGCTAACGCGCTTTCGATGTCTCCGTTCGCGAACTTTCTTCTTCCTTCACGGTTTCTGAGCCCGGAGAGAGTCCCGCGGAACGCATTAATATTTCCCCACGTGCTATTGACCCCCTGAGGAGCCGCTCCAACAGTCGAGTTAACGACGAGTGTTTGGAGTCGCAGGATTTTGTGGCGGGTGGTTTAGTCAGACAAATTTTCGAACGGGGAAATGGTAGAGGGCTTTGTAACTCGTCTTGATTTATTAGTGTCTTGGGGTAGCTTGGAGGGTCGCGAGGAATAATTAACCGAAGGGTTCGATAGAATCATTTGACTCCCTAGTGTACACTGACGGTCACAGTGTAAGAATAATTGTGAGACACCTTGGAAATTTATTGAAGGACCAAAAGGCATTTGGTATTTTAAATTAGGGCACTTCTCGATAAAAAATAATATTTACGATTTTTTGTAGAAAAATGTATATAATTTAAGGTTCCAAAACTTCTTTCACTTTAGTCTGTTGCGAAGATAGAGAATAAAAAAAGGACCTGGACTATCGGTATGATAACTCGCGACAGGATCATCCAAAATAAAAAAAAAACAAAGAAATTCAACAATTAGACGTTGATTGCCATATGTTTAAACGATAGGGTCCTGAAAAATGAGTTTTCTCGCAAAAACGTTCGTAAAAAAATGGAGTGCATGAAAAATCACAGTAGTGGGTAGCGCGGAAGCGGGTGTAATTACGAATAGAAGCGCGTTTGAATTTTTTGATTGAAAAAGTGTCTCGAGAAAATCGCACTTAAACTTTAACACCGACCGCGTTTGATTTTAGTTATTTTTATTAATTTTTTTACTTATTTGGTTTTGTATAGATAGAGTATATTTTATTTTATCATATTTTTGTAATTCCATAAATATTAGAAAAAAGCTGAAATGATTTAAAATAATTACAAATATTTATTTATTATTTCAATTATATTTTTTTTATGAAAATTCGAAAACCGGTGTTTTGGGAATAGTGGAATGCAAAAACCGGTTTCTCCAAAAGTCGGTTTTTGTATAAACCCTATACAGTACCTCTTGATACTTCAGGAATCTTCGTAAAACATTGCTAAAAATACCCTCCAAACAGTACAGCAACCTCCGTGTCTATCAATACCTTCTATCACGCGTTACAATTGGATTTTTCAGTCGTGGTTCCGAGGGGTTCGCAGCAGCAAGTTCCGCCACGTGTACGGCGTGCCGGCAAAGAGGGAGAAATGCTACGACAACATAAAGATCACAAAGAACGCCCACGACTCGCAGTTCTGCGCGGTGAATCCGAAATTCCTCGCGGTGGTGACGGAGGTGGCGGGCGGAGGTGCTTTCCTAGTGCTGCCCCTGGACCGCGTGAGTTATCTGGCTTATCGAATTATCGATTTTCTATTCTTGCGCGTGCACATGCACACGTCGTGCACGTAGTCGCCGATATTAGCGAGCGGCTTATCAACTATTGCCGGGTTCATCGTAAACCGTACTATTGAATTATACATCGCCGCAAATAGCGCGTTATCGCCTGTTGTTACGACTCATCCTCCATGGGGCGCGCACACTTAGAAACATTAAGGCGTGCCGAGATAGGGACGGGACCTAATGTTTGCACGGGGATCGAGCCTGATCGAGGATGCTCCGACGTTTCAGACTGGGCGGCTGGACTTCAATGCTAGCAGGGTGACTGGGCACACTGGCCCGGTTCTGGATATCAAGTGGAACCCCTTCAACGATAACATCATTGCATCCTGCTCGGATGACTGCACCGTACGAGATTTATCATACGCGCTTATCGGAAGCTAAATAGACCAGCTGCGCGAAATAAAAGCTAGGGAAACTTGTTAAACTGAGCGCTAAACACGCGCCCGGGTAATAATAATTGAGAGATCTACGAAAATTGGTCAGCTTGGCTTCTGAGAGGCTCACACAAGCCCGCTGCTCGAGATAATTACATTACATATGTAGTGACTGAAAGGAAGTTTGAACTCGGAAAAACAACGAGAATAAGGTCGTCAGACTGGACCAGTACCAAGATAACACTTAAAGCAGTATGCAGTTATACAAAAGAGTTTCAAGCTTTCTTTCCCGAATTTCGTAGATTTGGTGCTCCAACTAGCAGAGTTTCCACGAATCCTTTACCCACAAACTGTCTACCTCCTTTTCCTTTCTAAATTAAACTACTCCGCGATTGCTCTTCCACCCTAGCCCAGAGTAGTCGCCCCTCAAGTATCTCGAGCAGTGTACAATCTTCTTTCTTCCCTTCTGACTCTTCACGCTCTTCTTGACGCTTATCCTTCTCAGATAAAACTCTGGCACATACCCGATGGTGGGCTATCGAGGAACCTGACGGAGTGGCTGATAGAGCTTCAAGGTCACAAGCGTCGGGTGGCCTATATAGAATGGCACCCGGTCGCGGAGAACGTGCTCTTCAGCGCTGGTTTCGACCACTTGGTAATCGTCTGGGACATAAACAGAGGGGAGGCGGTGAGCGTGATCGACAGGCATCCGGACGTCATCTACAGCATATCCCTGAACCGCGACGGCAGCTTGCTTGCCACCACTTGCAAGGACAAGAAGCTCAGGGTGTTCGAGCCCAGGTCTGGCATCGTTGTGTCGGTACGCATCTGTTCGTTATCATTCGCGCAAGCTTGATGTAGAAAGCTTTCTCAGATGTTCTAAATATCCTCGGCCAGGAAGGGGTTTGTCACGCTGGGACGAAGGCAAGCAAGGTGGTTTTCCTCGGTGGCTCCGGACGCCTCCTCACGACGGGCTTCAGCAGACACTCCGACAGGCAGTACGCCATTTGGAGCCAGCACGACCTCACCGCCCCGTTGACCTGTGAAACCATCGACTCTTCTAGCGGAGTCGTCTTCCCGTACTACGACCACGACACCAATATGGTGTTCCTCGCTGGAAAGGTAACTATGCACATTGAGATTTTTCATCTACGATCCTCTTCTGATCGTTAAAAATTAAAATTCTCCTCATTATACTGTTCTTAAAATATCTATACTCTTGACTCCACCGAATAGCGATCACCAATGCTAATTACTCATAGGAATCTGTATCATTTTCTTTTTATTCCAGGGCGATGGTAACATTCGATACTACGAGGTGGTGAACGAGGCGCCCTGGATGCACTATCTCAGCCAGTTCATCTCTGGAAATCCTCAGAGGGGGTTGGGCGTGATGCCGAAGAGAGGCGTCAGCACCTCCACCTGCGAGGTGTTCAGATTTTACAAGCTGCACGCGACCCGCGGAATGTGCGAACCGATTTCAATGATAGTCCCGCGAAAGGTGTGCCCCTGCTATCATTAAACGTGATTCTAAACTGGAGCAATTAATGAGACACTTTCACTTTCCAGAGCGACCAATTCCAGGAGGACCTGTACCCAGACACGGTGGGCACCTGTCCCGCTCTATCGGCCAGGGATTGGATCAGCGGTATGAACAGTCCACCGATCCTGATTTCCCTGAAAACCGGTACGATTCAACTTTTCACTCTGCGCCAGAGTTTCTTTCCTTTCGGCTCGCGTTAACGCATTTTGCGCGAGTCACGTAAAAATAGGGCTTTTTTTTAATTGTCGCTTAATCGACGGTCAGGTAAAATTAATTACGCGTCTCATGCATACCTTTACTAGTAAAAGTGAAACAAGGATTTATATCTAATGGAATCAGAGCATAGATTTTATACAGTAGCGTAAGGAAATTTAAATTGTGAGTGGTAAGAGAGATAAGATAGTTCTATTCGAAAGAATTCTATTTTAATATTTGTATCGCATAAATTGTGAGGTTGCTAGGGTGGACCAGTGATTACCAAGATAATACTCAGTCTAGTATTAATTTAAGATATATAAAAGCATCAGTTTTAAACTTTCTTTCGACCACTTTGTGTTTTTGTGAAGTGTTCTGTTGAATTGAAATGCAAGAATTGTGAGAGGGTGATAAGTGTTTAAATGTCAACAGGGGGCAGTATCACGACGCACAAGCCGCGCGTTTACAAGCCACCGCAGCTTCCCCCGACCACCGACCTCAATAATAAAAAGAAATTCGCGTTCCTGTCCACGGAGACCGTGCCGGATTACAGGCCCATCGAATTCCTTGATATGTCGGAGAAAAGTCAGAAAACCTCTAGCAACCAGAGCACCAAGTTCCAGCAGCTGCAACAAAAATTCGGGACAGCTGTGCTGCAGGTAGAACCGGTGCTCTTTTCCATATCCACACTTTCACGTCTGGAGGTCATACTAAACGAGTCTTCCGCGTCGTATACCATGTCCTTTGCAGGATATTTTTAATATGCTACTGGCAATGCAGTTAGCTTTGTGAGATTCATTCGGAAGATTAACCCTCATCTGCTGGATACAGGGTCCGAATTGAGCCATCTATCAAACTACATTTGTTATTTACTATCAGTATTACTTCTTCCAAAGGATGAGAATTTTAGATAACAAGATGGGGACCAAATTTAGAAGCTTATGTCGAGGTGCACGCAAATATAAAATATTAAATAAAATATTATAAAATATAAAATGGACCCTGTACCCAACACGTGGACAAAGACCTCCTGTTCCGGAGTTAGAAAGGACCAGTTACACCATAACGAAGCATTGAACAGGTCTTGAGAAATGTGACTTGAATAGAATGAAGCTTCGAAGTCTTATCACCGTAATACTCCAGCCTTTCTAACCTTGTTTCGCAGAAAAACATTATTTCCGCGCCTCTGAACGATAATAAAGCACTGGAAACGGTGGACATCCCCAACAACGAGGCTGAATTGAGACTGGCGTTTGCTCGCCAAACGGAGGAATTCAGACTGGTGCGGCGACAGTTAGCCAACAGTCAGCTGCGTGTCAAAGAGCTGGAGGAGCAAGTGCGCAAGCTTCAGCGCCAGTAAAGGCTACCCTTCCTACTAAACAACCCTTAACTCGCTCGCTTCGAAGACATTCACTTGTACAGCTTCGTTGCTAGTTGTACAAGAGATATATGGTACTTAAACGAATAAGTAACGTGTATGTACAGCGTCCGCAAGCGACGCAACGCCTAAGCTTTCCAATGTGCAGAGAGGAAAAATGGTGCACGATGGAAGAATGAAATCGTACCGAGAGGTGCCAAAGGCCGTGCGAGTATTAGATCAGTGTAAAAGTTCGTTCCATCGAACCGGCGTTCATTAAAAGTAAAAATACACTACATGTTTTTTAATCGCAGTATTTCCCTTGGCTATATGTGACTTTTTGCCACTTTCCTGGTAAAAGCACATGTAGCTATAGTAAAACCAAAACTGTACCGACAGGGAATGAACTTTTGCATCGACCTAATATCATGAATGAAAACTGGAGAAGTTATATTGGCGCAGTGGTGGTGAAAAGATAGTTTTAAAACGTTTTCGTAGTGCATATAAGTAACTGTACTATTGGATTTCGATTTTCTCTTGACCCCGTGCTATATAGATAGCAATGCAGATTGCTTCTTACCAAGTCTTAATAAAACGACAGTATTTTATTACCACTCGCTTTTGAAACTTTCTTTTAAACACTACTGCGCGCGACGCAGTTTACATTCCCATCTCTCTAATTCAGTCTCTTTGCTACCTTTATACGTGCGCAGCAATGGGGCAATCATAATTTAGTAAATTCCTTCGGGGAGGACTTTAGTATTCTTCTCCGCGTAGAGAAGCAGGCAAAAAGGATGAACAAATAATTGTGATTTTAACACTAATGCCTTCACTGTACGGACGAGGTTGCGCCTGTATACAGCGCTGATATTTCTCCTCAATCTTTTAATTACGCGTTTCGGTACGCGGCTCTCTTGCAATTCTTTCTCGCAATTTCACTTCGTTTGCAAGCGTATCAGCCGCCACTTAAATTTATTTTTTAATTACTCGTACACTCAAGCACATTCGATTCTGGTTACCGAGATACAAATACGCGATGGAAAGTGGGCCAACTTTACCCGCTTGGTATTCTATTCGCAAACTTTTCTACAAATATAATGTTTTTAGGTAAAGGTTCTTATAACGGGTACCGTGCGAAGTGGTCCCTTACAACAGAATCGAATGACCCAAGTGTACTAGAGTTCTAGGACTGTAAGATGCTTGATCCATCGATAGAATTTGTAGAAAGAAATAAGGTTTTGATAAGTTTCACAGATTCCAAGTGCAGCCTACAATTTACCGTTCAGACATCCAAGCACGAAATGGAATGAAGAAACTCATTAAGATTGCTTCGTTTCTCTTATCACGGCTTCTATCGATCAATTAAGGCGCACCACAGTTTCTAAAATGCACTGGGTATCTACAGAAGAAATATCAGCTTACTGTAAAGATGCTAAACTTCGACCAAGTATTAAATGTTCAGTACACGAAGAATCGTACCTGTCTTGTGCGTATGCACGTGTATCGTATGCAACTCGATCTATGTAGAATCGTATATAGAGTGACTAGATAAATGCAGATGTTTAGGAGGTCGGCGGGGAGGATATCAGGATGCAATAAACATCGTTCGAAGGACACGAACGAAGCACAAGATGCGAGGGCTACTACTAACGATTTAAAAAGACGGCGTACAATAAGATACCCTGGATAGATAGTTGCATCGTTATTCGATGCAACAATCCTCGATGCATTTCTGTAATACTTCTTAATAATTTTACTTTCAACAGCCGCGGAGTCGTATTTATTGCTCCACTAATCTCTAATTTAAAATTCTATTAGTCAATAACACAATGAACTCCGACGGCTGTAAACGTTAATTTATCGACTGTTTAATTTAAATACTATTTCCACTGTGTTCTAACATCCCTTTTACTTTCTCTATCTCCTAAGTCGTAGGCGTTTAGCTGATTAACTTTTAAGCTGTCTTATTATCGATCGCGTTGATCACTGCCACGCCCACTGCTACCCAGCGAATGGCAATACGACTGTTTTCTTTTAATTCGTGACGAGTGATGGCAGTGGATATTTATTGTACACTACGAATCAGTTTCGAATATTAAGCTAAAGCATACTTCTTTTGTACCGTAGTTGTGTAACTATCTATATAGGAATAACTCTTTTTAGAGAAATAGAATGTCTACGGGGCGTCCCACCTGAAGCAAGCCAGAGATGGGCAAAAAATTATTTGAAATAAAAATTTGTGCGCACAATTGGCGTTTGCTCACAAGTTGTGTACACGATTTTTTATTTCAAATAATTTTTTGCGCATCTTTGAAGCAGGTCACCAATACATATATCTCCCCCACTGATTGTCAGATGATGCGAGAAATATTTCATGTGTAATTTGGAAAATACCATTCGACTTACATACGAAATACTAGCTTTACTACTCGGCATCGCCCGAAATTTAGATTCTTAGTTTATAAAAGAATCTTTTTTTAAGTTTCTTTTGGCGAGAATAGTCACATTTATCTGGATTAGCCAGGTATAATGAGCTGAAGAGTACATTTCATCACCCCAGAGTTTACCGTTCGAAAGTTTTTAGGCGACAGACAAACATGCGATACACTTTCTGCTTTATAGTATAAGATTTTTTGCATCGTCGCGGATGAAGATTTTTAAGGTGGGACACCCTGTATATAGAGTGCAATATACGAGCACTGTCCTGTTCCATCGATGGCACTGTGCTATCGACGAATAATTAGAAGGGAAGAATTCTAATTACTGTGCGCTAGACAGTCGAGGGGAATATACGGAAAGCATTCATCCGAGTCTACTTATGAATTATCACGGAGTAACGCCGATATTTGCGAGTGTCAAATTATACAGATTCTCTAGGACCAACGAGCGGGGGAAAAGTTGTTAGTCGCGAGAAATTCTATTGCCGCTTGATAGTAATCGAATTGAGTAACGGTTTATACACTGTTTATACATATACATGTATTTTTCATACGACATCGTAGCTGTAATAATCGATCGACAAATATCAAACCTCGATTAAAGATTCTCGTAGCTGAACCGCGCGACGCGTGCCTCGGCGCTTATCGTCGTTAGAAAGGAACTACTTAGCAAGTCGTTTGTTCTAATTTATCAGACTTCGTCAATGGATGTATATTTTTCGTTTCACCAATACAGCTTCTAGCGTGATATTACATGCGTTTCACTCCGTTTCCTTCAGCATTCAACGCGTGGCACAGAAAATCCTTAACCCTTTCGGTGCTGAGGTTCGAACGTTCGCAGATACGTTCGCCGTGTGCGGGACCGCCGCGGCCGCCATTGCGGGACACGTCCTTGGAACGCCCCGTGGGCGTTCAACGCACACGGGGCTCAGAGCCCAGAGGGTTAAGAAACGATTGCATTCCTGGACATTTATAACATAGATTTTGTATTGTGCTAGACGTGAAAGATTGTGACGTTACTGGTACCACGCTCGACGTTAGTGTATTGATTATTTCACGCTTGCAGCTAACGCGTAATAGGATATAAACGCTTGCTTATGGGAGCGGAATTTTAAAAAGAAATTTCCATCGCGAAGACTGCTTCTCGAAAGGCAGATTATGGTCCGCGGGAGTTAATGCTAAATGATAGATCCTGCTTGGCCACTTGCAAACGTGTATATGTCGTATCAAAGAGTGCTGTCCTATTTACCATGTTCACTGTATAAATGGATATTACCAAAGAGCGTTAACCGTGCAAGTACCTTACAGATCGTCGGCAAATAGTTTGTTATCAGTTGACCGACTGTCATATTATATTTATACGCAGAGGAGCGAAATGTTGTGTAACGAGACGAAAGAAGGTGATCCCTGGTTCACCAATAAAGAACAAAGCATTTGATCCCATTTCGCGCTGCTCCTTCGCCGAATAGACGGCATACAAATCTTTCAATTCCTCTAAATAACAATCTACGCCGAACGGTTCCACGTACGTCAACGCGTGGAATAGAACACAATTTGAACAATTGAAACAATTCTTCAAGTGCGCTTTCCACCGCGTGTTCCGCAAGTGAGAATATGGCTTAATATTTTAATAGATACTTACTAAAATCACTCAGAAATATCAATTTGTATATTCTATAAAATCTAGCATATAAAAGGGGGTGATGTAAAACTCTATCGAAATATATTAAAAGAGTAAAAAAATACTTCTATACAAGTACATGAAAATTAAATGTAATTCGATTCGAGAAATGCTTACGCGAAGTCAAATTCCCCGCGCGTGCGCAACGAGCTGCGCAGAATGCGGCTGGTTGCGTGCGCGCCAAGTTTGAAAAGTCATACAGTTCACACACGCATACGTCCATTAAACAACTAACATTATGCCTCGCAAGTTTCACCAAAAACAAGGCACACTGATGTCCCTCGAATTTCAGAAAACTAATCGAGTGCAAATCGCCGAAGTACAAAAATGTTGACGCAACACTTGCTGAGTGTTGATGCGTCAAGGACGGATTAAGATTATTTTACAGATCCACTATCTGGTGACCATAAACTGGTAGGGCAGAATGATTCAATTTCACGAAGAAAGATTGTCCGGTAATGTATAAAAATCTGCCACTTATCCTGTTCAATTTTCTCTCTATTAATTATAAAAGAATTCTCGCCCTACTAGTTTATGATTGAACGTTATTGCACGAGAAATGGCAATGGCGTCCATGGATTTACTTCGAAAGATAACATCTATCTTTGGAAGAGTAATTTGTAAGCTAATAGTAATCCAATTGGTATCATCCAATCCGTGGTCGGGCTGAAAGTGACCGCTGGATTGCACCCATCTCCGCTGCAACTGAAGATGCAGGTACGGTACGATAACTTGTCCCCTTGCTGCTTCACGTACTCGCAATAAGTGCCCAGATCCCGTGCCGAGCAGAACCGTTTGGTACCTATCCCACCTATGGCAACACACACAGGAGAAATGTTCGTTTTCCTTTTCCTTTTTAAATGCTCGAGCACTGTAGACGCACACAAGAGGCCTAGGCAACGACATGCATCAGCGTGGACGTAGGAAAAAAGCAGCGTGCGAGGAGACAAGACAGCATACAGTGGTTTGGAATTTTGGAGCACCCCTTTTTACGATATCGAGAGTACTTAAAAAATCTCGTAATCGAAATTCAATCTAATATCTTCCATTTTAAAAGTAAGGAAACGAAATGTATTTTCGTAAATTTTGCTGTAATTAATTTTTATTTTAATTGATTACGTTAAAATTTCCAGTTAGAGGAAGAAAATGGATTGCTAGATCAAAGATTATAATTTAGAATTGATTTGTTACTAGAAGACCATGTAATGTAAGGGAATTAATCTCAAATTTCTATTACCGTTTAATACCATCTAGTAGTTTAGTTTACTTGTTACTGTTTTGTTGAGAAAGAAATTCTTTTATCAGTGCGTGAAGAATGCAGAGTTATTGTGCAATGAAAAGAAATAAAGTGAAAGTGAAATAATGCACTCGACACGAAGATCGCTGAAAAGACAATATAAGAACCTCCGTATCGCCCGATTGATTGGATGCAATAACGTGCACCGTAAACGTGGTTGCAGTTCGCTGGTTTCAAAGAACTTAGAACCAATTTATTATCTCCGCAGCTCAGTTCGTCTGCTGATGTGCACTGATAGCAATCCAGGCTCTCCGCTTGATCGATTAAGAAAGCATTTGTTAAGGCTTTTGTTGTTACGAGCGTATAGGGTTTGCAGTTATATTCCGCGTTAAATCTCTTATTCTATACGAAACCTTACCACACATTTCCCAACACGCAACGACAGATTCGCGTTGTTACGCTCGACCTTCGTGATGCGAATACAACGATGAAGGGACTTTGTCATTATTTAGAGAAAATGTTTTACACAGGATGACTCAAAAAATAACTTAGCACAAGATGAAAACTAAAGATCTAAACTCAAAAATTTACTTGGCACTGGTACGAAATAAAGCTACTCTTTCTGTCACTTTCTAAAATACAAATAATACAGTAATTCAAATAATTTTTATCTGTCGTTGCGAATTAGCCATCCAGTAACCTTCCGTGCACAATGTTAGGTATTATAATACAAGCATGATTTATGGAATATTATAATGGCCGCACGATGGTGCTCCGACAACCCCCACGCGTTTATGAATCGATTCGAATGGATGACCGCATGACCCCAAGATTAGTTTTCATTCCGAAGTGTTAAGTTTCCCCAGCCGATTCTCCTACACCAGACACGTAATCTGATCTATCTTTTCTTCTTCTTTTTTACCCTCAAATCGGCCCGTATGCTTCACGCAGTACTGCGCCCCGAAAACGTCATCGCAAGACTGTGGTTTGATATCGATGTCGCTCGAGAGAAATTCGTTGCATTGGAACGGATGAGAGTTGTTCGTACTGCTGCACCGATAGCATTGTAGACTGTGAGCTAAACGAAAATATCCCGTAAAGGAAGGGAATTTCACTGAATCTCCGATAGAAATTTCGATTTCCTGCGAAACCTGACTTTCTCGGGATCAATTTTAGTACGAGGCTGACTAAGTAGTCGCGCGAACTTTATCGAAATGAACTCTTACGTCCCTAGGACGCGAAGAAATTATTTATTAAACTTATCTTTTGTTTTTGAGAAATAATGGAGCCACAGGAACCTGGTACAGTATGATTAATATGGGCGAAGATTTCAGAGCAGGTACGAAAACGCGGAATAAATACGAAAGAAACGACTTGCCATTGCTTTGAATTAACAGATTTCTCGGTTGAGCGCGCATGTTTTTTGTACCGTTAGTTTCCATAATACCCCGATGCAGATCTACGAATCGATGAATCTAACCACAAAGTAACTTCAAGTTGCCCAAAAAGATGCGCTTAAAACATCGACAGATTCGATCGATGCTTTTGCTTGATCGTTGAAATAGAACCAATGACTGCGTTCTTTCGGATTTATATCGTACATTGGATTCCCGTCGCATATTCGGATAGAGAATATAGAATTACAAATGCCCCGCCCAAGGGACGCCACTATGCGTTCACGACGTTTAGTATGTGCATTAACCTCACCAGTTTCGAAGAAAAGTAGGAATGCCGCGAAAACAGCGTATCGCCTCATGTCTCTGTTAGCGCACATTTTGAAACGCCCTCCTTCTTGTAGACGAGAATTGGAAAGCTGTTATCCCCGGTAAAAGATCGCGGCACAAGTTTATTCAAACAATTACAACGCCATATCGCGACAACGTTCGTTAAAGCACACGTTTACCGAGACAAAAGTGACGACGACGCGAACACGACTGATCGGGTCGAAGGGAAGGGATAGCACGCCACAAATCGCGTGCCGACTCTCGCCGACTCTGCGCGAGCGCGGCCGAAGCGATCTGAACTCAATGCGCGCGAATAACTTGAATTTTTAAATACTTATTGGTTACGTTCCATCTTTAATAAGTATACATTGACATTTATTTCCTCCTTTCTTCACACAAACAATATAATAGAGCTCGAAATTTATACATACACGGTGTACAAGAGAATTCATACGAGAATTTAAGCGCAGGGAAGAAAGGATACGCTAGAATTTGAAATCAGAGCGAACTTATCATACATGAGACTCGGTATTAGATACACAACTTTCGCCTAAGTTAATATTATCTTACATCTCTCGTGGACGAAATATTTTAATCACGTGTAACTTAGTAGCCCCCAATTTTATACTCTTGGAAAATAAAGAAGAACAATGTCTTGTTCTTTCCACAGCGTAGTAATCTATTTAACACCTGTCGCATTAAATATATGTAATCACAATCTTCACGCTCAGCGTAATTAATTTTCGACATTTAAATTACGTATCCAAAAGGAATTATAGAGCTGCGACTACTGGCTAATGCACTGCCCTGCCACATTAACGCAAACCTGTGGACTAATTTAATTTAGAATCTTGCCTCCACCATCGTTATTTAATAAGTTCTCCACTACTATGGTACTTCTAGCAGCGTCCTTTGATTTGGAAGACTTCGACTTATTGCGCTCTGCGCTCTGACAGTGTTTTTTAATTGCTTTAGAAGTCCCTTTCGCGTTCTGTTTGTTGCACAGAAATAATGGCTTCGGTGGCGGCTTCGCCGTTTCCAGCGCGTTACTGGAGGATTCCCCAACTTCCGGGCGAGCTTTATTAACTTTCACAGAGATGATCTTCAGTCTCTTCGCTCCGTGCTTCACCATCGCCGTTTCTTCGGAAGACAGTGCTATTTTCGACGACTTGTTCGTTGCTAATTTTTCATTCGCATATTGGCAGTCCCTCGCCTGAGATCCCAATGGATCGTTTATGCATCCAAAGTTAGAGTTCCTTAATCGGCTTTCAGCGGTCTTTAAAAGAGGCTTCACCACGCTTTCTGATTTAAGCCCAGGGACTTTCACATTGTTCTGTATGCTATTAACACACTGATTCTTTAACGGCCTGCGACTTATTTGTCGAGGTTTCTTGTTACTTCTTATCCTCTTTACCGCGGTGTAAAGGGACGTGGTGCGACGAATGATGCATGGCTTTTTCACAAGGTTCGTGTCACTCTTCATCGAGTTCTTTGCCTCAACCGAAGGGACACTTACTTGGGACTCGAGTTCCTTTAAATTGTAAGAATCTTGGTACACGATACCGTTATCGTCCTGTGAATAAAAGCGCGGATTTAAATCAAGGTCTTCTGAGCGCATAATGTGATCATTATGCTCGCATTGTTTGGTGTACAAAGATAAGGGAGACTTTGTGAGAGAGAGATTAATTTCTTGGCTTCCTATTCTATTCTATTTGTCAGTCGTATTAGACGAACGCCTAAGGATAACATGTTTGAGATGCGAAAGAATATTTAATAGCCACAGTAGAATACATTTCCTTTCGGTTCACTGGCTTAGACCTAATCCCACGCACCGCACCACTCTTCGCAGAAACGTGTTTAATATGTTAGAGACACAGTTGTACGACACTTGACGCAACAGTGGGACCAAGGATTAGCAGGGGTAAAATAAAAATAAGGTAAATAAATCACCGCTAAAAATACTGTACATTTATTAAAACAATGGGACATGTGTGTGTATTCATGTGTGTGTACATGTACATACGCGTGTGTTATAATAGGATACATCAGAAATTTTCTATACATGAATTTATACAATAATACCATCTCCCATTTACGATGGCATTTACATCTGAATGATGAAAGACGCGACAATAAGTATTCTATTATCCTCGATCTATGCTGCTCAACCGATGATTACTAACGTTCATTGTTTCCGTTTCAATAATAGCTCTATACAACGGTACAACACACATTCGTACTTGATCTTGTAACAAACATGCACAGTGCACGCCTCTTTTAAACAGTCAAAAACTATATAAGATATTCGAGTTTATCATTTCGAATGATATATATAAATAAATTAAGTTTCAAGATCCGAAAAGTCCGTAATTATTGTCATTCGTTCTACCAATGACGCATCAACGTGAAATTTCTATAAAGTCCGACATTAAACTCTGATTTCGAAATCTGCGCATCTTTCGTGAAAAGACTCCGCCACCCAGAGATTCACCGCTCAATCGTCTAAACCGCTATTCTGTGCATTTCGCTAAAGAAATACGAAATCGTTAATTGCACATACGTGTACTCCATTCTAACGCTCACAACCACGAAACAATTTTTAAGTGCATGTGACGCTACTTTAAGTGCACTTGTCCATCATCGCCGGGAATTAGAGTGCATCGAATACTGACAGGAAAAGAAACAAGGAGAAACAAAAGAAAAAGAAGAATAAAAAATAAGAGAGATACACTCTGTGCTAAAAGTAAAAGCATTAGCATCGTGTAATCAATACTCGATCAGTTAAATTCTAGTATAAAATGATACAAAAATTTTACAGTCTTTACATTTCATATACTGAATTTGCACGACGTAAAGTCGGAAAACGATTATGCTGTGAAAAAAATTGCACATACGCGTTATACTTTTGTTAATATAATAAAGCACAACGTCTAAGCTCTTTGTAAATGTATTTCACGCACACCTCCTAGTTACGATTAAATTATCTAATATAAATCTGCAAGAAACGAGTAGATAAACAGTTTTCTCATAAACCTTTGTACGAAAGTATATACCAAAACATTATTGTCATGCATACGTATTAGATGGAAGACCCATTAGTTTGATATAATAAAATTTTCGCAGGATCTGTAATAGTCTCGTATTTAAAAAAAAAAACGGTAAATACCTACGAGTCATAGAATCGTTAGCATGGATATCCTCCCTCGTCAGAATTAGTGTAAAAGAAAGAACGAGAATATACAGTTTAATGTCGTTAAAATAACGTAATATACAATTTATATGCATATAAAATCTCTCTCCCACAGTTTTCACGAGCGACATAAAGTGCAGTTCTGTTCAGGCACTAATGTGTCTTGGTATTAATATACGAAAGCGTACCAAGCAAATGGTATAAATTAAGAGAGTACACACTGTTTTATATCAACAGCCGAGATTTCACTCTCGTTACTGACATCGAAATTTACCTTATGCAGAGACTTGCCGAATGGCGTTGAGAGATTGTTCACGTATGCTAATTTTAAATAGGACTTTACACCTCTTAAAGAACGATACTGACTATTTGGCAGTCGACTGTTGGGATTGTTGCCCGCAAGGTCAAGAATCGAGGGACCTAATGCCGCTCCAACCTGCGCACACAGCGAGACGAATAAATTAATCACTGAATTATTGGAAGAAGCAAGTCAAACATAAGGAACCGTAAAATATTTTACCGCTTCGAAAACGGATGGCGTGTATTTCGGTGGGACGAATATGTGGGCCAGGGTTTTGTTCACGCCGTCACGGACCCTTGCTGGTAGTGTGTTTACTAAACGTCCAGAATTGTAGTTACACTCGAGTGTGTAACTGCGTAAAAGACCAGTCAATTTGTACACAGCTACGCGTCCTGATCCTTCCCTCGACATACCGTCCCTTTTATCTCTGCACGAACAACTTCGTTGCATAAAACACAGAATATTAACACGACCAATAGCATTAGTGAAACTTACATAATGTACATGTTTCTCTCCGTGAAATTGCACGAGGTGAAATGGAAGTTCGGATTGTTAACTGACATCAATTTCGGCAGAAGCATACACGTTATCGTGTCTTCCGGATCGTCGAAATAGTTCCCGTACATAAACACGCCTTTCTTCGAGGCGTGACCGTGAAGATCGACGTACAAATACAATCCAGACTCCTCTTTGGGTAACTGGCCTATGCCAACAGCTGTATAAGTCTTTTTATCAGATTTAATTTCTACAGAATTAGCGCTCTCTTCCGGTGTATTACACAGCTCTTCTCCATCACCTTCACATAATGCGCACAAATAAGTAAAAGAATTTTCCTGATCGCGTTCTATAATTCAATGCTAAATATCATACCCTGGGGCATGTCATCCAGGTTCGTTTTCGGTGACGTACGGTCCTGAAAAAGTTCCGGTTGATCTTTACCTTTCTCATCTAATGTCATAAGTGTTACCTATCGTTAAAGTTACTGGTTAGTGCTTATTCTGTTCCTATCTATTCGATCGAGATCACATATTCGGTTAGTATATGTTAGTGTTTTCGTGCAAGTCTCTTCCACCATGGGAAATTATATCTTCGATTAATCACCTGTTGGAGCAATCTCGTTGTCGTGTCGCGTACTATATTCGTAATCCCGCAAGTAGAGTCAATGATGGTCAAGGTGTTCTCTTCGTGCGTCAAACTACCGTTTGAAACTTCGTCCTCTGTTGGCAGTCGGTACGAGTAATGATAGTACCTTGGAAGTAATTTCTTCATAGTTTAATGATCCCAGTACGATGAAATAAGTGAAACATCGGGTTCGCTCTGTTACCTGATCAAATTTCGAGCAGCGTATATTGTTGGGTGGTCCTTTAAAGAAGGATTAAGGTAGACTCGGTTGAGATTTACTCCTTGCGTATCCATTCTGTAGTGGCCTCTGGCTACGCCGTCAGGATTGAGCATCGGTATCAATTTGAACACATACTGGCGACGGAGGTTGATTGCAATTTGGTCGTCGCGGTTTACAAGGAAATTCAGAAAACCATTGAAGACGAAACTGGATGGTGTCTCCCCTGGGTGGACCCTCGCGCTAATAAATATCACCTAGAATGTATGTCTCCGTTAACATCCGTCGGAATTCCATTTTTACGCAGAATCCGAGACAGGGCCGCTTTCACCAATGGGCTAAATGGGCTATAACTCAGGGGCGCCCGTGATCCAAGGGCGTTTAAGAATCAAATATGTTGAAATGCTTTTTTTCTCTTCAATTTTGGAGACAAAAATTTCGTTCGCGGGCATTGTTTCTGTTCGTGTTTGCCTTGGTGTAGACCCGGAGTTGTGATGTACTGCCTCACACCGATTGCGAAGAAATTGCACCCTTGGGGGCTGGGACCCCAAAATTTTTTAGCCCAGGATGCTCAAATTTGTTATGACGGCCCAGAACCGAAATATACTGTTACATACTTTCTTATCCCAGAATTTGAAAGGTCTTTGTTCGTTTTTCTCAGGGAACATATTACTCAGTCTCTCTTCTCTCTCCGTTGATATGTTGTGAAACGAACTTATCGTTAAGATATCCATCCTTCGCCCTTCCAGGGACTTTATCGCACACTCTCTGTGATAATAAACATCGTCCGTTCCCGTTACGGTCCGTTTCGCAACTCTCGATTCGATTCTTCTCAGATAGTTTTGTAAGTCGGTGTAAGAGAAGGGGTACGTAAACGCAAAGTATGTAACCGCTTTGCGATTCTCAGGAGTATTATAAACGAACGACAGAGTGAAATCACTGCCTTCCTGATCCAGCTGAAACATTTACGATCGTTATTCTATCTTAAATACAGAGAGGTAGTATATTTACAGTGTATACAAAATTTACAGTGAAGGTAGGTTTCTCGCGAATCCGCTCCCAATGTATGTTCCCCGGGACGACTTTAAAAACCGGGCACATTCCTTGGCTGAACATCTTCACTTGCTTGTTCAGGTTGACTATATTAAATTTAACAGACACATCGGGAGCACAGGCTTTAACGCCAAAGTAAAACCACGTCCTATTATTGTTCTGAAACTGTGTTCCGTGACAATCGTGCTTCGTCCACAAATTGAACTCGTAGTCCGCCGTGTCGTCCGACATCGAGCTCTTGCACGATTTACTTTCCGCCTCGTATCCATCTGAGAACAAATAAGCGTTAAGTCGCAGAGTAGATGCTTGCGACGAAGATGGACGAGTCGAGCCAGGCGCGGCTTACCCTTGTCGGACGTTTCTGGCACTCGCACCAGTTCAACCCTGGCTAAATTGGCCGAGTCGAAGTTATTATAAAACACAAATCCCCCGCAAGCGACAGAGTCAGTTGTGTTTGCCATTACGTGTCAGAGGTTACACGGTTGCCTGGAAGAACACTCCTGCGAGACGTCTCACGGGCCCCCGAGCATCGTGGTACTCTTTGAAAGTAGAAAGATCAGCGTTACTCGTATCCTCACTTTCTCCGGGATTAGGCTGGGATTTTCTCCGTTTGTAGCGCGTCACTTTCATATTAAAAAGGTCATTGTTTGACAGCTACGTCCTCGGGATCGAGGCGATTTCTAGCGCGCCTTACGAAATAATCAATGTACTTTTGGAATCACGGCCGAACGTCCCTCCGCCTTTGCTCTCCCTCGGAAGACACACGATAAATTACGTTCGCGCGATATTTCCTCCGGCACCCATTGTTGCATCTAATGCAAACACGTTTCGGGCATCGTCGTAGCTTTCTGTGTACCCGACCGACCGCTGCTCATGACAGAATGACGAGACGAGTGTTATCGTTCGTCAGCTGTTTCAACTCCCCTGTGTATGTATTTAGCGGAATGTTAATGGTCCCCGCATTGACGTGTTATGTGACGTTAAATGTTAATAGAGGCTTTCGCAAGCCTCCCAAAAATCTACGTTCTCGAACGTACTAAGGTTGCAAGCTCGACTATTTCAGCGCGAGTTATATAACTCGGAGATTTTTCGATTATCTCTCTGAAAAAGAGATTGTTATTTATACCTTGGTAACAGAAAAGCTAGCGGGCGTTTTTAAAGTAACAGCGAGCCCGTAAGTCCGCCCGATGGAGGATTTAGTTACCCGACAAACTGACCGCACTTTGCTACAATCCAATACCATTTGCGAGAGGAACGTGTCGGTCGACGAGTACATGTGCCAGTTTTCTATTAACATTTATTGCTGTCGGCATAATTTGGCACAATACCCTGATTATTACGTACCCCTGTCTGGACCCGTTCAATTATAAGGCGCGAAGAGAGATGCCCAATCAAGCACCACGCTCAAGGATCCCCGAACTATCTACGAGCGAGGTTTCATAAAACTCTGTATTTACAATCGCGCGGTATCTCGCATTATCCTGTACGCGACGATTTCCAAGCAGCTCGATAAAAAGGAATTAAAAACCTCGAAACATCGCACAGCTATCTAAATTATCGATACACTGCGCCCATCGACAACTAGCGCACTCTGGCTGCGCACGGGTGGTGTGGATAAGAGTTAAGTCAAGAGTGGGTCCCAAACATCTCAGGCTAAACCTCGGCTCGTCTTCGAGCATCTTCGAGCCACCGAGACGCGTTTAATTCACCGAATTAATGGGATCATCTCCGTGAAACAGTCTAAGCCACAGCCGAGCGACTGAGAAGCAAACGGCGATCGTGTCACGTCGAGTTAATGCGCGCGTCGTGGGTGACACTACGCGAGTCGACGGTGCACGTTCGCGACGCTGTTGTTCTGCGTTCTTAATTCGCCTGTCTCAATGTTCGAGCATCGGTTGCGTGGATAAGTGGCGAAACACGCGAGACCGCCGAAAACAGTCCACCTGCGACTTTCTATCGTCCCGAGTGCATCGATCGGTTTCGGCGTGCGGCACGTCATCGTGCAGACGATGCGCCCGTTGTTGTCAATGGGTTGGCCCGTTCCCGCTACGCACACGCATATGGTGCTAGTGTACGCGACGGTACCCACACCGACGCAGAATCTCCTATCATAAGAGCCGGGAGCACGCTGCCTTGCGGCTTAGATCGTGCTTCGCCGTTCACCACGAAGCTTTGCGCGGACTGACCAGTGACACCCACCGAATTGCTCCTTTCTTCGTGGCTCCTTGTACTTACTTACGTGGCGGGCACTCAACACGCTCCACGGGACGACCATGTGCGGTGAGTTAGCGGAACGACTTTTGCGCGGCACGGTGCTCCGTATTAGCGGCGATCAACGGGGCCGAGCTGGCCGGCTGTCTCGAGAGGGAGATTTCGATGGGGAAAGTGCGGGGTTTGCTCGGTAAAAAGCCGGATCGTGACAGGTTGCGGCGTAACATCGTGCCGCATGCGACGGCGGGGCGAGCTTTTCAACATCTGTTACGCGTTCAACGTGACACGACAACGAACGGGCGTGTGTTTAAAAGCCCCTGGCGCACGCGCACTCGAGGCCAGTTAAGGGGCACGTTCGTCCTGGGAAACGTATTTCGCGCGGGATTAGAAGCTTCCGTTTTCGGTTATTGTGAATGGGAAATACGATACGACGAATATCGTTCGTAAAACCGAGCGGGGGCCAGTTTATTCTAAAACTCGTATTTCAGTGGTAAAATTGTACTATTTATTTTATAGAAATTGAGTTTGGTATGGACGGAGTGTGGCATGGTAATTGTATTTTTGATTTTATGAAAAATTATGTAACGGGCGTAGTATTTGCATTAATATTCACTGGAAGGTCGGGGCCAAAATTTTACCTATGATAAGAGCGCGTGGGAGGTACGATAACGTCGCGTTCCTGCTGAGAATTTAATCGTTAAACGGAAATGTTACAGTAACGAATGACGTGGGAAGAGTTTAAGCGCACGGCCCTTGAAATTCCTATTTTTGGTCTGTGAATTTGAACCGAATATTTCATCACATTAGCGTAAGCATTGCAGGATTATACGCGGTGTCCCATATCACAAAATTATCTTTACAAGTACATCATTCCTCTAAAATAAATGAGCCAGAAGTTTAGAGTACCTATTGCTCCAAGAATGTTCGTCACCTTCGGTTACAATTTTCTCCGGTTTCCCCAACTCGTAACGCTTACCACTTTGGAATCCACTTCCTTCGGGGTGTGGAAGGATTTACCTGTGGTTCCATCGAAGCTTCTCGCGGCCGGGGAACCACCGAAAAGTCACGATGTTACGAAATCACTTTGCGTCACGCATTCTTTTTTCATCGTTCAGAAACCGCGGGCGAAAGTCCCTCCGGTTCTGTTCGAATCGAAGAAAGGGAACCGAGCGTGCGCTCGTAACATTCTTTCGCCATTAAACGCCGACCAAGAGCGCGTAATCACGAATTCACCTCGACTTAATTCCCGGCGGTACGCCACGAGAAGCCAGCGACAATTTCGCCAGAAATCACGGGCCATTATCGCCGCATTCTTTGCCCTCGCCAAAACTGCCCGTATTAATTTACTTTTCAGCGAGTAAATATTTACGACTTGCGACAAGTCTGATGCATATTTACGGAGTCGGGATTGATAACATCGGCGCACCGCCAGCTAATTACCCCGCGACGTAATTACCATTTTATTCCATTCGATTTCGCGATCTGTTACTGGGGGAAAAGGAAAGAATGCGTAGGAACGTAATCTCGATCTTTGGATGCTATCGACTTATCTCTCGTGTTCGCAAGCTCGTCGAACACTTAGGGCGGAGTGGAGTTAATTAGAGGGGCTTTATTAATTAGCTGATGTGCAGGAAGAAACGCCATGGTGGATGGAGCTGCGAGTTTCTGGTAACCGCTGTTCGCCTCGGTGTTTCCAGATCGATGCTTCGGTGTCTAGCTTTAATTAGGTCACGCGTTTCAAGTCGCCGCGCGAGAAACGAATTCCAGGCACGAGCGCGTTTTCCGGACACGCGCCTTCATTTCCATTTTTCCTCGTACGAGCAAGCTGTGGAGGCAAAGGCGGTCGACGACCTGCTTGTTTACGTCCTCGTGCTCCATGGCTCGCGAGTACCTCGAGGATTCGCGTATCCTTGCATCCGGTGGCTTGGAGTTTCGGTGGTTATCTGGGCATTTGAAACGCGAACATATGTCGTGGGCCCTTGAATTAGGGACCGATGGATGACGGTCGTTTGAAGCCCCAAAAGTGGGGGAAAGTTGGGACACGAGTATCGTTCCGTTTAATTGTCGATGAGACCTGTCTGATCCATGGAAACTGGATTTAAGATACAGGTAAGATACTCCTGTGTATGTAATTTCGAAAATTGGAGAATTCCGAGGCAGCCGATTGCCGTCGACGCGATAGATCGAAAGTGTAGGTGAGATCTGTACATCGAAGCTTTCATTTTCGAGGAAATCCAGTTTTCAGGGCAAGCGTCTTCAGTGAATCGGAGATGGAGCGATCTATACCCAGTAACAACTTTCGATTTCCTACAGCTCGATCCTTTGGACGTAGACTCATCCGTACAGTTAAGTCTTGGCCCGATGGATTCCAACGCAATGTCCATTTTTATCCAACAAGCTTTCACATCACAAATTAAATATGTAATATATGTAATTTGATATATTACCTGGTTAAAATGGACCCCGCATCCATCAAGCGACTTTAAACTCGATTTCCCCAAAAACTTTCATGCTTTCCTTCTATTTTATCAAGAAGACCAGCTCAACTCCCCCCTTATCTCGCGCCAAAATCAATGCAGCGTACATTAAACAAAAAACAGTCTGCACAAGGACTTATCAGCGACTTACAAAACACGAATTTCCAAACTGCATTCCGCCGAATTGCGGAAGCGTACAGAGAATAATTGCGGAGCAGCGGTTACGTTCTAACGGGCAGCCGGATTGCAAAAGTGTTGCAACCACGTGACTCAGCCGCTTAATGCAACATTCTCAAAGTTCATCGAAAGTTTAATGGTAACGGTGGTCACGCGGCGGGTCGCTGATCGAACTTCACCGACACCCATGGGTGTAGCAGCAGCGTGGCAGACAATAGCGTCTAATCAGGAACGAGTATCGGCGGGCGACGAAGTAGAGGAGTGAAAGTTTTCCTGTGGCGAGCCTGGCGGTGTCGCGAGAGGGTGCAGCGGCCGGGGGACAGTCACACGTGACATTTAAACGTGGCCCCGTGGACAACGGGCACACATAGGTGTGCAGGGACCAGTGTATCCTCGGCTGCAGGATTTCGCAGGATCCTTTCTCCACCAGGCATCCAGTTTACCTTTACCTTCCTCACGAAATTCGAAAGAGTGGCCTCGCCGAGGAGAACCTGATTTTTGTTTACGTCCACGAGGATGCTGGAGCAGCGTGCCCAGGAATTTTGACGAAAAGCATCGCGCCACCTTTCACCTGGCAGCTTTGATTCTTCTTTTGCTTGTCCCACTGAGCTTTCTTTTATTTTGGTGCCTACTACGGCGAGGAGCTCGAGTTTCTAGTTCTAGTCTCCTTCGGGTACTGCTTTCGGGGCGCAGTCGTTGGATTTTTTAGGATCTGAGGCAGAGTTTTTATTTAGGTAAATAAAATTTCGAATGACGAATTAGAGGTAAAAAAAATTGTTCGTCTTCGTACGTTAACCCGAGTTAAGTTTATTCGACATGTGGCGAATAATTTTCTTAACTTTTAGTCGGTATTCGAGATTTTATTTATACAAAACTTTTGCCTATTTCTGATTCGAGTGGTCCAACAGGGAATTCGAGTTAAGGATTCTAACGCCCCTGTTGTTTGTTACACCTTCCGCTCGTTTGTAGTCGACTGTTGGTCTTCAGTTTGGCGTGGAAGTGGTTGCCACGTATTTTACGACCCCACTTTAGTCTACCTTCAAAGAATATCATGTTGGGATTTGCATAGGAATTCTGCAACCTGCTGATCACAATGTCCCATCCAGCGAAGAATTTCTCCATTAAAAGCCCTGCTCAGCGTCGACTCCCCTTTCACCTATTATCGCCTGGCTGTCTCGTTTTGTTCTTCGTTCTGCGACGTAGGCACGTTCCTGGCTCCTTTATGATCCCAGCTGCTACGTTCCATGTTAATCGATCGATATAAGTGGAAGACACGTTCAAGGTTCGCGGTTGTTTATTACCATTATCTACTATCCAGACTATCTTCTCCGTCGTTCGATTGAATACATCGATGCACGATGAAAAGGCCAAGTAGAACGAGCCATTTAGAAGAAACAAAGAAGTCGAAGCGACTGTTAAGCAACATTTTCAACACTTCTGCTGGCACAAAGTTTTAAGAAATCTCTCTTCAAGCCATTACCGTCTAAGTATTAAAACAGAAACTTTGAAATTTTCGTTGCATTCGCCCCGATTAGAAAACATTAAATTTTCATGTTGCGTTTATGCAACAGCAGCTTGGAAACACACCAACGCCACTCAAAGTGTTAATCACCATCCGTCTAGAGTCTTTCACACCTAATTCCAAGAGTGGCAATTCTGATATCACAGAATAACATGTATTAAAGAAGGAAAAGGAGAACAATTTTATGCATTTTCACACTTAAAGCAGATGTAAAAATATCAATTTTTATATTATAGGTGTAGCAAAATGTTCCAAAAACATGCCAATGTTCCTCCAGTTTATGAGAGTTTATTGCAAACTTCGGGACCGACGCATAGAATCGATTTTACGAAGGTTCTCGCCGAAGAGCTCTTTCCACGTCGAACACTGTTCCTTTGGAATCAGTGTACCGTTACACGAATCTACCAAATGGTCCCACCGAGTCGATCCCCCAGGTCTGATCGACTAATTTCGTGTCAGTAGGTCGCAGAAGGCCCCGTGTCGCCATGGCCAGCGATATCGGGATCACTTGTTTCCGAAACGTTCGATTTCCATACTCCCCAACACCGTGCGCATCTCAATTACATTTCAATGGAAGCCGCTTCCAGCAAACAGGACATCACGCCCCAGTACTCGAGGCTTGTAGGACAACGTGCATCGACGTTCTACCCCTCCTCAAGCTAGAAAAATGATTACTCCGTTTTTAATAAACATTCCTAATCCCCTTACTACGAAGCCGAGTAATTCTTGTATCTTTATCGCCGCGATACCGCTAGAACTGTGATAAAACAATAAGGAACATCCATTCAGCGTCGCTTTTCTCGGAATACCTACCGTAATAATGATTGAAAAACACATTCGTGGGACGACTCAGAAGGCGAATCATGGATTCGATTAATGATTATCTATCGAAAGGATTAAGCCATCCGCTTCGTAATAGCGCATCGGACAAAATTTCGATAAAAATCTTGTTTTATTAGATCATCAGATGGAGGCCTCGCTGATAAAACTCGCGTTATCGCCTCGAGCAAGATCTTCCTTCTTTCTCTCCGCTCTGCAAAAAAACCAGGGGGGGTTTTCTGCTCCCCTCCTTAATTCGCTTCCATGTAATCATCAGCATGATTTTTCTTGCCGCTCTGTGGCAGGATGCCCCGTATCGGCGTGGAAAGAAAATTTCGCTTATCGGCGTGCCTAGTCGGCGACGTGACAGTTCGATCGTCCCTATCGGCAGGCGACTCGAAATCGAATTACAGACGTACGACGCATCGATGCACCGTCCACGGCCCTATTCTTTTCGTAACTGGCTACCATCGCGGTTCTCGACCTCGCGGCGCTCTTCCTTCTGGCTGTTCCGTTCTCTGCAAGTGGGTGGCGATGGGTGGTAGGTCCCTCGATCCTTCCGGCGTGATCCGGAGCTTCTGATTCGTCTGTGAACGGTGTGGTTTGACGGAGTCGTTAAGGAGGTGGAGTTTTGGTAAAGTTGCATCTAATCGCGAGGGTGCAGGGGTCGCAGAAGTGATCGAAGATGGGGTTCTTAGTGGTCGGTAGGACTGTGTTTTGATTTTGAAGGTGCAGTGTGGGGTGGTGGAAAAGAATTGGGGATTTGGTGGATTGGAATATTTGCCTAGTTTGCAATATCGATTTAGATAAGAGTAAATTTATATTATAGTGAGCTCGATGCTAAATCGATAAGGCGACCGATGAACTGCGCATCTGGTGGGCGCTATCTACCTATCTTCTGTTTAAATAATCAGGCTCGCAGCTATAGTAGTTTCACTCGTAGCGGTTTCACGTGTAATTCTGCTGGGTTGTGTATAGAGTTGCGGTGTTAGTGTGAATGGCAGGTGCTTTGATAGGTGTACCATTGAAACACTTGTTCTTTTAAGTCTATTTATAGGTGCGTACATTTTATAGTCAGCTTCCTGTAATGTTTGTGGAATTAATAACGTGGACATACTGAAAGATAGACTTCCCCCATTCTATCTAGAGGTTAGACCATTCAGGTTTACTCCAAGCAGAGGTCCATTTCACGTTCTCGTTCGAGAATCATTTGCTTAACCCTTATGTACGCAACCGGGTACCCGGGTACCCATTTCTATGTTTCCTTTAGTAATTTTTTATGTTCCAGTGAAAATATCGCAAAACCGCTCCGAATCTCCATTCTTTGAAGTCTTTTGCCCCGATATACGTATTTGAAATAAAAATTTTTGCAAAATATTTTAAATAGTAACGCTTCAAACTTATGTATTCGCTTGTTGGATGATTTATGAAAGGAAGTTTCGAGTAATTTATCCGCTCAAATAGTTGAAAACGGCATTTGGTATATTATAGAAATGGTAAACTAAGTATTTCGAGGAAGAACGAAAGTAAAATTATCGCTGTATTTGAGATGTATCGGAACAGGACACATGGGGTACCCGGGTGCCCCGGTTGCCCAACAACCGTGAAACTTCTGGTTGCGTACATAAGGGTTAAACATCATCGAGGAAGTAATCATGAAATCAGTAGACCAGTCCCTCTCCGTCATCGAAACCATGAAGTTCAATTCTGAATCTCAATAATTCCACACTTGCTCATGCCTCGGTGCAACCGTCAAAGCAATGGCCATTAATTCCCGTTTTCCCGAGTGACCAACAAACTCATCGAAACCGTTCGCAAAAGCATTAGAGCCTTTCTAAGCCGAGGACGTCGTCTCGAACACGATACCTTTGGATTCCATCAGATACTATCCCCCGATAGAATATCCAGGATCAAGCGGGCAATTTGCACACCGAAAAGAAGTCAGCAACCTAATAACCGTAACGTTAGACGGCTTAGTAGCGAGTCTGCGTCGTATGACGGACAATTGATACAACATCGAGGCAAGCACTTCGCGCAAAAGGCGCCGCGTCGACGGCCACCGGAGGTGCACGCCGCTCTAACGAGCATTTCGTTTATTCTCACACACGCGAGCTTTCCCTTTCACCTTTGCGCGTGTGTCGCGAATTAACTATTCCACACGACCACGCGCAAGTGTGTTGATTCACGGGCGACGACTTTTTGCATTTTTGTAATGCCGGGGACCTCGGGCGCGTATCGGTTCGCGAGCTCCCAGCCGCGCGAAAAATAAGCTTCGAATGTTCTTCGAAGACCTGAAGTGGAATGGAAGTGCGTGGATTTTTATGTTGATTATAGTTACCTATTAATTTTCAAATTAAGGATTGGTGTTAAGTAAAATAATTTTCAAATTAAGGATTGGCGTTAGATAAACTAATTTTCAAATTAAGGATTGGTGTTAGGTTAAATAATTTTCAAATTAAGGATTGGTGTTAAGTAAAATAATTTTCAAATTAAGGAGTGGTGTTAAGAAAAATAATTTTCAAATTAAGCATTGGTGTTAAGTAAAATAATTTTCAAATTCAGGATTGATGGTGGTCGTAGGTAAGTTGAAAAGTATGGATTTTTCGATAATTATGTTTACACAGTTTTATATGTAGATATAAAAAGTACAACTTCTATTTAAACTTCTTTTCGATATCTCTCACCGTTCTCGAGATATTCCATCACAAAAAATCTGAATTGTTTTCAAGGGGTGATTTCATCTCCGACAATCGCGCTACTCTCCTTTTACGAACTACTCTACTTGCTCACAAAGTTGCATATTTTTCTGAATTTTGGGATGGCCTAATTTTCTTTATAAGTGAACTAATAATACTTCAGTATTAAGTTAGTATCACCGCTCTATTTACGCAACCCCAGTCTATGAAATCTAAATCTCACCTCGCAATTCTTTCCAATGATCCCTGCTGTATCTACACCTGTAATTTTACAGAAATTTGAACGATTAGAAAATCTATGTGTTAGAAAATTCTGTCATTCCGTGCTTCGGAGAGAGTCAGTTAGATTTATAAGATGTGATGAAACACAGATTTTCTATGCTTATCACTTGTAGCCCGTTTTCTATTCCCGTAACGAGGCCTAGCTTCCACTTAATGATTTTAGAAACTGGGACGGTGTATAGCTTCTTTCTAAGAGAAAATGTTGGATTGCTTATCTATCCTCTTCTGGCGGCGGTATTCTATACGCAACAAGTGCTCGTTACTTCTAGTTGCGAGTCCGTGGAATTTAAGCTCGGTAAGCTGCCCTATGTTTATGGGAGCTCGATTTAGTAGCGAAGGCGTAAATGGAATGCGATCCAGGGTGCATAATAGGTTCATTGAATATACATCGCCCGCGCATCGGTCAGGGGTGAAGAGGGCTATTTGGACGTCGATAAATCGAACCGTTTCCGCGTTTTATCGCCGACCTTCGAGCGGTGAACGCGGCGCAGGAAAAAAGCCTGGTGGAATAGAAAAATACACTGTATCGGTTAATGCATCCGAAGGTCTCTTGTTTTCTCTCTCTTTGCTCGCCTGGTAGGGGGAGACATTGGAAAGGGTGATTAATCGTTTGTTTAAAACGCTGGGCGATTATTTGACAAAATCATTCCGCTCAGTCTCGTTCATAATACATTAGCAAACGGAAATTCCACTAAAACCGAAAGATGAATGGAGGTAGGAACGGGCAAAATTTTTATTGAAATAAACTTTGGAACAACGAATAATAGTTTAAAAAAAATTATTCGCTCGTTAACCCGAGTTAAATTTATTCGAAATTTTATTCATATAAAAATTTCGCCCATCTCTAAATGGAGATAGGGAATGACGGCTCGAGGTCTTCTATATCTTCTGTCTAATCTAAGTGTAATTCTCTTCTGCTCCCCAGGAATCTTCGCGTATCTCAATTACCTGACGCCAAAGAGCAGGAAGGAGATCCTGGAGCTACTAGTCGGAGGACTGAAGCGCCTGGAGTACCGTGGCTATGATTCAGCTGGTAAGAACAAGCCTGAAATACCTTACTTCTTTTTCCTTGGAAAGAAGAATCCTAAGAACGAGTAGAAACGAAACAAAAAAAAAAGGAATTCAGCGAGGAATTCAGTGTTCTCGTTTTCTGGGTGCAGAAAGTGGGCGAAGCGGATATTCCTTGCACGTTTCGTTCGTTTATTTCAGGCGTCGCCCTTGACAGCGCCGATGGCAAGGATATCTCGATTATTAAGAAGCAGGGAAAAGTCAAGGCCCTGGAAGAAGAAATCTTTTATCGTGAGTATACGCTTTCTTCTATCAACTGGGAAACTTCTCTCCTATATCCGAGTCCGTTACACCTCACCTTGATCCGAATTTATATAATAAAAACTGTTAAAGACTCTGGACTTACACGGTGTACAATTGCGACTCGGTACATTGTCCTTGCAGGTACCAACATCGACTTCGAATCGAAGACCTACAGCCACGTGGGCATCGCACACACCCGTTGGGCGACCCACGGCGTTCCCTCTGAAGTGAATTCCCACCCCCAGAGGTCCGACAACGAGCACGCTTTCCTGGTGGTTCACAATGGTAAGAACACCGGCTCTAAAGACGTTACAACAACCTGAAACCATAGAAAAGTGTTCGTTCTATACACCCACGTTATTCGGAAAAGGTATCGTGACCAATTACAAGGAGCTGAAGACGTTGCTGCAGCAAAAGGGCTACGTGTTCGAGAGCGAGACCGACACAGAAGTGATCGCCAAGCTGATCCACCACCTTTGGGCGCAGCATCCTCGCTACTCGTTCCGCGAGCTCGTCGAGCAAGTTGTCCAGCAATTGGTAAGAAGCGTTCTGTAACAAAGGATTAAGTAGTCGAAGACTCAGGTGCTTCGTTGGCGACTGAGGGGGTCTGAATTTTTCAGGAAGGTGCTTTCGCCCTGTGCTTCAAGAGCAAGTACTTCCCCGGCGAGTGCGTGGCGACCAGAAGAGGCTCGCCGCTTTTAGTCGGTATTAAGACAAAGACGAGACTGGCCACCGACCACGTGCCCATCCTCTACGGCAAAGGTAAGTCGATGAATCCGTTAAATAGCAGAGACTCGCACGAGCGCTCGACAGAGCTCGTTCCGTGTCACGGAGAGAGGTACAGATTGGTTAAACTTTAGGAGAGATCACAAGGCTATTTTCTGGTCACTCGGGCGCCGAGGGCTACGATTCCGAACGCCACCGATTGCCGTCGGTGCAGGCGGCGGAATATACATGCTTTTTCCATTCCTTTAAAGGGCGAAGGCGAGGCAGCTCTGAGATATAGTCACTTAGATATATCCCACCCCCTTTCACTTTGCAAGGAGGTTGGTATGGTAATTGGTGGAAATGTGCAAGGGTACCTTTGGTTTCTCGTGTGTCGGCTGTAAAGACTAATTGTGGGTCATTAATAGCATGCGTTACACCACGATCTCGACCTGTAGCTCATCGCTCATTCAAGTAATTAACGTGTATCTTGATAGTAATACACTAAGCATCATTTTACCTTGGTTTAATGTCTATCTCAGTGTCTCACAGTGACATATATATTGAAACTTATGGCTGATAATTAACCGGGGATTAATACTAACGCGGAGTATCTTGTTTACGCTAGAATTATATCCTGATAGAGTTAACGGGGAGTTGGATACTGTAATTTGTCCCTTAGTTGCTTCAATCGGGTAATTAATGTATACCTTCTTTACATAGTACCGTATCCTGCGTTACTCGGCTGGTTAAAATGAGTAGCATGTTTCTTTTCTCTGTGGAAAATAGTGTTGTTGTATTTGTTAATTTAAGTTATATCTGTCACCTGTTCTCTCGGACAGTGACAAACACTTGTTGCATGTGTACTCCCTCGGTGATTCAGTTTTATATAGATACTACATGATGTTTCTTTTGCATGAACACCTACCGGTTATGTTCTTCAACTTTTCGTCTCGACAGATGAACTTCCATGCGTAAACAAAGGTATATACACTACTCTACACTTATCTCTCTCTATCTGCTCGACATTGGACCTTTCAACTTGCTAATCTCTACTGCAATAAAAACAAAGCTCATCGGCTTTCTCTAGCCAGAGTTAATTGAATATCAGTATTACGCAGAGCGTCCAAGAAAGGCCCACTGTTCGAGCAGTAGCATGCAAACTAATTCAGCTTCATATATCTGACAAGTGTTTTACCAAAATTCATACACCGCATCTTATAAATACAATATATAATTTCCATTCAAATGTCTGCGTCTAAGTGTCTGTTATTTCTAAATCATTATCTCTCACTTCTTTCTAACAAAATAACATCACCCCTCTCTCATCCACCCGATTCAATTTACATTCCTACCTGAATCTACCCACTCATTCATAGAAATATACACAGACAATAGAGGAATCAGTTTTATTGTGTAATCCTCGGTGTACAAAGCGTCTCATTCGAATACTCGGCAGAAGCTTGCGCATTCGTAGCTTTGTGATTGTAAACGCGCATCAGAACGCAACGATATACAACCACCATTTAGCATCGCAGTTCGTTTCACGTTTTTTTTTTACCATTGTAGCCTGTAATGCCCGTCGCCATTGCGTTACCTGTTTTGCTAATTGTTTTGTTTTCTTTTTCGTCTCTCCCCCGCATCCAAATTTGAGCAGAAGTTGAAGCACCGACTCAAGGTAATACTTTAAGTACGTATACGCTTGTCTCCGCTCCGCCACCCTGCAGCAACCGCTTGCTATCATCCACGTTCTGCCTGCTTCCCCTTAAATAACGTGCAATTCCGCGCACAATCTCGCCACGCTATCCCATGGATGTTAAGGAAATGGCCACGTTTCGGTGTAGTGCCACGCTTTCAGTACGTATTACCAATGCGTTTCTCTTTCAGTACGGGAGGGCACGTTGCGGGAAGCGGAGGGTGCATCGGCCTTCGAACAGGCCACCTCTACTTCTCTCCTCTTCCTCTTCCATTAAACAGGTGTTTCTTATCGCGAAGGGCCGCAGCTTCTTCTACCGGAAGCTGCCCACGTCCGGGGGCTGTCTAATTTCAATTGCCTCTTTAATAAGACCACATTACAGTCGTTAACAGCCGCTTTCTTACTTATCACGTACATGAAACATGCGTTCTTGTTATTGTCGTTGGATGAATGATTAATTAATGTCGTCTCTTAATGCAGTCTCTATGTCCCGAAGCATATAAGGTACGCAGGACAATTAACGGCGCCGCTATTAAATACCTTAACGTCCACATATTTAGAGACATTACTTATCGCGTCTCTGGCTAATTCGGTGTGGGGGCTTGTAAAGGCAGAAAACGGCACGATGCATGGTACACTCTATGTCGTTGTTTAACTGCATCGTGCCCTTTTGGCTCGTAGGCCACGATTTCTACCCAAGGAGCCTGCAGTTTTGTACATAAGTTCTCGTAGTATTAAGTTCAGAGAGTGTTCGAAGCGAATTCAGTATGATATACCCAGTAACAAGTTCGTTAAATGAGAATATTAACAAGGGATGGAGATTGACGTTGGCGTGTATCATATAATTGGATTCCTGAATTTTAAATATAAGAATGGTGTAAAGTAGGGGTGCACGGTGTGTTCTTCGAAGCGCGGGGAGATTAATGCATCGTTCTTGGCAGATCATCGCCCGCACGGCCGCAGCACCGAGCTTCCGGTGATACCGCGAAGCGAGAGCACCTCTGAGTTTCAACCCCTGGAAGACAAAGAAGTGGAGTATTTCTTCGCCTCTGACGCCAGCGCTGTCATCGAGCACACCAATCGTGTTATATTCCTGGAGGTGCAGAACATTTTCTCGCTTAATGTGCGATACACAGAATCGAAGGGTAGATAACACTTTCTATCTTCTGTTATTAGGACGACGATGTGGCTGCTGTGAAAGAGGGTGCCCTCAGTATCCATCGCCTTCGTCGATGCATGGACGATCCCCACGCGAGAGAGATCACCACTCTGAAGATCCAGATCCAGCAGATCATGAAGGGCAATTACGAGTACTTCATGCAGAAAGAAATCTTCGAGCAGCCCGAGTCCGTGGTGAACACGATGAGGGGGCGCTTGAACTTCCGGGATAACTCTGTCACGTTGGGAGGTATTAAAGTAAGTTTGCAACAGCTTGGCATGTGTATTTTATTCTTCTTTAAAGAACCACTAACCTGACGGGCATTTATCATTAGGATTACATTCCCGAGATCAAGAGGTGCAGACGTCTGATGCTCATTGGTTGCGGAACGAGCTACCATTCCGCCATTGCCACCAGACAGCTTCTGGAAGAGCTGACTGAACTGCCAGTTATGGTCGAGCTGGCGTCAGATTTCTTAGACAGGAACACGCCAGTGTTTAGGGACGACGTGTGCTTCTTCATCTCGCAGTCGGGTGAGCATCAGCGAAGTCGACTTTGTGTCTTCGAAGTGATATTACTGATTCCTGGGTACTTGCTCTGTTAGGAGAGACAGCAGACACGCTGATGGCCCTGCGCTACTGCAAAGGCCGCGGAGCTCTGATTGTTGGAATTACCAACACCGTGGGGAGCAGCATTTGTCGCGAATCCCACTGCGGCGTTCACATAAACGCTGGTCCTGAGATCGGTGTGGCCAGTACGAAAGCTTACACCTCTCAGTTTATTTCTCTCGTGATGTTCGCGCTGGTTATGAGCGAGGATAGAATCTCCCTTGGATCTAGGCGCCAGCAGGTACTGCACCTTCGACTAATCAATTCAGTGGAAATTGTATTCGGAGGATACAGTGTATTGTTTCAACAGATCATCGAAGGATTGAAGAATTTGGACAACCTGATCCGCCAGGTTTTGCAACTCGACGACAAGGTGAAAGAGCTGGCCAAGTCCCTGTTCCAGCACAAGTCCCTATTGATCATGGGTAGAGGATACAACTTCGCCACGTGCATGGAAGGTGCTCTGGTGAGTTATCCGGATTCCAACAACGAGGTCTGATTATCCGGCTGCAGCTTTTAAATCGACTGATCTGTTTCTTCGCAGAAAGTGAAGGAGCTGACTTACATGCACAGCGAGGGTATCATGGCGGGTGAATTAAAACACGGCCCGTTGGCGCTGGTCGACGACTCGATGCCCGTCATAATGATCGTTATGAGGGACCCCGTGTACACGGTGAGTAGAATGGTTAAGGGGAGGTTCCGGTCTAGAGCCCATAAAAATACGTGATGTTTAGGAATTAATTAAAGGAAAACTACTATATTATATAATTTAATGGGACTTCTTGCATTGTATTAAAGATGTCTTAAGTTATAGAAATATATTTTTTGTTTTATAATTAATCATTGCAGACGGCACTGGGGAGCGAGGCGTCAAAAAATTCATTCAAACCCGTGGGACCTGTATCTCCAAAAGTTATTATCCGATTCGACTGAAACCTTTTTTATTTTGAAGAATATACTTCTGACTAGGGGGGGAACCAGAAAAAATTACAAAAATTACATTTTGTAGAAAATAACGACACTTGAAGTTTGAAATCCCATTTTCCTATACTTATTTTTCGTTCTTTCAACGCCTTTGAAAATGATAAATTTTCAATTTTTTGTATGTTTTTCTGCCCCCCCCCCGCCAGAAGTATATTCTTCAAAATAAAAAAAGGTTCAGTCGAATCTGATAATAACTTTTGGAGATGCAGGTCCCACCGATTTTGAAAACACTGTTTCGAGAAAAATGTGTTTAAAGTTTAACGTAAGTGCCGAGTGGCCGGCCGTTAGCCATGCATTTGCCGCTACTCAAATGCCTATAACTTCGGGAACGTCCTTAAATTACGTAAGGGTAATTTTGGCGATTTCTTAACCGCTCCCTCCCCCAGTATAAGAATTCGTAAGATTTGATATTGCAACCCCCTTCTTACGTAATATTATTTACATTGAATTTGTTCAGTTATTAAAATTCTTGTGACGGTTTATATAATTCATTAATAAATTTAAACTAAAACTACTTTTCTGGAACATTAATGATAGAATTTGTATTTATTGAAAATTAGGTTAACATTGTTATGTAAGACGCTACCTGACCTCCCCCACCCCTCCCTTGTAAAATAACGTAAGAAATTCGCGACGCGCTCCTTCCCCGAAAAGCCTTACATAATTTAAGGACGACCCCTTTACGAATTTCAACAAATCCCTTTAAACACATATTCCTAAAAGTTGATCATTCGAAAAATGAAATTAAAAAAAATCGATTTTTAGACCGGAAGTTCCCCTTAAGGAGCACATTTTCCTTGTCGGTTTAGTGGCATTATATTCCATTGCTCCTTTCAGAAATGTATGAACGCGCTGCAGCAAGTGACAGCCAGAGACGGCAAGCCGATCGTGATCTGCGAGGAGGGCGACGAGGAAACGAAAACGTTCGCGGAGAAGGTCCTCCAAGTACCTAGGACAGTGGACTGTCTGCAGGGAATTCTCACGGTCATCCCGATGCAGTTGCTGTCCTTCCACATCGCGGTGCTTCGCGGCTGCAACGTCGATTGCCCGCGGAATCTGGCGAAGTCGGTGACCGTCGAGTAAAGTGTGTCCAACTGGGACAGCAAGGACTAGTTTCTCACGCGGCATACGAAATTCGAGTTCTAGGTATTTCGCTGAGGACCCCTCTATTGTAAGAGAGTTCATTCGACATTGTAGATCGAGGACAGGCTGGGGAATATTCTCCCGATAACGAGAGGATGGGGGTTCGATTGCTTTTTAACGCGTACAAGTACTTAGCGATTATAGCCCCGTATCTGCTAGAGTACGAGCAGAATTAGGGAGGGTATGTTGAAATAAAATATCCCCAGTGTTCGCGCGCGTATTATGCAGTTCTTAGAGTTAACTGTTTGGACCATCTGTTAGTCTTTCTATTTAATCTTACAACAGACGATTAGTCATCAGGCGAACGAGGGACGTTCCTCGTTTCGGGGGTATGGTAACGGAGCTGCCAGCAGTATAATTCCAGTGCATTTAACGATCCTTCACATTCATATCAATTAAACAGGAGAACGTGATCGGATAACGCTTTTCAGATTACAGACTAACAATTGTGATGATTTTTATTCTACTCCTCGGGCCGAGCAAGACTGCGGCAAACGAGGATCGTGATCGAAACGAGATTCAGCATATATTATTCTGGAAAGCGTACGTGTATGTGTGTTTGCGTGGTGAATGTGTGTGTCATAAATACCGCTGAAGCTGTGGGATTAGGTGAAACGGATTTGAGAAGGAGGGTAGACCGAGGCGATGGGAAATTTGGAAGGGAGGTTCGTCGTATGTATTTGGAAATTCGTATTTTGTACAGTATTTAAGAGGAACAGGCGAAATTTCATACTTTCCCTTAATTTTGCTACGGAAACTATATTACAGGCTAAGCGAATTTTGTTACTGACACGGTATAATCATGTTCAAGTTTAAGATTATATAAACACGAACTTTATCTATAAAACGATCTTTGGAATTCGTGATGTGGTACACCTTTCTCCTATCTCACCCGTAGAAACATCTCCCCGTCTATTACACATTTAAATACTGTATTATGTTTCCACATACAATAGCATTCGGCAAGAAACAGAGACGACACATATTACCCCGACATTAAAAAAGGAAGGTATATTCAATTGAAAGAATTACTTCGATTCAAATGTAAATGTAACAAATAAAGTGTGTGAGAAGAAACTGTAGAAGGGCTGCATGTACTGTCATATAGTTAGCGATATTATCGATGACCGAGTAAACGATGCATTTATCGATACACTATCGATAACTTACCAATGGAAACAGTAACGAATTATTATCGATACATCAGAATATCACGCCGTGCCTCGATTTAATATCTCCGAGAATCGGCGTGTCGTTCTAATTGGACGCGAGCCAGAAGGGCGATCGAAGCGATACCGCGAGGCTGCATGCGCCAGTAGTAAATCTCGTGTTTACGCCGGGGCATGCGGAATCGGGTGAGTGCGCGACGTTGAGTCCGACCAGGTACGGTTCGCGACTCCTCGGCAGAGCCGAGTGAACGTAGCAACGACACGCAGCTAGACGCTCGCGATTCTCGTTGCTCGATATTCGAATCAGTCTCGAGCGAGTCACCCTCCGGCACGGAGCTAAATATCGCGCGTAACGTTCGTTGGACCTCGAGGCAGCACCCTCTTCGATCGCGAGGGACATTGGCAGTAATCGGGGAGAGAGGCAAATAAAATCCACTGAGTCCTGCCCGCGCGGTGATCGTTGGGGGAAAGTAAGCCGGGCAGATTGAAATGCGCCGTTGCTGTTTCGCGTGAGTTGCCTGCGCCCGAACGGCTGGGGGATCGCGCTGGGGAGGCCCTGCTCGGTGGTGGTGCGGTCGTTAGCCACCCCCCCAGTTACCAAGCTGTCTATACGTGCGGCCGCCATTGCCGGCGGAGAGCGGCGTCGGTGTAACGCCGCCTGCGCCATATCGCTCGGCGGTGCCAGAGGTAGCAGAGGCGCCACTACGCGAGTCAGTCGACGGTCTGCCGGCGAGCAGTGCGGACGCGTCGCGGTCACGGGATAGCCACGGTTTGTCGCGTTGCCTGCGGATAATTGCTGGCACGTCCGCGATTCGCCTCCCACCGGTGTAGTTCGGCGGGCCAGGGGTAACAGTAACACGGACGTCTACCCGCGGGCAGAACGGAACGGTACCCGCTCTCTCTCTCTCTCTCTCTCTCTCTCTTTCTCTCTCTCCCCTCCGCCCGAGCATCCCCCCACGAAAGACGGCGACGACCCTCTGCCTCCCTCCCCTGGGCGCGCGCCACGGTTACCCGGTGTTGAAGCAGCGCCGCGGCGGTTCCCCTCTATTGATCGAATTCGACCAGCGAAGTTTCCCCTAGCGTGTGCGGTAGTGGCGGCCGGCAGTGGCTCTCGCGCTTACGTTCCTCGGTTCGGTGTGCGATAAATAATCGCGATACCTCGGCATGGCTACTCCGACCTCTTGCACGCGGTTCAGTGACAACTACGATCTCAAGGAGGAGCTGGGCAAGTAAGTAACAGTGGACATCCTATAATAACATGATCGACGGGGGGGGGGGGGGTGGGGTGGGAGTGGGGGTGGGTACCGATGGAGACGGCTGCGAGCTACGGCGGGAGTGTTGATAATAGGAGGTGAACGTTACGTTTAACGTTAACCCCGCGTGCCCTCTACGTTTTCTTTCGCACTAGCTCGCGTACACACGCGTTACAAACTCTCTCTCTCTCTCTCTCTCTCTCTCTATCTTTCCTCCGTATCGTTCGCTCTCTCCGACGTTCCGCTGGCTAGTGGTGTCTGTCTCCCACGGTACTCCGTCGTGTTTTTACACGCCGCGGACTGGTGTCACGAGAGTTAGGTGCGCCGAGGCGTATCTCGGTGACATCGGACAGATTGCTCCCAGTTTATGCACGTTATCGCGCGGTGACTTTGCGCTGCGCGACTGACGGAGCGTTTCTAGCGCGATCCCTAGCAGACGACGCCGTGGCGTCGGCCATGATTATTCTCTTCGTATGCGGGGCCTCTTTCCTCTCCGATCGTTTCCTCCCCCCTCCGTTGCTGCTCCCCTGCCCGTCCACAGGTTTACCCGTCGTTCTCTTTCTATCGTTTCGGGCTTCCTCGACCCGCGGATCCTCTGTATTCGGGCGCCTGCTGTCTCTCTCGCGCGCGGGAGACACCCCGTTGCATTTTGTCTATATTTAAGCGGCACGGCCTGTCTGCTCGTGGCTCAGCCTCTATATATAAAGCGTCAGGGCGCTTGCCGTGAACGCGTTACCCATCGCGGCGGTCTGAGCGTCTCGAAAAACTACGGCATCCGCATCGTGTACGCGGATCTGTCACCAAATCAATACGATGTCGTCGCGCCGCTTTTTACCATCGTCCCCCTCCTTCGACCTCCTTCTCGCACGCTCTGCACCCCTATCGCTCTATTTCCTCGCGAGTCCACGCTCTTTATCATCCTTCCTTCACCCTTCCGTCGCCTCTTCAAGATCGTCCCCGTTTCCCTTCGCTATTCGGCATCCACCCTGTCCAGCCGCGGCAGGTGGTTGCAGTCTTGCGCGACGTTGTCCCTAGAAGTCACTAGGCCCCGCCGACGCTTTGTTTTCTTGCCTATCTGCCCCATTTATCGTCCCTACCATCCTCTCGTCGATTCCTTCTTTTGAAGTATTAATCGTGTTATGTAATTGCTCTTAATAATACTACCCATTTTATTTTTCTGTGCCTCTAATGTCCGGGGGTAAACAGACAACGAATCTTAAGCAAATGTATATATATCTCTGTTTAAATCGCGAAGCTGATTTGTATAAATTCTCGGTGATCTTGGGACTACGTTCTGAAGATCTTTGCGGGTAAAATTCGAGTTAATTTCTTCGAGAAAGGCTGCGGTTGCTTAGTCAGGGAAATTTTGTAAGGGCAGTAACGTTTTGTTACTAAGTCCGTCGGGGTGGCATAGGGTGTCGGTCTCGTGTGGCGCGTAACCTCGAGTGACCTCGACTCTCGCGGAATCGTGGGGATTTCTTGGGTCGAGGGACTCGAGCACACGGCTAAGGAGAGAAATTTCTGACCACACCCCCGCGTCTTTTTGGGAGAGTTTGCGGCACGGTCGATAAACACTGAGCGTAGAGCACGCGTACATCACGCTTTACACGGTGTCACCTGTTCGTCTTGTATCAACCCATATCCTTCGTCTCCTTCAATCCATCACGCCAATTAACCATAGATATCGGTTTCCCTTTTCCTCTTCGACGAGGCGCACGGGTTCCCTGAACCCCACCATCGACCGGTTTACAGAGTGTCGATTTTACAGGGGCGAGATTTACAGCGCGTTTCGTTTTATCGGCCATCCGGGAGCACCTTCAGTCTCTTGCCTATCTGTTTCCGATTTTTACCACCCCACCTAAAGTCGATGGAGCATTCTTTTCCCCGGCTAGTTACTTAATTGCGTCCAGCTTTGCTTTTTGGAGCGCCTCGATTGTCGATACTGGTAATCAGGGACGTTCGAAGGCGATATTTCTTGGCTGTACAGGTTTTCGACGGGGACGCGACGCTAGCAGGCTTTACTTCATATGGCGGTTGTGAAGGCGTTGAATTTCAGTTGACCTAGAACATTGTCCGCGCATGTAAACACAGTCGAGACGTTCCCGTCTGTTATTAGTTTATCTGATCGTGCTTTGGATCGAGCGGTTATGAGTATTCCTAGAATTCTTTGAATACACTGGCACCAGGGGCGTCTAACTCGGGAAATGTCATTACCGTTTTGAAGTATAAAAGAGTCGATCCCTGAGACATATGTACAATCTACTCCCATTGATAAAAATTGTAAGCACAGAACATTAAGGTTTCGTTGAAGGAATCTTTCTTGTCCATTCAGAAATGTTACCAGAAAACTCTGTGACGGGTGTGGTGGGAAAAAAGTTCAAAGCTCGTAAACTTAAATTGGGTTTTAAGTATTATGTTAAATTCTTAATTTCTCCTGGAACTGATATTAATTAATTAAACTTTCTTTCCACCACTGCTGCCACTATCCCTCCCAATTCAAAATTGCTTTCCACAGATTAGTAAACTCAGTCTTCAACCCCTCGAATTCAGAAAGCACCCTTGGCTACAATCTCACGTCGCTGCGCAGAGTCGTTATCGTCGCCGTTGTCGTTAATTATTCGTACGCTGGAACAATTTCGGTGGGCGCTCGCGAGGAATTCAGCCGCGTGTCCGTGGCCCGGCATAATCAAAACATTTTCCACGGTGTCCTGTTGAATAATTCAACGGGACCTCGTGGAACGGCGGCTGGCATCTCGCGCGTGGCACCTATTCCTATTGATTTCGAATCGAACGCGAGAAGATGGGACGAAGATGATGATGAAGAAGACCACCCCGCCCTGGCCACGGTCGTTTCGTCGATCCTGATCGACGCGTCGCTCGTTCCAGCCAGATTTGATTAACGATCCTCCACGAACCCCTGGGAACTTTTGGCGCGGGCGCCTGACCGCCAGCTGAACGCTCCTTTCCCAGTTCCACGTTCCATCTTTGTGCAACGATTTCCCTGGTTTTTGCTTGCAGCAGACAGTGGAGATAGATGGTCAATCCTCCCACTAGGAGTTTATTAATCCTCCCTCCAGGAGATTATTAATCCTCCTTCCAGGAGATTATCAACTAATTTCAGCCGTTGGTATCAGATGATTCAGTCGTTTAGGATCGTTCTAAGTTTCTGCAAGGGACTAGTTCTCTAAAATTTATTTCTCTTTTGGTACATTCATAAAACTGGCTGTCTATTAAAATCTTGGAAATTGGAATAATATTCGGAATATCTTTAATAATTCTTAACAGGATAATTATTTATATTTCCAGTTTCCTTTTCCTCTTTGGCACCGAAGCTTATGAACCTTCGTTTGGTAGAAGCTTTCGGCTCTGACGAACACCATTGGTTACCAGGCACGCGTGAAATAGTTGCGGTAGAATTCTCGGTTCTCTTCTGATGTTTAGGGTGCGAGAGCCGAGAATTTACGGCGAGATCTCTTACGTGATTTATCGCCGAGGGTGCAGAAGCGTTTCTGCGCGTCACGGCACCGCTAAAAATATAGCATGTCGGTTTCAACGCGTGATAAAGCGTCGCGTGCTGGGACTTTATAAAGGAAAATAAAAGAAATCGATGACACGATCGAGCCCCGTTGTTTGTTGATAATCAGAGACCATAAACCTTGCTCTATCGATTTTACCGTTTACATGCCTCTAGTACGCGCTATTCACCAGTACTTTATATTCTCTAAGTTCGTTACTCCATTCCCAATCCTCATCCACAATTAACTCGCTTAATTCCCTTTCAAACTCCTCAAAATTCGACTTCCCTTTCCGCCCAGCAAAAGCCATGCAAACAAATATTCCTTAATCCTCGATCAAATCCACAACTAATTATAACAAAACGTGCAAAGTAACCTATCAACTCTGCTCGTAAGTTCAGCTCAGTATTCAATTACAGTCGACGGTTATTTTTACCAGGAAGTTAATGAAATTCTGCATCAATATTCGATTACAGAATCCACCTTGTTTAATCGATTCTGTGTCTTTCCTATTCCGAACCTAATCCACTGTGCCATACATCTTTAAAAAAATCCAGGTGTCGCATCAAGATTGAAAACTTCGTCGTCTAGATATTATCCGAGATAAAGTTGGATACACTCGTACGTCGTACGATCGATCTTCCTAGCGTTCCTCTGTTTACATGCATGCCTGTGTTTACATCGATCATACACATGGAGGTGCTTCGGCAGCCTTGGATCACAGTCAGCCACCAAACAAACACCCGTCTACGTTCTCACGCACGCAGATATTTTGTTTAGGTACATATTGGACATTCTTGCGATCGCTGATTACGATTCCACGAATTGTGGGTGTCCTACTCGCAATTTCCTCCGGCGACTCGTCTTCTTATCGTCATCTATCTCCGACTGGTTGTCACGGGACACATCAATCGCCATTCTGCAACCATGTTTCCTTTACGACGCCCCTATTCTCTGGCTAAACAAACCGCGAGGCGCGTTCGCGAGGGGGGAATCAAAGACACGGCGGTGAAAACGATTATTTCGGTGCGGAGGCTCTCTCGGTTAGTCGAGACGTCGTAAGGCAGATAATAAAGCTCGACGGGCTGCTGGGGACTTCTAGAAACCCGGCGAAATTTGGTGCGAGACGATATTACGGGGATGAAGCATGGTCGCCATTTGTATTCGGCTCAGGGGATGTTTCTGCACCCTTGTGGAAAAGGGAGTTGGATCTTCCACCTCGACGGTGATTATTTCACGGCTCCTTCGGGGGACTGGAATTTGAACCTTTTGAAACAACGGCGGAAGGAAAAAATGAACGACCTGTGGTGCGATTGGCGCATAAGTGTTTGTAGAATTCGGAAAAGAGTAAGATCGGAGAGGCGGCGTTGGGGGAATTGGCGACGCGACTGGCTAATACGCAGAGGACCCGCAGATCTTGGGTTCGAGTTCCTATCGCTCGAGGTTTTTACTTTTCGCAATCAGAAATGGAAAAATAATCTCTCGCTATATAGTAACTGTTGAGAAACTACTTTCCTAGTTTTAATCACGTCTTGGGCGTTTAAATGAATTATACTTAATTTATATGAACTAGTAAATATAATTAAATGTAATACAATAGATAGGTTTGGAAAAATATCGCGACGGTTGTCGTTACTGCGTGTTCAAACCACGACCTACTGTCGATCGGTTCCGTTGACGATGACCACAACAGTCCGGTGCACCTTAACACAACAGAAACCGAGCTACGCCTTGGCTTGCGTGTCGATCCACGCGTGGCTCTCAAGAGAATACATGAGTATTGGAATACACATAGTTTAAATATATATATTTCCAATAGTAACTAAACGTAGTCTCTAAACTCTAATATCAGAAATCCTTAGTACACTCTACCCTTAGCTTGAAAACTTATTAAAACTCATTTCTTCACATGCCTGCATAACAAAATTTGCAGTACACTTTACGAATCATCTTGGGTATCAGTGGTCTATTCTACCAACCCACCCATCTACGAGATATAAATTTAGAAATAATATTCTTTCCATTGCAAATATTCCTATTTCTACAACCGGTCATCAGTTTCATATTTCTTTCCACTACGAATTGGAATACTGTAACAGGAAATAACTCTTCGTTCCCGAGTCCCCGTCCGCCATTTCCTGAAATCTTCCCCCAAGGTAATCAGTTTCCAAAAGTGTCCTTCGGCTTCCAATCGTTAACCAACTGATCGACACTCGCTCCGCCACAGATCTATATCCGTATTCATCCCGGTTCGGATCGAGTCGCCCCAGGACTTACGGCCAAACCGATTCGCGTGTTAGTTTTGGCAGCGGCCTGCGCTGACATTAAGACCCAGGGTAAATATTGGCTCTATCGAAGACCGCGAGGGAAATGCCAATTCCCAGCGCGAAGTAGCGCGTTCCTCGCAGCGTTTCGTTTGCACGTACGTTACGCTTTTCAGTTTTCCAGCCTCTGGCCGAGCCTGGCACGAAGGGGGATCCATCGCGAAACCGAACCGCAGCCTCCCCCTTGGTCAAAGCATTCTTCGAGGGAAGAATTCCCTCTCTGTTCCTCGCCCAGAAAGGAACTATAGCCCAGCTATGGCCCAGTTCCTCGAATCGCCCTAAACACCCTCGTTTCTACTATTACACACTCTGCACCGGAGTTTCTTGCCCCTTTCCGTGGCTCGTAGACCTCTTTGGCAGCCTGCTGATTTTCTGTGCTCTGTTTTCTTGGAGTAAAAATATTTTTACACGCTTGGCACTACTAAGGGAATTAATTATATAGAAATTCCATTGGGGGGTTAGAGGATGTGTAGCTTTTTGCAAATTCTAGAATCTTTTAGGTGTACATTGAATTTTACTTTCCCCCCCCCCCCCCCCGATTTTGTCTTGTTAACGATCATTTCCAACCTCGGTGGAACGCGAGGGAAATTAGTATTCATGGATCGTGCGCGAGCTCAATCTTCTCTCGCCCCCTTTCTTTATTCAAGCGTCGTTGCAGAACGAAGGTAGATAAATCGATATCGAGAAGCTATAGGGTAGTTTACGGTGTTTTTATTGCAAGCAGCGTATACCGGAGTTCCGTGATAAAGCGTGCAAGTGAGTGGTCCCTCCGCCAGCGATATATCAGCCCCCATTTTTCCAAAGTGCCGACGCAGGCTCCACTTTTTCCCGAGGCTATGCAGAGTCCCTCGCGAGGCCCTTCCACAGTCGCGCTTCCGAACCGTCGTTCCGAGGGAAATTATCGAATTATCAGGGATTATCGGGGGCCAGAGAACAAGTGCGGGCGTGCTCACTTTTTGGAGGCGAATTTCTGGTGTTAATGCACCGCTCCTTGCTCCCCTCGCGAACCTGTTGAACGGGAAATTGCTGGATTTACAAGGATTATTGCGGGGACGTTCGGCGTTAACGACCTTTAAAACAGGGATTTTCATTCTTACTCTTGCTCCGCGTTGCTTTCTCTCACTGGGCTACGAGAAGCTCGAGGCAAGGAAAAGAACCTCTGTTCTACGCGTTTCTTATATGAGGCATTGATTACAAAAGCGGACTAACCCACATTGAAAAAAATTAATTTTTCCTATTTTATACAATTTCAGGAATATATTGTCGTAACAAAATTTAGAGTCATAGATTAAATAAGAAAGAATTATGTTTTACTTTTCAGGGAATTTTCTTATTTCTTTGAAGGCGGTTTTAATTTCTTTTAAAAATTGTTTATTTATTACTTTTTAATTATTTAAGTTGTATAACTACATTTATTTTTAAAAATATGAGATTCCAATAATAATGAAACAGATTTTTCATTTTTGGTGCAACTTCAAAACTACTTAACCGATTTTGATAATTCTTTCTCCATGGCCTAAGATGATTGCACCTAAACTAAATGCAATAATTTTCGCGAAAATCGGTTCAGTAGTTATGGAGAAATTAGCGAACAAACGTAATACATACTGAAATACATACAAACACATCGAACTGAGAACCACTTTCTTTTTGAAGTCGGTTAAAAATAGCAGAAATAATAGCTGCATAATATTCTGCATAATTCGGATCGAACCTTTGCCAAATTGAAGCTAGCAGTAATTCCATCCCACTCTTATCGATTTAATACGTACTCACCTCAAAGTCCTCGCAAATAGCGATTTTGCATCCCCTCACTTTTAAACACCCTAAATTAGACCCATTGTGTGATTCCAGTTGCATCAAATTTTCGCAACAATTCATACAATCCACTTCTTTTCTCCAAGATGTCATGATTCCCTCTCTTCGTGGTAGTTCTCTGTTCCTCCGAGAAGCTGCTCCGTAGTAGTCGCGGGAATTACGAGGCGTCTTTAGCTTTTACGGTCTTTAAAGACGACATTTTTGCCAGCCGTTACCGCTGCCCGGCTTCCCTGCTTTACGAGGTAATTTCGCCGCTTTGCCGGCTGCAAAAAGGCGGAGAACGGCGTATGGTAATGCGCCGGGGGGGTGTAGGGGTGGGGGATGAAAGAAAAAACGAAAATTCATAACGTCACCGCGCAGAAGTGTCTGTGACTAATGGCGGGGGATGCTCGTTTCGAGGGGGTGGAGACGATAGCGAGGGATTGGACGGCGGGGTACCGGAAGCTGGAGGTGTTTCGAGCCACCCCCGAGTACACTGGTCGCCGGGGCACAGGTTTCGAGGCAGAAGGGTCTGGGTGCTCGTCGATGAGCATTCCCACCGTAATTTTTGCCTCGTTGAACTGCAGCGCTCGCGCCTCGCAAAGCCTCCCCCATCTACTGCTCGTGTTCGTCGCGTAATTAACGGTGGAAGTTTCAATGGCGACACGGGGGTGCCTTCCGCGCGAAATATTGAATATTTCATTCCGCCTGTGGGGTGCCTTTCGCGGGAATTGATGGAACTTTTATATTGCTTATTATTTTCCTGCTTCTGTTTATTGAAATTGACTTATTGTCACACTGACTTATTAATATCGTGCACAGCCATGCACCGAGTAGAAGCGACTCTTTATTTCCGAGGGGCAAAGGGGGATCGATGGGAATGGCCCTTCCGTTTCGCAGTGTTACTCGCGATGCGCATGTTCGGTGCTCTGCCTCCGATTAAGAGTTAATGGCACACGAAAACGTCGATATCTCGGTCAACTCGCCGCCAGTCGACCTTTAACCCTTCTGTGCTCGCTGACTCCGGCGAAACGCTTCGAATTCGGAGGCAAGCCCGATGCAGGAAGTCCACTTGCAACGTGTCGCCAGCTTGCGCCTCGGGGGAAGCTGACGCCATCGCGTTTAATCCTCTCCACGCCCATTTTAATCAGCCAGGTCTATAAATTACTACATTTAATGCAGAAGCGAGTATAAAATTCTCGCATACAACAAGAAATCTCTTACCAACTCTTTGATCGTACACCTCGACGTGACGCAACAGCATATTTCAAGGATAACAAACCACTGTTAATATTTCCACCTCGAATATCTCGTTCGTTGGACCGGAGCAATTGCCGAGCGGCGAGGAAAAATGCGAAATCGAGTTGCAATCGGAATCTTATCGCTTTATCAGCCCAGGGGGAGGCCCGATAAGCTGCGGATAGCGGATCGATCGGCGAATGGAGTGATTCCTCTGGTTCCCTTTCAAGTGGTCGAATATTAGGATGTTCCCGGGGAATCGATCGAGGGGGATGAATTCTCGTTTTGAAATATCGCTGGGGGATGGAGGCGGGGCACAGGGTTGATGGGATGGGCAGGAGGCCTATGGGGTCGATGGGTCGTGCAATTTAATGAGATTTCGCGGCTCGATCGTTCGCACGATTAATTAACGAGCTCGTTAATACCGTCTAATTATTATGCGCCGGGGTGCATACTTACGCGCGTCCTTCCAGTCGATCACACCGCTCTCGCGGATTCCCCGGGCCCTATCTCGGGGTGTTCCCTATTTTTTTTCTCCACCCACTCGGGGCTGCTAGCTTGAAAACAATGAGCGCTGGCAACGGCTCGCAAAAATGCCTGCGAATACCAAGTTCCTGCAAATATTTGCCATTCGTGCCCCCGGGGGCATTCTCGCCGGTCGGTTTCCCTGCCTCGGAGGGAGTCGCTGGATCGATCCTTGATGGAAAATTGCCAATAGCTGCACGTGGGGCGGAGCTATGGACAGGGTGCATTGATTCTTCTATTCCTCTAATGTAATTGATTCGAGCCTGTGTCGCGGGTAAATCTCCATTTTGGGTCACCGCGGTGTGCGATGAACTTTAATACCCGAATCCTCGGATGTGTGTACATTACCAGTTTCCCTGAAACTGGGATGAAAAGACTACCCCATAGGACCCTAACGTACGAGTAGAAATACCCGAGAATAAACAAACACGACTTCCAAGTCGACTCCCTAGTAAATATCCCCAAGTAAAGACTTCCATCACACGCTTCTGTAACTACCACTACACATACACTGTCTCTCATAAGAATTAGAACACCGGCTGTGTTTCCACATAACGCGATATTCGGTGCAGATCGAATACCTTTCACTGCTTTTAATTTAAAATACCAGATAAAGTGAAAGTTGCGGGAGCTCTTCAATAAATTTCCAACGTTCTTCAGAATTACTCCACAGAGCAGGTGTCCTAATATTTATAAACGCCAGTGTAAAACTACCCCGGTATAAATTTCAAAGGTTTCTATGTATTTTTAAGTACCCCTTACAGGCACCCATAGAAATAACCCCTGGAGCTTCCATTACTGTTAACGAACTGCCCCACCAATGGTTCCCCTAGCACCACACTTTCACCCCCTAAGATTCACTCAAGGAACTCGTTGCTGCGCCTGCAGGAGGGGCGATTCCCCGTGTCCATGGGGTCGTTAGAGAAATTTCTGTTAGCTTATGGAAGGGGGTCGACCCGACTGGCCTAGTGTTCGGTATGACCCGCCCTGACTCGGTTCCACTCGGTCTGAGAGGGTGACTCGCGTGTCCTGCGGGGTCCTCCCTGGAGACATTCCCGTGGCGACCCACGATCGATACCCCGGCGGCCCTCCTCGTCGTGTGCCACCGTGGATACGCTCACATCCACACGCCACATCGTCGCGTGTTTTTACGCCACCCTCTATTATTATTAAACGCGGTTGCGTAAGATAAGAAAGCATCGATTGGCCCGCTGCACGCAACCCTCTGCACGTCCACCCCATCGCCAACCCTCCCCTCGGGTTACTGCATTTTTTATCACCGGCGGGGCTTGTACCGGTCGTTTCCATTCTTATCAGTAACACGTCTTCTTAATATTCAGAGGTTTCAGTTCTCTCGAAGTATTCAACGTTAATGTTCCTTATGTCTAGCTTTCTCTTAGAATTCTAGTGGAAGTCGAGAATTTTATCGAGGACCTTGACGCGAAAGTCGTGCAGCTCCATTTTTTACGCTTTTTGAGTTATGACGTGTGATATATGTAAAAAAAATTCTACATCGTTTGGTACACGTTTGAAGCGATTCTGATAATAAATTAGGTATTTATTGCAAATTCTGAATCTGCACCCATTACTGTTTTGCGCAGTACGAATGCTCCAGATTAGAGAAATTTGCCAAAAATGGAAATGAAAACTTATCGACTCAATAACTACTATTTATTCTGCGAAAATGTATACCTATTCTGGAAAATCCCCAATCTATGGAATATAAATGCTGAGTTATAAATTTGTTTTGTAGAGTTATTAAACTTTCCTTTCACGACTACCGTACGTTATTTTCTAAGGGAGATTATCAGGTCGTTGTTTGAAGAAAGTCGTCCACAGCTTGATACATTTGGATCTACGTAGTGGGATTTCGAGAGTGGCACGCAATTCTCCGCCGGCGATAAGGGTGTGCATTTTCATGAGCCGTTTCTTTATGCAGAGCGTGCGTGTGATTTAGATTAGTCCTGTGTTTAATATGCGTGGTAATAGGGGGGAAGGGATCTGAATAGATGATTTTTGTGCCGGCGTGGATTCAAAAGTTTCCAGTTGCAGCGGTGCGCTGATTAATCGTGTGATTCACCGGCATCGAGGTCAAATTTGTCCTCGACGGCCAGAGGAAATTCGAAATCACAGAATTCCCGCGTAAATTCATTAGCCCAGAGGCAGGCTCGCTCATTTTTCGCGCGCCACTGATTAACAACGACAAATACTCCCCGTGTTGAATTTCCCGCCGGGTGGGGGTGGTTGGGGTGGCGAACCATCCCTCCCTTCGCTCTATAGCCGGCGTGTTGCGAATCTGTGCCACGTTATTCCGCGATATTTAATCCTCCGCGACTCGTACAAAACCCGACGACTCAATGGCGTGTGCTTTTTTCCACCGGCGGGAGGGGTCGTCAACCCTGAAAGGCAACTGAACTAAAAAGCTACCGATTGCCATTGAGCAGCGCAGCTCTGTTACAGAGGGTTAACGGTACTCGGGGAAGTGGCACTTCGGGCCCTGTTACCCTCGCATTCCATTCGCTCGATATTTATTAAATCGACGCCCCAGCCGATTAAACCCTTGCCCTGCAACAGCGCCGCGCTTACGTCCCGTAACACGTTGCTTGGCTCGAAAGTCACTTCGCTTTGGTATTCTTATTAGAGCTTGATGGTACGATTAATTTTTCTAAAATGTTCATCAGCTTTGAAGTAGCAAGCATATATAGTATATAGGGTAAACCAACCAGTGAATGACCGAATTGTTAAATGAGAAGCCCAGTGAATGACCGCATACTTTTAATAAGAATTGTACTTATTAATGTTTGTTTAATACACGTAACTAAAAATATGGAATATTAAAAGTGCGACTACACTCCATTTATAAACATATAATAATTTTTAAATTTATAATTGACATTTCTTTGCCTAATGGTCATTCACTGGTATGCGGTCAATTAATGGATGGTTTACCCTAGTACATGGAAAATGGAACGTTTGGTTCTGTCGGGGGGCGCAGAACGGCGCCACGGCTGGTCGAGGGGGGTGTTCTCCAATTTCTCGCGATGCTCGCGATCATGTTGTACAAATTCGGCGCGCACGTGCGTGCACTCACGTTTTAACCGGCGACGGGGATGTTGCGCGATGTAACACACCTATTTACCAGGGATACCGTGTCTCTGTCGCGCTCGCCCTTCCCTTGTTCCGACCATGGCAGCTCCTAATAATAGCGAGCGGTACAGGACGAAAATAGGCCCGTGCAGAACTATGCAACACGCGGTTTCAGGAATTTCATCGTCTGCCGTACGCGCGACGGCCGTTTCCCTCGTCCTAATGAGACGGCGGGATCGCGCGGGAACCAACGGGTCCGGGGTGTTCCACCAGGAAGCTGTTACTATAAATAATCATCGCGAGCACCGAACGGAAAGAAGCGCTCCTTTGAACGACGGATTTAGACGTTGCACGGAGAAACGCGTTTGATCTTCTGTTCCGCTTGGAATTGTTGCTCGAATTGTCGTTGTAACGGCGGGGCGGGAGGGGGGTGGGTGGGTGCTGGGGTGCTTGCGAGGGGATTGGACGTTGGGTGTTTCTCGGTAGATCGGTGCAAAAGTTTAGGTTAGTTTATTCGACCAAAATCTTTTTTTAATTAAACTATTTTCCTTCGCTGTGAGCTTTTATCATTTTTCTGGTAAAAGTACACGGTATCTTCTGTATAATTATGAAAATTTTTACCTTAAGTATTCTGGGTATCTTGGTATTCTTTGTGCTGCAGAGAGTATTTTTTTTTGTGGGAAAGGGAAGATTTTATAGGGGTCCCCAGTGACCACCACTTGGTACTTAGAATTTTTAATAAGTATAACCCTTAGATATGCAAGCTCGTTAGAATATTAAGTGCGTCGTTAAAGCATGAATTAGGAATGTTTTATATAGAATAGAGAATGTGGGACAATCGCGTGGCAGCTAGCGTTGGAAGTATTATTTGGGGATGGTTGAAGATAATCGGAGTTTCAGCCTGGAGTTACCTTAGATTCAGTATAGCCCTGGTGTACTTTTCACACAGATTTGATAGCGGTAGAAATAAGAGTTAACACAGTTTTAATTCAATGGATGGAAGTGAGACCTAGTTCAGACCTAAGTGATTCTAATTTAGTCTCAATAGACACCAGCCCATTCTAAGTCTAGATATAGTCTGGTTCGAGTCCAGAATTAGCTCAGCGTCCCTCCAGACTTCATCAAGATCTAATCAAATTCATATAATTCAGGCTCCAACCAACAAGCCGACATTTCCTATCCGAAAATTCTGATTTTAATGAAACTTCGCGTGAATTTGCAGCACAATGAAGTCCGCGGGGAACAATTTTAGTTTCGTACGGGAAAATTGTTCAGTTTTTGTATGGTGGAATGGATTTCACCCCCAGAATTTTCGCTTCGGGAATATTCCCTTGCAAGTTTGATCCGTACCTAGTCCAGGCTTAGGTCAGCCTGACGAAGTCACGACCCAACTGCAACCTATTTCAGAGTTGGTTCAAATCTTCATCTACACACAACTCAAATGTAATCTAATTAATCTTCCTCAGACCTAAGTACCCCAGATCTGATGGAAACCCAGGTCCAATTTAGCCTCACCCTCCCTTTATTCCATTATTGTTAAAAACCATAGCCATTCTCAGCCAAGATCTCTATTCAAGAAAACTTGAGTCTACTTTCATAAAAAATTAGCGAACTTCTACAATCCTTTGACGCATTTTTCCCTACCCCCGGAGCTTCTTCTTTCACACCTAGGGCACTCCACTTCCGTTGGAAGTTAACGACCGCAGCACCAGCAAGCCCGACGCAAGGGAACGTCGCGTAGCAATCCGATAATCGTCCTCAGAGATTCAGACCGTCTTCTCCTGGCGAAGCCACAAAGCCTTAAAAGATCCACGCCCCGCCAGCTTCTGCCTCCTAGGAGGCGCCCTGCAAGTGTTTTAATCCTAACGGGCCTCAGCTGCGGGGGGGTTGAAGTTTAATCGATACAGCCGCAATTTCTCGGCCCGCGGAATTAAAATTGCACGCGCGGCGGTGAATATTCGTGTCCCACTGGGCCGGGGAGGGGGTGTGTGAATAATTGAAGGGGACTGCTCGTTACAATCGCACGTGAAATCGGGGATTAAGCTTGGAACGTGGCGGGGAAGATAGGGGATGGCGAAAACTGCTGGCGGGGGTGGGCGAAAGAAATCGCGATGCTCGAGCTTGATCGAGCGTGCGCCATTGTTTTGTGGTGGGGGCGTGCTTAAAGGGGTGTAACGATCCTGTGGCATGTTTTGGAGCTGCTACACTTGTTCTCTAGCGGGCTTGCAAATTGGGGGTTCATTCCATTTGAGGGTATTCAGAGTACCTACAGGTATAACAACCCTTCGTGGTCACGCGGGGTGTATCGCACCCAAGGATATGTATTTGCCAATATTTCTGTAAATTTCTAGACGTTTATAATAAAATTTGAAAATTTTGTAAAGTCTAACGAAAAATCGTTTTTATCTGTAACTATTTCCTTAAATACAAATTTCATCATATCAAAATTTACATTTCTAGATAAAGACTATTAGAGCATTACGAAAGTAAAATACGATAATGGTCAGTCAAAAATGACGCTAGGGTGCAGTGGCTCCATGTGACCAATTTGTTGTTATAAAAATCTGCGATCACGGAGGGTTAATTCGCAATAAGAAATCAAAAAAGTCGTAATAAAAATTAAATATGATTTCAACACGATCAACATTTATTTATGTGCTTTACCCTAATATTCATTTGATATAAGCAGGATACCACCGTTAAAATAATAATAATAATAACAATAACCATGGCATACCACCTACATCTTCCTCGAACTTCTCAAGTATGTATCTACCTAATTTCAAATCTCCAGATATCAATGTCGACGATAGCATAAAATACAGCACACAGAGATATTCTGGCCGTTTCAGCCTTCGTTAATAAAACACTTGAGCCCTGATTATCGAGTGGCTAACTCGGAATCAAAGGTGACACGAAGCCCGAATTAATTAACGCTGGAACCTTTGAATCGTCCCTCTTTAGACACCCTTTTCGAGAACCTCTCCACGCGGCGCAGAATGTCGATCGTTTTTCGCGACCGTCCAAGAATCGGCGGCCATGTTAAATTTCCCTGTCGTTCCCAAGCACGAGGGGGAGGCTTGTCGATCGAAGGAAATACGAAACGGAGCGGGCTCGGCGTGGACGTGTCCCTCTTCGTGGCTTCCACCTCGCGGATATTATTTTTGGGCGGTTCGGATCGAAGGCAGACTTATTTTCGGCCGCGGTGCGCCGCGGACGGGCGTTTATATCGAAGTCGCTTCTTTTAATCTTCCAATCGGCCTGTTCGCGACTTCGCTGGAGGCAGATATACCAGCGACGCGGCTATATTAGGGCCGTCAGGGCTGCTTCGCGACTCGCGTGTCCCTATGTCACGTCGTAAACGAGATTCGCATCAGAATCAGTTCTTCGAACGGACCCGGACCACTTGTGAGTTTGATGTATCGGATTCTGGGGCGATCGTCTTCGATTCCGTTGCCCGAACTGGGGCACAGTTTATCCGCGCACGTTAATAGAAAATGGCAACGAGGTACTAGGGAAGTGAATGGCAGCGTGGAGTGATAATGAATATTATTGAAGTGTAGGAAAGGAAGGTGAAGATTAAAACAGGTTGCAGAGATGCACAGTTATGGTTCGTGAAGGGTTTGTCGAAGGTCTATCTTCGAGAATAAAAAGATGCACGACTACGTCGATGTATGAGTTTTACATTTGCAAAAGTTCGAAATCCTCCGTGATCGACTGCCTTCGCGGTTTTCCTTCGTTCGGGTATCAAGGACTTGTTTACATACGGTATAACGAGCATTTGGCGGCCGCGCGACGCGTTTGACTAATTCGACCGTCGACAGATCGAGCGAAACGGGAACTCGATGGGAGGAAAGCGACGATGGAGAGGATAGTCGCACGGAAATAATCTCCTGGGTGGAATTCTATAGTTCCTGGTGGCACTGGTGCGCACTAGCGCGACTAGATATCTCTGCTGTGAGTTACTTCGAATATTAGTCAAACCTTAAGGCGAAGGGGGAGATATCAGCTAGTAGAAATAGATACGTATATGGTAGTGAAGGGAGTTAACCTTTGGAGTTGTTACAGTGTGTCGAAATGATTTGACTTTGCGGTAAAACATATTTGATGCATCATTGAAAATGGCACAGCTGTTTAAAATCATGACAGATTAAATATTAATTTCCAACGAAGAGCATATATTCTACAATGTTCAAACTTTCTTTCAGAATTTCTGCGACTTAATTTAACAGATAGTCTTTAAATAGCAGCTGAGTGAAAATTGGCTTGGGTCGGATCGACCCAGTGTGACAACTAAAAAAAATAGGTGTGACAATTGTAGGTTAAAAAGGAATTAGCGGACTATTTACTGTTTCTTGAAATCTCAACAAATCTTCCCCTCGTCATTCGATTATCCAATATCCCTTGAAAAACCCAAAGGCCTCTAAAACATTTCACCCCTTTGAAACTTAATCCCTAGTCTCAGCATAGCCCTAGCATATCATTTCCCACACAACTGAGACAGGCAGAACTGTTCGCGATACGGTCGAAGCGATTCGAATCGTCTTGAAGCCCATCACTGGTTTCTAATTCAATAGCAGTGGCGCGCGCTCGCGCGTTCAGCGGTATGTTTAGAGCGGCTATAAATAATTGACGGCGCCAGAATTTCGCTACACCAGCGGAGAAATGTCACAGTCATAACCGCGTGCTCGTCGCGGGGATATTGGAGTCGTATATCGGGGGCATTCGCGATTATTGTACGGGCGTGTGCGCACGTTTCGAACGGCCGCGGGTTATCGCCGCGAAAATTACGAGCCCCGCCTGGGAATTTGAACGCGCGTAGACGCGATCCCGGCCCCGCTATCGATACCATTTTTCTCTCCGTCCACGAACAACCCCGCGTTATCCCGCGGTGGCCACTTCTTTATGGCGCGCACGCGGTGGTAGGAAAATTGCACCCCCTCGAAATTGTAGGGCAGAAATGTTGGAAATGTACAGTCGGAAATGATTTCTTGGCCCTTTAAAGGCAATGAAAGGTTATCGATTGTGAAACCTCGGTTCGATTGGTTTCTCCGAGTGATAAATTAATTCGGGCGGTTGAATGTTGAAAACATTTCCAGAAAGAGGTCGGTGAATCTTGTAAATATTGTAAATAATATAAATAATAAAATTTATTAAAATAAATATTCGCACCGGGAGTAAATTTATTTAACGCGTCACTTGAATATTTGGCGCGTTTAACTTCTACTTTTGGAATTTTGCAACGGGTGAGGTAGAATTTTGTTGAAAACTTGAGAGGGAGGTCGAGTAGAATTCAGACGCAGAGACTCGCCCCATGAAGTCTGCAAGGGTTACCTTTTTGTGGTGCTCCACGTCGAGGACACTTCTTCGGGATCGATTGCACGGGCTGAAACAATGAAACTGTTCCGTATAAGCTCCGGGCTGGCGAGCTTCTGCGAACTTTCTGCTCGCGAAGTGCAGGGAAATCTCGTTATCCGAGAATAATTAAAGGGAGCGGTCGTTTGGATTAAACGGGGCGCGGATTAAGGTTTTATTGTGCGCGTAAAAACGTCTTCGAGGATTGCCGTCCGTGTTATATCGCCGGCTGGAGCAATCTCTGACTACGAGGGGGACAGATTACTAGCAGGCTGGAGTGGATTGGAGTGGAACAGAGGGAACGTTTTAAATTTTCATTAATACCCAGCGGACATGCTCCCTACCCAAACGAATCTTCACCTGCAAATCACACATCCACTTTCTCCTCCAAAGACTCAGCGCGATTTTCCATGCACCCTGCTGAAACTTAACTACAGCAGCAATAATAATTGCAGTCCAAGGAATCTAAAAGACCGCAGCTATCAAAAACCTCCGTCATAAAAACGCTTCTGTGAACCCTAAAATTTCGTCAGCCAGTTTAGAATCACCCTGCAGCTCTTCAGAGGTGCCAAGATCCATTACTTGCCGTTATCAAGCCATATTTCTTACCTCCCGTCAGAAATAACGCGCGCGATGTCGAAATAATGACGGGTAATCGTTAATCGATACGCGTCGTCTGGATCGTGTCTTCCCGCTGCTATAACAAGAGGAACCAGTCCGTGACGTTCAGACCGAGCGCTGCCCACGTCTCTGATGACATTTAGTCGGGACGTCTGCTTTGACACTCTCAGGGAGGGTCGCGCACGTGGAGGCTCAGCCTTGAGCAACGGGGGGTAACGTGAAAATTTTATTCGAACCCTCGCGGACCGCGCAGTCGCTTGACCCCCTTTCGGGCCGGATCTTTATTCGCCCCCTTACGTGTTCCTTCCAGGCCTCTGTCGATTGTTGTCTAGTTAATTTGGCGCTCAAGTGGAAGTAACGCGGTCCCCGCGTGGGAGTAGTTGGGCTTTTGGCGTTGCATTGTACACTTGCGCATAGGTAGTTCTTGCGGAGGTGGTGGACGTGTGTTTGACGAGGCAATTAGCTCTCAGTGCTGCTGAATTTATTGCGGATATGATGGGTGCAGACTTTGCTCGTTAACCAAAGTTACAGGGTTGATATATCATTTTACAAAGACCATTTTTAAAATTCTTCAAGTCTTTACACCTTCGGTAGTATCTACTCACTGCAGTGAATCTCTTCCTCGTGCTTGCTGCTTTCGATTGTAAAACATTCCAACCGCCCTTGTGGATGTATCAAACTCTTCCACCCCTTCATAAAATTCGAAAACTCACGTCGCAGGAATATTCTCTGCCGAGCATTCCTTATTATTTTGCACCCCGTTTGGCCCATACGTCCCAGGAAAAATTCATTCCGCCGACTAGGGAGCGACCCTTTGTCCGAGTGATTAAGGGACCAGGGAGACAAAGGGGCGAATTTCGTGGCGTTTCAGGGTGCGCGCGGCGACTGTCAGGTTCGGAAGGCATTGTCACCGGAACAGCAGCTGATATTCTTGGAAACTGGGACGGCGAACTTTATTCCTGCCCGCGAACAGCTCGTACCCGCTTCCGTCTGCATTCATCCACGCGCTGCTCACTGTCGATCGCTGGACTGCCGATTCCCCAGTTCTCGTGCCGGAACGAAGGCTGGACCGCGATAAGTCGGCCTGATTTTCCGCCGCTCGCCCTTGTCTGCATTCCTCCCCGGTTATAGGCACGGCCAGCACAGTTCCCCCGCACTTTACATTGGCTGTCAAAAGGGAGCTTAAACTATGGACGTTAAAAAGACTAATAGAAGCGGATTGATAAATTCAATAAATTTGAATTTATTTGGAAGTGGAAGAATTGATTACAAATTAATAGATGGAATAATTTATTATTGGAACTACGCGCGAGCTTCGAACGGAAATCCAATTTCTGCCCACAGAATTCGCAGTTAAGGTAGCAATAAAATAGCATTACTGCCGGTTAAGCAAGGAAGCATTGTATAGTGACAGGCATGTCGAAGAGAAAGTTAAGTTTCAGAAGTTAAAGCCTCGCTCTCCTTGCAACGGGGTTAGACGAATAATTATCTTATGGCGATTTCGCTAACGCTAAGTTCTTTGGTGGCCAGTGCTGCCCTTTAATCATGAACGTCTGTCAACAGTGGAGCTTACTTGGAACAAGTGACGAAGTGCACCTACTTGGCCACTATAGGAGCTAAGATTGTCTCGCGATCGTTACTGCTCGCGCGAAGAAAGACGCGTACACCTTAATCGTCGGGCTCCATTACCCTCCTCTAACATAATTACACTAATGGGTCATTCTTTTATAATCGATGCTATAACTTTTTCAAGTTTAACCGTCTGAAAGGAAACATAATGGTTTCTTTACCGCGATAATGTGGGGAACAAGGGTGCCGGAGAGTCTGCTATAGTCGATCGTTACCCTTTTGTTGCAAGTAGCTGATCACTGTGCGATAATTTAGTAACTGATAATATACCGAAGTCTGACGTTCTATGTAAATATCGGTGTGTTCAAGGAAAACTACTATTTTCTTTCATTATTCATCACAGGAAAATTTATGTGAATTCAGTAATGTAGTAAATAGAACAAGAGGTGAATGCGAGGCTGCAGTGTGAACACTGTTAATAAATGTTTTATAACTACCTATATCTAAAATTAAACAAGTCAGACTGGAATTATATTAGAGTTAAGGGTCAATTCAAACGCGCGATCCGGCGTCGTGCGGCATGACAATACTGCCGCAAAAAATTGCGACACGTGTGAATCTCTCTATGTGCATATATCTAGGAATCGCAACGACGCCGCGTCGCTTGTCTGAATTGATTCTTGTAGCGTAGGTTTGTAAATTATTGTTTCTATCAGACATACGGTCGTCTAGAACAGACTGAAATGATCGATCCGAAAGATCGACAGCGGTCGTGGAAAAAGGAGCAAGAGATGCTCGTCGTAGTGATTCAGATCGTATCAAGGATTCAGCTCGAAGGATTTGCCTTCGATATAAGGCGATCGTAACCTCGATTCCAAATCAGATCGCCTCCAGTAGAAGAAGCAAGAGGTGATACTGAATTCTAAACTGCTAAGGAAACATTTTATTTTTCGTATCTCATAGGACTTGAATTTTTTATCGTCACTTCTGAGATTTTGAGAAACAGTATGACATCGTTAGGTACGTTTAATTTTTTTATCATTTCTTCCTGCAATCTTGAGTATTATAACTACATATTCAGTCTCTCAGTAATTCTTAAATAGCACTACAGAAGTGATATCAAAGAAATATGCAGAACACATTCGATATCCCAGCTTCACATCATTCTTAGATCATTTCGCGCTGCAACCTTAAAAGATTCATAGAAAATTCAGCTTCTCTCTATCTACAGAGATGATAACACAAAACCACTCGGAGCACGTTGCAACCAGCGAATTCGTGCCACTTATATCCTCGACAGCGACGATGTCGGAGGTTCTTATTCGCCTATCTTCTCCACATTCCATCGTCATTTTATCGTCACCGCACCTCGTCCACGGTTTCCGCGTACGTCCCCGATAAAAACGTGACTCCGCGACGAATGTCTGACAACGTCGTAGCCGGGAGTTTTTTTCACGCCCGTCTCAATGTCGATACCCACCCATCTCCTGTTGCTGTAAACCAGGCCCCAGAGGAATCGATTACCGCGAGGAGGCGAACTTTCCCGGCAGGAAACGGCGAAATAAATAATTGATAATGCCAGTCGCGTGCGGTCGGCCAGCCACTCAGCTGGATCCTCCTCGGCGATCCGGGATCTCGCCGTCTCCTTGGAATCCCGAGACCCGCGGTCGATCTCCGATGGATCGCGATCGAGCGGCCGCCCCAGTTCCCTGGAACTCGATACGGGGATATCGATTTGATGGACAGCTGGGGGATTGTGTCAGCTTCTACAGTTTCCTGGCACCGTCGCACCGCCGAGGGTTGAAACTGTATCCCGTTGCGGCCTTTCTGACGGAGCTGGGTATGGGACTTGACAGTTCCTGGCTCCTGTTGCGAAAGCAATTTTATTACTTCGTGGCGCGGGAAGGGAAAGGGAGGGAAAGGAAATGTTTTTGGGCGTTGATATTGGGGCGAGTTGGATACTGGTGACGTAATATTTGCGGCATTCGGGGTGCCAGCGCGTTGTATCATTCTTGCTTGAAGGTTCCAGAGGTGGCTAGTGTTACCTTTGAAGATGTTACCTATGAACGCTTCGGATGGCGTGGGCGTGTTCTCACGCCGAGGTGCCTTGCATGCCGTGCGCTGCTTGCTCTACTCAAAGTGTTAGTGACATTTGGAGAATATAGATACAAGGGCGTAGAATTATTCTTGTTCGAGGGTTCCAGATGTGGCTTGTGTTAGCTTTGAAGATCTGCATCGACTTGGAGGGTTGAAATGTCCTATCTAGCATTTTGAAACAACCGAGAAAACTGATGTTTTATCATTTACTTTGTACCGTCCTTATTTCCCTTCATCCTAATTAAAACATGTTGTCATTATTTCGTAATAGCCTAATATAATTTTTTGTAATAGGTATACCGGTAGGTAATGTATTATTAACGTACCAATTACTTAATTGTTTTAGATAGGCTATTTTAACCATTTGGAAAAAAGTTAGGTTAAATACATTAGACTGTTTGTAAATCTTTACGAAGCAAGTAGGGTTTTCTAACTTTACTTAAAAGGTAAAAGACGTGTGGAACTTCAAATATTTCACCATATCTCAAAAAATGAAAAAATGCTAGATAGGACAGTTTAACTAAGGAGGGCAGTAGTTGTCTTAGACGTTGGACAGGTGTCCAATATCTTTTTTCTCTGGTGGACACCAGATATAGTTGGCGTTTATACGCGTCCTAACGAGCCCAGCAGGGCGGCCAGGGGTTTCCTCGAAGCTTACACAGTTGACTGTCGAAAATAGGGGAGAGATTAAGGTCACTTTATTCGCCTCCGGCGCCATAAAGATTAGCGGAGCTCCTGGAGTTTTAGGATTAACGCTTCCTGCTCCGTAGAAATTTCATTCGAGATTTCCTCTGACTTGTGTGCGCGACGCGTCGCAGGTGGAGTGGATTATTCATAGAGCTTACGATCCTTTGCCAAAGCTGAATTCGAAACCCTTTGGGGCGTCTCTGGTTCGGGGATAACACCATGGTAGATTTGAATGGTAGTTGATTTCGATCCGGCCGTAGGCTAGCACTGCAAACGAGGATGGGTGGGCGTCTGATAAGAACAATTTTCAACCTGGAAAACGGAAAATATTAAACTTCTGCACCTACCTCTCTCATTTTCCCTCATTTCACTACAATTCGTCATAATTCACCTTCGATAAAATACCTCCTAGTTGCCTCACCTCCCAATAGAAGACTCTCGACGGACTTTCAACTTAGAATATTTAAAAGGCTAACCTTCTGCTGATCCCTGCCTCTTGTTCCTTCCCTCCAACTACAATACCGCAATCCACCTTCGATAACAACCCCCTCCAGCCGCATCCTCTCGATAGAATCAGCACAGGCATGACTTATCTCGTCGTGGGCCAAAGAAACCGTGTCACGCGCGAAGTATCCACTCCCGACGTTTTCAAGGTTCCCATTCCCCCCTGTGCTCGACCTCGTAGCGTGTCGTAACTAGCCCCCCCCCCCCCCCCCCCCTTACAAGTGACCAATTAGTGCCTAGTATTAAATTACGCCCCCTTCCGAGCAACCGGAACACAAAGACAAGGGACATTGTAGGCGCGAAAAACAGCCCTGAAGAGGGCAAAGAAAGGGGAGCCATTCTTCTCTATTTCCAGACACCAGCCTCTCGCCCCTTCCCTCTATTTGCGAGCTACCTAAATCCGAACACCCTCTAAAACGTCACCCAGCCCCGTATCCCCGGCTCTTCTACCAATCTTCCCCACGCGCTTTGATCGAATAAGTTTCACCCCCCAGCGAGGGACGAACTCTCATCAGCCGTGTGTCGCGCGGGGGATCCAAAAGGACCGGGCTGTTAGGCAGAATTACTCCACCAACGAATTCCATCGCGACGTGGAGCCGCGAGAAGCCCCGCCGGAAAGTATCCGGCGACTTTGAATTCCTTTTGCGAGGCTGCTTTGAAACGTCACTTCCCAGCTTCTCCGCGCGTTCGTTGGCTTCGGAGGCGACGGCCACTTGGCGCGCACTCGCGTCAAAGGGCGCGGAGGGCGTCGGGGTGTTCCAGTTCGATCGATTTAAATCAATTATTCGCTAATAACGGATTATTCGCAAAGATCCAGCGGAGAATGCCCACGACTTTGCGGCGACTTTTCAATCCTGACAGCCGTTCGCTAATTCCTCTCGCTCACCCCGCTGCACTCCAGGATCACTTGGACGGGAGAAATGAAGGGTCGAGGCGCATCAGACGTGGCTGCAGGTGATCGTTGCTTGAATTAATGGCTCGTCGCCTTGTTACCTTGAGGATCACTTCCGCCGAGGGAGCAATTGGAAATTTTCACTCCAGTTGGCTGAATACGGGATACGTTTAAACCCGATGCACCTTGGAGCTCTTGTCCGCGAAACCTTTGGCGCCCGATGCTCGCTTTACTTTAAATTAAAACCGGGCGCTGGCAGTTGAGAGTCAAAGAAGGCTAGGGCGAATGTATCATATTCCATCGTGTTTCCTTTTCATCGTTTCGTTTCCGCTCAGAAAATCTCCACTACATGCGGTGTGACAGTGGAGTACGAAATCTTCCCCCCTCGCGAAAAGACACGCGAATTACCCGCACGAACGACCCCCACTCCGTATGTCAGACAGGCAGGCGTTGCTTCCATCGTTTCGTGCTTAAATAGCCCGGCTAAGGCATAATTTAGACGCTGTATACAGTAATACCGCGCCGCTTTGGGCACCATTACCCAGTTACCTCCTATTATTGGGAAATCCGAGTTATATCTGCCAGGCGGCGGCCCCTGAAACCGGGCGAATCGATGAGGAAGGAACCTAACCGAACCGGGTTGCTTACACCTGCATTAACACGCGATCCCATCGTAAAGCGTATTTTTATCCCGCTTTGAGCGTTGACGATTATTTTCTTGTTTGCATTTCCCGTTCGCGCGGCAAGCGTTGAACCCTCCCCCCCCCCCCGATTCGCCGGTATCTCCGCCGCCGGTAAACAAACGGGGCGATATTGATTAGGAACACCATAAACTCACTCCCCCGCTGGCGCAATCCGCGGCTATAAAATACACTTGATCTGTTAATTCTCAAGTTAAATCTCGTGACTTTAGAGCCACTCCGCGTATCGCCACATTCACACGTGGGATCGGGGCTTAATGCTCAACCAGTTCCTCATCGAAAGCCATCGTTTAACCGCGCTCTTTTCGTCCCATCGGCAATTCCGAATGACACGGTCGATTGAATCGCGCATTGTCTATTGGCACACATCATCTGCAACGTCGATTCGCCCGCAAACCAGTTAGCCGTCACTGCGATCTGACGGCCTGTGCCGTTTCCACGAGCGTCCACTCGAAAGAAAAAATTCGGGATTACCGGGGCGAGCGTATCGACGCGTATCGACGGCAGCTGGCCACGGTTAAATAAACTGTCCCGGCCAAGAAGGTGTCTCGATATCGTGTATCGACACGCCATACGTCGCATCGGCTCTCCATAGCCTGGCCTCTCATTATTGGGCCGGGAGATTCGCATCGTTCCATCGACGGGGAAACGGCGTGCGCGGGACAGGTTCGGCTTGCTCCTCGATTCTATGCATTTTAAAACTCATTGTTCGAAGAGGGTGGGGGGGGGGCGAGGGATTGGATATAGATTGGAAACGTACGAAAGGGTTGGCTCTCTATCGATCTCGGGTCTCGAACTTTGATCCTTCGCTTCTCCAACGAAACCCGCACTGACGTTTAATCAGCGTACGTCGATACTCATTTCTGGTCCCCGTTTTCCACCTCTCTGCCGCGTTACGATTCATTGGGATAGGCGTGTGGAATGCACGGAGAAGAGTTGACGTTAGTATCCCGGTGTATGTAGATTCTTGTTCACCCGGAGTGGGATAAGAGCAAGATTGCGCGAGTCGGTATTGAACGCCTGGCTTTCACCCCCATAGGACCCCGTAACGTGTAGGGGAGACCGGGGCAAAATCTGGACGTTAAGGGTAAAAGATCATCACTTTGACATTATTAATGTGATTCATTAGCATGAACTCTTTATTAAATAGGGGAGAGTTGCCAATATCGTACTGGTCACCTAAATCGTACCTCATCAATTTCTAAGTAATTAATGAATGTAAACGACATTTGATAATAAAAATATGAAGTAAATGCGAAATAAGAAATAGAAATAAAACATTTTGAGCTTACACCCCATTTTATGCGTTCTATAAACATTTAAAAAAATCAGGTATGATTGATGTAACTTTTTACCAGTTTATCGTAGCTGATTATAATGAAACAATACAATTTTGTCCCGTATTTTTGTATTTTTCTAAAAGCAGGTTTAATGTAGAATATTTGACATTCATTTTAAGTGCATATTACATTCATTATACAGTTGAAATTGATATTTATAAATAAATTGATCATGTTTCCTAAATCGTACCACTACAATCCTACCAGTAGGATTTGACAACTCGTATGTTTATAGGTTATGTACATATATCATTTACATAGGTTATTGCGGCCTGTGTGTGATCCATATACAATTGTATATGTAACTATATAATAATCATTACTTTATGTTGAATATTTTCTTCTCTATTTGTTATTTATACTATTTTTTAGTGGAGGTACGATTTTGGAAACCGAGAGGTACGATTTAGGTGACCGGTTGTCTGAATCGTACCTCTGATAGTATGTGACAAAAAGATTAATAACAAATTAATTTGTTCTGAACAAAAGGCTAAGCATATAATAGTAGGTGCCTAAAAGATCGAGCTACAATATCCAATAGTCATTTGCGTTCATATGAATACCAAATATGAAATATAACGTAAAATGTCTTAAGTGGTACGATATTGGCAACTCTCCCCTAATAGTATATATGTCCAATTCTTTTAATAGAAGAACAAATACAAAAAAATAGCATGGGTAAAACCTGGTAACGTACTAGATACTGGCTCTAGCACCTAGAACAAGCTGTAAACTGCATCAACCTTCATTCAATTTCAATGAACCATATGATTCTTGGATATAAATGCAAATATCTTTACCATTTTCATCACTCCTGTTAGTTATCATTACCCTTCGGTATTTTGTTCAATTTTGTGATTTTCTTTCGCTTTACATGTAGTCCTTTATAAAGATTTAATTTTAATTTTGATAACGTCCTCCTTTTCGTTTCTTTGTTATACACATTTTGTGCAAATGCGGACCCGATTTTACCCCGTACGGTTTTGCCCGAGCATACAATTTTGTAAATATTACCTACGAATTATCAGCAATACCATGGCGAAGTAAAAATCTAACATTTTAATTCTTTACAGTGTAATATGCAACAAGAAACATAATTCACACCAAAAAGTATCTACCTCAACATTGTGAAAAGTGTTTGAAGTTTCTTAATGATCGAAAATTAAATAAGAGCTTTCAAAAACACACAAGACTGTATAACCTTAGTGAATACGCTTCTAACACGATTATCTTTTGTTGATGAAATAATGGACATTCCTATAACATGTCGCTGCAATGACGCGTGAAAATTTAAGGCAGTTTAAAAAATAATAGCACGTCCCGATTTTACCCAGGTACCCGATTTTCTCCGAGTTTCCCCTATGTCTGACATTCTCAACGCACTTGTTTCGAATCGCCTTTCTCATCTCGAACGTTATTATTGCACTTGACGCTCTTGACTCGACAAGTGCCACCCCAGGATTAACCATCCCCTTCCCCGTTTCTTCGCGCCGCGGTGCAATTGTGGGTGGACGTTGGAGGGAATGGTACTCGTTTTAGCATTTGCTTGAGATTACGCGTCGCAGTGGCAGACGTCGATGTCCAGCTAGCCTGATCAGGGCTGTGCCCGCGGTAGTCCCGCACACCCCCCTGACGAGGAACGCGGAGAGATTGCCGTGGAACGAAGTATCGACCGACTAAAGCCATCCCCGCCCGGCCAGGGCGACCAACCCCCCGACCAATCCTCCCTCCGCGGCCTATACTCGGCTATCCTGTATTCTACCTTCGCCATCCTCGCCCCTGCGTGCTGCCGGTCACGGGGGCTGAACAGGGCGACGAGCCCTCCGGACATTCCAACGGAAATTCGATCATTGCAAAAACACTAACTGTCCTGTAACCGTGGGCGGTCGCTGCAGCGAAGTCGTAGAATCGGTTAAGTTTTTAGGTACATATGCTTGGAGCATCGATAGAAAGATGAGAAGTGGAGACCCGAAGCTTCAGTCAGAGCCGCTGCTCGTTTACTTCGCGCCCCTGTTATTTCATTTGCGCGGGAGATTCAATTGCAAACTTCTTCTCCGGGGGAGATTCGATTGAAAACTTCGTCGCGGAAGATTCGATTCGAGACTCTTCCTTCGCGGGAGATTCGACTAAAAACTCCCCCTTCGTGGGAAATCCAACTCGCACCACTTTACACTTACCCTTCTCCAGCTTCCACACTTCCACGGTTCAGCCCCAGGTCCTCTAAATAAAACAGCGGAGACAGGATCGTCTTTGGCGGTCCCAAAGATTTATTCGAAGACGCTCTCGTGCGCAGGAAGAAGGTGGCGTGCACAGATGTGGGTCGTCGACATCACGGATGGGATCGTTAATACGTATCGGTGTACAGGGGGGGAGGGCTTGTCTCGACCGTGTCAAAGCCGCGGTAGCCAGCGATTCATTCTTCCTTTCTCCCGCCCCGCTCCCCCCCTGCGCTTTCTCTTTTACCGGGACCACCGCACGGCAGCTCTCCTTTTTGCATCGCGGCCGCGGATGAATGCGAAACGTCGGGCAGAACTATTGCAGCCAGCCTCGGCTCGCCGCTCCATTGTTCTGCACGCTGCTCGGCAGACAGTTGACACGGAACAGCGCGACACAACGATACACACGCCTGCGTCACGACAAAAAAGGCGGGAAAAAAGCTTTCAAGCGACGACGAGCTGCGGGGGAGAGACGGGGCGGGGGAAAAGCTGGGGGGAGGAGGTCGGAGGCAGGGGGGCAGCTTTGTTTGGCGGCTGAAAATGCCTTGGGGTCAGCGTGAAAGGGATTTATGACGATGGGACGATCGCGTAAGAAGGGTCGGGTAATAGGTGCATGGAAATTGGAGCCGTTACTCGATTACGCTACGTGCATCCACACCTGCAAACCCTCTCCACCCCTCTGATCTGAATAGCATTCTTCGGGGAGGTATTCAGGCGACTCTGGCACCTCGAAATATATCTATAATCCAAACAAATACAGTTTTGGAAGCTTAAAGGGATGTAAGAGACCACCCACGGTTAACAAGTATGTGCCATCGGAAACAAATATTTTTAATGCAATTTCAATAAAATTCATTCAGGTGATTATAGAAAGAGTGACCCAAAAATGAGGCCTTTTTCGCCTCTTTTTGGTCCACGGATTTTTTAACTGAATTTTATGCCAAACGATACCTTATGAGGAGACATCAATCACACGAAATTTTCAAATTGAAGTGGCAATTAGTTTCTCAGATATGGAAGGTCAAAGAAGTGAAAATTCGTTAACGCGTCAGCGCATAGGCACGCTTCGATGTACGGACTTTTATGCTAGTCCGATAATTTAAACAATTTTTCCCAGGGGTTTTGCTGACTGCTAACATCGAATTTGAACTTAGATTTTCAAAATTCACAATGACCGATTCAATATGTTGGGCGATATATTAAAAAAGCACCCACTGCACAGACATTTATATTCCTTGACTTTGATTTTTTTTGTGAATTTCACAAAAGGTATCGCTTGGCATAAAATTCAGCTCAAAAATCGTGGGACCAAAAAGAGGCGATTTCTTGGGTCACTCTTTACTTAAAGAATAAAATCCAGTTTTCTTTTCACAAAGCCCTTGAATTACTTCAGACGTGGTTACATCAATCTCCTTTTTCCTTTTTCTTTGGGAAATGTCAGTCCTGATCAGAAATAAGAATTTTTCGTTGCTCAATAATGCACTCGCTTGTCTGCGGTCATTGCTATGCAGCAACGCTTCTGTTATTCCGGAATTCACTATTCCAAGGGTTCCCTTTTATAAGCATTTCCCTGAATGTCGCAATGTTTAAGGGTCACCGGTGACCCTCGTGAATCAGCGTGTTAAGTATTAATGAAGACAACTGGAGTGTATACATGCCCCGAGTTCCCTCAAGCCTCCCCCATAAATCCTGCTGCATCGTCGATTAAACACGTGCTGGGCGTGCGCACGATTCTGTAAACGTTTCTACGTCGCGATATCGCGGTTCCGTTAGTAGGTTGCCGGCATCAAGCCTATTTTGCCCCCAGCTGCACTCGGATGCAATTAGGGGTCGGTGTACAGAGGAGACGGTAGAGAGGGCGGGCGGGGTTAGGCGGGAAGCGGGGGATCAAACTGAATTTCCGCTTTTTCGACTAAACAGAGGCGATCGTGATACGGTAACGGCTTGCCGGGGGAACACGGCAAGCCAGACGTCCCCCGGGAAATCATCTTGCGAGCACTCCGGCGGTCGTCGGTTAGCCGCCATTCGACTTCTTATCCCTACGAGGGGCGCGCGATTTTTCCGCTCTCCAGCGGACGGAGGAACTTTTTGATCGTTAGACCCGCTTCCCGCCGTCCTCAGCGCGCCGGTTACTTCTCCAAATCAGCTAGCTGGGACGGTAACCATTAGGGGTCATTCGGTTTACGAGCATTCCCAGATCCTTTAAGCCCGTTAACTCGGAGAAAAGCAGAGTTATAATACCCCCCCCCCCTGCCCTCTAATTTGAATATAACCATATATCAGCGCGAAATCAGCCCTGTGGGACTCCTAGTTCGAGGAGATAAGTTCGAATTTAAAATGTTCGAATTTTAATTCCTGCCTAGCGATGGGCCTCGAGTCACACCGTGTCATTTTCTACTATCTGCCTTACTTTAAGTATCTAATCTTCGATTCTAAAATTGGCCCTCGTTCGTTCCGAGCGAAAACCACCGAGTGGGTCAAGCCGGCCCCAGTTGCCCTCGGGTCTCTCCCCTCCCTGTTATTTGCGAAAACAGTGGAAGCCAACTATCGGCGGGGGCAACAGTACCACTTACAGCGCCGTGTAACCCGATGGCGTGCACGCATGTATGCAGGCGGGCCGTTTCGCGATCGCTGGTCGGGCAGAAGTAGGGCGGCCAGTAAGTGCCTATGCAAAGTGCAGGAACACGTTTTACGATGGATCACGTGACAGGGTGATCCGACCCACCCCCCTCCCGCTACGCGGCCCGCCGGGTTAGGATTCTGCGGGGGTGTGCGCGCGCAACCGCCCGTTTTAGTAACACGGCTATTTAGCCAGCTTCCACCCCCCTGGACGATAAGGAACACTATGCCAAGTCGGATGCGACGTCGATGTTCCCGTTGCCGCGGATCTTGTCGAGTTATTAAAAGTTTCCACGCGACCCCCGGCACTGCCCTGGAGGTCTGCATAGAAAAATGATCAAATTGCGGGGGAGAGCCTTTCACGGGGGCAGGGGTTTAAGGGATGGGACCGGGTAAGTTGACGTCTGATAGAGGCGGCCGAAGTTCGCAGATGTACACAGACTTTCATTATGGATTCCGTATCTGTCGACCGTACAGTAGCCTCGCCAAAGCTGGATTTGCCATGGCGAGGGGCTGAACCCGCGGCTCCTGTCATGTTATTAAAAGTTTGCCCGGGGTTGTAGGAATTTTGCCGTGCAGCTTGATGGGGCACCTCTATGCACTCTGCAGGGGAGGATCTTGGAGAAGTAGCTAGTGGGGTGGCTTATGGGGGCGTTCCACTTTGATCGGCCGAAATATTATGGTATTTTTAAAGATTTTTTCTCGATAAATACTACATGTGATGAAATAAATCTTTTTGGATAACACTTGACGGGAAGTGGGGAGCTTAGGTGGTCTAGGAACAGAATCATTAGTTAGAAGAGGAAAAAATTATCTTATAGAAGTAATCACGGGTTATACAGTTCTGGAAATATTTATTGCATCACTCTCAAGTTTACTTAGATCGCAGAATTTTCGTAATAATATGATTGGAATGCAAAATGATTCGTATCCAAGATATTTTGGCTACATATTTTTGCAATACAACTATTGGTCTAGTGCTAATAATTATAGTAAGAGAGGTATAAGGGTGTTTTCTGGGGGGTCGCCACGGATTTTTTTTTTAATGTTATTAAGTTAGAATGATATTCTGAAATACCTATTTTTAATGCGATTTTTTTACCTTACATTATACGAGGGGGGTCGCAGATTATTTGAATATTATAAAAGGGGAACGCGACTCAAAAAAGCAACAAATATTCCCTGTACTATATATCTACTAAAAAAGGAAGTAGAAGTTTGATAAGGACCGGCAATCTTCTCCTTCAACAAATCTACATCTAACAAGTGCTCAACTATTTCTCAGCGGTAGTAGAGTGACGGTACCTAATATCGACTAGCAAAAGTTAAATCGCTCTCAGTTGAATAAAAATTGATATTTTTGCATGCAATTCATTTCAAAGTAATCAAAGTAAAGTGAAATTATTCATCTTTCATAAATATTCACTGAAGAAATATTGATTAATTCATGTATATATGAGTTTCTAAAGTCATTTTCACATGTGCTTTTATTATTTCTTGCTCTATAAATGTTTTTGTTATCAATCTTTGATTAGGATTGGGTTTTTTAAAATATTTTATTTTTCACGCCGCAATTAAAGTACGTCTTCCTACAAATGCTTAGGTACTAATTCAGTGCAACACCGATAAATTTTAGTGCTTACTTTGCGAGATATAACGAGTGGCGATATTAGGGGCATGGGCGATATAAATCAGATTTAACAGAAACTAAAGAAGCCTCCAAGGATATCCATTGTCCATCTCTATCTCATGTCTGCATCGTAAAGTCCCCGGATATCCGCTCCATACCCCGGAGACTCTATCCAAGTCGGAAAACCAAAGGCATTGAGGTGTCCAGCATCGGGAAGTAGAAGTTCCTAAATAAACAGCGTCGGTTACGACCAGTGCTTGCCGACTTCCGTCATATATGCACCGAGGAGAATCCAAGGATCCGTCGGCTTCATAAAACAGAAATATAACCAGCGATACGTAACGACGCCCGCTCGCCTACACGATCCCCGCGCGCTCGTAAGCCGCGAGGAGAATCGATCAACGATAAAACGGGCCGTACTGGGACACGTTTATAGCCGGTGCTCCCGCAGGTTACGCGTCCACCCTGGTAGTCTGCCTGCGGCGAGATAGGTAGGATCGCGCAAGTATTTAAAGGTATCGACGCTCCGCCGTCGCAACCTCGCCGGCCGCGGCAGCCGAGCCAAGGCTTTGAGGGCCCGTAGTCGATCTTGCACGCCCTACTTGCACGTCTTGTCGAGCAAAGTGGCACGATTCAAGGCCGTCGCTCGACCAACCTTTCTGCGCCGCTAGCATCCTCTCTTCCATTTCACTCCCATCCTTTCCCCCTGCTTTCTCCCATCCACTTCACCGTGGCCACCCATCTTCCCGCGCGCCCTGCGGACTCTCCAAGGATAACTCTGGAACAAGTGGCTCGACAGTTGCGCGCGGCTTAACTTTCAACCCTACGGTGCACGCGTTTTCATGAGATTGGAGAAAATTCAGATAACAATGACTCGTAGAGTTGAAGAGATATTTGTTCAGTATTTCATTTTCGTTATTAAATACCTTTCTTCATAAAGATTGAGTGCAATAGATTACGCGCGGGCTAAAAATGTTTTTTTTTTTTTTCTCAAAATATCTACGTGCACTGTGTAGTTAACTCGCTTCCAGTATCATTTCGACACTTTCGCTCCGACGTGATAAAATAACCGGAGAGTCCAAGTGTCCCGGAATGTTTGCTCAAACCGGTCGATGAAGCGTGACAGGTTTGAAGCGGCGTTTCCCGAAACCTTGCCCGACTCGAGGTGCAAATCCCGGCGAGGTTGAAAGTCTCTCAACTCTCTGGAGGATGTAAATAGATCTTGGAAGTCTCGATATTCGAGGTGGTTGGAAACGGCGGAGAGTTTACAAGGGGAGCGTCTCCAGCGATCGCCCACTACCCGAGCAAGTAGTTCGACTCGACGAATGACGACCCCAATTCTCTTCCGTCGTTTCCTTCCGATTAAATCTCGCCGACGGATTATCCCCGTGCCCGCGATTACGTCTCGCATCGCGCGTCCTCCTCGTTCCCCTGCCTGCTGTTCCCTGGTCTCTCGAGGCACGCTCGAGCAGGGGAACGTAAACAGCGGCGGAACGTGGACAAAACGAAAATGGACCGGCCTCTCGAGGAGGGAGAAATAGGTTGAGCAGCCGTGTCCTTTGCGCGCTCCACCGTGGCGGCTTTGTGCGCCCCGCGAGTGAATAACGATGACGTTAGCCGCAAGAATGGCACAGCGATTAAAAAAGGTCCACCCTCCACGCGCGCCCCTCTTTCTCTACTTATTCATTTCCCGTTTCTCCGGCAGCGAGCCTCTCTCGGCCCGCGATAAAACTTTATACGCCACTCCACGTGACGCGGGATTATCATTAAACGAAGGGGTGAGCGGGTGTGTGCGGGCCGAGGGGTGGAATTGAATTGCGCTGTATCGCGATAAAGCGCCGCCGACAAATCTCCCCGTGGATTCCATCTCTGGATCGGGAAATCTCGTTCCTACCTGCGCGGTGCGTTTCAATTTTCCGCGGAACCTAACGCGTCTAACGCCTCCCCGGGTAGCTCCATTCCCCCCAATCTGATCTCCCTGGATCATAATAGGGTATTCCGCGAAATCGTAGTCCGACTGGATCCTCTTTCAACGCTGGATCCGCCTGGCTGATAAGATTCCCATCTTCGCTCGTGCCCCGTGAATCACTCGAGAGGCTCCGCGATTTTGTAGTGGCTCTGGTGGCGTAGCTTCGTCGCGACCCACGCGGAGATTCACTTGGCGGCGGGTCGTTTTTGGAAATCGAGATTAATCGCCGACGGAACTCCTTGGTCTGGGGGGTTTAAAATTAAAGCATGGAGCTCTGTAAACTAACGACTCGAGGGAATTAATTCTTCGATCATTCTGCTTCCCATTACTCTAGCCATAGGCTAATGATATTCCTTCTTAAGATTATATTGTTTCATTTTTTGAAAAGTTTATACAAAACAATTAAATTAATTATTAGTTTCTCCGCCGCATTTCGCCAAAATGCGCCTTGCTAGCCTTAAGGCTACCAAAGCGAAGATACTCCACGCGAGGACATAATAAGATAAGCGAAACGAGCGTGTCGGAGGGCGGGGGGGTACAGTATCGATGGGACGAAGAAGACCGAGGGTTGCGAGGGGGTTGGCCACGATCGACTCGCTCGGAGGCAATAATCTCGCTCGGAGCACGTGATATCGGGGATCCCGGTGAATCGGTAGGTCGTCGTGCAATCTCCGGGTAATGATTGGTCTCCATGGAGACTGGGCAAGCGGGCCGCCTCGCCCTTTTTCCTTCGCAGACCGAGCGGCGCGGCTAGCGCAGGAGCGCCGCGGCGCTCGCCTGCAACCACCCCCGACGCCTGCAGGATGAAACATTAACGTTGCGTTTGCGCCGATCCGCCCTGCCTTGAACTACTTAAGGAAGGATACGCGATGAGCCTCCGCAACACGGCCTGACCTTTCGTCCTACTCGCGCTGCCTCGCCGGCCGACACGCTTCCTCCTACCTTCTCCTCTTTTTTCTTTCACCCAGATACGGCAGTGGTCAAAGGGAAGTTTCAGCCCCGCAGCAGAACCGCGATGGTTTCATTAGGCGGAATTAGATTTCCAAGTCCTAGAAATCTTGGCGCGCCGAAATGGACCATTATTATTTATTTTTCTCTTGGTAGCTGGATAGAGCATAGAAGATTGAAGAATTTTTATATGCAAAGTGTTGCTCTATGTCCCACAGTTACAAAGTTATATTAAAGAGAACGGAACACGCGATAACTTTAAGGGCTGACGTCACCTTTGCCGTCTTTACCGATCAAACGAGCTGTGCACGTTAAATTTCGGTGTTCCCGCGGTTCCTCGAGCATCCAATCTCCGCCCGGCGATATATTCGCGCGATCGACGCGGACCGTGCTCAGGAAGCTGGAACTTTCGACGTTCCCTCGGCTCTCCGTTGCAGGTGGATGCGCCGGGGTCGAGGTAATCGAGAAAGTTGAGCCCCTCGAACCGCCCGAAAGTCGTGGCACCGTTTAAGGGAGCAAATATATACATCGCGAAGTTTCGAGAGACCTCGGATAGCCCTGGACGCTGCCAGTCGGCTCGTTCGCAGATTAGCCCGAGCACTTTTCGGCGGCTAGCGTGGTCGAACGTTTCCTCGCCCCTTCGTTTCGGCATCACCCAGCTGTACTAACCGAGCATCCTGCTTTTGCACTGTTCCAGGGGTGCCTTCTCTGTGGTGAGACGATGCGTTCAGAAGAGTACCGGCCACGAGTTCGCGGCGAAAATCATAAACACCAAAAAGCTCACGGCCAGAGGTAAGCTGAATTAATAGAGCGCTCGTGGTTTCAGGTTTTAATATTAACCCTTTGCACTCCGAGTCTCGTAATGGCCGTCCAGTGGTCATAGAAATCGTAAAGTCTGGTGTTCGATGAAAATAAATTGCGGGAAAGTACCTTCGGTTGATTGGCGGGAGAACAGAGGGTTAATATCACGTTACGAACGTGGCGAAATGATGCTATTTATCGGGCAAGATTTTCCGCCCTTTCGGGCCCTCTTCGACAAGGGTTTACGATACATTAGCACGTGAATTATTAATCGGTATTGCCTAAACGGTTTCGGTCGAGCCTGATGGGATCCCGTCGCTACAGAAGCCGTTCTCAGAAGCCGCGCTAAAATTCATGAAACGGGAGTTTCCGCTTACTCTGAATATTTCAGTGATATTGGACGAAAACGTGGCGTGTAATATCGAGGATGATGCAGAGCGGCGCTGTAATTCCCTTCTGATAGGATAGGGATTCGTTTGAATTAGATTTTGAAGCATGAGAATCTTTAACCCTTTCTTTTCACTACGGTGAATAATCGAGCAGCTTGGTACACATTTCCTTCCTCATCTCCGGAAACTAATAATAGTAGCTTCTCAATTATTATTCCCTGCATACCCACTAAATTATGAATATTACTTATTTATTAACGGGCAAGATCCTTCACTCAGCTTAATAAACACTTTCACTTCTCTCCCGTCGATGGCCCACGTTGCCAACCGCCATCTTCTCCGTCCCTAGAAACCAGAAGCCTAATAACGACTCTAAGACCAGCCGCAGTTACTAATTATTTCTGTCCACGGAGGCATTGTTCGGCCACTTACCGCGATTAGCCGCGGAATCGCGGAAAGAGGCTGGTCCTCTATGTATCCTGAGACTCGGCGTCTAAAAACAACGAGCGACGACGTTGTCAACCTGCCAACATTCCGTCGCGACCAACAGTTCCCAGTGCCGTACGATCGTTGGTCCAGCACACACCCTTAACTCCTCCTTCACACTTGCGCTGGCGCCGACGTGTTTTCGCGCCGAGGGATCCGCATCTTAAGCAGGGTTCTCACGTGCTTCCGCGTAAATAGTTTTCGAAGCGCAATTTGTCAACTACCGAATCGAAATTCGAACAACAGAGACGCGAAATTAAATCGCTCCCAATCGAATCAGTCAAAACATCCAGTTAAGTTAACCTGCTTGCTTTTCCATCGATCGAATCAACGGACAAGATGGCGCGTGTTAGCTGTCCGGGCACGTGTCGGGGATATTAGCAGGGGGAAGAGATCTTGGATCTCTCCTCGGCTAAACATAGATTTATTGTTGCCGTTGTCCACGACGCGGCTGGTGGAATTTCAGAGACACCCAGGGAGCCTGTCGGCGGAAAGATTCTTCTTTGGATCGCGACGAAAAGATACCTCGCTTATATCCCTGTGAGAAGCCTCTATCCTCTTGCTTTCATACTCGTATTCATTTTTTAAAAATGTGTCTAAAGAGTGGAGGCATGCAGTGTTGTCTCGGACCAAGGTGAGCGGTATTCCGCCCACTTCTTCTGCTCTCACCGCGGCGAATGTGACAGGAATACTCAGTCTCTCCCCACGCGATAAGTCAATGATGGGAAGTCGAGGAGCCTCCCTTTCGGAATTGAAAACCTTTTTTCCGAGACAAATCTGAACTTTCTACGTTGTGATTGCAAGGGGACGAAGATCCTCAAAGGTATTTCCATTTTCTTCCCCTGGATGTTGATGGATGAATTTAGTGTAATTTTAGTACAATTAGTCACCGTTGGTTGTTGGTATCGGAGGCTTTATCGCCGGCTATCAATCGATTCTCTGGCAGCGGGCCTAATGCGCGCTCGCTTGAGTCATCCCCGTCTCGCGCATGTTTCGGGCGACTCTAAATATACCGGGGAACGTGTCTGACTCGAGGCGAATATTAGGGATCGCAGCGCACGGCGGGGCGCCGTTGACGGAAGTCTGCTGGATCCACCCCCCTCCCTCCACCCTCCCCCGTGAACTGGCGTGGAAGGGTGGTATCGGTTACGGCTCGCTTCCAACGTCAACAGGAGCCGAGTCGCGATGGAAACTTGCTGGCGGGTTAGGGGGTGGATGGCTTGTTTACCTTGATACCCGTTCCGCGCTGCCCTCGATCGGGGGCTTGTAATCGAGCCTCAGAATTCGAGCGCCGCGAGGAATTCACGAGGGTCGCGCGCGCAGAATGCGGGGGCAAGAATCCACACAAGGGGGTAATGACCAAACAAGAGCAAAAGGGTGATCTTCGAACGGCGCGGCTCGAGATCGTAGCGGGGAGCAGGGATTTTTCGATTAAATTCAGGGGTGGGATGAACAGGTTTACGTATTTACGGCGGGGTGTTTGAGGCCCCTTGGGGAGGGATACTCTCGATGATTAGAGAGGCTAATTTTTAGGATACAGAAAGAGGTAGTTAGACGCCCTCGGGCTTCAAAGCTTCAGATCACCTTGGAGACCAAAGGAATATAATTTTGTAATAGTTCGAACATTAAACGAAGCTTCCATTTAGAATTCAGGATCCCCTGGATGGCGTAGACGATAAATTCTTCCATACCTCGAGTTTCAAGCTAAGACCACTATGGCTAGCAAATTGGGGCTCTTCGAGAGCGTGATCAAGTTAACAAGATTGGCGTTACGTGGCTCCAAGATCCTCGCCGCCCAAGTCCGCAAACCCTCCCCAATCCCGGCCTCGCCACAAACACCGTCCCCCCTCGCTGCGATTTTAAATTAGCGCCGTTTAGAACGGCGGAAAATTTAGCAACTGTGAGGGGGGAACTATTTCCACCCCTGCGGGGGAATTAAGTCGCGGCATCGATAGGGGGTTGGGGCTGCGCACCGTGAAACAGCTTCTATCTTTGGCTTGGCCACGAGGGGTTGGGGGGAAAAAAAAGGTTGCAGCGGGCAGGGAAGATGAGCGGCTCTCCTTCCCTCTCGACCGGCCGCTCCCCCTCGCGCGGAGAGGGATGGTACGGTTGCACCCTCATCCGCCGACGACGACCTTGCTCCAGTGGCCTCTTGACCTACCGTTCCACGGCCGCCGTTGGACTGTGCGCCTCTGAAACGAATAAAGCGCAGGGGAGAGCAGCGGACCGGTGCACCGTGCTCACCTTGAATCACCGCCAATGGTCTGCCACGCAGGTGCCAGGGAGCAGGGAGCACGTCCCCCGTTTTCCCTCGAACAGAACCCTCCGCCGGCATTTCCCGTCATTTCCTACACCCCTCGGCGGAAATCGTGGCGAAGGCGGAGGGCCGGAAGAACCTCATATTAGGTGGATAGGAAGAAACGAACAAAGGAGAAGCATAAGACAAGTACGAGTTACGACGCGAAAGACGAGGTGCAGCTTTCCTGCTGCTACTAACTTACTCTGACACAAGTATATACCCGAGACACTAGTTGCGAAATGCGTCCCACGTGGAGAAGGCCTCCGAGCCCGCCGCCCTCGCGGAGGAACATTATTCACTTTCTGCTCGCTGATAAACGATGCAGCCGGAGTGGTATAAATTCCCTGAGATAAGGGAGATCCCAGTTTTATGGGGCCGCGGAAGTTTATCTAATCAGTTATGCCGCGAGATTTATGCAGATCTCGGTTGGTCAGTGGAGCCACGCACGTAAGAACGGAACAGCGGTCTTCGTAACATCCGGTTTCGGGGAATAATTAATCGGGCACTCTGTTCGGAGCTCCTGCCATTTGAAAGTGTAATACGTGGCGAGGGGGTGGTTGAAAGGGGGTTGGAAGATGGAGGCTGGGACGGCTCTCACGTTCCTGCGCCTTATCAATTCTCCGTTCCGTTCGGAGGTCCGTCGACCATCCGAGCAATTTCCTTCACATTTTCCCGCGTCATCAACAGCCTATTTAGGCGGCTTAATGGCGATCGCAGTGGAATTCTACGTGTTAATACCGTTTTCTGATAACATCCAGCGTGGGGGTGCAGGGGATACAGTAGGCGCGAGGGTGGCTCTGAAATATCGCCTGACGGAGGCCAGCTTTCCCGCTGAACCCTCCCTTAAATGTCAGAGTTCTGTTTTACAGGGCTCATTCCCCCATCGACCTTTCCCCAAATCCATCCCTGGCGAATCTGCACAGGTCTTCTAGGTAGAAATAAAAATATTATATCAGTATAATCTGCAGGGGTTAGAAGAACCTTTTCTTGGAACCATACTATACATCCTTCGACGAATTTATGTACTAGAAAATGTTCAATTTTCATTTCTTCTTCCTTCTTTCTTCTCTCAAATTGAAAGTACTTTTCGTCACCAAGCTCAACCTTCGCCTTCTCCTCGCACGTGAGACTATTTTTGTAATATTCTCCACTCCACAAATTTTGGTCCACCCCCGCTTCAACGGACCCTCCATTTCCCCAGAAACAGCCCACGGAGCTCGGTGAAACGAATCCCACGGCTTTTGTCTGTGTTTTTTTCCTGCCTGCCGTGAGCAGCAGGGCGAGTTCGATCCGTTGGGGATAAAAATAAGACGGCGGATCTTCCTCGTTCGCCTGTCCCCGCGTGGATAATCCGTTCGTGGACGTCGCTGGACGAGGCGGCACGCTTCGATTGCTTACAGGAGCGGCGAGGATCGCTCGTTTGCGCTCACAAGGCCGATCTGGCTGCTTTGCGTTCGATGGAGCGCGAATGTCACGAAAGTCGGCAAAAACACACGCTTTTCCTTTACCCTCGCCGGTGATCCTGTGCAGCCAGGGACGAAGGGCGCGACGGGCGGCCGATCGGCGAGCAGCCCTTGATCTCTCAGGCGTGATAAGAATATCAACCGTGAACGCGCATCTTGCGTTTCGAGGCACTGCCTCCACACCGCCGGGGAAAGCTGCGTCGATCCTCCGCTTCCCTCGCAGAAACACCGCCAGCAGCGCGAAGCTGGCGAGGAAGCATCCCTGGTCCTGGGAAATTCGTTTACAACGGCGCTCATATCCCGGGGTCTTGGAATTTTTCATCAAACCGTGTTGTTTGGATGTAAACTACGATATCAAAAGAAGTAGGGAGAACGATCCTGTATGAAAACTCGTCAGGATCAGGAAAACGGAAGGGCGAGATGACTTTGAGGGTTGATTCCACCCCTTTAGAGTGAATTTCCGCGGAAAATTTATTTATTTAATATATACGAAATAAAGAAAAAAATAACAATACTTAAAGTCAGTAAAGCAGGGTCCACATTTGTTTTGCGCGAAATAAAAATTCGTGGAAGTAGAGTTCATTGGGCAATATGAGAATGCTGTTTTTGAAACGCCATCTTTGGGAATTTGTAAGCAAATGTATTATTTTGCAAAATGTACTACGGAAAAGAATAAACCTAAACTTAAACTTAAAATAAAATTTGCCCCTCGCATAGGTGCTGCGATGCGATCTAGGGGAGAGTTGCCAGTATCGTACCACTTAAGACATTTTACGTTATATTTCATATTTGGTACGCATATGAACGCAAATGACTATTGGATGTTGTAGCTTGATCTTTTAGGCACCTACTATTATATGCTTAGCCTTTTGTTAAGAACAAATTAATTTGTTATTAATCTTTTTGTCATATACTGTCAAAGGTACGGTATAAACTGATAAAAAGTACATCAATCATACCTGATTTTTTTTTAATGTTTATAGCACGCACAAAATAGGGCGGAACCTCAAAATGTTTTGTTTATATTTCTTATTTCGCATTTACTTCATATTTTTATTATCAAATGTCGTTTACATTCATTAATTACTTAGAAATTGATGAGGTACGATTTAGGTGACCAGTACGATATTGGCAACTCTCCCCTACATTCACACGCCAAAAGTATTTAGCTCGAGAAAATAGAAATGCTACGCAAACTTGCTTGATAGACCCAACGTGTACGGTTAATCCTGAATAACTGCAATCTGATTGCACATTCGGTTCGCTACAAACCCTGTCCCGTTGCAAACCGCCAGAACGGAGGATCGCGAAGAAGCAAGTGGAAAGTGGAAATCATCCCCCTCCCGGGTCGAGGTGCATTACGTGTTTCGGCGTGGCAACAAGCACCCTCAGGAATGTTCCAGAAATAATCTTAGCGTAGTTTCGCGCTTCGGCTATCGCGGGGCTTAATGCCGAATTTACGGCAACGCCGTTCTCATCGGGCGACAAGAGGAGGGCCGCGCAATTGGGATCGCTGGTAGGTAGGGAAAACGACGTCGCCGCCGTCGTCGTCGGGTAACCCAGTTCTTTTTCCCTCTATTTCGTCGAGTGGCCCGTCCTCCAATTTGCTTCACCTCGGTGCGGCTGCAGTGTTCCTCGGGGGCCCTTGTCGCGTCGCTGGTGCTCGTTAATTCTGGTTATTTAATGTGGCGCCCCCGGGGCCGGGGCGTGGGTCGTCAAGGCCCCCCGTTCCACCCTCCTCCAACCCCCACCTCCCAGCACGGGGGAAGATTTAATTATAGGCAGTAAAAGTAGCCAGGGGTAGGGGCGGCGATCTCGGGACGCGAAGTCGAAAGAACACCGTTCCGAGCGTCTCCGCGCCTAGGTTGACGGATAAACGGATCCTGCAGTTGTACGGCGGCCCCGAGAACGCTTTCTTAAGCGCATTAAGGCTATTAACTGAAGCGACCGGGACGAGAACCGACGTGTCGCGTCGCCGTTTTCTTAACTGTAGCGCAAGCTCCCGCGAACGGTTATTCCATTCCGATTACGCGACCGCCGCCATGTTGAGAACTCCTGCGCTGGGGTAGCACTTTCCGCTGGAGTCGACGTCGCTTCTGCGCGAGTCGGCGGTGTTGCTTCAATGGGAAGGTATTACGTGCGGTATTCCAGGGTTTTATGGTTTCAGGTGGTTCTGAGTTAGCGAGGATGGAAATCTAGTTTGAATTTTGGATGTATGTAGTAGCTAAATATTATGTTCAGAGGATTCGGGGGTTGATATTTTGGTGTCGAAGATAGTGTTAAGGGCTCTTTCCACTGTGACGTCCAGATGGGCTGTTCGGAACTTTTTTTGTCACAAAAAGAATGTGTTTACTAAATTGAAATTTTTTTCCTATTTATCAATACGTGTTTTGAGAATACAAAATTATTTTTTTCTACATTTTTTTAATGCTTGCTTGGGCAGAAATAGGTGGAGGTAATATGCTCTGTAACATAAAAAAGACGCCACGACTGCGTGGTCGATTTTAGAGGTGCCGTGTATCTGAAACAAAAAAAAACAAATAGATTTCTAATCCGTATGACTGCCGCTATGGTCCAAAGTGGAACTATCGAAATTAACTACCTTTTTTAATCATTCTGCGACGTAAAAGATGAGAAAAAAACAACGAAAGTATGGGATTCTAGTTCGGGCCATAGCGACAGTCATGCTGAGTACAAACCTCCCTGATACCATCGCTCCAGATACATGATTTTTCACAGCGCATATTACACCCCCTTATTTGGGGGCAAGCAAGCATTAAAAAAATATGAAGGAAAAACATTTGTTGTATTCTCAAAATACATATTAATAAATAGAAAAAACTTCAATTTTGTAAACACATTCATCTTGTGACAAAAAAAAGTTCTAAACCCTTAAAGGGATTCAGGACTTGAGATCTTGGGCAGAGAAGAATTGTTGCGACTGTGATTATTCAATTTTGTCAGTGTTTATGAGCGCATTTAATTTAGAAGTATTTGGTAATTGCAGCTTTCAGAGACCTATCAGAGTTCTATTATATTCGATGATTAATTTCTGCGGATTAATTTGGATTTGACGGGGTTAATTCGTAGATGCTATAATCGATACGCGACGGGCTGCGAGCGTGTGGACGCGAAAGCATTCGAAACGCGGAATGGTAGCACGCCCCGTCGTATTTAATAAACGAGCATCGTGTCGGGGGCTCTTTCGTCCGCTAATGCGATGGGGATCGATCGTAAATTCTCGAAGGAGCGCGGCCCTCCCCTGTCCAGGGGCACGTGTACAGAAAGGGAACAGGAAATCGTCCTCGAAATGACTCGGCCACCCGACAAATCCAATTTTATCGCGGTCCTTGGTGAATTATCCACGAGGAAACTCGTCAGGGGACCTCGTCGGGGAAATTCGATTTCGCGGTAATGACTATACCCGCCATTGGTCGCCATTCCCGCGAAACTTTCGCGATGGAACTGGTCCCGGTCTTTCGAAATGCTACGCTCTCGCGAACAGTCGAATTCGAGGGGCGTTCGAGGGCCTGTCTTACGATTCGCTGAGTGTTAAAAGTCTGCCGAAGCCTCTAAATTGAATCCTTAATACATTCGAGTGAATGCAATTCATCTACTTTATGGGTGGAATTATTATTCAGGAGTCAGTGATACAGACAGAAATTATATCCCACATTGTATAATAAATTTAAAGTATTGAAACGTTCGAATAATCATATTTACAGTCTGGCGTTTCTTCTGTTTCAGACTTTCAGAAACTGGAACGTGAGGCACGGATATGCAGGAAGTTGCAGCACCCAAATATCGGTGAGCACCTTTTCCCTAGTAGATATAAGTCTGTTTAGTTGGACACGCTAAATCGGCCACTATAGTAGCCACCTAAGCATTTGGATACTTTGCCGGCCATTTTGGTGGTATACATATATATATATGATTTCGGCGCACTGATTCGGCCAGTTTAAAACAATAAAAACTAGCTATTTTGCAATAATAATTATAAAATCTTTCGACGTTTCGATCTTAGTTTAGATCATCTTCAGGAAAGTTTAGAAAGGATATAAAAGATCGAAACAGCGAAAGATTTTATAATTATTATTGCAAAATAGCTAGTTTTTATTGTTTTAAACTGACCGAATCAGTGCGCCGAAATCATATATATTAATTAGTACGGTCGAAATTTATAGGTATACATATATGCATACATTTTAAGTAAATAAAATTTACAATTTCAATGGAAAAGTCCCGGCTCTCTAAACAGCGTGGAGTAGATGAGGTATTCTATGGGCAGGCATAATCCAGTAGATTCATCGCCCTTCGGTCAGACATACACTGCACGGCAAGCCCAGTGCTTCGTAGATTCAGCCCATCTGTAGTCAGACATTAGAACGATATTGTTCCCTTCACGATGCTTCTGCTCCGCTATAAATACGTATTCTTACTTACAAACATTCTTGTTTATATCCTTAAAAGGTGATTGAAAAAGCTACAAACGTGCAAAATGATACGCGCAATTGTACTTGTTTCTTTTTTAATTCCCGAAAAATTAAGTTTTTCCAACCGTCACTCTTTTGAAAAGAGCGGTGTTTTATAATATAAAACAGTTGAGAATGTAAAATTCACACTTTTTAAGAATCGTCCGAAAATTTAAATACGCAGAGAAAGAGGGTTAAAGTAGAGTGTGAAAAGAAGTAGAAGCAATCCGAGTAATTACAAAACGCAGTCTAAATTGAAAGTCTAAGATCGAATATTACAATTCCAAGCTACAGTAGCCTGCAGATCTATTCTCCATTTCCTCTCAGAATTCCAAGAGAAAGACCCGCAGCAACGGTTCACACACCCTTTCGACGTTGCCACATGGAGAGCGCCAATTCCCCTAGGCAGAAAATTTCACGCGCGAATCCCCGCGAAATTCAGGGCAAATTGCCCCGCGCAGGGAGCGTAACCACGAAGAATGGGTAGGTCGTGGGATGTGTGTTTAGTCGGGCAGAGCAAAGGGCACGTGGAAGCTCCTCATCGACCCACCGCCACCGCGTCGCGACCTAACGATGGAAAATTATAAACGGGGAATGTAACCGCGGCGCACGATATTGGAATCCAATAAAGCGAGAGAGCGAATAAACGCGGCTGGAAATAGAGAAGGGCCAATTCGCTTTTACACTTGTCCAGCTTCGGTGGCTGGCATTCTTCGCCCGGGCTGTTTCTTCGCCATTCGCGTTTCCTCCACGTTCCTGCTTCCCATTGTGTCGGGCTCGCCAGGAAGTGGCTGCGATTTTCTAACACTTCGCAAGATCGATTTTCATTGTCTACATAGGAATATTTGAGCTTTGGATAAAATGTGGTATGTGTAATATTCTACTCCAACACACGACGTACTGGGCAATTTGATCCCGAAGCGTCAGATATCACCCGCAGAATTCGGAGAAGCTTCCGCCGAATTCGATGCGTCGACGAAATCGCGGAATAGCCATCGTCGTGCAGACCACGCCGCCGTTATCGCGATTCTGCAAATATTTGCGATATGTTACGCTCGTTAAACCGGCGGTGCTGCGTCGCTGGGAGATAAGAAGGCCGCGTGCGATCGCGGCGAGCACATTGCGGAATAGCAGCGATTTGCAAGGTCGGCACCGTGGTCCTAGAGGCGTTCAGGCTCTTCCAAAGGTCAGCGTCTCTGAACGGACAGAGGCTATCAGGATTACGACCGGGATTATGGGATCCCGATGATCAGCCTCGACCCTTAAACTGCGCCCAGCTGGTTAACCAACGGCCTTCCTCGGTTCACCGGTGCTCCGAACCTTATGCCCAAAGTCCACCCTTTGCGCGAGGATCCCGCGGAAAATCGATTCGACTGCTCTGTACTTTAAATTAGAATGGAGGAGACACGTGAATCAAGATCGCCGGGAATTTATCGGGCTATTAGCAGCTGAGCTTTAATTAAGATGTCTCTGCCGTTTTAACGAACCTGGATATTTTCCCGAATACTATGCCTCCATCGTGTGTCGTTGCGCGTTGGGAACGTCTTCCGAAGAGTTAATTTCTAACGAAAATTACCATCCATCGCGAGACAGTTGCGCCACGCGCGCAACCATACTGTACTCGGAGTTTCCACCTTCGCGCTCTGCACCCTGCGATCCTGTCAAACGCAGAACGTACCCCCGTCCGCGGGGAGTTCACGTGTTTTGCCTGCTAATTCGCTGGATGAAGGGGTGGTAGCTATAACCTGTCATGCTACACGAAATTGCAATTGTGCGACATTGCTGTTCCTTATAATACGGTTTAGAATGGGAGCAGCTCGAAGGGTAGGGGAATGTAAAAATCCCTTATGGCGTAGTTTTCGGAAATACAGATTCGGAGATGCAGGTAAGCGGGAAGCTACTGAAACAGAGTGTATCGGGGAAAGGATGATGATTTATTGAATAGCGTAGGAGGACGAGGCTTCCTCGTTGTTTAACCGTAGATTCAATGGTAGTTTAATTCCGGAGGGGAATTAGCATACGTCGGAAGATCGCGGTGCAAGGCCCGGCCGTATATTCCGAGTTTATGCCTCCGCGCCGTGGAAACTATACACGTGCACGCGTGGAACTTGGTCCTAGAGCACAGCTACGAAAGTTCCACGACACGTCGGCCCAGGCTCGTTTATGGCTGCAATAAATCTGACGTATGCAGGCCGCGACCTCCGCCATCTTTCGTTGCTGCCAACTGGGTATGCACACTTTTACATCCCTTGGAGACACAATCGTCCAAGTGTGCTTCTGGTTTGTGTGCTCGTATCTTCGACTGGCTCGCCGATGTTGCAAGTGCCGTCGTAAAGGTCCCTTCTTCGGCGTCGTCGAGCATTTTCCATCGCGATGGTCATAGGACACTTCGGTGCTTAGGTCGAGGGGTTGTGTAGCCTTAAAGTTAAAGGAATAGGAGTGTCGTGTCTTCTTGACTGCTCACCACTTCGCGCCCCTTTTATCTGAAGCTGTAATATTTTATGGGAAATTTGTTAACACGAGGCAAACATACTTTCGATTCCTACTATGTGGATTCTTGAATGTAGTACGCAGCGTTTCAGTTATAAAATATGGCACGAGCTAATCGTATATCAAATCTCCATATTTTTGGGAGGCAATAGGTCAATCAAGAATAACTAGCAGTGACTTAAAAAGACACCCCTAGTTACATTTATAATACCACTGCTACTATTATTATTATTATTATGTCTATTACTAATAGAAAATAAATGCAATAATAGACATAGGTGATTAATAATTAAAGTAAATCCAGAATAAAGGAAAGGTTGCAGTAAGAATACTTTGATTAGCCTAACCATTCTATTCCTATTACTATTGCATCTACTGCTATCACAGCCTCCACTAATTGCAAGAATATCAATCATCTAGGGTAAACTGTACTAATGCTGGCACTGCACTAATCATTGGCACTCCTGATTAAAAAGTCAAATATTAAGAAGCACAAGCTTAGAAAGTACTTTTTTGCAATTTCTTATTTTTCTTTCACAACAACACTGCAAAGTCCAGTAGTTGAACTACACATTTTACATCTGGCAACACCACAATGTGGGGCAAAGGGCTGAGTTTTAGGTGTTTTCTAAAAATTTTGATAAGGGGTAGGTAACTATATTTTGTTGCTTTATAACTAAATAATGGATTGAAATGCAGATTTACTAAGTGTTGCTTATTTAATAATGAATGAAATAGTCTGTTTAAACACCTTAAACTTTGTTTTCAACTACATATGTTTTCCTATACAACCTCAAATTTTAGGGTGCCAATGATTGTATTTTTATGCCTATTTTTGTTTTTCATTGAATATTTTAAAAATAAAAGACTTAACAGGTACTCGAGATATTTTATTGTAATAAGAAATCCATAAAAATTTATAATAACTGAAAATTAAGACCATACAAAAGCTTCAGAAAAAAATATAGACATTCCAATTGAGATTTCGGCTTAGGGTGCCAATCATTGTACAGTTTACCTTACCTGCAAAAACTCTGAAATCTGACTATCGCAAAGTGAGCCATTGTTACAAGCTCGACGGTGCACAGGAAGAATGACGGATCTTATCAGTCACGCGGAGGCAATTGGTCGAATGGAGCTCGGTGTTCGTCAATTCCCTGGCTAATTACCCGTGCGACTCGTCCCTCCGTAGATAATTAAGCTAGGCTCGAACGTTTGCGACCACCTGTGTGTACATCTACCGCCCCTTAGCCCCTGGTAGAACGATCTCTGGCAGCGCTTTCATCGCGTGTACATTCGCGTTAACAGTGTGCGCAGCCGTGTGTGACGTTACTTGGCCCGTTTCGCCCCTTTGCAGGCCTCAACCACGCCGTACGGAGGATCCTCCGCTCGGGCCCTCGGAACTGTACGAATTATTAACACGAGACTGCGTGCATCGAGTTCTTTCGAGCTCCCTAGACCGTGCAATTGGGCTTCTCGATGGTCAAGTTCACCGTCACACCCAAACCATTCCTTTCGGCTTCTCCTTTGTACGCTACGCCGCTGCGAATCTAGCTGAGACCAGTGCGTGCTAACTTTATTCTAAAAGCAAGCTGTGGATCTAAATAATACTGCAAAGCCTGAGAACTCTGCAGACTTAAAGTCTAATTGCAGTGAAAAATTAAGGTCCTCCATTGTCAAGTTCACTGTTCTACTGAAACCTTCTGCTTTTCAATTTTACTTCATACCTCTATGTTCACAGTTCATCTAGCTCCTTAAATTAATTAATGGTATTCGACCATCAACTTCGCTATAACGAAACCTTATACCTGCTTCTTAAAACCCAAAATCCCGTCTTTCCATCACGAATTCAATTCAAGCGGACTACTCAACACAATCACCCACTGATTCCCTCTGCCCTCCAACCAAGCCATCGCAAAACCCACTCTAGACAAGCCATTAAACCGCAGTTCAGGCGATTCCAATTAATTGAAGGTGCTCCGCTGCCGGTACCAAGATGGTTCCCCGGGGACCACTCCGATCAGGGGCAGCCTCTCTTAACGTTATTGGCGACTCGCGTGCCTGCCTCGCGCGTGCAACAATATTATGTATCTCTGGTCGATTAGTCGCACGCGAGACCATGCACGGCTCGAGCACCTTCGAGCAGAATACGAACGACGCCGATGAACACTTCGATCGTGCATCGAGTACTCCCAGGCACACGTTAACGCTTTCTTTGACGAAGTCACCGCGGTACACGCGCGTTACTGCTGCGTTCCCTCCGCAGAAACAGTTTGTAGCTACCGGGAATCGTAAAGCGTTTGCAGACTTCCAGCCCGGTGGTTCCTGTGAGCGGAGAAATTTGGCGGAATCGCACGTGCTGCGTGATTAGCACAATGCCAACCTTGAACCGGCGCTCTGGTGTCTCTCCTAGCGCTATTACGCCGAAATCCGCTGGATACGAGCCAATCGGTATCGCCCACCTGAGGGGGAGGGAAATTTTCGCGAGGACGTGCCAAGTAAGGCTCGACGAGGCAGAATTGCGTTTTTCTGCAAGATCGACGTTAAGAGAATTTCCAGTCTAGAATGCCCATGCTGCATAGATTGGATCAAAGGGATCCTCGAGTTTCTCTTCAGATTCGAAACGGCTGCCTCCGCTAAAGGGATCATCGTCAAACTCGCCGACTCTTTAGGATTACATGATTTGCAAGGTTTTTCGATATTGGGGTCTAGAAGGGAGATTCGTAACCTCAGAATTTAGGGATACATGGAAGATGTTAGGGTTGAAGTGTGGTTCACGATTTTTGGCATAGCAGAAATGAGAGTAAAAGGAAGTTGGTGGTAGGAGAGGTACAGTGGTGGTTAGAAGAATGTTTACAACTGATATTTCTACATGCCTGCACGAGTAACTTAATACTAGGGTTTAAATATCTAACCAGGACCGGGTTGAGACTTTTAAAAGCCCTAAGCACTTTAACCCTCTATGGGACTCTGGAGTCCCACTCAGACACACACATTTTTATTTACGTTCCATCAATAAGATCGAGGTTTAATAGGTATAGTGACTTTTATTAGGCAGGGAAGAAACTGTTTGTACCATCAGAACCCAAAATTAAACTTTGTTCTGTCACAAACAAATGAATCTAGTTGACGCTATTGATCGTGATCAGTGCCTGTTGCAATTTGTCGACAATTTTTATAAATATAAGTAAGTAAAATAACTTTTTACAGTAAAATAAGCATATATATAGTAAAAGTGAGTCCTACTTGACAAAATACTGTATGGGCACTGCACTCTATTTACGTTATATATAGGGGCTTTCGGATTAAAGTTATGGGACCTGTATGTCCCACCGGGACTTAGGAGTAAATATTTATGAAAATTGTTAAGTACTTATATGTCATTCTCATTTCTTTAAATATTCATACTATTCCATATTATTTGTTAAATCGTGTATAATTACAGATTTTTATTAGTGTTTATATTATTTATCGTTACTACAGCAACAAAATGTTTGTAACAAAAGCAATAGTTGTTTTTACGATTACCATAAAAAACCAAATAGGGGAAAGGTGGGATAGTTGATCACAGTTTTTCTTTTTTATTAAAATAATAATAATGGTTTGCTTTGTTTGTATTTAATTATTTAAGTTGTGATATAAACTGATGTGATCATGTATCCCCGCTGATCAACTATCCCACCTTTACCCTAGACATTAAAAATTGTAACATTATTTTTCATTACTACTTACTGCTCAAACATGATTTCCCACATAAAAAAAATCATTTAATTACATATTTATATTGTTTTCTATATTTCCGATCAATGTTCAAAATATTACCCGTAAGTCCGGGTGGGACTCCTACGTCCCATACACATAAATCAATCATTATCACATTCTCAGCATTCCAACCGAGTAGTTTCCAAATCCGAAGTATAAAATAGATTATTTTAACGCCCAAAAAGTAATTCTACGTTAAGTTTAAAACATCCCCGTACCTAGAGGGTTAAAGATTTTGAGGCCCTCCTTATACAGATGGATCACATCAACGCAATGCATTTCTTCGGAATTTTCGTCAATTGGACTAAAAATTTATATTGCAAATTCAGAAAACTTCTGTGGTTAAGTTTCTCCCGATACCCTAAGCACGTGATTATTTTGCTTATTGCTAAATCCAGCATTGTATTTAGCTTCCACTTGGGATCAGATTTAATTGAAACGGAATAATGCCTCGAAGGGTATTAGTATCTTTTTAGTTCCTCATACCTTAAATTCCAATTCTGTATAACGGAGCTATTTTATTTCCCTTACCGTTCACAGTTTAGACTTTCCTTTGAACGTTGCTATACACTCATAGATGAGGAGGAATAGTAAGAAAAATAGTGGACCATGTTTGTTAATGCCTTTGCCGGTACTTCGGTTATTTTTGACTTCCCGCGGAATTTCCTCTTTTACCGTTCATCCCAAACCACCCTTTTCCTGCTTGTTTTGCTAACAGCGTGCAGACACTCGTAAACTAACTAAGACCACGCTCAAGGCTATGGAAACTCTAGACTGGAGCTTGTTTCTATAGGATGACGCACTTCGAAACCTTCCCGAACGCTGCCGTGTCTCATTGTTAGGCCGGGCGAGTAATAAAGTTCACGGTAATAGAGTATCGCTGCGGCGGTTACGTAAAGTACAACGGAGCGTTATCACCGGCGGGCGGGCCCGTTCGCGTTTCTCGATAGCGCTTGGCGACGTTTCCATCCATCTGATACGCACCTCCGCCGGCGACGGAATTAACCGTGACCATTCCTGCGGCCGGATTAAAGAGCGGAGCTAATTCGACAGAACGAAGGCCCGCGGCGCTTATCGCGCACAGAGTCTTCGCGTGTGCTCAGCCTGCGGCGTTATCGATCAGCGGAGCAGCAGTGTGCACGGCTGCCTCGATAATCATCGAAAAAGCCAACACGTGCCAGGCACACCATTGACAATAAAAACACAGCACGCGTTACTTTTTTTACGATCCAACAGAGAAACTGCAGCTTTTTCATCACGGCGGAGATAGTTAAACGCTCTTCAGCTAATAAAAACTGACCATTAATCCTTCACCTTTCCAACCTTCGGATTGTAATCCCTGTGCGGAAATCCTCCGCTCGTGCTACTTAACCATACTCGCTGAACGCACATGAGCGGTCTCCGCACGGGCTTTGCGGGTTCGAGAGTTAACAAATTTAAATCGCACTTGCTTTGTCCATTAGCAAGATTCAAACCATCAATCTTCGGTCCATGTATGTTTAAAAATCGCGCGAATTTGCGGGTGCCGCGGGAAAGTACGAAGGATCCCGTGGCACGGCAATTAGTGTTTTTATTAATCGATTGAGTGGAGCGGAAAGCGGCGTGTTCTCTGCCATTCGGGACAACGTGAGCGTGAGGGGGCATGGTTCAACGAGTATCTACCGTCGCCGGGCTCTTTTGTTCGTTTGTAAACGAATTTCATTGATCCCGCCTGTCACGAATCCTTTTGCAGTATTACAGACGCGACGGGCACAATCGAGACGGTTTTGTATCGTGTCGATGGACACAGGATCCCGTTCAGAGATAATCATTTGCTTTGTTGCCGCCATTGTCCGCGGGGGATGCGGAAAATTGGCCATCTTTGGTGGGCAGTTCTTTGCTGTGGGCCATTTCGTCTCGCCCCCCTTCGCAGGGTGGTAATAATACTGGCCCTGTTGCGTCACGAAATACAAATTTAATTAAACGATGAATGGTCAAGGTTACCGCTGTTATGGAACCAGATATGTTATGTTAGATACACGGATAATTACTGGATAATTACTGGTTCACTAGTACATCGATCGACAGCCACGTAAATAGAACAGCAAGCTGCGTGCTTCAGCAGTAAACAGTTTATGTTCTCGTGGGAGGATGGGGCATCGTTACAGAGCATTAAGAAATATAGAAAATTTGTACCTCAGTTTTGACTGAGGAATTATAACCCGATGCAAGACATTCGACCACAAGATATATTAAAATATTATGTATTACTATCTTTTTTCGGTGAAGAGACAGTCAGTCGTATTTGGATATCTTAATATATAAAGCAGAAAGTGTTTTTGTGTTTGTTTGTCGCCTAAAAACTTTCTAACGGTAAACTTTGGAGCCACGAAATTTGTCCCAACTTATTATGCTTAAGTAGGGTAAACCAACCAGTAATTGACCGCATAGCAGTGAATGACCATTAGGCAAAGAAATGTCAATTATAAATTTAAAAATTACCACATGTTTATAAATGGGAGTGTAGTTGCACGTTTAATATCCCATATTTTTAGTTATGCGTATTAAACAAACAATAATAAGTACGATTCTTAATAAAAGTATGCGGTCATTTACTGGGCATCTCATTCAACAATTCGGTCATTCACTGGTTGGTTTACCCTATGTAGCTAATTCAGATGACTGCGACTATTTTCATAAAAAAAATTTTTTTTATATAAAATCAGACTCTAAATTTTGGGCGAAGCCGAGTAGTAAAGCTAGTTATATATAAAGCAAAGCTTTGGTTCCCAGGTTAATTGAGGTACAAAGGTCTTCTCCGCGAAAAGGCAGATTTAACAATTGTCTCGCGCCTTAATCGGCCTTCTCCCGAATAGTTTCGACCGTTCTTCGATTAGACTCGTCCTGGAAGTTGGCTAGAGATGCTCGGAATGTTTTAAGACCCTCTCTGCCTGTGGAATCCATGCCCGAAGAGGAAAGAAAGGAGGAAGCCAGCCGCCCATAGGTTGTCTATCCTTTTACCAGGCCACGTTCCTCTTTTCACCGATCGCCGTCATCTCGTCTAGCATCTTAGAATCTCTCGAGGGTGGAAAGACCGTAGATCAATACTCCGCGCATCCACTTTTCCGCGTGCCACCATCCCCGATCCGTCCACCCCTCCCGAAACCCTTCCCCCGGTCGCATTTCCATTCTCACCTTGACGGATCGGCTGCTCGTACCTTTGCGTGGAAGTAAAACGACGGGCGCGGGACATCGTTCCCCTCTTAAAATATTCTTCGAGCTTGTTCGCGTCTCGTAGCTCGCTAGAATTTCACGGGAACTGGAAGAACTCGAATGCGGCGGCTCGTGTCATCGTCGTTCTTAGTTTCGAAACACTGCGATATTTGTCGATAAATTTTTTCTTTTAATTCTGACACTTACAGTATCTTCAATTATCCAAAAAGACTTCGTTACACGAATAAGATTCCGGAGACTCGCTGGTAGTGGTAAACAGACTTCTTCCTCCATTTTCAGAGATTCCTCAGAGCTTCTCCAGCTGGTGTCCACTTGAAGGGTTATTTCCAAGCCCAGGATCTGTAAGGGTGTTAGGGCGAATTAGAAGTCGCCGGCGACAGAAGTTGCGGGGTTTGTCAAATGGATGGAGACGGTTCCATAATTCATAAGGGCCCAGGGTTTCTTTTATTCATCGTACGGCTCTATCCGTCGGCTGGACGTGACCAATGAATTACCGTGTCCTCTTCCGCGGCCCGTTTCCATGATGGCGTGCACCGTTCGCCCGCGTCCGTTCCAGTCAACAAGTGATACCTATCGATCCTCCTCGAGCCCACCGTTTCTCACACCCCTCCCACTTCTCTGTCACCGCAGCTGCTTTCTTCCTTTCGATTCTCCCCGCTTCTCCACCCTTTCGCTCGTCTTCCACTCGATCTTCCTCGATCCAGCCCCGCGATGCCCCGTCGAGAACGGCCGTCCAAAGCAAGATGGTGCCCCTGCAGCTTCGCCGCCGTCGCGTTGGATTCTTTTAGACCGGCGGAGGGAAGTGGAGGGTGCTTGCGGTTATGCAGAATCGCGGATCGTTAGCCCAAGTTTCTTTCCAAGTTGCATCTCCGGCGGAAAGAGTCGCGGGGCTGGAAGCATAATCGCGAAAGCGCGTAACCCCGCGTCGCGCTGCGTCGAGGTGTGGCTTCCCAGGATCGATACACGCGCCGCTTACTCTCGTTTCTCTTTCTGCCAGCCAAGATCCACGCTCCCACTGCTCCATGAACGTTAGAAGCCAGATACAGATTCTTTTCATTTCGCGCTAAGCGTTAAATCCAACCATCAAGCATTTAGGAACAATTTCCCTACACTTTTCAACCGTTGTTTCATTTTCAACCACGGGTACTACATTCAATTCTTCTCAAAATAAGCTTTTATATCAGCTTGTGGCTCTCAGGAAGTAATAGCAGCGACAATTACCATATTCAATTTGATATTTAGGTAAGGGTTGGATCTTCATCAATTGACTGCTTGTCAAGGTTTAACTGCTTGTAATCCCATCGTGCACACGGCTCCCCCGAAAATCAGAGGGAAGGCATAAAACAACTTCACACACCTCCATTTGGGAAGAATGCGCGCCGCGCATTATTTACGCCCACTGTACACGCGTTTTCGAGGGAGAAGCTGGAGGGCCGCCTGGAAGAGGACGGTCGTGGAAGCCGGAAGAATTTAATGAAAATGGAGGAGATATCCGGAGGAACGAGACACCCGACTCACAGAGAAAGAGCAGATACCTCTGCCCCTCCTCTACGCTCCTTCATCCTTTTCAAATGATCCTCAAACCGATCAAAAGGAGAAGTCGGGGGGAGGGCAGCCTATCCTCCCGCTCCCTTTGATACCCTCCAGCGATCCAATAAGGATCAAGAGGGAGCCAGTCGGAGATCAGAGGGCAGAACGAGCGTTATTATGGGAATTTTTATCGGCTAGAGAGACCGCGTTTCGGATCGTGCAATTTTTCCGCCCGTCTATGAGCTATCGCTTGTCCCGGCACGCGATGGGATGGCTCCAGCAACAAAACGCTCTTTCCTGGGCCACTGGTGCGAGGGGCCAGCAGCAATAAGCCCTCGGCCGATAGATTCGCCGCATGGGCGAATGGGAATCTCGCCATTTCTCGATGGGAACTTTCGAATAATTTCTCATCTCGCACGCCACGCAATCGAATAGGATCACCCTCGCTTGGGGGATGTAGGGTCCACTTCGTCCCGCGTTAAGTGTCGAGCTTCCTCGAGTTATTTATCAAAAGCATTCTCTGTTTGAAAGAAATAAGGATTTTAGATGACGAGGGGTGAAGGCGATTAAATTAAGCTATTGGCGTCATGCTTTGGGGGCTGAAGCTGACGTCGAATGGTAGTTAAAATCTTCTAAGGGAGATCGTGAAATTTTTTTTATTCAGAATTAGTTGAATGCCAGGAGAATTTGCGTGCTGACGGTGTTGCATTTAATCCAGGGGATTTGCTGTTTGCTCAAAAGACACGAGGAAGTCTCGGCGACGTTGATTTTCGCGTGGTCTTGGTCCCGCGGTCTCACTTGACATTAATTAAGGCCCATTCGACCGGATCGTACGGATTGTATCGCGAGGAACGTCTCTTCGTTGACCTTAATGAACGCCGTGATCGAGGGAACTGTCGCGGATGCAAATGATACCCGACCATTCCCAGTATCGATCTGCCTCCGCTCGCGTTTTCGGGGATATTGCCCCCGAAGGCTTGAATAATTCCACGATACTATCTGGCGTCCGTTCAAAATTACTTCCACATCTTCGACGTCTCAATCGCGGCTCCCATTCGAGAAGCTTTCGAACTCACGGTGCATAGTGACTGGAACACGTAGAGGCCATAAAATCGGTGCAACGTTGACACTGCACCTGGCGTGGGCGTGTTCTCACGCCGAGGAACTTGCAGACTCTGCAAACTTGACCTCGCGTCGATATGTTAGTGTAAAAATTCGAAGGTAAATTATAAGCAAGGTAAATCTTAGAATTTAAAAGTAACCCCTAGAATTTACAGCTATGGGGCGGTAAAACTCCGAAATATTCCGGAAGACGTTGTCAACCTGTAACGAGAGGTGTCCCAATTTTAAATATTTTATAAGATATCTCGAACTTTCACCGCTCCGGAGCGGTAAATGCTAGGATTTACCTAGGACTTGGTAAATTCTAAGATTCGCCGATCTTCGAATTCCTACCATGAAAAATATATTATAGAAAACATCGAACATATTGTCCCAGTGTGCTGGAATACTTGCTCGGGTCTAGTTAAGCGAAATTATGTCGGCAGAAACGATAGCTGGGAAAGGCCGGATCTATTTAACCCTAGACCGACGCTGTGGGGTCGCCAGAAAATTTTAATCTCCTCTACAAGCGTGTGAATAAACGCTAGAATATCAAGCTTACACTCCCACGATTCTCTCACTGTAAACGGAAACCATATTCCGGAATTCTTCGGAAACGTTTGGTGAATTTAGAAATATTTCAATTTCAATTTGGAAGAAGTGAACAGTAGCCAGCTGCTATGCAAAGCTTCGAGTTACCTGGACAGCGAAGGAAGTATTGCAAATTCGAAAGTCGACCTCGCCAGTGGTTGACCAGGGAAAAATGGCTGCTCCGGTGGCCCGAGAAGCTAATTGGTCCTCAGCTGCGCAGCTAGGGCAGGGCAAAAATCTGGATCCCTAATGGCGTCGTTCGTATGCGACCGCCGCGCCGCTGCAATTTGTTCAACGACCATGAGGATCGTTTGCGCGATACCGCGACAATTTTCCCTCCGCGTCTTCAATCGTCGTCGCAACATTGTTTCCCCTCTGCATTGCCGCGCAGCGGGGCTGGGAAAGCTGGCATGGCGGGTACTTGTAACCTGGGGACGTTCCGAGCTTTGTTTTCCCCCGAGAATTCGTTACTGGTTTAACGAAAGAGACGTTTGAAAAGAACTTGAAACGTTTCTCAAATATTAACGTAGGCTCCATGTTCTTCTTTCCAGACGCGTTTACTGAATTCTGAGAAAGTTGAAGCGTTCTTCTGATAAATAAACGTCGAAGTACAAAGTACAATTAATTAAAGGCTCGTTTACTCGTGCCCTTTTTGAAAACAGTTTATTATGCACTGAATTTTACAGTAGCATGTAATATCTTGAAAGGAACGCTTCGTTCAGTTAATCCGCGTTCTGTTTTACTAATTCCTCCGTCTTCTTTCTGTTACAGTGAGATTACACGACAGCATACAGGAGGAGAACCACCATTACCTCGTATTTGACCTGTAAGTAGCTGAGGAGGGTGTATTTAATCGTTGCCTGCTCGATAACGTCGCGTCGAAATATTCACGAGTGGAAAAACTTCCAGACGGGTTGAAAAAATTCCAAAATCGTGGAGTATTATAATGAACCAAGGATCGTGAATCGCAAGTTTGTAAATTAAGTGATAAAATTGCGTTACCAAGATTTGTTCCAACAGTACTCGTGAATATCGCTGGACGTTTCGTTAACGAATCATAATTTATACACATATATAATTTAATTACTCGCCAATGATCGACGACCAAGTTCCCCGGTATTTTCTCTTCCACCCCCATTTCCCACCACTCTGTGATCTTGCTAGGTAATTGTTAATTTGTACCAGTCACTGGGTGATTATTCGAACGGTCCATCCTCGTGAATTTTAATCAGGCATAATTTGCATGTTAACGAGCCCACGTGGTTCTGGCGTCGATATTCCGTGGCGAAAAGTATCGCGGCGATTAATTGCGAGCTCGCGATATATCGTTCACTTGGTAGTTAAAGCTTTCTTCGTGTGTTTCGTATGATCTTTGCACTAATTCTTGAAAGATACTCGAGTTTTATTAAATATAGAATATAGAACGCAATATAGAATCTTATTCTCAGTCGCATAGGAGTACAATTATAAAACAAAATGTTAAAGGGGGCAAAGGTTGATATAGAATTATGATTCTTATTATTTTTGCATGTTCTTTGCATTTGCATTTTGCATTCTTTAGAAATTTATTTGTTTAATAACTGAATCGTTTCCAATCCATCGTGGCTATAATAAGAATGAAATGAAGTGACTGCACCAGGTCACTTCGCAGACCTACCCTCGCCACTCTATTCCCTCGCAGTAGTATAACTCAGCGATTTCCGACGCCCGGGCGTACTCCCCCGAAAATTGAACGTTTACGAAAGTTCTGGCCCCTGGTTTCCAGTGTAACTGGCGGGGAACTGTTCGAGGACATTGTCGCGCGAGAGTTCTACAGCGAAGCGGACGCCTCGCACTGTATCCAACAAATCCTGGAGAGCGTTCACCACTGCCACCATAATGGAGTTGTGCACAGGGACCTGAAAGTACGTAGACCGGCCATAAAGGGGGATAAATCGTTAATCGTTTCGAGATCGCGCCCTCTACACCGATAAATAATCGAAGGAAGCATTTGATACAATTCCAAATTCGAGAGGTCTCGCGTTGAAATTCGCTCTTAATTCAAACTCGATGATTTTGCAGTCCACTGCAAGCATTATTCATTTTCGCAACTTGCTAGTTCTGAAATATCGTTACTAGGATGCATGACGCAGAGAAATGAAGAAGAGGGTGAAAGTCGATAGACAGAGATTAAACAATACCGCGTAAAATATGCGGAAAATCGAGAATACTTCTAGAAAGTAACTTGGAAGGCATTAAAGGTCTGCCTTGCTCCTGTTGCAGCCCGAAAATCTGCTCCTAGCGAGTAAGGCGAAAGGCGCGGCTGTGAAATTAGCGGACTTTGGGTTGGCGATCGAGGTGCAGGGCGAAGCACAGGCATGGTTCGGTGAGTCCTACATGGTGAAAATCATGGAGAAGCCCTCTATTTTACCCTTAATTTTTATTAATTGAATTATTCGGGGTTAATAGAATTTATAAGATGTACCTAATATGAATTGGATATTAGAATTTTGAATCAATGGATTATTAAAAATATTTTGATTAATTTAATTATTGGGGGTTAATGTACATCCAGTTAAATAATTAATTAAGTGAATTAATTTATAAACATAAATTTTAAATAATAATTTATTAAATACAAATGACATTTTTATAAAAAAATGAAATTTAAAAGTAAACCTACACCCTTATCTATCAAAAATTGCTGTAAGCCACGAGTTTCGGGAACACACATTTGCTTCGCCCCTCCGCAGCTTAGGTATTATATGATTATCGATCCACTAATGCATTCTTTCTACAGAAAACATCAAGATCAAACGATCTCAATGCTCGAAGCTGCTGGAAACGAAAGTTCCAATTACAGTTCGGATCGAATGTAAATTGCCACGAGTTACACGCTCGGGGAGTCGAGCGGGCAGATGTACGTAACAAATTAAGGGTGGATGGTTCTGCCCGGAGCTCGTTTAAATTTCCGCGACGGAGGGATGGCGGGGAAATAAATTTTTCCCAGCCATGTGTAATCTTTCCGTTGCATCCACCAACGTGTACCCTTTCTTTCTCGTTTTCCAGTTCCCAGGCAGCCGCGATTTAAATTCGACCGCCGACATTTTCATTCATTTAACGATCCCGCCTTTGCCCCCGGCGCCCCCTGTTCCTCCGTTTAAACCCGCGTCCCACATCCTGCGCGTAGACGGGGCACGTTCGTGCATACTCGTCTGGCTGAAGCACCCCTCCACCCTCTTGCTTTCGACCGTCTGCTCCCGTTTTGTTTCCACGCGGACAACTCTGAGCAAGTTTCCCCGAGCTATTGGAAAACTTGCCGCGAATTTCTCGCGGCGAAATGGATTCCAGCGTGCCCAGATTTTCACCGCCCCGCGGGAATTTTCCTGCATTGTTGCGCGGTCGCGATCAAAGCACCTGGTCGAGTTTGTTTTCGAATGCAGGGAACTAGGTATAGGTATACCTACGCCCCCTCGTTCCAGTGGTCCTTGCACCCTGGCCCCTCTTCTTTCTTAAGAATAATCGAGTTCGTTCGACGGCTCGGTCTGGAATAGAAGTTTCTAGAATATTCTCGAGTTCGTTGAATATTCAAACTGGAGCGTGGTAAATCTGTGGTTTTCATCATTTTTGATCACCCGGAACAGTGTTCGTTGATTTCTGCGCTCCGCCGGGTATCAGACAGCCAGTTGAGACGCCGCGACGTTCGTTTCCGTTCTGGGAAAGCCGATAGCTGGAAATTCCATTGGCGAGGTGACACTGTTACGCGTCGGGGACTCGCGGCTCCCTCTCGATCGTCCAAGGAAATCCATCTTCGACGAATACAGGCAGGGAATTCCAAGTTTCTGTATGGTAAATGCCGCGTACTCGGCAACTCTTAACTGTACGACGGCGAAGTTGGATCGCTGGAAGTTGCGCGATATCACCGTCTATAGTCAGGGAGGAAAGAAGTTTCCTTTAGTATGGATGCGAACTGCGCAGCAAATGTTCCTCCTTTACTCGTCGCTTTCAGCAATTGGCCAGATCCGTGCGCTACTCAAATTTGAAAGGCGTCGTTAGTTTTAAATGTACAATTTGGGGCATCTAACGTCGTCACACAAAAAGTATTCAGCAACAATTTATGGTTCGTTGTAGGTACTTTCTCCCTTCAGTATTTTAATCAATACCGTGGTACACTGAAGGATCCATAACATCACCTTCCTGTTGATCAAAATTCAATATTTCAGCACCTCAAAAAAATTTCAATTTTAGTGTTTAAACGCTTAGCAAGTGCTTCACTTGTCGATCTTCTATTCTGAGAGTCTCACTCGAAATCAGAATCTTTCTGCAGGAATTATTTTGACTGCATATGCATTTAAAAAAATTGTACAGCGTTTGTATTAAGAATTGATTATTAGGGAAGGAAGTTTCTTTCGTGTCCGACGATGTTTGGTGCCCCGATGCAAGTGGACGCTTCTATGCACTGCGTTCGTCGCGAAATAACAATTTTACTGCTCCTGAGCGAGAGTGGATCGTAATGGTGGATGAAAAACAAAGGTTTCGCTGGGACGCCTGGTTACCTCAGCCCGGAAGTCCTGAAGAAAGAGCCGTACGGCAAGCCCGTGGACATTTGGGCGTGCGGTGTCATCCTTTACATCCTCCTGGTCGGTTACCCGCCGTTTTGGGACGAGGACCAGCATCGACTCTACGCGCAGATCAAGACCGGATCGTACGACGTAAGAACCACCCCACTTATACGCGCCTCCACCCCTGACTTCTTGGCTGGAAACTCACCTCGTTATTCCTCGTTGAAATATTCAAATTCGATCCACTCGACTTCACCCTGTTCGTTCAAAGTTCACCGGAATAACATTGCCTCCGCGGAACATTAAGTCGATAGTTAATGAGGAGGGAAGATTGTTTATCCTCGAATTCGAAAGGAAAAGGATAATACGTTTCACGAGAGAATCGTGTCCCTTTTGAGTAAACGCATGTGCTTCCATTTTTAAAAGTTCACACGACCTTTAAAAAGGATTCAATCTCACAGTGGAGCCACTCCTGCCAGAGTAAACAATGTTCCCCTATCTCCAATAATCCCAGATGTAATTAACGGATATTGCACAATGGTTCTCGAAGTCTCCCCGTAGTGTGCAGCTTACCTTCGACTCCAGGAGCTCCAAAGAGAAGCTTTCCTTAGAATAAATGCAATAATCCACTCCCCCCCATCGTTCGACACATCCCCCGTAACTACACAGTGTCAGTCTGACCTCAGATCAGTGGTAAAGCCAGCCATAATGCCGACGAAAGCAATCGGAGGTCCTGCAAAACGGCCGAGGCTTGCAGCTGGAGAGCGGCTCCAAAGAAGTCCGGCCGGGAATCATCGGAAATGCGGAGCACAGGAAACGCGCATTCCCTATAAACAATATGTAAACCCATTTCCCCGTTTGTTCCACAGTACCCAGGCCCAGAATGGGACACCGTCACGCCAGAGGCCAAGAATCTCATCAATCAGATGCTGACGGTGAATCCCAGCAAAAGGATCACCGCCAGCGAGGCACTCAAGCACCCATGGATCTGCGTAAGTACCCCCGCCTTGTATCATTCTCAAGAAATAGAGAGACCGAAAGAAACAACTGTACAGAACTGACGTTGCCCCTCTTTCTTTGCGTGTTACAGCAACGCGAGCGTGTCGCGTCCGTCGTCCACAGACAAGAGACCGTGGAGTGTCTGAAGAAATTCAACGCAAGGCGCAAATTAAAGGTGAGTCCCACCTACGCTCTCTCTCTCTCTCTCTCTCTCTCTATCTCCCTCCCTCTCTTCTCCCCAGCCACTGTTGGAATTTAATTAAGCGATCCAGCGCCGAGTGGACGAGTAATTAGAGGGTGGATACGGGGCCGCGAGTTTCCCAATTAATAGAATTCAGACGCGCGAGCGAGCACGCCGGCGACGTTGTAGCAGAAACTACCTGCGCGGCCGTGTAACTAGTTACGCGGGAGTTTCGATTCGAGACGTCGAGTGTTAAGGTGCGCCGGCCCGTTAAATGATCTATGGCTGTGTCAGACCCATCGGAAGGGGGCGAACTGCTGTTCAACGTTTAATCATCCGCCCCCTGACCACGGGGGTGCTCGGGGGATGGAGCTGGAGATTCGAGTGTGCAAGGAAACTGAAACGAGGGAGGTAGTCTTTATCGTGGAATATTAACTATTAAAATGTTATTTAAGACGAGCGAATTCTGACGGAAGGAATTTTCTTTAATATTATTATTACGACTTTATTTTTATTCCTCACATTTTATTTATTTAGGCTTCAACTTTCATAGTTGCCTCGTTATAACCTTACTATTACATTACTACTGAGTGCTAGAATCTATTCGGATTCAAGTGGGAGGTAATAAATAGAAAAAAATGTAATAATAGCGAGAGCGAGAGTGGCATTGGTCCGCTCCGTAAAAGACACTGGCCCCCTCTCCTCTCACTTCCGTTTTGCCTCGAGCAGAGGCAGATACCTTGGCCGACGATACAGCTCGCGCAATTGGAGGTGGCAAAGTCAGCGTGGCATCGTCTTTGATTGGGAATTCGTGGATTTCTCGCTCCCCTACCCTTAGCCGGCTCTCTTCGACGCCTGTTGCAATTGCGAGTGCCGTCCCGAGCTCAGTCGCTCGAATTGCTGGCGGAATCGCGCGTGTCGCCAGTTGAATCGAGCCTCGGATACGTGTGTGTGCTCCCGGCGATTACGCTCCTCGTCCGTGAAAAGTCTCGCCTTACACGGCCGCGCGAAACTTGCGTTGATTGCGAAACGTCTATGACATTCGGTCGATCCTCGTGACAGAGGCATTTTGTTAATATTGGGGTCCCCAGTTTCGTAGTCGCCGCCTTGGCGGATGAACCTGCCGGAGGGAAGCAGGGGTGGGCGGAATATCGAGCTGGAAATCTCGGAAAAGAGTACACAAACCCTCTTACCAAGTAGTTACCATCGAACACTCGCGACGAGGTATGCGGGAGACGTGACTCACCGATTTCGGTCAAAACTCGAATATAATTACCACACACCGCGTACTATGATGTGTTAAAAACGGAGGGTCCAGTGTTGAAAATTTCCAGATGAAATTCGAATTCGAAGTTTCATTTTTCCTAGAATCGCAATCAGTGAACAAACACCTCCACTTGGAGGCCAGGTGCCATTGAAATCTCGAGATGAATTCATGAAACCGGGGTCAAACTGCTGTACCCATTGCAAAAAAAAAGTTTAACAATCAGCTGCGCGTGTCGCGAAGAGAATTCCGCGCGTCCGACGCGTGTGACGGGAGCGTTCGTGACGTCCGACAAGCGAGGCGCACTGAAATTATAATTTATAATTCCGCAGCGACACGCGTACCTCATTAACCAGCTGTCCCCCAGTTTCCTATTAACTATTAAATTTCCACGTCGACGTGCCCCCTCTCCTCGCCGCGAGGAAATTTCCGTATCGCACGCGAACCCGCGATTTCAATTCGCGTAAAAGCTGGATCGCACCCTGGGGATCGAGCCAGCGGTGGCTCGATAAATACACTCGATTCCCGGAGAATATGATGGTATCGATTATCCGGGGCTCGTAACCGTTCAAGCCATATACACCGTTGGCCGTAAATCGTGGCGCAAGTGAGAGCGGGGAGAAGATTCTATGGTTCCAAATAAATCGAAACGGCAGAATAACTTCTCTACGAAGCTTCAGTTTCCAGAGACATGACTTTGAAAATCAATTAAGTAGGCATTGCTCCTGATGTCTGTCTTCTAGCTGGCAGTGATTAAATAACCCCCAGCGGCTAGGGTTCACACGAGCTGCAATACTATTCGCAGAACTACCGTGGCCCGTCGTGCTCGTAAATAAATTCTTTTCGGTTTGTCGAGGCCTGATCGATGCTGCCTGAAAGCAATCGAAAGGGGAGGGGCGTTCGGCGAGCTTGCAATCACGCGATCGTTCCATTAAGCCCGAATGTAATTAGCACTCGAGCGTCGTGCCCCTTGAAGAGGGCGACCGGCTCGCGCGTCCCCTTTTAGGGGCTCCAGTCGTATGGGGGAACTTTTCCATAGAGTCAGGTAGCTTTCCAATGCCGGGCAGAGCTTCTCGTGACTCGTCCGGGCTAATTCCGTTTAATGGAACGGCGATGAGAATCGAGCGGGGCCAGATATGGGGCATAGAAATTAGAGGACTGGGTGCTTGCGTGCAATCCCATTTAATTCTTTCGTGTCGGGAGGGTGAGTCTCGGGGATGTTCTCTATAGAATCTGGTATCTCTCAAATATCCCTTGTCACAGTTTAATGGAATAGGTGCGGAACGTCGGGGAACATTAATGAACAAAGCAGTATTGTAGCGCGAGGCTCCTAGATTCCTCGTAGATATTACTCTGCGCGGTGGAACAAATTAGGGGCTTATCTGTAATACATGCTAGCATCTATAACACATAAGGTGTTTGACGAGCAGATAACGAGAAACAGTAGTTCAGCGAGCAGGTTTGCTAGACTTAAACGCGTTCGGTGTTCCGAAAACCCTGCTGTTTACTGAAAACTCGCGAGAAGGCCCAAGGAAAGTGGAGCATGAGGGCGTTGAAGAAGAAATTCGTGTTGTGCAGGCAGAAGGAAACGACCATTCCCGAGGTATACACTTGCCCTTTCATCGTCCTCGATTATTTAATCGGCGAATTTTTAATCGCTTCCAATTTAATCGCGAGCGCGGGCGTGGCAGTAAGCCGATACAGTGAACGATGCGCGATAAAGTCTACCATTCGACCGTGGATCATTAAGAGGCACTCTGTAACGCTCGTGAAATTTGAAGCTGGTTTCTGCGGATCAAAGAGGAAAAATATCCATTCCACGCGCGCTTTGCTTTCCCGCCCCCTCGATACTCGTGCAACAAAGTAACGCTCGTTGGTAATCTGCGCGATCTTCGGAACATTCAAATTGCGAACCCTATATTTTCGTTTTACACGGTGAAAATGCTGCTTTGACGCTCTCGAGGCTCTCCAGTCGGCAAAGGTGTGCATATAACTCTTCGGTAAATCTTGTTCCGGCAACAGAATTGCATATAGACAAAAATTGCCTCGCTGGAAAAGTGGCGCGTGGCAAAATCCTTCCTTTGCGATTTACATTATTAATCGTTACCTATTTTATAAATGCTATCATTTCGATTTTCTAGTACCAAATGGTGTCTACCCATGTGTATTAATAAGTATACAGTGGGCAGCACCTTATTATCAACGTGTTCTTATTAGCATTTATATTTTTATTCTATTATTATTATTATTTTATTATTATTCTCAGTGTTAGCCTTAAAAGCATCAGATTTCTGAATCTCGCCCATTACCTTTATTCGCGCAAATAGGCTCATATTATTTCAGCATAGTTTATTTCTTGCTAATTCTATGTAGATGAGAATGTAATAAAGACGTATTATTATTATTATTTTCAGCGCGTAATAAAGTCGTGACAGTGGTACGATAAAAAAATCTTCCGCAGTCGCAAATGGTGGCGCGTTTTCATTGTTAGGTCAAGTGGCTAAAAAGAAAGATAAAGAGAGAGGAATTGAGAGCTTGCTCAGGGGCTTTACGAGGGATCTCCATTTTAAATTACTTTCAATTGATTAGTTTGACTAGCTCGGACACTCGAGGCCCGCTCCAGCCCGTCGGCGTCCGATTCGTTTACGACTCGGACGGTTTCCCAACCGAATATAATAACTGCTACGCGGGGTCCTCGAAAAAGTGCCCGGCGAATGCCAGTCGTACAAGTGTACGACATGAATATTGAACGGAGCGGAGTAGAAGGAACGGTCTCGGTTACAACCATAAGAGGGCGTCGAACGGCATTTAAATATTCGTAATTCAAACAGGTTGCGCGCGCATCGTGGCGCGGGAAAGCCAGCCGCCGTCCCGCGCCCGCCACCAATCGAGATCGATTGTTCTGCTGGCAAATATTTGTCGTAAACATTTCCCCGATACTCCAGCCCGAAAGTTGCGTCCACGTTTCCCCCGTTATTAGCTCTGTTTGCATTGCCAGTTACACGTATTTGTTGCCCCGTCCCCCTCGCTTCCGACTTCCCTGACGGACCACCCTTACACGCGCTCCCGCCGTCGTGTAATTACTCTACGAAACAGCAACGATAACAACGGCTTTATGACACCTCGGAATAGAAAACGAAGCGAAGTACGGGCGAGCTTCATCTATCCCTGCTCTTGCGAAACCTAACACTCGCGGATAAAATAAGATTTAACATTAAAGGACACAGCGAACAAGCTAAAACTAGAAAAAGTTGCAGAAAGTAGATTAGAATGGGAACAGAATTATAATAATAGAATGAGAACGGTGAGAAATTTTACAAGTATGATGTGCTTTAAAAATACTTCCAGGCTTTTTACTTCGATAACACGTATCGTTTCTCAGATTATTCCAAGTCGCTCGGAAAACGTAGATACCTCTACGTTCCGTCGCGTCGACGAACGACTCGACGTCGTGGCTGTTTTTAATTCGGATAAAAGGCGGTGGAAATGCAAATTCGCGACGGAAAGTCTGCCCCTCGAAAGCACTCGTGAAATAGCACTCTCGGATCGTGAGAAATGATCGGCGGGAAGAGAGGTGGCGACGATCCGCCTCGCCAGTCCGAAGTCTAAAGTTCACGGTGCAATAACGTTAATACGAGCAACCGGAAGCGACTCGAGGCCTCGTGAACGAACCGAACGACGCTCGGTTGCTTGCCGCGTCGTATCAGCCAGAGGAGTCGAGCCAAGTCGAAATTTTACACCGGGTTTTATCGCCGAAGGAGCGCTAGCTTCCCGGGGAAAGAAGCTCCCTCGAAATTGCCCATCGCGGATGTAAATAAAATTGCGGCTAAACGAGTTTCCATGGCTTTCCAGCGGAGGCCCCGGGGTCGGCGCGATCGAAGGTCCAGTTAATTACAGACGCGGTACTTAGCCCGTTACACGGGCATTATTGCGCCGTCGGCACTCCGGAGTAAATAAAAAAAGAGTGGCTTGCCTTTCTCGTTCCCCTCTTTTTTTTTCGAATTGCCACGAGCTCGCCCGCGATGCTTCGCGATGCTTCGCGGCCCTCTGCCTATAGTCGGAGCGAGATCGATTTTGCTGTTCAAGGCCAGCCCCTCCACCGTACATCACATCTGATTGAAATCGCGGTTACAGAGGGGTGGTCGCGGAGATAATTTTGTGCCGACTATAGCGGAGAATTTGTCGAGTTGGGGGAGGTTAGAGAGGGTAGAGAGCAGAAAAAGGGATGAATTATCGCGGAAACTGAATCGCACGAGTCTCGAGTGAATGATCATTGCCATGAAATTCATTTCTGTCCTCGAAACGACTCGCCAAGAAACTACCTTCTCAACCACCCCCGGTAGACGATCCACCCCCCACCCCACAGTCTTAATTAACGCGGAAGAATAATCGTGGACTGTTTTCTGTCCGCAGGGCGTTATTCTGACGACCATGTTGGCGACGAGGAACTTTACCAGTAAGTATGATGCACAGGGTAAGTACCTGCGGCCCTCTTCAGCGCTTCATGGACCACGACAGACAGTACTTTTATACCCCCTATTAAATTTCACGTCCCCACCGTCTCTCTTTCTCTCTTCACCACTTTCTGCCTCTGTTTCTCTGTATCTCTGTATCTCCGCCGTCTCTACTCTGCCTCTTCGCGTCCCCGGATTCATAACCCATAAACCCGGCCCCGTTTCTTCGCCCGTCTTGCAAGCGCCAGCCGCTGTCAACCACCCGCCCCGCACCCCCGTTACACGGAGAGGACCTCTGTTCATCAGCCCCTCTGCTCTTCGCGAGAGGTGCTTCACGACGTGGCCGTGCACGCAGCGTTCATTTCGCTTATTAAGACGTTACCGCGGCCCTCGGCGGGCAAGTTGAGGGGGTTGTCGCGCGACCCACCCTCTGTTCTCGTCCCTCGCGACTCTTCGGCCATGGCGGGCGCTCGCGGAACTTTACGCTGCCGCGTAATCGAATCTCCTCGGCACGGAAGCTTCGTCTAGATCGCTCCCCTCGAGGCTCCTTCGCGGAGGGTTGATTGTCGAATTTAATCCGGCACACCGAGCGGTCGAAATTTCTTTTAGTGGGATAGTTTAGCCAGTCGCTAGGCGACCCGGTTTAATATACGGGGCCACGGAATGAAGCACTCGCGATCATTCCTGCTCGTTCACCCCTGATGAATTAGAGCCCCTTTCGTCGATCCCCGACCATAGATCTGGGCGATCTGAGCAGCGAGGTGAAATCTAGGTGAAATGATTTTAATTAAGGTAATTTCTGTTAAATCGAGGTGAATTATAACACCCGCCGTCTGTTGCTTTACGTTCCTCTATCGCTTGCTGAAAAGAGAGCGGAGTCTTTTCAAACGCATCGGGAGTGCAGCCGATCTCATTGGCCGATTACAGCCGTTGGTAATCCGGCGAATTTAAATTAGTTCCTTTTCGGCTTACGTATAATAAAAACAATGTAACCACCGATATCCGTGCAGTGTGCCCGAAGCCTCAGCGATTCGGTAAGTCTGCGTTCACAGTGGCACCGATATCGGTCGTCAGATTGTTTTTATCATGGTGAAAAGCAAACGGATTTTAACCAACGACCTGCTGGCCCCTTCCCCCGATTAAACCCATCAGAGTCGCTATGAAAACCCGTGGACAAGAGCCACGAGGACCATAAGTGTCTCTCCGTTAGACGTCGTCAACGTAAACAACAGCATCCGGAGAGCCAGAAAAAACGACTCATCTTCTTTCTCACTGTAAAGCGCAACCATCCTGTTTATCTAAACTATACGTTTTTCTCTGATAAGGGGGCACGTTTCTGTGAAACCTCATGTCCCCCTTACTTAAAATTTCCTTTCACTTCCTATATAAAACCTAGTCGAGGTGTGCATTAGCGCTTTGATAGAGCAAGGACCCGAACCCTCTAAACGCTCAGAGGGAATCACATAGTCCTGACGTGACAAGCTCGATAATATTACGTCGGGATTGTGTGGTATTGGGTTTGATTGGGCGTTGCTTGTCGCAGCGCGCGTGTACAACTGAGATTCCTCGAAGCCTCTGTGATCTTGTTCTAGTCAGTGATTCCTAATGTCGCTCAAACGATTTCACCCTCGCTAGCTCTGCGTCCCAAACGAAGTGTCATGATAGTTATTCAGAAGCCCGTGTTCCTACATATGTGTCTCATAGTCGATGCACTTGGCTCGCACCTCATATCCTGCAAGGACTCTGCCACATTATCCGGAACGAAACGATTCCAATTCTTCCGTTTCCGTTTGTTCGATGGTGGATCGGTGCCTGCTCTCCGTTTGTACTTTTTGGGAACGTGTTCCTTCTCTTTCGCACACAATCGAGGGTGGGACTATGGGTAACGCGAATCTTCGCCGCAGTGGACTCAACCAGTTTTCTCATCAGTCGTAATAACGCAGGGATCGTCGGGGCATTTCGTATTTCGAATTGAAGTGATCCTTTCATCGGGAATCATTCCACTTGACTCTTTAAGGATGAACTTCAGTAACATTCAAAATAAGCGAAAATCTTTGAAAATTGGAGGCATCAATCTTTATGCAATAGTAAAACCCTCTGCAAAATTTTAGAAAAATTGATTCGATAGTTTTCAAATTATTTAACTTTCAATTTAACATGTATTCTTATGGGAAAACGCAATATTGAGAATATAACTATAAAATTAAGAGTGAAATAATAGGCCACAGTTTTTGAAATCTTGTGTACAGAAAGATCAAACACTGAACGAAATTGTCACAAAAATTCCGGTCAATTGATGCGATAGTTTTTGTTTAAATGAAAGAAAATGACACGGAAAAGGATAAAGATTATGTTCATATAAGAGTTTTATTAATATAATTAAGATATATATGATCAACACTCACCAAATACAACACATTGGCACACTTTTCACTGCTTTTTATGTACGTAAAAAGGAAAATTATAGTTTGATTATTTCATTTGTAGCAGTTGCATTTCAGGTACAGTCCAACAAACAAATTAATGACAAATCATCAAATATTCAATAAATTGACAAAATAACATAAAAAATAAGAACAAATTCAACGGACTTTGCGATAAAAAAACACCACTGCCATTTCTGACTGGTTATCATCACAGGAAAAAGCCTTTTTAATATCTTGGAAATGGATTAACTTTTGGCTAAGATTGTCACTGAAGTTCTACCTTAACCGTGGTTGATTTAGAAAACGTGGAAACGTCCAACATTTGTACTTTTCGCAGTGGTTTAGAATCTAAAAGCGATAGATCGTTTTATTATCGCATCAGTTGCTTCACGGACTACTTTTTTTATTTGCAATAATTCACGTGTTGTTGACGTTCGAACCTTCCACCTGAAACCGACACATTTTTACTTCGCTCCGCCATATGTTTTCGCGAAAACGCGAAGGGAAGAGACTGCGATATCGTGTAATTGAGATATCGTATCTATGGATCGTATACCGAACGCACAACTGTTTCGGTCCACTAGCGAGAACCGCCTACGAATGATTATTCTGTGTTTAATATCGCTGACCACTCCGTAGCGCCTTATTCTGTTCACAAGACATCAGCGAAATGCGAAACACCTCGGTGCCCCACTTTTTCGTATTCTCTCTGTCTCTGACTTTCTCCGCAATTCATACCGCACGTTTTGGAACGACACGTGAAATCATGTTACAGTCGCTCGATTTGCGAAATCTCTGGAGAATTCCGGCAATATTTACTCTCTGCCCGTGGTACAGACAATACTAAGAATTTTTCTTTCATTTTCACATAACGAACAGTAACGTTCCAAAATATCGAGTATGAATATTTCTATGCCCCTGAACACGACCGCCTTCTGTGCTGGATGCTCGACAAACAATATTACAATCTCTGTATTTGTGCATCTCCATCCTGTACACAGGAGAGTACCAAAAAGCACAAAGGCACCTTAGATCGTCTGTACAGTATCACCCGGTTATGTGAACGCCTACTTGTATCTGCTCGTGATCAAATAAACGGGGAGAATATATTCTATGTAAGTTTATATTCTAACACTTAGCAGAAATTATGAGGACTCTCGAATGTGATGTCCACTCTGGTTGAATAATAATAAATGGGATATATTATTTAAAAGTCTCGAAGAGCAACAGCGAATGGCCCACGATCTACTTTCAATAAAGCACAGTGTATATTCAATTATTCACTGCAAATTTAAATTTCTATATTCTTCATTAAATCTTCATAAGAGTATTACCAACGAATTGCCTGTTCCTCCCCGATGAAAATGAGCCCAAACACGACCATATTCCGATTATTATCTGTTGCACATAGTTCGAATTAAATCTTCGGATTAATCTAAAGAAGAGGAGGAAGGAGTCCCCAATATCACGGTCTGATAACAAAGATACAGCACATGATAATACCCTCGTGGATCTTCGATTACCGATAAACCGATATCGCATATCGATCCGTTGTTTCGATCCGCGCCCTCGAGAGGTCAGCGCCATGATTTTCTGCGCAACTCCGCGGCGCACCACTATAGAGGAAAGGGAACGAGTGAACGTAGTCTATTAACGACTTGCGCGGTCGCGGAATAATACAGAACGAATTATTTGGCATAGTGCGTGTATTTACTATTTAGTGTAACAAACGCGTTCAGATTAAGAGACCACGTGTCGTGAAAGTGTCGCATTATATTTGGGCTATTATCCTGTCTGAAAATGGCAATTCGGTACACTCGACCCTCCTGGGACTACAAATACTGCAATGCAGACGTCCACCCGTCTCCACTGGCAAATCCTTTCTAACTCAATGGTAATACTCATAAAAGTTTCATTACAAATACACAGAAATTAAGTCTCGGTTCGTGGGATGTGTGCCACGTGTTTTGTCGTGGCTTCTATCAGTGGCACAGGATTGTTGGGGCAGTCGTTCTTGCGATGTAAGCGGAAAATAATGGCAGTATATTGCACGATCAGATATCAGGCGTGGTAAGTGATCAGATTTCCCGGTAGTACTGTAAAATCCCGTTTTTAGTCGAGTAGGTAGGCATCTTGCATCCGTAGAGGCGACCCTAAATAAGTCACTCGCGTATTCGATTCACGAATCTTTGTTTGCGAACCTAACCTTCTCTGTGTACCCCTTTTTGCTAATGATCTTTTTGTTTCTTCTCCCGTTACAAAGTTAGTGTAATTCTTTGAAACGACGGTGAACAGACAGCGAAAAGACAGCGGAAAGACACATCGTCGGATACACTTCACAGTTGATTTAGGGAATCAGGTACAGCGTCGCGCGACCGTAGCGCTACGGTCGCACGAAGTTGATCTGTGGATCTCGACTACGGTGCGTTAAAATCGAAATGTTTCAATATTCTGGCGGGCGTTCTTTGGTCGTGAGGGATTGTTAGGTTGAGGGGAATAATTTTCGAGTGAAATGTGGAAGGTAACGTTCTCCGTAGAGCAGGAAAAGATGCCGATATTTTTCATTTCTCTTTCCTGTTCCAAAGTCCACCCGGAAGATCGATACCTCGGCACAATGTTGCAGGTTTTGTGTAGCAAAGGGTTTTCCTAGAGGAGAAATGGGAAAAGAGGAAGGATAGGAAAGTTGTTCCAGCTTCTCGTGGAAATTACGCTATCCCCAGGAACCATCGGATACTTTCATTATCGTGCTACAATTTCCGCGAAGAAGTATCGCCGTGGAAACGGCCCCCGAGGTCGCTCGACTTTCGTCAGCTTGTTGCCTGGCAATTTGTTTCAATTAACGAGGAGGAGGACAGCCTCCCGATCGTTCGTTTTCTTTTCTTTCGTTCGTTACTTGGGCGGCAACCGACGTATAATTAACTTGGAAACTTTGTAGCCAGGAATCGGCCTGTTCGCTTTGTTTCCCGCGCTGGCGCGAAACCTATCGCCCTGTCGAAGTTTAATTAAATTTATCTCATCACCGTAAGCCGCGCTCTCGATCTCGCGAAGCCGCCCGGCCCTCCGGGGCCTAGCATCATGCCGTTTCTTTTTTCTTTTCTTTTTTTTTCGCGTGGACGTTACCTTCCACCTGTCTTCGCGAGCGCAATTAATTCAGCGCCCGTCTGCTCGGCGAAATGGACGGTGAACCGAGGCAGGGAACTACAGCGACGCGAACCGAACAGCATAGGAAGTGAAACAGAATCTGTTCATTTTTTGAACATCTATCCTAGAATCTGTCTGCTTAGCAGCCATCAAATCGTTCCTTCGTTCGTTCGTGCATCCACATCAGCTAATCACCATTGTTCCACTCGAATCTGTTGCTTTTGGAGTCACCGCCTGAATCATTTTAATGGGATCCTACGAACTTCTTCATCCTAGTTTACTCGGGGTGGGGGCAAGGCCGTAGTACAATAAGGGAGGATTCTCTGCAAAAATCAGACGAAAAGGAAGATCAAATTTTTGTCAACCCGATCGCACATCAGCGCCTGGAACCCGGCAACTCAGCGGTCGTTGTACTTGGTCTCACTGACCCACGCAAAGCGCGTCGCTGCCCGCTGAGTTGCTCTACTTCAGGCGCCCCTCACTCGAGCTTTAATCGTTGATAGCTGAAAAACGAAGCCTCCACCGCGATTTCGTTACTCTTCATCTTCGTCTTATTTTCTCGCGCAGAATCGCCCCGTGAATTTACTCCCACCTGATACCAGCATCCTGTATATTATTATTATACCTCGACCTCGTGCACCGTCGAAAATCACTTCGGCGACGTAGTCGTTCGTTAACGAAGCGGCGTCCCGAAATTCGAGTGCCGAGGAGTGGGAGTGCCATGAATCGGCATCGCGGGGCTTCGGAGCTTCCGTTACACGTAACAATCCGCGTGTAGGTGTGACTCCTGGGCGAGTAACTCTCGCGATCATCCGCTCCGCGGGATCCTCCGGGTAGAATCCTCGTAGGAGGTAGCGGAGTGCTTTCTCGGAACTCATCGAACTCATAAATCTGGATTCGCGCACGGGGCTCCTGAATGCCGTCGGGATTTATGCGCGGAGGCGTGTTTATATTTACAGACGCGTATATATCGTATGAATAAATATAAACTGAGAGCGAGTCCATAAATCTCGCTGCGTAAAAAGAGGAATTCATGAGTCGAGCGTGGAGAAACCGAGGATCCACGAATCCCGAGGCGACCCGTTCGCCGGGTTTCCCTGGTTAGGGAGCGCGATCCAACGAGATCGATAGCTCTCGTCTGTCTCTCTATCACTCCCCATCTCTCTTTCTCTCTATCCCCTTACTGTCAATCTATTTCTCTGTCTTCTTCGTACGTACTGTGACTGACTTCTTTGACAAGACACGCGAAGTGGGTCGGAGGTGCAAGGACAACCCTACAATCTCTGAATCTTGCGACGCTCTTGAGCCGATAGAGGATGTGTGTTGGGCGATAAAACGATAAGCCACGCTTGCACACGACGCCGCACACATAACAGGCCCGACTTACACGCTGGGATCGATCAGCGGCCGATCTATTCGATTGTGTTCCGTCTAGAGTCGAGCCTACTGTCGCGTTGCTCGAAACAATTGGGTCAAGGCTGTTCAACCTTCAATACCCCCACTCCCGCGCTCTTCCCCCGCCGCAAGTCATCGCGGGGAGGAGTGGGAGAGGCTTTATACTCCGTGGAACTGAGTTTAGATAAGCTTGAATCACAGTATCACTCGAGGAGCTTGCCATTTTTCTAATTGTAAGTAGAATCATCAGCTTACTAGCTTCGTCATCCATTACAGGCACAATGTAGATAGAATATTGTAGCTTTAAATAAACATTCCGCCAGTTGTTTCGAGCAACGACAGTGTGAATGTCACGGAAAGATTTATCCGAGGACTAGAAGTATCGGAATTTAAATAGTTATGATTAGGGTGAATATAAAATTGTGATTTTGCTCGGAGGAAAGTTTGGAGTAATGGGCGTCGAAGTCGAGCGCCCAGCTCGAGACGGGAACACTCGCGAATAATCGTACCGCGTCGCATTTAGCATGCCTGCGCTTTCCGTCTCGCTTATTTATTTCATTTTACGCCTGGTTCTCGGCTGTCTATCCGCGTTGCTCGCATTTCTTATCGCACGGCTCGCAGGGAATGCAGATACAGACGCGCGACGAGCGGCAGCATGTTGAAAGGGGCCGTTCGCGCTCAACACCGATGTCCCCAGTACTCTTTCACGCCATCCTTGAGATTCCCTAGTGTCGAGGCAACGCGTTGCCAATCGATTACTCACCTCTTGCACCCTAGACGGTGTTCATCCACGTTTCTTCTCTATAGGAAAGGTTAAGCCCTGGTAGCCTAATTTCCCATTCATCCCGAAAACATCCAAGAAAGTCAGTACACGTATCTCCATCACCGGGGATTTGTTTAAGAAAGTTCTTCTATTTTTGCCTCCTCCGCGTTGAGAAGAGACATCGTTCGAAAGGAACCGTCTGCAATATTCTCTTCCTTTTTCATCCCCCAAAAGTAATGGAGATTTCTGGAGCGAGAGCGCCCAAGTGCCCGTGTATTGAAATCGCATTGAAATATTCTTTGGGCCATCGTCGCGCGTTGCCTCGCCGCGTAGGGGTGGTTTTCGCGCGATGGAACAAGACAAGAATACGCGGCGGCGCATAAACGCGCGACGAGCTCCTTGCCTAGCTCACCACCCCCCAAAGCACACGGATATTATACCTCGGGGAGGAATTCCGCTCCCGTATTTATACGTCGGAACCGAGCGCCTTTCCATCCCCGCACCCCCTCTGCTTTTCCCGCGGTAAATTATTCAACCCCATCCCCGTCGAGAGTCGATTCGCCTCCTTTGAGGCCTGATATTGCTGTGACAATAATTACGCCGCCCTCGGGGCAGCTGTGTAATTCAATTTTTCGTTCAACCCCCTCCTGGGGCAAGCTTCTCTCCGCGGAACACCACCTGGCCGATGTGCGCCTCCTGGTGCACCCTGCATCTCCATTCTATCATCCAACGCGACAGCCTCGGTCTTCTGATATCAAAGACGAGGATACATGGATGTCGAAAAGTTTCTGCGGTCCCGTGTTGACAAGCCCCGTTTCCAAGGGGATGATTAAAATGAATTTTGGACGTTGATGGTCACCTTCCCTTTATTTATAAGGGAGCTTGCTATTCCTCCGCGAAACGAGTCTGAGAAAGTAACACGGCCGGGGAACTGTGGATGCTACTGTGCAGAGGGGGTTGCTTTGAACTAAGGGCTTGAAATATTTAGTTTCGATCTTCTGGGGGATATAATTCGAGGGAGTTTAACCCATGGGGATGTACAAAGAGGGGTGCAAGATACTACAAAAAAGTACATCCACTAAGGTTCGATAAAATCGAGAACCTTAAAACTGGAAACTACTTGGCGTTATTTATTGTACAACTACTCCCTAACCAAAACGAACACACTCTCCTCGAAGCATCTCCAATGTGTCCCACACTCTTGAGTCTTCTTAAGTTCATAGAAGCTCGCCCCCACGTCGCCAAGATAGTACATACAGTGTGACTTGAATTATACTTGAAACGTAAGTGGAATCTACTCAATCAACAGTAGCACTTGGTCCCGTTATCTACCCTTCTACATTAACCCCTATGGATAACCTATTGGATGTTACCCGGTAACACTGTCGGTGGGGTGGCTTTTTGCGCACTAGCAAAGGACCAGGGGCCCGGCCCCCGGTTCGCCACACACTGCACCCCCGCGACACACTTCCTCCCCGCACACCCGCCGTCCTGAACAACACGCGCGCACCCTCAGCATGGCAGTTAGAGCGATAGTTTCTTTCCGCGATACTTGACTGACGCTTCTGGCACGGAACGAAGCCGAGCTCTCGAGAGGAGCCATCACAAGGTAAAGACAAGAGGACCATTCTCCCTCCTGGCACCGATACGTCGTCTTGAGAGCATCGGCAGAGTTGCTCGGATCGATCGATCACGATTGTCTCGCATGCAGAACACATGCACTGAATGGGAGTGTTGGATTCCCTTGCGATCCCTCTCCTCCTGTCACCCCGCCTGTCTAACTCTCCATCCCCTGCCCCGTCTTTCTTCTAAATCCCAATCCCCGCGCCCGTCCTCCGCAGTCCTCTTCGATAGCCTCCTTTGTGGGGAGAGCGGGACTAATTGGTTGGTAACTCCGCTCTGTCAACGGAGATCCAGAAACGTAGGACTCGAAATTGTTCTGCACACCGTCCCATTGTCCGATCATTGAAGGAACCGCGATGAACTATTCCGTTCAAACTTGCTGTTTCCCTTTGGATATTCTCTGCGGAGGATGGGACAATCCGGGATCTTCTTGATCGATGGACTGACTGGATCGACGCGGCGATTGCGGAAGGATTTTTCAAATTTCAGTACCTACGGCAGTGATTCTCGAGCTGTGTGTCGCGTACAGTTTTCTGGGGGGTCGCTACGGTTTTTTTAAAAATATTATTAAGTTGGAATTATATTCTGAAATAGCCATTTTTAATGCGTTTGCTTTACCTTATTAAATTTACCTTAAATTATACGAGGGAGAGGGGGGTCGCGGGTAATTTAAATATTACAAAAGGGGATCGCGACTGAAAAAGGTAAGGAAACACTGTTCTACAGTGTGTAATAAAAGTTCCCGGGCTCTGAGTTTAATAATTTATTGCGACGAGATGGAAGGCAGTAGAAGGAAAAGCCTTTTGGACCTTCCACTCGCTACGTCGATCACGTCCACGATATCCACTGTCCCCGTTGTTAGACTTGAACCTGGTGTCTCTAATATTTGGCGATCGGGATGCGACCGGTGCGAGGCTTCTCCGCGCGTGTTTTTGTTCCAGAGAATTCCCAGTGTTTGGAAAGAGTCCTCGGAGGCTCGTCCACCACCCCCGCTGGGGCCCTTCCCCCATTCTTCCCTTGCGCCGTTAAGGCGGTAACTGTTGTGCGCTATTCTTCGATTCTCCGCCAATCTGTTTCATAATCAGCGAGGACTGGAGCGTCCTTTGTGAGGAAAGAATGGAGGAAAGGTGGTTCCCCGGGTTCATTGTCTGCCATTGTTCCCGAACTTCGTTCCAGTTTCATCCAACGTTTACTGTCTTCCCACCCCCTGCGCGCTCTATCCCGCGGGAGCGGCGGTGCCGCCGCCGCGCTGCAGCGAGCGGGGACTGCTCCGCTCATGAATAATTCGCTGCCGCGAGGACGCGCACCTGAAGAGAAGCGGCCGAAGGAGTCGTCGGGCGGCCGTATTTAACGGCGTCCCCGCTTCCGCCTCGGTGTCGTGCCAGATACCCGAGGACCCTCCACTTTCGATCAATTGGTAGCCCCGTCTGCCTTGAGTCAAGCCCAGCATCGGCGCGGTCCTCGGGCTATTCGAAGCCTATGAAGGACACAACCTATCTCGTTCTTCTTTCCACGATTCTTGCAATCCTCGAACGCACGCGTCTCTATCTTGATCGCTATGCCCGAAGTATCTTCCGCGAAATGATCTCTAATAACGACTCTATCGTCTCGATAGTCTCGTTTATCCTTCCTCCGATCTGTCCTATGGCCCACCCTGTGCGTTCCGTGTGATGTCCACCCGCCCTGCTCTCTCTAACCGCCCATCCGTCTCCCCTTCTGCCAACTTACTCTTCTGTCTTTGTCTTGCCGAGTTACTTTTGTTCTCTATCTCTCTCTCTCTTTCTTTTTCTTTCTTTTTCTTTCTTTTTTCTCTCTCTCTTTCTCTGTCTCTGCCTTTTTATCTACGTCTACCTCTTTCTATCTCTCTATCTCTCAACCGTCCATGCTCTACGCCGATTTACTGAAACGCTCTGCGTGCTCCAGGTCGGAGCATCATGACGAAGAAGGGCGATGGCTCTCAGGTGAAGGAATCGACCGACAGCAGCACGACGATCGAGGACGATGACGTGAAAGGTAGGACACACCCATCCTGTTGTCACTCTAGGTGTTCTTCTAGCTCCTCTTTGCGCGTCCTCAGTTCCCCATGGGGGGACGACCCTCCGGGCACGGAGGTCGCCCGGGAACGTGCACCTACTAATAGCCCGCGTTTTTTTTTTTTTTGTTGGGACCTTTTTTCTGCACCGAGAGAACGCGCGCAGAGCGTTCTGTCGGTGCTTCCCATCGGGTTTACGTGAAACTTGTGGCTAATACGAGGCGGTCCCAGTGGCTTTTGACGGAGTTTGAACTACGCCTACGATTAGTATCGAAATACATTAACCCTTTCGACATTTGAACCCTACCCGCGTGCGGAATTCCGCACGGGCTAGGGATACTTATCGAAAGGATTGATATTATGTTTCGGCAGGCTCGAGGTGTGTTCAAACTCGTGTTATCTGGAAGCTGGGACGCGACGCGATCGTGTGACGGTGCATACTCGTTGCAACCTGGAACGTTGAAGTCCACATCGGAGTTACAACGAGAGCACCGATTACTCGAGGTGGCTGATCTCGATTCACCGCACGTTCCCCGTACACGTGACGAAATCGAGCCTGAGGCTCGCTAATTGCTCGAGACCGCCCAACTTGGGACGGTTAATTTCGCAGCGAGATCTACGTATGGATTGAAGCTCAATTCACGTTCTATACTTGCGCCCGTAACGCGACTGTAACTGGATTTCTGTCACGCTGTCGCCCGCCTCCCGCGTAGAACAGTCTCCCCCTTTTATTAGAGAAGACGGGGTAGTCCGAAACGTTCCTTTCACTTCTCACTCGGCGAGTCGGGTTACAGTAGGCGGATTATCGAGTTTAAGTCGACTGGGATGTTCCATCCACCATGGAACCCACGACAGATCCGATTGAAACTTGCCATTAAAATTATTAATATTCCACGGAATTGCACCCCCTTTAACTGCCCCTATTGGACGCTCTGGGAAACGACGATTCCAGCAATCGATCCTGTCCCTCGACCAATACAGGATCCAACGAACCGGTATAGAGAAGTAGACTTTTGCTCCTGGATCAGTCGATTACAAGATAAATCCCTCTTCCCACTTTTACGTCGCGAGGAAGATGATTCTTCGACATCGATGAACCCTCCCCTTGGTCCCTCGTACGTAACGAAATCACGAGCACAGACTTGCGCGCGCATATCGGCCTATTATTAGAGAGATAGTGCTCCTGCTCACGTGCAAATCGATCGTTGGACAATAGCTCGAGTAGTTAAGTATATCCCCCTCGTTGCTTTGCCCCTTCAACCTGTCGACCCTTCTAGCCACGATCCGCCTTATATACTTGCGTACACCTGTGCCCCGATTACCGATATATGTTCACAAAACCTGCCACGAAGGTTCGTCGATTCACGCACCTTTTGCGAACCGTTCGTCGTCACAGTGTCAGTGAAACACGGATCTGCTCTATTTGTGATTAATTTCCATGGCAAAGTAATTGGTCTGCCCGTGTCTGCCTTGGAAATGGTCGCATGCCGCGCTGAGATCTGTGAAATGTGATTTGATAGATGATTCCAAAAAATACTTCTCTGTTCTCCTATGAAGTTCGAAGAAATCTTTTCGCTCCAAAAATTCATACGATGTTATTGGATTCCACCGAGGGTCGCATACTTTTATCACGCAGTATTCTTTTCCAAGATCCCCGTGATCGATCGAACGAACCTTCGTGGAACAGTCACAAGGACAATGTAACTTTTAGAATGTAAAGCTTTGCTAGTCGGTGTTCACAGAATTCACAGCAGAACTGTCTTTCGCGGATTTCTCTGTCCGCCCTCTTTGTAGACGTTGGAAGCTGTACACTTTCCATCGCTCTGTCGCGAGATCCCCCTTCTCTTGTACATATACTTGTGGTAACATCTGTCTTCACGCGGATTCTAACAGCCGTCTCACCGGAACTCTTGAGAAATCGATGCAGTCGTACTTGCAACGCGTTGTTATTGAATGCAATAATTCAATGATATCTACTTTTAACACATTGACAGAATTATTGCACAGCTATTAGTATATCTGCTAGCCATTATCACTGCACAGCAGTCGTTGTTATGGAATCCCTACTTCCTAGTTGCATTATCAGTCCACTGAGACTTGATTAAAAAATTTCTTACACTTCCTCCAGTTCGTTATTGTGAATTCTAATTAGGGTAAACTGTACAATGATTGGCACCCTAAGCTGAAATCCCAATTAGAATGTCTATATTTTTTTCTGAAGCTTTTGTATGGTCTTAATTTTCAGTTATTATAAATGTTTATGGATTTCTTATTACGATAAAACATCTCGAGTGCCTGTTAAGTCTTTTATTTTAAAAATATTCAATGAAAAACAAAAATAGGCATAAAAGTACAATGATTGGCACCCTAGAATTTGAGGTTGTATAGGAAAACATATGTAGTTAAAAACAAAGCGTAAAGTGTTTAAACAGACTATTTCATTCATTATTAAATACCTACAACACTTAGTAAATTTGCATTTCAATCCATTATTTAGTTATAAAGCAACAAAATATACTTACCTACCCCTTATCAAAATTTTTAGAAAACACCTAAAACTCAGCGCTTTGTCCCACATTGTGGTGTTGCCAGATGTAAAATGGTACTATTACATGGTACAACTACTGGACTTTGCAGTGTTGTTGTGAAAGAAAAATAAGAAATTGTAAAAAAGTACTTTCTAAGCTTGTGCTTCTAAATATTCTGACTTTTTAATCAGGAGTGTCAATGATTAGTGCAGTGCCAGCATTAGTACAGTTTACCCTATACAAGGACTAGAGTTCTACTCAAATTGTAGTGCTAAAATCGCAACGCGGTTCCTTCGACTGCGTCAATTTCCCTCCTCGCGTCACTCGGACCCAAGAGTTTGCATATGTACCTCTGTACGCCTCTGTTTCTTGCGAAATCCCATCTACTCGCCGTAGAACCGTCTATACACCAATCTAGAAGCTCCACTTTCATTGTGTACAGTCTGTGTCATCCTTATCGACCTAATTCCGAGCGTCGAGTTTTCACATCCGCGCGTTATCGTTCGCATCAACCCGCCCCTAATCAACTGTCGCCGGAGTCCCTTGATTAACTCTGACGGCCCATTCTTCCGCGATCCCCGACAGATTCGCGACCAAGACACGAGATCGCATCCGTGGCCACCCTCGAGACTCCTCGAACACGGGACAGAGTGAAACAGATTATCGAATTCAAGGCCTCTTTCTTCCTCGCTCGAAGCGTCTGAATAATTCAGAGAATTCAGAAGGAACCTTTCCTTCCTTAGTGAAAAGGAGCCTTCAAAAGCAAAGAACCAGCGTGTACGTCGTCTTCATAGGACCACACCTCGGTGCGTCCCCCGAAAACTCATTTTCCCTCGACACACCTGTCGACCAGCTTTGAACTGCTCTTTCCGTTGCGGCGCACACTCAGAGGAACACGAAGCCTTCGTTTCGCGTGCGCATACGTTGCCAGAGCAGCATCGTTGAGGACCCTTCCGCAGGATTGCACTCTCGCGACGGGAACTCTGTGTTCCCACTATACGCATGCTTCTCTCTGGAATTTTATCGATGCACTGGTGAATTATTACTATCGCTCGCTCTTATTGCAAAGAAAATATGGAAGAAGGATTTACTCTCAGGATTTAATCTTGGGGGAGCCGAGTTGAAAGGATAACAATATTTTCAAGGCAAATTCAATAAAATTCCGTAGGTGATTACAAACATTTACTTAAAGAATAAAATGCAGTTTTCCTTTCATTTCACAAAATCCCTTCTTTAACCGGTTAACTGTCAATGTATCATATTTGATCAAACAAAAATCTGGCCAATTCTGTCAATGTATCATAGGGTAAACCAACCAGTGAATGACAGAATTGTTAAATGAGATGCCCAGTAAATGACCGCATACTTTTAATAAGAATTCTACTTATTAATGTTTGTTTAATACACGTAACTAAAAATATGGAATATTAAAAGTGCGACTACACTCCATTTATAAACATATAATAATTTTTAAATTTATTATTCACATTTCTTTGCCTAATGGTCATTCAGTGGTATGCGGTCAATTACTGGTCGGTTTACCCTATATGATAAAAAAAAAAAGTCTGGCCAAATCTGCCAATTCTGTATCATATATGATCAAATGGAATAACTTTGTGATTCACTTAATTTTTCGATGTTGCCAGTTTGGGCACGAATAATAAAAAAAGCCGTGCCAGTTAACCGGTTAAGGGGGGCCAGGACCCCTGGGCTCCCCCCTGTGGGTGCCCCACTGCCCTACATATTAGACTTGCAACTAAATTCTGTTTCAAAATCTAACTCTAAAAATTCAGTTTCGCAGAGGTGCTTGAAAAAATTGGCAGTAAGCTCGAAACGGGAGAAAATATCTATGCGCACTTACGTTTGATAGATTTCAGTTGATACGAAGTTGAAGAAAGCTTTCGGTATCACCATTTCAAGATGCAAATTTCTCTACCCACTTGTGGCTTTCGTTTAGCGGAGCGATGAGAGTTTTCCTCGAAGAATGCGCGCGCGAAAGTGCGATCCTCCGTGATCCCCGGCATGCATGCAGCCAGATTCCCAGCCAGCCGTCCCGTACACCGAAAACACCACCTAGACAATGGCTTCCATTTCGCCCTCTCAAGATTCAGACACTTTATCACGAAGTGAATTGATCCTCGAGGCCCCCCCCACCACAGACACGAGTACACTCGAGCACAAAACGGCGATACTACCGCGCACCGAAACAATTGGATTCAGAGGTGGGGTTCAAAGGACGCGGCGGCCCTTGTTTACCGTCCCTTCGATGCAAATCGAGATGGAGAAAAAGAATTGCGGCCGACCCACTCAACCGTTTTCTCGCTCGCAACGCTTTTTCTGTCTAAAAATCGACGCCTAAAAGCTTCCCTCCGTACCTACGTCGCGAAACATTTTCAACGAACGCCTCGTAGATCGAAAGCACTTCTAATTTCGATTCGAAGCCACCAAACACATGGGCAATCACCCAAGATCCATTCCACGAATAGAGAATTGAATTCGAGACTTTCTGAAAGGCAGAGTTCCTTTTTGAAAGTGACTTCAGTGGCGGTAGGTACACCCATCGTCTGAATGGACCGAAAGTAACTCACACCGTGATCGAACGTTTAGTTGAACCGCCACACGCTTTCGATATATCATTCTCATACATCCAGCCACACATGACACACGACTACTCGCTCCGTTCAGGGAAGTACAAGTAGCAGCGCGGAACAGCTATGCGAGGGGCCATGAATAATGTTCCTTTGCGCCCAGCAATGATGCTCACAAATCCATAACACGTAGTCGTAGCTGTGACACGGGGAAAAGTGCACCGTTTCGAAGCAGGAATTTGATCTGGCCCCATCCCGCACATACGAACCTCCACGCAATTTTGTACTCGCGGATTTTCGAGCTTCCGGGTCGCGCGTACGTTGCCAGTAGTATAGCCTGGAATTGGTCAGGCCCCGGCTGAAGTAGAATCGGTCGGTATCGGATCGGGCGATGATTAATTAACCATTTGGCCGCGAGCGGCCGGGAGAATGCGCGAGAAGCGACGAGATTAGATCAGCGGTGATTTATATTCGCGAGATTGCAGGCTTTCGAGATCGAGCTCGGCGCGAGAGCTCGATTCGGAATTGATCGCGCCGCGTTCTCCGACGCGCCAGTTGGTTTCGAGGAAGATTCGTTCGGGTTCGATGGATTTATTTCGATGGACCGAGGGCCGCGAAACCAACCACCACCGTCGCTCGCGATCGGAATTCCTCTTCGTTCCGTGAGCATCGGGTGTAAATCGATCAGCAGAGTCGGGACTCGAATTGTGTATCAGACGATGAAACCAGCGTCACCGCGATCTCGGTGTTTTTTTCATTCGTTTCTGTTCCTCCTGCCACGGCGACCACCACCCATTTCACCGTCGTCTGGCGCACACGCTAACTCCGTTCGCGTAATTAGTATGCAATTAGCGTGGCACGATGAGGAATTAGTCGCTCGCTGCGTGCTCGGATGAGGGGGTAGCGAGATTACTGTGGAAATTAGTCCCGTAAACGTTAACCCTGGAAGAAGGAGATTTTGAGAGTTTTTGTTTTGGAAGCTAGAGGGATGTTTACGAAAATGTTTTCCAGGGACATGCCCGCTGTTTTGCATTCGTTGGGTTGAGGCGTGTGGGGCGATGGAGTTTTGAATTAGCTTCCAGGATTGACGAGCCGTAGTTTATAGGAGGAGCTTTGCAATCGTAGAGGAAAATCGGGCGGAGACTAACGAAGGAAGATTCTGATTTCTATGGATCGTTAACGAAGCTCTCTCGAAGATACGATTGAAGATTCGACGACGAGATTCGTGCTCGCGAATCGAGGATTCGATTGTTACTCGACGACGCGTCTGTCTCATTCTCTATCAAGCATTCATCGCTACTTCCATTTTTCTTTTTCTTTTTTTCTCTGCTTATTATTACTAGAGAGCGTCTCATCGACTTCTTTGTATTATCGTCGCAGCCGATGACCGAAAGGAAAGCGCTCGTCTCGAGTCAATTATCGTTTGGGACCTCGTCACGTTTCAGTAATCAATTCTGTGGTTCTTAATCATTCAAAAGTTTAGTATAATTATTTTAATTTTCACAATTCTTGAATTATACACGTGAAGTACAAGTCGAGATCCATTAATTAAGAGGCCTTTAACTAAGAATTAAAGAACCTCAGCAATCGGGCCATTCGATATTTGAATAGTATACCACGTGCGGAACACTGTGTGCCAATAGGTTTCACCCGTGTTTCCCGAACGCCAATGTGCGTTCCCCGCACACGCATAGGAAAACGCGCGTGCACAGATCACAGACGAGCAGTTTTCTTTCGAGGTCGGGCTCGCGAATTCCTCGGAGCATAGTTTCGACCTTGTTTTACCTCTCGCGCTCGTTCTCATCTCCACGTTCCCCACGAGCTAGCGAGCAGATAGCCATTTAGCCAGCTAGAAACGTTTAGACTCAGCTTTAGCCGCGTTAGAAGCGTAGCGCCACTTTAGAAGTGGACGTCGGCAGAGATCGTCGTAGAGAATGGCCACCGTAGGCGGCAGCAATCTCTCACACACATCACGACCAAACGTAAGTCGAGACAAGCAGAGGAAAGACACACCGTTCCGTTTCGTTCGCCCACTCTACTCTTCTACTTTCTTTGCTCTTTTCCCTGCGGTTGCGTAACACTCGGTCGTACACTCCCCCGTTTTTGCTAAACACGGTTCCTCACTGTGCACCGAACTTCTTTGGGATGGCACGACACCGTTGCCCTCCCGCCACACTGCTCGTGCCTTGGATATGTTCATCCGCCACGACATTTCCGTCTCACTCTTCACGCTCATTCCCTATATTTTCTGTTTCTCTTTCTGCATCGACTCCGCCACGTCACGCGAGACCAACACACCCCCTCTAACCTTGCAGCCTCTCGGGCCTGTACACGCGCGAATCTATCACCGCCGCAATCACGAGAACACACGATTTACTCCGATGTTATGGATTTATGAACACCACCATTCCGCCTCACTCGCCTTTTCTTTTCGCGTCTGCACTCATCCCCCAAACCCATGGACTCCTCCGCTTTGGCGTTCTCGCACCGCTTCGCATGGCCCCCACTGCGACGTGGAAAATTGTCCCACGGTAACCTCGAATTTCTTCGGGCAAGATTGAAATTAATTAACTGCCCACCTCGAATACTTACAGACAATTCAGTCGAGCGATAATGCTTTATTTTGATGAGCCCACATAAATGTCACTTAAGTAATTGATGTCACAATTTCGTAGTCTACATTAAAATGAAGCATTGTATGTATTAAGGGACAATTTCCCGCGCGATCACGTAGCTTTCACAAGCTTGTCGCCGTTCCCAGCTCGAGGCCAGCCCTGTGCCTGCGTAGTGTCCTGCTCGACGCATCATACCCGCTTACATCGACACCCAGAGCTTTCTCGGATGCTGAGTCGAGCGTTCGAACCGATCGAATTTAGGGGACACGAAATACGAGCGACCCCGATCGTTCCCAGGCGAGGACAGACGCGAAGCTCCGTGGAAAGAGTGTCCCTTCCTGACCTGGGCCTGATTGTCAGTCGCGTGGACCTCTTTAAGCGCGCGCGACGCCCTCTATATCCGAGAAACGGGCGGAAAAAAGGATGCCACCCCGACTAGGCCACCCCCTCTCGACCCCCAGTTTGTCTTTGGAACTTCAAGGAGCTCGATGACGATTTCTCGCCGAACAAATATCCTGGCTGAGATCTCGGACACGTTTTCCAATATTCTCGTTTGTCTTTGAGAGCGACCATGCCGGCTTCTCTTCTCCCCCTGTCTCTCTTCAAACCCCATTCTAAGCGAAACGCTCGCTTTTTCGTTTCCCTTGCACTTTTTCCGAGGCACTTGGAAAGGAAAGCGATCGAACCACCCGGCAAAGTGAAACAATCGTCGCGCTCCTTGCTCCTTCGAGCACGATCCCTGGAAGAATTCCATTTCTCGGGACGTGCCGCTGTAACTGGCCACCCTCCCCTACGCCGTGGCGCGATTAAATCGCGCTCGACCTGCACGCGCGTCGTCCCCCTTTCCTTCCTCCAGAGACGATCGATTCCCCTCGTCGTCCTCCGCGTTTTGCACGTTCACCGCGAACTGCACACCCTCGGGCACTAACCAACCTGTCCCACCGCCACCCGTGCACCCCCTGTGCCCATATTCGATCGACAGTGGGTCAGGAAAGTGCTTCGCTTCCTTCAGCTTCTGATCTCGAATGATAGCTGTCGCTGGTGTATTAAGCAACAGTGAGATGACCATTGCGCATGCGTCGGGGCATGGTGGGAATGTGGGGAGTGGATAGGAGTGAACTAGTTTCGGGGTTCGATGACAGAGTCTCTTGTAAATTCAGTGCAATTTTCAGAATTCTTGAATTATAAACTTGAATTACATGTTGAGAACCATAATTAAAAAGTCTTTCGCTAGGAATTAAGAAACTTCAGCAATCAAGCTGATGGATATTTGAACAGTATACCACGTGCGGAACACTGGGTTGCACTATACCTCACCCGTGTTCCCTGAACGCCGATGTGCGTCCCCCGCGCGGGAGCAGCGAAATTTAGAATTACAAGTATAGTAGTTATTAACACTTCAATGCAGAACTAGTTTCTCTTCCATCACTACTAATTGCTGGATACAGGAAGTTGAAGGGCTACTTACTTTCGTGACTCACGCTTCAGATCATTGATTGACTTCTCCCTTTCTTCTTCTCCTTTAATCAAACCCCCTTCTTTTTACTGCATCTTTTAAAGAGTACCTAAATTCGATATACGATACAAAGACCTATACAGCGAGAGATTAAGAACGTCTAAAGCTCGCTGATAATTCTCTCTATCTCCCGTTCACTTACGTTATAGATTAACTTACAGCGTGTAAATCTCATTTACTATTAACGCAGCTAGTGTCGTTGCCTTTGTGAAGTAACTGACACTTCGTGGCGTCTCGCCGAACCCTTGGGGGAAGAATAGGAAAAACTCGGCAGGAATAATAGCCTCGATGTCGAACTGTACATATCAGTGTGCTTTGAATGCCAGCTTCGTCGATATTTTGCAATTAATTCGACTGCGTTAACATCGATTCTCCCTTGGGGAACAATTTTCAAGAACAATCAAGCACTCGTTTCCATTTCACGACTAAATAATACACTCTGAAATCTAATCTCTTGTATCACGCTTCCGCCACGAAGTTCAGTTTCTTCACGCGGAGCGCTGCGATCGAAACGTCGTGTTGCATCTTTCAGGGGGCCATCCAAAGAGCAACGATCCCCTCTCCCGTACGCGAATAATGAATTAAATGTATGAAGTCTAGCGAGTTTCCTGTGGAATCGATCCATGATCGACAAGAAGAAGGCAGAGCTGCCGTTGCTTTTCGGTCGGCACCCGCACGACGTTGCTAGACGTAAAGATGCTTAGCTCGATATCGAGAGCGTGGCTGATCTCTAAGTCCCGTAATTAAAATTATATATATATTGTAACGAACCAGAAAACTGTCGCATTATCCGTATATACGTGATGTATGTGTGTATGTTGTACAGAGGATAAGAAGGGCGGCGTCGACCGGAGCAGCACGGTCATTGCCAAAGAACCCGAAGGTAAACCATGCACATCGAAATCGAAATCGAGAAACGTACCGCACGTTTCGACGTTTCGTCTTGTTTTATATATACATATGTACCTCTGTATATATTTATATATACCAAACACCGTGTCCACGCGTGTGTTCACGCGTGAACGTCCCGCAATCAGCCTGGCTTCTCCTGTTCGCGAGCTGGAGACGATTCGAGGGTGGAATATCTTGTAACAGCAAGTGGTTCGACGACTTCCTGTGCCTTTCATGCTCATCCTATACTTCGACACGACAGCGAGGATAATATTGGTAAAGTTTGTTCTAAATTAATGACAAATGAGATTGCAATTACTGTTTTGTACGGGCGAGGAGAATTCTTCTGAAATTTTACCAATAATCTTGACAGTCGTGTCTTACTGTGTTCATGAAAGAAACTCGAGCTTTACGGACGAACTTGCATATTCTGATTCATCGCAGTATCTACGGAAGAATATACTTTTAGGAAATTAGAGTTGATAAACGGGAAAATTCACGATTAGCTCTTTTTGATAATATTCGTTACCTTGAAAAATGAATTGGGGAATTTTCGATAGTATCAGGAATTCCAGCACTTCTGGGGCCTTTCTCGCCGCGACAGCAGCTCAAGTACACAAATTAGAGAACCATCGATGCTCGAAATAGGCTACGTTCGGTGATTTTAAAATTCCCTCTAAGGTTTCTACACAGTCTCTAATCGCAGCGTAAACTCTAATTTCTTGGAGAAACGGGTTAATGGCCCTTTGCAACGAACATGTTCTTTCGAGCTTTCTGGGCTGCTCGGCGAGAGGGGAGCGGATTTGGGTGGCGCGGACAGGAGAAGCCAATCCCACGAGGGGCTCAGTGACGAGCTTCGAGCCGAGCTTTTGCACCCTGTCTGTTCCAGCTTCCGCTAATTCGTACTACGGATTTACCGTCTCTCCAGCCTCCTCTCGTCCCACCAACTAACGAGGACCGTTTGCGCGCGTTCGCTTTCTCCGATCGGTGTCTGCAATTAATCAATCGTAGCCACCCCGTTGCATCCCCACCGCGGGCTCGAACCCCCGCCCCTAGGTTCTGCACGACCAGAAAAATACATGCAGGGGGTGGTTCAGGAGAGTGGTACTAGCTTACGGGGGTGGTTCATGCAACTCTGTTAAGAGGAATGTCGCGTAAACGTGGCTGAACAATTTTCTCTTGGATGATGTTAAAATATTTTGAAATTTATTTAAAAAAATCTTCTAAATTTTCTTACTAATATTAATATCAGTTACTACTGTATTAATAATATTAAGTAGTCCGTAATACTACTAATATTACACTACTATAATACCACAGTTGTCAACTGATATTTATTCCTAATTTAATATTTGAAATTCCAGTTTTTTATGAATATTCTCTTAGAACACACGTTCACGCGAAGTTTTCTTTATAACCGCGCACGCGTGCTGAACCCACCCCCAAGGTGACGCCCCCGTGCCTCGAGCACCCCTGCATTGCACACCCTGGTGTGTACGTGTGCCGTATTTTTGCTGCAAGTGGACTGGCACACGTTCGACGTACACGTTCGATTTTTAGAGTGAAAGAAACCGATGTAGAGGTCTAGGTTGGCCTTAGACTTAACGCGACCAGCGTCGTAGCTCTCGTTTGTTTACCCTCTAGCTAGCTCGATCTAGAACCGGGCGAGTCGACGTTGAAACGAAGGGGAAACATGGACGTTCACTTTGTTAATGAAATAGAGCAGTGGAATTAGCGACTTCGTGGCTCGTAGACGTCTGAAAGCCAATGGTCGAGGGCTTAAGGCGCCCGAAGAGTGTAGAGAAGTAGAGGAGCCGAGACACTTAAGTGGCAACGAGTACGGTTACTCTGCGCTGATGTCAACTAGCCTTAGAACTTATATTAGGAACTGTGCTCCGTGTTGTTGCAGCGTTATGCTCCTTAGGAATAAGGAATAACATGTACATGCATATTAAAAGTTGCCTATCAGCAGCTGGCTGTTTTAATGATCAATCCGTAACGCGACACGAATTATTCTCGAGTCATTCGTCGCTATTAGTCATCGCCAGGGACGAGGCTTCAACGGAAATACCCTGGCAGCTTGGCAGCGATGTACGATAAGTAACTCAGCATCATTACCTAGCCATTTTGGAGACTTTATTCGGAGCGCTGAATGGGTAGAACCGTTTCATGTTTGGTCAAACCGCTCGGTTTGGATATGCTCTCGCCGTAGACGTAGATTCGTGTTAGCTGATTTTCCATAGATAATTTTCTTTGCCACGTAGCACAGTAGTCCCTGGGACCATCGAAGCCATCGATCGTTGAGTTCTTTGAAACTTGGGGAGAAAGAATTCGTCGATTGGTAGAATAGCACCATGGGAAACAAGAGAATTCATTATAAATCCCGAGTCGGTGATTGGATAGATCATCTTTCCACCTGTGAACCATTCGTTTAGACTCATTCCCCCGACGATCTTCCATCATCGATCAGTCCCTTTGACACATCCGTTTCCACGATCGATAGATCTCATCACAGTAGGGTCGAATAAAGAATCGATTTACCTATTCACCAGTGAAGGGGAACTATCTCTCCACTATTTTCCTTCGCGCGCGACTTAAACTCTCAGATTCGGAGAAAGTAGTCGCGGGTTCGAATATCTCGCGAGCATTTCTCTTTGTTCAATTAACTCCGTGGAAACTACTTAGTCTCGGGTAGCCGAAAACTCTTTCACAAAACATTCGCGTTAAAATATGTAGTGGAGGGTTTACCTAGCTTCTCCGAGTCGATTCTTCCTTGGACCAGGCTGTAGCTAGCCAGCATGGAAAGTGGAGCGTTCAGGTGGCGGATCCGCAGCGGGCTCGAGCGGATGCACGTCGAATGTGCGCGAGGATTAGAAGGAGCGCGATGTGGCGAGCTGTCAACGGAAATACCTGGCCGCTTGGCACCGCTTTGAAAATAGATTGGCAGCGGTCCGCGTACGTTCGTTCATTCGTTCGGCCATCCCCGAAGCCGGCCTGTCGCGGTAAAGCCAGGTCGATCCTCGAGCTTCTTCCTCGGCGAACGGAAGCGCCGCGCCGACGGACACCCGCTTCCTCGTCGGCTGTCCCGTTGTGGCTTCTCAAGCTGGGAGCATCGTCGCCGTTGGAAAGCTCGGGGGATAAAGCCGCCGCGGTTTATCGATAGTGCGATAAATGCGACTCGGTGGGAGAAGCCGAAGCGTCTGAAATGTCGGCCACCGCTGGCTTGCCAGGCTCCTCCAAGCAGACTGATAATTACGGTGAGCTGTGTCGACGTTTGCGTGCTGGAGATTGCAACTAAAGAATTGGCATTTGTTGGGTCGCGAAGTGGAGTGGTCGAGGAGTGAAAATAGTGAAACCTCGTTCAAACGGTTGTAAAACGGGCTGATGAATCGAAGCGCGTGGGCTTAGGATCCTCTAGCATTCAAGAAATCGTGGATCTTTAAGGGATCGATGTGCCGTTAAAAAAGGTTTTCGCAGGGTCACTCTATTTGGACGATATCAAGGTCACTGATTTTTTAAAACTCAAGCTCAGACGTCTACTCTAACTTACATTTCACTTCAACACTTTGAGTCGCGCAAGTGTTTGAGAAATGCCCCTTCAAGTTCGAACAATACACGAAATATCGACGCGGAGTCAAACCGGGGCGTTAAGATTTCAGTGAAACCCAAAAAGGAGCCGCTTCTACGTTCCACGTTTACTATCTCTGCCCCTCGATTACTCCTCAGATTTGTACAGAGATTCATCCTTCGTCATATACCGGAACGTTATCGTGCAGCCAATATTCTTCAACATCCCGAGTCGTTAGACAATGGTGATTTACGTTCCGCGACGGAATCTGACGGGCGTTCGTTTCTGCGTCTGTTGGACGCTGCTGGATGATTAATGGCGTCGTCCCACGCGGGAACGAACTTCCGACCAGCCTCGGGATCGGACGTAGGAGCGTGTTGCGCGTCGGGTCACGATCGCAGCCAGGCTTTTCGATCTATTTCAGGAGCGAAACCGTGTCTATGTCGACGGTGCAGGCGAAAAGTCTCCCGCGACTGTGCGCAACTATTCTCGTTCTACTTAGGAAAGGTCGCTCGCGCGGCTAGCACCGCGTTTCCGGCTGGTCCTCGTGCCCGCGGCTCGTCTTCCAATCGCGTCGTTCGCACGCGTCGCGGCCCAAACCGATCCAGACACCTTTCAGACGAGGCTGAAGAGAAAGGCGACGGAATTCGCCTCGTGCAAACGTATCTCGCCGCCAGCTTCCGTTTCACTCCCCTAAAGCTTTGCGTGTATGCGTGTGTGCGCGCCATCTCCGCAGGAAAATGTGTTAAGTCAATCCTTCCGAGGAACGCGAGAGTCTTGTGTTTCGTGCGAAATAAAACGGTGAAATACTTCGAAGCATTTCTAAGTGGCAGTGAAAGAAGCATTTGAGTGGATCAAAGTGCATGGTGATCGACACGCGGGGTTCTTTAAAAGTCTTGTATTCCATTCCGACGGGTATATTACTGAAGAAGCTTGACTTAACACGTCTACTCCGGTGTGGCCTTGGTCGCATTAACAAATCCTGGCTCTGTGGATCGAACTATGACACGGTCTACGTGCATCCTCTAAGTACTCTGCTTGAGCTCTGTGGTTTCTTCGTGGTCGATAAAGGGACTGTCACTTGGACGATGATGTTTAACACAGATTAACTGGATACCCAAATGGCTGTGGCTATTCGGGATGTGCCACCTAAACTTTCTTCTTCCCATCACTTTAAATCAGTGAATTAAACGTCGAGGGAACCTCACTAATCCCCTGGTGTCGGTGATTCAATGTCTTCTAACACAGCATGATTGGAGGTGTCTACAACTATTTAGGTGTACTCTCTGGTTCCACTAGATTTTTCATCCCTTCTGGAGCCCCCTTGCCTCAGGTCCTGTCTGCTATAAATCCTCCATGGGAGCGTACGCGGTGTCAATGTTTAATCGTCTTCTAACACGGAATTAACCCTGATAGGCCCAATCACGACTAGGTCTAGTTGATTAATCGAGTGAGGTGTTCTGTGGACTCTGTTGCGTTCTCGACCCCCTTGTGTCGATGCTCCCCTTATCGCTGACACTTCTAATCGGTGTGTTCGAAATCTTCGACGAAGGCCCCGCCTCCCAGGGCACACCTCCGAACAGCCCTGCCGCCGTGACCGCGTTCTCCAGGGTGGTCGGGGCGGCCAGCCAGGTGAACAAGCAACCCCAGAACCAGGTTCAGGGGAACCCCCTTGGATTAGCCGCGGTACTCCTACAGGGAGCGCAAGGTAAAGTCGGCGGGTCAGAGTGAACCGAGGGGAAGAACGGTGGAATGCTACCTACTCCCGATTATTTAAAGACTGGCAAACGTTTCTGCAACTTTCTTTTTCCATTTGATTTCCATTGCAGTATGCGTGTGTTGAGTATTTGCCAAGTGACAACTAAAAATAACAACCCCTTGCTTTCCACCGTTCTTCCACCTCCCAGCGTGGAAATCTTGGCGAGGTTTTTGTCACTTCCGCCTACGCCAGCGTCGAGCACCTTCCGAGTCTCGATCGTGATCGGTGGTGCCCACTGATTCTTGAATCGCACGACTTCAAGGATGTATGGGTGACGTTTAATGTTTAAGAGAAATTAGAGGTCTCTCTGGGTTTTATAATCTAGCGTAGATGTTGGGAAATTGTGTCTGAGCTGTTAAATGCTATTCAACTCAAAAGTGTTATTAGTAATATGCATTAGGGGGGAAGCTTGTTCCCTTTGATTCTACCACGATTATCCTTACTGAGTATATCAACATCACCGAATTCACTGTTCAAAAGGGGTTCAAAGTGCGAGGAGTCAAAGACCCCTGAAGAGAAGTCCTAGTCGCCCTCGCTGCTTTGAACACAGAATGTTTTAGATCTAACCCTTCACCATCTCGCAATACATTTAAAAGGCATTCTACCATAGAGATGGGCATCTCATAAGTGAATAGAAAGCGTTGAATCGATATCCATTATGTCTGCACGAGTCATTCATCGCGACCTACGAAGCCTGTCCTGTCCAATTTTCAACCCCGAGGGTAGCGGAAAGAAGCGCGAATGAACGAAGGGACGAAATTCATCGTGCGCGAAGCTGACGAGCAAGCTGCTCGTAAAGTTTACAGTCGATACGGGGCTCAGCGGAATGATTGCACTTGCAGCGAGACGACGAAGCGATAGGATCGTGGATCGCGTGAAAACGGCGCGGAATGGCCGCCATCGCGAAGATGGACGCCATCCGCGCCCTCCTCTCGCCCGTTTCCCTTCTTCCTCTTCTTCTTTTTTTTTTTACGCTCTCCGCGGCGAGAAGCAGGAACGCGAGGGAAACGGGAATAATTGGAGGTCGCCGTCGTTGCCCGTGATATTACGATCCTAAAACCCCTTCGCTTTTTATCGCTCGTGTCGCGCAGTAAAAGTTTACGACCGGCCCCACAACAGGGCGAAATTGCAGGCTCCCTTTGCGGCTGTGTATCGGAAATGCGCTTTAACGTGCTCGTGTAGAGCGGCGCGAAAGAGGCAGCCACGAGCCATGGACCCTGAAATGTCAGCCACCAATCGGTAAGGTTTTCTCGGTTGAAACGCAAGTCCCACGCGGCCACTTCAGAAGAACGCCCTCCGAGCGGACGCTCGAGGCCCCTGACCCACGGAAACGCTGAAAGGATCGAGTTCTAATGGAACGCGAGAGACTTGTCGGCGGCTATTAGATCTAGATATTAAACAGCCATCTATGAAATTCGTTATTGGGCTTCCAAAAGTCGATCCTTTCGGCGCCAGGGTACGAGTACCCCGATGAAGGGATTTAATGACATCCAGAATGATTGGGTTCATTAATGCTTCAACTTCTGAGTCGCCACTGTTCACACGTTTCCACCGTTAGAAACAAGACTGAAGACCGAATACCCTCGTCAGAGATCGGTGAGTCCCCCTTTTTTTTTCAGAGTCGAAGCATGGATCTTTTTTTCTCTCTCTCTCTCTCTCCTAAAGTTTCCTCTGTACCGCGTCGAAGCTGAACACACGATCACGCTTCGCGAACTTAGACCTTGACACGTTTCTTTTTTCTTTTACTATGCTTGCCCCCGACCACCCCCCAGTATCACACCTCCATCTCACTCAGCACACACGCCCGCAGTTGCCGTTCACCATTTCTCGATCATCGCCTCATCCGCGGGGCCACAACGAAAGCAGCCGGGGTGAGGTCCCCGTTTCGTTGGGGCCCCGTCACACGCTTAGTACTGTCTGATCTAGATCACAATGGACTCTGATATCAGTCTACACTCGGTGTTGGCGAGGCTCGTTCGTGGCCCTTTTCGAACGAGCGCCCTCGCGACGCCTCTGCATTCTGCCAATTTTGCTTTCGATGATGTTTCTGTTCTCTTCGTCATTTCTTTTACCTTGAGTTGTCGATTCTATCGCGAGGACCATTCGTTGCGCCCTCGCGTACATCGTCGTTGCTCAGAGGGCGAGGAAAAGGGTGTTTCTCTGTGAGTGGGCCTGTTTGGGCCTCGGGCATCGTTCGAGACAGTGTCGCTCCGCGGCGACGACGTATCCGAGGGTGCAACGGCAGAGCCATGACGGCACGAAAGAGGCCCAGAAGAGACCGGGGGGAGGGGGGGGAGGCTGTTCTCGGTGGCTGACTGTAGCTCGTCTTTGGTTGGTTGGTTGCATGACTAGCTGGCAGCGCAGGAAGCGGTAGCAGCAGTGGTAGCAGCAGCAACAGCCAGAACAGCCAGACCGGCGCCTCACCGTCCTCACCGGCGGCCATGTTCATCGGGAACAACCACGCGGCGTCGGCCACGGCATCGTCGCGACGCCACGACTCCTCGAGCAACGGTCTGTATCGTTCAAAACACCTTTAACACAACCCCTATGCTCTTTATCCGCGCCCACAAGCCCTCCTCCCTCGCCGCGACACGCAGACACCTCGTTACCTTGCTCGTGCCACAGATATTCTTTCTTCTTTACTCTGCCTCCCCTCCGTCCCCCTTTATTCCTCCTGTTCTTATTGCACCTCGTTTGCGGAGGCGTCGATTCAAAGCGTTCAATGCATCGTTGGGTCCAGAGACGTCGCGGCACTTTGTGCTGCTAAAAGTGGACGTAGACGTAGCCGGTTTGGGATTCAAAGGATATATTCTGTCTGGGATTGTGGGCTGGGAAATGTGGGCTGTTAAAAAACAGTTTGAGTGGCGCAGGGGTTGAGAAGGGTTCGTTTAAGCGGAACAAGTGGAGAAGTTTATTGAATCGTGGGGAATTAAAAGTTTGGTACGGTTATGGTAGTCAGTTTGTATATGGGAAGGGTAAAGGGTGGGAGTAGAATTGGGAAAGTGTTGAGGAATTAAGGACCATGCAGCAAGATGGATCATCTGCAACATCGTGAAACTGCTTGCGAAATTATTTCATTCACTTTACATTAAAAGGAGAACACTAAGTGAGAAATATATACTTTCGCACAATAAGTAGATAGTAGGTATTGAGTTGATAAGCTTTTACTTCTATTTTTGGGCGAAAATATATTTTATAATAAATATATTAATATTAATATTAGTATTTTTGTTTTTATTTATTTGTAATAAATCGTTCATTTGTTATTGGATTTGCATCAAACGTGCACCAAACGATGTAGATATTTTTTCACATATACTGCACGTCGTAACTCAAAAGCTGTGAAAAATGGAGCTGCACTCCCCTTGCTGCGAGGTCCTCAATTTAAAGTGGGGTGGTTTTATAGTAAAAATTCTGTGTAATAAAAATTTCGGGGTGATTGCTAGTAGAAAAGTATCGACGTTTGATCGACATGGAACCTTTTCCAGCAAATTGATCCTAGAACCGTGTGGGGCGGATTGCATCCGTTTGGGGCGATCCTCGATAATCCATTTCATTGCGGGGAAACGTGTTTTCGCCCGCATTGTGCGGTTTGATTGATTCCCATAATAGCGAAAAGTGCATTTATCGCGACGCGGCCCATAAATCAACCTCCCATTTCGCAAATGGAAGACACTTTTACCTCGTACTAACTGACGGGGCGCCGGGAACACGTTCCTCCGCGAAATGTACGAGCTCTTCCGTAATTTGAATTCATTTTTTCTATGAAAACGAATCTCCCGCGATCTCAATACGACTCACAAAAGACCCCAAGTTACCACTAAAAGCTTCTCAAGTAAAACTCCTCACTTCACCTTAATGCACTTACTATTTCCTTTGAATTCCGCGAAAGACGAAGTAATGGTCTTGAATTTCACGAAACAGCTGTAGTACATATAAGAATCCGAAATTACAAAGCTACTTCATAGGCCACCAATTTCAAGATTCCCACAAAACTATATCCGCAACACTGTAACTCAAAATATTCTCCAGATACAATTACGATGCATTAACTTTTGGTCTTCGACTTCCTCGAAACTGTTCTTGCTATTCCATCAAAAATTACAGAATTCTCAGCCACTTCCTTTGACAAAATCTACCATCCCCGATTTCCTTACAATTTCTTTGTCACTTGATGTCCCATATTCCACGCAAAGGCACCGTCTCGTGACATTCTCCAGCTTCTCCCTCCCGTACACGGGAGAAACACCCTGGTCGGGGTTTCTGTCACCCACGAAATTCGATGACCGACTCCTCTGTGTCTTTCTGCATGTTCCGGTCGCACGTGTCGCTGGCATGCCGCGTCTGTTTCGATTGCATGCGCCTATACGAACCGAATAGCAGAACTGGAGGCACGGCGAGCTGGCGGCGGTGGATACGTGCAGCTTGGTCCAGCCAATGGCTGCGACCCTGAAGACGGTAAGAAGAGCGCCGGCGGCGGTAAGGTGGCTGGGAAAAGGGGCACGAAGGACGAGGGCGCCTGCTCGAAGCTTAGAAACTGTTGCTTGTCGTGAGACTCGAGCCTCGTGACATTTCACCCTCGAATTTTACACTAGAGAATCAGCTTCCAAGATGATTATCCTTGCCTTCAAGAGCGACAGAAGAAATCAAATGTCACGAAGCTCTCCGCGCGCGCCCCTTCTTGTCCGAGGGGGGGCTGCTGATCGTATGTTTTGGTATACCTGAGTTTATTTTCTTCGGGTACCTGGTACTCGAGCTGACGGAGTGGTTGTCTAGTATTTTTATTGGTAGATGCTGTGAGATTGGCCTCAGGATACGACGGGATCGTTGAAACGTGGATGGGGTGGCCCCTCGAAGGCAGTCGGTTTTAGAAGTAGACGTTTCGAGATGAAACCGTCGCGAATAGCCGAGCAATATAATTCACCGCTCGAAGGATTATTGTATATTATATATTCTGGAGCGATCCGTTCTCTTCTATACATTTCAACGTGGCCCGTCGTGTCGTGCGCCGAGTCGCCAAGTAGTCACGGTTTTGTTTCGGGCGGACGGCCTGCCGTAAGTAGTAAGTATCGATCTTGGTCAGACAAGGGGGCCAGCAGGACAACGTTGCAGGGATTCCGCGGCATCGATGGACCCTGCGGTACTTGAGACGTACAAGCCGGCATTTCCATTTGTAATTAACGGTCTCTGGACTCTTGCTTCTCGCACGAACCTTCTCTCTTTTCTCTGTTTCTTACCGTTGTTTGTCGTTGCTGTTGTCGTTGTTGGGAGATACGCGGCGGCAGACTCGCGCGTGGCCACACGCACAATATCGCCGACGTACAAGCAAGAGGATTTAAGGATTTGAAAACGCTCGGCGAATCGCCCACGTGTGTCCCTTCATTGTTCGTCCAGCATTGTGTAATGCAGAGTTTAGTGAAAACGCAAGCAGACGCCGGTAAAATATCATTTCCCTCGGGAGACCTTGCCTGGTTTAAATTCCTTGCTACCGAACTGTTAATACTGAATTCGAGAGTGGAATAGAAATTCTGTTAGAAGGCAGCCGATGCTTCAATCTACTCTCACCGGCTTTTCAATTATTAATATCGAACTGGGAAGGTGCAATATATTATGTCCGCCAGATAGAGCTTCGAATTTGATATGATGTCCTCGGTATCAGATTCAGAGACGAAGATGATATTCTTTTAAAAAAGCTTGGCGTCGAGTTTGTTCTTGAAATATTCTGCGGTATCAAATTCTCCAATGAAAGCTGAATTCTTTAAGGAATAATGGAATTGGATTGTTTGCTTCGAAAGAGCAGCTAGTATTAGCAAGCGGAAATGCAATGAGGTATCAATTAATTCCCACTGAAATTCGGCTTGAATTTATTGGTAATTAACGGACAAATGCTCCGCGATTCCCAAACTATCGGCTGCGGGGCGTGTAATTAACTAATGACCCAGAAATGGTATTTTATTCGGTCAGTGGAGCGTCGCGTAGGTATATTGATTAGGCTCTCTCGTCCACGCAGAACGCTACAAGTCCACGTTTGTAATCGATGTGTAGGCGCAAGAACAGTTGTCAGCGTAATTAAATAAAAATGAAAACACTCTGATAACCCAAGACATCGTGTGTTGTGTGAAACGCAGAAAGGAGGAATCGCCGGACAGGCTTCGTAGTTAACACGATATTAAATTGCGCTAGTTCGCTGATAGAGAGTCGTTTAGTAACAACCTGGTGCATTCCATTTGGCATTTACTAAGACTACGGGCAAATCTTGCGCGCAGCCACGAATTATAACAGCGCAAGGCTTCCAGTATTCGTAATGTTCGTTGTACGCTTCTCGCGACTGGTTGGCCATTGAGAAAACATTATTTTCATCGTTGAGATGATGCAGTAAAGCTATTTGTCTCGTTTGTAGTGTCATTTGTTGTCTTTCATTTATTCTCGAGCTCCCTGTAACGAATCGAGGGAATTATTAATACAGAATGTTTCATCGAGTGGATTACGGTTAGCTTTCAGCGAATACATTCGCGATATCAACGCCACTTCTTTTTATACTAGCTTCTGTAAAAAAAACTCCAAGAACCAGATTATATAAAACATTGTATCTTTTAAAAGGTGAACTCAAAACTTCTATTAATTCGAAATAAAAGGAAGAACTAAAAAACTCCTGAGTGATCTAAGACTTTATCAGTCAGAAGCAGCATATAATCGACATAAAAGTCTACGAATTTCCTCGAACACCGGGCGCCACTTTGAAAATTGAAGCTTTCGCAGGGAAGCGCATATTGGAAGTTCTGAAGAACTGTAACCGCTGTTGTATCGCGAAAAGGAAGCGTCTAGCCATAAACGTTCCAATACCACTCACTCCGCTTGCTGCATCTTTCTCCAGCTCCCAAGTATACTCCCCTGAAAATGATTTGCAGCGAGGATATTTCAGAAACGTGTACAAATTCGTGGCGTCTCAAAGGCCCCCCAGGCGATATCGTGAAATATTTAGAAAAAGCCTGCCATAATCACAGCGGCGAAACATTCTGTACGTCGTAACGTGTGCATCGCTTACAGTGAACGTACGCAAAATGGTCGTTTCGACTACTAGCAACGAACGTAACTTCCACGGCCAAGCTAATCTCGCGCTTGCTCAAGAATCGAACGCCCCCGAGTGGAATCGAAAGGGAAACAGGAACGACTCGCCACGGGAATCTCGATACGCCGTCAAAGTAGCCATCGAGAAACCGCCGCTCCCACGTTCTCTAACATCCACCACCCCGACTGAATTGCGATTCGATTTCGAGGACGCAGCGTAAAATCGACGCGCAGCCCTCGGTTCGCCTCGGTCGCCACGCGAACTGCCGAGCACGTTTCCCTTTCGAGGATCCCTGGCGAGATCTTCGAGATCGTTAAAGACAATTACAGAAGCCACCGGCGGGGACAAGAAGAAGGGAGAAAAGCGTAATAAGGACGAGATGGAACCGGAGGAGACGGTTAATCCTCTTACGCCGCGCGCTGGGGATTAAGCTCCGCGACGTTTCCGCTCGAACGGCCGAATTTTCTTTCGGCTACCTCCACTCGGCGGGTCGAAAGAAAACCGCGGACCTAGGTATCAAAAGAGCGAAAAAGAAAGAAAAGGAGATCTCTTCTCTCGCGAGCATCTTCGGCTATCAGAAAGAAAAGTAGTCCTCCGCGGAACTTAATCTTCCGCCCGATTGAAAACCGCTTCGGCCATCGCAAGAAACCATCCTCCCGCCTTCGCTATAAGAAACTTCGCTGATCTATTCGAAACTACCGTGCATAACGCGAAAAAAAAAAGAAAGAAAAGAGAAAGAAACGAAGAGGGTGTCTATATATATATGTGTATGTATATATATATATAAATATTGCTTGTAGAAATAAGAATCGTGTGTCCTATCAAGACCTGCAGCCAGCTATCGACCAACTCCCAGTGCTCAGGTAACGAAACACTGTGCTCACGTGAATCGTGACGAATACCCGTCGAACGGAAACCAGCGCTCTCGTTTCCGTTCGATGCACGCCGAGCCCGGCGTAATGTAAATTTTGTTGTCTCGCTACGGCGCGCAGTAGGGGTAGTTTACGGCTATGCAGCTGACGATCGCTGATACATTGGTGGTGGTCGCGGTCGGCGAACCGAAACGATCCATCGAGCGGTCGGCCCTCCCCCGCGATTCGATCTTTCGTTTCGCGCCCGGCTCCGGGCGGGCGGACCCTCGCCGCGGATCTTCTTTTATTACTTTTTCATTTGCTTTTTGCACTGGGGGAAACATGTCCAGGGAGGACACGATTCGAATTCGTTGCTATTTTTAAGGATCTGTGAAAGATTGAAAGAATTGGGATATCGCGCACGAGACCAGCTATTTTTCCACGAAAGCCCGGCTCGTTTTGATACGGGCACGCCGGGGGATCGGGGAGATTATTCGTATTCGGTTGGAATTGCGTTCGTAGGTATATGGAATTGGGGTAATGGTAGAATAATGTTTGGAGGAGGGTAACAGGGTTGTGGGGGTTGCGAGAAATTTGACGGGAAGATTTGAAAACTTTTGGATACATGGAGATTGTGTTGTAATCGGGGATGATGTAAGGGATTAATTTGTTATTTGTTTCACAGGGGGGCAAGATCTGTGTCATTTTTTCACGATATGAATTTTGATTTTCCTCGTCGGGGCGGCTGGGGAACTGCTTCTCGAGTTCCCCGTCTCGTCGCTGACGCGTCGGTAATCGAATCACTGTATCAGATAAGAATCTTACAACGTAAAAGAAGAACAACTAAATCTGACGTTGATTCGAACCACGCGACCAACGGCGAGACTCTCCTCCTCATTTCCGGTCGATTTCAATTGCACCGATTTTCTCTTAGCACAAAAGTTGAAGCCTTTCGAAAGATGATCCGTGGATGTCCTTCTGAAAATCGGTGCGATGACCGTCGAAGGGGAAGAGGAGGTTTGTCGTCGACGAAATTCGATCCTCAAATGCTCTCTGTGCTTATAAAGCATTAATCATTTCAATATTGCTAATTGTTTCTAGATACGAGTCGCTATTTATTTCAATATATTTCTTCGTGCTCCATGGATAATTTAAAAAAAAATACTGAAAGATGAGGATCATTTGAGGATCGTGTCATTGGAGTCCGATTGAATCGAGTAGATTTTTCCATAGAACATACGTCTGAGAAGAGTAAAGGATTATTTGATAGAATTTTATTGGATGTCCCGCGATGGTAACGCTGCTTCCTTTTTGTTTTTCTTTTGAGATCGACTCCAATGGGTAATCAGTATAAGAGAGTCTTTGGCGTAGGACGTAGAAGTTGATAAAGATTCGTGCATGTGACTGTTGTGCCGTACGATGTGTCGGTATGAGCCTGGATCGTTGATCGAACGATCGGGCGTGCCGATCGCGCGCTCCAAACTGATCGATAATGTGTTGACGATTCCAGCACGCCGTCAGGAGATCATCAAGATGACCGAGCAGCTGATCGAGAGCATCAACACTGGCGATTTCGAGGCGTACACGTAAGTGGCCAACAGTTGACAGTGTAGAAAATTCTGCTACCACGCGTACACGTAAACATCCATCGCTTGAAATATGAAATTCAAAGAGACTGAGTCGCGTCAATAGCTTGAACAATATTATTAACACTTTGAGTGGCTCATTTCTGAAAGCTGTCCAAGTCGATCAGACTTTTCCTAGCGATCGCTACTGTGAAGAAAGTTTTGCTTAACCGGTTAACTGTCAGTGTATCATATATGATCAAACAAAAATCTGGCCAATTCTGTCAATATGATATGATCATATATGATCAAATGGAATAACTTTTTTGATTTTCAAAAATGATTTGAATGAAACTTGGTATATAATGGTTTTTGGGGTCGCTGAATTTGAATTTGGCATCGGAATTGTAAAATTCAATATGGCAGACTCAAAATGGCTGCCGAATATTAAAATACTTAGCCAAAACTTGCAGATCAAAAAAAGCTCTTGCGGTGGAATTTATGGATGAAGAATTCAGGTATAAAATTATTCGAAACTAAAAAATTAACCCCTTAAACCCTTATTTTTCAGGGGTTGGGGTGGCATTGAAAAAAGTAACTGCTGCAATCAAATTATAGATAAGAAAACATTACAAATAAAAAAAGTTTTATAAAGAATTGACAAACTCACCCATAAATTCTATTTTTTAGGGGTTGGGGGTGTCAGATGAAAAAAAATTACCCCTGGAATCGGTTCAGCGACTCAAAAAACCACTGTATACCAAATTTTGCGTGATTCACTTATTTTTTTCGATGTTACCAGTTTGGGCCCGAATAATGAAAAGGACCGTGCCAGTTAACCGGTTAATAAATAATACTTTTTTAATAAAATATGGATTATTATTATTATTAATACTTTCGATGCTTTACAGAAAATATGAACGACGCCTCTCAAAGCGTTAATGGAGTTCCACCCTGAGCATAGAACAGATTTATGTAAACTCGAGTTCGATCAACGATTTCCTTTGCCCCTCTGAATATACAGAATCATATTTACCAGCGATTGAATACCATCCGGTTAATCGTTCCCACCATGCCTCGCAAGAGGTTTTAGAAAAAGGAGACGGGGGTTCTAACGGCGTTTACGCTTGCAGGAAAATCTGTGATCCACACCTGACCGCGTTCGAGCCGGAGGCTCTAGGTAATTTAGTCGAGGGAATGGATTTCCACAAATTTTACTTTGATAATGGTAATTATGAATCATTTGCATCACTGTTAAGCCGTAGCCGCGCCCGTCGTCACCGCGTCTCCAACCACTGCACCCTTATTGTGTCTACGTTCTGCCGTTTTCCGTTTTCATTTTCCTCCTGGCCTGCCGCTGCATGCTCTGCTCTATCCTTTGAAAAAATCCGGCCCCCCCCCATTCGTTCCAACTAATGAGCATTCTCTAAATCGTTTTCTAACCGCTCACACCTGGAAAGAAGTTGATTTTACGCGACCGTTCCCCGTCGAAATCTCCGATCGAATGCGTCCTTTCGTCCTCTCGGACTGCTCCAGTTGACGTCGACCCAGCTTCTTATTGCACCTTCGCCTGATTTATTGGTTTCAAAGGCACTGAACGACCAAAACCTCGCGCCACTGACAATCCGCTGCATTAAAACAAAGAATGGACCAATAGATCGATTTCCTAGCAGCACCAAGTGTACCCGCACTGTGCAAAGACTTTCGTTTTTTGAGAATCAGTCGAGCAAACACGGCATAACTTTTTTATCTTATAGATAAAGAAAGCAGATTTCGATTGACATATCACATGCTCAAGAAAAATTGATTATTAGCGTTGTTAACTGGTATCTATTACAAAGTCTGTTTGAATTCGTTTGCGTGGCCAATGGTTTGTTCGTTCGGCGCGAGGATGGACGACAATTCTTTCTGTCGGCTCTACGTTTTCTTTTTAATTGTTTTCGTTTCGTCGAACGCTCGCGAGTTTCTGGATCGAGTCAGAACGTTCTCTCGCCACTGTTTCCCACCCCTTGTTCTTCGGTCCCGTGTCCGTTGAGAGGCTCAGCGGTGCGCGACGAAGCTCGCAGGCCCTCGAATAACAGAGTGTTTCCCTTTTCCAACCAACAAGCAGTCCTGGGGAAGAACTGCAAGGCCGTGAACACGACGATCCTGAATCCACACGTGCACCTCCTTGGGGAGGACGCAGCGTGCATCGCGTACGTCAGGCTGACGCAGTACATGGACAAGTGAGTTGCATTCATTTAGGAAAACCTGGACCAACTGTAGAGCGTTCCGTAGATTCGATTGGAGAGTGTTGCTTTCGATCTGTGAATGGTGACGGATGATTGGGGCTGTGTCTGTGGAATATCTCGATGCCTGAGGCTTTCGTAACGCTTCTTGACACTTGGATGCGTCTGCAGCGTAAATAACAGTACCGACGTGATGTACGAAAAGACAAAATGCATTTGGGTGTGTCTGACGTGTAATTGGAACGTGACGAGTGTACTTGATGGTGTCCAAACTCGTTCCCCTTATTGCTCTATCGCTATTCCCTCCATTCCCTTCTGTATCGACTGTGCTTGCAAGGAAAAGGTGTGCGTATCCTTCTGGGATTCTTGGAAATCAGCTTGCAATATCCAGTAATAATACGACACCGAGCCAGCACTCAGAACACGTTCAGGTGTTTCAAGGAACAGCGAGGTCTTCATCTTCTCTTCGCGGACCCTCACTGTGGCTTGTCACGCCTGTACTGTTTAGTGGCGCACTCAGGATTTAATCTTGGGGGTGCCGAGTTGAAGGGATAAAAATATTCTCAATGGAAATTCAAGAAAATTCATTAGTAGATTATAAAAATTTAATTAAAGAATAAAACCCAGCTTACTCTTTTTGGCCTCCTCAGGGTTCGCCAATGGTATTATTGCCCAAGAATCCCAGGGGGTTCGTAGCTAGTGCACGCGTGTTTGGTGCACCAGAGAGTTTTAGAGCGGAGTGTACTGTCCGGCCGTGTACACGAAACACACGAATCCGGTGTGATGTTGCAGACAAGGGGTAGCGCACACTCAGCAGACCGAGGAGAGCCGCGTGTGGCACAAGAGGGACAACAAATGGCAGAACGTGCATTTCCATCGGAGCTCAGTGACGGGCCCGTCGCCGTTCGCCTTCAATCAGAAGTAAACCGTTCGGCGAGGGAAAGGTGGGAGGAAGTAGCGGAAGCGGAAGAAGATGATGGGCCGATGTGTCGGTGGTGGCTCGTCGCCTCGACGCGTGGAACGAACGAGCCGTGCAACCAACACACTAGCAAACTACACACACACACACATACACACAGTTATACACACACGGGGTAGAAGCAGGCGAGGCTATGGCTCATCCGAGTGGATAGATAAATACATATATAATTAACCGCGTGCACGTGTCCGCTCCTCTGTCGACACGTGCGCGCGCGCGGTCACGCTCGGTCAGCGCCGAGCGTGACAAGAACGGGAAAGAAGGCCGCGGAATCGTTTTGGCATCTTTCAACTCGCTCCGGTACCTGCTCGGGCGTATTTACTGGCGAGAGGTGGTGTCTAGCTTGGAAAGAGGAGCTGAGTCACTTGGGAAGCTTTGTTCTGTCCTCGTCGAGATTGAAATTCAACATTGAAGATACCTGAAGTTGTTACTGAAACGAAGAAGTCTTGAAAAGTCTGAGAAAATTGAGAGATTCACGGCATAGTAACCGTCGAATATAGAAAACAGGAGAAGCAACGGCGACTAGAAGGAAGGTAGACTAAAAGATTCGATAACGTAGAATGTCGTGGATCACCTAATGCAGAGTTCTAAGAAAAGGGTCGCTGGATTTAATAATAATAACGACTGCAGGGGAGAGGAAGGGGAACGGAGAAAAGAGGCGAGGAGAATAGTAGCGCCGGTAATAGCACGCAGCAGCGACAGCCAACGACAAAGGGCAGAACAGGCTATCATACATCCCTGAGGAGCACGCGGAAGAGGAGGATCGAGGAGGATGTCCAGGGAAATGGAGCGGAAAGGTGTTCCCCTAGGGTCGGTGCTGGGCATCGACGAGGAGGTCGACGGTGGACGTGGAGCAGGAGGAACGCGGTGAACCGGCGCAGAAGAACGGAAGGCCCGGGGAGGAAGGCTGCACGGGCGAGCGGGCGGGGCGGTGAGGTGGCACCGTGGCCACGGACCGCGCCGAGACGAAGATGGGCGCCGGCACGTCGGCTACCACGTATATATTTAGTTCGTACGATAGTCGCTGTACAGAGAACAATCTTCCATGTAACTCTTTTTTCTTCTAATTTATCGTTCTCGACTCTCGCAACGACGCTACCGAGACATATTCCATGTATATCCGCGAGCGTGCGCGCGCTCCAACACGACACACACACACAGACACGCATACACACAACCTCGATATACTTGCAGACACCGTACCCACGCGTACACTTATATATTCCAAAGAAAAGAAATAATGAAGTACGTTTTAAACAGATAGGCCGAGGAAGAAGGAAATTCTTAGTCGCCAGAAGTATTTAAACGAGCACACAGATACAGACACACGAGCAGAGAGAGAGAGAGAGAGAGAGAGAGAGAAAAAGTGAGAGAAAGAGAGTGAAAGAGAGAGAGAGAGAGAGAGAGAGAGAGAGAGAGAGAATCGCGCGCGATTGTCCGAGGGAGAGAAGAGCGATCTTCAAACGTTGTTACCTCATCGTCGTAAGGCAATTTCGCGGCTGGCGTGGCGCGTAGAATCGGCGCCGCGACGCGCGCACCGCCGGCGCGCTTTAAATTTCGTTTTACTAGTCGATCTCGAGTCCCCGAGTGCGCATAACGCCCGAAAGAAACGAAGGAAACGGACGGATTGGGGTGGAACGATGGGAACGGAGCTGAGGGACGAGCTAGATGGAGATGGAAGGGGGCGGAAGAAAAGCGAGAAACGAGTGAATTGTAACGACCATCGTCGTGCACCTCCGTTTTTTTGCGTTGTCTGATGCACAGGGCGTTATATATATTATATATATATATATATAGATGTATGTATATCGATCGATCGGTCCACTTCCGGTGTTCGTCGAAGAGGAAGACGGACGAGAAGAAGAGTCGCGGCGCGCGCGACAACTGACGCATATTATATTATCGCGGGTGGTACGACGAGGGGCGGAGGGGGACGGCGGGAAGGGGGACCTGGGTGATCCGCGATCGAGAACCTTTTTGTCGAATTTAAACCTTCATTAAACACGAGATAAATCTTTCTACACGTTCGTACATCCTCTATTGCTAAATATCGACTTACGAGGGAGTAAATCGAGTCAAATCGATGGATACCTATGGGAATCACGGAGATTCAGGCGGAGAGAGACGGTGGATGAGAGGGAAATGAACCGAAGGGAGGGGGATAGTGTTTCCATCTGCACGCGGGAGAAATCGGAGGAACATTTTTGCCATCTTGTTATATATATATATATACATATAAATAAATATATATGTTATAACATGCACACGGGCGCGCGCGCGTACGGACGCGCGTTTACGTTCGCGTTCCGCTCGACGCTGAATACGCCCGTAGTCTTTGAAGGTGGACTGGAACTCGTCGGGAACCGGGTTCCACATCATTCTCCTATGAATCTTATTTACTAGCCTGTTCACCCTGTTTCGATTCAGGAACATCCAATGTCTACGCTTTATTAGAAACTTTCTATGCCCGCGATTAGGGAACTTAAGTCCGTATGAATTTGATTTGCGACTCGCGAATTTCACTTAAGGATAGCTGTCGTTAAGGAGAAGAGAATGCCGAGGCGATTCGAAAACGCGCTCGGAAGCGCGCGTCCACGAACGTGCGCGCGCGCGCGCCCGCACCGCGACCTACCGCGTATGTATATTGATACGACACAGAGACGAGGCGGAGTAGGGGGTGGGGATATTGAAGAAGAAAGAAAGAAAACGATTTAATATATTGCAGATACTATATTATAAATATAAATATAAACATAAATTAAAGTTAAGGAATAGTTATTTCTACTACTCTAATTCGTCGCTTCTACGTGTGATTGTTGTATAAAATACAAAAAAATATGAACGATTATTGATTTATTACCATTGTTACTATACGATTATCATTACACGTTAACGACTACTACTATTATTGTATTATTATTATTATCATTATTACGATTATTATTATTACCATTATTATTACCGAGCGAGCAGCGAGGGAAGTGTATAGGATACACGGGGAGATTTCGGTCGGAAGCGCGAGCCCCGCCGATGAGTGGCGGGGGGGGAGAAGAAACTTAGATAGTTATAATCGTATTGTAAGGGCTACGACGATTGTACGCCCTTTTCTTTCCTACGGATAAAAGTATTCTTAATTGACGTACGAATGGATCTAGAGACAAATTATAATACAGGAGAAACGGAGAAACGTGACGTGGGAGGGGTGAAAAACGATCTGCGAAACAAATGAAGAAGTAATAGCGCGAACTGATCTTTATTATACATAAGATTTATAAAGACACGAGCGTTAATAGCGATCGAAGGCTGCGATGAGAGAAATCACGTGAGCGAACCTGATGTACCGTTTTCAACCGACTTGAAAAAGGAGGAAGTTATAGATTCGACTCGTGTGTACTTTCTTTTTTACGTCCTACCGATGGAACAGCTTGGAAGCGGGAACAGCGCGACAGGGAAAGAGAACGATGGGAATGTGGGAGTCGCGAGGAAGCGCGTGCCGTTTTGCAAGTTGTTTCTTGTCGGGGGACAGAGGAATATTACAAGAAGTCGACGGAAGGGGAAGCTACGCGAACAGTAGGGTCTGTGAACGCGGGGCGGCGTGGTCCCGTATCGGATTTTGCTGGAAGTCGTTGGTTTGTTTCGTTGCGAACGCCGTTACATTTGTAAATTAAGCTTCTGCGTGTTTAGAGCAGAGTTGGGCAAAATGTAATCTTATTACAACTTACAAATTGCGATTAAAAATTGCGTAGTTGATTACACAAATTTTAATCGCAATTTGTAAGTTGTAATTAGATTACATTTTGCCCAACTCTGGTTTGGAGTATATTAACCGTTGATTGTTCCGCCAGCCTCCCAGGTTCTCTCACATTCCGTAAAAGTCTATCCGAGTTTCTAGTTACCGATGTGTATTGGCGGTTTCCAAAGTTGTTAATCTGTCTGCCAACATTTCCCATTTTTCTTCGTCCTGGAATCGCTAATCGTATGCCCTTTTTATGGGCCCCCTTTTCATCGTTTATTTCCATTATTCGCCTATGTTTAAGCCATGGGAATCTGTTTTACCTCAGAACTCTCCTTTCAGCTTGAAAATTGACAGTCCATTTATTTACGTTTGCATTCTTATAACGATTCCTCTAGTCACCTTATATTTCGCGTCGAACTAGTCAAGCAGAAGAAAGCTGCTTCCTCACCTCCTGTTTTTATCGTCGCTCGAGACCAACTGAAAATTTGCAAGGGTCTTGGCCAATGCTCGTGCAACGATTCCTCTGAGCCACAGAGTGCTGTTAGGATCGTGATATCACATCAAACAGGGAATTTGCATTAGATCCTTCTTTCTCTTCCTTCCTTACTTTCAGCAAGATCTGCGTTGTTCCCGGGGTGAAAGTGAAAGCGTGAGACAGCTTGGAGGGTTGGGAGTGGAGTAGGTAGCGAAGAAGCTGGAACTTGGAAGATTGAAAAGCCAGGAGTATATTTGCTACTTAAAGAAAGATACCGAAAGAGATGATAGAGTCTTAGTAACGAGATATTTTCATCGTTCGCTTTTTTTCCTTCGCGATATGGTTCGATCGTACCAGCGGATTTCAAGCGATTAGATAGAGGTCGCCTAACGTCCACGAGCTATATCGGTTTGACGTACAATCCTCTCGAGTGGTCGCGTGACGCGCAACCGATAAGCGTTATTAATCCAGCCCGCATGTTTACTTTCCCCTGTCTATCGGATCTGACCCCTGTTTTGCTTGGAGCTGTAACTTTTTGAGAAGGGACAAAAAAAAAATCAACTGTATTTATCGTATGTACCGCCGTATGCGACTCTTAACGAATTAGCTCGTTCACTATTGTTACGTTGCGAGTGGCGAGTCAACAATCAGCGGAAACGGAAGCACGAGGAAGATGGTTACGCACGGCTCGCGTCCTCTTGCTTCTCCTGCGGTACGAACGCAAAATCATCGACGGCGGTTCATTCATTTTTTAATGACGGGCAGAAGCGGGAGGACGAGCTGAGACGCGCTCGAAGAAATCGCACCTTCGACCTCGAAGAACGTTCTTCTGTAATTTGCCGGTGATCGAACCAAGTACCTACATTGTGAGATTGGTGGATCGGAATGGTGGTCGAAGATGCGTTTCCTCGAGCGGAGAACAGCGGGAAAACTGTTGGCTGAGGAAATTGCGCGCGCGAAAGCGTTTACCGCGCTACAACCGAATTACCGAATTTCAATCGACAAGCTTAGGGTTTAATCCGCCGTAGCGTGTAATTAAACATAGTAAATCCGTTAAGGGTGATATTATCGTCTTCTGCGTACATACGCGCGAGCGAACTTTACCGTGCACACCGGTCGAGCTGCGTATGCACGATTTTATTACCAAGATTTTCAGCGTCACGTTCAGAGAAAGCGAGAGGGAGAAGAAAAGAGGGTCGTCGCGAGGCGCGTTACAGAATCAAGTTCCTCTCGAGCACGTTTCCGGTGCTCGGCGATCGTGATCCGGTGGGGCAAGATCTCTAAACCAGGAGGGGAAATATAGTTCGAGATTTGAAAGAGTTCTAATCATCTTGAATTGCAAGAAAATGGATAGTAATTGAGAAAAATATTGGCTGAAGCAAAGAACCAATCGCTCGTACTTCTTCGATCACCCTCGAGGCACAATGATTGAAATCATTGACAGAGAAATATGATTGCTACAACGAACTATATTTTTAATCGCCCGTTTCGTACTTGCCCCACTCGAAATCACCGAAACGATAGTTGGAAGCGAAATCCGTTGGATGATTTCGCGCGACGGTTGGACGAAGTGTTCCACGACGGAAGTGACCAATGTGACCGCGATCCTCGGCCGACTCGACCTCTCCTTTCGTCTCTACTTCGAGTCCGCGTCGATGAATTTTTTATCGTTCCGTAACTTTTTGCGATCCACTACGTAACGCATAGTTATTAAATTGTATTTACGCGTGGCCACTATCCGCGGATATATTGAGGTACAGCTCGGTTAATTTTGCACGATGGCCGATCCACGACGATCGATCGGGATCGACGATCCTGCTTTCACCCGTTCGACGCGTACGTGCCCGAAAACGCTTCCAAGCGTCGACACACTTACATATCTTCTTCGTTGCAACGCACTCGAAAAGGAAAAAGGCCACCTACCTCCCCCCACCAAAAAAAAAAAAGAAACGAATAAAAACGAAAGTTCACCTCCCCAAAACGCTCAATCGTGCGGCAGCGCGATTTTTTAACCCTCGTGCGCTTTTTATGGTCGAACGTGCGCGTCGAAAGGGCGGGAACGGCGCGCCGAAGCGCCGCCGAGCGGTGAGACTAACCCTTTCGAGCTTAAACTAAACAAAACCGAGGAGGATAGACAAGAGAGGAGAGAGAATGAGAAACTTTCGAGTTTCCCCCCCGAAAATGAGAGACGAAAAAAAAAACGTATATAAAGTATTGAACAGGGGACCGAGAGAGATTAGCGGACGTGCGATCCAACTGTGCCTCGAAGAAAATCTGAGCGACGTCCCCTTCGAAAACAAAGAAAAAATAAGAAAAACCCTATAAATATGTAATAGAGAATTGTAAACGTTCACTACTATTCTTATTGATATTATTGTCATTTATTATTACTGTCATCATTATTATTGTCATTGTTATTGTTAACTATGATTATACCGTCGTCACGCGCATTAGAAGATTATATTCACGTGCAATGGCGGATGACGATTCCGCGCGACATTCGTGTTTTTACTTATTGAACGTCGCGATGGGCGAGGAAAGGAGGATGGAATGAGGATGCTCTCGCGGACATCCGCTGGAGGAGACGCGCGCTCTATCCTTCCAAGCCGCCGCGAGGGAAAGTGCGCTGTTTTCTGGATCGGGAGGATCTCGGATCCCCGTTGAAAACAGCGGGTTTTCCCGCCAGGTGTTCTCTGATATCGTTCCGTGGATCGTTGATCTCGACGTTTGCGTAGGTATCGATATCGTTCCATTTCTATTTCCTATATCCAAAGTTTCAAACCCATCGTTGAGACATTTATCGCGACGATTCAGAATCAGAATCGATCGTTTGTGGAGATCTTTCGCAATTCTGGGGCGATCTATGTATTCGCTGAAAATAATACAATTTCAACCGAGCGTCCAAAATTAGCGCACCGTGGTCCGTGGACTGTGATGTCAAGTGGAAGGTTCCGATCGTCACTGTTCAGTTCAAAGATTAAACTCACCCGAGTTATTTATACATCTAATTCGATTTATAGAGCTTCGAATAGCGTAGACGCCACGGTTGAATTGGGACTCTAATACAGAGGCTTATCTTCGTCTTGTACATTGTTTTATCGATATTCGCGGTGCACTTGATCTTTCTCCTCCGCGAATTAAAATATTTATCAGCTTGGCCGCGGATCCCAAGGCTCTGTCTAAAATTAACGCGTTGCTCATCGATAGAGATCACTTGTACGACCAGCGCTTCAGTCTCGTGTGACTTGCGTGGCTCGATATCGATCCCTCAAGCTCCAATTGACAGACCACTTGCGCAGAGCTGTTAGAGATCTCAATCTATGGATACTCCAAGGATCTATTAATCTCTACATTCGATGATAGAGTCGTAATAATAATGCCGGTACATAAATTGAACCGTGGATGAAAACTTCTTCCTCCTAAATCGCCGTGACTCTCGAGTACCAGCAGCTTCTAACGCGACGATCAACGATCACCACGATCGATCCAACTCGGGCGGTCCTTGGGAACGATCCTTCCGGTTCTCCAGCCGATGTCCCGTTTGCAAAGGTCCATAGCGATGCACGGACATGCCCGCGGAAGGATAGAACGATCCACGATGATTCGAGCTTCCTTTCGATCCTAAGTCGATCCCCAGCCGCTCAGCATCGCCGTGGACGTTGCCAACTAGGCAGAGAAGAGGAAACCGGCGGAGAGAAATTCGAGAGAATGAGCGAGAATGTGTGCGAGAGAGCGGAAGAATGAGAGGCTCGAGTGCGTGTGTGAGAGAGTGGGGGAGAGAGTGTGATTATTAAATCTCTCATCGGTACATTTAATATAAACGCTAATTCATTATTACAGACATTATTGGATTTACGGTAAACGGATAAGCGATTGATTACAATTTTGTCCTAATGTTCAGAGAAATAAAACAAGGAAATACACACGCCTCCGTTCTCCACTTCCGGCCACCGTCCGCCCTCGAATTCTCGTTCTCCGTCTGACCTTAAAACTGGGGGACCAACGAGCAAGTATTCTCCAAGTCAGTCGCGTGAATTCCTTCTGTCTTTTTTTAACGGAACAATAAGAAAGTAAATGGTAACGCAAAAAATACCACCAGCGGATCCTGAATTCGCGAATAGAGCTTATCAGGGGGTATCAGTCGCGTCGCTCCAATTGTAAGAGGTCCGAGGGGCGAGCCAATTGGAGACGGCAAATATTTGAAGATATGGGATGCGAGTGACTGGCAGGATACATATTTGGCAGTAGCAGGCAGATAAGGCGTGACCGTCACTCGCCCGTATTTTTCATCTTATCTTGACAAGTGTTTCTCGTTCGTCACTGTTACGCTGCTCCTCGAGGAGAAGAACGGAGAGGCGGAGGGCGCTGTTCCTCTCGTCGCCTCGCCCAGCAAACACTGGCCCCTTTCCCGCAGTATCTCGCACCTGAGATCTATCCGATTTTTATCGCGATCACGGGGAGAAGGCTCGCGTTTCTCTCGCTCAATCGATCCGACGTTTATCGGCCGGTTTATCGTCGGTGCATCGGTATGATTCCATGGAGGAACGTGCCTCCATCAGCCGTGCTCGCTTGGTCACCTAGTTTCTGCGTGTCACGCGTATATTCCTCAGGCGAGCCATTGCGCTGTCGTTGCAGCGATTTGTAACACGAGCGATCCACCTCGTTGGCGGCTCGCGTTTTTTTTCGCTCGTCGTCCCGACACTTCATGCTAAATAATCACGCTGTCTTCTCTACGATTACATCAGTGCCATTATTTAATTTTATTACAAACGGGATGGTAATATTTTGTTATTAAACTGGCGTATCGTTTTTTTATTTATTTATCTCTGGACGGTGAAGGTTCCAGCCACTGGTGGATTAATATTTTAAGGAAAAGTCGCGGGAAAGCCGTCGAAAGCCTGCTAATGACGGCTAAGAAAGGGAAGCGATTGTGGGAGAATAGAGAAGACGGGCTGCGTTCTACGAAACTTTTATTACAAATAAATCCTCTGAATCGATACAATCCTGCGAACCGGGCCTGCCCGTCGGACCGGAGGTCCTCGTTAAAATGCCTAAGAACCTAGAACACCACCATCTCCGTGGCCTCTACTCTCTCGCGGGGTGGTCCGTCCCGGATGAACGCGCAATCTTAAACTTACTCGTCGTTACCGTCGATAACTCCGATTTAAAGCCTGTCAAGACACACGTGGCGATTATCTGAGCGGTAGTACAGTACCCTAGACTTACGATTACAGCGTCGAACGTTAGCAAAGAAACTGCGACCAAGGGACAGGCGCGGGCGGGGATTAATCGGACCGAGGGGCGGCGTCCTACATTGATTTCTTAAGCTACCTATGCAAACCGCAGATCTCTTAGAAAATTGCTAGACGGCGCGATCTGCGACCTTCGCGCTTTTCCATTCCTCTAAAGCAAGTACACTAGACGCCGATCGTTAAACGCACTCCTATCTATCGTTATCTATCTGCAACTCGTGTCTATTATTATAACAATGTTATTGCCCGCGGAAGAGGATTGCCGCGATCCCGGTAGAATACGAGATCGGTGGAGGTCGCCGGCTGGATTACATAGGCGTTTCCGTTCCGCTTCGATTACCGGGCCGCGACGCAACGCCGAGCAAAACTCTCGCGGCGGGCGACGGGGAAGGGAACGGAACGAGTTACAGGGGGGTTCTCGATGCCGCGAATAAAATACAAATTACCAAGCGATTGAAAGCAACGTGGACGTTCGTGTATTACGACGACGGGGGTAGCGGGGCGAGGCGTATACATAGAATAATCAGAAGAAGCGCTGGAGGGGGGGGGGGGGGTAGAGAGAAAAGAAAGAGAAAAAGGAAACGACATATCTCACACCGATAATAACGATACGATACGGGTAGCTTATCGGGCTAAATATACACATTGTGTCCTTACAATTAAAAACGAGAGAAATTACACTCGCAACGATGATGAGTCATAAATACGGGCTGGTGTTATTCTTTCCCCCTCTAGGCTCGATTAATGTCGCTCGGGCGCGATATACGCGTCGCCTGGTGGTGGTTGTCCTCGGGGATCGGGTTTCTTTCGCTTTATAACCGGTAGCGTCGTCGAAGCAGCATTAGCCATTTCGTAACTCGCCGCTTCTCCCTCTGTTCCGACCGCGTCCTACAAAAGAACCGGAAGTATTTCTGTAGCATCATCTTTCGCAGAGGCAGATACATGTACATGTGCGCGCGTGGGTATGAACGTCTAAGCTACTTTGTCGGACCCTCCCTTTCTTCCTCTCGAAGAATCGGATGACCGTGAGGCCGCGGCGCGGCGCGTTCAGTTCTCCCATTTCGTCATCCAATTCCGCGCGGCGATAGAGCGCCGGGTCTCCTCTTTCGTCGACGTCGATCGACAGTTGCAAATTCTTTTCGTCGTAAACAAGTGTTACTTGGCAGTTTCGGGCGTATCGTGCCGCGCAAAAGAGGATCCCCTATGCGACTGCTCGCTTCGCCACTCACGTTGCGGTATACGCGGTGTTCTTCGAAATTAGAGAAAGGAATTGTCTGATCACCAGCGCCCTCCCTCTCCCCCCCCCCCTTCGGCAAGAGGGGCGGCGGGTGAACGTACGAAATTCAGAATACATATGCTTGGACGAGAGACAGGTTTAATCGTGGCGAAGGGTGGGGGGAAAACGATTGTTATCGGTGGCGATCTGAGAGTGTGAGGCGTTTTGCTATGGGAAGTTAATGGTTTGGTGAACGCGCAAATTCGCTTGAACGTGTTACGTGCATGCTAGATTAATCTGACGTTGAAGGACGTATATACACATGGCGTGAGAGCACCTGTCCGTAAATATGACTTGGTTCGCCGGCTACGATGCAATGATCGTGGAGCGATAATTCTTTTTCTGTGATTTCATAATCGTTTCGTTGCGCTTTCAGTGAAAACGCGATTGCACTATTGAGAAGCAACGATAAACCTCGTCGTCAAAGCACCCATCGCTCCTATGGTACATTGAAAGATAGCTTCTTTTTGGTGTTTTTGATTAAAAACTTTATTTTCATAGCTACAACAATTTTTTCGTTTTTTTTTCGTTCTTCAAGTAGTAAAATACCGATGCGACATTACATGCACATGTTCCAATCGATATCTCCCTCTCTTGCGTTACATACGAAAACGTTTTCCTTCTTTTTTTTTCTCTCTTTTTTCGATAGCATAAAAAATTACAACAGTTTTTACCTTACTATTACCGTTATCATTACTATTATCAATGTTTTTCTCCCCACCCGTTTATTAATACTTAGCCTCGTCGGCTTAGGAATGATAACCAAAAGAACTTAAGACTTTGTACTTTACTCCGTCCTTCTCAGAGGCTTTCCTCTCATTTCCCTTTAACTCTACAACGAAAAGATTTTTTGGAGAGGCGACGACGATCGAACGTTCCCTTCTCCGCACTCCCATTAGCCCGCGCTACGAGCGTAAACCTATTACAGCTATACAAACGTTTATACACAGTTCTTAAAAAAAAATAATATATATTTATGTAAAAAAAAGAAGAAGTAAGATATGATGAAGATTTATGGGTGTAAATGGGCGGAGTCGCAAAGTTAGACGAATTCACAATGTGGGAATGGAGTGGAGGAGATCGGATAAAACTCTGTACACAGTTACCTACTGTACAATACCTGCGCTAAACAGATAAAGCTGCCAAGCTCTTCGGTATATTATGTATCTGAACTACGTGTCGTCGGTTCGTACTAGTGTGCCGAATTATCGGAAGGTTCTCGGGGGAATATTATTATAAATTTTCACTACCTCTGCGTATCTGATTCAGGCATGACAGCATTCTGATCATAAAAACAGCAGGTACAGTCATTGTGTCTTTGGTCTCCTCCAACATGATGGCGTTCCTCTTTTTCAGCTGCAAAGATAAACAAAGGAAAGGGGGGACCATTTTACAGTCGGTGTCGCGCGTATAATTGCCCACCCGGGCTGGTCTACGTTAGGCGGGCCCACTTACATCTTCCGCGAACTTCTCGTCGAAGCACGGCTCCTCGCTGATCGGCGCCCACAGTTTCACGTCGTAATCGATGCCGGCGGTGGCCAGCAACGGCAAATAGGGGTGCGGTTGCAAACAGTTGACAACATGCTGGTCAGCCTCAAACAACATGCACAATTTCGCGGTCTCTTTATCCCAAACGAACACGTGGCCGCAGTCGCTGCCGGACATCACGAAATCGTTGCCCCAGAAGTTCGCCTCTTTAATCATGGTCCTAAAGAAACTAGAGTCAAGCGGGGGAAGGCCAACTGATCAGATAAAATATGGCGGCCTTATATGAAACGGCCCAGTCCGCTCGAAGGCTTTTTCGGAACACAGCGGGTCAATGATTTGGCCTCCGATTTTCGTTGTCAGACTTTACACGCCGGTTAAACGTTGTTACGAGAACGAGTCAGTAAGAGGGGGCCAAACACCACCGAGCAGATTTGGTCTATCAACAGACATAAACTTTCTACCAGAGCATTCTACAACACAGACGACTGCTGGCCCCTCGCTACCCAACACTTGCCTTTGATTAAGAACAATTCTGAGAGCATGTTAATATCGTTTAGTCACAAGACTGGTACACGTACACCCTCGGCTCAATCGTACACAGCTTCGCCAACGATCCCAAGGCACGTAGCCCGCGGGAATTACGTTAATCGTTGGATCAACATGTAGTTACCACGAGCCACAAGAAAGTAAAAAGAAAAAAGTAATTGAAAAGTACATATACCTCGCGTTCCGATGTCCCATGTACTTCTGCTTCACGCGCAGCTCCGTAACTCCGGACGAGTCGAAGCTCGCGGAGCCGTGCCGCGATCGAGAGCTACCGATCGCCTCGTCCAGCTCATCTTCCACCCGACTCCTCAATCTGGATAAAAGAAAAATTAGCGTTCCGTTTATCCCCGCCAGCGCAGGACCTCTCTCGCCGCCAACTTTCGATTGTCGCCAGCATACCTTTCCCTAGGCTCGATATCATCGTCATCGCTGTCAGTGAAAGCGCTTTCATCAGTCTCTGTCGAAGAGACAACGCACGGTTATTTAATCTCCCCAGCGAAACACGTCGATCCACGTCACAGCTACTTACTTTCTTGTGTGTCGCTGAATCGCAAGAGTTTGTCGCGGCTTCTGCCCGAGGACGCCCCGTTACTTTGGATCCCAGATGGTCCTGCGGAGCAGTGTTTCGTGCAAGATAAATGAATTCTACGGATCGATGGATCGACAAGGCTTGTAAAGCGGAGGGGTTTTATTACCTGCGTGGTAACTGTCGCGGATCATTTCGTCAGCTACGCCGAGGGATATCGTCGCGCTCGTCGAGCTTTTGTCCGTGTAAGTTAAACTCACGGCGGGTTCGCTACCGTGTCTATAAATAAACAAGTAGACATATCATCCCTCTGGAGTATTAATATAACAAGTGTAACAAGCTTCTTATAATTTCAACGTCATACTTTTCAAGGAAGCCATCCCTCATTTTGGTCAGTCTCTGTTGAAGATTCTCCATCATATGGCCTTCCTGCTTGTTCTCCATGCTCGTGCAAGGCGAATCTTCGCCGCCGTTTTGCTCGTCCTCCAAGGTATAGCTGCGCTCGTCCGCGGTGCGCGAGGAACACGGCTGCGCAGGGCACTTCTGCGCCTCTGTTTGACTAGATTCAGTTTCTATAGGAACATTTGGTTTGCACTCAACCGGGATTTCGTCGGTGGTTTCGCTCTGAGACGGGATCGCTTCTTTCGACGATGTTTCCGCTTTCACCTCCGCGGAACGACTGGGTCCAGGTTCGCTTTGCTCGCCGCTGGTACTGGCGCCGTCGAATCTCTCCGCTTGCCTCTCCGAAGTGTCTGCAAAATTATCGCACGCCCGTTAATCGCGGCAAATCGGCGCTGAAACAGATTGAAAACGAGATACGATCAACTACCTCTTTCCTGGTTGCTCTGCGCGGGAGCGGCTTCGGCTCCCTCAAGTTCGCTCTGTCTCTCCTCGCTGATTTCCATGGGGTTCTCGTTGGTGTTCTGAGTATTCTCTTGATTACCGATCACGCCTTCCAAACTGTCTTCACCGCCACCGCATAACGCGGCTCTGGTGGTTGGATCGTTTAACATTCTACTGAGAACGATCGTCATTCTCTGCATTAACGAGGTGTGAAGGACCGGTCTAGCTTGAGCGATTTCTAGAAAAGGGGAAGACGAATTTAGTACCTTGTGCCGCGGGAAGTTACAAGGGATGATTGATTTTGAAATACCTATACCGCTACGTCGGCCACTTTCGCGTTCGGGTCGAGCGTCAGGGCCAGTGTCGGACCAGTCGCCTCTCAGTCTTAATCTACGCACTGGCAATGGCGATCGTTGCCTCTGCTTCTTCCCTTCCCCTTTCCCTGCTCCGATGTCTTTCCTCAAGTGTACGCTACCTTGGTCCTGAACGAAACAAGCGATTCCACACAGTAATGCTATGTTTCTTTCGCAGAAAAGAAATGTATGTTCGAGGTACCTTTACGTTGAACAGGTATAGATGATCGCTGCTGTAACTGACAAGCACATCTTGCCCATCGGGACTGTAATTCAGGGATGTCATTCTGTGCGAGTTCCCTTCGAACTCTGGAACGGTGAAGGTGCACAAGGCCCGCACTGCTGCTGCGGTCTCTGTCCATCCTATCGAATGATCGCATGTAGTTTCTTCCTCTATAAGTTTCAAATTATTCAACTGACTGAAATGTTAGAATTACCAGTGGCTGGCGTTCCAAGGGTTCTCCTATCGAATATCCTGACCGTGCTGTCTGAACAGCCGATTGCTATTTGATGGGGTGAAACAAGGTTTACCGATAGGGCAGTCACAGCCCTCTCGCATGAAATTAGTACATCCTGCAAGAATGTGTAATGCAATAACCGTTTCTAAAGTTCCCAGTAACAATGCGACTTGTCTATTCACCTCTCTACATCTCGGAGTGTTACACCTTTCCTTTATTCTAAGGTCGAACCATCTCACAGTACCATCCTCCCCGCAGCTCAGAAAGCTGTGAGGCTCGCCTGGTATTGTCGCTATCTCGTAAGTGGTACCGCTGTGACAATGGAATCGGTTAAGAAACGTTTCGTTTCTTCTCATTAAATCTGCGAACATTCATGCTTTATTGCGCCAGAACTTAAAGAACCAGTTACTATTGGCAAGCTCGAAGGGTAATAAATCTTCACCTGTATACAAAATAATGCCATCGCCGCTACAGGAAACTATCCGATGATCTCCGCTGTTGGGCAGAAACTTTGCACTAAATATATTCGCTTTGTGGCTGGTCTTATAATTCGTTAACATCTGTGAAGAAAGAACGGCACCGTAACAAGAATCTGTTATTTACGTCTCTTCGGCTCAAGAGGCGTATCGCTCTGTTGTTTGTTATGGCCGTTAGACGTATAGAACTACTTATCCTACTTAATTAACAAGACAGCTCTAGATCGATGGTTCTAGATGACAAAATTAGCACCACATGCATTGCACTCGAAGATTTTTGTTCATTTGGCAGAGGTTCCGCATTTCTATCTATGTCAATGTTAGACCTTGGCTAGAATTAACTATTCGCGGTATTCCCTTGAAAAGGTTTATTGCCAATGTAACTTCCTTGATGCACTTCCTTCTGGTTAAGTTCGTTTCCACGCAAACCTTACATAATAGTTTCCCTGTCGAGTAAATGCCAACGAATGGTCCTATAAAATCTGACCGATCTATATAGATAATAACCTTGATCTACAGCACGTGTTTATAATAATAGAACTAATGAAAAGCAGCATCGCCATTCAGCGTAAATGTGTCAAGTCACGTTCCACGACACAACGTTCATTGTGTTAAATATGAAAAAAACACATAATAACGCGAGAATACTTTCTCCAGTAGATATGTATAAATAAAATGAAGCAGAATCTCAATGATGTATTAAGGAACAAAGTCAAGCGCACGTGGGTGTCTCAGCTTCGATACGCTTTGTCAGGGGCGAAAATATAAATAACCTTGGCACGGAATTTTATAAGAGGCACGAGTGTACCCGAAATTAATATATACAACAAAATAATAAATTCGTTGATCATAAATTGCGCCAGTGGGCATTACTTCACTTATAATTTAGACTGTTACACGCAGGAGTTAATAATAAACTTTTCCAAGTAAACCAGGGCTAAAATTATACCGTCACGTTATCCAAAAATTCTAAGAGTTTTATGAGTTCTTGACTGGTGCGACCTAAGCGCCTCATCCTTGCAGCAATCCTTCTTGCAGAATTACACGCAGAAATATATCGCACTCGACAACTCACCTTATAATTAAAGGCCTTTGTAATTACAAGATGCTGATCATCGCTGCCGGACAATATCAAGTCGCCAGTTGCGTTCCAGCAAACAGAGTTCACACAGCCGTTGTGTACCTTTAATCTCTTCAACAACGCCATACGCTGCATCATTTGGAGACTGGCTGTAACACGAGGGGCCAAAAGGGCGGTATAAACACACTTGCGAAGCAGCGGGAATGCATATAAAAACTGCTCCTTTCTACACGCATGAGAGCAACGATCTAGAAAGATCTCTGAATGTAATTCCCGCTTATACCGAAACTCTGAAACGTTATTTATCAGTTTACAGCAGTCGATCTTTGTCCGAATCGCGTTCTTTCGAACAGGCAGGAGAAAGAAAAGAAGCATGTTTTTTTTTTATCATGTAACGTTACATGGCACGCAACGACGTTATCGAACTTTCGCTTAAAAAACACGAACGGACGGGGAGTACCTTTACTGCTGGAGTAAAGCTTCACCCTGGTGCAATCATCGTACGGCTGATAATAAATGTCACGGAAGATGTTGGAGCGTGTCTTCTCCATGGTCGGAGCCTTGGATCGTTACGGTGGATATCGTCGAGTATCAGTTGGTCGGAGGCATCGATCTCGGATTAACGTCAAATTGCCAGATAACCGCGAGGGCGAAAGAGAGAGGCGAGAGCGAGCCTTGTCAATCAGGAAGGGAGTCCGCACGTTCGCGTATCGACCGGATCAGAGGCCGTGTAACGTGCTCTTACGCAGCGAAAATCCACGGGAATCACACCGAGACGACATGGCACTCGTACTAAAAATAAACTCCGCGCAGCTTCGAAAATTTGTGCAATCGGACGAGCCGCGATCACTCCTGGCCAACAACAGCTGAGCGAGTGTGCACGCGCACGGTGCGCTCCGAAAAGAAAGTGCGCGTGAGCGCGCTGCTTCCATACGGTTATAATCGATGCCGACAGTGACGGGACTCGGTGCCCGAGGGCCCCGCCAGTTTCGGATGAACACGGGGAGGGGATTATTCGCGTACCTGTATGAGAATGGGAGTTTAGGATTCTGGAATCAATCATCGTCACTCTAAGTTTATAGTAAATATATTAATGTTTAATGATTTCGGATAAAGTTTGTAAAATGTTTTTCGCAACACCTCAGGTTTGAGTTGCTGCACCTGCGAGAGGAGGTATGTATTCGGCTTGCACTTGCAATAAAATTGCAAAGTGGAATTTTATTTCTCGGACACCTAAATTTCATTTGCAATAATGTTGAAAGAATTTGTCCCTTGAACCTTTGTTACTTTTTCGCGGGTGATGCATAACTTTCCCGAATACTCGGCTGAGAGCAGTGCATAAGTATTGTAAAGTATGAACTGTAAAGTGGGAAGCGCAAAGAATGAACTGTGGAGTATTTACTATGAACAGAATTAATATTCTGAAAATACTGTAAATCTCGCTTTATTTAATCTTAATGCTATCCGCTAGTAGCGCTGTGATTGTATTCTGGTCTGCATCGATAACATTGCATGCGACAAAAAAATGATAAGCGAGCTTTCGACTGCACCGCTTCCAATTGATTTGATCATCAGAGCACACAGGTTACCTGTTTTATCCCATGAATAGGCCGGGTACAACTTATTACGGATTTACACAGAGGACCAGTTCATGACCATTTTGATTTTCGAGTTACATATGGCGTTGATACCGGGGTTCGGTTCACATCGGCCCGCTCTATGGTGTCAGATGTAGGGTTGCCGATTCTTGCCAAAAATATCGATTTTTCAAATCGATTCGAATCGCAACATGAAAAATCGATTCAAGAAAAAATCGGCTTGTAAAGAATCGATCTTCAAGAAATCGATTCAACTTTATGTATATGTATTTATTTTCTTATTCAACTTTATGTATCTTCCATTCATTGAAGACTTTAGTAAATTAATATTTTGCTGAATAATATTGACCTGAAAAACTTAGTGTAAAGTGTAAAAATACCTAGGTATAAATAATAAAGAATCGGAACACGATTTCTGGTCCCCGAGGATCGATTCCATGGAATCGAGGGTACTGAAAAATCGATTAAAAAAATCGAAAATCGCAAGGCAAAAGATCGATCTGTCGATTAATCGATCTCAGATCGGCAACCCTAGTCAGATGGCTGTATAAAGTCGTGATATGGAGCACGCCATGTGGAAACCAAAATTCGGTGCATCGAGAGTGAATGTTCGCGGTTTTTGGTCCTTTAGTCGTTCAGTCTATTCGAGTCGAGTAGAGTCACCGCGAAAAATTTGAAAAGGTTCCAAGTGCAACCAGTCTTCGTAGCAATCTTGCAGTCTAGCAACATCCCTTTTTATCACGCGTAACGCGATCGTAGAGTCCCCGTTTTTTTCGCGTCCATCTACATATTTTGCAGAGCACCGCGGCTCTTACTTAGAGTAATTTTATCGCGAAATAATTAACGTGTCCGGAAAGTGGTTGGCGCAAACGAAAACGCGGGTCATGCGAGTACAAATTAAAAGTAGGAAGGACCAGGACCAAACCGCTATGGACCAGGCGATTTAAGAGTCCCTGAAGCACGAAGGTATTGGGAGAGTGAGGCCCGAACTGACAAGGGGAAGCAGCGATATTTGTGTTACGGATTTTTCCACTATCGCTTCGGTTGTTCAATGCCAAAATATATTTTTTTATTAATATTTCGGAAACTGTTGAATGTTGAATATATATATATATGAGATTCATCAATATCTGTAGCACATATATCGCGGATTTCCCTTGTGATGGGACACAAGTATCGAGTTCATATATTATAATACCAAATTTGAAATGAATCGGATAATATTTGTAGAAGTTATGAAACATTTATTGCAAACATGTAAAATATAATAATTGAAAAACTAGTGCACAACATGCGACAACGTCTGAAAAGCGTAATTGGATCCAAAGGTAGCCTAAATGAATATTAATCTAAAATAAGGTGCATATATGTAGTCAATGCGGTTCGAATATTTTTGTGACTCTATTGCAGTACATCTTTGCAATAAATGTTTCATAACTTCTACAAATATTATCCGACTCATTTCAAATTCGGTATATACAATCTCGATACTAACGTCTTATAGTAGTTACAACATTACTTTTAGAACTTTAGTCTAACATGTATATTTTTATTGTTTACAGTTTTAATAGCGAGCGTTCGAATACTCTCGTGGCTCACTGTATACAGAATAAATATTCATTTTATGTACCAATGCTAACACAGTATTGGTATCGCGACATTCTCGAATGTATCGCGAAACTTGTAAAAAGTTTTGCAATAAGAAAGTGTATATCACGCATGTAATTTTCGAATATATACTTTCTAAGCCATCTGTGTTAAGTTTCACAAGCTTAATTAAAGTACACTCCTGTATGTAGATGCTAGATATTTTATAAACGAAGGAAATGTATCACGCGTAATATTTCTATTTTACTGTTAGCAGAACGTGTGTGTAGAAACGCCTTTTGTTATGACTGAACGATGCTACCTTTGGAAGTCACCTCTGTTTACACGGCTCGGTGACGATATCCCAACACTTCGTAAATACATACGTACGCGTGTATTGCCTCGCGAGTCCTGCCGCTTGCCTGCTCTCCCCCCACCAAAGCTAATATTCGCGAGGTACAGTGACGCGGCGTGGGGGTCATTCGTTCCGTGGACGTCGTTGAGTTAAGACGCTTCGATAGCTAGCTGCGTATTTAAATGGTACGCGTACATTATCTACCCTAATATAATTACATACAGTCATTATTTGTCTTCCTCTTTACTCTCTCTCGTCTCTTGCTGCTCCTGTTAATACAGTTTCGTCCCGAAATTGATTAAATATCGCGAGAAAACCGTTAGATGTTCGTCGCGTATTCCCTTCGTTGAATAACCGATATTTCTGCACATTTAGTGCTCACATATCGTGTCTCGGTATTCAGTTACATTCTTTTCCGGGCATATTTCAAGTTTATTTGTTGTTTAATGGCCTTACGAATGTTTTAATGTTTTTCTTTCAAACTTGTTGCATCGTTAGGTTACAGGCGTTGAGGCGGGAGTCGAAAGCCAAGGGCAGGCAACGCCATGACACATGCTGGTTAATTTGAACGGTGCTTGGATGGCGTCTGGTTTCATTCCTTGGAAAAATGAGATGGCAATACGTGTGGTAAACGTATTATTCTTGATATTTTATTGAATCAATACCCGGCTTTAGACGGACAGTTTTTCTCACAATTTTGGAGCGTACACTCTATCTAGGCGTGCGCTCCAAAACTGCACTTGTAAAGTCTCTAACGTGATAAAGGACGATCGCGCGTTCCCGGCACGCGTGTCTGGAGTGCAGGTCTAAACTTGTCCTGCCACATTCAGACGTGATTGACGTGCCACGCGCCAGATCATTGTTGGCTGTGAGGGTGATGGGTAACTTTGCAGTCGGTTAATATCGGGATGAAATGAGAAAAGATTGAATTATGATAAATTGAATAATTTGAATCAGATTTGTTTAAAATTTTTAAAATGGCGTCGGTAGATGTTTATAAAATATTGGAATGATCGAATTCTATTGCATTTCGGTCGCGTTTACGTAAAATTCAACGATATTTCAATGATTTTTAAGAATCTAGCTCTATGAAGCTGTTATAATTGCATTTACCTTCGGTTTTGGATGCAAGTTTTATTCTTTATGTACAGAAACTGCGTAGTTGATCAATGACATGCTATTGAAGACATGAATAATTAACGAATTTTTATTTATTTATTTTTCAGAGATTGTGACCGCGTGCAATGCGGCCAAATAGAGTCAGTGTTTATGACGTACGAAGTTTTTCGTTTTGAAAAGCACCGTTGCTCATAGTAGAGCGTCGTTAACAATTTCGGGATACGCGAGGGTAGAGTCAGTGTTTCTTACGCAATTTGTATTCTATCACGAGCGTCGCGGCTCTCATCTTCGAATCGCGAGAATCGAATATTTCGGGCGCGTTGGTAGTCTATTATTTCTTTTTTTTTTACTTTTGAAAGCGAAAGTCATTGTCGGAAATTAGAGTCAGTGCGTCACCTGAAGAGGAGATTTGTCCGCTGAATTTTAATGGAAAGATGTAAGTATGCATTTCATTAAATTCCTTTTAAGTAGAGTTCATTCTTCAATATTTTAGAAAGAAAAAAGTTAAAAAAATTTAGAAAAATTAATTTTTAGAATAGACTCACCAAGCAATTCAAAACTAACGAAACATCTTATCATTTAGAAAAAATTAACGAAATTTTTCTTAAAATGTCTAAATTATAAAAAATTTCGTTAGTTTTGAATTGCTTCGCGATTCTTCATCAAAGTTATTCAAACAATCATAACATTGGAAACAAATTCTAATCGTGTTCTGTTCCTTCGTTCCAGTCTGGGTGCAGCTGAGCAGCCTGACGACTTCTTCTGAGCAGCTTGATGACTTCTGAGGAGCTCGATGACTTCCCCTGATCACTAGCAGGGGTGTTGGCGTCTCCGTCACCGGGGCTCAGCGAAATGTGAGTGCGCATGCATTATGGTTCCTCTGGTCACTCAATCATGTCGTAGGACGTTTGGTCCGAATCGACACGAGTGACCGGTTGTATACGTGCTTTGGCGAGCATAATGACCGCGGGTATGGTAACCATGCCCGTGAATTGTAACATTTTGGTTGTGTATGTATTTATTAGACGAGGGCTAGGGTCTTCTTGTACACCGCGTCTTTTCAATAGAATCAAATTATAATCATAATTTCCAAGATAAACGGTTCCTAACGCGAATGTTTATCATTGATCATACATTGATGTAGATATTTATTAAATAATGCACATAAAGGTGCATAGCAACTCAGAAGGTATTGGTATGAATATCAATACGGCTGAATACTAATTTTTATGGACCGAAGAAGTTTGATACTCTCACACTCCACAGCTACGATCATTTTTATTTAATATGTAGAGGAAAAATCGGATGCCCTCCGATTTCGTCATTGCGACGATTATAATGACTTGAATTTCTTTTATTTTTCTGATACTACGTGTTCAAAAGTAACTTGATTTCTAAATGATGATAATAGACGTAAAAGTGTAATTCCTTTCTTATAAAGGTCACTCGTTTGCATACACAATACAATAATTAATTTCCATGTGCAAGAAGACAATTGAGGGTGGGCAAATTTCAGATTCAAAGTAATTAGCATGAGAACATACTTTCTTGATTTATGAAATTTACTTTGAAGATGGAATCGCTCGTTTTAAATTCTTAAAGTAAATTCTTGATGATTTAGAATAATTTTCTTAAATAATTCTATTTTAGAGTCTTTTTTCTTGCTAATTAAATATCGAGTAGAGTGATTTTTCTTAATGATGCAATCTAAAGTAGAGTCCTTTTTTATTTATCAAACTTTAAACTATTCACAAGTTGAAAGTCGAGTCACTTTCCTTAATACTATAAAATGAAAGAATACTAGCTAGACATTATACAGACTAATCATATTTTCTAGTTGAGGATTTTCAGGATATCTTTCCGTACCTATTGCCTTTTAACTCATCCACGTGCCCAGGCGCTACTTGGGTGGGTGAAAGCAATAGGGCACGATGACTTTCTTTACTAAATAATTACATTTTGGCGGCTGGCATTGCGTTAGTGTATCGTGCACGTCGCATTTTCCACCTGTGTGTGTTTGTGTGGTTAGGCGGTGGAATTTGCGTCGGTGAAAAATTTTCATCAAAGGACATGTTAACGAAACTATAACATTATATTATTATTCGTGGTAATAAGGATACCATTGTATCATATTCCTTGTTGCACACGATGATTATTCTAGTAAATAATCTTGGAATATGAAACTTAATCAATCTCGTACAATCAAACGGGAAAGTAATAACGATTGATGTATGTACCTAATACGTACAATGCGCATCATCAAGTATTCCATTGTTTAAAATTGAAAATAATTAATTGCTATGTAAATCATACATAGACGCAATGGTCACTGCCTTTGCCAGCCGATTTCAGTGAAAACTGCTACGTACTTGTTAGAGTGTGATTGTGGCCAAGCTCGGGTGACGGATTCGTCCCGGGACGGTCTCTCTAGTGCAGGCTTTTGCACCCGCGCGGCGATGCTTGAGAATCGTGGAGTGGGTTCACTGATGATTGTGTTTGAGAGACTGTTTTGCCATTTTTTAAATATAGGTGTTGTGTAGGGTAGGTAACTTACGTTCTGGTACGAATGTGTGACTTAAATATAAGTAGGTAGGGCCGGGGCAGGTCGTCGTATTCTCTGATGTTCCCCTGCACGATATTCTCCCGCGCGATATTCCCCCGCGCGATATTCCCCCGCGCGATGACCTGCTTTCAGGAATTTTGTGAGAAAAGTCGACGGCCTGACTAGCGCGAGTGGGGTATGCCCTCGCTTCTAGCCTCGCTATGTCGACTTTTTGACGCCAGTGAGACATTGCACATTGTCGCTGGTCGCGGTCGGCAGGACGGGCCTGGGCACACTATTAACTTTCAGAAGGGCTGATCGCCTGAAGCAAGAAGTGGCCAAAGAGACGCAGATAGCCCGGCCAGAAAAAGGCCACATCATGTGGGCTAGGCCAAGAATGGCCCTGTATTCTCGGATGCAGGGTCATTCTTCGTAGGTATTACTTTGCCATTATGCTCGCCGGTAGTTGTAGTAGTAGTAGTAGTAGTTTGGTTGGCTATAGGCTGACCCATCGACACCCCCCCCCCCCCCTGAAATTTAGCACACCGCGTTTTCAATTAGGGTTGCGAAAAACATTACGGGGTCAGTTAGTGTTCCGACTAAATTGTGATTACGGTTTGAATTAGCGTTGCGAATCAAATATTCCCCGCGTTTGGTTCCAGCATAGCGTTGCGAATGAATGTCGAGCGTGGTTGCTTGTAGTGTTCCGAAAAAAGAGTCGCGATTGTTTTTGAGATTGTTCTTGTATTTTGAATTGGAGTTACTAGAATTTGATTCATTGCATTACTTTTGATTCGTGGTATTCTTTTTACTAGAGTTGCGATGCGACTGATCGCGTTTTTTTAATTACTCGTCCTAGTTTGATACTTAATACTTTTTTGAGTTAGTGTTGCGATGATGACTGATCGCGTTTGTAATTAGAGTTGCGACCCCAATGCCCCGAAACTGTCCTGGGACATGTCCGAAGACATGTTCCTGGGAAAAAGGAGTCCCGAGCAGCTGGCTTTGCTGCACATGGGACCCCACACAGCCTTCAGGAAGGCTGCAGCGAATTAAAGTTAGAGTTGCGTATTGCGAGACACAGGTGCACTGAATTTTTATTAGTGTTGCGAAAAATGAAACCACCCACGTGGTGGTTCTCGGTAGCTTTTTATATTTGTTAAAGTAATGTAGCTCCTTGGGAGCTTCTTCGTTTGCTATTCGGGATTTGTATCGAGTATAGTAGAATTTTCTGTAATGAAGCACCATTCGGGAATTTTGAAGTTGTTTGAGAAATTAGTGCTGCGAGTAGTCCAAAGTCCTAGTGACTATGCTCGGGAGTTGATTTTAGTCTGTAATAAGTTAGCGTTGCGAAAGAAAGAAACGGTCCACTCACGGTTTTCTTGCATTAATGAGTGGACAATGATCAGCTGTCCTTCTGGCTACTGATCATTTTTTCTAGCAGCCCTAAGTGGCTGCACCATCCTCCTTCTACTACCACCACCTACCCACCCGACAAATGTTTTCGTTGTACATATTATTTTCAGATTGATAAGAAATGTAGTTTTTGTTTTTATATATTTTCAATATTCTTTGGCATTGATCAAAATTCATCCGCGATTGTTGCTTAATTTGATGATGTTGAAACGAAATTTGCACTGAGGAAGTAGGTAAATGCAATTCGGCACTTTATATTGATAGTAAATTTGCAATATTAACGCGTGCTCGTTGTTGCTACTTTCTGCATGAAAGTAACTTCGATTACTGCGCAGTAAAGTGCAACCCATAAAAATACTTAAAAAAAGTAAAAAAAATACGCCAAGTACATGATAAAATCGAGGACGGAAAAGAGTAAACACAAAAAAATAGAAGAAAATATAAATTGTAAAAAAAGATGTGATATCAAAATGAGCTGCAAGTACATAATAAAGGTGCTTTCCACCTGCGCTTAAGATGACACAACTACATATACACAGCTAAAATGTTGTGTTCATACATTCCATTACTCATACCGCCGACATATTAATAATGTGAAGATAAAATGTAACATCTAGACATTTGCCTAGATGTCTGCCGCCTGGAAGTCAAATACTTGGCGTAGCCAGGCAAAGTATTCTCAGATCATCAATACCCATACCTTCCCCTTCCCCTCGCAGGCTTTCAGATAATTTGTCAATTTAAAACTCTAACAAATATGAGTACACTTTCATTATTTTAGGTTTTAAATAATTCTTATTCATCGACACCTTGACTTTGCCTGGCCACGCCAAGTATTTGACTTCCAGGCCGCGGACATCTAGGCAAATGTCTAGATGTTACATTTTATCATCACATTATTAAAATGTCGGCGATATGAGTAATGGAATGTATGAACACAACATTTTAGTTGCGTATATGTAGTTGTGTCATCTTAAGCGCAAGTGGAAAGCACCTTTATTATGTACTTGCAGCTCATTCTGATTTCACATCTTTCTTTACAATGTATATTTTCTTCTATTTTTTGTGTTTATTCGTTTCCGGATCTCATTTCTTTTTACAAAATATGTATGTATTATATATATATAGTACTTTGTGTACAGTACATGGTGCGCGAAACAGCTTATGGCGCTGAACGTATTTAACATTGAACTGTATGCACAACCACAATTATTAATACCTTTCGAAGAATAATATGTATGCATTTTTAGCATTTCGTGACCAAGCTTGTTTATCTACTCGTAAATCATCAACGGATACCCACGTGGTGCCCTTACCCCTTACCATACTCGTGTAATGATCATCGGTAATACTTTTACCGTGGTGGAAAATCGTTGCCTTAAGTTTATAACAGTGATCCCCCATTTGTATTTTAGTAGTAGGTATTGCTTTTTAGGCTGTTTTTTTCACATTAAAATTCGGAATTATTATGCGCCCAAAGCGGCTGCTGTTCTTCCGTCTTGTAATGAGGCATACTTAAGCGCCCATAGTGACTGCCGTTTCTTTTTTCGTTAAAATTGAGAAGTATAAGACTCCCAAAGGGGCCACTCCTTTTTTCTATCAATGTTCAGAATCATTAAGCGCCTAATGCGGCTGCTCGAAATTTTTCTGAATGTCCGAATTGCTTGGCGCTCCATGCGGCTGCCTGGAATTTAAAGGAAATTTTTGGAACTGGTTAGATACAAATTGTCTGATATTTCAATATTTGGGCAATAGTGATTCAATGAAAGGACTATATCTGTTGAAATTACATTACTTAATCGAGATAGATTGTAGGTATTAAGCCACTGAGAAAAGTTTCTGTTGCAGAAATATTATGTGTGAAGAATATTGCAACAAGAGGATTTCAGGTTCATCATCCATGAAAAATCAAACCTCAAGGAATTTTTATTAATACTTTTGAGAATGTTGCAGGTAACATCGTGGGTCCATCGAGGGAAGTAAGAAACACATGACAATTTCAGATTTTCATTAGGCATGTCATTATTTAAATTTAAGTAGATATGTATATGGTTAGGTAAGACGTGTTTACTGGTCACATAGAATTATGTAGTTTTTAAGGAAACACTGCAGTGTGTAACTAAATATAAGTAGCAATTATTAAATACGAGCGCTCGTATACGTAGGAATTATTAGTATTTAAGTAGACATAGCAAATATGCACTGGCATATTTTCTATTAATGAATAGGAAATATTTTTTCTTTGGGTCATTCCCAATTAGTGAATAATTATCATGGTAGAAATATACCAGAGAGTTCATAAAATTATAGATGAATGAAACAAAGAAATGTTTTAAATTCTGCTTAGCTTCATCGCGGTAGCTTTTTACAGAAGGACTCCTTCTGTTGCCCGCTTGTGGAGCGATCGAGGATCGTTTTGCAACCGTGCATGAGGGGGATCTATGGAAATGAAAATAAAATTTTGCATAAAGGAGGGCGGATGGGCTGCGGTTAGGGTGGGTCTCCACTCGCAGCGCCTCCACGTGGTGAGACCTGGACAATCTGTATTATTTGAAGCCTAATTACTAATCGTATCACAAGTAACATTATAATACAATTATTAATTACGTGACAAGTAAAACTAGCCGATTGGCTGCGATCATCTATCTTCGTTAATCTCTATTCCATCCGTCCAGATTCGATTCTAAACATTTCTCCTACAATTACATTTTATTTCTCCAAAAATATTAAAAAAAAAGACTCCAATAGCAATTTTGGTGCCATATGTCCCAAGCAAATCGCGAACTCCTAAATACGTAGATACCTCTAGATGGTAACTTTAGAGTTTGCTTTAAATTTGCGTTATTAACAAATAAAGGCTCAGGAGACCGTGGAATGTGTCTCGGTCCGAAGCTTATTTTCAAAGTTTCTAAAAAATTTTTTAAGGAATTAAAAGTTGCTAAGACCTGGACTCACTGAACTTCTTGGGGACTTGGTCAGGGTTCCAAGCCCTGGTTCTTCCTGCACCCCCTCGGCCTCCTGACCTAGGTTAGATTATTCGGTTTGTGCCGATGAAATTTTTGGGTTCGTCAAAAGCCATTCAAAATGTTATTATTTTGCCGAGGGCAAAACCGATTTCTTTTCCTTTTTAAATAATTTCTTCGATTGTGTTTCATCATCTGTCCTATTTCATACATTCCTTCGTGAATTTTTGGATGAGTCGTTCTATTTCGTGCATTTCTTCGATGGGTTTACATGATATATTTTATTTGATGCGTTTCTTCGGTAGTTTTCATGATATATTTTATTTCATGCATTTCTTTGATGGGGTTACATGATGTATTTTACATGATGCATTTTCTTCAAGGTTAATAAAATAATATATTTTAAAGAAAATAGTGAAAAGTGATAGTGAATAGTGGTAGTGAAAGAAGACATCTAAGGAAGCTTTAGGTTAATTTATTAGCATGAAGAATTTAAGGCCCCATGTAAAATTGCCAGATTTCAGTAGTCACTGAATCATTAGCTTTGTTGTTCTTTCGTTGGCTCTTCATCTCCGATGAGGAGGTAGCCGCTGCTTCTGTTTCCGGGAGCAAGCGACTGAGAATAGAATGGGTATGGGTGGATCAGTTTCATCCCCTGGTGTTCTTGTCGAAAGGGAAATGTTTCGGGCTTAGGGGGTGTATCTTTTGGTACACTGCCTGCGTAAGTCACCATTTCCCAGTCCGATTTCTCCGTCTCCGTGATAGACGGCTTGAGTCGCATCCGAGCAAGAGGAATCGTCTGGGAGACGCCGAGCGCTTTTCCCTTTCGACTCAGACATTTGGGTGGTAGGAACTGCGCTACCCAATACTCTTTTTATTCTCACCAGTCTTTCCTTCTTTGCTAAATTTATTTCAATCGAGTGATTGCTTGGCAGTTCCCTAGATTCTATATTTAAACCGAAAGGATCAATGGAACTTTGATTCCATCCATCTCTCTACAGGTTTCGAAACGCAGCAACCTTCTCGCGGTGAGATCTGGTAATGGGTGAGAACACGGTCTTCTGTAATACAGGCCTCCACCTTGTCAAAATGGCAACGCTGTTCATCAGGCCTATTTGAAGCCTTTCGTCCGCTTTCGTCCAACCACAGCCGTCTGGTACCGGTCTGAACATAGTCATCGGCCTCATGATATGCGGTGTTGCAACATCGTAGGTGGAGGCCTGTATTAGAGACGGCCGTGGTGAGAACCGAGCCGATAGTTGTGATTGTCAAATATTCAAGTCGAATATAAGAATTTCTCTAACTTACGATACTATGGTAGAATGTAAGAATAAAATATGTAACTTGAAATGTTGTTCGATTGGTTCCTACCGGACCCCAGAACATGAGTATAGTGTTACGATAGAAGGATAAGTGCAAGTTCGAATATTTCAGCGAGATACTGGAACTGATGGGTTTTTGACAATTTTTATAGTCCTCCCTGCTGGAACTACCAGTTAGAACTGCATTAACAATTTTTTAATCCGGATTGATGCAGTTGTCTTCCCGTAAAATCCAGATTGAACCAGATGAAATATTTTCTATCAGTTTCAAACCAGATATGCATGTACAAATCGTGATGGTATCTATCTGTATATCCTAGCACAATTTGTCATCGGGTTTGCTCGGATTTACACGAAGTAACTCGCATATCACTAGTAAACTTCTTGAGCAACTTTGTTCATTTTTTAAGCTGGTTCTATCTGGAAATCCAGATCCAATCCAAAATGGAATCTATTGGTCTTTTCAAGTTATTTTGCTACCAGCTCTTACACAGATTTATATATCGTAAATGCATGTTCAAACACACATATTTCTGGATGTAAGGATTCAGCCTTCCTACTTTCCCCCATGTTAAAATATGGCCGCTTACTTACATTATAGGGTTTACAAGTTGGGGGTTTCATTTAGGGTTTACAAATACGCGCGTTTTCTATTTACGGAACTGCGAATAACACACATCTGGGCGCAATTTGCATGAGCTATTTTATTTGTTAATAAATATAATTACATTGTGTTAAAGTTACGTTTAAAGATTAGGTCGCATTAGAACCGAAAGCGGCGTATGAGATATTTACAGAAGATGTATATGATGAAAGCATACAAGGACTACATTAATTTATTTATGTACAATCTTTCATTTATTTCCCACTTTCTTTCGAAAATAGGCGCGTCGTTCTTCGCATTGTTGTGTTTCTTTTTTCAATTAAACGACCACACTTGGATGTAATCGATCTCGAAGGCGGTCTTTTTACCATTCTGTCGCTTCCAACTCGGTGACCATTGATCTTTCGCGTGCCAAAATTTCAGCATTGCCTGAAACGTCCCAAGTATCGTGAATTCTTTAACGTAGCGTGTACATATTTCTCAAAGGTATGTGGTTCATACCTTGGCTCCAGGGTTTCTCCATGGCTTTGGAAACCCCGAACTAATCGTTCCGTCAGGAAATATTCGTATACCGCCTACTCCAAGCCCGATAGTAATATAAAACTATTTAAAAAAGAAGAAGAAGATTCAACGAATAGGTCCTTGCGATAATATAAATTTGTACGCTAATGCATAGTTGAACCCATACAGCACATTCCGTTGCAGAAATATTGCAGGAATGTTGCAGTTACGTTGCGGTGTAAGATTGAAACAATGCAGGTAATATTTCTGAGATGTTGCATTAACATTCCTATGTCCGCCCCTGTGCAACATTGCATGAAATATTCTTGCAGTTTTTCCGAGCGTAAATAGTTAGAACGCGATTACTTATTAATTGCTTTTAAGTAATAAAAATAGTTAGAACGTGTGCTTTGTGGCGCAGGAGACCTGAGTGAATTGGATGAAGGTTTGACATATCACGGGTAAGTAGAACCCATGTACATACTATTTGTAGGTTAAGTCGATCTTCATAAAAAGAAATATTTTTGTTTGTTTCATATAGATTTCCGTTGGTTATAGAACATGGGTTTGGGCCAGAATTTCGAAAGACACTGTTTCCACGAAGGCACTTCCAAAGGCTGTCTTCACCCTGCAAGCATCCCTACTATATTTGGACAATATAAATGTTCTTGTCTTTTCTGTCATGCTATACAAGGACAGGATAAAAACAGATCTGTCGCTAGTAATAGTTATGAATTATTCAAATTAAGGAGCTTATTTTTAAGTTAAAGTAACTAATATAACATATTTGATGCTTATTAACCAACTGCAATTATTTAATTATTCACTCAGGTCTCCTGCGCCACAAAACACACGTGCTAATCAGTTTTATTACTTAAAAGCAATTAATAAGTAATCACGCTCTGACTATTTACGCTTGTGCTTTCTTACGTGCTTTACCTTTGCAACCTGTCGCGTCGCGAGTGACGTCCCACAATGCCTAGAGCTTCACCACGTGGGCTTGGTAAGTTCTACCAGAGCCGATATTATTGTTATTTTTATTGCTAAATCCTCTTGTTGTCTTGTATAGAAAACATATATGAATATGTAATTGTCAGTATTTATTGTAATTTAATTAATTCCCTTACATTTTTTATCCTTTCTGTAATATCACACAAATATTGCCTAAACATCATTGCTGTAAAATCTCCGAAACGTTGCGGGACAATTGCTATAAAATCTCCGAAACGTTGCGAGACAATTGCTGTAAAATCTCCGGAACGTTGCGGGAGAATTGCTTATAACATCTCGGAAACGCTACAGGAATATTTCATGCAATGTTGCACAGGGGTGAACATAGGAATATTCCTGCAACATCTCAAAAATATTACTTGCAATGTTTCAATCTTCCACCGCAACGTAACTGCATTTAAGTTTGTGAGATATTATAAGCAAGCAATTATTTATTAAACAATCTGCAGTGTACCCACCTTATCATGGAATGGGGCCATTTTATTAAATTGATTATTCATCCATCCATTTCCTTCGGGGACCAATTTGCCAACTTCCTCATCGTCAACTAAAAATTGGAACCCATCGCTATTCCAAATCGTCGTGTAAACGTGAAACTCTTTCGTCCATCTCGGATTTTCTATCTTGGAGACTATGTAGTTTCTAATGATTCCAGCTGCACTAATTCTAAGTCCAAAGTCCAATTTTCTCGAATCGAAAATTTCCCCGCTGGTGGCATTAATTAAATTGTCGTTTCCACGAGCAAGGCCGAGAAGCACGCGACCGCTGGAATATCCGGCATCGTAATTGTCATACAATGGCTCCAGCCACATTTCTGTTGCAATTAAAAATATAATCAATTATGTTACTGGCGTAGAAACATTACTTGCGGCGCGTAGAAAGGGGAGAACCTAGAGTACAAAGTAGGCGAGAAAATTTGAAGTATTTATAATGATTTCGAAGTAACGCTTGCCTGGGTACAACCAATCGCCTTCTGGAAATTTCGCCCTTATCACGATCTCACCGTATCGGAAATTAAAGCTCTCTTTGGTGGTGAATCTGGCGGATATAATGGGCGGCAGAATATTAAAACCGGTGGCTTTCCGTTCGCACTCCGCTGGGAAGATGCTGGTGCAGCTGCGAGAAATCAAAGCATATCAAATTATCCAGAAAATGAAAATGGTAAATACCGAAGGCACATTGAATTACACCCACCCTGCGAGCTGCGTGTTTCCGAACGCGGTTGCACCTTCTCCGTAACGGTCATCTAGAATTAAAGGTTTTATACGGAGCACGCCGTCCACAATTTCTGCTAATCCTGTGTGGTTCCTGTTGTGGTAGCCGCAAAATTCGTAATCCTGCAACGCAAAGATCACAGTACAAGATGTATTATCTGTCGGTGTATATGCAAGGTGTTTGAAATTTCGCGGAACAAGTTGTTTTTATAACTTACAGGGCCTAAGGGGAATTTAATAACACTCTCCCAAATTGATGGGTCCAGGGGTTCTTCCAAGAAATTGTCAATGAACACCAATTTGTTGGCTATGGGTTTTCCATATCCTTTCACTGCAAATTGTATAATTCGAAAGCATCTAACTTTTATTCGTCATTGGCGAATAGACTGCAGTCAAGCTCTAGGTTTTGCGTTTTGCAGTTTCGCACTCTAGGCGAACTTGCCAAATTGCGCCCTCCATTTATAATACATTTATTCAAGCTTTTTACAGCACAACTTGTAATATTTTATTTAAACGTTTATTTTAAAAAAATCCAACAATGAGAAGACCATTTGGCGTCCCTTCTCAACTTTACGAATAAGCAGCTGTTTAATTCTGGATATATGGTGGAGCCGGGCCTGACTGGAGTATACATATACATACCATTGATTATCACATGACCATGCCTTGGGTAGTGCATCCCATTAAATATCACGTACGTGTAATAATATATCGTGTCTCCATTCCTTACGTTTGCACCCTTGTCTTGAGCGGTCCATTTCCCTCGCCTGTCCGCGTATGCCAAACCCCCTATCATGCCAGCGTTCCCGAAGGGTAAATTCACGTTCCCACCAAACGAGAAGAATTCTATCCCCTCTTCATCTATATAAAGGAAATGGAGAGTATAGCCGGATTATGAGAGAAAAACGGAACAATTTTTATTTTATGAAAAAATTACGGCAGCGGACACGCGTGAAAGAATTTCATTTTTTAAAGCAGATACCACTCTACTTTAGGTTCTTTAATTTACTCGCAAATTAAAGGAGAATGTTAACTTTTATATCTACTTTCCAGTGCTATAAAGTATTACTATATCTACTTGATATTTCTATTAAGTACTCTCGTGCGAATAACGCTGGGGTTTTCAAGGAAAGCGTGATAAGCACGGAAACGCTTAGTAATTCCCAGGAAATCACTATAGCAGGGCTCCATCAAGCATGGGCGTAGCGAAGATGGGGCAGCGGTGGGGGCTCGAACCCCCTTGGCACTGGCAAAAATATGAATAAATTAGTGTTTCGTGCGGAATGAAATTAATGTATTACAAAATAAAAATAAATTGAATTGTGAAGTAATTCCGCATTACACGATCCCGGGTATATTGACTCCTAAACACGTACATAAATTCAAAATTCAGTTTCACTATTTATTGCCCAGCGAATTGATACCAGCGCGAAGCCAGCCAAGTGGCGACAACGCTAACTACGGTGTATTCGCTGTCAGCGAGCTTCGGCGGACTCCAGCTCAGTCCGAGCTGGTGTCCACCGCAGCTATTGGTCAGGCGGAAACACCTACAGAGAGCGAATGGTAATGTGTGCGTGAGACGCCACGATGGGAGACTTGGCGTAATTTTTTTACTTTTTTGAAGTTTAAGCATTACATTACTTCTCCACCGCAGAGCAGCACCATTCATTGATTTCCAAACACTCCCGTCTTCCTCAGCGTCTGCTGCCATTCATAAACGTAATCGCAAAAATAAAGCCACTAAACACTAATAATTAAACCAAAGCCCTGACATAAGTACCCAAGCCCTATATAATTTTGTACAAAGCAGCTGTAGCTTCAAGTGACATTGTTTCGCTGTTATATACGACTACTTGGTTTTACTACTCGGCATCTACCGAAATTTAGATTCCGATTTTATAAAAAAATATTTTATAGTTTTTCTTTTTTGCGATGATAGTCAGATCCCAGACTTTGCTGTTTCGAAAGTTTTCAGGCGGCAGACAAACACACAAACATATTATATTTTTGCTTCAGATATGCAGATTACTCTTATTCACTCACGTGGTATCCATATCTTAATTCCTTTCGGCTGCAGAAGTTCGAACGTCGGTTCCGGTAGCTCGTAACCATCCGCTACTCGAGGGTAGTCCTCGAGGGCTGAAAGAATGGCGACGAAAATCGCAGCGATGGTAGCACCGTGCACGATCATGTCTGCCACAGCTGACAATTCCACAATTTTAATAAGACTTATCTGCGAAGGGGCGCGAGGTCATAGAGAGAGGCGAGATAAATAAGCGCTGCGCGGATAGTCGAATCTGCACTGGCCTGACTGCACAGATTCGATGACTCCTCTACAGCTCTTCGACACCCCTCTTCCTTATATTAATCGCCAATCACAGGGGCACCCCGCGAACCCGGCCTCACCGATTGGAACGCAACTTTGTGAGTTGGGACAGTCCAGGAACAGTGCGCAGGAATTTCTTCATTTACAATTAATAGAAAATGCGTGTTTAAGGGTATAAACAACCAGCTGGACATTCAAAGAGTCTAGCAAGCTAAGCACGAGCAAACAATGTTGCAAATGAAATTGGGGTGTTCGAGGCATAAAATTCCGGTTTGCAATTTTATGCACTTTTCGCAGAAAGCACAATTTCGGTTTGCCACTTTGTTGCAGCTGCAAGAGAAGCTAAATTTTGATTTGCAACTTTGTTGAGGCTCGCGGAAGGCAAGAATGTAGCAAAGCGGGCCTTTGATTCGCGAACATGCCGATTCTGCTTGCAATATTGTTGCAAAAATTTGCTGTTACATGGGCCCTTCAGGTCCATCCGTGCTCGTTGTCCAGCGTATTTTTCCGGCGACGATTCAGCGGAATCGCCTCTCGCGTGCCGGTCACGTTGTCGAAGAACGTGAAGCGACACGCGGAGCGTCAACGTGACCGTCGCCGGCCCGGGCCCCAGAACCTTCGCGAGCGAAACAACTGCCGACGGGGCAGTTTCCCCCATCGTGCGAAATCGTCCGACGAGCGGCCCGCGATGCGTAAAGTAAAGGAGTCAGTTTTTGGATTCCGTTGAGAACGGACTAGCGAACGTGCTACGCAGGGAAAACTTCGAATCGCGCTCGGCCGATCAGGTTAGGCGAAGTGTACCTCCATCCGACGTACCGAGAAACGGCCTAGCCGGGAGGGCACTTACGCGCCGATACGGACCACCGCGATTCGGGGGAAACTCCGTAGTATCGAAGTTAGGCGTTTTTAGGAATCTGTCGTAATCAATCGAGGGAAACCGTCCCTATCGAAGAACCGCGTCTTCGACTTCACGTAATTTCAAACGTAAAACGCTGTTACGATGTAGAGAAGGCACTCGAGCTTTCTCAGTAACTTGAGAGTTTATTGTGGATAGACTTTTATTGTGAGAAAGAAAACCGTGCTTAAGAGTACGCGTTGTTTAGCTTAAAGGTTCGTTCCGGAGTCTCTAGCGTTGGTGGGGCTCCAGGGGTTTTATACCCCTTGAGGGCACGTCGCTTTCCTCGGCTTTTGGCGGGAAAATCAGGCGGGAAAGTCAGGCGGGAAGATTTGGCGGGAAGATCCTCTTGGGAGATCTACCGCCAAGATCTATTGCGAGGGTTCGGAGAGATCTAGCGCTAAGATCTATCGATTGACGAGGAGTTATAGGATGGTCCTTTGTCTTTTGGCGCCAGCCTGGCGCATAGCGTAACAGCGTCGCTATAGGCGCCGGCAGTCAGCAGCGAATCAGTGACATGTGGACGCGTGACGAAGTTAGATCAGAATTTATAATTTATTGGGACTTCCTTACATTTTTCTTATAGAAGATCTCCGGTACAGATATGTGTTTCTGAGACAGAATTTAGCTGGCTTATAAGGTACGTATGTTATTTTATACTTTTGTAAATAATGTTTCGGGCAGGGTTCGTATGATTGTAGTGAGACGAGAAGGGGCATAATGGGGTAACTCTCATTTTCATTACCCCATCATGCCCCTCACAAACCTAGAAATAAAAATCAAAGTTTCTCATTGTTCCAGGATGGTTAGAAACTACAGACGGAAGACGGACTGAGGAAAGTGATACATCTTTTCTATTAATTAGTCCAGAAGAACTGATTCACTTGCGGACAGGTGGATAAACTGCCAAATATGTGGCAAATGGGCTCATTTCTACTGTATTGATGTAGGAGATGAGGATGACGAAGCCACGCATGTGTGTCTCCTCTATCAACCCAATAAATAATTACTTTATATACATATATTTTATTTATATTGTTTTGTAATTGAATTTTTCTGAATTTTTTTATTTATTCTATTGAAACTTGTAAAACTTTGGTTGATTCACAGTTAAACTCAAAGACTTATTACCATAGAATGGTTCAGACACAAAATTGATTAGTTGATTATGAAAATGTGAGTTTTATTCATCACCAAACCTTAACTACCCCGTCTTGCCCCACCTTCCCCTGTATTGTGTTAATATAATTGTGAAGGGCGAAGTTTGAAGTGTGGTATGTTAAATGGTATGAAAATTATGTTCCAGTGGGGTGGAAATGCTGTAAGGGGGATACGGAAATGTAGGAACTATTAGTGTAATTAATTAGTGTAGAAACCGAGTGGGAATAGTGTAAGTAGGTATGGTGTGTTATGATAGTTTTGCAAATTCTGGAATGGCTGTAACGAGATCACCAACAGAGTTTCAACAGATCTGATATATAAATGACCTAGGAAATCATTCATTTTAATTAAATTCCACTATAACGTAGTGGGGCAATGGGGAAAAGAAAACACAAGTGTTTCGTGGAAATTATAGACTTTATTTTTAGAATACTCTGAATATCATAAAACAACGTAAACATTCACAACAAATGGGAATAGGGTGTTATTTATAATAGTAATAATAATAATAATGTTGTTACGTTATCGTAATAATTAATTGTTATGAATATGTCATCACGACGTATTTATAATTATGTATAAGTAAGATCTTTTATTTAATTTTAGCAATTATCCATCGTACCTTCATCGTTTTTACTGATAATAATAATAATCGTAATAATAATAGCGGTGGCCATATTTTAATAATAATTATTAATAACCGTAATGGTAATAATAATGATGATGACAATGAATGAATGATAGATGATGATGATGATGATAATAATAGTCGTAATGTTTCTATACGTATGCTTGTCATGTATATGTATATATAAACAAATATAATTATGCTTATCTCGTAAGAAGGGATAGAGTTTCACAATGGCGCTAAACAATTGTATGCAATGCGGCTCGCTTTTGTTTCTGTGTCGTCGTATTCCTTCACCAGAGTGATTCTCGTTTCGATAATGTCGTACAGTCGAAGACCTTAGGAGTAAGATTTCTCGTAATAGTAAATAGACAATAGTAAACGTGCGTATGTACAGTTTTATCGTTGAATGCCATTCTTCGAATGCCGCGAATGTAAGTTCATCGTGCAGCGTTTCCTGCCATGCCCGACGGATGCACTCGTTAACGGAACCGGTGCTCCGCGATCGCGCATCTACAACCCTCATAACCACGATCTACACCCTGCGGAAAGGGACTTGGTTCGAAGCACTTACAACAGCCGGGGCAAAATGTTTCGACCACGGTGGCAGATTTCTCGACATTCTCTCCGAAACGCGGCGACGACCGGACGCAGAGATCGATGGTACGTTCGATGGTAAATCACCCCAATCAGCCACGAGGGCCCAGAACCTTTTGTCCCAGCTTAGTAACTTCCTCTCCGTTGCGTTAACGGGCTCGAAGCGTCGATCGCTTCTCGCACAGACATCGTTCTGCTTTTATTTTCCGACTCGAGCACCGCGAACAGGTGGATCCGTCGAGCTATCGTCCCATAAAACTGACGCGAGAAACGGAAGTCTAAGGCTACGATATCCCTGGAAAAGATTTGTTAAAATCGCGACCACGTGCGTCCTCCTCGCTCGCGATAGATTCACCTCCGTTCCGTTGGATTTAGATCGTTCGCTGCCACCGTGTCGCCCGACCGGCGCCTTCGTTCACGGCGAAAGAGCTGACATGCGACCAGACCGTGCCCGACCTCCCTCCCGCGTTAATCGTTTCCCCGGGGATACTCAATATTTGGCAGTTGGGCGTGTACACGCGAGGGAAAGAGATTTCTACGAAACACCAACGATCGATGCCATGCACAGTACCTTCATTCCTTCGCCCCTCTCACGAGATAGGAGGTTAGGAGGTCCCCGTAAGTCTGGCCACATCGCGGAAGGCGCGGCTCTCATCCCTCTTGCCTTCTTCGCCCTCTGTTTTATAATTCGATATGTACATACGAATCGTGCCGGTGGTCACCGACATAACTATAGTGGATCACAAACCGCGGATAGCAAGCAGTCAATGACATTTAACGATAATTACAAAACAATGCTGACAGTATGATATATGTATGTATATATATATATAATATATATAGATATATACACACACGTACGTACATTAATATGTATACGTTTACTGCTCGCGGTGATAATGCGCGTGTAATCAGTCGCAACAGGTACATAAAAGTGTGCTCTTGCCGGCGAACTCGACCGATCGCGTCGGGATTCGCACGGGTGGATCGCGACGAGCGCTCGCGGGCAAAGCAGCCGAGCATCCTTCGACATTCTCTATCAATTTCTCAGCGCAAAAGTCACGGCGACCGATCGGATCCATTCCTCTCTCCCTTTCCTCCGAACGGATCGTAAAGCTCGGATCGGCTCGACGACGGCGGCCTTGCTCCTCTCGGGAGAAGAAGATACTTTCAAAATATCGCGCGGGAATATCCTACCGTCCGCGCGGGACGTCCGGCCACATGCGCGTACATACATTAAACCGCGGTGTCGTATGTATATTTTAGTTTATGGTCTCGTGTACGCCCCACTTCGCATATCCGCTTCCCTCTACCCCCTGCGCACGTGTGTGTATATACGTATAATAAAGAGATGAGAATGCACGCAACTTAACACGGTATACCTAATACCTAATAGATGCGTATATACATGTATATAACCGTCCTATAAAGTCACCCGCGATGTCCCGCGCGACCCGGTAACGCCGCGCCCTCGCCGCCGAGTTGTACGCGCCAATGAGGCTATTGTATTGCTCTCGTCGATAAATTAAGGAAAGAAACAGTCGTGGGGATGCGGTGGGTTTCGTGGGACGTTCCGGGCGCGTTTATCTCGCCCGCTGAAGCTGGGAGCGATCGAACGATCGTTGGTAATTCCGTTATCGAGAACTTTCCGTCCGAGGAGCATCGCTGCCTCGACGATTCGTCTACTTCGAAAGCGTTCGACGCGGATAATTTCCGTGTACACTGTTGGAATGGTCGCGTGAGAGTCGGGAGGAATAAAGGGCGAAGCGAACTTAGATCTTAGACACTAGATCACTGGAAGGCGTACGACTCGCGGGGTGGCGCGACGACTCGCCGGGGGAGCGGGGGCGTCGGGGTGGAAATAGAAAGAGATACAAAGAGAGATAGAGAAAAGGGGGTGCGTGTCTGAAAAATGTAGATAAAATGGTAAAATCTCCTCGCATCGGCCGTTCTTCTTGCTCGCGTCGTAGGTGGGACAAAGTGTCTCGAACGAGCTCGTAACAATCTAAAGAGACCGCCAGTCCACCCCTCGCTGCTCGATCTCCCATTCGATCCAGTTCTAATCGTATAATCACGTGTCTCTCGGAGACGCCCGCCGTTGCGTCGCACCGCGGCCAGCGATGTTACGATGATAGGAGATGAAGGGGGAGCAATCGCTCGCTCCCCTCTGCTCCACCGTGGTCGTCAATTGTCCTAATATCGTGCAACGTATGCGCGCGTACCGGTGCAACGTAATTGCGGGCGTCGGGCCTCGTGTTTAAAGTCGCTTATCGATGCCCTGTACTTTCTCTCGCACGCGCGGCGAGACACTCGAAATGCACGGAAAAGGAATCGATCTGGGACAGTCGAGAGGAGAGCCTCGGTGGACGCGCGCGTAAGTCTAAGAGAAAGGCTTTGGGTGTTCACCCCGATCGTAAGCTTAACGATATACACCGCTTCTACAAATATAATACAGTTCTCGATTCCTCCGAGCGATCTTCCCGACCCCGAAACACGCGCGCCGTTTCTCTACCTGCGTCGCACGTCGGCTCCACGCTTCCGCGGAACTCCTCGGGGTGCGGGTCGTGCCGAGCGTGGGTGGCGGAAATTCGTTGAATAACACGCGCTCTTTACTCGATGGAGCTCGGAAGTTCGCCGAAGGGAACGCGTCGATCGTGTCGGCAAAGAACAGGCGGATCTGTCGTTACGAAGACGAGGACGGTTCGGATGTAACGAGCGACGATCGTATCCTTTCCTGGGCATAGATCGTACAATAGATTATCAAACGTGCCCCAGCAACGAAAAGCTACGATCGTCTAGGATGATCCTGTACCATTTAACGAGACGTGCTTCCTTTCTCTGTCGGTAACAAAGGAACAAAGACTAATCGCGAACAAACTCTACCGATCGTAATTACGATTATGTGTCGCGCTCATTTCTGCTGTCGCGATGAAGGCTAGAATTGCACTTCGCCCTGGAAAGATCGAAATAAACGACTAGCACTGATGTGTGTATATATGTGTGTATATATATTTCGCCACAGGATCGATCCTTCGCGAGGATCGGTAACGATCCAGCAGCGAAGTGGGATCGTTAACGATCCGTCGGTGATCCGAGCCGAATCGGTAAGCGGTTCTCAACGACCTACCGACGATCGATCTTCATTTCTTTCCTTCTTTCGTTTCACCTATCTAAAAAGATTCTACGGACACGATACAATGGTAGGATCGAGACACTCGCACAAATATGTACAATGTTAAGAGGCGGCTGCGTTCGGAAAACGCACGCGGGGACACGGACTCGCGTTCAGGAATCGCATCGGTGTCTGTTCTTCGGGAACCCTTCACCCTCCGTCGTGCTTTTTCATTACTCTCCCGCTCTGTTTAAACAAGGGACACTCGACCTGGTGGTAATTCAACGGTGGGCAAGGATCAGGGCTGGGATTATTTGTCGAATTTTTCGGTATTCGAATATTCGAATACTTCAGTTCTTCAGTTATTTGGCGAATATAATTCGAATATCCAAGTATCCAAATATTATTCGAATATTTAAATATTCGAATAATAGCATTTGAATACTCAAATATTCGAAGTTTATTCGTAGCATTCGAATGCTTGTAAAATATTCGAATATTAAACTATTCTAATAGACCCAGCCCTAGTAAGGATTAAGTACTTTGGTGTTCAACTGCAAGCAATGGTACTTTCTGGCGAAAATGGATTAGAATTTAAGTAGCGAATGCTTCGGTCGCGAGCAGGATGATTCGTTTCGAAGAAGACTAGCCTCAGAGACTTGAACGGCGAAATCGTCGCGTGGTCAACATGGGGAATATTTAAAATTTAAACGCAGAAAGGGGGGGGATTAGGGAATCCCGCGATGCCACCCTTCGTTCTATCGAACGAATAATGTAAAAATCTATCATCGCTCGAGCGGAGAGGCGAGAGCCTCGAAGCACCGAATTCTCGATTACATCCTGAATGCGTGGCTAATCGTGTTGCCGTGGTCTTAACGCAGCTTGAAAACGACCATCACAATAGTGAACAGTAGTAACAGATAATATACACGCGTATATTAACCTTACTCGGCGAAAAACTCGCTCACGCCATTACGTACTTTGTTCTCTTTTCGTTTTGTGTGTGTTTCTTTCTCGCGGTTCGGTAGTGACGATGTGACAAATATTAAATTGCATCGGTAACGCCGTCGATGGTAACGATCGTAATCGGGAGGAATAATAATAATAAGAACCGTAATAAGAATGACAACAATCAAATAAGTAAGGATTAAACCGGTGTCTCTTGGTGACCGTAGTAATAATAATAATAATAATAGTTAATTAACACTATATTATATATATAATATATTTATATATTTATAATATGTATTATTTATAGTTGTATATTATATAATGTATTTCATTATTATTTAACACATTCTTTTGTACAAGTAAATCAATTAAGAATAAGTACAACTTGGTAGCAAAGAGAGATAGAATTATTATTTTCACTGTATATCTTTATCCGTAGTGAGAAGAGAGATATATATATATATATATATAATAATTTTTTTGTGTATATATATATCTTGTTTCATTTCATTATATATATAATAATATTCTTTCATTTATCTTTATTATGTTTCAGACCGTAATTCTTACACTGGCCGACGACGATTGGCTGGCGGAAGCAGCCCTTGGCCATCTTTCTCCTTCTCCTCTTTAAAATTCCCTTCTTATCTTTTTTGCGTTTGCTCGGTACACACACACTCTCTCTCTCTCTCTCTCTCTCTTTCTCTCTCTCTCTCTCTCTCTCTCTCTCTCTCTCTCTCTCTCTCTCTCTCTCTCTCTCTCTCTCTCTCCTTCTTTTTTGCTTGTTTCCGTTCTCGAGCCTCTCCGGCCTCGTTACGTGGACTTCCCTTGGCGCGTCCTCAACGACAAGATAATTAGCCCCGTTTCATCGCGATCCTCGGCGCGCCCTCTCCCGCATCCTTTCATCGATCCTTAAAGAGAGGAGGTAGAAAAAACAGCGAAAACGACGAGAAAGGCCCGCGAAACGCGATCACGGCGCCATTTTTTATTACTAGAAATATTATACGAAAGGACGTGGCGGGTCCTCGAGGTATATCGGTCAATTTTCGAGGCACGCCACGGCTGGAGAAATCGGCGCGGCACGAGGACGCGATGAAACGCGTCCCGGGAGCATCTCGAAGAATCGATCTTCGCGCTGCGAAGTGAACGTGGGGCTTCAAAGGGGGAGGGGGGGCTTTTCGGAAACGGTCGATTACTAAAACGCGACGGGAAGCGATGGGGGGGGGGGGTGTGCTCGAAGGGCGGCATTTCTGCGGCGCGGGGCAAAAGAATGCGATCAGAAGCGAGGAAAATAAGACGCAGAGATTCTGTGTATGTTAAGGAATCCCAGGGGCTTGGAAATGAAGTTAATCGCGCTGCGCGCCACTAAAGCGAGACACTCTAATAATTAGAAGAAACGTAGATTATCGAAGCTTGCAGTCGAGAATGCCACATCGGATGCTGAGGACGCGGTCAGATGCCGATGGCGCTAAGTCAGACGCTGTAGAGTAGATGTTCGCTTTCAAGGGCGATTTAAAAAGGAGGAAGATAAGCCACGGGGTCCTATGAAGCGAAGCAACACCGTGAAAAGGAATCGTAGTTTGGCACTGATACCCGTCAGCTCGAGCTCGAGCAGCCCGCGGAACCGAGGGAGAAGTCGCGCCAATAAGTCCACGCGCGTTCGCCGTCGAGACACACACTATCGATACGTAATACCGTCCTAGCAGCAGAGGGAACCGTTCCCATATGGCACGTCGATTAACATCACTTTGAAGTGCTTCGATTCCGCCTCGGGACCCTACGCACGTCTGCCCCTGCTAGTAATTCTTAGGCGGGGCGCTAAAAAAATCCTCCGTCGCGTTAGCCGTCGCGTCCTCCCCGTCCCGTTCCCGTTTTCGGGGTACCAAAGGCCGTTCCGCAACCAGTGACGAGATCGGCGTGCGGCTGTGGCCCAGACTTACGTCGGATAGTAGCAAGAACACACATTAAAATCATAGAAGATCAACGCTATTAGACGTGTCATGCAAGTGGCTGTCCGCTCGGCTCCCCTTTCCTCGTTATTTTGGTCTACATCGAGCCTGTCAGAGATCGTCCAGGATCAGTCTCCTGGACAGTCTACTGAATCATCCCCCCGTTACAGACTCCTCGGTTTCTCCATTTATCGCGCCCCGACAGCCACGTGGAACGAGTCCGCGTATCTTCCCGGTCGCCTGAGTTCCCCCCCTCCGCGAGAGGGGATCGATCGAGCTGATCCCGCGGAGAAACCGCCCGCGACTGGAGGCAAGGGCGGACGCGTCGCGCGTCCAAAAGGAGCACACGTGTCATGGTTTACCGATATATGTATAATATGCGTTATAGATCCTTCGTTCCATGCGCGAGAGAGATTCCTTGCGCCTCGCCGAGCGCGAAGTTCTCCGTCCGCTTTTACCCCGCGTCTCGAGGAAATCGCGGCCACGCGTCGCCTCGCGACACTACGATCGTTCGCGGGTACAGAATTGGGCGAAGCTACCGAAGTCTAAAACACTCCCGGCGGCTGGGCGGCGCTGGGAGGGGCGTTAAAATCGATGGAAGAGATAGGTTTAAAAAAGACTGACTTTAAAAAGAGGATGACACCATTTTCCGTGGCCAATATCAATTTGAATGAATTTCGCTGAGGATCGAGGGGTCGGAGGAATCACGTGTAGTCTGTATTCCTTCGGAATCCCAATGGACGATCTAAGCGTGATCCATCTTGCGGGACCAGCTGGAGCCAAGAGGATTCTTTTCATAACTGTCGCTCTCGTGCTCGCGGAATTTTTCTAAAACCTTCTTTAGTCATCGTATCGATCCAGCCACGCCTTCCCTCGCCGCGATCGGCGAGAGAAAGGAGCGACGCGTGGGGACGCGTCTCCTCGAGCACTTCCCTCCCCCCCGTTAGACGATGAATTCGGCCAGAGTGACCGGGTTCACTGCGAGAAACCGCGCATCCCGCGAAGAGAAAAACGACGCGCTCAACGTGCATCCGTGTCCAACGCTCGCGACGCGTGACGCGCTGACACGCGCTCGCGTTAAACACCGTGTTCGTACAATATTAATATTATTAATAATAATAATTATAATAAGAATAGTAATAATAATAGTAATAATAATAATTAATCAATAATATATTTATAATGTATGCGTATATTAAATAAATTCTCCGATATAACTTACGGCTTAACCCTAAAGCTTAGCTCTCGACTTAAGATTTAAGTAAATCCCGCCCCCGTGTTCGCGGGTGATGCCGGTCGCACCGACACCAGGGGCGGGGACACCTTAAGAACCCTAGTGAATCCTAAAACCGGAAGCTCCGCCGTACCGACAGGCCAGCTGCCTTTTTACTTCATTTTTTCTTTTTTATTCCCCCGTTTATTTCACTTCGCCTCCATTCCCTCCGTCATTTCGCCTCTTCCCTCGGGCTTCCCTCTCTCTCCCGTGCTCCTCTCGCGGGGACCGCTCGCCCTGTTCTCTCTGTCTCGATTATTATTCGCGCCCGCGTTGCTTCGCGGCCAAGGGGTGGGTTTCAGGGGATGGGGGGAAGCGGTTCGTCGTTTACTCGTACCCCGTACGTTTCCTTTCTCTTCGCTCGACCCAAGAAGGTTTGCTCGAAAGACGCGAGAGTATCGTGCCCCCTGTCTATTCCCGACCCGAGGACGATAATCGACCCTTCCTCGGCGCCAAAACAGAGAACCTAGAACGCGAAGGGCGACGCCGTACGCCGTCCTACCCTTCTCTCATTCCCCGTGACACGGATAATCAACCTGTTACCGACGCCCGCCACCTAAAGAGAGTATCCTCCTAGTGCGCGTGCTTCTCAGGATCGAAGGAGCCGAAACATCCAACGCCCCGCCCCTCACTGTCCCGCGATCTGCCCGATCCCCCGTCCTTCGAGCCGGACGCGCGTGCACGCGGAGGACCCTCGGTCGCGTAGCGCGTGTACTAGGACTTCCTTCCCATTTTCTCGCCGCCTGTTATCGTTGTTCCCGCGGCCGGCGTCCCCTAGGTGGTGATCCAGCGCGTGCTAGCGGCGGAGAGCGGCGGGACGAGGTGTGGCGGGTTGTCGTCCCACGGGAGGAACAGGACAAAAGAGACGAGAGAGCGAGGAGCGGGCGCGCAAACCCGCGGGGCGAGCAGCCCCCGTTTCGGGCGCGGGGCACGCGCGCACAGCGGGCCCGGGCGAGCGGGCCGCGTACATCGTCGGCCAGGACACCGGTCGCAGGACCTGGTCGCCCTGAGTCGCGAGCCGCGGGTGCCAGCGCGACGGCACCCGTTCACGTGGCTCCCTCGTCGACCGGTGCGGCCCTCTTCTGCGAGCTTCCGTTCTCCGTCGCGGTGACTACTTCTTCTTGGCTCGACGAGCAGCGCGCTAGCGATAACAACCGGGGGGGAGAGACGAGCAATGGTTTGGATGTTTCGGTGGTGGCGGCGACAGCACTGGGACCTTACGACCCATCCTTGCCACCTGAAACATCGAACGGACGGTCGTCTTTTTGGGGCCACCACTTTGTCGACCGACAGAAACGATCCTCGCTCGTCGTTCACGCTGATCGATGCGTTTGAGTTGGCTGGAGGCCTCCTTAGGAGTAGTTAGTAGCAGCCAGGAGGATGGATTACTTTGAGTAGTAGGAAATGGGAGGGTTCGCTGGGGGATGAAAGGTTTCGGGCCCTGCGTTGGTTAAATACGCGCAACGGAATAGTATGGTAGTCCTGTCTCGAATGTAGTATCTGGTGAACACAGTGTATCCTTTCGTACAAATTCTGTCCCGTCGCATTACTGTTCCACGCAGGTGGATTTGCGGGGTCGTAGTTTGTCGCGCTTCAAGTTCGCCGAGTCATAGGGACTAGGGGAGTTTCAGGGTGGTTTGACGCCTGAGCTCTCCCCGAAGAACTTCTAATTCCTGGGAATGAGCAATTCAGAGTTGGCGTCGTTGGGGACTTAGCAGCAATTACGCGATGGAAAAGCGTAGGTGATGTCTGAGGTCTCCTCTGGGGAGCCGTGGGAAACAAGTCCGCCGGAAGTTCTGAGAGGCTATTGATTCTGTATCTACTATATCGGTGTGTCTTTGTTAGCTACCAGTCTCCGATTCTACCATCTTTCCGTGTTGAAAAGAATACAAGCTTTTTTTAAGGTAGTACTACCGATACGCCTTGAGTCAAGTGCGTGTTAGATCGTCCTTCCGTACTTCCGTGGTGATTTGATTTTGCAACACTATTTGGTAGCACGATTAATTGTGTAGTTTTCTTCTGCTCAGAGAAGGTATTCAATAAAAGGGTACAACAAACTGAAGTAGGTAAACGCTTGCACATAGTAAGATTTGATAAACAAAATCCTAACCTCGAAAATAATGAAAAAGTAATCAGAGTTGGTGTAGATTTCCAAAAATTTACACGAGTCAGTGTAAGGTCAAAACAAACTACTGTACAAAGTTTCAGAATTTTCTGAACAGTATGTCAAAGCCGGTAGAACTACCTTAAAGGAGGACAATTGCAGTCAAAGGAAAGCTTAGAAGTTTCAGACTCGACATTGTCATTCATTTCTCCACTTTCCTTCGACCACCACTGTGTTTCGAGAAGGAAATACTGGATACATCCCTGACTCCTTGGGAGCGTGGTTCGCTTTAATCCCTTCGCTGCTGTGCTTCTCTATTCCGCGTTATCAGCCATGGCTGCTAATGGCCGTCAAGTGTCTCCGATTGTTTCCAGTGGCCCGAGGTCTGACAATAAACGGCCGCAACTACTTTGCCTCTAATTCTATCGAGCCGCGCGGACAGTTACCGTGGAGACAATATCGTTCAAACTTTGATGAACGCTAGCAAGTTGTGACAGACACTCGCGGAGTTTACGGTGAGCGCAGAGCCTCCACGCGAAACTACTCCCCACTGATAAACGCCTGCACGGCTTTCCCTCATCCCTTCGAGCATCAAGTAACGCGCGCAGCTAGATCTGGAAACAGAATAAGTGGCTCTACGATTCACAGGACACTTGTCGCTAGCGAAAGGATCGAAGCGTCCACCGTCCAACGTGGCAGTCGTCAACGACGAACGATCGACGTTCAACAGCATCGATGCCGGTCGACAAAGTGGTCGCTCTGGTCAACGTGCAACAGAACGCGAAGCCGTGAATCCAGGTGCGTGCTCTCCGTACCGAGTTAGTCGATGGCGTAGATGTAGGGTTAACAATTACACCCCCAACAGTGATGTCTCGTGCATGGAACAAGTTAAGCGGTGATTCGAGCTTGTTTGGTTCAAGGTTTTTATCGATACACGATCACTCGTGGCAGCTTTTCTCATTCGGAAGCTGGTCGGATTGAACCGATCCTTGAAACATCCTTGACTAAGAAAAGGGATGCTGGTTCTGTTAAATCTACTCCCCGCGAGCCGGTCCACTCGGGGAGAACGATTGTCGCCTCGTGTTTCTCCGCGCGACAATCGTGCTCGCCGAACCGTGAAATCCCGACGGCAGGATACACGCGGGACTCGGGGCATCCTGATCCCGCGACGGAGCAGGAGGGAGATATAGATAGAGGAATATATTCTCCCTGTCAGGATCGTCCACGTGGATGTGATGTGTACCTTGATTGGACGAGTGTGAGGCTCACGATTGCGGTTGCGGTGTGTTGTGGTCTCGCTTGTCTCCCGCAGGAGTCGGCGGCTTTATCACGGGCTTCTCCTCGTTCACCGGCGTGGGTGGGGCGTCCTTTCTTGGCGGCATCCTTTCGTTTATGGCGTCCAGCCCCTTCGCCTCGGCGAACGACGTGATTTTGTGGTTCGGCGAGAAGCCTTGGAGAGCTGGAAGCAGAATACACTTCAGTGTTATTTGCAAATGTCAATCGAGTCGGAGCAACTCTCCGTTCTATATGCTACCCCCGCCTTGAAGCTACAAAAGGGGGGTAAAATATGACCAACAAAGAGTAGGGGAGACCGGGGCAGATTGTAACAAAAACAGTTTTCGCAGCAGAACAATCGAGAATCCAAAGTGTAGAACAAAATATGAAGGCAAAAGTAAAAAAAGCTTGCAAGAAAGCGAAGAAGATTTTTATAGAATCAGATGAATAAGCAATGATTGTTTAACCCTCGGTTGTCACACCGGATCAAATTGACCCTGCGTTTTTTTAAGCAAAAAACCTTTTTGTCGAACCTCTTATGGCTTCAAATTTTTTTTTATGCGTGATAACACTTTAAATGTCAACTTTCAATGATGGGCATATATTCTACAATGTTCAAACATTATCTCAGAATTTTCGAGACTTAATTTAACAAATAGTTTTTAAATAACAATTGAGTGAAAATTGACAGGGTCAAATTGACCCAGTGTGACAACGACGTTCGAAAAAGTAGGTGTGACAACCGAGGGTTAACACATGTATATCAAATGTTTAATAACGATCTGTGTTTTCATTTATATTTTTTAGATAATGTTTATTCGTGTTCATATTTGTATTTAAATAAGTAAAACAAATGTGTTACAATTTACCCCGGACTGGGGCACATTGTAACAAACGTTCAGATTTGCTTAAGATGAAGCTAGATGTCTAAATGTTCAAGATTCTGTCACGTACTTTCATGCAATAAGTTCACCGCATATGTAAGTAGTAAGTCACGCAAATTATTTCCTGATTGAGGAAAACACTTTCGAGGAAACACTTTTTTGTTACAATCTGCCCCGGTCTCCCCTTCCCATCGTAGGCACTGCCAGGTATTAATTAGCCTAATCGTAACACCTTATCTAGATATGAAACGTACCGTTTTTTAGAGACGTTTTGCCACCCGATAACGCGCCAAGCGGCAAAGCACCAGTCGGCGTCAAGCCCTTCAGCTGCAACACACTCTCGCTCTCCTCCCTGGAAAAGTAACACGAGAAAATGACGACCGAATCGTCCGTTGTACTCCCCCGGGCCCCACTCAGAAACGGTAATCGATCCTAGCGTTCATCGCGGTGCCGATTACCTCGAATTAATTCGTATCGATACCAGTGCGGCGCTGAACAATGCGCGCGGCGTTTTCATCAGCCCGGACGGCCGACCAATGCATTTAACAATCGCCCGCCATTCTCCGTACGCGAGCGAGATTAATACCGCGTCCGAATGACTTCCGACAGAAACAGCGCGGATCATTTTCGTGGGATGCTTTGTGCGGTGGCTCTGATTAATTTCGGGTCGCGTCGCGCCTCTACTTCAGTTAGGTACTTCGTAGCTCTACCGGAACGAGTATTAGCATTAAGAAAATCTCCGACTCACCTCAGGACGGAGAAGACACGTGCCATCTTGCCAATGGCTCTGATCTTGTTCCTGATCACCTCCTTGCGTAAATTGGCTGCTGCACCTAGAAGCCCGGGAAGATCGAGTTAGAACGATTCATCTCGCAAAAAGCTCCATGCGTACGTTCCGTGATCAACGAGGTCGCGAAGACGCAGCGTTCAAAAGCGTAAAACCAACGTCAAGTCACTCTTCTAATGCCGGTCCAATTATCTCCGAGGACACTACGATCCTCGGCTAAACCGACACAACACCGAGGTCGTCTCCGCGAGATCGTGATCACAGGTTCGTCCCGCGATCCTCGTCGCAGCACGAACCGATTTCGGCGTCACTACGTTACTCATACCACAGCTTACCGCGGCGATTGTGTTATTTAAGAGACAAAAAAAAAAAAAAAAGATAAAGAAAAGGGAACACGTCACACATCACTCTCGGGTCTCACGGCAAACAACAACGGCAAACTACAGCCAAAGAACTCGGTGCACGCGACGAGCGTGTGCTTATTAATCTCTCGATTGTACAGCGGGCGACCATGTACTGTGGTCGCCACTAATTGTGAGTCGTTCGCGGCATCAGCCGAGCGGGAAACGTCTCGTTACCGAATCCGGACCGACGTCTACGGTGAACTGTCCTCCTCTGCCAGCGAGCCGAACGGTGGCGAGGTAACGGAGCGATTGCGACGATTAAATTCGGGCGGTGAAAACGAAAGGATCCGATTAAAAGAAACCAGGTAAACGAAAGTCCCGCGTGTACGCGATCGTCCCTCGAACGTTCGGCAGAGCACGCGGTCGCGCGAACGCTCCGCGGGGTGGTGCCTCTCGCTTCCGGCACCAACGGAAATCGACGTAACGTCACGGAGAGGCGAGAAGATGCAGGAGGAAGGCTTCCTCGTATGTACAATAAATCTCGTATATATACATCCGCGTGTGTATACATGTATGTACAGAGAGAGAAAGAGAGAGTGCACGAGGATAATAGCACAAGCTCATTGCATATTAAATGCACGCAGGTGGCCGCGCCCGCGCGCGCGGCACGCGAAGCCGTGTGTAAACGTGCGTGTGTAATATGCATCTACATGCCGGTGGCTGGCGTAGCCAGGGGTGTGTTTTGTTATGCAAAAACACGGGATGCAAGAGAAAGAGGTCGCATGCACATGCAGCAGGCTACGTGAGCGCGAGAAACCGTACGCACCATCGGCCACTATATACCGGGTGTGTTTAACCACGGTCCTCCGTTGGTCTAATATTCATCGTTACCTGCCCTATTTTTCTCATTCGCTTCTTTTCCCGGCGCTTCGGCCTCTTTAACCCGTATCTACGCGCTGGAACTTGTGACGCGCGCGATTCGGGAAATTCAGTTTAGCTTGGGGTAAATTGGGGAGGAGCTGTTTTATGCCTTCTGTTATTTACTTCGCCTTTGGATTTTAGTTTAGAATATGCTTGGGTCTTGCTAATAATTGCGGCAATGCAAACGGAATTATTAAGAATCTCGTTAGCTGGCAAGCTCGTTAGTTTTACCAGCGGAGGTAAAGATGTGCGTGGAAATTTGCGAGCGCATAGTTACGGGTTAAGAAGCGAAGTTGACTAAACTAGATACTCAACGGACTAATAGGGGCGACGTCCTGAATTTTCTTGTGAGTTTCATCCTTGCAATTTTTCATCGCGATCTTTCAGAGTTTCTCAACTATCTTCGGAGCAATTATAATCGAACGTCACCGAGAACGGAGAAACTAAAATACATGCCGTCTACCGTTCGCTGTAAAAGCGATTTCCCGTGTTATTCGATTATCTATTGGATTTCACTGGAAACGTTGACGGGGGGGTAGCAACTCGTACGTTATTAGTCAGATCTCTTTTTGGAGAGGGGTGGATCTCACAATTTCTAGCTGGCTCTCTGCAAGTACACCTCACATTACTCGACGTACGTGAAAATATCGTCCCGGTGTCGCTGGCTTTCCGCTTGCCTAACTGTTCGGGGGTTAAATTCGCGGACGTCAGCGGCTGAGACGCTACAGAAAATCGGAGAATTCGTCACTTGATGGGGAAAACAGAGGTTCGTTGCTCGGGGATGGGCTAGAAAGTACTGTAACGCGTGGGTTGCCTCTACCGCGCTCGAAGTCGCTAAATCAAACGGAATGCCTGCTGCTTAGAAATAAAGAATCACGATTTCGTGAAAATTCATCGCGTCTCGTAATTTCTCGCGACCCTGCGGGGAAAGCTTTCGCCCGAGCTGATGGGAGGAAAACATTCCTGCAATATCCTGCGACGCCTCTTTTCTCTCGCCGCGAATCGAGAAATCTCGTTTCACAGTTTATTCGAAGGGACCTTCACGAGCTATCGAATCCTTCCTCGGGCGATATTAAACTTTTTGTAACTGAGAAATTAACCGGGGCGGTGGTGAACGATTGATCTGGAAGATCATCGTGCCTTGGAAAAATGGTACTTTGAGAAGCTACAGTAGAATGCGAATCGTTCCCTCTGCATGGTTCTTGTTGCGAAACGCGTGACGAGATCTCGGGACTTCGACTTGCTGGTCGGGGAGGTAGGATGCGTACACACAATCATTATCGATCATCCTTTGCATCCTGCGGTACTCACGAGAAGGACGATGCGGCACATATACAACGACGCACGTCACTACTAATTTATACAACAGATCAAGCCTTTGCTCTCTAGACATTTACGTGTCAGCGCATGATTACGCACTCGTTGCCTGTCGCAATGGCGTTCTGCATTGTCCGCGAGCTGCCCGAGAATCGATCGATCTCCGCCAGCATCCAGGACCCCCAAACTTTCGCGAATTTCACCGAGGGAGATAACACCTGCCTCACCCTTTCCCAAATTTCTCCGCTTTACTCTCGATCCTGGGTCACTTCGGAATGTTAAACCGACACCTCCGCGAGTCAGTGTCCAATTTTCTACGTGGAAAGACTGTTTCGCGGGTCCCAAGGGGACTCGGAAGAATAGTTCGGCGATCAGCCATTGCGACAGGTCTTCTACCGAGCTAACATTTATCATAAGGTGGTGGAGCGTGGCACCGAGTCCCAGAAACGGAGATCCGTCGTTCGAAAGGAGCGTAGGTGGACGATTAAAACGAGAGACCTCGATGGAACGGGCGATCGTGCGAGGAGAACCCTTCGGTTCGAAGCCTCGCTGCGGATCTGTGCTCAAAACGTGCTCTATCGCTGTCCCAGAAGCGTTTCTAAGAGGCACAGTTCGCGTTTCGTTTCGACGCGCAAGATGTACTCTGAGAGTGCAGAAGAAAAATGGTAAAAAATGTCAAATCTAATAGAAAAAAAAGTGTTATTTCGAATTGAAATGATCGTTTCGAACACGGGTCCGACGTCCGCGTCGCAATTTCCGGATGGATCTCCGTCTCTCCCGATCCATAGGCGCCGCGGCAGTGTCAACGCGCGAGTGGAATCCCAGGACAAGTTTGCGCGACGCCTATGCGACTCCTTGGATGCCTCTCACGCACTTCGCTCCACCGCTTATCGGCAATAGGAAGCTTCGTGTACCCAATGGTACCCTCGTTTTCCATTACGAAAAATCTGTCAATTCGTTCTCTTCACACGGTGAAGCGCGAGTGTACCGAGTCCTCGAGCCGCTCGAGCCATTGGGTGCTAGACGTGTTCCTATTTCATTCTGCGTGATCGATTCGTGGAGGATTAGAGCAAGGAGGCCTAACTGCCTCGGGGAACGGTCTGTTTCAGTAGCGGAAGCTTGTCGAGGTAGGAGAATCAGACGTGCCTAATTGTCTATTGTCTTTACGGTGGCTTCATTCGCGCCCAGCAGCTAAGGTAAAGTTCAGATAAAGATTCTGGCCTCCAGCCTTCGGCTACCGATACGTCCATCCACGTCCTGTCGAGATTCTAAGTTCCTCGAGCCGTTCCGAGACGGAACGAGTGATAATCGAACGTGGAATACAAAGTTCGAGAGTCTGGGGGTAATGCAGGGTGACGTTAAGCCTCCTAGGTTGTCTAGATCCTCCACGGTTTCGAAGATCTATGGCGCACTTTCAACAGAAAAGAACTCACCGTACGCGATGGTAGGTGGGGTCGTTTTCGGACCGGACCGTCGGGTCACCAATGGCGGCCATGGTGTGCCCATGGTCGGTTTACCGATGGTGAGCGTGGACGTGAATAAAAGGACAGAAGTAACCAACAATGTGAGAGCAGCGTCAATGCGGCCGGAGAGATAGATAGATAGACAGACAGACAGACACAGACAGGTTTTTTTTTTTTTTTTTGATATTTTTTGAGATTTTCATTCGGTCCGGTCAGTCCGACGAAGGAGATAGTCGAGCAGAACGCAATACAGATTCGGTTTGGCAGTTTTCGTTTCACGGATGATCGTTGGCGGTTGGTAGTTGGCGAACAGGGTGGTAAAGAAAAGAACACATAGAACAGACGAAGAAGAAGAGTGCACAGCGTAAGTGGGCATTCAGTCAAGCGTTGTGCGTTAGATAGGGTTGAAAATCGTTGCGCAGGGTGTTCCTTGGTACGTGGAAGGTGGAGGGAGGATGAGTTTAAATATTGGACTCGATCTGGGTACCATTTAAATTAGTTCCCTTTGTTGCGGTGCTTCAGGTACCAAGGAATACCTTGCATCACTTTCATTCCTTTACAGAGTGGGCTAACAGTCACGATAACACAGAGTGTGATCGGCAAAATAAATTGTTTCTTGCTGGAGGACTTTGTCTACTTTGGGGCAAGCTGTTCCATAATCTTGATTCTTGTCGAGACCGACTACCACCACTTTTCATTCAGCCCACTCTGTGCGTGGAGGGGTGACACCCAATTGCGTGTGAATTCTTCAGAGATAATCTACATCGTAAAATATGAAAGAAACGTTTCGCAGTCGCAATCTTTCCGAACTCCGTTTTGCGAGCTATAACGAATTGAATGCTATGCGCGTTGGCCAATTGCCTGCCATGTTCGGGACCCTAACTGTGGATATTAAAGCTTACAGAGTAGATCCGTATGACATTGTCGTTTTAATTCTGTCTGTAGATTCATCTCTCGAAGTTTTGACACGCAATCAAGAATTCTGTATATGTATATCGTCCGCAGTCGAGGACGCCCGACGTCTTCATCACCGATGAATAATTGTCGCGGGGATATCTGAGTTACTTGATATTCAATTAGAGTTTCTGGATCTGAGGATTTCGCGGGAAAGATCGAAGGTCCGTTGATTCCGTGGGAGATCCTCGAGTGGGAGTCAATGAGGATAAAATAAACGGTCGATTACATGAGTTATATTATCAAATGGTGAGTACTGAAAGCGTAAGAAGGTGATTCATTAGTGGGGAACACGGACGGTTTGCGTTTGACATATTCTGCGTTGAATTCTGAAACCTTGAAAGCCTTAAATACCCTCAAAATTGTTGAAAATTGTTTTTTAGGATTTTTACATAATTCGCTAGCTTCTTCTTTTCTACGTGTTTTAAGCGCAACCGCGCCCCGAAATTCCAAAAATTAAAGGAATTACAGTAAAAAATGTACGAGCCTGCACACGAGATAGAATAACGTCAAAACTGCATGTCCAACTTTAAACGCGTTTTCCCGGAAACTACGTTTTCCAAAACGGTGTACGTAAAATCTCGAAAACCGCTTCAAGGATTTCAATGAAAATTTACAGGAAGGTGCAGGAAACTATTCCCTACAATGTGTCAGGAGCACATTTTCAATATAAATTCTTTAAAAAACAAAAGATAAACATTTTTCCTACAAAAAAAAATCATATACATCAACATATAGATAAAAAATATATATTTTGACTCCACGCGATAGTAATAAACATTGTGCAAAAGCAAAAGTCTATGCTTGCTTTCACCTCCTTGTAATTAATTCGCGAAAAATACTTGATTTTCAAGCGACTTCACTACCTAGTAGTCCCCTTAAGACTTTCACTTGCAAACACAGCAAGGCTACACCCCATTGTGTTTCCCTGAAAACCGAGGACTACACTCTACACTGCAATCAGCTAATCGAGAGTAACGAAAGGAGTCGGCGAATGTGCCCGAAACTTCGCAGAAGTTAATTCTAAATTTAACGTACAAGATCAGAAGTCTCTTTGTACTTGGATCTCGGATTGCAAAAGGATCCCTTTGTTGCGATTTGTAGAAGGGACGCAGACCGTCCGTGCTCCAAAACTTCGCGATTACTTTCCACCGTGGCGGACGTTTCTCCTCCCGCCTCGTTCCTTAAACCGAAATAACCGCCGAGGAAAGTAATCTCGATGATGAAACAATATATCGTTACACGTCAGACAAAATATTCTGCGCGTGGTTAACAACACACAGCAGCTACATAGAAGCTACCTGCAAAAACTGATTAAGGAAGAAAACTTTGATTAATAGAAATTAATTAATTTATGGACCGCGCGAGGATCAACGCCGATTCTTCTCCGCTCCTCTACAGAACGTATCTCGTCGAAACTCGTAGCAACACCGAGCGACATAAATCAGGTCGTGAATCCTCGCGGCGATCGCGAATGGAAAAAAAAAACACTAGTCGATTAATTCAATTCTCTCGATAACCTATAATCTACTTGACGCTAGCATGCGCGAAAAGAAAACGTAGAAAAAGCGTCGCAACAAGGCTCGGCTAATTAGCGACGCCCGGCGACACTTTTTCGAATTTGCGAACGGGTTAAATAAAGAAAAAGAACGGTAGTAAGGGGAACGTAAAACGGGTAAGAAACGAGCAAATGAAAAGTAGGGGGGGGGGGGGGGGAGAAAGAAAGAGTAGTCGGTAACAGAAACATCGAGGAGCAAGACACGGTTGGGTGAGAGAAATGATGATGATCGTGATGTCGGATGTCGAGTGACACGATGTTATCAAGGCTGATATCAAACGTCTATGTAACGCATAGGAAGCTCCGACGTGCCGATGTATGTTCATCTACTCCGAGGTCGGGCTACTAGATGAAGTCTCTCGAAGAAGATAGTTGAAGATCTGGCGGCGTTCGGGTGGCAGGAGAGAGGCTTGATCAGCTCATTTTACTTATGAAATTCACGAGGAAATCTGTGCAGCTCTGTTGGAAATAGCCGCGCGAGGATGTTTCGGCCGTGGATGCTTTTAGTCGCTCGCCTCCATTCACGCGAACGCAGCCATAGAAAGATCAGAATAGCGTGCAGGATGTTCTAAAGGGTGGGTAGGGCAGCGAGACGGGGGCGGGTCGAGAGGGATCGGTGGTTCGAGCCCTGCCGAGACGTCGCTCTGCCCGGAAACGCGTCGCGTAGCCGCGCGAGTAGCGGGACGCGAGTGGGAGTGAAAGTTCGGTAGAAGAGGCGGCAAGGGGAGCTCCGAGCGATGGTACCGGGTGTCCTCGTGACGTCGCAGTCTATTTGCCGTGGAAACGAAAAAAGTAAATAATAGAAATACACGTGGGGAGAGGGAGGTATAAGAAGAGTACGTGGCGACTGAAAGGGAGGAAAAGCGGCCCGAGGCGATGGCTGTTTTCTTTGCTACTCTAGCTGCACTTACGCTGGGAAAACCCTCCATGCTTTTACTACAGCCCGGGCGGAATCAATTGGCCGCTTAGACTCGCCGAATGGCTTGCCCTCCGTCACGTCGTTCGACTACAATCGCTCTTAAACGGAGAAGGGGACGGGAAGCCGGGATTCAAGTGCTAAGAGCCCGGGTTCAGCGCGATCCTGAGCGGCCATCCGATATTGCTCCAACTATAACTCGCGTGAAAATGGTACGGGCTGATAAAATTGACAAAGGGCTTCCCCGATTCGCTACCTAATAACGAAATACTTGGCAAGCCTTCCGCTGCGCGAGCTCGGATTTTCAAACAAGCCAATGGGCTCCACCGAAATGAATCCTCTTTCTCCGCGCGATATTCGAGGCAGCGAACGCGAATCCCGCTCGTAAAAGCCGGGAGTGGGTGCGGGAACGCCGCTGGTAATCGTTCGGGACGCTGTTACGATGCGTCGGGGCCGGTTGCAGCCGCGGTCTTCTACGGCGATGCTGTAAAACGCGGGAATAAAGCGAGCCGTAGTCGAAACTGAGACACTAGCCCGATATCGACGGTTCCGCGCTACGAACACTGCCTAGGAGCTGTAAAACTCGAGTGGAAATCCGTTTAACCTGAACTGGGGAGCGCGGGCAGGCGCGATCGAAGAAGAAAACGGGGGATGCTTCGACTCACTGCCGTTTCTAGGGTTGCTTACTGCAGCGGTGGCAGGGACCGCGGAACGAATCTGGCTGTTCTGAAGGTGCATTTAATTTTCCGGCGGGGTCAGGTTGCCGTGGATTTCGAGGAACTATGAACACGTTCGGTACTGGTTATTCCGAGAGCACGTTAACGGTCCCCGCGTGATCTAGCGGTCGGCCGTAAAATTTTCGCGTACAGCCTCGCTCATCGTTGGGATTTCGGGGATAACGGGCGAATATGCGATTCGATGGTGTTCCTGCAGTCGACGTAACTGCCCGTTTTACGCAACGGCGTTAAATTTTCATTCGGTCGGGTTTAAGCGCGCGCTATTTCCACCGGTGGCAATTAGACTCGCGGCCGCGGCGGGCGTGAAGCAGGAGAGAGGGATTAACGATAAGGCCACGGTTAACCTATGCTGCTACATTAAGACTTAACGATCTTCAAAGCTATCCCAGGATTCTGCAGCTAATTATTTCCCTCTGTTCCCGATCGTATCGATTTCAACTGAACTATCCGGTGGCCATCTCTTTCTACCACGCCTCTGTTTAATCTAAACGCACCCGACGCCCTGAAACTAACGTCCCAATTCTCAAATAAAATACGAAAAAATCGGCTATTAGCTTTCACTGGCCCATCGCTTGCCGTCGAATGGGAGGGGGGGGGGGGGAGATAACGTTCTAGCGTTTACTGTAACAGCTACGCGCCGCGGAGCCTCCCGTCTCCGCGCTGAAGATTTCGGTATAACCCCGATGTAACTTTAGCTGTCAGATGCAACCGCGTAGCTGCCACTGGCAATCGCTACGGGGAAAGCCCCCCCCAATCCGAAATAGGAGTCGCGGCAGGCGATGGGCTAAGAAAGCCCAGGCGTGGGTGGATCACTGGCGCGTGACGGGGACGGAGGATGCGGCGAAACAGACGATTGGTGACTGTGAGTTGCGATCGTGTTAACGCAGAGCGTGTCAAAATAGATACAGAGGGGGGTAGGGGTGTGGGTGGATAAAACAGGCGGTGGTCGAACGAAATGCAAAAGAGAAGGCAAAAGAAAGAACCAAGGTAACGAGAAATGGGGGGGGGGGGGAGAAAGATGAAATCTGATTAATCGGCGATCTCGAGTCGAGTGGCTCGAACTGGTTGCGCGCGCGCGCGCAGAAAGGAAACAAAGATCAACGAGGTAGAGACTATTACCATACGACACGGGATTACGCAAGTTACAACACGGGAGCAAAGAGAACAGAAACAAGTGAGAAAACGACCGGCCTTGCGCGGGAGCCTCGTCACGAAGCGGTTCTGCTGGTGTTCCCCTCAACTTTCGCCCCGAGAACTTCGGGGCCTCCCTAACGAGTTCCTCCGTCCGGGTCGTTAAAAGAACGACTCGTGCTTCGATCCTCCGCGAGGAACGCTCCCCCGAATAATAAACGACAAGCGGGATCTTATCCTTAACAGCTCCGCCTCCCCGAGTGGCTCGCGTCTCAGCAACTTCTCAAGGATCCCCGTATCGACTCCCGATCGAGCGCGGCCAGGCTCCTCCGGCGTCGCAAAATAAGCTTGCACGCCGAGGCTCGCGCTCCGGCGACATCGATAACGTTCCACCGTCGCGGTTCGAGATAACGCCCTATCGCGGAATTATCGCTAATTACCGGCCCGGAAAGGTTTCCTGCCCCCCCAGCAGAACGCGCCGAGAGACGACGCGCTCACGGGAACAAAGAAACTCAACAAGAACACTGGCAAAAAAAACGGAGGTTAAAGTTAGAACGGGCGCGATATAAATATATAATCCTGCGCTGTACATTTATATCGCCCGCGTGTAACGGTACACAGCGAATGAGATTAGAGTCTGATGGGTTACTTGGTGGCTTGTTCAAAGAAGAGAGAGAGAGAGATAGATAGAGAGAGAGAGAAATAAAAAGAAGAAGAAAACGAAAAAAAACTTTTGCTGTCAAGTAAGTCGTCGGCTCTCACGGGGACTTACCATTCTTTTTTTGGACAACGACTTTGGCTGCGACTTTACGGGGGTTGCGTATGCCGAACAACGGAGTTTTGAGTGGTAGTAGTAGTAGTAGAAGTAGTAGTAGAAGTAGTAGTAGTAGAAGTAGTAGAAGGTAGTAGTAGCATAGTGTCGTGCCGAGATAGGAGGAGTCCAAGGCCAGTGTGATTGATACAAATATAATAGAGAAGGAGTACGATAAAAGACAATCAGTGCAACTTCGTGGGTTTTTCGGGCAGGGGGGGGGGGGGTTGGGGCTGGGGGACCTTAGGGGGTGGGGGCGGGGGGAGGATGCTACGTTTCCACGACGATTCATATCGACGATCGAGCCGCCCTGGGAAACTGGACCTTTCGTTCTCTTTTTCTTTCGCGACGTGACAGCCTAACTTTCTCGCGGGGGGGGGGGGGGGGGAGGGGGGGACGTCGCCCGTTCGCGGGCCTCCATCCAGTATCGTCTCCGTGGATTCCGGGGGATGGATCGTTCCTCGATCGTCCTCCCACTTCACTTGAATATCTCGCGCCGTGTTCTTCCGACGTTCAGCAGCTCGAGCAACGCCATCGACCGGGGTCCAGGGTGGGGGAAACGATCTGTGCACCGTGCACTCGACGGGGACGGATTAAAAAAGAAAGAAAAAAGAAGAACGGTACAGTGCAGGGGTAGAAGTGGGCCAGCGGGCTTGGGGGATGGACGTGGCACGAGAGAAAGTAAAATCGACTACGGAAACACGGACAATGGTACACAGAGACGAGAGGAATAAATCGGAGAAACGAAAGGGGCCGCGCAGAGATATCGTGTCCCGAGCGACGCCGAAAGTGCGCTATAGCACGCTCGGCCGGACGTGTCGGCTCGAACGTTGCGGGGATCGGCTTCCGGCCGATCGCTGCATGCGCGATTCACGTGGCCGCGGCGTCCAAGATGGTGCGCAACGATCTACGTTACATACGCCTCTGTCTTTGATTAAATTCCGAATTGTTAGGTGGTCCAGGCTTTGGCTTTTATCTGGCGAAAGATTATACGGTCCTCGCGGGAAAAACGGCACCATCTGGAACGGAGGCGGCGAGCCAAGGTGACAGGGTATCTCTTCTATGGATCTATGAGCGCAACGATGCAGAAAATGAGAGTCTACCGGTGACAACGTCGAGAGCTCAGGCCGTGTGCCACTCGAAGTACGTGGAATACGTACACACATATATATTTATATGTATCTTTATATCGGGGAATAGAAAGATAGATATAAACACGGAAAGACAGATAGAAAAAGACAGTTAGAAGAGATAGATGGAAATAGAGAGAGAGAGAGAGAGAGAGAGAGAGAGAGAGAGAGAACCAGGGGAAAAAAGTAGAAAAAATCTCTCGTACCTTGATGCGAGGAGATGCACGAACCACGAAACGTGAAAAGAAGACAGAGACAGATAGAGTAGAGAAGAAATGTGAGAGAGAGAGAGAGAGAGAGAAAGAGAGAGAAAACATGGTGAATCGTACGTACAAATGGCGCGGGCGCGATGCGATCGATGGCGATGAAAAATTGAAATGAGAAAACACAAAAACGGTGCCCGGTCGTTGGGCAGGTGTAAAACAAGGCACGCGTGCCGTCGCCGTTCTCCGCCTCCCTTTCTGCCGCCCGCCGACAGGCTGGAGAAAGACGAGCGGGCAGAAACGACGACGCGGTAGGTGACGAAAGTGGTGAGAAAAAATGCGTGGTGAAAAAGATCGTTCGGAAAAAAAAAGAAAATGGTCGGGGACAAGAAAAACGGATAGAGACAGAAAGAAAAAATATGTACAAATAGAGAGAAAACTCGACACACTGACACTATCTATGTAAAAAATCGCTAAAGGAAAAATCAATGATAATCAATGAAGCTCTTAACAATGTGACGATTAGAAGAGTCGAGTGGCGCTTCTTACCATCTGTCCGGTGCAGCGGGTGAAAAATGGAAACAGAAAGAAAATTCAAAGATCTTCCTCTGAGCAATCGAACACCGGGGCGGGGGCATAATTCGGAGGGTGGGGGGCGTTATTTTTCTCGATTTCTTTTTCTCGTTTCTTTTCTTTCGCGCGTGGGGCGGTGGGGGCGCGGGTCCCGCGTACATATCTATTCGGTGGAGGGTTAGGGGGGCCAGGGTGGGGCGGTACAGAGTCTCGAAATTCGCCGTGACGGGTTTCTCAAAAGAACGTATGCGCGCGCGGAAGGACAAACGGTTCGATTGTTCGTTGCCCGGGAGGGGGTGAAATTTTGAAAGAAGTGCGGCCGTAGCAGGTGGCTCGTAACGAAGGGTGTAGAGAAATCGAGTAATCGAGGCAAAATCCGGAAATTCGCGGGTGCTGGTCCTCAGATATATATACATATTACACTTTCTCTTAATTTTCTGCGTCTGAGGAGCATCGAGGCGTGACGGCAAAGAGAAATTACTGTTCGAACGCCAAACGTCCTTTTCTTCCAAATTTCAGACTATAAGTAGTCGCGTGGTAATCAGTTTTCGGGGAGTGTTCAGCGAAAGAGCATCACTACTGGAATTTCTTATTACGGACGAACTTAAACTCACATTCCTCCGCGTTCATTTTTTAATTCCCGAATCCGGGGCCATTTATCTACCCATCGGGCAACCCGATGGGAAAGAACGTATCGTTTGATTGGAAGAAAAGGACACACGGTTCGTTGGCCGTGTCGTAAAACGAATCAAGAAGGGAAAGAACAGAGAGCGAGTCGGCGAGACATCGCTGGGAGAAGTGGTTCTCCAGCGAACCGGAAGCTCAACGTTATCGAATCTTCGCAGTCACGCGATCGATCCTCCTTTCGGGGTGAACGCGACGATTCAAAAACCGACGGGGTAGGGGGACGACACGTTGCATCGTTTCTCATTGTTAAAAGCGTCCCCGGTATCTCGTGTCCGGACGCACCACGGGAGAATGAATCCTCGCGTTCCCGAAGACTACAACGTGGCCTCTCTTAAATCGTGTTTAGAGCGCCGAGACTCGTGCGCGAGCGTCACTCGACGATCGAACCGAAGCCTTGCGCTTCCTTTCGGTCGCTTTAATTCGACAGAGAAACATTGGTGATCACTTCGGAACGAACGGGTCGGAAAAAGAATAACCTCGGGTACTTCTCCAACGGGCGCCGCGAAGCGACTTCGAGCCGTCGCCTTAGAAATATCTAACTCCTTCGCGGAGAAGGTGGTGTCTCTCAATATCTTCGTGCGAAACAGAAAAACAGAGGCGACGCCGAAGAAGTGCCCGAAACAAGGCGACCCTTTCAATCTGTTAATCGTTGAAACGGCAAACGAGGTGCACAGAAAATAACACTCTGATCACGATGTAAGAGGGACCAGTAAATGCCGAATATCAAAAAGAGGAGAAAGAAAATTGGGAAGAACGAAAGAAGAGTCTCTGCAAGAAATATGATCGTAATTAAAGAGGGGGGGCAGAGGTGAACGGTAATAGTGGACATTACCTTCTTCCAGCCCGTCGTCGCCGTCGCTCATCAGCTCGTCGTCCGAGCAGATGTTCAGCACGTTCACCAGCATCTCTGTGACTGCGGAAACGAAACGAAGGAACGCACGTATCAGTCACTCTCAATTAACCGGTGGCAGCGGGGACTCTAAGCGGAGCTGCCGAGCGATAAGAGAAAGAACGACACCCTCACCTTTCTCACCTACAAACGGCAGGGACCACGTGAAAACGTCCATGAAATTGGGAAGCCAGTAGGGGTGCGGCGAGCAGTTGAACTGCCTGATGTTCATCACGTTGTTCTCGTACTTCAGCACGGCCGCCTGTAAATGCAACACCGGCGCGTGATAGTATTCGTGGCAAGAGGGGCTCGTCTATTCTGTAAATGAGAATCTGGAAGGTGTTCGATACAGGAGAGGAGCGATTATCGATATACGGGCGATTAACCTGTTAAGTGGGGCCACTTTTCGACCAGTAACACCCTCTGTAGACTTAGAACATGATGAAAAGGCGAATTAACACATCGATTCATCTAACAGAATTAAAGATCCCCCCCCGGGTTGGTTGCTCACCTTGTTGTTGTAAACGTCGAGGTAGTTGGGCGCGCTGAAGATGGTGATTAGCGACGGGAAGCCCGTCGTCTGGGACTTCCGGTACATACGGTAGCCAGCGTCCTGCGCCTCGTGTGCCCTTATGATGCTGAGGAGGTTGTTGTTCTGCAGGAAGTCGCAGCACGCCGCGTAACTGCGAACACAATCGTCGAGGATGAGACGCCCCGCCGCTTACCTCGCCGCGCCAACCACGGAGCTACATCACTGATCTCGCTCTAGCGTACACGCGGGGAACCCTCCTGGTCCTCGAAATACAGAGGAAGAAGCCCTTCTCCCATTCCGAACACGCGCTCTAAACGTTTCGCCTGCTAATTGGTAATTCTCCGGCGGAAGAATTAAGCACGGGGGGGGGGGAAGGAGAAGCGTCGCGGATGAATACGCGAGCGAGATTCAACTTGCACGGGAGAATTACGGCGCCGGTGGATGTTCCTCGTTTTCATTAAAACAACTCGGCCTGTCCGGCAGAGAAACTTGATGCGGAGGCGCGAAGGTCGGCGGGGAATTACGCGGTGTCAGTCGGACGGGGGAAAGTGCAATCGCGAAATGGCGAGACAGGCTTCGTCCACCCCGGGGTCGTAATATTCGAGGGATGTTTCGCGGGCGCGGCTCCAGTGGCAATTCCGTAATGGTCGCGGCGCTATAAAGAAACCGTTCGAGGTGCCCGCCACCTTTTCGTCACGGGATATCGGGAGACGGACCCTCGTAAAACCTCGCCCCAGAACTGACTGCCTTATGTGGCTCCGCGACGTTTTATTCCACCCTCGTAAACGCGGTAACCCCCATTCGAGAGGGGTGACAAGAAACGCGCGGGTCTGTTGGAAGAATCGAGCATCTTTTCACAATCCCCTTACGACCCCGCGTCGAAATTAGCTCACCCTTCTCGGGACACTTACTAGATAGCTGTGGGGTCGGGGACCATTTCAATTTGCCACGCCATTTCGCGAATGGGATATAGATTCTCTATAAAAAAAAAGAGAATGCTCCGGTGAAAGATAACTGGACGGTTAAATTAAACGGCAGGCCCGCGTACGAGCCGTACGTGAAATTCGTTAGAAGGTTGGCCGGAAGTCGGGCGCAACGGAGGCTTGGAACGCTCCGCCGACAATTTCGCCGGCGCGGCCGCACGCGAGGTTGCACGCGAAAATTCGTGATAACTCTCTCACGGAGTAATTTTATCCGGCGATCGAACGCGATAACGGAGCCACGGTCCTCGAGCATTTGTAAATTATAATGCGACCGATAAATCATCGTCATGTGACGGGGGTCGTCCCGCCGGTCGAGCCCCGCTGGAAACGATTCGGTGCACCAAAGGAAATCGAACGACGACAGGCGGCCGAATAACGACCGCGGCAAACCAGCGCCGCTATTAAACGGAGCGCTTTCGGAGGACCCGCGAAATTGATTGGCAATCGAGCGGGAGCAGAGAGCACTTGTTTCTTTGAGATTCTTTTTCAACTTGCCAGTTCGACGATGATAAACCCTGGCCCGAAGGTCGTCGCGACGTCCACGGGGCGGGCTCGTGTAAACAAATTAAACGGCAGACGTCAGACGACTGACCTTTTTCGCTCGCCTATAACTGACCTGGCCAAGGGCCGTTAGGAACGCTCGAGCCAAGGCGAGCGGCAAGGTCGCTAACGACCGTTAGGCGCCGTTCACACCGGGACAATGATTAATGAAGCGGTTAGCAGACGGGAGAGTTTTCGAAAGGCTGGACAGACGTGCGGCGGACCCGCAAGATTCGCCCCGCTGGCCTGCGAGAGACAGGCTACTCCGTTACTGGTGAAATGAAGCGAACTTCCGGGTGATTCGGGTCGAGGGGTTCGTTTGTCTCTCGGGACTTGGGCGAGCCGTCTCCTTTCCAGAAGACTTCCCCACTTTAACAGAACTAATAAAACACGACGGCCATACAGAAACTTCCCTTTCAATATTCTACGATAAACGAGCGACTCGAATTTCAGGTTAATTAACCTCGTTATTAAAGTGGTACACGGTTTCAGTAGCGCAGGTCAATATATCGCCGGACGTTGATGATGAAAAAACGAAAGTAACTGGTGCCAGAGTTGGGCATTATTCGGCTAAATTTTCATTCGAATACGTATTCGAATGAATTTGTGCGAATAAATTCTTATTCGAATAATCTTCGAATAATTTTTTATTTGACGGAAAATTTATTCGAATAATTTCTTATTCGAATAAGAATTTAGTCGACTCAACGGACGAATAAAATGATCACGTTTTAAAAGGAGGAGATTATATCTTTCTTTCGTTGAGTTTTCTTTCGAAATTTCGTCAAAAACGACGTAGGACCAGCCGTTTAGGAGATACGCAGCGTCAAAGTGTCAAAAAGTGATCTCTGAATTTCATCTTCTAAACGGTACCGTCGTTGTTGCCGTCATCTTACAGAATGTTCAGATCGCTTCGTTTTTTAGCTATGTTGGTCACAGTACAGACTTCCATCGATAGATGCCGGGTATCACATTTCTTATTCGTCGTTCATTCAGGTCGAATAACGAATAAATTCTTATTCGAACGAATTTGGCTAGAATAACGGTACAGATTTATTCACGAATAACGAATAATCTTGGGGATGTATACGAAGTCGTATTCGAATGAAAATTTATTCGAATAATGCCCAACTCTGACTGGTGCATAGCGTGAATGAATTTAACAGAGAATTAAACAGAGCCCAGTCGCGGAGTTCCTGCAGGAATTTCAGTAGAAAAGGCGCGCGACTGGTCGGACGACCGCGAAGAATCTACGCTGCGGCTACTTGCACCTCTCGCCTCGCGCAGTATGTACATAGGTACTCCTTATTTCTTCTCCAAACAAAGCAGTGATACACTTCAAAGCGATTATTAATACAGGCTCTTGCTCTCAACCAAAGATTATTTCATTCGCCGGCGTAATAGCCTGAAGCTGTTTTCCAGAAGTGTTACAGAACAGTTTCTTCGCAACACACACGAAGCGTCGATTTAAAAGTTCCTTTCTTTACGTGGCAATGAAATTACCAAGTTTCCTCGGCAGACCTTCGAACGGAAGAAAAAGTGCGCGATATGGGGGGTGGCTGGCGTTTGAAACTTTTATCGAGGACATTCGAAACCGTCCCAGTAGAAAGAAACTCGCCGTCTCTAGCCGGGCTGTTTCGTTGGCAGAATGGGACGCACGTGGCTGCGACGATTGTTATTAATTTCCCTGGACAGCGGGAAAGGGGAGAGCGGCCGGGGAGGGGCGCAGATAGAAGAGGAACTTCCGGCCGGAACTTGTCCCGAAGTTGGCTCCATTCGCGCCGCGCGATCGCGGCCGGAACAAACGACCGGGTAATTACTCGGCGAATGGGATAACGACCGAGGGAAAAAGGGAAAAATGGAGAAGGACGCGGAAAGATGAGGGGCGAGTGAAAGGAGCACGTAGAAAACGCTAGCGCGAGAAGTTCCTCGACGGAACGGAAAGGGGGTGAAAAAATATTGCGTGGAAAGCGAGGGGTCTACTTCAAACTGGTATCGATTAATGATTCGCCGTCGTAGAATTTAAGTTACGCGCTGGTAGTGATTGGGGGATGAAACGCTCCCGGACGATGGAGCTTTTCTAGTAGAACCTTGCTGTGGAAATTGAAGGGGAAGCTCGGTACCGGAACGGCTGTTTCTCACCTGTAAAAGTACGAACAACCCCTGACGCTGTTGTGAGAGAAGTGGTCCGCGTTCTTCTCGTTCCCGAAGTCCTCCAGAGGGTCCGACCAAAGGAGATCGCACATGGGCCCGAACGCCGGCGGCTCTTTGAACCTGTCCAACTGTAACAGCAAAGTAAACATCGATCGTATTAGTCGAAGGAACTTGTCTGACGGCGCATCGCAACGGCGGAGAGCCGTGCAAACGTGCCGCCCGCCTAATTACCTAAACGTTGAGGCGCAGAACATCCAGGGGACCTCCGAGGTATCGCGGTTTCCAATTAACGCGAGCCTGTTTAGGCGTCTACGTGACTCCATCTATGATTCTAGGAGCTAGCTAGCTGCTTACCAGTAATTACCACTCGTTTCCTAATTACCGATTCCCTTCGATCAACGTATGGCCTCGGGTATCGGGAAATTTCCATGATGGGGGAACTGCGATTTCATGCGATGCTTCGAGGCAGTGGTTCGTAACGATTTTCTGGCAAAATCTTTATTAAAAGAAGTTGTGGCGGATCATGGAAGGTGGAAAAGTTTCTCCGGTGCACGGAGAACCACTGCCACGAAATATCCAAGTTTTCTGGGCGAGAAAACTGGGTAGCCGAGCTGCTTATTTACTCAGAAGGCACACAAACTAGGTTCGCTCGCCGGAACTGTGCCCCCCAAGACATAAACCATTCACGAACTCTGAATATCGAACCAGTCCGCGGAATTAAAGAGAACCTGAGGTGCTCGTGGTGGACGGTTCACCCTTCCCTCCTGCCAAAGATACATTTCGGTGGGACGGATTTAAATATTTGAGCAGTCTAGTCCGGATCAGAGTAGCCCGGGGGGGTTCGAGGAATTCGGAAACTCGAGGGAACTCGAGCGAAGACATTTATTTTCGACGCATCCCTTCCTCCCCAAGATCCCGATGGATCCGTCAACCTTGAATATTCTTAGAAAAATTTTCGTTCCATGGCGAGAGCACCCCGATCAAAGAGAATTCCCGATGAAACGAATTTCCCAACTCGCGTCAATCGGAACGCAGGAATATTCTGTACAGAGACAGATTTTTGCTACTTGCGTATCTGCTCTTCCAACGTGGCGAGATTATCGAAGTACTTCGTGCTCGGAATTAAAGAGGAAAAATATCCCGAGGGGGAGGAATAATTAAAAACAGAAGAGGTCCCGGCAGTCCGCGGCACTCAAACGTTTCCAATAATTACCCCCCCCCCCCCTCCCGTCGTAATTACCCAACTATTGACTTAGCGCTGACGTATCGACGTTCGCCCTGTTTATCACGCGACAGAGACCCCGGCCCCGTGGACTGCAAGTTTTGATCATAATGGGTAACGCTAATTATGTTGAATGGTATTAGTTCCCTGCTCGCACACGTGCACAGATGATACGCGCTGGTAAGTGTACGTCCCAAACACGGCAGAGCGGGAATGCAGTTTACACTGTAACGAGCAGTTTGCACCTAATAATGGCAGACGTAATGCCATTGGCATTATTGCCCTTGGCAAAGTAGCTGTCTCGTTTTCGCCTCTAAATCCCCACTCAGATCGGAAAGATCAATCGGAATGGCCGGGGCCAGTCCTGATTCCACCCTACTGATTTACAAACGAGCTTGCGTTCACAACTTCATCCCTCATGAGTGGCCATTTTATATACGAATTGGATATATACGCCACGGAGTTCAAAAATACTGTGGCGAAACCCGGGTAATTCCCATGCACCACAGAATCATCAGAAATGCATAGTAGAACGCATGAGAGGTAGAGTCAATGCCTGCGGCTGACTAATGACGGACCGCTACTACTTCCGCGCAGCGTATCTCTAGGAAGCAACCTTCCCAACGAGTTCTGCCAGTTGCCTATCGGTCCTCGAAGATCCTCCGAGGCTAAATGTCGCACCCCACCGACAACTGATTCCCCAAAATGTCGTATCGATTAAGAAATCCACCGTCACGTCCCCGTTCTCGTTGAATATCTCCCTTCACGACCACGTTGCAAGTGTGCATCGCGCACGTTATTACATTCCGCGCGCACCACGCTCTATCGGACTATTATCAGGGCCCCTGAACGAAAAGGAAATTCTGACAACACACCCGAGGGAAAGCAGCGCGCCTTTTACGATCTTATCATCTTAGTAGATCGCATTTAACGGTGTATTTAATTGCTCGTTAACTGTGCCCGCGGTGGCCGCCGAGCAATCCCGCGACGCAAAGAAACACGTACGGCGGAGAAGGGTGTCCTGGTTGTCGCCCGACTTAATTAACTTTCCCCGTTGCGACGGGGGAATCGAGCTTCGCCACTGAACCCGTCACAAACTGATACGATACACCGCCGTTAATAAATAATACACCGAGCCCGCTGGGGTGAAAGAAGAATGGAATTAGTGGACCAGGGTAGCTTTAACCATTCAATGGTCACAGATATATTATTCCGTTAAATTTTCAACGAATCAATTGCCCAATCAAGGCCACGTTATTACTACAATTTCACCCCAGCCTATTCTCTCACTTTTACCAGCTCACTCGCTAAGTGACCATTTTCCCGCCAGAGCCTCTCGCAACTGTAGGGGAGAGGCTTGCAGGTTGCCACCCCTTAGCTTTTTTTATTATAACTCGTCATAAAATTAACGTATCGATGATTTATGGTATAAGTTGGAAAGAGGAAGGGTAAAGCTACAATCCTGAGCTACAAATCATGTAAACTCTCGAAAAAGAAAAATTATACTGCAAATTATCGAAAGTATCTAAAATTGACTCCTTGAAATTTTGGCTTGCAGGTTGCCACCCCCTAGAAAAATTGCTGAAAGTGTAAAAAAAACTCAAACTATTAAATTTTATTAATAAATTATATTATACAGTGGCTGATTTTAATTGCTTTAATTGCGTCGAGCAACGCTTCAAAATCCTTAATGCCGCGTTCAGACTTTCTTAACCTGCGTGCTGCCATAATAAAAACACTTCACTTCAAACTCAATGACGATATTAAACATCACATAACCACGAAAAATGGCATTTGAGTGTAAACAAGCGGGAAAGAGAGAGGTGGCAACCTGCAAGCCAAAAAAGGTGGCAACTTGCATTCCGACGCATTTTTGGAAAATATGAGAAAAAAATTGTCAATTCATGATATGTTTGGAAATCTGTTTGGCATATGTAAATTAGATGAAAAAAAAAACAACACAGTACGAATAGTTATCTTGAATTGTTGATGAAAATGTTCAATTTACGAGCACAGGGAAAAGCACAGTTTAATTTCTTGACAAACACTATATTACCCTTCGCTGAGAAAACACAGCGTTATTGCGTCTGTCCGCTCCAGAGGTTAATAAATAGTGACATTTACTCTTTTAACGTCGATTTAAGTCAGAGTTCGGGTTACGACACTGCTAGAAAGTCGAAATACAGCAGGGGTGGCAACCTGCAAGCCTCTCCCCTAACGGTAGACGTTCGCAGTAGTTGCAGTATTTACTGTTATTATTCGCAGAACGCGATAGAATTGTCGCGTCCTCGTCGCTGCAGACCAGTGCGCGCCGCGAGTGACACGGCGTACTAGTAATAGCATGTTAATTACGTCGAATAGCAGCGTGCTCCTTTGGGCGCCAGTGTGCTGACATCGAGTCACTTACCGTGTAACGAGCAGTTGCCTCCCAATAATGCCACACGTACTGTTAAACGGAGGCTGCACGCAGGCGTGCCAAGAACGTACGAGCCTTATCACGGAAGCAATGTCAACCGCATTCTCCGTTTCCGATGTCGGCGCGATTACGAGCCGCGCCGTCGAGCAGCCTCGTGGCTCCAGCGGGCCAGGCCGCGTCAATTTGCCCCGGAGAATTTTAAACCGGACGATCCATTCCCCGAGTGGACACGCCGCGCGATCATTTTTTCGGATCTGAATGGAGAGTATTCTCGAGCGTTCCGCGAGCGATGCTTACGGGGAATTAGTTTCGAGTGGTGGAACATTGGTGGCGGGACATTTCGGGGATACGAAATTGACGGAGGCAAAGAACTTTCGTCAGTTTTCTTTCCGTTTCCGCACTGTCTACAGGAATTCCTCCTTTGTTCGTCTGTTAATACAGCCCCCCCCCCCCTCCCTCCCCATGCATAAATGAAAGATCCTCCAGCGCCCTTGCGCCCCACGTCTCTAACAACGCGCCTCGCTTAAGGCTAATTTCCTTTCGACCAGCTGAAGTTCTGCCATTAAATAATACCTCCGCTCAGCTGGCCAGGATATTCCGTGTTCTGGATCCTCAAACGAGGAAGGACGTGCCCGCAAATGGAATTATTACGAGGCAAGCTTAAGCGGGGACGTCTAGCACCACCTCTGCCGCGCGGCCTCGAATCCTTTAAAACGAATTTAAAGGCCACGTTTCAATATCGAGAGGGAGCTGTCTGAATTCTGCGAGACGCGGAGCTATGTACCGTGGGATCCGGGGAACGGGCGAGTTGACTTAATCTAGTCGACCGGCCGTGCTTGTTATGCTAACTCGTTCAGCTAATTAGGCCGCTCAAGTTTCGACGACTGCTCCAAGCCACGGTTCCCCGAAGTCATCGCGGAAATCTTCCGGATATTAACCCGGTGGATGTGTGCGATTGCAGGGAAGGTGGCCGCTATTATGTTTACGGCGGATTCGGTAGAGAAAGGTTTTCGTATTCGTTGTTTGCGGCGGGTGGGGTTTGCGCGGCGTATGCTTGAAACTCGAGAACGGGGGAGGCAGCTATGGAATATTTATCGAAGCAGCCCCGTGGATACGTTCTCTGGTCGTCTGTTATGTATTATTCCACATGCTCCTGTGCAAAAGACGGGTTTCGCGGCCGCGAGCGACCGATATGAATACCAAATGGCCACCAGGGAATAGGCAACCCCCTCCCCCCGTCCAAATTTGCATGGCGATCTTCGAAACTGGCCCACCGCTCTACCCTGTTTTTTATACATTCGCGGGACAGCAAGAATAATTCGATCCCTGCACGGTAATCTTCGGAAGCTAGCCCCCGAATTGTTGACGCTTGTATTTTTTGCACTGTTTGGAGAGCTTTTTTTATGGATTTCACGGTTGAAACACCGCGAGATACTCGTCATCGAGGCGATATTTAATTGTTGATGCCACCACTGTGCAGAATCGGGGACGTATTATTTGAAGCGAAATAACAAATAATCTGGAACAGTATTCCAATATTCGCTTTACGAGATTGTTGTTTGCAATTGAACGCAATATCGATTCAACGAAAATAACAGAAATTTTGAATAATGAAATCTACACAGCCAGCGTGTCAAGTGTATTATTTTCAAGAGAAAAATATCCCCTGCATTGGACCGCGTAATGGAACGAGTAAATAAATAAACTGAATGCGTCGAGCGTATAAAAAGGGAGCGAACGAATGTGGAAGTGAACGAGGAAAATAAAAAGTACGTAGCGAAGAATCCTAATAAAAAACAAGCCCAAATAGCTTCACTTTCCCACCATCCCCCTCCAAAGAAGCAAGAACCCCGCTACAAGCACGTTTCGAGTCCTTCCCGGCCGACCGATTAAAATATCCAGGCCGTGCGATAGAATCGATAGAGGGATAGCCGATAACGTCGATGCAAATTATCACGAATACTCGGCAGCGCATTTCCGATCCGTCGAACTTCACCCAGTTCCAGCCTTTCATTCTCGTCGGATATCTTCCACCCTTCTGTCTCTCTCTCTCTCCCCCTCCCCCCGCCCCTCCCCGCACCGCTGCCGTATTTTCCGCGATTGTTGCAGCTGAAAGAGGAGCGCGATGAACGGGAACGAGCTGGAAGAAGAGGGTTAACCACCCCTCGTTCTCCCACGAGAAATACCTCGTAATCTGCCCGAACAGATGCACCACCGTTCTGTTTCTCTCTTCGCCGCGGTTCATCCCCCCCTGCCCCACCGCCACCGACGCTACCTCATCGCTCCGCAGCCCGTTTTTTTCGCCTTCGAGAGCCTTTCCCCCGCCTTTACCCGCTTTATTTCATCGTCGACCAAAAAGAAAAACTGGAAATTGAAAGCGACTACGGATTACCTCCCCGTTTATTATAAAATTGCCCACCCCTCTCGGCGTGTTTCGGCCTCCAAGGCTCCATTAATCCCCCCACCTACCCCCGGAAAGCGAGTAAAAGCTCAGGGGGGGGGGGCAGTGGGCGTTTCGTGGAGGGAGTTCGTTAGCCGTCTGAGAAATTTCCAAGCGAGAAGCACGACCCCTAGAGGGGGAAAGTTCGTTAGACCCAGGTGGAGCAAGTTTTCTACCGGGCTTGTAAAACGTGTGCTCGTGTACCGAATCCTGGGGAATGGACGTGCCCCCCCCTTTTTTATCTTACCGTTGCTCCGGTGGTACGTGACTGGGGTGAATTTGAGGCGAAAGCCGAGAGTCTGAGATTGCGGAGACAATCCGAGGCCCCTTTCTTTCTCTTACCGTCCGTGGCTGATTTGATAAACGAACTTTTGAATCCTTGCATTTTCTTGGAGCACAAAGCCTTTGGAAAATACTCCCGAAATATTACATTAGAATTCTGGTAATTGATAAAGTTATTCGGCTTCAATCGGATCGGCTCCAAAGTGCGCCTCCTCGTCTCGCGGATCAATAGTCAATCAACCCTCGCAGTTTAGAGTTTATTAATTATCCCCGCAATTCACTACCCTGGTTCTCGTTCTCAGTATAAATTCAAAATCCATCGAATCTATACCGCAGGCACGTATCGTAAACCTGTCGAGAGGATCCAACTATCCCTTTCCATTCCTCCCCCAGTTTTTACCGCGGCCCGAATTTCCTTTTCGCCTCGATTATTACGGCGAATTTCCCGAGCCGCGTCACGCGGCACGCACAGGTGCACGCGAGAGTGCATGCACGGCGATTAAGTTAATAGCAACAAGGCGATAGAGCGCGGGTCCTGGCGCTATTTAAAGCACGAACCGCGCTGCGGCTGATAAAATGCTGCCAGGTGTTCCGTGGTTCGAGGGCCCGTCGATGCACGATGCGCCGCGGAAATTGCGAGCGATTCGCTTCGCGATATCTGGCCGAGTTATCTTTTGTATCCTTCGGCCTGAGAATTTTTAGTCGATGGCTGACGCGCGATCCAGCGGGGGACAAGTATCGTCACGGGGGTGGTAAAGCGTAGCAAATGTTCGTTGAATTCTCTGGTATGTTGGATTGGATAGATCAGGCCAGGTGTTGCTAAGAAGTGACGCAAAGGGTTTAAGTGCACGGTATTCGCGACGATAAGCTCGGTTGGATTGAATCGAACGCTCTCATCTAGCCATCGAGCTTGCAACGGTGCAAACAGGATTCTCGGGTGCTCCCTTGGATGCTGAAACCACGAACGCGCCCGCCGTTTTCGATGGAATCCCATCCCGAGAAGTCCTCCGGCTGTAGCGTATCTTTACGACTGTCGTGGAAATAAGAATGCTCGGGCTTCGAGATGGAATGCCTGGAGAAGCTGTGCGAGAACAACGGGGGACGCTGGTTCGCGAGGGAACTCGCCGCGATACACTGACGGGTTTTACGCTTGCGAGGGGAGGAACGCGTTTCGAGGAGGTTCCAAGGAAATTTGACTGCTTTCTTTCTTTGAGTTTTGTAAACGCGGCGTTTTGAGAGGTAGGTAATATGTAAAGGCAGTGATTCTTTTCGTTTTCGACGACATTAGGAAACAGTTGCGCGATTTATAAGGGATGAAATGAACGTCTATTTGATTCTAAATTTATTGTGCGTTAAAAGCTGAGACTAGATTATCCTGCAGAGGATAAGGGCTGTGTGCAGGGGCGTGATTCGCGGTACGTGAACGTGGACACGGTTCAGGTGAACAATCGATAGAGCAGCTGGCGGTAACATCGGTCCCCTGCCGTGTTTCCCGCCATTCTATAGACCAGCCCGGCCCAATGACACTCGTGCCACTCGATTGACAAGCGAGTTCGACGTTTTCCACCATTCCCGTGTCGATCAGACTCCCTGAGGTTGCGCGAGAAAATACGGGGAGCCAGGGGTCAGCAACGAACTGTTGCAAGTGTCGGGGACGTTGAAGAGTTCTGGTAATTTGATCGCGAAACTTCTCGACGCGCGTATCTGTTAGGGGATTAAAGGTTAGCGTGGCTAAGCTATAGTTCTAGATTCTAGACACTGAAGGTGAGACACTACATGCGTTACGCTTGGAAGCTTCAAGGAATATTCAGTAGTATTGAATATTCAGAAAGCTAGTAACAGAATTTCCAAACACTGAAACATAATCTTCCTCGTCTGACTATATACCCTGTCATTCTCAGGGTCGGCCACAGGGGTGCATATATTTAAATATGTTAATGTTTATTTGCTTATTTCTTTTCAATATTACTTGCTTGATTATTTCATTATAATATAATAACCTTAATTTCTTAATTTCTAATATAATACTCTAATATTATTAATGATATGCCAACAAAGAAGTTATAGATTTAAATATGCTAATGTAAATTTGTTTATTTTCTTTATTACTGTGGTTATTATTCCTTTTTTTTCGTGAGAAGATGTTATGCTTCTTTACCGTTGAGAAATTCTTTGGGACCCCAAAATTATATCTTGCATCGGGACTCCTTTATACAGAAAGCCGGTCCTGATTCTACTTCCCACGCACTTACGCGAGCCCACCCGAAATCCCAACGAAAGAAAAATCCCTCCGCTCCGTACATGCTTCCGGACACTGTAACGATCGTGCTACTTACTTTGCGTATGTCTTCTAAATTGTGGATTTCCGGCGAGAGGCCGCCGTGCACACAGAGGAACTGTTGGTTCATGAGGGCGGCGAGCGGCAGACAGTCGAAGGCGTCCATGCACGCGTCGTACACCCTCTCCGAGTATTTTATTTTACCTGCAACAGAATGAGAAACGAGTGAGTGCCGCCGGCAGACGCGCGGCAACTCGGCGACGCGCATGGAAACAAGGTTGATCCGCGTGGGCGATTCTTCCGATGCATTCTCTGGTGGCCGGCCATTCTACGAGGAGGAAGGGAAACAAAAGGAAGCGATACCAACGGGGGGAGCGAGGGGGAGGGCGGGAAAAATCGAGAGGAGAACGCGAACGTTGGATCGGGAAAAGTTGGTCGTCGGGTTGAAATCAACTCCTTCCCCGCTTTGTTTCCTTTATCGGGGCCTCCGCCGGCGAGCTGTCGTTCGCAGGGTTATTGCTCACCGAGGGAAGAATCTTTCGGGGTTTTATTCGCTTTTGATACTCGGCCCAACCCCCGTCGCTCTGGCTACGTCTTTCCGCGAGGCAATTTAGTTTTGACGTGGCCGGGACAGGCGACTGGAGATTCGAGCCGACTGTGCTCCGCGTTAAACGAGGCCGATCGCCTCTTCGCCTCCCTACAGCGGAGTTTAAAGGTAACGTGACCCCCGCGCAGAAAACCGTGCACCATTGGAGGGGTAAGCAGAGTCGCGTGTAGATTGTTTCATCTGTCAATTATTCGCGAAATAGTTGTGTCGAGTGGAGAGAGCTCGTCGAGCGAGAAACGTGGGAGTGGAGTGTTCGAGAATTTGAGAACAGAGGTAGAGGCGCGGGTGGTTCCGGGCCGAAGTGCATGCCACCATTGCTGCGTGCCTTTGGAGAGCCTTCGACGAGAGGAATCGAATGGCAACGCTTTAAGGGAGTACACTCGGTAGGAGGAAAAACATTCAGATATTGATGAAACTTGACATACTGTTCAATTTATGTATAAAAATGACTCGGTTAAATTTTCAAAGGCCTGGGGTACCTCAGAAGCGAGAAATTAATATTTCCGGTTTGACAAATTTTGTACAAAGTCTTATGAGAAATCGTGCGTTTCACGTCTTCACATACATATTTTGAAGCAGCTGACATTGAGTTGTCATTCAAAATTTGTGTATGCCTAGAAAATTATCTGACGAATATTTTGCGGGTTTAAAAAGATTGATTAGGTACCTCTGAGCTTTGCAATGAATCATTTATTACCGAAAAGTCACGTTTATTAAAGGCTAGCAGCCATCACTCGCTACAATCTGGCAACAGCGCAATTCGAAAGTTAGACGCACTATTGCTAATAGCAGTGACTGAGTTTTGAGCGACGCACATTGAACTTGAAGAAGTTTAATGTATGGAAATAGAATATCAGGAATAATAACAGAAGAATTATTACATGTATATTCGAACGTAATTTATTTTAACTGTCACGCGGTGATGCCAGCTTGCTTACCGAGTAAGTCAAGCATAAGAGTCGCGCTGTTTTGACTAGCTACGTACCGAGAGTACTCCCTTAATTCTCAGGCTTCCAGCAGGGATGCACAGAGACCTAAACTGGCCGAGTGGAAGAGAGTGGGGGGGGATAGTCAGCCGCGATGCAGGAGAGAGGCTAGAGGATATCCCGCGCCATCAATTATTATTTCAAGGGAAGGTGCCCGGCGCACCGAACTCTGCCCTGGCCTGACACTTTTTTTAATGACCGTACGTGGAAGTGTGCTTGCCAGCCGTACAAAGAAACTCGGAGAATGGCCTCCCACTCGGCGCTATCCAGGAGGCGGAAGGAAAGGCGGCAAGTAGATAAAGGGGAAAAGGACTCCGGAGAGCAATGAAGAAAGGCTGCGGGGTAGATAGATGTGTCTGTGTTAGTGTATGGGAGAGCGGGCGTCGTAAAGAGAACGACGAATGCGGGGATCATTTCGCGTGTCCGCCGAGAATAATAAATCCCTCCATCGAGGAATTCCGGCTCCCCTCAATGAAATAATAATAATATCGCTGTAATATGTATGGAATAATAAAGGCGGGGGAATACATACGGGGAGAGACGCCGGTAGCGTTTGAATTTTTCTTATCCAGTTTCGCAGTAAATAATCTGAATGACGAAACAGTAGCGGACATCTCGTGGTAAAGAATGGGAATCCGGCCATTGCAACGGAGATATCCACGGGCTTGCTTGCCAGCCCGAGGTATTGTCATGGACAGCGAGAAAAATCGTCGGATCTTTGCCGGGGTCGTCTGAACCGGCAAGAAAATCGAGATCGTACGTTCGATTTTTCACGAGGGACGGAGGAGAATACGTCCGCGGGAAGACTCCTCGAATGGGTGGAAAGGACGATGGTATATCTTTCGGACGACGTTGTAAAAATTGACCAGTAGGATTCTATGCATGGAATATTCGGGACGACGGTATGGAAACCGTGGGAGCGAAAAATCGAGCCTGACGGGCTTACATTCATCTTTGAGAGTGGGGGAAATCGAGGAAGCTTAAGATGGGGGGGGATTCCTGAAAGGACGACTGAGGAGTAACGCGCGAAGCTGTATTTCTGTAAATATATCACCATCTGCCTCCCTGATCCTTCTGATTCGAGAACGTCACAGACGGGCGGGGAACGAATCCCCAATTCCTGCTAAAACTCCCTAAAACTCTCGCTAAAATCACTTTCCATTTCCTGATAGGGCGAACCCTTCCCCGTGGACGTGGAAAGCGTGGCCGTGGCCATTTCCCCGGACCGAAAACGAATCCGCCTCTGCTTTATTTCCTGCCTGGGATTCTTCCAATATACTCGGCGACAGAGGCGAAGGCATTCAATGTCTTTCAATGAAAACGGTCCGCCGAAACAGCGCGGGGGAGGACCTTATCTTGCAGATTGTAGAGTGGACAGGTGGAATGACGAAGCGTTGTTGTCGAGTCGGCAGGAAGGGGCCGTCGAGGGTCCCCCCCCCCCCTGGACTTGCCGGCTGACGAACAAGAAGGATTTCCTGTCAATAAAACGAGCACCCCGGTATCTCCGCGCTGGACAGCCTGAAGATTTGTTGGCGGTGGGAGCGGACAGATTGCTGGTCGAGCCTGTCACTCGAGGACCTCCGGGCATCGAGATCTCGCGAATGAACATCCCCATCGGGCATCGGAGATCGCCGGACGGTGGCCCGGCGATTCGAAAACGTGTTATCATCGCTACGATCCGAGGGAGTCAGTGGAATTTCGTCCACCGGGAGGGCGAAGGTCGGGAGGGAAATCTGGAGGAGCGAGGCTTCAACCCCCGTGGAACTTCATGACTTTGGAACTACACTCGGAACTTCGCCGCGATAAATCACCTCCGAACTTGAATTTTCCCTCGCAGGGAAAGTTACGCTAAATAAGGGTGAGAAACAAGGTGAACGGGCACGTGCGAAGCCTGCGAACTCTGCCTTCCAGTTTAACGCGGCACTTCTGGCCAACTCTTTCTATTCCTCTGATTTTTTTTAAACAGTCTTTGACGAATTGGTTGGTTTAATGTTTGTCCAACCTCGTTCTTGGCATTCGTGAAGTCAGAAGGAAGGATCATTTGGTTTCTTCCTTTCTCGTGGAAGTGTTTAATAGGCGATTTTCCTTCATCCCCGTTCGGGAATGTATCGCCGCGCGCTAATTGACGATAAATAGGAGCCTAATTAAGCTGGCGTTTGTCCGCATCATAACTCGCTCTTTCTGCACGCTCGAGCGTAGAGCGGGCTAAGTGTAAACTCGATTGTAAATTTCGATCGCCCCGGGGACGCAATTAAAATGCTCGCCGCCTGTGATATGCTCTGGCGAGTTCTGGGGTTAACTGGGAATATCCTAACGGACGGAATTAGTCGTCTGGTTAAAGGAACGGTTGAAAAGTGACGATTCATCGATCGATCGATGAGTTCGGGTGAACATTGATGGAGTTCTCTGATCGGTGGATTTTCGTGGAGAATTATTCCTCCGAATTTATTCCGGAGGCTTTGATTTCTCCAAAAAGTAAACTCTTTGCCTGGAACATGGCGGAGAGCGTGGAAATTTCGCGAGAATCGAATTAAAGGTAATTGCGTTCACCTCGACTGTGCCGTTAGAAATGTGCGCGAGATCTACGCGGCGTTCAGAAAGGAATACAGGGCTGAGATGTGCGAGGGGTGGCTGCAGAAATTCGATTTCTGGAAGAATCTTCCGGCGAAAGTGCCTTCGGACCGATTAGTCGGCGCCCGCTTGTGCGGCGAGTGAAATGGCGCCTCGAACGGAGGATCCTATCAGGGCTCGAAGGGAACAAAGGGGGAATCGTTGCCCCGTGGAAAACACGGGTAACTCGGCAATTAAGTGAAAGGCGGGCAAACGCACTGGCTGCAAGGCAATTAAGGTTAACCGCGTTCCCAGCGACACGCGAGTGTGTTCGGTTTTTCCCCGCCATTTAATTTTCCTTTATCCATGTCCAATCTCCCGGCTCCCTCTTCCACTCTTCCCGGATTTGCATATCACTTCGGGGGCGCCCAGCCACCTTCTCTGATATCCTTCGGCGATAAGACGGCCCTGTCAGCTGGTAAAAATGCGCCGCTCTTGGTAATCGGGGAGGCTAGCACGCGGGGCACGGAAAATACTATGCTTCACCCCTTTCTCTCTGTGCGATCTATGCCTGTCGGGTGCCGATGTCCATCGTGGTAAGAAATTGTGGCAATTCTAGTAAGAAATATACAGAATTATACGTTGCTGGCGTGTAAGTGATTCTAAGGGTCGCGAAATGCAACTTTCTCTTGGTAATCCGAAAACAACGGCAAAGATTCCTCATTGCTCATTTTTTTTCTCAAGAACTACTTAAGATATTTGAATGTCTGTGGAGCTAAAAAGTACCTACTGCATTTTGAAGTATTCAAATATCTTAAATAGTTTTTGATTAAAAAAAAATGGTAAGGTTTAGGGTTGTTACCCCCATATTACCCTAACGAGGGGGGTTAGAGAACTGAAATTTCTCTTAGTGGTTTTCCGCAAAGAGCATTATTTGGTAGGTATAGATAAATACTATAATTAGTGCTGGGATCATTTTTCGTATGTTTACCATTTTTATGCTTCTCCATTGATAGCGAGACTTAACAGATTTGCTTCTCAATCTCGACAACGAACTCAGCCTAGGCAACGAACGGTGTCCGTTCGAGCGATAAAAGTGAGAATCGAATGGCAAAGGTAACTCGACGAGAGTGGACGCGGGCAATTTGCGAGGCACTGTTATTTATCGCGGCGCTAGGAGCGCGTTCTCCACGGTTCTCCCGTTTCGAGCGAAACCAGGCTTGGATCTTAGCTACCCCGCGTGCATCAAGCGCCAGGAACGCATTATACGTGGGGCTTGTCGCTAGCACGAGCAAAAAGCCACTGGCAACTAGCCAGAGGGTCAGCGTGTCGTTTCGAAATGGACCTGGTCCGCCAAAAACGATTCCAAACTAAGATCGTGCATAAAAGTAAAACGAGATACAATAATCGGTGCGCTGTTCCTTGAAAAGTACACTAATCTGAACTTGTGAAGACTCTGAAAAAAGGAATAATTGCTTTTGTCTGAAATTGGAAGGAATTCTATGACAAGCAAAGTAATGAGAAGAATTTTGGACAGTTGGAATGGTGAAATTAATTTCGGATGAAAAAGAATCTCGCGGTCATCTCCCTAATCGAATGATTTAAAATTGCTCGCTGGCCGGGATTACGACCAGCGTGCATCGCCCGAAAGTCAACTGGAATTAACATCGACCAATCCGAATTAATCAGCGGCTAATGAGGGAATCTCTTTGGGCGATCAGAATTCTCTGAATCGGGGACAACTGGGACGTGTAAATCGGCGGTGGTTTTAACGGGCGACAGGGGCAAGGGGCGTGGGGGATGAAATTTCCCGGCGAATGCACCGGAACTGGTGCTAAAATAATGACCGAAGCTGCGGGGCCCGTGCATTTTCGTGATTATCGCGGTTATTAAGCACGCGTGGAACCAGGTTAAAAGCTTCCCCCGCTGAGCTCGTCGCGTTCAATTTGCCGCGGCTACGTGGGGAACGGACCTCGAAGGAATCTCGAAGTCCCTCGCCAACCACGCAGAAGGGATAAACCAGCTGCGAGAGCGAGCAAAGTGGTAGTCGAAAAGGCAGTAGTAGTCGGAGGTCTTTACACGAGCTGAGACCCCAATTACCTTCCTATTCTGAGCACGGTTGATTCGAAGTTATCTTCCTGCACCCTTAGACACTCCAATATAAAATACCTGAAGAGATTTCTCAAAAGAATATGATAAGAGTCGAATTTAAAAATAGAACAACCCCTTCGCGTTTCTTCTGAAATTTTACGATCGAATAAAAGAATCGAAGTCAGCGGTAAAAAACTTCGGAATTCACGGTGATTTATTAAACGATATAAATGACGTGTAATTACTTTACTTTAAATACTCGGTTAATTAATCCGTCAATTGCGGGCACGGCGGCGCGATCAACTTGCGCAATAACGAGCCATCGAACTTCCAGATTTTCGCTTATGGTTGTTTAACTTTCGATCGCTGTTACGCGTGGGGGTTGGGCAATCGATTAATTAATTCGCGTATAACTCCCCGGCGTACGTGCATGCCGAACGATTAATAGATAATGCTTCTCGGCTGCGGTGAAAATCTTTCTGTGTTTGATGCTGCGTTGAATAGCGCTGATAATACTGGTCATCGTCGATAAGCGGCTGTAACGTTATTGTGCTTTGTTACGTGTGTAAACGTGGTACATTATCAGAGTCTGGATTTACCAGAATGATCACCCCTTTATTCTTCATATCGCTGGAAGGGCCGAGGAATTCCATCGCCAATCAAACTAATGAATTTCCCAGTGGTCGCGCTGCAATATATCTGTCACAGAGATTTCACTTCCAAAGGGGGATGAATAAAACAGGACGAGATGACAGCCGGCTACGTTCAGCAACCCCTGTTTCTATCTATTCAAGCCAAAATTCACCGTCCCCTGGTGCTCCCAATCGTACGCGACGAATCGCTCGCGATCGTTTCCCGGTTCTTCACTTATTTATTCGGGTCGAAAGCTCGCAGACGGGCTTTCTGGAGTGTCTTCGGGATGTTGGGACTCGCGGCCGACCGAGGTGAAAAGGAAGTCAAGGGGTTGGAGGCCGATCCTCGTTAATACAACGGGAAAGGGGGCCGAATCCATCGACTGGCAGCGTGTAGAACGCGAAAGACGTTAGGACGGCGCAATTAACGAAACGAACCGTCTTAATTACTAAACCTCTGTATCGCGGCCAAATTGAAACAGACCGACGTGGCTAAAGCAACCTTCAGAGAAATGAAAATATATCCTATATAAAACTAAGAGAATATAAACATTTCGAATGGCGCGAGCTGTTGAGGGACGCCTATTGAAGTTAGCCAGGCCTTTCCGAGCTCCCGCCCAGAAAGTTTCAACGCAGACAATGCTTCCGATGCTTTCCAGAACGTGTCGATATGAGAGCGCGGGGATTCCCAGTGACGGCCGCCACTCAGAGTGTTAACTCTCGACTCAGGTTTCTCGCGTGACGCGTTCGACAGAGATCTCTTCCACGCAGGAAGCAGATTTAACCCCGCACCATGGAGGCTATTCAAACAGAAATTCCATCGGATCCCATGCTGGCGAATGGCCCCCGCGCGGAATCAGCGATATCTCGGGGACTGCGTGGCGCAACGGAGCTGGCTCGCGGAAAACCGTATCGATCCGGGGAAAATTGTCCGATACTGGGTCAAGCTGCGTGTATTTACGCGGCTCGGATTAACCTGCCGAGTCGCGTTCGCGATTTCGTTAGCTTCGACTTTTCAACCCCCAGAGATGGTCTTAGGACTAACTCTCTCATCTCTGACCATCACAAGTCCAATCCCGATATCGAATTCGCGGTCTAGCGTCAGCTGTGCCCACCTGTACAACTCACTCTGCTGTCATCGATATCGTCTACATGCCCCTGATTTATTCTCAATCTTCAGCCACACACCTCGCCTCCGCCACCGTAAACGCCGCGGCGCTTTACGATTCCGGGGAAAACGCCCCGTAAACTCGATCAAGGCCCCAGGCATCCAGGCTGTCGCCGGATAAACGACTTTTCCAGAGAAAACGATCATCGGCCAACATTGTGCGCGAGCGTAAACAGAGAAAGGAGCGTTTTAACTGTGGTAACGCGAGGAAGGAGGGAAATTCGCGATGCTGGTTTTTCTTGTGGAAAGAAAACAACGCGGGGGGAAGTGTGTTTGTCGATGGAAAGTGGGGATGTACGATGTACCTGGCGAGCATAGGGATCAGCTAAGTGTACATACGTGCGCGTGTGCTGACGAGGAGATAAAGAATATTTGAAAATTCCACGTGTTAGAGGTTGGCTTTTAGTTTGACCGGGCGGCGAGCGTGTTGGCGTAGGATTTTGCTGGAAATTTAGTGAACGGGAGCGCGGGAAAATGGAGCCGAGGGAAAACACACCCAGGCCATCGAATATCGATCGGAGTTCATTGTTTGGCCCCGAAAAGTTGTAAAAAGGTCGGCCGGGCTGGGCTTCGGGGATTTCGCTGGAAATGAATTGGAGTCGCGGCGGGGCGCGTTTCAATTCGGAAAATCGGGCGGGATCGCGGATGGCGGACCGTGAAACGCGGATATTACGGATCGTCTGTGGAGTTCTTGAGAAAAGTAGTCTCGCGCGAAGTCACCGCAGCTCCGTGGATCCAGCCGAGTATGTATATTGCTGTCAGCCGAGGGATTACTTACATTCTTGCTTAAATGTGAAGTATTCCGTGAGATGACGGCACTCGTGGTTACCTCTGAGGAGGAACAGTGTGTTTGGATGGCACAGTTTCAGTGCCCACAGGTACAATACGCACTGCAACAGAAAAATACACCATTCTTTGGTTAGTATCCAAGCGATCTTTCTCATTATTTCTTGTGTAATTGTAAGTTCGATTCTTATACTCGCGGCAAAGAGCAGATCAGCAACAGCGACTATCAAGGAATTAAGGGAGTATTCTACTTTTAAATTCGATATTTTATTTCCATTTTCTTAAAGAATATTGTTCGATAAATGTATGTGCAAAGCACTATACATATCTGAAGTTTTAAAATTAATAGGATAAAGAACCCAAATTTCGACCCCGCGCCTAATTTCGTCGCCCTGCATTTCTCGATTTCTATGATTGCATTTTCAGTGTCATCTGGTGGTAAATGTTGCATTAAATAGTATACGTCAGTATTCTGACAGACTTGCAAGTGACAGGTTAGGTGTTTGTATGTTTGCGACGGAGAAGATTTTCGAGCACGATGAGTTTTTAGAGACTTCGGTACGATAGAAATGAATATTATTTCGAATTCGAAGATGTAGCGATCACCATATTGAAACTGCGCGAATTCCCAATTTCGTCCCCGAAACTCTAAAGGAAATTGAGACCGATTTTCTAAAAATTTGTTAGCTATTTGAAATAAAAGGGGCTGAAACATGAACAGTTGCAGGAGTGAAATATCTTTTATCGGTTTTCAAGCAAGTTTAGTTGAAATGTTTAATGTTTTGTAGATGCCGAAACGAAAAGAAGACGTTCATTTGCCGTGATTGCTTGCCCACATAAACTGTAAGATCACTTGTATCAACAAAAAAATTAATTCTTCAATTTATATCCTCTTTTACAAACATTTTCTGGGGGTTCGAAATTAGGGACTCTTTTTTCAGATCTCAGATTTTGCACGTTTTCACATTTTGTTTATTATCTCGTATTGACATGACATAATTAGATTTTGCGATTCGCGGATACATAGAGAAACGTTCGAAGAAAATTCATTCCAAGTACCAGCTCATTCTAACATTTTATACGCCTTCTACAGGGTCAAATACAAATGAGGGACGAAATTTGGATCCTTTACACTATAGGTGTTTGAACGAAGTTGACGATGAAGTTTAACGAAACCAATTGTATAGATGCTCTATAAAAAAATACCAAAAATTGTGTAAAAGGACGCGTTTTACACTAGAGTACTCCCTTATCCCTTTGCAGATGGCAGAAATAGAACAAATAGTGCCCTATTTAATTAAAACCTTAAAACCCAACCATAAGGGTATTATGTACAATAGATCAATAGATCTCTGTCATAAGTAGTAAAGCAACCCAGAAGATTCATTGCGAGAACATGCAAAAGTCTGTATTTACGCAATGACCATCATTTTCTGTGTTCCCTACAGCGAAGAACAATATTTTCGCTCTCGGCGAAGTGGAAATTTTTACGACAAAGATAACTACAGCAGCTGCTTTGTTTTTCCCGGGAAATTCGCTTTTTATAGTCGCCTCGGTCTGGGAACCGAACACGTGAGTTACCGTTTCGTCGAACCGTGTTACCTACCAACATCCGCGTTGCTCGTCTCCCGTTTCCCCCATTCCCTGTCTCTCTATAATTTATAACGTCTCGCGAGTGAAATTCGCCGCGTCGGAACAGCCAGGCTCGGGACTAGCGTTACGGCTATGAAATGCGGCGAGTCACACTCGTGACCGTGTTTCGGCTTCTTGGCAGACGTTGCGAAAAATCTGAATGCCAGCTCTATTGTTCCTTTTAGCGTTTCTTGGCGGTCGGCGAAACAGCGTGAAATATAAGCGCCCGAGTTTGGGGAGGGATCGTTCTAATTGCTTCTAAATTCTGCGGTACCGTTCCACAGTCACGCGAAACGCTCGAGTTATATAATAAACGTTGGGATATTTCATCCGAAAGTACAGAGCAAGCTAAATTTATAATAATTTACCAACCCTCGCCCCTATCACTCGAGCCCGCAATTTTCCCGGTTTTCCTAATTCTCCCCGAGATGAGAATCGTGCATTCGCTTCCCCCGGACTAATTACCGCGCCAAGACGTACAATCGCCCGGTCCAACTTCCCCGTCCCATCCTCCTCCGCCGAAAATCGTGCGCGCCGGCGAAAAGAAGCATTGTTCGCGCTTTATTTCAGGCGGCGGTCAATTAATCGCCGCCCGACGGGACGACGGAATTGGACGGGACTGGCATGCGTCGCGGAACAAAAGCGCCCACGCGAAACCGTCGTTTACGTTTCAACGCGATTGGCCAGCGCGTAATTAATCATACGGGTCTGCTCTCGAAAAGCGCGAGGAGCGCCTCGTCGACGAAGCTGACCCGACGAAGGTGAGGATCTTGGCAGAGAAATGGCTAACGTTCCTCCGTTGGCATTCCCTAGCCTCGTGACTAAGAGTGTAATCCCACTTAAAAAGAAAAAAGAAGAGTACACGATATTCCTATGAATATTCCTATCCGGCTCGGTTCGATTGATAAAATAAATAAACTACCCTCGGGGCAGAGGATCGCGACGTAATTCCCAACACTAATACCCTCGCCAACCGAAAAAGCTTGACCCCACGCCATAAAGGCACAACTAACGGCAGAGCGGCGCCGGTCGATAATTTATTTAGAAAAACAAAGCGCAGCCGCGATGCACGTTTGCGTAGGTAAACAATCGTTAAAACTTGGCGGCGCTCGTGAAATCGATATCGAATGGGGGAAGGGGCGGGCCATCTTTTATTCAGCGGGTATACATTAACCGTTTGTTTCGAGCGCGGGCATTAATGCACGTTCTACGCGCCTAACCCAGTCCGCGAACAATCGCATAAGTGGCTGTTAATTCGCGCGGGTGCGCGCCGTTATTATTGTTCTTTGCCGCGGACACGAGGGAGGGAGGCGTATCGTTGTATTTTGGCAGAAACGGGCGGACGGTGCTGCAAGTCAACGCGACGAGCTTTTTGCGTTTGAATATATAATGGAGAGGCGTGCGCTACGTAATGCACAGCTTTGATCACTTGCAGGGCGTGGTACTCGATGGGACAAGTTCCGGGATGATTTATGAATTGGGTGACAGGATTTACTGATGATTCCAAAGTAGCAGAATGGAGTGTTTGCAGCGCGGAAGCCGGGCGGGCGGGATTTATGCAACCCCCGAGGTGTGGAGCCTGATTTCAGTAGTAGTGCAAGTCATTTCTCAGACATGCGTTTAAGTAGAAAGACCCTGATTTTCTAAGCCTCCAAATTCTAAGAATCTTGACACATCTGATCGAAGTCTACATAAATCTAGTAGGGGAGGCCGGGGCAGATTGTAACAAAAAAAGTTTTCACAGTTTTTTCTCGAAAGTGTTTTCCTCAATCAGGAAATAATTTGCGTGATTTACTACTTGCATATGTGGTGATCTGATTGTGTGAAAGTACGTGACAAAATATTGGACTGCTAGACATCTGGCTTCATCTTAAACAAATCTGAACCTTTGTTACAATGTGGTTCTACATTGTTCAACAACGGTTCTAAAAAATATAAATGAAAACACAGATCATTATTAAACATTTGATATACACAAGTTAAATAATCATTGCTTATTCATCTGATTCTATCAAAATCTTCTTCTTCGCTTTCTTTACTTTATCCTTTATACTTTTTTCCTACTTTTTGGATTCTCGATTGTTCTGTTGTTCGTCTAGAGCATCTTTTTCCGGTGTGTCAGCAAATAGCTTGCTTTATCACCATTTGGAGTGAAGTATAGTAACATGTTACAATTTACCCCGAGGTCGAATTTTGGCGTTTTATCTTAGCAAACGAGAAACTAAACATCAAATCACTAAAATGCGTATACATTATTATAAACCAATGTGCACTGATTCGTTTGCGACAAAGAAGGAAAAATTCAAACGGTTTCTAATGCCGGTTAATTGAAATAAAAGTGCTGAGATAACATTTACTTACGTAACCTAAAAACTAAAATTCTGGGCTATAACCACAAAATGAATACATAACGCTCATTTGTGTCACTAAAACCGACGGTGCTAATATCGTCAAACAGCTCTCGAATGCTGTAGGTTACCAGATTTGTCATTCAACAGATTTTACTTATGTTACAATTTACACCGTGTTACAACCTGCCCCGGTCTCCCCTAATATTGACTCTACCTCGGCACCCTTTTTTTTAATGAAAGCACATGGTGACTTTTGAAAAGTGACGGTCGCTAAATAGAGTCTTGCAACTAACTCATCGAACCCTAACAGATGAACGCGTTGACAATTTCGCTCCCATCGACTGAAACGTCGATAATTAACGACAACAATAACAACAATTCGCCGAATCATTTAGCGAAACGGGCCCGCCTTTTGTTCGTTGCGAGGACAATGGGAGTATCAGCTAATTACCTGGCTCGCTATCTCACGGGGGCCGGCTGATTAATAGAAATTCGGAGACTGATCGATAAGCGGCCGCTTTGTTCCCGTTCCGGGATTATGGACGCGCGAACGGGTTATCTAGGCCTCTGTTGCGCGTTATCGTCCCCCCGTTCACCCGATTGTCACGCCGTTCTGGCCAAACGCCTCCGCGGGAGCCCGTTTCCGTTTTATCGGCCGCGTTATTTCGCGCAGCTGCACCGACGCTCGTAAAACATCGCAAGAAGAACGACATTAACGCGGACGCGGAACGTCGAGCCGATTGCTTCGACGCGCCTCGCCGGCTGCGCATAATTTCGGGGCGCGCGGCATTGGGAAATATTGGAAATGCGCGTAGAATCTCGTCGCGCTGACGGAGCGTGGAATTCTTTTGTCAGGCTTAACGATGCGTTAGCAGAATCTGCTCGCAGGATTGCGTGCTTCTAGAATAGAGGAAAACCGAGGCGCACACGTGGACTCTTTTGTCCGGCGAATCCACGGTGACGGGAGGTTTAAGACAATTCTCGGGAACAGGCGGCATTAAAACCACTTAACGGCGCGACTGATTTATTCACTTGGCGAACGGTCGCGCGGCGTGGTGTCACTCATCCAGACGAGCGTCGTGGGTGGTGTTAGTCATCGTGCCAGATTCCCTCGTCTCCGTCTGCTCTGGCTTTGTGTATCTCAATTAAAAAATCGCCCCGCGACTGCCGACGCGAAAAACTCCGCCGTTTGTCGCGTCTCGTGTTCCCCAGACGGAGGTAATAGGTGGGAGCTTAGCTCAGCTTAAAGCCAGCTTTCAAAGGTGGATTCGTTTAGACATGAAAATTCTGGTTAGCGGGTCCGGTTGCTCCGAGTGGACTTCGAATGCCTTGGAACTCGAATAGCAATTAAATTAGAACGTACCAAAGGATGCCGAGGGACGAGTGAACGCGCGAGGCAACGCGGAGTTTTCCGCAGTGCGAAAATTCTTCCGCCCCCACGCGAGGAGCCTTGAAGTCAACTAATTTCACTTTGTTAATTCATTCGACTGTCTGCGTTCCCTAAGATCCCTTTCGGCCTGCCAGTCCCTCGGCGGTCCCTTTGCGGAGCCAGTGGAGCGACACTCCCTTTTACTCCGCGCCTCCTATAATTACACGCGAGCCCTCTTTCCTCCACTACCCTTCCTATAACGACGAAATCATTTTCCCCGCCATTGTTTTCAGGGCTGCGAAGTTTTCTCCCCCTGGCCTTCGTTTTATCGACCTTTAAATCGCAATTAAAACGTTAACATTCCTACTTAACGCTGGCACTCTCAAGTTAACGCTCGATTCTCTTTCAATTCTCAAAGAATCCACGTAGACGTATTATCGATAATAATCGTCCACTGACTGAGGGATGGAGGCTGTTGCTACTGATTTAACGGGACAGATGCATGCTACAGATCCACGAAATCATGTGGCACGTGTTAGAAGACTTCCTCTAGGTCTAGGGCCTAGGCGAGACATCTTGCCAGCAAGTAGAACAGTCCCTCCATAGGCAGACATCTTGCAGTTCCTTCCGTCTCGATGCACTGATACATTGATATCTGAGCGCCTAATGCCTTCAGGAGGATCTATTACAGCAGCGACGTTCGGCAGGTGGGCTACTGAGCGCGGCTCGTATAATCACGAGCAGTTAATCGCGGATGGGCAAGTTTGTTGCGAAATAGTGTGTCCCGAAGTGTGTTTGCGATGAGCGCTGCCAGTGTGTGCTCTACGTGACAGTCGGCGTGTGCTCCTCTCGACAACTGATTGCGCTCCCTGCACACGTTGTTTCGATCTGTTAGCAACTACCACCGAGTGTCGGTCAGCTTGTCGCAAAAATTAGCATACAAATGCAAATGCACGGCTAGGTACCATTCCTTTCCCCTGAATGGTTGTCCTTCCGAGGGGACGAATAAAACAGCCCGCCCGTGTCTCTGATAATCGCATCATCCTCTCCTCGAGATAGTATAATCCTCGCGGTCGAATATCGCGGAAAAACGAGCCAGCAACAACGTTATTTCTCCAGGGTCCAGTTGCAGCGAACTAGGGCCGGAAGTAGGGCTTCCTCAAACGATTCGACCTGTACAAGAAATTCCCCACCCCTCGACGTATTTCCTCTTCACACGTGTCGTAACCATCTCCGCGATGCATTCCTTAATCTCCCTAACTCTTTCCTACACTACTAACAAAGTGGTCCTGATTCACTCCGCGCCTCCTCGACCTTCTTTCGCCGCGGCCAATTTCCTCGTCAATTCCCTTTTCATTCGTTGCAGTACCTCTTCTTCTAACTCCTTCTATGTATCTCTTTTATTTCCTTCCTCTTCCTCTACTGTGCTCCCTTTGGACGTAGAATATTCCACTTTCCTTTCGCCTCTTAAACGAACCCCTTATTGGAACCCGTTACCATCACCTCGCTCTTTAAAAACCCATGGCGCTTCTATACATTTTTTCCCTTTTTAGTCCTCATTTCTCTCATTGTGCTTCTAATTAATTCCCTTTCGCCTTGTCCTCGCGCTGGCCGTGCCTTCCTTACAGGAAATGAAATATTCTATTCTTCTTCCCCAGCCCTTTGTCCCCCGCCTCCGTCCCATTCCGTTCGCTTTGTCTCTTCATTTTCCCGATCGTGCCTTTCCTGTTTTATCCGCTGAAACGAGAGTCCTCGCCGAACCCACCCGCGTTCCAAGATCCCAGGGCATCCTTCCCTCTTCCACCGTCCCCCATCTCGTCCTGGCTCCCACCAAGGATCCAACGAAGCATACTGCGGACAGAGAGTATCGATCCCCGCGGCAGGTTCCCTCGCGTGTGCAAGAGGCTCACGCAGAAACGAGCTTCTGCGGTCGTATCCTCTTAAAACGCGCGGCAAACTCGCCCTTCTATCAACCCCCCCTCCCCCCCCCCCCCGGGCTTCGTCCTTGATCCGTCCAGCAGCCGGGATCCTTTCGGGGGTGTTCAATCGCGAGGACACCCTTTCACGCTGCGTTAAACAGACCGACGGAGAATCTTACCCTGACGAATGAGGCAACAGAAAAACCCTCGGGCAGAGGCTGCAGGAACGAGGGCGGAGATATTGGTTGCTGTCTTTTTCGAGAATTCTTGGAACTTTTCAGCTTCGTTAAATTCCATCGGATCACACGAATGGTCGTTCCTAGAGGGAGCGTGGCCTATTTTTGGGTAAAATGGAATTTTCCTTCGCACTCGAAGTGGGCTCAGAAAGCTACGAGATTCATCTGCGGGTGTTTGTGAAAGGTTTGGAACGGTTTGGCAAATGCAGAGCATTAATAAGCGATTAACCGAGCGGAGCGCTAATTAGGAAGCTCGATAATTGGTAAAAGTTCAAATTTCGTGGATTTCTCTGGATATGAGTCCATGGGAAAAGTAAATGATATGATAGGAAGAGAAATAGGGATGGCTTCGAAAGATGAGGATTAGTTAATGGCGGTGTCTTGTTTCGTCCACAGAGAAATCAACCCCTTTTGACAAAGCATTCTAGGCTGAAACTTTTTCGTGGAATTTGAATGTGATCGCCGAGTAGAGGGGAAAACACTAAGTCGCCACTTTATGACTCGTTAATTTCTAAATCCGTTTCTGAGTTGAACGATGACCCGAGCTGAAACGATATTGCAGTTAAATTCTAGAGAGAAAAAGGAGCATCGGGAGGTATTCCAGTTGCAAGACGTAGACTAATCGACCAAGAAACCCTATAATGCCGGTTCGAGTATAATTCCACTTCGGAGCTTGTCCCAGAAGCGCGAGATTTCAAGCCAGCAATCCGCAAATTGATTTAAAATGACCGCCGCGCATTCCACCAGCGATGCGTAATCCACGAGTAATTCCATAGAACCGCGCAACGAACGGGGGAGTTCCAACAAGCCGTAAAAGTGGCCGGGCATTTATAATGCAAGAAACAACGGGGACCGTTAACGAGACAGAAGTCCAAGTTTCGCAATTTCTTTCCCTTTCTTCGACGAATGCCGAGGGGACGTTCGAGTCTTTAATTAACGAGCGACTGAATTTTAACGAGGAAATTAGAATTTAAATGCGAAAAAAGACTTTTGTACAAAGGTAGCGAAAATTCGTCTAGAGCATTCGTCTTAACCGTCGAGATGACGGTTAATTACCGAGCAACAAGATCCAACGGTCGAACCATTTGTAAGAGTACGGAAAAATACGGTTACTCGCTATAACCGCGCGGTTTAAAAATGATTTCTGAAACTCACCTCGATACTGAAATAACCCCTGTCTACGTAATCGCCGAGGAAGAGATACTTTGTCGAGGAGGGTGGGCCGCCCACCTCGAATAACTTCATCAGGTCGTAGAACTGACCGTGAATATCGCCGCACACTGAAACACAAAGAGAAACGCAGCCGTTAGATTAATCTTCTCCCAACTTGGGCCGCAACTATTCGTGAAAATCAAGCGCGAGGTGGCTAGTTGCTTTCATTATTCATGAAGGTAACTTTTCGCGGTGTGGTGGGACAGTGATGGTGGATCGCCTTAAGGGTCCACTTCACATTGACCGGTCAAACAAGAGGCCCATTCTCATGATTTTTTTTTAGGAACGATTGTACGGATTTTACTTTCTTTTTTGGTAAATATTTATTATTTCTTGGTGTATCGAATTGTATTTTTCATATATCCAAAATATAATTACAAATGTGTGGGTTTAAGTCGGAATGTTTGTGCCTCAGTGAGAATACTGTGGCAATCCCCTTCGGTGTCAAAGTGGTTCTAAAATTATAAAAATAGAATGATCGTGCCCTATACGGGTGTACAGATAAAATGGACTAAGTAGAATCATCCAGACATCAAAAATAATTTCATCCCTTCCACAAAAGACATTGAAAAATAGAAAGAAACTTCAGAACTTTCTCTTTACAAGGCACCTATTTTGTAACCACTGTTGATAAATCAATAATAAATTAATAAGGCTGATGAGGACTTCCACAGAGGGCCAGTGTTCTAAATGAGGCACAAACAATGCGATTTAAATCCACACATTTGTAATAATAGTTTGGAACGATGAAAAATACGATTCTATACAGCAAGGAATAATAAACATTTAACAAAAAATAAATAAAAATTCGTACAATTGTTCCTAAAAAAAATTCATGAAAACAGGCCTCTTGTTCGACCGCCAAAGTAGAATGGACCCTTAAGTTACAGGTCCGAGTAAACGCGAGGGGCAAAGCCGATGCGAATTCTCTCACAGCGGACGAGACGAGATTACAGTCTGACTAATTGCATGACGGTTGCGGTGTCCACGGTACCGAACAGGCAGCACGTGAATATTTCAAGTGATTCCCACAGTATTCCGAATACAGAGAGGCTCGCGCAGTGCGTCCTGTTAATTATGCGTGCTGCTGATCCCAGGAGGACCGCGTAAAGCAAGAACGCAGTAATTAGCACGCACACAGGCGAACGCCGTGCTCCGATACACGTTACACGCCTTCCCTCGTGCACCGCGCAGCCTTGTTTGCTGGCGCGTCTTTTGTCAAACAGAAAATTGCTGCACGCGCACGCGAGGGTAGGTACGCCTATCGGCCGCTCTGTTGCGAATTCTTCCACGCCTGGCAGCAAGATTGCCTCCCGGTATTACGATTCACGGTATACGAGCGTGCTCGATGCAGGGATGCTGAGAAATAAAGGAACTGACCACGCAAGGCCAATTTCTCCGCATAAATATTTATGAGAGTAAAGAATATTCTTCTTTACCTGAAGATATAATGGCATTTGCAACGCAACTTTTGTTAACCCTTCGTGGTCACACGAGGTTCGCTGCACCCCGGCGTCATTTTTTATTTACAATTTTCGTATTTTTGAATCTTTTAACTTTTGAGTGACAATTGTACATTCGTAATGCTCTAATAGTATTTTTCTAGATATGTAAATTTCGATATGATGAAATTTGTAGTAGAAAAAAATAATTGAAGGAAAATGGGAGCTTTTGGTTAAAATTCGCGAAATTTTTAAATTCTAATATTACGGTGTAAAATTTTACAGAAATATTGGCAAAGACGTATACATCTGGAAGAAAATAGCCTGGGGTGCGATACACCCCGTGCGGCCACGAAGGGTTAACTTCAAACGGATCTATGCCAGCAAAGGGACTTCTCCGAGTTCCACTGCCGTCCGCCTGTTCCTTTAGGACAACACTCGGGACGTAATGGGGAATGGCTGGAGAGGGTGCAAGGGCCGTCAGCCGCGTTTCTGCAAGTTCGAGGTGGAGACGGGGAGGGCGATGTGCGGCGGATAAAGCCGTTTAAGCGGAAGCGGCAGCCGATCGGCTATAGCCCCACTAAGTAAGTGCGAATTAACGTTGCGCGTATGCGCGGAGCGGGCAGTGAAATCCGTTCGAATCAAGGGGATGCGAGTCTCTATTTAACAGAGAAAGGTCGACCGGGGGAGGCTCAGAAATTCGATGAGGCACGAATTTCTTGGACGGGCAACTTGAGCGGAAGGGAGGCAAACATGTCCAGCTTTCCCAGCCACGGGACTCCATAATGCATGTACCTGGCACGCTAAATGAACAGGCGCATTGAATATTACGGATTACCATTAAACGGGCCCGGGGAATTACTCGCCCGCCGCATATGCACTAAAATCTCGCGTCATTACACTTGGTTTATTCCATCTCCGAGCTTTCAGTCAAATCAGATCGACGATGCGGACCGTCGAATTTTTGTAAGCCGATTGGCTGATAATTAATATTCCGCCGTGCATACTGTTGCTAATTGGTTCTCGGGATGCGGCATTGCCGAGCCGCAGGCGGACGCGATAAATCCAGCTCCCGTAGTCAAACCGTCTGTTATTAATGCCAGCCCCCAGCTTCCCTCAAGAATAATGGCAGCCTCAATTTTTCAACCCACTTCCTTCTTCCGCGTACAGTCTCAGGTATAGGATCCCATTTAACAAGCCGATCCATTGGAAACTCTGGCCGCAACCGAGATTGTTCAAACCCCCCGAAGTGATTCACTCCTCGAGTATGTACCTTGAAGGGTACGCCCCACCTTGATGCGCTAAAAACGGCATCGATTTAGACGAATTGTTTTTTTATGACGCTACGAGGTCGAACACCGTTGATGTATGAAAGGACGAATCCACAATGTACCCTGTGGTACAGGGCGTTCGGGGTCAGAGCAGACACGTCTATATGGGTCGTTCGTTAAACGAAGTGGCTCGTTGCAAGGCTGCTCGTCTCGGCTGTGAAACGGTGCATAAAAATGCACTTACTTAGCCGCATAAATCGATCCGCCCCGGTATGTTTACACCGCTACATAGCGGTATATAAACCCACCCTCCTCCGAGCCAACTCCCCCTCCCCCCCCCTCCCCCCCGGTGACGATGGTAAGTAATGTCCCTGGAAGGAAAATACGACGCCGTGTACGCGCCGGGGGGCGTGAAAGATTTTCTCACGAGGGAACACTCTCCTCCTCGCTACACCTCGGCCTGTTTTAAATAATCGTTCGGGCGCGAACTTTGGAAAACACCGGAGCGTCTTGCGAACGTGCGAGTGACGCGTATACGCGGTGGCTTATAAATCTGTTCAAGGGTCGTTGCAATTAGAAGACACTGGGTACATTAGTCAGGCATACGCGTTAACCCTCGTGTTGATTATTACTAACTCTTCGTTCACACGCCTCTTTTTTCGATCAACTTTGACATACCTGGGTGGCTCACAGTCAGAGAAATTTTTGAACGACTGCCATTTTCGTCTGAAGAATCCAATCGTTATTAAAAAAATCATGGGTCAATTTCAAGGTTTCTAGAATGTACTTCGATAGTTTTTTTTTTATTGAAAGTTTGGCACAGTTTTTGTGAAAAATTCTAGAATACCATATGTGGAGAAAACGCGAGGAAGATCTTCAAAAATTGTAACTTTTACAAATTTCAATATTAGAAGCTAAAAATCTACAGAGTTATTGTCCAGATATAATATTTTCAGAGAAAAAATAGTCTGTAAGTCGGCTTTGGAAAAAAGGTATTTATTTTGCATATAGAAGGTACAGAAGGGTTAATATTATTTCTTGAAGATAAGAATTTTAAGTCAGGGCGACATCAGAATCTGTAGCGAAAGCTTATTCCGGGGTGTGAATGAATGAAATTTTTAACGAGAAGAAGAGTAAAGTTAATGATGACGAAAGTCGGTAAATCGTTCGCTGTTTCTAAATTTGTAATAATTTAAAAAATCTGCGAGGCTTTATAATAATATTTCTATGATTATCATAAAGTGTAGGCAGTGCTCATTTATGCACTTATTTCTACTTTCCAAGGATCCGAGATACTCACGGAGAATTCGTAATGAGTGCAAGGGAGTGCTGAATTCACAGCGAACATGAAACATGCATCTAGCCAGTTGATTCTTCGCTCCACGTACGAGTGCCTCGTTTCGTAAAGTTTAATAATTCCGGTGTACCTGTCCGTGTTATTTCCGCGAATAATACATGTGGGGGACGATGAAACTTTGATCGCTTTAAAGTAGTCACCCTCTCTAGGCCTGTTATATATCAGTGAAGCATTGCTAGTATATTTGTCGGTCCATTTTGCGTCGCACGGTCCCCAGCGCGTACATTTTTACCAAAGCGGAGAATTTACGCAATTCAACCTTCTCCGTTTTCCAGCATAGCCGGTGAAAAAAAAAAACAAAAGCTTTTGGATGGTCGAGGGAGGCTGAACCCCTGCCAGCTGGCTGGGAAGCTACGATGACAGTTTCATCCCCTGTTTTCTGCATTTGATCCATCGACATATACTAAGTCAGTTAAACGGGCCAATTCCGTTAATTTCACGAGGGCATTTAATGGAACGGAGTGTGTAATGGAATAAAGGTAGCGGCGGGGGTTTGAAGCGCGCTTCATCCATCGAAACATCGGCCAAGCCGGAGGCGGAGAGATCGATAGCGTCTGGGCGCCGACCGAGTCGTCGCGTTCGCCTTTTTTCCCTGCTTTATTATCATTAGGGCGGCCACGAGCGTGACTACAAATTGCACGGGCGAGCTCGTTAATCAGACCGACGTGGAAATAATTAATACGAATGGCCGGCTTTAAACGGTCGACTCGCCGCGGTTTAAAACGAGAACGGCGAGAACCGCCGCGAATGGGAGGGCCGATTCTTGCGATTTATCGCTAATCAACGGCCAACATCGCGACGATCCCTCGCTCGCAGAGTATTCCCTGGCTTCTGGGTCTCTTTTTCCACGGCAATTGAAAGGTGGCAGACATCCTGTCCGTCCACATGCACACGGTGTGCAATAGAGGCGTGTTATTATTGTGTTTTGGGTGCAAGGTTGCTCGAGATACATTTCCTCGCACGTTGAAACGCGATTTACGTGAAGTTGTTGCCGAATCTGGAATCTAGGACGTGAAATTTCGAATTCAATGAACTTCTATGAAGCCCTGTGCGTTAGTTGTTAGGAGCAAAGGATTTCTATATACGTTTGAAGAAGTCTTATGGTTTCAAAGAACATTGGACGAGGAGGAAAGGAGCAAAGAGGAGTCTTTCGGCTCTGATGTAATTTTGGAATGCCTCGCTACCGGGTATCCTCGCAATATCTCTTTCTCCACTGTTGCGAGCATCTGTAGTCGAGTTTCTTTTATTCCAGCCGACGAGGGGCGAAATGGTATCCGAGTGAAGAAGAATGAAATTGGTAAGCACCCCCGCGAGCTTCCTCAAATATTTACAAGCTACTTCGAGTGACTGACAAGTCCGGAAAATTGAAAGGAAGGGAAGCACACCTCCCGAACAATTCACTGTCCCGTTACGGCGAATCACGGCGGATGTTTACAGCATCGCGAAATTCCCAGTCGCGCGAAATCTCGGATTCTACAAGCTTCGGTGGTCTGCAGAGTTGATCTTTTCGCGAGTAACAGGCAGCAATGGCAACAATAATATCGACTTTGCCAAAGCAAGACCGAATGAGTAACATAATTAACTGCATCAGCAGTAGAAGTAACCTAGACGATGAGCGAACAGATAAAATTTCGCATTGATTGCAGTGACATACTCCGACAGACGCTCCTTGAGCGAAGGGTTATTTTCAATAGCGCCTAAAAAGAGGCTCAATCAATCCCCAAATATAAACTGAACCTTTCCAAGCTTGGAATTCAGTTCACCGAATGTCACCTGGATCAATATCCCTTACCCAAACAATTTCCATCCTCCCAAAACTAACCGTGCAGCCACGAGTTTCCCAATTACTGTACGAGCATTAAAAAAATCTTAACGCTCATCAAATTCGTCTCGACCTCCACAAACCGAGCCCCTTCTAATCTACACAGGTGCCTTCACCCCGACTCCAACCCTCGGCAGGTTGGTTCTGCCTGCCGAAATTTCCATTCCACCAGCCTGGCATCCTCCAGCGTCCCCGCTGGCGCCGAGGACTTCATTTCCCAAGAACGAGCTCCGCGTCCGTCCGTAATCAGACTCGGTCGCGTTTATCCCGTCAATAATTGCGATTCATCGCCGGTCTCTGGTTGTTCGGGACTAAGTTAGCTGGCTCTCTCCGACTCTCTCCGTCGCGGACGTCACAGAGTAACCCATTCCGAACACGTAGCACCGGTAACGGTGCATCGCAACACTCTAAACATCCAGGTCACGATAGCCCTGTTAACCTGTGTATCCGCTCGAGTCCGTTCCGCGACACGTTGACGGCGGAATCGTCGACGAACAGGGCCAGAGAGGCGAGGAACACGATGATTTATAGAAGTATGGAACTACTCTCGCAGAATTCGAATAGGGGTCTGCGGGTCTGTCGGCAGTTTTTGCCACCTAAGAAGTTTCCCCGGAAACGAACACTTGTATAATTCCATTGGAAAGTTTCCCTGCGTGCTCTGAACAATGCGTCATTTCTATACGAACGTAGATAGAGTGCATCTATGTAGTCCACTCGCGGTGGGAACTTTGGAGACACTCATCCATCAACGGCCACGGAAGAGTGGCGAGGAATCGTTCGTTTCGAAAAGTGGAAGATAGGCTGCAACGTATTTGCTGGTTTATTCTCCTCGAGTCGATCTATCGAGTGGGGCAGGTCAGTCGGTGAGCACCGCGACGACATAATCCAGATGCAAATTATCGTCGTCTAACATCGGTCCACCGGCGCACTTAATCAGCTCGAGTACGATAGCGTCGTGAAGAGCCACTCCGGCTCCGCTATTAGCCGCGCAAGAGAAATTCCCAGGGCGGAACCCTCGCAATTAGCTTAAGCAACTTCTAAGCACAATGACTGTTGCCCGAGGAGACCTCGGACGTACACGCTCCCGGATTTCCCTCACGTCGGTCGCGTGGGTCGCTTCTTCCAAGCAATGGACGTCTGCTTGGGAGGATCCTGCTGGAACCTCAACGCACCGTTCGCAATAGAATACTTTCGCCGATTCCGAACCTACGATCACTTTCATTTCAAGCAGATTCACTCTAGCTTTCCCTATCGGTGTATTTCCGGAGCACCGGTGGAAATAGACGGAGGCTAGAACCCACATAGCTTCGGCTTGTTAGAAAGAGCGGAGAAGAGGGTTCAGAAGCAACGGAATCCATAGAATGTCTTTGGCCGCCACCCAACAGTGATGCCTTAAACTACATAGGTAATTTGTCAAACCTCGAGTCTAATCATCACCGTCACCACGGCGTCGCTTCGTTCTCTGTTATACTATACTCGTTTAGAAGTCGCCGAGCCCCTCTTCCAACTTTCCCGAGGCTCCGTCAGTCGTACCTGCAAGGAACCGTTGACGTCACGTTTCTCCAATCGGCAGCCGTTGGGCGAGAAACGTGGAACAAACACCGTGATCCGCATCCTCGTAGGTTCGAGGCCTCTGTCGCAATCGGACAACGTCCTGGCGTGTCGCGAGGACCGCGATGGAAAAGGGAGCGCGTACGGGGCCCCTTTTTAACTCGGTCTAGCTCGTTACTCCGCTCGGTTCGCGACCCCGTTTTAATTAAATGCACACGCACCGGCCACTATCGCGTGCCGAACTGTTACACCGTGTCTCTCCGCGAGGCGTTCGTCACGTGACAGAAGCGAACGCGTGTGCACGCGACTGGTCACGGCTCGTTGAAGCCAGAGCCCGCTAGATTCGGCCAACTAATCCAGTTCTAATTACACCTGCTTCCATTCCGAATTCCAACGAGAGATCCCTGTACCCACGAGACCGGCCGCCCACGCGATCCATCATCAATAGCGGTTCTGATAACCCGTCCATTACGGCTAATCCGCCCGGATTACCATCGCTCCGTCGGCCGCGGGGCCGTCGTCGTGGAACGCCTTAAAACACGCGGGATCTGGAGTGACGACGATTAGCTCCGCTATCCGAAGCTCGCGATCAGCTCAAGGGAAGAAATTACGCGTGCCCCCTTCGTCCCCCAGCTTCGTCTTTCCATCGGGCCCACCTCCGTCCACGAGCCTCGCGGAGAGGGTAAGGAGCCACGACTATTTCCACCGTCCTTTCACACAGAGCGAGTTACGCCTCGACTTTTATCCCCGAGAGGCTCCCAGGGTGGGGCGAGTAGGAGCCCATTTTCCCGGGGACAAATGTTGCTCGTTGCGCGGGAATGCATCTCCGGGTGCATTATTACGCGCGGAAGCAGCGACGGCGCGGCCATGTTCCGCCGAGAATAGAACGCGCGACGGTGCATCGCGCCCGGCTCCCGTTTAATCCGAAAAAGCAATCCGCGCTCCGCTCGCAACCGGCTTTTATGGGCAATTTTAACGAGCACCATAAATCCGGATGATACGCCGGTGTCGTTCGAGCACCGTCGTAAATTACCAGGGGAATATTTTCGTATCGCCGACCCGCCGGGCGGGATCTTCCAGGGAGATTCTCCGGCCACGCCTGCATTCATTTCCCTGGTCCCCTGTTCAGGAATCTCTGCCGCCTCGCGGAGGGACGGCTCCGTCTGGTTAAAGTATTGATTAGCGTTGGGAGCGTGGCCGTGTTGCCCTGTGTCGCGTCTACTCCATCAGGGGATTTTCATGCACCGATCTATAGTCGACAGTCCGAGTGGCGCGTGGCATCCGGAAATGCTCAGGCCTTTCCTGGGGATCGGTTTCCCCGAGGAAGCTTCGCTTGAACCACCTGGATCAGTCATTTAGCGACACTGGTGCTTTAATTTGGAGAAAAGCGCGTTGATGTCGGTGAAGGTTTAAAGTAGTTTTCATAGGGTGCTTCTAATACAAAAGAAGCGCGTCGTTGGAGGTAATCGGTGTTCTCGAGCAATGCACTTTTCCCCAGCAGCCTTTCGAGGCGCGTCCACCCACCGAATACCGCGAAGTGCCGGACTGCACTCGGGCATTGTTAATGGACAGACAAATGGACGGACGTGTGATTGATGTCGCCCAGCGTGCACGTCCACCGACCCATGGATTAATGGCGCAGGATAAAGCCAGGATCACAGGCGCTGCGTCTTCACGTCATCGGCACGCGTGTCAAAGCTGTTTGAATATGCGTTTGAGCGCGTGCACGCCTGTTTGTCGCGCGCATTCCCGATGGAAAATGGGTAGAACGGATCAGCCGAGCTGCACGGGTAATCCGACGTAGATTACCGAGAATGACTTTCCGGTGGGGTGGGATCAAAGGGGTAACTTTCGAGACGCCTGGGTACCTCGTCGATCCTCCAGGTCCGTGGAATTATTGATCGATTGCCGCGGATCGCTGGACCATTATGTACACTGCCGTTAATAAGTATTCGGACGCATCAGGTTTGAAGATTCGGCGCCGCTGTGCTCGAGACAATTTCAAAATTAAGTCAATGTGGCAACTCACATCTGAGTCATTGCTATTTTGCTAGATGAAAAGGAAGTGAATTGTTTTTTAAGCTGTCTCAAGCCTCTGTGTTTAAACCCTTTCCAATTTCTTTCGCTCAAGATTTGTCGCTCCCTCAATTTGTCACTTTTCAAAATTTTCAGCTTCCCAAATGTATCACTCTCCAAAAACTTTCCGCTTCCAAAAATTTGTCACTACCCAAATTTGACGCTTCCCCAAATTTGTCGCTCCCAAAATTTACCACTCGCCGCTCCCTAAAATTTAGGGATCAAAATTAATTCAATATGGCAACTCACATCTGAGTCATTGCTATTTTGCTAGATGAAAAGGAAGTGAATTGTTTTTTAAGCTGTCTCAAGCCTCTGTGTTTAAACCCTTTCCAATTTCTTTCGCTCAAGATTTGTGGCACCCTCAATTTGTCACACTTCAAAATTTTCCAGTTCCCAAAAATTTATTGCTCCCAAAATTTTTCGCTCCCTAAAATTTACCGCCCTAAGCTGCAGCCTACTTAGCCTATACCCAAATCCCTCCCTGGGACACCTACACTGCGTGGAATAATTGTAAAAATCCTTACCAATTTATTGAACAACTCTGAACAACTAAATTTCACTGCATTTAGTATTTTAAACAAAAAGCAGTGAAGAACATTCAATCTGTACTCTCATATATTCTGCAAATACAACAGGTGCCCTAATACTTATGAACGCCAGTGTGCCCTGAGTTTGTTCATCTTTCCCCGAATTGGTCGACATAGCGATGATCGAGGGGTTGTTACACAGAAATTAAGGAACATCTTGCGCACAGCCCACCCCGTAACTACTTTGTATACCACTACAAACATATCCCGTAATTATTTGGCAGTTTTCAACCGTACCTAGTACCCTAGTGACGCTGAGATATCAATATTAGTTCTATCTATCACGTGTCGCAGACATGACTTATCCTTTAAATCCCCTTACGCTGCGATTAATGGATTAGTTTCGCTCATAAGCCGACGACAGTCTCGATGCAAAAGAATGAATGACGAAATCTATCCCGCGGATCGAATGGCCTGATGGAAGCGCGTTCGAGCGTTGCACACGACTGAGAAGATTAGGGGGTTGTAACTGGAGCTTGTGGGAAACACGAGCTGCAGCTGTCCCGGCGCAGATTACAAGATCGTCTGTCTCTGATGAGACGATCCCCATGCGCAACGGCATCGATGTAACCGTTGGTTAAATCGAATCTTCCCCTTACACGCGTCAAATGAACAGCCCCTGCGACGCGTCGAGTACAACCGGAGATACGGGACACCAAAGTCAACCCGACGCTGCAACACCCCCGCAAGCTTCTTTTAAAACTTGAAATTGCCTTTCGCGTGAGAGGCTCCCGCGAATTCGCGTAAACTTCCACGTCTACCTCCCTCCCATGAATCTTCTTATACAAATCCAGCCGTTTCGAATGCAACAAGATCCAACCCGCCGAACAGCTCCGCTCCTCCAAGACCCCGTGCAAGCCGTCGCCGGGTGTAACAAGTTACGGGAGCGGGCGTCGAGTGGCAAGGTAACGCGCGAGCGTTTTCTAAAGATAGCAGGAAAACGCGTGGCCATTGCTAGAGCACATCAAAGAGAAGGCGCGATTGTCTGCGATATAAATAGATCGATCGAAAGTGTACGTACGTAACGCGCGGCGTGGTCGGGTTCGTCGATCGTCGGCCGTTTAAGAATTCACGAGGAGCGGCTGAAAATCGCCCGCGGATCGGGCCTCGGCGAGGACGCCAGCTGTTCGCGCCGTCCACGTGGCCCGCGTCCACCACGTGGCGAGATTCTAAATTTCAGCTGTCAAGCCTCTCTTGAAATAGACGCCTGACAGACCGCGCGTTCCTATTCCCGTAGATCCGCGTTAAATTCGAACGATTTCTATAATAAGTATCCGCCGAACGTTATTCCGATCGCGAGGGTAGTACAGAAACAGGCGGACCAATTTAGCACGCGAAGGGGTGAAGGGGTAACAGGAGCTCCGGAATAGACGTGCGCCGGAGAGAGCCGAGATCCATCGTGTTCTTGGATTTCTTCCATCAAAGAGAACGCCGTTCCAGGGAGGCGGAAACGACGCCGTTGCCGTTTCATAGCGGGTGGAACGCGACCCTCGGGGCGCTCGCAACCCCTTTTCCCCTTTTCTTTCTCTCGCCAGGCCCGCGCCCCTCGGCCGAGGCCTTGGAATATCGCGTTATCATCCAGCGGCCACACGTGCCCTGTCGATTAATCGGGGAGCACGCGAGGGCCGCGTATCGGCTCCCAAATGTCCTTCGAGGGGGATTATCGAGGAGTTTTCGGCAGGTGAACGGTGGCGTGGCAAAGGGGGAACGTGCGCGATCTGGCTAATAAACTAGATTGCCTGCGATTATCGCGATGGTGGATCGAAAGGCGAGTGGAATATCGCTCCCTTGGAACTTGTTAATTAATCTGGCGCTGGTATCAACGGGGGTGTATTAACTTTCTGATGAAATTTTTGTCTCGCCCCGAAGAGAAATTCAGGCAGCGCGCGAGGGAAGATTGAAGCAGATGTTTCGACTGCGACATTTTCTGGAGATATTCGCGTTTAAACGCGGGGACGTAACGACGAGAGGAGATCGTTTCCGCGTCTCCGTTTTAGCACGCTGGTGGGAGCCCTTCGAGGGCGAAATGCGTTTCTTATTATGGATCATTATACGGCTGTTATGCTACTGATGGGGCGGGGGGGGGGGGGGGGGTGGCTGGGGAACGGTGATTTATCTCTCGCCCGAGATTCCACGCGAGGGTTGAACTCGACGGCTCTCCCAGGGAGTGGAGGAACGTCTTCGAGACACGAATACAAATGACTCAGTGGACGAGACGTCCCACGGTGCCCATAAATAATTACTTTACAATCTCGCAGTCTCCCGTTTCACTTTTCCTCCGCCTGCACGCCGGCTGCCGCGTAATCCTTTATCGATTATAAAAACGCGAATGGACGTTGAGCTTCTTGCAGCAACCCTTTGCTACTAAGCGACGAGAAAACTGTTCATGTTCGGTCACGGTTCCAAGCAATTTGTCTTCCCTCGAATATCAGAGAAATCCCATTGAGAATCGTAGCGCCCTCTAGGGATCCTGTAAGGGACCCTCTTTACTTCCGTTTGTGGAATCACGGTGCCATTTAATTTACAAAGATGCACTGATATTACACTGGCTTCTAAAGCTCCGTCGTGTCGGAGGGTTGGACGGTTCCGGTTCGAGGCGATTTTTTCCCCCGAACGTTGCGCGGGAAAATCGAATTACCGGTCGCAGTTTGGAGCACGTCGACCGCTCGATAACAAATCGCGGCCCACCGACGAGTTTCCCATCCCCGAGAAACGTATAGTTGGTGCGCCGAAGTTGAGCGGGTGCCGAAGGATCGAGCATCCGTGGTAATGAAATTGGAGCGGCCTGCGGGTGGCTTTTAATTAAATGGCCGCGGACTTTGTGTTCTTTGTCGTATGGCTGCGCCAGCCGCGACAACTTGAGCAACTATCGAACGCCTGGCAATCCACACGATTGCGTTCCGATCTCCATGCCCCCGGCGACAATTCCCCCAACATTTTCCCCGACTAAAATATCTAGCCCGGCGTTCGTTTTTACTGCAATCTCCTCCTATCATATACCCAGAGTTCCCCCCATCGACGTGAACTTCCGCGCGGTCCCTCGGATTCTAATTTAATTACAGCTCGTGAGAGCGGCTCATATTATTCTAGCATTCTCGCCGCTCAAAGGGCTCCGCGCTTGCGAATAACGCAAACAAAATATGAGAGAAGCGGTGGGACGAGTTCCCGTTTCGAATTTCAAACAGAAGCCGGGCGAGTCGCTCCCGCGGCGAACCCCTCGGCGCGAGGGGGATCAATTTTTGATAAACGGAAAATGAAACTGGATGAGGGAGCGGGGACGAGCGCGCCGCTCGTGCAAAATGCAGACGCGAGGAAAATGCCGTTGCGTGGGGAGCGAAACGAGCCCGGTTGGCGAGACGGAGGCAGCATGAGGAAAGAAATTCCGACGACGGATGGAAAAAAAAAAGGTATCTCTTTTACTGAAGGGGAGCAAAAAGGATCGCGTTGGAAGTTTCCTCGAGCTTCGTTTTGTCCACTGGAATTCCCGAGGCGAGAACTCGGTGGATCTTTCCGCAGAAGATCGACCTCTCGATTTTATAGTCTCGCGCTGTGGTTGCTAATTGAAGCCAGAAAAAAACACGGAAGTTGCGTGGAAGTGGTTGGAGGATCTTGGAGGTTTTATTCGAATTCGCGAGCCCTTTTCGCAATTTCTCCGGCATCCTCGAGAACTCGCAACCCGAGAACCAACGGATTACCCATTCCCAAACGATACTCCGCGGCACTGAAAGTTAACACGTGCCAATATGAAGCCCCTGGTTTAATTAACAAGCGAAGGTGGATGCTTTACCTGGAACGGCAAACTGATAGACGTACCGCCTAACTCGCTGCATAATTACGAACTCCGCTCGATACAACGATCGACTGTTCCTTCACCGGTGGCCTGGCGAGCGTGAAATATTATTTAAACGATAGACTGCATCCAGTTGATCGTTATCCGATATTCCGCGCAGGGTTTCCCGTTATTAGACGGCGCATTCGATCCGCGAGATCGAACGAAGCCAATTCAGTTGAATGGGAGAGGAAACGCTTGATGCCTCTGGGCGTCGCCAGTGAAAGCGGAAAAATATGGAAAAACGACGTTGAAGCGATCTAGGTTTAGCCTTCGCAAGGTGAATCCATCCGCAGTCTTCCCCCCGCGAAACTTTCGACTCTTGCACGGCTTTGCTTTCGATATTAATAATCGATGGTCCTCTGATATTTTCAAACCCAGCGACAGAAAGATTCTCAAACCTTGTATTTTAAAAAAATTCCACCCAATAACTGAGGCTGTATTAAAATACCGTCCAAAGTAAAGAAGTCATCCTCGATTCTCGTACCTATTGCCGAAACTCGCAGCTGGACACGAAACATAAAGTTTCACGGGAAAACTAAAACGTTTGATCACATTCCAGCGGCGGTTGACTCTGGCCCGAATAAAGACGAAACGAAAGGGACGATGGTAAAGTTTGAGCGACGAGGGGTGGAGTTCGGTTGATTTTCACGAGAAACTACCCCCGCGGCTATTCGTGGCTTCCTGTTGCAGTTTGGGGTTGTCGCATCCACCAAGGGACGATTTTCAGGGTGGAATATTATTGCAACAGTACACGGATGCTGCAGCATCCGTGCATTATATAATTATTCTCATTGCTAATAAAAAAGAGTCTGCAAGCTCCGCGACCCCTCGTTGATCCTGTAACCTCCAACAGAACGACTCTCCTCGCGGCTGGGAAGAATCGAAGAAGCCAAGGATCGATCGAACCAAAAGTGTCCAGCCGTACGAATGTAGCCGCCGGAGGAGCGCGGAACTTGGAGCGCGAGTCGGTGGAACGAATCAGTGGGACCTCGAGCGGCCATCGCGGAGTTTCCATCCCCCTCCCGTCGTTGACCCAGAAACGGGGTGAAGCGGGGTAAAACGCGAGCGCGGAGAGGCCCGTGGGGTCACGTTCGTTAGGAGATATTTATTTGTTCCGGCCAATTTTTCCCAGGCCGATCCGTATTTCCCGCCGAGTCTCATTCGCCCCGCGGATATCTGCATAGCGCGCCCCGATAGCCTGGGGCCTTTAATTCTCGGCGCACGTAACGCTGCGAGAACAGGCGAGAGGAGAGCTGCCTCGTGCTTTCCTACCTTTCTTTCTTTCTTTCGTTCTTTCGCCCACCCCCGACCCAGCAGCCATCGCGAAAGCTTATCTCCGTCGGGCCGTATCTGGGCGAACGATGGAATACATGCACCCTCGCGTGTCGTGTTACCCTCGTACAACGTAAAACCTCTCCTCCGTTCGCCGCGGCCGGTTAAAAAGGGGCGACAGCCCGCGGAGCAGGGGGATGAAATACATTATCGCGGCAACGAGAGCCTCTCGCGGGCTACCGGCCTGCTTTCCTGTCCGGGCGGAAGGAATTTATTCCTCCCGCGGGAACGAGTCATCCGGAGGGCTTCGCCACTGAGAAGGGGGATGTTGGTCTAATTAATAAGACACTCCGAGGGATAGCATCGGACGGCGTAATCGCTCCTCTACTCCTGCTTGTCTCCCATTCTTCGTTGACCTTTTCAATGCTATCCATGGAGTCCCACGTTTTCCGTTTCCATTCTTAGAATCCTAAGGGATGGTGAAGAGATGCTGTGATAATAAGAAATTTAGTACCAGAAGGTTTTAGGTGAAACTGGTGTCTACAAAAGATGGGACGTGGGTCACGCTATTACTAGAGAATTTAAAAATTATTCCACACCCCCTCTGTCTGTAAATGAATCAGGGCGAAAGAACTGGGCACCGCTGGTAACGATACAGGCCCCGATAGGAGAGCTGGCGCGTTAAATAGCAGAGGTCGCGCGGGGGAGAGAAAACGCGGAGGGAAATGTCAATGCCGAGCGCGCGCTCGACGCAGCGAAACGCGAGGAGTCTGTAAACGCGAGGCTCGCTTTTGCCCCCGTCCTTCGGCCGAGCCGGGGGAATTAAAACTAACGAGTTTAATGGTAATCGAGCGAAATGATCGCGGCGGCCATTAACGGAACACCGGCTCGCGGCAATTATTCTTAATCGTTAGTCTTAATGCCCTCCGTGCGAGCAGCTCGCTATCGTGTACGGGGAATCGTACGGAGGCAGCTGAAACGCGTGATTTAATAACCGCGCGACAAAAGTGCAACGCAGAAACAACCGGCTCGCCGTGAAATAAGATCCGCACGAACGCTCTTTAACGACCGCTGCCGGATCAAGATGAGGCGAGTTCTTTGTCCATGCTCCGTGAATTTCAATGGAAATTGCACGAGCTTCGGGGGATTATCGGAATAGGAATGGGGGGGGTCGATACAAGGGCTGTCAGCCGCAGATGGAAGAAGCTATTATTAATATTAATAATAATAAAGCTACGACCTATTTCGAGGCGCGGCATCTGCTTAAATAACTAGACTCGCTCTCGGGAAGCTTCTATACGATCTACGCTACCATCGTTATCCACGTTGCCTGAGCACCCGTGGATCCGTCGGAGACACCTTGAAACTTGGATCCTCGTGGAAGAAAATTGGGTCCTCGTGGATGATTACCTGAACCACGGAAGATTACCCGCCGCACGTAGATAGCGTACGGCACGAACGCTCGTTCCGTCATATTCGCTACTGAGGACACTTTGCGCGGAGCACACTTCAACTCGCGATATCAGATGCACCGCTCCAGACACACGCAATTCCAATTGCAACCTCGCGCGGGCCGGCGCAACACTCCCCGGGGGATGCTCTTTAGTCTCCCAAGAATAGTCTACGAAATCTGGACGCAGCCGCGAAAATATCCGTTTTCCTTCACGGTGCACTGGAGGGATGATAGGCGGGGGTGGAAGTGGCCGGGCACAACAGAAACAGCCCTGTTTATTACGGCCGCGAGGAGCTCCGAGGCTGAAGCCGGCTAGCCAAGTTGTCCGAGAGAAGTTCGTCCACCATCGGGCCGAGATTTATCGCCACCTTAAGCCGAGGATCGTAAATAAGGATACACGCAGGAAATGAAGTTCGACCAGGGGCGTTCTCGCCGGATCATCGCGCAATCGACGGGGGAATCTAGGCTGTTAACGCTTCGCGCGATTCCCCGCTGCGGCTAGAAGCAGCATGCTCCCGGGGAATCTTCTAAAACTCGAGACTTCCACGGTGCAACGCTCTTAGACTCGTTGCGGGTGACGTTAATTTTAATCGCCCTGTTTTTTGCAACCCATAAAAGAACACAGGCCGTCCTATTTCTGTCGACTGGAGAGCCGCTGTAACGACTGGAGCGGGCTGTTTAATAAATAACTGGTAATAGCCAGGGGAAATTCGCCGATAAATGTGCCGCTGGCTGTTCGCGACTCGAACGCTTTGTGCGCGTATTTTAAAACGTCCATCAACGCGTTTCACGCCGCCGGGTGCTTGGGCCCGAAAAACAGAAGGTCGCTCGGTACGCTTGGCAGCACATGCGCTGGCATTTTGCAGTCGTTGCTTCGAGCAGGCGAATCCTCCGCTGCGTTATATCGTTTCCCACCGAGCCTCCAGAAACAGCTCAGAAACCATTGCCATAATCTGCGGCAATACTTGCGGCAATTCAGCAGAAAATCATTGTTCGAATTCGCGCGGAAACGCCTATCCAAAGTTTTCTGCGAACAGATTCGTCTACTGTCTCGACACACACTCGAGCGAACGAAGTGAACGCAAATCCTGTAAATATATTCTTACGGAAATGGAATATGGAGAAGGGGGGGGGTTAGCGCATCGGTCGTTCACACGACCGATCGAGAGAGGCGGAATCGAAAGGGAATCGCGATAAGGGGCGTGGGTTCTCGAATTGGATTGGCACGGAAGGGACTCGTGCTAAAAGTCTGTGGCATATTGCCAGTACGCCGAGATATATAGGCTTCCACGTTACATGCATCTCCGTGATAAAAGAGCCAGCCGAGATCGATACGCGCGAAAGTTCCGCGCGATCAACGAGATTTCTCCGCCCCGCAGAGTCAGCCACGCGTGCTACGTGACGGGATGACGACCGTTTCTTTAAATCGTCATCGTCCGCGTTTCGGGGGAAAGCCTTGGAGGAAGACTCGACGCCGGGGGAATACAATCCACATTGTGGAGCGAGAGATTGAAAATTCTGAAATCTCCTTTGGATAATCCGCGCCCAGGAAGCGCCGAAATGAAATTGCTGGAAAGGGAGACGGAATCTCGGATTTTTCAACCGCGAAAACGCCACCGGCAAGCGGAACAGGCAGACTGGCAATATCAACTTTGTTGTGTATTTTCTGAACGTTCCACCGCCACTCGGATCCAATCCGATTTCGCGGCCATACTTACAGCGTGCCGAATATTCTAGCAGAAATATTCTCAGAGAGATGTTCGTCAGCGATTCCTCGCAATCGAGCCTGTAAATAGAAAATGCTTGACCGCGTCGGGGATGTTCAGGGATTTCTAAAATCTCGGAGACGATTGTTCCAAGGAGAATCCTTCGAATCGATTCGGCACATTTCATCTACTTCCACGATTCCCTTCCACCCCGTCCTTGATCCTCGCGCAGGAGCGAGGCCGCAGGATTAGGCCACGTGGCGAGGGGGGCTCAACCTCGAGTCACGAACCAAGGAACCAGAAACCTTCTGATTGTATCTCCTTGATTTCCTCCGATCGACTTAATCGCCGGCGCTTAATTAGCCTACGAGTGTGCCCGTGGATAACTGTACCTCGATTAGGCTTTATTATTTCGCTGGATGATTCCTGATAATCGGGGGTGGTTGACACCTATAGCACAGAGCGCTGCCAATCGCCCGATCTCACGCAGAAATTTTACCACCGCCCGTAATAAAATTCCCTCCTACACGACTTCGAAGCGCGACCGAGCGAATCCCTCGCGCAGAAATGTATCGCGATCGCGGGGTGCTCGAGGCCGTCGAATCCGCCCCTAGTTTCCAAGGGGATAAATTTACAGTCACCGTACGAGCTGTAAATCGTCCAACTTTTATTCGCCGCCTCGTTTCGTCCCGCGGACGTCATGCTTTACCGCGCGGTCGTTAAAAATTAACGACAGCCAGCGAACGGTTAGTTGCGCGACAGAACGTAAAACGCGGGAGGGCCCCGGGTCCAATAGGGCGCGCCGCAGCGTCGATCTCCAAATGCGTTTTATCGGCTCGGCTCGGGATGCTCATTACCCCATCTGGAATTATTCGCGAACGCATGGCCGGCCGTTCAAGGAACGTCGTTAGGGAGATCTTGCAGCAGCCGCCGCGTCTGAGCAGCGTGGCTCTCGAACTGGGTCAGCGAGCTTTCCAATTGTTTATGGCTGGTTTGCGAATATCCGCAAGCTACGCGGAAGCGTGTTTTGCTTTGGGCGGGGAGCTGGCCGCGGGATTTCTCCCGCGATGTAGGGAGCGTTGCGTCACCGCGAGCCGCGCGGCAATGAAGCGTCGAGGCGTTGCGCAACGCCGGGACCACCCTTGCCAGAAAGAGTCGGTGAAATCATCGTCCCGGGGAGCAAGGAAGCATTGTGATCGTGTCGAAACGGGGCACTGGTAGCCAAGACAAATAGGCGAGATTTCCCGTGGCAACCTGCGGAGTAAAAGGTGGTGGGTTTGAGAAGGGGTGGGGAATTGGATTACGTATTCCTTTGAGTATAGAAAGATAACTGCCGCGGCCCTCGAGGAAAAGAAGATTAAACGAAATCTGTTGGAATCAATTTTGAACGTGGGAGTTCTAATAGAATTCGTTGTTGTCCACTGAGATCTTATTACCTGCCTGTGACTCGAAAATTATAATAGGGTAAATCCGGGAGACGCGGTCGGGCCGGAGAGTTGGTCGAGTCGCTATATTTCAGACTCTATACGTAAAAACGCGATAAAGTGCAGACCAATTACTTTTCTAGAAGTCAAATAGTTGAATGAATAGCGTCATTTCGCTTCCTCCGGTGTTTTTCTGGATTTATAAGCTATAAAGGCAAATTGAGGTTACATTTAACCTCTTTTGTCAAATAGCAGTGTACAGAATCGGATTTAAAATATATTTCTAAGTTTATTTTCGGTTAATGTTGGGGATAATAAAATAGTAGAGATATTGAGGGACAATTCAGCCAAAGTATTTGGCCATATTAACTCCTCCTCTTAAAACTAACGAGAAGACCATCTCTCGTTGCAGACAGGAGAGATGGTCGAGTTATGATTTTTTTATTATTTTTGTTTATTTAGTTTATTTATTCACTTTTGCATTCATTTGCCTTGCTAATCACCAGTAGGTAGTTCATTTTCTCTTTGACGAGTTCTTTACTTGTTCAGCGTAAACAAATTAAATATCAATAAATCGATAGTTGTATTCACTCATAAATAATTTTACTTTCTTCTTTGTTATTTTTCCATGAATAATTATGTGAGTGGTCTCTGCCAACGACGAAAACCATTTCTCCCGGCACGTCGGGAAAGGTGGTCAGATGTCATGACTTCAATTTTCAATCCGACTTACAGTAAATATTGTCTTAAAACAAATATCGACCAGTTTTTCTGAATCAGCATAAAATTCTGAATATATAGGTTTGTTGCGATAAAATAAGAAATATCTATATTAGTTTAAATAGCCATTTTATATTAGGTCGACCGCGTCTCCTGGATTTACCCTAAGTAAAATGGATGATAAGGGAGAGGATAAAGTTACCCCTAAATCACCTGAATTATCAGAAGAAGAAACAGTATTAGGATGGAATTGCAGCCCATTTTCAGACACCTAGTGCGAAGAGGTTAAAAGGTTCCGTTCGTGGGAGAAAAATCCTTCGAATCGCACTCTAATTGGAGATCCCAATGCCGTTAAGGAGAGCGTGGCGCAGAAGGAGGACACGAGCCATTACCGACCCGCGAAATAATTTCCTCTTCTCGCTGGTATCTCGGTCCAGCCGCCGTAACGACACCGAGTGCGCTCGGAAGCGTGCTTGCATCTGCAGATAGGCGACCCTTAATGGTGCCTCCAGGGTGGAACAGGTAGTACCCAGGCATCGACGGGGAATTAGAGCTTGTCGCTATTCGCGTAATTGTTCCTCGCTCGTGATCCCGATGAATCGCGGACATTAGACACCGCCCGCGCCCACAGCCTCGTGGCTTCTGCAAACAATTTCCGCTACCGAAGGATCCGTTTCGCAGCGAGGATATAAGCGACTCGAAAATTAGAATAAAGCGAAGGAGAAAGGTTCTGTGGTCGAGCGAAGATCTTACGAATGGTAGAAGAAGTCCCAAACGGTCAAGCAAAACAATTTTCCACGGCCCGGCCAGCGAGGGAAGTGCTCGATTCCTTTACAGAGCAAGGAGGCACTTTGAAAAATCCAATAAACGTGGCTCTACGTATTCCGGTATCAAGTATCGCGTATTACCCTGAAATGACAGCGAAAAGGAACGATAAACCTTTGAGGCTCGCCGACAGCTTCGACCCCATACCAAGCCCCTTCCCCCCCCCCCGCCTCTCTCTGTTCGATATCGAGTCCTCTTTGAGCTTTCCACCCTCCCCGGGGATGGTAGACGCGAGCACATTGTTTCATATATCGCGATAAGAGGGAAATTTGTATTCCGAGCAGTGCCAACAGGGGAATCGTTCCTATGCTATCCTCCCCCTTTCTAAGGCTTCCTTATGGCTCGCCCGTATCCCGGAGCTGTTCTGGTATCGGGGTATAATCGCGGGGGGCACTTTTCCGGGGCCCTTATGGCGGCCTTTCACATTCGTAGATTTACGAGTGGCAGCGTGGATCATGCACTCTCTGCTTTATGCTTGGAAGATTGTGGGAGGTCTTTTGAAATTTCGGGCGCTTCGACCAGGTGTTCTACAGCTTTCACAGCCTCTGGCGGCTTAATAATAATAATAATTCTTTATTGTACAGTAGACATTACGAAAGAAAACATAAGAAAACGAAAAAGGATAGTTAGGACTTCTACAGTACATATAACAGTAGAGGAGTGCAAAAGGCGAGATACAGCTGTCAGCTGTTGTTAACCTTGCCACTTAAAGCTATTTAAAACTAACACTAACAGTGTATATGGAAAATAAATGTAGATAGCCAATCTAGAGTAAGGACTAACGTCATATGTGTCACGTTGAAAAATAACAAGAGTTAAGAATTAATTGCTATTGCTGATTAGCAAAAAATAATGTCACTGCCTGGTTGACGGTTGAAATGGTAGTTAGAGAGCAGATGTAGTCGAATAATAGGCAAGAGAGTTTATTTTCCGAGGAATCTTCTGGTGATTTTTATAAAAGAACGAACCATACGTGCTCTTTTCCCGAGCTTAACACAGTTCCTTCGCCTGATCGCCCCAATTATTGACCTGTTTCACTGAGCGTCAGTGAGACTACCTTCTAATCTCTCCAAATACAAATTACATTGGTAACAGGACCCGCGATTTCCCCTCGCCAGGAGTTTCAATAACTGATACCTCGATTTCCACGCGAGAGCGCGACGCAATTCCGTTGCGACACATCCGCATCGACACGCTGCGGTTCGAGTCACGGAGTGTATCAACCGAGCGTCGACTTTGTCTCGTTAGCGTCTAATAAGATAATTAACGACTTCGCAGCTGTTGGAGCTAACACGAGCGCCAATGTAATAGCTACGCGTGTATAATTGCGATTCCATTAGGGGTCTGTTCTCATCCATGATGGAGCAACGTCGGATGGCTGCGATGACAGCTGTTTCGTGAAATCTCCTCGGTTACCAGTTCATCCTACTACCCACTTAAATTCAGAAACGTGTAAAAATTAACGATTCTAAGCAACAGACCGTCCGATATATTATTAATCGAGGAGGTGAGCGCGTGGAAAGGGGATTAATCTTTGCCTATATTAATGATCACACCCAAGATCTAACACGGTGTTTCCCCAGCTTTTATAATATTCAAATAACCTGCGATCCCTCTCCCCTTTAAAGGTAAATTTAATAAGGTAAAGAGAACGCATTGCAAATAGATATTTCAGAATATAATTCTAACTGAATAATATTTAATTATCTTAGTACACAAATCTAAAAAAAATAACCCCCACAAAGGACCAAAGAGAACAGTTCCGCATTCTTCACCCGAGCGTTTGCCCCTCGATATTAGATCGACGCGGGGCAACATCCAGATGCAGGGAACGAGGGATACGAATCACGCGAGATGGACCTAGCCGAAAGTTCTCTAAACAGGATCGTTATGCATTAACCGGCCGCGCTTATGCGGCATCGGGCTCGGCGAGGCTCAATTAATGTTCGACGAGAGTTGGGCCGGAAAACTTCCCCCTCCGGCTATCCCGCGGGAATTTTCTGAATAATTCAGCCTCGTCGGCCGCGACCCCGCGTCGTTCTCGGCTCGGTCCACCAGGCTTTTACCAGTCCGACCCGCAGCCTTCGGGGTATCAATTTTCCAAGCAAGTGCATTAAGATAACACCTCTCGACTAGCGGGGGACTGGAGACCCTTGGAATTGCAGCGGAAATATAGGACACCGTGAAAATCGTCGCTCCCACGTACCAGGTGGAATGATTAAAGAAATTCTAACGATCAAACTGCCGATTTCCTCGTCGCCGAGTGGGTAGTAGAGTTTCTTCTATTCCTGGCCAGTGGCTTCCAGTTTCTGAACCTTAATTTATACAGATTCTCTGAATGGCGCATTTAATCCCAGTGCTCCGAAGATTGTGAATTATCGAGAGTGGTGCACGGAGGGTAAATATCAAAATAGATGATAAAAGATACGGGGTAGGGAAGAGAAGCACACGTTGATAAAATGTCCTCCGCGCAGCGTGCCCTATTTTCCAACGTTCCCAGCGCAAACATCGATCACCGGGAAGCCACGCTTCTGGATCCGCGCGGGCAAAGAGCGAAGCAGGGAAATCGGTCCCGCGAGCAAAGAATTTTATTCGAAAGACGCCAGTCCCAAGGATAATTTTACGAGCGCCGCTTTACGGTCGCCACGGTCGACCAGCTTCACGGTGGATAACAATTTTCATGATAGAAAGGAAATGGGATAATAAAGAGAGTCCGACGGTAAAACTGTCGACGGCAGAACGCTGTGTCTGGCAATTCCCTCGGATCGGTTGGAAAATTTTTAACGGTGCCTCGAGTTCGCCCACTTCTCCCAACGCTTTTTACATCGAAGGAGCCTGGACGAGTAAGAAATCGCGGGATTGGTGTCGATAGCAGTGCGACGTTACACGTATAAATGGTAAAAGTACATTCGCGAGTGTTCGCAGCCATGCTTCGACGCGCACGTGGCGGAGAAAGAAGAAAGGGCGAACAACAGGCGACTGACGAGGGAAATTGCGTGCTCCGCGGGGTGGTCTAGTCGACGAGCGCGGACCTGTGTCGAAAGGGGCGAAGTCGGGGCGACGGCGAGGGGGAGTGGGATGAATTACGAGCAAAACGGATGCAGCAGCCGGTGGTACGAGCGAGGTCGGGGCGAGAAAAACCGGGTCGAAGGAGGTAAAGCTGGAAGAATGAACGATTCCAGATATATCAGGCGAATCCCTGGTGTCGATTCTTCCCCAAAGATTCTCTGGGGGCTTCTTCATAGGAAGTTTAATCGATTTAACTGTGGTAGAAATATTGACGGTTGAATTTCTGCGGCACAGATTACGCAGAATTGCATGAATTAGAATTGAATTCCCTTGGATACACTGATTCCGGCTAAAACTCAAGGCAAAAAGGAGAAATCGCTGGGTGTAAGCTGCAAGCAATCGAGTGTTCCGTGGAAGAGTAGTTAGAAGAGGGGGATCGAGGAGGTGAGCGCGTGGAAAGGGGATTAATCCTTGCCAATAAAAGTTGCGTCTCACCGTCGACGGAGGGTAATAACTACGCCCTGGCTCGTGGACGACGTGGAGCCTCGCGTAGGGTGGCGAAAGGCGGGGATGAAGGACGGGATCGAATCGATCCGAGTTATTGTGTTCTGCTGTGTATTGTGCGCGGAGAACAATCGCAGACACCGTGAAGACGACCGTGATGGAACTAATTGACGCGCGTAATTGAGGATTCGCGGTGGATGGGAAGGGTGTGTCGCCGCGTCAGGGCCACCGCTTTCGTTTCCAAACGCGAGGCCTTCGGGCTGCGCGGCGTCGCTCGTCGATACTGAATCGCAATGATGGAAATTCCCGCGGAAGCTGAACCGCTCCCACGATCTCTGATAATTGAATCGTTGATAAACGCGTGGCGTCGATTCCAGTCGACTCACACCTCAAGCCCCGATCTCCGCGAGTTCGAATTAATACAGATTAATCTCCCGCATCTTTCACATTCCACGGATGATTTAAACTCAGACTTCAGAAATTCGTGGACCCCGGCTTCCGCGATCCAGTCGACTCTCGGCTCTCCTCGGGGCGAATTCCCGCGGAGAAAGAATATACTTTCGGAGCTCCATCGACGTCGGAATTCACGGCGAGAAAGGGGGAAACAATCCTCTCGCGAGAACAATGCCTACATACTCCGCGTCGTCAGCTATTCGACGGTCGGTCGAAATTACGTTGCAACGCGATCCTCTGGCGCGGTGTTTGCGCCACAGAACAGCTGCTCGCGCGGCAGAAAATACGCGAACGATGAAAAATATGAACACCGCGGATGGATTTTTTGCTCCCGGGGTGCTCGCCTCCCCTCCCGGCGGTCGAATAATTCGCGGAGCGCCGCTTTTTGCCGTTCGCTCCAATTAGTGCGGTATTATCCAGCGACACGTGGAACAAGTCAGGCTAAGAAGCGGAAGAAAGAGGACAGGAAGAACGCTTCACTGCGAGCTCGAGTAAATCATCCCCCGTGCGTGATGCGTTGGAGTTGCGCCGGTGCGAGGAGATCGCTAGAAGGAAGAATAGAAGGAGTCTTGCCCGTAACGAGAATCTAAAGAGAAGCAAAAGCTCAAGATTGAAACGCGGCCAGCGACGGGGACCGGCTAGAAGCAGGCTAAAGGGTGGTAGAGGGATAATGAAAGGCAGATACGAAAACGCGGTTGCGAGGGTGCAAAGGGGATCAATAGACAGATATAGAGAGGAACGTAGCCGCGTTAAAAGATGGAAACGCGGCGTGCCGTTTCGAGGCCTCGACTTTTCTACCTGGCCGAGGGTTTAAGGCCGGTCCACACGAGCGGAATCGACCTAAGCTCCCTTATTGGATCAGGCGAGACGAGCCGCTCAACCGTGGATCCGTGTCCACACGGCGACGTGTCCGATATATACTTTCTGCGTTCGCGCGATCGTTCATGTAAACGTAAACGCACACCGAAGGCGACGAATCCCGCCTCGCCCCGCGGCTACCACCCTTTCTATACGTGGAAACTGTGTCAAGAGCTTTTCCACGCGTTTTTCCCTTCAACGTGTCCCGATATAATGCGTCCAGCTGAGCGGCAGCTTGTCCTTGCTTTTCAGCGCGCTTCTGACGACGCAGAATTAACTGGACAAGCGGAAGCGCTTCCCGCGGCAGTCGAAACGCGGTGACGTTTCTTTGGGAATCCGTTTGCTCGCGAATACTCGATCGCTGGACGCGGTAATTTGCGGTGGCCGGAGAGAATGAGAACGGAGTAGTTAAAGAAGATGAGAGTCGATAGACTCACCAGTGACTGGCGCTTCGATGTCGATCATAGTCTTCTCCGAGCGCAGCAGGGCGGCTCCATCGTTGACTATACGAAGGGCCGCCGCCTCGTCGATCCTACCTTCGAGGATAAAGTGCTGTTTCAGCACCTCCGGTCGCGGCCGATCCGTCCGCGCGTCGAACACCTCTGCGATTGTTAATTTGTGCGACGGCGGAAAGAGCACATCTGTAACAAGAGAAATGACACTTTACTGCGGGTTGCATTTAAATTAAACCCATCGAACCGGAAGATATTCTCCGTCATCGAGCAATCGACTACGATTTAGTGAAATCATTCACAGATAAATTTTCCTTATTTAATCTGCGACTCTCAAATTTTTTTAAGCCGGTGCCAGATTTATACAGCGCAAATGATGAGGCGCCGGCTTAAAAAATATGAGACTCGTAGATTAAATAAGGGAAAAATTATTTTTTACTTTTCACTGCGATTTTAATTTTTTGAAGTCGGTTTTAGTTTTTTAATTTTTTTCTCAACTTTTTAGTTTCATATATATTGACACAAAATGCTGAGGAGTTATTCGAGGACAGGCGTATATTTTAAAAAAATATACGGATCGAATCTATAACCTCCTTTCTTAAGTCGGTTAGAAAGTAGCCATAACCCTCTACGAGGATCAAACAAATTCAATTATTAAAACACATCCTGCACAACTTCCCCCTGGAAAACCGCGGCGCGGAAAATCCGAAAGCAACGAACGACCACGTATTCTATTATCTCAGAGTGCCTGCCACTATCGAGCAAACGTTTGGAGAGATTACCAACGCGCAAAACTCTGGGCACGTTCCCCCGCTTGGACCCCGTCGCAGCGGACCCATGCGGGCACGCGTATTTCGGACGGACTTGGCGGCACGATTCCCTGCAATTAGCCGAGTCCAGCAAATATTGATCGAGCTACTTGCGACAATGTTATCGCGAGTCATCTCCTCCTATCTCCTCAATTAATGCACCGTACACATTTGCAGAACGTAACGTCGCGAGCCCCCATTTCTCGCGGATGATTTATAATACTTTATCGCGACCCGTTGCAAATTGCTGTTTGCCCATGAGCGAAAGTCAAACGGCGCGGCGGACGTTGGATCGCGAGGAACCCGAGTAATCCTGCTTCCCTATCGGCAAGGGGCACTCGAAGAAACGAGACTGGGGGCGGTTTTCGTAGTTTTCTACAATCCCGCAAAATCCTCGCAGCCTGTCCAATTCATAATCGATTACCTGGCCTGCCCCTGTGAGGCGCCGTCACGTCCCGCTTGGCGGACGCGGCTTCAGCAAGCGTTCTCTCTTTCACTAAGCTCCAAGCTTCGACCCTTCGCGTCGACACAGGTGACGGAACCTTTGCCACCTTTTCCGTCGACTGTCCGTCGAGTGATGAGAAGGACAACTTCTGCGCTGCGTCACCGTGCGCGATCTTCGTTACCTTCGAAGACAAACGCCGCAGGAACGAGCGAAACTTGCTGGCGCTCCCTTGATAGGACACGTCCGAGCCTACGTCCTCGAAAACATCGTCCTCTTCGTCGAACGATGGATCCACAACGTTTCCCGCCAGCGGTAAGTCTGCAGCGTCGACATACTCCTCAGGTGCCCCCCAACTATTGGAAGAGCTGCAAATGCTACGCCTGTTGAGCTTCTCCAGGCTATCCTCGCAGGACAGACTGACATCTTCGATCTCGGTTACGGATGTCGATACGGAAACGTTGCAATCGCATGGACTCTTCTTTTCATGCAAACTACTCTGGTCAGTGGACGTCGACAGTTCGCGATCTTGATGGTACAATCTCGAAATAGATTCTGCCGCGTCGCTGCTATCTAGATCCTCCTCCGAGTGCATCGAGCTCTCGGTCGACTGTTCTGAGTCGATCTTCATGGACGCCTCGGTGGTGTGCACGCAGCTGTCACCGATCCCTTTTTCAGATCCAAGGTCACGCTTGTCGAACTTCTCCTCGAACATTTTACTGATATCGTTATTGTTGCACTCGCGAAGATCATCGGCGACTACTTCCTTGCCAACGGCTATCTTAGCCTCGGTAACGCACACACTAGCGTCCCTCTGGTCAAAGTTGCCGACAGTCTCCATGTAGCTGGGGCAGATGATATGCTTCTGCTTTTCTGTGGCGAGGTCCCAGCAGCTGGTTTCTATAGGGTCTCTGAAAACTTATTCGTTATTCAGGACTTCGACGGGCAACTGTAGTGTCTCGTTCAAAAGAACCGTTGGCGACCTTCGCGGTCACGCGGAGACAACAACACTGTCCCGTTTGGAATGGACTCTGTGTTACAAAGTCGATTTCCAATGGTATTTTGATGGCCTTGGAATATAGTGATTAGTTTACTAGGTATGGTGGACAGTAGGGTAAAAGTGTCTAGCCTCTGAGACCGCGTGCACCAGAGTTAGTACACAGTAACACGTATGCACTAAATATTAAAAGTTAGTCCGTTCAATCGACGTTACTATTTTAGCAAGAGTTTTACTGAAGCCTCTAGAACAATGCCAGTAGCTTCGCTCGTAACGCGCATTAGCGACGCTACTGTGCGCCAGAAATGGCAGTAAAAATGTTGCGGATACACGAGGCAGGAGAAATAATTGAGAAATACGCAGTGCACAGATATTGACGTTGTGCGAACGCGGCGAAGACGAAACGACGACTGAAGCCTATGTAAACATTTCCAATACCGTCTAGGGAACGACCAATTGTACGTGTTGATAATTAAACCAATGAGTAGTCGTCTATGGGTGGGACAACGGAAATTCTTCGCTCGCAAAAGCGTATTTACGAATTGAAGAATATGTCACATAGTAAATAAGAAAAGAGACTAATATTTCTCCTTATTCGAACTATTTACTGTAAAAAGAGGATGCGGGCGACAGGTTCGTGATGCTGAGATATTGCAAATTGTCCCATTCCTCTAAGAAGCTTTCTAAAATCGTATTCGTCAGTGATTTAACAGAATAGCAAACGCCCCTTTATTTTTCTAGAGGAAAAGATCAAGATGCCATTTTCCTGATTAACAGAGATGCAGGGTTGTGTAGAAGAATGGGAATGTTTTATTCGCAGTTGGATATAATACTGTTAGGTAAGTTACATTCGTAAAATAAGTAATTTCCTACGTCTCGAGGGGTGCACGTTCAGCCATATTTCCTTGTCCCCTGAACGACCAGTGTTTTATACTCTCCGGGACAGAAAGTAGCAAGCACAGTTCTACGTTTCCTACGCCCCCCACATTCGCAGATTCCCCCGGCCGAAAGCCGCGCTCCCGAGGCCCCGCTTCGTTTCATTATCCGCGCCGTTTGCACGCCGTTTGCGACGGGTTTATTAGCGCGAAACGGCCAGACGGGCCCGAGGTCGGCTAATAACAATCGCCGCGAACAAATACGCTCGAATGCCTGACAAACAGCCGCGCAGATGGCACCGTGCAAATAAGTATAGAGAACAGCCCAGCCGCGACTATCGTTTTTGTACATCTCGCGGCCGATTATATTCCCGCGCCCGCGACAAACGGCACAGTTGCCGACCAACGCGAAACAGTCGTTTGTTAAATAAAAGCAGAGAACGATCTTAAAGGAAACGAAACAGCTCGTCCCACTTTCGCAGAGAGCCCCGCAACTCGAGGACACACCCCTTCCTCTGTTTCTTCCCCCTTCGTTCATTTCTTCGTTGGATACTGGTCGCAAATGTTGCCCGCATCCTTGCCCCGCTACTTTGCCACCACGTTGTCGTTCGCGTCGAGATGGTTCTCCGAAGATTCTGTGGGAAACAGATACACGATCGTATGAATGCCTCGGCCCCGCTGAGCGCGCCTACTTATCTTCCCACGTGAAACGGTGAATATGAACGGCTCACGAGCGAGGGTTAAGTCCAAGGAGAGCGTGTCGCGCCTCTTCCAGCCCAGCGACCTGACCAGCTTGCCCATGATGCTCATCTCGCTTCTGACCGTCCCCGTTCTTTCCTCGTTGCCCCGGTTCAGGTCGAACAACGCCTTGATCGCGGCGAATCGACCGACGCCAGACTCCTGCGACACGCCGCCTCTGTCCGCCGCGGAACGCGGGCTCCTCAACGGGGACAGCGAACTCCTCGAGACCCGATTAACCTTGTGCAGGCTCTGGCGAACAGCGACGTAGAGGCTCGCGTTGCTATCGACGCCCGCCAGCGGCTCGTCCAAAGTTTTCCACAACCTTCTACAATCCAGCCGCTCCTCTTCCGCCCCGGCCTCCCCGTCGTCGCTCGACTTCGCCTCCGCTCGCTGCTTTCCCGATTTCGATTCATTCCCAGACGACATGTCGGCGCTCGGCTGCCAGCATGACAATCGATCAGGTTATCCGCGAAGGTTGCTCGTCGGTGCTGCCACGCTTCGCGCGAATAACGCGGGTGATTCTGGGTAGAGATTACTAGGCTCAAGGATGAGTGATTGTTTAGGGATTTATAGCGGCGGGTTTCTGTTGTTATTGGGCGAATGGGGCTCGCGATGGGTGCTGGATCGAATTGCTATTGGTCGCGGGGGATCCTTGGAGGTTTTCTATCGTGGTCCGATGTTCATGGCAAGGACCGCGAGGATTGGCCCCGTCGAGATCAGGCTCTAGGCTAGTTTTGATAGAACTCGAATGTCTTGCGCTATTGGGAACTCGCTCTTTCTTGAAGCATGGAGCATGGCTGCGACGAGAGTCGCGTCGGAATTGTCGAATCGAGGAACGTGGCATGTCGGCAGCGTTGAATGCACCGTGAAATTGGAATCTGGTGTCAAAGTTTAAAATACACCCGTTCTGGAACATCTCTATTAGATTAGACGCGTGGAATTTCGATCGAGTCGCTGTGCTCGAGGATTCCTCTTGCGAGAGTCGGAATTGGAATGTTCGGAAATTATGGAAAGGTGTGTGAACCCTTCTGCAGTTGGTCGGTCAAGGTTTTCTATTAAATTGAAACCTCCAGAAGTTTAGAAGCGAATATCTCTATGAAATGTAACGTTCGGAATTTCGTTGATTTATTTCACTTAAAATTCCAACCTGGAATTTTCAATTCTTGCTTTGCAAACTTTATTTCAAGCATCAGGAATAGTCAAAATTGGAACTGCAGGAGCCGCAGTGGAGTGGGTAGTCAGTGATCAGACCATAAGTATCGTGCTTGAGTATATTTTGTACAACTTGGTTAATTATCAGATTTTTTACACTAGATAACTGTAATAATATAATACTAAAGATTACATCAATATAATATAACGCTGCAATGTACAAAAGAAAATACAGTAAATCGCGTGATCATTGTGCTACCAATTGTGAATGGGTCTTTTAAGGAAACATATTTCAATATTAATACTAACTTACTGTACACTTATCGCTACGCTTCTTACAAATAATCGCTAACAGCTACGACTAGATCCACCGATCCTTATTAGATACTTCTAATTTACATTCTATTTCTTTGTATCTAAGGTTTATTAGTGGTCGCATTTTGTCCGTGAACACGTGACTCCTACTCATACTCCCAAATTCCGCTCGATTCTCAAAGTTCAATGATTATGTTCCGACGAAAAAAAATGCTCGATCGAGAGATAATTTTTTCCACGAGAAACATTATTCTACCACTACGAAGGAATCTATAAAACAATTTAAATGAGCTCGCTTGAAATAAATGTAATACTTTTTGGCATCTATATGCAACGAAAAATTGAAGTGAAGTAAAGAAGCAAATAATGGTTTGGTTACAAATATAGGTAAAACGTGTAAAAATAGTCGACCTTTTTCGCGGCTAAAAGCAAAACGGTCGTTCTATAAAAGTACCAAACGTTTGAGTCCATCGGCTGTTGGGAAGCTTAAAATTGTTAATGCAATAAAAAGAATCAACACGATGGATGTATAAAACGCGATTGAGTCCCGATTTAAAATTGCTTCTACCATTGTTTACTTCCATCCACAAAATTAAATGCGAGCTGTTGCTGCGCAGAGACGAATAATGTGTTTACCTATTGACATTCGAATCGCGAGTCTTCCTCGAACGAGTATCGAAATTTGCACGATACATATTAAGTTACAACTACCTCGCCGCGAAACGGACAAGAAATATAAATTCGAGAAATGTGGCTAAGCAAAGTTAATCGAATTTTCATTTGTCTGCCTCGTTTGATTGTTCCTTACGATGTGAAAATGTGCCTAAAACTAAGGACGGCTGCGAACACCAGTGTTTACGCACACATTTTCGCGCAATCTTTTTGGCCAAATCCTCCCCCATTATGATATAACGAAACATGGCGATTTACGTGGTGGGCTAAAAATTTTCAGCGCTTCAAAAATTTGCAGTCGCACCACGTAAACGCTATCAAGATCCTAAATTCGTAATTAACATTGGACAAGGACCCCCCGTGTCCAATGATAAATACGCCTTCTTATATTTACGTCTGCAGCTGAAACGCTCTACAACTTGAATCACTCCTACCATCGCGTGTAATTATTATTATTATTATTATTATTATTATTATTTATTTAATAATTCCCTTATAACTACCAAACAAGACGCTGAGAATATGCAAATTTCGATATCGTCGAGAAAACCCGCGATATCCGTGAACGAAAAAAGATCTACTAAGCGATTCCATCGGAAGATCGAAGAAATTCTCCGTCGTCGACGTGCCTCGACGGACAAGAATCGATCGAGAGATCGAAGAAGATCCGGCCAGACCGCGGTAAAAATCGGAGATCCTTGGTAAAGAATTCTTCGATCTTTAATGCAGGACGTGATCCGATTTCCACGATCCTGGATCGATTCTCGTCGCTCCCGCTCATCGACGGGAGTTCGAGGACACCGAAACTGATTCGACGTTCAATTTTCGGTGCTGGTTCGGTTGTTCTTCTTCCTTTCGAGGCGTCTTGTCCTCGGCGACATTTCCTTTGGGACTTGGTCGCGTTTCCCGCGATTTCCACCTCGGGGAAAGCGTTTTTGGAATCAGCCAGTAACCCGCCCGTTCAGATCGAGAAAGCTGCACGTCACCATCGTGCTTTGTGTTGCTCCGATGAAGTGGCGCTGAACGAATTGCTGGTCCCGAAGCCTCGACCATCCATTTGATCTCTGCGAGAAAATCGGCGGTTTCGACTAATGGCGAGATATCTTGGTTTTTTTTAACCATTTAGCTTTACCGTTTTTGGGTTGGCGAAGGCTCGCAAATGGTCCTTGATAGTTTCGATAAACCAAAGTGATTTCGCGTTGGAATTATTAAGATTCTCTTTGGTTTTTTTAATCAAACTTAATTTGATTTTTAGTGAAAGTCGCGTGGAAGATTAACCGATCTTGGTAGTGACGTAATTTGTTAAGTAAACGAGCACTGTATTCTGTGACTTTTTCGGCTGAGAATTACGCAGTATCTTTTGTCGATATCTACCGAGACGCCACAGACGGATGCAAACAGAGACGTTAGCTTGGGACGAATTTTTGCCAGATGAGAAAGAGCAACGTGACGGAAGGCGTGATCAACGTGACGAAGTTTCTCGCGCAGCTCTGCCAAAAGGCGCGTATAAATAGGCTGGCTGACAAAAACAAGCCGAGGCGACGTGTCGCATGGACATTAAGTTTTTAATCGCCCCGACGCATGCTTAACATGTGCTCGTGGTTTCTCCTCGCTCGTATTTCGCCCGAACACGAGAGGGACAGTCAATTTTCTACTGATTTGAAATTCTGGATGGAGCTAATGGATGCAAATCCATTGAATTATTTATGATCACCGGCCACTCGGATCTGGACTTTTATTCTCGCGAGCCTTCATCGCGTCCACCCAATTTGCAACTCCGAAGAGCAATGTTGGATAAAGTAGACGCGCGATTTTTTGTTTGAAAATTGCGTAATGGTATGAATAATAGAGTAAAATTTTCTCTTACCTATGCATATGTTCAAACAGTTTGCAATACAGCTTGAAATATTGTGCAATGATATGCGCCGGATACGATGGCATTTTGTGCAACGATCAGATTTCTTTAGATTCCCCTTTTCAGCTCGCCGTAGGAATTTCGATATTCAAACGGAACGAACGTTAAAGTCTTCGTGAGTTACATCGAAGAATCTCGAAGAGTCTCTCACTAATCTGCAAAAACGGCACCTTTATGGGCGAGGAACGAGGGCAAGATGGATGCCAGAGTCTTCGCATCGTGTATCGACGATTTCAAGCGAATTCGAGTAGTACCGCGAAATAATTATACATAAATAATTATATGGAAATATAGGAAATTGCGCGACAGAGATACCTGGAGGCGTAGAATGTTTTATAGCAGATGAATACAGAAATGCAGCGGCTCGTGAATAAATGAATTTGCAAATATAGAAATCCGGCAAGATCGAGTATTCGGAAACACAGGAAATTTGGAAATATATATTCTTTCGTATTCATTCAAGCGCGACGATCTCGAAATATTTCTTTCAAAATTCACCTCGGAGTACGTTAATTGGAAAAAGTTCTCACCAAGGTCCGCCACGAATGGTCTTTCGAGTCGGCTCGCCGATTTTTCGTGGAATTCTAGTGTCGTTCGCCAAAAATCATCGATGCAAAGCCATAACCAGAGGATCACAAAGTCTTAGTAAATCTTCCTTCGATCGAACATTTCTCCCGCGGTTACTCTACCGGCACGTGTTTACCTCATGCTGTCCTGATCGCGACTCAAGCGGAAGCGGAACAAGAAACGGGGCCTGCCTACCGAGACTCGCCGATTTCTCAAAGTGGGAGATCAGTCGCGCGAAATTCAAACTACGAATGTGATCAGTCTTCCGAGTATCTATGAAAGAAAGAATACTACCTACTTAGTATAAAATCTTTCATGAGAGAAAATTCTGAAAAAACTCGTGTTAAACATAACGTAAGCTTAGTACTCCTTAAATATTCACTCTGCTTTTCTTTTAATTTCATTGCAATCCGTTCCCCCTCTGCTCGGATCCAAGTATCGTTCCACTTCAAAGTGAGCTTTAAATTTCGTTCTGCTGAATATCGTGAATTTCATGTTTAACGGTAAAACAGGTCTGATTTTCAAACGTAACTTTCTCCCAATTCGACGGACAATCAATATTTTCGGAATTCATCGGCGTTCATTTGACTCCGGGACGCAATCAAACGCACGGGCCGCTTTACTGTCGATTCCAGCTGCGACGAGCAACGAGATTCGCCAAACATAACAACGCAATCGCAACTGTCGAAAGTAAATTACGAGGGGCGGGCGCGGGGGAGGGGCCGGGGATGAAATTTGTAATCCTTTTAAATTCCGTTATGACACACGATCAGCGCGCAATTGTCACGCCGTCCGATGTCGATCTTCGTTAATTCACCCGCCGCGGATTCGTTGGCAAAGCGACGTTTATAAGTGATGATTGCGATAAACTCGAGGCAGTGAAATCGCGCTCTAATAAAAGCTATAAAAATTCCACCAGCTTGAAAATCATTGTAATAATTGCGTTCCTCCAATTAAAATTCTCGCCCGAAATTAATAACGCCGCCTCCCGCGCGAACGTTTCGCTGTAATTACTATTGGAATACTCAAACAACGCTGGACCTCTGTTTCTGAAATTCCTGACGCGTACTTGAGACATTTAAAAATACCGCGTTTTCATTGACAAAGAATCCTGCCGCGCCAAAGAGAAACATTCCAGAATAAATTTTAATACAAAACGGTAGGAAAATCTGAGCCGAGAGATTCTATTAGCGAATGAGAATGGAGGGAGAAGTGTTCTGTATCCCATCGAGGCAATCAAAAACGACTGATCCGTTCTACAAGAGGAAAGCATCGTTAACACGAGGCATTTTGTTACCACCGTCCGTCAGCTTTGTTGCCCGTGTGGCACGTTTACAACTGGCGAGACGGAAACGAGAAATCTACCAATTACGGCAGACAATCTTCGTAGATTGAAATCTACGGTTCGATACTGCGGCTAGCTTTGATGCAGGACATCGAATTTTGCCCAGGTTCATTCCATGTTATGCCTCTTCCAGATCCTCCTATTTCATCTCCTTCGTGAATTACTATTTATATTACGAAACTCGTTGTTATGGCCTGCCAAAGGTGATAGTGTTATGTCACCTTGGATTTTGCGCCGCGGAACGGTGCTTGGTACTATCGTCATTAACTCAAACGTCAACATCAATACCCACCAGGCGGGTCATACAAATTTACATATACAGAATTACACACAGGCAGATATTATACACGCAGAAAGATATATAATAATAGTTAGTTGTCTTTGAATCGGCGAAGAGTTTCTAGGGCAATGAAATCGAAGAGCAAATGAGTGGTTTTCCTGTGACTTCTTTCGCCTATCTAACTCAAATCTACCCCCCGGCCTTGGCACCCCCCAAAGAGAAAGGAAAAAGAAGATTAATGTAACCACGACTGAAGAAATTCAAGTGTTTTGTAAAAAGTAAATAGATTTTACTCTTTACATAAATTTTTATAATTACCCATTAGGTGATTAAAGTTTGTTGAATCTCCATTAAAAATATTTTTATCCGTTCAACGCGGCTCCTCTCAAGATTAAATCCTGAGTGCGCTGCTGCCTACCCCAATAACTTGCGTACATAATAATCCCTAAAATACTAGAGGAACAGGTGTATTTATTTTAATCGTGATCCAAGCCAGAAACTTCACGATCCATTAGTAGAATTATCTTAAAGTTTACTCCATGGTGACCTTGAAGGTGCGAACCCACTATGAGATTTTACACGAGATAAAAATCTCAGCAACAACTAAATGTAAATAATGGAAATAGTCGGGAGGGAGGAGATTTTTGAAAATATATCATGAAACATGTCTCTTGAGACCCTAACTTCATGAAACTATAATGACAACATTATAAAACAATAATAAAATAATGAAACAATCGTGTCATCGTGGAGCTAGAAAGATAGAAATCTAGGAACTTGTATTAAATTTTAATGTCTGGATTTGTACTTATGTTTCAAATAAGCATAGAAGGCGGAATTTTACTCATTCCGCGAGGGACCAGCATTAAGCGACTATAGCGAGGGGTGAGAGGATTCTTTTTTTTTAACAAAAATTCTTTCAAACAGTGATCTTTTATTTGCAACAAACCCCATAATTTCTAGCTTTCCAATTTCATACAGAAAAAATTCCTAAAGAATACAGTTGACCCTCGAACAACGCGGGGGTTCGGGTCCTCGACTGTCCGCGTAATCGGAAATCCGCGTAAAATTTTTTCGCCCCCCCTCCGGAATCTGTACCTTACCTTATACAATATGTAATCTACTCTGAGCCGGAATGCATTGAGCTGTAGATTTGTATAATATAATTAATTATATAAAAATTATAAGAATTAATTAAAATAAATACCCTAAAAATAGAATGGAGAATTTAAGCGATTTAAAAGTATATATGGAAAAGAAAACGCAGACGTGTGTTAGAACTTACAACGTAATTTATGGGGAGAGGACTTGTAATAGATATTACTTGTGATTCTGAAATACATATATCGAGAAAAAAATCCGCGTATAACCGAATCCGCGTTATTGGAATCCGCGTTATTCGATGGTCAACTGTACTTCATTGTCGGACAAAAAACTACTACGCCCCCTAAAGGGTGTACAACTTTGTCCCGTTCTCAGCCATCGACGCTCCTGTTCCACTCGCCAAGCACAGAAGATCTATCGAATCGAAGTGTATTAATAGATCCGCAGCAGAAGCCTAGTTACTTTCTCTAAGTGCAGCAAGGCGACAAAAAAGGAAATTACAAGGGGTAATTTCAATGTCCCCCGAGCGACGTTCGGAGAGGCTGCCGCATCGATCGCGGAATTCGAAGCGGCAGCTTCGGAACCGGGCCCAGATAAATCACCGTGCAAGATTCAGGTTCATTAGCTCGAATCTGGCTTGCCACGGAGAGTTACGGACGCCAATCAGCGGCGTTACGTGTCCTCGGGAACGAGATTCGGGGAACGCTCCCGTTGCCGAAATGGGAAGGGAACCTCTCCACAGGGATTGGCACGGCGCCAATCGACGAATCTTTGTTACTGTTGCGCGGTACGTAAGATCGTGCAGTAAATCGACTCGAGTGGATTGTCGTTGGCTTGACAGACAGGCCGACAGGTGGCAGACAGACCCTGAAGAGTTGAAGAGCGTCGAGAATTTCCGCGCGGAGTCTCGGCGTCGGACCTCGTCTCGTTCGCGTTTCTTCCAGCATCCACGAAGGATTCTCTACCTCCGAAGACCTTCGGGCGTCTTTCACATCGGGCGAGTCGAACCGGATACGTAATGCTGGCGAAATGTAAAGGAAACGCGCTCCTCGTTCGAGCGACCCACATATCGCCCGCTCACGAAGTAGGTAGAGGAAAAAGGGAACTGTCACCTGGAGTTGATTGCGCTGGCCATTCTCGGATCCGCGGTAACTGGAAGGTCAAACACTGTAATACAGAGGCAAGTCTCGGTTACGTGGATGAACGTGGAGATTTCGATCGAGGGAAACGACGGGCCTCGGCGTTTTTAAGCCTGCTTTCCTTCCTGTTGACATTTCCGCGGCAGTCCTTCGAGCGCGTGGTCGATGGCGACGCGATAAATAACATAAGAGCGCCAAAACCAGTCTAGCGACCTACTTGAGCGAGCTGATGGGACTGTGCCCCCGCCGTTCGGGAATATTAATAATTGAGAATATTGTCGGCGCGCGAGCTGGAGCAGATAAGAAGTGAGCATGGGGACTCGGAAGCTCCAAAACTGACAAGCCTGAGATGGAAGCGCGACGGAGGGGAGGAGGCCGCGGCCAACGCGTTTATCGGGGGACAGGGGCGCCGTGGGAATGAAGAAAGGACGAGTAAATAAAAGACGGCGAGGATATGTAGGTCATGGAATGAAAAGTAACGAGTCGACGGTGACTGGATGGACGTGAATGAATGAAGGAACCGAACGGTCGATCTCGGCGGAGGCTCGCGCCGAGGGGGAGGTAAGAAACGACGGACAAAAGCGAGGAGACAACGGGGCCACGAAGGGAAGAAAACGGGACGAGAACTGGCGCGGAAAAGGGGCAGAGAAAACACTGTGGACCGTGGAGGGCCGGGCGAGGAGGGAGAAAATGGGTCGGAGCAGGGAAAACTAAAAAAAAAAAAAAAGGCGGCGCGTTAAGAGCAGCGGGAACGTTATTCTTCGCGAAAACTCGAGTTCCTTGCCTCCTCCACCTGAAGAGAACTCATCCGGCAACCGGGGGTGGCTGCAGGGAGGATAACGGGCATGTTTTCTATTCGAAACCCCCCAGGAGCCCGGATCCTTTCGCGTGAACTCTAAAAGTTCTACTCGAAATTCGCGGGGGTGTCCCACGAACCAAGAACGATACATTCGCTGTAGATTTTGGGAAGATCGTGGGAGCTACTGAAAATTCCCCCGGGAAGTTAAAATGATTTCGCTCGTTCAGCCTCGTCCATTACGAGCCGTCCCTCTTTCAACTTGCAGCAGCGGGCGAAGATCAACGATCCTAAAAAGCCTGCAAACGAACGACAAGCCCCGAAAGCTAATTGAACAAATCCAACTCGGTGCTCGGAAGTGGTCAAAGACAACGAGAGAGGCCACCGCCGTGGGGGATGGAGGAGGAGGAGGTGGAGGAGGGGGTGGGAACGAGGGAACAGGTAAGTTGGAGAGAAAGAGAGATATGGGTCAGAGGATGGACCGGGCGGAATATTGATCCGACCACCTCACGATAGTTGCCTGTGTTGCGCTACGCTCTGCCATGTTTCCTCTCCCTTTCTCTCTCTCCCACGCGCCCTCCTTCACCCCCCCCCCCCCTGGAAAGCGGATACACAGCGCTGAAGACCCTTACAGTTTACCTTAGCCGCTCGGCTCCACGAGCTCTTGCAGTTTTAAGTCGTGCAGCTACGCTGGACGAAGGGAAAGGACGCCACCCCTTTGCGAAATACTACACGAGGGTTGTTGCGATGCCCTTAGCTGGCCAGTTGAGTCTTGAATAATACTTTCGCTCTTCCCGTAAATCACAGGGGCATCGTCCAATTACGCGCTCCCGGGAACACAGAGCGGGCGTCAAAGGACACGCGAGATGATTCTACGCAGGATCTTCGTGATTGGATACGCGGAGGAGAGCATTCCTCCGAGAGACTTAACCCAGACCTTCGAGCAGAAAAAAGAGAAAGAGTCTGATCTGGTTAAAGCTCCCATGTAAGCTCTTACACGGCTCTCGGCGTCGATAAATTGGCACGTGGGAAGGCTGCAGTCCTGACAGATCGGTTATCCCGCCGAAGGCACAAATCTAAAGAGCGCTGACCCACTTCTGGGATATATGCTCGCGAGAGTGCATAAATAGGGAAGTCAGCTTGATATCGAGACTCTCCTCTCGCACAAATCTGTCAAGCCCGAAAGGCAGGATTCCATTAGCCGAGAATGGCCCTAAAACGGCCCCTAGGTACCAGACAGGGTTGCGCGGGGAGAGGCTGGAGTCCGTCGCTAGCATTTGCATCGGAAATTACCAGTCCCTTTAAGAACCACCCTCGCCAATTTTATGGACGGCCTCGCCCGACTCCTTCAGTCGCCCTTTGTCGGTCGAGTGACGTTCCCCACACAATGTAATACTACGAATTCTTAACTGGATCGATCGGATATTCTGGGGAAATCCCGCGGAAAGCAACGACTGCACAACGAAGGTTACGCAACGCGAGAGACCACTGGCGGATTCGCGTTATCAGCTCGGCGTGCCCGATATTCGTCGGACGGGCCGGGCCGCCGTGTCGAACGGCTGAAATTCAAACAAACCGACGTCGCCGACGGCGGAAAGACACGTGTACTCGCCACCCGGAGATAATTACGTGTCAACACAGGTACACAGAGGCGTGCACTTGTGCGGAACCTCGCTCGCACATGCCGTGGTCTTCGCGACGATAACGGGTTAATTTTGCCATTATTCTGGCAGCGCGTGACAACTCCACACGTTCGTACTCGCGTCGCCCCGGGTTAATCGTTAACTCGATTGCAGCTGGTTATTATTTTACTCTGAACTGAACGCGATGCCTGCGAGACAGTTCGAGGCGTCCCGCTATCCTCTATTATCAATGGCACTTACCGCGACGCTGTTACTAGGAGGAACGTCGCGTCGAGGTATTTCAGAAAACGCCAAGCTACTCGTTGCCGAAAGTCGCGCAGCACGATTCCAGGCACACCGACCGTCGAGCTTCCCCGGTGACCGAGAACCTTTTCCGCCGATCGATTATCGGAGACCTTTATCGAGCCCGCTCGCTGATAAGGCTGCCCGGTTCGACGAACCTTGATTGGACGCGTCGGAAGCTCGACGAACTTGGCCAGCCCGCCCGTGGAATCGTTCCTTTGAACTTTCGAGCTCCGTGGCGGGCAGCCGTCCAACTTCGGCCGTACAAAGCGCGCCGCGATACTCGTAACTCGCGACACGTCCCCTCCCCGCGACCGGCAACCCCGCGGCGCGTGCACCCGGAAGCGTCCGAAATTTCGTTTCCTTCGGGATGCGTTTCGGTGCGCCTCATCGATCGCCCGTCTCGACCCTCCGGGCGGGGCAACCCGATGCTCCTTTATCAGTTCAATGGCAGCGGATACTGGGACTCGTAGACGCCGGCCACTTTGGGATATTAACCCTTTGTGCCTCGATATGTTGTAACTCACTTTTCCTTGATATCGCCAAAGGGCGAGATGCGGGAGTCCGAGAGATCCACTCGGAATTGGTGATTCTGATATCTCGATAGGCATTCGAGGCGCCTCGGGGCGCATTACATCGAGCGATTATGGTCACGTGGCGGAGATGAACGCGGCCGCGGTTCACGGTGCATGGGCGTAGTTGCGAAACACTGAAATCAATACGGTGCATTCTCTCCCCATTCATGACTCGTACGCGGTGTAACACACGGAACTCATTCACAGTGACCGAATGCGGTGGCGCGCGCCCACTGGGGGCATCGGTGGGTCCTGTGCGTGTGTGGATCGAAGGTAGAGAAAATATCGAACCGATTAAACAGCATTGTAACAAATCGAAACCTTACATTACCAAATTTCATTCACTCGCGAATTCTTCTGTGCGATAATACACTTCCTTCGGGACTTCTGATACCTTAACTAACGATAAAGTAGAAGCCTCGGGGTGTTCGAACAAGTAGATCCTTTTCACGTGTCCGAAAATATTTGTCGATATTGTATTTCATTGGCGACAGAGCGGTGACGCTAAACAGCGCGGCTCTGAAAACAAAGGCAGCCGCGACCCAAATTGATAAGCAAAGTGCCGGGAACACTTGCCAGCGAGCAACTACTGGGACGATGCCGGCGAAACGTGCGGGAGTAGTAAACAATTGGCGAAAATAGAATAATTATTTATCCAAGGAGAACTAGGCCTCTTAGCTCGTGTCCGAATGATTCTCGTCTGGCTTGGGGCGAATCGGGGCAACTCTGTAAAAATACGAACACGCGATCCACCCTCGGGAATATTCGATGGCTTCGATACTAATCGCGGAGAACACTGTTAGTACCGATTCCCTTCCTTAAACCTATGGTCCGCGCTGAAATCCTTCGGTCACACTATCCGCCTTCCAATCGCCTCCATCCCAATACAACGGAATATCGAATTCCATCGCTTGCGAATCATTTGTCTTCTTTAGAAAATCCACCGGCGGGGGTGCGCATTACACAGAGATTCATTGGATCGCCCGCGACAGAGCGCAATGATTAAACGACGTTGGACGAAGAATCACGGCGCTCTGGGTGGAAGACGCAGCGAGAGAATCGCGATCAATTCATCTCGTTTACGCGCGTCGCGGCTCGGAGCCGGCGAGCGTAATTAGATAAGCCAGGATTAGTCGGCTGCGTAATTCAGCGGGGATAATTGCCGTGTCATCGTTCGACGTCAACCGATGACGCTCGTCCCTCGACGCGCACTCGTTCGCCGTCCAGCCAGCACCGGGTCGCGAAGGAATGAACTCCTAATCGCCGGCGACCCGAAAGCAATCGAGTTACGCGGGCAAAGCAAATAATCAAACCGTCCCCGGCCATTTATTCTGTCTCTATCAACAATCGCGCAGCGGGCTGATTTATTAGCTTCCACTCCTCTGATTCGCTCGGATACCCTTGCGGCAGTGATCTAACCGCGTCTATGCTCGAACATTCTCGAAACGAATTGAGCTGAGCAGCTCACGCGAAACAGAATCGTTTCTCGGACATTCGAAAACATTTGGAAATTTCCAGATAGCAGCTGAAGGAACGCAGAGAAACTGATCTTCGCGGGCAAAGTTTCTCGATTAGGTGTTTTAATCGGCTCTGACGACGGAAGTTAGGCGACACGAAAATTCAGAAAATTATGCAACTCGGTGTGCAAGTAGAGTAATTCATGCGTAAGGCAAACTCACTTTTTGTTGGTGCCGTAGTGCGGGTTTAGGTGGTGAAATCACCCCTTGAGAAAAATGCAGAATTTTCTTTTCCGTGGAATATCTCAAGAACCGTGAGAGGTGTCGAAAAGAAGTTTAAACAAAAGGTGCATCACTTTATTATATCTACAAAACTGCTTAAAAATAATTATCGGAAAGTCCATATTTTTCAAGTTGCCTCCACCACCGATCCTTAAATCGATAATTATTTTTAACTAGCTTTACTACTCGGCTTCGCCCGAAATTTAGATTCTGAATTTATCAGAAAAAACTTATTTATTTTTTTGCGAAGATAGTCACGTTCATTTGGATTAGTCAGGCATAATGAGCTGGAACACATTTCTGGACCACAGAGTTTACCGTTCGAAAGTTTTTAGGCGACAGACAACCACACAAACCCTTCCTGCTTTATATATTAACATTATTTTTTAATTATGTTTGGCACCAACAAAAAATAGGGTTGTGTTACGGATGAACTACTCCACTCGCGCACAAAGTTGCATAATTTTCAGCATATTGCGGGTTGCCTAACTTTCCTTGTGAGCTAGAGAGCTCTCTTCTGAACATTCTTCGTTATAGTTGGAACAAAATCAATTCCTCGCCCAAGGCCGCTAACAGGGGCTACCCCCACCACTTTACCACTCCCAGAGAGGGGAGCAGTCGACTTCGTTCCGACTATAGCGGACGCAGAAATATCCACACCACGTTGTTGCCGAAGAAATTCTGCGCTATTCGTTCCGTTGCTACTGGGACGAAGTTAGCGGAAGCTAGACGGCTAGTCGCGGAACCCGTATCGATCACGAAGATCAAAGCCAACACCTTCGAGCGTTCCGTTTCGCCGGTTAAAACCCCGCGTTCCCATCAACACCGCCCGAAATCGTGCGTCGTAAAGCTAATGGAATTCTCCTCGAGAATGCCGCGCTGGCTATCGATCGACTATAACAGACGTTACCTCCGCTTGCACAATGGCGTACTCAGAGACGAATAGGAAGCATACGCCAATACAGGGTGGCCCGCGACGGTCCTCTGCCCCTCGGAGAAATAAAAACGAGCACTCAGCTTCTGGAGGCAACGATCACATTAAAAAGAAATTAACATAATTAAATGGAACGAAACGCCCGTCGTTCCGATCACTTGCGCCGCCAAGGGAACGTCCCCGAAGCATCTAGATTGAAGGTTCCACTCTGCGAAGAATTCAATCCCCCGCGGGGAATTCAAATGGGAGATAAGAACTTAATGTTCACGAACGATCGGGTACGGATTATTGGAAGCAATTAATTTAGAACTTTCGTCAGAATTAACTTCAGAACACCCCCACCATTGGCCTCTAAGTTTCAACCGCCATGCCTCAACTTCGCGGGTGGACAGTTTTTCGATAGAGAGAATTATTGGCCCTGATACCCGTGTCCAGGATAGCCTAATCGTTCAATCCCCGGAGGATTGATTCCCGTCGCTTAATCCTCGCGAATTCAATTGCTACGAAGCCCTAACAGATTGGGCGGTGTCGAAATGAACGATGCCTGACTGGTTACGCTACCTATTCTACTTGCAGCACCCCGTGCCTCCGCCTGCAGCTTGGTATCCCTCGCTTTCCCTGTCGCGCCGGAATAGATCTCGCTGCTTACTGGAAATTATTCAGGAACACAGCGCGATCGTGGACTCGAAGGGGTTGAAGGAAGGGGTGGCGCGAGGGAAAGACAATTCGAGAACGGTCGATGAATCTCGGGAGGCGAGAGGCTACCATCGGAGCACCCTTAATTTCCAGCACGAAAGGAAGCCTGGCGTATCGAGCAATCCATTTCATCCGCTCTGTCCTTCTGCAAAATGTTACACAGGCCCTGGACGCGTTTTATCGCCCTCGTCTTCCACTCCTTTCTTCCCTTTCACCCTCCTCTGGCCATACACACGCGCTCCCCCACGAGCTCGAGCTTGAAAGCTTCTAAAGTTCAGGAGTGAAAGCCGACCGCGGCGTGTACGGCTTCAAAGAGACTTCCCGCGCTAGTCGTAGCGCCGCGGAACGCTGCGTCGAGCTTTTAGCGATTTTCCTCGACGACGTCACCCTGTCACGCATCGCGGTAGCGCGGACGCGTGTGCGAACTGAGATAACGGGAATGCGCTTGCATCGAAGTCGATTCATCACTAGTCCTTCGCTAGGAATAATGATAAGCATGGAATTCTGAGAAGATCCAAGGTTTTTGTCTTGTACCTAGGCAATTCAATCCCGGGATCCCGGCTGATTTTTTTAATTCTAAAACTCTCGGGATTTGATATATCAAGTTATAACTTATCCCGAGAATTTCGCGAATTTTTAAAAACGTAAATTACTTTATGAACAACTGAAAAATATAAAAATGGAATCCAAAAATCAGTCGGGATCCCGGGATTAGATCCCGGGATTGAATTCCCTACTTGTACCTAACCTTCGAGCCTGGTATCCTCATTTGCAATTTTGTTGATCTAATTGATTTATACTGTGGTAGAATCTACTTTAATTGTAAAATAAATTTATTGCAGAGAATGTTCACCTTTCGTACGTTCAAAATTTCTGGTACAAATGGGCACGGGAGCTAAGCGCAGTATTTGACTGCAGCATTCGAGGCACGTACTGGGTGTGCAGGTTCGGGTTTTCTATCGAATCGTGACAGGAAGCGATACAGATTCTATTAAAGCCGAAAAAAGGGAACGGATCGCCACGATAACGATACTCGTTTCGCCCCGAAAATATCTATTCCGTTCAATTTCTATACGGGCAGCGCTATTCCCACGCGACTATACCGTTCACAAGCGCTTAACCGTTGAAACGAGAAGGGGGGGCGTGGGAAGTTTGTTTCGACACGGGGAAAAACGAGATTGTTTGTGTCGGTGCACGGAGATATTTCCTCGCAAATATTTAATTTCAACAAACAGAATGGACGGGCAGCGCCGGCCACGGCTATCATTTACTTTCTACGTCGTATTTGTGCATAAAATTGGCTCGAAAAATAGGATTCCCCCTTAAGACCGCGATTGCGATGAGTCCGAAGTTGAGTAACTCGGTAGCGTTCCACCCGAGAGTAATAAAACTTATCTAATGCCATACATTAGAAGGCTGGAACTCGGTTACTATCGTACTCTGCTGGAACTGAATTATTCAGTACGGTACCAGAGATCCTTGTAAGTCTGTCGCTACAACACCCAGGAGTACCAAAACACAGCTGTCATAGTACCCAAAAATGGTGCAACTAGAGTGGTCCTATTACTTAATCCGAACAACACCCAACTCCGTGAAAACCAATTTCCATTGTTTAAGAGAAAACGGTACGAAGCTAAAGGGCCGTTCCTCTGGGTACAGCGAGATCTGCGAATTACCGAACCATCTGCAGGCCTAGCGTTCGGCCCGACGAGTTATTCCCCCGCTGTGACCGGTCAATTGCAACGATGACACGCAGAAGGCAGTTTAGGAAGCCGTCAGTCTCCGCGCAACTCTTGTTTGGCGTGGCTGGTGAACGACGAGACACGGCTCCCGCTCGTAATCTCGCGAATTTACCGTCGACAAGGTGCATCCACACCTGCAGCCGCAGAATAACTCGCCGTTGCATAAACTTGGCGAACCCGGCGAGCAACGGGGTAGGATAATTTATGCGGGCGCGAAAACATTTCGCAGTCGGAGTTACCTGCGAGCCGCACATTTGTTTCTTGGTAACGGGATCGCGAGCTGGCGGTGAATTACAGTCCGCCCGGAGCAACGGGCTGCGAAATGCAAATAATAATAATCGTGACCGGCATTCGATGTTCCAAGTGACTGACGTTTACGTCTCGCATAATTCCCGTTGCTTCCTCGCAACAAGCGGAAGAAGAGGGCGGGCAAAAAGCTAACAGAAGACTCTGACGGGCGAAGGATGGGATATTCTGTCCCGGCTACGTTTGAAATATAGCCAAGTTTTTATTTCCCCGAGACGCGCGCGCCACTAAAAGCGTATGTTTCGAGTCCAACGGCCTAACTAGTCCCGCGTCCTCGGGCGGGGCACGAGGACACGCAGAGCGCGGGCGGATTGAAAGCATCCAATGAATACGTTGCGCGTCCAAAAAGGGCGAGAAGGTAGACGGCGATTTAATCAACGACCAGACGCCGCAAGATAAACGGCATTAGCCAGCAACAGCGTCCAATTGTTCCCCGTAATTACTTTCGCGCAACGTCACCAGTGGACACGGATTACACGGGAACCATCAGCTGCAACGTTCCACGCTAATCGTACACATGCGCCCGGCCGCTGCACGTTTACCCTCGGACAGTGAAAACGCATCCGCTTTTCAACCGGCTGTCTCCGTCTCCGCGCTTTTCACGTGGCAACTTTTCCAGCTATGGTGCCCTCCTCGTCTAGCCCTCCAGCCTCCCTGCTTTTCACCGTCTGTTTGCCTTTCCATTTTTAACTCTCCCCCGTCCTCCGCCATGCATCTTTCATTCCGCCCCTCTGCCCAGCACCCTTTGACTTTCCCTGTTTATCCATTCCCATGCCCGTCCTCTCGCCCCCACGGCGTCCCTTTGCGCCTCCACCCCCCATCGCAGCCCCTCCATTCGCGGAAACGGTGCATTTACACCGGCACGTATATTTACGGCGGGACATCAACGGCCACGGTAATTGCACAACGAACGGCGTGCATCGGTCGCGTTTATTCGTTCGAATTTCCGTCCTCGCCCCGCGGCGTGAAAGCCGAGTGACACGGTGATCGCGTTAAGGTGCGTACTCACTGGCGAACAGTTTTTGGCTGTTATGATTTCGATTTTTAATATTCCTTTAGTTACGATAAACTCAACTGCCAGAGTTTAAAATGATATTATTTATTAAATGAGGAACTGATACTATACTTAATTAATTCTTACTTGAAAACCAATTATTATTTTATAAAAAGAGTAACGCTTCTTAAGGGGCTGCTCCGGGCTATGGTTCGTAAAATAGGTGGTATTTAGGGATTAATTAAAGGGAAACTACTACATATAATTTAATGGGACTTTTTGCATTGCATTAAGGATGTCTTAAAGTATAGAAATAAATTTTGAAATTAAAAAGAAATTACAAAAATGACATTTTTTGAGAAAATAACGGCACATGAAGTTTGAAATCACTTTTTCCCCGTATTTCTCGTCCTTTCAACGCCTTTAAAAATTACAAATTTTAAATTTTTTAAAACTTTACTGGTCTGTCTACGAGCCAGAAGTATATTCTTCAAAATAAAACAAGTTCCAGTCGAATCGGATAATAACTTTTCGAGATACAGGTTTCGCCGATTTTAAGAACACTGCTTGGAGAAAAACAGGTTTAAAGTTTTACGAGAGCGCCAAGTGTTACCCATGCATTTATCGCTACTCAAATGCCTATAACTTCAGGAATTTTACGAATTTCAAAAAATCCTTTTAAACACATATTCCTAAAAGATTGAACATTCGAAAAATGAAATAAGAAAAAACTCGATTTTTAGAAAGGAACCTGGGCTTAATAATTTATAGTTTAGAGAAGAACTCTAGGAAACTCTAGTAACTATTAACACTAGTAATTAGACGCTACAAGTTTACAAATGCTGCTCGCAAACTATGCTCGCTAGCGGTCCGCGAATTTTTTATTACCACTGTACGATCTCTTCGCCAACATCACTCCTGTAACAAATTCGCGAACAGTTCCCGAACAGTTATAAATATTCCGTCAGAGTCTATCAGTTTCTTGAGAAATCAATTTTGTTAAGTGTTTACGAAGAGATTGCGTGGCGGTTATAAAATGTCACTTAAACAGTGTTTGTGAAATGTTCGCCGGTGAGTGCGTCCCTTTTAACTTTACATTACGAGCAAGAGCAGTATGCGAGCAGGTACGCGATAATACGATTTCGGGGAAACTCAATTCCCACACTGTTCGTGAACAGTTTGCGAGGGCTGGTGGAGACGCACCTTTACACGCTCGGCGGAGCCGCCCGATCCCCGTTACACGCCGATTTGGAGGCGCAAAGGGGCTCCGCTATTATTTGCGCACGATCATAGGGCACAAAGCCGCGTGGGGCCGATTGCAACGCAACCAATGGCAACTGTCGTGATGACTTTTGTGGGGGTGGGTGTCGCGCGGACGTTCGAACGAGGAGGAATGATTAACAGCTTCGTTCGATGGGTAAATGGAGATGCAGTTGGAGATATTCTCTGGGGTAAGACAGGAACGAGGGTTTTTCTAATTTTCGGTGTCGCGTTCAGGAGAATTTGGGCTCGTGTAGCTGTTGGAGGTCAGGGGTGAGGTGATCGTAAAGTTGTTGGACTTTTGTAGAGGGGTGGAATTGGCGAAATGGATCGTAGGGGATCGTGAAAGATCATCGAGGAACATTGAAGGATAATGTACGGGGCTCAGAGTGGTGTATGACGAATGGAACGGGTCCAAAAGAGACCAGGAAATGACTGATCGTTCTTTCAGCGGCTACGAGCATCTCAGTCTGAATCTCACGCTCTATTTACGCACAGAAGACGCACGCACACGATGCTTTCAGCTTGCAGGCAGCCGACTGTGCCTCCTCGTTTTGATCGATCGCTCGAGAGCGAGCGATTGAGCGCGGGTCTGCGGGGACATGAATTATTTCGCGGTGGGACTGCGCGAATTTGTTGTTCGGGTCAATTCGCCAGCCTCCCTGATCAAATCCATTTTGCATTTCAATCTTCGGGATTGCTCCGGTCTTTTGTGGGTTTGTTTTTGAATAGTCACTTCATCGTTTTTCGTATAAAGCTATGTAAAATTTAGTACTAACAATTTAGAGATATCTGGTGTTATTTTCTATGAACTATAACTATCATGCATCGCGTTCGCGAAGTTCGTTTGTTGTTACTGTTATTTTCTGTTGAGTTATACCACAAAATGTTCGTCAATGCAAAATGGACTTGTTGCCCCACGCAGGGGAAAAAAATCAATTGCATAGGGTAGAAAGTCCCTAATGTCTTTTCGTGTAATATTAAACTAAATAAGTAACAAACTCTTTTCAAATCAACAAATATTTATTAAACCAATTCTTTTTGGTATACAATATTGAAAGGAAAGCATGACTTCTTTAACAAAAAATATAAATATAAGTCAGACACTCACATTGAACTAAAAACTAAAAAATATCGCGCGACTAAAACAAAAACACTATTTAAAGACTTTGGCGTCATTTCTTTATACTTTGGCCATTTTATTATGAAAACAAATAACAAAATATATATTTTCAGTCTGAGGGACTTTTTGCCACAATGGTACACATTACTAAAGGAACATAGAAATTTAACGTACTTGGCTGATACGCTCTTAAACTGTGGTTTACTTCGTATAAAACAATAAAGACGACGTATTTCTTTTAGTTTTCGATACATAAAATAACGAAGTCCTCGTGTAATTCGCACGAACGTCCATGAGCGACTGGCGACTCTGTGATCATCTCCGTTTCTCCTCGCCTTTTACATAGTAGATATACTGCGAAACTCAATACATTGTTTAGGAATAGAGATTTCGAATTCGGAAGTTTTTACCCGCCGGACTTTTAGCCCCTTGGTAATCTACCTAAGTAATTTCCATATAACGATGAATCACGCTTTTATTAATATTCCTCACATCTATTATACACAATTAAGTTGCCGCATTAAATAGCTAATCTAATCTTCCTCCCTCTCCAGGCAACTTTTTCAAACATCATAATAAAAGTTCAAATTCTCGAATCCTCTAACAAACTCTGCCAACTAAAATAAGTAGAACACCATTCACCGATGTTTCAGCGTTAAAGAGGGGATCCCACCTTTTCGCATTGACCAACCAGCGATTCACAGGCGTGCTCGACTACCGAATAGCCGCAGTAATCGAACATGCCGCGATCGCTCGCGCGCCGCTCCTATCAGCGAGCTTTTAGCTTAAATAGATGCACAGGGATCATCGTCGTGGCGTGTATCAGCATCCGGGTCCATTCATAACCGGCCACGCTAAATTTAGAGGCGTCGGAGAGAGCTTGTTCGGGATTGTAACACCCCTATCCCCGTCCACACATCCACCCCTTTCGACACCTCTTCGCTCTACGCGTCAAAGACCGCTGCTCCGTTGCGTGTCGATCTCATAACGTCCTCCGCCACATTCATCTAACTTTGATCTTCTGAAAAGAATCCCCGAAGCTGACGCGAAATCTTCGTCCACAACTACTTCGCCACAAACCCTCGCTTCTACCCCCGATAATGGCCACTATTCAGCGCAGCTTGCCCAGCCGGTTTACATCGATTGATTCTGAAAGGAGTTATTACGACTCGATGGATCTTGGTGGCTTTGCCAAGGAAGACCAGTCGAATCGGTGGGGAAACTTGGTCTGGATTGTCTGGTGTTTGTCTAGCGTGGTTTTCGAGGTAGACTTGGAAAGGGACACCAGTTGGTCTCGAGGTATGGAGCGAGAGAAGGTAACCAGGTGTCATGAATATCCATGTTACCTTGAATCGAAAGGAGAATTTGCATCGCGGCACACCTTCTACCGAGGAATCTTAATTAGGTATCAAGAAGGCTGTTTGCTGAGGAAGACTTATCAAATTTTTGGATAAATTATTTTAATATAATTTTGAAATTGGATTTAAAAGTAAATTTATCGAGACTTATTCCGATACCTATAAAGAAAGGTGAGCAAACGTCTCGCGTATCTGAATGCCAAGACAAAGTTCGCCTCGAAGAAGTCAGAATTCTTTTAGGAACATCTAATCTATCGGTAGTCTACACTGAATTCCACTTAAGAGTAGACTCGTTCCGCGCAACGATGCCTCTCAGGCAGAGTTGGGCGAAATGTAATCTAATTACAACTTACAAATTAGGATTAAAATATAATTGTGTAAATAGTTGATTACACATTATTTTCTGTAATCGTTCATTTAAGTAGTTGACGAAATCAAATGGTCAACTACCTAAATTAACGATTACAAAAAATAACGTGTAATCAACTATTTACACAATTATATTTTAATCGTAATTTTATAAGTTGTAATTAGATTACATTTCGCCCAACTCTGCTCTGAGGAGGCTATTGATTGGTAGGAAATCGGCAAAGAAAGCGCTACGACCAACCGCGTGCGTGGACAGCAGCGGGAGCTGCGCAGATCGGTTGCAATTCGGTGGGGGCGTACGTCTACTCTTATATGGAACGGTACATAGAATCTACATAGAACTTGCAGTAGGTACGTACGTCAAGTACGAAGGAAGCTTCTCATCGCCACTCCCTCCAGCAACCCGTGCAAGATTACAAGCTGAGAATGATCTACACTGTCCGCGCTGTCGCAAGGTTTCACCTTCACCCGAGCAAACGTGCTCGAACGAGGAAAATTCAATCGTGTTCACGTGACGACGCATCCTCCCGTTGACATTGGCCGCCGTCACGTGACAGCCAGATGATTAATAGCGGCTCGGGTTACGCTCTAATTACCGCAAATAACGAGCCGCGGGAATTAAGCATATTTTCTATTAAGAGGCTGAATGGCCAGTCCAGCGGCGGCCTGCTCCTGGCCCGCCACCAAAAATCCTGGCCCCTGGCAAGTCCAAGTAAATCTTTCGCAACGATTTCCCGGGCCTTGGCGAGACAATGCGCCATTGTTCCCGCGAGAATTCCCCCCCCCCCCCTCCAAGCTTGACCATAATCCAATTCAGTAGCCCGATTACCAGCGATAACAACGAGTCAGCCGTTCGCTACGCGCTGCGATAATAATTCTTGCCGATATTGTTGCCGTGCCGCTGGCGGGATATTGATAACGCGGTGGCTCGAACGGCACAGCGATATTAATTCGAGCAGATGCTAGCTCGCCATTATTCCAGTACGCATCGCGATTCAAAGGGAAATCTCCCGCGGCGCCGGTCAACGGGGAATTGAATTTCGCCCATTGGCGTAAAAGAAAAGGGCGAGCGAGCTCGACTGATTGGAAAATTCTCACCGATCCTGCGGTCGACGTGGCTCCGCGCGGAAGACACTTACCTGAAACAGAAAGAAGTTTACACAGGTTAGAACGTGAATTCTTAACGAGACACGTGACACGCGGCCGTGTTCACTTGCGTACATACAGCCTTATCAATTCCGGTGCTACGTCGCGCTTTTCCGACTGATAAAGCAGTCCGCGGCTGCAGTCTATATGCAAAGTAGTAGCACGCGTAATGCTCGAGGCAGAATGACTTACGTGTTTTAAGGAGCGCATACAATGGATCGTTGAAGCGGAATTTACCGAGGCGGACCAAAGTTGGATAAACAGTGGAATATGCTTTCGAGCATACATTAGTTTGCGAAATGACTGGAATATGGAATCAAGTTTAGGGTAAATTCAGGAGTTTCTTTCTCAACAGCTGATTTCCAACAGGCTTTCAGCGAAGAGTGCAGTTGTAACACGACAGAGGTGCTCGCATTAGAGGGAGACTGAAAAGGATAATGATGAATTTTCTTCTCAGCCCGCGGGGAGCAGCTCGTCGCCGCGAACAGCTTTATAACCCGAATTTATTGCACAATTTTGGCGGGCTTCTTTGCCCGCGTCCCTGCTGATTTATTTCCTCATCTCACGCAATCGTAATCAGCTGGGTATCTGTTGCGAGCGAGTTCTCGGCGATCGATCCCCTTGGAAACCTATCTGGACAACCATAGCGAACCGCGTGGAATTTATATCGTTTAATGCTAGAGGAAGTGTAGTATATTTGGAATACCAGTTTGTTTAAGACGAATAAAAAATTACGACAGAAGATGGGATCAAATTAAACTACATAATATCATAGGGAAACTAATAAACTTTCATATTTCTGAGTGTCAGTAAAAATAAAAAACCAAAAGTAACTGAAATTTTGGTTTGAATGAAAAATGACAAGAAGTATCGATTTCGTTAAGGTGCAGGTAATTTGGAATACCTTTCCAATATCATTTTATTAGTTACTTGGTCAATCGGTGTCTCCTTATCATTTACTAATCTGAATAGTGTAGTTCTGGGAATATTGAAATATCTTGCCGCCTTCAAATAGCCATTTTTTTTCACGGACAGCAGTAACCGCTGCGGACATATCCTCCGAACTCCACTGCTTCCTTTTTTTGTATCTGTTTACCGTCGACATTCCTAAAATATAGATATTTTGTGGAGATATGTATACCAGAATATTTATAAAAATGCTAAGAACGGTTACATACTGCACTCGCTCTTGGTTCACACGTTTCTACCAATCTTGAAGATGTAGATGTCTATAAGACATTATTTACACAAATGCTCCTAAAAGGTTATACAGGTGACAGATGAAACTGACGCGGTGGTATCCATTACGCGTGAAACAAAAGCTTCGGTAGGCTTTGGAATATTCCAAATTACCTTCACCTTCGGTATTCAGAATTAACCACATGGCATCGAAACCGAAAATTTCATGTCACATTTCATGAACGATTGAATACGCGCTGAAAAAGTTTTGCAGATTGACGTTTTCTTCCTCTGCAGATTAAGTCGAAAATGTAAAAATTGCGGTTCATCCACAAATGTCATTAGTTAAGAGGTCATTAGCCCCTATAATCTACGGTGTTACAAATTAAATAGCTTTAGTAGTTTATTAGATACTTCGGTATTCCAAATTACCAACAGTATTCCAAATATGCTGCACTTCCTCTACGCAATAACAATTAAAATAATTAAACACTGTAATTCGAGATGGAGATTCAGAATTGACGGTAAATCGAAACTCTGCTGCAAAGCGCGACTAATTAAAATCATATGATGTTGTATCAAGCAGCGAATAGATAAGCCACAGGTGCACGGTGTGATGAAATCCTCCTGAAGCGAACGAATCCGCCGCAAAACGGAAAGAATCTACCGTATTAAAATCCCCAGGCTTCAATGGCCCGTATGACGGCTATCGACGCGAATAAAAGGGCCTTTCCCCGGCGTTTCCACGGCGGCGATCACGGAAACGGTCCACCGAAACGATCCGCATCTCGCATGCTGGCCAGAAGGACGAATTCTCATTCGTATCCAGCGATACACGCCTCAAAAGCATTCCGTCCGTCCGTCGCGACAAAGGGATCGCGGTCGCGGATGCACGCTCGATCGTGCATACCCGGTGCATCCACTGCAAGCGGAACGGAATACCGTGAAAAAAAAAGCGGCGGTGCTGGGGCCAGAGGGGCCCGGGAGGGGGGGGGGGGAGGGGAAGAGCGAGACAGGGGTGAGTACATGTTAAAAGAGAAATATCCCGTTTTGCAAACGCGCGGTAGGAGCGGGCGAGCGTGCACTCGCGGGAATAAAAATAAAACTAAGACACAGAGAAATGCATGAAAAGAGGCGAACAAAGCGTTACGAGGTCGCTGCTGGCTGGGTGGAAATTACGCCGCCCCCACTTTCCCCGCGTTTTTCACACGAGAACCGTCGATGAAGAGCGCCCATCTGCGAGGAGCCAGCGAAATGGAGTTTAAAGTGACTCTTACCTCGCCGGGGCCAGACATTTGTTCGAGGGCTCGGCACCGCGGCAACAGCGAGATTTATCGCCGACACACGGGGGATGATATCTGCCTTCGCGTTTCGAGCGCGACGGGTGGCCGGGGTGCGCGTAATGAAATTTCGAACGCGAATATTCGCGCGGAACAAACGCTTAATGACGGGGCACTCGGTGACGCCTGGCAAGCTGCGGCGGTGTAGCGCGCAGAAAGAAATTATTGCTGGGTGTGCTTCGACGCCGCGACTGGATCCTGCACCGAATTTAAGAACGATGAAGCGTTCATTAGGGGCGACTTTGTCGGTAATTAACGGCGCCCGACGCGTGTTGATGGCCGGGCGAGTGGTCGCGTTCAAGCGGAGGGAGTAACAGGGCTCGGGGCGCTTTCATCCACGGCCGTGATAGAATTCGGAACGCTTGATTGATAGGTGCAGATAGATTTCTGGTACGGATAACGTCGGCGAGAAATATTAGGCCCACCCTGTAGATGCGAGACCGTAAAGTCCCGCATGAGATTGGCGTTCTGGGTGGACACTAGTGCCCGGGCACACCCCGTGTGTCCCTCATCAATCATTCATACCGCGAACGAGAATGGGGGATTCGCGGTTCGAATAAATTCACGGGCAACGCGCTCGAATCGATCCCTGGAAAGTGCATCCAGCGCGTGTAACCTGCGCTCCCAACCGGTGGCCGTGCGACACGGGCTTAAGGGTAGCGTGGAAAAGCGAAGGGTGGAAAAAGTATGGTGGAGGGAAAGGTGGGAAAGGCCGGCGGGGAGGGGCGGTAGAGAAAGACGGATGGGGGTGTTTCAGTACGCTGGCGCGAACCTATCGATCGCCGCTCGGGAAGACAGCGTTGCAGGATGAAGAACCGCTGTATCCGCGGCTTAGTCGAGCCATCGTGCTTCCACCAGAACCAACCCCGCGACAACACCGCCTCCGCTGATCTATGATGATCGAGCACCAGCGACGATCGATCAGCCGGGGGTCCAGGATAGATCAAACACTCGGCAACCTTTGTATCAAGCTATCGAAGATGAAACATCGACTCGCAGAGCCCTTCCCCCATGTAGAAGATGATCCATCGTCGAGTACGATACGAGTAAAGGGGAAGTTTATTGCCTGCCTCAAGGTGGATTTAATTAAAATTCTAGGCCCAGTCCCGGGATTAAGAGGAATTTGCTTCGTATCCTATATTCTGAATCTCTGCGGTGCAGGAATCTTCTTGTTTCACAGTTGCTGTGTACAGGTTCTACGCTTTCCTATTGACTCGCGTGTTTGTTATTTGTTCCCAAACTACGGACGTTTAATCAGGCCACAATTATAGAGATTCTTCCTCGATCGAGGCAAACAACGGGGATTAACTAGTATTTATTTACTAATTTTAGCCCCGAATATGTTTACCAGCCCGCGGACGTGCGTCCCAGTTACCTCGGGGCGAGCAAATTAAAATTGCAATTAGAAACCTGTTTCTCCCACCATCGTGATAGCGATTTCTGATTTAACGGACGATGGAAGATCCTCGGGATCGTTTTGGGATCGATATTTGTTCCTCGGTCGAGCCGCGCGATTAACATCGATCGAATTGATTCGCCCCGATATGGAGGGTGTCCGAGAGTGGCTCTCGTGACCGGCTAAATAGGTCGAGAGCTTGGCACACGGAATCGCAGATCGCTGTTGCCAAATTCTGCGAATGCTTCGCGCCGTGGATCCACTAGCCGCCGCTTGCGTGTACAGCATCCGCACACGCGTGTACAGTGTGATCGATTCCGCACGAGTGTTATCGATTCAGCTGGCCGGGGATCGCCGCGGAATCCTTCTACGGCTGTAGCATTTTCCCGGCTAACTATTTCGCCACCGATCGAATTGCACTCTCCGCACGGTCGCGGTTTAATCAGCCTTGCCCGTACCTTGTCATTTGCTGATGAGCTTTCACAGTGAAAGTTGCCCGGCGTTCGTTCCGAGTATTCCAGGTGGTTTGATCATTAAATGGGCAAGCAACGCGAAGCTGAGGGAGCTTGAGGCCAAAGGTGACTGCGCAATCGACTTCGCCAAAGATCGGGAAATCTTTCTTTGGGGGGAAAGTGACCGGCTTCTTGTGAAGCCTGTAGTATAATACGTGGAAATTAGGTGGAGGGTTAACAATGAAATATTCTTCAGGAAATTGCCATCGACCCTAAGTGACCGGAAACGTTAAGAGGGAGGAACGAAACGTTAAAACGGGGGAGAGAATCGTTAAAAAGGAGAGGAGAAACGAGGCATAGGCCGAGGGATCAGGGAGAAGACGTGCCCGAAGGGGGAGGAAAAATTGAGAAGCGGAAATCGGCCATTGGCGGCGGAAGTTCGTCTCGACGGAGAAGGGAAGGAGAGCCTCAAGGCGGCTCGGGGTGGATCTTGTTTTCCGAGGCATTAATTCGCCTGGACACGGGGCGAACGTCGGAAATGGAGAAACGCGGTCGTGCCAGGGGGTTGTCGATTCAATTTTCATGACGTTTCTCCTCGTGGAACCGAACTTTCCGGATGAAAAACGGGAGGAGGCGCGAACTTGGACGACGGCGAAGCTACACAGTTCGCAGGCAGGGAGAGTCACATCGTCGTTCAACGGGGAAAGGGAAAACATCAGAATACTTCATAGTAAATATGTATATTGAACTGTAGAAAACTCTATTGAGTATACGAAATTCCAGAAAACGCACACAAGACAAAAAACGAGAATTAAAAAGAGAATTAAAATTGAAATAACACAATAAAATGGAAAAAAGCACAAAAACCGAGAATAAATGATATTTTAGTGTTTTCACACAATTGTCTCTAGCTTCAGTGTTTATCCATAGATTTTCTTCAGTAGCACCTTAATTTCTTCGTAACAGTGCCGACTCAACGTAAGAAATGAGAAACTGGGTCCATTTTTGCCATTTCGATTTTTCCCAGATGATTAAATGAATTGTCGATGTCAATTTCGGTCGACAAAAAATGACTTTTTCTCACATATTTCCATCGATTTAACCGGAACTACTTAAGGGATTTGAAAATGTTGTGAGGTAGATTTGTTGATGATTCAATTATCTTTAATTTGTGATAATTTTCGACCACGTCGGTCATTCGAAACACGAGATATTTCCAATTATGTGGGACCACCTTTTTGACAGACAGGTAAAAAGTTCACCTGTCGATATTTCGAAAACGTATGCATAGAAATTTTTTTAGACCTTACTTTCAGAATTAGCGGGCCATTTTACATAAGGAAAAAAACAGTGGCATCTGCTGCGCAATTTTTTTTAATTTTGTAAACTAGTGTAATTAATTTACGTGTGTTTAATTATGGGGTCATTCTATTTTCGAATTTTTTGTTTCAGTGAAGCCTGAGCCGCGAAATCACCTGCGCCATGAACATACCTCTTTTTAGTAGGTCTCACATTGACGCTACGAAACAAAATTTGAAACAAATTAAAAAAAAATCTTTTTAAATTTTTTTGTATAATATAAGAGTAGCTTAACAAATTCCCAAAAGCATTATTTCATTATATGTCGTATTTATTAAGAACAAAATATTTGAAAATAGCTTCATTTTTCGGCCGATCAAAGTAGAATGACCCCTTAAGCAATACATCTGACACGTCTGACCACAAGAGTTCCCATTCTACTGATTCCTTTAGAATCCATCTGCAATCTATCTTTCTTGAGAAAACTTTATTTACCTTCTCCGCTACCTATTAATTGAAGCACAGACATCACCCAGAAGATGATAAGTAATACTAACCAGTAACAAGCAGCGAGTAACAAGCAAGTAAACTAAGTAGTAATTCCGACCACTGAGCCTCTTATTCCACTGATTCGTTACAGAAGGATCTCCAATCTCCCACGCTCCAAATCATCGCCCTTCTTTCAGTTATTAACTAATCGATTATCTGAATATACACTATAGGTAAGCAAACGATAGGGATAAAAGCAACAACGAAAGAAAACAATTACCGTGCCTGACTACTTAACTTCTTATTCCACAGCCCCCTGAAAGTTCCCCTACCTAATTTCCTCTTTTTCCCCAATTATACACCAATCAACCAATTAAACCGTCAACCGCGCTCGGATAAGACACTACCAGCTTAGCGGGCGAGTAAATCCAGCGTCTCGCGAAACGCCTCGTCGATCACGAGGCGAGCCGTAACGAAGACGTTCCCAGCGACCGGTTACGTGCCCGGAGAAAAATGTGCCGGCAGTAAAAGCGCTAATTCAGACGTGCCGCAGCATCTGCAACACGTCCGCGCAACTTTGTCGCGTACTCGGCAGCCTGCGCGCGGCACGTGCCCGCTTCGCGTAATGGCGTTCAGCCCCGCGTTATATCGCTAATTTCGCGGATACGACATACACGTGGCCCAGCCAGCCGGTTGTAATTTCCCGAAACACGCGTCCCCGCGCGCTCGTTCACGAGCGACGGCCAATTCCCACTCGTCCAGCGCCGATAAACGTGTTGAAACTCAGCTCCCCGAGTTCCTAAAGATTCTTAAAGAAACTGCAGACTTCACAGGGGCCATAAAGTTCAGCAGCTAATCCCACAAATTCCACGAAACATAATTCTCCAAACAACCACGCGGCACCGTGGTCGCGTACGAGATGAAAATTCTCGGCCGGAAGAGTGCACCCGGTGAGCTGGAAAATATTCACCGCCTCCTCCGTCACGGAATTCGCTCAAGTTCCACGGGGATGAGAGGGGAGGGCGAGTTCGTTTGGGGAATTTCACTGGGAGCCTCCTACGTGCATAACTACCGTCTTGATACTCTCGCAATTTCGGGAACTCTCCGCGACACAAAGAGCGCGACGGTCCGACCGAGCCGGAGGCTGAAGAGGGTGGCAGTCGTCGCGAGGGCAGTGACACGTAACCGAGACGGGGAAGACACGGCTGGGATGAAGAAAAATAGCTTCCAGACTAGGAGGAGGCCCTCGAGGGCCTTCCGTCCACCTGGCCGCGCTTCCGCCCCCCAGGGACCCCGGGGGTACGGTCGATCGTTTCGCGCGAAAACCGCCCAGGCTGACACTGTTCCTTCGGAGGCGGTGCTTCGGGGGTGCGGGCTGACTGCACGAGCGGAAGAGCGGAGTGACTACCTTCTGGGCGAAGGTGGTGGGATTTGATGCTTGGGAAAATTGAATGGAGATGAGAATCTTCTTAGGATATGACGCGTGGATAATGTTTAACGGGTGGAGAGTCGAGTCCTGTGATCGCCAGGTAATTGTTCTAATTGAAATTCATTTTTGAGAGACGATTGGATATTGAGATTTCTGGGAGAATTAATTAAAAAAGGCGAGGGTCTTCATGTTTTTAAGCCTGATATTTAACCTTTCCTGCTATTGGAGCTCCTCTATTTCTGTGGAGATATAAAAAAAATGTGTTCTTCCTGCTTTGCTTAAGATGTCTTCAGAATCTAATCTCTAGTGGAAGGATGTTTAAGGTAGTTCCTAACCAACTATGCTAATCAAATTAGAGCTGGATAATAAACGATAAATATAAAGTGGTATGATACTATGGAAATAATAATAATAATTTTTAACATCATGTATATATATTTTAAAAAGTTCAATGTTAATATAAATAATTGTAATACGAAAATGGGATATTAAATTGGTTAGCATAGTGAATTGGAGCAGCAGATTTGACAACGCCGCATTCATTCGGAGCGTCTTTTATAACCAAAATGTCAGAAAAAATGTTCATATGAATCTGAATCTTCGTCTGCTATTTAAATGTCTAAACATATCGATTGTGCGACATTGCCACATTCACTGCTCTACGTAGTTTCTCAAAAATTTGCACGTAAACCTATTTTTTTATGGGCATTTACGAAGAAAGTATGTGGTCAGTTTTGCAGAAATTAATAAATTCATTTCCTGACATTTCGTTGTACTTTTGTGCCAATTTTGGTACATTTCTTAAATATGGTTTTCCTGTTTCAGAAGAAAAACTGAAACTATAACCCTCTTTATTTGATTTCGCCATATGCCACTGTGTTAAAATGCATCAACTTTAATTAACAATTTCTCGATAACTATGCGGTAAATCGATTTTAAACTTTGTACAAAGGTTTCTTGTATGCCAAGTTAGTTTTGTACGAAATTTGAAAGAATTCTGTCATTTAGTAGATTATTCAGAAACTACCTTAATGACCTTTTTCTGTCTTTCCGTAGTTCAAGTTCCTCGTGGGACATTCGAGTATCCAGGTGGCATTCAATTGTTGCGGGGGTAGGAATCTGTGCTTATAAGAAAGAATGGAAGTTCGTATTTAATCCAAGCGCATGAGGAAGCCGCAATTTTTTCCCTTCCGACGAGGAGCTGGTCAGCCACTTCACCGTTAAAAGCACGTACACTCCCTTTATTCCTCCTTTACACGACATAACTCCTCGTTAAAACGGAATTTGATTTACCAACTTGCGTTTCTCTTCATTTGACGAGGGGGTGGCTGCCGCTGATTCACCTAAGATTTAACCTAAAGATCGCCCGACCCGATTAACAGAAACGAAACTACTTGAAACAGTAAAAAACCAAAGAAACCTATCCGATTCACCTTGAAATAGTGATCCAACCTCACTTGCTCATCTAGCGACTGAGAATTAATCATCTCGAAAATACAATCTACACCCTTTACCCTCAAACCTTCTCCCCAACACACACTCTCCCACAAAATCTATCTCATCAACCGATCCCGCAGCATCAGGCCGCAAAGAAACAAATATCCTTTTCGCACGAGACACTTCTGTGATCCTCAAGACAGCAGGGCTCTGTGAAAACCTTGCGAACAGGTCCGAAATAGTAGCTGGAAGCCCGCGGCAAGTGTCTCGTGTCAAAGGGCCCTAAAGCGCGGCCGTTGGAAGGACAGGCATTTTGCTCTAATCGTTACGAGGGGCGCGTTATATTTATCCCGAGGCATCGCGAGGCCGCGGCGCGCAAAAGTGCATCGATGCACCGCAGCCCGTGCGTAATGAATGCAATGCTCCGTATCGATCGGGCGGCGTTCGCCACAAACGATCGGCACCCGACCTTTTTTCCCTTCCCCGTCGCTCGGTTAAGCTCGTCCAAGGAAATTCGACCGGAAAGGGCGCCGCTATAAATTTTTCGCTCGATACCACGGGCCGGAAGCGCCCCTCCGGAGGCGCCGCGCAAGATTCGTCCCGTTGATAACGAGCGGCTGATCGAGGGAGAGACCCACCGCGATAAAGACGCCGTCGACGACGATAATAACAGGCCGGGCCGTCCCCTCTGAAATTCCACGGAACAGGAGCCTTTCCATCTCCGAGAACTCCTCCGCGTCGCGGGGCCTCGCTTCCGCGCTCGTGACGCACGAACGTTGAAGAATAATGAAGCGTGGAACAGAAGGTCGGGCATCTTTGAAAGGGGACACGCCGTCCCAGGAGGCACCAGACACCGACGCGCAAGTTCCTGCGTCGCGTCAGAGGCTGAGTAGCAATTAGATCCCGATGGATACTTTGCGTTTCGTTCTGGAACGTGACGCCGCGTCGGGGGCTGGAATTTTCTTCAATGGGGATGGACGAGTTTATGAGATCGAAGGTGCGAGGAAGGATACCGGAGACCCGAGCTATACGCGCCGACGGAGACGCCGGAGTATCCTTGGGGAGAACCGAATGGGAATCTCGAGCTTTCGTAGCTGTCGCTCTAAGGTGCGCGAGGAGTTCATTGATCCATCTCTAATGGCTTGTAAGCTGGGGAATTCAATTCTCGTTTCGCGTTTATTACGGGCGAAGATGTGGGGCGCAGTTATATACATCCAAGAAGCAGCGAGCAGCTAGGAGATTTGAAAGACTAGAACTGCAGGCGTAAGGTCGCTAGGAAGTCTATGGCTGACCAAGCGCCGAGCTCAACCACTTGATCTGAATACACACGCGCATCGGTGCATTCTGCATTCATCGTCGAAGGCTCTATCGCCGTCGCGGAATTCCCATTTCCCGCAGTGCCTGCCCTTAATTCTCTGCTGGCACACGTGACTACCGTTGGGACACACTCCCTTTGCTAATAATAATACAGCACCGTCGGGCACAGATCCGCTAGCAGATCCTACTAAACTGTCCCGAAAAGATATCAATCACCTAATTAGCCAGCTTCCCACGCGCGCGGAAATCTGCAAGGCGGAAGCTAAACCCACGTCTCCCAGCTGGCGAATCGAAAAGCGCTTGCCATTTGATATCTGCTGATGCAGTTCACGCGACGCAACCCCTCCTCCCCTCCCCTCCCCCCCTCCCCGATAACGGATATAACGAGGACTCGATAAAGAAGCGGCGCAATTTTAACGACGTCGCAGAATATGGCGGCGCGAATTTATAGCGACCGATATTTCCACGTAGAAACGGGACGACCAGCGAGACACCGGAGAACGACGAGGGGTGACTTTAAAAGAGGGCACCGACGCTTCGCAGTAAATGGTTATTAGGGGTGTAAAAAGTGACGAGGGAGATGATAATGATGATGTCTGTAATAACGATATCGCGACGCGTTCGATGGGCCCTCGTCTTCTCGAGAAGGCATCGTCATTTCTAAAAAAAAAAAAAATAAAACCATAAGGATCTTGGATGCTGAGAGGAGCGACGAGGTCAGCAGAGTTCTGCTCTCGATCCTAGGGGGCAAGAAACGTTTACGAGTAAAGAAAGGAAGCATCCTCGGTCGCGAGAACCAATGAGCTCCTCACCCTCGTACCACGAACGCGCCCCGAAAAAACGTGGCTCCTTCTTGCCGGCGAATAAGATCGTCTGTTAAGTGACCGAAGAGGATAGTGAATGGCGGTAACGGTTATGGCGATAGACGATCATCGCTGGGGATAAATTTCCTTGCCGGAAATCCACTCGACTCGGAGCGCGTCGGAGAGTAACGAGGCGAAGGGGGGGCGAGGGGCGGGAGAAATCCGCGCAAGGATAAGGATGATGTGTTCCCTGGACGTTCTTAGGGCGACGCCGGGCAGGAAATGGAGGAAGCCCCACACGGTGTATTACACACGGCGCCGTGGGAGCCCCGTTTCTGCATAAATGTCCGCATAAGAGGGGCGGCTGCCGCATAAATAAAGAGGCCAGCAGCTCGCGCGCCCGCGGGAAATACAAGAATTAGGCAAATCGGCGGCATTACCATCCACGCGGATCCGACTTTAACGCGGTGAACTTCCCGATAATGCCGCTGCCCCGATCCCACCTCCCCTTGAATATTAAACAGCCCGCGCCCGTCCGCCGATTGTTAATAATTCATGATGTCGGCGATGCACCGCGCGTAAAAACGCGGAAATTACATGTTTATTTAAAAGCGCGCAAACGAGCCGGCTCCTTGTCTACCGGCGAAACGCGAACGTTCGAATTCTTCCTCCGCCTCGACGAGGGAATTTGCATTTTAAAATCGCTGGGATTTCGTGTCTGTTTTATATTTAGCGCGTTAATTGCGATAGTCTTGGCGCGGAGATACTGATTCGAGGCTCGGAGGAGGATAAAAGGAATCGCGCTTGTCTCGATGCTAAGTGGAAGGAGTCGAGTTTATCGACATCCTTAAAGTATCGGTTCGTCTAAATCAGAAGTCCCGGGAAAATTCATTTAAGTCCGTAGAACCTAAATTATCCGGGGGAAAACGATCCAGGCTTTGAGACATATTTGATTTCTTTTTGATTATAGCAAGTCCGGGCGTGGATGTTTCAGGGTCGCAGAGTGACATTAATTTACAAACAAACGTGGGAGTGTCATAAGATAGAGCAGCCAACGTATATACGCGATAACGTTAGGCCAGCGTTCCAACTGTCATTCTGGTAGGAGAAGTTCGTATAATTAAAAGTTTCGTAACGGTTGCGGCGGCGTGAAAATCACTAGAACCGTCGCCAGGACTCGTCGCGTAACCTCGCGCGATTAATCGCACCGGCGATCCTCATTCACGGAAATATTATTTAACAGCGCGTATTAAGCGTGACGAATCGTCCTTTCATTCCTCGACCACCTGCCCGGTGAACGGTGAAACAATGAGCAATCATTGGGCTTGATTCATAAGGTGAAACACCTTGCGCCTCCATCGTCGTTCCTCTCACTTCAGTAAACACGTACTCTCTCTACTAGTGGACTGGATCTTGAACCTCGGCGACTGCTTGACGCAAGTCTTTTGTATTCGTACGAAGATACTAGACGCACTGGAGTAGCCGCAAAGTTCTTCGCAGTCCATCATCGATTTTAATAGTTGAGGAGAAAAGACATCCATCCAGTATAAACAGAATTTTATATAAGGTAAATCTAGGTAAGTCCTAGCACCTTAGGAGAGATTGTCAGATGTCATAACTTCAGTTTTCAATCCGATTCTCAGCAAATATTGTTTTAAGAGTCAGATGGATCATTAAAGAAACTTTTTAAAAAAAGTTTCTTTTGTTTCGCAGTGATAACTAAAAAACGGAGGTTCCAATCGATTCAAAACAAATTCGAGCATCTTCACAAACTGTGTCGTTTCGGACTAGACCTAAATTAAAGTCTCTTATTCTTTGTGAAAAGAAACTAAGACCTCATCTTTTGGGGCTGGGGGGGGGAGGTAAAACCTCATTAATAGGGGTTTTAGTTTATTTTCATTAACTTTAACTTAGGTCTGGTCCGAAACCACACATATATATATATATAATGCATATTTTGACTAAACAAACAAGTTTATTTAAAGCTTATGATGATTAATAAACTTCATGCCAAAGAGCATGTCTTAGTTTCAATTTGTTTTTACATTGAAATCAATTGAAACTTTGTAATTAATTGAAACAGAAATGCTTCATTTTAGACAGAAACGACTGCCTAGTACCCTTAAAGCAAATATCGACCAGTTTTTCTTAATCAGCATACAATTCTGAACACATTGGGTTTATTCTGATAAAGTAAATAATATCAGTGTTAGTTTTAATACCCATTTTATATTACGTGAGCCGACTTTCCCCGACTTATGTACCCTATAAGAACTTTCCCTCAATTAAGCGATGATTCACGTGAAGATTCAGACTCTTCCGATCGTACCCCATACCCACAAGCACAATCCGCGATTAATCGAAACAGACGAAATCGTGTGGAATCCCGAGGAACCTAAGCAAGAATCACCACAGATGCACCGAAGCATCTTCCTGCCCGTTGATCTCTGTATAACCGATACTGGTGCAGGCTTCCAGCAGCAACGGCACCCCCGTTTCCCCGAGATCGCGGGGCTAAGCCGAGCCTTAAACGTCTCGCAGAGGCGAGCTAGCGAGAAGAAAACGGCCAGGTCGCTGGTAATCCCCGTAGGCTCTCGGCCGGATTCTCCTTTGACCGGCCCTCCGTCCCCTCCGTCTTTTTCAACCGCGACGTAAATACAGGCTGACCACAACGGCCGAAGGGGGCGGCGTGGGGGTGGTTGAAAGAAAACAGCGGTATGTTATGAATAAGGTATTCTATGCGTTACTACGGGGTTGGCCGTGTGTATTGATCTGCCCACGGTGCCCCGCCTCTCTCTTTCTCTCTCCTTTCACCCCCCAGCCCCTCGCTCTCCTCGTGGCCAGGCCTCTGCCCCCGACCCCCTTTCCCCATCAACTTTCAACTTCTCCCTTTCTTCGTTGAGGGAGCACGACCACCGCCGAGCAGCTAGCCACGGGCTGGACTTCCTCGCCGCCGGCGAGGCGGCAGCGAGAGGGGATCCCTCCAAGGGACACGCTGGGAACTCGAGGACGATCGTTCACCTGTTGATGCGTGAATGCGAAGGGCTGGTGTACTAGCGCGACCTCGATCCCTGCGTGGTCGGGAGGACGATTAACGGGACCGGTGTCCTAGAAACCGCCCGTCCGAAGCCTCTTCCTGGGGCGTGCACGAGTTTCACGTGCCCGAAGGAAGCCGCACGATTCCGCCGGATATTCTAGCGATGCCGAGGGAGATCGCTTTTGCTGTAGCTTGGGAATGTGTGAATGGGGCGAAGGGTTCTCTTTAAGTACGAGTGGATCGTGATTGATCTGTTATTGGGAGCTGGGGGGATCGACTTGGAATCAGAAAACTAAGCGACGATGATACAGAATAAAGGGAGCTCATGCATTATTCAGGGGGATATGAATGGGCTGGTATTCAAGCGCTGTGCGTGGGGGTAAGGATGAGATTCTACTCAAGACCCTGCACTTTGCCATGGACCATTTCCAGCTCATGGGCCACGACGCGAGAGCTAATCAGAAAAGGAATTTGCATAGCTTCGAGTCTGTTACCACTCGCACAGATCCCATTGGGGATCGACCACTCCCACCTCTCGTTGGAACCAAAACATTTTACACGGGGAGGGGGAGGAAAGGGGACGGTATCGCGTCGAGGGGCCAGATTAAATTCGAGAAAACGAGAAAGCTGTTCGCCTCGATCAGATATACGTGTTTCGTGTGGGGTTCGAGAAGCGGGCCACGTAATGAATTCGTGCGCCCTTCGTCGATGACCTGGTTCCATTGCGAGCGACGCTATGCTAAATGAAGGTACGACCTTCCGCGGCGAGGGTCGCGCGAGGTCGCGGAAGATTAGTCGGCGCTCCTTCGCGAAATTCAATCCGCCTGTCTAAGGATCTATCAGAACAGCCCACCGTTCTCTGATGACCTTCAGTGACCTTCGGAGACCTTAAGTCCCACGAAACTGAGGGCCCCTAACATTCAGGCCCAGCAGTTCAGGGAATCCTATCGACGCAGAGCGAAGACGAATGCCGACACAGCACACGCCTATTTCTGTCTCCCAATTAAGTGGAGACGGAGGTGGAAAAACGCCACTGTGCGAGGCATAAGCAGCGTTCCTTTGCCAATAGAATAATAGAACACGAAGCGGGACTGCTGTCGATGCTTATCGGTAAGATATCCATGGAATTTGATTTTCTGATAGCATCGGCTGTTGCTCGTGGGAATAGTGCTTAGGGTGCAGGCGTGATTCCCGCGTTATTTCGGGGATTTAGAAATTCGATGCACCTTCGGGTGTTGGTGTTAGCTTAGCCTCATGGGAACCGGAGAACTACGGAATTTTAATTAAAACTTGCGCGAGATGGGATAGCTCGATATTTCGCGATGGTGATTGATGAATTCGGTTATGAGAAACTTCGGATTCCTTCCTCAGCTTTTGCATGGATGGGGTTTTTTGGGGTAAAGGTCGGTGCAATTGTTTGAAGAAATTTCAGGTGGTTTGAATCGATAGGCGCAATTGGAACCGCTGGATGACGAGAGGGTGAAACGTTTCTCTTCGTGGCACGAGGCGTTAAATAATTGTCTTCCCGCGGAACGGAAGACACCGATGCAATGCGATTAAATCGAAAAGTCGATTCTCTCTGGGGCGCTGCTAACGGGATCTGACAAGGCGAACGTGCCACTTGCGCGTCTATAGGGGTCGTATCGATTCTTGTAGGAGAAGGAACACTCGCTGACAAGGTTACAAGGTTGCACTAATTGAGGGTTTTAATTTCCTGCCCGCCCACCCGAACCAGCCGATTTGTCCGTGTGTGCGCGCCGACCGTAATACACACGCGAACCCCTTTTCTTTCGTACCGCCAAATACAATGCAGCGATAAGAATTTCTGGCGTCTTCGAATCGAAACGAATATGAGAGACTTAAGATCGACACTCCAGTTCTCCACTGATCTACAGTACCAATGTTCTAAAATTCTAAGGCCCGTAAATTCAGGGGTGCTCATGTTATGGAATTCCACTGCCTTCGAGGTCTAAATTTCTAGATTTTTAGATTACTAGATTTATAGGGGTTTTAGATCCGGGTGGCCTATAGATCTCGAGTGTTTGTATTTTTACGTTACATTTTTAAATTCTTAAATTCTTAAATTCTTAGATTCTTAAATTCGTAGATTCATAGATTCTTAAATTCTTAGGTTCTTAAATTCTTAGATTCTTAAATTTTTAAATTCTTAGATTCTTAAATTCTTAGATTTTTCAATTCTTAGATTCGTAGATTCTTAAAATCTTCGATTCTTAGATTCTTAAAATCTTAGATTCTTAGATTCTTAAAATCTTAGGTTCTTAAATTTTTAAATTCTTAAATTCTTAGATTCTTAAATTCTTAGATTCATAGATTCTTAAATTCTTAGATTTTTAAATACTTAGATTCTTAAATTTTTAAATTCTTAAATTCTTAAATTCTTAGATTTTTAAATTCTTAGATTCTTAGATTCTTAAAATCTTAGATTCTTAAAATCTTAGGTTCTTAAATTCTTAGATTCTTAAATTTTTAAATTCTTAGATTCTTAACTTCTTCGATTTTTCAATTCTTAGATTCTTAAATTCTTAAAATCTTAGATTCTTAGATTCTTAGATTCTTAGATCAGTAAATTCTTAAATTTTTAGATTCTTTAGTCCTCGTATCCCAGTACCCTCCTGGACTAAAATCCCAAAATTCTAAAATTCTAAAGACCTAGTGCTGCAGAGTCCTAAAGCTGCAGACTTCCAAAGTTCCCGAAGCAAGTGATTCGAAATCAAGAGGTCTTGGTAATCTCAAGCAATCTGGCAAGACTTAATTGGGTTTAACGATTACGGGTGTCTCAAGGAGTTTTGAAAGCCACTGATATGTCGAGAAACTTGTGAGAACCTTGAGAGATCCTATTGAAACTTTTTTTAGGATAACCTCGAGGACGATATCATTAAATATAAATTAAAAGTTATCCGTCTGTTTTATGCTCTCATAACGCCGATTTCTAACATACGCATATAAATTTCCAACCTTCACCCACTTGAATGGAGAGTTTGTAGTGTGGAGGATGAACGGTCGCAACTTTTAAGTGACTTAGGGAACATCGCGGTGATTCGCGTTTCATGGGAATTTCTAGGACTTCTGCGAAGACCATTTAATCGGCAGCTCGATAATGCGACGGTGCATCGTCGCCCTGTGAAATGCGGGAGATTCTAAACGGCTGTGAATTATCGCGAACAATGCGCCCAGTGTCATGGATTAAACGGGTAACGAGTCCTCGAGTCGAAGACAACGATTACGAGTAACAATCAGACACATCTCTGCAAACTGAAAGGCAAAATCCCTCGTAAAGACGTTCATAGACTCGTCACGATCAACTGCTTGCAACGTGCAAGGAATTCAATGGTTCGTGTTATTCAACATCTCGCGTTCGATTAAACACCCCGGACCTACAGAAAATCTACACGAACTTGAGCAACGGTAACGGTTCCTAAAAACCATTTACTCCCTACGAATCCCATTGTAATTTCTAAGTACTTTAAACACTGAGTAGTTGTGACAATTAGAATTGAGTTAGCGCAGAAAATATCTAACACAGCTAGAAGTACGAAACTGTCAATGGTCCACGCTGGGTGTGTTAAGCATTTCCTTCGTCCCTTAGTGGAGCGGAAAGGGAGCTCATCTGCCAATGCAGAAACAAGAATCTTCAAGGGTTAATCTTAATCGCTGGTGAGACTCTCCAACGAAAAACCACTCAAATGCCAAGCGCATTCTTCATCCCCGCGTGCAGGGGAGGACACTCGAAGCGATTCCGCGAATTTCCAGCGACACCCAACCCCCGTGGGGGGTGCCTCCGATTCCTCCGCACCCCTTTCCTGCACGTTGCCGTCGACCTTTGGCGATTTTACCGAATCTCTTGAACCGACCGACTCCTTTGTGCCACGAGAGATGGCCCTTGAGAGGCCGCCATCGACCGATCGTTTGTCCACGAAAATAGAAGCTCGATCCAACGCGACGTGTCGCTCACATTGAAGAGGAGAAGTCGAGGAACGCGCGGAGGCAAGGGTGAAATCGTCGCGTGCCCCGGGGCTCGAGAAGGATTCGCAATGACACTTAAAAATGTCCCTGATCTACCACAACGCTGTGGATAAACTACAAAGTGGAGTTTCGAAAGCAACGATTCACCAAAATCGGAGCTCCACGCTCCCCCAACGACTTCAACCACCCAGTTCTACAATGCTTCGCGAAGTGATCGTTCATAGCAGCGCACTGTAAACAAACAGCCCAGCTGACAAAGTCCGAACGGCTCGGCAGAGTTTTCTAAGCCTCTGCCTCGCAACCACCCCACAGTGGAGAATGTTCTGAACGGGGAACGGAGCATGGGACGATCCTCCCCCGCGAGAGCCGCGGCCCGCAAAAGGTGGCGTCGTTTGAAAGACGCGCGAGAATTTGGGAAGAGGGCCCCCGTGTTTATTTGTTCTTTCGTAAAGTCAACAAAAATTTCGCCGGTAAGGCACGAGCGGCGAACAGGAACGAGCGGAACAGTGGACGACGGTCGAGCCAAATGTAGTTGGCCGAGCAGCCAAATGAGTTTGTGTCTATTATTACACTCCACCCAGCCGTGAGCCACACGGGGCCCCCGGGTTATCCTCTCTGCTTACTATACCCGGCCACTATAGCGACTATAGTAACCCTGCCGCCTCGAACCCCCCCGCGAACTCTGCTGCCCCATTTTTCTTCCTCGCGGCTCCGTTCATTGTGACGTTTACGAGGGTAATTAAATTCAGGGGAACCGAGTTACCCTCGGCATAGAATTTCTCATATTTTCGGGCTTCAGAGGGAAAATTCGGCTTTGTTACTCACCTATTGAAAATGTTCTGCTGTTTCATGTTGAATCAGTGTAAGAGTGTGGGGATGTAACGGTGGGGCGTGTGGAGGTAAAATTAATAGGATCCTGGAGGAGTTGTTATTGGGAGTTTGAGGAAAGTTTAAGCAATCGGGGGTAATCTTTTTTTATTCCAAAGTGAATATATTCTGGGAAGGGAGCGGGTATCTTTTGACAAAGAAGAAGAGCTCAGATGATGTTGAGTGTGTTAGTAGACGTTTCGTTCGCGTGGGTCGATCAGAAATTCAACGAGGACGATCGAAGCGACGTGTAGCTTTCCTAAATCAGCGTATCGAGCAAGCTCGAAGGCGTTGTTTTGAATACGCTGCCAAGAATTCCTTCGGGTCCCGGAGTCACCGCGATTTTTATTCTTCGCCCCGGTGTTACCCGGGGAACGGATATCAATATTCGTTTCTGCCCCGAATTCTGGGTCACAGACGCTGCACCATATCTGGCCGCGGTGATCGCGATTAGCATTCGGCCTTCTCAATGGCACTTTCCCTCTGATCGCCTCCCGCTCGCCGCGGGGCATCGATTTCCTATCCGCGAGATTTTATTCGCGAGCTAATTGAAACAACTGGCACGGCACGGTGGCGAGAAAAACAACGTTTATTCAGGGGGAACGAGGTCACAGATGCTGAAACACGTTTCGATATTATTATCGTGATTACTGTTTCCCCGGCTGGCTGCGATCTTATCAGACGCCGTGTGAATGGCGTACACGTGCCAGCGCTGCGTCTGATTAACATTCGCCAGAAATTGTGAAACAAAACATGGAATAGGTATTGAGACGCGAAACTGAATTGCGTGGGCTAATATACCTACCCTAAAATATAAAATAGAGGCTTGAAGACTCTCGACGTCCTTACCCTTTCCAAACAAATTTTCAACGCAATGAAATCAATTACAAATTCAAGAAACTTTATTACACCAATGAAAAAACCTTCGCAATCTAGAAACCCATCAGCATCCCGAACACCTTCGTCTTCTTCTTCAGTTCGAGGAAAAGAAAGGACCGGGCCAGACTACACCCCGGATGAACCACGGCGAAAAAAAATTTTGCGCAAGCACGTGTCTATCGAGAAGCAACGGGACCGCGGACATTCAGGTGGAGTCGGTGGCTATCGTTTCGTTTGGATGTCGGGAAACGATCGGCAAGCGGCTCGAGCAACGAAAATAGCTTACGAAGGCAGGCATTATGAAGCTATGAAAATATTTATAGACCGCCACTGGTTGGCAAATAATGACACACACGCACACATGCGGGATCGTCGCGGAGCGGAATAGTTTCGCGTTTAATAAATAACGCAACAACGCTAGCTCTGCTCTCTAGGTAGTTACGAGTCGAATGATGAAAATTCCTAGATTAATGCGCCCTATGCCGCGGCGCGTTGCAATATTCAACGGGAAATATTCCTACCCCGAGTGATCCAACCCCGGGACAGGCATCTGTTTTGAAATCGCGGGATTAACCGCCACGAGCGGCTATCGCGAATCTATCGCTCTCGCAGTCTCCCCCGTCACCAGCTCGATCAATTTTAAATCGACCTACCACGCTTAATATTTATTGCCTCCTTGGTAGCCTGCGACGGTTCAAAAGTGTGTTTATATAAATTCAGAGGAAGCTAGTCCACTTCGTCTAAGGGAGAGGTGTAACAGGGTGAAAAGAACAATATCGGCAGCCCAACTTCCACCCCGATCGGCAAAAGGAAAGGTGCAACCCTCCGTCCATCAAGCCCCGAAACAATCAGAATTCTATATTTAATTCGAGGTTGCCTGGTGGCAAGTGGGAGCGCGATGCAATAAATAAAAAAAAAAGAACGAAAAGGGAGCATGATAAATAAAAGACCGAGTGTCCGGGCGCCGAAAAGCGGCTGCAGGGAGACAATATCCCCTTCGATAATCGACGGCACGCCCATAATTTGCCGGCGTAATTCAGTCAACAGGCAATTATCGGGGCAATCGTTCGGGCACGTGTCGGGGCTGGCAAGGTGGCCGGCTCGCGGATCAAATCGCGGGTCGAGGCGTGCTCGCGCGCATAAATTTCTCCAGGGCGCAGAAACATTGTAGCCGGCGACCCGTTCCAGCACGCAATTAGACTTGAGAAATATTAGCTCGGTAACGCGAGAGCCGTTGTAACGCGATGCCTTTTAAATTCGGTAATTGGCCAACCACCCTTTCGAAGGGGGCGTAGGAGAAAGTGAAGTGCGTCGCGCGCCCTGTCGTCGACGTCTAAAATAATCCACGACGTTTACTTTCTTTCCCCGTTAGCGATCCAACGACTCCGATCCGAGGAGCCTGGCTCCAGTTTCGAGCGTGACCTCAGACTTTTTCAGCGACGCGGAATTATTGCGAGATCTACCGTCGCGCTGAATAAGCGGAATCGAAGTAACGACGTCGAATGGGAGCCGAGGTAACTAATTCGGGGCGGTCCGCGTCGCGGATCCTTCATTAGAAGGTGCGAGAAGATAAAAGAAGCGCGAGAAGCGTGTCGAGGGACAAATGGGCTTGCCTGTCTCCATCGACCGCGCCATTGAGTCTGATTAACATGTGGTAGGCCAGCGAGGGGCTTGTTAAAAATCATTAATCATCAGCCGCGCTTGGAGATACTCCAAATTACGATATTTTCGCGCCACGACAATGAGTTATATTCGGTGGTTGATGGTTCGCGGTCGCACACGCGTGACCGACGCGATGACTACTCTCATTTAATTCCGTTTTACGCGGAGCTGCTCGTGATTCAGCTTCGACGACTGGGATTGTGTTCCTTGGCGTCTGGGGGCTCGATTGGAATTCGAGCTGGATCGATTATCTAAGCTGCGGGGGGAAGATGAATCGAATACTTGAAACGATCAGTGGCTATTGGTCAGACGTAAATATACACAACTAGCAAAATACCCCCGCGCTTCGCCTCGGGTCTGAGAGATATTAAGGACTCCGTGAAAACACAGTTCACCCCATTTCACCACCCCCTTGGGGGTTAATTAGGGCAAAATCCTGAAATTGGTTTTTAGGCATTTGTGTGGGTAATCTTTGTGAGCTAGAACCAAGTTGATATTTAATTGGAGCTAAGATATATGAGGGAGTCGGAGAAAATACATATTGCCCCATTTCAACCCCTTGGGGATGGAATTTCCAAAAATCCTTCCTTAGTGGTTGCCTACGTCATGGAAACAATGTACCGTCCAAATTTCACGTTCCTAGGTTAAACGGTTTGAGCTAGGCACTGATGAGTCAGTCAGGACTTCTTTTTATATATATATATATATATATATATAGATGTGCATTAACAGCCTGTGTGCTTTCGTCAAGGACTGGATTAGCATGAAAACAGAGCGAAACTTAACAAGGAAGAAGGGACTGAGAACTGGAAATAAAGCAGCTTTTAAACGAGAGGAGAAAAAGGATCCCCCGCGCTGGGAGGGGGAAAGAAAAACACGCGGAGGGCGCCACGCAATAAAGGTCGACGACCCCGAGTGCCTGCCACCTGTACGTCCTTAACCAGATCCCCTTTTCGGCAGCAATGTGGGTCAGCAGGCCTCCTCGGCTAAAAAGGGCACGCCTGTACCGGGAAGGTGGCAGACAATGCCCCGGCGCGTGCCCTCGCGTGAAATGGGAGTGGAAATACTCGTAGGGGTCGACCTATTGTGCGTGCGGCGAGATGTGCCGTCAATAGTGCACGGTAAAATCGCCGAACCGGTCGGCCAGGGTCAGCGGCCGGAAACAGTGAAACGGTCTAAAACGGAAAGGCGCCGCTGGAACCGATGAATATTAAGTTTACCGGAGATCTGGGTCATCGCGATAGACCCCCTTCTAACGAGAAGCATCGACGAAATTCGCGGCTGGCATTTCTGACCGCATTTTTCGCGCTCCCCCGGCGAGAAGAAGCCGAGATATTAATTATTCCGCGAGAATGGAAAGGAGGTCGCTCGAAAAAGCGTCGGGGCGGAAGGTGGGGGAGGGCGCGGGGGACCGCCGAATGCCAAAAAATTAAACGTGTCTCGTTTTCGACACCCCCGCTGTGGGGACGAGATCTGTGCATCCTACGCGGACGCCAATGGCCGGCTCCCCGAGGAGGCACACACCGAGCGGGGCGCGTATTTACACCAGCCACGCATTAGCGCGCGTATGTACACGCGGAGCGGGGCCGGTCAGCTGTTTCGACGGCGACGAAGACAGCTCTACGAGCGTCCAGACGGCGAAATCGTCGGCGTGCCGCGTCCTCGAGACGATTCCGTTCCTCGACCTCGTGGAAACGGGGCTAACCGCGCGAGACGCACGGCTCTGCGGACGAGAAGATGGCGGGGGAGGCGGGGTTGACGGGCGAAACGCGAATTAGGTTAGGTTGTAAGGCGGGCGGGGGGTGGGGGAGGAGAGAGAGCGAAACCGGGATGTCGGGGCGGTCGGGTGGCGAAGGACGAGCGTCCCGACGTTTTACGAGCGCAAATTCCCGGTGTACGTAGGAAGCGTACAAGGGAGAATTATGGGTGGCAAAGCGTGGTTCGGAGGGTCAGTGAGAATGCCGTGGCAGGTCGATAGCAATGGCGCCGCGAAGCCACGGAGAAAATCAATCTTGCACGACACGCGACGTGTTTTGACGCGCCTACTTCTTTCTCGCAGCGTAGGTGACGTCACACGGTGCCACGCTCCGTTCGAGCTGGCCCAGCGATTTAAATGGTGCCCCCGGGGTGGTGTCGCGATTATTTTGAATGCGAGAAAGCGTCGGGACGGGGGAGGGAGCGTAACGATGAGCGTGAAACGCGGAGGGAACTGACGTACCGACCGAGGTGGCCGGAAAAGAGACGGGGCCGCAGGGCCACGCACACACACACACACACACACACACGCATACACACACACAGACACACGCGCGTTATGCACGTATACACGGTACGAGCGAAGGTGGCCGGAGCGCATACGGATTGCACGCAGCGAAACGCTTGGCCACCGGTCGCGATCGAGTTGTATGAAAAATATTCCGTATCGCTTACTTTTGATCACCCGTTCCGTCGTGGAGAGCTTCTGCTGCGAGTTGTTCGAGGTCATGCTGTATCAGGATGGTTGACGGGTGGGCACCGGCCTCTCGCTCTCTCTTTCTCTCTCTCTCTCCCTTCTCTCTCTTTCTCTCGTCTCCTATTACACTCGTTCGCAGCCCCGGTCCGCAGGATCGCTCTCTCTCTTCTACGTGCGGTCGGCGGTGTCACACTTGCGCTGGGTGTAATTTTTTTTTCTCCTTCGTCTTCTTGTTCCTCTGGCCGTAGTCACTCGCGGGAGGAGGTAGCACCTTCCTCTCACGAACGGGGGGGTTGGGTGGAAGGAGAGGGCGGTATTTTCACCTCGAGAGCCCGGCGCGGCACACACACATACACACGCGCGGAGTTGGAGAGGGAGGAGAGACGGGGATTGGAGAGGTGACGGAAGTTATCGCACGGTGCGGCACATCGGTGGCTCCGAACCGTTCTTCACTGGGCGTTCGCAGAGCGAGAGAAATTATTGCGCACCGTGTCCTTCTCGCTCCCCCCGGTGTGTTTACGACACACCGTCCGACCAAGTACTCCTCTGCCCTCCTTCCTCCACTATCCTTCTGCCTCTGCTGTCTCGCTTTCTCCCTCACGCTCTCGCTCTATCTCCCTCTCTCTCTCTCTCTCTCTCTCTCTCCCCCTCACTCTCTCTATATATCTCTATCTCTCTCTCTCTCTATCTCTCTCTCCCTCTGCCGGACGTAAGGTACCACCAACGCCTTTTGCGGGGCGAGTAACTGGATCGCTGGACCACGCGAGCTGCACGGCCAGCACCGACGGGGCCTCGCGACCACGGTACGGTACCACCACACGGAGCAGTCGCACGATCTTTCCCGTGCCTCCCGAGGAAAGAACAGCCGTCGAACGGGGACTCTCGATGAATACGCGGAGCTTGGCGGTGGGCAACGGCAACGACAACGATCGCGACGGCGTGAGCACAGGGAGAACGACCACGGCACGACGGCGAGCACGGCACGGCGACAACGGCAACGACGACGACGGCGGCGAGACGGCAAGGGCAACGGCAATGACGACGGCGAACGCGACGATGACCAGCGCGACAACGGCGACGGCGACGACACCGTAATGACGAGCACCGCGACGCGATACCGTGACACCGACACTCACGGTCGAAAACACCACGCCGCTAAATTCTACTACAAGATGTCTGTCTATCTGGCTCTCCGCGGCGCGCACACTGACGGCTCCGCGGCTACGACAACGCTCGCGCATCCCCACTCGCGCAGCGATCATTCGAGACCGCTGATTGGCCTCCCCGCCGCCAGTTGCCGCCACGGCCAAACGCGCCATTTCACGCACTTTTCAACCGACTGTCTTTCGCTAGTGGCTCTTAATTTAATGTTCCAGTAAACCGGCGTTAATTAATGGATACGTGTCTGCACCTTTTTGTTTTAAACCTTGTAGAATGGAAGCGAAGAATGTGCGAAGAGGTTCGTGCGTTCATTGATCGATTTAAATAGGTCAACCGGTCACGATACCCAGATTCGAAAGAATTGGACCATTGCGTGCCGTCGGATTTAAAAATTTTCAAGGGAGATATTTAGTTTTGTTATTAAAGAATAACATAAAGCAAATACGTTCCTGCGCCTAGCAGATATAATTTAATGGACGTTGTTTTGATAAAATGTTTAACCACGACTTGCGCGACAGTCGATAAGTTAGAGGACGGAATGTCGGCGAGCGGCGGCAGATTCAAATTACCTTCGAGCAAAATTAATGGTGAATGTGATAGTGACAAGTAAATTCAAAACTTGAGGTTTAATATTGCTATATTTTTACAGTACGCGTATAAAAATACTCGCTTAATCATTAACTGTATGAAAACTTGAACGAAACTTGTGAAATATTAAAAGGTCAGCTTGGGTCTCTTCTCCACCCAAGTCTTGATACTTGGAATCGCTAAGACCTTCTCTCTCAGAGCCTTCAAATGCGGTTTATCGTTCGTAATATCAGATTCGTAGGCCGTGCTCAATGCATCCGAAATGGCGACGAAGAAGAGGTCCGCGTAACTCAACTAAAGAAGTTTTAAAGCAGTCAAAATCAATTTTACACTCGACGAACGCTCTTAAAAAAAATAACAAACACTTACTTGACCGCCATGCAAATACCCGCCGTTATTCTTAACCAGTTCCTCGAGCTTTCCCAAATAATACGGTATCACGTTCGTGAATACTTCCTCCCTTTTCTTCGCCTTCAAAACTGGATCTGGTTCTCTAAAATAATTCGACACCGCCTCTGCGAAAGAAAGGGGGAGCCTTATCAGTCTTATCACTGACGGCTGCACAGAGTCGTGACGGGATTTAACGTTATTTCCAAAAGCAGGTGAAATAGAAAGGAAGCAATTTTGCCTAGGCGAGGGGATCAATATTTACGCTTCCGGAAGTCGTGAAGAGCGTTCGTGATGGCGTCGATCTGCAAGGTATCCAAATCGGTTTTGCCAAGCAGATTAAACTGTTTGGCCAGGTAACGGCAAATAGGCAATGTTTGCGAGTAAGTCTTGCCGTCGATTTCCAGAACGGGCAACTGGCCGAAGGGGGTCGCTGCAAAAACGTTCCAATCAATCTTCATTGCAGAAACTGGTGGTCGAGTCAAGTAGAATATTCAAGGGCTCGTTGTCAGTAGGTACATACTTGGTTTCATCTTGGGCCACTCGCTGGAACCGTGATCCAACCGGACATCTTCAAACTGAACGCCACCGTAACTCAAAAGGTACCTTATGGGCTCCCCCAATCCCATAACGTTGAAGTATATTAGCTTGTACTCTGTCATCTTCTCTGTTCTGAAAAGTATAAAGTATAAAGTATTGTCGACGATGTTTGGTAAAGTGGAACTCAAGAATAAACGAATTCTTGGACCACTGAAGACACAGGAGGAAACACAATGCAGTTATCCTCTGATATTTTTAATGCTTCGAGAAATAATACCGCGTACACACCTCAACCGGACGTACTATATAATATTTCAGCTGCTAGAGATTTCTAAAGAGTGTACAAGTGGAACTTTGCCGCACAAACGAGTGCAGTGGACGATAATTCACCCAAGACTAACCGGTTCTCACGATTACGTAAGAATTATATACGCCCCCTTCTCTTCAGCCCGATTCCTCCCGTCTCTATCTTATCTGAAAGACTTTCTTTGTCCGCAAGGTGCTTTGAAGGCTCCTATTGGCCCTCCACATCGGAGGAAGTTACTCCATGCCCACTCTCCTCGCTACTTTCACCTCTGAAGCAGACGTTGACTGTTGAAAGCCTCCAATTGTTCGTGCATGGAATTTACCTATTTATAAAAGATTCTTCAGTCGTTCAGAATAATTCAGAATCTCGAATGATAATCGATCTGCTTCGCTTGATTCTTCCTTCGTCATGAACAGTCACACAAGCAATTATCGATCATCATGTTTACCACACCTTTATCGCGATAAAATGATTTCACCTTCCACGAAGTAAGCAGAATGTCCCTCGCGAGGCAAAATAATACCGTCTACGATGTGGTTAACCGAATGGTTCGCTGTGATGCTTGGTCACTAAGAATTTACTCAAGGCTCTGATCGTCAAAGACCACGCGAAGCTTAATCGAAGAAGCTTAAATAAACAAGTCAATTTTCAATCTAACCCTGGCGACACGATAAGGAGCCTCGTCTCTGGAACAAGGAACCTTTGTCCCCAAAGTAAAATGACCCATTGGCGATTTATCTTAATTACAATGCTCTTAATGGAGACCAGGGGCTTCCGTGCGATCGCTGGAAATCTTTCCAAGAATAATTTACGGCGACGTCGCGACCACGCATTGGAGATCGAGAAACGTCTGCCGGAGGATGTAGTCCCAAGCAACTACGTGATCGCGATTTCGCCAGATTTCCAAAGCGACAAATTCCACGGGTCTATTCACATCGACATCGACGTACTCGCAGTTAGTGATTCCAACACAGCATTTATTTAAGCCTTGATTCACCGTTCATCCGACGCCATCGAAGTGTAGCAGTGTAGAATTTAATTAAAGGAGAGAAATTACATCGTCCTCCACTCGAAGAATCTGTCAATCTCCTCCACGAAACTATACTCCCGGAGACCACGGGCGGACGTTCGAATAAAGTCCGTGACCCACGTGACGAAACGCGAGATGTTGGTCGTCAGAGCGTTCAGAGTCATCCCCTCGGGGGAGTACGTGTTAAAAATGAACTTCAGCGGTGTCTTGACGGGGAAAATTACTGGATTCTATTTGAGCACTTACGTCGATCTCAGTCACTCTGTCAGGTAACGAATCTCCAGCTTCAGACATTCCGACAGTGGTAGAATAATTCGTCACGTCGCATAGGAAGCTAGCGGTGACGCAATTCGAGCCACTTTACGCGAGGACCGCGTTCCCCTGCTTCGACGAACCGATCTTCAAAGCAACATTCAATATTCGGATACTTTACTCGGGTAAATCTTTGTACCACGCAATGTCAAACATGCCAGTCACGGTAAGTCGATACACGCAGAGAATATACTGTTGCTGAAGGTATTCTAAGGGTAGTTTACCGCAGAAAGTGGATACTATGAAGGACGTCAGCGACGCAAGGGTCGCCTACTTCGATTCTTCGCCGCCCATGTCCACGTACCTCGTCGCCTTCATCGTCAGCAACTTGGGGTGCACGGGCTCCACCGTGAAGCTTCTAAACGGAAGCGAAGTGCCAGTGAACATATGCGTGAGGCCGATGTACGCGAATAATACGAAATTCGCGCTGGGCATCGCGGTGCGGGTGATGGAATTCTACTTGGACATGTTCAGGATCGATTATCCCTTGCCGAAGCTCGGTAGTTGAAAGTCGAGCCGTTTAACTTGATTCCTACCCTGCGTCTCTGGCGAACCTCGGGTTTATCGGGAAAATCCTTCGCTGGTGATTAGATCTGGTCGCCATACCGGACTTCGCTGCCGGCGCTATGGAGAACTGGGGTTTGATCACGTTCCGTGAGACAGAGCTGCTCCGCAGCGAGAGCGACAGTTCCTGCCACAATATGAGGAGCGTCAGCTTGACGGTGGCCCATGAATTGGCGCACATGTGGTTCGGCAATCTGGTAACCATGAAGTGGTGGAACGATCTGTGGCTGAACGAGGGCTTCGCTACCTACATGGAGCACGTGGCGGTGGACTTCGTTTTCCCCCAGTGGAATCAGGTCTGTCAATCTTGGACTTACCATTGATCAGCCCCGAACAACAACATACCACCGTCCACTTTCTTTCGTTTCACATTTCAGATGGACAACTTTCCCCTCTACACCAAGCACATCTCCATGAAGCACGACAGCAAGATGCGTGCACGCCCCATCGTGAAGCGCGTCGAGGATCCCGCAGAGATCGAGGAAATGTTCGATCGCATCTCCTATCAGAAAGTATGGTCCCCGAGGATGTCCTCGAACTGATTGCTCCAGGGTCGGTCTGAAACTCCAATAGACGAATGAAAATTGTCCGTTGGACTGAAAGATCGATGTTCCCCGAACGCCAGGCCGCAGCAGTGATCAGAATGCTGGAGGATGCGATTGGCAGGTCCAGGTTTCTCCGAGGTGTTCGAAGATATTTGGAGAGGTTCCAGTTTCGTAACGCTGAATCACGCGACCTGTTCGAGATTCTTGGGAACGGTACCAGCGGCAATATAGACGTCTTCGATTTCATGAACCGCTGGACGAGGTTCCCCGGATTCCCAGTGATCACCGTCCGCCAAGACAGGGCGGCGTTTCGACTCTCCCAGCGGCGATTCGCGATCAGCAAGAGATTCCACGAAACGCTGGAGTATGTATAAATAGGAAGACTGTAGATATGGAACGTCCAGGATCCACGGAAGAGTATCGTTTTCGATTACAGTGACGGGAGCTGGACCATCCCCATAAAATACGTGACCAGCAGAAGTGACAGCGTGAAGCTCGACTGGTTCCTCGCGAACTTCTCTTGCGGTAATAATTGCGATGCGTAAATATACAGGAAAATGCATTCATCCTATTTTATGGGCTAACAACATAGCAAAATTTAGGAATTTATTTTAAGAAACTAGCATTTCGATTTATTTGAAATTTGGATCATGTTTTTATGCATCCATGAAGATGTTGCAGGTTTATTTTATTTATTTTTAATAATAAATATAAGAGTTATGCATCACGCAGCGCGAAACTCGTCGTCCGCTGGTGTGCATGATATTTATCTTCCAGGTAATATGAAACAGAAAAATGAAACGGCGTTTTAGTTTGTACGCATGTAGCTTCAATTTGATGAACCAGAATACCGCTAAGTTCTATACGTCTTCTGTTACATACAAAAATTGGATTGCAAAAATTAAAGGTTCAGACCTTTCAGTTTGAAAACTCTCCACACTGCTCAATAATTTTTTTGTTTTTTGCTGGTTCATCAATTTCAAGCTACATATGTATAAAATAAAACGCCGTTTCATGTTTCTGTTTCAGATTACTCGGTAGATAAATATCGTGCATACCAGCGGGCGACGAGTTTTGCGCGGCGTGATGGTCGATTATGCATAACTACTATATTTATGATTAAAAATTAATAATAAAGAAACTGCAGCTACCGCAAAGATGCATCAAAACATGGTCGAAATTTCAGATGAATTGAATCGCTGTTTTCTTAAAAAAGATATCCCAAATTTTGCTATGTTTTTAATCCAAAGAATAGAAACCCCCGCTGCAGGGGTTAACATGTTTGTGAATTTTTTTTAAGGGGAAACACCACTGTAAATTTTTCGGAAAACTGATTTTTTTTTATTGGCTTAAAAGATGCTTTGAACCCATTAGAATATGGGGAAAAAACTGTATTACTTGAAACTAATTAGTTTCCTTAAAATTTCGAGCTCTTCCCCAAGCGCATCGGACTGCTTCGAAACAACTACCGGCGTTAAATTAATCCCTGCTGGGAAGGTACAACCTAATGTCCTATCTTTTGATTTCTAACTTCTCTAATACACAACGGATGTCGTTAGAAAGTTTTTACGTTCAGTTAGAAGCATTTCAAAATAAAAGTATGTTAGCGGCAACGTATTTTTCTATCTTCTTTAAACGCGTTTTTCTCGAAACACGATTTTTCAACACGGCACGCAGCATAACTCCTACAATTTTGATTCTTTTCATTCGAAATTTTAACTATATCTTTAAAATAACATTTTGAAGAGAAATACGTACGGGATTTTCGATAAGTTAATTTAAACATTACTTATTAACAAATGATTGCCCTCTTTTTACAGAAAATTGAACGTTTTTTATTCAAATACTCACCAATCACACAAAAATCGATATTTTTAAAATCCCCTACGTATTTCTCTAGCTATAAACATGTAGATTTGAGAGATATTTCTTTCCATTTTCTAGATTCAAATTTGCACCAGCTACACTGCGTGTCGCAGAGCACTAAAATTTCAACATCCTTCACGAGAATGGCTTCAGTGCCGCCATTTTTTAATATTTTTCAATAACCATTTTTTTTTAATAACATAATATATGCTTAATAACTTCCTCCAATATTGTTATTCTATCACCTTTCCTTCCATCCAAGAAAAATTGCCAGAAAAACGCCTTTTTTCAAGCTGTTACAGTGGTGTTACCACTTAAAAAGCTCAAGCACATATTTTTACAGAAGTTTTTGCTGTTAAAAGCGCAATATTTAAAGAACATTTGGTAATTTTCTTGTAGAAAAATATTTACATCTATAATAAAATTACAACAGACATCCAAGAAGCCTTTTTAAAAAGTGCTTTTGGAATGATCAATGGCATTCGGAACCAGATTATCTAAAATCGAAAAACAAAAAGATTTCGTTAGTATATTAATGTACCCTCTGATCCCCGGAGGGAATTTCCGAAATATTAATTTAAAACAAAATTCCTGATTTTTCACGCAGTAGTCACCCCGAAACAAGTTTTTAAAAAGGCTTCTTGGATGTCTGTTGTAATTGTATTACAAACGTAAATATTTTTCTACAAAAAAAATATGAAATCTTCCTTAACTGTTGCTCTTTTAAGTGCAAAGAGTACTGTAAAAATATATACTTCGGCTTTTTTCAAAAAAATTCAGAAACACTCGCCTCTTTTCAGCCTCCTGACTAGGCATAACTCCTTAATCAAAACCGCGAACCTACTTGCAGTGGAACTGCAGCTGGAGAGGCCGGTGAATTGGATCAAGCTGAACCACAAGTCGACCGGTTATTACATTGTGAATTACACGCGAGAGGCTTGGTACACCTTCAGCAGGCTACTGTCTCGCGATTATCAAGTACACATTGATATTTTCAAGTGGATCTTACAAATCACCCTCCCAGCATCGAATCATCACCGTTTATAATTGCCACAGGCGTTGAGCGCGGCAGATAGGGCAGACTTGTTGCACGACGCTTTTCTTCTAGCGGAAGCCGCTGACTTGTGCTACTGCGTGGTCATGAATCTAACGTCTTATCTGGTGAACGAGACCGCTTATCAGCCGTGGGCCGTGGCCGCCGAATGGTTCGGGCGGATGAACAGACTGCTGGACGGGACGAGCGCGTACGCGCGTTTCCAAGTATGTAATTTACCTCATTGATAGATTCCTAATCGCACCGAGTCCAATAAGCTTCGGTATCTGCCCTCCTGTCCAAAATATCCAGACCTACGCGCAAAGTCTTGTCGACAGGGCGTACCACCAAGTCGGATGGCGCTTAGGCGCGGAGGAATCGTTCGCCAACAGGTCAGTCCAGCTTTCACAATAACAACCCTTTTCTATAATCATTTTATGAATTCTCTGGGAGGGTGTTGCCTATAATTGGTGAGCGATTAGAACGTTCACCTCGGGGAGTAGAGGTCTATGAGAGTAGAATATCTGTGAAGGATATGGAGCGTTAACTGAGAAAAGGTCTCTCGATTCGCCTGAAGAGAATTCGGCGTGCTGATATTGAGCGCAGCTTGCAACGTCGGTCACAGGCACTGCTTGGATACCGCGAACCGGAAGCTGAGGAATTTCCTCCGGAGGGACGGCGAGGAAGCGTTGCCCGCCGATATTCGGTCTATCGTCTATCCGTTCGGTGAGGGGGAAGGCTTCATAAATATTTTCCGCCCGTGCGCCTTTATTATTCACGACAGAATACCGCAATAGGCCTTGTCACGCAGTCGGACGACGTTGGATCAATATTTGAAAATATGTCGCGGCTACTCGCGGGGGAGGCCGACGCGCAGGAAAGGGAACGTCTCATCGTTGGGCTGACTGCCGTGCAAGATAAGGACACCCTTAATCGGTTCGTCGATGTGCAATTCAATCGCCGACTAATTGCTCGCCGGCCAGCGAGCGGTTCTTCTTCGGCGGCCCCCGTTATCTCTCGTGTTTATCCGACCGCGTGCCGCTCTCCAATTTATCAGAATCTAATTTACTACGTAGCAAGCGTGTCGCCCATTGTCGCGACCGGGGACGGACACAGACTCGCGTCTCATTTGAAGATTCCGTCGCGCGTCTACACGCAAATTTAACCATCGCTCCGCTACCTCCCGTTCGTTCAATTACATATTTCTCTGTTTCTGTTTTACGGCTTAGATACCTCGAGCGAGCGTGCGACGAGAATTTCGTCCGCAAGCAGGACTTCGCTGACGTGCTGATCAAGATCGCCATGAATCCCTCGGGGCTGGACATCGCCTGGAATTTCGTACGGTAGTAATTCTAGGGGAATTTCTCGGTACACCTGAAACAAAAGATAACGATTCTCGCAATCGGCGCGCGATCGCCGGAATACCGTGGTGAATAATTAATCGCCTCGTAGATCTCGGTGGGACAGTCTGGTCGGAAAGTACGCGGCGAGTGGTTACGCTCTGGGGAAGGCTGTCGTCGTGATCGTCTCGTTGTTCAAAGACCATCAAAAGATGCAGCAGGTAATCGGCCCAGCTTTCAACGTTGCAACGGCAATTGGCAAGGATTTGTTTGGCAGGCCAGGAGCTTCTTCCTGGAGCACCCCGAGCTTAGGGTGACAGAAGGGGCGAAGAGGAACGCCCTGGAGGAGATAGAAAACAGCATCAATTGGCTGGATGCGAATAGGCAGACTATCGAAGAATGGCTGACAGCCCATGGTTTCAATTGAAACCCCCACGCGGGAGCTATTTAATTAAAAAAGTTCGAGCGTACATATTTTGGCATCTATTATCGTCCACGATTAAACCGGACAGTGGCGAGCGCAGATAGAGAATTCAGATTAAAGTCTTCCCACCACTGTAAAGATACGCGTTCGATATCTTCACCAGCGATTCCAATAACAGCCTGTCTTAGCAAACATTTTACAGACAACGCGGGGATATTTTTAATGATTCTTAAACAATCCTTGAAGCTACGGTGGAGTTTGCAGATTTTCTAAAGCTCCGTAAAAAGCTTTATGGAACTGAGAACGAATCTCACCAAAAACCTTCCCTCGCGGCCACCTCTAAGTTCAATCGAAATCTCCGAAAGGAATCGCGATCAGACACGTTTCCGACTAAAAGCGGGACCTCGAGAATCCGTGAGCTTCGATCTCACGGGCGCGGATTAACCGCGCGCGCTATCTAAAGCCGCCACTCGAAGCCCGCGATTAAATCTCGATGCACGTTGGCCAAATACGTCGACGCGCGTTACCGTCGCTCTATCTAATCGTCGAGCTCGCTCGCTCCTCGTAGCCTCTCCTCGACCGGCAGAAGAAGAAATCGGCGGGCAGACAATGAGGACGCGTCGAGGCGAGACGTGTTCGTCACGGAAAGCGTCGATCCGCGAGCGTTCGTGCCAGCACAGCCGCGACGCCGCCTCTTTATCGGGTTTATCGAAATTTCTTTCATTACTCACTAACGATACACCGCCGACCGGCCTTGGTAAACAGCTCGGGGACCACTGTGTTTGCCCGCGCCCGTCTATCCAACCGATACGTCATCCATTCGCGAATGGTCCTCCTTGTCCCGCGGCGAAAGTGCTCCAGCGTTCACCAAAGTCGACGCGCGTCGATTTTTGGCAGCGTCCGCGGCACCAGGGACCCGTCGCGAGCTTGTGGCAGCTGAATCGACCCTGAACCCAGCCGAGCAAGGTAAGGAGAAAAGAAGATCGATGGGTTTTTCTCTGTCCCATCGGTCCCATTCCGATCAGCGTCGCTGTGCTTCGCAGAAGGGATCGAGCGTTTCAACGGATACAAGATCTCTGTGACATTCATATGCCGCTGTTCTCTGGATTACAGTGAGCGTGTCCAGTGCCGAAGATGAGCAAGGTGGTGCATTACGCGTTGGTGGCGTTCTGGGAAAGGTCGGGATGCAAGATCGTCGCTGATTATCCAGCGACGCAGGATCCAGCGCACAGGGCGATCGCGTTGAGCACGGTGGATGGACTGAAGTCGGTGGAGGACGATAAGATCAGCCTCGACCGGGGCAAGTAAGAGCGTGCACATTGATTGTCGCTTGATTTAAGGGGGTAGTGGACTATTTCAGCTTCAGAAAATCGATTACTTGTTTTTTTTACTCATTTTGAAAGTCTTATCCTTTATGAAAATTTTAAACAGAATTTCATGCAGAAATTCAAATCATTGTCGCAGAGCGGTATTGGCATAGGGCACCTTACTTTAAAGCCGGTTTTCTCGAAACACCATTTTCAGAAACGGTGTACATCACAACTCTTAAACCAGTGAATATGTTCACTTAAAATTTTAACTGGAGCTGTAGAATTCCATTAAAGACGATTTTTTCCCATAAAAATGTGAGGAAAAAATTGATTCGTGTGCAACTTCTACAATTTTTGTTCAAATTCATCGGCGACTTTCCACACTGTAGATATTTATGTATAGAATAATCATCTTAAAGCATTTTGCTTTCAGATGATTGGTTCACCTGAATTAATGTACACCACCTGCCGCGGCGCGCCGTACAGGACTATCTTCAACGATTAATAACTTCGACAATTTTATACATTCCAACGATTTTCTTTTTTGTAAATACTCGCAATCGTACCCACAATAGATTGCCAAAAGCACGACTATAACGATTGTTTGGTATTGAAGTAATTTAGCGTCAAAGAAACTAACCATTTTACGTATCCAATAGTCCACTACCCCCTTAAGAAGAAACTATGAAACTGCAAGAGTTCCCATTCGATTGTTACTGCTCTCATTGATCCGAACGATCTCTGAATCTCCACGCTTTCGGGAGTAATTGTTGCTTGAGGTAACGATCGGGCTTGTCGCTGCCGCTGTTATCGCGGCATTTCAATTTCGCGCATACCTATGTCGCTGGCGTTGATAACGGTCTCGTTATCGGTTACATTTTCTGTACGATTTTGTTTTCAAATGATACGAGATGACGTTCCGTATTCTCAAACCCTTTGAAATTATTTAACCCTCTAGGGACGAGTGGGACTCCAGAGTCCCATTCAGATTAACACATTTTTATTTACGTTTTGATAGGTATAGTGACCTTTAGTAGGCAGAGAAGAAACGGTTGTACCATCAGAACCCGAAATTAAACTTTTTTTTGTTATAAACAAATTAAAAAAAAAAATTTAAATTAACGAGTAGTTTCCAAATCCGAAGTATAAAATAGACTATTTTAACGCTCAAAAAAATTTCTACGTTAAGTTTAAAACATCCCCGTCCCTAGAGGGTTAATTATTTTCACGAGGTGCTCGCGTGCCCCTGGCTATTTTTTTGGAACAGAGGGATATTCAATGAATTGAAAGATAGTCGAAAGTCTCCCTATTTCTCCTGAATTTTATTGTCTAGAGACGTTGCTCTTCATCAGATACACTGTCCACGTGCTGATCGGGGAGCTCCACTACGTCTGTCTGACCACAAAATCGGACTGCCCCTCGTCGGCGACCAAGCTGGAGTCCTGCACCCAGTTGTTCCTGGAACGGCTGCGAAACATTTACAGGGAGCTACCGATCCTGGCCGATCTGTCGCGGGATCTGAGCAACCTGTCCGTCATAGACCTCTCCAAGCCGCTGAAGAAGATGGTCGTACGTTCCACGGGCTTCGAATCCACGCCGGTGGCCGCGACGGAGATTGAAACGATTGCGATTTCAGGAGGAGTACAATCAGCAGGAGAGCGAGGTGATCCCGCGTTTGGAAGGCGAGCTGGCGGAGATTCGGAAGGCGCTGATGGATGGAGTGCAGAAGCTGATCGACAGGGGCCAGAGGCTGGACGAGCTGGTGCGAAAGACTCAGAGCCTTCAGATCATGGTAAATGGATCCCCAGATCGATTTACACGTTCCATTCCTGTGACTGGGAGATCTGAAAGTGGCGGTAAATCAAACGGTTTAGTAACTCGTATTGAATGTAACGGAGGCTCGCGGCGAAATCGCGAGTGAAAAGAATGTTCATTCAACTACCACGGATTGGTAACCGCCCGTGTTGCAAATACGACCCCAGCGAGCAGCATCGAAATCATTTATTCCCCGCGAGGGTAACGCGTGGAGATTGCGCTCCTTTATTTATAAACCCTGAAAAAGATACAGCGTCATTAATTACGCTGATATCGTGGCGCGATTAACGAGTGGCGTATTTTTTACTAATAAAACGCACTGGCGTGTGGGCTATAGTGCTTCATTGTTTCGATGTCGATTCGGTCCGAGTTCTACGAAGGGGCCTCGCGAGCATCGAACTTCGTAAGGAACTTTCCGCTGTTCTAAATCGAATCCTTAATGATCCCCGGTTTCGAAGCTGCTGGGGACTTCTAGACACCTTCTGGAAACTAATCTCAGCCGGGAATTAAGGACGCGTTGGTTCTACCCATTCCGTCCCGCGGTTTTCAGCGAAACACTCATCAGTCCTTACTCTGTGCAGTCCCGTAAGGACTTCCACGTGGCGGTGAGGACCTCTCGGAAGAAGAAGAACGTGGTGATGGCGACGCTGGCGGCTGCCTTCATGTGCATCTCCACGTGCCTCTTCGTTTTCCTGCTGTACGTTTGGATTCACTGATCGCGGCGTTGTTCGTGCATAAATGAACGATCGAATAAATTATTTATTGCCCTTCCCTTTGAACTCCTTGTCTCGCAGGGATCGCCGCCGGTTCCCCGCCAAGCTGCCATTAAAATAACAGAACTGGATGCAAATAAATCGCGCATTAAACGGCGCGTCCAACCCTGTCCGCTGAACAATCGATTCGTGTCGACGGAAGCTTCGCATCAACATTCACGCAAACGATTTTGGATATCGCGCAAGAATAATAACACCCAGGCGCGAAAGTGTCCGTGGCAATGGCGTCGATGATGAGATTTATAGCGAACCCCCTGGATATTCAAGAGGAGATCAAGCGCAGGGACGACCTCGCGGAATCGATTAGGCGCGAGCGTTTCGTCGTGGCTCGCAGAATACAGGTTAACAAGGGCGCCTATCGATAACCTGGATATGATGTCGCGAGAAAAGAGCCGAGTTTTTCCACGAGATTTCGAGTGCGCGGCGAACACGCGAATGATAACCCCGCGGGCTCTCGATAGCGGCAGCTAATGATAGAGGCTCGAGTGTCGTAACGGTAGAACCGCTCGCGGCGATATCGATTGTTTGAGGTCAAGATCGTGACACAATAGCTCGGCCGGCGATTCGCCCCAGCTGCCGGTCCCGTCTTCCTCCCACCGGGCTTCGAATTTCGCGCGCCAGCAACCGGCCCCTTTCACCCTGCCAACTCAATTTTCACGCCCCGACAGACGGACCATCGATTTTGATCAGTCGCCACTCCACCGGCGGCCCCGTCCTTTCGCGCGGGTACATCGTTCGCGGGGCCAATTCTCACGGTCGAGATTCGGTTAAACTCCCCGATGGGCTCCGATGGAGAACCCCCCCGTTCGCCTGTTCAACCTGCCGGCACGTTCTCGCGCTGGATCTGGCTCCAGCAGTTTTAGTGGACTTCAGTTTTGATGAACTTCAATTATCCTCTTGACTCTCTCTTACTCGCTCGCTAAGCCCTCGGCGAGATCAATCCTCGCGCTCCAGGTTCGACCAAATCCCGAAGCTCTGACTTCGCCTCCGCCCTCGCTCTTTTAAGTGCTCAACTCGAAGCTTCGGGGCCAAGATCCAGTCGAATGCTAATAATTTTACCACGCTTCGATTTTAATACCCTGCTCTCGGCTCTACTTCTCGCATGAAGAACTCCAATTTTTCCAGGGATTGTAGGGGATTCGTTTTTCGCAGAGGTCTCTTTCTCTGCTGGCATAAGGTGCGCCAACAATGTTAGGCGAACAGCCCTAATCTTTCATCTGCACACACGTCCGTAACCGTAACAACGTTTCTAGTTTAAAAAAGAACTCCTAAGCTTAACCACCCTCCTCATTTCGCGCTAGCCAGACTTTGTCTTATCCTAAAATTGAATTCAGCAGAGTGTTAGGAACAAGGCAATTAAACGAAATTAAAGCAGAAAAATTTCCAAACTCTTTCAAACGAGTATGCGACCGATATAAACGTTGTATCGGATCCCTTGGAAATTATTTTAAGGGAAACAAATAGAAAGTCTGCTGCTTATGTATTTTTTAATAGCCTCATTATTTTCTTTTCGCACCGTGTAGTGGGTATTTTGGTTTCCGATTTTAGGCATGGATCAGGGGTATTCTCACTAGAAATCATTTTCGGCTGTTGCACGAATCCGCGACCACCATTCAGCGTCATTGGCGTGGCTATTGGGCGAGGATCAATGTTGATCTGTACCTAGTGGAGCGTGTTCATCAGATGTGGCAGGATTATTACGATCGAATGGCGACGAGGATCCAGGCGTTGTGGCGCGGTTACTGGTTCAGGAAGACCGTCCTGGATCTACCGAAGTTGAGGCGTTGGTTGAAGAATGTTTATGCGAAGAACGAAGAGACTGTTGGAGATATGAAAAAGTGAGTTTCTCAAAGTGTGGAAGCCTCGGATGATTTCATTTAAATGTATTCTTTGTGGGTTTAGGTTCAGGCAGTACGAGATGGAGTATGCCGAAGCTGTTTTGGAGCACGAATCTATGCAGTGGATACTATTTATTCTGTTTAAAGTATGTCTACGCCTCGGAATCTTGTGTACCCTACAAATGGAATGTTGATTCGAACTTTATCGACGTAGCTCCATCACTTGCTGAGAACGAAGCAGCGACCAGGCGTGATCACTAGAATCGATACGACCCGTTTCACCTTCATCGAAGACATGCTGAGGTGTTTCAACTACAGATATTACACACGCGGGAAGATCACCTGCGAGGATTGCGAGATAGACCCCAAGCCTTCGTTAATCTTCCGCGGTACCTACTACGAGAGATGCGAGAGAGAAATTCGAGAGATCGAGAGGAGTTTGGAGGCTGGTGTTGTGCCGATATTTAGAAGTATTACACGATCATCTTATAACAAAACGCTATTCTATTATAAGATCTAAAATTCTAAAACATCTAGGCGAACCTTTCGACGAGCACGAGAAAATGATACGCAAATTGAACCAAGCCTACCAAGAAGCCTATCTACACCAAAGCTACGAAACAACCTGTCCACCCGATGGTCCAACAAAACAGAGCCAGGAAAAGGAGCCTTGCAATTGTCCCACATTTCAAGCCAACCAACTTTACGACGAAATCAAGACGATGGATTGTTACTTATATCAGCTTCACCTGAAGTGTCCTGTCCACGATATCACGCTTTCAATATGATTGCCACCTTTTCCCTACTGTCGCCAGAAAGGTATACAATCTAAGAGGAAGATAGAACCACTCGCTGAAGGATCAGGCAGGGGATTCAGATAAAGTGTACCACCACACAGGAATATTGAAAACTGTGTAGTTTATTAATACACATTGTGTCAGATGCTAATACATAAAAGGAAGGGGTTAGCTACGAAATGACTACGTTAATCACTAAATACGACTACGGTGTGCGGTATCAGGTACGCGGAAGTTACGCTTGGCAAGCGATAGGTACGCTGATGGTTCGCGACATGGAGACGGTCTTCTGGCTGAGGTCGGGGTTGGCTCCCTTCTCGATCCTCTTCTTCATGTTCAGCGACGCCGTGTTCCTGTCCATACAGTGGAACTGGTAGTTCTTCTCCTTGGTCTCGGTGGCGGTGTGATTAGGCCCGCAGGACACCACTGGGCGCATGGAGAAGCAGAGCTTGTCGCCGTCCTCGATCACTTTAGTCCTGTGGATCATCCTGTGTGGCACGGCTGGGTTCTTGCCCTCGGAATTCACTCTGCCAGCTTCGACGTCATTGATCACGTTGCTCAGGCGATTCCTCTTCTGGACGGTGCACGTGTTCCTTTTTGCCTGCTTGGCGTTCTCCAGGGCCTCTCCTTCGCACTGGTCGTTGATGAGCGCGTAAGAGCCGATGAAGAGGTTGGGGTTCTTGAGGAAGCAGCTGCTGGGTCCCAGGAAGTCGTTGGACTCGTCCCCGTCGAAGTCTCCGCAGAGACCGCGGATCGAGTTGCGGTACTGATTGGTTGTCTGTGAATGGGTTTCATTTTCCGGTTATCACGAAACAATAGGAAGAAGGGGAAGTGACTAGTTACGGGATTTAGTTTCATAAGCTACCCTCTTACCTGGATCTGAATGCGCGTTCCATCGTAGATAAGATCCACGTCGTATTTATCGGATACTACTGCAATGGAGTTGTCCGAAAGCCTGATGATCTGGAAGACCACCTCGTCGTCCTGTATCTCATTGTGGGTCGCGTCTTGGGTGATTTCAACCTTCTTTCCGTCCAATCTGACCTCGGGATGTGAACCAGATGGCCGAAGCTGGATCTCTTGGTTGCCAATGAGGAGCTTCACCTCCTTCTGTCCCATCTCGACCTCTCGGCTGAGGATGCTCAAGCTCTCGTCCTCGGGGATCCTAAGCTTCTCGTCGCGATTCTCGGGGTTCAACTTCGGATAGGTAGTCATGACCACGTGCCAGCAGTTGCCGAGTCTCAGAGGGTAGCTCCTGCCATCGAAGGTCTCAGCTCGCGTCTTGTCCAGCACGCAAGTGCCTGAAACTGAGAAATGTCCACCAGTCAGGCATCCCGTGCTCCTCCCTATGCTTCCACCATCATCTAGAATACTCACGTGCTTTGTCGTCGAGTGTTGTTTCGTCACTGGTGCCGAGAATATCATCAGCGGTAATTCCAAGCTGAGGCAATTTCAAGTCCTTGAATGTGGCGTCCATGCCCGCGGTGTGCAGAGCCATCTCACCCGTTTCCAGATCCTCGGAAAGCTTAAACACGGCGTCGACCTTGGGTTTGCCAGCGTTCTTTGGCTTCAGGGTGTTTACCTGCGCCTTCAGGATGTCCCCGTTACCAAGCATGTGCACACCTGCTTCGAGCAGTTCTTGCACGTAGTTGTTCTCAGTGTCCACGGAGACCTCCACCACGTCCACAATCTGGGCAAGAGTCGCAGCGTTCTGGCAGGCTTGAAGCCTCTTGTTGCCATGCTTCATCTGTTCCAGACACTCCTTCACCACCTCGGAGTCCCTGATCTTCTCGTTTATACTGTCGCTCTGCACGGCTTGTCCCTTGATGTTAAGCGGCTCGCCTTCGCTGCAGGTCTCTCCAAAACGAACGTCGACGTCGAACTTTGTCTTGGGTTTGATCTCTCTCAGCTGTTCGTAGGGCTGAAGGGGGTCCACATTAGACGCGGCTTGAGAGGCTGCGCACATTTCGATCTTAAGTTCCTCTCTGGGCATGTGCAAGTGCCAGTTGGCGAGCAGTCGCCCTTTGTTCTCGGCGTTGCTGCTGGACCAGGCGAGGGTCAGCGCGCTGCGGCTCTGGAATGCACCAGGCACTTGAACCTGCAGCACCACTACATTCGATTCAGCCGACCTGATGCCCTTCATTGCCTCCTTCATGAATTGATTCCTGTACTCCTCACTGTCTACATCGTTATTGGACGGCGCAACAGCTTTCACGGTTGGGGTCCACTGTTGGAGATCCTCAGTGCCGGGCTCAGCGATCGTGTAGTCGTAGGAGGCGGACAAGATGATTGGTTCATTCTTTTCCTGCTTGAGGTTCAAGAATACGTTGACCTTGCGGTACTTGTCGTTCTCCAGGGTCATCGGGGACATGAAGTTCTGCTGCAAATTCTCGAAGGACATATTCCAGAACTCTTCGTTCGACTTGTCAGCTTCCATGTCCAGTTTCAATGTCGCGCTATCGCTCATTGCCAACTTGTTGTTCCTGCTCTGGACTTCATCGGTGTGCACCATGTGCGTGTTCTTCTCCGCGAGCAGAGGACGCCTGCTCAGGATGTTGTGGCTGGAGGTGTAGGGAACGACGCTGTAATGGAGCAGTCGCGCCTCTCCGGCTTCCTTCAGTGGCCAAACCTTCAGCTGCACGTTTTTCTTCGCGCGGTTTATGTCCACGGCGAGTCCGACCGGTGTGAAGGTCTGGAAATTCACGTCGACGCCAGCGATGAAGTGCTGGTGGACGAACGGAGCCACGAAACCGATTCTTCCTTGGATCTTCTTCGAGTAGACCGGGCGCACCTCAGCCTTAGCGTTCAGGTTCATGTCGGCGTCGATGCGGAGCTGGCCTTTAGCGGCGAGCTTGTACAAAGTGGGCACCTTGAACGTGTAGACGAATGGCAGACCAGTCTCAGTGGGGAAGCTCAGAGTGACCTCGTAGGCTATCAGCTTGTTCAAGTTGACAGAGCCACGGTTCTCCAGGTCCGACGCGTATTTCATCAACACTAAAACGATTCGGAGAAAAATCGTACACCATTCTTTCCCTGCTATGCAACGGAAATCAATTGATCATTATCAATACTCACGAGTTGGAATCTTGCGGATGGCTTCGTTGTCGAATGGCCAGAAGCGCGTGGCGAATTTAGAGTTCCACAGAAGGTTTCCTTCCAACGGGATAGGCTCGTCCGGAATGATGTTCAATTCCTCGGCGATCTTCTCCGTTGCCGTTCGCCCGGATCGCTCTTTGTCGTCGTCGTTGTTGATCAGCAAGTCGAGCACTGACCTCACGTTAGAGATCATGGCCATGATCTCGGTCGGTGGTGTCTTGAACTCGCCGTAGGAGGCGAACCATCCAAGGTACAGAGCCCTAGGGAGCAGGGCGTCGTCGCTGCCGATGTAGTTGATGATCATTCGCTGCGCCTGGTTCGGCTCCTCGGAGATCCACTCGTTGATGTAGCCGTGAGAGTAGAAGTAGCTGTAGTCGGTGGGGCTCAACAGGTTCACGGCGGCACGGGCTTTCCTAATCAAGTCCGCGTGCTCGGGGCTGGTCAGCTTAGCTATGCTCTCGATGACGGACTTGACAGCGGAGTTAACCTGCTTGTTGGTGTCGTAGTTGGTGAACTCTGCCATTCTCTGCAGCATGCTCAGTGGCGGGTTGGTCTTCATCAGAAGGAATACAGCGGTGCATCGCACTTCGTGGTCCTCCATGGTGTTCATGTAGATCTTGTAGAGGACAGAGCGAGCAAGCTTCGGGTGCATCTCGGCTAGCTTGCCCAGGGAAGCCACCATCATCGTTCTCTGGAAGACTGACACCTTGTTCTCTCCTTCCAGGTAAGGCTCGAACACAGCCAGGATCTTGGGATGGCCCATGTTACCGAGGGCCAGGATGTACGTCTGGATACGCGGGCTGTTTCCGTCGTTGATCGCTTTCCTCAGTTCTCGCGCCAGATATGGGATGTACTCGTTGTCGACGGCTCTGTCCTTTTTCGACACCATGCGGCCGAAAGCGTGCACGGGGTAATTGTTGTGGAGCGACTTCCTGTTGATCTGGGCGTGATGTACCAGCTCGGTGAACGAGAGGATCGCAGTGCTGTTCAGGAACGGCTCGTCTCTGACATTACGGTTGGATGCCAGGTTCTGTGAAATACAATTCGGCAGTGTGAGCACGATACGTGAAGATACATCAATTATAGTTGGCGAAGAAACTGAAATGAGCTTGACAGGCCCGAAATTCTAAATGACACTTACGAAGAGCGCTCTGATGTAATCGGCGGTAGGTGCGCGTGCGTTCTTCGGGATCCTCGAGACGATGTCTGCCGCCTCCATGCCCCGAACGACCTTCTTCTCGATCCAGTGCTGGATAGTTAACAGAGCTGGTCCAGTGCCAGCCTGAGTGATGGCGTCTCTGAACACTGACCAGGCGTTCTTCTTCAATACCTGGGACCTGTCGTTCGATTTCAGCTCGTTGGCCAAGGAAGCCAGGTTGCCCTCGGCCTCCTCAATCTGCTTCCTGCTCATGGTGCGGATCAAGCTGCACAGGATGGTGAACTTCTCCAGCGTCTCGTTGTCGGGGATGTTGCTGGGGTCCTCGAGCTCTTTGGCGATCTGGGAGATCAGCTCCTTGGTGGCCTCGACTACATTTATCTCGTTAGATTTGCCGATGAATTTGCCTTTGTAGCCGATGAAGTTTGGCAGCAGAGGATTCTCAGGAGCCTCCAACAATCCGGGTCTTGGTTGCCAGAATGTGTTCTCCTCGTCGCTGGAGATAGAGCGGCTGGAAGCGCCCTCTGAGGAGCGACCCTGGTCGTTTCGCATGGCGTCGATGGGCCTTGGAGCTCTGCGTTCCTCGATGTCGGAGAACGGGTTGTTGTAGATGTAGACCAGGTTTCCAGTGGACTCGGGTTTGCTCGGCAAGTTCAGAGGACGCGAGATCCTGTCCATGCTGCGCAGGGTCAGATTCATTTTGCTGGCCACGATGCCGTTCTGGTAATCGTAGAACCTGGGGCTGATGAACATCCGGGAGGTGGTCACGGACGATTGGATGGCGAAACGTTTCAGGCTTCCTGAGACGATGATCCTGCTGGTGGAGGATTTCTGAAACAATGACAATTAAGGTGACGTTGTTAATATGATCCAACTAAATTCTATCTCATGCTTCGGTACACCGAGCGCCACTCACCGATAGGAATTTGCCGTTGTCGTTGCTGCCAGGTTCCCAGTTATTCTGGCCGGTGATACCGAAGTGGTAGTCCATCCTCTGATCGCACCTGCTGAAGTTCTTCGTTTTGACGATGTCGATGTGAATTCCGTCGGCCTTCAACTCGGGCATGGGCACCAATTCGGGCTTGAAATGGAACATATGGTCTGGCAGAGGTGCGATGTCGTAAGTGACCTCGCATTCGCCGCCCACGGAGTCCTCCATGGTCTTGAACATGCCGTAGGGCTCATCCGCATCATTTGGAACTTGACTGCCCTTGATGGCGTTCTCTCCCTGGGTGTCCACTTGCAGCTGGCTGACGATGCTCTTCAGCAAGTTCACTTCCCAGCTGGGCGTGTACTTCTCGACGATCAGGTCCCGGATCACTCCGTTCTTTACCTTGATCTCGAACGGCTTCTCCGTGATCGGCAGCTCGCGGAGCTCCAGGAACTGGTCGGAGATCTCCGAGTCCCAGCCATTGGGCAGTTCTCGGTGTATCTCGGCAAACTGGGCCTTCGATACTTTCCCCACCAACGTACTGGGATCCTTCGCTTGCACCGTCAACAATCCCTTCAGCACGATACCGGCGTACTGGTCGGATAGCTTGTCCAAGCTGGTCAAGGTGCGACTTCGTATCAGGTATGTGTACTCGCTGCCGTCTTTCCAGCCATGAAGATTCTCGTTGGCTGTGACTGCGCCCGCTGCAACGCCACCACAATTTACAATTAGTCATGCTTCTGTATTTAATTATTGATGGTATTTGAAATGTTACCGAAACAATTATGGTTTAATGCTTTTGTGACTTGAGGAAGCTTAATTTTGATGAATTCAAGTGACTTTTAGGCAAAATTAAAGTTAAGGTTCGATGTGAATGGGTACGTCCAGTCTGACCAGAATTTTCAATGTCTACTTACCAAGCACTAGGAGGGTCAGAGGTAGCCACATGTTGAAAGCCGTAGACAACCAGAAAGTGACACTGGACCTCATCGACTGTCCAGCATTTATACGCTACATTGTGTCAAGTCAGCGAAATCAATTATCAATAGAGTGCTTTCATAAGCTTGTTCTAGCGACTGCAGAATCGCGCGTCACCCCTAGTTTAAGGTCTTGAACTATTCATCTTACTGATAAACGGCGATCGGATCAAGCTGGTCAACTAAACTAATCAGACGCCCCTATTTTACACGAAATCCCACGGCACTCCCCAAAATATCTGTTTTATTTATTTTTAAATAACTAACGCAATGCAAACCAGGAAGCGATTACGCGTGGAATTCGGATATGTAAATGCCTTAAGGGGGAACTCCACTGTGGAAGTTGAAAAATTTCACTTTCTTAATGTTTAACTCTTCAAGAATACTTTCTGAAACTATCGAGTCGATATTCGAAGAATTTACGAAGATACAGTGGATTTTGTGAAACGCGCCACGGTTACAAACGCATTACAAGTCAAACTTTAAACGCGATTTCCTCGAAACGACATTTTTCTAACTGATCGAATCAATAACTCTGTCAATTTTTATCCGATCGACTTGAAATTTTGACAGGATCTTTAAAACAAGATTATCTTCAGTTGTTACTTTATATTTATTGAAATACCCTCGAAAAACTATCCATTTCTTGCGGATATTCGAAACTTTTTCTTCCAAAGCGCACCACTTTTACAAAAATAATTTTTTTAAAAAATCGGTACGCACAACTGAAACTACACTCATATAGGGTAAACCAACAATTAGGCAAAGAAATGTAAAATGTAAAAATCATTATATATTTATAAATGGAGTATAGTTGCACTTTTAATATCCCATATTTTTAGTCACGCGTATTAAACAAACATTAATAAGTACAATTCTTATTAAAAGTATGCGGTCACTTACTGGGCTTCTCGTTTAACAATTCGGTCATTCACTGGTTGGTTTACCCTAGATTATATTAGAAAAAAAATTGATTTCAGTTTGCCGTTACAAAGATACTCTTTCGATAAGCAACCTATGTTTTCTCGTGAGGGGTCTAGAAAATTGATTGACTGTATATGAAAATCTATGCATATTTTTCTATTCATTTCTTTTTATAGTCTCTTAAGACATTGTACGAAAGATAGGTAATAACAATTTTATACGAAAACTGTAAGTTATTCCTAAAAAAAATCTTAAAAATGGGCTCATTTTTCCGGCCGTCACAGTGGTGGTCCCCCTTAAATTCATTTCTGACTGAATCGTATGAGTCGTATACTTCGAGTTCTGTAATTTTGCCACGGAAAGCTCTCCGGTATTAAACAGTCGTGCCGAATTTTTCAAATTACATGGATCCGTGTGTAGTCAATTTACCATCAATCTTATTATATTTCACGAGAATATTATAAGTTGGGCGATATAAAGAGATACGAGCAAAACGTAAGTAATGTAAAGTGGACTGCACGTGGGGTCACGAGTTCGTACCGATAATATATTGCGGACGTGTAAACTTCCGTTGCATTCTAGAATAAGCTAGAAATGTTTTCGTACAATCGTCAATTTTTTACTCTCCGTTTTTTTCATCTCACTTTATTGACTCAATGATGCCATCTGGAGGACTTTAGAATTGGACGATTCTGTAAGAAAATATTCAAACTTCTAAACAATCTTAGCGTTTTGTTGTTTCAATCTCTGTCCATATTTTATTGAATAACACACCAATATTTGCGTGTGCTCTGAATAGCGGCGAGAGGGATTTAAAGATCAAACACTAGTCCCGATGATTACGGAAAAATAATATTCTTCAAAATGTATTTTACATCCTCGTATTCTCATCTTTCACTCGTTAACTATCAACGAACATTAATTAAAATTACATATCTCTTTGTTAGTTTGCAGCTTTTTAGCCCAATATACATACACCGTTCTTCATTCCAGCAGCATACACAACAAAATCGTATAACAATGAGCATTCACGTCACCAGTTAATAATACTTCATAAATATAGCACGGCTGTGCGGCGTTTTATAAATATATCTCGTTGTAAACATTAATTAGCGCGGACAAGGAGTGGTTTCCCAGCGGGGCACGTGGCATTATCCGTTTCCACGTCCATTTGCGAGATGGTCGCCTTTATGATCGTCGTCATTGGCTCGTATTTCTAAAATGCAATAAAATTCGCGTGTTAACTTTTATCGTAGCTCTAACCATACGGAACGATTAATAAAAAAAGCTCTCACGGATCCAAATACTCTTACTTTTAATAGACGCTCTGAAAATGGTTTCTCTCTTAAAACGTAACGATATTTGTAAAATGAAACTAGCATTTAAGAAATAATTCCAGCTACCCAGTCGTGTAATTTTCCAATAAAAAGTAAGTACTTTGAGCGATCAAGTATATTGAGTGACATCAGGGCACTGGTCTACCGGACACGTGCGCGTGCCCGATAAAAATGGCACACGTGCTTATCATGGTTCTGCAACACTCTCGTAATCTCGTTGCAGAGTCATGCTTGTTGCACTCAGCAATTTGCAGATTAGATTTTTATAAACAAATCTCGAGAAGCTTCGATAGCACAGATTCTGTCATTGGTTTCGCTACTTTGTAATACTTTCGCTCAGCCCCGCGACAAAGTAACATTGAATGAACGATCGAGCAACTTTCTGCCTCTCGCGTCGATACGATTCTCACGCGACAGATCTGTTATAGAACGACTGTTTAACTGTTCCAGGCGAGAATTAGAGAAATATAAAAATTACCTCTTCGATGTCGACTTCCCGAAGGACCTCGTCGAGGACTGACACCAACTGGTTCACATTGTCTATCGTGAACACCATCGGGGGCTTCAGCTTCAGGATGTTGTCGTCCGGGCCGTCGCTGCTGATCAGGATCTTCTTGTCCTTCATCCTGGAGACAACGTGCTTGGCTTCCGCGGTCGCTGGTATCCTCTCGACCCTGTCGCGCACGAGCTCGATGCCCACGAACAATCCTACGCCCCTCACGTCGCCGATGATCCTTCGTCGCTTGGCGAGCTTCCTCAGCTCCGCCATCAGGTATTTGCCCACCTTCAGGGCGTTCTCTTGGAGATTCTCGCGTTCTATCACCTCCATCACGGCGTTAGCTATCGCGCAGGACACTGGGTTGCCACCGTACTGAAGTGGGAATGGACGGAAGATCGTTGAGGGTAAGTGCTTTTAGCATTATCACATGAAATTCGTGTAAAACGTTTTAAAGCACTTCAAACACTATCGTCATTACTGTGAAACAATTAGCCATTGAACCGAAACTTGTGGCATCGAATTTTCTCTCGATTCATTTCAATGCAATTCCCGTTAAAGATTTCCGAAACTCTTCTTTCGTAAATGATAATAGGATAAAGAATAAATTCATAGACTCCGTCCGTAATTACCGTGTTGAAGTACTCGATTCCTGTATCCTTGAAGCTTCCTGCTATTGCAGGGGTCGTGATGACGGCCGCCACTGGGTGGCCGTTGCCCATGGGTTTCCCCACGGTGACGATATCTGGGATTACGTCCTCGCCGTACAATTGGAAGGCCCACGTATGGCTGCCTACTCTGCCAAAGCCAACTTGGACCTCGTCTGCGATGCAGACACCTCCAGCTTCGCGCACGTGCCTGTCAATGATTTATTAACGTCACGCAGTTCGTGGTATTGTATCAATTCGTGTGAAACAGGAGATTCTGCGAGACGATTCCTATACCTGTACGCGTTTCTAAAGTAATTCTCCGGGGGTAGAATTTGCCCGCCAACGGACATCAAGCTCTCCGCGATGTACGCGCTCACCCCGCGCCCCTCTGCCTTCAGATTCTGGCAAATGGTCTTCACGTCGTTCGCGTACATCTCGCCTAGGTCTTCGCCAGGGTGGTCGGTTTCGCGGTACTTCCCTCGATAGACGTCTGGACAGGGTGCCTGGAAAGCAATCGGTTCGAGTTAATTCAGACAAGATGTCCCTTTCTCAATTCCAGATATTTTACTTTACTTAAATCGATAAACAGGTGTCAATCAACTCTGAATTTATACAATGCCGGACGAAAGTATTGGGCTTGATTTGAGCTTCTTTGAGAAACTAGCAGGATTAGTTTACCAGTTGACGTGTTTCGGCGTTTTATAAAAAATTGCAATTGGTCGGAATAGCGAAGAAAATAGTGAAGGTCGCTTTTCCAACTTGAAATTTTCAGCATGTATACAAGTTATTTAAATCTACAAACGGGACTTTTAAATTTTCATTACAGGCTCGGATAAAAAAGTTGAAAAAGCGACATTCACTATTTCCTTCGCCATTCCGACCAATTACAATATTTTTTTTTTCTAAACACTAAAGCACGTCAACTGGTAAACTAATCCTTCTAGCTTCTCAAAAGAAACTCTAGTGATTTGAACCAATTTTAAACACGTTATACTGTTTTAAAAGTGTCCCATTATTTTTGTCTGGCAGTGTATTAGTAGAATTTAGATCAGTTCCAAGTTCTGTCGCGCTGAAATCTTCGATTCACGTAGAACAGTTTTGCTTAGAACAAGAAACGTGTCCTTACCACGTGCACCCAATCCTTCTTGCCGGGCCCATTTGGCTTGTTGAACTTGTACGGCGATATATCGATCATCGAGGTCAAATGGCCATGATAAGCGCTAAAACCAGAAAGGACAACATTGAACGGAACCGTCCCCCGGTCCTTTCGTTCGTTCATTTTAAGCATGTCGTTAACACTAAGCGTCGTTTCAGTACTCCTAGGTTGCACCCGAGAGGACTTCCTTCCTCTTCCTGGTCGCTCTTAGCCGCTCTTGGACGCAAGAAGGAAAATAAAAACGAAGCGAACCGACATCGAAACTGTTCAACAACCGAGCACGTGCACTTCGCACCGTCAGCTTCCGTATCGGTAGCAAGTAGCAAGGCAAAGGGGAGCGCAGCTGGCTCGAGACACGTAAGATTACGTTATCAACGGACTTAATTTCGTGCGATGATCGTTCGCGTGGAGGGCGGCTTAATGTTGCAAGCGAAATAGCGTGAGCGAGAAAACGAGAGGATAGCGTCGAAGTGGCAGGGACGAACATGATTATTAATAATGCGATGGGGCTCGACGAAGAATACTGTCACAAATTTCCTACTCCCCGCGGAGATTCTGAATTCCCGAGGCTTGGCATTTCGAATAAGCTTCCCGTGGAACGCGAGCGTCACAAAAATGAGATTCTGTTTCCAACTCACGTGCCAACACTGACAGAACTTCCCACCCCGCTTCGTTCCGTTTGATATTCGCTTGTGACAGTATTACGAAAGCGTCCGCGAAATTAACAACGTAATCTCACTCGTTGGAACAATGGAATTACAATTTCGAGCTGCACCCCCTTCGCCCCCCCCCCCCCCCGCGCACAACACACCCCTCGATTCGCTCCTCTTCAATCGCCAACATTCATCTCCTCCCAGAGGGTCTGCCGGGGGGGGGGGGGATCCGCTGCGGTTCGCCAGGAGCGAGGGGTACTCCTTTCTGGCGGAACATAAAACTGCTTTGTTCACTGTCCATCGCTCTCTTGCTCATGTCGCGTACGTGGCACGTTCGTGTCACCTAAAACGACAATAGCTTTATGGTGGCGACTTTATGCTGGAAATTCGATTCGTGGTGGCACGGCGGAGCCCCTTGTCCCTCCTCGGTCCCCCATCCAGCTGGTCATAACGTCGAATCGACGGCTGTAAACAGTCAAAAAAGACACCCACGCGATTAGTTCGGCTGTCATGGTAGTCTGGTGAAGCTGAAACGTAGCCTGAAACGTCGCGTTCGCTGCTGCGTTACTTTGCATTCGGGCAAAGGACATCGGGCGGGATTGTCGGGGAATGTTGGAAGGCGGTTGTGACGGGGGAGGCGGGCGAATCGGTTCCTAGATATCGAGGAGGAAATTTCAATTCGACTCTCCGTGGCTCACGTTGAAAGCTATGCGGGCGCGTGAAACATTTAGCCAGCAAAGCGAGAAGCGGCGAGGCCTCTGCTCGGATCGCAGCTCTAGTCGGCCGTGTTCAAGGCAGCGAGGATTTTGTCTCCTTGCCCTTCCTGCGGAGTCCAGCTATCGTTTATGAATGTGTTTATTGATTAGTGCCCGATGTAATGCGCGCGGAACGATCCAGGAGCAAAATCGTTTCTGCCTTTTACCGTGCATGTTCTCTTTCGGTTTTCGTATTACTACTCCCTTTGTACGATGACTTACTGATCGAGGGTGATGACGTCCTTGTTGTGGGTGTGGGTATGCGCGAGACGGAGGGCCAGATCGTTCGCCTCGCTGCCAGAGTTCACCAGGAAACAGACGGAAAGTGGTTCCGGAAGGAGCGAGGTCAGGCGACGCGCGCAGATTACCAGATCGTCGTGGAGGAAGCGGTTGTTGGTGGAGAGCAGGGCCATTTGTTCCTGGCCGGCGCGCACCACCGCCGGATGACAGTGGCCCACTGTAAGTGATGGTAGTTTATCAGTTTCGTTAATCGAGAATTCGTAGGAAATTCGAAGCTGGGTAATTTAGAATTGAGAACTTGGAATCTGGACTTGGATGGTGAGAAGTGGGAAATGGGAAATGGGAAACAGAAATTGGTAATTAGGAATTGAGAAATTCGGAATTGGGACTTGGCAATTTGCAATTCAGAAGTAGGTATTGATAATGAGAATCCAGATATGGGCAAAGATTATTTGAAATTATTTGCACACGAAATTTTTATTTCAAACAATTTTTTGCCCGTCTCCGTAAGAATCGCGCGAAATGAAGACGCCGTTACCGTTGAAATGCAAATGAAAGTTAAATCGCAAAGAAATCTTAATCTCCTTCGATGAACATTTCTGCGTACCGTGGGCGACATTATTGATGCAATCCAAGTAGCGATTCCCTCTCTCGTCGTACATATATTGTCCTTCAGCTCTCACGATCTTCAACGGATTCGACTTGTAGAACAATTTGCATGCTTGCCTACAAAGAGATTAACACCATATCTGTTATCCACTCGCATCCGCGTTTGCGTCACTTCAAGCCAATATTGTTCAGCGTGATAATAGTGAATAGGGACAAACAGTGGATGGGATTGATCCAATATTTACCCGATATGACGCTCTCGAAGCCTGATCGTCTCTGACTTCGACATCTGCTCCAAAGACTCCGCCATGGTGGTGGGGGATCGGGACCTGCGGAAATACAACAATTAATTGCAGCAATTGGTAAAGTATCCCGCGGGTTAAACTCCAGTTGGCCTCGATTCCATAAACCACGCGACTCCGAATGATCCGCCCGAGTGTACGGAAATCTATCCGAAGCGAATAAACTGTGAACGATAATCTTTGCGTAGAAAGGCGGACACCGCGCGCTCCTTATGGGATAAGTAATTTTCCAGCGGCTGATAAGTGCACGTGATTACTACGTGGAAGTAGTAGTATGTAATATTTTCATACGCTCTTTCGTCCATAGTCCCCCATGCAACGAGATAAACCGTGTTTTAGAAGAAAACAAATCGCTTCGCGGTTTATCGCATACCTGCAAATATTTAATCGAGTCTGATTCTATGTAACTTTCTTGTCTATAGTAACTCGAACGCGTAAACGGGATCAAGAAAAGAGCGACAAACGAAATAAAGCAATAAATGTCCTTTGACAGTGTTTTCCAGCCATTTCATTTTTAGTAAATATAACTTAAATTCGCGATAACGTGTATGTACAGATAATGGTGATTTTGCCCGATGGAAAGCAGAAATAAACGTAAGCATCCATGAAAACAAGTTGCAAAAATCTTGAGTGCAGATGTCGCGATAAATACTTACTTATGTACAAGATAACAAACCTGTATAATGTTCAATCGAAAAACACACATCCCAGAGACACACAATCCCCAAGTTTGTGAAACGTTAATTGCGATAAAATGACTCGAACTCTATCGAATCTAAAACTTCAAATATCACCGTCTCCTTATCACTATATTCCTCCTAAACAAATCCAAAGCAGAAACTTAATCTTAAATAGAATCCCATTCTACAAACTTCCCAAAAAAAACTACTTTCCATGCAATAGATTCCTCTTCAACCGAATCATTGAAACATTTTGCACAAAATTAAAATTAAAATTAAATTAAAAAATACATAGATATCGTGAAACACGTAATAAACGGTAAATCGGTAAATAAATAGAACTATTAACGAACAGATACTATAAAACGAGGAAAAGTGCAAAGGTGGCCGCGCGAGTGTTTGGTCGCCGCGAATCACCGAAGGAGCGCGTTGACGCGCGCGCGCGCGCACGCCGATGGACCTGACGGAAGAGGAGAGTCAGCGGGATCGTACCTGAACTCGTGGTAATCGTAAGTCACGGTTCCTCGACTTCTGAATGCAGCCGTCAGCTGAGTGCCGCGACCTACTCCGGTGACGTCATATATAGAGCTTGCCGATTGTGGGGAAGAAAAGGCGGGGGGCTGCGCGCGCATTGTCCTCTTTGCCCTAAACTGATATTAGAACGATTCGACTCCCACCCCGCCCTCGCCATGCCGTCATCGAGTCCGCAATCGACACTTACACAAGCAGAAACTCGGCAACCCGATCGACCGTGATTTTTCACTCTCATCATTATCTCCCTCTCTTTTTTTTTCTTCCTCTCATAGCCGATAGCGAAACATTTCGACAGCCCAGTTCTGAAAATTATCATCAACAGAGAAGGCGGGATGAAATGCGAATGCCGGAGTGTCGACTGTTAAGTTCGACGAGTCAAATATCCGGGAGCCTCGAGTGCAGCGCGATGCTTGCAGCGTCTCTAAAAATTTCATTCTCCTGACCGCGTTCGTCGCTGCCGTCCCGTTTGCTCTATCGTCACGCGCCACTTCACGCTAACGCAACGGACGTGCGGAAGAATCTGATGGATCACCGTGCCGCTAATGCACTTCTGCCCTCCCCTATCTCCCTGCGTCCGCGCGACGCGGTGCAGAGTCATTGAGAGGAGGAAGAGTTACATAAGTTGCATTACTAAAGTAGATAATTAAAAGAGACGCAGTAGAAGCGCGATCGTTCGCCAGATAGAGCAGAGCTACGAAAAACCGTGCGAATGAAACGAACAAGTTTCACAAGGGGTTTCGATAGATCAGTCTCCCAGGACCCCCCCTCCCGTTTCTGCGATCGTCGAATAAAATTGAATTAAAAGCAAGACAGAAGTATAGCAAGATTGTGCAAACGCCTACAGTGGAAACACTGAAATAGAATGCATCCGACGGCCGTGGAACGTGGAAGCGCGGTTAACGTCGTAGGCGTTGCTTCAGATAGACGTTCGCTATGAGAATCGCGCGCGGTGCCGATAAAACTGCAGCACAGTCGCGGCTCTTAATTATAGTTATCGAGTAGGGAACGACGGCAGGCTGTGAAACGGCGCAACCAGCGGCCGGGCTGAAGTAGAACAGTCCCGGCCGGCCGCGAGGCACAGAGGCGCAGTAGAATAAGAACGCAGATGCACCGGCAAGGCTGAATTCTGATTAGCAGAGTCCTCGCGGCACCCCGAATACGCTCCGAGCGCGGCGGAATTCTAAACACCGTGGGGAATGTGCCTCTAACGAAGAAGGATCTACTTCGCACTGAGTAGAGTCAATTTCACCGACAGCGGCTTCCGTTTCTCGGGGCCGGGCGGCATTGCCATTATCGTATCCTTATCGTGTTACGCCAAGCACGTGTCGCGATGATCGTGTTGCATAAAATTGCAGATCGGGTTTCGTCGTCTGGCTACTTCAACACCGCTCATCGGGTTCAGCTTTATCGTCCGGCAACGACACTGATCCAAATCGTTGTACCTAATCTCTTGCTCTCCTTGGGGCGTTCAGTATTTTTACACTACTCCACAATCTTCCTCCGGCCAACTATCAAGCCCGGCTCTCCTGGCACGGCGAATTTTTCCGAAATCGCGCGATAACGATAGCGCGCGGCCTAGAATCCGCTGCAGATTGACAAAACAGGCGCCGACAGATCGGTGCAACGGAGGGGGGCGAGGAGTTTCTGAAAACTTTGCGCGCGGGATTTCGGTTATTCAATTTTATCTTCGGTTGTACTACCGATCGACGGCTGTTTGCTCATCCTACGTGCATCGCGATTGCGATTGCCAATTAGCATCTCGCGTGATAAAGCCGCGGCCGTGCCGTTTTTCGCCGCGCGGCTATCATTCAGGAATACGTCGCCGGGAGCGTGATTGATTTGCCCGCAAGTACGCAATTTAATCTCGCTCTTATCCGACGAAATTTACGTTCGCGCCTCGAGTGACGACGCCTCCAGACTCGTGGCATGTTTACGACCGCGTTTATGAACGACGATGATAATGCTCTCGGTTCTACACGCTTCTGGAAGAAACAAAGCCTGGTAGGCTCGCTGGAGTCTGCTCTACGAGACGATTGGGAAAAATTCCTGATTAACCATTGAGAGATTGTGTATCGAGAATCGCAAGTTTCGAGATAGATACTGGTTTTCGACAGCTGTCTGCAGAAGGAACGAAGAGTGGGGAGTTCAATGAACCGACAAATAGTCTTCAATTTCCTTATCATTCTACCGCCTCTCGATCTGTAGCTTTCCTCGGTGTTCGATGGGAATTAAAATTCTCCCTTTGCACACTCCTCCCTCTTCGCCGTCCCCACTTTCCCCTCTCTTATCGTCACGCACAAGCGCTAGGAGCCGTACGAGCACACTCCTCTACTGGTATTAGCAACAATCCGACGATATTTACCACTATAACCGTATCTGCGATCAGATATCTCGCTGGGATTATGAAAAACACGTCCCGCGAATGAATTCTTGGGCTTCCAGCTTCGAGGGAGGGGAAGCAACCCTAATGCTCCTCCGATTATCGTCGATCCCGCTCGCCTGCCAATATTTACAGCGCGTGCAGTGGAATACCTTTCAGCTTGAACGGTAGATCGACGGGAAATCGTCAGTCATCGATGGTGGCCGCGTGTCTTCTCGATTGACATCCGTGGACGATTGATCAACTCGAGAGAACACTGTCGCCGCGGGAGTCACTGAAACTCGCACGGCTATTGATAGTTACACGCAAAGCAGGGCGACCTCGTGTATAATAATCGCCTGACATTGGCACCGTGACTGACACACCAGGCTAGAGCCACTTGACCGCGGGTTTTTCTCGCGCGTGGCGATCCAGTGACGTAGACCTCTTCTTCCGCTCTATCCGGCGGCTCTCATTATCCCCCAATTAACAGCGCCGTTTATGATTAACGCCCTAACTACCGTATAACCAATCCCTAACCAGTCTGTGGCATACAGAACATCAATGCCCAATCGCTCCCGAAGGATTGCCGATGCAAAACGAATGGTGTTCTTAGTGGAAAGTTTCCCGACCTCCTTCCTCGTTATCGTTATTGATAGATTATCGCAGCGAATTAACATGGGCGATCTCAATGATAGATCGCGCGTGCAGCCGCGGAATTTCGCATGGCTATCGCGCGGTGCTCGAGTATGATGGAAAAACGCGGGGTAATGAAAATGCGCGCCGCGTTCTGTCCTCCGACGATTTTCATTAGCGAGTCCCACGGTTGCATGTCAACGAGGTGCATCTCGCGGCGGGGACCCTCGGAAATTTTCCATTACACGCGTTTTATCGTTCGTTATTCGACCGACTTATCTATGGGGGACGTGCAGCTGGCCGAGGCTGAAATTCTTAATGGGACTTATTGAAACTCGCGAATCTTTGGGCGGGGTCGTCGATTCTTTCGAGGACTCGATCTTGTCCAATGGAAATTAATGATCGTGACTCGTTCGACTTCCATCGGGGGTATCTCCGTCGTTTCGCGAGGACGGTGTCGATCGCCCTGTTCGGATGCAGAGGGAAAGGTTCCCTCTGCATCGGCGGATGTCTCCGTTTGCCCGCGACAAATATCGACGTGCCTTGGTCAGATTCGTGCAGATCAGCGACCAGAGCAAACATCCAGCCGCGGTGCGACAATGGGACACGAAGGAAAACATGTTGGCCGACACGTGCCGCACGTGGACGATAGTGATACGCACGTGATAGCCACTATCGCGGCGGTGATAATCTATTGCCGATACGCCTCCAGCCAGTCCATTGTGTACACTAACACGCGCTCCTTTCGCTCGTGGATAGGGACTTGGACATTTCAGCGGGTGTCGAATTAGAAACGGCTGATCCGTTGATTAACGTGATCGATCCTCTGTCGATCAACTGTGCCGGGCGAAGAAACCGACCGCGGCTCGATACGGTACGAGCGTTCTTATAAAATCCACCCCAAATCGAGAGCGTAACCAGCAGATCTCCCGGTCGAAAATAGAACGACGCGAAAGATGCGTAAGAATTCCAAACGTCTTCCCCTTTGAACTGTCGATAACTAGCTGTGCAAAATACACAGATCGCATTTCACGTCGTAATTAAGTCATAATTGTTTAAGCATCCCAGAGTAGATAAGGACGAAGAGAATGGTCGAGTTCGTGGAATTATTCTAAGGGCGAGGGATAAGGATCGATTCCGTGTTTATCCCCTTCGGTTCTCGCACCTCTGTTTTCCTTTCTCCCCCTTGTCGATCAATTAGAATTAAGAGTTCGTTGACCCCAGGTTTGGAAATGCCAGTCGAAGATCGCTGTTTGTCGCTGAAAAAGCACGGTCTGGCGCCTGCTGCGTATTATCTTCGCGGTCACGGCCGAGCGAAATCGTGGAACGATACGCAAATTGCACATTATTTTGCAAGGCTCCATTGGCTAAACGACGCGCGCCAGGCGTAACGCGCGATTATTCATTCGACTTGCGTAAGAGGTCACGCCGTCCTCGTCGCTGATAACGTTTCCTCAAGGCGCGAGCACCAAATGGAATGAACTTCGATGTATTTAACCGGATGAACCCGCTCGAGGCTCTGAAGTAGCCATTCAAGATGCTCTAAGTTCAATCCTCGGGCAATTTGTCGACTCCGACTCGAAGTCTCGAGCATCGGCGAATTTTAAGGCGATTGGAATGCTTGTGGAATGTTGTTGCAATAGGGAAGCTCGTGAGTAGAGAGGTATAATAGGATCGATAGGGGATTGTTTTAATCGAGAAATATTGGGAATATTGTATTATCAAAGTGTAAGGGTCGTTTAAACTTTTTTATTTTCGGGTGTTATTTTATTCTTTATTTTACTGTCTGCATAATATTGCGGACTGAAGGATTAATTAACCCTAGGATGCATAACGTGGGTATTTTATACCCACATGAATATTTAACCACCCACCCACCCACTTGTATAATGAAATAATTTCATGTGGCTTTGTGTATTCCTTCCTTGCGATTTCAAGTACCTAACAATGATTTCTTAAACTTATTAACAGAATAATTAAGAAAAAATGTAGAAATTCCAATTTTTTTCGCAATTTTCACAAGATGGGTGTTTTATACCCATTATTTAGATATACACACATAACCTTGTACAGATTTGGTTTACACGTGCAGTAGACTCTAGTGTTTATTATTTGACATTGTGTAATATATAGTGATGGAATTTCAAGTAGACCAAACATATTCAGAATGTCATGATTATATCTGCCCCGTGTCTCGGCGCATTCCGTGTGTTAGCTGTATTGTTGTCAACGGTTCAGTATTCAGTGGTGCCTATATGTATGGAGACATTACAGTTGAAACGTGAAAATTATTTTTGTGTTTTCAATATTATGGAGAAACAATTTGGAAATTGAATCGGTACTAGGTACGGTAATTTATGTTGGAAAGCAACCTGGTGGCGAAGTGCAACGAAATTTGGGAATGAATACTGTACTATCACTAGTAAGATCAATTCAGAATTCTTCAAGAAACGTTACAGTTAATAATTTTTTTACAAGTACGGAGCTTTTTGAAAAATTATTAACAATGAAGATTAGTGCAGTGGGGACAATTCGGAAAAATAAACGAGACATACCAAAAGAAATGCAAGCTAGTAAAGAAAGAGCAATATATTCATCATGTTTTGGATTTCATAATAATATGACACTCGATAGTTATGCACCTAAAAAAAACGAAAGCTGTAATACTGTTGAGTACACTGCATAATAACGATAAAGTCGATAATAGCACTAGCAAAAGAAAGCCTGATATTATAAATTTTTACAATAAGACGAAAGGAGGAGTGGATGTAATGGATCAAAAGATAATAAATTATACTTGCAAGAGACAAACAACAAGATTTTACTTTTACTTTATTTATGAACGAAAATTCTGATTATAAGAAAGAGAGAAGTGACCAAAGAAGCCTATTTTTGAAAGAGTTGGCTACGCAGCTCATTATTCCATATATGAACAGGAGATTGAGAAATATTAATTTACAAAGAAGTATTGTGGAAAATATTAGGAAATTCATTGATGTACAAGAAAAAGAAGATATACCCACCAAAATACCGACCAAAAAACGTTGCTTCATATGTTCAACCAAAAAAGACAGAAAATGTGAGAGAGTTTGTGTAAAATATAATAATGCAATATGTAAAGAACATACTATTTATATCTGTTCGAAATGTAGTGAGTAAGCTTTCATATTAATATTACCTATATGTATTTTTATAATAGTGCTAATTAATGAATTGAAAAATTTGTTTTATACTGTGTAAGCTTCTGTGGGTCTTTTTCACCCACGGTCTGTAAATCTGATGAACGCCATAGTCATGCATCCTAGGGTTAAGGGAGGCTTCTCGTGTAACAGCGCCCGAGATTTATGAATTTTTTTAAAAAACTATTGTTAATATTGCATTAAACTCTTTTGGGATACAAGGAGGCATCTTTAAACTTGTAGAATTTTCTTTTTATGTCGACCCTTTTTATTATTTATTAATTATTGTGTTCGACGATGTTGGCGTCAGGTGTAGCACCTGTCGCAGTCATCTGATTGCAAAAAGAAATATTAAGTTTAGTTTTTATTTACAATACTTTTTTCGTCGACATAAAGAATAATATGATAAATTTGTCTAAAGAAAAAACTTACTTTTTCTTTCAAACCCTATAACTCTTTCAATTTTTCTTTTTTTTCTTTAAAGTGGACCAATCACAGCGTAAACTATCAAAATTTAAGAAACTTCTATTCTTTTGCGATCAGATGACTGTGATAGGTGCTACACATCCGACCAACAGGAGTTACATCGTCGAAGAGGTGGACAAAATTCCACAATAATTAATATATAATAAGACGGATCGGCATAAAAAAATATTTTCTGCAAGTTTAAAGAGGCCTCATTATATCCCAAAAAAATTTAATACAAAAAATTCTTAAATATCAGTTACTTTTGGGTGTGTTAGACGAGATTCCCCCTTAAACCGTCGATAAATAGACAAGAATAATATTCATTATTACGTTCACTTGCATCAGAGGGGGATTTGGAAATTCGGCACAATTTTAAAAGTAATACAATATGGATATTGATTAATTTGCTAGATGAAAAAAAATTGAATTATTTCTAAAGTTGTCTGAAGCTTCTATTATTTAAACCTCTCTCAATTTCTTTCGCCCAAAATTTGCCACCCCAGACTACACATTCCATGATGTTTATTCTTCTCCAACGGTTGCCACGAGGATATTCCGTGTTACATCAGATCTATAATACATCGAAACGAGAGTTGTCTATCGATATACCAGAAGACCCACGCTCCTCATTCGTAAATCATGCCGCTAGTTACACCCCGCGCTTTTCAGCTGAATATTTAAACCCCGCCGGTGTTGCAAAGGCAATCTAGAATCACAATCTCCGTGGACGAAAACGCTTCCGTGCGAAACGACACGTCGCGGCTGCACGAGAACACGAATTCCTAATGCATCCATGCAATTCCAGGACATAAAAAGGAAGCATCATCCGCCGAACGGTTTCACTTCGAAATAACTTCCGTTCCCCACCGAATCCACCATGGAGCTGAAGCTTCTTCTCACCGCCCACCTCGCCACCGTCATCCTCGCCTCCATCCTCCGAAACGAGCTGGACCGAAACGACCAGCAGCTAGACTCCACCTTGAAGCAAGTAATCGCAACAGTCGCGGAAACCTGGCCCACCCACGACGTGACCATCATCTCCCACGACAACCGTTCCGACAGCAGAGTTTCCCAACTAGCCGACAGAATCTCCCAAACCGTGTCGCCTCTCTACCCAACCTGCTGCTTCCAAACGGCAAACCTGTCCAGCCTGAAAGTCAACAGCCACGTGGCGGCCACTTCGAGGAGCCTGGTCCTGTTCATATACGGGGCCCGCGTGGCGCCGACCTCGAAGGAAGCCGCGAAGATAGTGCAGAGCGTGGTTCACGTGACCCACACGAAGCACGTGCCGAGGATCCTCCTGATCCTGGTCCTGGACAGCAACAAGTCCAGCATAAAGCTGTGCCTGAAGGAGCTGCGGGATGTAGGCTTCCGTCGCGTGGTCGGCGTACAGGTCCCGTCGACCTCAGCGGGCAACAAGCCACTGCCACCGGTCATCGTTCACCGTTACAGCCCCCGCGCCCCTTCGAATTACACCCGATCCGCCTACAACGGGAACGTTTCCGACTGGTACGCGGACCAGCAGCCGGACAGCCCGGAGCTGAAGCTGTGCCGGTTCAACACCACCAGCAAGGCGCAGAGCCAGCTGGTGGAGACGCAGCTGCTCGTGCTGAAGGAGAAGCTGAACGCCTCGTTCGCGATAGTGTACCCGAAAGGGATAAAGGCCCGCTGCGACATGACGTACAATCTGTTCTACCTGTTCTACAACAGGTACTACGGCACCAGCAAGGACCACACCGCGCCGATATACATGGACAGGTTCTGCCTGTTCGCGCCGGCGATGGTGCGCAGGGCGTCCGGTACCATGTCCTGGGGCCTGACCGTGGCGTTCCTGGTGGGCGTGCTGATAGTGGGCATCGTCCTGGGCTTCTCCAGGCTGATAGACGCCGCCACGTTCGGCCGGCCTTTCAACGTGATCGCCGTGATCCTGGGCATGTGCTTGGATAGCTTGAGACTGCCCACCGGGGCTGAGAAGGTCCTTTACCTGTGCCTGGTGCAGGTGGCCACCCGGTACACGTCCATGCTGTACACGGAGATGTTCAGCGAGACCACCATGGGGCAGAGGGAGGTGAGGATCAACGAGTTCGAGGATCTGTACGGGCTGAACCTGACGATCAGGGTGTCCAGGTCCTTGTATAACTTCTTCGAGGACGAGAATAACAGCATCGTTCCCGCTGACTTGATGCCGATGTTCCAACTGGAACAGTACCCGGGGGAGAACGACGGGAACGTCGGGTACTTCTCCATGCAGGTGGTGGAGATATTTCAGCAACAGCTGTACAAGTATTCCAGGAACAAGAGGACCAACCTCTGCCTGGGCAGCGTGTCCGCGGTGCACATGGTGCCCCCAAAGTGGCCGTACAAGGATCCCGTTGACGATTTACTGCTGAGGATCAACCAGTACGGGTTCAGGGGCCATGCCAACTCGTGGAACACTAAGAGTACCAGGTATCGAGCGGACGAGCAGGGGGTTGCGGATGGTCCCAGCGCTCAGCGTAGAATGGTGACGGCTTTGCTGTACGGCTATTTGCTGGTGCTTGTTGTGTTTGTTGGGGAGTTGGTGGTCTGGTGGATTAGAATGAGGAATGGTGCTGGTGGTGCGGTTCAGCGTCGAGGGGATTTCGCCCGGGGCCGCTTGGTTACGGTTGCGAATGAAATGAGAGCTTTGGAATAGATTGTCTGGTAACTTGGCGTAAATATGCGGAGGTTTGTGGACACTGGGGTTTTATTGTTGAGTAGGGCTCGTGCCCTGGGCACCAATGCCGGGGGGTGCAAAAAAGCCGGAAGAAATAGTGCTTCTTGAATAAGTCTGTTTGGATGGTTGATGTTAGCAGTTTACTGCTTTAGAGAAGCTTCGAAAGAAACTTGCTGCACTTTTCGGCTTCATTTGCCCCCAACTTTCGTCTCTTCCGCCCTTCAGCTCCACTTTCTTTAAGGGGACTAGGCAGTCGAAACATCGATTTTTTTTTTATTGCATTTTCCAAAAGTACTATCCTTCCTGAATAAAATGTCGCTTGGTTTATATTAAAATTCGCAAAATTATAGATTTGACAGCTAAAAACGTCAAGCGGCAACCTATAGCGTCGCCTTTGCCCAGAAACTTTAAACGCGTTTTTCTCGAATATTTTCTTCTCTTCGTTTTTACCTGATTGTGAACGAATGGAGATTCAGATCGACTTGAAAAAATTACAGGATGCGTAAAACATGTGCCATTTCCGACCAAACCTCTGATATGGTTCGTAAAAATTCGAGATTTTCATAAAAAAATTAAAAAGTCACCGGATTTTAGCAGCGCACAAGAAAAAACGAATTTTTCTCGGAAAAATCGCCGTTTTTCGGCCACCAATCGTATAATTTCGATTCAATTTCTGTTTTTATAGGTTTGGTCGGAAACTATGAATCCAACAAACAAGAATCGCACCTTTAAAATCGAATTACGTCACATTTTAAGACCGATATTAGGGCAAAACGATGGAAAACCGTTAAAATGTTTACCCGTCTGCAGCGCCATTTTTAAAGCACATATATATTTCTTACCATTTATTTTATGATGTGCTTTCATTTCTTTACAAATAAATAAAGGGCAGAGTCTCTTTCTCACGAAAAACGACTGCCTAGTCCCCTTAAAAGGATTGTCTAAATTCTAAATAAAATGTTCTGTGTGAGGAACACTTTTAAGAAAGAAGTAGAACAGAAAAGATGGAATTGGAATGATATGCATGGGGAGTGGGGGGTGGGGGGAACGGGACGCAAAATCTACGCTTGCCTTAGGCACTGTTCACACTAAACACGCCACTGGGAGGGGGTGAGTTATGTAGTGTCGAATTTTATGGATCTTTTTGGAAGATTTATGGGGGCTTTAGGGGTTTGTGTAAGGAAATTTGGGGGATGTCGGATTTTTGCTGTGCATGAAACTGTTATTTTTATGATTAGCTGTTACTGGATATGATTAAACTATGCATGGTGCGGTTGTTAGTAAATAATTGATTTATTCAAAGAGTTATGGATTTTCGAAAAATAATTAATGCACTTTTGGAAGTGGACGTTGAAATATAAATTTTAGCTAGATTCCTGTATAATATTTCTTACTATTTTCGTCGTGATTAAACTGTTATTAACTACTTTTTGACACGGTAAAACGATACAACTATATTGTACGAATAAAGTGTTAATACGTAATTATTTATAAACAAAATAACCACCGTTGTTGTGTAGAGAGATGGCTGAGGATCTATATTTTATTATCGAACCGCAGAACTACATAAATTATTTCTAGAAAATCCACAATTCGTTGATTGAAAGGAGCATTAACGAATGGCGCTCACCATTCAAATATTGATTGTACGCGCCATCTATCGGAAGTGACCAAAAAAAATTCAAAAATATTCCACCAATTTCTTGACACATTTTCTGGAACATCTCGTACAGTATTGAGTTTTCAACCACTGTACCCTATACCTCTTATAAGCAGAATAATACGAACAATCAATTTATATAAAAAAAGTCGTATGGTTTTATTTAAAAAACAGGCTGTACTTTTGAAAAACCCCTGCTCCAAATTGGCTGAAATATTCCAAACAGTTTCATTTAGAAATAATATTTGCGAGAAGGATCTTTGGCGACTTGAAATTTTTTTATCATTTAAGTGTCACTTCCTATGTTACCGACACGTTGAAGGCGGTTCTAAGCCACAGAACCTGCTGTTTTCAATTGTTTTTAAAAGGTATCGGGAATGTTGAGACTACAATGTAACATGTGGCTCGGTTCGTTGTGGTTCGACGTTGCTAGTAAGGCTAAGTCTTTGCGTAAAAATGAATCGTATAAATTTATTTTATGTGTATATGCTGCCGATTAATAAAACCGTTCTAAAAAACTAATCGAGGCCTGTAACTTTGGTCATTGTAATTTCTGCCGCCTGGGGGATGTTTTATATTTTATTTTAGGATTCCGACACAATGTAAACCAGAGTTAGGCTGTACTTCCGAATGAAACAGACTTATTCCGCCACAACGCATTCCATTTTCCAACTTGTTCCGGATATTAGTATTGATTAAATTAGTATTGGCTAAATTAGTGCGGGGGGAGGAGGCGTAAAGCATTGTAGCAAACCGATGCGAATTCGGTAATTATTTTTTTTAAAACTTTTGACCATTATTCATTACTAGCTTTACTACTCGGCTTCACCCGAAATTTAAATTCTGGTTTTATAAAAAAAGATTTTTCTAGTTTTTTTTGTGAAAATGGTAACATTCATCTGAATTAGTCAGGCATAATGAGCTGAGGCACATTTCATGATTTCGATGATTAGGCGACAGACAAACACACAACACGTAGAACACATTGCGTCGGTAAGGTAGGGAATGGCATCAAAATGATAAAGAAAAATTTGAAGTCGCCAAAAATCCTTCTCGCAAACATTATTTCTATACAAAATGAGACTGTTTCCAAAATTTCAGCCAATTTGGAACATGGGGGTGTCGCATGCAACTTTATCGATTCAGGGTGAAATTCGATCGTAATCCTCCTAGCGGTTCGAATTGAAACTAAATACGGTTAATATTCCGATCAAATTCCACTCTGAATTCGTAGTTTTGCATGTTACATGGAACTGATAAGGAGGTTCGAAAACGCCCGATCCAAGTGACAAAAATTTACATTGGATGTAAATGAAGCCTCTTCTATACCTTGTTATGACAATATCTATCTCTAGTGATCATCAGTCAATACGCTAACATCGTGATCTCGGCTTGAAATCGGTGATGCTGTGTCACCCCCAACAATATCAATAAGGATCTCTTCAATTCACGAGCAGAGATGCTCCTTCCACACTCGTCACGTGAGATTGTGCCGTTACCGCAGACAAGTGTCGTTACTTTGGACTAGACTGGCGAACGTTATCACTGCCGAGAACTACGTTCCTTCTACGCGAACTTTAGTATGCATAGAAGACGTCAGATGTCAGAATGTCGTTGATAACGTTGCACGTGTTACGTTGCCAAGGTTTAAATAAATTTGCTAGTCCGCTTAGAGTGGCAGTGACCGGCAATCTTGTTAGATCGCGACGGAGACCTGTGTTGAAAGAATTCGTTAGAAACATGTCGTACACAACGGTCGAGAGGGGCGCATTGAACACCACCGATTACAGGGTCTATTTCAGTAAGTATTCAGCTACATAACCTTAACCTTTGATCACCAGCTTCCCCGACTGTCGACAAGTATGTCGGCCTCATACTACGCTTAAATACACTTCCCAAGCGTACAACAATGCAGCCTTTCGTTTCTCTAAACGCGACCCCACCACCTTTACGATGTTCACGTAATCAGAATCGGAATTAAGCTACTTTTTTTTTCTTTACATCAGAATTTCCCCATTTGCCTCTATCTTCGGTACATATTATTTTTTCTAGCATCTTTCACAATCTGTTGCATAAAGATATTGAAATTCCCGCTGGTTCGCGTAATATTTCGATTATTCGCGATCCCTTATCTTACATGCAATAAGGTTTTTGTAATGTCAGCATGACATTTGCTCGTAGTGAAAGTATTCGAGTCTCTCAGGTGGAACGAAAAAATGATCTGTGACCCTTCACATATGTTTACCTTTGACTTCCACTTCTAGCGACTTCCTGTACTTTATGTATCACTTGAATTACCTGGGTCTTGTTATTTTGAAAACTGATGTGACCTATATATGGATTTTATAATGACCGATTAGTATTAAAGACTATGTTAATAAATATGTCGTCCTTTCAAAGACTCAAATGCACTCGGTATTGTTTTATAGTAGCATATATACTTTTCCTGTGTCGTAAATTATATATATATCGTAGGAAGTAATATCGGCCCAATTTCGCCCATGCATGATATTCCACTATACGCCGATGAAGCCAATAAAACAATGAACATGATCGTCGAGATACCGAGATGGACAAACGCGAAGATGGAGATCAGTCTTAAAGAAACGCTGAATCCCATCAAGCAGGATGTTAAGAAGGGCAAGCTGAGATACGTCGCGAACTGTTTCCCACACCATGGATACATCTGGAATTATGGTGCACTGCCACAGGTACAATTGATCGTGATTCCTCGACGGGACCATTACCAGTACATTAATAGATTCTCGAGATAAGACAAGATCCAGGAAGAATGATATCATCGGTTTTATTGGTACAACTGATCAGAGAACACGAGTAACTGTATGATACAGATACTGGTGTATCTGGACATTCTATCAAAGTGTGGGAACAATGCCTTATCACAGCTTATGTAAAGCCTTGGTTGTAGTTCAAGGGTACCTCTGTGTCATCTCTGTAGCCTGATCTCTTACAAAATCTCTGACTCCTACTTACTTCCCTTCTACATACTCGCACTGTAACAAATTTATAAATTCCATAATATAAATCAGTCACTTGTTTATCGTTAATACCTAACGTTTCTCATTAACAGACATGGGAAAATCCAGATGTGTTGGACGAAGCAACGGGCTGTAAAGGGGACAACGACCCCATCGATGTTCTTGAAATAGGATACAGAGTAAGAGAATTTTACTTTGAAATTGGTGGATCGAGGACTTTTAACTTGTACTTAATGAGAAGTTCTTTTAACAGATTGCAAAGAGGGGTGAAATTTTGAAAGTGAAAGTTCTCGGCGCTGTTGCGCTTATCGACGAAGGTATGTAATATTCTGCGCGAATATTTTCTCACGTTGCAAATATTTTATTTGAATTCGATCTTGCTGGTTTCAGGTGAAACCGACTGGAAGATCATCGTCATTGATGTTAACGATCCTTTGGCAGAACAAATGAATGGTAGGGATTCTGTATTCATGTCTGATTTTTAAATTGTTCGTCCAATGAAGTTTTAGGATTATTTCAGGGACTTAATACCGGTATTTCGTCAATACAGCTATACCAAAACAGATAAATACCGAAAACAATAGGTTACCGAAAACCGAAATAAATACCGGTTTTCGGTATTTATCTGTTTCGGTATGATATCGGTTTCGGTATAACTGTATTGGCGAAATACCGGTATTAAGTCCCAGACGAAGATACAACTGAAAAATACCGGTATAATACCGGTATGGGTCCGTACCGGTAGGAGTCCTTGGATTATTTACGGAGAATGATTTTACTAGATCAGGGGATGACAACCTATTGCATAATCTTTTATGGGAAGTGCTTAACTATGAAGAATAGTTCTGCTAACGAACCTTGTATGGGCGAGAATTTCCGCCTCGTTCATTCAATTTCCTCGATCTGATAAAGCCATGCTAATCACAGCTGTAATCTGCTTAATGAATAATTCATACGATTAGTTTTAACATTGCAGATGTAACTGATATCGAGAAGCATTATCCAGGATTGATGAAAGCTACCGTCGAGTGGTTCAAAATTTACAAGATACCGGACGGCAAGCCAGAAAATCAATTTGCATTTAACGGGGAGGCAAAGTCGAGAGAGTTCGCGTTACATATCGTAGATGAAGTGCATCAGCACTGGGAGAATCTTATCAAACGGGAAGCACCCGCTGGTGGAATTGCATGGTTCGTAAATTCGTTCGTGTTTCATTCAAAGGAGGAGATTCTCTGGATGTTTTAAAAGTAAATTTACTTGCAGCTCTAATGTATCTGTCACTGGTAGTCCCTTCAAAATTAGCACAGAGTCTGCTGAGGAGGTACTAGAGAAGGCTCCGGAGCCACTGGAGCCTCAAGCCGCGGATCCAATTGGTGAGTTAAAATGTCAGAGGCGATGCAAACGTATTTAAATAGACACCTGCTCTTACATTCAGTCCTCGGGCAAGTTCCGCCGATGTAATTCTTCCGATTTCCTTTCAGTTAACAAATTTCAATTCATTCCGGAACTGTCCCAAAAGTTATAAGTTTCACGAAGATGCTATCCGTACAAAGCTACTCCCATTGTTCCGCCGTTATTGTTTATTTTAGTATTAAATAATGGTTATGAGAATTCTGTGCTGTTTGATTTCAGTTGATAAGTGGCATTACGTACATCTTAAGTGAGAATAAAAGGGCCGTTCTCACGTCAGTTCTCGAGGTCTGCACACACTTGCTTGTTTTGCTGGCACACAATGGAAATACCCCATGTACCCTACCCACAAGTTGCTTCGTCATAAGTTTTTGATACGATCGATACACACAGATAATGTTAAAATATTACAGTATGTGCTTGCGGCACCGAAACAAGCCACCTTCACTTACACATACTGAGAAACGACAATAGCTCGATTCTACTTATATCTTATTATTTATTTTAACATAGTACCCTTGGAGGAAAAGATATCTGTAAATCATGAGATTGGAAAGGTGGAAAGTTTATTCGGTATGGTTGAAGTTACATCATCTACATGTCGAATCTTGTTCCTGTACTGTATTGTACATAGTCATAACGTACACTAGGTAACGAACATACTCTTGTTAATGGTTGTGGTACACCTTCCCATAAATATCCTGGAAGAGGATACTACATGAAAGTGAATGTACTTTCTTCCCAGTATTTGTTACGTTACAGGTATCATGCAATACAATAAACACATCTGATTTCAACGTGACCTTTAAATCGTTTACCCTGATTCGTGTCCTTCGTCGTTACGCGCCGCTAGCATTTGTTATCAACTGATTATATCATTGAGCTTGATTGAGCTATAAGAATACCCTCAGACCGCTGTCGCCTCTACTTCTTCCCACTGCTGTTCTCTCTCCAGGTATTCTTATAGCTCAATGGATTAGATTTTCAAAAGATATTTTCAAGCAATAAACAATTCTCTTGTTACAAATAATTACGTAATGATTTGTAGAGCTTCTACCACGACCCCACGCCCTCGGATTGTAGTACATAAATAACGGAGTAAAGAAAATCTGACAAACTCCCCATAACCTCCCTTTTCGGTGAATGTAACTGTTGCCGAAAATTAATGAATTACCGAGCTTCTGAAAGAAATTTGTGTACTTTTGGAGTTTCATCATAAAATGTAGATCCTTAACTACCGTTCTATATATTCGCAACATCTCGTCTGTAATTAATTAATTAGTTATTAATAGTGTCTTGGACAGCACTGCAATAAAGTTTAGTAAGATAAAAAACATTTTATAAAATGTTAAATTCATTTAGTTTTACAACATATGTACATACATGTTTCCCTACACAATTTCATTACATGTGGATTACATGCCACCTCGATTTAGTCTAAAAGCAAATATACGAAATGATTAAAATCGTATATAAAAGAACCGACTTAAACGGTGTACAATTTCACAAGAGACTTCGTCCATTTGCCTCGTAACTAATTGTAATATAAAGCAACGAGAACGTATTGTAACATTTAAACATGAGAATCGTTGCGTAAACAATTATATTTCCGGACGTCTCGGGTAAAGACCTCTCATATCATGGTGTCGTACTTACGTAATCCTTAATTTCTTTGAATTCGTATAGGTACTCATTCAATTTCTGAAAAATGACCAACACAGATACGCATGCATTTGCTTCCCTGCACCCCTTTCTCCTGCAATTTCTCGTATGCCCTTGAACTTCTGTCTCGCGATATCAATGCCGGGGGCAACGAACTAAATAAAACTTGTTCATGGATCCGGCATTAAAAGCCAGGCAGTTGATGCGCGGCACTCAGTCGGTTGAACGCATCACAATAAAGTATGCGGAAAACACTTTAAAATATTTCGAGACGTTCGCGTACTAAAGTGTACATTCCTTGGCTTTATTTAGAAGAAATATAATTAAATGTGAATGTAACTTCGATTGTTTCTGCGTCAATATTGGGGCACTAGTATTTTTTAGAAGACAAGCCAGGTGTCAAGTGTATAAGATCCCAATTGTGTTGCATCGTTCCTGCACTTCTCAACCGATCACACTGTTCCCGTTTAAACAAACGGATGAAACCTAACATGATATCTACATGTTTGGTATTAATTGGTCTACTGCATCCACTGGTTTGCATAGCGTCCGCTGACGGTTTGCACTTTAGACTGTCTTATCGTTTCCGCTATTTCATTCCAAGCTTCTCGAGGGAATACTATAAGCAAGTTACGCCGAAATGTTTCAGGCCAGTATGGACCGCTGCAACCACCACAATGTGGCTACAGCAATGTTAGTCACGGTGAAGTGCATAATGTTGTTCTAGCTAAACGAGGTACACGAAATTCCATGTTATTCGCATTGCATTTAGTTTCTACTGAAGTGGTATACTACACCAACATCCGTTATGCTTTAGATGCCTGGCCCTGGGCTGTCATCTTAGGATACAATAGCACTGTTAAACTCTTCCCGGGATTAGCCTGGACTTGCGTAGGCACCCTGATATCCTCCAGACACGTTTTAACTAGCGGTCTATGCACACTTTTCTCTGGATTAAAAGTCGCACGCATTGGTACTTTAAAAGTAAGTGGCAACGACAGGGACGGTGTGCAGCCAACTGATGTTGAAATCGAAGAAATAATTGTGCATCCTAAATTCAATTCGGTTGGCTTTCAGAATGACATAGCGGTTCTTAAATTGGCGAAGGAGGTGTCGTTTTCGGGTAAGGTTTCAACTTGCCGTAGCTTGGAGCATTAATACTTCATTAACTCCATACAGTGTGATTAACACACTTGAAATATGGTACTATATTTTGTAGATTCTTCTGTATATTCATATTACACCGCCATATTATTTGAAATGCTTTCAGATCACGTACGCCCCATTTGTTTACCATTGACAAATGCCTTTGAAAGTAAAAATCTCACTGGATCTTACGCCGCTGGATGGGGACCTTTCGTCGGCTGTGCGTAATCATTTTTATTTGTTATACTAACGTCTCCAGAATTCACCTTCTTATTAAACCATTGTGTCGTTAACTGTTGGCGCTTACAGTTCTATCGAAGCTTGCGGAACGGACTAGGTTTGATCAGCTCCTGGAAGTGCAGGTGCGAGTAGTCAGCAATCAAATCTGCGGAACAGTTTATTTGTTAGCCGAGGAGGCTGTGACTAACAATCGTGTGCTTTGTGTTGAAAGTATAAATCCTGAAGAGCAGCATTGTAAGGTAAGTACATTGTAGATGTGTTACGAATGACTCGATCTACAATCCTTTCAATTCGTACACAAATTGTTCCCCGTACCTAAGGCAAAATTTATTGATGAGTCCACTAGCAGACCTACGTGAAATGCACTTTCTTCATTACCTTCTTTCTTTCATTATTTCCAAACATTATCCTCTCTCCAGCAAATTCGTCGAGGTACTGTCGTTTGACAGACACCAGCGATATTAGTTTATTCGCTTTACCTATTGCGAATTGCTCCAGGGTCTTAGCGGATCACCTTTGATGCTATCCGAGGGCTCAGCTTTTTATCAAATCGGCTTTGTATCTCGAGGGTCTGTAGGCAATTATTCACCTTGCATGAACACTAAAGTCAGCGCATACATGGACTTCATTACTTCAGCGCTGAAATAATCTGATGTGCGATTAATACGTACAACGAATAATCTACAAGATCTACGTGCAGCGAGTCTATTAGATCCTTCGGATAAAGAATCGACTCCAATTCCAAGTGTTTCGTATATCGTGAAATAAAATTTTAAAGCGTACGTGAGCTTATAATCTTTTTTATAAAATTTATAAATGTTCACAAACACATGTATACCATTTCAAGTATATAATAAAAGTAACCATTATAGTAACCGTTATTGGGCCATCAGGCAAGAACCCATACAATTTTAGGAGGATTTTAAACCACCGAAGGGAGTCAACAGTGCGCGTGTGCTCTTCGATGATCTATCCAAAGCACTGACCAACACAGTTTCACTTCGGTGATCTAACGGGAACCGGTGCATTCCGTATTGTATACAACCATCGGCTCACGCAGTGGTTTTCAAGTGTCTCACAGCCCTTTGAAAATCTTTACCAGTTAAAAATATCCTTCATTCTTTCCTTAATTATACTGTACTATAACTTAACACTTTCAACTAAGATATTTCTGTTGCTACATGGAATTCATATAGGAAATAACAAACTTTTACAATTTCTTACAAATTCCTTTCATGTAAGTGACTCTCGTCGTTATTCGGTATTTCCAAACACGTGTCCATAGAGACACCCATGTAGATGGGATTTATTGTAAGATAAAAAACATTTTATAAAATGTTAAATTCATTTAGTTTTAAAACATATGTACATACATGTTTCCCTACACAATTTCATAACATGTGGATTACATGTCACCTCGGTTTATTCTAAAAGCAAATATACGAAATGAATAAAATCGTTTATAAAAGAGCCGATTTAAACTATGTACAATTTCACAGGAGACTTCGTCCATTTGCCTCGTATCTAATTGTAATGTAAAGCAACGAGAACGTATTGTAACATTTAAACATGAGAATCGTTGCGTAAACAAATATTTCCGAGTTTTTAATGATATTATTAATTTGTATTATTTAATCTTCAAAGAGGAAACTGTTGTTCATTTATTCTGTATAAATTATAATTCTTAGACGAAGTCGTTTGCAAGCAAAAGTATAACAATACCACACGCTATTGATAATTTTAAAAACAGTAGTAAATTTCATTCTTTCCTCTTATTTATACAGAATCTATATCTTCGTTTCATAATATCGTTATATCTAATATATCGAATGCTTGATTCATTTTTGTAGTTGTATTTGGTTTGAAATCTTCACTTTATTAGACTTTTTACCTTATGTAATACAAGTCTAATCCAGATATATACAACGCGTATATTACTGGAAAATTGACAGACCATGTTTATTTCTGTTACAAAAACTACTACGAGTTACGTTAATGCTTATCATATAAAAAAGATATTAATTATAAAATAACTAACTTTAACTAATAGTAAATTACATTCCATGATTGGAGAACGTCGATATTTTTTTTTCTAAAAAAGTAAAAGAAATTTATCACAAAGTTTAAATTCTAATAAAGAAATTTAAATCTAAGCTTTTATTGTTGTTACAGCATCAACATTTTTACTAGTAAAAGTCCGTTTCTTAAAACTTTTATATATCCGACTCTTCCTTTTATGAAAGTATCAAAAATATCCTTTCTAGTATTCATTCCCCAACAGACAACAAAAACGAAACATTAGATTTATAATGAAATCATTTGAAGTATAATCAAACTTATCTAAAATAGAGGTTGCCAGATTACTGTACAGGCCCTTTCGACTAAGATTCACTTCGCCCCCTCTCCCGAAAAGATGTAATAACCGATAACAATACAGATCATCTTGCTTAACTCTAATTCGACTCCAAGATGTAAAACTAAGTAAAATTTATAAATATGGTACAATTGATAATAAGCTATAGAGCGGTAATAGATTAATTACAGATACATATAGGTAATAGCATTGTGTCGTTGAATCTTATGGCGATTTTTTTAAGTCCCCTGCTTACAATTAATATATTCAAGGATTTAATTAAATGTCTGTTCTCGTATTCAAATTGAGTATGTCTCATTCAGTCGAACCAACCGCACGCACCAACCACCACTGTGGACTAGCAGCCATCTTGACTAGCTTTTTTTTTTCAAATTTTTCCCGTCTCCTCCTATTTCGTTCCCATTAAGCTGAGAGTCTTCTGAGCCAGCAGCAAGTTACATTGTGCTCTTTCATATTCAATGGGTATAAATCAATCCCCGGGGTGTTCGGGGCAACTACGGTTCACTTGAAACCACTTATCAATGCAACTGAAATCCATTAATCACACACTCCGTCATCTTGGCTTACAATCGTGCAGTTAATACGCCGAGAAAAATAGATCTCTCATAAGATGCTTAATATACGTAAAATCCGATACTCTCAGATTTCGCTGTGTAAAAACTTACTTTTTGTGATATATACAAAGGCAAGGTAAACGGGCTATAACATCACCAGGTTGTAACTCTTCAAGACAGATAACACATTCCCCTTTCTCGTCAGATAATACATCTTCTATAGTACAACAAAGAAAATACCTCATTAACAACTATTAATAGAATATACCTACAACTATTAATAGAATAACATTTCCACTATTTTGTGTATAAACTCAAAACACAAGACGAATCGTTTGACTTCGTCATTTTCATAATTTCCTGATAATCAAATTCAAGAGCTTTCTCACGTTCGAGAAACTACTGCGAACAAAACATCCAAACAAGAAACAATACAGTGGAAAACACAAACTCACCATTGTAACTAAGACGTGGTTTGGTCAGGCACATGACCAGGTGACATTCTATATCATCCGGTAAAATGAATTTGGAGCAAACAGGACACTTTAGACCTTGAAGTGAAAGTAAATAAATTATACATCGGTGTAAAGATCAGACCTGACGAGGCATAAGAAAGTGATCAAGCCAGCGAGAACTGTACCATAAAAGATTCTTCTCACTTGAGTCACCGGAACAACCTCAGCCTCCGACTCGTTCAAACATGAACTAATTATAATTCCCATAATAAAAATCGGCGCCAGTTTAACCCACCCATCCCAGATAATAAATCCTCGAGAATTATGAGAACTTCATTCCCTCGAATTACGCTCTTTCTACGGTCGGCAATTTAAAATTTACGCAACTACATTTAGATCACAATCGATTTACATGTGGTTACCGGGCCAACTACCTCGACAACATGCGCCGAACAAGTGCCCGCCGTTTCGCCCCGCGATTAACTTAAGTCATTTCCATGAAACGTCGCGATCGTGACATAACCTTGCTGACATTCCCTCGAAACTCGATCGCGGTGACGATTTACGAAAGAAATGTCACGCAGCACCGCGTCCCCACTCGAATGATTTAAACGCGCACGATGACAACTATTAAATCAGAACCGCAGCCGTTCGAAACGAGTGACAGGCGTTTAATGGATCGTTTATTTTTATCGGCGGAGAAAGCATGGAAAATAACGAATCTCTCCACCTATTTCGACTCACACATGCACGCGCCACACGACGCACGTACGCACACACCGTTACGTAATCAACAATAAAATTCATTATATTGTTGCATCGATTCCTAGTAATTTATTTCCTAGTATTTATCTATGTTGCGACCGAGTCGTATGTACGTTTTTACGTAACTGTGTGTTACTCTTTATTCTACGTATATAAGTATTATTTTTAATGTATATACAGACTGTTAATTAACGTGCCTGTGTGTAGACGCATGTATCAGATTAGAAATAGGATCGCACCTTGTAATATACTGGCTGCGAACCAATAAACTCACCGTTGAGAGACCAAATATGAGAAGGCAAGCTGTGGGCGGCGTAAACCCTTCCACTGTCTTCATCTGCGTCGTCCGAGTCCAGCTGGGGCAGACCGAGCGCCTGACCCATGCCGACTCCAACGGACGAGGCTAGACTGCTCTGTTCCCCGGATGATAGGTCCGGCACCGAGCTCAATGAGCGAGCACGTTGCCTACTGTCCCCCGATACTCTGGATGCCTGCGATTGGTTCCCTTGTTGACGTTGTAACAAGCTAACACCTTCGGGTGGAGAGCGGAGCATCGAGAAGCCTAGCCACCTATCCTCGTTCGCTCCGCCAGAGGATTGCCCATTGCCTCCAGCTGATTGCGCCACAGTGCTCGCTTTACCTCCCATCCCAATTTTGCAAGCGATAGTTCCCCTGCAATTTCGCTGGAAGTCTTTCCGGTCAAAATAAGAATGTTCTGGCTGGTAATCACAAGAAAAATCAGTATTCCAAATATTAGTCTTGGCAGTGGTACACGCACTGACACAGTTCTCTCGCAAATAGTCCTAGTCTCTCTTTCTTCCACGCTGATAAGGATAGCCGAGGGCCGTGATTATTAACGTCGGCGGCGTTACAACACTCTAGGATTTAATGTAGGCCGGAATTTTGCAGACATGCACAACAATGAGCAAGTCATATCGTCCGAGAGCATACCAGCGGCTTGTCACGCAAAATACCCCCCGACATCTTGTGAGAAACTTCCTAGAAGTCGGTAATCAGCTGCTACAGATATTCCATAAATGTATTTACGGTTTTGCACATGCACGTCGCCTAGTTTTATATCGACTTACTTGCAACTTCCCTAGTCCGGCAACATTCTTTTCCGTTCCGTCGGCAATCTCCATCGTGACACTTTTCCCCGCGATTCTCAATGATCGGTACACGTTAATTTGGCATTTAGAACGGAAATTATAATTCGTCCGACGCGATCGTGCCGGAAGGTTGACCAATCTATTTGGAAATGTGATAATCAAGTATACGAAAAATGTCTCTAGCAGACATTCGAATTTACATCTCCCACTTTCATACGATACCCTTTATTTATTTCTCAAAAATATGTATGGACATTTTCTACCATGGCCACGACGATTGAACGTTTGCTTCGTTCAAATGTGATTTATTTGAAAATAAATGGTTGCCAGTAGTTGGGGTCTGAAGTAGGGCTGGGACTATTTGTCGAATTTTTCGGTATTCGAATATTCGAATACTTCAGTTGCTCAATTATTTGGCGAATATAATTCGAATACTACTCGAATACAATTCGAATATTTAAGTATTCGAATAATATGGTGTGAATTACAAATCAAGTTCTTTAGATTCATTTTTTTACAAGCTTTTACATAGTTCTAGTTGGGAGTTCGTTCGTTTGTCAGGGTGAAATCTTGTAATCTAATAAGATGATTTATAATTCACACCACATGATTCTAATAGCATTCGAATACTGAAATATTCGAATACTTAAATATTCGATTACTTAAATATTCGGTTAAATATTCGAACATTATTCGTACCATTCGAATACTTGTCAAATATTCGAATATTGAATTATTTGAATAGTCCCAAGTCTAGTCTGAAGCAGGGATCGGAGGTCTCCGGCCGATGTTGATGAGGGAAGGAGACCTACAGGAGCAGTGGTAATGTGTGCGTGAAACCGCTGGCGTTAATTCGCTGGTGTCTAGGGACAGCCCGAGTCCACCGATCCCTGAGTACGGCGTATTCAATCTCAAGACCATCTCAAGATTATGACCCTATTGGTAAATTCTGTGAGAGCGCCATCTACGGTTTGAAGCTCTGCAATCGGGTCAATCGCGTTACAGAACTGGTCTGTAATGGTATTGAAATAGTGCAATAATGTTATTGACATTAAATAGTCTGTTAAATATTACAAAATCGATTATCAAACAGTCGAAATTCACAATATTGCCAAATACATGTGACAGGTAACCTGATTTGAGTGCTTTAATTTTCGCCACCAGATTGCGTAGCGGAAATAAGAAAATGCCAATCTATCCACAGACAGTGTTCGCCTGAGATTTTATGCCCAACATTCCAAAAAGAATTTTATTTACGAATGTGACTTTCGAGGATAATGGTAAAACGGAAGTTTACCTCCGAAAAGATAGTCCCTCATTTTAGAGTACCTATATATAAACGATACATAAATCGGTTATGTATCGTTTGTACATCATTGTTCATTAATTTATATTATTTGTTCATCAATTGGCGATTTATAATAAATTAAACAAATATGACTGATTTTTTTCACCCAGCCCCTCAGTTATATTTTTTTTTCATTATTTATGAATAATTTCATGTGGAATCGATCGTTCGTCGTTTGCACATCTTTGTTCGCTCATTTTTATTACTTGTTCACAAGCAATTGTCCTATCGTATTTTCTATAATACACAAGTCAGGTTCTTAAAATATTTTTCTTCATGTTATAGATAAAACTTGGGAATATTTCTCCGTGGACAGGAACTTGCAGTGGGACAAATGATGGAAAGCTGTTAACTTCAACAATGAACATAAGAAGACAATGATTTTATATATACAGTGAAGTGATTATATAGACTAAGAGTGAAAATATATTTATTATTTATATACTTACATAAATAATCACTTGTACATGATTGAATCACTTTTTTGTAATATTTTGAACATGCTTTAATGAAAATAAAGAGAAAAATACTGTACAAAACTGTGTTATCATTGAAAAAACCTTCTTCCCGCGAAAAATGCACAAAGTTGCAAAACTTGACTTCTAACGAGAACGCACAAAGTTGCAAATGAAATTGGGTGTTCGAGAAATAAATTCCAGGTTTGCAACTTTGTGCGTTTTCGCGGGGCGTTCAACAAAGTTGCTAACCGGAATCTGACTCCCCGCGAAAATGCAACAAAGTTGCAAGGGTCTAAATTTTTGCAACAATGTTGGAATCGAAAATCGCCGGTTCGCAAGAGAAAAACTCGGTTTGCAACTTTGTTGAGATTTCGCGGGGAGTCAGATTCCGGTTAGCAACTTTGTTGAACGCCAAAATCTTCGAATATCTTCTTCAGACTATTCCGATCTCAACGGATTTGGACGCCCCGCGAAAATGTAACAAAGTTGCAAGGGTCTAAATTTTTGCAACAATGTTGGAATCGAAAATCGCCGGTTCGCAAGAGAAAAACTCGGTTTGCAACTTTGTTGAGATTTCGCGGGGAGTCAGATTCCGGTTAGCAACTTTGTTGAACGCCAAAATCTTCGAATATCTTCTTCAGACTATTCCGATCTCAACGGATTTGGACGCCCCGCGAAAATGTAACAAAGTTGCAAGGGTCTAAATTTTTGCAACAATGTTGGAATCGAAAATCGCCGGTTCGCAAGAGAAAAACTCGGTTTGCAACTTTGTTGAGATTTCGCGGGGAGTCAGATTCCGGTTAGCAACTTTGTTGAACGCCAAAATCTTCGAATATCTTCTTCAGACTATTCCGATCTCAACGGATTTGGACGCCCCGCGAAAATGTAACAAAGTTGCAAGGGTCTAAATTTTTGCAACAATGTTGGAATCGAAAATCGCCGGTTCGCAAGAGAAAAACTCGGTTTGCAACTTTGTTGAGATTTCGCGGGGAGTCAGATTCCGGTTAGCAACTTTGTTGAACGCCAAAATCTTCGAATATCTTCTTCAGACTATTCCGATCTCAACGGATTTGGACGCCCCGCGAAAATGTAACAAAGTTGCAAGGGTCTAAATTTTTGCAACAATGTTGGAATCGAAAATCGCCGGTTCGCAAGAGAAAAACTCGGTTTGCAACTTTGTTGAGATTTCGCGTGGAGTCAGATTCCGGTTAGCAACTTTGTTGAACGCCAAAATCTTCGAATATCTTCTTCAGACTATTCCGATCTCAACGGATTTGGACGCCCCGCGAAAATGTAACAAAGTTGCAAGGGTCTAAATTTTTGCAACAATGTTGGAATCGAAAATCGCCTGTTCGCAAGAGAAAAACTCGGTTTGCAACTTTGTTGAGATTTCGCGGGGAGTCAGATTCCGGTTAGCAACTTTGTTGAACGCCAAAATCTTCGAATATCTTCTTCAGACTATTCCGATCTCAACGGATTTGGACGCCCCGCGAAAATGTAACAAAGTTGCAAGGGTCTAAATTTTTGCAACAATGTTGGAATCGAAAATCGCCGGTTCGCAAGAGAAAAACTCGGTTTGCAACTTTGTTGAGATTTCGTGGGGAGTCAGAATCCGGTTAGCAACTTTGTTGAACGCCAAAATCTTCCAATATCATCTTCAGACTATTCCGATTTCAACGGATTTGAACGTCCCGCGAAAATGTAACAAAGTTGCAAGGGTCAAAATTTTTGCAACAATGTTGGAAATGAAAATCGCCTGTTCGCAAGAAAAAACTCGGTTTGCAACTTTGTTGAGATTTCGTGGGGAGTCAGAATCCGGTTAGCAACTTTGTTGAACGCCAAAATCTTCGAATATCATCTTCAGACTATTCCGATTTCAACGGATTTGAACGTCCCGCGAAAATGTAACAAAGTTGCAAGGGTCAAAATTTTTGCAACAATGTTGGAAATGAAAATCGCCTGTTCGCAAGAAAAAAACTCGGTTTGCAACTTTGTTGAGATTTCGTGGGGAGTCAGAATCCGGTTAGCAACTTTGTTGAACGCCAAAATCTTCGAATATCATCTTCAGACTATTCCGATTTCAACGGATTTGAACGTCCCGCGAAAATGTAACAAAGTTGCAAACCGAGTTTTTTTCTTGCGAACAGGCAATTTTCATTTCCAACATTGTTGCAAAAATTTTGACCCTTGCAACTTTGTTACATTTTCGCGGGACGTTCAAATCCGTTGAAATCGGAATAGTCTGAAGATGATATTCGAAGATTTTGGCGTTCAACAAAGTTGCTAACCGGATTCTGACTCCCCACGAAATCTCAACAAAGTTGCAAACCGAGTTTTTCTCTTGCGAACCGACGATTTTCGATTCCAACATTGTTGCAAAAATTTAGACCCTTGCAACTTTGTTACATTTTCGCGGGGCGTCCAAATCCGTTGAGATCGGAATAGTCTGAAGAAGATATTCGAAGATTTTGGCGTTCAACAAAGTTGCTAACCGGAATCTGACTCCCCGCGAAATCTCAACAAAGTTGCAAACCGAGTTTTTCTCTTGCGAACCGGCAATTTTCGATTTCAACATTGTTGCAAAAATTTAGACCCTTGCAACTTTGTTGCATTTTCGCGGGAAGCTCGAATCCAGTATGTAAACTTATCCACTATTATGTGTGTTGTGTGTTGAGTGCTGTGCTGCAAGTGTGATAGTGTTGTAAGACTGCTAGTATTGTGAGGGTAGCAGCGTAGTAAGTGTGATAGTGTCGTAAGTGTGAAAGGGAATTTCGTGATAGTGAAGGTGTGAAAAATATGTAGGAAAAATGTAGGAATTGTTTGAAATGATAAATAAAATTGAAGTTATACATTATATACGTCTTTATTTTTTTTTATACACCCTACATGTTTCCACTATTCCTGTATTATCCTATATTACAGTTTCACAGCGTTTTCTCACAATTGCTGTGTTACCACGCTACATCACTTCATAGTTCTCAATTTACATTCCACACTTCACATTCTACACTGCACATTCCATACTGCACATTCCACACTTCACATTCCATACTTCAAACATGAAATTAGTCTTCCCGTGAAATCTCAACAAAGTTGCAAACCGAGTTTTTCTCTTGCGAACCGGCGATTTTCGATTCCAACATTGTTGCAAAAATTTAGACCCTTGCAACTTTGTTACATTTTCGCGGGGCGTCCAAATCCGTTGAGATCGGAATAGTCTGAAGAAGATATTCGAAGATTTTGGCGTTCAACAAAGTTGCTAACCGGAATCTGACTCCCCGCGAAATCTCAACAAAGTTGCAAACCGAGTTTTTCTCTTGCGAACCGGCGATTTTCGATTCCAACATTGTTGCAAAAATTTAGACCCTTGCAACTTTGTTACATTTTCGCGGGGCGTCCAAATCCGTTGAGATCGGAATAGTCTGAAGAAGATATTCGAAGATTTTGGCGTTCAACAAAGTTGCTAACCGGAATCTGACTCCCCGCGAAATCTCAACAAAGTTGCAAACCGAGTTTTTCTCTTGCGAACAGGCGATTTTCGATTCCAACATTGTTGCAAAAATTTAGACCCTTGCAACTTTGTTACATTTTCGCGGGGCGTCCAAATCCGTTGAGATCGGAATAGTCTGAAGAAGATATTCGAAGATTTTGGCGTTCAACAAAGTTGCTAACCGGAATCTGACTCCCCGCGAAATCTCAACAAAGTTGCAAACCGAGTTTTTCTCTTGCGAACCGGCGATTTTCGATTCCAACATTGTTGCAAAAATTTAGACCCTTGCAACTTTGTTGCATTTTCGCGGGGAGTCAGATTCCGGTTAGCAACTTTGTTGAACTCCCCGCGAAAACGCACAAAGTTGCAAACCTGGAATTTATTTCTCGAACACCCAATTTCATTTGCAACTTTGTGCGTTCTCGTTAGAAGTCAAGTTTTGCAACTTTGTGCATTTTTCGCGGGAAGAAGGTTTTTTCAATGATAACACAGTTTTGTACAGTATTTTTCTCTTTATTTTCATTAAAGCATGTTCAAAATATTACAAAAAAGTGATTCAATCATGTACAAGTGATTATTTATGTAAGTATATAAATAATAAATATATTTTCACTCTTAGTCTATATAATCACTTCACTGTATATATAAAATCATTGTCTTCTTATGTTCATTGTTGAAGTTAACAGCTTTCCATCATTTGTCCCACTGCAAGTTCCTGTCCACGGAGAAATATTCCCAAGTTTTATCTATAACACGAAGAAAAATATTTTAAGAACCTGACTTGTGTATTATAGAAAATACGATAGGACAATTGCTTGTGAACAAGTAATAAAAATGAGCGAACAAAGATGTGCAAACGACGAACGATCGATTCCACATGAAATTATTCATAAATAATGAAAAAAAAATATAACTGAGGGGCTGGGTGAAAAAAATCAGTCAAATTTGTTTAACTTATTATAAATCGTCAATTGATGAACAAATAATATAAATTAATGAACAATGATGTACAAACGATACATAACCGATTTATGTATCGTTTATATATAGGTACTCTAAAATGAGGGACTATCTTTTCGGAGGTAAACTTACGTTTTACCATTATCCTCGAAAGTCACATTCGTAAATAAAATTCTTTTTGGAATGTTGGGCATAAAATCTCAGGCGAACACTGTCTGTGGATAGATTGGCATTTTCTTATTTCCGCTACGCAATCTGGTGGCGAAAATTAAAGCACTCAAATCAGGTTACCTGTCACATGTATTTGGCAATATTGTGAATTTCGACTATTTGATAATCGATTTTGTAATATTTAACAGACTATTTAATGTCAATAACATTATTGCACTATTTCAATACTTGTGTGAGACCAGTTCTGTAACGCGATTGACCCGATTGCAGAACTTCAAACCGTAGATGGCGCTCTCACAGAATTTACCAATAGGGTCATAATCTTAAGATGGTCTTGAGATTAATAGCGGATTCGGCAGACACGCACTGGCACTGCACTGGCGCAGTTTCGCGCTATGCCGGTGCTGCCTCAGCAGCGTGCCAGTGCAGCATGTTTTCTAGGGTTTTCTGGCACGATTACAAAGGATTTTACATGCGAGCAATCTTGTATCGTATTCGGCGCCAAGAACTGCCCTGGTGTAGTGCAAACTTCGTATTCGGATGAACAGAATACACCGCACTAGTGCAACCTTTCTCGCACTGCGATTTTTGGTAGTGCAGTCAGAGCAGCCTCCAGTGTAGTCAACTTATAGAAAACTATGCGCGTGAAATGATCTTCACACTACTTCACACCAATGAGAATGAGCTCAAGATGGCGATCTGAGCATGCGCGTGATGACGCCGTGACGCCAAACCAATCAACGCCAAGATGGGAGACGATGGGAACCGATTTTTCGTGATCGCTTCTGATGGGTGGAGAGCATAACTGTTTTTTACAGGCGTCACATAACCCCAATTTCTCTTAAAACATTCCCAAATGTTCTTATACAAGTTCAGATGTATATTATATATAACGAATATTTCTTCAGTTTAGTTAAAAAATATGTGTATACCATAGCCAATCAAATCAATGTGTGCATTCACTGACTAGTAGAGGATGTATAAATTCGCTGAATTGCGCTCAAGTAACGCTTTGACTGTAACACAAGCTATATTGATGTAGTTTATAAAAAATTATTCAATCAATGTTAAGAATTATGATCACGAGAAGCAAATTCACTCAAGATAAAAAATCACTATCTCCATTCTTAGGCTGTGTTCCGATTCACGCATAATGCGCATGAAGTGTATAGGGTACGTGACATATCGTATGCAGTCTATACGCAGTATGCGTGAATCGGAACACAGCCTTAACCAGAATCCACCAGAACAGAGCCATAATTTATAGCGAATTCGGTACCTTGCACCGACTCTGCGCTGGTTCCAGAAAATGACTTGGATTGGTTGATTCTTATAGAGTTATCTTCGTCTTTATCAGAAATAACCAATCCAAGTCATTTTCTGGAACCAGCGCAGAGTCAATGCAAGATACCGAATTGGCTATTAGAGACGGCCGTGGTAGAGGGGAATAAGCCTCCGGTGCTGATGGCACTCTGAAGCAGGGATCAGTGGACTCGGGCTGTCCCTAGACACCAGCGAATTGACGCCAGCAGTTTCAACTTTCACGCACACATTACCACCGCTCCTGTAGGTGTCTAGAGACAACCCGAGTCCACCGATCCGTGCTCTGAAGTTACATGCTGGAGTCTGAAGTTCTAAAAGTAATTTTACAGCGTCGCCTATCTTGCTAATGGAGAGCCTATGTCCAGTCCATACTTTTCAAACGTGAAGCATTTCTTCACATTTCTCAGGGGTTCTGTGAAGTGGCTTGATCGAGTTTGGATCTAGCCAAGATTAAGCTCAGTTTCCTTCTAGTTGAAGTAAAATAAAAATTGAGAAATGGCTGCGTGGAGACAAGCAGGACTGAAGTAAGACAATTCTCTCAGACCACCCTGCCAGCATTATATATTAATATTAGCAGAAAGATGTTATATAACTTGTACACATTTTGAGTAATAATATTTGACCTACTCGTCTAATCAGATATTCCCTGTTTCCAGTTACATCAATTATTCGCAGATAGCTGCCAGGCTAGTCAGACAAGCATTGAAACCTGAACTCCGGCCGGAAGCCCTAAAGCGCGATGATGTGAACGTTAGATTTACCCAGTGGAAAGATGGCAAACCAAGTGAGTAAATTCAGAAATATCATTTAAGTCATCGCTGGGTGGAAAATATATGAGTTTTAAATTTTGCTGGAGAATTCTACCGTTCGAGATGCAAACGAGTCGATAATAATCCTTTCACGAAACGTTCTCATATGTACAAATGTTTTTATTACAGCTGAAAAGCAATAGTGACAAGAATTTGTAAGTTCATAATCGGGTGTGATAGTTTGAGGTTTTTGCAGAATTGTCTGTTTCTTGTAACAGTGCATGGGTTAACGATTATAGATATAAGGAAATTTGATCTTTATTTTTGCTATGCGAATGAGCGTAAACTTCTTCCTGTTTGCTATGAAACTGAAACAATGGAAAATTTGAAGTTAAATGAACTATGAAAGGACAGTAGTTACATTTACTTTTCAAATTAAATTAGTAAATTATAATCTTGTTCGAAATATTTTCTGCAGTCTAACGAAACTAACAGATTGGATTGGTTTATTTTTCTTTATTTATTAACAAATTTAACAAATCCGGCGTTTTATGCAAATCGCATCGTGCTGATGGTACCTGCTTTTGTTGCAGAAAAATCCTAAGCCATGGTATCACAGATGGATGGAGATGTCATCCTTTTTTGTAGGCATACATGTCTGTACACGCTATGTATGAAAGAAGGGAGAGAAGTCTAATAATGTAGTAATTTATGTATGGCAATTCCTCAACACGTTCATGTAAAGTAAAGACACCTTTTACAACAACACAAGTTTCCTCTTGAATTAACCTACCTTCATCGCTTTACATCATCTTATAGTGGGACAGTGGGCTTTACAATGTACTAAAAAAGAAAATATAACATCAGCGTTACGTGTAACTTCTGTCTAAACCATTTTACAAGCTTACCAATAAATTCTGAAACGAGATCGTTATCGCTATCGCCGCGCATAGTTCCAGTGATCTCTTCGTGCTCTACCATGGGTAGAAATAAGTGAACAAATTCGGCCGTATATGGTGGAGCAATTGCTTCTAAAACCTAACATAAATACATTACTGTAATAAAAATTATTCAATATGTTCATATTCATTAAAATAATGTTGCGATACCTCCGTGACGAAGTATCGGATCAAAGATACATCTGTGTCTCCACGTTGCCAACATTGTTTAATGTAACACACCACAGGCACCACGCAACCTCGGCTCAATAAATTCACCATTCTATCGATTAACATCTTCTTCATTTCCAACTGTGCACCACAAAAACATGCAATTAGCTCACATTAATTATCCTCGGTAACTACCAAACTGCTTAAGGGGACTAGGCAGTAGAAAAATCGATATTTTTTATTGCATTTTCCGAAAGTACTATGTTTTCCGAATAAAGTGCCACTTGGTTTATAGTAAAATTCGCAAAATTGTAGATTTGGCAGTCACCGGACCATACCAGAGATTTGGGCCGAAATGGCACATGTTTTACAGCTCCTGTAATTTTTTCCAAGTCGATCTGAACCTCCATTCGTTCGCAACCAGGGAAAAATGAGGAGAAAAAATATATTCGAGAAAAACACGTTTAAAGTTTCTGGGCAAAGGCGACGCTATAGGTTGCCGTTTGATGTTTTTAACTGCCAAATCTACAATTTTGCGAATTTTACTTTAAACCAAGCGGCACTTCCTTCAGAAAACATAGCACTTTCGATAAAATTTTTCGACTGCCTAATCCCCTTTAGACAAGTAGCTAAAAAAATTTGCCATCGAAAACTTAAATTACGGTGCTCGTCAATTTTCCTATTTCATTTAAAAGTTCTCAATCGCCCCTACCTGCACAAGTATCTCTAGCTCGTCTTGCTTGCTCTCAAATAACTGTACAAGAAGCTGCAGCACTTTCGGATGCAACAATGGATGACAAACTACAACCTCGTCGAGCAACGCAAGATGCACGGGACAATGTTCCGTGCAGAGTTTGAAGTACGAGGGTTCTGTTACTGTACATACTACCCATCTAATTACGCCAACGCTCACGACAGGAAACCTATGCAAAGATATCGAATTGTGCAGTTTCTCTTACATTATAATAATCTAATAATATACCAGCAATACTGAATCATACCTTATACACTGGTACAAAGTGTGTAATTCAGCTATCAACTCAGTGGATCCTTTGTTAATGTTACAAATACTGTGAACCTTCTCTATGGCTTGAACAGTCGTCTTCAAATCGTCTTTATTCAATTTACGCGGATGTCCTTTTTTCGCTGGAACGTCACACACACTGGCTGCATAAGCCAGTAGATATATATATTTCGACTTGTGTTCAGGATTAATTTTTACAGCTGGTTTGAAAAGTGCGTCGACTAATAGCTCTGGAATCAATTAGAGAGATTAAAAATTTGTATTTCTGGGAGTAATAGTTCAACGTATATTCTTACAAATACATGTAAGATCGTTACCTAGAAACTGTGGATTGCGGAGTAATTCTATAGGAGGCGGTTCCATCGTAGAATAATTTCGAAATAGTACACTGATATCGGCAGGATTTAAGGTATTTCGTGATAACATGGATGCCAATGCTTGGCAGGCACTGGGACTACTCGAGGCTCCATTAAGTGCCATTGTTATTGGAGTGACATCATGATGACTGAAAATAAATGTAATATTCAAACGCACGTCGAATGCATTATATCGATTAGCACGCTGAATTGCCTTCTCACTTTTGTTGGGCGCATTTTGTGATTTCTTGGGACAGTCTCTTCATCATAAACCCACCACGAGGTTCCTGAGCAAGGATTTGCAGTAACACTTGACTGTAGACATAAGTGTGCTGTCCATGGCACACCATTTTCTACTAACAGAAACACTTGTGCAGAATACGTAAAACAAATGATATTCTAATGCTGTGTAACAGCTGAAATAAAATTTGCATACAAACCGCGCACTCTTGTATACTCGACTGCCAGTCTTCCGTGTTTTGTAAGAAGCCAGCGATTGCAGTTTTCAACACTCGCGAGAATACTTCAATTTGTTGGGCTGCTGTCGAGATGCTTGTGATTTCTCCTTGAAATCCAGCGTCGGATATAAGCTGCAAAGCAGATATATGGACATGAAGTGCTGAAGTATGTTTGTTACTTCAAATACATTTAAATATGTGTTTACCTTTATGGTAAAATTCAACATTAGACAGTCCGGATATTCTTCTGCAAGTCTATAAATGAGAGACCTCCATGTGGGATGCTGAATCATTTCTGTCAACCAGGCAGGAGTCTAGCACGAAACGCATGGATCTTTGAGTACATATATTGAATCGTAAGTGTTAGTATTCAATGTTAAAGAACATACTTCACCCTCCTCTGTAAAGATTTTATCTGCTTTTTTAGGGTCAAACGTTTTAAGTATCATGTCTTTTAAATTATTTTCCACCATTGCTTGGACATCTGAAACTTTCACGCCAGCCAGAATAAGCCATTCTGCGAGGAGATTGGCCATCTGAGCACAAGCAGTGTAATTTTTAGACAATAGTTCTATTACTTGCTCGGGATTCCCACCAGCTTGGAAATATCTGGAAAATGATAAAGAACAATTAGGAAGACGAATCACTGTAATATAAATAATAAAGGGTTTAGAGAATTAATGTCACTGTTGAATTATTATTTATGAAATATATCATACCTCTTTAATTGCATAAAGATACCAGGTTCCATGATGTAATCGGGCGTCTTAAATTTATCCAAACATTCGTTTAATATTTCTTGCGGATTTTCAAAGTTATCGTCTCCCCCGCAATCTTCACTGGTCCTAGCCATTTCATCTGTCCAACCACCATGATTTTCATCGTAGTCCGACTCCATCCTATCAGACTTCTGCAAATAACCATAGCTTATGAACAAAATATGTATAAACATTACACAAATTATATTACAAAGGGGGGATGTATGGAGACTTTTATCCACGGGGGAGCAACTTTGGAATAATGGTAAAGAAAAATATACCCCTCTTGCTTTTTTAACCCATTTTATAGTGCCAATTTAATTAAAATTTTAAAAAAGAAATTTAAAAATATTCCCATTTTTAGTATAAACTTAAAAAAGATCAGTTTTGAAAAATAAGCAATTTTTTCTCAAAAGCCGAGGGAGGTAACTACCCCTTTTGCCCCCCTCCCCTGCGGACGTCCATGCGAAGGGTGTTCAGTTTCTCATGGTTTTATGAAAATTGCTAAGACAAAGATCTACAAATGACAAAATCCCTCTGTTTCTTAATATTTACCAGGTACTCTAACATATCGTATCTTTAAGTTCTAGGGAAGGAATTTATACGATCACAGTGATATTATCGAGAGCAATATTTGAACAGAAAAAATGAATTACAAACGTCAACAAACTAACAACTCATTTAACGTACACATCATACGATTTGGTTAGGTTATAATGTGCAAAAATAATTTACCACGCCAATCACTGTATGAGAACCTTTATTACTTTAAATCACAAGTAACTCCATAGTATTCTTCAATAAACATTACTTACTTTTGTCTTTTTACTAGGAAAGTCGAATGAACAAGTAATCGTGTTTTATAAACAATGTATGCTGATAGTATACACACACATACACTTTCACAGGACTCATATAGCACATATAGATGACCAAAAAATTAAAAAGTATGCAGGATTGGAATCTCAAATTTCCATGGGCGGATCCTTATTGTAGTCAGAACGCATTACATTGCGATACGGCCGTAAATAGAATACTAGACTATAAATTGACAATGGGGTTCTAGGGGACTCTACCAGGATTTAAAAATTTTTCCCGCGTTAAATCAAATCGTTTTTTAGGTACTAAGCAGAAGTAGAAGATTGTATTGTATTCCTCGTAGAAGGTGTAAAAAGCAGGGTATAGCGGGAATACCAGGGAATATATTTTAGTTCAAGAGCTGAAATCAACAAAATATTTGCATAAATCTCTATTGACCATAGTTAAATAAAATGTGACAATATACAAATTCTCGAGACATGCTGCGAGCGACTTTATTCATATTTTTTTTTTATACTGTTTCTTATCTGGGTTTCGAGAGTTTCAAATCACAAAGAAAGTGCAAAGTTTCGAGCAGTTTCGTGATCTCGACGCTTCGAGAAACCCATCCCTACTAAAAAGAATATAGTGTTACTTACTTTCAATAAGTCTTAAGATCACTCACTTCTCGGAATAACTTTGATTTTCTTCGTTACAAAATTACAATAATAACTATGAATAATCCTTTAATTCACCGAGATTGAATTCCACTTACGCCCAAATCGCCCTGGATTTTCATTAATAGCGATTTCGGACGGTCGCACTGGTGCGCACTGAGTGCGACTTTTAGCCAATTGAAAGCGAGAAAACTCGCACTCAGTGCACACTAGTGCAGGTTGCCGAATCTGCTATAAGGTAAATTTCCCTATACGCGACTAGACGCAACGTCAAGAATTTCAAAGTCGCTTTTCTCGAAAATTAAGCGCGATATAAAAAAAAAGTTACTCTTTCTTTTCTATTTATATCAAGCAAATAAATCGAGAAAAAAGGAATAAAATTTTTTGATATTGCGCTTCATTTTCGAGAAAATCGACTTTGAAATTTGTGACGCTGCGTCATCACGGGCGATTTGGGCGTAAGTGGAATTCGCCCCGATTGATACGCACTGATCACGGGTCAATGTGAATGAACCTTGAAGGAAATCCGTGTTGGCGTACGTTTGTGAACGCACATTTTCCGAGTATCACGGAGTTACACTGGTCTTTCTTACGTTTTATATCTTACGCGACGTATTCATGCATATTTTCCCAACTCACGACCGAGGTTTCATTTTCTAAGCAGTTACAGACGTCCGGACTCTTGGTGATTTCCGCTTATTCCCAGTAAATCGTAATTCACAATGATGTCGAGGTTTTTGCTACTCTTTTGCTTTGCAACGCTCCACGTTTTGGGTATGAATCTTCGGACGCTCACAATTCTTATCTATCTTATAAGTGACAGATAGTAGCTTCTGATGTAATGCAGTGCCAAGTCAATCTTCGCTATTATTTCACTTCAGAATGAACAATAGTAGTCATTCGCGGAAGCTTTCTTTCCTCAAAACCTCTTTTTTTTTTTCTTTCTTTTTTCCTTATTCATCGTTTATTTATAGTCTCTTTATCTTGTCCCTACATTATGTCACGAATGTATTCAATCAATTCCACACAGCGCATTTATCACCGACTTATTACCTTAATTATTAAAATTGGAGCCATTACTCCAAAATTGATATAATTTCCTAATAATTTTCGAGAAATGAATAATAAAAAATTTTACGAGATGTCTGCATAAAAATCATTTCCGCGAGATCGTTTTTACTTCTGTTTGATGTGGTTCTTGAGTTTGCAAATTGTTTCTCAAGTTCATTTTTAATACTCCGTTGCTGGTCTATATAAATTTCTGAACGAGACGTTATTAAATTGTGTTACAAAGTCGATAGCAAAACGATCCACCGTTACATGCTTTTTGAAACAGGCAATCAGGTATCCTCCACAAACAATGAACTGCAACCCGTTGCTCCAATGCCACAACAAATTCAACCTGTACAGCACTCAGAGGCAGATACAGTGTCTACTAAAGAATTAAAATCCGTGGAAGCTGTGTTAGTCCCTGGGGAAACAGACAAGACTATAACGAAATCAGAAGAAAGTTCAAATAATACTCAGAGTCGTATGGATACTCCAGCTTCTTCTACCATTGTACCACCAAATTCTAAAGCAGTTCCAGCTTCTACGATTGTTTCAATTTCTACACATGTTACAACAACTACACCCAAATCCACTACTACTAAACCGGCTCCACCTACTACTAAACCAACTACAACTACTACATCTAGTCCAGACATTGTGTCCACCACACCCAGCACTCCAGTGGTACCTCCAGGGACACCTGGAAAATGGATAGTCAATGGGACAACCAAAGTCTGCATCGTGTTGCAGATGGCCGTGTCGTTCAATGTTTCCTATGACGTCAATCATACGGTTTGCATTAAACTCACGAGATATGATAATTTCAATTGCATTCTGTATTTCTCACGCATCGTGCGATAAATGTGAATTTTTCAGATATCCTACAAGACGTTCGACATGCCAATAGACAATGTGACCACAACTGCGAACGGCAGCTGTGGCATCTTAGAAGATCAATTAACACTGACATGGTCTGCCAAAAATATAAATAATGGCAGTATGACGTTACACTTTGTTCAAAACGACACTACCAAGCACTACTCCCTTCACCATTTAGAGGTCATCCTTTCGCCGGCAGATTTTCCCAATGGAACTTTCAGTAAGGATTTATTTATGTTCGATAGAACTTAACTCTCTGATCGGCATTGGCGTGTTTTTCACATCAATATTGCTAGGGCCGTCTTAATAAAATTTGAGTACCCTGGGCTAAAGAATTTTGGCGCTCTAGCTCCGAAGGGTGCAATTTCTTTGCAATCGGTGCAAGGCAGTATTCACCAAGGCAAACACGAACAAAAACAATAGAAATTTTGTCTCCAAAATTGAAGAGAAAAAAGCATATAGCCCGTTTAACTCATTGGTAAAGTCGGCCCTGAATATTGCTTGGAAAGCAACGAAGATGAAGATTTAAAGTTCATTGCTGTCGGCACTGCCTCGCCAAACTTTGCACCACTAAAACTGTGAATAAGCTTTCAGCTGTTTACACGAGGATTATGTCTAACTCAGAGTTGTGTAATTGTTAACAGAGCAACCTGTAGTCTTGGTGCATAATGGGTCCGATTTCATCGTTGGAGTAAGTAATTCCTACCGGTGCTTAAAACAACAGAAGCTGGACTTGAAACGAAATGACACCCAGCAGGCGGCCGGCTACTTATCGGTGTCGGGCTTACAGTTTCAAGCATTCAAAGCCGATAATTCCACTGTTTTCGGGTTGGGTAAGTTCTGAGGAAAATGAAATTCAGGCACACGGTTCGTATTATACTAGTACTAATTGCCTGAAATTGTTGTTAACTTTCAGCCAAGGACTGTGCTTTTGATACACCAGACGCGGTACCAATAGTAGTAGGCATTACGCTGACAGCATTAGTGATCGTAGTTTTAATCACGTACTTGCTTGCCCGCCGGCGAAACCAAGCCCATGGCTATCTTAGCATGTAATTGTTACATGGATATTTTCATTTCCTTTTTTTTTTTGATTAAGTCGATATTCCATTTTTATGTACTCCGCGTTAATGCCAGAAGGTCATTGCTGCTTTTGTTTTTAATCTCGAAAGATCGTGATACCAACGAAAGTTTCCGATTAGATCTCTGCCTCTTTTCCTGTCTACTCTGATAAATGATGAATTATAAAACTTCAGTATATGTAATCGATTGTTTCTTTAAGAATTGTATCTCCCTTAGTTCGCTACGGCTAAGGGGAATCTTGTAATAATTACCCTTTGAACTCTTAGATACTCTTTTTCCACTTCAATAATTTTGCTTCACGATTGCAGTTAAAAAGACGAGCTCTCATCCGATGCAATGTCTCGCTGGGCGTCACAAAAGATATTTTTACGGGATAAAAAATTATTATTCGGAGGTTTGAATTATGGGCGCGCCGTAATATAAGCGGCGAACTATTTCGAACCCGCGCGAAGGATTGATGCAGTTCTTGGGTTGCAAAATTTGTTGGTTTACTTGCTCGAATGATAGACTCAAATTTGAACACACAAGGGAACTAATTGATACAGTATATGATGAATTTAAATACGTACGTTTTACTGTGATAATAATTTAATGGGAATCTAATGGCTTCAAAAGAGTATCAGATTATTTACTTCCGAAAGAAATTAGCTTTTAAGAATTCAGTTCTTTTTTCTATGAAATTATGTTCTTTGTTTGTCATAAATACGTATATTATATATTACACCTTCAATAGTAATAATGTCAATAATTCTAGTGAAAAAGAATGTTATATTATAAAGTACCATCAGGTTTTTAAGTATAAGCCTGTCTTTACGAACGAAAAGCTTGGTTGCTAATAAATTACTATATATTTAAAAAATAACATATTGTTCACGATATTTCTTATCCCTCTCCAATCATTAATCTTATTAATCCCCTACGACCGATTCTCGGTCTACTCCAAGTAGCCTAAACGAATTACCCAAAGTACGCGAAGTAATACGCGGCGTTGAAAAAGAATTCCTTCAAGCCGGTGACCCCGCCATGACCTTGTAAATATATTTAGGTGTCCCGTTGTGCTGTTGCTAGTGCGTGTTTTACAGAGACACCCTATATAATAATGGCTGTTGACATACACGTAATTGGAACGTTTTGAAATACTCTATTAATATCGTTATTAACATATATTTGAATAAAGCCCATAAGCAATTTATACTTCGGACCGTCGAATACGCGCGGAAAACAATAGTTCTGGATTTGCCTGCGGTTCAGCCCATGCGTTTCAAATCTCTCGTCCATTGCCTAATCGCCGGAGAAAGTGTAATAGCTGCTCGCGAATTTCGACTGTCGGTGGGAAGCATTGACGAAAAAATTAAACAAATGAATTGGATGGAAGAGGAATGAAAGTTCCTTTGCCATAAGGACGCGATGAACTGGCGATAAAACTGTAATCGCGTGTGTCTGGTTAAACATATCTAACAAATGGGCTCGTTGTGCGATCAAATTTCTGGCTAAAATATCCCACATTTCCAATGAATATTTCAAGTACGTTATTCGCAAGATCGCTCCCCTGTTAAGGGGCGCCGTGGAAAATATAAAACGTTCTATCCGAGCAAATGATCGTAGCCTTTACAAACGGATCATTGTATCAGTCGCCTATTGTGCACCGTGACGACGTTACGCGAGCCTGTCTACAGGGATGGTCCTACCTTTACTGACAACGGGTGACATAACCTAACCTATGCACCTGCTTGCAATCATGCATTAATATCCCCACTACTTTGTAAATAAATGAATACAGCAAGCAGGTTGCTACGGAAAATTCACACTACGAGTCTTGACATCTCTTTCAAACTCTTCCGTCGTGGACTTAAGGTAATGATTAGTTGTACGATTCTTCTTTTTTTTTTTTTCCCTCCTATTTTATTTACCGTGGGTAATTTCATATTGCGCAACAACACCGATGCTCCCTTTCGTCGAAACGCTGTTGTAAATCTGCGAAATTTTATTGTAAATATCGTGGATAAGAGTTCGAAGCCTGTAGCTTTAAGTTTCTCGTTTTAATTCGAAGAGCCATGCACTTTTGATTCTTTTATGGGGTGCACGGATCTTTGAATCTATATATACACCTGTGTTTACATGTGTATACACGCAGTCCTTATCTTTTTATCGCGGCAATTCCGTCTTTGCCATGATTTCTTGACGTTTTACCAGGCCTCTTTCCATATTACACAATGCAAGAGAGACTTTGAATTGCAATAGAAATGACACTGGGATTGTACAGATAGAAGTTCAATACTAGCGCGAAACTGTTCTGGTAAACAACTGAGTTATAAAATCGAATGTTGGAAAGGTAATAAAGTTATGTCGGTGCAAAGTTTCAAACAGTTTCGCTGTGATGTTTTAAATGGGAATTACAACAATTTCGACGGAAGGGAGGAGAATTTCTTTCTCATAGTTACTAATGTATTTAAGGATTAATATAAAATTGAGAATAAGGCTGGTTTTACATTAATATTTACCGTTGATTCTGATTGTCTTTGTAGTCAAGGAATTTTGAAAAATGACCGCTTCAAATAATATATTTTAAACTGAAACAATTTTCACTCTCTTTTATGCGATATGTTATGTAACCAAAGAATTGTATAATTGTGCAAATTATTAATAATTTAAATAACAAAGGACAACTGTACGTCATGGCTGGGTCTTTCAGAAAGTCTATGCCAATTTAAGATACGTATCATTGAAGACAGTATTTTGTAGCAATATAAAAGTTCTGACGAAACAAACCGAGGTATAGAGACGGACAGACTTGAGAGATTTATGATCTGCGCAAAGGCGGCTGTGGTTTTTACAATTGCAAATGAGAACTGTGTTTCAGTTTTTCTGGTTGAAATCTGCATAGATTTTCTGAATAACTTTGTGTAAATGTGTAGGAAAGTAATTCGCGTGAAAACATAGCGAAAGAATAATTAAATCCTGTTAGAATGTTTAGGTAGGGGTCTCAAAGCTCGTGGCTTATTTATAATTTTGCTTTTTACAGCGTTGTTATTATGATACTATTCCATTCTCAACTGCTTATATGTCAAGATTAGCAGTGAAGCAAGTGTTTTCAAGGAATTTTTATAAAAGTGCGCCAATATCACAAACATTAACATCGTCTTATTACAATTTGATGGAATTCATGGCAAATTCTGCAGCGCAACAGAAATTTAATCAAGCAATGGAGTCTTTTCTGGAAACCTATTACCCGTCCAACAACAGTTGCAATATTCAATTAACATTTCCACCGGAAAGTTTACAGTGCGAAAGCAACTCCGAGACGAATACATGTGGCGAGACACCGATCTGTTTGAAAGATAAATCTGTGGCGGATAAACAGAGATACAAAACTATGAGGCAGTGGAAGCGTGTAAAGAAAGGTAAAATTATCGTCGCCTTGCTCGGAAAGCAGTTGGTACTCATTATACAATTTTTCCAGAGAAGCTAGCCTCTAATTCTGAAGAATCTTTTATTCTGAGACTATTGTCCTTCAACATTTTGGCGCAATACCTACTGGAAACTTATCCGTTCCTATACAAGCAACATGACAAATGGGCGCTATCTTGGAACATTAGGAGGCAGCTTCTCTTGCAAGAAATTCTAGAAGCACAAGCTAACGTTAGTCACTTGAACCAATCTCTTTCGCTAATTCTCATGAAATTAAAGAACAACGTTACAAGGAGATATTAATTCGCTTAACTCGTGAGAATTTGCGATCTCAACGTTTTATTCCCTGAGTAATTGCGTTACACGGATAATAGATGAAATTAATTAGTAAGTTTGTGTGATTCCTAGGTGATCTGTCTCCAAGAAATGCAAGAAGACCATTTGCTAGACTTTGTGGTTCCGTTCAGAGAGTTGGGTTACAGTTACTTATATAAGAAAAGAACAAACGATAAGAAGGATGGTTTGCTCTTTCTGTACCGTTCCGATCAGTTTATTCTTAAGGATTATGTAAAAGTGGAACTTTATCAATCAGGTATAGAACTCCTGAGTAGAGACAATGTTGGGATCATTGTAAAGCTAGCGATTAAAGAGAGCCCTCAAACAGAGTTAGTGATTGCTACGACACATTTACTGTACAATCCTAAACGGAATGACGTGAGACTGGGGCAAACGCAACTTCTCCTAGCGGAAATTGAAAGAATCGCTTTCGTGGAGAACACAATGTAAGTACTCCTTTCTTCTAATGAAAACCTGTACGATTTCGAACAGGGACCAGGAACGAAATGTGTTTTCGTTTCGGTTCAGCTCCGATAATAATAATTTCGTTTCGGTTAATATCGTTCCTGTTGAAAATATTTCGTTTCCATCAGAACGAAAAACAAATTTTGTTTCGAACCGGTTCTTTCATTTATAAAAAAACTCGTATAAACGTATTTTAATAATTTGATAGCCTTTGGTACTTATATTATAAAATATTATACGTTATAGTTATGTATTATAGAATATTATATATTATGTCTTATGAAACAAATTTAGAGTCAGCCCTATCAGGGGTCTGAACCGACACGAAACATGATGAAAATAAGGGACGCGCTCAATTTAAATTTTTTAACCTGAAGTGTACAGAACGTTATTAGTCGGAATTTTTATTTTGGTTATATCGTTTTCACTCCTGCAACAGGGTTAAGAATTTCGTTTCATTTCTGTTCCTGAAAAATATTTCCTTCTTCCCGTATATCGTTGTCGTTTCTGTTCCGTTCCGGGTCCCTGATTTCGAACACTGTCTAATCTTTTACGTGTAAACATTAAACAGATCGGGCCCAAAGTATTTACCGATCATACTGTCCGGAGACTTCAATTTAGAACCGTATTCCGGAGTCTACAAATTCATTACGGAAGGGATGTTCAAGTACCAAGGAAAGGGAAGGAACCTTGAACCTACCGAATACAGATCTCTTTCAAATTCTCTAATTCCACCTCGTCTTTGTATCACGGACAATTGTCAACATTTTAATGTATTGAAGAGAAGGTTGCGCGGCGAAGGGTCCGACACTGTAATGGTAAAAGAATTTCTTGACTTTGGTAAAAGATTACAAGTATATAGAGAAATGTTGAGTTTCTACTTCCCCGGCGAAGTTGGTTTTCTACAGTTTCATTTTAATGGAATTTTGGGCATGGTTTACAGCTGGAGAGCAGCGAGAATGCCACCTTCAAAGAAATTTCGTCGGATAATGCTTCGCCGGTAGAGTGCGAAGTAAATACAGACACGACGGACCTACAGAAAATAGAAGTCACCCGCGGCTGTCGCGCGATGTTCTCGTCTGGGACTCTCACGCATCCGTTCCATTTCTACAGTGTATATAAACACCAAAATCGCCAGGGCAAATCAGAAGCTACCACTAATCAGGGGGAATGGATTACAGTCGACTACATTTTTTATAGCGACGTGGAACCTGTGGAAAGCTACAGATTACCAACGGCCCAAGAGTGCACCGCTTTGCCCACGATACCGAATTTCGCGGTGGGCAGTGATCATTTCTGTTTAGGAGCTACTTTTAACATACGAAAATCAAAGCTCTAGGAAAAGAGTTAGCGTAACAGTGTACGATACGACAAAAGTTCTTTACGTGTCTCATGCAGAAAAAGAAATTCTTTGTATTAAATCTATGAATATAGGAGATAATGTACATACAAAGTAATCATATTATTTTGATTTAAAATGAAAAGAAATTATTTTTCGCTACTTTTTCTCTGACAAATATATATATCACAAAAGTAAAGTATATCGTTTCTATGCAGATTAAAATTTCCATTTAAAACCGAGAAAGAAAAGGATTTAATGCAAAGTTGTTATTACGTACTATTCATTTGATAATAATTTATTAAATCTGACTTGGGTTTATTTTGTTCTAATAAATCGAAAAGAGATATCGTCGAAGAGTAATCTACTTTATTCCTTGACACGGGAATAGAAAGTTTAAATGGAATCGCGTGTCGCTAACAAATTGCGTTTTATTTATAGAAAAATTGTGAAAGTTTTACCTGAGCAGATCATCTACTTTGCTTCTCCATTGACTTTTCGAACAATAAATACCCAAGTACCTGATTGGCGCTGTTTTATTAAAACGATATAATTCGAAATCTCTCGAATTGGAATTATATATCCTCTTTGTTTCGTTAAGTGGAAATAAACTACACATAAATAGCGAAACTGTTGTGCTTCATTAGTACTAGCCCGTTACGTGCGCCGCCGATCAGCCAAGAAGATAAAAGAACTCATTTATGTAAAATACCATGACAGGCTTTTATTTATGTCTTGTATTCATAATATAATAATGAACGAATATACAGTAGTACTTCTTTACAGAGTTCATAGTGAAAAGTGCACAGCATTGTCACGTTAAATTATATATGCATTTTTTTGTTACTATGCTTTCCCAAAAAAACCAATCTACTGTACAATGCATCTTCGCGAAGGAATGGCTTTATGTACAAATATCAGGTACGCAATATGTTCTATTAAGTTCTCCGAGAGCGATATTCTGCAAATCATGCGTTAAACTCATTTGCAATTAAAACTGGACGTGTTAAATTTTAATTACAATACCCCACAATTATTGATTATATTCAAATCATGTTGCAGCGAATATTCGTACTTCCAAGATATTTAATTATCAACTTTTAACGATTCATACACGTTCTCTATCAACATAAACGTAAACGTATGAAAATAGTTGAAAATTTTTAAAGCATCGAAGCTTCCGTACTATGTACATGAGAATCTTACGATCCGCTGTGTCCATTTTTAATTGCAAATAATGCAAGAATTTTGTAAACAGGAAGCTTTGGTGTTCTTTGATGGAATTGATCTTACGAAACGTGTAAATCCACTTAGCAAGTCAAAGTCAACGCCACGAGCATATACAGCACTTTTCATTGTGAACGTGTAAGTTAGTAATTGAATTATTGGTCGTGCATTATTCAACTGTCCCGCCAGAGTATAAGAAAAATTAATATTGTCCTTTGCGATATTATACGGACGTGAAAATGTTTTTCTGTACCCCCCTCCCCCCCCCCTTCGTTTAAAAACACAATCGTGGTCATTTAATCAGTACGTTCGCCGATCGAAACGTCGTTAGAAATATACCAATTACAGAGTTCGATGCATTGGAAATAACCGCACCGTCTTTTCCGATCACCATTTGCGCGCCACGCGAGTGGCGCGCAAATTCCTACGAAAGCAATTGAATTTTATAAGTTTTTTTTTACGATCAGGTCAGTTTCTTTGGTACTGAACGATCCTCGATATCACGTTCATAGATGTAACTATGAATATTCACATTGCAATAACAAATTAAGTATATGCGCAACCTACTTTCTAAATAAAAAAATTATTTATAGTAATTGCATATTTTAAATATGAAAAGAAGTATATTGTTCCATAATTAAACTTACGACATCTACTTCTGTCTTCGCGGTGAATTTCACGGGGGAAAAAAAAAATATTGCCGAGGTCCTTGCCGGCAGCGTTTAATTGCCGAATCGCCGTTCGAACGGAATAATCGCACACGTTTGTCTAAAAAAACAGAATTCGATTCACCACTGATTCCCAAAAGATACGCAATCCCCTTCCGCGTCCGAAAATCAGACTTGCTCGAACATATAAATCTACGATGCCTCTTGTGAATGCTCTATTCATTTTTCTTCACAATATATTACACCTTACAATACCTTTTGCTTTATTTTTACACGCTTAGTTGCTTAAAATAATGTCTGCAGAACAGCGACATCATCGAGGGCGGAGCGTCAATTTTACACAACAGCTTCTCTTCTCTTTCCGTTAATCTTTCTAACGATAAATTATACTCTCTGTCGAAAACACCTGGAACATCAATCAGCTAACTAGACATTTTAAAATATTGCGAAGGACCGAGGATAGCGACATCAGGCTTGACTTTAGAACAACGTATAGCAGCTTTGTTTAACAGCGTGCAACATACCTTGATCGATATTCCCTCTACCCAAAGCAGTAAATGCCAGAAACAAGATATCTCGATATATAGAAAATAGAGGCTGGTCAGGTGCTTGGATTCTGCTTCTTTCTAAGGCCACTCTTTTTATAGGTTCCGTCAAATTATTACGACGAACATTCGTAAGCACTGACTGCATCAACCTGAAAGTCATTCGGCTTCCTTTTATTATACATCGGTCTTATTATCATGTAAAGTAATGTCATGCCCGTTTACGTCTTATCGTCTGCGGCGCTGAGCTTCCACTGGAGGTACATAGGCAAACGGTCCATATGAAGTCTTTCGTTGTCCCACATGGTTTTCACACCTACCGCACCGTAGTTTATCTGTTCCTTTAACTTGTCGTTGTTCAGCCAGAGATCGGGGAGATGGCTGGTTAAGTTAATCCTTTCAAAGTACCATATAAGATTCCAATACACTATCGGATGTTCCTCGATAAATCTGTGCTTGGTAAGGCACGTGTCGCCTTCTTGGCTCAGAACACTTTCCAGCTCCTTCCTTAGAACCAGAGGATTCAAATATGGCACTGTGATTGGTTCTAACAACTCCCTTGGCTTATCCAGAAGTTCAACCAGCGCTCCCATTAGGGGATCACTCTTCCTTTCGTTCTCTTCGCATCTTTGCGAACATAAAATTACGTGAACAACGTGGACACCGCTTACATTAAAATCATATATCTTTCGTATTACCTGTAATCTAATATCGTTATAGTAAGCAGAGGTACAGTCGCTTTATCGCAATATTGGCAGACTGTATTTAAATTTGAGTCCTCCGGTTGCCAGCCAGCCATTATTTCTTCGTCATAAAGTATGGAGGCGCAATGATGACACCTACTAGCACTAGCGAGTACGAGTTCAATGGCAATTCGTTCGTCCAGTTCTCTGGACCCCTTTGGATACAAAGATTCCGCCAAATCATACAGCGTATAAGGATCCAAATTCCCGTCTCCTGCGCCAAGGAAACAACGTCATAGAGAATCAGCATTTCATTCGTTGGTAAAACGAGGCTTCCCATAGGTATTACGAACCGGCCATTCTAAGGGCTTCGTTTCGATCCTGCAAAGATCCGTCAGTCATGGAGTCCAGGGATTCGTGCGATGCTCCGTGTACCAATCTATGTTCGCGTTCCTTAAGTTTCACGGGTGTACTAGTCGCGGAGATGGCTTCCTTAATCTCGTCGAATTTCTTTACCACCGTCGTGGCGGCTGACTTCAAGCTGTTCAAGCCGCCGAGTATTATTTCGTTGGACTTCTTCCCCGTCAAACTAGTGGGGCTGAAAGAGACACTTAGATTAAACACGATGCAAACAAGTATACGATAAACTCAGGGAATGACGCTTAAGTGATGATAGGTAATAAAGAAACTTTGCACATTCGTGTTTGTTAGTGCAGAATTTTGCCTTACGCAAAGCTTAGCTTCAAACTAGAGCCCAGACTAGACAGACTCGAGGTAACGCTGTCTTTCTGGGGCCAAAGGCTGCTCAGCTCTAGTCGCTCTCTCTCTTTGTCCTGCTCGCCCTGCTGCGCCACAGAATGCGGCATCGTTTCGCTTCTTTGCAAATGACCGCCTATCGCTACACCGCTTTCATCTATGGTTTGATGAAATGTCGCGCTACGGGGCAAGATATTGCTGGAAAAAGTTATAGGACGGCCGTGAAGAGAATTGCGACGCTGCCGTGTTACGAATTCTAGCATGCTACTAGGAAGCAACAATCTTGAACGAATATTAATCGGAGAAACATATACTTTCGGAACAGAAGCGGTCCTCCCGGCCTCTCCTCGACGTTATTGAACACTGTTAAAGTACACGTCGAGCAGTTCGAATCATTCTCCTCGGAAGGCGACACGATCGGTGTTTCGTCGTTGATCAGAGCACCCAGAGGATCGTTTTCCGTAACTGGCGTGCGTATGGGACTTTTCAACGGCGACTCCAAGTTTTGAGCCAGTCTGAAAGTGTAAAAGCGTAGAGCGATATTTGCACCGCGTTTCTGATCGTGACTGGAATGGTACAAGTGATATGATTACCGTTGATTCAAAGCTAAATTATCTAGCTCCTCTGATTGCATTGCGAGCAGCGCTAGTGTGTCCTTCACGATACTATTTTGCCGAGGAAGTTTTTTTATCTCAAAAGGTCCGTATTCTGGCAAATCTGACGTGGAGCTTGCTTTAGTAGCTACGAACAGATAAATAAAATAGTAGATCGATCTTAAAAAAGGGAATAGTGAGACAGACTAAACTGATATTTACAATCGCTGTGTGCTGCTTCTGTGTCTTGAGAGTGAGAGCTGTCGAGACTGGATCTAGAAAATGCATGCTCCATGCTGGCAGTTTTGCCGTCAACAGTCGAGAAATCAGCGATCGAACTTAATCTTCTCCTAGCGCTTCGTTTGCCAGCTCTTTTAAACAGCGCTGCCCCGACTATGGCGTTTCTTAACTTATTCCACATCAGTTGACTGGAGTTGGTCATGTCGGACGGCCAGGTCGCTTCCAGCACAGCCTGAAGATTCCGCGGAAACGTTATTTTACATTGAATAAAATTTGAAATAAAAGCGAAGAGAGACGAACCTTATTATAAAATCCATAAGTAAGAGCATTCGGCTGAACGCCGCTGCGTTTCATGTGAAATAATAACTTTACAGCTAAAACAGGCTGCCCGTATACACCGCACAGCTGCATCATGGCTCTGTAACAAACCTAAAATCGACACCTTCTACAGGAAGAAGTTAAAGAAATAACGAGGGTGGCGAGTTATTAGAGCAGAAGAGAAAGTCTTACTTCTTCGATAGGATCTAGGTGTAGCTTCGGCATTTTAACTAGCAGATCGTAAGCCTGATGTAAAATCGCGGCTGGTTGGCTCGACACTTGCAGCATGGCCGGCAGATGCAAGAACCAAAGGCTGTAGCAGGTCCCGAGCAGGCATCTGCCCCATCTGTCTGGCATCGCTGCCTGAAAAAAAAAGGCGACATACCAATAGCAAGGAAGAATTTATCGCGAGCTGTAAAACGAACGGTTAATTAGAGTGCTCGTACTTGTTTGCGGGCCATCCTTTGCGCCACCTTGATCTCGTGCTTGGTCCTGCGTGCCATAGGACTCCCTGGTACTATTCCAAAGGCACTTAAATTCGGGTTTCTTATACTGAAATTCTTCTGCGGTCTTATCAGGTCGGGGTTTAATTTAAATGTGCGATATATTATCGGCGACTGGTTCGCTCCAGCTTCAGGCGGGGGTATAAATACTGTTCGTTCGCTGTGCTGAGATTCGTCCAACTCCAAAAGCGGTACTGCATCGTGGATATAGTGATTGAGAAACACGTTACTATACCAAACAGTATTTCTACCCTTACCATTTTCGTCTTCAATGCGCTCGGTGCATTCGTCGAAAAATGCTAAACCTGCCATGTCCATGTCAGATACAAAACTTCTCTCTTCTATAAACCTGAAAGTACAAACTGCAGTGGTACACTGTAGAAACTGCGGGGATGGATAAATTGAGTATTATGTAAGCATTTCAAATTCGAAGCTTCAGATTCAAGAACGCTTCGATCGCGAATGAAACTGCATTGTTTATTTTGAACCTAAGAATGCCATACCTTATGAACATTTGTGTCTTTACTAACATACTATAAAATTTCGCGTGGGTCTTATCTCGACTTCTAAGGAACGCTTGTATATTGAACAGGCTGGTTGGATCTGTCGAGCCAACTGTCGGGGCTTTCGTTATCGGTAATAAGTAGCCACGATATCCTTTCAATATAGTGGCGGTGAATCTCAAAAAAGCATCCTGTATTTCCAGCTCCAAAGCTTGCTCTTTTCGTTTCTGTTGGAACTCTTTATCGACGCTGAACTCTTCGTCGTCCATATCTGAAAATAAAATAGATGTTACAGCATTTTAGTAAAAGGAATTTAGCAACTATATTGAACTCACCTTTCATAGACGAATAACTCTTTCCTAAAGAGATGAGCTTCGAATAGAGATGCTCCAACCAATTCCTAAGCTGTCTGGCTGCTTTCTTAGGCAACAGTTTCACACTTAGATACTTCTTATCGTCGCAAATCGCAATGTTATTTGTGTCCAGATTTACGCAATTAACGTCGCCGGGAGGGTCGTATAAATCGAAAAATCTGGAATCCACGCCTATTAGAAATGGCAACGGAGCATGAAGAACCTAAAATTGAAAGTGCATTTTGTATTATACGTAGCAAGCTTGTATCGCACTAAAAAGATATATTACCTCGGCTAAACCCAGGGGGCACAGAGGTATGTACGGGCATTGCCATTTAAACGGAAATAATATCATAGCGATAGCTTCGCTTACTGATGTAAGTACATCAGGACGTAGTGAATGTACAAGTATTTTCTGTTCAGTTAAGATTAACAACAGTATAAGTAAACAATTGTCGGGCCCTAAATTGGTAAGTAACTGTCGAAAACTGGCACCAGACCTAGGTAGCGCTAAATCTTCCGGCTGAGTTAAGATCAGCCTGTCCTTAGTACTTAATTGCACGAGGATTCTTGGTCTCTGTGGACTTGGAAACGGTATATCGTACAAAAAATATGCTATATACTTTTCGATAGGAACGTTCTGCGGCGTGTTATTAGCCATGCTATGTAGAAAAACTAAAAACTTCTCGAACGTGTCGAAGAACGGCCAATGAGATAGGATGCATATCGATTTGCTGATGTTCAAAGACTGAGTGGCAGGATCAATGTACTGAAATTTCTCTAACTGCGATTGAGTAAGTCTCTTAAGTATTCCAGACTGTTTAAACGTGTTCAGCTTTAACTGTAGATCGTTGGTTTCCTCATGTTCAACTGGAAAAAAAAGAGGAAAGTGTCGAGAAAATATTATTCCACAAGCTACAGGAAATTGGAAAGTCCTTTATCACTGTGCAATTTCAGGCTCGCGATTACGAAAGTACTAATTGGAGCATGAACGAAATTTTTCTCGTAATCGTATGGGGAATTATGGATTTTTCATACCAGAATTCTTCATCTTCTCCACGAGTATGTCAGCAGGTTGTTCGTTCGTTACTTCTAATTCAAGTTCCTCGTAAAATGTTATTGCAGAGCCGTATATCTTCTGGGCCGCGTCAGCAACCGTCAAAACAAACGTCGAAAACACTGGTTTAGGTTTGCAGGCCACTTTAGGCCAACATTCTATTGTCGCTCCCATCGGTAAGCAGAACATTGCGACTGAATTCGGGAAGACAAAACTACTGTAATCGCCCATCGGGTATTTGTATAGTATAGCAGGCTTAAACGATATTAAATTTGCACGATTCATGGACTTCTTGTAACATAAAAACACATCGCTACCCAACATGCCTTTGTTCAAATTCTTATTGATAACACAAAACGCATGCGGGGCGGTTTCCCCTTTGTTTGTCAAGATGATGCATATGTCTGTCACGACTAATGAATTGCACGGCATTTTAGGACTCGCGCGTCTGTAAGTGACATATATTCTCGATGTCGAATTATTCACATTCGCTACGTGTCCGTTAGGAGTTTCCAATACCATTTCTGCATCTTGCATTATGCGTTCTTTGCCATCGTATATCACGCCTGAAATTTATGCTTCTTAATAAACACGCTCCATTAAAAAACAGCACCTGCATGCCCGATCTCCTGAGTTTTACTCACCTATGTCGACTAAAGGAGGTTTGTCTCGTCCTCTTCGGTAACATAAATAACATTCGTTTGTTCTTAAGCTCCCATGGTTCAAATCGGCAGGCAAACCTGAAACTGTTTGCTCCAAACACGTATATCCTTCCGGGCACTGCTCGCCTAACGCCGGAAATATAATGGCAAGATCAGTGATCGGTGGTTTCATGTGTATGTCTTTGACGTGCGTTCCTTCTTGATGCCAATCTTCCAACTTCTCTTGAACTTCATTGTCGTTAGTAACGTCATTGTCTTGACCTGGTAAACCAGCAATGACAAAGTAATCCGCTACCCTCCTTTCGTCCATGGCTATCTAATAGCAAAAGTAAGCAACTATTTATAAAAAACAAGGGAACTCGGACGACGCTGTAAATTTCACAGAACAAGTAGATGTACCAACTTTAAACAACAAAGGGGTTCTTCACATGGCATTGAAATAATCCCTCTCAAGTATCTCACATCTATTTTACAATTATGCTTTTGTTACTTTCTGTTAGTAATAGCTTCATCCAAATAATAATCTTTAAACCAATTATTTCGCAAAAACATCCTACAAACCCATAAAATCAATTATTGCCTACCTATCCATGGTAGAACCGACGGGAATTATTTGATTACCTCTTACTAAAAAGAGCTGATATCAATGCGAATTCTCTCAATAGGATCTTTGTTTCGAACTTTTCAAGGTTATCATTTGGTAGAAGCACCGGACTCGAGTGTTCGAGAAGAAGGGCGATGTGTTCACATATATTTACACTGTTCACAATTATTCTCCTAAAAACGTGCTTTTCGGGCAGGCACGATTAGACACATGCTCGTTTAAATTGTTCGCAAGCCTCCCCGTAAACGCAGGAAGTTATGAAATAAATAGTTGTCCTTTTATAAAACTGACAGAACTCTCCGGGCCGCGCGACAAATCGCAGGAAATTACCGCCGCACCGATACCAATTGCGATCGTTCGCGCCGATATCTCCTGTGCCTTAATAATGACATCAGAACGTTTTCCACAGTTCGTTTTGAAAGTTGAACGTTTCTAGGTTATGTGCCATACCAACTATCTTATGCGCGTTTACTCTAATCACGAGTGACGTTATTGAAATGTCACGCGAAATTTCAATCGCGAACCAATGTTTTCCCAACGCTGTACACCCCCGTTTCGCACGCGTACGGCCGAGGATTCCGCCAAAAATTCAACGGAGACGGCACACTATTTCAAATCAGAAACTCACGCAAGTGGGGCCCCTTAAAAAATGCAAAACACGTCTCGATTTTTTGGTACCATAAGTAAATAGAGTCTGTTATTATTTTTACTTTCGAACGGTATATATGCAGCCCCCTTTTTATATTTATATTAACTCCCGAAAAGTGCTACCGCACGGTATACAGTAGTGACTGTCATAAATATATATGCATGTTAAACCGAAGAGTTCTCGTCGATGAATATTGACAAATCTTCCAGATCAATGAGATTCACATAGACCGTATACAATCGTGCGCCTTTCAGCTTCTTCGAAACCTCTTAATTACGTATAAATTCTCGCTCTTCATGCCCCTAAAGCGAAGAAAGCAACGTAACCGTCTCGTGGTATACTTATTACGAACGTACGAATCGAAAAAAAATTTTTTTTTTAGATAAATTAGAATAGGCATAGCTCGCGATGGTAGTATCCGGTATCGTGTCTTATTACCAAGCATAGTCACTTTAAAGATCACCTTAATCTGAACAAAAGAATTACTTTTTTAAAAATTAAGCATCTCCGAATCTTTTGTGGCCTATACCAAATTTGTATGGTAGCACCCGTTTCACACTTCGGAACATATGTTGCTACAAAAATCTTATAAACTATGACGGAATACCTTGTAAAGTATAGAGAGCAAGAATTTATGATGTTGGGTACCGTGGAGATGAATATTTATTTCGTTTTATAGTAGATTCATGCCGTTTATTTGCTTTTGCGAAGTTACCGAGAAGGTAGTACACCAAGGCAATTTTAAACATAATACCAATAACGGTAACAGTGGTAGTAACATAAGAGCACCTTAGAATAGCAAAAATGGCAGATTATTAATAGTTTATGTAGGAGATTATATACTTTATGCATCGGTGTACGATGCTTATGGATTCCTACATATGTTGTGCGCAATTGTAGGTTAACATGTTCACAATCCCCTGACCCATATAGGGGTCAGGGCGGTTTTCACTCACACATCTTCAGACTCCTGTATTTCCCCCTCAGGCTACAGTACTGTTATTTTCCTTTTTCAATACAGTTTATTGCATGTCATCATACGGTATACATATATGACTATCTATGATGACATATAAGGAATTCTATTAATGTAATTAATCATTACGTAACGAAGTCTATGATCGTATATATGATGCATATTTAAAAAGCAAGGCAGTATGTCTACTGTTGGAAGAAATTTATCGCCCCGTGCGAGTGGAGCTACATTTACTGGCTCCGGCTACGAGCATGTTAACTAAAAATAATGTTTAAGAAATAAATACTGTAGCCACTCGGATATAGCGAATGGAAATATATAGAGTGTATACACTGTATAGCATCTTCTATTACAAACTGCTTCAAGAATGTCTTTTTATATTGAAAGACAATGTACCTATATTGGAGCATGTTAGCGACGCACTGATAGTTAATTCATTGCTTTTCTTTTCGTAGGGATTGCATAATGATTACGTTGAAGAAGTATACGTTACTGCTACCCTTCCTCTTATGCTTCTGCAAACTTAGTATCGTTGAGAGTCGTGTTACTCCAATTGTGCTATGGCATGGGATGGGTAATGCTCTTTATTACTATTAAGTTGTATATGAATTGTTTTTTAATTTATCTTGTAGAGTGTTACTATAATTCTTATATTAGATTATGAAACAAAGTTTTATGCTACTCTTGATGATATCATGGATAAAATAGAACATAATATTTCAGGAGATAGCTGCTGCTTCTCATTTAGCTTAGGAGCAATAAAAAAGCTATTGGAGGCAACGTTACCAAGCGTCTATGTGTACTCCATTCGCTTGGGAAGTGATACGATAGAGGTAAGCGTATTGTTATTTTTCTCTGATGATCTTGGCGATTAAATCATCGGTTTTTTCGATATACATAGTATTGTGGATCTGTAGTGCCAAAATTGCATAGCATTTGATACAGCAATTAAGTTACTTATCTAGACAAGATGATTCAGAGAAAGATTGAAGCAATTGATCTGAATTTTATTTATCAGAGACTTCCATAGGATGTGAAGCTATGCTAATCAATATTTAACATATGCAATAGTACGTTTGCAACGTGATGTTCCATACTAACTACTTTCACAGTAACAGAGAAAGCTTTTTCCTGCACTGGAAGTGTGGCACAGTGGTGGATTTATGAGCAGTTGCCGCCTAGGCCCCTGTCCAAAAGGCCCCTAGGGCCCTATCTTCAAAAAAAATTATGATTATGTATCAAAACACTAGATTTTTTCGTACTACTACACTTGGCCCGTTTTTAGTAAACTACCTCTTCCTTTTTCCCGAAAAAATGTGCCTCTCAGAACGTTTGCCACCTGGGCACTTTTTCTTAAATCCGCCACTGGTAGCACACATGAATTCCATGTCTTCTGCCTAATAGTGAGCAAAGTGGGGAGTCGCGCGCCCACCGGCCCACCTCGATCTGCCCTAATTGCATGCACCTCTCGCTCGCATATTCACCTGCTTTACGCATGTATCCAGCTATTCATTTCGGTAACAGTTTCGTACGCACGACGGGTGATAATCCCCACAAAATTAAGAATGTATCGGACCTATCTTCAAAATGATACCAAGTTGATGAATATTTTTGAGATTTTGCTTTTTAATCTTCCGGACGTGCTCCAAAAATTTTAAACCAATACACTAAACGGTTGCTGAGTTATAACGATTTTAATTTTCACTGATTTTACACGTACTCTTATGGAAAAAGACGATCTTGACAGATAAACCAGCTGAAAAAATGTTGAAGAAATGGTACCATTGTTTTCAATTTTTTTGTACATTCGGTATATGAATAGATGAAAATATCTACCGAGATTCAATTGTTTTCACTACACCGTTTTAAAGAAATAAATTATAACTTGAGAAAATTGCGAATTCAGGGTATTTTCACTACCAAAAGTTCAACAACTAATGCTTGAAACAGCATTTGTAAAGTGAAAAAAAAATACCTTTCTCGGAGTAAAAATAAGACTCCAACTGTCGTTCGAGTTCCTTACATCGAGATTTACTATGCGTAAGACGTAGATATCTAATATTGTACGTCCGATACATCCTTAACTTTCGTACACGCACACAAAATTCTTCATTGAGAATTGATTACAATTACATGATAATTTTTAGGACGTTGAGCACAGTTACTTGGGTAACATCAATGAACAGATATCAGAAGTTTGCGAGCTACTATCAAAGGACGAACGCCTTAAAGATGGTTATAACGCTGTAGGGTTCTCACAGGGCGCTCAGTTTATGTACATATTGTTTTTAAGAGTACTGATAAAACTATTTAACTATGATTCGCAACGCGCCACGAAATTGAACTTCAGTAGAAAGGATTTTTAAAAAAATATATACACATTGCAGGAGGGCAGTGATTCAGAGATGCCCTAATCCCCCAGTTTTGAATTTTATTTCTCTGGGTGGCCAGCACCAAGGTGTTTTTGGATTCCCGAATTGTGGAATTTTAGGGCCCAAAGTTTGTAATCATATGATTCACATGATCAAATATGCAGCGTACATAGAGTATGTACCTTTAAATATTATAGGGTATGTTTGCTTAATTGTATGTTATACTGTTATAACGTTTTTGTGTTTCATGATAGATTCATTCAAAAAAGGCTTGTTCAAGCTACATACTGGCACGACCCTTATCAAGAAGATGAATATAAGAAGAGTAGTATATTCATGTCCGATATTAATAACGAACTGCGCATTAATCAGGTAGATTAAGTCAGTCGCATTACTATTTATACTAAAATTTCATTTCGAGGAGTAGAGATATTCAAATTCCTTTCCAGACGTATAAAGACAATCTGCAAAAGCTACGCGCAATGGTATTGGTAAAATTTGCGAATGACTCTATGGTTCGACCGATAGAATCGGAATGGTTCGGTTTCTATAAATCAGGGCAGGAAAGGGAAGTTCAGAGCCTCGAGGAAAGCGACATATACCGTAAGGTAGATAAATTGCTTGAGATAAAACTAAACCGTTATCGCGATACCACTTATCGATCTCGCATAAATCAATTAATGGGATTTTAACGCACTTTTAAGGATCGCCTGGGACTGAAAGCACTACATGAAGCAGGGAAAATTCATTTCCTCTCTTTGCCCGGGAACCATTTGCAATTCACGCAGGGTTGGTTCGTCGACAAGATAATTAAACCATACTTAACGTAACAAGCTCCTCATAAATGATACATTCCAGCAAGATCTTATATATTATTACGATACGATTATATTTCCAACTTTGTATTTTGTATATAATAAACTATTAAAACAATGGAATGAATAAAGTTTTATTGAAACAATTCACGATCACGGCTAATGCCAATTTTGATAAGCTTTCGATTAAGCTTTCGGTTAATTTTGATTAAGCTTTTTTGACGGTTTTAATTTGCGCGTTGATAGCAAAGCGAGTAAATTATAGCGAAATGGAGATGGCAGCGTAATTAAAAGAAAGAGGCAAGAAAAATTCTGTGAATAATAACGAGCGTTGGCTAGTGTCAGTCTGGATAGACCTTCGGAAGGGGGCCATATATTTTCATCGAGCGTGCTGCTAGTTCTATCCGAGGGAGCGGAAACAACAGGGTATATTATGGAATACTATCCGCAATAGGTTCCACAATCTCGGTAGCCATTGTTTCGTGGTACCTACAGATGTGCTCCATTGTCGGTCCATCGGTACTCTTGCTCGAAAAGGAGAAAGAGAAGGAAAAAAAGAGAGACGTTTACGAAAGGAACGTATCAATTCTTTGTCGTATCAGTATATCTGTAGGCTTATCTAACGGGTGACGTGCCTCGAAATCAGTTCCCCAGTCGTCGATAAAAAAAATCCACCAAATCAATAATTCATAACTACAAAGCATTCTACATCTACAAATGCACTTTGGACGCCACATCGAACCAAAGTACGAGATAAAATTCGATAAAATTCTAGGGGGTAGTATCAAGCTTGAACGACATCCCAAGATCCAGAATATTCCTCTAACTTAATCCAATATATTTCTAAAACATACCAAAAGATCACGATAAAGAATTAAATTATACCACGCATTATAGGACTGTCTTAAAAAACTGGAGCCTCCAATGTTAAAATCCGTTTCTCCTAATCAAAGTCAAAGGTACAAAATACAGATATCGGAACAGAAGAATCGGTAAGAAGATTAAGAGCCCCTGGAGTCGACGAGGGCAGTGGTACCAAAGGGTTCCAAAGAGGAACCCCTCCGGTACCCACGAGGGAACATTATCCACCAGAGCCGTTAAGAAATCCACCCCCGATCGGCCTGTATCACGCGAATAGTTCGAGAAAACCACCCAGTAGATAGTGGGAATACCTCTCAAGGATAGAGTCACGCAATAAGAGGGTGAGTAGTGGCGGTGGCGGTGCTAGTAGTGGTAGTTGGTTTGATGCCAATGAACGAGTAGGTTGGCATAGGTTGGGGTAGGTATTCCGTTTGTATAATGTACCTACTCACTCGTATCGGACTGTCTCTCTGTGATGTGAACGCAGCCTCGGGCTTATTATATATCTCAATCTCTGAATACTACCGACTCTGTCGAAATTATGATTACCCGTCACTCCGGAGTTCCGGCGGGGGAGGAGGGCGGCAGGGAGAGCGAAACCCTTCCCTGTTTCGTTTCCTTGCATTCTTTTTCCTCTCCTCCCTTCGCACACCTGCCCGCCCAAAACACATTTCCATTCCCCTTGTTCCTGGGTACACCCGACGAGGCTTCATTCTTCCAGAACCGCGTACACACGCAGCCACAACGGCGGATGCTGGCAATCAATTTGGCGCGAACGCGAATCGAGAAGACAAAGGGGGTATCGCTGGGAAAGCTTCGCGAAGATCCGCGTCGACGTCTCCAGATCAAAGTGGATTTCTTTTTTGCGCAACGATCGAGAGAGTTTTAAGAAGCCTTTCGCTGATGGAGCACGGATCGGGCTAGTGGAGAGGGTAGAGGGGCTCGCGCGTCTTGTAGAGGGGCGGGGTGGGGGGGGGGGATGTGGAAAAATTCATTTTTGTCAACGGAGAAGGAAGATTGAAAACCTGATAAAAAAATCCATTCTTCGAGGATGACGAATCTCCGCGTCGATAGGCGTTGAGGATGAGAAACAAAAGGCATTGTGTTCGTTTTATCCGCTCGAGCGGTCTACCAAAGAGAAACGAGAAGGTGCTGGTATCGCAGCGGTAGTGAAAATCGAGGAACGATATTCATCGGTGGCTCCGAACGAAGTCTTCCTCGGTTGAAAGTCGACCGATGGAAAATCGTGAAAATGATATGCCGGACAATGGGTATTGTTCGAACCGATCGCCACGTCTGCCCTCCCACCATCCGTTGCTTTTCGTCTCTGGATGCTGGGGATCGGCGGAGGCTCGTCGAGAAACTGAGATTCGCGAACCGTTCTTCCAGAAAACGACAGTCCAATAGGAATTTTCCTTATTCTACCTTCCCCCGGTTTCTCCCTTCCATCTCTTCACGTCTCGTTTGCATTAGTTAATTGGCCCAGTGTGCAAAGGGCTCACCGCGATACTCGGCGCGCGGGGCGCTACAGGATCTGATCAAGTATCGGGCAATTATCGCTAGTAACCGTAAGTTTTCTAATTATTTCCAAACGCGTGTGAGACAGCGAAGAATCTATTTCGCTTCACCAATAAGGAAATTGCATAGAATATCGCAGAAGGGGAGGGGCCATAAGATAATTTAAAACGGTGTCAATCCAATAAGGTTCCACTTTGTAAATGTGGATCAAAAACATACGATCGTTCTTTTTTAATGCGGGGAACAATCAGACGGTTGATGTCGCCATGGCTCGATTCACTCACTGAAGGGGGAATTGTCGTCTAACAGCCTCAGAAGTAACTGATATTTAAGATTTTTTTTGAGAAACGGTTCCTCATAATGGATTAAACTCTTTTGGGATATAAGGAGGCGTCTTTAAACTTTCAGAAAATATTTTTTTTATGTCGATCCTTCTTATTATTTATTAATTATTGTGGAATCTTGTCCACCTCTTCGGCGATGTAACTCCCGTTGGCTGGACGTGTAGCGTCTATCACAGTCAATTGATTGTAAAAAAAATAGAAGTTTCTTAAAGTTAGATAGTTTACGCTGGGGTTGGTCCAGTTTAAATAATAAAAATGAAAAATTGAAAGAGTTATAGCGTTTGAAGGAAAAAGTAAGTTTTTTCCTTCGACAAATTTTTCATATTATTCTTTATATCGACGAAAAAGAATTATAAATAAAAATTAAAATTAAAATTATAGGTTCAGTCCCAGCGTAAATTATTTAACTTTAAGAAATTTTTCTTTTTTCTGAAATCAGATGAGTGTGACGGGTGCTACACCGGAAAAGAGTTTAATGCGATATTAACAATAGTTTTTAAATGAAAATCATAAATTTCGGGGGCTGTTACACGAGAATCCTCCCTTCGTCATCAGCTTGTATAGAGTGCGTCATTTCAGTTACACCCTTCAATTCCATTTTCCTCGTGCTTTCATACAAAATGGTATTACCTCGTATATTTCGAAAACACGTTTTTTATAAATTTTATAATTAAATTTTCATTAAAAAAAAAACTACGAAGAGAACTCGTTGACGTGAAAAATACACGAAACGCGACGGAACGTTAAACGACGAACGCGATCCCAATCCCGATTACGAAATACGAAATAATGGTGAACAAAAAACGCCCAACGTGATGATGCACCCTGCAAGTCAACAGAGCATGTGCAGGCTATACGATTAGTTTTCATAAAAGGTGATTTTAATGGAAGCCCAACTGTTCCCCTGAGTTTTCAACAGCCCCTATGTCAATGACTCCCTTTTCAATTGTTTACCCTCCGCCACCGACCCCACCGGCCTCTCTACAATAGATCATAGATTACATGAGAAGATTACCATTCAAATCGTGTTTTCGTTCGTCCTTTTGTTCGCCGGTCAAAAATGGAGCGGCGCGATTAATTGCGGTCAATCCATTAAAAATCAATACGAATCAATTCGCGATGTCTCTTTTCACAACGGTGCAGGGTGAAATTACTGGACGTCAAGCGAGGCAAAAAAAGAAACGAACCTCGAAACTTTCGCGCAGAGATTACCTACACATAAAAAACACAATACCACCGCGGGGGCGTATTGGGAATCCTTTGTTACAGTTGTACATTTAATTTCGTCATAACATTCCCCGGCGCTCTACGTTTCATTACGGGCGTCTTCGTGGACCGTGATCTACCGCGACTGAACGAGCCGCGTCGCAACCGACGATCCACCGGTTAGATTGATCGCGATTGAATATCCATTCAACGGGTTTCTATTAAAAAAATCAAAGCTGCGGGGGCGGAGTGGGGCGCGGCGCAGCCATCGAACCGCAACGAATCATTATTTCCATCTCAATTAATATTTTAATCAAGCCTCTGTACATTGCGTTGTTCCATTTACGGCCTCGTTAACCTTCGTTTAACCACCGTCTCGGAGCACACCACCGTTTACCATTTACACGCGGCTAAGGATGATCCCTTTGTACGAATCAACCTGCTCGCCTGACCGTTTAATGCGCGACGGATGTGAGATTAAAAGACGAAATAACGGGTAATTGAAAGCTGAAAAGAGATATGGAAACAGTTCGTTAGAGTTGTGCGAGGCAAGCATCCGTTCGCATTCGAACAGGAAGGGCGTTCCACTATATTATTTAAACTATAAAAACCGCGGTTCCTTATTTTCAACTACCATCCTGCCACTAGTAACAAACAAAGCAGATTCTTTTCTTCTGCGATCGTAAGATTCGTAAGGGAATCCAGTCGCAAGTACAAATTATATTTTCACATTCGCTTTGAGCCGATATCCCGTAAAACATTCTAGAGCGCATTCACAGCGATCATCCGCAAAAGCGAATAAGCAGAAGTGCATTCGCGAGCCGCGAGGAACGGCGCTGCTTTTCGGGAAAATGCATAAAGTAGCCGGGAGAAGATCGAAGGGAGCCGTAGGAAGAAGAGAAGAAGATGAAAAGCGTATCCATTGAAATAATGGGGACAAAGGGGCAAGGAGAATCCTCGCTCGGTGGATCGTTGGGGGGAGTGAGGGGCCGGTGGATCGGCAGATCGACGGATCAGTAGATCGGCGAAACCGAGATAGAAAAGGAGGAGTTTGTGCAAGGAACAACCAAATTCGTGTGTTTCGAACTTCCGACCGTGCTGGAAGTTGCTCCGAGGCCGAGTAATTAACGATATTTCAGGGGTAATTAAACGCATCCAATCTAGCTGAAGGGGTGGGCTGCTAAAGGCCTTCGGCTTCAGAAGTTCGAAGACGGTACTGCTCGAGGAAACCGCATTTTGTATGCACCCTTTACCCTCCAAGAAACCGCTCTATTGCCAGCTTCCCGTCTATCTTACTCCCGTCATCTCTCTTTTCCTTTTCCAACCTACCCACCCCCTCGCCCCTCGCCAATCCCCACCCGGTGAAAACTGAAAATTCACACACGATTGCGACTGTTGTCGCTGCCCGTGAACCACGTTCCACCTCCCCGCGAGACTGATATTACCTGAAATAAAGATTCGCGATGGATCTCGAATTACAAAAATATGTAAAATGATGTTTTACGCGAGGGGCAACACTCGTCCAAAATAATCACGATTTTCACGCTCCATTCCTCGCCCACGAATTCGACACTCCACGCGTTAATTTTGCTATAAACTATGCATGTCTAAAAAATATACATATCTACCGTTAATTACCGAAATGTATTAATCTCCCGTTCAACCACCCATAACTTTCCAATTACTTCGATTACTCCCGGAAAGACAGGGATCGTAATTTGAAAAACACCGTCGGGCACGAGGTTTCTCAAAAGCGATGAGATTTCATCAGAAATTCCAAGTGCATTGGACGCGCAGGCAAAAAAAAAATAGAAGAAGCAGCTAACGAAAGTAATGAAACCGATGGTAAACTGAAATATTGCATTACGCGCAGCATTCAACGTGCACGAAGACATGCGAGCTGCATTAAGGAGTCGAAAAGAGAAACAGAATATTGGTTTGAAACATGCACCGACCGCTGCTGAATGAACGAAAGAGAAAGAGCCAGGGAAGGAGAAAGAGGGAGGGGGGAGGAGGAGGTGGAGGGAGAGGGAGGGAAAGGGAGGTCTGGTAATGTGACTAAATGAATCCACTAACGGGGTTGGTTTTGCAGTAATGGAAGGGGTAATTAAAACCACCCTTCTGCGGATGCGGACCGAGCTAGATCTACTCTCCAGGGCCGCAATCCCACGATAAACTAAAATTATTTAGCGATGGAGCCTCGTTTGCTTAATCCCCCCGCCCCTCTGGTCTAATTAATTTCTGACGCATTTCGGGCACCCGCCTTCGTGCGCAACGCAAACACGAAACTTTACGTCATTCTTTTTTTCAGAAAAATTACCACTATTCAACCATTTTCTACTTAAAATTCAATTCCGCAAAAGCTGCTCTTCTGGGTATTCAAATTTCAATGAAACGAAAAGCAACGAGGCGGGGAAATATTAAGTGATTCGCTTAGAAATGTAATGAAGAATATGAAGCAAGAGAAATAAATATCTACGTTTTAAAAAGAACCAAAAGTCCCTCCGAATTCAAAATCGAAAATGATCGAGCCGCAGTGTTGTGGGTGTTGGAAAAATTCGTGGATAATGTTTCGTCTTCTTAGCGTTGATTTTCACATAACGGATGTAGCAATAATTTGCAGATTAAACGACAGATGTCGGTTAAATAACGAAGGAACGAGGTAGGCACGACGATGACGGGAAATTCTAGGAGGGCTGGCGGCCCTGGAATTCTCGATCCGGTCGTCGAGGGAACTGCGGCAGTGATGCTTTGCAAAATGGAACTGATTAACAAAGATTCAGAAAGGCGCGCATCCAATTTCCCCATTCTTCGTGAAACCATCCTCTAATTATCGGTAATTCATTTACCTGGCTCATACGATCGAGTCGACACGCTTATTCGCCTCCCTCGAGACGTTCTGTCCTTTGCCGCACCACCTCTAATTGTACCCCGAACATCCCTCAATATATCTTCTCGGTTTCGACGAGAACAACCACCTCATTGTCTCCCGCGCTTTATTCATCCCCGTAATTAGTCGATATTTTCCTTCGCTCCGAGAGTGATTCAAATTTTTAATTACCAATCATTTTCGGCTGCACCACCTACGCTCGTTTCGCGGGAGGTGTAACGGCTGGCGCTCATGGCCGGCAGAAAGTATTGATTGAATAAGAGATTGCAAATTAGACGTTCGCGAGGAACATTCTTAAAATGATGAATAATTGCGATGAATAAAATTCTTGCTTCCCTTGAGAAGCAAAATTCCTCGTCAATTGTTCAATGAAAAGCTTAGCACCCTCCCTATAAGAGCACCGTCATTCTGTTAGAAGACACTTTAAGACTTTAGAAACTATTTAGTTTTAGTCCAACTTCTCCACGATCGAAAAATGGTGGATCTGGAGACCTGGGTTTAACAAAAATGGAGTGGTCAGTTAACGAAAACTATCGACGATCGGTCGGCCAGAGGTGTTTCCCTAAGAAGTTTCGCGGATGCAAGTTGCATCAGGATTAGTGTACGGGAGGGGAGGGGGAGGCGAGCGATAGGATATGTATTTTCGTTATTTGGCGTCGGTGAGCACAAACTGGCAGAAACATTGTTCGGAGGTACGAATAGCCGCTAACTTTTCTCCGGAGAGAGAGTTGCCGGACGAATACAAGCCTCCGTCTAGGGGGAGAGGGGAGGGGGGGGGGGTGGTGGAGGGGAGGGGTGTAATCAATGAATGGACCAGGCGGACAATCCTTCTGTTACAAAAGCCTGACATTTTTCAGCTTTTCAGTGTCATTACCATAATAATGCGAATAAAAGGGAATTCTCGGAGTCCAGACTACCCTTCCTTCGCTTCCCGCCCGTTCACCTTCAGCCCCGGAAGGAGGATGGCACTAATGAATAGATTTTTTCTAGCTGAGGTATGCCCGCCGTAGCGATGGAAGAAATAACCCGCCCCCTTTCTTTCTGTTTATATTTATTCGCTCTATCATAAAGAGCCGACTGTATGCGCTGCCTTCTGCCACGATCAACGGTGATGCTCGACGTGACGCTGTATAAACATTGAATTGAGGACGACAACGTTAAGTCGCCCTTGAAGACTAATAATGTAAGCTAAAGAAATACCGAGGCATCGATCCGGAGCTTCTGAAACCGTCACAATTCTCACAAGACAGCGCTCCATTAGATTTCCACCCTCGCCTCTTCGCGATTATTGTTACAAAAATAGATCTGGACATATCGCAAGACACCTTGAAGATTCAAGATACAAGGCGCCACGTAAAGGTGCAGAATTCCACTGGTACTGGATGGTCCGACAGTGGTAAGAGTCTAGCGATGATCAGACACATGCGTCAGGCAACGAAGAAATATACAAAGAAGGGAGAGGGGGTTGAAGAAAGTGTCGGCGAAGATATCAGAGTAACTCGGGGAGGGGGCGAGAAAAGGGTTACACGAGAGGGGCCAGGGGCGGGCGGGCGAGGGGGAGTAGTGGGGTGTAGTTATGGGAAGGTAGGAAACGCAATGCAATTCGTAGTTTTCATTGTCACGCGACAGAGCTACCGTAATTCTGGGGTGGAAACGTGGCTTAGGGAGGGTAGCGGTTGGCGAACGAATCACAGTAGCGAGGGGGAATGGAGGTGTACCCGTTGTACAAGCGGTCCGTGGAATGAGAAAACATTAATCTAGGCATGTTTTGCAATCTCACCACCACCTCCCTCCCTCCCTCCCTCCCTCCCGCCCGCCCTCCAGCCCTCCTACCTCTCCTCCGGTCTACCTACATATAATGGAACACTGTTATTGCTACGTTATGGCGTGCGCACAATGTTCGTTTCGACGTCAACCCCTTTCCACCTTTCTTTCTCTCTCTCTCTTTCTCCCTCTCTTTCTCTCTCTCTCTCTCTCTCTCTCTCTCTCTCTCTCTGTCCCTCCTACCCTCTCGTTCTCCTCTCCCTCCTCCTCTATCTTTCGCAACTAAAGATATATACTTATGTGTGTATTTTCTCTTTCTCTCCTCCTCTCTTCTCTTCTCTCTCTCTCTCTCCCCCTCCCCCGCCCCTGTATATTTACATACCTTCTTCATGTACGAGTTTACATCATTTCTACACGTTTATACGCGTACACAAACGCGCGCGTATCTTTGTTTTCCATATCGCACTATCGCGCGTGTTCGTGTGCCAGCCCGTTTACATATATACGCGTCTCTACATGCGCGCGGGTGAGAAATACGACGGGCAAGATTAATACACATCGAGAATAACGAGAAAATTTCCTCGACTTGGTACGGAGAACGGGGGGCGGTTAATTTGTTTGCCGGCATGGATGATTAAAGGGCCGCGAGTGCTCGATCCTTCGAGGCGACAGATTACAGAATTAGACTTTTTGCTTTGGGTATTCGCTTACGAAGATGATTCTCTCGGTTTAAACAGGCTGCAAGCTAAGTGGAGACCATAATAAATGGAGGGTTTAAAAATTTTAGGAAGCCTTCGTTTGTCTTGCTGTCAATTCGCTGATCCCATTTGCCATTTTTGGCTTATCATGTTGACAGATGAAAGGCACGTGTACACTTTCAATAATGCGGTATTGAAATGTCGAAAGACCGCGACAGTTATGCCAGCCCCTGGATGTATATTTTCCACTTCCGCCGTACAACAATGGCCACCCGATTCTTCTTCGTGACGCATGCAGCATACCGCCGTGTCCTTTCTTCTTCTCGACCTGCCAGTCCTCCTCTGCTTTCTCTTTTTTCGCTGTTTTTTTTAATGCAAAACGGGAGGAAGAAAGAGGCGGAGAGAGCGCCAGAGGTGTCCATGCGTGGATTTTCGCATCGGCACCCCCGTGGATGCATCTCGGGATCGCCTCGATGACGTTAAAAGGAGACTCGATAAACGGGCCCGCATTGTCGCATCGCGAAGAAAAAGGGTTGCTGTCCTTTTCCCTCGACCTCCTCTCTTTCCTATCCTCCTCTTTTTTTTTTTATCAGCCACTCCGTCACAAAAGTGCGCTTAATGGAAATGGTTTCCTCCTGGCAGATTTCGAATAAGGGAAAGTAATTTCCTTAACGATAAGAATCGAAGATGGACGGACCCGCTTGCCCCATACGCTGGCAACGTCGTTCAGAAAATTTCTTAATTCGAGGAACAGGCTCTCAAACGTGGGAATATTCCAGTGCAATATTCCACAATCGAAATTCTAGGGAAATATGAAACGATAATGACGCTCCTAAAATTAGGATTCGAATAAAATAGGCGATCTAAACGTCAACTTCGGAAAGAATGAACGAAGATATCAAGATATGAAGAAGAACTATTAATTGAGCATTTTTCTGAAGCTATTAACAATTTTCTAAATAGTCTTTCATTGCATCCCTTTGCTCGAAGATTTTAGGAAGCTGAATTGAGGTACAAAATGTCGTCTGATATCGTTTCAAGTGAACTCTAAGCGGTTCTCCGTAATGGCGAAAGGCTAGAGGCGATAAATGGTGCAATTTTTATCACTTGGTGTTATGAATTGATGGCGTTTTGGAGGATTTTATACAACTTTGTTATTTCTATCAGAAAGCTTGGGGATTTTTCGCGTCGAGAAATGTGGAGACCAACAGGCGATCTAACGACATAATTATCTAGTCGGATGAATAAAACAGGTTCATTAGTGAGTAGACTCAATCACGCGGAAGGGGTAGGAACGATATGTAGCCACGCAAACGGGGTCCTTCGTTCTCATCGAGGGATAGCTTTGAAATCATTCTCCAGCGCCATTGTCTTTATGGGTACACTTGTCCCCGCGTCTTTCTCTCCTTCCCGTCCCGTGTCTCAATCTTTCATTCTCCCATCTTTCATCAATAACAGGCTACGCACTTGTTTCAATCGGCATCCTCCTTTAATCACCATTTACAATTAACTCCTCATTGATCGCTCGTGCGTGCCGATCGCGATCGAATTCAATACAAAGTGTCTAAACGGCACCGAGAGATTGGCGTTCAACTTTCCGATGTTATCGGAAAGGGTGGACGAAAGAATCAAGCACTTTTATCTCCGCTCTACTCGAGAGCCTCGGCTCACATCTGTCAATCTTCCTCTACTCTCTAATCCGATGTAGTCGGCGAATCCCGTTGAAACGCAACGAAGATAAAAGAACAAGTAGACTTCCCCGTAAACTAATTCCTAGCTACAAATTAAACAATTCAATCACTTCGAATTAAAGCATGATCATCAAACATCCTTAATTACTCAATTGCTGACTCCCTCTACGCTCGCGAGCCTCTGGAGCAACGCAACAAAGCTCGCCAGTCTTAACACACTCCAACCGCGTTATTCAATATTCAATATAACCAAAGGTCACCGGTAGAAAAGCTCGCGACGTCGGGCATTCTAATATCGTCGTTTCGCTTTATTCACAGGAACAAGGGGATTTCTTGGCCACGGATAGCGAGGGGGGGAGAAACGGGCAGGGGTGGGAAGGGCGGCGTTGGGGGAGGGCCTCGGCCCAAGGACAAAAGCGGAGATTTTTAATCTCCTTTCGCCGTGAAAACGAAGAATCGTCCCTCGCCTTCGTTTATTTATGCATTTCATAAAAACGGCGGACCGGGGTTGCATTATATTCAAGGGAACCTCGAGGAGAGGCCCGAGTCTGCCCACCATCCTCCCCCGTCGAGCCTGCGCAGCCGTTCTGCAGAGGGCTCTACGTTAATGTATAAATGAATAGAGTACAGAGTACCGGTGCTGCTACTCCCTCTACTACCCTCTTCTTACTGTTACAGAGGGTGGTGCTGATGGTGGTGGCGGCGGTAGTAGAGGTGGTGGCGACGGTGGTGGTGGTACTGGTGGCAGCGGTGGTGCTGCTACTGGTAGCATACAGAAGGGGTGCAGCACGAGAGGGACGAGTTAAAAAAACCTTTGTGATTTTGCTGACAAAGATTGGATGAGCCTCCGCAGGACTTACCCCCCCACCTTCCCGCCGCTCTTCTGTCCCCTTTTACCTTATAAAAATTATAAGCCCGAGTAAATATTAATAACACACAGGACGGGCAGAGTAACTACAAGCGTCGCAAATCGCGGGGCAAAAGTACCGCAACGTATTTACGTAAAAATGCAGAGTTCCAGCGGTCGGCTCCCTTGATTGACAGTGCATTAACAGGATTGATATAGGTGACTGCAGTTGAATGGAAAATCTTTGACGCGCGAGTCTCGAAAGAACTGCGCCGGGGACTCGGAATCTTTAAAGTGCGGTAAAGATCCTGGTCGTTGAAGATTCATCCGTTAATTTCGCAATTTTCTACCGGTATGTTTCTCTGCTCGCTTCGATTCTCTTTGCGTATTATTATCGGAGGGGCAGGGGACTCGGAGGATCTCTCCGAATATGGATTTTAAGGAAAGCTCCATTAGAAACGACGCGGGGATGGATGTACGGGATTTTCAGGCGTGTGTAGAAGTAGGAGGGGAGTGAAAATCAAAAGGGGGGTGCAAAAAGGAAAAAGAAATAAAGGATGGATTCTGGGGATGAGATGATGAACACAATGGAAATGTTGTAGAAATGATAACATCCGGTTGTCTGGCTCGTTCTCTGTTGATCTGCCTGGTAGCAGTATGGTTTCATGTGCACCCTTGTTGTAAGGGGTTGGGGGTGGGGCGGGGGGCGGTGGTGGCGGGAGGACGTGGTTTCGTTGATTAAAATAACCTCGTCAGTGTAGTCGTTCTGTTGTACAACTAGTCGGGGGATGATGAGTAATCGTCTGGCTTAGGAAACCGTCATGACAAGGGCATCGGACAGCACTGGAGGAGGGGAGGGTTGAAATCTACAGGTCACCCGCTGGACCAAATAATCAAATACCAGCCAAACTTTTCGATTGCAATAATACGGGTCGATATTTCATATTCTATTCATCAAACTTAAGTTGGAATTCTCTACAAAAGAGAATATTGGAATCATTCCCAACACACGTCACAAGGGTTGAAAGCAATGATTGGCATTCAATAAAACCGAATAATAATTTTCGGGGGAAAAAGGGGAACGTTTGTTTATTGGCGGGTAAACTAGTGAAAATAACACCAGCATACAGTTATTGTAACTTGGCGCAGCATGGAACAAAAAGCGTCTAATAAACAGATTAAAAGGAATAAAAAGAATCAAAGGGGAAACGGAGGGGAATGGGGGCTGTACCCACGGCGAGGGTGGAAAGAAGAAAACTGAACGATGGCGTGGTGATTTCGGCAGGGGTAGCGAATTAATAAAGGGTAATGGTTGTATAGTAGGGGCGGTCCTGGGCGGTAACATTCTACCCAATGAATGGATCCCACAATCCTATTATTTGATTCTTCTCACTACTCGATCTATTCACAACCTCTTCGCCGCTGAATTTAATTTTCCTCGAGTCAATCATTTAGGTAACAATAACTGCATGCGCGCGTGCTCGCAAGATGGAATTCGAGGAATTTTCAAAGGTGCTCGAGCCTTTTCTAAGGAAAGATACTAACATTTTGCATGATACAATAAAATCAATCTTTTCAGAACATTTTACGAAGAAGCAGCAATGCAGTTGCAAATAGAACTGTAATTATTTCTCATTGAAATCATATGAATTTTTACGCAGGCAAGTGTTGCAAACATATTAGGGAAAGTCTTTCTTGAAATTTCCTTCGTACAATATTGCTGCGTTCACATGTTTACCCTAGTTTCTATTGCCAGAAAATTATTATAATAATACAGATTCCTGTTACTCTCCAAACTTATATTGTTCCTTCTCATTTCTCATTCGCTAGCATTAATCAGACTGGAATCGTCCTTTACCATAAAAAGCTTTAACAGAAGGTTCCATAGAAACGAGAAATTACGAAATCTTCGATCGTAAAGAGTTCGAATAGAATTTCCATACATCGACCAGCGCGATCGCTTGGAAAAACGTCGAAACGTACTTTCGAGTTCGTTAAGAGCGCGACGCGAGGACGTCCGGAGCGGCCGTATTTTTTCGGAATCCACGGTAGATGTGGCGATTTTTTTAAAAAGGCACCACCCAGCGAAATTTAGGAACGGGATAACACGTACAGGTGCACGGGCCAGTGTGCGTGTACGCACCACATGCGCAGGCCCCCGGTGCAACGTGATCGAGGGATGATAAGTGGATGGATCAGAAGCATAATTTCACGTGCAACTATATTCCCGGGGAACGCAAACGTATCTTGCGGCCGCATAAAGTAAAAAACGAGGGGAAAAAAACAAACAAAAAAGAAACAAAAAGAAATGGATCAAAGGGTGAACGGCAAATGAGAATGCACGAGTCTTTGGCAACAATTAACCCACTTTTCTAATGCGTCTCCCTCGTGCTTCTCCCAATTTCCTCCCCTCCATTCATTACGATATCCTCCGCACACTAAATCCCCACTACAGAAACCTGATACAGTATCGCATCACCGATCCCGACCAAAATCAACATCCCCAATTTCCAAGCATTCTAACAACATTCTTACCATAACCCTCCTCCACCCTCATTTTATGCACGCACCACAACCCTCCTCCCCCTCGCATTCCGCGATCATCCACCGACTCTAAACTCGTCGCGAGCCGCAGAACGATCTCGATTAATCGCAATATAAAGTAACGCGAAGATGCTTCGTTAATATCTGGATCATTAAAAACACAGCGAAAGCGAATAGAAGAGGGGGGTGGGTGGGGGCTGGCGACGGGTGGAGGGGAGGGAGAGATACACAGGGTGAGAGATAAAGAGTAAGAGAGAAAGAGAGAGAGAGAGAGAGGGAGAGAGAGGGAGAGAGAGAGAGAGAGCGCGCGTCGTCCAGGAAGAAAGGCTCGTCGGACAATCACAGAGAAAATCAGATGGAAAGGGAAAAAGAGAAATACAGCGTAGCGAGCAGAAAGGCTCCGTGCAGGAGGCGAGCATAGAACGGCAACGGGAGAAAAAGCGAGAGCAAGAGGAGAGAACTGTACTCAGTGCATGCAATCTTTTTAATTATGAAAACACGGCTTTGTGTTTCATTTTGTTTTGTCGTCAGGGGCGCTATTCTATTCGGGGGCCCTTCTCCTTCCTCATCCGGCTGCCTCTTCCTTTTTTTTATATTATAACGCGAGCGCCCGCGCCCGTACGCCAGCGCGCGCGCGCGCGCACGCCACCGCTCGCTCGCTCGCTCGCTCGCCGTCGAAGCCAGGGGGTGGGCGACGGTGCAGGGCTCTGGATAGGGTTCAGGAGAGGGGCAGAGATAGGGCAGGGTGAGATTGCTTTAGTAATGAATTACATGGCTTCGGGGTATGTGCCTCTGTCTGATGCGCTATACGAATACCGAGCATCACTTTCTGGCCTACGTTACACGGCTCCTACACCACCAGCCCCCGTCTACTTCTTCGTGTCCCGCCTTCCCTTCTTCTTCCACTTCGTCATTTTCATCTTCGGGCTTCTTCTCCTCCGACGTCATCTTTTTCTTCCGCGACGTCTGGATCCCCGTCTTCCGTCGCTCTCCCCATCCCCCTCCCCCCCCCCCTTTCGCGCGTCCTCGGAGCGAGGAAACTCTCGCGATTTTACGGTATTAATATGAAATTGATCTATTAGGTATTGGAAAGGTAAGGATGCATGGGGCTCTGTGCACATTGTTGGCTTCCTCCGCTGCCATCTTGCTTTTCGAAGGGGAGAGGTGCGGGGCATTGTGCCGGAATTCACGTGTTGCTACTGTAGTTTTGATTTGGGGCAGCTTTTTTAATATTCTTTCGTATTTTCTGGCAGAATTGTTGCTGTTTATTTAATAATCGAGTGTTTATTTTAGTGTTAGATTGTCTGTTTGCAAGTGGTACTTGTTGAATTTGATTCCACCTTCTTCCTCCACGCTTCTCTTCTATTTCTCCTCTATCAAGAGTATAAGAATGCAGAACTACTTTCTTAACCAGCGAATAGAAAATGAAAAAGGTATGGCACTCTGACCAGCGAGCGCCCGAGTAACTCACGCGTGCTTTAATCCGACGCGACTGGAGATTCATTAATCAAATCGGCAGTGTATGAAGGTAGATCAAACATTAGCTTGTACGAATGCTTAACCGAAGAAGTTGAAACGCATCCCCCTCTACAAGACCATGCATTAATTAAATAAGAATATTAGCAAACACAAGATAAATTTTCCACCCAGTTTTACCTGCTCCCGCAAATCAAATACTCTTTAAAACACCAATTTTCGTCAACCGACGCACGCAAATACTCACACAAAGATTGGAATATTCCCAAGCGCGCTGTCGACGAGTCCCTCTCAATTTTTTCAAACTAATAAGGGATGAAAAGAGGCAACATACCGTCACAGCACAGGGACAACACAGTGTACAATGGCGAAGGAGCGAATTAGTTATCAAGGGAAAGGATAACAAATTCGGGGAACGCGTGCTCGAAAAAAAAGTCGCGGGGAGATCTTGGAAAACCGAAAATTAAGTACCCGTCCGTCGCTCTCTCTCTCCCGAGGAAAAATTCTGCGCGGTACGATTTAGTGAATTTTCCACAAGAGGGGTGTGTACTTATCTCCATGGAAGTGGCACCGCCCCCGAAAGGGACGGACCAATCCCGTCGGCTACAAACCAACCCCCGTTCCGCCGCGTAACACGGGACTTGATCGAGGGTGAATTCTCGAAAGGAGACTTCAGTTTCCTCGGCGTCGTCTATCGAGAACGATAAAGCGACTCTCTTCTCGCAGTGAGGGCCATCAGGGGGGAAGAAAGGAAGACCGAAATTCGTATATATCCCCGTAGTTTTGGCGGACAACCCTGATTTCCGTTTCTCGGCCTTCGAAGGGATGGCAGGCCCGTATCTATCACCCTTGGGGCCTCAGGCAGACTTGCTCACAGAGTACATGTTCGGAAGACGTCGTCAGGTCAGTGTACGTTTCTTTTTCGCTTCGTTTCTTTGCTTCCCCGTCGCGTCCAAACCCGTTCCGAGTAAACAGTAAAAGTCCTTACAAGTCGAAGAACGACGTGGAAGCTGCAACGTGCAACCTGCATATCTTTTTTCCCTCGCATTTTGCTGCCCTCCCCTATGCACGCTCCAACCCGCGCCATGAACTTTCGAATTTCATTCAAAATCAACCACCCCCCTGGCGATATTCTTGAACGACTCGATAGGATGCACTTGAACGAATGATTGGCGATGAATACGTTTAACGGCAGATTACTTTGCATTGCTTTTGTATAAATTGTATTGTAAATTGTGATATGTGTCATTGGGAATAAATTTTATGGGGACCGATATATCGGACTGTTCTTCACTTGAAATCGTAAAGATCGGAATGAAAAATGTACTCGTTAAGAAGTAATTGTAACTCGATTTGCTAAGACCGTTGTAAAGGGATGTTATTCTAGAGTTTTAGAACAATTAAAGCTTGTATTGTTAATGATTTAGTAGCGATAATTGTTTGGAAAAAAGTATTGCAAGGAAAGATAGATGTTTCTGTAAGTAGTGCATACTTGCGAAAGTCAGACGTGTGACCGAGGCGGACTTCTACTTAAATGACTTGAAAAACCGATATATAGTGTGCTTATTGTTATTCTATTCTTCCTGCATTCGTTGCAAAGCATGCAGGGTGTAAATAAATTCCGAGTTCGAAGTTTAAGGGATTATAAAAGTGAGAATATTCTTCCGATTTATTATTCGTGTAGCGAATTGAAACGGGGAGCACTTTCTGACCGATTAGAAATGTAAATCAATGACAAATTGGAGTGGAAAATCGAGTACAAGTCTATTTATTAAAGTGAACGACCATCAACTTCATTCCTTACTGTACAATTTAAGGATTACGGAGTTGAATGCTTCCAGAAAACTAGTTTACTACTTTCTGGTTTCTTTACTAATAATCTCTAGCAACCCCTAAAATTTATACTCATACATTTACGCTTAGTGTATTTTATCTACACTAACTTTTTAAGAAACTGCACACGGGTATTCTTAAAATGTTCGGCTGACCATAATCATTCTATTCTACTGATCGCGCCGACGAAAGAATGTCATGCAAACGCAAGCCTTTAAATCCTGTCAAAGTTAGAAATATTGCAAGCTGCACATAGGCGGAAGTTTTCCACCTCTCGGTTAAACTGTTACGCATGATCTACTGCCAAATAATTTTACCGATCATAGTTAAATACCAGACTATAAGAGGTCTACTTCAATGAAAGTTTGTAAGTAAATAGGAAACTGAAGATTATTAGTCTGTTATTTTAAATAATTCTAAGTTGGAAGGAATGCATTTGCCGACCTACATTTTCATCACATTCTTTCGTCAAATAGTGGAATACCATTTCACCGCGAATGGGAATGCCGATTAGTGGAATACATACGCTGATAATGTGATTAAATATTAAATTAACTTTTCACAATAGATATCTAACTCTGATTAACTATCTAACGATATCTGCCTCGCGTCTTGCAAGAGTATTGTAATATTGATAACAGATCGTGCTTAGCATTATTAAAGATAATTGCCTATCAACGAGTGGTTATTAATTATTACCAATCATGTTTGAGCAGAGACGCAATCGGACAACTTTCACACCGCAACAACTTCAAGAATTGGAGTCCCTCTTCCAGAAGACGCACTACCCCGATGTTTTCCTAAGGGAGGAAGTCGCTCTTAGAATCTCTCTCTCCGAGGCTCGTGTTCAGGTTAATATACACACATTTATCAAAGTATTCCCCTCGAAATAGTTTAAACAGCCATTTCCTTCCAAACCACAGAAGTTTGGACTTCTTTAAAACAGAACCATCGCCTCCTTGCAAATAAGAACACCCTCCTCGCTGAAAGGCTTAAGAAACTCAATTCCCCAATCCTGGTATTTTAAGAAAATCAGTCTACCTCTCTTAAACAGTAATTTTCAGAAGCAATATTAATATTACACGCAAAGTGAATAATAAAGAATGCTACTAAGAAAAGCAACACTTAGTTTCCTCCATCCCTGCGTTAAATCTCCGTAACTCGAGCGAAGACTTCACTGTTATTCTCAAGCTGCTGGCCCGCTCAGAATGCATTTAGTCAGGAGGGGAGAAGCTTCATCGCTAATAATTTCAGGTATGGTTTCAAAATCGCCGAGCAAAATGGCGGAAGCAGACCCGACTGCAACTGCTGCAGGACGCATGGAGGATGCGGTGTTTGGGGTTGGGAAGCGCGGCACCCTTACTTCTGAGGCCACCGCCAACGGCATCCTTGGAGCGACCTGACACGGCCACACCACCACCGCCGCCGCCACCGCAACCCCCATCGACCGCGGCCACTAGTAACGGACCACCCCTCTCGTCGGCCGCCGCCGACAAAATACATGGCACCCCTGTCCTACCCCTTTGCCGAGATTACAGGATTCTTCCACCCCCTCACGGGTAATTAACGCCCCAGCTTGTTACTCCAATCGCATTAGGTCCCAGCCGCGCGCGCCTAAACGCGAGCGAGCCACGATTCTGAGATGTTTCATGCACACGTTGAAGTAGTAAAGTGAGAAATTAAAGGCGAATACTGTGTTGCAGGTATTCGCTGTCCTGCGAGAAGTCCCCAGATAGAATGAAATGCGGTTGCGGCTCTCCACCAAGGATATGCGGCAGCCCAATAGAAAGAGATACGAATCTAACGGTGAGAGACAGGCCTCAGGAGGCTGAGATGGACCTCACCATCAAGGGTCCACCTCGGCACACACCAATCTCTACCTTGTTCCATCAGCTGCCTCAACAAGAACTCAGTCCCTCGCAAAATGTTGACGAGCCCCTGGACGTCACGCTGAATACCAACAAAAATAATTAAACGTTGCTCTTATCGCCCCGATTCTCTATGATTTTCACAATTTCTTATCTCCAAGCATTCGTTTCTTTATCGCTACCCAATGTTCATTCTCCTTCAGCTAAGATTAAGCGACAGAGACTTTATACCGAAGGAAGCTCAGAGGAAACGTTGCTTCGAGCATGCGACCGGGGATTCGAAGGAAATGCCGATTTGCAATCGAGAACTCTAGCTAGTCACTTTGGAATTGAATTATACTATTTGACCGATAACGTTCCGTTGGCGCATTTATAATGCAATGATTTAACAAATTTAGGAGTTTCGTATTTAATGATATTTAATGGACTATGCCATCTAACGCTTTAATCTCACTGAGATTCGTCAATTTTATCTTACTCCTTCTACTTCTATGCCTCTCCTTATTTAACGTTCTGTTATTATTTGCATTAGTTGCTGTTACATATCGTTTAATTGTTAATCTGTAATATAGTACTATTAGGAAAAGCAATACATTTTCTCATTTTCAAAGACAACTTTATATCTGCTCGACGGTACTCAAGATGCAACTGTTTTTGTCAAACGGTACCCCTCTTCTTTACTACTCTAAAAATAGAAAATATATTTCATGTGATAAAATTAGAGGAATCACCTTGTACATATATTAAACATGCTTTCTGTTCATGTATCCATTAAATTTTTTAATTATTACATTATATGAATTGTATTACTAATAAAAGATTAAAGTATTAATAATGACGAAATATAGTAACTGTAAAGAGAGTTAACGCCTCACTATAATCCGAGACTGCTCTATTTCATGAATGAAAAATTCAGGAGCACAGACATGTCCTTTATTCCGAGTATTACTATGAAAAGATGATATTTTCATAGTACTAGGAACATTCGAAGAATTCTATTTATTTCAAAGCAAGGAAATGTGAATAATATTTAACTCCCCGGCGAAATCAATAATTAGGATAAGTATTTGATAAGTTATAGTTCAGAGTCGCGACTACTAATAATTTGACATTCAATAAATTGGAAAAATATCTAAATATAGTCTTCTTTAATAACCCGTTTCCCACATCATTCTATTTTTTAATTGCTAATTGATAATTAGCTATTGTTAAATATGTATATCTCGAATGCAAATACGTATAGACTATAGACCGTTTGGCTGCCCAACATTCGAATAACGCGCGCTAGTGGCCGGAAATAAAAAGAGTTTCAAATGCATTCTTGACATCCGGTATATTAAACTCACATGAATGCTTAATGGTTTTTTATTAAATGATATCAACGATTCGAGAATAAAAATTAAAAATTAAAGAACGTACAAGAGAATTGGACCACACAGAAATAACGAATTACTTTTCACTTATTCATTTTATTATCTGTTTCAGTATATATAAGTTTAAATATGATACTTCCAGTCGATATTATTAATAGGCCTTATACAAATATCAGCATACATTTCCTAGCGTTCAGTTTTCACTTAATACTAAGAAATCTTAGGCCCGTTGATTATACTAAAATCTTTTAACGTTAATGTAACACTCAGTCTTATGTTCGTTATTTAATATCGAATAGATTGTTTTCTGTTTCATAAACGTATACGAAAACTCCTACGAACAAGTATTAGGTATATTAAAGTACATGTAGAATTTTATCGTAACGAATCAAGGAGCCATAGGATTAAAGTGATTCTTACTTTGAGAAATCACTGCTCTTTTCAATAATATGTTCAAATTCTGCGAAACTTAGCGCACCGTCATCGTCTAAGTCTGCTTCGTCGAGTATGTATTGCAAAACTTGCTGCATATCTGTTTCGTTCAATCTTTGAGGAGCAGTAAGTCTATCTACCACTTGTCTCAAGTCTCCTATGCCAAGCATATCGTCGCCATCGAAATCTGTACACAATGTACATCAGTCGGTAGACGAGACTCACAAAAATGGCAAACGAGCATCGCATGGAATCACGCAGAAAATATTACCGAATATTCTAAAAGCGTGCTCTGCCTTCACAGCTTTGGGCGCTGCGTCACTAAAGACAGACATCATATCCAAGAAATCCTCGAAAGTACAATCCCCGTCCTGGCTGGAACTAAAGACTTTGCAAATCCTATCTCCGAAAGGATTCACCCTCAGTTCAGGATACTGTAAGATTTTGGACATCGGAAGCTTTGCGTTTCTATTGTGACCAACTTTTTCTGGCGCGAGAACCTTAAATTTCTGATGCGCGCTGTCAGACACAAGCAATCTCTTTTACATACAAGTGAATCCAAAAAAAGAAGCTTAATTGTCACATCTAATTATAAAAAGAAAATGATACTAAAGTAAAGCTGGCTCCTATACGAGCTGTGAACTATTTTGAATATGCTTACTGCAAAACTTCCTTCTTTGTAAAGTATGTCAAATCCTATAACATACAATACCGTTAAATAAAGTGGAAATGTCCCACACTACACTTCGATTAACTACCTGGTAATCTTGCAGTTCATCATCGGTAAACTGACTTTTACCTACTCCCATTTTTATCTGCCTCGAACAACTGATTCCTGTGTTTCAAGTGATCTTAACAGACAGTCATGATTATTCCTTAAAAACCTGATATTTTTAATGTCATACTATACAGCATGCCTGTTCAATAACAGGAAGATCGATAGACTGAGGGAAATATCTTATCTGAAAATATACCCAAGATGAATCTACCCTTTCATATTTTGCTCCATGCTACTTCACTGCGAAGGTACAAGTGGCAGCATCTATCAGACGAAAAATGGGGTAATACTCGAGGCTGTAATGTCGTCTATCAATAATCAGCGTGCCCCAATCAATTTCCAATTCTAAATCTATATTTTATACTTGTAATACGTAATAATGAACCTAGTAGATAAAGGAGCTTACAAAACTGTTCGAAAGAATCCAGAAATTTCAAATGCAGACCGAGGAGATGGCAACCCCTAACTTCACACGGTATAGAAGATTCCCTACGAGCAGCCTACCACCACAGACAAGGTATAGGATACCTAGGCCTATCACCTTATGGAAGTCGTATCATAGACGAAGTATAAGATAGACCCATCACGCAATGTAATTTTGTGTCACACGCTCGGGGGGCTCGCGAGCCCCCTTACCCTCTTCATGTCACACCCAACGTTATCGATTCAGTCTAAAATAAGATTGTAACGCTACACGTGGTAGGAATTAGAATTCAACACGGGTAAAACAGAGATCATTTGAAATCCGCAATTTACAAATCGAGCGCCACGGAATTCGGACATTCAGAAAAATTTCGAGCAGCCACATTGGGCGCTTAATGATTCTGAACATTGATAGAAAAAAGGAGTGGCCCCTTTGGGCGTCTAATACTTTTCAATTTTAACGAAAAAAGAAGCGGCAGTCACTATGGGCGTTCAAGGATGCCTAATTACAAGACGGAAGAACAGCAGCCGCTTTGGGCGCATAATAATTCCGAATTTTAATGTGAAAAAAGCAGCCTCGTTTAGGCGCTAATGGCATGGATTGTAATGCTTTCCAGTCTCGTTTTATTAAGAGAATCTGACTCGAATGTAATTAAACTTGAGAATTGTAACTCGTATTCAAAGCATCAAGCTTTGATTATAAAATTCAAGAAAAATTATTTGGAATATTTAAAACGCGATATTAGAACTTTGACCTCGAATATGAAATTTATTTATTGCTTTTGTCTGTATTAAACATTTGGAAGCACCCGCCTTAATGTTACTGTTCACGAGAACTACTAGTATGTATTCATGGTATCTGTGCTCGCTACAGCTATCTATGCAGACAGGAAGCTCCTTCGGCAGGTTCACAGTAGTCAAGGACAGTAGTACCGAATAGAATGTATCACACACACAAATATGTCACTTTAATTTCACGATCAAAAAGCTCGAATCAAAAGACTCTTATATAGTTCAAGATGCGTAAAAACACTGACTCTACACTCGCGTATGATACTACTAACACGCATAGCCATCTCAGGTTTTTAAATATAAAGCACTGCACGTTTTTAAAAGTCCCTAAGCAGTGGATCAAAAAGTCTTCTAGATACTGGGTGAATTGCAGTAGAACCTTGTTAAGCGACCTCCCACATGGTCCAGAAATCGATGAAATTAATGCGGGAATCGAAATATCACGAAATAATATGCTCACGCGTTCACTGAGGTTCGATCGCGATCGCGAATAAAGTTGGACTGGCAGGTACATTGTTCGGCCATGGTGCGACTTTGGTAGAGGTCTTTGCTTGTTAATGTTCCTCGAGAAGTTTTCTAGGTACTGGGTTAATTGTAGCTGGGTAAATTAATCCAGGAATCGAGATATCGCGATTTAAGATTCACCACGGCACTTTAAACTAGTTCACGTCCGATCACGATCGCGTTTCAGATATAAAGTTATCATCTAATGGTATCTACGTATTTAGGAGTGCGCGATTTGTTTGAGAAATATGGCACCTAGATTGCTATTGGAGTCTTTTTTTTAATATTATTGGAGAAATAAAATGTAATTGTAGGAGCAATATTTAGAATCGAATCTGGACGGATAGAATAGAGATTAACAAAGATAGATGATCGCAGCCAATCGGCTAGTTTTACTTGTCACGTAATTAATAATTCTATTACAATGTTATTTGTGATACGATTAGTAATTACGCTTCAAATAATACAGATTGCCCAGGTCTCACCACGTGGAGGCGCTGCGAGTGGAGACCCACCCTAACCGCGGCCCATCCGCCCTCCTTTATGCAAAATTTTATTTTCATTTCCATAGATCCCCCTGATGCACGGTTGCAAAACGATCCTCGATCGCTCCACAAGCGGGCAACAGAAGGAGTCCTTCTGTAAAAAGCTACCGCGATGAAGCTAAGCAGAATTAAAAACATTTCTTTGTTTCATTCATTTAAAATTTTATGAACTCTCTGGTATATTTCTACCATGATAATTATTCACTAATTGGGAATGAACCAAAGAAAAAATATTTCCTATTCATTAATAGGAAATATGCCAGTGCATATTTGCTATGTCTACTTAAATACTAATAATTCCTACGTATACGAGCGCTCGTATTTAATAATTGCTACTTATATTTAGTTACACACTGCAGTGTTTCCTTAAAAACTACATAATTCTATGTGACCAGTAAACACGTCTTACCTAACCATATACATATCTACTTAAATTTAAATAATGACATGCCTAATGAAAATCTGAAATTGTCATGTGTTTCTTACTTCCCTCGATGGACCCACGATGTTACCTGCAACATTCTCAAAAGTATTAATAAAAATTCCTTGAGGTTTGATTTTTCATGGATGATGAACCTGAAATCCTCTTGTTGCAATATTCTTCACACATAATATTTCTGCAACAGAAACTTTTCTCAGTGGCTTAATACCTACAATCTATCTCGATTAAGTAATGTAATTTCAACAGATATAGTCCTTTCATTGAATCACTATTGCCCAAATATTGAAATATCAGACAATTTGTATCTAACCAGTTCCAAAAAATTTCCTTTAAATTCCAGGCAGCCGCATGGAGCGCCAAGCAATTCGGACATTCAGAAAAATTTCGAGCAGCCGCATTAGGCGCATAATGATTCTGAACATTGATAGAAAAAAGGAGTGGCCCCTTTGGGAGTCTTATACTTCTCAATTTTAACGAAAAAAGAAACGGCAGTCACTATGGGCGCTTAAGTATGCCTCATTACAAGACGGAAGAACAGCAGCCGCTTTGGGCGCATAATAATTCCGAATTTTAATGTGAAAAAAAACAGCCTAAAAAGCAATACCTACTACTAAAATACAAATGGGGGATCACTGTTATAAACTTAAGGCAACGATTTTCCACCACGGTAAAAGTATTACCGATGGTCATTACACGAGTATGGTAAGGGGTAAGGGCACCACGTGGGTATCCGTTGATGATTTACGAGTAGATAAACAAGCTTGGTCACGAAATGCTAAAAATGCATACATATTATTCTTCGAAAGGTATTAATAATTGTGGTTGTGCATACAGTTCAATGTTAAATACGTTCAGCGCCATAAGCTGTTTCGCGCACCATGTACTGTACACAAAGTACTATATATATATAATACATACATATTTTGTAAAAAGAAATGAGATCCGGAAACGAATAAACACAAAAAATAGAAGAAAATATACATTGTAAAGAAAGATGTGAAATCAGAATGAGCTGCAAGTACATAATAAAGGTGCTTTCCACTTGCGCTTAAGATGACACAACTACATATACGCAACTAAAATGTTGTGTTCATACATTCCATTACTCATATCGCCGACATTTTAATAATGTGAAGATAAAATGTAACATCTAGACATTTGCCTAGATGTCCGCGGCCTGGAAGTCAAATACTTGGCGTGGCCAGGCAAAGTCAAGGTGTCGATGAATAAGAATTATTTAAAACCTAAAATAATGAAAGTGTACTCATATTTGTTAGAGTTTTAAATTGACAAATTATCTGAAAGCCTACGAGGGGGAAGGTATGGGTATTGATGATCTGAGAATACTTTGCCTGGCTACGCCAAGTATTTGACTTCCAGGCGGCGGACATCTAGGCAAATGTCTAGATGTTATATTTTATCTTCACATTATTAATATGTCGGCGGTATGAGTAATGGAATGTATGAACACAACATTTTAGCTGTGTATATGTAGTTGTGTCATGTTAAGCGCAGGTGGAAAGCACCTTTATTATGTACTTGCAGCTCATTTTGATATCACATCTTTTTTTACAATTTATATTTTCTTCTATTTTTTTGTGTTTACTCTTTTCCGTCCTCGATTTTATCATGTACTTGGCGTATTTTCTTTACTTTTTTTAAGTATTTTTATGGGTTGCACTTTACTGCGCAGTAATCGAAGTTACTTTCATGCAGAAAGTAGCAACAACGAGCACGCGTTAATATTGCAAATTTACTATCAATATAAAGTGCCGAATTGCATTTACCTACTTCCTCAGTGCAAATTTCGTTTCAACATCATCAAATTAAGCAACAATCGCGGATGAATTTTGATCAGTGCCAAAGAATATTGAAAATATATAAAAACAAAAACTACATTTCTTATCAATCTGAAAATAATATGTACAACGAAAACATTTGTCGGGTGGATAGGTGGTGGTAGTAGAAGGAGGATGGTGCAGCCACTTAGGGCTGCTAGAAAAAATGATCAGTAGCCAGAAGGACAGCTGATCATTGTCCACTCATTAATGCAAGAAAACCGTGAGTGGACCGTTTCTTTCTTTCGCAACGCTAACTTATTACAGACTAAAATCAACTCCCGAGCATAGTCACTAGGACTTTGGACTACTCGCAGCACTAATTTCTCAAACAACTTCAAAATTCCCGAATGGTGCTTCATTACAGAAAATTCTACTATACTCGATACAAATCCCGAATAGCAAACGAAGAAGCTCCCAAGGAGCTACATTACTTTAACAAATATAAAAAGCTACCGAGAACCACCACGTGGGTGGTTTCATTTTGCGCAACACTAATAAAAATTCAGTGCACCTGTGTCTCGCAATACGCAACTCTAACTTTAATTCGCTGCAGCCTTCCTGAAGGCTGTGTGGGGTCCCATGTGCAGCAAAGCCAGCTGCTCGGGACTCCTTTTTCCCAGGAACATGTCTTCGGACATGTCCCAGGACAGTTTCGGGGCATTGGGGTCGCAACTCTAATTACAAACGCGATCAGTCATCATCGCAACACTAACTCAAAAAAGTATTAAGTATCAAACTAGGACGAGTAATTAAAAAAACGCGATCAGTCGCATCGCAACTCAAGTAAAAAGAATACCACGAATCAAAAGTAATGCAATGAATCAAACTCTAGTAACTCCAATTCAAAATACAAGAACAATCTCAAAAACAATCGCGACTCTTTTTTCGGAACACTACAAGCAACCACGCTCGACATTCATTCGCAACGCTATGCTGGAACCAAACGCGGGGAATATTTGATTCGCAACGCTAATTCAAACCGTAATCACAATTTAGTCGGAACACTAACTGACCCCGTAATGTTTTTCGCAACCCTAATTGAAAACGCGGTGTGCTAAATTTCAGGGGGGGGGGGGGGTGTCGATGGGTCAGCCTATAGCCAACCAAACTACTACTACTACTACTACAACTACCGGCGAGCATAATGGCAAAGTAATACCTACGAAGAATGACCCTGCATCCGAGAATACAGGGCCATTCTTGGCCTAGCCCACATGATGTGGCCTTTTTCTGGCCGGGCTATCTGCGTCTCTTTGGCCACTTCTTGCTTCAGGCGATCAGCCCTTCTGAAAGTTAATAGCGTGCCCAGGCCCGTCCTGCCGACCGCGACCAGCGATAATGTGCAATGTCTCACTGGCGTCAAAAAGTCGACATAGCGAGGCTAGAAGCGAGGGCATACCCCACTCGCGCTAGTCAGGCCGTCGACTTTTCTCACAAATTTCCTGAAAGCAGGTCATCGCGCGGGGGAATATTGCGCGGGGAAACATCAGAGAATACGACGACCTGCCCCGGCCCTACCTACTTATATTTAAGTCACACATTCGTACCAGAAGGTAAGTTACCTACCCTACGCAACACCTATATTTAAAAAATGGCAAAACAGTCGCTCAAACACAATCATCAGTCAACCCACTCCACGATTCTCAAGCATCGCCGCCCGGGTGCAAAAGCCTACACTAGAGAGACCGTCCCGGGACGGCTCCGTCACCCGAGCTTGGCCACAATCACACTCTAATAAGTACGTACCAGTTTTCACTGAAATCGGCTGGCAAAGGCTCGTGACCATTGCGTGTATGTATGATTTACATTGCAATTAATTATTTTCAATTTTAAACAATGGATTACTTGATGATGCGCATTGTACGTATTAGGTACATACTTCAATCGTTATTACTTTCCCGTTTGATTGTACAAGATTGATTAAGTTTCATATTCCAAGATTATTTACTAGAATGATCATCGGGTGCAACAAGGAATATGATACATTGGTATCGTTATTACCATGAATAATAATAACATAATGTTATAGTTTCGTGAACATGATCTTTGATGAGAATCTTTCACCGACGCAAATTCCACCGCCTAACCACACAAACACACACAGGTGGAAAATGCGACGTGCACGATACACTAACGCAATGCCAGCCGCCAAAATGTAATTATTTAGTAAAGAAAGTCATCGTGCCCTATTGCTTTCACCCACCCAAGTAGCGCCTGGGCACGTGGATGAGTTAAAAGGCAATAGGTACGGAAAGATATCCTGAAAATCCTCAACTAGAAAATATGATTAGTCTGTATAGTGTCTAGCTAGTATTCTTTCATTTTATAGTATTAAGGAAAGTGACTCGACTTTCAACTTGTGAATAGTTTAAAGTTTGATAAATAAAAAAGGACTCTACTTTAGATTGCATCATTAAGAAAAATCACTCTACTCGACAATTAATTAGCAAGAAAAAAAACTCTAAAATAGAATTATTTAAGAAAATTATTCTAAATCATTAAGAATTTACTTTAAGAATTTAAAACGAGCGATTCCACCTTCAAAGTAAATTTCATAAATCAAGAAAGTATGTTCTCATGCTAATTACTTTGAATCTGAAATTTGCCCACCCTCAATTGTCTTCTTGCACATGGAAATTAATTATTCTATTGTGTATGCAAACGAGTGACCTTTATAAGAAAGGAATTACACTTTTATGTCTATTATCATCATTTAGAAATCAAGTTACTTTTGAACACGTAGTATCAGAAAAATAAAAGAAATTCAAGTCATTATAATCGTCGCAATGACGAAATCGGAGGGCATCCGATTTTTCCTCTACATATTAAATAAAAATGATCGTAGCTGTGGAGTCTGAGAGTATCAAACTTCTTCGCTCCATAAAAATTAGCATTCAGCCGTATTGATATTCATACCAATACCTTCTGAGCTGCTATGCACCTTTATGTGCATTATTTAATAAATATCTACATCAATGTATGATTAATGATAAACATTCCCGTTAGGAACCGTTTATCTTGGAAATTATGATTATAATTTGATTCTATTGAAAAGACGCGGTGTACAAGAAGACCCTAGCCCTCGTCTAATAAATACATACACAGCCAAAATGTTACAATTCACGGGCATGGTTACCATACCCGCGGTCATTATGCTCGCCAAAGCACGTATACAACCGGTCACTCGTGTCGATTCGGACCAAACGTCCTATGACATGATTGAGTGACCAGAGGAACCATAATGCATGCGCACTCACATTTCGCTGAGCCCCGGTGACGGAGACGCAAACACCCTTGCTAGTGGTCAGGGGAAGTCATCGAGCTCCTCAGAAGTCATCAAGCTGCTCAGAAGAAGTCGTCAGGCTGCTCAGCTGCGCCCAGACTGGAACGAAGGAACAGAACACGATTACAATTTGTTTCCAAAGTTACGACTGTTTGAATAACTTTGATGAAGAATCGCGAAGCAATTCAAAACTAACGAAATTTTTTATAATTTAGACATCTTAAGAAAAAATTAACGAAATTTTTTATAATTTAGACATTTTAAGAAAAAATTAACGAAATTTTTTATAATTTAGACATTTTAAGAAAAAATTAACGAAATTTTTTATAATTTAGACATTTTAAGAAAAAATTAACGAAATTTTTTATAATTTAGACATTTTAAGAAAAAATTAGACATTTTAAGAAAAAATTAACAAATTTTTTTTCTTAAAATGTCTAAATGATAAGATGTTTCGTTAGTTTTGAATTGCTTGGTGAGTCTATTCTAAAAATTAATTTTTCTAATTTTTTTTAACTTTTTTCTTTCTAAAATATTGAAGAATGAACTCTACTTAAAAGGAATTTAATGAAATGCATACTTACATCTTTCCATTAAAATTCAGCGCACAAATCTTCTCTTCAGCTGACGGACTGACTCTAATTTCCGACAATGACTTTCGCTTTCAAAAGTAAAAAAAAAAAAGAAATAGTAGACTACCAACGCGCCCGAAACATTCGAGTCTCGCGATTCGAAGATGAGAGTGATAGAATACAAATTGCGTAAAAAACACTGACTCTACCCTCGCGTATCCCGAAATTGTTAACGACGCTCTACTATGAGCAACGGTGCTCTTCAAAACGAAAAACTTCGTACGTCATAAACACTGACTCTATTTGGCCGCATTGCACGCGGTCACAATCTCTGAAAAATAAATAAATAAAAATTCGTTAATTATTCATGTCTTCAATAGCATGTCATTGATCAACTACGCATTTTCTGTACATAAAGAACAAAACTTGCATCCAAAACCGAAGGTAAATGCAATTATAACAGCTTCATAGAGCTAGATTCTTAAAAATCATTGAAATATCGTTGAATTTTACGTAAACGCGACCGAAATGCAATAGAATTCGATCATTCCAATATTTCGTAAACATCTACCGACGCCATTTTAAAATTTTTTAACAAATCTGATTAAAATTATTCAATTTATCATAATTCAATCTTTTCTCATTTCATCCCGATATTAACCGACTGCAAAGTTACCCATCACCCTCACAGCCAACAATGATCTGGCGCGTGGCACGTGAATCACGTCTGAACGTGGCAGGACAAGTTTAGACCTGCACTCCAGACGCGCGTGCCGGGAACGCGCGATCGTCCTTTATCACGTTGGAGACTTTACAAGTGCAGTTTTGGAGCGCACGCCTAGATAGAGTGTACGCTCCAAAACTGTGAGAAAAACTGTCCGTCTAAACCCGGGTATTGATTCAGTAAAATAACAAGAATAATACGTTTACCACACGTATTGCCATCTCATTTTACCAAGGAATGAAACCAGACGCCATCCAAGCACCGTTCAAATTAACCAGCAAGTGTCATGGCGTTGCCTGCCCTTGGCTTTCGACTCCCGCCTCAACGTCTGTAACCTAACGATGCAACAAGTTTGAAAGAAAAGCATTAAAACATTCGTAAGGCAATTAAACAACAAATAAACTTGAAATATGCCCGGAAAAGGATGTAATTGAATACCGAGACACGATATGTGTGCACTAAATGTGCAGAAATATCGGTTAGGCAACGAAGGGAATACGCGACGAACATCTAACGGTTTTCTCGCGATATTTAATCCATTTCGGGACGAAACTGTATTAACAGGAGCAACACGTGACGATAGAGAGTAAAGAAGACAAATAATAACTGCAAGTAATTATATGAGGGTAGATAATGTACGCGTACCATTTAAATACGCAGCTAGCTATCGAAGCGTCTTAACTCAACGACGTCCACGGAACGAATGACCCCCACGCCGCGTCACTGTACCCCGCGCATATTAGCTTTGGTGGGGGGAGAGCAGGCAAGCGGCAGGACTCGCGAGGCAATACACGCGTACGTATTTATTTACGAAAAGTTGGGATATCGTCATCGAGCCGTGTAAACAGAGGTGACTTCCAAAGGTAGCATCGTTCAGTCATAACAAAAGTCGTTTCTACACACACGTTCTGCTAACGGTAAAATAGAAATATTACGCGTGATACATTTCCTTCGTTTATAAAATATCTAGCATCTACATACAGAAGTGTACTTTAATTAAGCTTGTGAAACTTAACACAGATGGCTTAGAAAGTATATATTCGAAAATTACATGCGTGATATACACTTTCTTATTGCAAAACTTTTTACAAGTTTCGCGATACATTCGAGAATGTCGCGATACCAATACTGTGTTAGCATTGGTACATAAAATGAATATTTATTCTGTATAGGTACAGTGAGCCACGAGAGTATTCGAACGCTCGCTATTAAAACTGTAAACAATAAAAATATACATGTTAGACTAAAGTTCTAAAAGTAATGTTGTAACTACTATAAGACGTTAGTATCGAGATTGTATATACCAAATTTGAAATGAATCGGATTATATTTATAGAAGTTATGAAACATTTATTGCAAAGATGTACTGCAACAGAGTCACAAAAATATTCGAACCGCATTAATTATATGCAGCATATTTTAGATTAATATTCATTTAGGCTACCTTAGGCTCCAATTACGCTTTTCAGACGTTGTGCACTAGTTTTTCAATTATTTTAGAATGCCGTTCGAATACTTTTGTGACCCTGTTTCAGTACATCTTTGCAATAAATGTTTCATAACTTCTACAAATATTATTCGATTCATTTCAAATTTGGTATTATAATATATAATCTCGATACTTGTGTCCCGTTACAAGGGAAAGCCGCGATAGGTATATGTGCTACAGATTTTGATGAATCTCATATATGTATTCAACATTCAACAGTTTCCGAAATATTAATAAAAAAGATATTTTGGCATTAAACAACCGAAGCGATAGTGGAAAAACCCGTAGCACAAATAGGTATCGCTGCTTTACGTTGTCATCTTTCCGCGTCAACCACTTTCCAGACGCATTAATTATTTTGCGGTAAAATTAGAAGTAAGAGCCGCGGTGCTCCGCAAAATATGTAGATGGACGCGAAAAAAGCGGGGACTCTACGATCGCGTTACGCGCGATCAAAAAGGATCTTGCTAGACTGCAAGATTGCTACGAAGACTGGTTGCACTTGGAACCTTTTCAAATTTTTCGCGGTGACTCTACTCGACTCGAATTATTAATCGGAATTGTAAAAATCGCGAGCACATGTTGTATCGATTTAATTTTCTGATTTTAAGACAGACACATGCACGTCACCCTATCTACGATTACCTTGTATGGTCAGCTCATTTGATTCTGCTCTTTCCAACACATATGCGCGGCGGTTAGTGGCCCGTTTCATATAATTGGCATTCGTTTTAGGAAAATTTCTGCGATATTATTGTGAGCAGGTAGTACCAACAATGATTGTCATTGTTAGTTAATATACCAAATTAATGCCTTCTATACACGCCTTATTAAGAGAATCTAATGACTCGAATGTAATTACTGTTGAGAGAGAAGATTTGAGAAATCTCACACGAAAGAGTTCAACTTCAGAAATGTAACTCGTATTCGACACATTGAGCATCCCGTATGATTGTGAAATTAAAGAATGCTCGATTTGCAGTTGCATCCATGCACCCCACGACACTCATGCCACTTTCTGCGAGGCTTAGATATAAGAATTAGATTTTACTGTAAATTTCAATGTCGGCGGTGAACTAATACTCGGGGCAAATAGAATCCAATTACTATTACTTCGCTAAAATGATTAAACAGTGCATTAGAAACTTGCGGGAATGTCAGTAACAGCGTCAATTTGTAATACTTTTCGGTGTACGATACGTGAAAGGGTTCTGCTACACGCAAAGTACTAACAAAACAATTTATCATCTTGTAATTTATAGCTTGCACGAGCTTTGAAGAAATATCATTTTTGAGCGCCGTAGTGTCTTGATCCCTGAAATGCATTTTCGGAGAGAAATCCGCATGAGTCGTTGACAAATCGAGTCAAAGCGTGCCGTAGCGAAAGCCTATGTTAAACTCACACTTTAAACTAGTCACACGTATAAAAGCACGCAACACACTTTTCAGCATTTCTCACCATTTCAGAGTAGTTGCTGAGTTGGACGCTGTGCATGAATAGAGGCCGCTAAATTCAGTCCTGAAATTATGGGTCGATAACACAGTTTGGGTGGCGACACGCACATCCATAAGGTGATAGGTCTATCCTATACTTCGTCGATGCCGATAGCTGCGATTGTCAAAGTGTAAGTTGGAATATTTCAGCGAGATACTGGAACTGATGGGTGTTTGACAATTTTAAGAGTCCTTTCTGCTTCAGCACCTGATTGAAATATACCAAGTTACAATTCCTTGGCGAGGTATTACACGTTACATCATGAAAGTATGTCTTTCACAAATAATCTTGTTGTTTATATACATTTTTATGTTAAATAAATTTATTTTGCGTTAAATAAACTCGAATAGGACAGAAAGGTTAAACGGCGTATGTGTTCTTGTTTTGTGATGACCCTTCTATCTCTGTCGTTGCACAGAATACGTTTATAAAACGGTTTTTAAATTGTTACTCTAACAGAATCATTTGTAAATCGCGGGTTTCGACCTACTTAGTTTTACACGTGTTGAATTCTAATTCCTACCACGCGTAGCGTTATAATTTATTTCGATACTTCACCGCTAACGTTGCAGGCGGCACTAAAATGGCAAGGGGGTATGACTCCCTAAACCGGTGACAGAAAACTGCATTGGTTGATAGGTCTATCCTGTACCTCGTCTGTGATTTCACAGACCACTTTCGTCGATGATAAGGATAGGGAAATGGAAGTAGGGAATCATAAAGTTGCGCCGCTTCAACTCGATGCAGTAAATTGTAGTTGTACCCGTAGATGCCGCTACCGTTTACTTTCCAGCGCGAAAGATTACTGCCATTCCAATCGTGTTACAACGATCGATCGCGTAATTGAAAAAAAAAAATTAACTCTGTCCATTCGAAAGTCCATGACACTTGCTTTTACAGCGGATTCTTGCATTCCACGCTTTCGTCAAATGTTTTCCTTCCAATTTAACAGCGGAGGTAAAAGTGGATGAAATTTGCTCGTGAAATTCGCGGTGAGCACGCGAATCGTCGAGACCTCGTAAATTTACCGTCGCTCAAAGTTCTCGTAAAAGAAGCCTCGCACTCCTTTCAAGACACAACCGCTCCAATTACGCTCTGACCTATATTTGCCTGTTGCAGCTACACCAGCCCACCTTTCCCGCGAATCAAAGCGACTGTTCCGCTTGAAAAAAAAAGTATCTCGGACCTGCACACCCAAAACTCTTCATCGATCGGTCGTTAACCGATTTCTATTACGTAGAGGCGGGCGCTTAAAATTAAAACAAGTCCACTCAAGAATGGACCATCTCCTGTTGACACCCCTTTTCCTCCTCCGCCCTCGAATACAACGTATTATTCTTTCCCGGAACGAGGGCATGGAAGCGTATATTTTTTGATCGAGCCGCCGCGCGAAACGTCGCGGAGGTAGGTATGTATATACAAAGGGATGATCCAGGCAAAGGAAAATATTGCACATCGAATGGCTGGTATTTGTTGCAGGCTCTGGCTGGCCGTCGCGTGTTCACACAAAGCGGGCACACATTAGACGACAGCCGTTTGCTTTGGTCCCATTAATCATGCGCACGCCTTGGACATTTCCCGTGGCGCGTCGCGCGTACGGCGATCTAAACATTCTAAACCATCGCGTCCACTTCTGCGGAGAAACCACCATCGATCCTCCCCGCCGTTTGCATTTATTTCGCTGCTGGGCGTGTATAATCACGGCGACGAGTCCCAGTTTTCCTGCAAACAGGATCCCTCGATCTATGATAAGGGGTGGTTCTTAAATTACGTAAGGGTAATTTGGGCGATCTCTTACCCTCTCCCCTCCAAACCAGTCTTGCGTAATTTAAGGAGGGATTCTCGTGTAACAGCCTCCGAAATTTATGAATTTTTTTAAAAAACTATTGTTAATATTGCATTAAACTCTTTTGGGATATAAGGAGGCATCTTTAAACTTGTAGAATTTTTCATGTCGATCATTATTATTTATTAATTATTGTGGAATCGTGTTAAACTCTTCAACGATGATGGCGTCAGGTGTACAACCTGTCACAGTCATCCGATTGCAAAAAGAAGAAAATTTTCTTAAAGTTAAATAATTCACGCTGGGACTGGACCTAAAACTTTAATTTTGGTTTTTATTTATAATACTTTTTCTCTCTAACGCTATAACTCTTACAATTTTTCATTGTTTCCCTTTAAAGTGGGCCAATCCCAGCGTAAACTATCTAACTTTAAGAAACATCTATTTTTTTGCAATTATATGACTGTGATAGGTGCTTCATGCCTGCCAACAGGAGTTACATCGTCGAAAGGGATGGACAAGACTCCACAGTAATTAATAAATAATCACGAAGGATCGACGTAAAAAAAATATTTTCTGCAAGTTTAAAGATGCCTCCTTATATCCCAAAAGAGTTTAATCCAACATAACCAACAGTTTTTAAAAAAAATTCTCAAATATCAGTTACCTTTGGGGCTATTAGACGAGAATCCCCCCTTAAGGACGACCCCTACCAGCCTAGCGAAAGTGCGCGCGCTCAATTGATCTCGCTCCACAAAAGAGCGACACGGAACAGTCCGTGGACCTGATCGAGAAAACGCTCCTTCACCATTGTGCCATCACACACCTACTTATATCCACATCCCACTATTCACTTTCCTCGTGGCAACGCTAAGATAAGACCCGCTCCTTTTTACATCGCACGTCGTTCTTTTCAATCTACGTAACTGGATGACGGGGGAAAAAACAGCACGATCAACACCGGGACTGATCCATTCGTATGTGTCGAGTGAAAGGTCAGGCGAATAAATTGCAGTCTTTTTTCTTGAACTGTCGGTGGCAAGATAAACAGGTGGACACGGCAAAAAAGCCGGCTCTAAAAACGGCTCATCGTGCCCGGCGATGATAAACGAGGGCGGGATCGAATGGACGCGGGAAGAATCGTAAGAGGGCGAGATCTCCGCGACCCCGTAAATACCCAGAATTTCCATCGTCACGGGTAGACGCGTGGGAAACCACGGGATCGCTGGAAGCTATTCCACAGCCGGAATTTAATACCCCCGCGGATATCTTTTATTTTCCGAGGATTTCGGTAGCCGGCAACGGCCCCGTCAGTTGCTCGCCGGGCGAGCTTACAATCTCCTATCGATCCGGTACATAAAAATCCCGTTACCAGTCCCTCTATGGCGCGCCGGGGCTACTCGTCACCCAATGAAACCATCACCTCCCATCTCGTTCACTTTCGGCGGACACAAGTCACGTTTCTAAAGGAGTAACAGCTACGATCTTTCCGCGGGCCGTTTCTCTCGTCGTGAGCCCCGAGACAGCTCGTAAAAATCGGGATTGGAATTTAATTCCGGCTGGGCAAAGGAATTTATCGAAGAACACAGGCACGCGCGTTACGGCGGGTCTCGAGTTGGAACTTCGAAGAAATGTATCGTGTGGGAAAGGAGGAGTACCTATTTGAGACGTGGGTAGATTAGCGTGGTTTGCTTAAACGGGAGGAAAGTAGCAGGAGATGGGGACTGAGGGCGAAACGTTAATTCGCCTAGCGTGGGTGGAAGGGGCGGACGACTCGCGCAGAGAATCTTTTCTTTCCTCTGTCTAATAGTGGGGTGATGTGAAAATTGACGGAAAGAAGGAGCCAGGGTACCCAGGGGGATCGAGGTAGTTGGAAACGAAGCGTGGCTCGGTGGTCGGCTTCAGCGTGCCGCTGCACCTACGCGCTCGTTAAAACGACGTACATACCTCAGTTTCGCAGAGTCCGCCGCCGCGTTCACATCCCTTTCCCGAACCAGGACCCTTCGCCTCCCGTCGCCGCGCCGCGAAACTCTCGGGGAAACCGTCTCGGGGATCGCCTTCGATCACGGTCGATCGACGAACGAGGGTGGCGTTTTGTCCACGCGGAACAGTGCTTCTGAGAATGGAGGGGAAACGACTTCCAAACGGCTCGAGAGTCGGGCCACCAGGTGTTTAAATATCATGGGCCGCATGCAGAGGAAACGATAGTTCGATGAGAGGATCTGGAGTGAATGAAAGCCACGCTATGGTGTCAACGATAGCTGCGGGAATAGTGACAAAGGGGAAGTTGCGCGGAGTTTGAGAAATAAGCGAGGATTGCCAGCGAGCCGAAGGAATCTGTGAAGGCTGGTGGTAAATATGTGCAGCGATAATTCGAAGGAAGAATATTACACGCGTAGGGAATAGTTTATTGCCTTAATATCTGGCAAAAAGTGAAACAGCAGACCCCCCCGCGGTTGTAAAATGTTTTCATCTCGTGGGGTATTCAGCGACGCTTACGCGCGCGTTATTGCATCCGACGCGGCATTCATCTGAGCATTCAAAGTCTCGATTAGGTAATCACCTAATGTTTATCTAATTGAAAACTCGTGACGCGCTCTTTGAAGGACCCTTCGACGAACGATCCTGCCGCGCGTGCCCTCCGACATTACCACCGTTCGCTCTTCGCCGCCCGGAAATGACGACGAGCGGCAACAGGAAAAATCGCCAAGGAGCGCGTTAAACTTTCCCCCCCGTGCAGATTGAATTTCACGTTTCCGCGGCAGTTGTCGTCAGAGTTGACGCAGACCCGACAGATTTACGATACGCCGCGAGCGAAACGAATGGGAACATCGGAAACACCGTGCTCGGTTTCCAGCGTCAGAAATATTTCGGATATCTACCACTTCCCGTCGAATCGGCCCCGTAAATCGAATCCATAAATCACAACGGAGGAATAACTTTGCTCGCGAAGGAAACGGAGGCGGACACCTCCCAGTCGATTCACTGCGGTCATCGCCAGCCCGTATGATTATTTTTTATCCCCCCAAGCGTTGGATGCAAGTTATAATCGTAAAACGACCAGTGGAAGCGGTCGTGACACCTTTCTGATTAATTGGCTTGACGTTGGCGGCGCGGACGAGCTCGAAAACGCGGGAGATTAATAGAACAATCGAGGTGCTTTTTATTACCCTGGCCGAGGGAACGTTCGAGGAGGAGTTAGCGAGGATTTTCGCTCGAAGTTAGAGCGAGATTCGCTGGCAGTAGACCTCGCGCAATCGCCGCGGCAAACACGGAAACGCGCACGCAAAGTTCATCAACGCCGGTTAAGGATTTTTCAGAGCGGAACGACGATACGATCAATTAATAGACGCCGCGCAATTACGCCGCGAGTCAGGTTCTGTAAACTCTGCCGCGTCGCGTCCCGTCGCGACGCTGCGGCAACTTCCCACCAAGTACAATTAAAATTTCAATTGCATTATAAATCCCGCGGGATGCTCCGTTAAGCTCAACCGCAATATTCGCTGCTCCCGTGGGTGCACGTAATTTGGACCGACTCCCCTTGTTCGGGATCGCGAGTTGCTTCCTACGATATATCGGTCTATCGATAGGACATTTAGATAACAGGAATCCCTGACGTCGTGCACGACACAGGGTCCCGGAGAGGCGAGTCGTTTCTCTCTCTGCCCACTCGAACATAAATCCTCGCTGTTGGCCGCTCGTTCCTGATAGTAAGTTCCTTCGAGAAATTCGTTTTACCCGCTGCCAACAATTTTTCCGCGCTCTCCCCTGATCGAGTTCTCGTTCCAACTGGCCCGTCCGAGTTCGAGAGCGAAGATAGAATAAGGGGCGAACAGGTGGAAAGTAAAATCGGCGAGGAAGAACGGGGAACCGCCGGGTGCGAGAAAGTTTGTTGCGGGCTTCTCCGGAGTCACGCGGACATCGATTCCGTTTCACGCGCGACCGGGGGGCCGAAGAATCGCGGAAACTTTGTGGGCTATTGATCCCACAGAGGATTCATCCTGCTGCCCACAGGCTAGTTGTCGACGACCACATAAAGGAGGGTGCCTGATGGAGAAGGGAGGGAAAGCGCTTCCTCATCGAATTCCAGAATAATTTCTCAGGAGCCCTCGCATCGAGCCCTCGCATCAAGACAACGAAGTTCCTTAACCGCGGCGACACTTGGGAAATCACAACCAGTGGCGCCCACCGAAACTGTCCCAAGGCGAACTTTCTTCCCCCTCGGCCGAGGTCGAAGTGACCAAGTCCTCGACACTTGACGCTGTCGCGGCCAGCGAAACGGGAGGCAGAAACTTCCAGCCGGGAGAATCGAGAAAACCGAGTGTGGTACTAATCGGGTGGAGAGTGCCGCGCGGGGATGATCCTTGGGCGCTGGTAGCGTTACCGAGGATGGAGAAGGGTCGGGAGAAAGACGACGAGAATTGCCGTTAATGCCATGGAAATTGGAGCGAGGTAAACGTCACCGTGCGAAGGCGAAGGCGAAGGCGAAGGCGAAGGTGGCGAGGAAGAAGCAAAGGTGGAGCCGAGCGACACGGGGGGCAACTTTTCTCGCTGAATATCTTCTTGTTCGTTCTCCTAACGTTTAAGCGGCTAGTGGCAGGCGCCCGCGAGGAGGTTTCCTCGGAGGAAGATCGAGGCCGCTGGAGGACACTCGGAATGGGAAGCGTCTCTAGTCCGTGAGATATCGGCGGGCGGAGAACTTTTTGCTGGAGGGAGAGTGGGAAGTTTCGAGGTTTGCCGATAGCGAGGAACGAGGGCGAAGAAAAATGTTGCGCGTCGGGCCGATAATCGTCGGATGGCTGGCGTCGGTGGTGTCCACGCAGGACGAAGCCACCGACAATTGTTCGGAGGATTACGATTCTCAGGATTACTACACCGAGAACTGCACCAACGTTAACTGCACCATGACCGAGGATTACATGAACTGCTTGCTGGACTACATATTCCCAAACTTCTGGGACTGGATGCTGATCGCCACCCACAGCATCGTCTTCGTGGTGGGCCTGGTCGGTAACGCGCTCGTCTGCATAGCAGTCTACAGGAACAACTCGATGAGGACCGTCACCAATTACTTTATCGTTAACCTGGCAGTGGCGGACTTCCTGGTGCTGCTGCTCTGCCTGCCGTTCACCGTCCTCTGGGACATCACCGAGACATGGTTCTTTGGCCTGGCGCTGTGCAAAACAGTGCCGTACCTTCAGGTAAGTCGATCTTCGTTAACTTCCTCTTCCCCGGGGAGCGTAATTGAAAGAACGCCACCGGGGAAACAATGAAAAATCCGCCGTCAAGCTACACGCTGCTAACCACCTGGCAATTTGTCCCTGAATACACGCACACCAGTCCTTCGCAGCCGGCTACCACAGGGGAATCAGAATTTCGGGCACGTCCCACGGATTCGCGGGGAAAGTACCTCTACCTCTCGCGCTATTGCATCCGCACTTCGAGGGTTTAGAATTTAGAAGCTCGCGCTAGGAGCTAAGTCGCCCGTCGTATAGTTTATGTGGAGGACACGAGGCAGGAGAGCGGAGCTTTTCAGTGGAACTGGAGGCAACGGAACAAGGTTGCGGAACGTCGAAACGCTTCGGTCTTCTTAATTGCGGAACTGGGATGCACTTTCGCCGGGGCTCCAGACACCCGGTGAATTCGCAGCCGGGTGACAATCCCCTGATTTAATACACGGCAGGAAGCCTCCCCAACCCCTGTCAAACAATTCCCAGCGAGTCGTGCTCTTTCGGCTAGCCTGCCGTGTAAATTTCAGCGAGCGCTCGCCGCTACGCTTTCACACGGCCGCTGGGAGTCAAACAGCCCGCGGTCGTGATTGAAATTCGTTTCAGATTTTTGTGCAATCAGAACGAAAGTCGAGATTCCTTATTATCGGAGTGCTGCGAGCCTTTTGCCCGTGGAAAATCCACGGGATCGGAGAAATTCGTTAGAGGACAGAAATTATCTCGGCGAAGCGGGCACAGAAGGCGAGACAAATTCGCAAATTAAATGGGTAATTGCTGATTCGGTATCCCAGCCTCTCTCGTATTCGCAGCCCGGTTACTTCTTCGCGCGTAGCCGGCGATTCAGCGGAGAAACAAGAAAATCGCGAGCGGAAAGTCGCGCGTTTTAATTCGCGGCGAGGCGAGGATTGGTTCTCTTTTTAATTATCGAATCGTTGGCGCCCGTCGCCTCTGTGTGGGTAGCCACCTACGTCGAAGACGACTTCGGACCAGTTTCGAATAATAGAACCTCCTCACGGACACGGGATATCTTTATTCAACTTTTAATTAACTCGATTACAATATCCCTTGGCGTGGATAACGAACGACATCCCCCCCTCCCTCTGACCGAGCCGATATCGTATTCGTCCCGAAATTTTTTCCAATTCCTCGCCGAGGAATTGGAGACTCGAGCGTGAAACGAATTATCGATTGCTGCATTGATGCTGAAATTTTATAATTAACGTCTTATCGAGCGTGACCGAGCACAGGCTGTCGAACGAGTACCGAAATCGTTCCCGCCACCCCCCGTCCTCCTATTTCCCTCCTCACGCACGACTCGATCACAAATTTTCCTATCTCTCTCGCGCGACCGCTTCCGAATCGATCGAAAATTGCGCCTTTTCCGCTGCCCAGCAGCCTCGGCGCTATAGTTCCTCGATGGCGCAACAGATGGCTCGATGGCCGAGACGATTCTCGCATCTGATAATGCGCTGAAACGTGACTTAAGATCTGCCGCGGCAACGCCACGCTTAAAAAGGGTGCTCGCTACTTTGATAGCGCGCCAGTGCGATGTGAACGTCGTACTGGCGGGGTATGGCTATCAAGACATACCCAGTACATAATTTTTGTAAACGCGAGGCTGTTGGCTGCCAATTATGCACCGACGCCTCCAGCTAGCCGATCGCCAAGTGTAAACCCAACAAAAAATCCCATCGTAGGCACGGGCTATTTTGAAGGTTACTAAAACAACATCGAGAACGCACGACGAATGTAATCCCTCTATTAAACACGAATGCATCCCATCGTCGCTAATTCGGAAAACCACCGTGACGAACGCAATTGGCCGCGCGTGCAGCACGAGAAGCGAATTTAAATATTGCGCCGTAGAGTTCACATGCAAACGGGAAACAGACGAGGGTGTTAGCAAACTTAATTAAGTCCGTATCCGGCCCGGTTACCGCGTTTGAAATATAAATGTTGATCAAAGCCGCCAAGGAGGGGGAATTAGCATACAAAGGGGCCTGCGCAAAAAGTAAAAATTCATTAACTATTTTAAAGCAGCGTAACAGGCGATGGAATTCGCGAAGGAAGGCCAAAGCGGGGCAACGCGCCGGATCTATTTAATCAACGAAACCAGTCGCCCACCCTTAGAAGATACTACCGCGCGAATTATTCCACGGAGATCGCTGCAGAAGCTCTCTTATTCGCGACACGAAGGTGCCCCGGGTTTGAAAGCTACTCGCTCGCAAGCTCGGCGCGCGATTTCCCAGGGAATGCATTATTCCAAGCGACGCCCGATGCGACGCCTGGAACGCGCAACGTCTCTTTCGTTTTTTTTCCCCAGCGCGATGCAAAATGTCGCCGAATTTGTGGCCGCGTGTCGCGCGTCGCAAAAAGTGCGAAAAAGGTAAGTGCGCGAGGCGTGTCGTGTCGGTGCTCGAAAATCAGATTGCAGCGCGGAGGTCGACCACCGGGAAGCACGATTTTCCTCGCGGGGGGATTGTCGCGCGGCGCATCCGACCGGAATAAACACCGCGAAGGCGCCGCGGCCGGGACAAACGAACTTGGTAATTCGGCGTTATTCTGCTCGACGAGCCCGAAATACGAATTTCGAGGGCGGCTGGGAAAGGGGGCGGCGAGCCTCCGTGGATCATCGATCCGTCGATAGCCGGCTGGATGCGGGCATTCAGCTCCGAGAAACAATAACACCTTGGCCGCGGCGGGGCCTTGGGGCGGGCGTTAAGGTATCAAAGGATCCTAGGTAATCGCATATTACGCGCGGTGGGATTTAATAAAATAGCGCCACCGACTGGAGGAGGAAGAGAGGATTTAATGCGACGCGATGCTGTATAAAGAGATGGAGTACAAACACCGTATCTCTCGTATCGGGGTAGAAGGGAGCGTTACACGAACTTGCTTTATAGGCTATTGTCGGGGGTGTATTGTTTCAGGCATCGGTGCCCTCCAAGGTGGGAGGGCATGCATGGAGAATGCACGGGAGGATTCATAGCTCTCGCGTAATAAATACTCGTCGCCTTCGCGACCCATCGGGGAACACTGTTAACGACGAATCATATTCGTTCTCGTTAAAACGTAGCCACGAGAGTTACTCCTTGGACCTGCGGCCTCGCCGCTTCACTGATATCAGATTCATTTATTTAGCAGAGGGATTACTCCCGGCTGGTTATGAGCGTAATACGATAACGCGGAGAGAGGCCAGTCGCCGGGACAAACGTAATGCCGAGAGGAAGGAGAGCGTAACGATATTAAGTGTAATCATAATTGGATCGCCCGGCAATCCAGCCTCCGGAGCAGGACTCTCTTCTTTCTTTGAAACGCAATTTTAGAAGACATCCAACCCACTTCCCGCCCTTCTATCCCGTTTGGTTAAGGAACAAATGACTCGCGGTTGCACAGCTATCACTTCCAATGCACATAGGGTAATTCCGGGAGACGCGGCCGGGCTGGAGAGTTGGTCGAGTTGCTATATTCAGACTCTGCATCTTTGTATATGTAAAAATGTGTTAAGGTTCAGAACAATTAATTCTCTAGAAATCAACTGTTTCGACCAACTCTTCAGCCCGGCCGCGTCTCCCGGAATTACCCTACAAGGAGTACGTGGGGGAGACCGGGGCTAGTTGACTCGCGAGGTTAGTTGACTAATTCCCTTCAATTGTTGTATTATGGAATAAATTATGCTGCGATTCGCGATATTAAAGCATATGAATTACTAGCTTGCCATTTGTGTCGGCGTGACAAAAACCTGCGTGTTCTATCAGTGCGAATGAAAAATCTAAAAAGGTCGGCGGGAAGTAAATATTTCTGTTTCGACTATTTATGAATTTTTGCCTGCTAAGCACTGCTTGATGCTTTTTTTATGAATATTTTGTGGAAACGTGATACATTGACTATAATTTACGGCATTTTATTTTATCCGGTGCGTGGAGGTTTTGTACGTGTAGCCCTTAACATGTTAACAATCTCGGACGGGGTTACTGGGATAAAGGAAGCATAGGAATACCACTAAAAATTTATCCTCAAGATGCCAGCGAGGCGAAGAGTTTAGCTGCTCAAGTCCACTTCCCCCACTACAAATCCTTCCAAACTCATCCCTATCAGTTTCAACTAACCCCACAGCCGGGGTTTGTTGACTTACTCGTCTCACTAGGGGAGACCGGGGCTAGTTGACTAATTTTTTACATTTCTAATTTTTATAAATAGACCATTGGTATTTTGTTAACTTGCGGCATACCAAAAGTTTGCAAATTTCATTAGGTATACAGGCTTAATTTTTAAAATCGTTTTAATTGAGTCTAGGTTGTAGTTTTTATTGTATTTAGAGTAGTGAGTCGAATAAGTCAACAAACCCCGGCTGCGGGGTTAGTTGACAAATATGATGGGGTTAGTTGACTTGTCATTTACTTTTCAGTTTTAACCCTTTGCCTGCGAAAAGTCTATGTATACGCAGTCACTGTTCCATCAATATGTATGAAAAGCGCATATACACGCTGCCAATTCCATCAATATTGTAGTATACGAAACGCGTACTTATGTATACTACGACCAATGCTACTAAAAGGTTATGGTCTATTTGGAAGGCCTGAGAGTTTGAAGTGAGGATAGGGTGCAAAACTGGTAGGGGTGAGTTTGGAAGGATTTGTGGTGGGGGAAGTGAACTTGAGCAGCTGAAATCTTTGCCTTGACTGCATCTTGAGGATAAAACATGCAATTATTAGTGGTATTCCTATGCTTAGTCAAGTAACCCCATCCGACATTGTTAACATGATAAGGGTCGTACGTACAAAACCTCCACGCACCGGATAAAATAAAATACCGTAAATTATAGTCAATGTATCACGTTTCCACAAAATTTTCATGAAAAAACATCAAGCAGTACTTAGTGGACAAAAATTCATAATTACTCGAAACAAAAATATTTACTCCAGGCCGACCTTTTTAGATTTTTCAATCTCACTGACATAACAAGCAAGTTTTTGTCACGGCAACACATTAAATGGCAAGCTGGTCATTCATATACTTCAATATCGCGAATCGCAGCATAATTTATTCTATAATACAATAATTAAATGCAATTAGTCAACTAACCCCGTTAGTCAACTAGCCCCGGTCTCCCCTACTCTAAATACGGTGAAAACTACAACCCAGACTCAATTAAAAGGATTTTCAAAATTAAGTCTGTAGACCGAATGAAATCTGTAAACTTTTGGTATACAGCAAGTCAACAAAATTCTATCCAAAGTCTATTTATAAAAATTAGAAATGTTAAAAATTAGTCAACTAGCCTCTATCTCCCCTACTATACATGTACATGCATATCGCATACGGATTCGATGACTGTTATCGTGTTTGCGCGGCGCCGAACGCTAACCATCGGATCTAATATCACTCGGTGCCGAAAGCTGTGGCGGCTACAGACAAACAGCCCCTGTGAGCAGCGTATGCAAATGAGCCGCCGTTCCCGGTCCAAGATAATTAACAAGGGCACGGTGCGGTTTCAGAGTTCCGCGAGCCGTAAGCGATGAAGCAGCGCGGCCCGCAAGCACGTGCGCGTTCTGTCCATCTACTTAAAACTCGATCGGCTGTGCCGCGGAGCTCGCGACCGGCTCGCACACGTACACGCCGCCGGGAGCACAGTTGCGCGGAAATATCGGCTCGGCTCGTTAATCATGGCCCCCTGAATATGCACGCGTGTGCAAACTCGCGTTCCGCGCAGCTCCACCCGTCCCACGGCGAACCGATGTACCTGTGCACGGTTGCACGACCAACGTAGCTCTCAGCCGGCGACTAAATCGCATTATCTTACAACGTGTTGTTGCACGCCGCTCCTGGCCCCCGATAACTTATTCCCGGGTTCTCAACCCCGCGCTCAACACCGGCGGCTGGGTTTCCCGAGCTGCAACCGAATCGCCGCTTCGGGCGCGAAGACATCGTTAGACGTATCCTTAATTCGCCGCCCGGCCGATGTAATCCCATTTCCTCCACGCCGATGGGAAACGCTGATGGAATGTTTCCATCGGCCGCGTCGATGACAACCATCGCAGTTTGCGTCGAGCATCGCCGCGAAGGAAACTCGACGCGGCTAGGTAACGTTGTTTTTGCGGGGAAATTGCCGCGAGTGGAAAGCCCGCCTCGCCGGGCGAAACTCCGTCGCCGAGAAAGAAGAGATACCTCGGCGAATATTGTAGAGGCGAGAGGGAAAAAGTGTCGCGAGACCGAACACGCTCCGGAGTCGCGTGTACGTGAATGCAACCCCCGCCGGAAGTACGGTGGCAACCAAAGAGGTCGTGGCGGCTGCATAACGAGGGAAACCCGGCAGTTCGCACTCGCGCTGTTTGCGCGCTCCCTTTCGACGCGAGCTCAATCTGCTTGGCAAATTCGTCGCCAGGACTCGGCTCGACCGTGCTACGGAAGTGGAGACTGTTTGGGAAATTATCCAGCGGATTTTAAAGGGACATCGAAGCGGTGCTAGGAGAACTTCTCGATGGTGATTGGAATTATTCGCAACGGGGGAGATATAAGTCCTGGGTAGTTACAACGAAACCGCAGTGTACCCTGAGGAAACTCTTGGGACTATAACATCAACCATGTAATCGTTCCGTGCACCGCGTCCGATAGCAAAGACGGTAGCGTGACGCTAGGTGGGGAACAGGAGCCCGTTGCAATTAATTACTCGTATAATCGATCCTCGTAATTGGAAGCAGGGATAAAGGGCCCGGCCACGGAAGTAAATAGCAGCACACCAGGAGCAACCGGGTAGCCAGTGCCAGTCAGGACCCTTTGATCGAGGGTTAACTTCGTCTGGATCTTTTCGGACCCAAACGTAAGGGCATCAAACGCAATAGACCACATCACTCGAACTGTCCCCTGTTCGGGGGTTAAAGTGACCAAAGAGCATCGTTTTGAGATGTTTAGGTGGAGCGAAATAATGATTTTTTAATTTGTCGAACAATTCAATATGTTTCCGCTGAATTACTTAGCGGCACGAAATAGACAGCCCCGCAGCGAACTTGCTTCTTTTTCGTCACTAACTGCTCTTTCCTTCGTGGTACGGCCTTAAGGGGACTAAATAGGCAGTCGGTTTCCAAATGTATCCTTTTAGCTAATGTTTAGCTAATTTTAACGTTCTTCTGTGGCTTTGCTGTAATATTGGTCTTAGAAAGTGACATAATTCAATTTCAAGGTGTGATTCTTGTTTGTTACATCCATAGTTTCCCGCGCAACCAATAAAAACTAAAATTAAAACAGCATTGTTAAATTGGTGACCAAAAGACGCCGATTATTTCAAGAAAAATTGGTCGTGTTTCTGGGTTATTAAAGGCCCGCGACTTTTTAATGTGTTTTACTAACATCTCGAATTTTTACGGACCATAAAATAGGTTGCGCGGGAAATGGCACGTGTTTTATATATCCTGTAATTTTTTCAAGTCGATCTGAACCTCCGTTCATTCGCAAATACGGCAAAACCAAGAGAAAAAAAGATTCGAGGAAAACGCGATTAAAGTTTCTGGGCAAACGCGACGCTATAAGTTACCGCTTGACCTTTTTAGCCGCCAAATCAACAATTTTGCGAATTTTAATTTGAACCGAACGGCATTTTACTCAAAAGAGATAGTACTTTCGGAAAATGCAGTAAGGAAAATCGATTTTTCGACTGCCTAGTCCCCTTGTAAGGATCCACTCTATTTTGACAGTCAAAAAAGAGACTTACGTTCATGAATTTTTTTCAAGAGCTACTGTACGGATTTTAACCTACCTTTTTTGTTAAATGTTTACTAAGGTAAATGTCCCCATTACCGACCGCGTTCCCATTAGTGACCAATTATTTATTTATTATTGTGTATTGCGAAAAATCAACCAGAAAGTTCAGAAATTATAATTAAAGGTATGTAATTTATTGTTTCACCTTTAAGTAAATTCACATGTAAATTAGGAGTTGGTCATTGACACGAAAGTTGACAGATTCTAATAACGTGAGGTTATACTACTACAGATATCATTAAACTTGCAAATTTTATAATAAAAATACATGGATCCATGCAGTAACTTACTCAAATTAACTAGAAATATATACAGAATTATAAAATAAAAAGAAAATATTCATTTTCTTTCATTATTGTAGCAGAAAATCGAAAATGATTGGTCAAAAAAGGGGACATCAGGTCCAATATAATTTTCACCATAATTTTTGTGTATATAGTCAAATATCACTCTAAAACTAATTTGATTAACGAACTAGATATTTAAAAAAATACAATGATCCATACTTTACTCAAACATTGTCGTATATTAGTAAAGAAATTACTATTTCGAACCAGTCACACTCTTAAGCGGTCGCTAATGGGGACATTTACCTTATTCCTTGTTGTACAGAACTATATTTTTCATATTTCCAAAACATAATTATAAATGTGTGAATTTAAATCGCAATCTCAGCGAGAACACAGGCCCTCTGCGGAAGTCCTCAGGCACCCGCTTATCCAATGAGGAATAAGCTGTATGTCACTGGGAACAGATCGATGCCCGTTTCAGATGAAATCGCGTGCACTTTACGCGGCCGTCGAGCGTCTCCGGAGATCTTTGATTAGGTGCACACGAGCGTGCGCTAGGTTAACGATACGGTCGATCGTCGAAAAGAAACATCTGCATTCCGCGCGGGGAGCGGAGGGAACGAGTAACGAGCGTCGTTCCACTTCCTCCTGAACGCTCGAGCTTCCCAGGGAGGGGTAGCTACACGAGGAAAAGGGCCTCGAGCTCGAAAGCACCCGCACCCTCGCCGCGGAACACATTTACGAAGGGGGTGGCGGCGGACAAAAGCGCAAGCCGTCGCAATATACGTCGTTGCGCGGCCGTAAAACTGGATATCTACCGTCGTATTGATGCAGATACAAGTCGCAGCGAACAATAACTCGCTGCTACGCCAGTCACCGTCCAGTTCTCCAGCTTATCTCCAAGAATATTCGGACCCTGGGGCCAAACGGGGGAGCGAGTGCGTGGCGCCGGTAAGAATTACGACCTCGTCGAGACCACGGCATACTTTCCCGCGGTCGTAGAAGGAATCGTTGAGATATTCAGGGGGTTGGTCGAAATTTCCATACGCTTCCGCAAGTTTCCGGAGCAGGAAGAGAACTTTGGCCCGTACTCGCGAGTCCGTAAATGCTCCTCAACACGTCGAGCGGCAGCTAAAAGCGATTAGATTGGCAGCCGACGGGCGCTCGTTCTGTCGCGCCCTCGCCTTCATTTTTCCAAAGGACCCGTGGCTCTTCGGGCGAGCCGCGAATTTCCCGCGGGTTTCGAGCGATCGGCGTAAACATCCGTCGAATGCCAAGCGAGCTCGAGGGATGCTCGGGAATATGTGTCTTCCGCGAAGAAGCTTGCGCGAAGCGTATAGAGACGATCTATTAGGCAATTGATTCTGTTTTCACGACAAACATTACGGGAATAGCTCGTTTCCGTGTTGAGCGTGTGCCAAGAGAGTCGCATGAGTTACAAGGCTGGGCTTGATGCTCGAAAGGATAGAACGAATCGCTTTCGAAGACCCAGGATGCCGGCGCACGAGCAGAAAGACAGGGCGCAGCTAATGATACGAAGTTCGCGTGCCGCGTGCTCTATCGTGAGGGTAAAGCGGACACCGGTAGCCGCCAGACCACCCCCGGCTAGCTGATATTTCACCTGGGACAACTCTTTTCTCGTGACCCTGCCGCGTCTCATGAATTTTTCAGCGCCACGCGCTAATGCCCCACCCTTGGCGAGAGTTTCGAAGACCGCCCGAGCCGCGGAGGCAACGATCGCGATGATTAAACGGCGCAAATGGGAGCGACGAGATCTTGCGAATAGATAACAGAGGGATCGATCGATCCTCGATCCGAAACGAGGGCAAGCGAAAGGCGGGGGCGAAGGGGATGATCGGGGAAAAAAACGGATTTCGAGGTTGATCCGCCGGTTATCGTCGCCGGCCTAGCGCCCTGTCGATTTAATGGATGAACGAGGGTCAAAGTCCCGCGCCGGCATTGTCGCTATCGCCGACACAAGTTAGGCGCGCGCTGGCGTGACGAATGCAGTTGTGAGTGGGGACGGGAGATAGCTGTGAGATTTAATTAAAACGTGCTGCCCGCTGTCCACCGGAGCAAACAATCGCGAAATCTCTTCGTGTCGGATAGAACGTTGAAAAAACAATGCGACCTGCCGATGATCGGACCTATATAGCCGGAGCCACTCGATTCCAATCCCCCGTTTCCTTTCCCATCACGCGCCTCAAGACTCGACCCAACACTCTCAGCTCCAGGGCTCGATCGAACGGCTGGACTTTGCACGACCAATTGAACCGCGAGCTATGTACTTTCCCACGCCACTTCTCCGTGCATTCAGGATTTCGCCGCTTACACAGCGACGAATAAATTAGAGCGAATCCCCCGCTGCTTAATTGCCCGGAAACCGCGGTGGATACAATAACGACCGGCGAGAAACGCGCCGGCCGTTTCTCTGCGGAACGATACGCCCACGGGCACGTGAAGCTCTCCGTCTACCCGGCGGATCGATTTTGCATTACACCTTGGATATCTCCTACTCGAGATCCTTGACCGACTCTAATTACCGCGGCTGCATTCGCTAACGGCTGACCTTTCACCCTCGGTGTAAACGAGCGGGGCGAGTTTGTCGCATCCAGGGGACCTCAAGTTCGCTACGTGCACGAGGGAGCACGGGGAAAGTGTCTCGCGCAACGGCCAGAACTTTCCAGGGGGAAAAGAGAACGGGCCGGGGGGGCTGTCGGGTCTCCGCGAGGAAGCTTCGACTTTAAAAGCTAACTGTATCGACGCCGCTGTAAGCACAGCCGTGAAAAACGAGACCCAAGGTGCATCGCGGAATTACGCGCGCCAGGTAAGTTAATATCGAGAGTGGAAACTGCTTGATGAGTAATATCCCAGAACGGCGGCCAGTCGCGCGCTGGAATCGTATCATCCATTCTCGGTTTTTATTCGCGACGAGGAATGATTAATCGCCCTCGCCGGGGAAGCTACAACGTCCGCGTAATCCCTTCTATCAGCAGTCTGCCTCCGAGTCGCGATAACGATTGTTTCGAGGAGCGTCTTCGGCTCCGACTCTCGCCTTCGGGATTAAAACGTCCCCAGGGTTTCGGCACGCAGAACGGCCCGGTATCTACTTCGGAATAAATTATTCCTAGTTCCGTAACTATACAATTTCCCACGTCCAGATTACACGGCGAAAAGGAACGAGCCGGTGCTTCCATTTACATAAAACGCCCACGAATCTCGCGCGGATAACGCCCACGCGTTCTCTTTTAACCTTTCCTAGGGTTCTGCGAAACAAGGACGATCGTCGCGGCGGAGTCACGGATCCGGATGAATTTCCATGGTAAAGTGCCAGTCGTCGCGTAAACTGGGGTAAAGGATCAGTCGTCGGGCTGTCGCGGGGCCGGATGAAAAGCTGTGCGGCAGCAGAATGCCTTCCCTCGTCACGGAGGGTGGCTGGGAGCAGCTATGTCGCGGGCGCGGCTGGTCAGTTTCCGTCGATAGGTCGAAACGCGCAACGACGTGCAACGGAGGCCGGTAACAAGCTCTTTGACGACTATTCGGAAATTCAATCGACAGCGACACAGCCGGGCCCCTTAAACGCGTTAGCCCGTACAACGTGCGAGCAGGCGTCACGCGACTATCGTCCCAGCGGCGTTGTATCGAGAAGCAGTAGTAAAGGCCTGCTCGGAGCGTTTATCTCGAATGCAATTCACTTAACGATCAAATCGAGCGCCTAATGAGCCGACTTTCGATGAATTATTTAGCCAGCCTGTCCGAGGACGTGGGTACGGCGACCACAGCCGGCGGAGAAGTGGGTCAAGCCCGTTTATTGCACGAGTCATTTTATTAATTCCACGACCAGCCGCCGGCCCGAACAAAAAGAGCCCCCCCCCCCACGAAGCCCGAAAGCACGAGAGACAGTAAATTGACCGTGGAGGGTGGGGGGAAAAAAACAGCTGTCTGAGCCGGGGCAACAGTTTTATCAATTTTCCGGGAGACGGGACTCCTAGGAGCCTTTCGCCCGTATTTCCTAGGCTCTTCGTTTTATATTCATGACGTGTCCCTGCGCCGTGGCCCGTGTTATCGGATGGAAAGTCAAAACGCAGGATACCGTGCGCCCGTGGATGTGTGTAAACGCGCGGCGGTGCCTCGGAACGGTGGGTGCTGGCCCGAGTAGGTCAGAAGAAAGCTAGGGGAATAAACTTTTTTCTTAAAGCGTCGCGACACAGCGGAGCTGCTGAAGGAAATGCAGAGCGCAGAAAGTCCGCTGATCAATTATGTTTGCGACGACAGCTTTGCTAGTGCCACGTCGCATAGGTACCGCGCCTTTATCAGGGGATACATCTGATCCGCGATGCAACATGTAAATTCCCCAGCAAGCGGAAGTTATGGAAATTTCACGAATGGAAGAATCAGAATCGCAAATGAAGACGATCAATTCTTTTCCGTTGTAATACTCTAAACAGCAACGGGAGAGGTATCCGCCGTTGGCGCCCCAATTTTCCCTAATCGCAGTTTTCGCGTGTAACCACCGCGACTAGTGTTCCTTCTCGAGAATTCCTTCTCGAGAATTTCTCGCGAAATTACAGTGGTTCTCGAGAATCTTCAGTGTAGGAAAATTATTATAAATCCCATGTTTTCACAAATAAATTATCATCGCTGCTCTATATACAATAAAACCAACATCCACTCAACATGAAAGAAATTTTTCTACAGGCGCAGATTTTGTCACAAAAAAGAAGAAATAGATTGGCTGACGCGACATTAGACGCATTGTGCTTTGAAAAAACTATTTTAAACCAAAAGAACTAATGTTTCGCCTTGCTCACATTTTATATTAAATAAATAAATTTATCAATTATATTTAATATCTGTTTTTTTTTTCATTTGCACAAGTTTTGTCCAAGTTGAACACGAATAAAAATTGAGATAAATATTATCAACATTATTCCAAAAGTATAATTTTTGCAATATTTTTATAATGTGATTTCTCATTTCTCGAGATGCGAAAAATATACACTAACCGCGACGTAACGCGCGCACGCACCTCGAAATAGAGGTTTATTCTCAGAGTATCGAGGCGGAAGTTAAGTACTACAGGATAAACGTCCCATCGTTCATCTGTCTTTCCCTCTGTTTCAGACAGTATCGGTGACCGTGAGCATACTCACCCTGACTTTCATATCGGTAGACCGATGGTACGCGATATGCTTCCCTCTGACGTTCAAGTCGACCACGAGCCGGGCTAAAACGGCCATCATCTTAATCTGGACGATAGCTCTACTCTTTGGTAATCCTTTTCCCTAGTTACCCGCGTTTACGGAACGCCGCGTAGCCACTCGTCCCCAGCTTAGCGGGGACTCGGTCGCCCATTCCCGGCCACCGCGAAATTATGAGAGAACGCGTGCAACAGCACTCACCATTCCCGCAGACATACCGGACCTGGTGGTGCTGAAGACGACCTCGGAGTACAAGAAGACGATCCTGTTCACGCAGTGCGACATAGTCGCAAGCAAAGGTATGCAGGTCACCATCACCAGCCTCAGGATAATCTTCCTCTACACCGGCCCGCTGATCTTCATGACCGTGGCTTACTGGCAGATCGTTCAAGTCCTCTGGAGGACCCACATCCCGGGCCACAGCTGTAAGCAAACGATTACTTCTCATTTCCGGGACTGGGATACAAAAATCGCGCGATGCTCCGGAAACATTTGCAAGCTGTCCAGCATTTAAGGAACATCGCGAGCGGTCAGAGGTGTCCCGTCCCCCCCGGCACCATTTCTTATCAATTCTCCTGCTGCTGGGCGCCTGCGGACCGAGACGATCGCGTTTAACGCGACATTTAACCTTACGACCCACGGTGGAAACGTTTATATACCCTGCAAGGCCGCGTGTAATCTTTAATGTCCACCTAACGATCCCAGTAACCGTGGGAGCAAACGGTTTCAGCCGGTTAATAATTATTGCACGGATTTTCCAGGGCCCGCGCGGGATTCCCAGACGAACCAGCTCCAGCCTTCCTGCGGGGAGATCCCCGAGGCGCAGCTGAGATACCGGAGAAAAGCCGCGAAGATGTTAGTCACGGTGGTCATCACTTTTGCCATCTGCTATTTCCCGGTGCATTTGCTCCTGCTCTTAAGGTACCTTCCCACTTACTCCGTGGCTCGTGGCTCCAGGTGGCCGCCTGCTAATATCGAGCCGAACGAAGTGCAACAGGCAAACAGACGCGGCACGCTCATTCGCGATGCAACGCGCCGCGTGCTGCCCACCACGTTGCATAGGAAAACGGTAGCCACTGCGGCGGGAGTGAAATGGATGTTTGTGCACGCTGTTATTTACTGTTCCAGGTATACCGTCTCAATGCCGCCGAGCAAGTGGCTAAAATCCATCATTTTAATCGCGCACGGCCTCTGTTACTTCAATAGCGCTGTTAATCCACTGATCTACAACTTCATGAGCGGTAAATGGCCCCTGCCTTTCTAATTCTCGTCGTCGTGCCTGCCTAGACAACCCCGCGCCGCGCCTCCCGCACCTCGGTACGCGACTTTTCGGGCGAAAGCTTATCCGATTTCGCGGTCGAGCCTCCATTGTCTCGAGACCTTATCGACGTTCGCTGTCGGGCCGTTTTCTATGGAGCATCTGCCTCGTTAAAACGCTCGGTCGTGTCCCAGTCGCGAGGAAATAATCGGCGCGTATTATTTCCTGACGAGGGTGCCGGCGCCGCGGACGCGCTGCTGCGTAAACGACACCATTAAAATCGATAAATCTTTCATGAAAGCAACGCCGCTTGTCATCTATCTCGTCCTGACTAATGGAATGAATAGCGACGAGGGAAGAGGTTGCTTGCCCCTGTACACTGTTTTTATTGACCGGATTTATTGAACCCGATAACAGGCTCGAATTCTGCTTGTAGCGTACTTTGTGTCTCTCGTACCCACGGGGACTCATATCTTCTTATACTATAAAGCAAAGTTATCGCATGTTGTGTGTTTGTCTGTCGCCGAAAAACTTTCTAACGGTAAACTCTGGGATCGCGAAAGGTGTCTCGGCTCATTATGCCTGGCTAATCCAGATGAATGTGACCATTTTCATAAAAAGAACTAAAAAAATTGTTTTTTTTTCTTCTAAAATCAGAATCTAAACTTCGGGCGAGGCCGAGTAGTAAAGCTAGTTAATCTATAAATGGATCTATTTATATTTCATGGGGCGAAGGGGAGATTCGAATAGCAAGCGATACAATTAGGGTTGCCAAATTTTTTCTCGGGAAAATAGAATACTGGACGGCCAAATGTGATAAAAAATTTAGTGCATGGGGAGAAAGTATACTACTTTTCAGAGGAAAGTGGTACGAAAACAAAGTACATTGAGGGATCTCCCTACCCTGAGGGGAGAAAAATGATGCGAACTTTGGGAATCTTTTAAAACAAAACTATTAAATATATTTACCGTCAAGGACCCAGTTCCTGATCAGAACCCAATTCCTAATCAGTTTAGTATATAAATACCAAATAATAAGTTTATCACGATACAAATTTATTCCAAAAAATTACTAAATAATTATGAAAAATTTTTAAATTTATACGCAAACATTTGATGATTCATAGTAAAATGTTTTAGGTGATCAGAAACTGCCCCCTTTACATCTTAAGCGATCAGGAACCGGGTCTTTGACGGTACTTTCTGCTTTGTGGTGTCATTTGTCAATCTTTAGAGAATATGGAAAAAAAATTGTATGCAAAAATAGTGGTCATATCCGGGGTTATAGTGCTTCAAATAGAGCGTCTTACAAAAATCATATGCGCATTGTTAGCATAACATCAGCCGTTGTAGTTGTCTGAAATAGAAAATTTAGAAATTTGTATAATCTGTATCGGTGTGGCTATCGCCTGAACTAGTTTCAATGAAAAACACTGAAAATTAAAAAAAAAATGGCAAAGTCTAAAGCAGACATCGATTTCTGCAAAAAATTCGCTTGTTTTTTAAGTCGCAAAAGTCTAATTTTGCAAAAACCGACTTAGTTTTAGTACCAGCGAGAATGGAACATCTACTGAAGATATATACCAAGTTTGAAATAAATCGGGTGATTGGTTTTTCAGATATCGTGCTAACTAATTCCAAAAACATGGTTTTGAGAAAGACGCGTTTAAAGTTTTAGGTACTGTTATTTTTTAATTAAATTTTTTTAAAAATGCTGCTAAAATATAGGCATACAGTTTTCAATTAATATAATTTGAGAGTTTCTCTTAAAAAGAATCCCAAATATCGTGCACCATTTCAGGCCGTCCAAGTAGGGGGACCCCTAAAAACGACATCTTATTTATTACATTTATATTTTTGGTGGATTTTACATTATTAATTAATTTACTGTCTTTAACAAATAACTCATTTTTGAGAGATAAACTGATTCTGTTTCTCTCTTCCCACAACTTCATATTCATCGTAGAAAAAATCCTCTCTGTTAAAGTTTAAAATCGCAAATTAAAGTTTTGATGTAGTCATGGAATGAAAAAATAAGTAAAATTGTAGAATTCTATCGATGTATCGGAAATATAGTATTTTTTCGTACTATCTGTATATAATACACTAGACAAAAATATAGCACAGTTGGCAACTCTAGATATAGACGACGGGAGAAGGTAAAGGACAATTAAAACTCGGTTCTTAACGCTCTGACGCCCTCGATAATCGGACCGATATTACGGTCCCATTAATCCCCAAGTATCGAGTCTTTTTATTCGACATACAATCCCCCCGCGGCACGTCCATCTAGAAACCGAGAATGAGTCACCAGGTATACGCGGAAAGGGTCGCGAGTGATCGCTGGGCATTTCGCTGATTCATTATAGAATGCAAAACTTATCGGGAAGCTGTCGTCGCGTCGTGATTAAGATTCCCTCCCACGGGCGTTCCTATCTCTTCCGCCTTAAGAAACCTTGTAATTAAATAACAACCTCGCCGTTTCAGGCATTCGCGTTTTAAACGAAATCAAGGCAGAATCCTTGGCGTAATTCAGTCGCAAGCTAATACGATTTCGTGCATTCCGTCGGACACGGTAAGCAACCAGCGGCGTCGCATAATTTCGGACATGTATAGACGCCGGACCGATAACCGCCAGTCCGGCTAAATTCCAAGAGTCCACATTCGGAACGCTCGACCTCAGTTTACCGCGATCCGAGTGCATCCCCTCGAAACATCACCGGTGAAAGATTCGTGCGCAGGTAACGGAGGGAAACGCGTTTCTACATACGTACCCGATATTTCCGCGGGAAGGGAGGACACGGGCAGAGTAGGTGAATGCGAACGGAGATATTCAGCGTGTGGTTTGCAGGTAAGTTCCGGCAGGAGTTTCGCCGTTCGGTCCGAGAATGCACGCCCTCGAAATACTCGAACGATCACAAGCCGAACCAGCAGCACAGCCACGCTCGCACGGCGAACGGATACCCCTCCGCCCCGCGGAGCCGTCGCGAGCATTTCTCACACGCGGATATCAGAGTCTGTTGGGCGAGAAAAGCCCCTAATACCGTCGCGGAAGGACGTCACGCCGCCGGGGACGAATCTCCCCAGGAGCGATGTGCCCTTGGACATTGCACGCCCCGAACTCGATCACGCTCAGGGTGAGCTGTATTATATTTCATACTTAACCGGTCGTGGTCGAAGTCAATCGAGCGACGGTAGTTTATCAGAAAATTAACAGGTTACGACGCGACACCACCGGCCCCCGCGCACTAACAGGCCGATTTCGAGAATCGCAATAATACCGGATAATCGATGCATCGGTCGATAATGCCAAGCCACCGCGCAGGTGTTTCTATGACGGTAAACGTAAATTACTTTTATCCGCCCTCTTCGGACTCGCGAAACTTTAATCCCGCTAATTACGAGCTTTCTTTGCTTGAGGGGATTAAAACGTAAGTCGATTACGAAATATTATATAGCTTGCCCTTTTCGTGAGAATCGCGACGAAAATTGAGGTCGATCGACAGTGGCGCCGATATCTAATCGAGTTTCGTAACGTCCGGCCCTTGCACTTACAGTCGAGATTACAATGAAATTACCGCGAATATCGAGCGGGGCGGATCGCGCCCGTAGAACGCTATGTAATTTGTGAAGTGAATTGGAAGATGAGTGGCGACGATACAACGAAACCTTTCCGTTGCAGGGAAATTTCGGAAGGAGTTTAAGCGTAGCTTTCGTTGCGCTGGAAGAAGCGGCTCTCATATTCATCGCGGGTATCTTGCGAGCTCTTCTAATCTACCTAGAACAAAGTCACGGACCACGACAATACGAACAACGTTCAAACACAATAACAACGTTCAACGAAACACCGAAAGTATACCTCTCAGCGCTGTAACAAGCGTTCAGCAGAACGAGAAACTCGAGTGATCGTAAGTACACAACGGTTGTATCGCGCGTGTGCCCGAGCACCTATGCACATGCATCTGTGACTGTCAGGCGCGCAGTAAGGTTTACAGGCAATTTATTTATATGCCACTCGGACTTTAACAGTACGACACAAACGGTACATGATAGACAGAAGGAGGAGCGCTATGTTTCACTGGATAATGTATAAATAACAGAGGGATTTGCAAAAGCGACTGTATTTAGTTCCTACTTTCATAAAAATTGGTAGACACTGAGAGACTCCGTTCGAAAATTCTAGTCCCTTGATATAACGAAACATCGAGTCACTTTTCTAACTGTACCTTATACGACGATAAGAAAAAATTATGGGGGGGGGGGGGGGAGGGGGAAAAGCTCGATGTGTGTTCCCGCTGAGCGTGAACATGAAACAATATAGTCACACGTGCGCATCTGCGCGTCGTTCTTTGTAGTCAAACAGCCACAAACGCGGCTGTTTCTGTAATCTATCATTTTCAAACGATACGCCGGACGTGCCGGATACAAGCTTATATAAAAAGTCTATTTAATAGTAGGTTATAAATATAATGAGATGTAAAATCTCGTGCTCTGTACACTATTCCTAATATCTCGCATTTATCTCGATGGAACTTGATCTTGAATTCGCCAAAACTAGCATTTCTATCGTGTACGAGGATCGTATTTAGCGAGGCGAAGATCGATGTCGCTGTTTGCGCGATCTCTCCGCCCACCCGCTCGACGAAAGATTTTATTCTGGATTTAATCTCAATCTGTAAAGCTTTTATGCTCGAAGATCCCTTCAAACACGACGAATCAAAATGAGGAAAAATAAACATAGTCGCGTGTGAGAAGAAACTTCTTATCAATATATATATTATCTTTCCATTCCACCTTGTCAATAACAAAGCATATTGTAAGGCGTAAGCGTATTTAAGAAAAAAAGAAAATAAATTTTCGCGGATCGTCGTCTCGCCATTGTTGCGATAAGTAACTGTAAAAATAGATCAACCACAAAATTAGTAGTGAATGTTATTTTCGCCTTAACTAGGCCCTCGCGACGCTAAGCTGAATTATTATAAAGATCGTTCTCCTCTCGCGAGTCGCGATACTTGCAGATCAGAAATTTGTTTCACCATCGTAGTGTAAGAAAAAGTAAAGCGTTAAGTAGTGATTATTCATCAAATAAACGTTCTTCGTTCATCCACTGTTTTACTCAATGCATCGCGGTACAAACACGTTTGTACACGAAAGACATAATACATGCCGAGGTTACTGACCTGACTATATTCTATTTACAATAGCCTTTGTATTAAAAAGATATATCGATTTATTAACCACTTGGCCAGCCGATGCTGCGCGCGTTAATACTCGATACACGATAATACAGTTAACACTAGTCCCCTCTACTAATAAATCGATTATTAGTAGATCTGATATATGAAAGTAATTTTAACAATATTGAATGATGCAATTTATAATAGTACCAGCAGCCCGATGGAAATTCGTAGCGAAAACATTGTTACAAATGTGAACTACGAAATATACAACAATATGCTGAAATAGATAAAATCATTCAGAGCATGTATTAGACAACACACACATCCAATTCCTACGGTACTCTCACAAGTCCCTTGTGAATACCAATTCGCTATACATACTGTGTATTAAACTGCATTAATATTACACGGCATCCTTATGATATAGAGTATACTCGTTCTCACGGTAATTCACAATTACGTCATTTGCAAAAACAATGTCAAAGACTGTGCGACATTCTCTCAAGCCGCTGCTTCCTCAACGACCGTGCTCTCAGGCGCGGCAATCTCGATTTTCCCCAAATCGATCTCAGTCTTTTCCACCAGTGTCTGCGGTGATTTAAGTGGAATAATGATTTCATCGTCTATAGCAAGCTTCGAGGTGTCGTTAGCACTGATTACCTCTGTTTGCTCCGTCGCGATAACTTGCGAATCTAACGGTGCGTCGACCTCAATGTTCTTAACATGCTTTTCATCGTAATCGATCACGATGTCTGTTACTACACTCGGCTCGTCGATCTCCTCGGTCTCTTCTAGCTGCCCGATCTGCTGGTCTTGCGCGTTATCAAACTGCCCCGGTACAGGCTTCTCATCGCCCTCCAGCAAGTTAGCTTTCACCTCCATGTCAGCGTGCAGCATGCCACCCGGCAGACTCGCTTGCTGCTGCTGCGTAATTCGTCCTCTCCCTCTGCTACTCTGGTGTTGATTCTCCGGCGGCGGGAGAATCGGAATAGCTGCCTTCGGTCGCCTCATCGGCGCGGTCTGTTGCTGTTGCTGCTGTTGCTGCGCGGGGCTGTAGTAAGTGCAACCTTGCGGCTGGAAGAGTTCTTGCGGTGGCGGTGGGCGCTGCGGCTAGAAACAGATGCAAGAACCGTTTATGAAGATACAGAGGTGAGAAAGTTTCGGGGATCACTGCGGCAAAGATACAAAGGTGAGAGTGTTTCGAGGATCTCCGCGGCAATGATTGTACCTGCACTGGCGGACTATATCCTTGATAGCCTTGGAAGTTCGGTTGAAACGCTGGCCCGTTCGGTCCGGGAACGTAGTTAATTATACTAGGCGGAGCGGTCTGCGGAGGGATAAATTGCGGCGGTGGTACCAAAAACGCTGGTGGAGCGTAGCTAGCAGGTTGACCATTAGGTGGCAATGGGATAACAGGCTGTCCAGCCATTGGTGCGGCTGCGGCGGCCACTGGAGTGGTTTGTTCAAAGTGACCTTGCGGATATCCTATCATAATAAAATACGTACATGCCATTATACGGGTAAATAACAACGCACTCCCGTGCACGCTTGCGCGAATCGCGTTATATAAATACTCGGAAATTTAGTTCGAGAAAACCAAGCGAATAAATAGGTGGAACGAAAACTAGCCACGTGATAGAGCAAACCACTGTGTCTTACCTTGTGTTTCTAATACACCTCTTGAATTGCCAGCTAGGGACATGTACATACAAGTCACATATTAATACGAAATGTGTAATGCGCTTATAATTGATCGAAGAGAAATAAATTTTATCAGTAGAAACGCAGAGGTGCGTTTCCAAGCTGCGAACATAAAGGTGTGCTTATCTATTACCTTGCGGAGGGAAATATCCATGTTGGTTGTGTTGACTGTGCGGCTGACTGTGTTGATTGTGTTGGCTGTGCTGATTATGTTGACTATGCTGGTTATGCTGATTGTGCGGGCTGTGCTGCCCGTGCTTCGGTGGGAAATTCGGCGGCGCCGGGTTTTCAGGAGCGGCAGGACGTTGTCGTAAACTGGAGTATCGTTTCGGTCTATTAGCAGAACCATCTTGTTGCTGCTGAACCGACTGCTGCTGCTGCTGCTGCTGCTGCTGTTGCTGTGCATGAGACTGCTGCTGTTGCATTCTTGGAGGCACTGTGCTTGGTCTCTGCTGATTAGGAGACTGTCCGTAAAAGTTCTCTGAAATAAAGAACGACACACGATGCATCATCGTACGTCTGATACGTCTACTCGCGTTAGCCACTTACTGTTGTGTCTTCCACTTTGATGGTACTGCGTACCGTCGTTAACACTAACATGTTTCATGTCATGAGTAATTTGTTGCTCATCGTCGTTTTGTATAGTACTATTTCTCTTATTCTCGGAACCGATCGGACCTGCTCCGTGTCCCTTTGGTTTAGTCTCAACTGTTCTATTAGTGACCATATTGTTATTAGGGTTTGTCCTGAATCCTCGCCCACGAGTTCTACTCGCTGCCAAGCTTACAGACTCTTGGACGTTCCTCTTGTTGCTATCTTTCGGAGGTGTTTTCGCATTAGTCAATTTATCTGCATCACCGCCAGCCCCATTGTTCCCATTGCTACTTTGGGACACAAGCTTGGTGTCCTTTTTCCAAGCTGGATTCGTGGGCTCATTCATCGCGGGAGCTTTGCTTTCATTTCTGTAAATTCAGAAGATTAAAACAATTATCGTCGACGAAATCGAGCAGATATTTACATACGATATTTCGGAAACGCGTTACGCACGTGTTAGCATTAGAAGTGCCGCTGAATTTCGTTTTCGGACTATCGCCTTGAGGTTGCAGAGGTGGGAAGTTTTGTACTTTGGTCTGTGTTTTATTTTTACTACTGTACCAAGCCGACGAAATTACTGGCTCTTTTACTGGTGGTGAAGAAGCGTTCTTCTCGGTTCCCAGAGCTGGGAAATCTTCACCGGTTTTGTTGAACTTCTTGTTTCTAACAGGAACGTTACTTCCTGGTTTCCCATACGCATCTTCGTCTTCCCAATTGCGCGTATATTTATTCGGCCCACGACTGTAGAATATAAACTATGTAAAATAAAGCACCGCAAAAACACCACTACTCATAACGCCAAGCTTACCCGTATCTTCTTCTTCTCCTAGCCCTAGGCGGACCTTCTTCGTTTCTTATATCGTAACCATAAACCGCTATCAGCTCTTCATGGCTCTTTGGCGCCTGTTCATCGTCGTTATAGCGATCATGATCCCATCTATCCTCTTTATCTTTCCACACCTTCTTCTCTTTGGGATCCCTCTCGCTCGGCGGCTCTGCATTATTGTCCGTCACTTCGTCGGTCGTTCGATCGTCGTGCTCATAAAATGTTCCTCTCTTAGGAATGTATTGCGGATTTCGCCTATCCTCGTCATCGTCCAATTTCTTCTGAGGTTTCTCTTCCTCCTGACCATCCCCGCTCTCTCGCAACGCACCATCTTGCGATTCGGCGTCAGAGTCGGATACATAAATATCGCACTCCGAATCCTGGTGGCCATCGGTTTGCTCGCTGCTCTATAAAAGATACATAAAGAGTAAGTCCAAGTGAACGAAGAAACAACCTCTGCTTATATACTCTGTTATTCTAAAAGTGTAGCTTGGCGAACTCGTAAAGAATTGTGCCTCACTAAACCGAGAAATATTTAACGAAATCTCCCGTTTCTCGTAAATTCAATGCACAGAATAATCCCCGATTTTAATCATCTTGCGAGCGTGGATAACGCAACGTCCACGAGGCCACTTGCCGGTAGATCGAACACAAAGGAAAGTCTCCTCAATTTACGATCATATTCAGAAGTATTACAACAGTCTACTTAATCCACTTAATCGGGTCTTCCGCCGAACTTTCGATCCAGTTCAGCGAGAAAATAGAAAGTCCGACGAATAATAAGATGTTGAGAATGGCGATAGGGAAAGATGAGAGAGAAGAGGAGCGAAAAACCGTCCGCACGGAAGTGTTCGCCTGAGAAGAGTCTCGGAGCAGCTAACCTGGGTCTCTTTCGTTGCGTTCAAATCCTCGCAAGAGTCCGAGAGGTCGTCGGAGCCGCACGACTGATCAGATTTCCGTCGTCGTCTAACGTCCGACATGATTACTCCAGCTGAAAGCACGCGGTCCCGAATTATCTCGGCTTTTCTCTCGCCAGAACGTGAACGAAACGTTGAACTGTGGGTGAGTTTTAAGGTCGAACCAGTTTATGCCTGGCGATGCCTGTTTCCACTTCGTCGAGGCCCACGATCACGATTCTCGGCCACAAATCATGGACTATAGGCTGTATCAGGCTATAGAGAAGGCACACCAGGTCCACGAAATCTTCACAGCAGGGACGATCACGTCGCTGTCAGATCACTCGCTGGTAATGGCGGTTCTATAAACTTTCAGGCACCAGTCCCGTTCGTTCCTCTGGAGCGCGCAGCGCCGGTTACGCTGATGAATTCAAGCTGCTTCGCTGGATAATTCTCAGCGGCTTCGTATTCTTCTGAATCGGAAGTCATAAATAAAAAAGGGGAATTGCTCGTTAGTCTGAGGAGTAGATAAAATAGGATTCCATCGGTTGCCGCGGGAATTCGAATTTTTACGCGTTTTAAACGCCACCTGCGAACTTTTCGGTCTACTGTCGTCTACTGTACTACAATTTACATATAGGTACATACGATACGGTTTTATTTTATACATGCTTGTGCCCTGTGCCTGATGTTCTGCTAAACAGGGCCGTACAACCTTTTTCCAAATCCCCGGTACACTGGTCTCGAAAACTAAATTCTTCTGTCGCATCGATTTGTAAAAAGAATTTGGCATAAACCAAGGATAACCACGCTGGCGAATAATTTTATGCACTCGGCTTTACGTAAAATGTTACGCGGAACATCGACCACGTATACTGTTCACGTGGTGTAATATTACTGGTATTTAGATGCAGCTGGGGTTAGAGAGGGAATTGAAAATTGTATGTGGATAGTGTCAGTCTCGCGAGATATTATTCGTAGGAGAAACGTACGAGCTGATATTTCGCTGATTTTGCTGCCGTCACGAACTTGTCAATATCGCGAAACGTACGCTTCAACGAAAACTATGACAAGATAATCGCGGTTTTACAAAAATGTGGAAACACTGTGGTATTTGCAGTGTGTTTTGTACCATCGTCACCATTGTTTACGGTCACGATTTCAAAAGCTTCGATGACACGGTCCTCTTTAAGATTAACTGGCCGGGGAAAGCCAGCTCGGATTTATTAGTGAGTATTGGTACAGCGAGATGCGATAATATTTTAATCCTCGACAGATCCACCTAGCCTGTACATTTCTTGTAGGAGTCTCAAACAAATGTAGAGCCTTACTTTATAACGACTGCGAATAACGAACGATACCAGTGTCTGATCGTCGATAACGTGGATAAGGAGCAGGATTACAACGGGCCATATTATGGATCGAACCCGATAGAACTTTTGTCACCATTATTTAGTCAAAATACTTGTTCCTACAGGGTACGTATTAATAAAAATATCGGTATCAAAGTTACGCGAAAGTATCATTTTTTATATTTGCGTAGCTCGAACCTTATTGGACGTACGAGTTGTGCCATGGACGATTTGTGCGTCAATATCACGAAGATAGAGATGGGAAAAGGGTGAAGACGCAGGAGTATTATTTGGGCACGTTTCAAAAAGTGGAAGAATTCCACCTGTTTGCGGAGTACGAGCTGCGAGATAAAACGTCTAAGAAAGCAGACATACCTGTGAAGAAGGTCGACGGAATTAACATGCCATATGTTGAAATTGAAATGGGAGATGGCACTGTTTGCAACTTGAATAACAAGCCACGAAAAGTGAAAGTTCTATATGTCTGTTATCAGCATGGTAAACATGAATTATTTTCGTTAGAGGAAACCTCCACCTGTGAATACGAGATCGTTGTCCTTTCTCCTTTGCTATGTAGTCACCCCGACTACAAGCCGCAAGACACCGGAGAGAATGAGATTAATTGCCTGCCGGTGGATAACGCGCCGAAGAAGCCGAGATCTCTTATCGCGATGGAGATAGAAAGCTTGAAACTGCGACACCAGAAAGTGACGGTAAAGCAACCTCCAGTGCACTCTTTGTATTCAGTTATTTATTTCTGACTATGCTTGCGCCATATGTATATAATGTTATTTTAAATAAACTACGTTGTCTTCCATATTCTCTGTGTATGGTAGTCATCATTTTTGATAATGATTTGCGTAAAACATATGCAGAATACTTTTGAAAAGTAGGTCCTAATATCGTGCGATGCACTTTGCCAACACGAGACACTGCCTTACGCAACGGTAGAGAGCCGCTTCTGTCAGAGTTTCTTTTCTTTCGAACTAAAATCTTTCAGTTATGTTGAATCTTTATGTTCCTTCAAAAGCAACTTGTGCCGCTTAAGTAGCCGAGCCGCCTTATGGCGTTTCTAGCTTAACTTTAAATAATTAATTTCCATTCTGTTACTTCGATTTATTTATCACCTATATACTGAATTAATTATTTGTTGCACAGGATGACAAGCCGCAGAAAGCCTATGCGATCCTCCATGTAATAGATAAGGAGGGCCAGGTCAGGATACTTTGTATTTTTGGGGAACAGGCTAAAGCGCTTGGTGGTTCTTGTCATTTGTTGTCATTAATATGTATCTCATTCTGCCCCTCCCTTCTCTACATATATTCCCTTCGAAGCCACATATTTTTCCCGAGATAATGATACGATAACACAAAAGCTATCTATGTACTACGATTACATCTTTTGTGTCGCTTGTCCTCTGCTTTATACTCTCCCGGCCAATCTTATATCGCACTTCCAATGCCCATCACGGACGCTTTTCACGTTGCTTACAACGATTATTAGATACGAACAACTGTTAAATTTATAGAACCGCTATTTTTGCATCGAAGATGAGACCCGTTTGTAAGGGAGAGTTTGTAAAGTCATTGCTCGATGTAACGTGAATTGTCATTCTTTTTACTCGCATTGTTAGCCGAAAAGAGTGACAGTACGTGGTGTGTTCATGTTTTTAATAATCTCGTCATTAACATATTAACGTGTCGACGCGTATTTGAAATGGGAATTTAATTGACTTTGCATCTATTTCAGGATGGAGAATCAAGCGTTAGAGTTGAAATACACCCTGTCGATATGATCGACAAGCATAACAATATCGAAGATTCTATAAATTCGTTAGCGGATCAAGGCATTAGTCCGGCCGAAGTCAGTCCCGTGAAAAGCTTTCTAAGCGGGAAGAATTGTTTGCACGGGGTAAGCCTCTCCCTTCCATCGCGTATTCTAAAATACATTTAGGCAAATAACACGTGATTAACGTAACCAGGGCAATGGATGGTGGAAGTATGAGTTCTGCTACGGACGCTCTGTTGTTCAGTATCACATAGAACGAGACGGTACGAAGACAGTGGTGAATCTCGGTAAATTTGATAAACAAAAGCATTTGGAGTGGATCGCCGCGCATCCACACAAGAAGCCAAAGTCCCCGGAGCTACGGAAGCAACTCTCTCATTTTTATAGCGACGGATCTATGTGTGACAAAACTGATAATCCGAGGCAAACCGAGGTACAAACGTGGGCGATCGGTTCCGGTCGCAAAGCATTCTTTTAAACCTTATTAACCAAGCGTTCGATTTTCAGGTGAAATTAAAATGCGTCGAAAGTCACGCGGCGAGCCCGTCGAGGGTCTCTCTGTTTCTACTTGAGCCAAAAACCTGCGAGTACGTTCTGGGGGTCGAGTCACCGTTGATCTGCGATATCTTAGAATACGCCGATGAAAACGGACTGCTCAGCGAGAAGTTCGAAGTAAACTTCGACAAATTGAAAACCACCGCCTTCCACGAGTACGACGATTTGGACGAGAGAATAGCGAACGGGGACGACTAGGAAATTGTTCGATCAAACGTTTTCCGATGGGAACAGTGACAGCGTCGGGATGCTGGACGCTTGCATTTAGTCTAAGTTCGTTAGATAAAGATTTCGCCCTGTAAAATTCAACCTGCATCCACGCACGAGCGCGTCGCAATTCAGCGTTTCCGCGCGCCCAGGGCGCAACTGCGCATCACTTGCGACTATCGTATCACAATGGTTGTAAACAATAACGAAGGCGTTTCTTCACCCTGTAGGCTTTCGAAAAAATAACAATAAAACTTGTCTTATGTTAATTTCTATTTATCGATAGCGCAGGCGACGACGGTATCGCGCCGCGAGGCAAGAATCGTACCGGTAACTCGCGTCGACACATCATTGTCCGATGTTGAGACCGACACCTACGCGAAATTGCTGTTTCTTGTGGTTTAAGAGGCCGCTGATCACCAGCGAGGATTCCGGAATCGGGTACAATTTCTTCTCGAACATACCGCCGACGGTGACTTCGGAATTAACGATTCCGCGGAAAACTAGGTCCGCGTACGGGACGTTCACCTGGTAAACTATAGTGGCGATCGAGTGATGGGTCCGCGTGTTCGTCTCTAGCTCGACGCCGAGCTCCAGTTGCGGGCTGGCTCTTCGATGGTAGCATATGTGCAGGCCCGCTTCGCCCAGTGTGCCGGACAACGTTGTAGGGCCCGTGCTGTACCTCAGCGCCACGCACATAACCGTTTGTATGCCGCCTGGTACTTTGGAGCCGCGTAGACAAGCCACTTCCGCTCCCAGCGCGATCCTCGACGTGACCGATTGCAGGTAGTGCATCACCAACGTCCCTTGCCGCTTGGCCAGCATCGGATTCGCCAGGGTCATCGCGACCGTGAAATCGTTCGCGCGATACTCCAAACTCGAGCTCGACGCTTTGCACTTGTTGTTGGCGATCTGCGCAGCCAGTTTGTACCTGAACCGACAACCCAGCGCGTGCACGAACGACGCCGTCAAGTTCCCGTTAGGCGACACCTCGCCCACCGCCATCGGGTATCGCTCGGTCAAGCCCACCATCTTCGTTCCCACGTATTTCGCGCCGAACTTGTAACCGGAAGGGGTGACGGAGCTTAACGTGATCGAATGGGTCACGCTGAAGTGCTCGCTGAGTACTTTCTTTATCGTCAGCCTGGCGCCCTCGAAGTTCTGCGGATACAGGTCCTTCACCCTCTTGTGCAGATCCTCGAAACTCCCCGGATTCCCCGGCCCCCTGTCCTGCGGTTCCACGCACCTTACACAATCATCTTCCTCGTTCGATATTACCGCAGGTTCTTTCACTCTCTTCGCCGACGCGTGCACCATGCCCATTGTAATGCATCAGTCTCTGAAGGCTCCGAATCCGAAGGCTTTCCTCTTCGCGCGCTCGTTAACTTTACATTCTGCGCGGACATACGGACGGGATATAATTCCTATCAAGACGGGTTAACATCTCGGGCTTCTGCCAATTTCAAAGTTGAATCACCCGCTCGATAGTCGAACGGTGTGCAATCGAAAAGTCGACTATCGATGCGCCCGTAGTACCCACGCCCGCCGCTAGATGGATTCCAGCCGGGACGCTTGGCGTTTTATCAATATTAACGGGTTAATTGTTAATTATCAGTGCGTTAATTTATTAATTTGAGAGTGTATAGCGTTTAATACGAGCGAAGCATGTTCCGTTGCTACTTAAAGTATTTTAATATCAAGAGTATCGTTGACGCTGTGTTTCTCGCTAGTGCTCGGTAAGCTTCACTTTCCTTTATATAGGAGATCCGAAGCAGCGCTGTTGGAAGTGTGTGCTAGTGATGGCACAGCTGAACATTGATCGCTAACGTAGAAATTGTGGCAGATCTGCTCAGTGGGTGTTGTCACGTGGTCGCTTCAAGTAGCTTGTGTTCGGCTCCCGATTGCGCGTTCAAGTTCGTGGTTTGAATTAACCTCGGATTTGCACGCCTGCACGGTTGAGTCTTCACGTCGCTCCTCGAACTACCGCGATTTCCAAATTGGGGGGTAAATCGAATAGGTCGACGAGGTTGTAATTTGTCGCTTCCATATACAGGCACTGCAGATAAAAGCAGTATGCCATTTTTTTCAACTATACACCTCCACTTTTATTTTGTACAGGCACTACAGACAAAGCAGAGTATTCCATTTCTTTTTTTAACTATAACCTCCATTTTTCAATGAATAATTATATTACAGGACAAATCGCGCATACACATTCGAAGGAGAACGAGGGGAGGGGGTAGAACAATGCTCATCGATGTTTCTCAACTTTATCTTTCTATTACATGAAATATCGGTTGCGCATGAAATTAACGCGCAACGTTCGCGTAGGATTCCTTTTTCTGAGCCTCGCTATTAATTTCAGAGGCGACTTGAGTGAAAAGAAGATTCCAGTTCCACACTTCGTCCGGTTCTTTCGTGAGATTCTCGTTGTACAGCCTCTCCGCGAGGAGGGACAGATTCACGCCATTGAAGGATGTGAAGGCAGCGTTTTTCACCAAGTCCGTGTCGAGCTCCTTGTACGCGGCGACCCTGTTCACGCTCACCCTACGAGGTAAATCATTAGGGACAGGATAACTCGAGAATCCTCAGTGGACTTTAGCAATGTAAACGCATTGGGATTCGTACGTGGATGTGTTTATGTCAGCCAATGCGTTGTCCTCTTGAATTTCATCCAAGTCTGGTATAACTGGAATATCTGCAAGAAGGAGGGTATTTGTCTCAAATGATCATTTCCCAACATCTCTTCCGCGCGATTTAAAAAAAACTCACCGTCTACCGAATCCTCCTTCTCTATCCCCCGGGAACGTTCCCTAAGAAACAGTCTATCAGTGATTACGGTCAGCCTACTCCTTCCCTCCGTTTACCATACTTACTGTTCGATAAGACTCGAAGCCCCTCGCGATCTAAAAGCAAAGGAGAAGAATATAAGTGTGCGTGTTTCTTCCTAGAAAGGCAGAGCATTAAATGTATCTCACTTCCCGCTCTTCAGCTCATCGCCCCATCCCGTTTTCCTGGTTCGCGGTGGCGCTACAGGTGGTTGCGCCGATTTCCCGGAGGACAGCGATACAGGGCTGTCCAGGAGGTCATCGTCCGACTTTGGATCCTCCTGTATAGTGCCCTGCGTTGACCGTCTGCCGAGGCGAGGCAGAATCTGAAAATCAGTCGCCGGTGAGGACAAGCGTGGCAACGCGCGTGCTAGTAGCTCGCAGGGGCGACGGAAACAGAAGACAGTAAAAGTCCGAGGAGTTACCTTCTTCGAGGTAATTTCCAAGTCCGTGGCCCAGTCCATGCCTGGCCATTGAGTTCCCCAAGTACGCGAGCGGTCGACGGGACTCGTGTTTGCGTGCAGTAACCATAACAACTGACACGCGCCGTTGGCTTCGCTTCGCCTCGTACTCGCCTGCTCCCCTCTTTCGCTCGGGAAGCAGTGCGAGGAACGTGACTGGAAACCTCGCGCGAGTCACCGTGCTCGGAACCGGTTTCAGGCTTCCGTCGCTTTTCGCCGAGGGCGCGTCTTTTTGAAAGCTGATCCTTCGAGGGCCAGCCGAAGGGCCCCGAAGCTGGTGGAATTTATACAGGCGTGTCAGACTTAACAGTATTATATTTCCTCCCTACATCGCATCGTACAAAGCTCCCTTAAGATAAACACAGCTAGTTTCCGCGGGTAGTCGGAATCGAGAAGAATAATTTAACGAATGTAGTCTCTAGTAGTACTTGGTGTCGTCTATCTGCCGTTGGTACTCCTCGTCGTCGGGATTCGCCTCGCAGGCGTTCTCGTTGTTCGGTGGCCTCACTCCGTTGTACCTGGGAAGAAGTAGAAGAGAGTTCGCGTCGCAATTGCCGGCGAACCCGCCGCGATTCGACATCGAGTACCTGGAGAAGTCGCCTTTGCAGAGCCTCCAAGGCAGCACGTCGATCCTCTCGTGCAATATGGGAGATATTTCCGGGCTGACGAAGTTCGGGGTGCCGGCGCCGGAACCACGGGTCAGGAGTCTCCTCCCGCGATCGTAGCAGCAGTGCTGGGCGGCCGCGCTTCCGCTTCCTTGCGTCAGCAACGACCGCACGCAGTAGGCTGCCCCTGGTTTATAGACGTCGAGCCTTTGTGAGCCGCCGCTCACGTCCCGCCACCTGAAATACCGCTTCTGCCCCTCGTCCCAGATTTTGTCGTCGTAAAAGATGTTACTGGGGTATTGACACTGGCAGGCGGGCAGCGTAGCCAGGCCACCTGCAACCGAATCGCCGAGTTCGAGGAACGGCCCGGGTGACAATGGATCTCTCCGGGCGAACCTACCTAGGAAGATCTTCTCCAGCTCGGCCCTGCTGTTCAGCCACTTCTGGCAGGGGTCCTCGCTCGTCCCGTTCGCGAGATTCAGCTGCTTGAGAATGTCCCGACCCTCCGCGGCGGTGGCGTTCCGCGTTCCCTGGGACAGTTTGCTCAGGAGGCCGCCCAAGCTTTGGAAGATCACTCGGTCGTTCGCGGCAGAGTAAATCGCCGAAGGACGAGCTTCCTCCGGGTAATCCTCGCCTCCGCTGTTCTTCTTCGATCCAGCCTCCATCCAGGATGGCAGGTTGGCATCCACCAGCTCAATTTCGTCGGGTAGGAGCCGCTCGTCGTAGGAGTCCGTCAGCTCGGATCCTGGTGCATCGTCGGTGATAGAGTCGATGACTCCCTTGGTGTCTTTCTTAACGCCACAATCGTGCCTTTTAGTTTCGACCCTGGTTATAAAGTATCAAAGTCGGCTAAAGTTACTGGCAGTCACCTGGGCGCGACGACTCGCTCCGAGCACCGATCCCGATCGTTCTCCTGCTTCCTCCTCGATTTCCGAAACGTAGTTGGCAGCGTCCCGATCGTCCCTCGTTCCATTCCTTCCCGGAGGTAATATGCCCCTGAGGCAGGTCGCTCTGTTCTTGCAGCGACGTCGTTTCCGGTGTTTCGCGTGCCTCGTCGGAACTATCTCCTCCTCGAGTGCCTCGTCGTTCCGTTTGCTCCTGCTCGGAGTGGCCAGCCAAGAGGGACGAACGTGTCCAGGTATCAATCCATCGGGCAAGGTTCCTTCTAAATTCCTAGTGGCCTCGTCGTCGCCTGCCTGGTCGCGCAAACAAACCGTTCGTAGGTATACGAAGGAAGGTGGAGTTTGCTGGACCAACTGGTCGCTTTTGCTGCGTCGGCGGAAGATCAAAAGGGGCCGTGTTTGGCTGGTGGATGAGATACGGGGGTGGTGCAGGGAAAAGGGACGCATCGGTACGCTGGAATGGGATGCGCTCGGCGAGACCCGAGAGACAGAACGTTTCTACTTCTCGGAAGCGTGCGTCGCAAGATCGCTTCCCGTTCAATGGCGTAGCAGCCGGGCTGCGAAATTTTGCCTTGCGAAATGGACAGCCAAGGGAGTAAGGATACTTACCTGCCGACTTCCTGCGTACACGACGGAGGCTGCCAGAATCGGTCTCCAGACGAATATCCAGCAAATGAAGACCAGGGCTCTCATGTTTGTAATCGACCAGTCATAATGGATTCTCGACGAACGCCCGAAGCCTAGACGCGGCCACCGTTCCTTCGCCGATACGCTCGATCGACGTCTCATCTCGCCGGATCGTTTGGACGGCACGAGGACGTCGCGGGCCCCTTTGTTTACGACGGTCAGTATCGCCTGGATCGCCTGTGCAGCGGGCTGGTCGCGCGGGTGAGGCCGATAGCGCGACGGAAGGGAGATAAGACGCGGCAGGACGAAAGGTGGAAGCGAAAGGGAAGTAAGAGACTCGGCGTCCACGAGCCACGAGGCGCGCACCGTTCAAACGCCTGCCACTATATGTATAGTTGTGAACCGGTGAAGTCTCTGTCCCACTATAATGGCCACGCGGTGGTAGCGGAGAGGCTGGAGAGGTAGCGCGCCGGATGACAGAACACCACGTCATTGTACGGCCGGTACAGTTCACCGCTTAGGGTTTCTCACTTAGCGGCTCGACGGGGCTGCCCATTAGGGTGGACCTTAGTTACTCTTGTCGAAAAATAAATTTGAAATTTTTGGCGGGCACACCCCCCAGTATTGTGCCACTGGGTGAAAAAAATAATGTGTGTAAAATTTGAAAACGATCGGACAACGGGAAGACGTGCCTCATCGCAGTTGAAGTTTTTTTTATTTTTGGAACTCGTTTTTCTCCATTGTAGTATGTCGTTAATATAGATTTTTATATATTGTTGAATTTGTCTTTTTACGCATTGTAACAATATAGAATCAAACTATACGGTCACTTACAAAAAAAAACACCATGACCTTGAAATCTCAAAAATTGACCTTCAGAAAAAACTTTTTTCTTGGGCATTATTTTTATCTTGCCAAACAGTACAACTTTTGTCTAAGAAATTTTTTCATATCTTCCCGTTGTCCGATCGTTTTCAAATTTTATACACATTATTTTTTCACACAGTGGCACAATACTGGGGGGTTTCCCGAAAAAAATTTGAAAGTCGAAAATAAGGTCCACCCTACTGCCCATCCTTTCTCTCTTTCCCTTTCGCGCCGTTCCGTTTTCCTCCACTCCTCTAGGGTAAGTGTGGGTATTACTGCGGACGCCCCGATTACTGCGGATATTCTAAAACAGATCAGATTTAATGTTGGAAAGTACATAATCTTTTGATAAAATTATTTTAAAAAAAAGTTAAAAGTTATTATTAATTCTTTTATCGTAGTTTGAAGTTCGTCAAGGCGAAACTTCGAGCGATTCCCGATATGGCGGTCATGAACACCTGCTTGAAAAAGATTTATATTTTTGTTATTAACAGTAATACATGTAATGTAACGTTATTGCTCGATAGAATAAGAGTTATTTTTTCAGAAAACAGTAAATCAATCGTCTACATTTTAGTTTTAATTTTTATTTCTCACCGCATTATTAGGCGCAGTACTTTAAACCATGTGTATGTATTACTGCGGACCGACGACTGCGCAATCTAACCTTTCCTCCGACCGTATTCACGTACTATGTACTACTAATTACTAAGATTGAAATTATTACTCAGTTCTGCTGATTTCAGTAAATAAAGAAAGTTAAATAATTGTTCTATCTACAAGTGATATTTGTACTAAGGTTGTGTTTCGCCTGACATCAGACCGCAGTAATGCATGCATGTCCGCAGTAACTCTTGCAATGACATTGATTGACAAATCTGTGTTTTTAAATAACCGTGCTTATTTCCCCGCCCTCATATTTTTTATGGAATTATTAAGGTCCCACCTTTCTTTTTTATAAAAAAAGGAGGAACTTACATTCATTTGAACGCCGTATCGAGGGTTCTGGAGTTAACCTACCTTAAAATTCCGCAGTAATACCCACACTTACCCTATTCCCCTTTGCTCTACGCCGGCCTAGCCTCCCCCCTTCGACGGATCCTTCCAGCCTTCGATATCCTTAAGGGGTCATGCTCAGTCACAAATTTAAAAAAATCGATTTTTTAATTTTTGCATTTTCATTAAGTACAACATCTCAAAAATATTCTGTAAAAATTTTAAGGTAATCCGAATAAAATTGGCGGAGATATAGGCGTTTGAAGTGAACCCTCCCTCGAGCGCGCCGCCCAGGTATAGCGCGGCTACTGGAAAAACAAAGTTGTTCCTTATTACCTGCGTCGATGAGTAATTTATATCGTTAGGTATACCTGTGCTGTGCATTTATAGATGGAATTTCCAAAATATTTTCGCACCAAGTAACTGAAATTAAGGGACAGCTTCAGTTTAGCAATTGACACCGAGGTGTGAGTATAAGTATAAACTTGACTTGAAACTTCAAACGCGTTTTTCTCGAAACAGCATTTTCAGAATCGGTGACCAAAATATTTAAAAAACCATTCAACCGATTTACTTCAAATTTTACAAGCTTACTATAGGAACAATAAACTAGTCTTTGAACGAAGGATTTTTTTATCCGATGCTTAGTTTTCTTTTAATTGACGAACACCAAGAACGGTTTATGTGTAAAAATAGAAACTTTGACTTTAAACATCAGCCATTTTTTCCCAAATCAATGTTTCGAAAAATCCTTCGTTCAAAGACTAGTTTATTGTTCCTATAGTGAGCTTGTAAAATTTGAAGTAAATCGGTTGAATGGTTTTTTAAATATTTTGGTCACCGCAGAAGCCTTTTATTTGAGAGAACCTACGAGTGATAGACAATAACTTAGTCATTGGTGAATATTATTAAATAAAAAAATTACGATGCACGGTATTAGATGCATTCCTTAAAAGGAAAAAAGATTTTTTGAGAAATGTGTTATAGCTTTTGAGTAACAAAATTTCCAAAGACCACCCCTTTTTTCGTCCTCCTGACTGAGCATGACCCCTTAACCCTTCCAACAGGCAGGCTCGCGTGGCGCGTATTCGCCCCCGCCCGAGTTTCCCCCCATTCTTTCCCGCGGACTGATTCATACGGGACGCTCCGTACAGATCACGACAGCTAGATAATAGCGGGATCCATCCGCCCTCGGGACAATAGACGGCGAGGTCCAACGGGCCTTGCATACGCCGCTAAAAGCCCGTGGTATCTAGTGACTCGTAATGGGGTGTTTGTCGTGGCGCTTGTCCTGGAGCGGGGCTAATAGCCCCGCTTCCTTTGTGCCCCGCGGGAAGGCTCCGGCTCGGGATATCGAGGTCGCCTGGTCCCGCGGGAAGCCCCCGGTGGCGTCCACCCGCCGCGGCACCGGTAATTATGTAAACGGGAGGGAATAAGGCGACAGCGTGTTACGATACAACCGTGTACCTAAATACAGCGGTGGAATGCAATGGAACGCGCACCGGCTATTCTTAGCGGGGCGGATTCGAAAATACACCCACCGCGGATTAAATATAACTGGAGATGCACGCGCGCGGAATGCAGCGCGACGGCACGCGAACGATCGGCCCGCTCGCAAACACGCGAATCCCCGTATCGGGAACAGCGGCGGCTACGGGCGGCCGTTCTTCCTCCCCCTTCGTCCCGAGATTCGCCATTATTTACCGTCCGCGTATTTTCGCCGGAATCCTCTCTCGGGGTCTCTCGGGCACCGTGGACCGGGGACGGCTAGAGCAGCGGCGATAGGATGCCTAAAATTACTCCCTCCCCTCCCGGACAAATTGGCCCAGCACGCGGCTGGCGTGGGTGGAGATTTATGCGCGTGCAACGAGCCCGAATGGGGGGGGGGCTAACAAGAAAACAGGAAGAAGACCCCGCGACGGCTGACGCTAATCGAGCGTGATTCCGCCCGATTCTTCCAGGCCGCGCCGAGATACCTGGCGCGGTATGCACGCCGGGGCGGATCGATCCGGCACGGGCGCGGGGGGAGCCCAGCGGGGTCATTAAACTAATCTGTTTACCTTCTCCGCGGCCGAGTGTCCCGGCAATGGGATAAAATCAGCGCTGGAAATGTCATCCGGCTGCAAAAAGGAAGCGTGGGGGAGGCGGAGAAGCGACTCGGAGCCACGCGTGTACCATCAGCGCGAGGGGCTCTTTATGGCCGGGCCCCGCGACTCCGACTCGGCTTCGCTTATTTACCGGTTGACCGTCCACGGGGGCGGGGCGGTACGGGGGAGGGGTGGGCTGGAAAAGTGGTAGTATTTAACACCGGTAGCGCTGACATTCCACGACTGCCATTTCTGCATCCAGCGGCGCCAAAGTCATCGTTTCGGGCACTGTTACCGTCACGCTGACTTTATTGGTTCGCCCGTGAAATTTACGCCTCGATCCTCGCCCGCTCCAAGCCATCGCCAAATACCTCCGCGTTAGCCATTCACCCGGTCTCGAACCGCTTTCCCGGCTTCGTTTGGCCGAGCCTTATCGGTCTATTTAAAATATCAACGATCTCCCGCGAAGCGGAGGAACGCGCCGGCCCCTTCGAGCATGGAACCCGCGGTGCTCGCCGCGACTTCGGCGAACCGGGAGTACCGTCAAGGACCCAGTTCCTGATTTACTTAAGATGCAACGGGAGCAGTTTTTGATCAACCTAAAACATTTTACTATAAGCTATCAAATGTTTGCGTGTAAATTTAAAAATACTTGATAATTATTTAGTAATTTTTTGGAATAAATTTGTCTCGCGATAAACTTATTATCTGGCATTTATATACTAAACTGATCAGGAATTGGGTCCTTGACGGTAAGGGGGGGGGGGGGGCGGTGTAAGCACAGGGGCTCGTAGGGTCGCTTAAATATGCTCGCTTTATTTGCTCGTAATTAAAATATAAATAATCCTAACGTATAAGATACAGCATTATATACAGTGTTGGGGGTCTCGACTAACGGCCTACGTGTGATTATAGTAATAATTTAACGGCGATACAAAGATACGATACGGACACGTGCTTTCTACGCGGTATTTCAGGAATGTTCTTATGTACAAAGTCGGGGGACGTAAACTAAACAGCGAATCACGAGGCGAATCTCTAGGAATGACTCTCGTACTAACACCCATTCTTACGTCACGTCACACGCACCATCTACCCCCTCGTTACATCTGCCCTCTCACACGCACACGTTCACTCATTCTGCGGGCCATCCCGTCGTCACCTGTGCACCGCGGCGTCCCTGGCCCTCTCGTTCCGCGAGAGGGAACGGCGCGGCTGGGGTCGGTTTAACGGCATCCACAGCGGTCGGCGATCATGTCCTGGTAGACTTTCAGGACGACGTTCTCGTTGTCGTCGAAGAAGATGATAGTGGTGCCGAGTAGCTTGGTGGGCACGCAGCAGGGTCTCTCCACCCCGTTGCCCAGCCCCGTCTTGTGCACGATGCCCTGGATGGTCGCGTGGTTCGTCGGCTGTTGGTCCTGGCTGAGGGGTGACTCGCAGATGCCTTTGCAGTGGTAAGCCGAGTAGCCGGGCGGCGCGATAATGGCGGAGGAGAGGCCGATCTCATCGAAGTCCACGTAGAGCTCGTGCCTCGAGCACTCCGTCACGTTCTGCTGCACGGACGCGTGGCTCTTGGTAGATCGTTTCTCCCGGCGCTCCTCCGCGAACCACCTGGACATCCGTCTTTCGTGGACCATCTCCCCCAATCTCTCGCGACGCGTCGCTCTCTTGTATATGTCCATCGACGTCGGCGTACTCGTGAACGCCGACGAATAGTTGGGGGGTGCATTCTCGCGGAGATTCCTCGAGGAGGAGGCGGCTTCTCTGCGCCTACGTTTAGAGGCTCCATCCAAGCCCGACTCTCCCTTCTGCGTTCTCTTCTGCCTTTGAAAGAACTCGGACTTGCCCCCGCTCTCCCATCGAGCCTCCTCCTGCTGGCCCTCCCGCCTGCCGTGCCTCCCGAGGCTCTTCTCACTGTACTCGTTCTTCAGATCGATCTTCTCGTCCTCGTCGTCGTAGGACACTTCCCCCTCGATCTCGTTGTTGCTGCCGTAAGCGTAGTAACGGGGGACCATCTTCTTGCTCCCGCGGTGGCCCTTCCCGTCGTCGTCGAACAGCACCAGGATCGGCTGCTTGCTGTGATGGTACTCGTTCCGTCGCGAGAACTCCACGTTCACCTGGTCCTCGAACAGCGTGGAGACCGTTACCAGAAGCCCGAGATTCTGCTCGCCGGTCAACCAGCCGAGGACCGCCTGCTTCACGTTGAATATCTGACAGAAGGATTAATTAAAGGTTAACACAGTCGGGGGATTAGAGCCGGGCAACGGTGGAGCCTTACCTGCCAGCCGGACGCGTGGGCCCCGACGTACCTCACGTTCAGCAGCTTGTGCAGATCTGGGACGTCCAGGCTTCTCTCGTCCAAGACTTGGTACACTCTTATCTGAAGAGCATACACGTACTCGTCTAGTCGCAGTGCTTCGCGAACGGCGATAAATTCACGCGGATACTCACCAAGTAATAGGGAGAAGCGAGGGTCGAGGGGTGCATGGCCTTCAGCGGGGTTCTCTTGCGATAGAGGTGAAGCTCTGCCTCCAGCACCGACTCGTTCACTTCCAGCCCCGTGATGTTGAAGAAGTAGAAGCGCGACATGGACGTATCTGCGTACGCGGGAAGCTTATTAATTTAGTGGGAAATTTTGCGCTGGGACGAAAGCTGCTGCTAGCGGACGAGGCGGGACTTTACCTCTCTCGATGAAGCTGCGGACAACCTTGGCGTTGTACGGGTTTCTCCCTCGCGTCACGCCGCTGGGGTCGGCCACGTTGTTGTACAGTTCCACCATAAATTGCGGGGGTACGTTGCGACGTCCCTTTCTCTCGCCGTGGCTCCGAATACCGAGGACCTGCAACGATTTCGCATCGACTGGTTATAACAGTGTCGTTCCCAACGTCGAACACGCTCCAAGCTCCATCGACGCTCGTTCACTGAATCTCACGGCAATCGGGGCACAGTTTACTTCGATCACGGACCTGTTGCAGCTTCGCCAGAGCCTCGTCCCTGCGCGCGTCGTGCACGTTCCCCTCGTCCAGGTCGGCCAGGGACCAGGAGCTCTCGACTTCCCTGCCGTCGTCTTCCGGATCCCCGTGGTGGTCGGTCGGCTGGGCGGCTGCCTCGAGGGTGCTCGACAGCAGCAGCAGCAACGCCAGCAAAAGGAACGGTAAGCTTCTCGCCATCACCCTTCGTCCGTGCGCGCCGCGAGGGAACGCCGTTCTGCTCGATTCCACCGTGTCCTCCGGGTACGCGAGCTCGACACGCGCGGCGAGAAAACGTTTCACGGCGATCGCGGATTCGGTTTCAAGAATACCCCGAGGACGGCGTCGACCATCGACCGAGTTCCCCGGCGAGCAGCTCGCTGAACGTGCGAGGAGAACGGTCGCTTAGCGAGGCGAAGGAAACCGCGATGTTCCGTGGAGGACGGAACCTTCTCTGCCAGCGGTGGAGGAGCTTTTGCCGAACCGAACGGGACGCTAAGTAGCATATGGGAGGTCTTGGCTGCGAGGAGTCACCTTTATGCTATGCCGGGAGTTGCCTCCCCCGCGTTGCTCCCCGCAGCGACATCGGCTACTCTCACGGGACACCGACGCGGCGCGATTCAGCGCGAATCGACGCGGCTCAAATCGTGGCGCGTTGACGATCCCTGCCGCCCCTCCGCCTCCCCCGGCCGCTTTTCGCCTATCAGTTGCACTAGTTCCGTCCTGTCCCCGTCCGCCGACTCGCCCGCCGACAAAAACAGGTATTCCGAGAACAGCGCCGATAGATCGCCGGACGAAAAAAATAAAATCGCGCGCGCGCGCGCGCGCGGGGGAGGGAGGTAGGGATCCGGCGTGGTCCACCACGCAGGGATACGATACCTTTTGGAGGCGAACAGAAACGGACGGGGAGACGCGAGGAGCGGGATGATGACACCGCGGGGCTATTAAAAAAAGCTCACGCTTCCTAAATTCCGTAGATTCGTGAGTGGCGAGTCATGTGGCCCCGCGGCGATATTTAGATGTCGCGAATAATCGGTTGTTTTCCTACGGGGACGATGATGGATCGCGGTTCCACGCCCACGCCCTACAAGACCCAGCGGCGACGGCGACCTCGTTCTTTTTGCCTGCATTATTCGAGCGGGCCACGGGGCGCGGAATGAGAGCGAGCCTGGGGCCGATCGCGAAGGAGACTCGTCGAATTCGTCGAACCGTCTTGCCGATCGCCCAGGCCCCGCCGTCCCGCGATCGAACGCGGCCCGCTTGCCAAGTCTAATCTTGGTTCATATCGCGCTTGGAAGTCGGTCGACTGCGTCGTAACGCGGATCAGCGAGAGAAGTGGAACCAATCCTAAACCACCGTTCCGCTTGTTACGGTGTTTTTTTTTTTCCCGGAAGATTGCCTCCATTGCCGTGAAACGCGACGATAATAGAGATGCTGAATTAAGCTGAGGCCGGTTAGGTAGCCGCCGGTGGTTTCTACAAAGTCATCGTACGTTTATTAATCATACCAATACACGGTTGCATGTAGGAACATCGAAACGGTACTCCGTCGTTGCGCGACGCATGAAATAGCTTAAATCGCAATGTTCCGCTGGACCGAGCCGGGCCTCCCCGATTCTCTCTACCCTATTCAGACGCAGGCACACTGAGTGATTTGAATGATCTCCCTCTTGGATCCGCGGCGAGTCCTGAAACAAAACGGGCGAGCACGCGGGGTGAACGGTCCGTTGGGAGGATCGTGGATGGATCGACCAAGCGCCGGCTACCTGTACTCGTGAACTTTGAATCTGGCCGGCGTGCAGGTGTGTTGCTTCGAGTATAAGCCGGACAAGCACGTCGACGGCTCCTTTTTATCTCGCAGGAAGCACATTTCCGTTTCGTTCCCTGGACACGTCCCGACGCACTGGCCGACGTTAATTTGCTGGAAACGAGCACGGGCATGGTTTGCAAAAGGTGTGTTAAAGGGGCCAGTTAACACGGCAAACTCACCCGAACGACCGGCCTCACGTCCGTCGTGTTCGTGCCGTCTTTTATCTCGACTTCGCTGAAGTCCAGAACGGTCTCCATGTGGTCCATTTTGTGGCAGGTTCCAGCGCAGCCGCACTTCTCGATCACCTGGTAAACTTCGTCACCTGGAAACATATCGCGAGTCATTCCCAGCCACTGTCTACCTTTCGTCTTCCACGTACCATTCGGCCCCTTGATGCTGATCGTGCTGTTCCTCAGTGGCTTGCATCCTAGATCTGTCGAGAAGCACAGGAACGTTATCGATGTAGATCGGAGAGGATCGCGCCGCACAGTGGTAGGGTAAACTGTACAATGATTGGCACCCTAAGTCGAAATCCCAATTGGAATGTCTATATTTTTTTCTGAAGCTTTTGTATGGTCTTAATCTGCAGTTATTATAAATGTTTATGGATTTCTTATTACAATAAAATATCTCGAGTACCTGTTAAGTCTTTTATTTTAAAAATATTCAATGAAAAACAAAAATAGGCATAAAAGTACAATCATTGGCACCCTAAAATTTGAGGTTGTATAGGAAAACACATGTAGTTAAAAACAATGTTTAAAGTGTTTAAACAGATTATTTCACTCATTATTAAATACCTACAACACTTAGTAAATCTGCATTTCAATCCATTATTTAGTTATAAAGCAACAAAATATAGTCAGCTACCCCTTATCAAAATTTTTAGAAAACACCTAAAACTTAGCCCTTTGTCCCACATTGTGGTGTTGACAGATGTAAAATGTGTAGATCAAGTACTGGACTTTGCAGTGTTGTTGTGAAAGAAAAATAAGAAATTGTAAAAAAGTACTTTCTAAGCTTGTGCTTCTTAATATTTGGCTTTTTACCCTATATAATTGACATTTTTTGTTCAAATCACCCTACAGGTCGTAATTTTTCCGACAACTTGACAATTTGTTTTTTAAATTCTTCGCAATTAAATTCTCTATCGATCTGTCCGGCGGACATTTTGAATTTTTATATTTAAAGTAAGATTTCCGAATTTAAAGTAAGATTTCTGAAATTGAAAATGGCGAATCCAATATGTTGAAGCAAAATTTCAGACAATGCGCTTATTCGGAAGAAACATAGTGCGTCCAGATTTTCGGGGACGCTGATTACGAATATAAGATAATTATTATAAAGATCAAATTTTTTATTTGTACCGCAAATCTAATACTGTGGATCAAATTGTAAAATTTAAAATGGCGGATCGACATTCGTATTTTTACAAATTTTGTAGGCATCTCATAAATGTGTATTCGTCTGTGTTCATACGCGTTCTTATAGTTGACTTTTCGGATTCAATATTGATGAGCAAGATTTTTAATGTTTGATATTTTTAGAAAGCCTGATTCACTTAACGTTTTATTCCAATTGCCGTTAGAAATCCGATTACATTATGTGCAATCTTGTTTGGGGAGGAGGATTTGTGCTTCTGTAAGCAAATTTCTGATTTTTTGTTTATGTACGTGTTTAACCCTCGGTTGTCACACCTACTTTTTCGAACGTCGTTGTCACACTGGGTCAACTTGACCCTGTCAATTTTCAATCAGTTGTTATTTAAAAACTATTTGTTAAGTCTCAAAAATTCTGAGGTAATGTTTGAACAGTGTAGAATATATGCCCATCGTTGAAAGTTGACATTTAAAGTGTCATCATGCATAAAAAAGAATTTGAAGCAATAAGTGTTTCGACAAAAAGGTTTTTTGCTTAAAAAAACGCAGGGCAATTTGACCCAGTGTGACAACCGAGGGTTAAAGAAATCAAACATGAAAAATCTTGCTCATCAATATTGAGTCAGAAAAGTCAACTGTATTCGGCATATTGGATTCACCTTCAATTTCGAAAATCTGACTTTAAATTCGGAACAGGCGGCCAAAAAAGCTCGCAGATACTGATCTTTGAAAAATGCTGCATAATTAGCTAAATATAAAAAGATCGATAGAGAATTTAATTGCGAAGAATTTTAAAAAAATCGTCAAGTTTTCTGAAAGATTGCCACCTGTAGGGTGATTCGAAGAAAAAATCTCATTATGTACCACTGTGCGCCGGGGTGGAAACGATGGAGGATACCTTTGGCACAGTGGCCCATGCATACTCCGACGTCCATCATTGCTTGATGAGGAGTGCCCGAGTGGACAAGATGCGACAAGGATTCCCGTCTGCAGGACGAGTCCGCGGTGCACTCGCACGCCTCTATGACTTCTATGACGCGGACACCTTGGATCGTCGACACCCTGTCCAGCTTCGCGGCCCTTGGACGGCAGTGGGACTCCGGGAAGCATTTCTAGGAATTGAGAATACAGATTCGCGTACTCGAAACCCTAGTAGCATTTCTGGTTGGCCAACGGTAGCCAACAGTTGGGAATTAGTTGGGATATAGGGTAGATGCACCATTTGTGGCCACTTTAAGGATTTCAGTGACTTTCATCGTAATTATCTTTAAAATGGTACTTCAAATCAGGAAACTAAAAGCTTTACTAAATTTTACACTATCTTTACTATTAATGTTTAAGTTACCATTCACTAGAGAAATCGTTAAAAAATTAAGAAAATTAAAAAAATATAAGAAATCCATTTTTCACCGTTAGTGGCCACTTGCCACATTTCGCGTAAGCAATAAATGTAACTGGTGGTATACTAAACAAAATATTTACGGGTTGAAATTCTACACGTAATTATGTTTCTGCAAGCAATTTCGAGTTAAAAAACTCGATAATTATGCACATGGCCAAAAACGGTACAATGGCCACAAACGGTACATCTACCCTAGTTAGAGTTTTGCCTACAAATTCCCAACATAGGGCCTACGGCAAAAAACTTACGGCAGTTTGCCAACGAATATTCAATGTTGGCCCTACAATTATTATGGTTGGTTAATTAACAAAAAGTTACGACAATTTGCCAACTAATATTCAATGTTTAGCCTACAATTACTATGGTTGGTTAATTAACAAAAAATTTACAACGATGATTACATGTTGACTTACGAACGTCAGAAAATTTGCAACATCCAAAAACCTGTTATATTAATATTCCAAATTGTGATTTTTCTTTTCTTATTTATAAATACGTAATGCGGACGTCTGTCTTGAGACGAATGTGAAATTTTAAGGAATGAGACTAAAGGTCGAATGATGATATTTTGTAGAATATTTCGCGTCACTGTGCAGTTTTTATAAACAATTAATACTCGTTATGTACTGAGAAATTAGAAGTATTAACAAGAAAATGTATTGGGTAAGTACGAATAACGGTTGCTTCGTAAGTGGGAAGTTTGAGTTCGATTCTCCTCACCGCAATTTTTCTCTCTTAAATCGTACCTGAAAAAGACGTGTTTACAACGTCTTTTGAAGTTCTTCAAGACGCCTTCTGGACGTTTTTAAGACGTATTTTGGAAAGAAACTGTTGAGCTAATGGAAAGAAACCTTCAGTTGGGCCTATGGAAAGAAACCTTCAGTTGGGCCTGCGTTGGTGACAATCGTTGGCCCATTTAAAAATAGCGCGACACTTCAACAGTTGGCCAACGGATAACACGTCATTGGCCCAACAAACTCCCAGCAAATAAATGCTACTTGGGAATCGCAGGGAGGGAAAAAAAGGGGATGGTGTTCGCGGGTGTTTCTGGGATCTCGCAGTTCGCTTACGGCGAGAGCAGCTTGAGGTTGCGGGCTTCACGGAATTCGTACTTTATTCGCGCCGTACGTTTCGCCAGCCCGGCAGTATCGGATTTATAATATCCGCGCGGCTCGTTATCTCCGGCTCGGACGGTCCCTCTTCGGTTACTCGATTTCTTTCTGGACACGCGGGCCATTTAATTATCCTCGCCGCGGGATAACCGACCGTTATCTTTGTCCGTGCAAACGGCCGAGCATTTCTACCCGTCCTTCCTCCACCCTTCGGGCCCCTCCGCCCCGCCGGCGGCGATATTTCTGGCTAACAACTCGCAGGGATATTTTCTAATAAATTCCGCTGCACGGTGCATCGATCCTCGAGATCCCAGGAACACGAATCGAGGATTTAGTAGCCGGCCAGGCCGGCGCCGGATCGGTGACCCGGCACGATTCGACCTTCCAAGGACGCAAAACACATCCTCTCCTCCTGCAGATCGCGTTGCAACGGAGCTCCTTCTCGGAGCTTGTTCCTCTCCCGCGGCGTGGGTGCTGCAAGATCGTAAACCACCGATCGGGTTGCATCACGTGACGAAAATAGCATTCGTCCCCAGGACGAGGGGGGGGGGGGGGGGCCGCGCGCGCGCGAGGTGTCGCCCCCGAGCGAATTGTCTCGCCAGCAATTCCCTCATCAGCGAGTCGCATCTGCATAGCCAACGTTCGTCAGCTGCTCGCCCGTAGGTGTACGGTAACGATCGCGATTTTAGAGGAACATCCCAGTGGAGGCTAAGTAACTGCGGGTCTCGGCGGATCTGGGCTCGTCTACTCCTCGCAGGATCTACTTTCTACTGGCTGGGATGCGCAGGGCCCGTGAAATGTGCACGATGACCAGGCGCGCCTCGATACCGTGTGGGGTGCGCTACTGCACTCGCCGTAAAAGTCGCGAAGATCGTACGATCGCGTGATGCTGGCGTGGCCGCATTCCAGCTGGCGGATTGGTCGATCCCCGTGCGTCATAAATCTACATGACGGTCCTGCCTTTTTCGCCCTTCGCATAGCCCTTGGCATGCGTGGCCCGCTCCGTGGCAACGTACACCGCGGTATCCTTTTTTATTTGCGAATTCGGAGTCCCCCTCCGTGTTTCCTTTTTACCTTGTCGCTGGAGCGCCCGATGGAATTCTTCGGTGTTGGCCTCCGTTCCATCGCCGGGGACGCGATCGAAAGCGATCTTTTCCCAACGATCATCCCCCATCCCGTCTCCCCCTCCCCCCGCCCCTGCGAGCATCTGCTTGCTTTTTACCCGCGACTACGGAACGGAAGAGACTGGGGGGCTTTCGCAACCGGTTCGATAAACGTCAGCCGACAAGCGCCTCTCCGCACCAGGTGCCATTCCCGCGAGCATGATTCACGGATCTCGCCCCGGGCCGTCCGTAGTTCTCGCTGCTTTAGATACGTAGCTAGTGAAAATGGGAGCACGTTTACCTGCACGACGGGCCGGCTCGCGTCCCCGGGATCGTCCAGCACGTGTCGCGGGCAGAGTTTGCGACAGTGGCCAGCGTCGATCTGTATTATCTCGCCGGATATGCCTGGAAACAGACGGTGGAGAAGAAGCTAGGCGGGTGGGGTTGGATCGGTACCGCGCGGGGGGGGGGGGGGGAGAGAGGTCCTACAAGTTCAATGAAATTCATGTAGACCGCGGGCGGTGTTGTTGACTGCGCCGGGCCGCGTGCGAGGAGATGAGACGCGTGTAAATCGGATGGCGCCGCCTGGTAATGCCTCGCGAAATTTACGGCTTGTATCGCGTTGAGGAACGTTGACAAGATATAAGAAGAGGGTGGAATCGTCTATAGCGTAACGTAGCTATTTTTGGCGCGAGCGCGTGGGACAGCCGGAATGCGAGGATTCCTCTGTGAATCACTCCTACCCCGGGCTATCGAGCCCTCCCTCGCACCTTTCCGCGTTTCTCCCCGTGAACCGCGTTATCCCGGGGATCTATTAGTCGCTTCGGTGCTCGGCAACGGATCCTCCGGAATTCTGCCCTCCGGTATACCCCGGATAACCAGACACCGCTGATTAAACCCCAGCCGCTTAATTGACAATTGATTCCGAAGGGCGGCCGTTTCGCGGAACGGGCGTTCGGCGAAACATTAATCGTTCGCTACGCGGCCTCGGCACCGATATATATATAAACGCTAATTGATCTCTACGAGCCGACAAACGGAATCGTAACGGGCCATCGAACCGCCATCGGCGCCGCTTTCCAGCCGGAAAAAAAAACTCCCCCACCCCCCCACAATGGCAATTCGGTCGAATCTTTTTAACCGTAGGAGCGCCGCACGGCCGCCGGATGCTCCATCCTCTCGATCCGCGTCAATTGATTGAGCAGCGCGATTATTAATTCGCCGGATCGGATCTAGCGGCAAGGCAGCCCGGCGTTTACCGCTTACGAGCAATGGGGCGGCGAAAGCGACACGGTGGGGGGGGGGGGGGGGGAACAGCAATTCACGTTTAACCGGCCTCTAAAATTACGCAACTCCCAGCGAAATACTATACCGAAGTGCCGCGAAACGCTTTCCCAGCCGTGTCCCATTAATACGTGCTATGGTTCGCTTACCGTATCCGACGTCGATCATCTTCTCGTGCCTCGCGCAGCAGACATGTTGGCGGATCTCTTCCCTGCGTACCCTCGCCTCGTTCGCCGAGCCCTTGGTGCCGACGGCTGAAACAGAAGATGTGCCCCGATGACAATAACGAAACGAGGCTGTCTCTCTATTCAGGCTATTGTGCCCTGGTGACGGGTCTGACATGGTTCACGAGGGGGGGGGGGGGCGGGGGGGGCGGCGTAGAGGTTATCGGTCGCCAGGCTGACTCTCTGTGGAGGATAAATGAATGGTAAAAGTGCCGACGGTGCCTACCTAATCGGAAATTGACCAGGCAGACTAAGGTGAAGCCACCGAATACGGCCCACCGACCTCGTGCCACTCGTATTCGCATCGGTACGAATAACGGCGGAACGTGTCGAAGCGCGATTTACGGCCGGTAGGAAACGAGCTGATGGCGGGTCCCAGACAGGCACCGCGCCCCGTTTGGCGAAACGTAGGTCGCCCGCGCGATCTCTGTCGTTCGTAAACGCGAACGGTAACCGCGAGGACGTGTCGTGCTAATTCTCTCTCCCACAGCGTGCGGGATTATCTCATTGAACTCTATGTATGCCCGGATGGCTAGAAGACCCCGCGGCAGACGCGATTAACTCGCACGAACTGGACGCATGGGAGCCGGTAGCCCCAGAGACGAACGCACCGTGCGATCGATCACGATCGGTTTGTTGCCCACGCAGGTTGCGATCTGCGGGAAGACTGGCCGTCTGGAAGCCGCTGGATCTCGCTCAGACGGAGAGGCGTCCGGCTGACAGGCGGATCTCTATTAATCTCGTTTGGTACGGGAACGTCGGCCCGCTCCGTCACGGCTGGCCCCGTCCATCCATCGGCCTTTTGCCCCTTTGCCTGCCCAACCGATCGCTCGGACGCGCCCGCCCCGGTCCGATGTTCCTCATTTTATGCCCCCGGGGCCGAACCTGATTCATCTCGGCTGCTCTGCGAACGTCAAGCATTCCAGCCCGCCCCGATACTTTCATCTCCCCCGTCAGCCTTCCCATCGGCTCCTTCCGATCGATTATATTACCTAATGACGGCTGCCCGCCTCATCAATCACGCGTCACCGATAGCAATCCCCCGCTGGCTAATTATTTTCCAGGCAGAACCGATGACCTTCCTTTAACGACCTCTTTCTCGCGGTACCCAAGGAATTCCGCAAGTTCGGTGCGCTCCTGTCCCGTGCCCTTCCCGCGAAATGCCCAGCGAGGCGAGGGGAAACGGCGGCGGCCTGGTATATACGTACCTGCGTATACACTCGGCTATCCGATTCGAATCGCTGGAATCTCCATATTCCCTTCACCCTTTCCCTCACCTCCACTCTCGGCCAGCTCCTTTACCGCGATGCAGATCATTCTTCGTCTCTAAAGGCGAGCCGGGCCGCGTCGTCGTTTTTTTTTCATTGCATCGCAACGTCTGCGCGAGCCCCTGATGACCGTTGTCACTTCTACACCGCTGTACCGCCGCGGTTCCATCCTCCAAGGGTCATTATCGGAACGTGCCGCCTTCGGTCTTTTAGCAATTTCGAATTGGGCTTTTGGGAAAGAATCTTGTTAACGCGGTGTAACGTCTTATGGAGGCTTTTAAAGTATTAGTTTAAGATTCTTGCGAATTAAGTTCGATTCCTCGAACGTTTGGGGATTCGGTCCAAGTCGAACTTATTCTAGGAAGTCAAAGTGTACGCATAATTTTTAATATATCCGCTCGAAGAGGTAATTCCCTGTGAGGGTGAACTATTTAATTCGAATTATGTTCAACTTTAAAACATGTAGCTCCTCTAGAGATAGTTAAGTTAGTATTCATCCAACCGCCGCACAAGTATTTAGACTGGGGGCGAATTCCAAAAGTTTCTCTACACGCGACTGGACGCATCGTCGAGAATTTCTGGAAAATGAAGCGCAATATCAAAAAATTGTATTCCTTTTTCTCCGCTTATTTCCTTGTTATAAGTAGAAAAGAAAGAGTAACTTTTTTTTATATCGCGCTTAATTTCCGAGAATATCGACTTTGAAATTCTTCACGTTGCGTCCAGTCGCGTATAGGAAAACCTAACTTAATGAAAATCACGAGCGATTTAGGCGTAAGTCAGAATTTCCTGTTTCCTGTTGTACTTCCAGATTATTTATCAAATATTCTTGACAACTGATAGGAAGATACAAGCGGCTTATCATCTTCTATAATCTATAAGATTCCCGCCGCGCGTACATATGTACGTAAGTGTAACATATGCATTCGTGTATCCGAACCGTGGCATTTGATTGCAATTTTTGCGAAATTATACATTCTATGTAAATTCTAGTAATAAGAGTAGTAACCTAGAAACAATTTATACACATTTTTGCGCATTCTCCCAAAATGTACGTCTCCTTTTCCTAAATAGACGTTTCGTATGAAACACTTGAGTCAATCGTAGGTTAGGTTTTCAAAGCATAAATACGAATCGATATTCTTTCAGAATGTCTTCGAAATCGAAAGAAGGCGGCAGGAAGAGCCTGTCCCCTTGGATGACCTGCGATAAATGTCAGAGCACTGTAACGCTGAAGGATGTAGCCGAGCATGATTCTAACTGTCCACCTAACCTAAAAAAGTGGAATCACGATTTCATTCTTAATGGCACTTTGCACAGTACCCTAGAAACTTACAAATCACAGGGTATGTGTGCCGTTATACTTCCTATTGCTTCTACATTCCGTCACATGCATACTTCTTGCGTAGAACAGCCAAAGAATATTCCTGAAAGAGCATTGGACGACATGGTGTTTGTGTCGCAGTCTGCTTTACAGCTATGCGAGATCGCACTAGCGGATCCTGTTCTCGTTACTACCCAAGAAAGCGCTGTTGTTAAGACAGCGTGGCCCACGAGAGACAAAACTCTAACAAGCGTTTCATTAACGAAACATGGTAAATATCGAATCCAATCTTCTTGGATAATAAATGTAAAGGTTTCTCTATAAACATTTTTCTTACAGCGATAGAATTAAATGGCCTTCGAGGCCCGGTTAAGGTTCAGAAATTGAACTGTCCCATTAGCGTTGCCAAAGAATTCTTTATCTCTAGCGTTGGAAGACATTCATTGGCAGAAGCAAGCACGGAGCTGAACATAGTATTGAAGAATCATAACGAGCAGAAGATATTTTCCAAGGGCGATAAACTTAGCGTGCCTTTTTACGGGAAACTATTAATTTATAAGATTGTGAACATTATAGCTGATAAGTGCATGGATCAGGATTTATCTGAGGAATTTAAAGAGTTGAATTTAACGGCAGATCAAGAGTCTGGCGTTAAATTTTATAAAGCACTTTATAACACAAAGTGGACTGTTTTAAATGACGAACAAGACAAGCAGAAGGAACGTAAAAAACGTAGATATAAAATACAAGATATCGGAGGATACGGAGGCTTAATAGAGGATATCAAAGATGTCCTGGATGTTGGCCTTGGTAGATGCAAAAGTATCGGGGATTTTTATATCAGTAAGGGAATATTATTGTACGGTACCGCCGGCGTTGGTAAATCTATCATCGCCAATGCGTTGCTATCCGAGTACGACTTCAATTCCTACACCATTTATAGCTCGGACATCTACAGCAAGTCCCTCGGCGAAACGGAGAGGAAATTGAAAGATATCTTCGAGGAAGCAAAAGCCAAAGCTCCAAGTATTATTCTAGTAGAAGAGATCGATAGTCTGTGCCCCAAAAGAAGCACATCGAGCACGGATCAGGAGAGGAGGGTTCTCGCGCAACTGGTAGCGCTTTTCGACGATATACAAAACAGAAACGATAAGGTCGTAATACTAGCCACAACATCGAAACTCGATCAAGTGGACAGTTCTCTGAGGCGGCCCGGTAGAATCGACAAGGAATTCGAAATTCTCGTGCCTACTCCAACGATGCGCGCTGAAATACTTCAGAAACTGTTGTCAAAAATCCCGTGCACTTTATCCAGAGAAGACACCGCGAATATCGCGTTCGTCACTCATGGATTCGTGGGCGCAGACTTGTACGGCCTGTGCTCCCAAGCAGTTTTGCACGCCGTGAAGCGCCAGCAGAAAGGAACATCACCTTCGGAGACTTCGTCGAAAGTGACATTGTCAGATTTCACTTACGCTCTGACGGTAACGAAGCCGTCGGCCATGAAAGAAGTTTTGATAGAAGTGCCGAACGTTCGGTGGTCGGACATAGGAGGGCAGAAAGATTTGAAATTGAAATTGAAACAAGCGGTGGAATGGCCGCTGCGTCATCCTGAGGTATTTCAGAGAATGGGCATAACTCCACCCAGAGGTGTGCTGATGTTTGGGCCACCTGGCTGCTCTAAAACGATGATCGCGAAAGCTCTCGCGACAGAGAGCAAGGTGAACTTCCTGAATATAAAGGTGAGACATTAGCGTCTGATTTTACCGCTTCGCAGTATTCAATAAGATTATTTGCAGGGTCCAGAGTTGTTCTCGAAATGGGTCGGCGAGTCTGAGAAAGCTGTAAGGGAGGTGTTTAGAAAAGCCAGGCAAGTTTCGCCGTCCATAGTGTTCGTCGATGAAATCGACGCTCTGGGGAGCGAGAGAGGTTCATCCTCTAACGCCGGAAGTAACGTGCAGGAGCGAGTCTTAGCGCAATTGTTAACGGAACTCGACGGAGTCACCGCGTTAGGAAGCGTCACGCTAGTAGCAGCGACTAATCGACCCGATAAGATCGACAAAGTCAGTTGATTTTTAGTAAACTCTTACATCTGCTAAATCATTTCCTAGTGACTAGAACGTTGTCCTTTCCCCAGGCACTCCTTCGACCGGGTCGTTTAGATCGGATCATATACGTGCCATTGCCCGACAACGAAACCAGGCAAGAAATTTTCGATATAAAGTTGAGAAGCATGCCGATCGCCAAAGATGTGATCGTTATTGATCTAGTCGAGCTCACGGAGGGATATTCCGGAGCGGAAATCCAGGCGATATGCCACGAGGCCGCAATGAAGGCACTCGAAGAGGATTTGAACGCCGCTACGATCACCAAAGAGCATTTTAAGGCAGCCCTGGCAATAATCACTCCTCGAACTCCGCCGTCCTTGATCGATTTATACAGCAATTATATGAATAAAATGTATTAATCCTTGGATAACGACGCGTTTCGCAACAGAAATTGCTGCAGAGAAAGTATTACGCATTAATAAACAAATTTCTATATTTTTCTACATAACGGCCTTTTCCAGAAAACGGTACAATCACGTAACGCTAACGAGCTATCCATTTTTGTTTGACAGCTTAATTTACGCACGAACTAAGAGCATGAGATAACAGGGGTGCAGGAAGCGGTGGAGGTGTTTAGGTGTGCACTACGGATAAAGGTAATATCGTGCCACCAACTTTCATTACGCACGTTGATGCTTACTTGTTTCGGTGGAATAACAGGCGCGCACAGCGTGGAGAGAATCTTTCCTACAGTGTCAATTGAACTCGTCTACATTCGGTTATATATCGGAATACCATTCTATTATTTTAACGCTATACTTCATTCAGGTACCGACTTCTTCATTCGGAAATCCCATCAAAATTCGCAAATGTGTACGTAATCCCATCGGCGAAACTGTAGAACACCGGTGACGGTCGGGTGTGTACGGAATTACGATAAATCGGATCTAAAGAAAATTATTGAAAGGTACAATTATCCTCGAGCGTGCGCGCGTAACGCTTGAAACTGGACGAGTGGTTGTTTCAGTTGCGGTTGTTGCCCCCCAATGGAGCCGCAGTGTCCACCGATCTGCACCTCGTGCCCCCCAGAGTCGAGCATAATATGTTGTCCGCCCGCGCCATGCTGCCCTCGGCCTCAACCCTGCGCGCCCTGCCCCCCGCGCATGCCCTGCACTTTACTCTGCCCCCCGCGCCCCCCTTGCCTCGGTTATCCCTGTATAACCTTCGCACCCCTGCCTCAGCCGGTGCCAGCTCCTTGCGACTTCGGACCTGTCCAAAGGACGCGCATCACTACCGGAGGACTTTTCTACACCGGCACCATTAGGTGCTACTACCCTTGCTTGCCACCTGTTTGCTGACCCCCTTACCTGCCTCGCACCCCAATTATCGGCCGACCTCCCGCTGCTCATAATTCTGTTATATAGAATCTGAACAACCCGCTGTAAAAGTGAAATAAATTGGGCACGCCCCGTCGTAAACTCCTCGGCAGTGTCTCATCATTTCTGTGCGCGTTATTCCGTACTTATAGGACGTCGCTATTATTCTCGCAACGTTCAATTTTTTTGGATAACTGTTTTTATAACACTTTATTTCGATACATCTGCGAAATCAGGGGTATATATTTCATAAGCGTCATGAATCACCCGGACACATGGGACAGGCAACTTTGCACCCTCTGCCCGCGAGCGCGAGGCCACGTGGACAGATCCAGTTGCACGATAACGACGTGCATGGGGCCCTTATTTAGCAGCGAACAACACAAAACGTGCCAACCGTATTGCCCTAAGATTCAACCGATAAAGGCGGTCAAGTAAGAGTTTCGCTAGCGTATACTGCATGATGGTGGAATATAGAATTTGTTGTTCGTTCACTGAAGTCGTTGAATTGTACGCCACAGATTCCGGCAACCGGTGAATGTGCCGAAGGGTTACGGGCCGTGGACAAATCTAACCTATCATCACGTTGTACAGGGAGGATTCAGGTATTTTGGAGTACGAAAATTAGTCCCCCTTTGCCCTCCGCCGAGTTCTCCTGTATTGGCTCGAGTTGTCGCTGTTAAACCAACCGATCCTCCTGATTTGGTAGTCTACCCTGCCCCTCAACTTTAATCTCGTACACGTGCGTGCAAGCACGTGACACATTCGCGTGAATCTGTATTACGTATAGTTTCAAACAAATCCAGAATCATTCCAATGTAATATTCAATGGAACGTACGTCTGGCTGTTGAATAAAAAGTGAGAATTTTAAAGTAACGATGAATGTTATTTAAATAGACGTATACATGTGAGAAACATAGGGTTATGTTTTGACGTGTATAGTTGAAACGGGATTAAAAGTTAAGTAAACGCGTCTGAAATATACGATCAGTATGGAAGCTATATGGAATCAGGTGCATTTAGAACGACCGCCAAATGCAACTTGCTACGTCGAACGTGAAAAACTTGGTAAGCTCCGTTCTAGCCTAGCTTTGTAGATCGTGTAAATACGTGAGAGAACGCGTAGGAATCAGTTTTTACAATAATTTTGAGTGTATTTAGGCATTGGGCGAATTCCACTTACGCCCAAATTGCCCGTGATTTTCATTAAGGTAGGTTTTCCTGCACGCGACTGGACGTAACGTGAAGAATTTCAAAGTCCATTTTCTGGAAAACGAAGCGCGATATGAAAAAAAGTTACTCTTTCTTTTCGACTCATAACAAGTAAATAAATCAAGCAAAAGGAATAAAATTTTTTGATATTGCGCTTCGTTTTTGAGAAAATCGACTTTAAAATTCCTGACATTGCATTTAGTCGTGTTTAGGAGAACCTAACTTAATGAAAATTGCGGGCGATTTGGGTGTAAGTGGAATTTGCACATTGTAAAGTAGGGTTTAACGTGCTTGATGACAAATTTGTAAATAATATTTGTGTGTTTCTCACTACTGCCAGATGCAGCAGCGTTTCTGACGTTCCTAGAAAAAGTTATACAGGATTTACATTCTCAAGAATTGTTGCATAAAGAAGCGGCAATTTTAAGTAGGCTAATCTACCGCATGAAAAGTAAATTTCGAAACGACAAGGGTGTTAAGACCATGTCCAAAGTGAATAAGGCGTTACTCAATTACCTATCGTTATCTCTTGACAAAGAATATGAAAATTTGAAAGGTTTCGTCGAGGTAGAAGGAAAATATATCGAACTGCCGTCTATGCAAATGGTAGAATATGTCTTGGTTAGAACTCAAGGTTTCGCAAAGCTCGTCTCGCGCATGGAGGAAGTGTCGAGGCTTTCCGCGCATTTCCTTAGGAGTAGAATAGCTTTGGGTCATGCTTGGGGCACTACTATTATCGCGTATGCCATTGTTAGTAGAATATGGTACGTGGTTTCCTATTTCTCTACGCAGCGATAATTCGTCAATTACATCCGCAACTTAGTGGCATATTTCTATGTAGGATTTTATCGAGGCATCTGATTAAAAACTCTTGCACATGGTATAATCGATTACACGAGTACTTAAAATTCTTCAAAGCCTCGGGATTAAGGTGGCTCCCCGAAGGCTACGAACTTCCTAGTAATTTACAGACATGGCTGTCGCTGCCATGGATACATGAACCTACCCCAAGGCATGTATAACAAAAGCATATACAGTAGAGTCTATCGTATAAAATCTTCATAGTTAAATAATATATATTTGTACAGTGTTCCTAGTAGTCATGGGTTGCAAAGTACAATGTTTAAATTGATCATTCCTCGTGGATACGATTTTGACGAAGCTTCAGAGAATCCAGCACCATATTCGCAGAAAAGAAGTGTCCCTTCTGACGCGATACCAGAGAACAGAAGCAAAAATGTTGCTTCTATTAACGATACAGGAGGTACAAACATCGAACGCTCAATATTTGACTTTGCAGCAAATAAATACAGGAATAACAAACTAGTCTCTTTTCTTTATAGAAATTATAGATCGGTGTAGTTTCAATTTACGACGCACTAAAGATAAAAGCCATACATTTACTGAGAATGGTAAAACAATACCAGTAGTTACTATAGAAGAAGAGAAACATAAAGAAGTCATAGAAGTAGAAGATGAAGGTATAAGCGTAAATCGAGATAAAAATATTACGGCAAAAGCAGAGAAGTTATCCAGAAAGAAACCATTAACACTCGACAATGTTAAAAGGAAGTCAGACTTGGTAGCGCTTCTAAATAAAGAGTCGTACCCTGGCTTGGATAAATTACAATGGAACATGATCAGGAATAAAAGTAAAAGGCTACTGAACAAGTTGGACGCGATTTCCGATGAAGCAGAACAATTAATTTCGCTCGAACGAGTGATTAAACGTATACAACGTTGGATCGCCTGAGTACCGATCCACTTGGACCTGCTGTATGTCTACAGTGAAACTTTCACAACACCGACTGCATGTACAAGCCAAATAAGAAAGCAAGAATTTAATAATAATTTTATATCTGTTATGAAAAGTATTTTATATCCTCGCGTATCTCTGCTATCGCTTAAAACACATTGAAAAAAGAGAACGACAATACAAGTATCAGTTTGGTTTGAAAGTGTTCTATGTATTTAATCACTGTAAGTGCGAACAAACTAATAGCGCGTTAAACGCTATTCGAAAAAGTGAAACTCGTCGTGTGCCTAGAACTACAAATTGTAAATCATCCCCGAGTATACATAGCGAAGCCCGTCGACGTAGGAGTTTGATAAATATCGCGCAACTTTGTGAGACGGATGCCGTGCGTTCACCACTGGCGTCAGATGCTTATTGTATATCCTGGTAGATACCGGTGCGAGCGTGCCGCGTGCGGGCGTGGTCTCATCCATAATTTCGATCCGCCGCGGGGCTGTCTCTTCTTCATATTGTTGAAGCAACAGGCTCGAAACTGTCTGGTACCGCAAATATCGGCACATTCTCTGCCGCATTGGTCGCAGGACAATGCCTCCCCGAAAGTCCACAGCGCGCACACTGTAACACACAACTCTCGCTCGGTTTTTCCCGTGGCGTAAAGGGAAGAGATGCATTTATGGATGCCATAACGACACCCCCGTCAGGTTCAGTAATGAATGTTAAGCAAGTAATTACAAGTTGACGCATTTGCATGGGACGCGCGAGGTAATGCATAACTCGATCAAACTTTCCTCAACTTTTCGAATCTTCCGGCCGGCAGGATGCGAAGTAGAGTGTACATACGCGTTTTTCGGAGGAATCCGGCGATGAAAAATCTTATGAAGGATAATAGAATTTCTAGGATTAAATTTAATCGCAGTTTCTTTTAGCTCGCTTCTGTATTAATTAACGAGAAGCTCGACGGTAAATTTAGCAATACCGTAGGCGACTGCTATGAGGAGTACTCTGTTTGATGGGATTATCTCCTTAAGGAAGAGATTACAGACTGGTCTGAGGATCTCCTCTGCCACAGAATCCTTTGATGTATTCCATTGTCTTTTCCAAATATGTATGAAACATTTACTATAACTGTCATTCAAGAGGCTAGATACAAGTTCTTTACAAAGCTTCGTGTAGGAATCTGATGATTAAGCTGAATCGCCGAAACGACTCCGGAATTTTAATTTAAAAAATGCAATGCGTCACTCACCTACAAGAAAGATTATCAGACAAGTGCGGTTCATCTTCAGGTTTGGCGATCCAACGTCGAGTGCAACAAGTGTCCGTGTAGGATAATTGCCTTGAACAAGGAAGACAGTTACCTTCTTTTCTGGAGGATATGCGTTACTTTCGGTAGTTAGGAGAACAAAAGAAGTTTAGTGCGTTACGAGACTCGCGCGATAGAACGAAGGAGAAATGCAGCAGCAACGTTAAGGGGATGAACTCACCAACCCTCCGCGGATGAGCGTTGAAGACCAAATGATAATCCTGCCGAGGACCTCCACCTCAACATCTAGCGCCCCACCAGCTCCTGTCGCCTCCTTCATCCTTAACGCGCACGCAATCGCATTTTCAGCTTCGACTTGGTATTTAGAATTTATGAATCGAAACGCTACTATTATTAGACGGGCCTTATAATTAGTCGCCTACAGAGAATGGTGAACAAAGCCCATTCTATAAAACGACGAGGGATCTAACAACAAGCAGGACAGATTTAAACGGAAGAAGCGTAGAACCAATTGCACGTTAGTATATCGAGAATAACGTTAATATGCACAAGACTCCGACGGCCACGTGGGTGGTGAGGGTTGCACTTTGATGTCCTCCAGTTGCAGCACTCGTTTGCGACAGCGACTGAGCTGAAATGTACGGAACGGAGAAATAATCGCATACGCGGGCACGCGTGTAGAATTACAAAGGTGCGAATCCACGATGAGATTATACACGAGACTTTCCTATCATACGACAGAAATCTCAGCAACAACTAAATGTAAATAATGGAAATAGCGACTATTTTCATTATTTACATTTAGTTATTGCTGAGATTTTTTAAAATATATCACGAAACTTGTTTAAAAATAAAAAGCAATGAAATAATTTTTCCGTGTGATTAAACTTTCAAGCGAGACTTATTTATGCCCCATCGCGGATTTGCACCATAAGAATCTAATTGAAAAGTATTCGAACTGGGATAGTAGACGATCCTCTCTCTGCGCTTGTAATCCGTATACGGAATAGAAATCTCGCAGTCCAGTAGCATCGGCTCCATAGCGTTCCTGACTAGCGCGCTGCGTCTAACGAAAGGATGTCTCTTGTGCCATTCCTTGTTCTCGGCCCCGGCGTAGTAACCGTCCACCTCGAATCCCTCGACGTAGAATTTTAAAACCGGTCGCGGGTGTGCTCCGTTCACCTCGCACGTCAGGTTCAAGTGCGTCTCGTTGAAGGGAGAGACGCGGATCCTCGCGTCGGTCTCGGGCTCTACTAAGGCAACACCGGCGATTCGCAACTGTACGTCTCTGTTATCTACCTTGATATTACCGTAAACGATCATCCTTGTCCGTCGCAGGTCCTCTTCCTGAAAGGTGCTGATCGTGCACGTATACTCCCCGCTCATCTCCACGGTGAGCACTTTCAAGTGAATGACGGACCGCGAGTTGGGGTGCTTCAAGTTCTGCTCAGGGTATTCGGCGAATCCGTGTATCGCGCCCACGTCCTGAGGCGGCACTAGAGTTACGAATAAAGTGAAAACAGGTCATGCCGCGACGATACTTCCCCTTTAAAAAATTCGATCGCGGCTAAAATTACTTGGCGGTATCCATTGGTATATCTGGTCCATGTTGTGGTACCATTTTATCACGAGGCCGTTCTCCTCTGGCCGGACGTTGTAGATGCAGGATAGATCGATCGGCCCGGTACCATTACGCACTACGAGGGGGATGTCCAATGCGTCGATCTTTGAAGCGTGAATGTCTGGGGAACGTTCTTAATGTTAGTCTCGAGCAAAGAGATTGAAGGTGATCTTGCGAACGTAAAAACAAGAGGATAATGAAGGAAGTGCAGTAGGACACTCTCGTTAGATCGTTCTAGAATTCTAGAACAATTATATTCGGGATGAAAGAAATTTAAATTGCTCCATTAAAGCGAGAGTGAGGGAGTGCTTTGTTCTAAGTGTTACGCAGCGAGACCGAGTCTCGCGGGAAACAGTGAAGGCAGCTTTACCTGCGAAAGGGTTTGATATTGCAGCGGCGAGCAGGAAAACCGTGTATGTCGGCGACATTTTCAACGAACCTCTGTTTTCAGACTGATGCACAATTAAACATGCTTCGTTAAACTTAAATCAAGCGCAGGCGAAAGATTCTGCGCAGCCACCGGATCGCATCGCTTCCTGAGGAAACATTTATACACGTAGAAGATTCCCTAATGAGAAAATAGGGTTGTGCATTGCGGAAGTATTTAGGAGGGCATTTAATTTTCGTAAAAATGGCAAATGATGCTTTTAACAATCGCGTAGTTGCGTAGGATTTTATCGAGCAAAATGTTATTATAATTCCATCATCGATTTTAATACCTTCCGCCAATTCTTCAAATTCTCACAGACGGTCTTCTTGGTTCACGCTGTGGCCAACAGATGGCGTCAATGCTTCCGTTAAATTTCAATTGCGGGTTCGATCTGTGCGCATCCGTTTCCTAGAGTGAAACTCTTCTGGTTGTTGCGTTCTTCATTCAAAACTCAAGACATAATAGAAGTTAAAACTCGTAGTGTAAATTTCTATGCACAAACTTCGATTCAATAATAACGCGAATGAATTATTCAAGCAGAAAAAGGACTTTAGTATCTCGTGTTAACTTCTTCTTAAACGAAAAATATGAAAGATCCTGCGACCACCTATATGACTATATAATTTATGGTCGTCGGTGTGCAACTGACTTCAACGTCCCTGTCATTTAAATGTTGCGAACGAAAACAAACGGTGGAATTTGTTATCGCTGCCACGTATTGTTGTAAATCACTGCTATCGCGTTAACAATGAATGACGATCCGAGAGAGGTTCTCGCTCTCCTCAATTCCCTGGGCTTCGTTGGAATTACTGCTCAACAGCTGAAAGGTTTTATGAAAGGTGATGCACATAATCCACGTCTTTCTTTTCAACCGCTTTCGCGTAGCCATGCTAACTTAAACTGTTTTTCTGCGATCAGATTTGAAGTTGTATAGGAAAGTGAAAGATCGCGAGAAGCAGCAGAGGAAAGAAGAAATCAGGAGGAAGATAATAGAGAAGCAGCAAAATGTGATCAAAGAAGTCCTCAGAGAACAGAGAAGAGAGTTTTGTTACACCGAGAACACAGTGTCCACTGACTCTAACTCTTTCACTGACCATTCCCTTGTCAGGGTGAAAGTAAAGTGTGTATCGAGCGATAGAGAGAATAAAGAATCTACTAATTCTGATGAAAATCGCATAGATGCGAGGCAGAAATCAGATATCTCAAAATCGACGGCCAAGAAAGCATCCGATCGTTCCACTGTTAGATCTATCGGCCTGCCCTGTGACGATGAAAGTACTAAAGACCATTTTAAGAGTAAAGACACATACGTTGAATTTCCAAAGCAAGAGTCTTACATGGCAAAAAAAGAGAAGCCCATTCCAAACAGTAATAAGATAATGCAACAGGAAAAGCCGACGGTCTCTCAACCTGTCCGGCCTATGAGTGCTCCAAATATTTTGGAGCATGGGTTAGATCGTATTGGAAGTGGTCGCACGAAGAGTACATTGTCCACAAGAAACTCTCAGTCTGGAACTAAGTCTTGTAAGGCTTCAATATATCCCACACATTGTGCAGTATTGTAAGAAAAATCAGGAACTTTAATTTATATTGGTATTCGCAGTTATTAGACCATGGAGATTGCAACCTGAAACTCAGAGAGCTTCGAGCGTTAACAAATCCGACCCAGTCACGCTTTATCAGAAATACCAGCAGGAATGGAAGCAAATGTCCTTCCCCGGAGAAGCTAAACACTCAAGTCTAAGGTGGGCTGTGCGTGAGAAAATGTTAGGCGGAGATCCTCGTCCCATGGTAAAAACTTTGTAGAGATAGGACTCGCGATCGGTGCTTATATCTTGTCTGTAACTCGCAATGTTTTGAATTTCAGCCTCTGCCTAGAAAGTCGGCTAGCATGCCTATATTAAAGAAGAAATGACGCCCGTTAAACTAGGAATTAAATTTTTTATTAGGAATAAATACTGATAAGGAGAATGATTTTGGTGGTTGAATTCCATCAACATATTATAACGTAGGGAAATTATTTACTGTGCTCGAAAATAAATACAAATTGACAGAGGGAGACTGATTTAATTCCTCCTTTTACTGGCTTTATTACTGATTAAGTTTAAATTTCTGTAACAAAATCGTGCTGTCTGGTCTATGTAATTGATACAATATCTTCTCCTCGATCGAACGTGCGGCTCTTTCGGTGAGAACTAACGTATTATGCTTTAACATACTATGTACATTCAGACCTAGAAAACACATGAGAAATAAATATGATTTAGGTATAGTAACATCTGAATCTTTAAGCTCGGAACTTACCATAAGCAGGCATTAAATTTACATGGTTTATAGAGTCTGTAGCCTGTGTTATGTTCAAGGGCATAATATCATCTGTATCAACGAAAAGTACAGAGGGTCCCCAATGTCTTGCTTCGATTAATTCTTCCATATAAGCAGGATCTGACGTCGGGAGCTCCAAATCTGTTATGATATACAGATCATCCTGCGCAAGTTTTATGGACAGCGCAGATGTAAGGCCTGCGACCCGGGTATAGAAAGGAAGCATGTAGAAATGAGGAGTAGGAGATCTGGGACCGTGCGCTATACCACCTCCCCTCCACAGCGGTGACCGTATACTTCCATGACGCGAGCGCCCTAGACCCTTCTGCGGCCAAGGCTTCTTGCCACCACCCCTTACTTCCGCACGTGTTTTTGTATGTGCGTAGCACTGAAATGAAATGTTAATTTCTGTGTCTTATGATTTCTGAAGCTGACAATCCTCGGACGTAGTTAACAAGGTATAGAAATTACCACAAAACGGTACAACTGTTGCCACCGAACGTTCTGATGAATAATATCTATCCGTGGGGCTGCTCCGTAAACGTCAGGGTGCAGGGTCACGAGCCCTACCTTCTTGCTTTCAACTGTGTCTAGACTTTCCAGCCATACTTCCCGCGGCTTTTGGTAAAAGAACTTCTCGTCTGCGTAACTTCTCTTGGAAATAATTGGAGCGACTTCTTCGCTACTTGTCTGCTCATTCACGACTGCCGTGCAGTACCTTAGCGCTTGGTACGAGCATGTCTGTAGTCTTGTGGCAACGTTTCTAAGAATCATCGACATTTTTAGAACGAAATTTGCTTGGTGTGTTTTCAGGCGGCAAGCATGATTGAAAGGATAACCTGGGATAACCTAACCGCTGAATCTGTTGTCCCCTTTCAACCACAACACTGTAGAACGTTCGGGTGCAAGTAAGATGTCGCTAGAAGGTTCTGTAGATGACGCTACTGTCGACTACGAACAGTTTGTTTACTTTACGTATCAACAAATGATTTTAAAACACTCCTCAGCATTCGACTTGTCTCCTTTTGTTCGTCATCTTGTGAAATTCGAGTAGCACGACGATATTTTAATAAATTTTGTAGCGATCGCGGAAGGAACGCGTTTCGTAAATAGATGCAAGTGTGATTGTACTTTGTGTACTGCAGTTTTAAATTACTCGAAAGGATGTATGGGAGGAAAGCTATCAAGCTTATAACAGAGTTAGATCTGTGCAATACTATACAGCCTTTCAATGTAGGTTACTTAACATTGCTTTAAGAGAAACAGCTTATGCACCAGTTTATCATATTATGTTTGATTTATAGGAGGTAGTAGTCAAGGAAGTTCTGGAGGAAATGCAATCCCTCTATGATGCAAATATGTTGGATAGGTTTGTATATAACTGTAAGCCGTAGTTGTGAAACTGAAGCACAGTCAACTGTTTGTATTTATTTCAGCAATGCCATTCGAAATGACGACAACATGGCATTACTGCCGTCCGTTCAGCTTAGACACATAGCTTTAAACAGGAACAAGAGGTGTGTCTTGGCATACATATATAACAGAATGAGAATGTTGAGAGACTTGCGATGGGAGCTGGGAAGTATTCTACCATCGGAAGTAAATTCCAATCTGCTGAATGCGGAAGTTCAGTGGTTCCATTCGTATAACAAATCTTTAGCTACTTACATGAGGTCATTAGGGGAAGATCAGGGATTCAATATAACTGTCAATATGTTGCCTCCCAAAGCTCCTTACGTGGAGGTAAATGAATGCTGCTTTCTTGTTCCTGATGATGTCACTTAAATCCTTTCATTTCAGGTGAAATGTCTAAAGGATTTTGGAAAGCTGGAGCTTGAAGATGGGCAAGTTATTCTGCTGAAGAAAAACACTTACCACTTGTTGCCAAGAGCTGTGTGCGAGCCTCTTATACGACAAGGTATACTCGAACACAACAGGACGTAATAGGTTCCTCTTAAATTTTATTAAAATAAAAATCAAATATATCTTTCAATTTTTTCCTGCATTTTTCAAGTCTGCGTTTAGTAGGACCTTGCTGAAAGGTCGCCCACGTTTAAAATTGAATTTCTCTACGGCGATACGCCCGACGGGCTCTTATCCAAAATTCTGATTAAGGAATCCACCAGCCCGCATATGCATACTGGATTTCATTAGGAATTTCCCGGATAAAAGTTAAATTCCTCTCGCCAGTGCGCCGCCGATTATAAACAGTCGGAAGCTAGTGTGCGCGCGCTGCAGAACGGCCGGCTATACGAAAGACTTTGCTTCTGCTGTCTGCGATCGAATCCGCGCGGTCGATGAATTATCTCCGCAGACAAGGTGATACCGCTTTATAGTTCTTCTTTTAATCGAGGACGACAGAAACAAGTCGTTTACCACCGATAAAATCAGTACGCCGTCTAGCATGCTGTTCGCCGCGCTCGCGGAGGTGCTTCCCAGTAACAGGTAAGCGTAAACAATTCGAAAAGTAATTGATTGAGTCTCTCATACACGATACGATCATTGATTCAGATTTAAAGAATCCTTCTCATTGTTCGAACTCGTTTCTGCCCCCCCTCGCGGCATCGAACTTATCGCAGGCTGGTTTTCCTCTAATTACACGTTCCTCTTCAATATTATCGATGGCTCTGTAAACAACTATATGCTTTTACATCATCCCTAATGTTTCCCTGTTATTTTCCTTGTCCGATGTCTACTTATCGTTACAGCTATTTCTGTACAGTGTACTGTATCTCTCGTTCACAATCGGACTTGTTTTTGAGCAAAGAAGCTCCCGTATCGCCGAATATTTTAGAGACAGGAAATTTTATGTATCGAGACTATCACGAGGAAAACGTACCAGGACGATGGGTATCATCTCGCCCCACAATTGCGTCATGGTACTTTCCCACATCCCGTTCGGTGAAATTATCCTCAGTGTGTCCATCATCGGATAGAAAGAGAAGAGGCAATTAAGTGGAAGGGCACACGAATTTGATAAACCGAAATTTCTTCGGGGACATCCTACTAATATAATAAATGCGAAAATGTGTTTGAATGTTTGTTACTCAATCACGTCGCAAATACGCAACGAATCTTTTTGAAATTTTGTAGATATGTGGTATAGGACCAGGAATAACATATAGGATACTTTTTATCCCCATTTTTTTAACCAATCTGGACCAAATCTTGCATAATTACTCTCTAGAATCCCGCGGAAAATATAGGTACCATGAAATCTGGACATCCCATGCCTCCCCCCTTATTTCACCCTCTTGACACTGCGTGATAATCGAACCATTACCCCGGCAACGTTGGGTACTTTAACCGGTTAACTGGCAATGTATCATATATGATAAAAAAAATCTGGCAAATTCTGCCAAATCTGTATCATATATGATTAAATGGAATAACTATGTGATTCACTTAATTTTTCGATGTTGCCAGTTTGGGCACGAATAATAAAAAAGGTAGGTCACTCTCGATAGCCCTAATACAGGCCTTTTTTTCAAACGCAAATTGTAAAACGATAAATAACAATAGAGACAACATTTTTTTCTAGTTTTAGTCGTTATTCTATGAGCTTTAACACAAAAAAAGGAAAGTCTAAATACCTCTATATACATAAAAGTTGCGAGTAAAAACGTAAAGACGTGTACCTACGTGGTGCACCGTTTGATGGTGTACATAAAATCTCGAAAACCGCTCAAACGATTTGGATGAAAATTTAATGAGAGATCCCACAAACCATTCCCTAGGATGTGTCTGGAGCAGATTTTCGAAAAAAAATAATACGATTTTTATGTTGAAAAATACGATTTTACCAATTTCTTGTATGAAAAATATTTTTTATCGTATTTTTTTTAAATTTATGTCGAAATTCTGGGATGACTGGAAAACTTTGGGATGATGGTAAAGAAATATATACCCCTCTTGCTTTTTTCAACCCATTGTATAGAGCCAATTTAATTAAAAATTTAAAACGGAAATTTAAAAATATTCCTTTCTTTAGTATAAAGCTTAATAAAGATCAGTTTTGAATAATCAGCGATTTTTCCTCAAAAGCCAAGGCCCCCCCCCCCTGCGGACGCCCATGCCGAAATATATCCTGCCTTCGTTCGAGTCGAGCTAGAATGGCACTTTCCGCGATTAGGCTATGCAAGTGTGCACCTTTTAAAGTGTACCCGACTAAGATATGCAGGTTCAACGGTTACACGGTGGGTAACTCAAGGTGCAACGACAAACTTGCTGATAATGTATGGTATATCTACAAGTAAATTGGTTCTCGTAAACGATGCAAAGATAATACATTTCCTGAGCTTATCTCAATCAGGTTTTCCCCAGATAGCTTGGACATCGGTGCCCGCACACCCGTTCTAACGAAAAAGAATTTGCACGCGGCCTTGCGGCCAAGGATACCTGCGACGTATCCTCGCCGAAACTAATATCAGTTCATCTTAACGCGTGCCTAGTTAAAATTTCCCAGTTTCCCATTGTAAATGTATCGTAAAACATTAATCATCAGTCCTTAATCGTTAACCATTAGAAAACATTAATCATCAGTTTCGTTCGGAGATTTCAGAGGATCATCCGTAAGCGTCGCGGAATCTCCGCGGACGAGAAAGACAGGCGGACGAACAATTACGTAAAATTATATAATTCGTTTTGTCATCGAGGGCGGGAGGATTAAGGCTATCGCTTACAAATGCCTTTACGGCCGTACCCCGCGCGTTTACGGCGACTCCTCCTGTATTTATGCGACCCGGCTGGCAATAGCCATTATACAGCCCGGGCCGATGTAACTAACGTCCGTCGGGCACTAAAAGAGCACACATTGCGACAGACAATGGCCCGTTATTATCTGCTTTGTGTAACGAACCAGCCATTTGTGTAACGAACGATAACAGGTAGATGTTCCCTTTGCTCTAAGGCCGGGTGTCAGTGACCATCTTTGGGGAAAACCGTATTTAAACGGCCGCGGGGAGACCGAAAACCACTAATGTTGGCTTAGTGGGCGTCGCTCGTAGATCTTCCCGGTAATGCGGCAACAAACCGGTCGATATTATCGCAAATATTGCTAAAGCTCCTCCAGATCGGAAATGCCAGCGGGATTTCCGGTGAGTTTGCCTCGCTTGGCTTAAGCACTGCCCGAAAAGAAAGTAGAACAGTGAAAAGCATATCTTCGCGTAGAAACTACGCGCCTGGAACAACGATTCACGACGGATGGACACTTTCCCAAGGTGTGCCAGAGATTCGTGGACGTTATATTCGAGTGTCTCGATGAATGGAACCGACACGTGCAGTTTGATGGTGATCGCGATCGGTTCTCGAGCCGAGATCTTGAATAAAAGCTTTAAATGCGACAGCAAGGACGGTTTCAAAAGATTGTCGATAAAAGGAGGAAGATGAATGGAGAAGAGGCATCCGGCAGATAAACTGCGACAAGGTAAATGACTGCGAATGCTTGCGGTTGCATCTACGGTGTAACGCAAAGTCTTGATGCCCCGGTGGTCGCAGTAGGTAGAAGACATCGAGGGGGGGTTTAGCTATCCCCGGGGCTCATTGAAAACTGTATATAAAAACTCGATTATTTATGTTGATGTCATTCATCACTGAGGGGTGACTGCGTGCGCTAAGGGGCAGCTATTTCGCAAGCGCGATAGATACAAGTTATCGATTACCCTTCGAATTTTCCCAATGCAAGATCGTCACATCCGAACGCAATCAGAATGGAATTTTCAAACGGCTGCTGAACGTATAATTGTTAGCTTCGGAGAGTGAGCCGTGACCCAGTGAGCGTTGGGATGGGAAATTTTCGACGGGCTTTCCGTTTCGGCTTTCTTTTTCTAAAACTGGTTATCTAAAGAATGCAAAGTTAAATTGAGTACACGGTGTATACGTGCAGCTGTCGACTCTGCCAGAGGACGATGGGTTTTCCCACCCCTACCATGCGCGCAAAAACGCAGGCATCTGGCGGCCGCCAGAGGCTCCACTGTGCTCGCGGCGGCCATCGTGGAAGTTAGTCCGCGCGTCGGCCAACGCCACACGATCAGTTCGTTTTCAGGCGGCGCGTTGAGTGGCGTTCACGACCGCACGAATATCTAACCGCGACTACACGCATCTATTCTCAGTGTTCCTCTCCCTCCCGCGATACTCAGTTCACGCTTCCGTAAACGATCCTTCGGCCCCCTCCGTACCTCGACAACAAACACCGCCGTTAGTTTCGCCAATAAACGCGGCAAGCTTTAGTGGACACGAAGCGAACCCCCTGCCCCTCCCCACCCGACAATTGCCAACGAACAGAGTCGAAACGAGAATGCGACGGCATCCAGGAAACGAACGCACGTGAAGAGAGATACGAAGAGAGAGAGGAAAGAGAAGGAAAGAGGGCACAGCTGGCGTGTTGGACGAGGAACGACGATCGAACGATTCAGCCCGAGTAAACGTAGCAGTGGCGTAGCTCGCGTGCGAACGAACGAAACCAGAGTCTGACACTCGATCGGAGGATCGACGAATATATCGTAACAGGCTACCGATACCGATCGCTCGAAGAAGATACGTAGAAGGAATCGCTTGCGGGGCCGCGCGCGCGTTTACCTACGTACGGGAATCGCGGCTAGAGTAGATCCTTGCTTCCGCCGCTAGGGATATATCCTCTCTGATCTATCCGATCGGGTCGATTCGAAAATGTGGCATCCGTCGAGAAAGACACCGATGGAGAGGAATGTTCCAGAGCACTGCAGCGAGGGGAAAGGCGAGGAGCATCGGGACGCGGGCCACGCAGACTCCGGCTTCCTGTCCAGCGGGAACCTTCAGCTCACCTCTGAACTGTGCGACCACGAATTGCCGAATGTCGACGATCCGACGGCCGTGCCCGCAGCACCGGAACCAATGAGGGCGGACAGCGGCGTGGACCTCGGGCTCAGCGAGAGCCTCAGCCAGCTCACGTTGAGGCAAGTCACATTGAATCCTCTGGCAAGCGGCAAGGTTCAGGCCGAGCCCATCGTCGAGCTCGCACCCGTCAGCTCACGCAAGATCGAGCAGCAACAGGAGACGTTGACGCTGCGACACTGCGATTCCCAACGATCGCCTGAGAAACAGCTGAATGAGGAACCTTGGCAGCTCTACTACACGCAGGACGACGACGGCGACACGTAAGTAACCTCTTTGTTACTGTTTTTATTACCCTCACCTGTCAGCCCCGGATCCCACGGGGCCCGGTGGCTTAAAGGGGCCTTAAGGGATCAGGCTGTAAGGGAACAATGGGGGACGGTCGAATATATTTACACTCCAATTAGCTACAGGTTTATTAATTACCACTGGGCTCTCGCATTCGCGCGGTTCAGCGGTGTGTTTATGTTCGGCGTGCTCTACCTATCGGCGCACCGCGAATTCCTAGTCGAGTTTCTCGAAAGACCCCTTCGTAACCTTCGCGGATGCCCCCTACGTGGCCGCGGTTGTTTACGCGATATTAAATCGGGGGATTATTTGATAGATTGTAATTAATCGCGGGGCGGCGCGTGCGCGGTGCCGTTGCAACCTGTAGCCCGCGACGCTTCGAAACTGCGTTCAACCGTCTCTCGAGTGTATCGATCGGGGCTGAGGTAATAATAGCGCCTTCCGTTGAATGGGACTCGGTTCTTTGTAACGACGGAAACAATGACTCGATCGTTTACGTATAACGAACACCTAGCCGTTTTCCACGTAGCGGCGGAGAGGCATAGAAAAATTTCGCTTCTCCGTTTCCATTCATCCTGCAGCGAGCGCGCGCACGTGCCCGCTGATATCACCGCCTCAACCTATTCCTCCTGCAAATGTGTAACTCGCGTAACACGTGGCTTGATAATATCCAAGTTCGCGCAAGGTCGAACGCGAGCGAATTTTGAAATTTTCATTCCGACGCACGCGCACGTCGCGCCTCTTTCCTTCGCAATTGAGATTCACAATGAAATATATCGCGAATCGGATCACACGAAGATACTACGCGAGAATTAGTGTCGACCGGCACGCATGCGTCGCCGAAATCGGAATGCAAGAGGTCACGAGCGTTTCGTCACTCGCGCGAGCAATATTACGCACAGCGTTTCAAGATAAATATCACTAATCACGTGCAATTACCGTTTCTATGACTACATAGGGAACATGTTGATCTCGGCGAGTATCGTAACACGTCATCGCATCCATATGAATCAAGCGCATCGCATTCGTTTCGTGTCAGCAAGCTCCTTGACCGACGGGACCCTCGCTGACGCAAGGAACCATCGATTCCCTTAAATCCCGACCCGCGAACCCCAGAGCAATCTCAGCCCGTCGCGACAATTAGTCACACTTCCAGCGGTAGCGTCCGACGGAGAAGTCCATGTTCGCATTTGTGCTTCTCTGGGACGTCGATCCGGCGATCGGATGATTTATCATTACCGCGCGGGAATGACGAAACGTTGACCTTTGAACAGGAAAAAGTGTATAATGCACAAATGGGGGGGGGGGGGGGGGATGGTGTCAAAGGCGATATTGAACTATAGCGTAAGCACGTGCTCGATTATCAGCCAACTAATGAATTCGCGGAGGAAAGAATGATGTTTGTGCCAGATGCGAGGAATCGCACGGTAATATATAATCGACGTGTAATTAATCGACGGGATGAACTACCTTCCGCTACTACGAAGGATAACGAGGCAGCGTGTTTCACCGTTCCGTTTCTGTTTACAGGCAACTGCACATAGCGATAGTTCAAGGCTTCCTGGAGGCTGCGTTCAGTTTAATAAGAATGGCACCGCACCCGTGCCTTTTCAACATCCTGAACGACGACGGCCAGTCTCCCCTGCACCTGGCCGTGCTTACGCGACAGCCGAGGATAGTCAGGCGGCTGATCCTGGCAGGTGCGAGCCCAGCTTTGAGAAATTTCCGCGGTAACACCGCGCTTCACCTGACGTGCGCGACCGGCGATCTGGCCTCGGCCAAGGCCCTAACCGACCCCTTGTCGCCCGTGGAGAGGAATTACCTGATGCCCGAGAAGAAGATACCTGCCCTGCCGCAGAATCTCGAGCAACGGAATTACGACGGTAGGCGAATGATTTATGCGTTTATTGCTTCTGCCGTCGGCGGTTCTATAAAGGCGATGGGGCGGACCCTTCCAGCCCCTCGCCTTTGTATCGGTTCAAGGTCGAGGTTGTTAAACAACCTGCCCCGTTCAAGGCTTCCCCGAAAACATTCTTTCGGATTTGTAATAAATACTCATCCAAATTAAAATAGCGGTAAAGAACGGGGGGATTTAGAACGAGGGCATTAAGGGTGGTAAAATTCCTTCGGACTCTTTGGATTAGCTTCGGAATAGAAGTCTCTACACGGTATTCTCTATAATAGCCGCAATAATAGTGACAGTAGCGCGTCTTTGGTGTTCCAAAGAAGATTGCGGCCCGTGTCGAAGCCTTCAACAGGTTAAATTCTATGCGCTCTATTGTAGGCGCAACCTCGGCTACAATATTGGCGGACGATACGCGCGGTACTTAGAATTGAATGACCCTATCGGCGGAGAATGAGGAGAAACAGAACCGCGGCAATTAACTAGGCCCATTGACGGGCAATAAAGAACGACCTAGAGAGCGAGAAGGTTCAGGAAGGAAGAGCGCGCGTTGATGCGCACGTAGCATCGCCCGCGGAGGACAGCGAAGCGTCGGAAAATCCTAACAGCTTTGCCGCACAAAGCAACCAGTCATTGGTGTAGCGAGCCACGCGCAGAAACAATCCTTCGACCGCGATTACGCGCGGGTTTCCCATGATTTCATCGTAGATCGCGAGTAATCCGCGCCGTGCGCCACTCGTGCCTCTGGGAATTCCATTAACCGAACTTCGACCGCGAACAATCGGCGAAAGGACGTCTCTCGGGAAGAGTCACTCGCCCCTCGCGAAACTCGTTCCCCCGAAACTGACTTCGGCCAGGTCCCGACCACGCATTCCCGGCCACCTTCCAAAAAGGCTTTCGCGGAACGATTTAGTCAGAAGGCTTCCCCCATTGTGCCTCGCTCGGCCCCTTGCATCTTTCACGCCTCTCTCCCTTTGTTCGCCGTTTCGCGGTGGCATTTCTCTTACTCCCACGATCAATCCTTCGAACAGCGACGCGGGGGGGAGGCCGAACGGTGAACGTTGACGCTTTTTCGAAGTTCCGGAATTCCCGCATAACGTCATGCCAGTACTCCATTCCGGGCGTACGATGTGCATGCATGCGGGAGGCTGGGCAGCTGGCGTAATGGCTGCTTTTGGACCATGACGAAATGTATTAGGTCGATGCGCGCGAACCGTACCTCGAGCTGATTTCTCCAGCATTGAATTTCATGTACCAACGTCCGCCACTCGCCCGCGTCGGCGTAACCTTTCCGATTCATACGCTGGTTATCTCCCGATTGCACGCAAGCTCGCGTGTCCGATGCACTTAGCGCGGGCTGGCGTGCACGTACATGCCCGTGACGTACGCGGCGCGCGGTTATCGATCGTCGGTGGAAACGTAAACAATCGCGTGTAATTTTATCGACGTGGCCGAGGACTCGTAGAAAGCTTAAATTAGAAACTCCGCGGCGGCGTTCTTTTCGCGGCTAGACCGCCCGTGCGGAGAGGCACGCTGTCAGAAGGCTGGCCGATGAGGCGGCGCTAGAGAATTCCAAGAGAAAACCGAGAGAGTAGAAGGGGGGTAGAAGAAAGCGCGAAGGGGATAGCCGCGAAGGCCCGGAATACGCGCGCGACGGAATTTTGGCGCGTCGTCTGTGCGTGCGCGCGTTACATCACGGGCGGCGCGCGATGAGACAGAAGCTCCCGAAGCAGATGTTTTTGATATTTAAAAATACCTGGGGGCGACTATTTGCGTGTCGTGATATTCTCGCCTCGCTTCGGCTCTCGATTCGACTCGGGAAACCCCACAGCGGCGCGGCAGCCGGTGGGCTCTCGATCGCCCTCACCTCGCGGAACATTCGGAGCCTATCTGCCGGCCCATCTACGTGCTGCCTTCGTAATCGCCCACGAGGTCCGTTCAACTCCACCCGTAGGCAGTCGCAGTTACCAATTACCGATCGCCCGGGGTCCGATCGAGTGACGCGGGAAATTCCACGACGCGATCAATTTTTCCGCGAGCCTCCGACGCGCTGGCCTGCCGCGCGATAAGAATAGAAGCGTAAATATTTGCCCGCTGGGAACGGCGATTTTGGGGACGGTTCCGGCGGCGGCAAAAGTCGGCAATTAAATTCCGCCGATGTGCATGCTGCCGGCGGTAACAAGGGAGGGTTAAATTTAGCGGTTACTTTGATCGGTACGAACCTAGTTTGGACCGCGGGACGCCGGCCAAACCTCCGACGACAATGATTCACCGCGTCTTCCTAGTTCTATGTATATCTCCTAGAAGCATGTGACTCGGTCGCATCATTCTCGAACACGCCCCCCCCCCCCCCCATTAAATTCGTTCAATTAAGAAATAGAAATCGCGTCTAAATTCGAGCGCCCCGATGCAGACTCCCCTTCTAATTTTACGGGTCACCATGTGTCTAGAGAGTCAAAGGTGCCGATATCATTCCCGGGTGTATTATAAGATTCGAAATCTTATAAGGGATCGAAAAATTTCTGGAACTTTTCAATAGGTTCCTTTTAAAACATGGACCGCGGAATTTTTTTAAAAATGTATTCACGTTATAAGTTCCCAGGCGAACCGATGAAATAAAAGTTCTTGAAAATAAAGGTTCTAGTTGGAATGGAACTTATAAAATATTAAAATAAAAAAAATTCTATAACAGGAACAGATATTTTGTTCGCCAATATTAAAAAAGTTCTCAATCGTTGTAACAAAAACCGAATACTATTCAATATTAAATAATTCTAACATAAATAGTATAATAATACGTAAATGTATATTTATATATTCTATTATTGGAATATAAATATTATTTATTATAGAATTTCTATGTATTTCGGTTCATGTAAGTTATAACAAAATGTTATTTACGTATTATTCTTGACAAGTTCTCTTTTCTGTTCGAAACTTCCTATGAAACCATTAATTACTTATGTTGTGAATTTCATATTTTTTATTAAATAAACATACGAAGAATTATATTTATATTGTTAAATAAAACTAGTACCTAATAGTTTACTACTTTTCTTTATCTTATGAAAACTTTTTTAATAAACGTTCTAATGTAATTTGTTTCCATGAAACTTTTATTATATAGCTTCTAAAATATCTGCTGAGAGCACTTTTTAAAGAACTTCCTAAGCGTAACATTTTTTCCAATAAAAATTCCACAGGAACAGATATTTTCGCAAACGAAACATATAAGTTCCTACAGGATTTATTTAAAAACGAGGGTGCGAGAACTTTTTCGATCCCTGATTATTCCTGTCGCCCGAGTCACGTGCCATCCGTCTTATCGCGTGCGCGAAGAGAAGCAGGCCTCCTAACTTTGCGCCTTATCTCGTTCCAGGGGAGATGTGCCTGCACATAGCGGCGGCCTCCGGCCAAGTGGAGCTCGTGCGGCTCCTGTTGCGCCTCGGCGCCGACCTCGAGGCCAAGGAAGCGTTGGCGGGAAAGACGGCCCTTCACCTGGCCGTGGAGCGTGGCTGCCGGTCGGTGGTCGCGTTCCTCCTCCAAGAATGCAGGCCGTGCCTGGACACGCCGACGTACGCGGGCATCACCGCCTACCAGATAGCGATCTGCCTGGACAGCCAGCTGGCCAGGGAGCTGGTGAGACTGGGCGCCACCCCGGAGCCGCTGCCCGAGTCCGACTCCGACACCAGCGACGAAGACGACAGCCCCGCGATCAACTACCTGCCGGCGATCGCGAGACTCAGGCAGAACGTTGTCGGCGTCAGAGTGTAGAAGGGAGCGCCGACTTTGCCTCCCTGGGCTCTCGCGCGTCAGCCCTGTCTCGCATTTCTCTATCCTCTCCGACCGATCGATACGCGCGGCGTTATGCAACCGATCGGGGCATCGCCGAGGGCAGCACGGTAAACGGGACGCAGCACGCGCGCGTAATGCGGCTGACTTCGTAGGGTAGGAAGCGATTGGTGTGTAAGCGCGTCTCTCGCGGCGCGGCTACAGGCAGCGGGATAGATTCGGCGCTCCGTTGAGTACAAAGTATTACCCTGTTTCTGTATCGGGAGCGCGTTCCTCACTCTCTCGAGCCGAGGCGTGGAATGTACGTGGAAACGAAACCGAGAAACGAAGGACGAACAGGGACGGTGTAGATGTAAAGTGAACGGGATCAGAGGAGGAGGGTAATCGAGAGTCTCATACGTAGAAAGTGCCTCTGTGAGGAGCCCCAGATACTTCGTTAACGAGTGAAATCAACGAGTACGATTTTTTTTTGTAAACGTACGTACGACTGCAAAGGAAATAGAAGAAAAATGAATTTACGCTTAAGGAGACCGCAGGATCTCGCCATGTAAATATAAAAAACGAAGAATATCCAGTTTGTTCCGCGTTTTTTGTGAGAATGTTTAGTGACATTCGAGCGCTTCGAAGCGTTTTGAGGTGAGAGAAAGAACAAAAAGAGAGAGAGAGAGAGAGAGAGAGAGAGAGAGAGAGAGAGAGAGAGAGAGAGAGAGAGAATGTATGCCGAAACGATAAAAAGTATATCGATGTGTATAGATATTCCCTACATATATATGTGTAATCGAACATTCGTTACCCGATCGTTCTTTTTAAGCTGTACATACGTACATAGGTATATTTATATTAGTCGAATTTAAGAGACCGAAATAACACTTCTGAATAGAATATTTATCGAGGGAGCGTTCGAAATGGTTCGCTCGGGTACTGCTTAACCAAGTGCTACGGTACTATTTCCGCCGTGAACGTCCATAAATTCCCTCGCCCCCTCTCCCCCCCCCCCCCTCGTTGTACATACTCGTGATTTCGTTAGTGTTCTAAACGTGAATATAAAAAAGATAATAGAACGATAACATTAACGTTGTTACGTAACGTCTATAATTATTTTTTTAGTAATAAAAGGCCTTGGAAATTTTGCCCGTAAAGCTCCCAGCGTATTCAATCGTAGATCAGAATGATCGAGGAAGGTTTCCACGACCTAACTGGCACGTCCAGCGGCGAGTATTCGCTCCTCGATCAGGATTATCGAGGGACGCGGCGCGAGATTCGCCGGAACCGCGTATGAGAACGAAACGAGTCTGTGGCTAATTTTGCGAGAGCCGACGTAAAAATGTGGAGCAAGGACCGGCCGCTGGTTATTTCGAGCCGAGGAACGTGTAATGGTCTAGGCATTCCAAGAAGCTTGCGGACTTATTCCTTTTTGGGGGAGTTTGGTCTGCGGAGCGCGCGAGTTCCGGGATATATTTGGATCTTGGAGAAGAGGGGGTAGCAGCGGTACCGATGTTCTAATAGTTTCGCCGGCAAGTAGACGTTGGTTTACGTTGCCACCCGAATTTCACGCGATCCGAAATCAACGGGGACACGTACCTGATCGCGTTCTATCGTAAAACTATCGTTTCGATTCGATCGGCTTAGCCAAATATTCGATTTTCCAGACCAACGGAGTTTTAAAGATAACGTACCGGTTGTCGGCTAAAAGAATGTGACACGACAGACAGCTGGGGATTCCCCAGCTAACTCCAGTTTCACGATGGAAATACCAAGTTCCATGACAACGACAGTGCCGTGGGACCGAGCAACCTTGAGGCGGCATCGACGTCTCCGTGGCCCGAGATCCATTCTCGAAAACGTATCTACGTTCGCGAATCAGTAATTATTCGTTTTTTTTTGACACAGTAGACCTTGACATCCGGTCTTCGCAACTTGTCAACACGTATATTTTTCACTCGCAATCTTAATGCTGCGCGGTCTGATTAGGCTATATCAGTAAAACGTTCGTCGATAAAACTATTTTAAGGAGTCCCTTTTACTCAAAGATATTAAACGACTATACGTTTCTCCGAAGCAAAGAGGATAGTATACCAATTTACTATAGCGTAGCGCGACGGGGAAAAAGCGTAACACGTAGGAGGTAATTATAAAACGCGACGTACTTACCAACGGTCTAATGCAATTACGAAACTGAGCGGATTATAATTACGGTGCAGCATCGAACGAAGTCTGAAGGTGGGCAAAGATTCTTGGCTCGCTGCAGAAAAAGAGGAGGGTGCGTTTTCGAAGGTACTAGAAAACCGTGGAGCATAATCGCGGGAAGGCATGACGTACGACTAGTTTCGCGACAATCAACGGAGAGGCGCTAGTTGTCCATTTCTGGAGCTTTCTGAAAATCTGCGCCGGCTCGAGAGCTGAGTATTCACACGAGTCATCACGTACCATTGCGGGCAGAAAAGAACGAATTGCGAAAAATAGAACGAAACTACCATTGCTCTAAGGTCAAGCGTTATGGACCAGGTAAACATTCACGCTAACCCGATCGTCGTTACGCCTCTAGTAGACCTCGGTAATCGTAATTTCGAGAGACACTGTGTCCCTTCACGGCTCCATTGACGGACCACGCTTTGTTCGAAAGAATTAACGTGCTCCCTCCGCTCTTCATTTTCTGCGACGCATTTCTCGCACGTTCCACCGGATCGTTTTGTGAGAAGCCGATCCTGCTTTTAATTGGAAGCTTCGCTTTAAGATCGTCCGTGACCGAAATCGATAAGTCCTATCGCCGTTTCTCCCACGAGCAGTCTCTCTCTTTTAATCCGACGTTAACCTTATACGATTTTATAAGCACGCGATCTTTCGGAATTAGGTATCCCCTTTACTGGCCGGCTCAATAATCCTGTATTGTCGAACGTTTACAGGTATTAGTGTTAAAAGAGAAAGGTAATTCTGCTTTGGAAGGGGGAAGCTTCGAGGAGGCTATCAAACATTACACGGAGGCGATCGCTTTAGACGAAAGCAATCATGTCCTGTACAGTAATAGGTCGGCTGCTTACGCTAAGGCAGGAAAGTACGAACAGGCATTGGAAGACGCAGAAAAGACCGTGAGCTTGAAACCCGATTGGGCGAAAGGTTATTCGCGCAAGGGCAGCGCCCTTGCTTATTTGGGCGAACTGGACGCGTCGATCAAAGCTTACAAAACTGGCCTACAGTTGGATCCGAATAATGCCCAGCTTAAAAGCGGTTTGGCCAAGGTCAAAGATCAAAAAATGGAAGCAATTTCCAATCCCTTCAATACGCCCGATCTTTATATCACGCTGGCGAACGACCCGAGAACCAAGGGCTTCCTACAAGATCCAGAATATCTGAAGCTTCTCCAAGAGCTGCAAAGAAATCCGCAAGCACTCGATATGAAATTACAAGACACGAGAGTGCTGACGACTATCAGTGTACTGTTAGGCATCGACACGGATAAGGATGACGCTATGGAAACGGACCTGCTTCAACCGCCTTCCCCTCCGAAACCCAAGCAGGAGCCGCCTAAGCCTCAGAAGAAACCAGAGGACGATCTTCCTCCTGAGAAAAGAGAAGCGTCGAAGGAGAAACAATTGGGTAACGAAGCTTATAAAAAGAGGAGCTTCGAAGAGGCACTAGAACATTATAACAAAGCCGTGGAATTGGATCCTACGGAGATTATTTACTTATTGAATATAGCAGCGGTGTACTTTGAGCAGAAAGAGTACGATAAATGTATCAGTCAGTGCGAGAAAGCGATTGAAATTGGAAGAGAAAATAGAGCGGACTTTAAGCTGATAGCGAAGGCGTTCACTAGAATCGGGCATGTATACAAGAAGAAGGAGAACTGGAAGCAAGCGAAGGTGGCCTATGAGAAATCTATGTCGGAACATAGAACGCCAGAAATTAAAACCCTTCTTTCAGACATCGATAAAATCATTAAAGAGGAGGAGAAGAAGGCATATATCGATCCGGAGAAAGCGGAGGAGGAAAAGGAACTTGGGAACAAGAAGTTTAAAGAGGGAGACTATCCAGCGGCGATAAAGCATTATACAGAAGCTGTGAAGAGGAATCCCGATGATCCGAAATACTATAGCAACAGAGCCGCCTGTTATACCAAATTAGCGGCATTCAATCTCGGATTAAAGGACTGCGAGAAATGCGTCGAGATCGATCCGAAGTTCATCAAAGGCTGGATAAGGAAAGGGAAGATATTGCAAGGAATGCAACAGCAGGGAAAAGCTCTGAACGCTTATCAAAAGGCATTGGAGTTGGATCCTTCGAACAGCGAGGCGTTAGAGGGATATCGGTCGTGCGCTGTCTCGGCCTCTTCTAATCCCGAGGAGGTGAGGAAACGAGCAATGGCGGATCCAGAAGTTCAAAGTATATTGCGGGATCCCGCTATGAGACTTATCTTAGAGCAGATGCAAAGCGATCCCAGAGCCTTACAGGAGTAAGTAACGATAATTATTCAGCCGGATGAACGCTTGAAAGTTTAGACTAATACGCGCGTATTTCTATTTACAGCCACTTAAGGAACCCGGATATAGCAGCGAAGTTGCAGAAGCTCTTGGAGTCCGGTCTCATTGCTATCCATTAAAAACAGGAATATCTGTATTTGCGCACGGCCGTGCGCAAGACATTTTCTTGTCACCAAGTTCCTTTGACATTAAGGATACCATGCTGTTCGTTCTCTTTTTATGTATTAGAAATACGTTATTTAACCGTACAGCTCGTTTTAATAGCGTATTCGTTGTACATCATCTGCGTTCAGAAAAACCGTTCAGTCTCGTTTATATATAGGATATAAATTTCGTGCGAAAGCAATTGCCTTCTCGGTCACGAACCCACATTTTCCACTATAAAATCGTGCTATTGTAGTCGCGGCGTTGTTTTAATATGTTTCTAGTAGAGTGTAACTTTACGATAAAGGAACTTATTGCATAAATACAAGCTTCTTGCATAATGTAACACTTCCGGCTGCGAGTCAGTAATATCACCAATACCGACTATGGTATCTTACATTTGTTATGTTGTCTACATTAAAGGAAATTATTATCTTACATTTAAGTTTCCTCCTCGACAAACACGTGACCATGCATTAAACGAACATGTACCTAGTTCTTACTTTATAAGCAACACAATTTTGGTCCAAAATACTATGATAATAAAGAAAAATAACAATAGCAATAATTACGAAATATAATTAATATAACATCTGTGATTTATTTGATGTCGAATACAAAGCTTAAATTTTTGCACTGGTCGAGTCCGGTATATAAATTTTCAGTTTATATAACGTTTGCGGTTTAAGAATTGGAGTTGTTTATTGGCATTAGTAAATTAAGTTCGTGCATGTTGGCACCACGTTTGGTAGTTAGAACTGCTTATCATAATTTTACATGCAACAAGGTATTCACCCATTTTTTATTTCTCCCATAAATTCGAAGAAAATATAGCATCCCTCGCGACAGTAAGCTTCGCGCGAATTTTTACATTTATGCATACGCAAACGAATTCATTGCATCGCAATCTATCGCATCCGCGGTACTTAACAAGTGTTTACAAGCGACAGAGTAAGGCCAAATTTTACTTGTGCGACAGGACGTGCGGGCGCGTCACACACAGAACGGTTTAGTTCCGTCATATATCGTGGGTAGCGCCACAGTCGACGCATTAGCACTAAACGCGACAGATTGTTGGCCCCGGAGCGAAACTATCGAAGAAGTACGGGCGATAGGGTTGAGCGCGAGAGAATTATCGTGGACGGGAGTCTGTTTGTTCGCGGCGGAGCAGTGAGAACAGGCGACGTGGTGGAGGATCAGGGCGCCGAGAGCGGAGGATACGAGCCTGATCCATCCGAAGCGCGGTGGTCCGCCGCGCTGGTGGGCCTAGCAGACGACATGTTGGCTGCAGGGAGCACCTCGTCTCGGATGTTTCGGCCGCGAATTTCCTCAGGGATTCTTGAGTGAGGGAAGCGGGTGAACGCGTGGAAAGCGAGGAGAAGAGAGCAAGAGGGAGAGAGTAAGGCCACTCGAGGGTGTGCGCGAGAGAGGGCACACGGTTGGGTTCCCCGAGTGGTGGTTGTACGTGGGCACCGCGGTCGTCAACGAGAAGCTTGCGGCGAGGGGGTGGAGAGGAGGCCTAGCGAGGGGGGCGGGGAAGGGGAACCCGGACGAGCCCTCGAAAAATCGAGGAGTCGAGGAGCGAAAAGTGGAGAGAAAGAAGAAGAAGGAAAAGCGGCGGACGGTCGTGGAGGGTGTTCCCCGCGGGTTGAAGCTGCACGGGGCGCGATCCACCGGGAGAGGATTGGGCCGATCGGGCGAAAGCCACGGGAGATTGAAGAGAGAGAGAGAGAGAAAAAAAGAAAACTGGTCAGTCACGCACCGTCGTCCTCCCTATGCACGGGTGGCTGTCGATTCCACGAATCTCTTCGATTTGCCCGAATAACGAGCTAGGCAGCGCAACCCGGAGCCGATCTATTTTAACTTCTTCGTTGTTCTGTCTGGAAGGGTAGGGGGGGGGGCTGGGAGGCGAGGCGAGGCCAGCCCGAGCTGTCGCGTACACGCGTCGAGTCCCTTCCTCCTGAAACGATTTCGCGTGTGTGTCTCGTGTTCGCGGGCCATCACAGGAGGCGCATCGGACGACAGTGCACGTCAACTTTATTATCCCAGTCCCGGTCTCGCTCCCACTCTCTCGAGTCGCTGTTGGCCGTGCCTCGTGCGTACTCCCTCTATCGCAACCTGCCGCGAGTGCCTCGCGGCCGGTTTCGCCCCAGTGTTAAAACGGAAGATTCGGAAGTGGTTCGGCCGCCTGTATACACCGCCGCTGGTATATTTCGCGTCGCCCGCCAGCCTTTGCACGGTGCCTGGCGCTCGACAGCCACGTAACTCCACTTGCTCTTCATCCGGAGCGGATCAATTTCGTCGCCGCCGTCATCGGGGCCAGGTGTCACCGTGAACGTGTGTAAACGCGTCCGGGCCCTAGGTAACGGGCCGCGCTCGCCTTCTCGCGCGACGAGAGCGCGTCTTTTGTCGCGCCTCTGTACGACCATCGTAACGTTTAACACGTTACACGAGAGAAGAAGTCGGCGTTGGACCAGCAGCACCGTCGCGGCACACGGTGTGTAGCTATGGTTTCGCGGGCAGTGAAAGAAGCCGTGAAGTGAACGCGCGAGGTGCGAGCCGAGAGCCGAGAGCCGAGATACGCGTACCCTGTAGCCCTCGGTCTACGAAAACGGAGGTTTGGAGGAGAAAACGGGCGAACGAGGGAGGAACGGAGATAGATAAAGAGTATAAGGTCGCGACGAGACCGATCGCCGTAACGATAGACGACGGCGGGTGGAGGAGGAAAGAGAGAAGAGGAGAGGGAAAGAGCGAGAGAGAGAGAGAGAGAGAGAGAGGGGGAGAGAGAGAGAGAGAGAGAGGGAGAGAGAAAGAGAGAGACGTCGATAGAAGGACTGGGGCTCGAGTGTAAGCGCGACGGTGATAGATTAAGTATCGAGTGACAGACAGCCGGTCGGAACGAAGGAACGAACCTCGCCAGGTAGACGTGGAAACGGAGTGAATCTCCGCGAACCGCGCTGGAGAGGGTGTTATATCGAGCGTTGGTCGCATTCGCACGCGAGATAAACAGAACGCGCGCCGGTAGTGCTCGTAAACCGCGAGCTGTCGTCGGGAATCTCTACGGGGGGAGTTTAGTGGTGATCTTTCTTTGAAGCGAGAACAACAGAGAACCAACAGAAGTGGAAGGGAAGAGCGAAGAGGGCGAGCCGCGCGTGTCTCTCTCGTGGTGTGTCATGGGGTGTTTCGGCAGCCAGAGCAGCAAGGCCAGCCAGGATGACAGCAAGAACCAGAAGAGGCGCTCGGATGCCATCACCAGGCAATTGCAAAAGGACAAGCAGGTTTACCGGGCCACTCACAGGCTCCTTTTGCTCGGTAAGTGACCGGCGAAAGCCGACGCTTTTTCATCTCTCTTTTTTCTCTCTCTCTCTCTCTCTCTCTCTCTCCCTCCCCTCTCCTCCCCTCCTCCGTCGATAATCACCGCGTCTCGCGATGCAACATGTCCTATCCCCTCCCCCGCACCCGTGCCCCTCTGTCCGCTCGCGTTATTATTGCCCGGCATTTTTCTCGTAAATGAATGACGTAAGGAAACAATAGAACAGAGGAAAGTTTCGGTATATTTTAAAGAACACAATGACTGACAACGGGTGACGTTCCGTTAATCGTCGTACCGCCGCTATTTTCTAGCTTCAACAAAGTGTACGCGTTACTTAACCTCACTCGCGACGCGTAAAAGACGCTCGTTACCCGCTTCGCTCCTCGCTCTTATCGCGACACGTTATTGAATTGTGGTTTTGACAGCCAGTTTCGTGTAATGCAGCTCTTAATACATGTTTCCTTATGCCATTCGATTACAAGGATAATTCTATTAATAGAGCCATAACACGGGTACTGTATATAACCACGGTACTAAGATAAATATGAGTCGCTCCGTTCCGAGCGATACTCGACTAAAAAAAGGAGCATTTCTAGATCGACAGGCCGGGGGGGGGGGGGGACTGAGACTCGCTAAAGAGAAGTTAATAAAAACTGCGGGATAGAGTTTCCCCTGTGGATTCCTATTTCGCGGAAAATCGATCCTGAAAGCGCGCGGAACACGCGCATACTTGACTAGATCTCGCTACACTGAATTTCCTAAAATATAATAAAAGCATTCGCCTGTAACTCGGTTACAAGTTGCCCAGTCCGCGTAAAATATCGAAGATCCAGTTGCGTCTTAACCCGTAACTTCTCGTACCGCGCGTAAACACGGGAACACCGTATCGAAGCCCAATAGGGCGCGCGCTCCGCGCGTTTTCAAAATTGATTTTCTCGGAAGCGAAGCCTCGCGCGGAGAAAACTCATTCCACAGTTTCGATAGAATTTTTCCCCAGTGAAAGCACTTTCCCTCGGGGTCCGCCGCTTTCCTCGGAGCTATTTCCGTGGCGGGCTATTATAGAAATCACGATTCCCTTTTCCTAAATGCAGAGCATTTATCGGCGCCCGTCTCGCGCTAGCATCCGTGGGCTCTCGAATCGCGAGTACAGCGACGGTGGAGGGAATACCCAGGCGGTAAACACCCGCGGATATGTTGACGTCGATCTGGAATTTCGGCGAGGGCAGGCCACGGAGAGCATTATCGCGATGCTCAGCAGCGCGTAATTCAATTTTATCGATTATCGTATGAGCCGGCGGCGGCACCCACGAATATCCAGCGAGAGGCGGCCGCTCGTGTTGTACCCTTTTCGTGTGCTCTCTCCCCCGTCTCCTTCTTCTCCTTCTACCGACACCACACCGGGCTCTTTTTCACACGGAGCGGGCAACGTGGGCGCGCGCGTGCGCCCTCGCCCGCACACGCACGCACACCGTCCGCTTATTGCGATACTTAACCCAACACCTAGCCATTACCTTCCTATTCTTCCGTTTATGTAGGTCGTCGTTCTAATTCGACGCGGGGAGATGTGTGCGCGCGCGGGCGCCCTGCCCGTGTGTGCACGTCGGCTGGTCGTGCATGTGTGCGCGCGCGTTGCGTACCGGAGACTCGTAGCCTACAGCTCTAACGAAGCAACAGCTGTTGCTGCCTGTATTGTCTCCCTGTCGCATGGCAATTACGATCCCGAGGAGAGAGAAAAATTAGCGAGAGAGCAAATAATACAAAAATACGCTACTTTTGCGGGGCCGCGGAGAAGAAGGAGAAGGAGAAGAAGAAGAAGAAGAAAAAAAAAAGGGTCGGGTCCGTTCGCTGCGCCCACGGACACCTATTTTCGTTCGATTTCCCTCGCGCAGAATGGACGGGGCCGGTGCATGTCGAAACCGATTCTCGACCCGGAGGGGAAATCCTTCGAGGCGAGCGGCTCTGTCTTTTGACTCGTCGCTCCGGACTCGGGAGTGTTTCCCGTGGCGCGCGGCGCTCGCGCTCGCCTCGTTTCGAACTTAAATCAGCGAAATTGCGTAACTCGCTTCGCTGACGAGCCTCGTACTTTTTGTTACAGGAGCGGGAGAATCCGGGAAAAGCACGATCGTCAAACAGATGAGGATATTGCACGTTAACGGCTTCAGCGAGGCGTAAGTTTCGCGAGGAGTTGTTTTGATACGGCGTGTCCCGAGGCTAATTGAACGTTCGACGTCTGGTCTCGCAGCGTCTAGTCGGACCCACGTGAACGGGCGACGTGTAGTAGCCGCGCATAACCTCGTGTCCTTTCCCGCCCCCCCCCCCCCCCACCCCGCGCTCGTTAATACGCACTCCGTGAATGATTCAGCCTGCGAACAATCCGGTCCATTGCGCGATCGTGATGTCGTCACGCGGTTCGAAGGGGGGCTCGTTTCAGGTTCCCTAGGACATTCTCGCCACTCATTCAGCATTGCATTTATACCTGCAGAACTCTCGATACACTTTCCATGCCCCGGCGTTCACGTTGCCCCGACTTTTTTATTTTCCCCCCATCCAGCGCGACGAACCAAATGGTACAGGCGCGAGAAAGAAACGCGCGCGGGAGAGAGGCGCAGGCTCTCGAGCCGTTATCGTAAAAAGATGGTCGGTACACGTATACGTGGAAAATCAGGAGCAGCTAGATATAGGATGAAAACGACGTGCAAACAGACGGCTCGGCGTCGTAAATCCTCTCTGCCTCCGGCGCTGATAACGGGGGCCTAAAACCCGCCTTATTGCTACGTTTCGCGGTGATTTCTTTTCCCCCCCACCGCCCCCGTCTGTCTTTGTCTCCTCTCCCTTTTATCTACCAGATCGTCTCGCGGGCGGAATTTTTTTCGACAAGGGAACAATGGAGAATTCGTCCGCATCGTTGAACCTTAAGCGTCCCCTTCGGGCGCGCGAGATTCGAAGAAGCGGTTACGTGCTCGACGCTCCCGATGCAGATCCCGACTTATCGAGTATGGAGACGCACCCGTAGGATTTCGCTATTTTTAGAAATTTTTTTTCTCTCCCGTTGCATCTCTCGCGCCGATGACGAATCGTGTCGTTCCGTTTGATTCTCGATCGCCGCCGCCCCCCCCCCCCTTCGCGCCCGGGGTCGCGCGTAAAATATAAACAAGGGAAGCCGAGAATAGCTGCGCCGTCTCGCGCCTTTTTCGCCGTCTGTTTGCAATCTTTGTATTTGCACCGCGTCTAACGTTTAATTGATGTAAAGTGGCACGGGTACGGGAAAGGGTGAATTCGATTTTCGATAATTTTACCCGCTAAATTGGAGTTAGCTGGATGGCCGGGCCGGGGCTGTTCGGGGCAACAGAGGCATCACGGTTTTGGACCGCTCACTCGAAGGAACCAAATTTGTACTTCTATTTTTACCGAGGTTATATTGCGTTGCTGGAGCTCCCGTTTCAATGGGTGATCCTCCAATTATTTTGGACAATGTACTATTCAATAACGCCTTACCGAAAATACCTCTCGCAGCGAGGAGGTTGGCTCGCGGTTGTGTGTACCCTTTGAAAATCGAGATGAAGTAATCGCTCGTGTCGATGGGACCGGGGCGGTTAAGAGTGTGCGTGGAGACAATGGATTCTTAATTACCGCGCGCGGACCATGGAGACCGATAGCGCGCGCTACCGTTTCATCCGTAGAAACACCCGCTCGGAATATTAAGGCGGCGCAGGAGGAAAAGAAAAAATGGGAACCTGTAGTAGATTGCGACTGTCGTCCTTCTGTGATCCACTTATACGCGCGCATACCAGATACGCGAAACAACAGCTCGCCCGTGAACGACGACAGAAGCCTGGCACAGGTATCGCCCATGGAGCCGAGGGCCCACGCGCCGTGCGAAATCACTTTGAAGCCTCCAGTGTCTCCAAACGGGCGAAATTGGTGTACACCTAAAATTGGCGCGACGCCGTCGGTTCTAAAATTACCGAATGACTCGGCAACCGCTAATAATGACAGGGTATAGATTAGCTTGTTCCGTCGGTCGATCGAATCTCTGACGCGTCGCTTCCAAGCATCCCCGGGCACCGCGAGCGATGCGTGGCCGGCGATCGCGATTCGCCTGTCTTTCACTCTTTGCTTTCTGCGCAGGGAAAAGCGGCAGAAGATCGAGGACATCAAGAAGAACATCAGAGATGCGATACTGGTGAGGATGCTTCTCTCGGACATTTATTTCTGCGCAATTATGTTTCTTGGTAGTCGCGGGTCCAATTATTCGCAACGAGTACCGTTCTTCTAAACGCGACGTAAACCGCGCGTCAAAGGAAAGGGTGCTTGATTCTCTCTGTTATTTTCACGCGGGGACGTTAGTCGCGATCTGATAGCCTCGCGGGATTGAAACGGAGCTTCTTGTGCGCGCGTGACCAGCGAACTCGCCTTACAAAGGAAGATCCCGAACATGGAAATTCAGAAAAATCTGAAACTTTGGGAATATGTAGGGGATTTTCTCCTGACTACAACGCAATTTTTGTTTGCAGAACAAATTCACTCCAAGGGGGTGAAATTAACCCCTGAAAATTTGTTTTGTGATTTTATTTTGTAACTCGCGATCTGTACGAGATAGAAAAGAAGCTTTGAGACCAAAGTTACTTCTTTTAATTAGGACGATCCTTTGGTAACTTACAATTCTTACAGTTCGCAAGTTGCAACTTAAAATTGCAAAGTAGTCGGAATTTAAGGGGTCAATTTCACCCCCTTATACCGAATTTGAGTAGCAAACAAAAATTGTGTTTTAATCAGGAGGAAATCCCCTGCACATTCACGAATTCTCAGATTTTTTTTGTTAGCGAGTTCCCCGAAATTTGCCGTTTCGAAGCGACAGCGACGAGGCGTATTGAATAATTCACACGCGGACGGGATGCTCCCACAGCATTTAATTTTAACAGAGTCATTTGTCTCTGGATCGGTACGCGCGTTTCCCTTCGAAACGATATTGGGAGTGTTGGGAGCCCTCGCCGCGGCGGATCTTACTGCAAGCTGCACCGTGAGAAGCATGCTAACGTTCATCCGGACGGGCCGCGGTCGTTAAATTCGCGACGTTGCGCCGCGTCGAAGAGGCGTCTCCTCGTCAATTTGTCGTTCGAGGCCGCGTTTAGACACCGCGCATCGTGCGTAACCTTGCGATCGCTTCCGCGTGTCAGGTGAGCATAATGGACGAGTTTCCTCGCGACGATCGGGGATTACGAATGGCACTATCATGCGCGCGGAGCAGGCGAATAAACTTCGACGACGTGCCCGTTAACAGATTTCTCTTTCGTCGCGGGGGCACCGCCGCAGCGACGAATCATCGGGATCGCGGTTTTGTTTTACGCCCGTGCCGCGACTTTTCTCTTTTTCGAAAGTTTCCGCGTGGAATGCGCGACCTTTACCGGTGCATCATTTTTCCAGACGATAACCAGCGCGATGAGCACGCTAACGCCGCCCGTCTCTCTGGAGGACTCGGCGAATCAGAGCAAAGTCGACTATATCCTGGATGTCTCGTCCTCCCCGGACTTCGATTATCCCTCGGTGAGTCAGCCAAACCATTCGCACCCGCTGGTCGTCCGCGGCCGATACGACGAGAAGTCCGCGCCCGCCTGGGATGAATCCTCGGGGAGGATTCTCGATGGAGGGCGGCAACGAACGCCCGCCGGGGTACTTTATGCCCGTATAAACGATTTAACGCGCTCCCGCGAAAGCCCGGCTGCAGCGTGAGTCAAAGGAGACTGCAGAAACGGCGACGCAGACCAATTGCACCGGATTACCGTCTCCCTCTATCTCTCTCTCTCTTCTCTCCTTTTTGCCACGGCGAGCTTAATCCGTCCCCAGTATCTCTGTAAGCGGCTTGCGCCCCGCGGTCGTCGATACGGCCAGATTTCCCTGAACTTTACGATGAGCCGCACGGGGATACCGTCCCGTGAGTGAGAGCCACTGCATGGCATGATCAGTGTTTACAATGTTTACACAGCCATCGCACATGTCGGTGCGCTATACAGCGCTGCTGGCTATCATGTGCTGCGCCATTCCTCGCGCGTGTACGTGCACGCTAGGGTGGCTCTTATTTACTCTTGGTAAAAATTGTTTTCAAGATTTTTCTTCGGGGCACCCTCCAGAATAATTCCAAATAATTAAAAAGAAATCATTGTAAAGTTTGAGCTCGTTCGGATAACGGGAAAGGGTGCCCCTGGGCCCTTAAACATTTAAATCATTATTTAACAGCTCACGAAGTCGATTTTATATAACATCTTCCAAGTTATTGATTAAATCAAAAAAGATGTCAAACAAAAGTTGTAGATCCGGACAAGGAGCATCTTTTATGCTCTATTACTTTTCCTCGCGCGACAAACGGTTTTCGAAAAAAGTCCGAAAAACTAAAAAAAAGAATATCGAAAATATACTCGATATTTTTGCGAATTTCGGTCCCAAATTTTCAGGAAACATTCATGACATATCAATCACTGAAAATAAGAAAAAACTTTTTTATCTTTTTCGCATATTTTGGTATATGCCCCCCTTAAACGTTTAAAAAATAGTCCTCGAAAATAAAAATTCCATTTTTTTGTTCATCTTCATAAATAAAAAGTGATCTAGAAGCATTTGAACTTTCAAAATTTGAAAAAAAAGGGAAGTTTTTTAGTTTTTTTGATTTCTTAAGAAAGCAGTTTGTGGCACGAGAAAAAGTAAAAGAATATAAAAGATGCTCCTTGTCCGGATCTACAACTTTTATTTGACATATTTTTTTATTTAATCAATAACTTGGAAGATGTTATATAAAATCGACTTCGCGAGCTGTTAAATAATAATTTAAATGTTTAAGGGCCCAGGGGTACCCTTTCCCGTTTATCCGATCGAGCTGAAACTTTACAGTGATTTTTTTTTAATTATTTGGAACTATTCTGGAGGGTGCCCCGAAGAAAATTAAAAAATCGAAAATAAGAGCCACCCTAGTGCACGCGTTTCGGTTCGCCGTGTCGCCGCGCAAGTGGTGGTTTTTTAAGTCAATCTGGACACGGCCGCGGTGAAAGCACCTCAACTCGATGGGTGTCTACGATATCCCTGACGATTTCGTGCGGGTCTAGCCGAACGATCGTAACTGTAAACCTCCGCGGGCGACCGCGGCGAGACGTTCGGGGTTTCGCGGGAGCTTAGATTAGGTCAAGGCTCGGTTGAGTTAGGTCTGGGTTGGGAGTCAATTTCTTACCGGGTGAACGTATTCAATCGAAAGTCTTCACCACGTTTCTCGCTCCTGTCGTCTACTTAGCCGGGATCCGAAAGATTCGCTCTCCCCGCGGAGCGTCGTAGGAAGCGAGCGGATTCCTCGCCCGCTCATCGAACCTTATTATCAATGAATAATTTCAATGAAGGGGGTGCCTCGGCGTCCTCGTGTCACATGCCCGCGCAATGGAACCGCTCCGGTACGGATCGCGTAATTTCATAACCAGCTATGATGAATCGTATAGTGAAACTAGTTAGAGGAAACGGGGGGAGCGTGCACCATTAAAATATTACGACACGAGCGCGGCTCGCGAACGCGATGCTCGTTATTTAACCCGTTTAGTCATTTTGTATTCAGGGCAACAATACCGCCGCGCCTCTGTAGAACGTGCGCTGAAGTCGCTAGCGCGATTTTATCCACCCGGGGATCTCCCGATTTGTTGTGCATTAGGTGGTACGCTTTCTCGGGCCGGCCGAATCGGCTTACGTAAGCTTGGATCAACGACACGGCGGGGCTTTATCTTTCCAAAATAAAGAGAGCGCGCGCGCGGCGAGACAGTGACGCGCGAAATAAGAGGACGGATCCGCGTGCTACTCCGCTCTCCTTCCAGGATTTCTACCTCGGCGACTGCTGCCGGCCCTCGCGCTTTCCCGCTAACCAGATACCAGCCAAAACTGGATCGCTAATTTAGGGAGGACCGAGGGGAAAAAAATTGGGGGTTAAAGAGGCATTGACATTTTCCTTCCCCGAGGCCGGCTGACTCCGCTCACGGGCGTCGGTATTACAGAAGCTTGTGTCACACCGGGAGAATAATGATTTGCCGCGTGCCAAGAGGAACATCCGAGATTTCGAGAGCTCGAAAGCGAAAACGAACGTTTCGGTGTAGCGGCCGCCGGCGCGGCTCGAAATAAAGTCGTCGCGACAAAATAATCCGCGTGTTTTGCGTCATTCAACGCGCCAGCGTCTATGTACCTTTTATGCCTGGCCGGAGCGTACGCGAATTATCGTCACTGCCTTGTTTGTTGCACGCGCCGCGATCGATCCAGAACGATGCAGCCGAATTAATCGAATCGAGGCGCAGGAATCGCCAGCCACGTCGCTCGCTGGACATCCCGTCGACGGCACCGCGGATCTTTGGCCACCGTTTGCCGAAATATTTTTAACGATGAACGCCTCCGAACGCGGCGAAGACGGCTCCTCCACCCTCCCGCCGAGAGGAAGGATGGAAATTTTAGCCTCCCGCGATCGCGCTCGAAGAGAGCCGCTCGGTTCTGCAGGAGGAAGCCGCGACTCGTCTCCGCCTCGCTCGTTCCGCCGCGGCGTTCGACGGCCGGCGCGCAATTTGTCACTGTCGTTCGGCGTTTTGCATATCTCCGGGAGGCGGTTGTCGAGGATACGGAAGTTTATTTCGAGCGAATCTTACGCCGAATTCGACCGCGGCACCGTCGCGAGCCGCGCTCGCAGGCTGGGACGCGCGAAGGCCGGTTCTATTCGAGATAATAAAATTGGCAATCGAACGTTTCCAATTACGAGGGGAAGGGTATGATACGTCCAGCGAAACGTTCCCCGGCGGGGCGAGCTTAGCTCGCGATCGTCGCGGGACGAGATCCTATTAAGAAACTTGTCGCGTTTATTTCCCGCGTTATACACCCGTTTCGAGGTAATTGGAACACCAAAGAGTTCGCGTAGCGACTTGAAAGTTGGGGAAGCTGGTCCGATTCGCTTTGACCGCGGAAGCGTTGGGAGGCTCTACCCTTGGCAAACAAAAATCCTCTGCTCGGAGCAAGTCGCTGCACGGGGGCTCGATAGATTCGCGCTTTGACGCGAGCGACAACGATATAATTGATTTTCCTAGAGAGTTGCCCGCCGACGACTACAAGAGAAATGGAATTCTGTGCAACGCGACTCCCGTCTTTAATAGCTCCAGTAGTGGCCCAGTTGTAACCCAGCAGCAGCATGATTAAGGGGTTAGGCCACCTTGGACGGAGCAAAATTGCAGTCATTTTCGGCATTTTTTTTTAGGCAGATAATAAAATAAACAGAAAATTTAATATGAAGCCTGTTATTATACAACTCTCGCCGGGAAAAATCCTACTTTTTTTTTCGTACAAAATGGCGGCGGTAGAGCTATGATACGCAAGATCTTGAGAAGCGACGTTTTCTACGGTGTTCAATCTCACGGCTATACCGTTTGATTTAGAACAAAAACCCCAAAAGATTTATTTTCTGCATGCCTAAAACTAGGGAAGTACTTAGCGGTTTTGCGATATCTTGAATATGTTCTTTGCAATTGACACTTTTATAAAATAAAAAATGCACTTTTTCTCCCCATAGTCACCATTTCGAGACAAATTAATGTTTCCGGATTTCTCTACGTACTTCCTTAGTTTTAGGCATTCAGAAAATAAATCTCTCGGGTTTTGTGTTCTAGGTCAAACGGTATAGCTGTGAGATTGAACAGCGTGGAAAATATCCCTCCTCAAGATCTTGCGTATCACGGCTCTACCGCCGCCATTTTGTAAGAAAAAAAATAGGATTTTTCCCGGCGACAGTTGTATAATAACAGGCTTCATATTAAATTTTCTGTTCATTTCATTATCTTGCTAAAAAAAAATGCCTAAAATGACTGCAAATTCGCTCCGTCCAAGGTGGCCTAACCCCTTAAGGGGAGATTCCGGTCCAAAAATCGAATTTTTTATCTCATTTTTCAAATGTTCAATCTTTTAGGAATACGTGTTTAAAAGGATTTGTTGAAATTCTTAAAATTCCCGAAGTTATAAGCATTTGAGTAGCGGTAAATGCCTTACAACCGGCCACTCGGCACTCGCGTATTTAAACGGATTTGTCTCGAAACAGTGTTCTTAAAATCGATGGGACCTGTAGCGCCAAAAGTTATTATCAGATTCGACTGAAACTTTTTTTATTTTGAAGAATATATTTCTGACTAGAGGGGAAACCAGAAAAAATTACAAAAAATTGAAAATTTATTATTTTTAAAAGCGTTGAGAGGACGAAAAATATAGGGAAAAAGTGATTTCAAACATCAAATATCGTTATTTTCTAAAAAAATGTCAATTTCATAATTTTTTCTGGTTTCCCCCCTAGCCAGAAGTATATTTTTCAAAATAAAAAAGTTGTAGTCGAATCGTGTAATAACTTTTGGAGATACAGGTCCCACCGATTTGGATGAATTTTTTGAAGCCTCGACTTTAACGACTCCCCAGTGCCGCGTGCAATGATTAATTATATAACAAAAAATATATTTCTATAACTTAAGACATTCTTAACACAATGAAAAAGTCCCATTAAATTATATATAGTAGTTTTCCTTTAATTAATTCCTATATATCACCTATTTTCATGGGCTCTAGACCGGAACCCCCCCCCTTCTGGGGGGAGCCTGGTGTAACTAGCTGAAAATCGAGGCATTTTTCGGGACTGTTTTTAGAAGAAATTATTTAATCAATCTTTCTGAAACTTTCAGGATATTGTATTATCAGGTTAAGGAAGATAAAAAGAAAATATTAAAAAAGAGCGGCAAATAACGAAGTTATAAGGGCTTATGCCCAGTCCGTTGGCGACGCAGTTGTTCCACTGCGGGCAACGTAGCGTCTTTTGGTTTCATTTGAAACCATAAATCGAACAATTTTCGTTTAGTTTATGAGTGCACGCACAAATCGTATAAATTCATTACTTAAAAGATGCAAAATTGAACAAATGGCGGCCTCTTGAAAAAAAGTTCACTGAATTAAATTTTGCCTTAAATGTGTAAGAAAAGTTATTTATTTAAACAATATCATTATATCAATAACTAAGCTTTGTGAAGAAAATGTTCACAAATATCCGTGCACAAGACCAAGCCGATTGGTTGAATACTTTTGGAGTTACATTGCCCGCAAATTGTAAAACTGTGGTTTCGAAAAAAAACACATTTCAAGTTTTCTGGTAATCTGGTGCTCCATAGCAAAGCCGACTATATCCGCTTTAACCATTTTGGTCGGCATATATGCATAAATTTTAAGTAAATAAAATTTACCATTTCAATGATAACATCCCGGCCCTCTGAAGGTTAATTTTTCGAATTTCGTTTTGCGGCTTTGGGAGCATATTAGCGTGATGTTCAACTACTGATTTATGCAAGAAAAAAAATCGATTTCTTCGACCCGCGAATATTTCCGTTGATAGCGAGGCGTGCTCCGTTTAGCATCGTGCGACTTACACGCGAAAGCATCTCTTCGACGACTCGGTCCGTGACGCGGTAGATTCTGTTGTCGCCGGCCAAATTTTCCATTTCGTCAGAGCCTCCCGTTTTTTTTTTTAAAGATAATTAACGAGGCTCGAGAGAGAAATGCCCCCGTAGTCCCCCACGAATATTAATTTCTCCCGATCAGATTTCGCACGTATTTGACCATCGTACGTGCGATCCCATTGTATCTACCCCATGGCACTTGCCCGCCCGATTAACCGGTCCGTCGTTTCTTGTTTCCAGGAGTTCTATGAAATCGTGGAGACCCTCTGGAAGGACCGGGGCGTACAGCAGAGTTTCGAGAGGAGTAACGAGTACCAACTAATCGACTGCGCCAAATAGTAAGTGTCGTGCCATTTTCGCCGCTTCCGTTATTGCACCTGACCGCTCGCCCAGCCAAATTGCCGTGCCGTCCCCGACTCTAGCATCCCTGCCACGAAATTGCCCGCTTTCGACTAAGCAGCCCGCCCGGCGTTCACCTACCGCAGCTCCGGATGTTTCTTCCGCGGACGGTGAACGCTGACGAGCGATGGCGCGCGCATGGATCTCGGCCGACGCTCGAAATCGACAAGTGGGGTGACTTGGAAATTATTATAACGTTAAGTGCGACCAAGAATACCTCGATGGAAAGTAACGGGGCAGGAGTTGACGGCGCTGGGGTCTTTGATAAAAATAAGAGGGTAAAGCAACCGCCTACCTTGGTCGCGTTAGATGCTCCTCTGCCCGAGGCGCGAGCCACGGCTATTCTAATCTGCCTCCGGGGGGGGGGGGGGGGGCGGAGGGGGGCTGATATCGCGATAAGAAATACGGACGATAACGTTCGCGCGACGATAATGGGACCGCGGGCCGTTGGGTTTGCCATAGTTCTCGGCGATTTTCGCACAGGCGGTGACGGTGTACAACCTCTTGCCGGGCAAAGCAGAAACCTCCGCGTTTAACCCCTTCGCCACTATGGACGAGATATCTCGCCAAAAGGTATCTCTCGTACGATGCCACGGACGAGTTATCCCGCGTGTCATCAGGTAGCGTATCGCAGTGTATCGAATCCCAATATTGTGTCGCGGGTTAACTCGTCTCAACTCGTCCGTGGCATCGTACGAACGACATAATGTTGCGGGATAACTCGTCCGTGGTATCGTGCGACAGGTACCGCGTCGCGAAATATCTCGTCCATGGTCGCGAAGGGGTTAAGCACGCTCGTCAGATGAATTTCGGAAGCGTTCCCATGACCGCGATGCATACGGTATATCCGTGTATATTCATGGGCCTGTGACACCGATTTAATGCCAATGGAGACAATGCCTTAACGAGGTAATCGCTTTAATAGGGGCCATTCGTTCGTCCAGGGGTTCTCGATCAACATCCTCCAACTTTTTCACTTCGCTCTCCTTTAAAAAATCGCCCCTGAAAATCTCACCGGGCAATATTTACAACGGCCATCCACGGAATTATCGCCGTTAGAGTTCTCCGCGCGGCCCTCTTGAAACACTCGGTCCGACGAGGGGGCATTTAGTATCCGGCGTTATTTTAAAAGAAGCGTTTGAACGCGATCCTCGTTAGCAGATACCCACCGTTTATCGCGCAAACGCTTCACGTCGGCGGTTATTGGGGAAGCTCGAACGGCGCAAAATTGATCGAGCACGGTGGCCCGAAAGTCGGCGGCGATTTTCCACGGTGCCCCGCGCCGTTCCCCTTTCCTGCACGTAAGTTTAGAGGCACCGGCGGCCCGAGCCGATAAATTTATATAAATCAGCGAAAAGCTGGTCTCGTCGACCGCCTCGTGGTTCCCCCCGGTCCAGCAGCTCGCTTGAAACGTGTCCCCTTTGAGAATTACATAGGCCAGGCACAGGTTGTTGCACTGGATCCGTGGGCAAAGGGGCGTGAATCTCGAGTGTAAACGCGAAACTCGGCCCGCTAAGCCAACAAGCCGGAACATGCGACTCCCGCTTGCCGCCCGTCAATTCGTCGAACACTTTAATTAGACGGAGCCGGCTTTTATATTCGGCCGCAACCTTGCCCCGCCGTGCAATTGCCCGCGATGGTCGTTGCACAGTGGTCGTGGATATTAAAACGGCGATCGTTCCTCCCGGCGCCGTGGCGAACGACTTCTCCACCCGGTCTCTCACCGGCCGACGGCGACCCAAGATCACGGCGAAACCGTATCACGCGGGTAAAAATATTTAACGCCCGGTTACTGCACCTCGTCGACGGGTTCCCGTGAATTTTTAACACCGCCTACCCACCCCCTTTCTCCTACTCGCCAAGCTGCCGTTCTCCTCTGCACCGAGGTACCGCCCGACAAAAATAGCGCGTCGTATTTTTAGGGAGCCACCGAGTTTCGGTTATAACCGAGGCATTCGCAGGGACGCGGGATTCTTGTAATCCCTGCTGTCTGTTAAACACGGTGCACGCGATCGCGGTGAACAGTCGGGAGGGAGCGCGCCAACGGCGGAGCGATGCCAGGGTGTCGAGAGGCCGATAGCAATTTAGCGAGAGCGATTCGCACCACCGCCGTGGAATCTTGTTCCGTTCGCGAAGATGGAAAAATTCGGAGGAATAATAGCCTGACAGACCTGCGAGCCCAGAAATACCTTGAATTCCGGAGCGCGCGCGGTGAATAAATATTTGCTCGGCCAGAGAATAAGAGATCGCTGTGCAACAACGGCCGATTATTGATTGTTGGCTCAGTCGGAGTGATTTCCTGGGTTGAACAATCGTTCGGCAAAGCTCAGGTGATCCGTATCGCGACGGTAACGTGCCGATACGCCTCGCGCACCCTCTATCCGCTCCGAATCTGGCAGCAGCGGAGGATGCAGCGGTTTCGAGTCGACGGTGGCTGGATAATAAGAGGGGCACAGCTACGTGCAACGGGCAGAATCTAGTAACGCGCCGATTACACGATGGAATACCTCGGCGCACCTTAAAAAAGGAAACACGTGTCGTTATATATAGACGTAGGTCTGTGTGCCGGGGATCACTTGATGCTGGGCGCACCGTGCTTCTTCAATGTTTAAGTCGATAACAATCTTCTTCCGCGGCGTCAGATACGGGCGTGCGCCTTTTTGTCGTCGTTGCTAACTTTCGGCGCGGGTCTAAATATAAAGCGCGGGGGAAATCAATGAGTTCGTTCAGAGAGCCCCCGTGGCCTTTCCGAAAGTCCTTGACTTTGCGTTACGCGAAACGCTTATTTAGTAGGTAGCTGTATACAGAATTCGAACGTTGTGGAATCTTAACGTTGCGCCTAGGTTGCCGAGGAAGATGGGAAATGATCGGTAGCAAGTCGTTGAACGGATACGTTTTACGGACCTAGCTGAACCCTCGGAGTCTTCATATATTTGCGATCTCAGATCGGTCGCCAGTGCCGTCGTTTAACGTTCAAGGCACAGACTCTTGCCTTTCGAGAAGGGACCGTGGAGATCGATGCGAAGGACGGGGTAATGGATCCTCGAGGCGCGCTCGATTCGGTCCTACTCCGACTCGTTACTTATGCAATCGGCTGGTCATTGTTTCCCGCTCGTCTCTGACCCTGCTCAGAATTCGTGGACGTTCGCCCGGCTCGCTGGAAGTTCCTTAGCGTTTACCAGGGCCTCTTGAATATCGTGATCCTGCTGATAGGGTTTTGGAGAACGCGGCAGCCGCGTGGCTCGCCGTGGATGAGGAGTGTCACGCGCGTGCACCGTGTCGTTAGGAATAACATTGTTACAGTTGACCCCAAGGTCGGTGGAGTTACAGGCCGCGATAACGAGAAAATCGTTCTGCTGTAGCGACAGTGGGTCACGACCTCCTTCCTCTTTCAATTCTCCGGAGGTCGATAACCTCATTTCTGTCTGAGCGCGCCAATTTCATGACCTACCTTCTCACGAGCCTGTACACACACACACACACGCACGCACGCACGCACGCACACGGCAGTGTGATCCGCCGGTGTGGCCCAGGCGAAGCCGCTTTGCCCGAAAATCAATTTCGCCGATACACCGGCGGTTTCTCGAATTTACTGGAGGAGCCAATTTGCGGTTACTTATGCCTGCCTCCCGGTCGGGGCCAGTGAACGGGGGCTTAATTGCTCCCTCGATTGTAGCCACCTCGCTTTGTCCCCGAGAAAATGTCCGCTTGGTCGTTTCAACTATTTTTACGTTCCTCAAGGGAAATGTCTTTGAGCGGCAACGCGTGAATTGAGAGCTGATAGTTCGTCGAGCTCCTCGTGACCCGTGCCTCCTTTGCGGCCGTTCAAAAGGGTTCTGATACTAGAATAAAGCTGGTCGCTTATAGTGGCGAGAACCCTCCAAGGGTCGCTTACAGCGCAGGTAGCCTAAACTGCTAACGATAATATTCAGCACGTACACCGTTAGATCGTCGATGCTTTCTACACCGCGAAATTATTGCACTCTGAAATAAACGGGAAGCATCAGAAGCATTCCAGGAGGAATCCTATTGCATCCAGGGTAACGGGATCGCGGCTCCTCGCGGCGAAGATCGCGGGCGAATATTCCTACGGTGAAAAAATAAATAAAACTGTCGCCAGCTTTCCGCCCGTTTAATATCCGGCCCGAACAATCCTTGTGCCCGTCGGTAAATATATTATCGCCGTCAACCGACTGTGGAAGGTTGCAGGACGGTGTCAAAGCGAGTAGGAGAGAGAGACCCACCCCTGCAGACCCTCGCGCCAACACGCGCACACCTGTGCCCCGATCTACATGCACGGGTACCCGTGCAGCTAACGTCTGCACGTACGATTGATGGCGAGGCGAGCGGTGGCAGTGACCCATGACCCGGATTGGAAACTGGGTGTCAGAGAGGCATACCCGGCGAGGCCGAGAGGGCGAGAGTTGGGGTTAGGATAGGACACCGGCGAGGATCGATTTTCCCTCTTCGTGCGCTCTATCCACCCTAGACACCGGCCGGGGAGGGTCTTTTGAGGGAGCGAGAGAAAGGAGCCGAGGGTGGTGGAGCTGGGGACGAGGGAGGGCAACGCGGGGGGAGGGGAGAAGAGAGAGAGAGAAAGAGAGAGTTGCCATCCCTTCGTCGCCCTCACGGGCCCACCCTTCGCTAGCAGCCACTTCCGCTCTCCATCGCGCGTGTTATCGCGCCGCTTTCGACGGCGCGGCTACGTCGCCTTCGGGTCCCGCGGCTCTCCTCCTGGACCGAGAATTCGCGAAGAGGGGGCACGATCCCTCTCTGTCCGTAGCGATAGCACCCCGACGCTACAGCAGCCTCGTGTTTGCTGAAATCATAGGGTATGCTCGTTATAACGTTTAACGGCGCCGCGGCGAAACGCGGCTGTGTTGATTTTCCGAATCGATGGGGCAAATAAACCCGGGGCCCGTCGCGCCGCTGGAACTTCGGAATATGGAGCTCGCGATACGCCTGACCGATGATCCTTATCGTGGGCCAAGGTGCCATCGATCGAAAGTAGCTCGGCTCGATGAAGCCGAAGCGCGCCATGGTGTTGTCTAATGTGGGAAAAAAACCGTCCGGTTCGCATAAACCGTGGCGAAGGCCTTATGAAAATTCATGCCCCATTCCCTCGCACCCATCGAGGCCTTGACATATAAGGCGGAGCGTAATTATTTCCTCTGTCTTCTCTGTTTCAGTTTTCTAGATAAGGTAGCCATTGTTAAGCAACCGGATTACACCCCCACAGAACAGGTAAGAAATTACACCCCGTCTGTGCCCCGGAGCCAGGCGTCGTCGATCATCCGTCAACGAGTAATTCTCGCTCTGTTGCAGGACATCCTCAGGTGTCGAGTCCTCACGTCCGGCATCTTCGAGACGCGGTTTCAAGTCGACAAAGTAAACTTTCAGTAAGTCCCCGTGCCCGATAGCCTCCTCTCTCTCGCTTTTGCTCCAGTGTCGCCTAACTATATATAGCCGACGTATTACAGTAACATCGGCCGACGGTAAATATAACGCAAAGCGGCGACGCGCATCCCGTCCCGGCGTGTGTATTACAGAAACAAGCCGACTTACGTTATTATAATACGCCCAGCGAAATCCGTTAGCCGCGTTAACGCCTCCGCAGCTTTTATATATTTCCCCTCGTTTTGCGTCCGCCCCACGGGATAGCCGGATCTCCCGCCCCGGCGCCCCGCGTTGTCTTGGGACGTTTATTTATCGGTCCCACCCGAGACCCCTCCCCGATCTCGTCAAGCCCCGTCGTGGAATTTCTCGTCCGGCTGTGAATAAATTGCGGATCGATTCCATTATTCCGGCGGCGATCCGAATCGCGTCCCCTCCCCTCCCCTCCCCCCCCCCACCCCCCGCCCGCGGTCGGCGGGCGTTGCGTAAAACGCGCGGGCATCGATTACCGACAGGCAGCTTTGACTGTCGGGCAACGGGGGCCAGAGCGTCGCAAGGCAAATTTGTCGGTTCGATTTTGCAGCATGTTCGACGTCGGCGGTCAGCGGGACGAGAGGAGAAAATGGATACAGTGCTTTAACGATGTAACGGCGATCATATTCGTAACGGCATGTAGTAGTTACAACATGGTACTCAGGGAGGACCCGACGAAGCTCCGGCTCCGAGAGAGCCTCGATCTCTTCAAAAGCATTTGGAACAATCGGTACGATCCCGGCAACGTTGTCTCTATCCCGGTGGTTCTTCTCTCCTGTCCGTGACAAAACGAACCGATTGGCATACATGACTGGTTTCCTTTTAGGTGGCTCCGCACAATTTCCGTAATCTTATTTTTAAACAAACAGGATCTATTGGCGGAAAAGATAAAGGCAGGGAAGCACAAATTAGAGGACTATTTTCCAGAGTTCGCGAGATACCAGACACCGGTTGAGCCTGGCGTTGTAGCGGATCCCTCGGAACCACCGGACGTTATAAGGGCGAAGTACTTCATTAGGGACGAGTTTCTCGTAAGTGAAGAAATCTCGCGCGCGGCGCGATGGAAGGCGCGCGGCGGTGGCCAGAGTCACGCTCACCGCGGCGCTCGTGGTGGCTCGCTGCGCTTCTTCCGTCCCGCGGCGCCTACCGCGGTACCCTGCCTACGATATTTCTCCCCCGCGCTTGCCCCAGCCACGGAGGATTTCAATGTGGATTGTTTTCAGCGTATAAGTACAGCGAGCGGCGACGGCAAGCACTATTGTTATCCGCACTTCACATGCGCCGTCGATACCGAGAACATCAAGAGAGTGTTCAACGATTGTCGGGACATCATTCAACGGATGCACTTGCGCCAGTACGAGCTCTTGTGACTTCGTTCCTGCCAAAGTGTCCTGTCATCCGTTCGTATAAGAATCACGATAGCGCTCCAGCTCGGGCCGACGCGGGCCGAGCGTGTCGTACCGTGGGCGATCTGAAAGACGGATCGCGGCCGCACGGCGACGGAGCGCGTGGAACTCTTCCTCGCGTGTCTGAAATCGATCGGGATATTCAGAGGTAAACGCGACGCGCCGATGGATCCCGCGTGTGCGAGGAGACCCACGCGTGAGATATGTATCGGCGACCACACGCCGCGCCGATCGTCTTCTCCATCCGCGGCGAGAGGAGGTGAAACGCCGACGATCCCCGCGCGGAGCCGGTGGTCGACGGTCACCGGATATTCTGTCTCGCGACGGAGAATAAGTATCTCTTTTTGCACAGAATCGCTTACTATGTCATTGGTGTGTACAAGAAAAATTTTATGCCCTTGCGCGTTCTATACTATGTAACAAAAAAAAATCGTTCTCGATCGGAATATAATCTTCGGGCATCTCGATCATTCGACACTACCCCTTTTTTACGTTCTTGGGACGAGAGAGTGTGCTTGAACGCCCCCCCCCCCCCTCGGCTGGGAGGAGGGGAATGATGTTCGTTGATAGAAACACGTGCAATTTTACCGATTACCTCGTTAATTTTTATTCTTATTACGCATCAATTCGTTGATAAGAGAGCGAACGAATAGTCCTGACGAACGTTTGTTTTTGCCCCGCGGCGTTACGATGTAACGCGCGGCGATTTTCGCGTTGTAACAGCTGTCTCTTCCGGCACACTCGTCGCGTTAATAATTATCGTTCGGATCTAGCGTTAAGAACGTTTCCTAAGACTTAGGCGATTTCTCCGATAACGTCCCTTTATCGTTGAGCAGTTTTCTTTACTCATCTTTTCGAATCTCTACATTTCTCCTCGGCAACCCTGACCCACGCCCGCCGCCCATGCCCCCTCGCCCCATTTTACAATTTAATTACGATCTCCGTGCCCGTTTTCGCAAATTATAATTTCCCCTCGACTTCCGAATCTCGACGTTTTTAATCACGTATGGCCCGACCCGTAGAAGTCTCAGCCGCACCTTTTTACAAGAAGAGTATTTTGTGAGATTTTACAGTATTTCGAAGAGCGTTTTAATTATAATAACTATGTATCGAATATGTACAGGGTGACCGTCCACGGATTCATGTTTTTATGTGCGTCTCCAATGGATCGAGATTCCTCTCACTTGATATCGTTTTTACTGGTTCTTTGAATTTCGGTTTTTCCATCCGGGAAAGATAACTTTTAATTCTCCGTGTACTTAGGCACACGTTGTCATTCTCGTAGCTAGCGTCTACACGTGAAATCCTGATACTGTGCAACAGAGATGTGCCACGTTGAGAAATTCGTTTTTACACGTACACTTTTTTGACTAGCGGTGTTTAGGCTCCGAAGCAAAAGAACTTTACAATCAAAGTATGTCAATGTAACGTCGTTAAGCGTACCAGAGGTATAATACGTTGCTTACATTTATTATTCAACATCGTAACGTAAAGTCCCCGCGTCTCGTTCACGAAACGATGCTTTCATGTCCTGGGGGAGGGGGGGGGGGGGAATGATATACACATACATATATACAGGCGATATAACGTGTACAAACTTTTTCGGTCCGAGCATCCAGTAATCGGTTATCTGTCATCGGGGACACTTGTTAGGATAATCGTCCTGAACCAAAGTGCGATGTGCGAATTTCTTGTTCTCGCGTGTCTTTACGATTCAATTCCTTTACGGCGACGCCCTATTTGGACACCCTGTATATGGTAAATTTCCTAATCATTTTCCTTGTATCTTAACTACTACGTATAATTTCTGTTTGTCATTCGGTACACCGTATCCAGAGGACAAAGTGCTTGTACGCGTGTGCGAACTGCTTTAAAGAAAGAAAAAAAAAGAGAGAAAAGAGAAAGAAACTACAGGAATCTGTGAGCGCGTGCGTGTGTGTGTACACGCTACTATACATACGTAAATTAATGAATTAATACGTGTTAACGGGGGGGAAAAAACGATGAAAAGAATGAAAAAAAAAAATATTGATCTCTAACACAACACGATCTTCTTCCTCGCAGCGCGTTCATCTACGTACATGCACTCTCGTGTTGCTGGATTAACCGCGGATTAACTGATCTGTGTAACGTACGTCTACTTTTATATAGGTAACGAGAGTTTAACGTCAAATTAAACCGCGTAAAGTAAGGATACGAATTAAGGATCGCCACGTTCCGCGGAAGGTTTATGTAACGCGACTGTATTGCTATTGGGAGCATCCGGTGTTACTATCCTTATTATTATACTTCTCTAGACCTCTTGCAATAAATCTGATCGCGTTCACTCGCTCCATCTCTCGCGAACATTTCTTCGGATAAAGAAAAATACAAAGAAAAGAAACGGTGGGAAATTAACGACAGGCGCGTCACTCAAATCTTACTTTACACCGCCCCCCTCGTATTCGTCTCGTAACGCCTCTTTGCAGGTATCTTATACGCACTAACCGGTCGCCACCTTCTTTATCGTGTCTTTCGCGAAACTTTCATCCGGCAAACGTTGGGTAATAATTGTTCGCCTTTAAGTTCACCGAACGATGCTCCATCCGATCGTGCAGATCAGTGCACACTCTGGCCGTTGAAACGATGAGGATAGAAATTCCGGACATTGCATAACGGTTGCTCCATTACCATGCTAAACACGAGCCCGCCACACCCTCGTAAATGTAACTCTCTCGTGTAATATCAGTGTATGGGCCCGTGTGCGTACATATATATGTATACCTATCGTACTAATTACATAACTGACAAGCCATAGTTTGTAAAACGGTATTTATAACTTTACGAGGTGTTATTTTTACTTGTAAAACTGACGACAGGCGTGAAAGTGTGAGGGAGAGAAGGAGACCAATGGATGCGAGGGAGAGAAAGGTAGCGCGAGAGCGTGTCTTCTTTGAGCGAGTGTAATTTAAAGCTGTCGACGAAACTTCCGTGAAACATTTAATGTTCACCCAGCACAAACAGAGGCGAGCCATCATTGTCGTGTATGCCAGCACGTGTGAACGAGTAATATCGTGTAATTAGTATTGTCGCGAGTATTCCCCGTACCGTTTTCTTTTCTCTCCCTTTTATGTTTCTCTTCGTTTTTCTCTCTCTTCTGAATAGACACGAATAGGCGCTCGTCCTAATTTCGAGCGCTCTATCCAGCGGCGCCGAACGGCCGAAGGAAGGTTGGGGCGAGAAACGCTTCGCGGGCCTGATCGCCCGCGAAGCTGGCAAAGGGAAGCGAATAAAATGTCAGAGTCACGTAATCGATTGTCCGTTCTTCATCGGGCTGTGATGCAATAACACACACGTACACCCCCATCCACGCATACGCAAACGGATACACGTTTTAACGCTAACGTACGATAACAAAAATAATGTGGAACGGTACTTGCTATCTATTACTTGTTGAATGTAAACGAAATTCGTAAGTGTAATTATTAATCGAGTTGTTGTGTGCGCGTACGCAAGCGGGACAAGCGGAGGATACCGAATTAAACGAAACAATTTTACGTGGCCACGATTATACCGATATATACATATACATATATATATACATATATATATATATATATACAGATATATATATTGTATACATACGCCGATCGCACAAGTTTTCTCTTTTCTTTTACCGTACGTACAATGTACCGGGCATGTGAATATGTACATGTAAGGATAAGCGGTGCAAGTAATTATTATTATTATATTACTATTATTATGATTACTATTATTTGTAAATACAGTAACGGCAGGTTCGTGCGAACAAGAAGCAATGACGTATCGATACTTTGACGAAGCTCACTCGAAATTTTGTGCGTCTCGCGAGTCCAATTGATCGTGCGAACGTGACACGATCGAGGCGCGTCTGTCGGTTTCTCGGCGTATGCCGCTCGAGAGCGAGGCGGCGCGGTAGGAAATTTTGCATTTAAATCTTCGAGAGCTGCCGTCGATCGTTCGGACGCGTCGTGAAAATTGTACGGAGGAAAGAGAATGAGCGTAACGTTCTCCCGGACGCCGCGACAGATCCCAGGGCGGCCCGGTCGTGATCTGTGTAATCTTTTGTAGGAAGACGCGGTGCAGCATCGTCGTGCGCGTGGGGATGGTCTCCCCTCGCGGGCCACGTTGCTAGGAGCATTGCCTTAAACGAGAGAACGAAGCGGGAGTCAAAGTAGCCGGCTGGGCTTGGCTGGGATCTGCGTGACGGAGAAACGCGAAGCGCGATTAATCGAGTTCCGTGGGTGCAGAAGATTTCGATCGACTCGCGAACGAATCGCGGAGCGATCGTCTTAGGTACAAGATTGGAGAACGGATTCGGAGCTGCGCGGATATCGATCCGTTACGCGGCTTTCTGACGAAGCCAGGAAGCGTCTGCTCGTAGATAATGATACGCGTTTCGTGCTAAAATGTTCGCGTTTATGTTAAGGAGTACAGAGTCATTTATTGTGATCGTCTTATCGTTACAACTGTTATTCGATAAAAGAAAAAAAAATTGTCTTTACACAGTCAGATTTTATTGATGCGGATAATGTAGTTATATTATTAATTGTCATCGTCATCTCGTCATCATACTCATCAATCTCATCACGCCATTATCGTCGTTATTATTAATATTATCATTGTCATTGTGATTAGCGATTACTGCTGCAAATCGTTGTTAAAAGAATGGAAAGAGAGGGGGATGACGAAGAAGAGGAAGCTACGTGTCGGGAAAGATTAGATTCGTCTATACGATTTAGACCTGTGACGTATTTATTTGAATGACCACGATCAGCGCGGATGCGAAACCAACGTGAGACCATTGTAATATTGTATCTCGACTGTGGGTCGTTCCCTCAGAGAAATAATAGAAGTGTTCGTCTTTCGTAAACGTAGTCGTTCATGCTGAAACAAAGATCTCCGCTTTCAGAAATCTTCGGAGCCCTGGATCGTGGTCTCGCGCTAGTTTCTTTGTTCAGCCGGAAACGGAAGTTTCTGGAAAGAGGAACTGCCGCGTCTGTGCGCAGAGACCGGATAATCGTCCTCGATGTTGACCGATGCACTTTCCACGCGAGGCGCCCATCCCTGTTCTCTCGGTAAGTCGAAGACCCGAGTCGACTCGTAATTTCTTTAAACCCCGAATTACAATTTCCCTGCAATTCGGCTGGCCGTCGCGCGGCGTGCGAATCGATAATGTAACGTCTTATTGGGCGCCGAAGGTATCGCGAGACGCGAAGGAAAAGAAAGCCTCCGAGCAGTGGCGTAGTCAGGATTCAATCTTGGGGGAGCCGAGTTGAACGGGTGAAAATATTGTTAATTCAATGAAATCCAAGGACATTCATTAGGTGATTATAAATATTTATGTAAAGAATCAAATCCAGTTATCTTTCTATCTTACAAAGCCCCTTGGCCCCCCCCCCCCCCCTCTGGGTGCGCCACTGCCTTCAAGGATCGGCGAAGTTCCATTTAACTCGACTGTCTTTCGTATGCCTTTGAAAAAGGCAATAAAAATGTTCCATTATGTCTTCTGTCTGCATTGGCGGTTCTGAACGTTTCCAAATCGCGGATCGTGCCTTTCTACGCTTCTCTGCACCGTTTCGTTGGTACTTAGCGGGTGCCGGAAGCGATCAAACGTTGCATCGATCGAGGCGCCACGTGCCGCGATTTTTCGTTCGTGCTCGATCCAACGTAAGGTCGCTTCGTACATTTCGACGAAAGGCGAGAGTTAGCAGAACGGAGCTACTTGTGCCTCGAACGCGTCGACTCGTGTCCCGCTCGTTCGCCGATTGGAGGGAAAAGAAGTGGGCCGCGTATTCTGCCGAAGAAATTTCCATAGAAACATTCTCGCCCGATATATCCGATCGTCAATGCTGCCCGAGATTTAGCATTTTTTTCTAGTCTTCAGATCCTGTTCGCTGCGATCCGAAGCGAATTCAGGAGGATGGGATTCTGGATTGATCCTAGGAACAGAAGGGGCGACGCTCTATTCGCGTGATAGCGGACGGGGGAGTCGGAGCGCTAAGAGGGAGAAAGTTACTGGATCGTTAATTATACACGTCCCTCGCCCAGAAGACCCGTTTTCAATCTAATCACTCTTAAATGAATTCGTTATTGCGTGTCTCATAGGAAATATGTTTGGCCGACGGCCGAAAGCGCGGCGGGGATCGAACGGCGACCGCGTTCGATCTTTGCCGATTATGCGAGCGAATGGATGAGAGAGAGCGCGTTGAAGGGTGGACTGCAAATACGCGCGATGTAAATGATTAATAACTCGGGAAAAAATTGCTAGGAAATTGAAATTAATCTTGCCCGCCCCGCGGTCCCTCGGCGAGTGACATTCTATTAATTTCTTTCCCGAAGAAGATCTAGGCTAATGAACATTCGCGACGAGACTGCACAACAGAAGTGCAAGCCGACATGCTGCGTACCATGCAATCAAACGTAATGACACGGCCACCGTATGAAATACTGCGAAACGGGTATTGATCGGGCCCCGAGTCGTTTAGTTGTCGAAGATGTTTAAACGAGGATCTTGGGGCGGGCATGTAGTGTACATGATAAAACTGATATATACATATAAATACATGAATGAATATATATATTATATATATGTTATATATATTATATATAAATTATAATTCATCGAGTTAATGCGGTCGCGAGTGTGTGCGTGTTTAGCCGAGCGTGGGTCGATGAGCAGAGAGAATGGCACGTGCGACTGTAAATGTTTTTAGATTACAAGTGGAAGGAAAGGAAAAATATTTCATTCTCATTCTGTGATGACTGTCTGAATATCGGGGAGGGGAGGGGGGGGGGGAAGAGATGGGAAATGGTATCGCGAGTCTATGCTGATCGGAGCGATTAAATTAGCGACTGTAATAAAAGCTGGACTCTCGTCGCGCGCCAACACTGCGCGAAGAAGATACCATTGGGACGCGAAGAGGACAGTACATACTATTCGGAAAAACCAAAAGCGAGATACGTACACTAATATATCCGAAATTGCGGAGAAGAAACGGTATGATTTGTATACTGTGTAACTCTAGCCGTTTACGATTTCATTTTGAAAGATGTGTATAAATTATTATGTGTAATTAAACAGAAGTCATTTAGTAAATTCTAAGTGTATATGATATATATTATATGTATATACATATGCATACGAAAATTCAGATCGCGACACTTGCGCGTGCGCGCACATGCACACACGCGAAGAGGGAAAGGAAGGATATTGTGAGAATTACAAAGGCAAACGCTGCAAGGCCGCTGTATCATACGTTTGTGTAATTGAAATAGCGATGGTACAATTATGAAGATTATAGCGATACAATAAACACTTGCCGTATGTCTTATATACACACATGCAGATGCCGTTCACACAGGCCACGAATATTTTCTTTCCACGAGAGGACCGTCAGGCAAATTTCCGTTACGGGTCGATTCATATCGAGCGGTCTCTATGAATAATTGGACGCCAAGTTTCGTGTATCAAGATTTTATATCCTTTGTAACAAATTTATACATTATATCTGAAAGTACACTATGTTTATAAATATCGAGAGATTATACAGATCCTAGACCAACATACTGGAATACAATATCTGAGAACACGAGTGATTAATTCGCGTACGTCTCCGGGCGGATCTAATAGAAGCACTCTAATTCACCGCGGTAGTCATGTGCCGTTTCCAAGTACAGAAGTTGCGTTTTCGATTCCAACGAGGACAACTGTTTCACGTAAGGCGCCATTTGCTGAACGTGATTTTGATAGTTCGAGCCTAAAAGTAGAGAAGTTTGAGATCACTGCTCGCTGTATCGCGAAAATTCCGTGAAAATGCGTACCCATGTTCGATCTCTTTTGCCCATTCGTGACCTTTCCATCGAAGTCGTTCAGCTACACTTTCATAGTTGCGTCGACTTGGATCGTGACGTTTAGATGATCTTCGATCTCGGCTAAATACTGTAAGAGTGTAAAAACAAATTGAAGATTGATCAGCAAAGAGAAACGAACAAGTTATAGAAATTACATTAAAACACTTACGTTCGGCTCGTTGTACCACACGCAACAACTAGCCTGGTCGGTGAGATTAGTGTTCGTACACTTTTTTCCTCCATTTCGCTGACCGGAGACATAGCCAGGCCCATTCTCTCGGCTCTGCCGACTCTGCCAATGCGATGCACGTAGTAGGGTTTCTCGTCGGGCAGAGTTATATTGAACACTGGATGCGGAAGTCGCAGAATTAATTGAATCGGAAAATCACGCGTACGTTTTTTAGATCGAAATAGTGCGCAGTGAAAGGTAATCCAGTGATATCTAATCCTCTAGCTGCAACGTCGGTGCAGATCAAGTATTTCCTGTCGCTTGAACTTCTCCAGGTTGGCTTTACGCTCTGGAGGTTTCCGATCGCCATGCAAGCACACGCACGACAACTGATTTCCAGCCTGCTTCAAATACTGTTCCAAATTGTCGCAGTCCAACTTGGTTCTGCAGAAGATAAGGGCTCTGTCCATGTTGTGCTCCTTGAGGGCTTGAATACAATATTCACCCTTCAGTATTTTCACGGCCTCCGACAGTGTCTCTAAAAAGTAAGTCGGCTGTAGAATTAAACAGAACGGATATTTAAAAAACGTTGTCTAGCTGGTGGCGTACCTGGACTGTTGCTTCCAGACCTTACGTTATCCCTGCTGTGTACAGCATCAGTTTCTATGTGTTTCCTTAACCCCTTCGCGACCGCGGACGAGTTATCCCGCAACATTATGTCGTTTGTACGATACCATGGACGAGTTATCCTGCGACATAATGTCCTCCGTACGATACCATGGACGAGTTATCCCGCGACATAATGTTCTCCGTACGATACCACGGACGAGTTATCCCGCGACACAATATTGCGATACCTACGCTACCTGGTGACACGCGGGATATCTCGTCCGCGGCGTCGGGCAACCCAATCAACGCCAAGATAAAAATGATGGAAAATTCGTTGACGCCAGCTTCAGGCCAAGCCATCTAGCCAAGGCAAGCCAACCAATGTCGCCGCGGCGCGGTTGTCGACGCTGGTTGGCTGCGGCCTCACTTGCCTTGGCTAGATGCCTTGGCTCTTACAGTAATCTTATAAGTCCAGATGGCTGTTGAACTGTGTTATTGTACTAATCTATGGCTAATTACAACTTTTCGTACATGAAATAAATATATTGTAACATTTGTCCTATTTACTATAATAGACAAGTCAGGCTACTAAAAATATTTTTCTTATTACAGGTGAAACGTGGGAATATTTCGACGTGGACAGCTACTTTATGTGGGCCAAATGATGGAAACCTCAACAATGACCACAAGAAAATAGTGATTTTATATAATTTATACTTTATTGTAACGCTGTAAAGGCCTCTTATGCGAATAAATAGAGAGAAACTTGAAACAAACTGTATTATAATTCAGAAATACCTTTTACATATCCCTATTCAAATTCCAAACTTGCAGTTTCAAATATCTATGGTATTTCCCTAAAAATACCATAGTATGCGCAGCTTGCGTGCATTTTGAAAGCAATTCTTATATCTGATTAGAATATTTGACAATCACAGCTATCGGCTCGGTTCTCACCGATTACCAGATCTCACCGCGAGGAGGTTGCTGCGTTTCGAGACCCGTAGAGAGATGGATGGAATCAAAGTTCCATCGATCTCCCTGTACATGAAAACCCTAGCCCACTAAACCAAAGAAATGGATGGAAACAAAGTTCCATCGATCCTTTCGGTTCAGATATAGAATCTAGGGAACTGTCAAGCAATCACACGATTGAAATAAATTCAGCAAAGAAGGAAAGACTACGGGTGAGCATCAAAGGAGTATTGGATGGCGCAGTTTCTACCACCCTAATGTCCGAGTCGAAAGGAAAAGCGCTCGGCGTCTCGCAGATGATTCCTTTTGCTCGGATGCAACTCAAGCCGTCTATCGCGGAGACTGGGAAATGGTGACTTACGCAGGCAGTGTACCAAAAGATACACCCCCTACGCCGGAAACTTTTCCCTTTCGACAAAAACACCAGGGGATGAAACTGATCCACCCATACCGATTCCATGCTCGATCGCTTGCTCCAGGAAACAGAAGCAGCGGCTACCTCCTCATCGGAGATGAAGAGCCAACGAAACAGCAACAAAGCTAATGATTCAGTGACTACTTGGCAACTTTACACGGGGCCTTAAATACTTGATGCTATAATAAATTAACCTAAGGCTTCCTTAGATGTCTTCTTTCACTACCACTGTTCACTATCACTTTTCACTATTTTCTTTCAAATACACTCCTGGAAAAATTTAAAGGAACACTATAATTTCCCGAAAATTTTGGTCATTTTCAAATGGCTGTATCTCCGCGAAAAATGGTCGCAAAAATATTTAAAAAAAGCATTTTAAAGCTTGAAATCTCTAGTCTTTGAAACCATCACTCAATTTTTTTTCTTCGTCCATTATGATACCGTTTTATCAAGATGAAGCGCAGGAAACAAAGTTTCAGAAATTTTTGCCAAGTATGGACATATGCACGGGCCAAAAAAAATTTTTTCAGATAAGTCCAATGGAGAGCTCCTATAGAGCAAACATTTCTCTGTAATTTCGTTTTTTTGGCTATGTTGTATGATTTTTATCGACCGAGTTATCCGCCATCAAAGCAAAAAGGGAACTTTTCACTTTGAACACCTATAACTTGCGAACGCATGATCGTAGAAAATTTTTCAGGAGTGTTTTGGAAAGCTAAGAAATTATCCTATCAAAACCTTTAGTTGCCATTTTAGTGAGGTTTTTTTGCATCGTATAAAATCCATTTTAAAATGATCCCCCAAATTACATATTTACCATTTTTTGGTAATCGTGATGCCACTTCAAGGAAAATCAGGGAATCATTCAAGTGTCCACGTTTTTTGCGAGCTAAGACTACCCGTATACACTGTGCAAAAGGTCGGACTAATCAGATTTTTTTTCCGCATGTCCTTGATGGTCAAATATGCGATATGGTCTGAAAAATTGAAGGATCACCTGTTTCACGTTATGTTTGAAAACCTCACTAAAATGGCAACTAAAGGTTTTGATAGGATAATTTCTTAGCTTTCCAAAACACTCCTGAAAAATTTTCTACGATCATTCGTTCGTATGTTATAGGTGTTCAAAGTGAAAAGTTCCTTTTTTGCTTTGATGGCGGATAACTCAATCAATAAAAATCATACAACATAGCCCTAAAAACGAAATTACAGAGAAATGTTTGCTCTATAAGAGCCCTCCATTGAATTTATCTGAAAAAGAATTTTTGGCCCGTGCATACGTCCAAACTTGCCAAAATTTCTGAAACTCTGTTTCCTGCGTTTCATCTTGATAAAACAGTATCATAATGGACGAAGAAAAAAATCGAGTGATGGTTTCAAAAACTAGAGACTTCAAGCCTTAAAATGCTTTTTTTTTAAATATTTTTAGCGACCATTTTTCGCGGAGATACAGCCATTTGAAAATGACCAAAATCTTCGGGAATATATAGTGTTCCTTTAATTTTTTCCAGGAGTGTATATTATTTTATTAACCTTGAAGAAAATGCATCATGTAAAATAAATCATGTAACCCCATCAAAGAAATGCATTAAATAAAACATGTTACGTAAAACCATCGAAAATATGCATCATGTAAAATAAATAGTGTAAACCCAACGAAGAAATGCATGAAATAAAATAAATTATGTAAGCACATCGAAGAAATACACGAAATAGAACGACTTATGCAAAAATCCACGAAGGAATGTATGAAATAGGATAGAATTCAGGGTTGAATTTTTCGAACCCGAAAATTTCATCGGCACCAACCGAATAAGCTAACCTAGGTCAGGGGGCCGAGGAGGTGCAGGGAGGACCAGGGCTTGGAACCCTGACCAGGTCCCCAGGAGGTCTCCAGTAGGTCCAGGTCATAGCAACTGTATTGCTACCATTCAGAGGTACACCTACGTGTTTGGGATTTCAAACTTTTAATTACTTAAATAATTTGTCAGAAACTTTGAAAATAAGCTTCGGACCGAGACACATTCCACGGTCTCCTGAGCCTTTCTTTGTTAATAACCCAAATTTAAAGCAAACTATAAAGTTACCATCTAAAGGTACCTACGTATTTAGGAGTTCGCGATTTGTTTGGGAAATATGGCACCAAGATTGCTATTGAAGTCTTTTTTTAAATATTATTGGAGAAATAATTATGTAATTGTAGGAGAAATATTTAGAATCGAATCTGGACGGATGGAATAGAGATTAACAAAGATAGATGATCGCAGCCAATCGGCTAGTTTCCCTTGTCACGTAATTAATAATTGTATTACAATGTTACTTGTGATACGATTAGTAATTATACTTCAAATAATACAGATTGCCCACGTCTCACCACGTGGAGGCGCTGCGAGTGGAGACCCACCCTAACCGCAGCCCATCCGTCCTCCTTTATGCAAAATTGTATTTTCATTTCCATAGATCAAGATCGTTTCCATATCATCAAATCAAGCATCAATCGCGGGTGAATTTTAATCAATGCAAAGGAATGTTGAAAATTTATAAAAATAAAACACTACATTTCTTATCAACTTGAAAATAAATACCATGTTACTGTGCAAAAATCAGTAACGCTAATGAGGAATAGCTACTACTACTTTTCAAAGACTCTAATTAGAACTTTAATTGAATGAAGGTGTGTCAGAAGTCTGCAATTTCTATTAAAAATAATGAAGCACACCTTTCATCGCCATTCTTTCGTCACAAAATAAAATTTTCCGAATGCAATTCCATGAAATTTGGAACTTCAAATTTAAAAATATTTAAAAAAAAATAGAAAACATTTGTCTGCAAGATATGACTATATTTTTAAAACAATATTTCCAGTGACAAACACTCGATTCAAGGGTGGGTAGGTGGTGGTAGGAGAAGGAGGATGGTGCAGCCACTTAGGGCTACTAGAAAAAATGATCAGTAGCCAGAAGGGCAGCTGATCATTGTCCACTCATTAATGCAAGAAAACCGTGAGTGGACCGTTTCTTTCTTTCGCAACGCTAACTTATTACAGACTAAAAACAACTCCCGAGCATAGTCCTTAGGACTTCGGACTACTCGCAGCACTAATTTCTCTAACAACTTCAAAATTCCCGGATGGTGCTTCATTACTGAAAATTCTACTATACTCAATACAAATCCCGAATAGCAAAGGAAAACTCTAACAAATACAAAAAGCTACCGAGAACCACCACGTGGGTGGTTTCATTTTTCGCAACACTAAAAAAAATCAGTGCACCTGTGTCTCGCAATACGCAACTCTAACTTTAATTCGCTGCAGCCTTCCTGAAGGCTGTGTGGGGTCCCATGTGCAGCAACGCCAGCTGCTCGGGACTCCTTTTTCCCAGGAACATGTCTTTGGACATGTCCCAGGACAGTTTCGGGGCATTGGGGTCGCAACTCTAATTACAAACGCGATCAGTCATCATCGCAACACTAACTCAAAAAAATATCAAATATCAAACTAGTACGAGTAATTAAAAAACCGCGATCAGTCGCAACGCAACTCTAATAAAAAGAGTACCACAAATCAACAATAATAAAATGAACCAAACTTTAGTAACTCCACTTCAAAATACAAGAACAATCTCTAAAACAATCTCGACTCTTTTTGCGCAACACTACAGGCAGCCACGCTCGACATTCATTCGCAACGCTATGCTGGAACCAAACGCGGGGAATATTCGATTCGCAACGCTAATTCAAACCGTAATCAACATTTAGTCGCAACACTAGCTGTCCCCGTAATCTTCTTCGCAACCCTCATTGAAAACGCGGTGTGCTCAATTTCAGGAGAGGGGGTGTCGATGGGTTAGCCTATGGCCAACCAAACTACTACTATTACTACAACTACCGGCGAGCATAATGGCAAAGTAATACCTTAGAAGAATGACCCTGCACCCGAGAATGCAGGACCATTCTTCGTAGCCCACATGATGTGGCCTTTTTCTGGCCGGGCTATATTCGGCTCCGTGGTCACTTCTTGCGTCGGCGGTCCGTCCTTCTGAAAGTTCCGACCGCGACCAGCGACAATGTGCAATGTCTCACTGGCGTCAAAAAGTCGACATATAGCGAGTCTAGAAGCGAGGGCATACCCCACTCGCGCTAGTCTGGTCGTCGACTTTTCTCATAAATTTCCTGAAAGCAGGTCATCGCGCGGGGGAACATGCGATACGACGCAGAGAATACGACGACCTGCCCCGGACCTACCTACTTATATTTAAGTCACACATTCGTACCAGAAGGTAAGTTACCTACCCTACACAACGCCTATATTTAAAAAATGGCAAAACAGTCTCTCAAACACAATCATCAGTCAACCCACTCCACGATTCTCAAGCATCACCGCCCGGGTGCAAAAACCTACACTAGAGAGACCGTCCCGGGACGACTCCGTCACCCGAGCTTGGCCACAATCACACTCTAACAAGTACGTACCAGTTTTCACTGAAATCGGCTGGCAAAGGCAGTGACCATTGCGTGTAAGTGTGATTTACATAGAAATTAATTATTTTCGATTTCAAACAATGGATTACTCGATAATGTGCATTGTACGTATTAGGTACATACATCAATCGTTATTACTTTCTCGTTTAATTGTACGAGATTGATTAAGCTTCACATTCCAAGATTATTTACTAGAATGATCATCGTGTGCAACAAGGAATATGATACATTGGTATCGTTATTACCATGAGTAATAATATAATGTTATAGTTTCGTTAACATGATCTTTGATGAGAATCATTCACCGACGCAAATTCCACCGCCTAACCACACAAACACACACAGGTGGAAAATGCGACGTGCACGATACACTAACGCAATGCCAGCCGCCAAAATGTAATTATTTAGTAAAGAAAGTCATCGTGCCCCATTGCTTTCACCCACCCAAGTAGCGCATGGGCACGTGAATGAGTTAAAAGGCAATAGGTACGGAAAGATATCCTGAAAATCCTCAACTAGAAAATATGATTAGTCTGTCTAGCTAGTATTCTTTCATTTTATAGTATTAAGGAAAGTGACTCGACTTTCAACTTGTGAATAGTTTAAAGTTTGATAAATAAAAAAGGACTCTACTTTAGATTGCATCATTAAGAAAAATCACTCTACTCGACATTTAATTAGCAAGAAAAAAGACTCTAAAATAGAATTATTTAAGAAAATTATTCTAAATCATCAAGAAATAACTTTAAGAATTTAAAACGAGCGATTCCATCTTCAAAGTAAATTTCATAAATGAAGAAAGTATGTTCTCATGCTAATTACTTTGAATCTGAAATTTGCTCACCCTCAATTGTCTTCTTGCACATGGAAATTAATTCTTTTATTGTGTACGCAAACAAGTGACCTTTATAAGAAAGGAATTACACCTTTATAAAAGAAAAATAAAAGAAACTCAAGTCAATACAATCGTCGCAATGACGAAATCGGAGGGCATCCGATTTTTCCACTACATATTAAATAAAAATGATTGTAGCTGTGGAGTCTGAAAGTATCAGACTTCTTCGCTACATAAAAATTAGCATTCAACCGTATTGATATTCATACTAATACCTTCTGAGCTGCTACGCACCTTTATGTGCACCATTAATAAATATCTATATCAATGTATGATCAATCATAAACATTCGCGTTAGGAACCATTTATCTTGAAAATTATGATTATAATTTGATTCTATTGAAAAGGCGCGGTATACAAGAAGACCCTAGCCCTCGTCTAATAAATAATGTTACAATTCACGGGCATGATTACCATACCCGCGGTCATTATGCTCGCCAAAGCACGTATACAACCAGTCACTCGTGCCGATTTGGACCAAACGTCCTACGACATGATTGAATGACCAGAGGAACCATAATGCATGCGCACTCACATTTCGCTGTGCCCCGGTGACGGAAACGCCAACACCCCTGCTACTACTCAGCGGAAGTCATCCCGCTGCTCAGAAGTCATCAAGCAGCTCAGAAGAAGTCATCAGGCTGCTCAGCTACACCCAGACTGTAACGAAGGAACAGAACACGATTATAATTTCTTTCTAAAGTTACGATTGTTTAAACTCTAATAAAGAACCACGAAGCAATTCAAAGCTAACGAAATTTTTTATCGTTTAGACATTTTACGGAAAAAATTAAATATTAAAAATTAAAATTAACAAAAGTTTCGTTAGTTTTGAATTGCTTGATGCGTCTATTCAAAAAATTTTTTTTTTTTAATTTTTTTAACTTTTTTATTTCTAAAATATTGAAGAATGAACTCTACTTAAAAGGAATTTAACGAAATGCATAGATACTTACATCTTGCCATTAATATTCAGCGCACAAATCTCCTCTTCAGCTGACGGACTGCCTCTAATTTCCGACAACGACTTTCGCTTTCAAAAGTAAAAAAAAAATAGTAGACTACCAACGCGCCCGAAAGATTCTAGTCCCACGATTCGAAGATGAGAGCCGCGACGCTCGTGAAAGAATATAAATTGCGTAAAAAACACTGACTCTACCCTCGCGTATCCCGAAATTGTTAACGACGCTCTACTATGAGCAACTGTGCTCTTCAAAACGAAAAACTTCGTACGTCAAAAACACTGACTCTATTTGGCCGCATTGCACGCGGTCACAATCTCTGAAAAATAAGTAGGATAGGAGGGTGGGGTGGGTGTGGTTTCATCGAGTGTTTGTCGCGAGGAAATATTGTTTTTCTTGGAACCAGCCAAGGGACTGTCCCTCCTTGTTATTTAGAATACAAGATGTGATGCGAAAATACAGAATGCACGCTCGGTACGAGCAGCTTTAAATTTCACACGATATTATCCAAAATATACTACTTCAGAAATAATTATTACATTTAAATGAATCATAGTAGTGGCTTTCGTGATTAAAGGTGTAAGCACGTTCGTGTTATTCGAATAATACTTTAAAATATATCACGATCTTTATAAATATCCAAAATTCATGGCAAGAATCAAAATTTCTTAATTATTTATGCTTGAATAGCATGTCATTGATCAACTGCGCAGTTTCTGTACATAAAGAACAAAACTTGCATCCAAAACCGAAGGTAAATGCAATTACAACAGCTTCATAGAGATAGATTCTCAAAAATCATTGAAATATCGTTGAATTCTATGTAAACGCGACCGAAATGCAATAGAATTTGATCATTCCAATATTTTGTAAACATCTACTGACGCCATTTTAAAAATTTTAAACAAATCCGATTAAAATTATTCAATTTATCATAATTAAATCTTTTCCCATTTCATCCCGATATTAACCGACACAAACAATGATTCAATAAAATAACGAGAAAAATACGTATACCACATGTATTGCCAACTCCTTTTTCCAAGGAATGACCAGACGCCATCCAAGCACCGTTCAAATTAACCAGCAAGTGTCATGGCGTTGCTGCCCTTTGATTTCGATTCCCGCCTCAACGCCTGTAACCGAACGATGCAACAAGTTTGAAAGAAAAGCATTAAAACATTCATGAGACAATTAAACAACAAATAAACATGAAATATGCCCGAAAAGGGATGTAATTGAATACCGAGACACGATATGTGTGCACTAAATGTGCAGAAATATCGGTAAGGCAACGAAGGGAATACGCGACGAACATCTAACGGTTTTCTCACGATATTTAATCAATTTCGGGACGAAACTGTATTAATAGTAGCAGCAAGTGACGATAGAGAGTACAGAAGAAGCCAAATAACGATTAGAAGCAATTATATGACGGTAGATAATGTATGCGTACCATTTAAATACGTAGCTAGCTATCGAAGCGTCTTAACTCAACGATGTCCACGGAACGAATGACCTCCGCGCTGTGTTGCTGTACCTCGCGAATATTAGCTTTGGTGGGGGGAGAGCAGGCAAGCGGCAGGACTCGCGAGGCAATACACGCGTACGTATTTATTTACGAAGTGTTGGGATATCGTCATCGAGCCGTGTAAACAGAGGTGACTTCCAAAGGTAGCATCGTTCAGTCATAACAAAAGTCGTTTCTACGCACACGTTCTGCTAACGGTAAAATAGAAATATTACGCGTTATATATTTCCTTCATTTATAAAATATCTAGCATCTACATACAGGAGTGTACTTTAATTAAGCTTGTGAAACTTAACACAGTTGGCTTAGAAAGTATATATTGGAAAATTACATGCGTGATATACACTTTCTTATTGCAAAACTTTTTACAAGTTTCGGGATACATTCGAGAATGTCGCGATACTAATCCGTGTTAGCATCGGTACATAAAATGAATATCCATTCTGTATACAGTGAGCCACGAAAGTATTCGAACGCTCGCTATTAAAACTGTAAAAGAATAAAAATATACATGTTAGACTTAAGTTCTAAAAGTAATGTTGTAACTACTATAAGACACAGGTATCGAGACTTTATATACAAAATTTTAAATGAATCGGATAATATTTGTAGAAGTTATGAAACATTTATTGCAAAGATATACGAAAACAGGGTCACAAAAGTATTCGAACCGCATTAATTATACGCACCTTATTTTAGATTAATATTTATTTAGGCTACCTTTGGCTCCAATTACGCTTTTCAGACGTTGTAGCATGCTGTGCACTAGTTTTTCAGTTATTTTAGATTGAAAAACTAGTACACAGGATGCGAAACGTCTGAAAAGAGAGTTGGAACCAAAGGTGGCCTATATACATATCAATCTAAAATAAGGAATACTTTTGTGACCCTGTTTCAGTACATCTTTGCAATAAATGTTTCATAACTTCTACAAATATTATCCGATTCATTTTAAATTTGGTATTATAATATATAATCTCGATACTTGTGTCTCATCGCAAGGAAAAGCCGCGATATATGTGCTACAGATTTTGATGAATCTCATATATCTCAATATTGCATCCAACATTCAACAGTTTCCGAAATATTATATCGTTGTAAAAAAAACTGGTCTGCGGCGATGATTGCCAAATGTTTAAACGATAGGGTCCCCGAAAATGGGTTTTTCCGTACAAAAGTCGTCGTGATAAAAATTGAATGTATGAAAATTTGCTATAGAGGGTAGCGTGGAAGCCAGTGTAATTGCAAGTACAATCACATTTGAATTTTTAGATTTGATCAAGAATTGCATTTTTTATCGAGCGTGTTCGTCTATAGCGACGGGGACTTGTCCGTGAGCGCCCTATTTTCAATGCGTTTATTCGATTAAAAAAATTGATTCTCTTTTTTAGATCAATAAATGTATTATTAATTAAAAGAAAAATTATATGTCTGTCTACTATAACTGCTTTACAATCCATCTTCAAAAAACACCTATTTAAAAGCCGTCACACTGGTGATCCCCCTGAACTGCCTATAAAATCTGTAACGTTAGAAATTTTGATCCAAAATTTGAACTGAACATTTCTGAGATGTTGCATGAAAATATGCAAACAAAATTTTCGATTTTTTGACTGGCGGATACCCCTAACATCTTTCAAAAAACAGAGCTTACCTTACTTCTGCATTTGCCTCTATGTTTAGGGACGGCAGCACACCATTGCACCTTGCTCTTCGTAAATGTAATGTTGAAATTACCAAAATGCTTTTAAGCAGTGGTGCTAATGTCAATGCTGAAACAAACAATGGTATCACTCCTCTTCGTATAGCAGTACAGAGAAAGAATTTACAAATGGTCGAGCATCTTTTAAAACATGGAGCTCAAGTTAATTCTGTGAATACCTCCATATCTCGGGGAGAAGGCTACTCACCATTGCACGATGCTGTTGAGATAGGTGCCAAAAGCATTATCGAATTGCTTTTGAGTCGAGGTGCTGACGTAGACGCTAAAGCAAAAGATGGTACAACTTCGCTTCATCATGCGACGCGGTACGAGCATTTAGAAATTGTTGAGCTTCTTTTAAAACGCGGAGCTTCTGTTAATTCCGTGTATACCTCTACGAATGACGAAAGTTACACATCGCTGCACCTCGCTGTTCATAACGGTAATGAAGAAATTACCGAATTGCTTTTAAGCAATTGCGCTAACGTAAATGCTGAAGGAATTGATGGTACAACTGCTCTCCATATTGCTACGGAGTTTGAGAATTCCCGAATGGTTAAGCTTCTTTTAGAACATGGGAACACAGACGCAAATAATTGTATGTACGCTGCTGTCAGGAATGGCTTTGTGGAAATTGTTGAAGAAATCTTAAAACACGGTGCTGATGTTAATATGTCGTACGAATCGATGAGCGGAAAAAGATGTATACCTTTGCCTCTTGCAGTCAAATTGGGTAAGGATGAAGTGGCCGAATTATTGATAAGCTACGGAGCTGATGTAAATGCACCAGATGAAACTGGAACAACACCAATATGTTATGCCATTGCGAGTGACAATTTAAAAATGTCTAAACTACTTTTAACTAATAACGCTAATATAAAAGATAATCCTGAACTACTGAATATTGCTGTTGAGCATAATCGCAGAGAGATTGTTGAACTTCTTTTACAACATGGCGCTGATGTTAATGCAGTTGATGAATCTGGAAAAATGCCACTAGCTTTTATTGTTGCAAGCGGGGAACTAAGATATTTGTATTATTCTTGTACAAATCATAATTCTAAGGGAGAACTTGCCAAACTACTGTTAAGTAGGGGAGCTAATGCAAACGCTGTAGTTGAAAATTCTATGACGGTGCTTCATGCTGCCGCTGACAATAGATATGAGGCAGTCGTTGAGGCTCTTCTAGAATATAACGCAGATGTTAATTCCACGGATGAAGGTGGCATGACACCGCTCCATCTTTCCGCTCAACGAGGTAACAAAGTAATTACCGAAATGCTCTTGAACAAAGGAGCTGATATAAATGCTAAAGATGACAATGGAACGACTGCTCTTCATTTTGCAACTCAAAGAGGCTATGAAGAGATTGTAGAAGTCTTGTTAAAACGCGGTGCCCAAGTTAATGCTACGATGAAATGCGACGTAATAACACCGCTCCACCTTGCTGCTGAATCTGGTTATCTAAAAATTGCCAAGCTTCTTTTAAAATTTAGTGGCAGAGTTGATACTGCGCATAATTGCCACGTAGTAACGCCACTCCACAAAGCTGCTCTAAATGGTGATACAGAAATTATCGAGCTCCTCTTAAAATTTGGTGCCGGCGTTGACTCTACCGATGAACATGGTACGACCGCCCTTCACATTGCTTCCCAGAGAGGTCATGAAGATGTTGTAATAGCTCTCCTAGAACATGGTTCTAATATTACTATGAAGAATAAAGCCCATCGCACGGCGCTTAGTATTGTTATGCATGGCATCGAATCAAATCGAAATTATGATTACGATCGTGATTTTAATTTTGATTTTGATGAGGATTATATCACCTGTACTTATATAACCATTGCTAGGATCCTTAAACGTCACGTGATTAAGATGAGAGCTGCGAATTTATGTACATATAACAAGGATGATGGTAGCGATCATAACGAACTAAATGATTCTGAAGATGACTATTATGAAGAAATGTACTGCAGCTATACTAGGATAGATCGTAAGAAATGTAGGTTGTCCAGAAATAATTTTCGGAGCGAATGTGAGGAAGAAATAGAAAACATGAAGATCGAGAAGGTTACTACTAATACTAACATTACATTTTATGATATCTTGACAAAAGACGTAAGTCGATTAGCAATGTACGCGAGAAGTGATAGTATAGTAGAGGCCCTCGGGTCTGGCGATTACAATGAAAAATTTCCGATTTATGCAAGTATCATAAATAATAATTTTAGAAAGGGGGAGAAAAGGAAAGAATTTCTGAAACAAGGTAACAAAATTCTCGACCTCTCTAATTTCAAGAAGTTACCATGCGACTGTACCGAAAGAATACTCAGTTACTTAAACAATGAAGACATAAGAGTTTTAACGGACGCTGGCAAGCCTACCGCACATTGTCAGCGGTCCTAATAATGTGATAATTACTTCAAAGATGTTAAGGAGAAGTGTTCAAAGAGCCGAGAACAGTCATAGTTTTTATCGATTTCTAAAAGTGTCTATTTTATTGTTACAAAAGAGAATGTTTTATTTTTTTAAACATTTTTTTCCGAACCAACCGACTTGCCTCGTTATGCTCAACGTACAATTATACCTAATATTATTGTTTCCGATACAGTATTATATGCAAAATGCAGTTAACTTTTTTATCGAAATAAAATATATATTATATAAAGTAAGTCTACTGTGAATTTGGAAATGTACCCGAGTTCATGAGCTCCTTGTTGTGAGTCTAGTTGTCTTTCAGCAAAATTAAACTCCAATTTAAATTCAACGCTTATTTTAGTTCATCCTTTCCCCGTTACGCACCGCTAGTATTTATGTCCATTGTAAAAAAATTGCGTAGCTCTCCCACCCCCCTTTGAAGAGACCTACCAATTTCTAATTTATTTAACTAACGCTTTATAGATTCATGCTGGCACGTTATTAGCTAATCTGGAAGGCTGCGTAAGAGCACACCTATTGTCCTTACATCATGCATTCTACCATAGTATCTAAAGTTATAGAAATTCTTATATCCGACTAGAGTATTTGACAATCACAGATATCGGGCCGATTAGGAGCATTACCGTGTCTATGCGCGTCATTATTGGAAATTAGTGATCCTCTAGGTAGTGATCGGCAAATGTGTGCCCGTTTTCTATTGGTCAACGATATTAATGACCGAAACCGGAAGTAGAGAGAGCAATTAAATAAGTAGAAAAATAAAGAGATACTGCATCTACCAATTGGATTCCACAACATTGAGCGAAAAGTGGGATCAGCAGCAAACTTCATTTAATACTGAAGTGCCCGCCAATTTGTGACTTCCGCTTTTGACTAAAATTGATCAAAATGTTGGACATATTTTCCAATCACTACCTAGAGGATCACTATTGGAAATAAGCATTACATCCATCTAGCAATCATCCCATACGTTAATCCACCCCTTTCAATGTATGCAAGGATTATGAAGATTTGTTTATTTATAATTTATATATTGATATCAATTTTATCGATATACGATCAAAGACTCTTAAAGAAACACGTCTGGAATGTTTCTGGCTACCAATACTGTATATCTGTTGTATTTACTCGTATACAATGCTCTTGCAAACAAGAAATATTAATATTGGTCGATCGACATCGCTGTGTGATAAATTATAGTATCTTTCTTAAGTATTGTAGGCTCTGCAAATACAAATAAATTCATAAAGAAACAAATACCTTTACACCTTGCTTACATTGAATGGGACCCAATCTCGTTCGCTTCCGGATATCGTTTTGCATTTATTTTCTCGCAGGGTTTACACACAATCGATTTCGTTATGAAATATTGCAAGAGGAAATCTAAGCTAGTTAATTCTCCAACATTCTAAATTGGAAACGTTCCTTTAATAACGTGTAATTCCGAACGTTAATTCGCAGCTTAAAACTTAGGACAGAGCTAATTTGTTTGAAATAATCTACGAGCACAGCTAGGGATTTTACTGTCACGAGTACGGCGCCACAAGTATCGAACTAGAAACAGCGTTCCCGCGCAAAAGAGCGCCGACCTAACTGTCGCCGCCAAAATATCTGACGTACATACGCATAACCATCGTTGAGGAGGGTAGAGGTTCATTCGTTGCTAGCTGTGCCCAGGAGAAAGTCGTGCCCGTCGTTCGTGTTGCAAGAAAGTTTCGATAGAATTTTGTAAAAGATGTCAGGCCGCGGCAAGGGTGGTAAGTATCCGATTTCCTTCGCCGAGATACGATACTGCGGCTATCGGAAAACACGGGGATCGTTTACGGTTTTGCAGGAAAGACCAAGGGAAAGGCGAAGACCCGCAGTAGTAGGGCAGGGCTGCAATTCCCTGTCGGGAGAATCCATCGTCTTCTGAGAAAAGGAAATTATGCCGAACGAGTCGGAGCTGGAGCACCGGTCTATTTAGCCGCCGTAATGGAATATTTGGCAGCTGAAGTGCTGGAGTTAGCCGGAAACGCCGCGAGAGACAACAAGAAGACAAGGTTGGCACAGTAGTCCCTTTCTTTCTCTCGCTTTCCCCGCACCCCTTCCTCCCATCATTGCAAATACACTTAATAATCTTAATAATTAATAAATAACGTCGTATTACAGGAATAATTCATTAAACTTCGATGTTTTAAACAATTCTGTTTAGCATGAGAAAAATACTCAACTGCCATTTTTTGTTAACTTTATCGGTAGATATGTAACTTTCATAGATTCTATCGAAACAGAAGTCTGTGTACTGTAATCCCTGGAACAAAGGAAGTTTCACCTTTGATTTAACTGTACTTGTATACGCTCGGCGAAGCAGCGACCTTCATCATTCAAACCAAATATACGTTTTATTCTTCCAGGATAATCCCACGTCATTTACAGTTAGCTATCCGCAATGACGAGGAGTTAAACAAATTGCTTTCGGGCGTAACCATTGCCCAGGGAGGCGTGCTGCCTAATATCCAGGCTGTTCTGTTGCCGAAGAAGACGGGTACCAGCGGATCAGGGAAAGGCGACAAAGCGTCCCAGGAATATTAAAAATAACCTTTCTAACTTAACAGTACCTTAGAACTACACCCCAATTTCTTCGATCTTGATAAAAAGAAAATAATATTTAGAACATACGAAATTATTATCACGATTCCATCATATACATTGTAAAGTTATCTTGATTAGCAATGCGATCTATCATTTGACTACCAAATGACAATCCTCATTTCGAGTTATGTAGTGGTGTATCGCATTACTGCCTAAGATAAGTTTCTAATGTATTTAAATATAAGTTCTAATATTTAAGTTTCCATTTCCATTAATATATCGACTTTGTTCTGTTCCAATTTTATGACTTGTAAGAATGGATGGTAATTATGACAGGTTAAATGTTTTTGTTGACTGTAAACAATATTTAGAGTGAAAATAAAGCATGATTACTCTTAACCAAGTATTACTACATTCTAAAGACTATTGCTTCCTGTGTATATTTATTTTATATTCCGCAAATTCGGTAAGAAAAAAAGTTGTCATCGATTGCGAACGGTTTGTTGATTCCAAAATTTAAAATTGTAAATAAACAATCTGCAATAGGACGGGTCACGGAACGATCGTTGCCGAAGTGGTGCAACGTGACCGTGTAAACCGGTGTAGGTAGCGCGTCGGTTCGACGTGACGTTTAGTTTTTGACCGCTCGGTTATTGAATAGTGTATAGTAGGCGTGAAGTATTCGCGATACGTTTATAAGAATTAGCGTAAAATGTCGTCCACCGATATAAATATGCTAGTCGATATGGGTTTCAGCTTGTCCAAGGCGTAAGGGTCTTTGACGATTCGCCGAGCAGCGTGTCTAACCTTTAATATTTTATTATGCATATTGTTTCAGGGAGAAAGCCTTGGAGATCACTGGAAACAAAGGTGTTGTTCCGGCAATGGAATGGTACGAGAACGGCCGTGGCTTCATTCTCGTCGTCTGATGCCAATCTTAATTTTTATTTTAGGCTCTTGGCTCATTCAGATGATGCAGAACCATCGCTTGAGCCACCAATCGCTGAAAGTGCCCCAACGTCAATTGCTCAGACCCCGGCTAACGACAGCACTGCTAACACCGTCGACCAAGTGTCCACTACAGACTCCGCCAAGTCCACCAAATGTGACATGTACATACATTTCAGCTAGCACGCAATTAACAATCGTAGAATTTCCAATTGTAAAGCTTTCGGTCGATACACGTGTCTCCAGATGCGGAAAACTGTTTAAGACTAACTTGGAGGTTGAATTCCATGCGACAAAGTCCGGGCATGATAAATTCTCCGAGAGCACGGAAGAGAAGAAGCCTCTGACGGAGGAGGAGAAGAAGGAGCAGTTGCGAATAATATCGGAGAAGCTAAAGCAAAAGAATAAAGAGCGGGAGGAGCAGGAGAAGCAGGATGCTTACGAAAGGGAGAAGAATAGAATACGGTCAGGGAAAGAAATGGCTAAAGCTAGGAGAAAGTAAGCTATCTGTTGTCTAATACAACTGTATTACAATTATGTTTATTTGTACACCTTGATCGTAGGTTAGAACAGTTAGAAATGAAGAAGCTAATGGAGGAAAGAAAACGCGAGAAAGAGGAAGAGAAACAGGCGTGGCAGAGGGTAAGAGCCCAAATCGAAGCTGACAAAGCTGCCAGGCGTGCTAAAGCTGATAGCGAAAAGCCTATCGGACCTTCAGCTGCACCTTCGTCTTCCACGGTGCTGCACAGGAAAGATTACAATGAAACAAAGCTACAGGTAAAATGCATTACATTTATACAGGGCGTTATTCTACCTACAGTGGCTCACTTTTGAAAAAATTGCAATTGGTCGGAATAGCATTTTTTTTCTGAGCCTGGAATGAAAATTCAAAAATCCCGTTTGTAGATTTAAGTAAGTTGTATACATACTGAACATTTCATCAAAATCGGTTACCATTGCTCTGAGCTACAGACGTTCAAAGATCGCTGATTTCGGGAAGTTCGCGATTTTCGACCTTATTCTGCAATCTCCGAACGCCTGTAGCTCAGAGCAACATTAACTGATTTTAATGAAATATTCAGCATGTATACAACTTACTTAAATCTATAAAAGGGGGGGTTTTTTGAATTTTCATTACAGAGTCCGAAAAAGTTGAAAAAACGTCCTTTATTATTTTTTTTGCTATTCCGACCAATTACATCTTTTTTTCAAAACGACGTAATACGTCACTTAGCAAACTAATCCTTTTAGCTTCTCAAAAAAACTTAAGTTGTTTGGACCAATTTTAAAAATGTTACGCGATTTTAAAGAGTGTACGATTTTGGGTGTGAACCACTGCATAGTCAATACTCTGGGAAAATAAGACGAAAATCCAGAGCACGCGTATTTAACTGAAATTCAAAGTCAATTTTCTCGAAAACGAAGCCTTTACCGCAACATCGTCACTCTTGATTTCCGTATTATTTTCGCCTGTATAATTACCCCCTATAGTATTCACTATAAGTAGGGTAACACTTTAATATTTCAGATTAGACTTACCAATGGACAAACATTAACGCAAAGTTTCGGAAGTAAAGAGCAACTATCCACCGTGAGATTGTTCATTGAAATTAACAGGACAGACACAGTGGGTCCATTTAACTTAATGACGAACTTCCCAAAGAAAATTTTCACAGACGAAGATTATAACACTCCATTAGATGTCTTAGGTACGTTATAGATCACGGTATATATCTGTGTCATTGCCGCTAGAACGATCCGCGCCGATTGTTTTGATTCCGCGTGACGCGTCTAGATCGCTGATAGCAAAGTTGTTTCAACAATCGTGTATTGAATGGAACAAAGTCCGGTCGCTCGATAGTTACAAGTTTCGTGGTTTCAGGCTTAACACCATCCGCAGTTGTAATCGTTCAGAAGAAGGTGGAGTAGTGTATATTAATATTGGTTACTACTTGCCATGCCATCAGTAATATGACTTGTAAGCTAATGTATCAATGTACAATGTCCAACACGCTGTTCACGAAGAAGGCAACATTTTTATGCGCAAATATTCTCCGTTTGTAGTTTACAAGGAGTGCATGTTTTTATCACACTTGTTTTTAAAAAATGCATTTGTAAAAATGGAGGAAAAAAATATACACTTAAAAGTAATAGGAAACTTCTGTCCAATCATTTGCCCACTTAGAGAGAGAGAGAAAGAGAGAAGTAATTATGGTGTGCTGCAATTTATTTCCATTCTGCCAAAGTCTTTCTAAGCCTTCTACGCAGAAGTTCATTTATAATATAATTATGATTGTACTACGAAATAATCTCCAGGTACTGTACCCGGATATATCACATTCTGATGAGGATCGCAGTTAGTGGGGAATTCGTAGATGCCATTACAATCGGTTAATTTTAAAGTTTTGTCGAAACATATTCGCATTTCAAATATGTATGACTTTCCAGACTTCTAAAATCAGTTGAATATTAGCTATATAAATCCAGTATCTACAGTAATATATTAATTTATAATTTCACGGGATTCTTACCTTGTCTTTTCTACACGTTATCTGAGCTTCTTTGCCTAGTACTCGATGAACTCCGTCCAAGATACCAGTTGCTGCATACGATCTTCCAGGTAAGATGCTCGCTTTTGCTAGCACGTTTTTCATATCGTATTCGTCTAGCAAAGCTAGGCCCTCTTTGAAATACTTCACTTCGGTGTTCAATGGTTCCAACACTGCCGCACATGTTCCGTGTTTCTCCCATTCGTGCTTCCAGAGCGAGTAAGACTCTGTCCCATATTCTATGTCTATCCATTTCTCTTTCAGCTGCCCCTCCACGGGTTGCAACGCGGTGCGATTAAACGGTATAGAGGGTTTACAAAACTGTGGTCCCAGTTTGTTAAATTGAGAGGGCCAAATACCGTGGATCGTCCATTCCTCGTCATCCTTTGGTAAGAAACAAGTATGAGCCGCTGAGCTCTCTTTCCAAATATAGCAGACAGTTTTCGGCCAACGTTGAGTGAAGATTAAAACGTCGAAATTATTCGAAGCCGCTGTCGCTTCTCTACGATGTTAGATTTTTTTTTTAAATAAGGAAAACTGTATTGTTTGATTGAAAAAGAAGCGCTGGTTCAAGAACCAAACGCGTTTACTCACCCACTCAGCGCAGCGACGAAAAATAAAAACAAGCCTGTAGTACTGTAGCGAAGCATCTTTAGAGAGTGAGACTTCCCGAGACAGGAAGGTCGAATTTCAGCACGTTCAACGACCGTTTCATCAACTGCGTCAGCTCTATCCTCTCACCGCCTTTTATGATTATCGCCCCACTACTTTGAGTCACGCTCCGGAGCAGATGGTCGTATACCTGAACGCCTGGAGCTACTCTCGTAGAGCAGTTAACACAAAAGACTCGGGCTGCTTTATCCTTATCCGACGCTGAACATCACCCTCAATAGTAGATAGATAAAGCAACGCGAATTTGAAAGAAGTATCGTTTATCTTGTTAGCTTGTCTCGGTACGTAACATTTCCCGTGACGAGGCAAGAGGAGATATCGTTAATCGTCTCATTATCTGACTCAATTCTCTTCCTCGAAGATATCTGAAAAATGCAGTTTATTCTAAATGATTTATTAATTGGTTATCCTATCAGAGATTTCGGAGCCAGTATGCTCGTTAACAAAGGGGACCTACAAGCAGACACGCGCCGAATCTGCCCGGACTTGATAGAAAAACCTTGGAATTACAGATCGCACCTGAATTACGTGTTGATACACACCACGTAACATCAGTTACTTAAGCGACTACATCTCACATCTGTTATCTATATAACGCAGGCAACTATTTGCACTTCATGGGCGCAAGTAGCGATGCGAGTAAATATTTTGTCGGCATATATTATAAATGTACTCGTTTTCTTAGATTAGATTCATTTCTCTTTGTGCTTTAATCATCCTTTCTGTATGCAACCCAACATGCTTGCATGCAAGTGGCATGCACTCAGGATCGGTCTATCACCGCTAGGTGCCGCTACCACGTTCGATTCTGTATTCGAAACGGAAAATTCGAAAAATCTACTTTGATTCGATATCGTTGATTAGTGCAACCGGCATTTTTCCAAAAGGCAACTGCGCGGAGATCGCGCGCGGTGTTATCGCGTTTAATCTACAGTAATCTAATTGCAACAGTGTCGGAGGAATATATTTCCAACTTCTTGAGCTTGAACCCTTTCGTTGATCATTTTTTCCGTTCGTCGTGACTGTTGAACGAAATTTCGATAAATGATCCCCGTGCAAATTACATTTTATTCCTCGATACTAGCTCCTAGTATAGATGAAGAATACTTTAGTATCATAGAGCAATTTTTCCTAGCACACTGACTCGATGTTTATTCCGCCATAGCTAATGGAACACGAAGAGGACACCAAGGACATGTATCCATCATGGGAGCTACTTCAATTCTGGGTAAATGAAATGTAAAACTGTTTATGGAACTAAAAGTTTGTTCAAGTGTATTGCACGAACCGGCGAAGACAGCTGACACATTTGGGACGCACCGTCCGCGGAAAGCTTCGGTTTTTATTTGCATTTAATTACTTTCTTCTTTATCACACTTGAAAAATATAAAAGTTGAGTTTCTTGTTCGAGACAGTATTTCATTCGCGTTTGTTTAGGTAACAGTGAGCTTAGGTTTTTAGTTATCAACATTGAAGTGACTCCTTCACTAGTCTTCCTATCAGATGAAGCGCCTGGAACGTCCTGTTCGGCTTAAGCCTCTGTCTCAATAAATAGTAGGTGAGAATTTTTAAGAAAATAAGAATAGCTATAAGGGCGACGAGATCTACCCAGAACACCACGTGCTCCATTTCTGAAACGAAAGTTCAAGCATGATATTCGCAGGATCCTCTTTCGGTTATCGTAGATTACATTCAAAGTTCCTTACGCATGGTTTGCAAGATTTGCCGAGGTGCTCCGAACTCGCAGAATATCTCTTCCGGTGGGCAGTACAACTTTTCCCTATTGAAACCGTACAAGGCGGTTACGAGACCTTCTAAGCCGTACCGAATGTAACTCACGTACATTATCAGTTTGCGATAAATAGGTAGAGTTTGCGTCTCGCCCAGTCCTTGCACCGCGACCAACATTAAAGGGACACTAAGCGCAGGCCCAACGAACGTGCCATTCTTCAGAATAAATAAATTCACATTTAGATACTGCAAATAAATTCACGACGAGAGCTTGATAACTGAAGCGTACCACGATGTTCAAGATACTGGCTATAGCCAGCGCCATGCTCTCCGCTATGAACATGCATATAAAGCAGATGCTAAAGAACATCGTGCATCTAAAGAACTCCAGAGGTTGCCCCGTGATCACGTACACCATTGATAAATATATCGTCGACACTAATATCTGCGAAATAAGGAAATAAGAAATAAGAAATGTTAATTGTAGCATCGGGCAATGTATGGGGGAGTTTCCCTAACGCTGGAAGGCACCTAATACCGGACATTAGCCGTATCTGTAATATTTGAAACGCCACCGAGCCGGCATTCCGCGTAAACCGTAGAGCACAGCTAAGGAGATTGATTTAATATTATTTCTTTCTTCTTAATTCAGAAAAACTTTATATGCCCAGCACTAGGGGAACTCCCCTTATGCGGCGCTGTGTTTCAATGAAATACACTGTCGGCTCACCTGCACGGGTATATTAATTACGGTGAATGCACAGTAGTAGGGGCTCAGGTCGTACCATCTGTTGAAATATTCTCGTTTAACCAGCTGCACTTCCGAGGGAACTGTAATTCAAAGATTAAAGTAAAGGACCATATGGAAACGCGGGAATGATAGCATATATCAGTGGCGCACTCAGGATTTAATCTTGGGGGAGCCGAGTTGAACGGATAAAATTATTTTTAATGCAAATTTATGTAAAGAATAAAATCCAGTTTTTGTTTCTGTTTACAAAGCTTTTGAATTACTTCAGTCCTGGTGACATTAATCTCCTTTTTCTTTCTTCTTTGGAGAATCCCGGGGCTCGTTGGCACCCACTTCTGGATGCGCCACTGGCATATATTAATAAAAATGTAGAGGAAACGGGGGATATCGGTAGCACGATTGTTCAATGGTTCATCTAAGAGCTTGATTTATACTTTCTATATTATGATCGTCCGCTTGGTGGTGTTAGAGAAATTCATTTCACGAGATCGTAGATTTTCCCTCGCGTAATTATGCTTTTCTTACAGTGTAGCAATACCGGTAGCATAGGTACGTAGAGGAGAAGTATCAAACAGGCGAAACAGAAGCCGAAATTGAACAGAGTCTTCGATCCGTCATTCCCGACGTTTAGGAACAATGCGCCGATGATGAAGCCGAGGAATATGTGCAGACCTATTTTTAGGTAGATGTAGTTCTGCGAAAGAATAAATATTCATTAAGTAGAGTTCGTAATAATACGAGTCGATTCTTCGTACCCTGTTTCTGTACAGCTGCAGTATCATCCTCCTCGACAGAATGACGAATTGATCGCACCACGACACTTTCGGTATCTCCTTCGACACTCGGAACTCAGGCCTGGTGGACCGAGAGGTAGGAACGATCGGCAGTTCCGTGTCTGCGAGGCTGATCATCCGACTTACCCATTCCGGGCCGTATTCGCCTGCGGATACTTCTATCACTGTAACGATTACGATAGCTCGTGAGCGACGCCTGTTCCACTTAAGCGGCTCAGTGTATTCTTCCAAATCTACGACGTCTAGTTACCAAAATCGGCAGGATTATAATGCTTCGGGCATTCGACGCCAACTTGCTGCAAGAACGGCACCAGATTGTTCACGGTGCTTCTGTAAACGCACTGGCCGGTGGCCACGACGTAGATGTGGTCCAATTTCGCGAAAATGCTCGCGCTTGGCGTGTGAAGAGAGCAAATTACAGTCCTGCCTAATCCTGCCAAGCACTCGAGAAGATCGATGCACTGCGCGGCCGATATTTCGTCCAATCCTCTGGAATCGTTCAACGAATCAATCACAGAGATTAAATCCCGAACGCGTGATTGCTTGGTGATTAATTTTCCGGGTGAAAATTTTCGAATTACTTCGAGTTACTAGCGTCTTATACAGTTAGACTAGTATTTCATATTAAACACATAAATATTCGAGCACCTCGAGTAATTCGAATATTCACGAGAAACTGGAGAATTGGAAATCTGCTCGAGTACCTTCGAGTAATTAAAAAATTTAAGTAATTCGAAGTCTTGCGAGGGCTCCAGTACTCGAGGCGTTTGAGTTTTTCAAGTAGCTCGCCTTTTTTTTCAAACAGTTCGTCAATTTCAGCTCGTAAATTCCAGATCCTTGCTAATGCATCGAGTACTCACGTGGTTGGTTCGTCTAGAAATATAATCGGAGGATTGTTCACAAGTTCCAAGGCGATCGAAAGTCTCTTCTTCTCGCCACCGGATAGCCTTTCGGCAATGGTGTCTTTCGCGCCGTCTAGTCGTAACACATGCAGAATTTCTTTCACCTGAAATCAGAGGAATTATAAATTATCACGATTACATAAAAGTTATTATCGCCGCGCGCAAAGCTGACCACGCTTTCAGGATCCAGCTCCTTGTTATAAGTTGCCAAAACATGTACACATGTCCCTTCCTGATTTAGGCAATTAAGTGTATTATTTAAGTCTATTAATAAAGTTACTTGTATGAAATAAAAGTGTAATTACTCAACCCGAAGGCTCCCATCCGATTTCACTTGTTACCACCCTCTTCGCCAGTAACACGAGAAGTTCGATTCTTGGCTGGGAAGCATTGAAGGAAACGCGGTCGGTAAAGCTTCGAGAAAGATAAAAGAGGGTCACGAGTCGCGAGCCAAGCTATCGTAGGTTAGTTACAAGTAGAAAATATGCACAGATCGAGCCAACAGCAGTTACGCAACAGCCAAAGGGATTCTTCGAAAGTTGGAAACGCACTGAAACGTGCTTCCTTCCCTTTTCGATCCTCCGTGCCCCGTGGCGCGCATCGGGAATACAAATGGGGACGCGCCATGCAATTTCAGCATTCCTGCCCTTTCCTCTTTGCGCATCTCTGGCGTAGCCCGATGTTCCACACAGTTATCGCATTTAAAAATCCAACAATTCCGTCGTCACAAACATTGAACATTATTACCAACGAAGCCACTTCGCGCGCGAAGTGCTCAGTGAAAAACAATATACCTACAGCGGCAAGCTTCGCTTCTTTTGAGAGATTGCCAAGCTTCAAGTCCATGGCAAACTGCATCGCCTCGAGGACCGTCAGTCTCGGCTGAAGAAGGTCTTCTTGCATGATGTAGCATGATATCTTCTTCAAATACTCCACGCTCTGCGTTTGCCCATTGATATTTATATGTCCAGTAACGCCTGCCGATCTGAAAATGTTTTCTACATCAGCCAAATGAAAATAAATCTTCACGACGCGGATCGTGCGAACGTTCGAATCACGCCACCGCGATAGACCGTGTAATAAGTTTTAGTCTATCGATCGACTGGATGGGAGGAATCGTGTTAACTCCGGCTTAGGCGATGCTTCCGCTTGCTGGCCGTAGGTCGCGAGGTCAGCGATCTTCGATCGCGCAATCTCTTTTTCGGAGAAACATGATCCAGCGACAGTCGCGGCAATAGGCGACGGGCGATATCTAATCTGCGCGTTTCTGGCGAGGCTAACTTAATTGATTTCAACTCTATACTTGCGAGGTACAGGCGCAGCAGCAGAATTGCCTCGCCAATGTCTTACTTGTATCCCGCCAGGATGTTCAACAGGCTGGACTTGCCGGCCCCGGAAGGACCCAGGATGCCAGTCAGCTCCCCGGATTTGAATTGCCCGCAGACTCCCCTTAAAATCACTTTCGACCCTGTAACATAATCGATGCAAACATTTTTTACGAAACGCTCTGTGTTATGCATCTGGGTCATTAATATTTATCATCTCCCCGGGATTAAAGAGCCGTGGAAAAACACCGACTGGCCTCGCATTAGATTTAATCATTTCTAAAACGCATTAGCTCGCGATGGTTTCTTAAAACACTTCAAACAAAGCGCCGCCCACACTCTCAACTGCGTGGGTAAAGCGTCATGCGACTTCCGAATAAGTTTAACGCTTCCCCTTCATGGTAATCGTATTGTTTGCGTAACTAAATATTTATCATCCTCATCGCGCGTTAACATAAATACGCTACGCGAAAATATTGCCGCTGGTTTTTGGAACTCGATAGCTTCATCGATCGTGGTGAAACTCCCCGCTATCTGCATTGCCTTCGACAAGCGTACTATCGATCCCGCGCAAATGATATGGTTTGCATAAAACGTTGGTACGTTCTTAAACGACTTTATTTAGCTTCGATCCTCTTTTTGTTTGTTTGTATGTTGTATGCGCGGTTCAAATCTGGCAACACAAATTTAACTCACTTCCACCAATCCAATTGTCTTGAAACTTTGCAGGCGTGCGCAGTTTGGATGGCAATACAAATTATTGTAAAAACGAAATAACACCGAAGGGGGGGATAAATTACCCAGTCATCAATAAATATAACCCATAACCACAAATCCAAACGACTCAAAAAAGTCTTTAAGAAAACGACAAAAAGCCTCGCTAGTCGCATCGCGATTTCAAATTAAATAAAAGATATTTGTAAAGAAGTCTGAGCTGCGAAATGTAAACCTCAAAACACTAAAAACTAGAAAATAAAAAATATATAAAAAACATTTTTATGTTAAACGATTTTATTAAAAATGTACTAGAAACTAAAAAATTATTATTTTCTTGTACTATGATTTCTATGGTGTTTCTTCACTGTAAATAATATCGTGGAGCAGAATATTTCATAACAGAATATAAATCAATTTAATGCAGCATCAATAATTTCTTGCGAGATATCCTGCTCCATGATTTTATTTGAAATGAAAACACACCATCGAAATTGTAGTACAAGAAAAGAATTATTTTTTATCTTCTGATCTCAGGGTATTCTACATGGTCGATGACGTTTTTCATGCCGTTCACCTGTTGATTCATCGCCCGAGAGATATTATTATCTATATAAAAAGAAACGAGTGAATTGTACATATTATCGCGGGCGACGAGATGCGTTCGTTCTTTCGATTCCGAGAAACGATTTTATGCCTCGTGACTGTTGACGTCGCGAAGCAGTTGCATTCTACTTTCATTTTCCCCGTCGACGATTAAAGAATACGGTTCTTCTTAAAAAATCGCTCTCCCCGTTGCGTTTATAAGTGATGTCTGTTTCACGCTTGAAAACGTCTAATTGCCATACAGATGCGTGAAGCAAGTCTAAAACACTCAGCCGTGTGTCTTCTAGTCATCTCGGAGGAGAAAGGTTGAAGGAATTACAGTGGAGAAAGAAAGCGCAGCACCGCGAATTATGACGGTATTAGGGCGATTAAAATTATAGCACAACTAGAGGACTCTTGAAAGATTTCACTTATTCACGGAAACCTCCCACGAATAATTGGCCGGCGATTCTTCTCCAGAAAATTACCACTGCGCATGCAGACTGCACGCTGTCTCCGTAGCAATTACGGCTTCTAGTATTCCAAGGAATCATTTGAGCTTTCGCGGTCGAAACTTTCCCTCTCGCCCTTCCATTCATCTCCGCGGTAGAGGCTATTCTGTATTCGAGAGATAACGAGCCACGACCGCGGGTGGCTCGTCTCGATTTCGATGCAGCGGCACGACTCTCTTTTGACCCTTTCGACTGCCTCCTGCGGTTGGGCAACCGGGCAAGAGCTGAATCAAAAGCAGAAACGATCGTTTCCACGTGTTTCGGTTAAAGTGCCATCCTCCTTTGCTCAATCCTCCTTGGGCACCTTTTTTTCTTATAATTGCTCGCAGCTTAGAAATAGTTGACTCTAATTATAGGTAGGTATTTTGAAATCGTGGTGCTTGTAAAGAAAACAGAGAATCTCGGAAACGCAATTTATGCATAATTAACGATTATCTAGACTAGCAAGAACTAAATGAAAAATTGCGGAAATGCTTCGCAATGATCGTGACACAATTGCCTGGAGGCCCATTTATTACGCATTATTCTGATATGGCCTTTAAAGTCCGCAGTAATTAGTAGGTAGAGTAATTTCAAATGTACAAAGTTTAGAGAACGCGTTTCCTTCTTTCGCAGTGATTAACGAGTTCGATGATTCACGAATCAATGTCAACCAGACTTGCAATCTTGTTCGAACTTTTTTGCTCGGCTTTTCTCGTGGTGTTCCATTAATCAAACGTTTTTCTGTGCGCGTAGAATGACAATTACAAGTACTGTTAACAGTCAGATGAATTCTTGATTACCTATTTAGTTTCCGTATTAATCGACACTCGCATTAAGGCGGATACCTTGGACAAATTCGATCTCAGATTTAATAGCATAAGTAGAAAAGCCCGAGAGTGTAACAAAGTAGGGCTCGGTATTGTTTTATCATTAAATTTTGCATAAATACGAGTCACGCTTGGGTCAAGATAATCAAAGTCAATGGCACCGTCCAAACTACTTCCTCGTGAGACTGTTACACTCGCGACGTTTCCTGTGTTAGTTAATGAAAAGTTTGAAACAAAGTAATGCGGTGAAAATACAGCTCCGATATTCCGATGGCTTAGCGCGCACATATTTTATGTCCACTTTTAGCGGTTTCGAGAAAAATAAGTTTAAACCACAGTCGGGCAAAATGCAATCTAATTACAAATTTCAAAGTATGATTAAAATATAATTGTGTAATTGATTACACATTATTTTCTGTAATCGTTAATATAGATACTTAACTACAATTTTGTCAAAAAAATATTATAATATTTTATAAATATATGAAGAAAATATTATATTTTCACACATTTATGACGAAGATAGAAATGTGATTTTTACACTGCGTATGAAAACTGAAATTTTTTAAAAACTCGACATAAAATATGCGTACACTAAACCACCGATTCGTACTTCCAACTACCGTCGTACCTTTTCTACCATAGGGTATCGTGTACGTGAGGTCGTTAAATTCGATGTCGATGGGGACCATTTTTTTAAGGTGCGATAATGACACCACGGCGTCCTGCGCAAGCTCGCGCTTCGAGCTTTTATAGACACCATCCTCGTCTGCCTTCAACTCCGACTTTGACGGCATGTTGACCTGCCCTTCCGAGAACCCTACGCTCGGATCGCCGCAGCCATTCCTCGGAATTCTTTCTTCCTGGCCCCAACGATTTGCCGCGCTGAAAGCCCCACAGAAATTAAAGGAACCGGTTACCGGAGCGATCTCTCGAAAAGCAATATCAATTACATAGAAACCTATGCGACCAAGCACGCCAGTGATCTGGACCAGTGAATTCAGCTTCGGTAAGCCGTTGTGCAAGCGCGATACACGGCTAATCGATAGTGCCGATTAAGTTAATCGAAAACCAGTTAATAAATGACCAGGGCGGCACAGAGGCGTGCAGTTTTCCGCTTTGCACGCAGCTATTCAAAGGTAGCGCGAGTTCCTTGGGTTCGAGGGGGTGACAACGATCAACGATAACAGTGTGCGTGGATAAAACCGACCGAAAGCTCAGCACGAGGCGGATCGCGGCAGAAGACTGACTGTCAAGTTGCTTCGCCGGGGTATCTATTCCGATCGACGTTGTACACACACATGCACGCAGAGCGGTACCCGTTTGCTCGTGTTTTGTGCCAGCAGCACGATACCCACTGTACACAATGACACCATGGTCCGTAGCACGTATCGTTCCATCAAACTGCTATCCGGGGTGCATTGGAAAGCGAGAACAAAGAAAGTGGGAAGACCGATTGTGAGATACGGCTCGTTAGAAATTAATCTCTCTAAGCTTTTGGAAATTGCTCATTGTTATTGTAAAGCGTTCATTATTCGGGTCGGTTAACGCGTCGACGCAGGCATAGACAAAGGATCGCTAAAAAAGAACGGCACGCAACGAACTAAGCGTGATGTTTCTACTTATATACATTCGTCAACGGGACACGACACTGCGATAATTGAGACAGCAACTAGTTTAATCAGCTGCCACTGGGTTAATCAGGCACCGATTAGATACATTATAGCCGCCCTGTATGAATGTACACTAGATTCGTCTGGTTTGAGAAGGCGGAGTTATCACGAAATTTGCGAACACTGTCATTCCATTTATCACACATTAGGAACTTCAATTAAGACACTGGGTGCAAATAGGCATTCCGTAGAAGCTTCGTACACGAACCTCACGAGTCTCGCCAATCCATCCTCTATTTGAGAGGTGCGCAGGTTATCTCTTCGGAGCAAAGTGCCTGCGCGACGCTGTCATTAAATTTGGGAAACGTGAAAGGTTCTCTAGCGACGTGCTCCCGCGGCGAGCATCAATCTAATACTGACCACGCTGATTCGGATTCGCATTTCGCCCTCCTAGCGCGCCAACTATGCATCTCCCTGTATACGAGCGGTTTTACAAACACGCATGCTCTGGTCGCCGAATTACGCAGGAATGTACTCCCTTTTGTGCGTTCTACCGCGGTGGAAATATCGCATCTGAAACGCCGTAAACACGCGAACCCTTCGGCTTGGCTGCGTGTCAGCACGCTTTAATTTCCAGCCATTGTTCGCGGCGGCGTGAGCGAGACGAAGGAACGAGAGCCATTGCTCGTCTCTTCAACAACTTTCCTCTTCGCTCCCTTTCCTCTCATTTTTCTCTGTCACTGGAATCGAACGCGACACGTCTTTCCCTTGCAATGACCGTGCACGACACCGCCTTTCCTTATTTGTTCGATCAAAAGGAGAGGGGGCTAGGCGAGTAGAAATTATACCGATGCTACTGTCAGTGTAAACCACAAGTACCTTGAACTTTTCTGGTGAATTGTAGGAAAGCATACGAGCGGGGCCTGATCTAGCTCTTCCGCCGCTCTAGGTAAAAATAATTGTCGCCGCCCTTTATATTTCATTGTAAATAATTTTAGATAATTATAAGAAACTTTTTGTAATTATTCGTTGAATGACAAAAGCCCAGGGACGGACTCAGAGGGAGCGATAGGCACGATCCCCGTGCAAGATTAATAAAATGTAAAAATATTGTCACATCCTGAGAAACTATTTGCATGCTTAGTGCATGGAAGTTTTTAAGAAAGTTGGCAGAATATCGTCTGAAAATGTCATCATCATCTGTCCTTTTCAAACAAATGTATGTCGATCAGATCAGATCTTTCATTATGCACAAATAATTAATGTGAATTTAATTATTTGGGCTATAATAATATCAGATGATAAACAAATTTTAAATCTTACAAAAGAAGGATCGAAAATACAAGTACTTATGTACTTTTACACTTCTCGCCCTCTCTAAGAAAGGGTCCTGGATCCGCCGATGCAAAAACCCAATATAATAGCAGAAATGGGCAAAACATTATTTGAAATAAAACTTTCGTACACAAATTTTTATTTCAAATAATTGTTTTTCCATCTCTGTATAATAGTAATTAGCAGGGTGATTTTAAATCAATTTATAAGTTCGATACTAAATTGAAACATGTATTACCTACGTTTTTACCGCTTTTCCAAAAAGTTTTACTTTCTTTATTGATTTTTACTGATTTTAATCTTCTCTTTCCACCAATTTTGCCAGCCCCAAATTTTCCGCTGTAGGCAGTTTCCTTGCCTGCGCCCCCCAGGATCGAGCTCTGGATAAAGTCACGCTTTGCGCGTTCGTTGAATTGCGCATACACGTTATCCTCGTTTTACCGCTTTGCGATCTTTCACTTTTTAAATTAATCGCTTCTCTGTGCGCGCTCACGCGAGATAATGCCATCTGAATCTTTACGTTTTCTGTGCGTTAAGGCGATTCGCGTCTTAAGTCACATTCCACGAGGAAGAAACGTGTTACGTTACGTGACATCGGTTACCGTCATAAGCACTTTGATCGCCGTAAGAAGTATGTAGTATGCAAGGTTCAATTAACGTTGAGGCATTTCGTTAATCGAGTAATAAATTTCGGATGGTACAAAAGAATGCAAGGGAAGGCTGTAATCATTCTCCTCGGCGATAATACAGATATCGATTCGGTATTATCACTTACTAATACCAGTTTTATGAAAAGCATACTTTTATTCGCAACAAACATATGCCATAAAACACGACGAAGGTAATGCCAGTTCAGCACAGACGCGTGCGCTCGAATGCGCGATGCTTTACAAAAGTAGATTATATTTATATTGATCAGAATCGATCACGCTAACGTCTCATATGCATAAGCATCTACGATTTATCCCATTCGTGTAAATAGATACAAACATGTTTCCCCGTTAAAGTACATTTTGTCGAGTCAGTATTACAAATATATGTATATAAAAAAGAAACAAGAGAAGAAGGAATTAAACGTATTTTTGATTACCCGTTACACGGTGCAGCGAGCGACACCGCGACGTCTGAATAACGATTCGAGTGAGAACCATTGTGGTAAACTTGTTTCCTTAAAGCTTTTAGAGTACCCTATTCCTACGTACTTGATCGCGTGACTCACATTTTTTACAAAAGTAGAACCTCCTTATAAAATACAAATCGTTCGGTATAATACATATTACGCATGAGAGACACGTTAATTGGAAGAGTTACGACGAGCGCAAAGTTTCAACCTTAAACCGTAAGAATTTTACGTAAGCAAAATCGGCAGAATGGCCGTCCCCGACGCGTTATTAGGAATCCCTGGCAAGATAATCATTATTTTCGACATCGGACCGCGCGTCCACGTTTAAATTAACAACCGCGCGTGATCGCGTACACCCGTCGCACGTAACTCTCCTGCATTCGTCAAAACTCACAGCCATAGGTGGATAGTAAAATGTGATCGCTCGCGGAACGTTGTCAATTAAGGCCTCTTATTCCTTCCGGAGAATGAAGTCGCATGAAATTAGGATCGCTCGAACGTATCCTCCCCCCCCTTCTCGTTTGTCTCTCTTAAAAGACGCGATGATACACATACGGCACATAGAAACGACGCAACACCGGCGATCGATTCGAGATCAACGTGCGCATTTACGTGCGTATTAAAAAGTTGTGCTACCGCCTAACAGAAGGAGTAAAGAAAAAGGATAAGAAAGAAAAGAAAAAGTACCCTGGACAAGTGTGTCGCGATAGTTACTACGGAGTTGTCGCTTTCCCTTTGTATAACTAATAAGAACACGAATAAATTACTTTAGTTTAGACCTTACGGATTGAACGTGTTAACGAGTACAAGCGACGAACGCGGCACGTAGCGCCCTTCGCCCTTCTGGGGCGCGAAGTATCGATCGGTGATTATTGTCGTACAGATTATACCGTCGATCGCGCGCCTCTGCCCTGCGACGATGGGCGAAAGCTCCGCCGTCCCATTATTCTTTAGCGATCGTTTACAAAAGAGAGAATTGTACGCTTGAACTTTGTTAAATTCCCAGGTACCGCGCGACGGCCTATCGTGCAGTCTTCAGTTTCCAACGGAGGAACAGATAGGCGGCGATTCGAAGGACAACGAATATCAAAAGCAGGGCAAGAATGTCCAGAGTAAAATCGGCATCGAGCATGTCTAGCTCCTCCAGGGTTGTCTCCGGATTTTTAAAGTGGCAGTAAACCTGAGGAATCAAAGTCAACGGTGTAGAATAATTCGACCTGGGCCAAGCGAGCTGCTGCGAGAGCAACAGCGTGCGAAAGTTTCTGTACCTGGAAACACTTAAGCTTCTCTCGGCCGAAGGAGTAAGTGGCCAAGGCGGTCCCTTCGAAGCCGTATCTGATGTAGCTCAGATAAGTGATCCATCGAAGGTAAACAGGAATGGCGTCGAAGCTGACGAAGAAGCCTGAGAACAAGAGGAACGGCACGGACATGACCGGCGCTAAGAACACACCGTTCTGCACGTTCATCGCCGCTCCAACGACGAGGCCCACCGACTGCGCCACGAACGAAATTAATAAACATGCTCCCAGGAACATACTGAATCGCATGCCATCCGTTGGCTGGCTTGTCAGGAAATACACGATCGTGACGTATACTATGCAAAATATTGCCTGTGAAAGAAAAGATTATTCATGAACCCGATAGAGTATTTATTTTCCTATAATCGAGCACGAGCCCTGTCCTTTCTGCGCTTACCTGGAACGGTATGTCCGACAAAGTGATCGCTAGGTAGTAGGCCTTGAGAGAATACCACCTGTTGAAGTTCTCTTTTAGAAGTACTGGTAGCTCTAACGGAACTGCAAAGACGAAGAATAATTAAACGAGCGCGGCTAGGGAGAAGCAAAAGAGGTAGACGTGGAGTACGTACAAGACAAGATCGTGATGGTCATAGACGTGTACATGAGAAACAGCATGTTGAAGAAGAGGAAGCCAAGGTTGCTAAGTACTTTAGCGCCGTCGTTTCCGATGTCGTAGTAAAGCGCGCCGATCAATAATCCTACCAGGATGTGCGCGAACAGTCGGAGGTACATAAGAGTCTGAGAAGAATAAAAATCACTGTCAATTTGTGATCGAGAACAGGGCAGGCGTGAACTTTTGCGGGGCCGGGTTCCAAACTTATTCGGAACCTATTAAGACTTTCAAGAAATTTTTGTTTCGAATAATAGTTGAGGCGATTCGAACCTTTCGTCCAGAATTCGTAGCGATTCGATTTGCTTGGCGACCATGACTAATGAGATTCGAAGGGATTCGAATCCTTACAGGATTGAATAACTTCGAATTGATTTCGAAGTTGCTGTCTTGAACCCATCACTATTCGCGGCCAAAAAACCGCACTTCTAAATTGTATAATAATAAATATCTATGCACGGGACTCCGCAAAGTTTACCATGGGGTTTTCATAGACCGCGGGGCCTTTTAACCCGCCTCGGGCCGGCCCCGACTGGAAATCAGACGGATCCAGCAACTCACCCAGTCTCTGCGGCTGAAAAGTAAAGTTCTCTTTAAAACGATCCAGAACTGTTGGCATTCCGACGTGGGGTATCTCTCTGGCGTGACAACGATCGAATCATCGAGTAAAGCTACTTCGGCATTGTCCTTCTTCTCTCCATCGATCGGTATCGCTATGTCCGCTGAGGAAAAGCAGAACGAAAATTATGAGCGGCACCTGGGAGAGAAGTTTCGTTCGGTTTATTCCACAATTGAAAATTCCTCGTAGGAAACGCTGTAAGTGCCAAAGTAAAAAAAATACAAATTTTTAATAGGGAATCGCTCTTTGGCACTTGCAGTGATTTCTACAAGGACTCTTCGATTCACACTCTTCTTCGGTAGATATATACCTTGTTTCGTTATGTCGTTGGTCGCGTAGGACGGAATAATTCCTTTGCTGTTGATCTCTTTCCCTTTGCTCGGCTGGAACTTCTCCTCCAAATTCTTCACGTCGTTCTTGTCCCTCGCTTCCGCGTTATCCCCAGCGTCGCCGCCTTTTTGGAATGACTCGCTGGGGCTATTGTTGAGCACCCCCGACTTGTTCTCGGGGAACGGGTAACCCTCTCGTATATCGTACTTCCCATTCTTTATCGCAGTCACCAGGTTCCTGATATTGTCCCCGTATTCCCCGCAGGATACTTCGATGACTGTGAATCAATTTACGTTAGTGTGTGCCTTGCGCGCGATGAGAAAATGCCCAGCGGAGGTAGGAATAATAGCAATGCTTACTGAAGGAGGCCGGGTTGTGGTAGCTCGGGCAGTTGAGTCCGATATTTCTGAGGAAAGGCACCAATTGCGACGTAGATCCCTGGTAAACGCATTGCCCTTCGGCCAGTGTGTATAGAGCGTCGAACATTTCGAACAGCCTGGCGCTAGGTTGATGAATAGTGCAAATTATCGTCCTCCCTCCTCTAGCTAGAGTCTTTAGCAGCGATATGCATTGAAAGCACGACGAAGAGTCCAAGCCGCTGCAAACAATACCACGATATTACTGTTTATTATCCAGCGATTATTCCCTCGCGTGCCAACCCATTCGAACGCGCGCGATCGCCCGAAAGATTGGAGATTAAAAAGGCTTGATTAACGGTAACGTCCTTTGCCCTCGAACAACTCCTGTTTACGAACGAGGCGGAGGCCTTGAGTCAGCTGGCCATTCAACAGTTCTTTTCTTCTATCTTATCATCGAGAAGAAAAACACACGGCGGCAGACCTTGGAAAACCGGTCGAGCATGCGGTCACAAAATTTTTGATTAACCACTCGCGGACAGACTCGTACATTTGAGAATGATAAGTGATACCGGCGAGGTACGAATAGAATGAAAGCTGTCTGATACTTATAGAAACCGCGGGCTCGAAGTTGCAGCACCGGAGTTGAAAAAAAATGACTATGTACGGTGTCAGTGAAAGCGGCGAAGAAAAGAGTTTCAAAAAGTTAGACATTGGCCGCGTACTTTCTCCTCGGCATTATTACTCGCGTTCGTCCTTTCGTTCTGTCATCTAAGAACGCTTACTCGCACGCACCTCGTGCATTTTCTACTGGCCCCAACACCGTTTATTGATATTATAAAATTTACTCGATCGTTGTAGAAATCGTTCGGATCTCGGTCATCGAGCTTAGTTCGTTTCACGGGGGGAAACTTCAACGATCATTCGCTGACACTGACCATGCTTTCATTACAACGTTATATAAAAAGCAAACGGGTTTCTCTGGTAGCAGTGAAAGTGAAAGCATACGTAAGAAAAAAAAAACACTTCTTCGCGAGATGACTGTGCTTGACGCTTGTACCTTCGACACCGATCAACTTGACACGGAATCGATTCGGATTTCTACCACTTGACCTTCTTCTGTTTTGCACCTCTTTTTGTCGAAGACGTTACGTATGTTCAAGTGCGAGCGCGCACAAGGAGCTGGCGTACATGGAACGGCGACAATAAACACTGTTCTTGCCGATCAGTTTTTTTTACTTTACCTAGTAGGCTCGTCGAAGAACATTATAGGTGGGTTATTGACTAATTCGAGGGCGATGGAAAGCCTCTTCTTCTGGCCACCGCTCAAGTTCGAGGTCATGGTTCGACGGTGCTCTGACAGACCGAGGGTCTCAAGGATCTCTTGAATCTGAAAAGTAGAAAGAAGCAAATGAAGTCGCGGCAAGGTTAAGAAGAATCGGTTTCCTCGTATCAGAGTTGGGCGAATTTCATTTCGAATACGAATACAAAAAAGGGAATAAAGTCGCAGGATTTATTCGCGAATAAAATTTATTATTCCTCCTACCAGAGTTGGGCGAATTTTATTTCGAATGCGAATATAAAATAGGGAATAAAGTCGCAGGATTTATTCGCGATTAAGAATTATTCGTTACTCTCGAATAACTTCATTTTATTCGCAATTTTTATTCGAACAATGCCCAACTCTGCCTCGTACAGTTCTCGACGGGCCGAGCAGAATTCTTTGGAATAGAAAGACGGCCATGACCGGCACACTGTGTGTTTACGAAACTAGACAAGAGATTGAACATGGACGTACCACTTCTTCCTTGTCCGCCTTGCTGACATGCGAGCCGAGCTTCAGGCTCGAGGCTACTTTCATGGCTTCGGCTACAGTTAAGTTGGCGTGAAGCTGATTGTCTTGCATGATGTAGCAGGAGAGCTTTCTGAAGGCACTTAAGTTCCTCTCATGGCCGTTCATCGTGATGCTCCCATCCACTCCCGTCGACCTAAGCACACATCCATAATCGTTTCGCGTCTGTGGTTCACTGAGTGGCTCGGAGTGACCGATGGGGAATAGAAGGAAGCTTTAACGATTTCTATTATTCTTACTACGCTTCGCTAACCAGAGAGCTGCTTCTCGCGCCCATAATTAATTCGCACGGGCGCCGCGTTAACGCGGGTGACCTCTGAAAACGGCATAATGCCGGGCGACAGAATAAATGTCAGCCGCGGCTCGAATTAAACCTTCGTTCAGTTTTGACCGAGACAAGAAAGGCAGAACCGGTTCCCAGCTGCTAATAACTATTATTCTTTATTTCCCCGGCCAAGCTCAGCGCAGAAAAGTTTTCTCTCCGCTACAATTTTTCGGCCCCTGTTATTCTAGGAAAGGCAAACTCCATGCCATTTAGAAAGTTCGCGGACAGCCGAAAACTTCGCGCGGAAAGATTGCGCAATAATGATCCACGAAGAAAGGGAAATTGGATACCAGAAGGAAAGCGAAATCCCGATCGTCGGAAGAAAGTAAAACGTAAGGCGTTTCGGAAATCACCGAATACTGTTTTGCACGCTAGCAGGTGAGGACACCCCGAAACATATTTTACTCAGAAATTTATTAATCCCGACGGAAAGCAGGTGAATATTATTGATACGGGTAAGCGATGATTTCTCTAATGGACACCGACGGCGTTACGAAACTCGCATAAACACAATGACTCACTTGTATCCGGTGAGGATGTTTAAAAGAGTAGATTTTCCTGCACCGGAAGGTCCCATAATGGCCGTCAGTTCTCCGGATCGGAGCCTTCCGCTGACGGATTTGAGGATTATCTTTGCATCTGAAAATCAATCACGCATATTAGAACACACGTATGTAGGTACTTGGAGAATAGCACGGGTGCGCCGGCTGCTTTACATCGCGATCGATGCTTGCCACGTCAGAATAGCGAGTAGCCGGTTTTTCGTCGGGTAATATCAGAAACAAAGGAAACCGCCTGGAAGATTATCAGCAGCCACGCAGAAACAGCATTTCCTATATTGTCAAGCATACTTTGCCCCGTGGCGTTGGATATCGCGAGGTAACGAGGGCCGTTTTATCATTTGAATGTTAAGAGCCACGGAGTCTACACCCACCTGGGGTACTGATCGCAATTTACGCCGCGTGCATTTAACAAGTGCCGGGTGTTCCTTTCGTTGCCGTTGCACTGTAGCTCGCGTTATTATTCTTGGGGCTCCCTGCCCGGCGTTGAAATTAAAAGAGCGTAGGTATGACACTTGCTCGATCGCCGCGCGAGTTTTCGTTGCGCTTTATTACGCATCACGGCGAGTCAGTATAGATATCGTTGCGTGACACAGCGCGATAGTTCTGCGTATACCTATTCGAGATCGCGTGACTCCGTGTTTTTTGTTTCCTCCCGCGAATATAGCACGCCTGTCCATCTAGCCAGAGAAAATTAGACCTCGATTCGCGAGGATGAAAAGTACGCTTTCATAAGCTGAATATTGTGCTACCGAGGATAGCCAACGTTGGCTTTCCTTCTATGGAATCTTGGGCCCGAGCGTCCGCCGATATGGATATTGAGAAATTACGCTCGCATATACGCGATTACTTGGCGGCGTTAAAAAATTCGAAGACTGTTGCGAATGTGAAAGGAAATAAGGCGCGTGAACTCCGGCTCTGTTAACTGGGACACGAAATATGCCGGCAAAGTTTCCGGCTGAATAATCTCTTGCGAAACTTTCCATTTCGTTTGATAAGTTTCTATAAACGAGATGGGCTAATTGTTCGGGGAGCAATTTAGCTTTTTGGTCGAGAGGGGGCATTGTCCTCTCGACGCAACTGCTCGGGCAATTGTCTCAGAAGAATACTGTGAAAATTCCACGCGAACGGGATGAAAAGATCACGGACAAACCGAGCGGCGAGAAGGACACGCGTGACATCGTCCATGTCATTTAAATCGATATCGAGTGGACGCGTTTGAGTGCAGCGGCGCCCGATAATCTCGTGAATGCCGGAGGAAAGTCTGCCTCGAAGAGGCTACTAGTTGTGTAAAAGGTGGATTGCTAAAATCATGGTACAACGTACACGTTCACTTTCTACACGCGGTCAGATTGCACCGATCGCTCTACTTGCGTGCGTGCATATCTTCGGCCGCACGCCATGTGCGAAACTGCGCACGATATTAACGTGTAAAAACAGCAGCGGCTGGAGGAATGTTAAACAGCTAACGACTAATTGTTCCGTTAAACGGAAAGGTAGATCCGCGAGATCTGGGAAACTCTCGAAACGGTTTCTTATTTACGCGGCTACTAAAAGGGAGTATAAATGCCAAGTCGCTGGCAGAGAAACAGAGCTTTATCGCGCAGCTGCCGCAAGTGGGACGGTATATAAGTCCTGAGTATTAACGATAAGTAGGAACAAAGAGTCTGCTTTTCAAATTGCTCCGTCCATTGTTCTCGCGCCGCCTTCTTTCCATTCACGAATTATTAAGATTCCTAAACAAACGCGCGTTGCAACTAGCGCGAGGTAAACGTCGAGCGTTCCCTTCGAGCAAGCTAGTAGGAACATGTACTTTGGAAATCGTGTCCGAAGCCATATGCCGCAACCGGTCTTCTTACAAAATCCCGGTCACTAATTCCACTCGCCTCGGCCAACCGCGCTCCACAAACTATATAGAAAGTCATATCTCCCTCGCGAAAGATAGGCAAGCCTTCTCCCGCGAATTTGTTTAAACAAGCAGCCGCGATTGATCGCTGGAGAATTATTGCCAATCTTCTGCGAAATATTAGATACTGTTACGCGCTCGGAGCTTGTTCAAAACGATCGGACAGGGTGTTTCTTTTAAATTCGTCGCGTTATCTCGTCAGCTACGCTGCACTTTGATAAGAACATATCAGCGCGGGATGAGCAAGTGTTACAACACGTGAGCTGCATTGCCTGAGATCTGTCCTCCTCTCTCGCAGGCTGCCTCTACTTTCACTTTGTGGTCAATGTCATCGGGAACCAGTTCCCGCCGTCTGAATTTATAGGATGCGCGAGGACGCGATAGTCGAAATCGCGGGTCAATTCTGTTGGGTACGATCGCCGAGCGAGCCCTGAAATTATTTAACGATAGAAATTCCTGTACTTACTGCTTTTGCGGCCTTCCTGCACACTGTACGTCAAATCGGTGAACGCCAGATCCACCGGGGGCCTTTTCGGCAGATGCGTGATCGTTTTCGGTTGCACAGGTACGATCTGCAGCCGGGTCCCGGACACCTTCCTAGGTTGCAATAAAATCTCATTCGTACTCTCCTCCCGCGAGCAATTCCCCTCAAGCTTCATCTTTCAGCCTGTCTCTCGCAGTTTCTGTTCAAACGCGCGCAAAGGTTCGTGTCGGTCTCTCTCTTCTTCCCGCGGTCACTCTTCGGTCAGACTTGATTCTTCTGATCGACTAAACACACGGTCTCATTCATCGCCTGAAACAGTTATTCGTTTCGGGAAACTTGAGCCTCTGTGCTGGAAAGCTCGCGCCGCTAGCCGAGCTACAATTCCGTGTGAAACGTTTACATAGGCGGGGGGCTAGCCGCCGAGTTTTACCGTTCTTTGCTTCCGCGTTAAAATAATGCCGCGGCGTTTGGCGCCCGATGTCGCGCTTCCCATTAACCTTTTCAGCCGCGAAAAAAAGATGCAAACGGGACACCGGCATTATTTATGCCGAGTCGGTGTGACGAAACGCTCAAAGTTTCAGCAATACTTCAAATGTCATTGACTACGGGTTGGCGGGAATGGGCCGTCGAGTTTCGAATAATTTTAAGCGAGCGAACAGCGGCGAACAGCGGAAGCAAACATTGGTCGTTAACCCAGGGGGAGAGGGGTTGGAATAAACCTCGTTCCTTACATTATTACTGTAGCAGAGCGTGGGAAGTCGAACAAAAAGAGACGGCCGTGCCTTGGGAGTTACGAACTGCGTAGACCATCGACTCTATTCTGGAATCGGCAGCGAGCGCATCCTGACTTATAAATTCCACGTTCTCCAACATGCGACGCTTTTTTTTATTCGAGAGGTCAGGAGATACACTCGCGGTGCACACAGCCACGTTTCACGAACAATTGGCGATATTTAAATCCCAAGACCGCGCCGATAACAACGGCTTGAAAGAGAATCCAGCGATAAGTACACGCGGCTCGATGGCTCGTACGCGATGCTCGAACCTCGCTGTCCCGAGACTCACTGACTGCCTGACTCTACCGTTTAGCTGCAACCGCGGCCATCACCATTGACCGTCGTTGCTCTCCACGGAGCTCCTTCTCGCTCTGCCACTGCTTCCTTCTCCCTCTTGCCCGCCGCCTTTTAACGACGCGACAAAGGAAGACAGGCGAGGGAACGAAGAGAACGAAAATTGGCGACACGGCTTCGCCGTCGACGCGGCCAAAGTCTGCCGGAGCGCGCGGCGAGCTTAAGCTCGTGCTTTTTTCAGCTCCGGCCTCTCCCGACTGTCCTCTTTGAATCGAGTAAGCTCGTTATCTTAGCCGTCCCCTGCTTGTTAAGGCTTTTACCCGCTCGTATCTGCCGGGGCTAATATCTTTCAAGCAGGACGTCATTGGTGCTGACCTCCCCGTTAACCATGATCGTTAAGTCGAGTCGAGCGAAGCGAGCGCGAGGCTCTTCTGTCGCGCGCTTCTTCCCGCGGGGCGTGTAGGAGGATGCGTTCGTAATTTAGTGTTAGAAGTCGTCCGAGGGGGGCGTGGAATTGTTATCGAGGCTTTCCAGCGATCTAGCACGGCACGCGTGCTCTAGCGCGAAACGATGGCACACGTTCCCGAAGAAGATACCGCACCGTCACCGTGGTATTTACGGATTCTAAGCGGCGGCAAAGAAACGATATAATTGCAGGAAGCGTTACGTTAATGTCGTCATAATTACCCTGCAACGAGGCAGGGAAGGACGGGCTCAGGGGAACAGGTTCGCGACACTATGAGACCGCTCTGGCACGCGCGGTTCATCAGATGATGGATGAAGGATCGCTGGAGGGATCCTACCGCCCGTTATTCGCCAAACCGATTAACGGCCATTTGCATTTCCCCGGCGTTCTCGAAAGACAATAAAGTCGCGGGCGGATGTCGTCGAGAAAGCACCGCTTTGACGTCCGTCGCCGGTCGCGTCACGTTTCATCGGCGTCACACCGTACGTGTGGAACTTATGAAGGAGCGAAGTAGTTCATTACGGCACTCTGTAAGAGCAACGCGGTCTTCTCGCTGATATTACGTGCGCGTTTGTCGACAGCGCAGAAAGCGAGCCAATCGCTGGCGGAATGAAAGAACTCTTCGGCGATCTTCAACCGGGGACGGAAAAAAAACACGCGTGGGCACCTAGGCGGATAGTAAATTGCCAATGATTGCACGGCTCGTGTCTGCTTATGCATTTTAAGCGATCCTGCGCGCTCGATATTTGCCAGTCTCATTTCTTGGTGTACACCCGTCGGAATCGGCTGGAAAAGCCACGATGATGAATCTTGAACGCATCGAAGCGACGCTCGTAACAATGAATCCGTAGCTTGCATTAAGGACAACCGTGGCATCGCTCGTGCGAATATGGCCTCAACCATTGAATCGTAGATCGAGTCCGTCCATCGAACAAAACTTCTGTGGAATAGATAAAAGCTCATCCAGTGGACGTGGCGTATATATTTTTTTTTTTTTCGATAGCAATGCTCATTTTATCTTGTTGATGCTGCAACGTGCACGTCTATTACCCGCCGCGATGCAAGCGCTCGCAATACCTCGGATGATATTAAGCATTCAATGTTACATTTTCCTCTTATGGCCCGCATGGTTCGAGTCACGTAGACCCCGTACAAAATTACGATGTCATTGTACGCATGCACATGCTTGTATGTATCTAGAAGGGCATGTCGTCTCTTTGGTATGCGCTCGACCGGCCTGGCACGTGCATGTGTTCACGTGTACCGCTCTACAGAAACGCGCCCAATATCGCGAACGCGGCGGTTGCATATACCGTGTGTGCATACATGAAACGTGCAGCGGTACCAATGACAATATTAGTCCGTGTCGGTGGCGGGATAAAGAAATGATCCATCGTCCCCAAGCGTGCCGCTGCACCTGTTGCAATAGCTCGAGCCCGAGGATGGTGTTTCAAAGGAAATTGTTGAAAAATGGGAAGCGTGCCGCGCACGTCTGGCGTAACAATTTCTCTCGCGTCCTGTGCTGTTCCAGCGAGAATCGCAGTGTAATCCGCCAGCGCGACGTACATGCTACGATATCTGTTAACGTGCTAATTACGCAATCGATCCGTCTAACGCCGATCTGTGCACAGTACTCGTGGATTTCTCGTGATCGGAATCTCCCTTCGAAGCGGGGGCGAAGTGCGCAGAAAAGTAATCTGAGGGGCTCGGTGGAAAACAGGTAGGCATGCTATGTATCTATTAATTTTCGTTTATTTATCCCATTAAGAGGGGATTGTGCCTTTTTGGGTCGAAAAATAGGTTTTTTTTATGAATTTTATGTACGAAAACGGGTCGACGAATTAATTTGAGGTTTGGCAGGCTGTTTTATTCAGTTTTGAACTATTGTTCTGAATTTTTGTGCGACAATAAAAAAAAAAACATGGCAGACACAGAGAGAGCGTTGAAAAATGATCGAGTGGTCCTGGTGTTGACGAAAGGTAATGTAAGAGTTATCTAAAATACAAAAAGGGAAATAGATTCTTAATCTATATGAATGTTGCTATCTGTGATAGTAGATTTATTTATTTATATATATATATATATATATATGTACGAGAAAACCCTTTGGTACATTCAGAATAGAAAAGATCAGTAGAGGAGTACTACATAAAAGTAGAAACACAAAAACAGAACACCTAAAGCCAGAATGAAATAGTGCCAAGACAGAGTACTAGCAAAAGGAATTGCCGTATCTGTTACCGTTCCTTTTTTATTTACAGAAGTTTTCCCGATTTTGCGGCAATACCTTTCACAGAATTAAATCAGAGCGCTTCATTTTCTTCAGAAGGCTGCCATTTTAACATTTTTTTATTTCTCTTAATGCATCTACTACCACAGATAGCCATAGTCGTACACTTAGATTAAGAATCTCTTTTCCTTTTTGTGTTTTGAATAACCCTTACAGTACTCTTCGTCAATGATTTTTTTTCACTGTCAGACAAATACTCAAAACGATAGCTCAAGATGCAGTAAAACAGCCTGCCAAACCTCAAATTAATTTGTCGCGCCGATTTGGTACAAAAAATTCACAAAGAATTACCTATTCTTTGGGCCAACAAGACGCAATCCCCCCTAACGGGGGTATTCTCGTTCAGAGGGACGAGATCCTCTGTCCTATGGGACGACGCAGAAAAAATGTACACAGCTTTTACCGACGGGCATTATTCGCACGTATTTATTAACATTTCAGTACGTTGTAAAAAAAATTCAACTATATATAATAATAATTAATGGAGATATAGCTTTTTGTCAAAACGGTGTTCTTCATGGCACGACGTGCACGATATCTCACCTTCAGAAAACATGTAATTCTAGTGGAGAGCTGAATCAAGTCGAAATATTTTTTTACATATTTAAATCTGTTTAAAGACGAAAGAACGCAAAAATGGAAGTAAATTCAAAGCGCAGTAATTTTGTGAATTTTTTATTTTTCTTTTATGAATCTCCTACGGGTTATAGCCAAACTCTTACTGATTAAGAATCTTTTTTTTTATTTGAAATTAGCGAAACAACCGGAATCGTGTACGCCACGAGGCAACTTTTTATCCACGTGCTCTACGAGATGATAAATATCTCCATTAATTACTATTACATACAGCTGAGTTTTTTTACAACATACTGAAATGTTAATGAATACGCGTGGATAATGCCCAGCGGTAAACACCGTGTGCTTTTTTTATCCGTCGCCCCTAAAGAAAGGCAAAAAATTGGCCTTCTAGACGAGAATACCTCTTTAATTCGTTCCTGCAATGTAGTGAAAAAAACTCATAAAAAAGAAATTATAAAACATTAGCATGTGCCCCTTTCCACTGGGCCCCTCAATTGTCAAGCGAAACTCCGTGCTGGTTACCGCGGCGAATCTGAATGCTGAGAAAAATTGATGCGTTATTGTCAATGAAGCTATCGCGAGATGCTTCGCCAAGCTAGCTGGAATAAAGGTCGCTTACACAACCAGAAGCGCAAAGTCCGCGCGTGCAGTTGCCGTTGTTTAGTGGCTACGATAAGAATGTAATTACTGTGCTGCCGCAGAGGATTTTATATAGACCTCGCAGTCCGCGCGTGCCCGTATATTCTCTTACGCTTCAAACGAAATTCAAAGCGTTCATAACTCTTTTCAACCAACGAGACGAATAAATACTTCGCCCTGCGCGTCGGATCCAGCTGTAAAAGGAATTTACGAGACTGTATCAGTGAATACAAAGCGAGTTACGGGAGCGTATAACAGGCATGACTAATTTGCTGCAGCCACAGCTCGAAGTCCATCGAAGAGATTTCAAATTTCAGACTCGCGTCGTTCTCTTATCGGCCGTGTTATCGGGGCTCGATCGGATCTGGCCCCGAAAACTTCCGAGGGGGGCAGAGATCGCTCGTCGAAAGAAAACGAGCGCTACATAAGCTGGCTAAAAACAATACACGGATTTTTAAAGCGTCCGATCACGCTCGATGCTAATACAATTCAAACGTTCAATAATTGCAACTTCATCGGCCGCCTCATTCAGAATCATCTGATTCAACCTATCGCCCGTGCAGAATAGCGAGCGTGGGACCAAATAAAGGCACTACAGGTGTCGAGATTTTAGCATGCGTCGAGTGCAATACACGGATGCAATTTATACTTGACAAATCACAAGTCGCATTAGCGAGGTCAATTTAACCTGACGGTACACCAAGCCGAGTATCGATGAAGCTTGAGAGACAGCTCGAGATTAAAACTCGATATTATTTAGCTCACCGATCGACACCATTGCTGATCAAAGCAGCCTGCCCGCTCTGCCTTCCGTTCTCCACCATGGCTTAACTCTGTTTATCACGAGGAACCAACTTGTCTAATAATCCACGATACGATTCGATCCTCTGTAAAAACACAAATGCACCGATAACTTCGCTAACTATATGATCCGCAACGAGCCATGATGTAACGTAATGAGCGTGGAATTAGCGTGTAGGAAAAAGTCGCCAGCCGTAGAAAAAAACTGAATGACGTTAAAAGTGTTTAACTGCCTGTAGATGCACGTTGGAGCATTCGCGCTACGTCACTCGGTACACCAGCATTCTCGATTAAAATATCAATTTCGAAATCACGAAAACTGTCTGCTCCTACCAAACAGCAATTCTGGGTCTCGACGATACCATTAACCTGTCGGCCTCGGGTGGACAGCTAAGCGCGGCTTAACTACCAAAATCTACATAACCAGGCAAGAGCTTGAACTTTGCCCGCAGGTATAACTTTAAACGAAAATCCAGGTGTACCGGGAGTTTCTGCAATCCGTGAAACTCGCAGGATGAACTTGAATGTGGCGGGAAACCAGGGAATCGATACACTCGCTGTGCTCTTATCGGCGGAGTGTTTCTACTGCCGACACACTTTCGTCAGATTGTTTTATTATTTACGTATATAGGACAAGATGCCAATTAACCATAAAGATACGAGATGCACTGTCGCGTATCTGTTCGAAGGGAGCGAGTGAGAAAAAATGAAAGGTCACCTCGGCGGCGAAAGCTGACACGCAATGTACATATAACTACTAGGCAACCGCAAAAGCTCGAGGTTATGATCGAAAGAAAACTCGCTCGCCTCGTACACTTCGCCGTGCGTGCACGCGTCGAGATTCGCGAGATTAAATAGCATTGCGTAGAAATACGTACCGGCTCTTGTGCAGGCCGTACCAGCGATGCCTTTTCCGAGCACGGGTGGAGCGAGCGTTCGAGAATTGAGGCGTAGCTTTGTAAGAATCTAGTGTGGTTAGATTGCGAGCAAAGGGAAAACTCGGCATGCCACGTTCAACGCCTGCCAACACGCGGCACGACGTTCCACTAACCGCGTCGATCACTGGTCAACGACTGTTCTACGTTCTAATCGCGTTCGTAGTCTAATCGATAATCATTAACGCATTTTCCCATTCCACCACACGATCAGCGGATTGGTCGCCGATAAGGTCATGGATCGCAAACTAAATTACTGCATCTTATCTCCGCCTCGGGCCCCCACCAACGCCCATTACTGCCGCTCGCATGTTGCGTCCGGCGTTACACCCTGCGCTCTGTAGCGTGCTACGTGCCGTGCGTCTATCGCTAATGAAAATGGCCGCCTTCGCCGGCAATCTGGCGAGGTTGGAGGTTAGGCAGAGGTTAGGCTGTGGCGTCGAATGAACATTCTCAGGAATCTCACACGTGGAACGAATATCCGGCTTTATTATAATCCTTCGGCATTCGAATACATTCGTGTATGGATTTTTCTAGGAAGCTGTGGCATAGCGTGCTGGTTCAGGGATAGAATTTTCGTATTCTAATTACGCGAGCATGGATGCATATGCGTGTGCAGTGAAAGAAAAAGAATATTGGGGTTTTGGAAACCTCGGGTTTCTTTCCCATATTTTAATTTTACAAACGAACTTTTTCGGAATAGAATTATCTGGGTAGTGGAAAGTCCCAGTGGAACAAGAAGTTTCTAGTATTGCAGCCATTAGCAAATTTGTGTTAATTCAGTAGCGAAGTAACATAAATTTCCCAAGTCACACCACGAGGAGGTTGCTGCAAACGGTGACTCGCCCTAACTTCCGACGGCCCAACCACCCTCCATTGCAAAGCTAAAATGGAAACCACGGAAGGCATCATCGTGGCAGCAAAGAACTGTAAGTTTCCAAAGAAACAAACAGCACCTATATGACCTACCCGAGAAAGAGGTGAAGGTGCTAGCCACCCCCAACGCTCTTTCGAAGTATGAGCCCTGGCTAACTAACTAAATTCTTCAGGTCCCTAACTAAGCCCTAGCTATAGTACCCTGCCGCATGCAGGTGTACAAAGTTGCAACCGCTTCTTCGAAACGTTAGGTGTAGGCAGTCTCCTTCATCCAGGAGGGCCCACCGAATCGGATCGGAATACGAGTGCTCCCATGCAGTGGAGCTGTGCTAACTCATTACGTTACCCGTCCCGTCCGATAAGCCATCACGAGGAGAAAGAGAGGTGAACGTAAATAGTGTAGAAACAGTTTTGTTGCTATCCCATTTACACGCGAATTTTGACGCCGAAGCAAGGCGAAGGAACAATGTTCCTTTCGCTTCCGTTCAACGACAATCGCTTAGATCCCTAATGGACTACCGCTTTACACGTGCGATCTCCTCTAGCTCGATTCACTAGAATCGTATTACCTTGAGCAGCCGTCGAGGAAACACAGACGAAAACGCCTGCTTAATCACCGCGCAAAACGGGCCGAGTAATAACGTCGCACGTCACGGGCATCTTCGCGTCACGAGGCAAGCCTCGAGCACGATTATTCCCAGACGCAGCTTATTTTTCGCCTTACCGGCATTCAAAAAGTAGGAATGAAAAGTGGAAAACAAAGGGGACGACCATCGCCGGGGGGACAATGAAACAAATTGCACACGCGTGACGCGGAAGACACGGCAGACGCGGCTGGAGCTAAGTTAGGTTTGCTAACGTTTCGACCGGACCGGATGCACTGAGTCGACTTGAACGTGATGCGGTTACAATAAATCTAGGAAACTAACGAATGAAATGATGAAATATTTGATGAAATGTCCTCCATTATGGACGATTAATACAAAGCACTACGCGACTCTACTCCGCGATCGTTCAAGCCAGACTGAAGTTGCCACGCCAACGTCTCGCCGTGGTCGGCTCGTTTAGCGACGGTGCTGCCACCAACATTCAACATTTCCGTTACTTATTGCGCATTACGACGTTTAATCACCTTGTAGGCTGTTGGATAAACATAGAATTGTGAGCAGAAAATCGCAAATATTTTTCAGCGTCATTAGTTGTAAAAATATACTGGAACTTTTTAATAAAACGTTAAAGCTAGAAAATCGCCGTTCCCGCTCGTTCCAGCACGGTCTCCTCTCATTGGTCGAATCCCGATTAGGGCGACATCACGCTGTAGCGGCGTACTGAAGAACGAATGCGAAGAATCTGTCCTTTGTAGAAACGAAAGACGTTCCGTTGTTCCGAGAAGTATGGACGTGACCAAGGCTATATTATGTTTACTTACATTCGGGCGAGAAAAAAAGAAGGTGAAATGGGTATTTCGGTCGCTCGTGCGACATCGAAGCTGAGAAACTGTTTGGGGACATGATAGAAATATTATACCAAGGCTTCTAGAAATATCTACGCTCTAACTTTTATTTGAAAATGCTTTCGAATTACATTCGCATGGTGGGACACGCCGTTGCGACCATTTGCATCAATGGCATGCACCGATATATATTTTGTTAAAAAACATGCATATAAAAAGACAAAATTTGACTTCGTTTTTCGAGATAGGTAGCATCGCCTCTGCTCGTGTGACCTGGGGAACGAATATTCAATGGTCAAAGCTCTGCCTTGTGCGTCTTTGTCTTTAAATGCGATATATTTTTAACGGAATACGTATTTAGGTACAAATGTGTCATCGGGAACAAAGTTTCCCGATTCCCGTTACATGCGCTCGGTATGGTTTACGGATGGGCATCTATACCTGGTAGGGTTCGAATGCCTTTTGTTCGTTTGGGGAGGAAGGTCGTCATTAGCGAAGTCGTCGAGCTTCCCTTTCGGATTCTAAAAGCGTGAGAATGTCCCCTTCACGTACAGGGCCCTTCACGTTTCGAACCAGCTGCCTGTTTTGTTCGTTCAGAAATTCCACTTTGACCTGCGTGCATTGTCCTTGGGAGCCTGTCCTGCCCAGGACCTTCACTACCCTTGCGCGTACTATGGGCTTTTCCATTATCCCGCAGGAAGTCTCGCTGCTAGAGTTTGTCGCACGATTACACAATTGCTCGAGAAACTTTCAACGGGCGCTTCGAACTAAATTACTTGCCAACTTAATCGGTACAATATCCAACACGATTCTCAAATATACTTAACAAGAGACACATAAAGCAGCACTTAAGATCGAAAGTTCAACGCGGGAAGCTTCGGTACGCTGCTACGTGAGAAATTAACGAGCTTTGCGTAGATTCTAATCTTCTGCGCTGAAGAATTGAACGTGTCCGAGTAAGCTTTGCTTTGGCAGCATTGGCAAAAGCGAGCTTAAAATAACTTTTCCAGCGTTAGATCGGTCGCCTATACCCCCGCGTGCTCGCGGCTAATTCTACGCCTGCAAAAATTCGAACGGCAAGTTTCGAACGCGACAGTTGCTCGGCCAGGAGAGATTTTTTTTCTTTTTTTCTTTGATTTTGGAACGGAACGATTGATGTAGTCATTATACAGATGTTTATTCGTTTGTGCTTTAGTATAAACGTGACATTCCTTGCTCAGAACACGGAACATTATACTTGGAAATTTGTTTCGCAGGGATTTGCAGATTTCGTTTTCCTCGCGTGCGTTTGTCGCCCGTTAATTTGTTCATCTCTGTCCTATCCACGCACCTTTCTCTCTCGACTCTCACTCCCGAATGCTCGTACACACATGCGCGCAGCTCTCGCATACTCATACTCCCCTGTTTATATAAAATTACAATACTTGAAAAAAGTGTCATGCACTGTACGCGTTACATGGTCGGACAATATACATTGTACGTCGACGTGTGGTGTAGGTATGTGTCCTAGAAGCGTAACATTATGAAACAATTCACCTATGGCTGCGCATCTACATGCGTATTACGATATCTGAATTCTTCAGCAGCGGCTCGAAGGCCCTGCTAGCCAGATAGTTGTGTGTAATTGAAAGTCTGCTTGTTCGTTAGTACAATCTCAGCTCTAACGAGCCTTGAACACAATGTAAGCGCGAATCTGGCACGTTCTTGCTGCTTCTACGGCCGCCTAGAATTCCCGGCTACATATTTAAATAATAATCGCGCAGCATTATAGAGCGCAAACCGAGAACTCCCGGAGAAATCAACCAGCGAGTCGATTTACACGGCGAGCTAGCTGCGAATTGATTTCTTGCGAGCGAACGTGACGCACGCCGAGATCTCGGCCCTGTGTACGCGTGTTGTGTTTCACCGGGTGATTTGCACTCGCAATTATTAAGGATAATATAGCGCAATAGAACTAAACGATCATCTCGATTTGTCGCTCGTAAAACTTACTTTAGTTGCACGATAAATGCGGGCAGAGACCCAACCAAATATCTACAGGTCCGAATATGTGTCAATATTTTTATTAAAAAAAAAAAAAGAAGCATAAGTCTCGCACTTTCATCATACCCATCCAATTTCAACGCGCCCCCTTCCCCACTGCTCCATTGCCATAAACCTCTATATTTACACGCCTCTATGTACATTTTACAGAATTTTTTCTTGTACGCCAAACGATCGTTTGTCGATACGGAATCACAGACATCCCAAGTTACCATTATTCAAACGCATACGGAATGAAACGGAAATGAACACTCGATCTTCAGATGTGAGGTTATGTTTCAACGGTGATTACCTGATCACGATACATTGTATGCTATAGGTTACTTAACAACGATAGAAAGACAAGGAGAGAAGTAAAAAAAGAAAGAAAGAGAGAGAGAAAGGAAACGGTATTTGCGCGTGTAGCGCAGTGCTCTGTTGTTCCCTGCCTATGCATTCGAATTAAAAACTAAGTGGTGGTAGAAACGATAATAATTATATACGTAGCGGGTCGAAAAATATTGAAACTGTTTTGCTCCCTTCGCCCACCCCCTACGATCCGTAGGATATAATCTCTCCAAGAATCACGGTTTTACCACTTAATTGTACCAATTGTACGCGAAGCGTAAATTATTCGCCGATCATGAATCGTGTAACTTCCCTATCCCGAAACGTTACGCCGGCGTTCGACTCTTCGGTAATCGTTCTACTCTGCATAATAATAGCCCCGAAAGTCTCTCTAATTAGAAAACGATATATGTATTAAGTAAAGAAGTACGATTCCGAAGGTGTCCCTTTGGAAATTCCTAAATATTTAGTACGTACGCAATAAGTACAGTTGCAATAAGTGCCTATAAAATAACGAGCACACATCGAAATGGAATTCCGCTAGAATTCTCCCCTAAGGGGTTGATAAAAACGAGCGCAACTTAACTTCAAAGAGGACGATCGTACCAGAAACGAAAGAGGATCAATTTATCCTAAACGTAAACCGACAAGTAGAATTTCTAACGTCCAAATACAAAAATATGTTTATATAACTATCGCTTAACAAATATTATCTCCTCCCGAAGTTAGAAATTTAAACTAAGAACATCGATATCGATCACCTATAAATGGTAAGATTAATCTGTACCCGGCCGTGTCGCGACATTTACAAAAGAACGCTAAGCGGGCGATACGAAGTCTGAAGTAAAGGGTGAACGGTGGTCTATGAGATTTTTTTAGATCGGCTTTTGTTTCTCAGTCGCTGAGTAAATGAACCCGTAGCAATTACGAGCAGTGTATAGGCCGTGAAAAGAATACCTGTACAAATCTCCAAAACCAGAATAACCTTTTGTTAAATTCGTTAACGTACACTGCCATGCCTAGAGTTTTTCTTCGCCTTTTTTCCCCCCTTCTTTTTTTGGTAATGCAGATGCTCCCTTTGCCTGTCTAATTAAACAACTACGTCGTCGTAGTAAATGTAACAATGTTCGGCACTCCCACTTAGAAGCAAACGCACAGGCAGCTAGTGATTGGTCAGGTGTGAGCTTTTTACAATATATACGCGTTTTGTCGCTTAAACGTTACGGTTACCGAATTCTCTATTTAATGGAATGACGATATGGGTAAAGATTGATTCGCGATCACGTAAGAAATCATTTTCGGAGTACAAATACAAACGCCAAGCACCTCGCCGATATATGCGCGGGCGGTGGAAATTCGTTTCCGCCGCTGCAGTGGTACGATTAAAAATCTCTTGCCGCCCGATCCGTCGAACGTTTACTGTAGCTGCTCGCTAGTCGCCCGTATATCCTCGAGGCGCCGTCCGTAGCCTAGAGTGAATGTTAGCGATTCATGTAAATACAAGAACAATAAAGGATCCGTCTCTAACATCCGATCCGTAAATTCTATTGCTTATCTATATCGAGAAAAGTCTATGTTATCGCGTGCCGCGCACGCGCTCTCGTTGGAGGGACCATGAGTCTTGAACGAGCCTAAAGCTCCTGGCGAGTTCGTAGTAATTGGCTATAAATGTTCTCGTTTCGATTTTAATGCGTATTATCAACGGTGGTTTCGTCGCCGGTCTATTATCGATGATGTACAATTCGAATCTAATTCCTGCGCATCCTAGCTTATTAAAAATGCCTAAATCTTCTACGCGCACGACTCTCTGTTAAACCAGCCTCCTGGGAATAGTCGCTCGCGTACGGAGGACACGGAACGCGTTACCAAGAATGCAGGGCTCCTTACTCGTTAGCTAGGATCATTGTCGAAGCGGCGAAAGCGTTTGCATTCTTAACGAGGCGTTCTAAACACGCTTCTGAGACAACGACGGCACTCGGAACGCGAACGCTGGTGCAAGCTGAGCCAGATTTACCGGTCAGATTTCGTCAGGCTTAGAACTCTCGCGGATAAGTATGGACCATCTCTGCGGACGTCGCGGGACGAGCGCAGTCTCGAACATTACGGTTCGCTTTGATAAATCTATTCTCCGGCTCGGAGAGAACGCGAAGCCGAGAATCGCGTTCGCGAGTCTCCGATCGATCCCCCGGTTGTGTGAATGACGCGTGATCCTCGGACAAGATCGAGGCGATGTCCCGGGGCGTCGTGACGTGTCCGATCACTGATTGTATTCGGTCACTGCGCGGTTTTAACGAAGAGATCGTAACTTCAGTCTCAGTACAAAGTAGGCGATCACTCTCAGGATAATGAGGAAACCGGCGAGCGCGACGGCGTCCACCCAGAAGACGGCGTCCTGCATCGACATCTCTTCGAGGAACTTCGTCGGGCTCTTGAAGTGGCAGTAGGCGTCGGAACACTTGAGCTTAGCGCGATTATAACCGTACACAGAAATCATGGCGCCCTCGAAGCTGTACCTGACGTAGCTCACGTACGAGAGGAACTTCAGGTACTTTGGAATGGCATCGAAATTGACGAAGAAACCGGAGAACAGAATGATCGGCACCGACGACACGGGGCCAATGAACACTCCGCTCTGAAACAATAGCACGTACAGATTTCTCTTCCGTCCGGAGAAAGTGCACGAAGAAAATGTTAATGGCATCGCAACGCAGGATATTTACCTCTACACTCAACGCTGCTCCTATCACTAGACCGATGGATTGAGAAACTAACGCTGTCAGTACACATATAGTTAAATACATCATGAATCTATTGGTTTCCAAAGGCTGCGACGTTATGAAATATACAATGATGACGTACGCTACGGAATACACTATCTGCAACAGAGATGGTCGGACACGTTAATCGTTAGCACGTTAATAATAAAACCGGAGACGAAGAGGGGCGATATTTACCTGAAAAGGTACATCAGCCAGGGTTCTCGCAAGGTAGTAAGACTTTACGGAGTACCAGTAGTTTAAGTGCTCCCTCACGAACACAGACATTTCCGTCGGAACTGCATCATGGAAACGTTACTGATACATGCGACCACGCAGATCTGGATAGACTTATCGGTAATCGTGCGTTTACTTACACGTGAGAATGGTAGGCATCATGGCGGTGAACATGAGAAACATCACCGTGAAGAAGACGCAGCCAGCGTTGCTCATTACTTGCGAGGCCTCGTTGCCGATGTCATAATAAATCGCGCCGATCAGGAACCCGACGATTATATGTGAAATCAGCCTTACTTTCGTTAATGTCTGAAACAGCGAAGCATGCCCGCGTGAGCAAGTAGCCGTTCCGAAGAGTCATTCGCTCCCAATTACGTTCAATCAACTAACCATGTCTCTTATTTGAGATAAGAAGCTTCTCTTAAGAAGGATCCAAAATTGGGTACAGCTGTTCGTTGGAAAGCCGACCTTCTGCTCTATGCTCTCCGCGCTGTCGAGCAGGGAGGTGGTGCAAGAGATTGGCATATTGATCACCGTCCCACCGTTTGGCTGCTTCACCATACCGTTCGGTATTAGCGCGGACTCGGACTTCGTCTCCTGCTGCGGCGACTCCTTCGCGATGTCGTTCGAGACGGTTTGCACCGCGTTGATCGCTGCCTGGTGGTGTTGGTAATTGACGCACTTACCGTTGTTCACGGCCATCACCAATTTATGCACGCACTCCCCGTGCTCCCCGCACGCCACTTCCATCACTAAACAATAAACGCCTCGGTGAGACAGAGGATTTTTCGCTAAAATTCATGTGGCCGTCGAGGCATCCACTTACCATAATCTGCCGGATTGTGGTAGCTGGGGCAATCCAGGCCCATTGACGATAAAAACGGCACCAGGCCGCTGACGTTCCCTTGGTATATACACTGCCCCTCGGCCAGGAGGTACAAATGATCGAACATCTCGAACAAACGTGCGCTCGGCTGATGTATCGTGCATATGATAGTCCTCCCTGAAGCAACACCGGAATGTATAGCGTTTACAGAGCAACTGCGATCTCGCGAGCGTCTCGCAGTCGTCGCTTACCTCCTCTACTTAACGATTTAAGTAAACTTAAGCACTGGTAACAGGTCGAGCTGTCCAAGCCCGAGGTCGGCTCGTCGAAAAACATCACTGGAGGATTATTCACCAGCTCTAACGCGATCGACAGCCTCTTCCTCTGCCCCCCGCTGAGGCATTGAGCTTGCGTATTGCTCGCGTCGCTTAGGCCGAGCGTCTCGATGATCTCCTCGATCTGCGACACGTCACGCAATTATTAAAGCCTCAACAATTCCGGGAACATTCGTATTCGCAACCAAGGCCCAGCTCGAGCCTTTTCCGGGCTCTTCATTTTTAATACATTTATTTCAGCTTTTGGACGACCCTTCTCTGAATTTTTATGCGTAGTACAACTCGTGATATGTTACACTTATAGTACAGCTCGTGGTATCTAATTTAAAACCTTGATTTAAATTAAAAAATTTACGCCCTGCCTAATTTTGCCTACAGGGACGAGCCAGGCCTTCAGCGCGGGATCTCCTCAACGCACCACCACTTTCTTCTCGCTCGCGCTGATGTCCTTCCCCAGCTTCAGATTGGCCGAGATCATCATCGCCTCGTACACCGTGAGGTGAGGCAGCAGGCGATCGTCCTGCATTATGTAACAGGACATCTTCCGAAATTTCCTCAGATTCCTGTCCTTCCCGTTTATCAGCACCGAGCCACTCAAGTGCGACGTCCTGGAAATACCGGGGTATCGTCACGTGTTCCACGTTTCTCGCCCCAATAACTTACGAAACTCACTTGTAGCCTGCCAGAACGTTCATGAGCGTGCTCTTCCCGGCGCCGGACGGGCCCATGATGGCAGTCAGCCCCCCGGAGCGGAACTTTCCGTTCACGCATTTCAATATTGTTTTGTACCCTGCAACACGAAACACGCCCGCTGTACACCCCCGTTTGCATTTCCCTATTGACCCGTTCTGGCTCGATCGCCCTATAGTCAGGCGGTTTACGTAACGTTTCGCATTGCTAAAACGGAATCCGCGCTCTTGCCAAATTCGAAAGGTTCGGCGCGGATAAGGCGCAGGAATTTCGTTAAGGCCGTAGGTTTCACGGTTATCCGGGTCCCCTGGCTGACCTCTTTACAGCGGGTGCAGTCGCACCAACCCTTCCCCCCCCCCCTTTCCCTCCCCCAGAGGTGCATCTGGACCAAAACCTGAACGAACCTGTACGTTTCTATTGATTCTTTTAGCTAGGTCGTTCACACGCGTTGTTGAACGGAACACGCCTACCGAATGCGTCGCCGCGTTCGATTTAACGCGTGCCTCTCCCTTTATCCGTCGCCGTCCCCGCGCGAGAACGCCAGGACTCCGTGGACCAACCTCTCTTCCTGCCCTCGGACACGCTGTACGCCAGGTTCTTGAACTCGATGTCAACCGGTGGCCTCTTCGGTAGATGCGTCAGCGTTACCGCCGGCCTTTTCCCGTCCTGCCCCGGACTATGGTTCGGCACCTTCCTGGCGAACATGCTGCTGCTGCACATCGCGGCCACGGCGCCGTTCGACGCGCTGCCGTTGCAATTGCAGTGGAGATTGTTCTGCGAGCCGCTGGAACGTAAAATACAGAAGCGTTCGGGAATCGTCCGGCTCGTGAAAGTGGCTTTTAATGTCTGTCGATATGATCTGATAATATTCCGGGGGAGAAGGAACGCCGTTTCGTTCGCTGAAGCCGAACTTTCTCCTTTGTTCCTCCTAGAGCGGTTGTTGTCTATTTTTCGGGAAACTGTGAGTCAGTTGTTTGGTTGGGAAACTATTGCGGCCTCCGCATACCTCGCCCCGGCAAATTAGATAATTGCCGGCTCTCGTTTCCGCGAAGTCGGCGTTTAAGCGGAGCTAATAGAGAACGGTTCGAACCATGCTACTTTGCGCTCATTTTCTCGCATTTCCCGAGCAATTCTAAATGCGCGCCGAATCACTGTGCATTTGTAAAGAGCAGCAGCGGAGGTGGGCTACATTTTCAGCAAGGAGTTAACTTTATCCGACAGGTGACAAATAATTTCTTTAACTTTTATTCGTTATTGGCGATTTTGGCCATCTCTGAGCGGAAGTACTTTTCCACGTGGTTAAGGTAGGGCAGAGCTCGCAGGGCCATTTCTGTTTATGTGGAACAGATCTCTCATTATAGCAGATTATTTTTAGACGAATCTGTTGCGCGGTGTTGAAATGAAAGGTTGGGTCATGGTGAATTCGGATACTTCTCGTGCCGTTGCGTATGATCAAACGCGGTGGAGAATCGAAGCTATATAAAGTTCCCACGGGCCTCGGCGTGAAGAATAGCGATTAGTGGAGTCTGTCCCCGAGGCAAATATCCACAGTACTGCGAGAATAGCGCGGAAAGTGTATAAAAATAACTGCACAAGCGATAAAAAAGGCTTTCCTTCTTTTATCAAGGCTCACTCTTCGTGAAAATGTGTTTTGTATCGGCGTGAAGCGGAGTCTCGAAGCCAACGGAGCTAAACGTATGTGGCTTGTCACGTGTGTAATTTAATCTCCCGCTTAATTTTAGTTTTAAGGTTTCGGCGGGCACGGGGAATAATCGATATCGCCTGTACAGCTTACAAAGTGACAATCGGATAAATTCTAACAATGGGTACTTTTCTTTTACGTCCAATTGTTATCGTGCGACCCGAGCAATATATATATCCCAGCTGCCTGATAATTCAGCCTCGTTAAATTACTTCGCGAACGCGGGCAATCAAGTAGATTCGCGGAGAAAAATCGGACAAGCACGATCGGCTGGGGCTCTTCTTAATCCGTACATATCTATGCTGAATTCCATCGAAGTCATTTATCTGAGATTGTTTTTCAAACGGTGTAAATATGTCAAATGCGAGAGTGCAGGGTGTTCGGGTGCTCGCGAATTTCGAGCTGTACTTATTCCTGCGAACGGTGAATCGCGCTCGACGGAACGAACTAGGAAAAGTCTTTGCAGAAGCCTTAGTCTGAACAACGCGATCAATGGAAGGACCTTGAGTTCCGTTTTAGACATATTTGGGGCGTAGAGTACTTCGCGTGTTCGATGTCGACTCGATGACCGCACTCTACCTCATTCATTGTTTGCATCATGAAACACCTATCTGAATTCCAGTTCGGCTCGAATGGACGATTAAAGGGAGGAAAGGTCACGGATGTGGTTATTTAAAGCGTAGATAAAGGATCGGACGACCGAACTCGAGGCAATAAGTCTAACTAAATGTTTTGGCAAAGGAAATACTTCCGATCAAATATGTATCATGCTGACACAGTGGTTGTTACGAACCCCTTCGAAAGATATCCTTCAGACGCGAATTAAAGCGAAGCAATGAATAGAGCAAGCTCTGGGACTACGCTATTCAGTCTCCTTTTTATTGTAGCTCTTGTATAAAACTTCTATAGAACACTACTGTATCTTGACTCATTCGTGACGCAAGCTTAACAAATGCTTCGATTTCGACGATTTTTCAATGTCAAGGAAAGGTTTAACTGCTTGCAAAGCATGTGCATATTTCTCCCTTAATTCGCGAGAAACATTCCGGGCAAAACGATCGATAGAGATAAACGTAGGCTCGCCTTATCTTCTTCTATAGACTTCGTACTCCGTTTCGCATGTAAGTCACACGGAATTCGAATACCTCGGCTTGTACTTTGAAGCGTACTTCAACACCTTCTCTGGCTACGTAAATACAAAACGCGGGCCCGGTGCTCGCAGTTCTCCAGTAATGCGAGCCTGACACACGTGTTTTTTTTTTTTTTTTTAAAACTGTCAAGCACGGTTTTAAGTACGCGCGACGTTTCGCAAAGCCCGATAAATAAAACAAACGAACGCGCGTCTCGAGTTTGCCGCGCTATTCTCGTGCCGTTCGCGTGTCGCTTTTGCGTAATTTTAATTTCAAATGCCCTTAGCAGATTTACCAGTTTTTCATATTTACCTGAGGATCGCATTATTGAGGTTCTCCAAATGTAGCGTCGGCGGGGGGGACTTTATTGTCACCTGGTGGCTCCCACCCGGTATGAACTGCACTTGTTCATCGCCGCTGTACCTGGGTCCTCCTCCAGCGCTCAGAGTGAGATTCTTCAGATCTGCCATCATCTGCTGATGCTGAAACGAGCAGACAGCCAATCAGACTACTGGCGCTTGCCAAAGATCCTTTGATCAGCGCGCTCTTTCCGATCGAGTGCAAACAAGTATTTGTTATCTCTTCGCTGAAGTTAAACGCTCTTCCGTTATCAATTGCACTTCGGTACTGTGCGAAGCAAGAGCGTCCGGAGACTTCTTTCCAGGGGACGGCAACTTTGGGACGATGGTAAAGAAAAGTATACCCCTCTTGCTTTTTTTAACCAATTTTATAGTGCCAATTTAATTAAAAATTTAAAACCGAAATTTAAGAATATTCCCTTTTTTTGTATAAACTTAATAAAGATTAGTTTTGAAAAATAAGCGGTTTTTTCTCAACTGCTGCTTTTGCACCCCCCTCTGAACTTCCATGGTGCGACGATGATAAACGTGGGAGCGAAGATGAAGGTGATAAGCTGTTATGCGAAGCAAGAGAGATCGGAATAACATCGATGAATCATGTGCATTTGAAATCAAGGACGTTTTCAATTGTCAAGACAAGTTCGTGGACAAAGAACTCTCTCCATTCTGCCTGTGCGGCCATTTCCCTCGCTTCTTTAAGTCTTATTGCCGTGCGTTAACGAGAGGATAAGTCCCAGCGTTACCCGTCACGGCGACGAGAAACGAACGGATCTTGGAATGTGGAGATTTTCAAAGTTTGCAGGGCATACGCGAAGTTATAGCCGCCACGAGCGTAGATACAAATCTAGCCGCGATAAACAGGATTAATGTAACTCTACTAGTAATCAAAAAGCCCGATAATGAGAAAATTCGACAGACAATCACCTCGTAAACATGACCGTGTTCAAAGAAGATCGCTATCGATACAGTAGGGCCGGAATAGTGGCGCGATCAAACGCTTATCTTCTAAATCACTCGTCTAACACAATAAATTAGAATTTGCCGCGCGGCTGCGAGGAACGGTGTCTATGACTTACGGCCAATCGAAGTGTGAACCGAGAAAACTCAATGATAACTGGAACCAACCGTCCCACGGATCTTCCACGAGTCGAATTGAAAACATACAGGTGTGCAAAAGATGATTACATCGGTTTTCGAACATTCTTCGTCTGCCGATATCGCGAGATAGGGGATTAGCGTTTGGATAATTTCATGTTCTTCGCTATGTGACGTTACTAATTTTGTTTTCTCGCGAAAAAAGACGTAATGGGTACTTCAAACTTCGTTAAGAGCAGAGATGGGCGAAAGATTATTGGAAATAAAAATTTGCGTACGAAATTTTTATTTCAAATAATTTCATGCCCATCTCTGGGGACCGACGAGGAGAGAAGAAGGGATTCCGAGCGCAGAATAATATTTTAAATAATTTTTAAAGTTTAGGAGAGAATGAAAAATCAGAGGACACTTGCCTGTGCGCGTTGCGACCGATCGATGGTCGGTTTTCAGATGCGAGCACGTGCCAGAAATCGCACTGACCCTCGACACACGTGACACGTAGGCGCACGGATGCGCGTCTCGCGAGCGCACGTTTTCAAACCGAGCGGATGAATGCAAGTGATCGAGCCCGGATCGCGGGACGGCTCGATAAACCCTCGAATCGGTAGATTCGAAATCATTGGCCGTCTGGATTGTTTTATCGGGACGTTCGTCGGGAAACAAATAAATTAACGATCGCACTCGCGTGTAACGAGCTCCGCGCTATCGGTAAGAATCGATCGGCCAGCGATTACCACGTACCATTCGTCCGAGCGGTCAAGGATCGCGATACATTTTGTCCCTCGGCCAACTAACTCGCGGGCAGCGCGTTCAGCCGCTAAATTCTCGCGCACAGATCGGCCAGAGATGCTACGGGGTTAACGGCCAATCTCGCCTCCGAGATGCGCCGCGATTTCTCCGACATACCGCTGGACGCAGCTGCCGGAATCGCGAGCAACGATCCAATTCGTGTTAAGTCCCTTGATGCACACGTGTGCGGTTGTCACGACGAGGCGACGCTCGTTGGCATCGATCCTGCGCCCCGAACCGCACGCGTTTACTTTATTTCGCGGCGTCAGCCGCATTTTGTCGAAACATTCGAGCGATTGCATTTCGCGGGTGCGCGTATCCGGTACTTAAATTAGCGCGAAGTTACAGCGAGCGGCTAGTCAGATAAAGCTGTCTACGTTGAAAGCGTCGGGTGTCGTGCCAACAGCCGAAACGAATGCCACTGTTTTTCCTCGCCGCGCCGACTATCGCGCGGACGGTGCACGCATAGGTAAACTGGCTGCTCCTTTCTTACGAGTCATCGTAAATAAAATTGCGGCGGCCGCGAGCCTCGGGAACGTTGCTCGAGGCGAGCCGAGTGCGCGCTTCAGCGATGGCAACAGTCGGAAAGGCAGTTGAGAAAGACCGTGAAAATAAAGTGGGTCATCGTGTAATATGCAAGGAAAACGATCCAACGCCGGGCACACGTTTCAGTGTCATTAAGTTACGAATCGCTCTTACAAGCGCATTATCGACCGATGCATTCGAATATTCCAACGCTCGCGAGTGTTTTCGCGTGCCCGATGTGTGACGGTGCCTCGGCGCGTGAGTAAACCAGCGAATGACGAATGGGAACAAGAGGCTCGAGGATCTGACAGCGGCAGAGACAAAGGAAGGCGCTTAACCCTCTCCGTCAGCTCGGGCATGCGATGCTCGGGGTGACAATATTATCCGGGCACCGTTGCGTGGGGAATATGGTAAACAGTGGCAGGGTAGGTAGCAGGGTGTACTCACCATAGGTCGACTGTAGACTTTGGTACTCTAGCAGCGTCCGGATTCATACCCTGAGGATGAGGTTGTGCATCCTCTGCTTCCCCGCCCTTGATTCGGCCTCTCCACCGTGCACTGCCGCTTGCGAGAACTAGAATCGCGGCGCGATCGCGGAAATGTGACGGCGAGAAGGACGAAGCTCGATAGGCCCGGTTGGATGGTTACGATGCACCTTTGATCCTCGCCTTCGTTTTCCCAACGATCGATGAGGTGTTTTTCGAATTGCGAGGCTGCATCCGTGTCGGGTGGATGTGGTCGCCGCGATCGCGATCGTAATCGGCCAGTGAGTGCGGCGCTCGGCCTCGCGTACACGCATACGCGATCAATCGAATCGCGCGATACAACCCACCGATCCGCGGTGCAAACTGCGACTGACAGGCCAGAGGAACGATCGGCCGACGCACCACCGTACGGAATCAGCTGTCGCGCTATGCACCACCGTTCGCCTCCGCCAACGAAATGAACTGAGCTGTCCGACGTCGGGAGCCCAGGGACGGCCACAATAACTGGGTCCCTATCCGGCACCCCTTCTGTCCTGCCATCTTTCCTTCCTCTCTTCTCTGCCACGCTTCCTCTTTCCCTCTTCCCTTCCTTCCATCATTCCCTCCTTTATCCTCAGCCTAGGCTTCACGCTCTATCACGGGCCTTCAACACTCCGCTTCCCCCTTTCATTCCGAATGACTCAGGATCCCTCTTCTCAACTTTGATCGCTCCCAACAGCAGCCCAGGCCATATGGAGGCTTTATCATTTCGCTGGCATTGCTCCTCGTCAGAGTTAGTAACAGTTTCTGGGGAAAAAAGGAAACAATGGATGATATGGAACGACAAGAATCTGTGCCGTTACTCCCGTTATAGTTTTATTTATCTCTGAACGGAAGTTGCTGTCTATTGAACGCAGAACGCAAGCCGCGCATCGGGTTATTCGTCTTTCAAGGCTTATCCGCCGAGAGTTTACGTAAAGGCACGCGGGGCTCCCTCGACTAAGAAAAACGGGTGACTATGAATTTTCTAAATCACTACTCTTGGAAGACAGAGTATGTATACAATTCGTGTTAATGATACGAGTTGATCGAGTAGTGGAATGTTTCCTCGCAGTTTGCGTGCGCGAGGCGGGTCGTGGCTCGAAGGACGAACGGCTTTTTTGTGGCACGATCCGAGCGACTAATCGCTCGGGAAACGATGGCCGAAGATTCGGTGCGCCGTATGAAAATATCCGTTCGAGTTTCGAAAGGGCCAGCCGGGAGCTAGGGCGTTCGGTGGAGGTAGCACGTTCCTGCGTTTCCTCGCGCATGCACGCCGGTGTACCTGGTCGCCGTTGGGTCGAGATTCCCGTGAACGGTTCGGTAAATTTCGACCTCGGCGTGCATCGAGCAGCGTGCGATGGAGAAGGTGGCACAGGGTGAATAGAGAAAGGCACGGGCACCGTGTTGGAAGGACCGAGAGGGCCGGTGGCCGAGAGTAGCACAGGTTCCAAGAGCAACGGGGAGAGAGAAGTGCAAAGGAGAAAGGAGAATGAGTTTAGCCACGCCGCGGGTCGATACTCTAGCACTAGCTTCGCGCTCGGTGCGGCCGCACCCGCGGGTGCGTTTGCACCGAGACAGCACGAGTGCAAAGAGAGAGAGAGACGAATAGAGGATCGAACGATCGCCGACGAGGACTGCTGCACTCGTGAATGAAGATCAAAGTTTAGCCACGGTTCTGACGCAAGTGCGGCGTGTGCCCTCTTGCTACGGTCTCAGGTGCCTTTCGAACGCTACCGGGGTACACATATTCGCTATCTTCGGCAGAGCTCTTGGACAGTTGGTATGGGAACGGGACAGAGCCACAGAGTCACGCTCCCATCCTAGCTTCTATTTTCGACGGGCGCGCAAAAGCGAATAGAATGTATTTAGGACACATTTCCTCCATGAACGGAAACGAAGCTACGCGAACAGAAACTGCGCATTAAAACATTCAGTGGTTTTTGCCAACGGACCGCGTTGCGTAAAGAAGGCTCAGATTTGTGCTTATCTTTGCTTTTCACTTTGATGACTCTGCACGGAGAAATCGTCGGACGACCGTGCTTGATTGGAGCCTGGCGTGTAAGATCGCCGTGGCTCTAACTCTAGAGCCGGGCGGCAGGGAATAAAATTCGAAAACACACGCAACACGTGTTCCTTCGCCAGCGAGGAAAAAGAACCGTTCGTCGACTCGCTGGGAGCATTCTTCGTCGCGTGTCAAGAACTCCAGCGGGGTTTAAAGAATAGGGCTCCTGACTCATAATCGCCAGATCAGTGAAGACGTACGATCATGTAAATTTGTGGGAAGCGACCGAGTGTCTAGATTCTTGGAGTTGCCTGGAGTATGCGCATATTTTGTAGAAACTAGCGTGAATGCCACGCGGCGTGACGTACCGGCGATTCACGGGCTTCGGTGGTAAATGCACGGCGAAGTTGTAAAGATCAGCCGGGCGTTAAAATAGATACAGATGTAGATATAAAGGTCCTCTTTAGGTTTTCGTCTATTCTGCTGCGCCTAGCAGCTACGGAATGGATGCTAACGAACGAGACTAAGACATGTTCCTACCTTTCGCATGGCATTGTTTTGCGTCAGTCGTCTCGGCGCTCCAGACGTGTTTACGTTATCGCTTCGCTCAGCTCGCTACCTGCCAAATTTCGCCCACTACGCATGTGTGGCCAGTGGAAGCGGAATAAATTGAGGAGAGAAAAATCGTGGGGAAACGAACCGTGGCTCGGTAGCGTCGTAAAAATCCGCATATCTAGCTCCTCGCACCTCTTGCTCAGATGTTATTCATCCCATTGAGGAATTGCACGAAACGGAGGAAGAGAGCGTCTTAGAGGGGAACATCCCGAACTCGGAGATTCGAACAATTCTGAAACTTTGTGAATATGTGGGGAATTTCCTCCTAATTACTACGCAATTTTTCTTTGCTGCCCGAATTCACTTTAACGGGGTGGAATTGACCCCTGAAAATCCGGTTATTTTCCGATTTTGTGTTATAACTCGTGCCCTGTAAAATAATTTTTTTAACTAACTTTTGCTTTAAAACTTTTTTTCTATCTCTTGTACTATTCGCGAGTTACAACACAAAATCGGAAAATAGCCGAATTTTCAAGGGTTAATTCACTTTGGAGTGAATTTGGACAGCAAACAAAAGTTGCGTTGTAATCAGGAGGAAATCCCCTACATATTCACAAAGTTTCAGAATTTTTTGCATATCCAGCTTCCGAATATTCCCTTCTTAATCGGTTCTCAGGAATCTCAGGCGGGACTTTCTATACCCATCAGCGCCACTATTTAAACGCCGTATTGACGACTTCGTTGTACACATTTTTTACCAGCGAGTATACTTTGAATAGCTGATAACCGTTTCCTGGAACTATCGGTGCACATCAATTAATAATCGCGTGTCAACGAGATGCACCAATAGCATAGAAATCGAATAGTGCTGAGTATAGAACATGTGCCCGGCTCCAAACGGGGGAAGAAGAGCCCGCATAAAGCTTTCAACTGTTCAGCATCTAATGTTTGTCGTTGTTGTTTCGCAGATAATATTCTTATCATCCGTAATAGCGACGGCCGTAGATCGCATCCTTTTCCTGCGTCACCTAGTCACGTTTCCTTTGTCGCCTATAACTACTGAACCGGAACATTTGCCGCTGCGCGCAGTTAGTGCACGCGCACCGAACATCGTGTTTACGCTACCGATCTGATAAACGTGCTGGAAATTCAAATATAAAATACGTGTTCCGTTTCAAGCGTAGGGGTGACTCGTGACAAAATGACTATCGACCCGTTCCCCGCATTCGCACTGTTTCGCGTACTGTGTACGGAAACGATTTGGTAAAACCGAGGGTGTTGGCTCCCTTCGAGCCAATTTTCACGTAATCGGCCTGTCTGCCTCGGTGATCTATTTAGGGAGAGTTGTCTGCGCGTAGCGGTCGCTGAAACACACGTGTGCGGTGGATTGTGCGAGGCAAAAATAACCGACGTTGTTCGATGGCAACTCGGGCTCGACTTTTACAAATTTCGAAGCACGCCCTTCGCGCTGATCTACGTATAACGTCGCGCAGGTTTGGGAACTGTGCTAGAATTTCGCTGACCCCGACTCGGATCATTTGCATATACTTAAGCACGTTGGTTGAGCTACAAATAACGAAGCATCGCTAGGGTGCACGCGCACTATAATCTCTGATGTCATTTTGCGAGAACTTTTCTGATTTTCCTCTGAGTCAGATGGCACGTGTTGACGGTATCTGCTCGCGCGCCGATACAATGTTTCGTTTGAACTTTAAACCATGCATAACGGTAAATTATCTCTTATAATTTTTATTTACTTCTTGTCTATTTCGTATTGTAGAAGAATATTCCTGAACCAGCTTTTACTCGGTAGCCTCAACGTTATTACCCTCTCTCGCGAAAGCCTTTTGTTTTCCCACCGTCCACTTAAGACGCTGCGCGTTCTAGGAAGGCGAAATTTATGAATGCTTCCTTAGGAAAGCCTCGAGTCCTTGCATTCCGCATCCTCGACTATGGCCGTGTAATCGCGTACATACTTGCAGCGTCGTTGCAGCAGCGACTTATTCGCTTTCCCCATCTCCTCTCAATGTCCGAAGCCAAGCAATTTGTCGATCAGTTAAAGCGCGTTTCGATACAGATATTCGATTACAGAACAGCGAATTATAGGTATACCTACAGCAAACTGGATTAATATATCGCAAGGTGCCTTCAATACAGTGGCGCGCTCAGGATTTAATCTGGGGGGGAGATAAAAATATTTTTGATGCAAATTCAATACAATTCATTAGGTGATTATACAAATTTCTTTAAGGAATAAAATCCAGTTTCCTTTACTATTTACGAAGCTTCTACTTCTTTGGGGGTGCCAGGGGACCTTGGCCTCCCTCTGGCTGCGCCATTGTTTCGATACAAGGAAGAAAATCGCTTATTTCTACTCTCAATAATTAGGTTAAAATTCCCGCTTGATAATGTATCGTAATCCAGCGACAGCCGCGCCGGTCTGATTACGGAGTTTGTTGTTCTTGTCACGCCGTTCGGTGCAGCTGCACTCGGCTTGACGGCTGCATCGCGGAAGGGCGCTTCAGGTAGATGCATTAGAACAAAGGAGTCAGGCATTCGATCTAATATTACAGTGACATCATTTACGCTTATGTTGTCTTGAAAATTATGGAACAGAACGTACCAAGGATATAAGACTCTTTTCGCATCAACTACCCTTATTCGTTCGATTTTATGATTATTGTGTTATTCCCCGAGATGCCACGGAAATTACCATTGTTACAGTATCCAAGATCACAGAGCAAGCTGCGGGTAAGTAGCACAAGTCATCGATGACTAACGAGCAACCGCGTCGTGCAAGTGATGCATGTTAAGCCTAGCATAACGCTTACAACGCGTAACCACAGGTTACAAAGTTCAATAACGAGAGAACTAATCTTACACGTCATTTATACTTTTGCAACTAAGTAACTATGCAGTAAGAGAATTTCGATGCTGAAAGATAACGAGCTTTTAATAGAGGAGTGTCATTTCTCTTTAACCAGGAGGAATGGCGACTTCGTAAAAAAGCAGTGGTTGTAATGATAGATGGGCGAAAAATTATTTGAAATAAAAATTTGTGTACGAAATTTTTATTTCAAATAATTTTTTGCCAATCTCTGGTTGTAATGCACACTCCACGTTTATACCAAAGATCTGTGGTATTACTTAAAGTTTCTCATCCGAAGAACGATAAGAGCAGGCAGGATACAGCAACGTCTAACTGCATCCGTATGCAGCATTCTGCAGGAGCTGCTTTTATGAATCGTTAAGGTAATGTAGCGAGGGAAAAGCCTCCCCCACCACTATTGCATTACTATGATTACGTGCCTGGCTCGGGGTAAAGATAACGACCAGTGTCGCCGAGCACCTTAACTCGAGAAGCGTACCGAATAAGTCGAGCCATTCTTTTAACGATATTTGCCTTCGAATGGAACGATTCATGAGAACCGACTGCCGGGACATGCATTAAACAGGTCTCTTTATAGGTGTTCTCAAGGTAATCCGGAGTTATTATCATGAAAGTGTCTCGCTGAAGCTAACGTAGAACGTAGGTACATACACGTTTAAATTCCATAGTATCTGGATTTGATCGATAACATTTATTTTTCCGCAAAGTGCAGTACGTGCGATATCCTGTGCATGTTATCGGCTCTATCACCCAACCCAGACCTACCCCATTTGCTGAATTCGTCGCGCAGTTTGTGTTGTTGGTACGCGGGGGGGGCACGCACGCTCACGTTGGAATGAATCAGAATGAATGAAACGAACTGGAGAGAGAAAGAGCAGAGCATATCGCGACAGAGGTCGCGCTAAAACGCTCACTGGCCCACGTAGTCGATGATACGAGATGAGTGTTCCACTTGTGCAAGATTCACGTCTATCGAAAGCCCGTGGTTCCTAACGAGCTATTTAAAGTGCACGCGAAATGTGTCACAATTGTCTGCCGTCGGATATACACCGGGATCGTCAGGAGAATACTATTCCCTTTGTTCGCTCCGATCAAAACAGCAGAGAAAGACAGTTGTACTGGTGAACGGTAGCACGCAGATGCAGGATTGCCTGAGCGAGCCAAGACAATAGAATAGAAGGAGAAAGTATCAAGTTAAACTTGCGGGGCGGTGGAAGGGATGCGTCGAAATCGGTCGTAACTCGATCAGCCCGCTAATTTACGTTGAAATATCTCCGAAATGTTTGAACCTACGGAGCAGGGAAAGGTGAGGATCAGTTGCGAGTAATCGGCCACCGTAAAAATACCATTCCCTTATTCCGAACTTGTCTGACCCGACGAGTGTCATTCCTCGTCAATTCTGAGAATGACGTATTAATTCGATCGTACACCCACATGCGATACATGTGTTATGGCAACAACACCTTTCATCAATTTTTTGCAGACAACAGCACCATTAACCGTCCTTCGCGTTTATCTTCAAATTCATTACGTGTCATTCTAATCGCATACTTCTACATAACCATATTTCCTTCCATTCATTTACTGGCATTCGCGAGGATCGACCTTTCGTATAATCGCTGCTAGAGTTTTGCATGTATTGTTCCTTCGGCCCTCGCGTCATGAAATTATTCGCGTTGCGATCAATTACGCTGGTATTGCACTTACTATTCGATAGCGGGAGACTGATTTCTTTAATGCAATTGTCATTTCTAATTAGGACTTGTGCATTCACACGGGAGTTGTGCTTCGAGGTGCGAGTACCAGAGAGGACGAGGTTCATAGCTTGGGGACGCTCAACATTGTTGAATATGTAAGCGGAGAGTACACTGGATATTTATCATTCTAAAGAATTTAGAATGTCTTTACTTAAAATTGCAGAGCTTTGGGAAATGTATAGAATGGAAGCCGATAGAGGATTCTTTCGTATCCGAGAACCAAGATCAGGATCCGGAATGGTCGTTGGTGGACACGCATACCAGGCGCACGCGCACCTCGTCCGAGGGCCCTGACTCCCTTGGCCGCAGGATCGTCAGAATATTATTCTCGGATTTAAACTCGTTTCGTGTAAACCACGGGGGACAGCAGCTTATATTCATGCAAAAGGATGGTACCACCTACGTTGCCTTCTTTCAGTTATCCAATGCTGGAAGTTTTGTAAATTCTTTAAAGGGCTTTATCAAGTTCGTAAAGTCGCGTACGAATAGAAATTTGTACATCGTTGTGGACGAGGTTCAGTCCGTGTTGAGTAAATCGTTCGCCGAGTTAGATATATTTCAAGAGAACACTTCGGATTACGTTTGGAAGTTCGTGAAGAATTTCCACAACCGTCCTTACGAGACGACGCTGGAGGCATTTTCTAAACTGGCGGACGTCTGGCGTAAGTGTAAAGTAAATCTTGGGGTAACGATGCTACAACCAGTACAGATTTTTCAAATTTAAAGAACCTTCGGGTATGAACTTGAATTGTAGTGTACAAAGAGCCTGTTAAACGCCCTGTCGAGGAAGCAGTCGCGGATATATTGAACAATTCTCTTTCGATCGATGTCCCTCATCCTCCGCTATCTTTAGGGTATGGGGAGGAATATGAAGTAATCGGGGCGCATGGATTGGGTGTAGCATTACCTTCGCGACCACCTTGCCCTAGAGGTATAATCGAACTAGATTTTCGTTAAAGTAGCTACTGTAAAGTATCTAAATGGAGTTGGTTATGTTAGGTACACCATTGTCGCAAGAACAGTGGAACAGATACAAAGATCCGGACGGGAGAATTTTGAATCACGAGGAAGTGAAGGATATTATCTTTCGCGGGGTTCGTACATACTATTTAAATACAAAGTTCTTCTATATAAATGGGTATATTGCACAGAAGCTAGCGTAAAAGTTCTCACTGACCGTTGTAAAATTTTTGTAGGGCATTACTCCATCCTTGCGATTCGAAGTATGGAAATTCTTATTAAATTACTATCCCTGGAACTCTACGAACATGGAAAGATTAGAGCTAAAGAAACGAAAGACTGATGAATATTTCACGATGAAACTGCAATGGAGATCAATGACCCCTATGCAAGAGAAGAACTTTTCCGATTATCGAGATCGAAAGAGTTTGATAGGTAACACCTAAAAGTGAAGCATTTACATAAATTCCTTTCTACCGAGACGTCGATCGTAATTTGCGACGCAAATTTCAGAGAAGGATGTTAATAGGACGGACAGAACGCACGCCTATTATTCGGGAGACGACAACCCACATTTAGTACAACTGTACGACATTCTCATGACGTACGTGATGTATAATTTCGACTTAGGGTATGTCCAGGGTATGAGTGATCTCCTTAGCCCTATTTTATGTTTAATGGAAAGCGAAGTTGATGCGTTTTGGTGCTTTGTTGGATTCATGGACAAAGTGGTAGGTCCTCTATTAGACATTCGACCCTATAGAACTTCACGAAACGCTTCTAAACAAATTTCTTATGCACGGAACAGAGTACCAATTTCGAGATTGATCAGGCTGGAATGAAAGCTCAATTGTGCCAATTATACACTCTCTTGAGCACCACGGACCCGCAATTAGCTCATTACTTAAACCGCCAGGATTCAGGGAACATGTTCTTTTGCTTCCGCTGGCTTTTGGTATTATTTAAAAGAGAGTTCACCGCGGTGGATATAATGAAACTGTGGGAAATATTGTGGACTGATTTGCCGTGCAAGAATTTCCACCTGCTTGTATGCGCAGCTATTTTAGACACAGAAAAAACTATACTTATGGAAAATCGTTACGGATTCACGGAGATTTTAAAGGCAAGTATATCAAATAATACGTCTAAGAAGTGATCATTTGGTAATCAATTGTACGCATTGCAGCACATAAATGATCTTTCGCTTCACATCGAGTTGCCGTGGACGTTATCCAAAGCAGAAGGTATTTATCATCAACTAATGTCTGTGGAGGACCAGCTACCGGACAACGTTCGCACGATCATTGGTCTGGAATCTTTAAATAAACCACCGTCAGATTGTGAATTTGAAGACGGCGAAGCATCTGGCCATAACGACGAATCGAACGGAACCGACAGTAGCTCCAGGAGAAATAGTACAGAGAATGGTAACGTCAAGTTTGGGAATAACGAAGTGTCGTTCGAGCGTGGATTGAATTTGTCGTATATGTGAGGCCAGGAACGGTCGTTCATTATAATTTGAGAAACGTGATGTGCACCGCAGTCAATTCTACAAGACTTAATCCTTTCAAAGGACATTTGTGGCCCTGTTTTCCGAGGAGGACTAGTAGTACATTGTTCGTTTGGAACAATGCAACGACGCCTTTTTGGCTCTCAACGAACGTTATCGCGTATTTCGTGTATTACGAAATGCGGAATTTTACAAGGGTGTCTTAACATACTTTATATCTAATGAATTACTTCGACCGAGATGGCTACGTGCCCCGGTATGTGTCTCGATTGTTGGACTTGTAATTTTATTGTATAAACGTGAAATATTACCTCGAATTTACCAAGTTACACCGACAGCTACTATCAGTTAGCGTTGAATTTTGAGATATTTATAAAATTCATTGTACTTTCGAGGAGATTGTAGACCGCGTACTTAGTAAATAAGAGGTAGTTTCGTACAAGCGCATATATATATATATATATTCTTCGTCTAAACGATAATTTCGGTTGACGATGATTTCGGAACGGCACACAGAAACAATTGTCACTACTTTTTGACTTCGACTGGTGTTGCGTGCTTGCGTCATTTTCCTTTAAGTTTAAACACCATTTCCATATTTGTATAAAGCCTCACGACAGTACTGTATATTTCTAATAAAAATCACCCGTTTAATCTTCGATGGATGGATAATTCCTCTGTTTATCATGTATAGTAATCTGAATAACGTTAAAACAATATTAAAAAATTGCGTCATTAATGGAGCACATGATACTTTAATTAGCCCACACGTGCCGTATCGACTGTTTGTTGTCTGTTGTTGTCGATTATAGTTGTAATTATTCGACTATCGAATAATTTCTTCGAATATTCAAATAATCAGGAGTATTCGAATATTTACCAAAGTATCGATAAAGTATTGTCGATGTTTCATGGCGCTCAGTGTCACGTGCCATGCAGAGATTCTACTTTATTTCTTTAATTATTCTCTAATTTCTCTTTCTATATTCTCGGAATACTAAAAACTTGAAAACTGTTAACTTGCATTTTCGAAGCTTGATATTGCTGCTAAAGATGCGATCCCCTACCTTCTGTACCTTCTGTAGGGGATCGCATCTTTAGCAGCAAAATCAAGCTTCGAAAATGCTTTGTAAATTAACACTTTCCAAGTCTTTAGTCTTTTGAGAATATAGAAAGAAAAATTAAGGGAATAATTAAAGAAAAAAAAGTAGAATCTGCGCAACGAGATTTGAACACCTGATTCTTTGGAGCGAAAACCCACGATTCTGGGCATCAGTCAGCACTGCATTCACTGGTCATGTTGATTGTTTCGCGAGGATGCCCACAGAAATGCGAACAATGGTTTTCCTACGAACGTGAACTCTTTTTCTTCTAAACTGAGTAATCGCGAGGCATGGAATTTATCACTGCGAAGCATAGTAGAAGCCGAAAAAGGAGGAGGCACTTGAAAAAGCGACGTCGTAATCAAATCAAATTTGAGGTTAAGTCTGCGATACGTCAGAGATTCATGTCGGAATATTCGAATAGATTTAACGTTAAAGAGAGATTGTTCTCGAATACGATGCAAGCCAGCTCGTTTTGGGAGAATTATACAGTTGCCCAGGAGTGGCAAAAGAGGTTAGTGGACGTCCTCTGATAAACAGATACGACTATTCGTTTCTCCTGTGAACCATAGAAATGTAAACATTTTCAGACACAACGTGACGTGGTGGAGGACTCGTTGTTTCGCGTTGGAACACGAGAATCAACTGCTGCGAGATAAGTTAAGGTCATTGGCGTGTCAGAATGCCCAGCAGTGTTCTTGGCGTGCGCAAAAGGGCCACGATTACGAGGACCGGGATGTAGAAGAGGAGGAAGATGTTGGAGATGCAGAATCTGCGGAAGAGAACGAGAACTTGGAGTTCCATGTGAACGAAGATATGATGAGCTTTCTCGAACAGAGCATAAGGCATAAGATCGAACTGAAGAAGAAAAGGGAAGCAGAATCACTCGCCAAGGACGAAGAGGAATGTATTCAAGGTGGTGCTGCTTGGATGCATGCTAGGAACAATAATGCAAAGCTATTGTACGGGGAATCTAGTCCCACGATACTAGCTATGGAAACTGCTCTTCAGACTAGCGTCGATAGGCACAAGGATAAAGCGAAACCTCAGTATTGGCCTATTGTCCCTCTAAAACCATGAACTCTAGAACGATATATTACCTTAAACTTAAATATATTTAAATATGTATTTTATAAGAAAAAGATATACAACAGATATTTGATATTCATTGTTTACGACGTATTTATCCGACGGTGTACCGTCTCTTATTTTCGCGGCTGATGAGAGATGGCACCACATGCACCTTTCGTTCTCGACGTTGGTGTGGTATGAACGCACTTGTACACGGTTAAGGTCCTTTTGTACATATCCGTTCCGTGTCCGTTCCGTTCCGGCGTGCCAGTGGTAAGAAGAAGAGACCCCTACGCCCCTCTTTTTCTGACCACTGGCACGCCGGAACGGAACGGATATGTATAAATCGACCGTTAGCCGGCAATCGTCGAGTATTAGGTAGGCCATCAATAGAAGCAGACTTCGATCTCTATACGAATCAAGAAGAGTGTGAACGAAAGTGTGAAGTCGGGCAAGTACAATGTCGTTCGGACAGTTTTAAATGAATGCACAATTTCTTACAACTAGTATAATGCGAATGCAACGAAGTTGGGCTAACATAAGTCGATGTAAGAGTGTTGAAACCCAATGACGATTACACGGAATCGTTACTCATACAATATACGAATTGTCTCTCTCATCTATGAAATCGAATTGCCTCGTAATTTATAACGCATCGGCGCAGTGGCGTGTATGTGCGTACTCAGGATTTAAAGGGGTCGAGATTGAAGTCTCGACCACCGACCAGCCACGCCAGAGGCAATATCGAGTTGTTCCCATCGTGTCCTGTACTAGCAAGGTGGTCATAAATGACACCTCCTATGAAATATACCGGAGGAAGCAATTAATAGGTAATCTAACCTGCCGGGCAATTATGTTCACATATTATTACTATGATTATACTTACTGCTATAAGTACTTTGTCAGAAATAATCGATCGGTGACGGTGTACCTGAAAAGTGTATTGCTTCTCGATGCTCGCCCATAGAAACAATTCGTAGGTTATACGTGCGACAGAAACGTTCATAAGAGAGGAAAAAGCATAAGAAAAAATTATCGCTCGTGAACACTCTGACGTGTTTATACGTTTATACAGAATGCCTGTGCGATTCTGCTGATGTATTTAAACCTTTCCGTGTATCTGAATGTAAAGGGGATCAGGAGGCCAGTCGTAGGCGGCGTTTCTAGCATTCTGGAACTCTAGAAATTAATCCGAAGTTTTAATAGACTGTACCACGACTGTGTGAACGCATTAGTAAGTACTAGTACACATCTATCTGTTTAGTTAGAGTAGGTGTGCTGTATAAGGGAAGACTAATTCTCCCTACTTCTGAATTGTAAAAGCCCAGTTTATTAAGATCGCGGTAAATTAGTGTTACAGACACCGAGGATTTATTTCGATAAGAAGCGTGAAACGAAGGTGAGGTATTTCGGAGAAACATATTGTGAGGCTGATCGAGGATCACGAGAAAATAAATATTCCCGGTGTGTATCGAAGATTAGAAAAGGAGGGACGAAAGAGGACGGTCGGTCTGTCAATACGTTATCGGACGGTCGATCCGCTGACACGGTTTATGGAATTCTGGAACCAGTTCGAGAGGCTCCAACATCGATATTTCGGCCCAGAGAAAGCCCCTAATTACCGAGATAACGCGTGTCGCGGTGTCGATACTGGTTACGTATCGGATCTCCACCTTTCCCTACACTCCCACGGGATTTTCGGATGATTTGTTGCCCTTTCTGGAGGCCGAAGGTACTTGGCGCCTCCTCGATTATCCATTCACATAGCATTTTCCTTTCCTAGTTTACGAAAGAGGCCAAGGAAACGCGGCGAAGTCTGCCCATGCATGCAGGTGATTTTTATTCGATCAACTTTTACGAAGATTCAAGTTATCGATCGGCGCGTAGTTCTTTTTCTCCTCGATTTGTAACAAACCGGTCGTACCTACGCAAAGTGGGCTCAGTACGTATACGAGAGGCGTTTTATATCCACCAACAACTTTCATTTAGATCTTTATCGATCAACTTTCACGGTATACTCGCATATTGCTCTTTATTGCCTCGCTCTTGACGTTCTCGACGCTTTCCCGCGAATGCAATAACAGAGATTCCAGGCATTAAATTCTCATTCTTTCTTCGTGCCCTCGCGTTCGCGAGAATGGCCGTTCTAGCGGTTTCGCGAGGAATTCTCAGGGTACGTTTTCCCGCGTCCGCGGATATGACTCGTAGCTGACGAGTTCTCTTCTCCGTCTTTCGCTCGAAACGAAGCTAGCGAAGAAACAAGGAAAAAGCACGAGAGAGTCCAGAGACACTTGCCCAGTCTCTGTCGGAATATCCTTCACTTTTCCCTCTCGCTCCTCTGTCCGTCGGTGATTTCCAAAGAGCGCAGCTAAGTGCACACGCGTGCATTTTTTTCCACGCGCGATTTCGAGTCCTCGCACTCTCATCGCGCTCCAGAATCGCTCTGCGGAGCATTTGCGACCTCGTTGGAGCGTTTTAAAACCTACCTTTCGTGCAACGCGTCAAGATAGCGGCGCAGGAGGGAGGTGGTGGAAGGAAGGGGAGGTAGAAGGGGTTTACTTTTTATCGGGTCCGTGTCATTAGTGGCCGCCAACGAGTACTATAAGTTCGTATCGAGGACTCCAAAGTCCGCGGGATCCTCGAGTCGGGCGTGGACGATGACGAGGGCGAGAACGAGGACGAAGATACCGAAGTACCTACCACCGTTGGCCTTATTAGGCCTCGTCCCTTTTCTCTCCGTCTTTTCCACCCCTCCCGGGTCCCCTCTTCTTTCCTGCTCTTAAAATCATGGCTGCACGTAACCGTCTACTGATTATATGGATTCGGCGATGATTTCTGATGATGCCCCCGACCCCCGAAATGGTAAAATAATACAGTGTCGTCTCCTAGCCTGGACCCTTTTGGTCCCGTGGGCCGGTTCGTTAGCGGGGCCTTGGCGCGAGGCACCCTGTCATTATGCGGCTGGTCTCCATCACCCCCACCAGCTTCCAATTTTCAGTGCCCCTCTACTACGCCTCGACGAAATCTCTTACCTCGGTCTCTTCCCCTCGCCTCGTCCCTCCGGTCGTCCCTTCTCCCCCCCCCACTCTATTATTCTACATTAGTACAAGTTTGCTACAGTTAACGGGAAGGAAAGACGGAGAGGTGGATAAGAGAGACAAGGGAATGCTAGAAACGTTGCGATTTATAGAAGCCCTCGCAGGGACCAGCGGATGAGAAATGTCAAGGTCGGGCGAGGGAGGGACGGAAATCGGTGAATCGCGGGACAAAATCATCTATCGAGGTCTCGAAATCACGTTTTTTACGAAATTCGAGCGCGAAACTCTAGAGCCGCTCACGACTACTGCGGACATTCGAAACTCGTAACTCGATCGCGGCCCGGTCCGGCTGGCAGCATCGTTGCGCCTCCGCTCTCAAGAAATGTAGTTACTTCTTCTTTGTCTACTTCGCCTCCCCTTCATCTCCTTCGCGGATCGATTTTTTTTCTTCTTCAACCGCTGCAACGGGGGCAATCCTTTTCCCATTGTGTCGTCGGAGGGCGAGGAGGAGGTGTAGGCGCGGTGGCGGGGAGCTGGATGGGCAGGGTAGGATGATAGGAGCAGGCCGGAAGCCAGCCTAAAGGAAAGCTCGCGGTCTTTCATCTTTCAGCGAATCGTGCCCTTGACAGCGAGTTCGGGTGTAGGTGGTTCTCGCGACCAGCAATCATTTCGCTTAATGACGAGACGTTCGTCGGTCCTCGTCCCTCCTCGCCCTCGGATTATCGCGAGGTATTCTTTCCTCGTATCCACAGGCCACTTTCGCCTCTTTCCGCTTCTTCCCTATCTCCTTCTCCTTTCACCCTTTATTCCCGAACTCTGTAATTTTCCCCTAGCGACCGTACCACCACGTCGCGCCGAAATTGGCGTACAGCGGGAGGATTTCGTAGAAACTCCCTGACGTTCTTTAATGGCCAGGCGTCTGGCCGGTGACAATGGCATTTCTGTTGCAGGGCTCCTCTCTGTCGAAACGAAGAAAAAGAAGTATCGATGCAACGAGAGGCGGGGTGGAGGGGGAGACGGAGGAGGAGGAAGAAGAAGGAAGAATCGCGAGAGTCGAGGAGAATTAGGAGGAGGACAATAATGGGGAGAATAAGAAGACGGAGAAAAAAATGTTGACTATAAAGAAGGGGAGGAAGAAGAAGAAGAGTCTCCCGTCGATATCTTGCTTTCGGGCCTGCCCCGATCGACGTCGCACATGTATCTGGAGGAGCGGAGTTAAAGCGGAGCGGAGACAGCGGCGTATGCGCCCCGAAGAACAAAAGCGAGACAATTGGGCCTCCGGTGGATCGAGCGACGCAAATTTATTCCATTCTAATATACCGCGCACACAAATTCCAATTTCAAGGCGGCAACAGGCCGGGGGAGCCGGGCCCGGTTTCGCGGCGCGCGCGAGCGCGGGTTACGCGCTCGAGGTCGAGTCGCTTTCCTGCTTCCAGCACCTGCGAAAGATCGGGCTGTGTGGCCGATGCCTGAGCAAACAATACGGACGATGATGCACCGTCTCGGGCGCATTGTCCGTAGCGAGTAGTAGTAGGCGGCGGATTTATCTGCCTACTCGTAGAGTCAGGTAGAGGAGTCCAAGGGTCCTCGACCCACGAGAAGCGTTGCGCCAGCCGACGGCACCGATGGATCTTCCTCTCGGGCCATCAGCCGTTGATCCATTTCAGGCGTTCTCCACAGCTTTGCCGCTCGATCCACTAATTTCCACGGCTAACGTATCGAGACCTGTAACCGAGCATCGGACCGAGTTTCCCCTCCGCAATCGTACGTACCAGTCTATCGCGGCGGAGGTAACTGCAATGCGGGTACCCTACGCGCTAATCCGAATTCTCGGCGTACATGAAATTCCAGCGCGTGCCGGTAGGAGGAATTGGTTAATTTGTTTTTTCCAGAGCCGCGCTTTTAGATCGCCGGTCGCACCCGGCCGTGTCATGAGTCATCGGCGGTGCACGGAATTATTAACGGGAGAATTTATCACTTACGCTCTACCCGCGCGCCGCGAGTAAATCACCGGCTGATCTATGCGCGTGCCCGTTGCGAAATATATTATCGAAGCTCGCAATTATTCCGGAAAGTCGAGTCCGAAGCGCCGGCCGCGGCGGTATCGTCGCGCGGTATCTCATGCATCATGTAACCAACATCGGTCCCGTGCCCTCCCCGGGGAAGTGTTAACAGATCGTCAAAATTAATGTGCCGCTTCCTCTTAGCATGCAAATCTCGCGACCTCTGCCGCGGACTGCCCGATGGAACTCCGCCGGACGTATCCCCCCTCCCCCCGATCGTATTTGCGCGAATACCTAGTTCGTGCCGGTAACGATAACGCGGCGGAGCATCGATCGGCTTCCACGCTAACCGCTCGGCTACCCTCGAATTTGCATCCGACCAGACGAGAACTTAAACGCTCGGTCCAGTTTCAATAATTTCGGCAGGGGGTTGGGGGGGGGGGGGAGCGAAAATTCGCAGCGAGCATGCAAACCATCCGGAATCTTTTTCTCGTCACGTCATGAAATTCCTGGACCTTTGGCACGGGCGTAGAAGTGGCTCGTAGGGCCCAGCGCGGAATGAGCGCCGACGGTAAGTCAGTTCCTCGCATACCGGGCGCTCAGGTAGGTAGGTAGGAAGGCGGCGAGCCGGCTAAAGGAGGAGAGCAACGAGAAATCCACGGGGGTGAGAGAAGGAGAGAGGAAGACGGCGAGGGTCTGGGCGAGGGTGAGGCGAAGGGAGGACAGAGAGAGGGAGAGATGAGTGAGCGAGCGAGCAGAGGAGTTTGGTATAGTCTAGCTGCTCGGTACCGCGGAGCGCGCTGAATGCCGGAGCCCGTACTACCGCTCCCCTCTCCAAGATGGCCGCCAGCTCGGGCCCAGCCGGGTCCCCCTGACCGAGCGAGCCGAGTCCACCGAGTTAGGGGAAGGGTAGGCCTTGCAGGTGCCGCCATGTCAGTGCATGCCTAACCTCGAAGCCGCGCGGAACGGACGCTGGGCCCACGTACGCGACACCTCGTGCTACTCTTGCTGCTCTTGCTTCTCTGCCGTATTACTGTTCCGGGGCAACAGTGAACCGCGGCTCGACCGTAAACCCGCCGCCGGGTCCGAGCGTTCAAGGCCGATAGCCGTGGCTGTGCGATCGCATCGAGTGCTGCCGACCGATCCTCACCTCGGCACGATATCCGACGCACGGATGGGACCGTGCCCGGGAGCGAATAGCGAGAGGGTGTCGTCCATCGAGAGGTGGTGTTGAAATTCGTCGAGGTCGGTTAGAATCGACGGGCTAGAGGTGATTCGGTACGCGAGAGAGGTCGGGAGCTGATCGGGCGTACGTGCACTGACGCGGCTCGTCGCGGAGGTTGGGCAAGCGCGTTTACACGTAAACAACATTTCTCTCGTCTTTTCCGCGTCGCGTTGGATCGTGTTGTACGCGGTAGTGCGCGTTCCCTGACAGTTTCAGGAAAGGAGCAGGGTGACCGGGAACACCGCCGGTTGCCCTTTCGACGCCGAGCACGGTCGCGGAGAAGGAGTAGGCTCGGCTGGTTCGCCGTCTCGCGCGCTCGCTCGCTGGTCCAACTGGTCCAGCCTGGTCGTTAACTTCCGAGAGGATTGATCGACGATCCGGAAGACAGGGGCACTCGCGTGGTGCGCGTTCCAGCAAACATGACAAAAGGAGCCGCTCGTCGAACGGCATAGAGATCAGGCCCCGAAGCGGCGTGGAGGGGTGTGGATTTTTGGTGCGGGCCCGACGGTGGACGAGATGAGGGGCGTTCCTAGTGCGAGAGGATCGCGAGGGGTTCGCGACTGGTCCTCCTGTTGATCGTCTAGCTATCGGGCGCGGATCTAGCGCGAGGAATGCGTGATATCTCGAGGCGAGGATATCCTAGCAACGGGGAGGACAGCGAGTAGCGCGACCCCGGCTGCCGGAGAGAGAAACGGAGAGAAGAGCTACTTCGGGCACGTATGAGCGTTGCTAGAACCGAACGGGAGGACGAAGGGAGGAAGACGGAGAGCGAACGACGATGTGGAACGGTGTCAAGTTAGGCTTCCGTCCATCGTAAGAATTTCCACTGGGAGAGAGAGAGAGAGAGAGAGAGGAGCAGAGTGTTCGTGAACGTCGCGCTGAGAAACTGCAAGACAGAGGACCCTGTATCGGGACGATCGGCGGTTGTACGCGAAATTGTGATTGTGATTGGTGGTGGTGTTGCTGGTGGGTGATCAATGTGCTGGTGGATCGGATACCCGCGCCTTCTGCTGTCGGTCGTTTGATATCGAGGCTAGCAGACGCCGCGCGTTCGGCATCTTGGTTTCGCGGTGTTCTCTCGCGCGCATGACGAACCCTTGGAAGCATCGGCGGTGCTCGCGTCCCCTCACGATCGATCGGTCAGGAATGGAAAGATCCAGATAATAGCGGGAGACGGAGGAGGAGGGGGAGGAGGTGGCGGTGGCGGTGGCGGCGGTTGCGAAGGCCCCAGGATGCGGCACCTGCTACTGTTCCTCGTCCTGGGAGCGACTCTCGCCCCGGGCACGTGGTCCGAGCTCGTCAGATACTTGGAGGTCTCGGAGAACGCGCGACCAGGCACCAGGGTCGGTTTCATCGACGCCGACAGCCCGCCCTACTTGATAGTGTCGGTTTCCGGGCCCGCTGTTGACTCGGACCTGACGGTGGATCATACGACGGGAGAGATAAGGACAAAAGTGGCGTTGGACCGCGAGACTAGGCCCTCTTACAGCCTGGTAGCCTTGCCGCAGAACATTCAGGTGGTCGTGAAGGTGCTGGACGAGAACGACAACGCGCCTACGTTCCCCGTGGACCACGTGGACGTGGAGTTCCCGGAAAATTCGCCGCGCGACGCCAAGCGCGCTCTGCCGCCCGCCAAGGATCCCGATCTCGGCCAGTACTCCACGCAGAGGTACGAGATCGTCTCTGGGAATCACGGGGACGCGTTCAGGCTGTCCCAGCACCGAGGCCGCGACGGTGTTCTCTACTTGGATCTGCAGAACTCCGGGTCCCTGGACCGAGAGGGTCGGTCACAGTACCACTTGGTGATAGAGGCGCTGGACGGGGGCGCTCCGCCTCTTCGCTCCAGGCTCCACGTGAACGTGACGGTACAGGATGTGAACGACAATCCGCCGATCTTCAACCAGACGAGGTACGTCGCCAGCGTCCCGGAGAACGCGACCGTCGGCACGCCGGTGCTGGCGGTGAACGCGACGGACAGCGACGCGGTGGACAACGGGCGGATCGAGTATTCCATCAATCGGCGGCAGTCGGACCGCGAGGAGATGTTTCGCATCGATCCGGAGACCGGCATGGTGTACGTGAACAAAGCGCTGGACTTCGAGTCGAAGGAGAGGCACGAGCTGGTGATCGTGGCTAGGGATTGCGGCGCACAGCCGCTGGAGGCGAGCGCTTTCCTATCCGTCCGCGTCACAGACGTCAACGACAATCAACCGGCGATCACGGTCATCTTCCTGTCGGACGACGCCACCCCGAAGATCAGCGAGAGCGCGCAACCGGGCGAGTTCGTTGCCAGGATATCGGTCAGCGATCCGGACTCCAGGACCGAGTACTCGAACGCGACGGTGACGTTGACCGGCGGCGAAGGACACTTCGGCCTAGCCACCAGGGACAACATCATATACTTGGTGGTGGTCGAGAGGCCGCTCGATCGCGAAGAAAAACCCGTCTACGATCTGTCGGTCGAGGCGACCGACGCCGGCACTCCTCCGCTCCGAGCCGTGCGAACGTTTCGGCTGCTAGTCACCGACGTCAACGACAACGCGCCGAAATTCGCCCAGGAAAGGTACGAGGCTCATTTGCTGGAGGCCTCGGAGCCAGGCACGCCGGTGCTGAAGGTGACCGCCACGGATCTCGACGAAGCTGCGAATTCTGCCATCAAGTATTCCTTGCTGAACTCCACTTGGTTCACCATCGACGAGACCTCCGGTCTGATAACCACGATCACCCATGTCGACTGCGAAGCTGATCCCGCGCCGATCCTAGTGGTAGTCGCGACGGACTCTGGACGCCCGCCTCTGAGCAGCAGCGCAACGGTACGCGTCACTGTCCACGATCTCAACGACAACGAGCCCATCTTCGAGAAGCCCCTGTACAACGCCACCGTTCCGGAGGACATGCCCGTTGGACGCTGCTTCCTGAAGGTGAGTCGCTTTATCATTCTTGCACGCGCGTACGTTGACGACGATCGTCTCGAGGAACGAAGCAACCGCAACTCAAGGGTCCGATACAATAAGGGGTTAAAATTATTGTCTAAAGTTTAAACGCTAAAAATGATGGGAAAATTAAATGATATTAAACTGTATTATAAAAAATATAGTATAAAGCTCGCCACGACACACATGTTGTCTATTTACAGTTTGTTTATCCTATTCATTACTATTCGAGCTAAAAATTATAAACAAAAAATTTTCCATCGTCAAAAGTCATTATTTCTTTAAACTTAAATTGCGATAACTTGAATAAATATTAACGGATCGTTATGAGACTTAAAACATAACTTCAGATAACTCTAGCGAAGCCGTAAAATGTACGCACAAAACCCTTATGTTGATAAATGTAATCATTTTTAATTAAAAAGTAATACTGGACAAACTTTTTCCTTAATATACGAGGAAGATTTTCACAAATTTTCAGACTGATTAATAAATAATTGTAGAAGATATGGCTATATATGCAAAATCTCGCGCATCAGCAACAGTCCTTAGCCGCGTATATTGCGGTAATGTTAATGTCCCAATACCCGGACGCTTAAGCCGCTTAAGGACTAGCACTAAAGTTTGTTTCCTAATTTAATTTGTAAAACCATCATGAAATAGGAAAATATTGTTGCACTGTTGAAGATAAGACAATATTATACTATCAGAAAATGAAAAAAAAAGTTTATGTATTATAATAGACGTATTTATTAATGAAAATACGAAACCATGAAGATGTCCCAGTAAGCGGACAACCTAAAACTGCATGTCCCAATATCTGAATTACATCGTCCGAGTAAGCGGACAACCTAAAAATGCATGTCCCGATGTGGTAGATTCACAAAATTCTTGTACCCATAAATAAATTTAGACTTGTTTAAAAAAATATTAATTTTCTTGCAAGTTTAACCATCTTAAACTAAATTTAAATCTATTTACTATTATAATAATGTATTATTATAATATATAAATAAGAAATGCAGTCAATATTTTCTTAGTAAATGAGTGGGGTTTCTTAACAGAAGCCATAGAAATTTCTCGAAATCTGCTATGCGTACGAAGTGTGTTACAAAATAATTATTTCTATCTAACGATTGTTAATTTTCTATAATAATGATTTTAATTAATATTGCTAAATACTTATGCATTATGCTACTATTTTTTGTTTTTAATTACATTAAAAATTAAGCTTAAAAATAAATAAAACTGTTCAGGTACTGGGACATGGCCGGGCACTGGTACATTTACCTTATTTAGCAGTTTTAGCACTCGCGTTGACTGTTAAAATACAGTTTAATAACATTTAATGTTCCAATCTTTCTCAGCGTTTGGACAATAATTTTTCCCATTTTCCAGCACTAATCCTCTTATTGCATCCGACCCTTCAATTCCGTTTAACTGTCGCCATCGCGAGAGTTAAATATCCCTTGCGTAATATCGTGTAACGCGGTTTTCCCGTGCACGAGTGTCCTTGGTGATTGACGTTCATCGATCTTCTATAGACGCGAGACATCCTAATTGATCTGTCATCGAGACCGATTGCCGACATCCTCGCGGGAGATAGGCCGCGAATTAATAGCGCGATCGAAGCGCGTCGGCGCGAAAGTGACAGCGGTCGAGTAGCCTCGCCTGGCTACTTTAACCCTTGCATAAGACGGCAAAAGGAAGGTTTTGCGTAAAGCCGCTTGTCTCGATGGATAGTCACGTCGCGTTTAAAGGTTCCCGCGAACGCAGCTAAGCCGAAAGGGCACCGGCGCCGCGTGCGCAGCATTCCGCGTTACGCTGGGAAACTCGTAATTGGTGCCGCGAGAGCTTTTCCCCCGGCGTGTCGCAATTAGCGTTCACCGCGAATATTCCGAGGATAGTTATCGATCGAGGCCTTCTCTCATCGCGAAAACTGAAGAGCCGGCACGGCGCGGCGGCTGGTTCGCGTCGCCTCGAAGCCGGAGGTGGAATAAATCCGCGCGCGTTCATTTGCATGCGTCGCTCGATACACCGAGCGTGATCGAGGGAATACGAGTAGGTAGGAGCCGCGTCGCGCAGGAACCTGAATGGGAAAAAGCGTCGCTCGTATGAATACCGACGAAGGAGAGGATGCAAATCGCGTGGCTCTCGGGCCGAAAAGCTCCCTGGCTACTCGCACGCCGCACAGCCACGTCGAACACGTGGTCTGGCTAGGGCGCGTTCCACCGGTGCGGGGAAACCTGTTGCCAGCGTCGTTTTCTTTGTAGCGAGAACGGCCAGACGCTCTTCCCCGAAGCGCTGTTAGAGCGAGAACAAGTTGCTCTCGACACCGACGCTGCTTTACGAGCCGCGCAATCGGGGGTATATGCCTTTACGGCGATCGCTCGCCGATCATCGATACTCCGCGACTTGGTGACGAGCCGTCCCCCCCGCGTCACGGCGCACGCAAACCGATTCGCGAACCTGGGCACCCGAAAGGTGCCAACGCAGTTGCGGGTTTCTGAAATTCGAGATGTCGAAGCGTCCCGCGAAGGGGATTACGCGGGCGTTACCTGCTGTCGCCTTTTAAGGACGATCGTCTTACGCTCCGCGTAATCGTCGAAAGTAATACTATACTCATGCGCTCGTTTGCGTACGATAACGAAGTCGTTACTGGTTCTTGTGGGCTGCTGAAGTAACGAGCAGTAACCCACTTCTTTGCGGGCAAAATTTCTCGCCCGACACACTCGGCCGTGCGGATATGAAAGCGAAACCCCTCTGACGCAACGCGTCGTCGGCTTACTACCAGACACTGAATCCCCCTCGCTACGATATTGCTTCGATCTTGAGTTTTCCTCTCCGTCAATTGGCTGTGAAAAATTTTATCCTTTATCTCGGCTCGTTAGAGCCACGCTCTTCTACTATTTTCCACGCCGCGCGTGGCGTTGGTTCGTCCCACGAAATGGCGGAGTAGGTGAAAGGGTACGGAAGCGAAAAAAAAACGGAAGATGAAACGGACACCGCGCGTTTGATCGCGGGGAGGGCCGCGAGGTAGTCGCTGCTGCTGTGACGAAGCGTCTGTCATTCATAACGTCCGTGATCCGTGGACCGTGGATTCGAGAGGCTCGAACAGAAAGGACGGAGGGATGAGGGAGAGGGGAGAGAAAAGGGCAGACGGTAGAAAAAGAGGAGAGAAATCCTCCCTCGACCTCACTCTCTCCCACCAGCGTTTCGTCCGTCCATCTGGACGGAGCGAAACGCGTGCCTCCTTTTTTCTCCCGTTGGATTGTCATCCGCATTCAAGGGAGAAGCGGTGAATGCTCGCGCCGGTGCACGCCGAATGCCGAATGCCGAACGCCGAATACCGATGGAAATTGCGAGGAATAAACGAGTACATTTTTCAATTGGGTGGTGGGCCGCACACGGCCGCATCCGGCAACCATCCTCACCGGACATACGGATATATATATATATATATATATATATATATATGTATACGTAGGTGTGCGAATCGCGACTCGCTGTTAATGACTGCCCCCGACTTTCGTGCGATATATATTTTATTGGCGTTTCGTTGCCTAGTTCAATGATGATTTATAATTGTTGCCCGGTCGGCTATAATTATTATAATTACAGATTTTTCGTCCGCCTCTCCCAGCGGTCCCTCGATGCCGATCCGACCGGGCCGCGCTTCTCTCGCTCCATCCCCCTTTGCACCGGCTCCACCCCTTCGAGTTTTGTTCGCCTTCTTCTTCCCTCCGTTCTCTTGCACGCTCCTCGTCGGTCCCTTTCTCACGTTTCGCTTCTCCTCGCCTCTCCCCGAGTCGCGGCAAGATACGCCGTAGACGTACCTATCTCGGAAACGGCTTTCGAAAATCTCTCCTCTCCGCCGGTGTCGAATTCTCTCGACTATTCTACCGTATCAGAATCCACGGCGCCGAGGATCCCACCGTTCACGCTCGCGGCCGGGCATGTGTTGACGCGTACGTGCCCCGCGGACTGGTGTGTGCGTTCACGCGTGAAACTATTCGTATCCATCAGCCGAGCCTCGTATCCGTCTCTCTATTCTGCGTGGCAGGACACGGGTTCCAATTCATCCTCGCGCAAGCCTCCCATTATCCATCCTAACTGGCAACCGAGGATCATTAAGCCACGGAGCCTTTTGTCCGGCTGTGCGCGTTCGCCTTTAACCACCGACGAACAAGCGAGTATGTACGCGAGAGCGCGGAAAGATGAGCCCCCGTCACGTTGCTCCACTTGCACTTTAGCCGTCCACGCTGTCCCCTTCTTCATTTTTTTTTTTTTTTTTTTTTAAATTGTGCCTGGTGTAACTGAATTCACTCAATTCGGACGAATCGAAAGCGGATGAAGCAGCTCGCTCGCGGTTTCGCCGCGGCGAACTTGAACTCTTGAACTCCGGCTCGAGAGGAAAAGGAGGCTCGCGGAATTCTTCGAACTCGTCCCGTTTTCGCGTTGAAAATGCCAGGGGACGGTGGCGATCGGTCGTTGGACCGTCTGGAGAGGATCGATTATACCCGGCGCGGTCGGACGGATCGCGGGGTTCGATCGCGTCCCTAGACGCGGAGGATGCGCGCTCGGGCGGTGCATCAGTCGGCCGGAGCGGGGTTGCACATCGTGTATCGCGGTACAAAGTGATGACCGTAATGACTCTAACCACCGTCTGACATCTGGCATTAGGCACTCGAGCTTTCGAGTGGCAACGCCCGCAGCAATTGTTGCCGTTTACGACTGCCGTGCACGCTCTCCTTCTCTCCCTCTTCCTCCCTCCCCGCGTTCCTCCTCCTCCCTCTTCTATCCTCTCTCGCATCGGTCTCTCGCTCGCCCCGTTCCTTCGATCCTCCCCCCCCCCGGACTCTTCTCGCTCTTTCACCGCGTCCCTGTCTGGCCGTCTTTCTTCTTGTTTCTCTGCCTCCTGCTCGCTCGTCCGCTCTCGATCCTACGCGCTATAGACCGCATTCCCGAGTGCAACGACGAGGCAGAGATATATGTATATGCATTCGCGTGCACCGGTCGCTGCAGCCACCGCGCGACTCCGCTCGCGCTACATTGCGATCGCGGCTCTATACCTCCGCGCGCAACCGCTCGCCTCCTCCTTCCTTTGCTCTAGAATTCTCGCCAGTCATAAACGTCACCCTCTTTCTCCGTCCCTCCTTTTAATTGCCCCGCGGAGAGAGGCCTCCGTTTCCAGCACGCGACGACGGGATCGTTCTATTCCTCCCATAGAATGCAATCTGTATCTCGCCGAATCGCCGGACCAGAGATCCGCTCCGATAAGCGGCGATATTTTCCGCCGGCTCCAAGGCTCCGCTTTCGATTTTCCTCGGCGCAGAACGCCGCGCTGCTCCTCGGCTCGCCGCGAAATTGTGCAACCGGCGTACGGCCGTGCGCTAAACGCGCCCGACGCGCCATTCTTTACCTCCGTTTCTGGAATAATAGAGACCGGGGCCGACGAGAAAATCGCTTCGCCTCTCACCGAATGGAAACGCGGCTATCGTCGCCGGTGCTCCGCGCACCCTGGCGCAATTACCGCTATTAGAAAGTCGCGGCTGTTGAGGAATCCAAAAATCTTTTGCACGTAACACCGGAGGGGCGACCGGGGGAAGAACGGAACGGTGGGATGATCGTGTGATAACGAGAAATAAGATCGCCGGGGTATCGCGCGCGGGATCGTCGTTGTTTCCCTCGCAGCCGCGAAAGGAGCGAGAGGAGAGAGATAGAGAGGAGTGAACGTCGGTTATCAAGTTTCCCGTGTGTCCCTGGATTACTCAACGTCCTCTTGCTCTGTCAGTGGGTGGTGAGCTACGAGTCGATCGGTTCACCGTTCGTCCTCGCGTTTCCGTCAGGCCGGAGACCCTCGCAGGGGCTACCTTGCGGTGTTTCGTAGCTTAACAAGAACGAGCAACGATGGAGGAAGTGGCATACCAATGGATACCACGGCTGACTCGCACTGTGTACGCGAGCCCGTGTATGCGCGCCGCGTGTGTCTTGCTCCATCGATATGCAAGTTGATTCGCGCGCGGTGTCACTCAAAGCACGCGCTCACGATTGCGTAACCGTAGGAGACAAAGACCTTCGGTTATGGACGCGTATACGCGGTAGCGAGAGGCGAGATCGCCGTCTTATTTGCCCGTTTATCGATCCACCCCCACCGATGGAATTATAATGTCGTAAAAAACGTGTAGAGGCGACAATTATGAGGCACGAATCGCGCGCGGTATTAACGCGGCGATGGCACGCGATCGCGGTAGCCGGTAAGGAACCTCGAATATAGTAGATACATGTGCGAGGGGCATTTGAGGCGAGCGGACGTGGAGTAAGAAGTTGCACGAGGGGCTTGAAACGCAGTCGAGGCAATTGGAAGGGCTTGGAAAACGCCAAAAAAATTAAAACCGACTTCAAAGAATAAAAATAAAAATGCGCTAAAAAGTATAAAATATTTTTGTTCCTTATTTAATCCACGACTCCCAATTATTTTAAGTCGGCGCCAGGTTTACACAATGCAAATATTGAGACGCCGACGTAAAAAAATTGGGAGTCGTAGATTAAATCAGGAACAAAATTATTTTTTACTTTTCAGCGCATTTGTATTTTTTTTAAAGTGGGTTTTAAATTTTTTAAATTATTTTTCCTTTTACTTTTTAGTTATTTAAGTTATATAAGTACATTTATTTAAATAACGAAGTCGGTTAATGAAACAGATTTCTTATTTTTGGTGTAATTTCAAAACTACTGAACAGATTTTAATAATTCTTTCTCCATGACCTAAGTTGTTTGAAGTTGAACTAAATGCAAGTAGTTTCGCCAAAATCGGTCCAGTAGTTACGGAGAAATTCGCGGACAAATATAATACAAACTAACATAAATACTTACATACACATCGAACGTAGAAAATAAAATAAAGTGCTTTAAAATAAAGTATCTTGCTTGATTATACGTAGGTACTTACATGTAGGTACTCTATACTTGTGAATAACAATAAAATCTGTGAAAATACTTTATTTCAAGATTAATGATATTACGCGAAACGTAACGCAATACTATTGTAAGTATTTGCCAAACTTACACAATTTTATTTATGACCACCTCAAAGTAATTTCTTATGTTCTGTCCGTCCTGCCAGATTTTACTGAGAAAGTTTTCTCTGCCATGAATGTGAAATGTCGGGATGAAGGAAACGAGGTCCCTCTTAATTTAACAAAAAACGAATTATTTATATATTTTAATATGAATATTGCCTGCAATAATGCCATCGAGTTATTTAAAAATGATACAAAGTTACACCGTAATGCAAACCTACCTGTCCGCAGAGATGGGCGAAATTTTTATTTAAATGAAAAAAATTATTCGTTAATCGACCTTCGAACCTAGAATAACGAATAGAGTTAAACTAACTTTTATTATAACCTTTTATTTAGTTAATGCCCAACTCTGCCAGCACCTTTCTCGTTCCTCCAGCCGCAATTATCTCGCGTCGAATTTCAACGCCGATTAGCCATCCCGCGACTTTCCATCCACTCGACAATTTTCACCAATCGAGCCCAATGATTATCGCTTCCTCGGCGAATCTTCCGCAAGGCGACGCGATAATCCCGCGCTATTCACGCGCGCCGTTTAACCGGCAGAAGCATTAATAGTATGGCGTATGATCGAGCGTCTCGCATTCGGTCCCGCGAGAAATTTCGCTTTCTCCAACGGTGTCTGGTTTTTCCCGCGGGAATTGTCGCGCGCACGAAGGCGCGGAGAGGTTCGTCGTCTCGCGGCGAGGCCTCGCTCGTTCGCATAACTGCACACGCAGCTTTTGATTGTCGATTCAGAGAGCGATATCGGCGACGATTCTGTAGCCGGGTTTCCGTGCTGCATGCCAAAGCGGCGTACACTCTCACCGGGCGCAGAACGGGCGACTGATTGAATTTTACTCCCCGGCCGGATCGTTATCGAAATTCTTCGCTGCTCCTCTTAAAATTCCTGCCAGCGTGTTCCGTAAACGGTGGACGTATCGGAATTTTTCCTTCCCTCGCCGGCGACGTAGCCAGGCCGAAAGCGCGTCGGAATTGAGATCTCCACGGGACGGAAAAGCGAGGCGCGAGCGTTGCAATTTGTCGCGTTTGCCCGGCCGGGGGACTCGCGATTTTCAAGACTCCACGTCCGCCGGGACGAGAAATCGGATCGATCGATCGGCCCCGATCGGAGAGCCGTAGGCTGTCGGCCACGTTTCTTCCACGTTTAACGAAACGATCGAGGATAACCGATCCGTAAGTGCGTGCAGGTATACTTATTGGTGTATGGAATCGAGGCGTCGGGAGAGAAAGCGAGCGCTCGGTAGGCAGATCGGTGCCAGCTATAAGGCAGGTAACCAATCGCGATAGAGGGGGCCGCAGAGGGGCGAAGGGGCCGGCGACTGCGTGCGAGCTGTACTTTCCAATGCACTTGGTGCGACCGTTGCACCGGGAAAGTGCATACGAGACGGGCTGAACGTGCAACGACGGAGGCCCCGTTCGCACGTCTGCCAGCGTGTGCGTGTCGCCTGGCGCGTTCCTTTAACTCGAGGACGATTTCCTCCGCTCGGCTGGAAATCGCCTGCCGACTCGCACTCCACAAAGCTAGCGAATTATACGCGGAATGCGATTCTCCCGGAAAAACGCTGGTTAAGCCGATACCGGCTCGTAGCTTTTACACCTGCCAACGGATCTTACAGCCATCCTCGCTTGTATCCCGCGCCTCGCTATTTCAACTTCACACGTAATCCCATTAGGGAGTATCGACGGCCGCTCTAGGCATTTCTCTCCAGTGCTCGTTCGGCGGGAGGAATCCGGCGGACGCATCTCGCGTTACGACGACAGGTTTCTCGGGCCGGTCGAGCCGTGTCCCTTTTCCGCGCTGGTTTCTTTATTAATCGGAGCACGGCTCGCGAAATCGAAAGGCTCGAACGGTGGACGAGGGTGGGGGTGGGATGGGGGGGGGGCGCGCTAAATAATTAGCGAACAGGTCGGCCGGACCTATTATGTCGGAGCGGGCTGTTCCGTGTTTGAAGAGGCTTGAGAAAATCTGTTGGAAGGTGCGATCGTAGATTGCCGCGGAGTGATGGAGGGATTCGCGTAGATGGGCCGAGTGACGACCTCGATTGACCCGTCGATCCGTCACGGCTCTCCTCCTGAACGGGAGAGCGGCTCGCACAATTAGCCGGGTAAGGTGCAAGATCGAAGGATCGTGCGTCACGTGGAAGCTAATGCCGGGCTAATGCAGGCGGCAGCAACTCGCTCGATAGGTCGTCCGTCTGCTCGCTCTCTAGCTGGATGGCTGTTACAGTATACGCGGCGTAGGCTCTCGCCCGCGAGAGCAGCACGCACCGCCGCGAAATAATACGCGCGGGACACGTGTGTTTCGCTAATGGATTCTGCTGGCCGCGGGCCGATTCGTTTTCGTCGCGTCATCCCTACGCGGAATTTGATTAATTACCACCGCACGACCGGCCCGGTAATTACTTTCCGATAGGATCCGCGCCTCTCTTCTCACTCTCCGCACCAATCACCCGCCGCATTCTCCTCTGCCTCCTTCATCTTCCCACTTTCTTAATCTCCTCTTACCTTCCAGCGGGAATTCGTCGTTACGCCGATACGTTCGATCGACGCGATCGATAAGCGGGGTTTATCGGCTCCGGCGAGGCGCTCGCGTAAACGTGGATGTTAAAGAGACCCCCCTTGCAACCGCGCCGATGCTCGGAGAGACCTCGGAGCAGCGAGCCACCCAGCTGTCAATTTTCGACGGTCCATCGACGTTAAATCGATGAGAGTCGCATGGGCGCCGTTGGTCCCGGCGGGCGAGCCGCGCCGGTTCGTCGGGCAGAACATTGAAACGAGCTGTTTATTTTATTAGCTGCTACGTTAGAGCACCAGCTGACAGCTTAATTGTTTATTAATTCACATTCGCGTCCGGCACGATCGCGCCGACGGTCATGCGGGAACAGGTCCGCGCCGGACTGCCGGCTACCAACCGCACAGTGGGCCGGATTTTTAATTTCCCGCCTCTTGGGGTCTTTTTTCAAGATATCGGAATGAAATTTACGCCAAAAATAGGAAAAAATTATTCCGTTTCTAATGATGTATAATTTAATATTTTTTACATTTATTTATTTATTTATTTTTTAATTTTGTTAACTTATTTGGGATAAACAAAATTTAATTCTGTTTATTTGGTACCTTATTTAATGTCCTTAACAGTGGTTTAAGCAAAATTTTGGGAAACTTTTCGTTTCCAAGTTATAAGGAAAATTCGAATAATAAACGAATGTAGCAACAAATCGGTTTGTTTAAATTAAAGACCAGGCTTTTGCGATAAATATCTTCTTTTAATCCGTTAAAAATGATTTTTATATGCATTAACGCAAATAGCGACATTTTTCAATTTTGATTAGGAATATTTTCCAAACGCCTATTTTACAAACGAATATTTTACACTTTCCTGTAAATAATCACGTAACGATCATTTCCCCCCTCGTCTCACTGCTCAAATTATTATTGTTTAAAGTTATCAATGTTCGGTCAGTCTGTATGCTAAACGTGGGATAGTTATTATTAATATATTTACAATATGCCCCTATTATCGCGTTGTTATGTTAATGTTTGCAATATTAATTTCACACCGTCAAGAACTAAATTCTGATTTTTTTTTGGTAGATGATCTCATTCCTTTATTATTCGAATTTTCCTGATAACATGGAAAAGTTTCCCAAAATTTTGCTTAAACCACTGTAAAGGACATAAAATAAGGTACCAAATAAACAAAATTAATTTATTTTTATCACAAATAAATAAATATATAAATGTAAAATTTTTTAAATTATACATCATTAGAAAGGAATAATTTTTCCCTATTTTTTAGCGTAAATTTCATTCCGGTCTCTTAAAAAAAAGACCCAAAAGGCGGCAAATTTAAAATCCGGCCCTCTGTGGACCGGGTTCGGCGTAAAACTTTTATTTCCGCCGAACTGACTGGAGCCGGGTTGTATCGCCGGCTTTATTACGAGTTACGGATTTACTTCCCCGCTCGATAATTATAGCGCGACGGATCGCCTGGGATATCCTGGGATCGTTCGGATATCGCCGTGGTCGATTCTCTATTACCATTTGATATACGATCGATCCGCGGACCTTCCCTGCTCGCGCGAATACCTCTTGGCTGGCGTTTACGACGCGGCAGAGGCCGTCGCTTCGCTCGACTCTTCCTCGATATTACTCTAACGCTCCGCCTAAACTTTCCCGACTACCTGCGATAAGTTTCCGCGCGAAATCGACTTCGCGCGCGGGGATAAGCCTGGCCTATCCTTAACGGAGAAATTTAGCCTCGCCGTTGGTTCTCACAGCTTGACTTTACGGCGCACAGACGGCACCAACTACCCGCGATACGTTTGACAAACTATCGGGAAGCGACGCGGAGTTGTAAACTCGTCGAGCACGTACGGACGAATGTTGGACGCGGCGGTAAGAGGCAGCTCTCCTATTAGCGAGATAGGTAATCCGCCCGAGTGGCTGGTATAGATAATTTATGGGCGCTTAAGACGTCCCAATTATGTCATTAATGGCTAGATAAGGCGGGCAAAGTACCGTGACTACTTTTAACGGTCGCGATCGCTCGCTGCGCGAATTAGACGCCGGCGAGGACGTCGCGTCTAATTCTTCTTTTAATTATTTAATTAGACCGAGCTCCAGCCACTCGCAGATTCGAGCTTCGAGATCCCGGGGCATCGGCCAACCAGAAACATCGCGAGCGCTGTCGTTTCCCGCTTGGATTTATTCGCCCGATAGCGAATAGCCGGCAAAGTATCGATCACGTAACGCGCTCCCAGTGTATGTACATTGTAATTGGTCCGCGGTAATAAATTCAGCCGTCAGATAAATTTGCAGCGGAGCAAGGCGACTAGGCTTAATGCTATCGCGGAGCGAGTAGACGCGTCCCCGTCTCCGTCTTCGTCTCCGTCTCTCGCGAATCAATCACCGCGGACGCGCGTCTATATCTTCGTCTCGATATTCTGCCGTTTGACTGCCGGCTAATGGGATCCGGGGCGAGTTTCGCTCGGCGTGCCCGCTCGCGAAACCGGCGCCGCGCTGAATCTTTATCGGGGATGGGACAAAAGTCGCTCGGCCTCGGCGAAATAATCGGCAATGAGATGGGCGCCGAGGGCGAGGTCGACTTTTAATTAAGCCGCCGTTCAATCAACGAACGCCTTGTTTACCGTTGATCGCTTACTTGGCCGCTCGACCGTGTTTCCGCGTTCCCCGTCCAGCACGGGCATCGTCGGGCTTCCGCTCCGGAGAAAGAGAGATATCCTCGGAAACTTATCCCGGAGGTCAGTCCACTCGTCAGCCAGCCTTTCCGCGCGCTAGATCGAACAGGCTCGTCCCGTTGATCCCCGGTCCGCTTGCTCCTTTTCCTTTCTCCTCGCCTTATCGGCGATCCGCCACGAAAGCTGGAAAAGTCCCGCGAGCGTAACGAGCGATTAGCCACCTGCCTCTAATTAATTTGCTGGAAATCGGGTCGACGTCCGCCGCGTTATTAGGCCGCATCGTCCTCCGATCTGTGGCTGCAATTCAACGGCCAAGCGCGTCCAACGGTAAAACTATAGGTAGACGTAGCGGTAGCCAATTTAACGCTCTCTCGTGGATCGACCCCGCGCAACCGGGATCGTTTCCTTTCTTTCGTCCTCATCATCCCCATTCCTCGCCGAGTCGCGCCGCGGGAACGCTGCAACGCGGTGTTTATCGCGCGCGTTATCATTATCGGCAAGGTGTGGCCGCGTTTTTCCATCCCGATCCCGGTTCGATCCTTTTTTCAATCTGTCATCCTCCGCGATCGCCGAGATCAACGACGTGTCGGTTAAACCGTGGCGAATAGATTTTCCTCGCCTTGGAGAAAAAGGGGGAATAGGACTTCTCCTTTCGACGGGCTGGTGAAAGTTTCGATTTCACGAACGAAAGTCCCGCGGAGTACTCCGGCTTGAAAAATCTCGGATGTCTCGCGGGCAAAGGCGAGGTCGGGGCATTATCGCGGTCATCCCGGCGACCTTCCCGCGGCCCTGCCAGAGTTTTCGGCTTGCATAACTAGCCCCGGCCCGCCCGTCCGCCGGGCAAGAAGTCGCGCGCGATGCCGTAATGCGTTTGAATAGGAAGAGTGGAAGGATCGGGGCGCGCGGAGGACAAGAGCGGCGGGCAGGGAAGGGTGGAGGAGCGGAAAAGGGAATAAAAGAAAGTGGAGGAAGGGAGAGAAAGATACGTCGTGCCGGGGCATCAGACTAACAGCAGGTGGTTGGTTAGCTTATATGCCTTCCCGGGAATCGGTTTCATATACATACACAGGCGCGCGCGCGCGCGCGGCTGGGGTACCTGCCGGGCTCCGCTGGCCTATCGTAGGCGAATTGCGATAGTTGCTCGCAAGTGGCACACGGACGGGCTGGCCGTGTGCGTCCACTCTGCTATCGCAATTCAACGAACCTAACGCGAGAGCGCGTAATACTTAATGCGATATCCGTTATGATTTATCACGTGCGCGTGGCACGCGTGTGAGTTAACGATCGCATTGTGGGTGCACATTAACCGCGACACCAATGCCTCCGGGGTGTCTCGATTGGAACGCACTCCACGCGCGTTTACGGTAATATCGGTGCTCCGTGGCTTTTTCTGCCTGTATCCAATGGCAGTGTCGCTTGTCTGTTACAAAACGAACGCATTGTTCGGCTCCCGGGGCACTTGAGCACCTCCTGCCAGCGAGCTGCCTGCAACCAGGAAGCTCTCGTTGGATGCTGCTGGGTGTAATATCGGTCAGGTGAATACAGGCGGCCGCGAGAGGTCGGAATGCAATTGCCGATCTTCCCGGCATTCTCTCTTCCCATGGGCGCAAGAACGGGCTTGATTTTAGGTGCGCGGTCGGGAACTATCTCCTATTCTTCGATCGCTTTCTAGTCGCGGCTGGCGGTACGTAAGTAGAGTTGCGGTACCGGCTCGAGAAAATTGAAAGATCGACGGAAAGTTAGGATACCGCCCGCGCGCGGCGCGCTCTGCCCTCGTTCCTTTGTCCGATAGAATGGAATTTCGTCGGTGTAGGAGCGAGCCGGGCGAAATCTCTGGAGTAGAAGGGACCGGGGGACCACCTGTCGCTCGATGTACACTTCGCAGCGGACTCCGTTCACGACGTCCGCGCGCGTACGTCACCTCCGTCGCGTATGTATCCGTGCGCCTGTATATATCTCGGACACCATATACGTCACGCATAATATTCGCGGTTCGATCAAACTTGACGCGCGTCGGTATTCGTAAACCGGTAAGACGGGTAAGGAGCTGGTGCCCCCTTTCGAGGTGGTATTTTTATTTAAATAGTTTTCAATAACAGCGCCTGCGAATAGTGTCGCGCGACTCCGGCATCCGCGGCACGCGGGGTGGTCGACGGGGACGGGAGATTTTTTTTCCATAGAACCGGCAGCCCTTTCCCCGTTAGTAAAATATTCTTCACGGGCGCGTAGCCCTCTACAGTTTCTAGGATCGTCGACGGTCCTCCTCGATTCGTATCTGAGATCGAGCGCGGCCTCGTGTCACACGCTCCCTGTCGCAGAGAACGCCCGGGCCGGAGTCATTGTGCGGTCAAGGTGTAACTTGACCCTCGTTACTCGAATAGTCCTCCGAAAGGAGTCGTCAGAAGTAGATTGCCGCGCTGCTGGAGCCCTCGGAATTCCCGGAAAGCCACGGAATTACTCGGTCGAAGGGTTCTCCGTCGTAATCGTTACGGTGTCAGAGCGGATCTACGTTTCTCCGAGTAGATTCGTCCCGTTATAGCCAACCGACTGGCAACGCGACGGATCAGGACGGGACGGGGGTAATGACTACGGGCAGCGACGCGTTATGCCGCTGCCGCGTTCCACAAAAGTTCGCGGGGAAGAGTGATTCCCGAGTCCTGATCGAGTCTTAAGCCTCGTGGCCACTAGCAATAAACTTGCGACACTTATTGCAAGAGTTGATGTCAGCGATGTGTAAACACGCCTGAGAGTAATTCTAGCAAGTTCTGATTACTTGCGACAGTTGGCCTCAGCAAGTGAATTCTGTCACAGTGTAGACACCCGATAATCGTCTCTCAGAGAGAAAGCCTTATCTTTCCAAACGTGCTGTTCCGCAAGATTTTTCTCGCAACTACTTTCAGGCAAGAACTTACGGGGAAAAATTGCTGTAGTGTAAACACTGATGCAAGTTTCTTGCGCAATAAATGTCGCAAGTTTATTGCTAGTGGTCACGAGGCTTTATAGTCCAGTGAAATTAGACTGAAATATGCCCCATCTCATTCCCACCAAGCTAAATTTTGGTATGGGCCTTTATTTGGTCGTTTTAAACAATATGTCAAAAGTCCCCATCAATCCGATTGCCGCTAAAAATTTTACAGAGGGTTGAAGAAAAAAAACAGTTTTTCGCAAATATCTCGCTATCCAGCAGTTTTGCGACAAAAATAGTTATTACACAATTTATAGCCTAGGAAATTCTGTACAAAAAAGGTCCTACGAATTTTTTTTCGCAAGAGTTACCATTTTCATGTATGTCGGGTTACCGAGGTTCAACCCCCATACATTTGACAAGGGGTGATCCTGACCCCGGAAATTCAAAAAATTATGAAACTCTGTAAATATGTAGGGGAAGTCCTCCCGAGAACAACGCAATTTCGTTTTCTGCTCAAATTCACTCCAAGCGGGTGGAATTGACCCCTGAAATTTTTTTTATTTGATATTATTACTCGCGAACTGTAGGCGATAGAAAAAAAGTGTCCAGGAAAATGTTACTTCTTTTAATTAGGACTCTCATTTGATAAGTTATAGGTCTTACAGTTCTTAGGGTAAGAAATACGAAAAAAACTCAGAGGACCTTTGTTGCAGAGAATTTCCTAGGCTATAAATTGTATAATAACTATTTTTGTCGCAAAACTGCTAGATAGCGAGATATTTGCGTAAAACAGGTTTTTTTTCTTCAACCCTCTGTAAAATTTTTAGCGGCAGTCGGATTGACGGGAACTTTTGGCATATTGTTTAAAACGACCGAATAAAGGCCCATACCAAAATTTATCGTGGTGGGAATTATTCCGAAGACAAATCCTAATTTCACCGGACTATCTCAGGAGAGTCGCTGGGCCTCTGCGCGCTTTGGACGCTGTCCGTGTAAACTGTGGACGCGAGGAGCGAGAGTGCAGGCCGCGTGAATGAAGCAGCTACGAGCGCGCACCGTTTCCAGCTCGTGTAACCCGAACTGAAAGTTACTCTCGGCCTGTCCACCTTTCTCTCTCGCGTTACATCGTGCGTCTGGAGCGGACTCGAACGCAACCACCGCCGCCGACGCTCGCCATCTGTAACCAACAACGGGCTGACGAAGGGAATGCGCGTTACTGGCACGTGCTTCTTCCAGGGACCCCGACGGGCCTGTGCGTTTCGAAAACTCGAACTGCTCTCTACGTGGGAAATTCGTGGACGGGAAAGGGCCGCGCGTTGATCGAGGAAAGGCGCGGCTGAATGTTGTCGCGATCGTTATCGAATCCCGGGGTGGTTTAAGCGCGAGGACGGAGGACCCGAGCGAGGGTTCATTTTTCCACGTCGCCCGGTTTAAAAATTTAATTACACGCCCTTGACGTTATAATACGACGCGGTGCGAAAGACCACGACGCGGGAACTACTCGATAAAAGTGAAACGTTAGCCCGAAATTATGGGGGGAGATGCGAGAATTAAAAACGGTGCTGACATTGAAGTATGAATTATTAATACTCAGTCAGCGGTGGCTCGACCGGCTAACTTAGCGGCTGTCTTCGATCTCCCCGTCCCTTTTCGTTCGCTTCCCACGCGCGACTGAAAAACGTTCCTCCACGTTAGTTGCATTAATCGTTGGAGACATCCAGACAAATCTCACTGGGAGTCTCTGTGTCCTCTTTAATCTAAAATTAGGTGTTGCCTAAATTTAAAACTACCCCGCGAAAGATCTCTTCTATACAGAAACAGTTGGCCGCGGGTTCGGTGCTTTTAAGATCTCGAAAATGTCTCAATTTCGAGAAAGGAAGAGAGGGATTGGAAAGTGTTGGCTTGCACTGGCAGCGACTCGCAGGCGTCTTGAGGCCGTGACTGGTGATCGCAGACGAGTGCGTGGGTAAAAGTACCGTGGCATCGGTTCGCGAACGCGCGGGGGGCCCCGCGATGTCGAGAGGGGCCCGCATTCGTTCTCCAGGCCCGAGGAATACGTTGGAAATGCCGAGGATTCGCTATCAGATATTCGTTACTCACATCGGACCCCCCTATCACCCTCTCGTTCTCCCCCCCCCTCTCCTGCTTCGCCTCTCTCCCTCTCCGTCCCTCTCTCTTCCTCTCTCTTTATCCCATCCGACATCGGACTCTTCTCCTTTACGATCCGCACATGTGTTTCGTTTGTACACGGCATGTAACGTATGGGCCCCGCGTTATTTATCATACAGCTTTAGCCGCCGATCGCGAATGGGATGTACGCCTGCATTCAACAGGCCCTCCGCTTACCACGCTGCCTAATCATGTTAATTTTACCACGACGACATAAATTAAACCGCGAGAGCCCGACCTATTCGACTCGTTTTATTTCCCGCTCGTCGAGCACGGCCGATTTTCGTTCCTCCTTTCTCCGGCGATCGGGACGACTGGTCCGCGCGACGAATTTTTATGGCGTCGCGTCGTGCGCCGCGGACAGGACGACTGAGGTCCCGTTTCCCGATAGGGACTCGACGGATCGAGACTTCTTTCATCGTCTCCGCGCGTATAATACCCCCGGGGGAAGCCAACGTCCATGGGAATGCATACCGACGAGCTTTCGGCGCGCGTCTTTCTAGTCTTGCGCTAGCAAGCTCTATCCAGCCAAGTCCACGAGGGAGCGTTGGGCTCCAGGGAGCTCCGAGCAATCCCACCCGGCTCCATTCCTCCGCTTTTGCCGGAGAAGATCGCGGAGGATCGCGGTGTTAACGCGGAGGCAGATGGATGAGCGGAGAAAGCGTTGGATTTTCTGCACTCTCATTAACCGAACCGTTCGAGGTCGTTTTATGCCAGCACCGTGGACCGGCTCTCCCGGCCTCCACGGGCCCAGATTGTTGCCCGGGAAAAAGCACGAGAGCCCCGTAGAAATTATCTTAAAATTTTACGATCCCCGCGGCGCATTTCTACGGATCAGACGGAGGGGCGAAGGTGTCGAGGAATCCCAGTTATTTAAGGTCATTGAAATCCGCTCGAATGGAGTTTAAGGGACGACCTGAAGCGCCATGTGGTCGTCGTCGCCGCTGAGATTAAAGTAATTAAAACTCGAGAGGGAACGGGCGGTGCGCCGCGAGACATCCTTGTCCGCGTAACGCCTCTCAAGGCGAGCCACGCGAAAACTGAAACGCAGACGAAAAGAAACGCCAACGTCTGGACGTGTCATCGGGGGAAATTAAGTTAATTTCATGGACGTCCAGGGACCGGAGGATTTTTTGCACCCACGCCTGGCCCTCGCCCGTACACGCTCATTTGCCGGAGCGGCGCGTAATAACGATCCTGGTAGTGAGTCATGAGAAATTCAAAAGACGAGAAGTCGCCTGGAACTCTATTATCCTCCTCGAAAGCCCTGCCTAATCTCTGCCCTCGTTGTTTGCCGCGCTCCACGGGCCCGCGGATAGGGCGAGGAAGAGGCGAGCACGAGAAATTAAGATAATTGGCTCGTCCCTCGCTCGATCGTTGAAATCCACGGTCCCCTGGCAGCCGGGGAAAATAAACTTTTCAATCTACCGCGGGGACCTCTTCGTTTTTTCTCGCCTTCTCAAGGACCCCGCCTCGGCCGGGGCCTTATCGAGGCCCGTTCTCGGCACACCTGGGGGAATCCAGCTCTAAATCCTCCTCTTAGCAACTCGGCGCTTTGTTTGCTTTTCAGCCCGCCGCTTTGTCAACGGCGTCGAGGATCCTTCGCGACGTCGAATCGCGCGGAAACTCGATCCAGAGCTTCATCGCCGTCCCGGCCCATTCGTTTCACGCCCCTCGTTTTTCTTCCTCGTCGGCCCCCCTTTCCCTCTTTCCCCCCGTTTCCCTGGTCCCCGGCTCTCCCCAAACTGACCTGCGATAAGTTGAATTCCGGCCGAGACGAAAGGTAGGCGCGACCGATCCGAGAACAAGGCACGAGCAAACATCGGGGACCAGAAACCAGGACGCCGAACGAGAGGCTAGTTTATCCTAAGTCGGAGGAGCGCGTGCAGCCGTAGGCAGAGGGAGGGAGAGGGATACGAGAGCGGAGCGCGATTCGAACGTGAAAAAGGGAGTAGCCTTCTCGATTTTGCCTCCTTTAAAGGAACGCGACGGTTTTATTAGCTGCCCGGTTCAAAGTAACTGCCGAGAGCCAGGATAGATTTTGCGTTCCTCCCGGTCTAATACATTTTAATTAACGACCGTCCAGTCGGCCCGTTCGTCATCGATGCGAGGCGCAGATAACACTCACCCCACGGAATGCTCGGGAAAAGTACGAGGAGATAAGCGGGCTGACAAATTACACGGGCCGCCTTTCTCTGAGGATGGGAGCTGTCGCTCCCCGGGGCCCGCTGAAAGTGAAATTCCGATGATTCCGCGGTGCCCGGCGCTAACGATTTTCCCAAGAAATCGGCGGGGCCGTGAGCGACTTTCGCGCGGACGTAATATCCCGTAAACCGCGCTGTTAGCTCGGTTGCGAAACGGCCGAAGCCAAGGGAAGGCGCTCCACCTTTTAAGGAGAGCCGCCTGGCCCAGTCCAGACATCTCCTCCGCCGTGGCCTCCTCTCTTATTCCTTTCGTCCGTTCGCCCTTTGGAAATTTCGGGCCGATTCGTCGCCGAATAAAGCTGCCTCGATGCGAAACGAATTAGTCCCGCCTTGTTCCGGCGAGGACGGGTGCGGTGCCACCGCGTTTACGCTTCTGTGAGGTCCACGGGCCAGGCCGGGCCCAATATTTTGAGTCCGGCTGTCAAAAGAGAGACCCCTTCCGTTATTGTCGTGGCGGTCGTCGCGGTCGCGGCTCGTTGTCGTGGCCCTCGTTGCGCGTGCTCCACTTTTCAAGCTTTTCGGCCGGGGGGTCCCCTCGGAGAACAGAAGAGCGGGACGAGGGCTGGCGAAGGGTTTCGGTGGGCAGGGGTTGCCGGGGCCCGGCTAGGGCCTAGGTGAGAGCATGGAAACTGGTCGGTTGTGTACGGGACGCGGTGGAGCCGGGCGAGGGGACGAGGGTGAGTAAGAGGAGAAGGCGGAATGAGCGTGGTGGACGAGGCGAGAGAGAGGAAGGAGGGGATAAGGGCCCAAGAGAGTGAGGCGACCGGCATTCCACGGGGCCCGTATTAATTATACCAGGCCTCGGTGATGCTACGTGAGCGCGAGCGAGAGCCCTCCCCTCACTGCTCTCTCCTTTCATCCTACGAGAGGCTCCTCCGTCCTCCTCGTCTTTTTCTCGCGCTGGCCGTCGGAGCGAGGAGGACCGCGTCGGCCCGACCGCGAGGATAGAGAAGGAGCAGGGCAGTAGACGAGAAGAAAAAGGGGTGGGACGAGGGAGGCAGAGCTCTCGACTGCGGTAGGAGTACGCTAATGCGGATCTACTGCCTCTCTAACAATAAGCCGGAACGCTCGGAGGAATAAACGGGAGAGGGATGCGTGCACCTAGTGGGCATTGTGAAGTAACTTTGTAGCTGCGATTCGGTCAAGCTCTACGATACCTCTCGGAGCTCTCGCAGCTTCAAGGATCGTGGACGACCTCGTCAGCGAGGATCCCGCTGGATATTGGCTGCCCCCGTAATAGCGAAGCCTCCGCTCCTCGCGTACGCAAATGAAATTGGTCCTGGGTCGAGTTAAAAATCGTTTAACGATCCAAACGCGCTGTTTAGAGCGCCCTCGAGCGCGCACGGAATATACGCGGAGCCAGAAGGGGATACAGTTAACGCGTATCGAGTATAGTCGGCGCATCCGAGGGAAAGAAGTAGAAGAGGAAGGAGAGTAGGAGGGGAAGAAGGAACGTACCTGGCACTCGCGGCGAACGAAGCAGGATGGAAAGTAAATTACCTCTAGAAGGGGGGCTTGTATACGGGTCGAGGAGGGGGCAGGGTAAAGTTAGAGGATGAGATGGCACGGGACTGCGGTGCTGAGAAGATTCGTGGAGGGAAGGGAGCGGCAGGATGGGTAGGGATAGAGAGAGAGACGATGAGAGGCGGACTTGAGACTGCTGACCGACAGTAGGCTAGTGAAATTGCACCTCTGAAACTTCAATCTTGGCCAGGACCTTTCGCTCGCTCGCAGTAGCGCGTCTCAAAAAATTCCCATTTCTTCGCCCTTGTGGCCATTCGTGGTTCCACGGGTCGGGCTCCATTTGACGTCGCTATTTCTTCTGCGAGCAGTTGCGACTAGTGATGTGATCTGAAACCGCAGCACTTCGAACCACTTCGAACATGATTCGAAGCTTAAAACTCTTGGAAGTCTCGATAAGTCTTGGAAGTCTTGAAGGATTGAAAGCCTGGAAAATGAACACCTGGTTGCCAAAAACTAGCCAGGTTGATCGGCCAGAGGGTCTCGCCAGGATCGTGGTTTATGATTGTATTGTCCCGCGAGCGGACACGACCGAAACTTTTAACCCTTCGTTGACACACCTGTTTTTTCAATCAACTTTGACATACCTGGGTGGCTCACACCCAGAGCAATTTTTGAACGAGTGCCATTTTCATCCAAAAAATCCAATTATTATGAAAAAAATCATGGATCAATTTCATGGTCTCTAAAATGTATTCGAATAATTTATTTATATAATTAATATAATTCTAGATTACCTCATGTTGAGGAGAAACGAAGAAAATCTTTAAAAAATTGTAACTTTTACGAATGTCAATATTAAAAGCTAAAAATCTACAGAGTTGATGTTCGGATATAATATTTTGGGAGAAAAAATAGTTTGTACTCCCTTCAGGGAGTCAAAATCAGCTTATGGGTGGCTTACACCCAGAGAGTCAACGAAGGGTTAAGCAAAAGTTTCAAGACTTCCAAGACCTATCAAGACCTATCAAGACCTATCAAGACTCAAGACTTATCAAGGCTTTCAACAGTTCTAAGCTTCGAATCACGTTCGAAGTGCTTCGAAGTTTTCGTCATAGATATATAGATTCGAAGAGCTTCGGATCTCATCACTAGTTACGATCGCTGGCCCAAACAGCTGCGCTCTATCCTGCCACCTTATCAGCGACTCGCTCGCTGGGAAGCTTGCCCTTGCCCGAAGGTGAAAGTGGAGTGCTCCCCGGGCACCATTGCTCTGGGATACCAATAATTACAGAAACTGCGATGGGAATTGGAGAAACGAGACGGGTGGAGACGGTGCACGTATCTTGTTTGCAGAGCAATCATCGGAGCGTGTTGATTCCGCGCGCGGGTTGCCGGTTGTGCCGCGTGCGGTAGCATTGCGTGCAGGCTACACGACGAGGAGACGCGCGCGTGATCCACGGACAAGCGGAATGGTAGCCACGCGAGCGCTCCGGGCGAATCCTTACCTCTCGCCTGTTTTACCTATATGTCGTTACAACGTCGATGCAACACGTTCCTCCCTCGCATCCGACGACCTTGAGTTCCGTTCCCTCGTACGTGCATCTCGCGCGGGGTTCAGCGATTTTTCGACCCTCGCCCGTCTCCTCGCGCCACTTAACACGCGACTCCGCGCAACACTAATCCCCCGGGCTAACTATCCCGCTTGCCATCTGAAATTTACCCCCCCCCCCCCCCCCCCACGAGCATCGACATGCCTGTCTCCCGCGGCTGGGATCCGGGGATCCGCTTACCCGGCGACCCGCTCGGGCACATCCGCGCCGTGTACCCCGCCACCGCCTTTATTCACCTCCCCGATATTTACCGTGGCTCCGTTTGCTATACGAGCAGGGGCACCCTCCTCTGCCGGCCGGTATCTCGAAAATATTGTGCAACGTTCAAAGAGTTAATAGCGTCCCGCCGAAGAAAGGGAGAGGAGGAGAGAGTCAATGTAAATCACGGCTTACAATAGTCACCGTTCGGCCCGGGCTCTCGAGTTTACGGCGCTGGTTCGTCGTATTATCCTAATGTATCCTGACGCGCTGGCACGCCGACGAATTCGAAAAAGGGCTCGGAATCTCGACGCCGTGTCGCTGAAAGTGGACGGCGGAGAAGAGAGGGAGCGGAAGAAAAATGAAAGGCAGCTGAGAGAGGAGCGAGAGGGGGAGGTGGGGGTGGATGGAAAAGGTTGTGTGCTTTTGTGAAAAATCGAAAAACAAATTAGACCGCGCGTCGACGCCAGTCACGAAGGGACGATTTATCAAAAATTAATTATCCATTAGGCTTGGGATCGGGTAGAAAAGTGTAGCTTTGTTGCGCACAATAGTCGGTTGCCTGGAGGCTTTGCCAGGTATAACGGGTAGAGAGAAAAAAGGAGCGGGGTGGAGAGGAGTGGATGGAACAGAGGAACAGAGCAGAGGGGGGAGTGCGGAGTCGTGGCACAAAAAATCGTCTACGCCTCCGTATATCCTGCCGCCGCGCGGGATCTGCCGGGACAGCAGGATCCACGTTGACGTTCCGAGCATCTATGAGCTTCGGTGGCGTCGGATTCGGCGTGCCGTTGCTCCGTTTCCGTTGAATCGCATCGCCAAACTCCCCGGCGAAACATGCTCGAACGAGGAAGAGCGAGACCACGGTGGTCACCAGCTGACCCTAGAGGTCAGGAATGCCCGTCGAGAGGAAGAGAGAAGGGAGGCCAACCGATCGTCCGAGCATTCGAGGCTCGGACGTTTCCAAGTCGGCCCTGCGAGGACTTACGAGCGTTTCGGGGGATTTTCGGTGTGCGCGGGTGCCAGCGCGTTAGGAGACACCTTAGCAGATCACGTTAAATCGTAGAATTAGCCCCTCTGTTCGCGGCCCGGCATAACTTACGGTATTTATTTCGTAAACCTGGCCCTCACCCTGACCCCTGGGCCTTATTTATAACCGTGGACAGGTTCACGCTACGTTCGATGCTCGCTCTCTTCGGCTCCGCTCGTGCAGTGGCATCTTCTGACGGAAACGGACCGAAGTGTCTGCTTTTCCCCTCTTCGCATTAACGCCTATCCTCCAGCCAACCGCTACCCGTGTAATGCCTCTAGAATTAGGAAGAGCGCCGAGCCACGATCTCGATTCCCTCCGAGTCTATCGAGCGGGTGCATTCCTCTCGGTTTTCTTCCTTTCCTCTCCCGGCGCGTCATTGATCCCGCTGCAGAGGTTCTGGGCCCGCCGGTGGACGGGTACGCGGCTGAGGAGTGACGGTCGTTGCATTTTTGTGGGTGGATATCGAGGAAGAGGGTCTTCTTGCCAGAGGCGACACGGCGGAGAAAGAAAGAAAGAGAGAGAGAGAGAGAGAGAGAGGTAGAAAAAGTACGGGTGGGAAAGAGAATTTTATTTTTGGTGGGTGGCTCGAGGAACGTTCCTTCTTGGTTCCTCCTCTTCCTTCTCCTACTCCACCTCCAGCTTCACCTTCTCTTCTTTCCCCTTCATGTTCGGCTGTTCCCTCGTTCACCTCCTCCGGGTTCGTTCGAAGGGACATCGGATACGCGCAATCGGCTAATACTTTAACGTCTGTCACCGACGCGAACGCGGGACCGGCCGGACCCACCGGCGCTGTCACGGCAAAATAAAGTTCGTTTCTGCGATTCTCGCGTCTGCCCTCGAGTTTCGGCCGCAACGAGTTTCGCGGGACGGCCCCTGACGCGCTTCCAGCGGGAAGGCTCTCCTCTCGCCGGGATGACCCGCGATGACCGACGCCCTCTTCCTCTTCCCTCTTCAATTTCGTGATCCAGCCGGCCGATGTCTCTTCAGCGCGCGAGACGCGTTGGCGGTTAATTACATCGTCGGCTCCTCCCGAGGGGACGTTTTTACTATCGATCAGTATTTCCTCCTTTTTCCGCCGTTGACGCTTCGGAGTCGCCTTAATCGCGTCTCTACAGGTGGTGATAGCCTTTCGCGTCCACGGCTCCGCCAACCTACGTGGCAGCGAGCCCGAGACTCTTTGTCGCGTCGAGATCGCGGGACAAGCGACCAGGTGTGTCGGTTTATCTGAATATTATCGAGCCGGATTGCCAGCCCCGTCCACACTTTTCCATGGCGACTCGAATGCTTCGCGAGCTTCGGACCGATGGCCCTTGAAAGCAGGGCGCGGGTGCGCGCGGGTATCATTCGCCCAAGTAGAACTCGATTGGCCCAGTCGCGATGTGCCCACGCTTTTTAATTATCGATAACATAGCTAATGGCTCGCGGAGCGAGTCGGCCGCGTGGGTCGAGAGGGAGCCTTTAAAACGGAGCAGGCGTATGCAGATTTTCAAGGTGCGCGTACAGCGGGACACCAAGTGGCCGTCCCACTTTCCCGCCGCTTGTCGCAGGTCGCGAATTCTCCGGCCGCGCGACAGTGATTTGTTTCGCGCGTTGCAAAACAAGAGGCACGATAAGGGAGGAGAAAGGAAGGTGGAGATTGGCCGGGGTAGGGAGGGGGGGGGGGGTGGGGTGGTAGTGCGAGGAAGAGCTTGGACGAGCATGAGAGGGAGACGGAGGGCGAGCGGTGCACGCGAGCGAGACGGCGACGAAGGAATGAACGCGAAGTGGAAGATGGAGGGAGCGATTTTACGAGCGAACGCTGGTGTTTGCCGGAGGAGTACCGACGGGGAAGTCCTTGGCTCCGATGGTTTTTTCATTGGCGCGAAAATTTAATTAGATCGCCGGCGAGGGCCAGGCCGCTTGATTTAACATTGCATTTACGAGGTCGGGCTCCGGTTGCTTTTTTCCAGCTGACGGCCAGCCGCGGCGCGGCGCCGTAATTAACGCTAGGCGAGTCCGTCTGGCTAAGCGGTGTGTTCCCGTGGCCGGTGCCCGATACCACCCGATGCCTGATGCCTGATGCCTGATGCTCGACCGGTGCTCAGGGCCGACGCCCTCTCGTCCTCTAGCTTCCCTCTGATACTCGCTCTTCCCCGCCGTCTACTCCTTCTCTCGCCTCCTTCGCGCGCTCCATCTCCTCCGCTCCCCGCTCTCCCGATCTCCCCCCTTCTCTCTCTCTCTCTCTCTCTCTCTTTCTCTCTCTCCCTCGCTCCCGATATCTTAATTGCCCGTCTGCCGAGATATTTTCGCGAATCGCAAATTTATGGACCAGCCCCTTAGCGGATCGCGCTAACGACGTACTTGTGTACGTACGTACGAACGCGTACCGGCGCGAAACCGAGATAGAGAGAAACGGAGACGGGGAATTATAGGGGACGAGCGAGTGGGAGCCGGAGAAAAACAGACTGGTCGCGGCGGAGGGAACGAGAGGGCGACCCGGGGAGAGGGAAAGAGGATGGAAACGTAATCGTCGATCTCTCGCTGCGAGAATCATTTTCGTTATTTCGCGCGCTCCCTTTCGAGGAATCGCCGTTCCACGCCGGACCCCTCTCTTCTCCCCCCCCCCCTCCCCGGATTTAAATTGAAATCATTAGCCTTGAAATACCGCGGCGTTCGGGATAATACAGTTTTTATAATTACGGGGATGTATGTCGATCGGGTTGATGTTTTTAAGAAATGGAAACCGGGAAAGCCGCGATAAATAGCCGCGCAGGTATTTCGGTGCTAATGGAACCGGTATAATACGCTTCCCCGCGGTATCGCTTATTAACGCCAAAATATACCGTTCTCATTATAATTTAAAATCGACGGGGGATACGGCCAGCCGTAATCCCAAATTATTCGCTGCCCCTCGAGCGTTACGACGCCCCTCGGCAAGCGGTCTAGAATAGCATGCGCGATTTATCGGGCTGCTTAACCCATGAATCAGCTGTTATCCGTCAGCGTGCTCCGTCAAAATCGAAAACCCTCGCCATCCCACAGCAGCTCTCTTTCACCGGTGTTTAGAGATACCATATAAACGATGGAATTATTGTTACGCGATCGCCGTCCTCCAATCCGTGCATGTAGGATAACAACACAAAGTAGCGTCGGCTCACGGTGGCACCAGAGCAACGTCTCCTCGACATCCGAGCGTAATTAACCTTCTGAATCGCCGAAATTCCGGGAGTTTTACGACCCCGGCCTGTCAACGCGGGCGAAATTTATCGGCGATTACTTGCGCTGAATTTCGACTTCGACACCGCCTCCGAGGGAGGCGGTCGAATTATCTCGCTCCCGTTGGAGCAACGCTTCAAGCTTCCCAGTTTCTCGGGGATCGTAGAGAGCCGCGCCTCAGAGGAATCGGGTCCCGAATTCTCGGAGGATGGAAAGGGCTTTTCGTAGTTGCTCGCGTCGAGGCGCGTCGGTGTAACGAGGAGGCTGTAGAGGGACGACGGTGACAGAGAAGAGAAAGGGAGAGGAAGACAGAGAGAGAGAGAGAGAGGAGGGACAGGAAGAATTTTAAGTTGGAAACCTTGTCGCGCGTTCCTTTACCTCGGAATCACGAATACCAGTGGTGCGGGGATCCCGTGCCCCGTGGCAGAGAACCACCTTTGACTTTCTTAGGTCGTGGCTGAAAAAAGGACCAGCGGCGAGGGCGGGGGGAGAAGGGACAGGGGAAGGAGGCGTCGACGTCTCCTCGACCCCGTTTTCGGGTATGGAAGGGAACCGAGAACGGCGCTAGGACAGATCGTTCGCCTAATGGGGTTCCGTGTAACGCGAAAACGGCCGGCAACGGCCAATTATCGGTGCGCCTCTCTCTCCCCCGACCGGGATTTTCTTCGCAGCGACCGTTTCGGCCGGAGGAGTCGCCGAAATTATATCGGCATTCGTGCAAACCCGCCGCCTCTCCTCACCGCAGCTCGTAGAGCCGAGCTTCGGTTGTATTTTACGGCTGGATTCCCCTCGTAAAATTAACAAAGCCCGACGAATATTCGCGTCGGAACGCGGGATCCTAATTGACGACGCGCACCGGCTACCTGTGAAATTGATTCACTGTCCGGCCGTTTCGTCGCCGATCCGACGCAACGAAACAGAGCTCGGCTTTATCGTAGATACTTCTGCGCATTAACGGAGGCCGCAGGTTGTACGCTGCCGGCGGGCTAATAGGGCTATCCGCTAAATGAAATCGTTATCGGAAAGCCGTATCTGGCGTGCGCGGGCCGCGTATTACTGGGCGATCCGCTATTTTCTGAACGCGGCGAGGCGGTACTGTTATGGTTCGCAATCAACCGGGCTCTCGATATTACCCGGAAAGCGTAGACGCTGTGCGTTACCGGAGGCCCAAGGCTCCGCGCAGCATCACGCCCACGATTACTTCCCGATGCTCCATTCACCGCGAGCATTCCTCGCCCTTTAATAACTTCCGTAGATCCTCGCGGTTCGCACACCCCTCGTCTTTAGGTGTTCAGAGAGATAAGTCGCGGCACGGAAAAGGGCAGCGAGCGAGCGGAGGGCGTAGGGTAAAACTATACAATACGCTCCACTTTTAAGCAAACATCTATAAAACCAATATTTTTTAATAATTCTTTAAATTTTTTGTGTGGAAAGGAAAGAAATAGGTTACTTATGAAAAATATGATTTGGAGGTTGAGCGTATTGTAAATTCTGGGGTACAAAACGCGCCGGGTTAAATTTAGCATCAACGTAGTGAAAAATGGTTTGGGCAATAACAATTTAAAGAGGTTAATTTGTCTACTTTCGAAATATATATGTGAATTTATCGCAAAAACAATAGTGATTTAGAAAATTGAATTTCTCACACAGTCACCGCAAATTATCTGAAGACCAAAAATATAAATTCTTGTATATTTTTTTAAAAGCCGTAATATTTGCTCGTATTTTTATTGCGGCAGTTGTGGCCGATTGAGGCAAGTTCGAATTTGACGATATTGTCGATGCATCCTGGTTTGTGTGCGTAAAATAATGGTGGGGCGTTTTGTCAAATGGGGCGTATTGTGTAGTTTTACCCTATAGGTAGCCCGGTGAAATTAGGATCTGTCTACGGAGTTATTTCCAGCAAGCTAGATTTTGGCGTGATTATTTTGGTCGCCCTTGATCCCGACATCTGTTAAAAATTTTACAGAGGGTTGCAGGTAAAACAATCTGTTTCTCGCGAGTATCTCGTTATCTAATAGTTTTACGACAGAAATAGTTATTATGAAGTTTGTAGCTTAGGAAATTCTGTACAACAAAGGTTGTAGGGCAGACCGGGGCTAAAAGTTTCGATTTCGATAAAATATAAAAAATGACTGGAAAATAATATAGATATTCTCTTCACTATTGACTAATTTCTTGTTAAATTTATAATATTTTATGGTTTTAAGCTTGTATTTAATATATTGTAATAGGTTTTTCATAAAAAGTAATTTATTTGTGGCTGGTCGAAGCGGAACTTTTTACCCCTTTATGGGGCAAGTTGTTATCGCATTGGGATAAGTTATCACTAAGATGTAGGAGTTACCTTTTAATGAAATATTTAATTTTCTAATGAAATAAAACAGAATTGTATTAATAATGTTTATTTATGAAGGTTCGTATCGACAAAAATGTAGTATCTTTAAAAGATAACCAAAACAATATAATAACCATAAACATTATCTTTGGTATAAAAACAAAAAATTACACATCAGTCTTACATTCAACTGTTTGTAGGTACCTACTTAGTAGCCTACAGCAGCTTCTTGTCCAGATTGTAGTTTTGAAATGATTTTATTCAACTTCGATCCTCTGTTTGTATGTTTGTTTGTTTGTTTGTTTGTATGTATGGTTCAAATTTGGCAACTCAAATTTAATCCACTTCCAACTGCCCAATTGTCTTGAAACTTTGCAGGCGTGCGTAATTTGGATCACCATCGAAATTCTAGTACAGGAAAAGAATTATTTTTTAGCTTCTAGTACATTTTTAATAAAATCGTTTAAAATAAAAATTCTTTTATATATATTTTTTAATAAATCACGATAAAGTCAAGTCACAGATACTGAATTCTCTAGCGACAGTTTTTATCTTTATGCATAACTTCGATGGAAATGATGCCCTTTTCCGCCTTTCATTCATATGTTCGCATCTTAAAACATAGCAGGAACAATTTATACATTTGCGGTGATTTGGGGCATGTTCTTGCGGTAACAACTGAGAAAATAATTTAAACTACACCCCCGGAACTTTTAGCCCCGGTCTCCCCTATGAGTTTTTTCGTAGGAGTAACCATTCGCATATCAACATTTAGCTTGCTGGAAATTATTCCGCAGATTGCGCATATTTCCGTCCAACTTCCCTGGACTAGTATGCCTCGGGCTCGTCCAAGGTCCGCTCTGCGACTCGGGGGAGCACTAGGGCCAGCCGCGAGGAGCACCACTGGCAAATGGAGCGACCCTATAAAAGCTAAACGGCGCGGATAACCGAGCCGCTCGCTCGATACTCGCGACCCCGATGAAAAATCGGCGAATCGTTAACCGCTAAACGCCGCTGGACCGAGCGTCGATTAGGGTCGGCTTAGGTAGCGTATATCCTCGCCACCAACCTTCGTTCCACATAGACGCCCCTCGCACCACCACGCACCGACCCAAGCCTGTCGCGAATTATCCCTGCCCAAACGTCGCATGCAAATTTCGTCCTTGAATCTACGAAAATGTCGGAAAGCCCGTGGCCTGCGCCAGGATCCACTCAGCCCTCCGAGTTGATCGCGTGACGCGTACAGGATACGCGTCGATACGCACTTGCGCCGTGTAATTCTTGTAATAGTCGGATGCCGCGGTAACGCGATATCGAGAGTCCTCCGCGCATCGTTAACGGTTTAGCGCCGCTGTTCCGCTCGCCACTTTGCACCAGTCCTGACGGAAAAAGGAGCAGCAGATGAACTGAAATTTCATCTGGATTCTATCCGCTAATATAATAGCCGATCGCGGATGATCGTGGGTACCTACGGAGTGCGGCATCCACCGGCAAGCAGCCTAGGAGGTTCCGTTTTATTATCGCGAGGTCAGAGACGAAGGAAGTCGAAGCCCTGATCGCCGGCGCACGTATCGGCGCCCGTTGACGCGCTGATAGGAAAGAGACGGCGGTCGTTATTGTTTAAATAGCCTCGGCTATTATGTTCGTCGGCCGCGATCGAGAAGGTGCGTTCACTCTCGAAAGAGTTGGCGCGCTCGCGTGTAGCCATGACGGGCACGTTTGCGGAACATATTATCCGGTTACACGTACGTAGGTACATAGGTACGTATGCCGGGGCGCGTAGAGGTATACGAGTACGTAGGTGCACCCTGACACCGCATCGCGCAGCACGGCTTTCAACGACGCCGACCAGCAGACTGTAAATATCGCCTATGCACGTTCCCCCGGCCAGAGTGGCCGCCATCCACGCTATATATTGTCAGCAATTATTGCTACAAGAGATTATTTGTTGGTAGGCCGAGGCGGATAAATCAATAACCACGGTTGGGAGGCGCGTCGAGCGTCGAGGGGACGAGGGGTGGGTCGCGCTAGACGTCAGCCCCCTTATCGTCGTCATTACCGGCGTCGTTGTCGTCGCGATTTTTACGCCGGAGGACGAACGCCCATTCGGATCCAGCGATCCTTCGGTTTTGTTCTTGCTGCCGTGCGCGGCCGATCTCGCCGGGACGGGATCCTCCGTCGCGGGGAATTTGCATAATCATAGTGAAATCGAACGATAGGCAGGGATATCGAACGCGACGAGGGAGCGCCGAGGTAGAGCCGCGAGATTACGGATCGAGGAATCTAGCTGCGCGGAGAGGAGTTTATTCTTACAGTTCTACTCCTCGCGTACACGACCGGGGTAAATCCGTGGGACGCGCGAGAAAGTGAGCGTGTAGCGGTGCCCCGAAATCGACCGGCGACGCGAGCGAGCCAGCGAGCCGCAAAAACTGGCAGATGCGTGCAGCGTTTTTAAAGCAGCCGAGAAGTAGCTCGCGGGAGAGCAGAAGGGAAAAAGGAGGAATCGTCGGGTGCGCGATCTTTGCCATTTCTTCGGCTGGCAAGGACGTTCCGGCGTGGCCGATGCTCGGACCTAGCCGATAACGATCGAAAATCCTTAGGAAATCGAAAGGAAATCAGAGAGCCGGGCAAAAGAGAGAAAGGAGAGGGACGTGCACGAAGGAGAGGCCTGTCACGCTAGGAGCTATACGAATATCTCGCGGGTACATCTAACGTCTCTGCGAACACGTACTAATACGCTCGAGTGGGAAACGCTCGCGCGTACTCGCACGGACACGCATGACACGCGTGACACCGGTACACGCGTGTCCGGCTCCCCCTTAAAAATCAACCGGGCTATCGGATCTCCGCCGGCGTGCTCATTCTCGACCTTGAGGTATATATGTAACGAGTTGTAACTGGAAGAAATGGACGAGCAGAGTCTGGTGGGTTGGCTCGTTCCATTGGCGACCTCCTCGTGACTCTGTAAGAGCTTAATTGTTTCTCTCGTTTCACGGACCAATCTCTCCTCTTTCCTCGATACTCGCTCCTTTCCACCGGTTACAGGAACCTACTCTAGCTGTCCACCTACTCCTTTCACGTCAGCTTCTTCTCGCCGCTGGGTTCGTTCCGTTAGCAGAGCCTGAGCGCGCGGAGGCATCGCGTTATTCTGTAATTTTTTTTTTTAACATTTCTCGCGCAGCTGTAACTTCTTTGACTTCGACGATGACGGTGTTGTTTCCACTGACGGCCGTGTCTTCTTTTATCGCGCGTATTCGACGTCGCGCCCCCTATCAGTTCCGTTCCCTCGACTTGACGTAACTCCGCGTGGTCCTTTTTCGGTTACCCTCCCTTTTCCAACGTTCCGCGGGGGGGGGGGGGGGGAGGGAGGGAGAAGGAGCTCCGGCGCGCATTTATCCTCCGCTCGGTTTTTCTCTCTTTGGCGCTGCGCCACGCGATTCGAGCGGGCGCGCGAGCGTTCCGGCGAGGAGTGCCGCCGGACGCGCACACCGAGCTGTGATTCGGGATTTCTGGCCGCTCGAAAAATCCATCAGTGTCTTCGCGGAAGATTCCCAAGGCCCGAAAATAAGAGGAGAGAACGGGGGAGTGGACTAGTCGCGCCCTTGAAAGCCACGGACGAAGATAAATACACCCACCGTCCTAGAATCCCAGCTGAAGGGCCCCGCGATGCCTAGACCCGGACGGGAGAGGGCGTACGTAAAGAGGTGGAAAGGAACGGCGGGACAAGGGCCGGGGAGGAGCTCGAGGAGTGGAGAGAGCACGGTTATTACAGAACGTTGTAAAATTATGGATCGTTAAGCGGCTTTACGAGTTTGTTCTGTTCGCCCAGGCATCTCTCTCCTTCCCTCCCTCTCTCGCACTCCCTTTCGTTCCCCTTTCTCGTTCCCGTTTCTCTTCCTCGGTCATTCTTTCCCTCGGAAAGAGGCTGCGCTCCGCTTCACGCGAATCCCTCGCCGAACAACCGCGGAATACCTTCCCTCCTCCGAGCGTGACCGTCGCGCAGCCCCGTTTCACGCGATACCTCGAAATCTCTAACCCGAGCCGAGCGAGGAAGAGATCTCCCCTCTATCGGGGAAACACGGGTCGCGCGATTGTTTCCTCTCCGGAGGAAATTGTCTCTGGAAAACCTTGAAATAGCTAAAGCTTCGAGGCACGGAGGGAAGCGTCTGTCGGGAGCAGGAGCGTGCGGAGCGCTCGAAAAGGATCGCCCGGGGGCTCGTCATTAGTCCGCGCGATCTGCCGTATCGCCGAGTCAGCTAGTAAGAAGGAGGCGAAGGGAGGAGAAGATGATGATGAAAATGTGGCAGAAAATGAGGAGCGACGGAGAAGGAAGAGAGTCGGTGGAGTCGTGTACGTCGCGGGGCGGGGGGGGGGGGAGGGTTCACGGCGGCGCGGAAGAGAGGAGACCGATGGAGATCCATCTGGAAGCCGACCCGATATCGTTGGTTGCGCGTAAAGCTGTTTTCTGCCGAACGAAACAAAAGGCACGGATATCATTGCCGGCGATTCGCTCGGATATAATACAAGGGCTGCTCTCCGGCCGTGGACTCATCTCGCTTCCTCTCCCTTCCACGGTAATGCCCCTCTTGTGTTCGCGGCCACCAAACCATTCCTCCGCAGTCTCCTCTTCTTTTCCATCCTCCGCCCCGTTCTCTTTTTCTTCTTCTCGGAAGCGAAACCGTGGCGGTAAGGTAATTGTAGTGATTATACCTTCCTCTCTCTCCAACTGTCTATCCGCCTATCTCCGGCAGCGTCTCGAGCCCCTCTCCTCCCCCTTCGCTCCGAAAGCCATCGGACGTTCTTGCGCCGTGGCGTGTCTCTCCGGCGAATCTGGAAAAAATCGCTCTAGTGGCTTGTAAACTGGCCGGGGGAACGCGGCTGCCTCCCCCCCCACCCCACCCCTCTCTTGCCTCTTCAATGTCCATCCACGGCGAGCGTTCCTCTTCTTGCGCCCGGCGAACGCCTGCGTTGCCCGCGTTCCTTCGGCCGCCGCGAACGTCTTCATCGACCGGATCCGATGTCCGGATTGTAGGTAGAAATAGGTGAAAAGAACGGAGACGGTTCGAGGTTAGAACGGAGGGAGGGAGCCGGTATGGGGATTCTGATACCAATTATTTCTCGTAACGCAAGAACGATCAAAGGGAGATTCACCCCGAAGCGGATACGTGTTCGCGGAGCTTCTCACACCCGAGACAGGGAGTAGGGCTACCGCTGGGATTTCAGCGGGGTGCTGGTCGCGCGGGACGGAGGGCGAGGGCGAGAGGAGTTTTATCGAAAGCGGCGGCGGAGGGGGGGGGGGGAGGAGGAGAGGCTCGGGCGAAGGCGTTCGAGATGCCCGCGAAAGAGACGGCACGGCGGCCAGCCCCTTGCGGTGTGTCCGTCAGCCCGGCTATATATCACGTGTAAACGACTCGGGTATTAGCATATCTGTATCTGTCCGGTGGTTGTCCCTGCCAACTCTACCGGGGTGAACGTCTCCTCTACCCGCCTCCACCTCCGGATCCGCCGGGCCCCCTACCCGGAATCCTCCTCGGCTCGGTTACCCTCCCCGGTCCCCCTCTTCCCCTCCCCCTCCCCCTCCCCTCCCCCCCCCCCGGTGTCCGTGCGCTTCAGATGGACCAAGCAGATTCTGGGGACCAACGAAGTCGACTGGACTGGAGGAGACGCGATGACGAGGACACGCGAAAACGCACCGCCTCGCCTGCAACGGGAGACCGAGCAGGAGGTCCGAGACCGACCGGGGACGAAAAGGGAAAGACAGATAGCGTCCGGAGGATAGGTATCAGCCTGTTCTTTCCGAAACTTTAATTGGGAGCTTACACGACGCGCGGTACGTATTTACGCGAGGAAAGGTACCCGTCCCTTCGCCGGCGTAACTCGCGACGAGGAGGAGAGGCAGGAGGCAGAAGGCAAAAGACGCGTTCGTTACGGGCCGCCGGAACGCGTACCGAATTTCCTGCCGTTCCTCTCGGATTCCTCCATCGCGGCGTAGCCGTTCGTCTACGTAGGTATTGTCCCCCTGCCGAGTGTACGCTGTACATACGCCGCGGCCGGCGAAATCGGGGGAACAGGACACCGACCGCGTGGTGGCGACGCGAGAGGGGCTGAGGGCCCGATGGAAAATAAGAAAACTGGCGGAAGGAAAGGAATGGGAAACGTGGAGGGACTGGTAATGCGATGCAGTGGGACAGAAAGGGGAAGCCTGCGAGGGGGAGAGAGAGAGAGAGAGAGAGAGAGAGAGAGAGAGAGAGAGGGGGGAGGAGGAGGAAGAGGATGAGGAAAAGGGAGAAGTAGAGGCCGCGCCATCGTAATAGCGGCCGAATCATTTTGCCGGGGTATTTTTCAAAATGACTGGGCACTGTAGCAGCGGTATGCCGTGTTCTCTCGCGATTCGTCTGGGGCTTCATCGCTCCGAATTGGCCGCAGATGCAAGGGAAAGAGGAGCGAGACAGGAGGAGAAAGAGGGCGAAGGTGGCGAGCCAGAAGAGGCGCGCACCGGTGTACCCGATGTACGAGGTACCAAAGGGGAAAGAGAGAAAGGAGGCAAGGGAAAAAAGGAAAGGTGGTACCTACGTATCGCGGGCTGCGCCAATGAGATGAAAGAGACGAAAGCTGCGGAGGGCCAGGGAGGGGAGTATCGAAGGAGATTGAGAGCATGGGGGAGAGTAGGAGAGGGTGAGAAAGGGTGAGGGAGAAAAAAGGAAGGAGGACGATGCTACTGCTTGGGCCACCGGTAAGAAAGGAGCCTGGTAATTGCGTACGCCAATCGTTTCTACCGCGGGGATGAATATTTCGATCTCTCGCAAAGTCCCGGCCCTGTTCTTCGAATCACCGGCAGCATGACTCGCTCGGAAGCAGAAACCGCCCGGTATCGAAAGAATCCGTGCCGCCGAAATGGGAGGCAATTCCCTTTTCTGCCCAGTAGACGAGCGGCTTCCTCCTCCGAGTTCTGCTCGCCCGTCCCTGTTAGCCGCCCGAGGGGCCAGCGATTCCAATCGCGAATCATCATCGTCCCCTGACGAACTCTCCCAGTCCCAATTCGAATTCGTCGCGAACGTTTGCCCCCGAAACGGGCACTCCTCACGATCCGCCGGCGCAGCGGCCGATCCTCCGAATCTTCCAAATTGATCCGTGCGCTATCCGTGGCTCCCTTTGTCTCCCCGAGCACCGGGCCAACTTACCCGATCCCGGTCCAAAGGTATACCATTCGTCTAGAGTCTAGGCGGACAGACGGTATAATTTGCCGGGTCGTGTCATTTCGAGCCTCACCGCGATGCCAACCTCCCACTTTTCGAATCAGCATCGCGCCTACTTCTATACCTGGGTACGCGGTCCTTTCGCGTCTCGATCCTCCTCCCCCCCCCCCCCGGTCGCTCATTATAGCCGAGCGATCCACCGCCGCGTGTCTTTCGCTCTCCCTCGAACAGAGCAACTGGTCATTTGCCAAATATTCGGAGCATTGCGTTACCTAGCCTCCCGAAAGGGTACAATCGGTCGGAGCCCCAGGGTCTTCGCAGAGGGACGCACCGAACTGGTACTCGCCGACGGGCGAAATCGTCTCACCCAGGCGTCCCTTTGTTCCCGGCGAATTCCTAGATTCGACGGGGCACCGGATTCAGCCCGGCGACCAGCTAACGAGAACGATCGCTGCTGGTTCGCGGCGCGAACCTTGTACGCCGGCCGAGATAACGCGTCCACCGTATTCCTCGGCTTATGTTCGCGTTAACGGCGAGGGCGGGGGCGGGGGCGGGGGCGGAGGGGGAGGGGGGCTAGGAAACGTAGGCGTCCGCTACCGGCAACCAGACGACCGGTACCGTCGTTACCGGTGCAGCCGTCTTCTTCTCCGTCTCCGTCCCCGTCTCCGGTGTCTTGCCGGTTCGGTAATTGCGGACGAGTCGCTAAACATGCAACGACATTCTCGAACACGCGATCCGTCTCCGAGGCTGCTTGCCTTCTGCCTGGCAGATCGGCGAAATAAGCTGCGAGCGAGAGGGACGGGAGACGGAACGAGGACAGAGGCGGGGTCCAGCGAGCGGATCGGACGAGGAGAGACCCCGTCGGAGCATGGTGAACTCGCCGGACAATCGTCTGCACGCACGCGTACGCGCAGCGGCCCGCCCCGACGTAGGTACGTGCGCAGGTACGTTTGGTGGAAACCTGGCTGATTTGTCGGACGGTCGGGGGTCGAGTCGTTGACGCAGCTGTTTCCCTATCGCGGCGGTCCCCTAACGAGCGCTCGCATCTTAATTTCCTCGTTAGCGATTTCCCTCGGTGATTCGCGGATACTTAACGGATACGTCGGCGCCGGAAGAAGAGTGGCCGGTTGGAGTCGTTGAAGGATTTTATTCCCCGTTAGCCGGTGTCGTTCGGATCTCGGGGCCGCGGTGTCCGTGGATCGTTAGCGTCCCCGTCCGGGCGACCACTTCGGGGGCCCACCTTTCACGGTGCTCTATGACGAACGTCAAGCCGTCGCCCGATTCCCCGCGGCCGGGAGGCGTGGATTCGAGAGTTAGCATATACTTGTGTAACGAATTCGAAACCCCGCCCAGACGGACGGACGTGCCTGTCAGCCGCGTTGCCGAAAACGCGTACGTGACCCGTCTCCGTCGCTTCGATAACGAACTTGGACGCGTACTCACGGACCGAGGGCCGAGGCAAAGCCCGCGGGTCTCTCGGGGCGAGCGGTCGCCCCGCCGCGGCGCGAACTTTAGGTACAAGGGGCTCCCCCGATATCGAAAATAAAGGATCGCGAGGCATCGGAGGAAGAGTCGTAAATCGAGGGGACGGATTGAAAATACAAAAGTTGAATGCACGGTGATCGAATGCACGCGTAGAGATGTGTCACGCGACACATGCTGGTATCTGCCAGAAGATTCGGCAGTAGGTCCAGGGGGAGGCTGGGGGGGGGTTGGGGGCGCGGAGGGAGGATATGGGAGAGGCGAAGGGGGGTGGGGTGGAAAGGGAGAAGCGAAGGGGTTAGGCCGAGAGATGGCGAGTTCTTATTACGACGCGGCCGTTCGCCGTCCAATTAGAGCCGTCTAATTGGAGGCTCGTGGAGGCGCGGGGATGACGGAAGTGGCGATAAGGCCGGGTGCAAGCCGTCACGGTGCAACCACCGGGCGAACGGGCCGAGCGGACGACCCGAAGAGAGAACGCTGCACTTCTGGCACACAGTCGAACCGTCCTCGTACACACCAGTGACGTATCCGAACGTATGCGGCCCTCACAGAGCGAACTGAGGCGCGAATATAAATCACGCCGCGTTATACCCGAGCGTGCGGCTCCACTGCGCCCCGCTTCACGCACGCATGCATATCACCACACGCGTTACACGCGCACACAACCGCACCACGCGATCCCGATGCATCTCTTGTCCTTTTTCATTCTCATCTCTTACCTCCTCCTCTTCCTCTGCTTCTGCTTCTGCTCCCGCTTCTACTCCCCTACCCTCTAATTCGTTTTCTGCTTCCCTGCTCCTCCGGCTGCCACCGCCAACTCCACCCCCGCCACGAATCGCCCCGCTGTACGTTAAAGTGCATATCGACGGTATAGAATTCTGGGGGCAGAGGGTCCTATTAGCGTCCGCCCGGTTTGGAAAGCGCGTCGAGGCTTACCAATTTGCACGATTCGCCGGGGAGAGCGAGAACAGCGCCCCTGATAGAACTACCTACCGGTTCCCGTTTGCCCGCGCACTCGCCTATGCACGTGTGTATGCATGGCGGACCGCGCGCAGGCGTGCATCGCTTCGCAAAGCTCCATTTCGATGCACCCGTATAAATGTACACGTATTTGCTCGCGCAAATAAAGGAACCTGCTCGTTTCCACTGTCGCTTATTTCGCCTTTGCTCTCGCCCTCTCTGTTGCTCTTACTCTCCTGCCCGCCACGCAGAAAATAGAACGCCGAAAGAGAAAGACCGTGAACAGATACAAGGGCGAATCAAAATGAAAAAGGAGATTGAGCGAGCCGCTCGGTGAGGCCGGATTGAACGAGGGGAGGGAAAGAGACACGCATATATTCCGTGTCCCGTCTCTCCGGCTGTAGGATATTCGTTCGTTCGTTGCATGAATAATTAAGAGTCCTCGGTATCGGCCCGCTCGCTAGCAACTGGCCCATATACACATAAAGCCCACGGTGAGCCAATAACACGCGTTACAGGATCACGAGCCAAGTACGATTATACCTGGATACATTCTCATAAAGATTTTAAACGATCCCAATAATTTGCTGGGACTTTTAATGCGGCCGGGAGTAAGATGCAGGCGCGGTAATTAATTCTCCGACTTACTTTTAATGCGCGCGACTGGCAATTTATATCTGCCCTCGTAAGATGCGGATTAAGCCCCGCTGGTCTATTATATTTGCCCTCGAACATCGTTTAACGTTCCCGCTCCTTTAAAAATACCGCCCCGCTCGGTCGTTTGCGCGCGATTTCAATTACGAGGGCTCGGAACAGGGGAAAAAGGAAGGGAAGAGCACCGTGCCTGCCCGGCATCCATTACGCGATGCAGTGATGTATGGTGCGAAACCGCGTAGGCAGCTATCTATCGCCCTCGTCCGCTGTAAACCCATGTCGATCGAGCACCTGTCCCCATAGGTAATCCAGCAAACCTCGCTATAAACGAGAGCGCGAGCAACAGCTACCCGAGTCGCATGCTCTCGTTCAATGTTGTCTCATCCCCCGGCATTTCTGCTTCCCTCCGCGTCCTTTTCTTCAGCTCTCTTTCCTTAGATCGCGTTCCGAGGAGTTTCCCAATTAGCAGCGCCAATGTTTCGCTTGCACGTGGATGCTTTTGGGAATCTCGAAGCACTGGTCAAGCTTCCGCGGGCCGCCACGAAAAATGGCAGACACAGCGAGAGAACAGAAGGAGAGACAGAAGGGAGAGGTCGAGATGAAGTCTGTAGTTATCTGCATTCCGGTTTACCGAGAACCTATGCACCTGAGATGCATAACTCTGCCGCGTGCGTGCCGCGCGAAGCGAGAAGAAATGCGCGGCGATGGAAGGGGGACAGAAAGCGAGCTCTGATCATTTCTACGACGTGTTAAGGAACGTTTGTTGCCGAGAGTTGCGCAAAATAATCCCTCGCCGATCGCAGCCGCCTATCGATCGCTTATATGTTTATTGTCCACGTCGCTGTTAAAACTTGCACGTTAATTCATGAACGTGCGCCGCATTCTTCGGGGCGAGCGACTCGATCCCGCACGCTGGCCCCGTTCGTATTCAAACGAACGAGGAAACGAAGTTCTTCGTAAAATTATATTTATATTTTAGTCGAACAAGCGTGTCAAATTTTGAATTTTAAAGAATTAAAAGTATTAATAAATATAATTTAAACTCGCGTTGACGCAGCTCCTTTTTTTATCAACTTTAACATATCCGGGTGGCTCACGCCCAGAACAATTTTTGAACGACTGCCATTATCATCTCTCAAAAAATCACGGGTCAATTTCAAGATCTCTAGAATGCATTCCAATAGTTTTTTGATTGACATACAATCACAATTTTTGCAAAGAAATTCTAGATTACCAAATGTCGAGAAAACACGAAGAAAATCTTCAAAAAATTGTAACCTCTACGAATTTCAATATTAGAAGCTAAAAATCGACAGAGTTGTTGTTCCCATATAATATTCTGAAAAAAAATTTGTAACTCGCTTTTGGCAAAAAGGTATTTATTTTGCACATAGAATGTACCTACAGCGCGACAAAATCAGTTTATGGGTGGCTCACACCCAGAGTGTCAACGGGGGATTAATTAATAATTAAGAATTTATCACGAGAAGCTACAAGCTAGAAGTTATAGTTTCTTCTGTAGCCGACCAGAAGTCCAGAACGGAATCCGGCTGCCTGGAATGATTTCCTCCTTTTGGGGAACGGCGATGGCTATGTGTATTCTTTATGGCGATCGCTCGCCCGATACACGCCGGGCTCCTCTTGGCTGCGCACGGTGCCCGAGCTTGCATCTCGCGATGCGATCGTATCGCTAATTGCGGCTCGCTATCTCGAAAGCTTAAGCAATTCTCGTGACTTACTCATAACGCGGTATCTCTACGGTTTTCTATTCCCGTCCGCGGCTTTTCCACGGCGTGTGCGCCGAGATCCTCGCGAGACTATAATTGGACTCGTTCGGGCGTTAAGCGATGCGAGTACCGATCGAGGCGAGTGGGTACGAAAACGCGGGGGATCGGCGTTTTCCCCGCGCGTTTCTCCTCGGCGCGACGGGAGCCGGCGACCAGCTGGAATCCTCCCGCCCCGTTGCCCGGGAAAGGGTAAGGTTGGGGACCTCTGTTTCGCCGTGATTTCTGGGACGATACACTGGACCGCTTGTCGTCGTGGACGGGACGAACGTGCACCGCACAGCGCGACCCGATCCTATCGGTAATTGCAACCGGCTGCGCCAAGGGGGAGTACGAGAGCGAGAGGAGCGCAGAAAGAACGGGGCAGGGGACGCGCGCGCGGCAGCCGGAATCGCGATTATACGTATTACTCCGCGATTCACGGCCGGGGCGGGCGGGCTGGCTGGCAACCCAGTTTCTATCCGGGTAAAAACGAAAGGAGAAATGTGAAAGAGGCGAGGGAAAAGAGAGCAAGATGGGGATCTCGCCTAGAGTCGCTCGGGCCTCGGCTTAGCGTAACAGGCGCAGGTGCAGTTTGACACGGTAAACTGGTATGCTGATGCAATTAGCAGAACTTACATCTATCCTGCCTCTACGCCTATCTGCGCAGGCATGACCCGCAATAGCGGCGCGACGCGTGTAACGATAAAGTAAGGCGATCGTGCAAACGGAGATAGAGTGACCGATAAGGAGCGACAAGGGCGCGAGGGGAGAAAGAATGGGGAGGTAGCGGCGGGGGGAGAGGGAGACTGCAGAGGCAGGAGTGAATTGCGCTGTTTATTAATGTGTGCCAACGGAGCGTGTCTGTCATGTAGGTTGGTAGGTAGGTTGGTAGGTGAGAGCAACCAGGCCGATCGAAGGAGCGAGGACTGGCTTCTGGCGCTGTTGCTGCTGTCGGCACGATCGCCGCGAGTCGCTGCCGCGCGCGGGCCTGTGTGGGGCTGTGTGCGTGTGCCTCTGTGCCTCCGCTCCGATTCGATTCGCTTTAATTAGAGCAAGTTCGTGTTTACACAAAGGTGAGCCGCTGCCAGACGGGGAAAATCCATAGGCGCGAGTCCATTGAATCTGCCACGCCGTACTTTGTCCAAGGCTCGGCCAGACGGCCGGCCGGCTGAGCTCGCGCGCGCCTAATTATCGCAGCAGATCCTGCATTCGCGTCTCACCGTGACCCGCTTGCTCGGCGGCTTCTCCCTTGGTGGATGCTTTCTCAAACGTTCTCCGTCCCTCGAAACGCGGATAAGGGTAATCGATCGATTAGCCGTTGCATGGGGCAATCGGCGGCAGGCTGGATGACTAATTGGTCGACTCGCGTATTCGGAGGAAGAGGGACCCCGTTCGTGGATGGCCGCGTTTCGTTCCGTGGATTATCCTCGCCCACGGGGCCGCTCGGCACAATGAACGAGCGATCGGTTAACGGTGTGCCGACAACAACGATTCGTCAACGAGATCGCCGAGTGACTGGCGAGATTCAATTCATCCGCCCGGGATTCTGTGTCGCATCGCGTGCACCGGCTGATCAACCTCGCGACCGAGAATTAAACTGCGTTACATCGCGCGTGAAACTGGATCGATAGTGGTTAACGAAGAGCGGCAGTGCCGGGCGAAAGATGTAACGAAGATTAATACACATGGCAATTGAGCGTACGCGCTTGATTAGCAGTTGGAGCGCGAGCGGAACCGCAATTAACGCCGCCAGACCGTGCGAAATTTTCGCGAGCAAGGAAACCCCGCGTTGCTATTAGGAAAGAGGTCGGCCAGCGGTAATTTCTTCATTTTTAATGCCCCCTCTTATTACCTACGCTCTGCCACATATAATTGCGGCAATTGAGAATGCTTCGCGAGATTTTATCCATTCCTTCCGCAGCTTTTTCCATCGCAGGGGCGAGCGCCTGCCCCGTTCCCGTGCGATTCCGTCCCCGCCGTTGAGATTCACAACTAGGCAAGCACTCTCAGCCTGCCTCGGCGTGTCGCAAAGTTGCGGATCGTCGTAAAAGCGAGGATGGAATAATTATCGACACCGACACCGCGGGGATAACAATTACGCGGAAAATCTGCATAACTGCTTTTCACTCGGCGTCCAGCACTTTGAGATTACAGCACGCCGGGTTTTAATGGCCCGCGAGCATTAGCGAAAGACCACTTTATCGACTCGTAAAGACAGTGGACATTACGTCCCCGACAATTTTATCGCCCCTCGGAACCAAGGACCAGCCTGGGCAGTTGCGCAAATATTTCGCGGATATTTAAAGTTGGAGGGGGCGAACGTTGACACTGAGCACGCGTGTCCACCCAGATCCGTCGGGAACGTTCAGTGATTTTATTCTGCGCGCGACTGCGGCCGCGTCGATCTTCTCGGGCATCGAGGAATAAAGTTTAATTATCATCGATCATCGGCTCCGTCGATTCTTCGCGGAAAGGGAGGAATTACCATCGGAATGGAAGACGCGGTACGAGCCAGCCGGTCCTTCCGAGAAAAAGCATCGCGCAGAGTCTGTTTACAGGCAAAATCGTGCGTCGGGCAATCGATCAATCGATTCTCTAGGCGTTGCAGGTTATTACGTGAAAAATTCTTGTAGCTCCGATAGGTTCTCGCCGCGGGTGGGTTCGGACCCCCAGCGTACACCTCCCTCGCGTCCCTCCTCCCACCGGTCTTTCCTCTTTCTTTCATCTTTCTGCCATCAGCAATCCCCATCTATCTCGTCCCTCTCCGTTGCCTGCCGACCATCATCCTAGCCCGAGCCCTTCCACCCAGGCTGCTTTCGCTCCCCGTCTCCCTCTTCGACTTTCTTGACCTCCTCCTCCGAGGTATCGCGATGTAGTATCCACTCTATCTTTCGTCTTCTCGCATACCCCTTTATCTTATAGTGGCACTCGCTTCCCTCCCGCTTCACTCCCCAGATACTGTTTCACGTTTCTCCATCCGCGGCTGCCTCCTCCGCCTCCTCCGCTTCTTCCCTTAAACTCCGCTCCGCCGGAAAAATCGGAAGCGCGATCGACCTTTGTCGTCGCTGCAGGCACCCTTCGTTTTCAATTTCAGACCCCCACGGTCGCAGTCTTCTTCGGAGTGCGAGGGAGAACGATGGAGTATACTTGAAAACGGCGCGGGCAACTGCAAGGAAAGCCGAAGCGATAGAAGATGATTTATCTGCTGGTCGCGATTTTTATCGCCATCCCTTAAAGCTTAAAGGCTCCTCAGCTGCGCGAGCATTCTTCCGCGATATTTACACCCGTCCATACGTATCGGGCGCGAAGTAGAATTGATAGTAAATATCTTGCCCGACAGTTGGTGTCGAGGCTTTAGGCAGCTTTTACCGGATTCAGGTGCATCGGTTTTGTAACAGTGTCGAGCGCAGAGAGCCACGGGCTCGCGAGATCCTCGAAACCAGTTCGAGCCGATGTTTCTGCTGGAAACACCTTGTTATCCCTTCCATATTCTTTCATATTCCTCCATATTCTTCAGCGACGAGTCGCTCGCTCCTCGGCACGCCTGAAAAATCACATCCCCTCGCGATTACCGTGGAAAGCCCGGCCTATCGCTCGCGATGTATTATTTACAGCTCGTAAAAACACTCGTCTCAATTAAAGGCTCGGATGCAATAAGGGGAGTAGCGCTCGAAAACGGGAAAAATTATTGTCCAAACTCTAAGAAATATTGGAAAATTAAATATTGTTAAACTGTATTTTAAAAAATATAAATAGTATGAATTGAATTTCGACCGTAAAAATTGTTCTAATTAGAATAATTAATAAGGTAGGATTGATAAAGGGATTAATAGATCGTGCCATCTTACTTTCTGACCCTGAATTTCGACCAGCTAATTTGCTTCTTTTAAATGACACGTTGAAACGTAACAGTTATCCTAGGGAGATGGTTTTTGTGATTTTTGAAATTTATCATCCGTTATTTGTCGAGAAACGTAAAGAGGAGAGAACCAAAAAAATGTAACCAGTTAATTGGAAGAATACAGTGGTCTTACCTTTTAGTAATAATATCTCAAATGATATAAAAAGAATGTTTAGAAAGGTGGGAATACACACTATCTTCAAACTACCCCTTTATACTAAACATTTGTTTCCGCCAATCAAAGATAACAAATACCTTTGTGTAAAAACTCCAACATCGTCTACTCGATTCCTTGCATGGGTTGTAACCAAGTTTACATTGGGCAAACTTCTAGACTTTTGGAAAGACGTATTTATGAACAGAAAAGAAATATTTTTTCATCTCTCTTCCAACACATTGCTTTGACTAAACATTCACTGGAGTTCGATCATAGATTTGACTTTGACAACGTTAAAGTTGTTCATAAAGAAGCCAATTTAAATCAGAGAATTCTTTTAGAAACACTACACATGATTAAACAACCGAGCGTAAATCTTAGGTATGAAACATCTAAAATTCATGATTATTACGCAACTTTACTGAAGAAGTAATGCTTGATGATGTGGTCGTTCTATTGAATTTTTGTTTCTATTTTTCTATGATCTCACTATTATGTTACATATCATTTTCAACGTTATGTAGTTGTGTTCTTTAACACCTATGAGTGATTGATTTTCTACCACGCAAGCGATAGTTTTGGTATCGGGGCAGTATTGTTGTGAATTTTTGGATTTTCGTCCTTTCAATTTATTTCATAACGTTTCCGCTCTGGCATTGTTTGACCACACTGTATGTTTACCATCGATGTAGAATGTAGATGTTTTTGCCTTGTGTCTACTGTTTACATTCCTCAGTCACCGGTCGACCGACTCGGGCGTCGCACGTGCCTAGCATTGAACGTGAGCTTAGTTTAAAAGCATGCGTAATATTTTTCCTTTTTGTCTAACTTTCCTTGATAATGGCCAATAGTCAACGCGAGTGCTAAAACTGCTAATTGTAAGTACCGCATTATACGCGGCTGCTGACTGTTGGTGACGCGCGAGATTTATATATATCATCATATCTTCTACAATTCTTTATTAATCGGTGTGAAAATTGGTGAAAATCTTCCTTGTATATTAAGGAAAAACATTGCCGCTGCAAGTTACATGTACCTCAAAATTGCCTCGACACTTTTTAACGGCGAACGTTGAAGAACATGGGTATGTCCAGTATTTCTTTTTAATTGAATATTGTTACATTTTTTAACATAAGGGTTTTGTGCATACATTTTACGGCTTCGCTACAGTTTTCTGAAGTTGTGTTTTAAGTCTCATACCGCTCCCTTAATATTTACTCAAGTTATCGCAATTTATGTTTAAAGAAATAATGATTTTGGACGATGAAATTTTTTTAGCTCGAATAGATAGTAATGATTCGATAAACAAACTGTAAATAGAAAAAATGTGTGTCGTGACGAGCTTTACAACACTATATTTTTGAAAATACAGGTTAACAATATTTAATTTTCCAATATTTCTTAGCGTTTGGACAATAATTTTTCCGATTTTCGAACGCTAGTCCCCTTATTACATCCGAGCCTTCAATTGTTCAGGAACTTTTGTAGCAGTGCTCGCTTCCTCCACTGGGTAAATTGATCGTAACCGCGAAATTTTGTTGCGAGCAGAGTTTTATGGGTCTATCGCGTCGCGACGGGATGCTCTCGCGAATCCTAGCGTCGATTATAAGTTTTGTAGGTACCTGGCGTCGGCTTTGCCGTAAATTTTCCGCGCGTCGAACACGGGGATCCAACGTAGGCGCATTAGGTATGCGGCCGTGCTTATGCCGTAACTCACGGCTATTGTTATTATCGCTGCTCAGGATCGGCCATTAACGCCGCCGACTGCTTCTGGTCACCGCGTCTTTCGGACACATCCGATTCCCCGATAACGTAACGCTTCACACGCTAAACTGCGGCTCGACGCCCGCCTCGGCATCCCGACGACTCGAGGATCATACGCGACAGGCCGGTTAACAGCCGCGAATTTATCATAATCGCGATTCTCTTGGAGGAAGTTTCGTAATTGCTGCACACGAGCCCGCGCGCCGACTTGCTCGCTCGCTCGTAAAGCGGCAACGGAACCGTGGCGATGCATTCGGTTGCAGCGTACCGTGTAACCGGGCGTTTAGCGGCTGCTTAGCGATCCGATTCTACCGATTAGAGGAAAAACCTTGCGTAAACGCGAGCCGCCGCGTTTGTTTCGCGCCGGTGGCCATGCACCGCCTCTGCATTACGTTCGGTCGCTTGTCCGCGGCATTTACCACCGCCCGCCGTTGATAACCGGTAATTCTGTCCCGGTAATTACCCGCGTAGAACAAACCGGGGGCCGCCTTTCTTTCCACCCGATTCTACTCGCCTATTTTCCGCTACGGCTCCTCCGCCACATTGTCGACTATGCTCCTCTCCTATTCCCGCCGTTTTACCCGCCCCGGTCTTCGTGGAAAACCGCAGCGTTTTCGCGTCGCCGGCCGAATCCTTCATTAGGCGCTACCGATCGGAGGCGCGGAGAGCGGCGATGCATGCACGCAAGTAGGATGCCCGGCAAAAACCGTTGGCTGCACGCGTGCAAAGTGTTTCGCGGCCCGAGGCTACGCGGAGATTCCAGATTCTCGACACCACTTATCTTCCACGCAACTTTCTACCAGTGGAGCAGATGAGAGGCACCGATAAAAACGCATGAAATATATCGACAGCATTTTATACGCCGTACCGCCGATCGACGATCAAGTTATTAATAATCTTTTCGCATTTAGCTACCGTAACCGCTCCGGCGAAAGCCGTCCTTTTCGGCCCCGGCTATCTCGCACCATGCTCGCCGGTCTTCTTTCCTCCGTCTCGCCGGCATTTAATTTTTAACGAGGATGATTTTAATGAGGACAAGCCGCGTCCACCGATCGTTCGATCTTCGCGGACGATTGATGGACGTGTCGCTGCCGACCTTGCATTCCCCAGACAAAAAAGGAGCTGAGAAAAAAAAATTGTTTTCCACCGATTCTCCATTTCGAGTCCAGCGGGGCTCCCCTTTCTCCCCGATGGATTTATTTAAATATCGCTCGCGCATGGGTGGGGCTCCGAAGCACCGAGACGATAGCAATCGAGCGGGACGAACGGACATTCCCAGGCGCGAATTCCGACACGGTGGCGAGGATAAAATAAAGACGGGGCGCGATTAATCGAGTCCAGTGGTCCATCGAGCGGCGCGACGCCAATGTGCCCTCGACTATTCAGCCAGACAGCCCGTTTATATGAGACGGTAAAAACCTCCTACCGTATACGCGCGCCACGAGCTGGTTTAAAGCGCCCCCGGCTATCCGAAGATTCCAGATTCTCGTCATCGTCCCTCATTCCGGGGTAACTCTGCCCGGGATAAATCGATTCGCGCGACGAAACTGTAACGCGATAATTGCGGTTAAAAGCCGAGCTTAGGGGACGACAGTCTTCGTGGCGCGGCATTCTCACGTTCGGGATTATTTCGCCCATGAATTCGTGCCCCTTGATTCTCAACGGCTTACTTTGTTACGAGCTGCCTATTACACCGAAACGCTCCTGGCAGGAAGAAACTGGAGGGGCCGTCGATTTAAGGCGGTTTTCTAGTCTACACACTCGTTTTTAAAAGTGATATTTGGAAATTAATTCTGCAAAACCTATCGAACCTACGGGGTAGGGGTTTTGCAAACATATTTAGTAGTGTTTGAACTATCACCACAAATTTTTGGAATGCATTACCTATATTGAGATTTGTGCATGTTACACGCCGAAGCGCAGGGCATGTCATCAAAAACCGGCCTAGTCATCTGAAACGAAAGTTCCAAAGATTTTTTTAATCTTTATGAGTGTAGATATCGCCAGAACTGGATGTAACCAAGTCCGGACATTGTTACCGAAATCGCAGCTGTTTAAAAATTTATATTTGATTTTTTCGACTTTTCTTGAGCTAAAACGAGGTGTGGGGGGAGGTTGTATTAAAACTATTGATATAATTCTAGTTCGGGCTATAGGCACACATTCACTTTGAATGTGTGTAAAATTTTAGCTCAATCGGTCCAGTAGTTTTTGGGAAAAATGTGCGCTCGATTTAAAAAAATTGTTTCGAGAAAAACGCGTTTAAAGTTTTTCTTACAGTTACGACCTATACGACTGAAGTTACGGTAGATAACGAATAATTTCTATAACTTTCCCCTAATCTGCTATACCATGACCGTAGAGGAGATCTTCCTTAGCTTAAAAAAAATCATGTTAGGCAGCTCTCTCTTCTCTGCTGACAGTCATAGCCTCTTTAAATACAAGAGTCGAGGGAACCACTGCCGGCCACGCTACGGCCTTAAAAGCTCCTATAACTCTGGGAGTTTTTCGAATTTCACCTCAATATTTTATGGACATATTTTCGAAACCCCCAACTATTACAAAATAAAAAGGAATCGAATTTTTGGGTAGAATACCCACTTAAGAAGATTAGAAATTTATTTATTAAGAAATTAAGAAATTTATTGTGACGAAAATAATTATAGTAATGGAAAAAACTTTTTTTCTATTTGTTAAACTACAGTTCTACAGTAAATAAAAAATATAAATGTAATAAAATTATTGCTTTTAAAATGCTTTCGAAAGCGGTCTTGATGACATGTTTAAAAATTCATGCCTCGCTCGTAAAGGCGATTTCAACTGTTTTTCGGCTTTTTTCTTTTGCAATTCTCGATTTTAAAAGTAGGTTAGACTCAATGAAAATACTTGGTTGTATTCCCTGCGAGAGTCATATGTGTGCAGAATAAGCAGTAAAAATTAGGAAGCAATCGGTTCGATAGATCTTGAGATTTTATCTTCATAATGTGAAAAAATTACGTTTTGAGAAAAACGTGTTCAAAATATTCATCTGTAGAAGTTAAAATAATCGGAATTTTTCCATGAAACTGTAGCAGTACATTCTTGAGGATGTGCACCAACTTTCGAAAAATATTTACAAAAAAATCGGTTTTTTCAACCCGTCTAACCGGAATGACCCCTTAACGGCGATTTATCGTTGATTGACGAGGGTCGTCGATCGATCGGCGCGAGGGTGTCCAGTTGGGCGCTTGGAATTCCGCTGGAAGTACGCGGGTGCAATTAAATAAATCGTCCCGGGAGTATGCGCCGTTGAGACGGTTAATGCGAATTATTCAAATTTTCAATCTGGCCGCTCGATGCCGTATTTGCTCGGCTTAACGGTTCGCGCGAGGGGTGGCCTGGAAACACGCGTACACGCTCGGCGTGTGCGTGCAACGGGCGTTTGGCCGCGGCCCCGGGCGTTTTCGGTATGACGGATTCCCAACGCCATTCATCTCTCGTGAGATCTTGTTGCCCGGGGAAACGCTCGGACCACGAACATCCTCGGCTTTGAAGCGATCGCGAGCACCGAGCCACCTGCGTTTCAGCGAATAGGCCGGATCCCGTTCGCGCGTTCCCCTTTCGCTTCTGATTTTCGCTCGCCGCTATTTTTTTCGTTGCTCACCGTTGCTGCCTCGCGAGCGAAGTCGCCCGCCGAAGTAGAAAATTTGGTAAGCGAGGGCAAGCCGGGGCGACGATTCTGAATTCGTTCGCGCGGTGGTATTAGAAGGGCCGGTTGAAGCGGGGAGAGGCGAGGTGGAATCACGAGGTGGAACGAGAGGGAGGTTCCTCCGGATGAGTTCTCTCTCGGGAGAAAATAATTTGCGGGTGTCCGGCCGGCGGTGTCTGCGGTGCTCGTAAGGCGAACGAAGAGGAGGGTGCGAGCGAGCGGGAAGGCAGGGGAGGAGCGCGAGTGGAAGTGGAAGATGATGTTGTGGTCGGTGGCCGTAGATGAGAAAACAGGGTGGCAGCGTGGCAGGAGACGCGAAGACGAAGAAGCAGAAAATGGGGGAGGGCGAAGGGGGCGAGGGACTTTATTAACTCTGGGGTTAGGTGCGTTACACGCCGGGCTAGCAGCGTTCCGCTAAATCGCCTCTTCCGACCCGGGGACGGTGGAAGAGCTCCGAAGGAATAGCGATCGCGATGGTCCCCAGAAACGCGGACTTTTCCAAGCGCGTGCGGTCGCGCAGGGGAGCTTTGGAAATCCCGTTAGCGCTCCTCCGCGAGATAGGATCGCTGCCCTTTCTTTCTTTTCACCTTTCGCAACGTTCGCTTCTTGGATTTCCGGGCACGAAGCGGCAGTCGGTTACACGAGCCCGGGACGAATTATTAACTGCGTCCGTCCGTCAGAGCGCCTCCTCGTGTTTGGGTTCGTCCCTCTTAAAGTTGCTGCGAGGGATGATGGAGGAGATATTCTACCTAAGTCGGTGCGCAATAACTCAAGAATCTGCCACGGGATCGCGGCGCATCGCCGCGGAGGCTACTCGTGATTTCTGCTCAACCTCTCCCGGCAACGGCTTCGCGAAGCGTGTCCCATCCCTCCGAAAACTTGCCCAAGCTGCACACTTGGCTCTGCTATCGACGTCGCGCGAAATATCGGACGGGAACGAACGCGAGGCTGGCGAACTCGTGGGACTTTGCGCTATTACGCTCGCGAGCGCATTCAGATATTCCCGGTGTCGCGTACGCGACTCTCTGCTAGATATACATACACACGCGGGGCACGACCGGCGCATACATAACCCAGGCCGCGCGCGGCATTCGCATGCAAACGCAGTAAATAGTCGTGCAAACAGCGCGGCAGGGAAATAATAGCGTCAGCGTAGATGGTAGCAGAAAGGGGCTCGTGCGAGCATCAGTTGTGTCGGGGCCGTACAAGAAACGCATTCCAGCATAAAGCACGCTATAGGTCCCGCAGATAATTATCTGTGTCCGAGGGGCCCCGGCTCGGGACCGGTACCGGGACTCCCCCGGAACCTCGTGCCACGGACGCACGCGGGACGCGCTGGTAAATCCTGAATCTCGTAAATGCATAAATAAGCCCGCCGCGCGTGACACCGGTTGATCTGTCTTCGCGATCCTCGTCCTCCTTCGTAGCCAGTTAATCGCCCTTCGATTCTTTTCCACGGCCAGGGGCCCCTCGGCCCTGCGCAGGCGGCCCGCTGAGCGACGAAACGCTCGCCGGGATCTCTGAATGCGCTTGCAGCTTTCATATGCAATCGCGACAGGGTAAACCTTTCAGATTCCACCGCGTTACATCGACGCCCAGCCTACGCGGCCAATTTTATTCCTCCCCGTTCCACCGGGGAGGCTTTGCTTTTTATCCTCGGCCGGTGGGGGGGGGGGGGAGGGGTAGGGACTTCTAAGCGGCTATACGCACCGAGCGGTTGTAATTCATCTTAACGAGGCCCGTTTCCTCGGGTGGAAGAGAGCCAAGCGTCCACCGCTGTACCCACGGTGCCGTCTCGTTACGGCAGTTTGTTCCTCTTTAGGCATTCGTGTTGCCCCGGTGTCTCGTTGTCGCAGCTCCGACGTTCGAGATACCGCGGGTAGACGTGTTAGCATCGCGGTAACCCGGGTCGCCCGGGCTGTTCGTAGGTAGATCCAGGGTGACGAGGTTGACGCGAATCCCAGCCGCGACCCGCTCGCCCGAGACCACCTCCCTGGGACGAGCGTGCGACTCGATGCGCTCTCGAGCGGAGCAACGAGGGGATAGGTTAGATTGATTTCGAGAGACGCCGGGGAAATTGACGCACCGCTGGGAGCACACGCTGGGAGTTGCTCGTTTCGTGTTGAATCGCGTACTACTCGCAGGAATGCGCCGCGTCACACCGTTCCTCGTTCCCGATCTATTCCACCCAGCGTCCCCCAACATCGACACGAGCGCGTTCGTGAAAATCCTTCCCCCCCCCAACGGGAGGTACGATAGTTTGCGTCGAGTGGGCAGGTGCCGCATTGTCTTACCGAGGCGACCTAATACCGCTTGCACGGCTCGGCGAGGATACCGAGCATTCGGGTGGTCCCGTGTCGGTCCTCGGGGCTTTTCGCCGACAACGGGCACGGATACACCTTGCTCCCGATGCCAATGCAGCCCTATCTACCTGCGCTCGGCTCCGTACACACGCGCGCGTATCTCGCCCTCTCGATCCGTCCTCTTTTCATTCTATACTCTCCTCGTTCCTCCCTCGCAGACACGCTCCCTCTCGCTATCTCCGCCCGTCTCCTTCTGTCCCCCACCTAAAGGCTCGCAGCTCACTTAATGTCAAAAACATTGCGATTTTATCGGCCGTTTCAATTAACTTAACAATATGCCAGATACACAACAGGAGATAGCCAATAGCTTCGCGGCGGCGAGGTTCCGAGCCCCGATCGAGGGGCTCGCCTCGCGACCGTCCCGCCGGGCGAAGTTTCGTCCATGAGATACGCGGCGAAAAGGGGAACGCGAGGGCAGCCACCGAAGAAGACGAGGGAACCCGTATGCACGCATCGGGCCGAGTGACGATGCCCTGCTATTGAAACGAGTCTACTTTTCGGGCGGCGCGGATATTCCGTTCGTAATGTCACGGTCATTATGCCCTCTCCGTCTCGCGGCTCCCCTTCGTTATTCCGCCTCGCCTTTCATTCGGGCACGATTCCTCTTGCGGCGAGCGTATCGCAGAGGCGTGGTGCACGCTTCCGCCCCGCCGTCTCGACAGCAGTTGCTCCGACACTCGACGAAACGTTCCGCCGTTGGTCCCGAAGGGGATCGGTATCGCCGTCACCTCGCGCCTAATCTCGCGACGAAGGAACCGCAGACAGCCAATTCCGACGATGACGTAATGGAGCCGGGTTGTGGCGTAACCGCGTTATAGCGCGTTTTACCCCCCGTGGAAACGGAAACGCCTCTACCGTGTCCCCCGAGATCGCATCGTCATTGTCGTCTTTCACGTTCCACTCTTCCCCCAGCTGTGCTCCGCTCCTCCTCGCCGATGCTCCGGGAGATGGGTGATAGATTCGTGACCTCTTTCGCGGAAACTCTTTGAGAGAGCCTGGCCAGGCAACAGTGCTCGTTAGGGCAGCCACCTCGGACGTTTCGGCCAGAGTTGTTCGAGCGTCGCGGAAACGGAGGACGCTCGCGTAATTCCGAGACGGTGCAACGGCCCCCGGTCGAAGGCGCCGAGAATAATCCGTGGATCGTTTCAAGGACGTTTCTCGCCCAGCGACCTATCCACCGTTGCGGGCTTGGAATTCCATCGAGTCACCTCGAGCGCTCGCGGTCAAGTAATTTGCCATTCTTCTTTGACTCGGCGCGTCCAGCGCTTACTCGTGTCCCTCGGGCGCGCGCTCCAGGGTGACTCGAACGATCGAAACGAACGGAAAATGAATTGTCGTCTATCGAGCGGCGACTCGAACGAATCGGCCCTCTATCCTCTCGCGCGGCCGGATAGGTGAGCGAGGCTGCGCGCGATTTATCGGGACGACAATCGGAAACGGGAGGAACGTTTCGATCTCGACCGACCGGCGATTATATCCCGCTGACGATTACGATCTCTTGGAGGCCCGCGATTTCCCGTCCGGCCGGAACGGGACGCGGGTAAACGCGGCATCGGTAAATTAACCGCGTTACGCGGCCGTCTTCTCGGCCACCATCCTCCACGCCTTTTCATTATCGAGGCGCCGAAATGTAACGAGTCACGGTTCGTGATTCGTGGTTCCGCCTGTGTACGGGGAACAGAACGAAACGAGCGGGGGGAAAAAAGAAATCTCTTTTTCTTCTCGTTATCGAAGTTGCCCGGACGCCTGCCTTTCCTACTTATTATTACATTACATTCTTAAGCAACGGATGTCATATCTGGCTGACAAGCGAGTAAACGATGGAGGAAAGTGACGGGCGAAGAATGTCGAGCGAAACTGTAGAAAGGGAAGAAGAATGGGGTTCGGAGTTACGGGGGTGAAAGAGGGTGGACAATGTAGGGAAGACCGGGGCTAAAAATTCCGGGGGTAAGTTGTTCCGATGGTTCTATCTTCGAAATGAAAAGAACGTTGTACTTTAACTGGTTAACTGGCACAGTCCTTTTCACTATTCGGGCCTAAACTGGTACCGTCGAATAATTAAGTGAATCACACAAAATTTGGTATACAGGGGTTTTTTGAGTCGCTGAACCGATTCCGGGGGTAATTTTTTTCATCTGACACCCCCAACCCCTAAAAATAGAATTTAGGGATGAGTTTGTCAATTCTTTATAAAACTTTTTTTATTTGTGAAGTTTTCTTGTCTATAATTCGATTGCAGCAGTTACTTTTTTCAATGCCACCCCCAACCCCCGAAAAATAAGGGTTTAAGCGGTTAATTTTTTAGTTTTTTTTATTTTCTACGAAAAAGTTTCGAATAATTTTATACCTGAATTCTTCATTCATAATTCCACCGCAAGAACTTTTTTTGATCTGCAAGTATTTTAATATTCGGCAGCCATTTTGGGTCAGCCATTTTGAGTCTGCCATATTGAATTTTACAATTCCGATGCGAAATTCAAATTCAGCGACCCAAAAAACCATTACATACCAAGTTTCATTCAAATCGATTGAAAAACAAAAAAGTTATTCCATTTGATCATATATGATACATTGCCAGAATTGGCCAGATTTTTGTTTGATCATATATGATACATTGCCAGTTAACCGGTTAAATTATTTTTTCCGTGTAAGGTGATCACGCCACTCTGTCACCCATTTCAATAGCGTCCGCGACAGCGAATCGTGTGGCTGTAAGCAAGGACCTAGTTGCGTACCACATAAGTAAATATTTTTCTATCATTATTTTTTGGTTTAATTCGATTACTTAAAGTCGATATTATTGATTGATTCGTTCTTATGGATCGAATGACATTTAAGAACATGGTGTAATAGTATTTATCGTTTCAATATATGTATAAGCAAAATAATCTCTCAAATTGCTACATGTGTCGATAGGGGCTTGTTGTTACCGTGATTTGGGGCATGTTGTTACCGTAACTACTTTAGGTTACGTACAAATATTAATAAGTAGGAACCCAGAAACAGTTGAGTGTAAGACTGATTTGTTGATTTTAGGTTTTATACCAAAAATAATGTTAATGGTTATTATATTATTTTGGTTTTCTATCTTCTTGCTAAATATTATTAATAAAATTCTGTTTTACTCCATTAGAAAACGAAAAATTTCATTAAAAGGCAACTTATATATCTTAGTAACAACTTACCCCAATGCCAGACACAAATAAATTACATTTTATGAAAAACCTACTGCAATATATTAAATTACAAGCTTAAAATCATAAAATACGATAAATTTAGCAAGAAATTAGTCAATAGTGAAGAAAATAACTACATTATTTTCCAGTCACTTTATGTTTTATCGAAATCGGAACTTTTAGCCCCGGTCTCCCGTACGGGAATGTTTTTCGCGCGGCCTGGTTCACCCCGTAACCGTATCGTATCGCCTGGTTAGCCCATTACCAAGCTACGCGGCCTATAAGCAACGGGGATGGGAGTTACGGCGCGCGGCAAGAAAACCCCCGTAGACCACGCCGGATCAGCCGATTGTCCGCTCGTAACTCGAGGTAATTAGAATCAGAAGTACCTACACCCTTGTTCCTCCGCTTTGGCTTCTTCCACCGTCCCTCGGCTCGCTCGTCCTCCCCCCTTCGTTCGCCGTCCCTCGCCGAGCCCTTTTCTTTTTCCTGTTGCTGCTCGTGTACTCTGTCGGCCGTCTCGTCGCCCCATGCGGCGCGTTTGCATATACACGCGCGCGTGCGTAAGCGATGCATCGCGACTCGCGACTCGCGACTCGGCTCACCCCCTCGCGGGCCGCCTCCACCTTCGCTCGTATTTCCTCGTATTTCCTCCCGGGCTATTCCCGCGACTCCTTACCCCGACGATCCCTGCACGCGATTGCGATTATTATCGATCTTCCCGCGACTCTACGGGGACGACCAGTTTCCTCCCGCGGCGACGGAACTAGGTGGTCCTCTCCCTCCTCGATCGGGTCGCGGCTTAATATGCGAATTCCTGCGCCTCGATTAGCCTATCGTTAACGGGCCGCCCGACAGGACATCGATGTGCGTAATATACGGTCGGAGGAAAGAAGGTGCCTCTTTTGTTCGAAACGTGTCGCGAGCGCATTTATTTAGAATCCACTCGGGCGAACGCGTCGAAAGAAACTTGTCCGGCGGGTAATTCGAGGAGTAGGCAATATTAAGCAACTCGATAGGGATTTAAACAAATTGATGATCGATTCGTTGGATCGCGAAACGGGCGTTCCTTATTTATTGCTGCGAGAAATAACGGAGACCGAATAATAAGAATAATAATTCAACGTGGTGTAGTGAAAACAGGCTGAAGCTAAATGTTGCCGAATGCTATATGAGTTTGTCTCGTAAAGCGTGCAGGATTTTTCTTCGTAGAAGTATGAAATGAATGTCAATGTACCTAGTTTGGTGAGGGATCAAACGGGTAGGGCAAAGGCAGGTAATATGGAACTGTCTGATTTCAAGAGCTTGTCAAAAGTAGGGGAATTTGTATTTTTTTTTAATAAAACTGACCTGAGAGGACGAAGGAACTAATGCATAATCATATTTACATAGTCAAATGTAAAAAAATCCAATTGTTTTGTAATTATAGTGAAAAAACTGAAAAGAGTGAAAATCGGCCTTTCGAAAAAATGGGTCCTAATATGGAACACCTAGGAAATTTATATAGAAAACTCAAAAATCTTTACTCTTTCTTACTAAAAATGAAGATTTATTAAGTAGAAGAGATAATACGTTGAAATCCCCCCATTCTTTGTGTGCTCACTGAAAGCAGCGAATACATTGGTTCTACTCTTCATTGTCATTATTTTTATAATAACCATCGCAAAATAAGCTTTGCGCATCATCGTCGTCATCGTCATTATCAACTTCATTTATGCTACTCGCTATGTTGCATATTACGTACACACATGTACCGACAAGAAATTAAGAATTATAATAATGTAGACTATAAAATTTCGAATCTCCCGCTTGCTACCGGCGACGTCTCGCGTCACGTCGTATATTCGTATGTAAGCCAAGCGGGAAGGGGAGATAGAGCAGTCGTGGATCAGACGTTGACAAGGAGACATACCGAAAGAAAATAAACATTACAGTAGTTCTACTGAAACCGTCGCCATCTTCAGTCCTGCTCGTGCCATACCGGCGGCTTTCCTTTATCTCTGAATATCTGTTGTCTACACTAAGAAGAGAGTAACTTTATTGGTAAACTATTGTTGAATAATCAAGAACACACATATTTAATGATAAATTATATCAAAATAATACATTGTAACATACCTTCACTACAATATTTAACTGTTTGATGCAGTTTTCAGAAACTTTTATACTCCACGAAAAGTATAAACGTTTCCTTTTCAATGATGAATGCCCGACTGATGCTCAATTGTCAGTATCGTCGTCTATTGTGTCTAGGGGCCTTAGTAGTATACTCGATTGCCTGAAGAATTCGTTATTTTTTTATCGAAATTTCACGAGGTTCCATATTACCTGTGTAGGAGCCGGAAAAAAGGGAAGTCGCCTCAACGGGACTCGAACCCGCGATCTCTAAAACCGTAGCGCACTGGCCAGCCGCCTTAGCCACCTCGGCTACCGCCGACTCCCCAAGATCCTTAGTCCCGAACTCCCATTCACTCGACGCCACCTATGGGCCCACTCTGGCACCACAAGCCGTCTCCGAGCGCCCAACGCCCACACCTGTCTTTACCTTATTGATGTTTTCGCGAGGTATCAAACGGGTATCAATATTTCTGATACATACGTGTTAGGCATCATAATTTCCGGGCTGGTATCGATAGCATTGATTTGATATCGGTCCCATCGCTAACTGTCACCGATGCTATTTCTCTTCTCAATAGCGAAGATAGACCAGCAAGAAGAGCAAGAAGCTGCGCCGCTCGGTGAATTAATTAACGGCGACCGGGGCGAAATCGATGACCGAGTGTATTCGGCTGGCGAAGACACGGCCGTTTTTTAATATCCCCCGGGAGTGATGATCGATTAGGCCGGGTTGCGTGCTAGGAGGTCCCGCGGGGACGACATTGTCGCGCGGTTCACCCAGCGGGCGGCTACTCGACATCAAATACCGCCGCTCCTCCAAATTATTATTACCGTTCCACCGCGCGGGAACGTCTTCGCAGGTGTAATCCTGTACGCGCAACCTTTCGTTCTCGCATGCACGCATTCCCCGCGCTCCTGTCGCAGCGCCAGAGCACGCACGCGAGCTGTCCTCGCGGCTATTCCGCGCTGCCTCCGTTACGAGACCCAGGAAACGCGGCGACTTAATGGATAGGGAATGCCGGGCGAACAAAGCCCAGCGCGGCGTAGAGGCTGCGGAGAATAAAAATTAGCCGCGTCTTCTCACGGGACGGAATGCGGTTGAGCGTCTTTTAGGTATGCTCGGCATCGAGTCGGACACCGCGACGGAAGCGTATCGTCTCCCCGATTTCATAGGGGATCTTCTAAATTAAATGCGCCGTCGGTTCCCTGGTGTATTTATAGCGAACGTTATATCGATTCACTCGGCGACGGAGGCGGCTCGATTATAGAGCCGGTCCTGGCGTAAACGTCCACCTCCTGGATGTGTCGTCGGGGGATATGGAATCTTCTTCTCGGCTGGGGTCTTTCTTTATTTTTGCTGGCGGTCGGGGAGGGTCGGCCGGACCGCGTGGTCGAAAGACGCGCGCGTTGAAGGCTTGGGCGCGGGGCATGGCGTGGCGTTGTCGAATCGAAGGCCAGCAGAGGTCGTCGAACGGCCGCCGTTGCCGGGTGTGGGTGGTTGAAAGAAGGCCAGACAAATTACCCCCGGCTTAATACGACAATGTGCCATCAACTTTGGCCTACACGCTGACAGTTACTATTTCATATACCTTCTCGTTCTGGCCGCCCCCGGGCCCCCTCGGCCCCTCGGCCTTCCCCGTCTCTCGGTCAGCCACCCGCCGCGTCCTTCTGCTCCACCACGTGCGCGCCGGGCCCCGGTAAATCGAGGAGAAGCAGGTACTCGATTCGACATAGGCGCCTTTTTTCTTGCCCTCGCGGGGAACGAACGTAGCGGATCGTCAGGGGGGTGGGGGTGGGGGGGGGGGGCGATCGCGTGGCCCGCGTAATTCGATGAACGCGAAAGCCTCGGCGAGACGAACGGCGAGTCGCAGAAACGGCCGAAGCGAGCGGATCGATGAATGGCCCTAACGGCTCGTTTGCCTCGCCGGGAGTGTCACTTACGTATCACAGAGCCCCCGATGAACATACGTACTCTCAGGCCGCGGTAATGAATACGAAATGCGCGACTCTTATATGTAGAAAAGTATCGCACAATGGGCCACGGGCACGAAAAGAGTCAAAGACCCTCCGAAGGAGCGGTCCCTTGAGGTACGTTTGTGGACAGTAAAGGGATCCTTGCTCCCTTCTCTCTCTCTCTCTCTTTCTCTTTATCCAGTCCCATCTGTTTGACCGCTCTCTCGCTCTCTTCCCACCTTCGGCACGGTCTTTCTTCGCTTTTAGACGCGTGAGAGATATCTCCGAATCATTAACGGCAATTAAAACATTGATCAACTGTGGAGCCGAGGTTGGCGTAGCGCAGGAACGCGTTGGCCAGGCCCTGAAAAGGGTTCGGTGGGGCCCGGAGGGTGAGCGAAGCCAGGAGGGAGGGAGGACCTCATGCGGCGAGAGCATATTACTTCGCAGGAGGCTGCGTAGGCCCACCTCCTCTTCATCCAATCCTCTTTTCTTCGCTCTTTCCCTGCTTCTCTCTCGTTCCTCGCAAGTGTCCGAGGGATACCCTCCTCGAAGCGTCAGGGTTTCTCAACCGAGCCTCTCTCCCGTGGAGCACGCCACGCCGCAATTGGCGCGCGATCGAAGCTGTCTGCCCCGCGACGAAATTCGAGCGGACGTTCGCCGGGAAAGGAGGCGACGCTGATGATCGCCGGACGACAATTCGGTGCGAAGAAGAAGAATCGCGGCGCGAACCGGCCGTTTAAGGCGCGCGCCGTATCCTGTGCCGATGTAAACGGCTGACCAGTATCGAAGATCTCTATCGTGAGGGAGAGAGATAGAGTGAGAGAGGCGAGAGGCGAGCACGGCTGTCCGCATCCGGGTGTCGCGGAATAGCTGCTATCTCGCTGCTCGTGATCCCACGGAGCTAATGCACGATAGGACGGGTCCATAGTTGCGACTCGTCGTCATAGCCGTCAAAAGCCTTTTACGCCGCGCCACTCTCGGCTCCCATTCATTCGTCAATGGGATCAATGGCGAGGGAGCGAGAAGCCAGAGGAGCGAGACACTCAATCCTTACGACCCTCGCCGGGCCTCGGGCCTGTTTGTTTTCCCACGTTTTTTTTTCGAGGGCCTTGTTACGTTAACGCCTCACCGAGCTTGACCTACTTCTCGAGTGGCACGGAAATAGATCAGTGGGTGAAGCACGGGTAAACAAAGCAACGTAGGTATCTCCCTTCTGGTTCAATCGAGGGGTTCGCCTATTCTCTCTGGAGCCTGTTCGTTTCTGTTCCTCCCGTTGCTGACCAGGGTGGCTGGGTCCGAGGAGGGAAATGGGCCGCGAGCAGGCAAAGATCACGGAGGGAAGGAGCGCGCGGTTAATCGGCGGTTCGGGGATGGGTGATGGCTAGAGCGCGAGCGAGTCGCGTACGAATGCATAATACGGTACTGCAGGAACGACCCCCCTGTCAGCAATCGACGCGTAAACGCCGCTAAACAATCCTGGTAAGTGGCGTGGCTCGCCGCGAGAACACCTCTCCTATAGCTCGTAATAAGCCGTACGAGGCTCGCGCACGTAACGCTGCGGACGTTTGCGGACGCTGGAGGATGCACGGCGAAGGTGGAAGAAGGCGGAGGTGGCGGCGGAACGATCGGGGGGGGGGGGGGAGGTAGGAAGCGAGTAGATGCGCGTAGAACCGAGGGACCGAGAGAGGAGAGAGAAACCATGGGACGCAGGGGAGGTGTCGACGATCGTGTTGTCATTTCTCAACTGGTCTTACCGCCGCGCCGCGTTCCGTGGATGAGGCCATCTTCCTCGCCCGCTCACCCCCTCGCGCGCTCCCTTTCTTCTCTTTCTCCTCTTTCTACTCACGGTGTTTCCCGCCGCCAACGATCGCCGCCTGTATAACTCTGCCGCCGTGAGGCCTGCCGTGTCTCGAGCCGTCAGGCTATTTATTTAATATTGTCACGAGTCGCAACGGGCCGGCGCGGTGGATTTCGCCGGGAGAGATCGATGACGCACGCGCCCCCGCGTCCACGTTGACGGGACATGGAGGATCGAAGGGCCCCCGAGGGAAGCAAGCGTTCTACCCGTGTCCCGCGACAATACCTCCGACGCACATACCTACTATTGCAAGATGAGAGGAAAGGAGACGTCCTATTTGTCCACGATGTGCTACTTTTCGGTTCTTGCAAGGGAAGATCCCGATCCCGAAAATTCAAAAAATTCTGAAACGTTGTGAATATGCAGGGGATTTCCTCCTGATTAGAACGTAATTTTTGTTTGCTGCCCAAATTCACTCTAAGGGGCTAGAATTGACACTTGAAAATCCGGCTATTTTCCTATTTTGTGGTATAACTCGTGAACTGTAAAATATTTTTTTTGTCAAATGATAGATTTCATTAAAAGACGTAATTTTTGTCTTAAAACTTTGTCTCTGTCACTTACAGTTCGCGAGATATATTGTAAGTCCGGGAGAGTTCGCCCATTTTTTGGAAAAGAAATGGTAGTTTGCATCGTTGTTTTTCACATTTTTGCGTTTTATGCATATTAAAGCAAAGCCCAAGCAATTAAGGATATATATAAATTATAGTGTGCGATAACTTCAAATATTTATTTGCATTTTCAATCAAAAACATTGACACTGCAACTGGTCGATCTCTCCCGCATGTCGGGTTTAGACCGTCCACCCACTACGAGTAATCGAGGTAGTGATCGACCACCTTATCAAAAAAAATTAAAAACGAATACATACGTATTGTTGGTGTTACACTGTAGTTCTATGCATATTATATCCTCAATATCGGAAGAGTGTAAATAAACTAAACTTACCTGTTTTTCAAATATCGTCCCCACTGTAAGTTGGTCTAAAAACTTTCAGCCTAGTATAAGGTCTTAAGGGGGGTCACTCAGGTGAAAATGAACTACCAGTAATTTTACAGATAAAAATTTGAAAATATTTATATCCATATTATTTTTTACGCTGAAATGAATTATGTAAGAGTTAATATAGTGACAATATTTTTTCCTCAAAATTTAAAAATAAAATTTCGAAAAAATTATTCGATTGTAAAATCCATACCCTTATTTCTGTAGAATTGTATACAAAGACTGCAAAAAAAATTTCAGCTCGAAAACTTCATTTCTGTCCGAGTTATATAGTTTTTTGTTTTGGCGTAGTAACTAAAACGCTCCTGCTTCGTACTTACGAGTACGCAGGTATAAACAGAAAGCCTCAGAAAGATACAAACGTGCAAGAAAAATGATACAAACTGCACAATCACGAAGAGAACAGGCATTGCAAGAAGAGGAAGGTCCAATGTACGGAGCAGGAGCGTTTTAGTTACTACGCCAAAACAAAAAACCTTATAACTCGGGCAAAAGTGAAGTTTTCGAGCTGAAATTTTTTTTGCAGTCTTTGTATGCAATTCTACAGAAATAAGGGTATGGATTTTACAATCGAATAATTTTTTCGAAACTTTATTTTTAAATTTTGAGAAAAAAATATTGTCACTATATTAACTCTTACATAATTCATTTCAGCGTAAAAAATAATATGGATATAAATATTTTCAAATTTTTATCTGTAAAATTACTGGTAGTTCATTTTCACCTGAGTGACCCCCCTTAACTGTATCTTATAATTCAAATATGGATTTGTGATAATGGTCAATGTGAGATAAACAAGAGCCTTCATTTCTTTTGTGTGAATGACACACAGTGCCCTATCTTGCGTCAGTCTTAAAATATCAGCGCTGGCCGGACTCTCCCGGACTTACCCTAATACAAAATCGGAAAATAGCCGAATTTTTAGAGGTTAATTTCACTCCCTTCGAGTGAATTTGGGCAGCAAACAAAAATTGCGTTGTATCAGAAGGAAATGCCCTACATATTCACAAAGTTTCAGAATTGTTTGAATTTTCGGGTTCGGGATCTTTCCTTGTTAGCGGCAGTCCATATCCGCGGATTGTCGCGATTGGTTTCGTTCGCGTTGTTCGTCACGGAACGAACTGTGTTGAAGGGGACAGGTTGACGCGAGTGGACGATTCCCCTTGCCCCTGTGACATTTCAACTTGTGGTTACTCTCCTTTCTTCTCATCTCGCAATAGTACTTGGTTAACGCGACCGACTGTGGAAGCAGTTTCGTTGGTTCCTGCGAAGTACCGGTTCCCTTTTCCCGCGCGGGGAGGAGGAGAAGGTACGAGCAGTACCTTAAAAGAATTTAAATTGGTATCTGCCGGATAAAGAGTCGGGAATTACTGTGAAACTCGTCGATCCTCGCCCACGCGCGTTTATTACCGAAATCTTTCTCCTTTCTCCTCGCGTTCCACTACCTCCTACGAGCTGTCCCACCTCCTCCCTTCTCGGCGAGGTTAGCGGTTTAGGTTAAGTTCGTGAGGGACGCGAGCCCTCTTATTTACTTTATCGGCCCGCGAAGATCGTATAGGCTCGATAAAGCATGCCCGCGACTCGCAGAGGATGCCTTCCTCCTCTTCGTTCGCCTCTCCTCTTCCCCAGCCTTGCCCCTTTCCAATCGACGAAAGTAAATTAACGCGAATTCGAGGTATTCGATTCCCTTTCCCCGCGTACTCCTTCCGCCTTCCACCGATCGGCAAAAGCAACGATCCCGCGATCAATCGCGCACACACAAAGCGGATTGCATTCCCGCGCGGCTTTCGTTTCCTGCCGAGATATCACGTCTTCGCCAAAACTTCGCGTCGTTCCGCTCGGAAGCCGTCCCCCGTTCTCGCACTTACGCGACCATTTTTCCACGTGTCTGGCGATTTTCGGTATCCGGTTATTCAGCGGGATGGACGATCTTGATACTCGACTCACCGGCTAAACGTCACGGAGGAATGAAACATTCGCGGCGTTTGTCCGCCGATAGGAGCATCGGTACATTGCCGGTTACGATCGTTATTTACGCAGCCGCCCACCCTTCCTCCGCTCCTACCATTCCACCCCTGAGGAAGGATCGACGAGTCGCGCGCGGCACCGCGTACCGATCCGCGTCCCTTAAATTCTGCCCACCTTTTTTCTCGTGTTCCCGCTGAACGATGGAACTCGTCGAGTCGCGCGAACGAGCCACGGAATGCAAACGGTCCCCCACTGAAAATCGAAGCCCACCGCGCGGGGATCTCTGTGAGGGGGAGGGGGGGGGGGGGAGGACCCTCGGTATTTCCACATTCACGAGTTGTCCCGGCATTTGAACTTGAGCGGTAAACTTGTCCACCGTCGAAGGGTTAACGTGCATCCACAGTCTACTTTTCGCTCGGCCCCGTGGAGGTTTCGCGCGTGTGCGTGCGCGCACACCGCCGTCGTTATTGTCGCGGTCGAGTTGCTTCTTTTCCTCGGGGCCGTAGCTCGCGTCGGTGAAAAGAGGGAGAAGGGCCAGCGGTGAAATTTCAGCCAAACGCAGTGCTCGCGGCCGACTCGGCTGTAAAAAAGGGAACCCGCGCGCCTCTGCCTGCCGGCTCGCAACGTCGAATAAAGACGGCAAGAGGGATCGTCCTGCAGAACCACCGCGGCCTTCTCTCTCTCTCTCTCTCTCTCGATCGATCCGACGCTCCTTCTCACCCCCTTCGATCCTCGGCGCTCCGCTCGAGGAGCGAGCAGAACGGTGAAACGGGGGACGTGGTCGAGAGGAGTTGGACGGAGAAGAGGAAGAGACAAAGGGGGAGAGATACTCGGAGGCGAATGGGAAAGGGATGGAGAAGATGGGCCGTAGAAGGGGCCCCGACCTAAATGCGGGCCCGGGCGCGGGCGGGCCGTTGATATCGAATTTATCAGGTGTCGGGTTGCAACCGTTCATGCTCTGTCCTTAAGCACGCATCCGCGCCGTTTTGCCGGGCCAACGCGCCCGCAGTATCGCCGAAACTTCCATCCGATTTGCTACGCTCCGACCGACCTGGATCGTGTCCCCTCGTCGCGTCGTCGAGTTTCCATTTCTCCCACTGGCCATCCGAAAGACGTTCGACGCTTGTCATTCGTCGTGGCTGGCTTGCACGAGTTCACGTGCTCCCAGAGAAACAGTCGAGTGGGACTGTAATCCGCGAGCTATCAAAGATCCAGGGTTCAGCTAGAAGTTGATTAGGCGTAGCTCGCGGCGTCCTTCCTCTCGCTGGGGTCCGTCTCTCCAGCGGTCTCTTACCAGCTGGAGTGGATTCCCTCTTGTCCCGTCCACCCTAGCCCATATTCCCCGGCTGGACGGTGAGGAGCTCTTTTACCGTGGCTCGCCGTCAGTCACGGCGAGTCGCTTCTGTTTTCAGACTCGAAGCACGCGATCCTCGTTCGCATGTGTAACCGGCACGACCACCGTCTTCGTTCGCGTTGTGTGTCGTCGTGGTTGTTCGCTCCTCCGTTCCTCCGTGCCTTCGTTCCCTCCACGACAAAAGCGTGTTCGTCCAGCGCACAGCCATTAGGCCGTTGTACGCACCGTACCGCCACCAATACCGTTCTCCGCCGTTACGACCACCATCCTCTGTTCGCCACCACTACCACTCCGGCTACCAATTTCGCCCGCTCCCTCCGTTGCCGAAATTATTTCCACGGCTGCATTCACCGAGCCTGCCTCCGCCCGTTTAATGCTCGAGCCGCGCCAAGCCGAAACCGGGAAACTCGGCGATCCAGCTGCGCCACCCAGCGATACCGAGCGGCTCGGTAACGCGATCGCGCGTTAATCGTCATTGCTCTAACCCCGCGACGATTACGCCGAAAAGCTACGAGCGCTGCGTCCGCGATTACGCACCAAGCAATTGGAGCGAAACTATAAATTAAGTCCCCCCTAGGACCGTTACCGATCGAGTCCTCCGTTGCTCCGGACGTTAATAGGAACCCGCAGAGTCCGCGGCATGATTAACGATCCCGCCGCGCGTTGCTTATAGTCACCGTGACGATTTACATATTACGGGCCGCGTCTTAATTCGACAGCGAGAATTCCGGCGCCGCGTTTCTGGCCAGGGGACAGCCACCCAGCGGTGCCGATACCTCCGAGCGTGCATGCAGCGCGCGGACAGCTGTACACGGAGTTCGGCAAGGCTTTCCCTCGTTTCTACAACAAGATCACCGGCGTACCCGGAATTAGAAATGCAGTCGGCCTTCGCGGAGAGGAGCGAAATGAAGCGATTCGTATGCGACTCGTGGAAGATATCGTACGCAGGACAGAGTGGCGGCCGCGCGGTGCCCCTTTTACCACTGGGCATCGAGCAATGGGGACAGGGGAGGAGGAGAGAACGAGCTTGTGAACACGAAACTTGGACCACCGCCGGTCCTCCTCTCCTTCTGGCGGTTCTGTCGCGCGCGGGCGGAAGTTCCTAGCCAGTCGTTATTACGAGACGTGGCTCCTCTCGTCCTCGTATCCGTCGCATCTCCGTTTGCTCTTTCGCGGCTCGCCGACTGGACGTGTGCCGTGCCCAGCATCAAAATCCTCGGGGGGCTTCACGGAATTTTAATGTCGCCCCGTTCAGCTGGACGTGCCCGCCGGCGGTCTAGCTATTTCATTTCTATCGAGCGGCGACGATTTCCTCGGCGGCTTCGTGGGGCCAGCGAGCAACGGAGGCCTTGGCGCGCCGATAAAGCCACCGGATAGCCGTAAATTCGTTTTTGCTCGCTCTCCCCCTCTCGATTCTTTCCTCTCGCGGCGCGGCGCGATCGGTAATTCCCTCCCCGACCCCCTTCCCTCCTGCCGCAACTCGCCCCTCCCTGCGATGCCGCGCTTAAACGTACATCGACTTTGCACGCGAGCATACTTCATCGCGCGGCAGACGGAAAAGCAGGCGGGGGAAGGAGAGGTAGCGAAGGGAGGGTAGAGAGGAGAGGTCTGAAAGGGTTTCGAGACCGGACACGCGTCGGCAGGAAAATACTGGTGAAATATAAGCCGCGACACCGGGGGAGGCGGGAGGACGAGATGCGGATTAGGGTGCGGAGAGTGATTGGAAGAGAGGAGGAGGAAGGCAGAGATGGAGGAGGATGAACGAAGATCGTTAAGGGAAGGAAATTACATCGGTGCTTCGGAGTTCATTGGATTCCTATTAGCAATAAAATCGCGGCACCGTGGACGAGCGGTTTTCAGCGATGGCCGGCCGACTACCTCGGTTCCTCCCGAGGGTGTCCTTCTTCTTTTAAGTAACCCGCGAGCCATAGCGTGCGGCGAGATCGGATTGTGACCGTGCGCAATGGGACGCAAACCGGATCATCGGAATCACGCGGATTTAACGATCTTAAACCACCGCGGATGCTTGCTCGTTGGTTATCCTCGTTGCGCTGTTCGAGGGCGCGTCTGATACCCGTTCGGTGGAGATCGGGTTTGAAATTGGGGAAGCGTTGTTTATGCATGGTGGTCCAACAAAAAATTTCGTTTAGCCACCTTTCAAAAAAGAAGTTAGGTAGGTATAAAGAAATAAAAAAAGTTTCAATCAATTTGTATACCCGACAGAATCGAATTATTAATAAAAATTCATAAACCACCTAAAAAGATGTGGAAAAGGTCCATAGTTCGCGGGTGTGCAGATGACAAATTTTTTAAACTGATTATAATTTTTTTCTGAACGGTGGGCAAATGTGCACAAATCGTAGACAATCATTTCCCACTGACAAATCATTAAAAAGTTTTTATGGGGGTGCTGGTGAATTCTTTTTATTTCTTTATAAGGTAAATGGCTCAGTGGTGATCGTAAATAGTAAAAAATTATATCTAAATGTAATTATTCGAAAGCGTAAAATCTCTACTTTCGGATAACGTAACCACTCAAGAATCTACATTTGTTAAAGGAATCATTTTAAATTAATTAAAACATGAAACTGTTCATATGGTCCAGTAATTAAATGAAATTCATAGCTTGTCCCAGTTATTAATTACCAGTGTCCCAATTATTGAATATATATTTAATTTAACTATTTCTATCAGTTAATGAAAAAAACAATATGCTAAAATTTTGGGGTAACAAAAAATTTTATTTATAATAAACTTGTATTAAATCCAAGGCATAAAAAATGATAAAAAGTATATTATAAAATTTTACGTTATGTTAATATTATGACGAGTTTAAGAGTATTATATTTTTGTCTAGTTATTATTAACGTAAATATATAGGATACAAAAAATACTTACTTTGGTACAATAAATGTTAATAATTTCAAAACTTCACTGAATACTGGCTTCGGTACCAGTCTTTAAATAACCATTAAACACGCGTGTAATAACTGGTCCGTGTCGTGTTATCGCGTACTAGTGGATAAACGCAACAATTTCAATATTAAAAACAAAAAATTATTAAGAGATCCAATTAATTTACAATTGTTCAATATATAATAAATCCAAAACAAATGTACTATTTCAAAACTGATAAAATAATAATTAATTACAACCTTAACAAAAATATTCTCTCGGTTGCTTGAGCCCATTAGGTAGGAAACGAGATTGAAACTATTGAAGCTTTACTGTACAATAATATTTTTGCATGATATAATTATTCAGTTATGTAAGCTTACAATTGTATATATATAAAGCTAATATTGCATTTTGCAATTATATTTCGAACAGTTTAAATGTTACAAATTAGAAACCCCGTTATTATTAATAAATTCTTTTCTCAATTTTTAATTATTGGGCCTTGTTCACGTACTGGGCCATTTACCTTAACTTTCTTTTGAAGGGTGGACAAACGAAAATGTCGATTCTTTCCAAAAATTCGCATTTGGGGGGCGGCAACTTCACAGACCTCAGTTTTGACCAGAGTCGCCAGGCTTAGGATTAGTCGACCAGGAAGTGGCCGGACTAGGAGAGCTCGCGGCACGCGAACGGTGCTCGACTTGATCGCGGTCGGCGGCTGGCACGATTAAGATCGCCGGGGCGGCAATTTCGAGGCTAATAGCGTTGCCTCTCGAGAAAGTCGGAAAGAGGGACAGAGGCGCGCGGTGAGATTGAAAAGACCGACTCGGCCGCGGCCGCTCGAAAGCATCTCGATGGTATTCAGAAGCCGGGTCGTTCTCTTCGAATGCGGAGGTTAAGAGGGACGGGAGGGGGGGGGGGGATCGGGACGGCGGCGGGACACGGGGAGGATGGAGGCGGCACGGCGGCCGGGAGGACGATCTCGGAGGACGCAGGACGAAAGAACGAGGAACGAGGAACAAGAAGAAACTGGAAGAGAAAAAGAGAGACGGCCGGGGTGAGGTTGCTCTCTGCGGTTTAAGCCGTGCATACGTAATATCTGATTCTACGTCCGAGGGAGCAGGGCCCGCGATTGTCCTCGTGGTTGTGCGCGTTGTCGGGAAGCAAGACGGGAAGCGCCGCGGGGACCCGATTGAGACGAAGACGAAAGATCTCGGGGCTTGCGGGAGGAGAGGCCGCAGCCACGGATAAAGGACCCCAGATAGAGAGAGGCTAAGAAAAAGACGTAGAGCGGACCGATCCGTGGAGAGGAGGACGGGCAGAAAAAGACGGAGCAACAAACGGAGGGTGGGGGAGAGAGGGAGCGGCGGACAAAGAGGCACGCCAGCAACGAGGAAGGCGTATAACCACGGGGAGGGTGATTGTTTTACCGGTGACATGATAATACTTAGCTGGAGAGTATTTAAGAGAGGTCGAGGAGTCGCTCGACGTCCACTCGAGGAAACATTGAACGCCGGGTGGGGGGGGGGGGGGGAGAAACGGGGCGAGAAATGGGATATATACCTGCGGGACGATGACGTCCAGGGGCGAATCCTTTTTTCCTGGTTCGTCGTCATCGTCGTCGGCGTCGGCGTCGTCGTCCGAGCGGCAGGGGAAAAAGAGAGCAAAGGGGTAGGAGTAGTGGGAGGCGGTTCTGAAAGAAGGTAGAAGGGGGAGGAAAGAGTAACCGAGAGGATCTGGCGGCGGCAGCGACGGCGCAACCTATTGTCCTCGTGTCCACAGCCTTTTTCAATTCAAATTGAAGCCGCAAAAAAAGCGCAGAGCTCGCACACACACGGGTTCGGGCACAGAACGCGAAAGCCGGTCCCCCTTCGATACAGAAGGAAAGGGACCACTCTTCTTCCTTCGCTCAGGCTTCTTCCCGTTCTTTCGTCTACGTCGCACGGGGGCTGATTCTATCTGACCGTAAATATCACCGACACAACCGCAGCCAGCGCGCAAACCTCGTGCCGCACACACGCGCACGCGGGTCCTCTTCACGCTCGAATATACGAGAGCGTCGTTGGGAGAAGAGTACTAGAAACGACGGACGAAAAAAATTCTTTTTCATCTCCCTCCCCCGACGCTGCGGGCTTCGCGCTGGTCGCGTACTTTGCCCGGAATCAGATCGGGCCGCGGAGCGTCTCCGTTTGACATTCAAAGAATATGGGGAAGGATCAGGGACTGGTCCGAAATCGGCAACTTGGATCGGATTCGCCGGCCGCGCGAGTTGCCGAAGAAATACGCGGAATTCGTCGCGCCGGCTCGTTGCACTCCGAGCGCATGTATTTTTCGCCTTCGCCGTGAGAATCGACAAGATCCCCGATAATTCTCCGGGCTCGTTTGTAGTCGGCTCCTCGTGGGCCGGTCGCGAGCCTCTCGCGAAGGATAATTTAAATCTCCCGACGAGAACCTGCGCACCTTTCCTCCTTTGGTATCGTGCTCCCTGCCCGTCGATCGATTTAGAGTTCCACGATTCTCCCCTTTCATTCATTTCGCACGGCAACACCACCCCGAGCACCTTTCTTTGCCAGCGTGCGTCGCGTGATTTACAGAACGCGTGCACGGCTGAGGTATCGTAAAAGAATGACGGCCGTAGTAATAATTGTAATTTATGCGATTAACTCCGGAACCGGTACGTCGTACCTGCGGAGCAACTTCCCCTGACCTGCATTAAGCCTATAAATCACGACATTCTTCCTCTTACTAGTCTCGCTCGCGAGACAAGTATCTTAATTATTCGTCTTAGGAACGACGCCGAGTTTACTAACACTCCTCTCTTTTGCTTTCCAGGTAAGAGACCCGATTCGTCAGCGTGCTGCAATTACGTACCGCCGATCGAGGGGCGTTCGTTTGAAAATCGAGAGAGATGTAAGTAGCTATTTATTCCGCGTCGATCGTCGAAATATTCCGCGCCGTGACGGCGGAAGCTGTGCGCGAGGTATATTACCTACGTCAGAGGTACAAACTCGGCCGAAACACGCGAGGGGAAACGCCTGGCTAATTGACGAGGCAGAATAATCTGAGGAGCGAATCTCGGCTCGGGGCCGGCTAGAGCTGCCGCAATTCGGATAATCAGATATTCCGCTATTCACCTGATCGGCTGGATCGAGCCGGTTAAACGAGGAGGGGGCTAGCCCGCTCGGAGCCTCGAAACCGGCGATGCAAAAGCGGTGGCAGGGATTAGTTTGAAGCGGCTGGAGTCGAGGCGCGGGCCCTTTTGCCCGCGGTAACGACCGGTGCTCCCGATGTCACTTTGCGAGAAACGCAATGATCGGTCCTGGGAGCAGCCACGGGGTTGGGCCCGTTGAAAGAATTATGGGTAGCGGCGCGGGGTCCCGCGAGCAATCTTTGTCTCACCCCGTGAGATCGGGGGACAAGAGCCGGCAGAAGCAGCGGCAGTTGGTTCGTTTGCTTTCGCAAGCCTTCCTTCCAGCTCCATCCCCTCGGTGGCTGCGGGCCCCAGCGGATACTTTAAGGCGGTGCCGCGAGCACCGAGAAGAGGGTCCTCGATCGCGGATCGTCGGGGCCCGCTGGTCCCCGCTTTGCATTTGTTTCGGCGATCGGGCCCCGGCTGCTGGGGCCCCGTTTCCCCTTTCAGCTGTCTTCCACCGTAGGTCTTCGCCATTCCTCCTGTGCTCCCCTTTTTCCGCTGCCGCGCGCACTGTTCCTCCTCCCTCATTCTTCTTCCCTCTATCTTCGCGTTCCTCCTCGTTCCCTCCGCGCAGGCCCCGACAGCCACGTCAGTCTCTAAATTACCCTGCGGTGAGCTGGGCCCGGCCGGGGCCAGAAACCAGCCAGAACCAGCCAGAACGGGGCCACGCAGGGCCCCTCGGCGGCCGTGTGTCTATCGGCTGCCAGCGACGGCCGGCGAGGGACGAAGACCAATGCGTCTCGGCCTTCCGTGTGCCCTCCGTTAATTGATAACTGATATCTCGGATCTTCGGACAGTTTTCGGTTCGAGAGCGAAGCGGGCCAGCTCCTTGCCTCGAGAGGAACGGGAGGAAACGCAGGGACGACGGAGAGGACCGCATCTCCTCGTTGCCTCTTCCCCTCTTTCCACGGATTCACGAACTGTCTCGTTTCTTCCTCTCGTTCCCTTTTTCCATCTACCCTCCGTCCCTTCTCTCCCTTTTTCTTCTCCTTCCGGCGTTCTTTCTTCGGCCACCGAGCCCTGCCCTCCTCCCTTTTATTCGTCCGTTTCGGGGCCAGCCGATCGGCAGCCGGGAGCAACAAGGACAACGCGGAGAGGAGTATCGCGGAGGGAACGAGTCGTGCAGAGAGGCAGGCGGACGCGCCGCGCCGACTGTCGCGCGCCTTTTTTTTTTTCTTCCTCTTCTTCTTCTGCCGCTGCTGCAACTTCTGCTGCTGCTTCTGCCGCTACCGCTGCTCCAGCCGCCGCCGCTTCTGTTGCCGCTATCTTCCTTCGTTCTTCCCTCCTTCGCTCGTCTTCCTCCTACTGCCCTTCTTTTTTCTCAGTTTTCTGACTCCGCGGGGACTTATAAGGCGATTCTTCGCGTTCCGCCCGAAAAAAATCCCAGTTGCGCTCTCCCGCGCGTTAACATCCCCGGCCATCTTTGCCGGGGGATCTTGGAATAACGTCCGGGGTGACGTTTCGCCGTCAGTGGCTTCGCCCCGGCGTGCCCGCGGAACCTTCCCTACGTAATGGAGAGCGAGAGGTGTAACGAGGGGGCCATCGACGTTGGCCGCTCTCGCGTGGAGCCGGACCGGTGATTATCGTGGCTCGGATTACATCTTCTTGCGCTTTCTTTCGGTTGGCCGGATAGGAGAGGCTGCTCGTGGAAACGAACGTGTTCCGTCTCTTCCGATAAGGAGCATAATGGAAAATTAGGTATGCGGGGCCCGGCCGGCTCGGGACGGGCCCGAGCCAGCGCGGGGCTCGTACCCTACGTAGAAAGTTTTCGATCATAGAGTACGTGCAAAGTACAGGGTACCGGAGACAATGCATCCGACGCGTAATGACTGGGTTAATGGGAAAAACAATGTGCAAACAAGGCGCTGCGTTGAAGATAAGAGAAAGATGATAAGGGGACCGCGGGACAGGATGGCCGGGGTCTTTCGATTTAATGATATCGCGGCGGATACTCGTGGCGCACGGCACCGAGTCGTCCGGGCCCCGCAATAACTCTCGGGAATACTATTCGACGAATACATTATATGCGCGATAGTGACGTGAACACGGGTATTACTATTAAAAGCTGAGTTTTACTCCTCCACCCGCCGCGCCGGATGGGCGAGCACCGTTCGTTCGTAGGAAATCAATTTTCCTGATTACAACGAGCCGCGGAGGGTAATCGCGACGGCGATCATCGTAATAAAACCTGCCCACGGTGACACGGTGCCTATCGTCCCGGTGCGTTCAACCGGGGCCGTCCCGCGGGGAGGGCTTCTTTTTCGGTTAGCTGGATCCTGGCGGAGGTGACGCGGCGATAGCTGTCGACCAGGATCACTCCGGCTCCCTCGCAGCCCCTCTTTCTTTCGCGGTCCCCCTTCGACCGCCCTCCCCGCGGCCAGAGGGGAACTCGGATATATACGAGCTTGCTCCCGCGAATCTCAATTGTTCGCGAAGGGGTAGGGGTTGGGTCTCCGTACGTGGCCCGCGAGGCCGGATGTTTGACCGTGCAACAATAGAGGGTGATAAATGTGCACGTCAAGGGCCGCGGAGAGGGCTCCTTCTTCCACGAGCCGGTGCCCGACGAACCTTCTAGCCTCGCTCCTCGCAGCGATGCCACGGGATCACAGCCAGCCCCGGCTATCTCCATCTTGAAACGGGATACGCGGACGCCCGCGCATCCTAATGCCGCTGCTTTCGGAGGGATCCTCCTGTCCGTCGCAGGTAGAGCCCAGGAATATCTCTGTATTCCAGAGGGCTGGGCTTCGTAAGTTTCGGGTGCGTGCAGGGTCGAGGGACCAGCAACTTCATCCGCGTTCCCGCCGACGATTGCTGTCCAGCGACGAGACAATCTACTTGGAGATTCCAGTTCACGGTTCTGGAACGATCATCCCCTCGGTAGGGGGATCGGGAGACGATTAACGCAGCTCCTTCGCGTGCCACTGTTAGGAATAGTATCCTCCGGGGTCCCAATGAGATTCCTCGATAAGAGGAGCTCGTCCGAGTTTCCGAGAAAAGCAGGATCGACCAGTTGCGTGAATCTGATTAAGTGGAAAGTATAGCAGTCTGCCGAGCGGTAATATTACCGCCTAGGCGATACCATTGCTCGATAAACTCCGGTACATGGGGTAGATCGGGGAGTAGGGTATCGGTTACTCTGTAACGACCACCGTGTCGTCTATAGGCACGCCTCATAATCACATTCGTTCGGGCGTGACAGCGCCTGGTACGAATACAACGGCGGAGGAGCATTGACGCTGGGTGGAGCGACTGGGTCTGTTCAATTTCAGGTTACAAACTTATGAAGCCGTAAACGGTTAACTCGCTTCTCGGGATTCGCCCGATGTCACTGCGGCGCGAGATCGGCGAGGGAATAGCATCGCTAACGAGTAGCTATCGGACGGTGGCGGCTCGCCCGCTGATTCCAAAGCAATTACACGCCCGGCCGTAGCGAAGTTTTATTCGGGCGGATTTTTCGCGACCAGTCTTTCGAAGCGGGCAAAAGAAACGCGGCAACGGCCGCGCCGCAATTAGTCTTCCAACGCGTTCTAACGACGTCCCTTTGTATCGTAAGCGGAGAGGATCCTCCTATCGTTAGCGTTTTATTTTCTGCCGCTGCTGCGGGCTCGTTTTCTCGAGAAGGACAAATTGCGTTAATTAATGAAGTCGAGTGGCGAGCCGCGGCTCGCACCGAAGAACAACGGTCATCCCCCGTGGCCGATAGTATTGCGACCGCGTTAATCGAAGGGACGATTATGTTTTACGACCTGTAATAAGAGATTAGTTTTTTCCCGCAGAGCCGCCACCGGTTCGCTCGCAGGATTACACGCGCCTGGGCAAAGAACCATCGCGAGTTCTGCTCGGATAGTTCCCAGCTATTCCCTTTTTCCTCTCCCGCCACTTCGCGCGCCTCTCTTCGGCTAGATATCTCGCTCGACTCGTTGAGGGGGGGGATTTAAACGCGACGCTTAGGCGTACATCTCGCGCGATTCAGGCTGACGATAGCGGATCGACAATGTCATCGTGAAATCCTCCCTAGTATGTAGCATTTCTGGTTGGCCAACGGTAGCCAACAGTTGGGAATTAGTTGGGATATAGTTAGAGTTTTGCCTACAAATTCCCAACATAGGGCCTACGGCAAAAAACTTACAACAGTTTGCCAACGAATATTCAATGTTGGGCCTACAATTACTATGGTTGGTTAATTAACAAAAAATTTACAACGATGATTAAATGTCGTCTTACAAACATCAGAAAATTTGCAATATCCAAAAACCTGTTATTATATTCCAAATTGTGATTTTTCTTTCCTTATTTATAAATACGTAATGCGGACGTCTGTCTTGACCCTAGTAGCATTTTTGGTTGGCATACAGTTGGGTCACGAACGTAATATTAGTTGGCCAACAGTTAGATTTGGCACTTTTTTTTCAGGTTGGGCCAACAACAGAGGGCCAAGGTAGGTTTTCCTACTATTGCCCAATTATTTATATCCTTTCCAAAAGACGTCTTAAAGTTAAAGATGTCCAGAAGGCGTCTTAAAGAACTTCAATAGATGTCGTAAATACGTCTTTTTCAGGTCTGGTTTATGAAAAAAAATAATCGCAGTGAGGAGAATCGAACCCAAACTTTCCGCTTACGAAGCAACCGCTGTTCGCACTTACCCAACACATTTCCTTGTAAACATTTCTAATTTCTAGTTACATAACTAGTATTAATTGTTTATAAAAACTGTGCAGTGACGCGAAATATTCTACAAAATATCATCATTCGACTTTTAGACTCATTCCTTAAAATTTCACATTGGTCTCAGGACAGACGCCCTCATTACGTATTTATAAATAAGAAAAGAAAAATCATAACTTGGAATATAATAACAGGTTTTTGGATGTAGCAAATTTTCTGACGTTTATAAGACGACATTTAATCATCTTTGTAAATTTTTTGTTAATTAACCAACCATAGTAATTGTAGGCGCAACATTGAATATTCGTAGGCAAACTGTCGTAACTTTTTGTTATTTGCATCCGAACCTATATATTTGCTTTTATTATCTTTAACTAAATGTATTTCTGTAGGGCATCATTAGTTGGCCCAAAATTGGTTATTCGTAGACAAATCAGCGGAAGACGAGTGCAATATTAAACAATTGGCCCAATAGACGGGGTTTGTCGACGAAACTACTAACCACCACCCAACTGATTCCCAACCATAGGCAAATCATCGGGATACAAATGCAACATTCAACGGTTGGGCCCTGTAAAGGAGGTTTGTAGGCGAAACTACTAACCACCTCTCAACTGATTCCCAACTGTTGGCTACCGTTGGCCAACAAAAATGCTACTAGGGGAGACGAATGTGAAATTTTAAGGAATGAGTCTAAAGGTCGAATGATGATATTTTGTAGAATATTTCGCGTCACTGTGCAGTTTTTATAAACAATTAGTAATCGTTATGTACTGAGAAATTAGAAGTATTTACAAGGAAATGTATTGGGTAAGTGCGAATAACGGTTGCTTCGTAAGTAGGTAGTTTTTTTTTTCCCCTTAAATCAGACCTGAAAAAGATGTGTTACAACGTCTTTTGATGTTCTTCAAGACGCCTTCTGAACTTTTGTAAGACGTCTTTTGGAAAGAAACTGTTGGGCTTATGGAAAAAAAACCTGCAGTTGGGCCTATGGAAAGAAACCTTCAGTTGGGCCTGCGTTGATTACAATCGTTGGCCCATTTAAAAATAGCGCGACACTTCAACAGTTGGCCAACGGATAACACGTCATTGGCCCAACAAACTCCCAGCAAATAAATGCTACTAGGGCTTGCAGAGACTCGTGCTGCAAGGAGAGGGCGAGAGAGATTTATTCTTTCTCGTCACGGCTCACTTGTTTTCACGAGAAGAAAATCGGGGTTTTCTCTAAGGGTACGTTTACGTTGGGGCTGCGATAATAGCGAAGAAAGAGTGTTTCGGTAAAATCATCTCTCTCTCTATCCATTTCTCTTTCTGTCTATTTCTATCCTTCTCTTTCACTTGAACAGCTGATTTACTTCTTATTTACTTCTCGCGACATCATACATACACACACACACACACACTCTCATGCTCTCGTGACCGACCTGAGTGCTCGGTTACACAGACCAGTAGTATCTCGACAACACTCGAAATCGCACGCATCTATTGTATCGCCTCTATTCTCTATCTATCTCTCAGTAAACTGTACTATTTTCAATAATTTTTTAGTTCTCTCTATACAAAGAGAAATATCTGTTTCTCGACGCTTTTATCGTTTGTCATTTATATAGTCATCTCGCTCTGATCGTCGCTCTGATCGTTTATCGCAGCTCCAACGTAAACGTACCCTAAATCGGGCACAAGCTTCGCTCCTCCGAAGAGCACCCTTCGAGAATAACATCGCGAATGCCGCATCCGGAAGCTGCGGAGGTGCGTGTCGTTAATGGCAATGTCCACGCGAGGGAACATCGGGGCGTGGGTGTCGATGGTCGCAGTTCATTGAAAATTCCAGCCTGTCCCCGGAGTCCCGTTAGAACCTCGCCAGGAGGGCTACCGTCGTCGGTCTCCAGCGACGGATTATTTACTGGAGGCACGCGCTACCGCTTGATTTTCACCTACAGATAACTCAATCCCCGAGGACCCCTCGGTGTCCCGGCGACTCGCGCTGCATCCAGAAGCTCGGGGAGGGCTCCGGGGTTTTCGCGCCGCTGCCCTAGACAAACATCTATTCCTGGAACGGTCGGGGACACCTCCCGGCCGTTCCTCTAGCGAAATGTAAACGTCGAGGGAAGTTAAACGGCTTTTGCCTGGTGAATGCTAAACAGCCATCTCCTCCGCGTCGCATAGTTTCCCTTTACCGTTGTTCTTTTATCTCGGATCGTCGGTGATCGGCGGATACCGGGGGGATAATCAGCGATCGGAGGGCAGAGCCGAGTGACCCTCGCGTTACACTTTCGCGAACGGAGCGGCGGGGGACGTAGGCAGGCCTCGAGACGCTCGAACAATAAAGCGAGGGACCGGTAGAAATGAGCAGGAGGAGGAATGAGATACGGCCGGGCGGGCGAGCGGGAGAGAGAGAGAGAGAGAACGAGAGCATCGGTATTAATTACACGGCGCGCGTCCGGCTCCCTAGGCCACCTACGGTTACCCGCTTTGCATAATACGTATATACACTTACGGTAAGGGTGGCGAGGGAGGACGCGAGCGAAGGTACAGCCGAGGAGGCGAACGGGAGGAGGAGACGAGGCAGATGGAGGAGGTGAAGAAGTGGCGGGGGAGGGGAGCCGACGAAGTGTAAGGCAAAGACGAAGAGGAACGTTCGAAGGGAGGAGCAGGCGGGAGAGGGATCTGGCGCGGATCGAGGATCGAGGATCGAAAACGAGGAACGGCGAGGAACGCGTTCCATTCCCACTCGGTCGGAACCGGAATCGCCCTCTCTCTCTTCGTCGCTCGGGGGACGCGCGCGGAAAGGAGAGCCTCGGCAGAGGGCTCGTCTTCTCCCCCGTCCCCCCCCCCCCCCCTTTCCTTACTCTCTTTCTTTCTCTTTCGTCGGGTCGAAGCGCGGCTGATTATTTAGGCAGCGAATGTTTAATCGAAGCATTGTATCGGCAGGACCAGTGCTGCTGGGCTGCTCGGTCGCCTGGTTCCTCTCCTTGTGTTTAGCCAAAGAGACACTCCGCCTCCCTCCAACCTTCCGCTCGCATCTTCCTCCCCCTTTCTCTCTTTCTCTCGCTCTTTGTCTCTCTCGCCACCGCCGCCGCTTCAACTGCCACCTTCGACTCCACCACCACCGCCGCCACCATCACCTCATCCTCTTTACGTTTATTCGTTTATTTGCTGGTGGCTGATACCTCATTACCGCGACAGATCCACCGATAAGCGCACCGTTCTCGGAAACACACAATGCGCCCCTCCCTCCTCCAGGCTGCTGCCGCAGCAGCTACTTCTGCTGCCATCGAGAAAGAGAGGGAAGGAAAGGAGGCGAGGTGGCGGCATCAGGAGCACAATCCGCAGACCCGCGCATCCTTGCCCTTTCCAACATCCTTCGCCACGTCTTCGCTCTTTGTCTTCTGCCTCTGTGCCCTCTGCCTTTTCCTTTCTTTCGCCCTTTCTCCAAGCTTGGTCCCTCTCTCTCTGGCCCCGCTCGTCGTAGACATTACTGGGAAAATAGATATCAACGCGGGGGCCCCTCTGTCGTGCATTCGCCTCGCCTCCCTTTACGTTCCACCCGGAGGGGTGGAATTGCCGTCGCCGGAGTATAACTCCATTCCACGTTACGTTCCGAGTCCGCCTCGGCTTTATCGCTCTATCGAGAGCTCGCGAATCCAATTCCCATTTAGGTACAGTGGCCCTATGAACCTCGCTCATTCCGCCGCTTTGCCGATAGCCGATTGACGCAGGTATCATTGGAACACCGCACCCTCGTTCGGTTACACGCGATCCGAAATTGAACTCGTTATCGGTCCAGATCTGCATTCGGATAGACACGGGCCAACGAGACGGCCGCCTTTCCATTCAGCCCCGATCTCGATCGAATTTAACCAACGACCACTGTCACGCCTATTTTTACCTCGGAATCTCCCAGCGTTTCCATTTATCAAGAATGTCCTTCGTTCTTCTGGGGAACGCTTGTACCTATTAGCCGGCTCGTATGTATGCAGATAGCCCGCTGACGCAAGAATCGGCGTCCACCGAAATTCAAGCCCCCCGATTCCCTGTCATCCGCATTTTCGATTGTCATTTTGATTGCCGCCGACTGGTTTCGATCTCCGCCCGAATACATTATGCAAATGTTAAACAATTCCTGCGGATTGTTTAAATCGAATCTGCGCGTCGGCCAGCTCGTAAAATACGAGAAAAAGCGAGCGGGCCGCTCGAACGGGCACGGTTCGTTCGGTATCGTATTTCGAAATTCGAACGGTCAGTTTTGATTTCGAAAGGTGTTTAATCGTGTCACGTGTCGCCGAGCTGTTACCACCGCGGAGGCAGCAGGCAGACCGAGAGAGAATCGCGGGGGAAATCGGATCGCGTCGAAACGTATTGCGCGCAAAGCGAATGGGAGGGAATCGGTGTACATAAATGGCGAGGGAAAAATGGCCCGAAGACGGAGAGGGTGCAGAAAGGGCAAGGGGGCAGGGGGGGGCGAGAAAGAGTCGGTGTATAGAGGAAAGGGTGAGGGGGAGGTGATGGAGGGGGTTGGACATTATTTATCGATAGCAATGAAAAGGTGGCGGTCGACGCTTGATGCCGGAGGCTCATTATTCAGATTAACGTTACGCGCCTTTTTTCGCCGGCCAATACGCCGGTGAATATTACTCTATAAATCATGGACGTCACAGTGCTAAAGACCCAAAGAAAGGAGGGTCCTTGAGATTTTTCAAATCATCTGGCTTGATGAATGCAACATCGTTCCTCGGGCCACGAACTCGCCCCGCTCGTGGAACAGAGCGCGCACCGGAAAACATTAGCATCGGCTACCAACGCGTTGCATTAGCATCGGTTAAAATGGTAATGGTAATACAATACATCGATCGAGCACGGCGGAAAGGTTTACGGACACGGCAGGCGTTGAGCCAGGGTACAGAGGACGGGGTGAAGTATACCGACGCGCGCCGGTCAACGCGCTCCGAACTGTTCGGCGCTGATTAAGGGGGTAGTGGACTATTTCAGCTTCAGAAAATCGATTACTTTTTTTTTTTTACTGATTTTGAAAGTCTTATCCTTTATGAAAATTTTAAACAAAATTTCATGCAGAAATTCATATTATTCAAGAAGTTATAGCAGCGAACGTAATTGAGGGGGACTACTTTAAGGGGGAACACCACTGTGAAAGTTGAAAAAATTTCGATTTTTTTTCTCTTCACTTTCTTAATGTTTAATACTTCAAAAATAATCTCTGAAAATTTCAAGTCGATATTCGAAGAATTTACGAAGATACAGTGTATTTTATGAAACGCGTCACGATTACAAATGCACTACAAATCAAGAATCAAACTCGATTTTCTCGAAACGACATTTGTCTAACTGATCGAATCAATACCTCTGTCAATTTTTATCCGATCGACTTGAAATTTTGACAGGATCTATAAGACAAGAGTATCTTCAGTTGTACGTACCGATTTTTTGATCGACAACATATTTTTTAAAATACGCTCGAAAAACTATCCATTTTTTTGCGGATTTTCGAAACTTTTTCTTCCCAAGCGCACCATTTTTACAAAAATAATTTTTTTTAAAAATCGGTACGTACAACGGAAACTACACTCATACCGATTATATTAAAACAGAGAAAATTGATTTCAGAGTTACCGTTCCAAAGATATCGTTTCGATAAGCGACCTATCTTTTCTTGTGAGGGGTGTAGGAGATTAACTGTATATGGAAATCTATGCATATTTTTCTATTACTTTTTTTTTTATAGTCTCTTAAGACATTGTACTAAAGATAGGTAATAACAATTTTATAATAAATCTGTAAGTTATTCCTTAAAAAAATCTTAAAAATGGGCTCATTTTTCTGGCCGTCACAGTGGTGTTCCCCCTTAAAGCCGGTTTTCTCGAAACACCATTTTCAGAAACGGTGTACATCACAACTCTTAAACCAGTGAATATTTATGACTGATTAAAGACGATTTTTTCACATAAAAATGTGAGGAAAAAATTGATTCATGTGTAACTTCTACAATTTTTGTTCAAATTCATGGGCGACTTTCCACACTGTAGATATTTGTGTATAGAATAATCACCTTAAAGCATTTTGCTTTCAGATGATTGGTTCACCTGAATTAATGTACACCACCTGCCGCGGCGCGCCGTACAGGACTATCTTCAACGATTAATAACTTCGGCAATTTTATACATTCCAACGATTTTCTTCTTTGTAAATACTCGCAATCGTGCCCACAATAGATTGCCAAAAGCACGACTATAACGATTGTTTGATATTAAAGTAATTTAGCGTCAAAGAAACTAACCATTTTACGTATCCAATAGTCCACTACTCCCTTAAGGGGAGATTCTCGTCTAACAGACTCAAAAGTAACTGATTTTTAAGAATTTTTTTGGAAAAATTGTTGGTCATATTGGATTAAACTCTTTTGGGATATAGGGAGGCATCTTTAATCTCGCAGAAATTTTTTTTTCGAACCTTATTGTTTATTAATTATTTTGGAATTTTGTCCATCTCTTCAACGATGTAACTTCTGTTGGTGGGACGTGTACCACCCATCACAGTCATTTGATTACAAAAATATAGAAGTTGCTGAAAGTTAGATAGGTAGTTCATGCTAGGATTGGTCCAGTTTAAAGAAAAAAAAAATGAAAAATTGAAAGAGTTATAGCGTTTGAAAGAAAAAGTAAGTTTTTTCCATCGACAAAGTTTTCATATTATTCTTTATATCGACGAAAAAAGTATTATAAATAAAAACTAAAATTAAAATTTTAGGTCCAGACATAAAAAAAATTTTACAAGTTTAAAGATGCTTCTTTATACACCAAAATAGTTTAATGCAATACTAACAATAGTTTTTTGATAAAAAATTCATAAATAACAGGGGCAGTTATACGAGAATCCTCCTTAAGGGGGATTAGTGGACTATTGCATACGTAAAATCGTTAGTCTCTTTGTTTCTAAAAAAATAATCAATTTTTTGCAGCTGAAATAGTCCGCCACCCCCTTAAGGGGCAGTTCCATTACAGCAGTCTCCTTAGGTATACGCTGTTTCCGCGGGTGGATTAACTGGCGGCAATGAAGGTGGCACGGCTCCGTTCGGGGGCGAATCCCCCGAAGCGCGAAAACACTTGTAAGCGGGGCGGGTTGCCGGAGGGACTCGCCTCGGTACTCCGAGGCCCATTATATTGGCGTAGGCGCGGGGTTGCCTCCGACACCGTGGGATATTAGCGTCGAAAGTCGGCCGACGCAGTAAATAAACGTTCCAGCGTGGCGCATTATGCGGTAGAAAACTTTGTTCCTGGCCGAAATATGCGGGGCAGAGGAGCTGGCGCTCCGTTGCTCCCCGGTAATCGAGATTTATATCCCGATTACGAGCAGGGGGTGGGGCAGCCGGGTAACGAGGAACATTCTCGTCCGGCCCTTAACATAGTTAGCATTAGTCGTACTCGCCGGGGCAAAGAGAGAAAACGAAGAAACGGGAGAAACGGGAGAGGAGCTGAGGGCGAAACGTAAGCTCCGCGGCGGGGATACAATAGAGCCGATCGCGCAGGGTTCTGCGATTTTCATTTAACGCTGGGTACAGTGAGTTTCCAGATCGGGCCGCGTAAATGAAAGTGCAGGGAGCCGCGAGGGGGGGACCAAAGGGGTAGCGTGGAATCGAGGGAGGAAAACGAATCTCGGGTGTCTTTTGTCCGCTACTCACTGGGTCACCATTTATAGACGTATTCATCTGCCTCGTGACTGGGGAGTCGGAGAAAGGATAGCGGTAGCCCACGGAGGGCAGCAGGACGTCGCCAAGCGTGGGATAAATATCTAGGGTCTGTGTTTCGTTTAATTAGCATCGGTATACCAGCACGCTCGCACTCGCGTACGAATGCCTGCGGTACGTGCAACCCGGGCTCGGTGGGTACGTAGGGGCGATCGTGTTGGTGCATCGAGTGGGTGGGGGATGGGGAACTGGAGTCGCGGACGTAAGGACGTAAGGACGTTGTAGGAGAGCGAACGGGAAGGGAGGACGAGGAAACTGTGGACAGGAAGGTGGGGGCGGTGGGGGGGGGGGCAGAAAAAGAGATTGGAAGCAGGAGGAGGAGGAGAATCAGAGTTGGACGGACACGTTGACGAGGCACGGTAGTACCTCGAGGACTAATTAAATAAATCCGGGAGCGGCTCCTCGGGCTGCGATCGCGACCGTAACCACCACGACGATGGTTAGGGTCGTCGTTGCGGAGGCGTCTCGGGTCAAGCAGAAGGTCAGCGCGCCGGCGGTCCATCTTCCTCCCTCCCTCCTCGTCTTCTGCCTCATCACCGTCGCCCGTCGCCCCGCTGCTCCTCTTTTCGTGACGAGGCTAGCGCCCCTCGTGTCGCAGATTACCCACCGGTCCTAGCTAGTCATGCTAATTTATTCGACGACCCAGCGGCCGTAACGATCGCTTTCCTCCGTCCGGAACTCGATCTCGAGAAATGCAACGGGCTCCCTGTTGCCGATTAGCGCGCCGAGACGAGCGTTGTATTTGTTACTCGAGCCCCGGAGATATTATCGGGAAAGCGTCTGGGCGAACGGAGAAACCCTGAACGACGCCGGCGCGCCGTTGGAACGCGTTTCCCGGCAAAACCCGCGGCGGTGTTGCTCGTCGGCCGGGACGACGCACCCGCGAACACATCGCCCGGACTCGCAGCGGACCTCCAATGGAGAAGCGTTTGGTCGGGGGATGCCCGATGCACGACTAGATAGAGCCTCTAAACCGCCTCTCGGTACGTACACCTTGCCGTTAGCAGGCGATATTAGTCTAGGTGGCAGCTGTTGGTGAGAGCCTCTGCTTGTAACCAATCAACGTAGTCGGTCTCTCTTCGACGGCGCTTCCCATCTCGGTCTCGTCGTTCATCATCCGCCACTTGGGCGTCTGAAGTTTCTCCTCTCGTCCGCGGACGGGGCACGAGCATCGACGAGTCATTACGCGAATACCGCCAAGTCAGATCGGTATTCCGCGACTGCGTGCGGCTCGTGCGCCAGCAACGGTTATCCCCGCGAAACGCGGCGTCGATCCGCGGGTCGTCGGACCGATCCCGATCGTCGCGACGGAAACTCCCGCGGCCGCTCGCAAGTACGAGGCGATTTATACGTTAAACGGTCCCGGATTTTTCCGCGCATCCCGCGGTACCAGTTCTTGCGCATAGACCACTGCGAGCGGCCGGGCATCGTCGAGGTAGGTAGAGCGAAGCCGGAGAGTACGAATGCGGCTGCGGGGCCCGTTCGAGACGATAAATATAATGCGAGTTCGTGTAAGGAAAGTCGACGCCGAAGACGTCGCCAAAGACGACGACGACGCAGGCGACGGAGACGGCCGCGGGGACTAGGACTGAAGAAGAGGAAGGACGGAGGAGTGCACGAGGAGCACGAGTAGCACGAGAGCGGTCTAAGGGCACCGTGCCTAGCCACTTCGGCTCGGCATGCCACTCTTACCCCTAATTAGCATACAATTTCTGTCATTGCGGAGGCCGGTGGATGTTGGCAAGCCAGGTATAAGCACTAAATACCCTCGAGGAAGCACATTCTACCAGTGCGTGGCCGAGACGTGCTCTAACGGCCAGCCGCGCACCGACGACAAATTGCGCTTGTCCATTTACATATCTCGCCGCGTATGCCACGCACTGTTCCATGCGCCGGACGCTTCTTCACATCGTGCTCGATTTACGCTGCTACTACCCGCGCCTACTGTGCAACGAGATTTCCCGAGTACCTGGTCTACCTAGGTACAATCGACTCGCGAGTCTCGTCCCTCTTCCTTCGCGGAAAGGTCTAATTGTCACCGGGGATACCGAGAAGCTCTCGGACCCCGGTGACCATCCCATTTTCGATGGCTTCCAAGAGGAGCGTAACGACGGGAGGAACGGAAGACGCAGGCTGCCGAGAAATGCAAAGGAAGACGGCCGCCCCCCCGTGGCTCAGCGCTACGTCCGCGGCAGACTTATACATCTAGCGCAATTCCACGCCGCGATAAAGGCGGACGGGCGAAGGTGGACGGGGGCAGGAGCTGGGCCCTATCTATATGCAGGAAAGCGCGTGCGCGTCAGGGTACACCGTCAGGCATACATAATTAATATTTAACCAGGGGAACATCGGCGCCGGCCGCGCCGCGAGCCGATGTTCCTTCGGGAACCCGCGGAGAACGGAGAGGCGAGCCGTCTGCGAGAGACAAAAGCGGGGCCACCGGGCGAAATAGTGCCGCGGAGGCAATTAGACGGGGAGGAAAGTTTCGTTAAAGCATCGTGCCTGAAATGGCCCGAGAGGCCTAACAGCCGCGGCAGCGTTTCGTACGAAACGTTTAACGAGAACACCTGCCCAGTTCGGGGTGCAAATGCACGGTGTCATTATCAACTAATAAGGCCCCGAGTGAAATGATCGGGTATTGCGGAGGCGAATGACCGGCGGGACTCGTTAAATCGCTGGCCACTTATCGACGAGGTGGTTGGCAGCATTTAAAGGCATCGGCGCCGTAACGTGGACAGCATTACGCCTGTCCGCGTTTACCGGGAACAGATGTTTGACTTAGAAGTAGCCACGGACGCGCCGGCGATCGATTGGTTTCCAGAGAAAAACGGGAGAGACGCGGGGAAGCGTAGATTGCGGTGGATTTATATGTGTACCTGCCTACCACGCGGCCGCGTCTCCCGAGCGGCGATGACTTCTTTCGAGCGCGCGGACCGTGCGCGAGAGGCCGAGGAGGAGAAGAGGACAGAGGGCGAGAGATCCCTTATGGGCGGAGGGGTCGCGGAAAATAATAAATAAATATTGTTGCCGGGGACGCCCATTCTTTAATAACCGAGAGGCGAAACGCACACTCGCCTCGCGGGCCCGTGTATGTATAAATAAGCGTTCGGACGGTACCCTAAGGCCGGAGTGATAAAAGGTCCAACAAGACCGGCGGAGGAGCTTCGGAAAGTTCGATTAGAGTTTTTGTTTGCTGCTCAGAGGCAGCACGCTCTCTCCGTCCCACTTCTTCCCGTCCGCTCTGTCTCTGTCGATACACTTCTGTTCCTCCTCCGGTTCACCTCGAGCGCGCCGCCGCGCCGCGCCGTTCCCGACGGTTCGTCCAGGTGCGTGCTATCTCCGTTCAACGTTCCCCCGAACGCCAACGAAGAGAGGCAAGATGGGCCGATGGTACTCGCAATTTTTTGCCCGCTCCATTCTTCGATCCTCGCGCCGGCACGGAACTCCGAAAGGGCGGGGAGGACGGGACCCCGGGGAGAGGGGTGGAGAGGATTGCATTTCGTAACCCCGTAACCCCCCGTGATCCTCCTCGCCGGTTGAAACGCAACTTACTCGGCCGCCAGCCCGATCCTTCCTGTTCCAAGCGAATTCTAGGGGGGGGGGGGGGGGGGGGTGGTTGCAACGATCTCGCCCGATTCCCCTGGTAGGCATGTATCTCGCGCAAAGCATCCTCGTAAAAAAGCTGAGCCACGAAGACGGGCACGTAACAACCGCCTACAAGTTAAAGCACGTGGACACGTCGGTTTTTTCTTCGCGGCAGGGGCCTGCTCGCGGATCGCTCGGGGCTTCAATTTAAGCGTACCCGGCTAAAACAATAGGCCAGGCCCCTACCTTCCACGGCCGTCAGGCCCGTCGTTTGGACAGCCCTGGAGGCTGGCTCGGAAAAAATAAATGGCCCGAAGAACCGAAAGCCCTCTACGAGCCGCGCGGCCTCGGCGCGGCGGAGGATGCGAGGGAAAAGACGGTTATAGAGAGAAGAGGGCCTCACTCGGGCCGCGGAGAGCTATACGTACACCGGAGATGTAGTAAAGGTGGATGCTACCACGCCCAGAAACGACCTCGAAGACCTCTTTCGCCCCGTTTCTCTTTCTTCCGTCCACCGTCTTGCGAATCTCGCAGCCCGAACATCGGACGCCGCGTTACCGGCCGCGGCGCACCCCGCTCACCTCAAGGCCTTACCCCTTCTAATATCGCGTTCCTCGACTCTCGATTTACACGCGAGCAAAAACCGTATCGGGATCCCCGATATAATCGATATGTGTACGAGCCGATACCGAAGGACTGTCGACGTTTGAGGATGGAAGGATGTATACCTGCGTCACGGCACAGTCTCCCCCCTCCCCCGGCGTTCCCCATCTTCCCGAGAGGAGCTCGTTAACGAGGGAAACTCGAATTAGCGGTAATAGTCTTCTGGAAAGGAGTGCTGTTACGTCACGCTGCGACAGCGAAAGGCAGGCCTAGAAAGGTCGACCGTTCGAGGGGCGGAAGGAGGATGATAATTTCTATGATTACGGCTCTAATGACACGGGATGCTTCCCCGAAGGTGGAGGTTAGGCGGAGCTAGATCTCTGTTACTGGAAACGAGGGCTTCGCGCCTTTGTGCCTCGTGCTTCGTGGGATGTTGTAAACGTAACGAGCGTACGCGTATGCCTGCCTCTGCGCTCGATTAACGTTGGCGTAGTGCCGCGCGGCGTAAGTGGGTTTCTAATCCAACCTAATGGTATCGAAAGGTCCGCCGTTACCACTGTCCCGATTAGTCATTACTTGGCTCGATGAAAGCGGCCCGTTCTTCGCCCCGGCACGGCTAAGCCACTATGTAATTATGCTGGAAGGGTCCTTGAGGGTAGAGGGGGAAGGCCTGGGGGAGACGGGGAGCGAAGCGAAGAGTCATGCAGCGTCATCCTCTTCTAGGACGAATACCCCGGCTGGGACAAGGACGAAGCCGGTGAATAGGCGGTCGCGCAATAGGTCCCCCCTCTCGCGGTGTCGCGCAAAGAAACTTCCTCTGTACCGCGGGCGGTGTGCGGGGCGGGGACGGCGGAGGGGGAGTTTTATTACTTTTGTGGGGCTGATGCGAGGGATTCGACGGAACTCCTCCGACATGGAAGAAAAATGCCTTCTGCGACGGACAAGGGGACCGTTGTGGAAAGAGAGAAAGACGCGGAGGATGCAGGAAGGTCTAATTGTGAGACTGGGGCCCATTACGGGCTTGAAATTACAGGGCCGGCTCCCCCGGCCTCCCGTTCCATAGAGTAGTCCGTCCACGGTGCGCTTAGTCCTCTTTTCGGATAGCCGGACGCATTCCGAGAATAGTGTGCGTTATTATAGGCCCTCCGCGATATTAGTATCTTGTCATTTGTACCGGCGACGGATTTCTCTGTCCTCGAGCCTCGACTGCTTTTTTTTTCTACGCCTCGGAAACGTCGCGTCGACGGGACGGGGAGCGGACTCGGAGGTGAGGCAAGGAGCGGCTGGGAGGGAGGGGTGGTCGGGATTCTCGCGAAATTCGCGAAAGCGCATGTCGCGACATGCCTGATAGCCGATGGTAATTGAGAATAATAGCCGCGGCAGCAGTTGCCCGGCTGTATACGTGCCTCGGTGCATTCACCCCGCGGCGGCCCACAGCTGTATCTCGCCTCCTCGTACCTCCACCTTCAGCCTAGCGCTGTGTAAACCTATTTGCTGTAAAATTACTCTGTGGTGGCATCTCTCGCTACCTCGCCTCGAGCTCATCTCGTGCTCGCTCGCGTGCACAACCGCGAACGCTGCTGTGCCGCGCACTGTTTCCGAGATGACCGATTTAGACAGCTCGCTCCCCGCCGTCCGCCGCTTCGTCGTCTTCCCCGAACACGATCGCGCGCGAGGGGGCAGCCTTTCTACGCTACGGGGATACCTAGCGTGAATGGAGGTCGCGCGGTGACCTCAGCTCCGTGCTTCTCTGCGTACGCGGCGATTGATGGAGCCACCGCCTCCGCCGTGTGCATCGCAGCGGGTCCGTCGGCGTATTCGCCGAAGGTGTTAAAAGGTAACAGCCGCGCGGTAAATACCGGCGGGCGAGTCCCTCGCGGCGAGCTTAGAACGTGGAATGCATCGGGGACGATCATAATCCGGAAGGTTTGCCGGCAAGTGTGAACCCGACATATTTGCCGGCTGTCCCCGTACCATTCTCGATTCGTCATCGAGACCGGGCCCCACCGGCCGGGAGAGGACTATTAATCAGCCAGGCCCGTCGGTGGTCCCTTTAAACGGATTTAAAGGACAACACCGACAAAGGCGCGGTTTTTCGGAGTCGCTCTTCTCGCTTCGCCACTCATCATTCTCCAACCGCCGCGGCCAGGGATCGTCGACCGTATTTCTTTATCAACATCAACTCGCTGCAAAAAGGAAAGGATGCCTCAAGTTCGCGCACACGCGACTGTATAGTTACCGGGGGCATCTCTGATTCCTCCAGTGTGTATCGGCTCGCTCTTATTCGGTGGCCCCCGCGATCACCGGCAGCGAGCGAGGGAGCCGCATCGATTCGGTTGTCGCGGCGTTGTACTCGCGGCAGATCGGCGCGATGCACGCACGCACGTAACCATACGTGCCAGACGTTCTCGAACGCCGCGGGACTAACGGTACAGCCTGAGAGCTCCCGATCGGTAAGCGAGATGCCGGCAGCGGGGGAGAGAGAATCAGGGGCAGGGATGGAATGATCAGGACGGAGGGAAAGAAACGGAGGTATGGCGATAATTACCGAAGGGTGGGGAGGCGCGGCGGGGGCAAAGGGGGGGGGGGTGGACTTAGATAGAAGGCTGAAAAATGGGAGCGATAGAGTCGATGGGGGAGCAATAAAATACGAAGCGCTCGATATCGCGGCCAGCGGCGGTGTAATTATTGTAAACCGGAAAACGAATATTGCCTATCGACGCTGGCGAATGTCGAGCGCGCGCTGCTCGTTTTGCCAGGCCACCGATTGCGGGGGTTACGGTCGATTATCCGCGGAGCCCGATCGAGTTCCGCGACCGCTGATTACCAGCCGTGTACGTAGCTACATGTATCGTTATTCGCGTACGAATTCCGTTCGGCGAGCTGCTTCGGAATTCGCGGAACGGCCAGAAATTTCTATTTGCACGCCGGCAAAGTTTCCGAGAAAGCCGAATGGGGCCGTGGGCCGGGCCAGAGCGTCGTTAAACGCGCCCGAAAAAGCTCGTCAAGCGAAATTTCGGTGTAATTTCGGCTCGGATCGGGGCTTAGACGAACAGCGAGATTCGTGGCGCGCCGGATCTCATTGTCCTTCCGGCGAGGACCGATTACCTCCCGGCAATCCTTTAACGACCCCCCGCTCGTTGTTGCGAGCCGGCAGAGCGGTATTTACGTTTATGGCGTCTATTCTGTGCTCGCGATGCGATACGTATTAGTCGGGCCCCTTTCCTCTTGCTCTCGTTTGATCCGAATGTTGGCTGGATATCGCGGATGCCTTGCTCGCTGTCTGTTATTAAAGCCGCGTATCCACCTGAGCATTCGCCACGAACGAGCATCGCACGAGCGCCGATTTGCGTGCCAATGATAAGAAGAAGAGGGGCGTAGAGGGGCTCTTCTTCTTACCACTCGTACGCCGGAACGGGCAGAGAACTGACAAGTGTGCCCAGAGCTTTTTAGCATGGGGATTCCTGATTCCACATTTTTATTCTTTTTTCGAGCCATGTATAGGCTGATCTGTGCAGTGAATGAACACTCCCACGTTGAATAAATGCTGCTCATATCATACAAATTTACACAATACTTAATTATTCAACTAACAACGGAAGTTACCGAACCCGAAAATTAAAAAAAATCGGAAACTTCAAGAATAGGCTGGGGATTTCTTAGTGATTATAACGCAATTTTTGTGTGCTGCTAAAATTCACTATAAGGGGGTGAAATTACCTCCTGAATATTCGACTATCTTGGATTCTATTTTGTAACTCGCAATCTGTAAGGGATGGGAAAAAATTTTACGGCAAAAGTTACTTCCTTTAATTAGGACTATCATTTGGTAACATACAGTTCTTACAGTTCGCGAGTTATAACACAAAATCGGAAAATAACCGGAATTTAAGGGGTTCATTTCACCCCCTTAGAGTGAATTTGGACAGCGAACAAAAATTGCTTTATAATCAGGAGAAAATCCTCTGCATATTCACAAAGTCTCAGAATTTTTTTGAATTTTCGAGTTCGGGATTTTTCCACGTAAGTTCTTCATTAATTTTAAAGTAAGGGAATGTGGGGCAAAACGGTATAGCTAAGAAGAAACGTAGAGGAAATCAAATATATTCTTTTTGTAACATTTACTAAAGCATTTTTAGAATCAATATATTTTCATCTTCAAAATTCAGCAACAAAAAGGAGATCACAAGGACCAAAAACTGAAATAAACATCTTTTTCTTAAGTAACTAAATTTTCCCATCATGCCCCGCATACGGGGCAAGACGAAACATGTTTTCTTACTGACACATTTCATAAAGAAACAAGTTTGAATGTGAAGAAATTCTATTTTCTTTTTTTAATTGACGTTAGTCTTGATTTTCCTGAAGTCACATGCTTTTTATAAAATAACCTTAACCATTTCTTAGTGAAAACTCAGAATTTATGAAAAAGTAACTAATAAGGAAAATTAACTTACCGGTTTTAGTTAAAGAACATAAACATAAGTAAAGTGACACTATTACAAACTTCCTGAACAATTATATCGTTATTACACTACATAACGTCTACACTGCTATTTTCAGACGGATGCTCTTTTGCACCGAACTCGCTAATATGTTTACGTGTATACGGTAGTACCTTCCATTTTTTATAAACAATGCTTTCCCATCTTACCCCGCTAGTCCGTCTTGCCCCACGTTCCCCTAAGCTTTACTGTTGGTGTTGTTGATTTTGTTAAGCGTTCATTCACTGGACCATGCAATTTAAGTGTTCATTCCCTCCACATGTCACCTTACAAAATATTAAAACTAGCACTAGCTGCTGCAATATTTTTATCCATTATTTTTGTTCTCGTTCGGATCGGTGCTCATAGAGACTATTGCGGGCAAATCGGCGCTCGTGCGATGCTCATTCCAGGCGAATGGTCAGGTGAATACACGGCTTAACGCGCTATGTACCTACCTTTACTTTCCGTATCGTTCCGTGGTTCGCTGGACCGCCGCATTCTTCGATTCCGATCGGCGCAGTTCTCAAGCTCGGTGGGACCGGAGCAAGCCATCCGATCGGTATCTCGGATCGGTAGTAGGTATGTACATCGTCCGGTAACGTGGATTCGCGTGAACGTCGGCTAACGGGACACCGGGGACGAGAATCACGCGTGGCAGAAGGACGTCAGTGTGTCGATGGCGGGACAGGATCCAAGGCTGATTGTGAGCAACAGATCGGCAGGAGGATCAAATAACGCGAATCGCATTTCCTCCTCTTCCCCCCCCCCCCCCCGCCCGGTTGCCTCGCGTCGACAGCTTTACAGCCGCTACGTTCCATCGGGAAGAGAAATCGCGTGCACGCCTTCTACCTTCTTCCTTCTCGCGCTCCCTCCGACGTTTTCCCTGCACGAGGCATTGCCCCGGCGCACGGCGTAGCGTCGCCAGCCGCGCCTCAAACGGAATCAGCGACAATCGGGCCCCGCTGCTCCTTTTAAATCGGCCGGTTAATCGAGCTTGACGGTGGTCCGGCACCGGCGAGCAGTTTCAGTAACGAGTCGGACACGAGAGAAAGCGGGAAATTAATTTCGTTGCTCGCGGACGTTCGCAGCACGAGCCGCGCGCTCCTAACGAGCCTGCGCCAGTTAAAAGTAAACGCTCGCGAGTCGCGGATTAAGATATCGCGAGGATTACTCGGGGCGAGCGGGGAAGAAGGGCGACGCTGGAGCGTGCAGGCAAATTGCCGGGGTTAAGGGAAGGGGGAGCCAGAGCCACGGAGAGGAGAAAAAGAAAGTGGGGAAGCTTTAATGTACAACCAGCGGTGTATTAACATCCCTTACGGAATGGTCGACTAATTGCGCGGAGCCGTATAATCCGCGGTTCCCGCGTAACAAAGCCCCGCCGCGGTGGATTATATCAATTAGAGAGTGGCGTATGCCCCGGCGGGGGAATGGCCGTGTGAATAGAGGAGGGAGAATAGAAGAGAAAAGAGCGGGAAAGGCGGTGGGAGAAGGTGACGATGCTCGGAGGCTGCGATACAGCCGCTTGTACACCTGGCCGTAACGAGTGTTAAGCGTTAGCGCTTCTAAAACGACGAGGGAACTTTGCAACGGGGAAGGATACACGACAGAAAGCTAATTATAATAATCCGTGTAGACTGCGGGGCTCGGGCGAATGACGGCATCGTGTTCGCTGCGGTTAACAGGGGATCTGGGAGCTACTTGGCGAACGGCAGACACCGGGGATGTCGGTCGCACCGCGAATCCAAAAATCGTAGCAAGGCGATCGTCACCGAGGGAACCCCATCCCGTAACTGATCGGCGCGGCAATTTATCCCCGGGACGCTTCGAAGAAGCATCCACGGCCGGCCGTTCTCAGGACGATCGCTTATCGGCGAGAATTCGTCCCGGTGGCGATACGACGTGCGTGCACTCGCGACCGAGGAATTCCTCCGTGGGCCATCTTCGAATTGGCCGATCGGTGGTTGCATTAACGCGTCGGACGTCGGCGTCGCTGCCGGCTCGAGGGAAAAAACGAGGACCGGTAATAATCTCGACAGCGAGGAGACGTCCGGATATATCGAAAGGGGACGAAGGAGGCGAGAGAGAGAGAGAGAGAGAGGGGGGGGGGGGGGCTGAGATGCCAGAAGTGGCTACTGCAACGGAGGGAACGCGCAAAAAGAAGGAGGCTGGCCGGAGCGTAACGGCGGGTACGTGTGTCGTACGGTCGTGGCCAGTTCGCCAATGAACCAATAATGAGTTAAATGCAATTAGACCCCGGCGACGTGGTGGCAGCGCGAGACATCTTTGGGCATGCACGGGCGTGAGAATGAAATATTGTAATTCATTTGGCGCCCCCGGGCTTTGGCAGGATGCATTGGCCCATTCCGCTAAGCGCGATAGCGTCCAAAACGGCTCGCAGCTCTCTCCGCCCGGTCGACGCGCTGCGCCACGACGCGCCAGTGTTCGTAAGCGCGAACGAAGGAATGACCTCAGATGGATATCGGTTAATAGCTTTTTTCGGGCGAGGTTTCGACGCGAGAGACGGAGAGGCCTCGATGACGAAGGAAAAGGACGGAAGGGAAAGGAAGATGGTAACTGGTTGCCAAACTCTTCTCGCCTCTGCCCTCCAGGTCCCTCCTCGGGGCGGCTGGCTGTCGCTGCTAATGCTGCTGCTGTGCTCGCGTTTTCGCGGCGGCAGCAACTAGACCAGGGAACCGAACAGAATTCCTTTGTAACCCGACTAACCGGGTTAACCGGGTTAACCGGGTTAATGCGGTTACAGTAATATTGGAAGAATACAGGGGTTGGAGTGCGTATTAAGAAGTGAGAAATCTTCGACTTCCTCTATTTCTAATCAGATCTTTCGCCGATGACACTGACACCAAGAACGACGTAATTCGGAAAATAATGAAGGAAATTCCATGCAAAATTAATTTCCATAATCCGAGGCTAATTTCGTTAATAATAGTCCGATTTGCATGAAATTTGGTATGGTTATCATCGGAAAAACACAAGGCATCCATCGACATCACTTCTATATCGATACGATAAAGAATATAGAATTTCTTTTACGCTGAAATGGATATTTCACATTTTCACCCCTTAACTGCGGGGCGCCGACCTCAATTCGCTACGGTCGGCCGAGGATTCATACCTGTTTAAAAAAAATTATTTATCCTTTATCGTATTGATATGGAAATGATGCCGATGGATTTGTTATGTTTTCCGATGAAAATCATACCAAATTTCATGTAAATCGGACTATTTTTAACGAAGTCAGCTTGAAATCATATAAATCGATTTTCCATGGAATTTCTTTCATTATGGTCCGAATTACGTCATTCTTGGTGTTAGTTTCATTGGCGAAACATAAGGAATCGATCGGTGTTGTTTTCCCAAAGATCTGATGAGAAATGCGGAAATCTTGGACCCCCATCGAGGGTCGAAAGCCCTAAAATTCGGTGAGGCACTGAGGGGGCTTGTCCTCGCTACGGGGTACCAGGCCGCATCCATTGACGGGCGTAGCTCTTTGCCTTAAATGACTGTCTACTAGACAAGACTGTCTTATTTCGCCAGTAACCGGCTCGTAGCGGGTTAACCGGGTTACTTCGGTTTCTTCTAGAATTTAAGAACCGTTCCCTCGCGGTTACTACGGGTTACAGAATCCTCCTTCGGATCCCTGAACTAGACACAGGGACCAGGAACTACTTAACATACGATAATGCTTGGTCCGCACTTTTCACCGGCTCTGTCCTGTTACGCGCGTCTGTCCTCTGCTGATAAGAGGCCTCGGCGTAGGTGCGTGCACGCTTCACGCCGTGGCTAGAGACTCGGAACACGTGCGTGCACGCGAGCGACACCGACTGCGCCCTCAGGTTAGGGATTAGCTTTGGAGCAGGCTCGAGGGCTGCTTACGTGCCGCGTGACTTGGTAGATCGCTCACAGCGCAGCAAACATCTGCCTCTTCGAGGCCTCTACTCGTTCCCTCCGATTCTCTTCCTCAACGTGCACGCGTATTCGCGACGAACGTGGAAAACTTTCGTGCGGCGACGCTGGGGAGACAGCGTTGCGGCAGTCGCGCGATTTCTCGGTGCATTTGTCAAGCTAAGAAGCTAATTCTAAACGATGGGGTTGATGGGGTGGCGAGCACAATCGGTGGTAATTAGACAGGTTGGCAGGCCGGCTTCCAAAACGAGCCTCGGCTGGTCCGCTTACTAATGAAAGGGAGTGACTAACGACTGATTATTAATATTGCTGGAGGATCTCGATCGTGCAGCTAGCACGATATTAACTCCGTGGCGATATCGGGCTGCCGCGTGACGGCTAATTAGAGGGGTCAAAGGAAAGAACGGGAATGGAGGAGGGAGAAGGGCCCGGCACACAGTGGGCCGGATTTTACATTTGCCGCCTTTTGGGTATTGTTTTTTAAGATATCGGAATGAAATTTACGCCAAAAAAATTGGAAAGAATTAATTATTCCTTTCTAATGATGTATAATTTAATATATTTTACATTTATTTATTTATTTTTTAAGTTTGTTGACTTATTTGTGATAACAAAATTTAATTCTGTCTATTTGGTACCTTATTTAATGCCCTTTACAGTGGTTTGAGCAAAATTTTGGGAAAACTTTTCGTTTCCAAGTTATTTCATATGCGTAAGTTTCATTCCGATATCTTAAAAAAAAACACCCAAAAGGCGGCAAATTTAAAATCCGGCCCACTGTGCGGCATGGCGAGGGAAACGCCGACGGCTATTGTGCGTCTGATTCTTTTATCCCGTAGCGTACACTTTCATATACTTTCGTATGCTTTCGTTCACGAAATTGGACTCGGTAGCCAGAGTCGGCTATTCGGCGCCCGCGAGTATTTGCGTAACGTTGAATCGGTAAGGAGAGGAACCGAGCGGGACTCCGTTAATTAAAGCGGGGATCGGGACCTGGTCGGGGCGAGGGAGACTTCTCGCGAGTCGGAAGTTGAGCTCGGATGGGAATCGTCGAAACGATCGGCATTCCCAGGGAACGAGGCTGCAAACGCTTTCTCCCGAGCGCAACCTCTCAGCGATCCTTCGGTGCCGGCGAAATGTAATCCGGTTAACCGTGGCTCGGTATCTACACGATGTTTGCGATCGTTCATCGACTGGCTTGAATCATTGCGCGAGACATGAAACGGCCGGATGGGAGCAAAGGGAGGAAAAGAATTCGTAACGACATTAAAGCGGTCGATACTAAATCTTTCGGTTTAATTATAAGCTTTCTCGCTCGCACGCGAACAAGAAGAATAGATACGTGACCTGTCTCGCAGAATGAATTAGTCGTTTTCTCGACAGGGACGATGAGAAGTTGGCGGAGGAGGATGGAAAGGAAGAGAAGGAGGAGGAGGAGGAGGAGGAGGAGGAGGACGGTTCGTAGAGCAGTCTCTCGCATCGCGCGAGCATCGGCTCATTAATCTCCCGCGGTAATTGCGACCATATTCCGACGGAGCGCGGTTAAGACTCTCTTCCCCGGCCGCTTCTCCTTCTTCTTCTTCTTCTGCTTCTTCATCTTCTTCAGCTTCTTCCACGTCATCTGCGGCTCAGGGGGGAAAAAGGAGGAGAGGAGCGCGCAGCGGGGAAGGCTCTCGATACCTGTCCGTCAGTCTCCGTCGATTGCCAATATAACGGCGAAGACTAAAAGTCTTCGGGGGCCCCGACGGTTTTTAACTTTTCATCGGCTCGATTTTCTCGGCGCGTCCGCGCCTCTCGGGTCCCCACCTCGTTACGCCGATCGCCCGATCAAAGGCGAGGGCCCGGGTTAATATCCCAAGTGACGGGACCTTTCCCCGGGGCTCTTTTCGAATTTCGCGCCGCGATATCGGGCCGAGTACGAATCCGGTAGCGGCTCGATCCCACTCACGGTGTCCGACCACTTGTTAATTACGCTCGCTGGCAAATTAATTATGAGCTTGCATATTATTCGAAGGATCGCGTCTGTCGGCTGCACCTATCCCTCCGACTCGCTGCTTCCTACCCCTTTCCCCCCGGCGCTGCCTCGGTCGGACGGTTGCGCGCGGATGCCACGGTCGCCATTAATTATCGACGGATGTAACGATTCTGTCGATCGAACCCACGAACCTCCGTCACGGCGAGGCGGCGGCCACTCGATCCGCGAGTTCCCCCCGGTTTACGTGAGAAATTCGCTTCGCGAGATTGGATTTCGAGAACGGTCCATGGGGACGAGCGTTAAGGGGGAGCCTGGTGTAACTAGCTGAAAATCGAAGCATTTTTCGGGAATTTTTTTTTAAAGAAAGTATTTAATCGATCTTTCTGAAACATTCAGGATAATGTATTATCAGGTTATGGTAGATAAAAAAAAATTTATCAAAAAAGAGCGGCAAATAACAAAGTTATAAAAATCGAACAATTTTCGTTTAGTTTATGAGTGTACGCACAAATTGTATAAATTCATAACATAAAAGATGCAAAATTAAACAAATGGCAGCCTCTTGAAAAAACAGTCTATTTTTGTCAACGAAATTTGACGTTAAATGTGTAAAAAAAGTTACTTATTTAAACAATATCATTATGCTAATAGCTAAGCTCTGTGAAGAAAATGTTCACAAATATCCGTGCACAAGGCCAAGTCGATTGGTTGAATATATTTGGAGTTACATTGCCCGCAAATTGTAAAACTGTCGTTTTGAGAATATCGCATTTCCAGTTTTCTGGTAACCTGGTTCTCCGTGGCAAAACCGGCTATATCCGCTTTAATTTTTCGAATTTCATTTTGCGGCTTTGGGAACATATTATTGTGATGTTAAACTATTGATTTATGCAAGAAAAAAATCGATTTCTTCAACCCGCCGCACCAGGCTCACCCTTAATGCGTCTTCGACGGAGGTCCGTCCCGTTTTCTTGGACACGGTGTCGGGAAAATACGTCAGCTCCCTTAATTCAAATAATCCACCGCCAGCGACTTACGTCTCGAAGCGGCTCTCGCAAAAGAGATCGCAATTACTTAAACGGGATCCTCGACAGGGGCATCGAGCATCGTCGCGTACCGTCGTTCGACATGTGTATCGAGATGCGAGGGGCAACGACGCGGATGAAAAAGGAGGAGACGAGGAAAAGAGGGGCCCGGAAAGACGAGTAAAGTTATCGGTTGCGGTAACGGGTTCTGAATCGATCCTATTCTGGAGCGCGGCCGTAGATCGTAGAGCTACCGATCTAGCGATCTACCAGGGATCACGATCGGTCGGATCAGCTCGGATCTGTAAGTGGGGCGTAGAGGAAAAGGATGCGGCAGCACCATCCCCGTCGAGTTGCCCCGGGGGCCAGAACGAGCGTTGCACCGAGCGTAGACCCTAAGATCGCAGCGTGAGGCGTTCCACACACAACTCAGAGGTTGTTGACATAAACGGTCCGGGACGTACAACGTTTTAATACAAAGTTCTTTACGATCGGGGCCCGGCGAGGCGCGCGCGCGCGCGCGCGTGCTCCCGCTCGGCCGCGCGCCCGCGACTACTCGCCCCGTACGGGCCGGGAACATTTCTGTCCGGTGGGCCCTCTCAGATTAGGCCCTGTGGTGCGTATACGCGCCCGCATAAATCCCGGCCCTCCCATAAATTGCGATACGGTAGCATTAAAGTGAAAATAATGTACGAAATTTGCCTTTTGATCATTTTGTCGGCCGGGGGCGCGCGGCTTCCGCTCTCGCTCCCTTTCTCCTGCCTCCCTCTCTCCGTTCCACTCTCCCTGGCTCTTTCATCTCCGTTAGGCCCCCACCCGCGATATTCGCCCGGCTATATGTATAGCACTCGTCCGTCGATCCTTCGACGCTTCGATGCTCCATAGGCGCCACTCTCCGCTCTCCTCCCTGGATCAGTTCTCTCTCTCTCCCTCTCTCCCCCCCTCTCTCTCTCTCTCCTGGTCGCGTCTTCCGTCATCTTACGAAACGTTCGTATATTAGTTCCCAGCGTTTCGACATCGGTCGCTCGATCCGCGGGCACTTCCGTTTAATCGATAACCCTTGTCCCCGGCTTAATCCACGGAAGATGAGAGCACACGGTGGCGCGCGAACGCCCATATAACAGCCGTACAAAGTAACAGGTTGGCTCGATCGATGCGACGCGCGATAAGCGACACCGCTCGCAACATTTCCCGTTTAAAGCCGGACTTAGGGGGAATATTGTTCCTGGATTACATGCCATTACTGTCACGTGTAACACGCGGCTCCATCGGGAGGCACGTATCTTGCGATACGTCGGCGAGAGGACCACCTAATCTCGCATCAGGCCCGGCGGGCCCTGCGTCCGTAGCCCTCCTCGGCGCGACTTCCTCCTCCTCGGCCTGCCCGGCCTGTTCGGCCCCCACAGCTCCTCCGTCCCCTTCGTCATTCATGAATTGCATGCTCCCGCTCCATAGGGGCGCATCCTGTCTAGGTAGCCGCTACTTATTTGCCCCTAATTCCCATCCTGCGGCGTCTACGAGAGCGCAACCGTGCCGCGGGTCCGTCGAAAGCGGGGCGAAGGCGCCTCGCGCCGGATCACGGCAGCGAAGCTCAAACAAGGAATACGCGATAATAACGATTCCCAAGGCTTTCATGAGGGCGTGCTCCGGTGATTTATAAAACGGGTTTATCGGGAGCCATCGAATTCATCCAACACGCCCGAGCAAAAAGGCCCGACGCTATTGACGCGCCCGCCTAACTAGCGCCGCAACGCATGTAAAATAAGCGGCGGCTTCCGCGTTCGTCCGGGGATTATCTGGCGTGGCAGCATCGCTAACCAGATGCTACGGCGATCGTACAAAATAGGAGACCTCTGAAAATCGCGTTCCCGTTTCTCGATGGGAGAGCACCGATCCGGAGCGAAGGTACGTGGGGTACGTTGGCTGCATCGCTGGAAGGAAAACGCCGACTGGGCGCTCGCATGCAACAGGCAGGTCCCCGGTGATTTCGCGAAGTTTCGGGGCAACGTTGCGTCGTCTTTACTATCCCGGTAATAGCCGGCTATTTGGTTTCACTTGATAAAGCCGCGTCGATGTCGGGGGATGCATTACCGATGCACCACGCTACTGTGTCCGCGAGGAAGCCCGTCCGGCGTCTACGGAGACGCCGGACCGTCGTCTTTGAAACACTGTAATGCGCACTGTCTCGCCACTTTTCTGCGGGAATTATGCAAAATACAGTGAAAGCCGCCTAACCAAGGTGAGGAGTCAGCGAGTCGCGGCGCGGCGCACTGGCTGCGTGCGTGCAAGTAATACGAGCGTGACGCCCGGCCGCCGATGCCCTCTTTCTCATCCCTTTTTTACCCCTTCGCTCCCCCTCTTCCCTGTGCTAGCACCGCGTTAGAGGCTACGAATAATTCGCGTGGAGAGTGTTTATCTACGCGGTGTAATGCGAGCGTGGCTAAGCCGCGATTGATTCGGTATGCACTTAAGCAGGATCGATAAACGACCCGACGGTATAATAATGCGAGCGCGGCATGCGGCATAATTCACTTACCTAGATTAATTATGATCCCGCGCGTAATCGGCCGATTTATCGGAATAACCGGCTTCGATGCGCGAGAGGGTGTATTTTGTCGTTACGCACGGCGGGACCAGACACGCGATTACGCCTCGCGGAAAAGTCCGCGACACGCTCGTTATTAGCTTCGTTCGAACGATCTCGCGTGGCTCGTGGAGCACGCGGATCCGCCTCGCGGCCTTAGGGCAATTATAACGCGCCTCGCGGTATCGCCGAATCGGTGTAAAACCGATGTACGGTAGGCAGCCCTGTTGCTTCGCTCCTGAATCGATTTAAACGGTTCGGGGACCGACGAGACGCAGCGGAGCACAATAACGCGTAAATCGCGGCGGAGCACCGCTCGCCGATTTCCCTGCACCGTAAATCCTCTCGAATTTGCATTTTCATAAAACGCGCGGTGCCGGCGCGCACGGTCGCCGGCGAATAATTCTGCGTCGGCGATAGTGCGGGCCCATGGATCCTCTGTGTTGCCATAGCAGCCCGGGTACACCGCGCTCGCTGTCAGGTCGTTAAAGAGCGCCGAGTACAGTTGTATAATTAATAGAAAAGTACAAGCGACAGCAGCATGTGCCGGTGCAGGCTGGCCGCGGCGATACGCGGACAAAAGTGCGCGCGGGCCTGAGAGATGACGGTGGCAGATAATCGTGGCAGAGTACACGGTCGCCTAGGTCGCTGGAAATTCGAGCGAGAGGGAGAGGCGAGTGTATCCGCGTGGCGGAGCGAAACAGTCGAGTCGGGTGACTGCGGCGGAGGAGGATGCTGGGGGGAATTGGAAGCCTGAAAGCTCGCGGACGGGCGTAGGGAGGACGATTCCGTTCAAAAGAATCGATTCCAATGAAACATCGATGCTAAAGAATCGATTATTTCCAAAAAGAATCTAAGAGTCGAAGAATCGATGATAGGAATGATTAGGAATAGAAACAATTAACTGTGAGATAAAAAGTATTTTTATTGCATCATTTATTGTATTTAATTCATCTGAATTTCATTTTCATTTGCAGGGACTGAAAAATAAAAGATTATAATTAGAAAATTGTTAAAAATACAAAGTGTATATCTAAAAGCTTAATTATATCATAGTGATTAATAATTAGATATAAAATTTTTAAAAAATTTCTCGATTCTTGGTTAGAAAATAATCGAGTTATCGAGAATCGATTCCTAGAATAATCGGTAAAATAATCTATTCTTCAGAAAGAGAATCGATCGATTCTAGCAGAATCGAGTAGAATTTTTAATGAATTTTATTTTTACTGAAATTGATTCGAATTCTCGGCGCATTTCTTTAAACACGTGATATTTATCGAATGTTCATTTGATTAATTTGATTTTTATTATAAGTTATGTTTGGGTAGATGCACCGTTTGTGGCCACTTGCACACTAGTTTTGGCCATGTTTGGTACTAGGTTTGCAGGCCCAGATCTAGGGGGGGGGGGGGGGAGCGCAAATAGGGCAATTGTCCAGAGCGGAAAATTTGGGGCGGCAAAATTGGTAGACAAATACCTACAAAAAATTTTGCTCAGTGTCAAAAAATATATTTTAAAATACTTATTTATGATTCAATGCAAAGGGCGGCAAAAATCACTTTTGCCCAGAGCGGCGGAAGAACTAGATCGGGCCCTGTAGTTTTGGCCACTTTCAAAATTTAATATAATGGGTTTAAATAGGATTTGACATAAGGAAGGATTTAAGTAACACGAATAGAGTACTGTACGGCAACAATTTTTTATTTTATTCCGTTTATTTGAAAATAACATTCGGACATTCCAAGCTGCCGAAATTTTTTTTGGTTATCTTAATCATTTTTCCCAACTTTGTATGTTAAATGTTTATCATGTTTGACCTGAATTTTAAAATAAGTAAAAATTATGATCAATTCAATTTTTTAAATGTAATTCTCTTTTATTTTTTCATCAGTCGATGCATCTGTGCATCCTCTTTCAAAGAGTATTAGAGCACATAGATTGAAAACTGCTTGTTTCAGAAGTTATGAGTTTTATCCCAAACGTCCATATACTTCGACAAACTGCGGGGCAACTGGAGCTGTGATGTGTGTGAAGTTAGCCCCCGTTTTTGAAAAATTAAAATTCATCGTTGTAATAGTTTTACGCAGGATTTACACAGTACAAGTGAGTAGGCGCGGACATACAAAAATAAGAGTCGTAGACTAAGTGAGGGAAAAAATTATTTATAATTTCTTATTGCATTTTTATTTTTTTGACGACGGTTTTAATTTTCCTCGACAATTGTTTGGTAATTTCTGAAAACTCTCAACGGTACAATGCGGTACAAAACTAGTGCAACAATGATTCTTAATTTTTCAAAAAATAGGGGCTAACGTCACACAGATGAGACTGTGTGAGCAAACCGTGCTATCCGCAGATATTCCGCGCCGTGTACATCCGCGAGCACGTGACAAATAAACGCTCGCGGCCAGCCGAACGGGAATTTGCATTCGTACGCATAATGCGTCCGGAGATACCAGCAGGCGTCCCGCCGACACGCTCGCGGACCATTCCTCCTCCTCTTTTCACGAGGCTTTCCGGATTTTTCTCGCCGCCTCCTCTCGCACGCTCGTCACGCGTTCCCGCTGTTAGGACACGGTTATTTGCACACCTTAGACCCGTTTCAAAGTTTGCTCGCCGGAGCATCGCTGCGCGCGCCTGCATGGTCGCGGGCACTCGGGGGGGGAGTGGCGGTTCTGCTTACAATGTGTAAATGAGCACGCGGATAAAATGGTAAAGGGGGATGTACGTTTTGACGGGTCGAAAGAGGCAGAAAGGCGGCGCGAAAGGGGGGCCACGTATCTCGCGAGAAAGATCGGAGAGGAGCCGAGGGAGAGGGGCCGATAGAGCCAGAAGTGAAAGGGTAGAGGAGAGCTCGCTAATGCACCAGGCGCGTTAATTCAATCTCGGAACGTCAAAAGCGGAAACGCGTCGTCGACGCATCTCGCATAAATAATGGATCGATTCGGCGGTTTTGATTCGGGGCTGACAATGTTGGCCGGGGCCCCGCGCAACCGGCACTTGCCTCGCTCCTAATTCCCCGCGCGTAATCGGAATAACGCTCGGCAATAACTCACGCGGCCCGAGTAATTATTATCGCCGGCCCGCAGACGGTTATCCCGCGGGCCGGCGATGCTCCGTAGCATTTTATTGATGATTTACCGGCGGTTGCGTGCCAACGAAACGTATCGCGACGGGGTTTTGAAGCTCGTTACAAACGATTCGGGAGGCTGTTCCTTATTAAACAAAGTCATTTTTAAGGAGCCCCCGCACGCACGCGATCGAGATACGCTTCTTTCTCCCCCCGCCGGTCGATATCGAATCGCCGCGGCGGCGAAGGGTGGCGGGTCGCGTTACGCCTTTCTCTGCTCGCTGCCTAAACGCAGCCGACCACGAACCTTCCTATTCTCCCCGGGTGTTCGAGACGCGCTCGATAGAGACCAACCCCCCACCCCTTCCACGGGCCGTGGTAATCCGAGAGGCGCGAAGAGGAGACCCCGGGCCCGAGATGCGAAGCTGCGTCGGCGTCGGAGAGCATCGCGTCGCGACAGCGAGATACGGGGCGCTGAATTTCAACGTCGCCCGGCATCAGGCCAAACGAGCGTGAACCGCGAACCGATTAAAGGGGTTGTTACGACAGAGGGTTATACTCGTTTGCGCTGGAGCGTACAGCGACACGCATTATACCGGCGAATCTTTACGCGAGTTTTTACGGCTCCTTTCAGATCTCGCTGACACGTTCCGTGAGGTCTCGCGGAACCGTAGGAATGCCAGGAAGGAGAGGAGGCAGAGAGAGAGAGAGAGAGAGAGCTAAATCTCGCCCCGTCAAACTGCCCGTAAAAAGCCGCGAGATACGGGCTTTAATGGCCGTCAGTTACGACCAGACGAACTAGTTACATTTTATCGGCCTTCCATTTCGAGCCGTACAAATGCGCTCTCCTTTTCGCGGCCCTTCTTTTTGGCCGCGTCATTTGGGTGGTAGGGTAATTGTGGGAGAGATGCCGCACTCGGAGAGACCCCGCACTATCGGTATTTCGGGGATGGCGGTAATAAAACACACCATTGCCGATTTCATTTGTTTGAGGCTGTTGATTTGGGTCAGTTTGCCAAGCAAGAGCGTGTTACCTGTATTATTGTTAAAGATTTTGATGGTTTTTCCAGGTAAGCCAGGCGCACTTTGCCTTAATAGTTATACGTCGCGTTTATTTTTACTATCATAGTAGCTAAATATTCATAGTTTTTCTTGATACAACTTTTGTAATACGTTAAAGGGACCTTGTAGAATATTTTCTTAGGCAGAATAGGTTACTTTCGACATAGCATGTGGAAATACGAAAGTGCAGTGCCTCTCCCGGGCATTTCGGAAAGACGCCGCACATTTACTTGGGATAGATGCCGCACTTTGATACGCTACTGTTTCGGAAACTAAGTCGATTTAAATGATGTTTTTAATGTTTAAAATACCAAAAAAGTTTTTTAAAATAGCTAACGTGGTGTGTCAAGGCAAATTATTTATTTTTAAATGAATAATCTCATAATCCAAACATATTTGTGGACTATTTACTCTTTTTTCACAATTTTTTTATTTTAATCTCAAGATGGCAACTGAATATAGAAGAAAATCTAGCGCTAAGCTCAAAGCTTAGTGGAGTCAAGAAACTTTGATCGAAGCATTACATCGAATATAAGCTGGTGCAATTGGCAAATTGTCCAAAATGTAAAATGTGGCTGCATGAAACATGCTCCCAGTATAACACTATGTGTAACGAATGTGGGAGGAAGAAAAAAAGAATGTTATATTTCGAAAAACAGAAATAATACCTGTACCTACTGTACCCATTTAATTTTCCAATTTTATAATTGTAAAAAATAAGAATGTTTCATTTTACTTTGTTTTTACTATTTTTTTATATAAGCAGTTAGAATTAACAAGTTTAAATCGAAAATTAAGCGTTTTTCGAAATGCGGCAGCACTCCCGCGTGTGCGGCGTCTTTCCTACCAAAGGATGTTTTTAGTTTCAATTTTTTAACCCTCGGTTGTCACATCTACTTTTTCGAACATCGTTGTCACACTGGGTCAATTCGACCCTGTCAATTTTCAATCAGTTCTTATTTAAAAACGATTTGTTAAATTAAGTCTCAAAAATTCTGCGATAATGTTTGCACATTGTAGAATATATGCTTATCGTTGAAAGTTGACATTTAAAGTGTCATCATGCACAAAAAGAAATTTGAAGCAATAGGAGTTTCGACAAAAAGGTTTTTTGCTCAAAAAAACGCAGGGTCAATTTCACCCAGTGTGACAACCGAGGGTTAAGGGTGACAAATATTAAAATTTTGATTTTCTTTAATGCTAGTAGAATCACAAGATGTCGAACTAATAATATGTATCCTTGAAAAACATTTTCATTGCAATATTTAGTCACGGTGACAATTTTGCGTAACGTGCGGCAACTCTCCCACAATTACCCTAATAACGGCCAGGGGTGAGAGAGGATGACGCTTCGCGATGACGCAATGGGAACTACGGTAATTGGCCGCTAGACCAACGTGGCCTTCGGTATTTCGCGGGATTTATTTCCCGCTGCACGGTCGTTAATCGCGCGTAAACGCGCGGGCACGCTCGCGGGGCGGGTGCGCGAAGGTGGCGAGCACGCGCGGCACGCCGAGATTTCCACGGCGACGATAATGTCAGCGACCGAGAATGTTGACAAGCAGGATAGATCGGGCGGCGGCAGTTCTGGGTGGGTTTGCGTCGAGCTTCTCCCTTTGCCTCCTTCGCTGCATCGATGACGCCGCGCACCTGTGCGCATCGCGCTGTGTCGGGGTGCACGCTGTTGCCGATTAAAATCGACCGCCTCGGACGGGCGCGTACCTTATTTCCGTTCGATCGTGTGCTTAGGCTTGAATTTTCGAACGGTTTCGATGCCGGTGGCGGGAGAACGACGACAGAGGAAGGGAGAGGGAGCGAGAGGGAGAAGGGAGAGATGGGTCCGTGGCCTCGGGGAGACGACTCTCTTACGGTGAAACGTGGAATTCCTCAGATAACCAGGGGGGGCACCGAGAAGTGCCGAGATATTTCAATTCGGTGCCGTTTATCTCTAGTCCGGTGACTTCCTCGACTAAAAAGCGTTAAAAAGGCTTTAACGTAATTACCGACAAATTGGAGCCGCGAGACGGACGAGTACCTGGCAGGCGTCAAGAGATTACGCGGAGTGGCAAGCGTGTGAAGCAATAGGAAGGAGTCGCGTGCTGTCGTAAGCATTCGGCGTATCGGCTACTCTCGCATAAATCACCGCACGGTAAATGCTTTCGCCAGAAACCAGCGGTCCGCGGCGTTGGACGAAACCTCGATGCCTGGCTCCTCTCCTCTCGTCCCCTCTCGTCTTTTTCCTCGCGCGTCGGGCATTTTTCCGGCGCGGAGAGAGCGACGATGGGGAGGCGTTGCATGTAGGGAAATTACCTCGCCTCCCGTCACCCTCCTTATCGCCGTGGATATTTTAGTAGGCGCATAACCGACGCACTCTGGGATCTTTTTATTTTCCACCTCGCTGCCGACCAGCCAGGAATCCTTCTACGTCGAAGCGGCGCGGCGGACGCCGCATTCCGTCTCCTCTCGCCCCTTTATGGAGGGCCGATGTAAACGTAAATTAAAGAAACACGCGGCGGAGAGCCGAGGTCCCGCGCGCAGTGGGGCCCGGGAAGGTGCGGCGTGTAGGCGCGAGAGGAGAAGGTGAAAACAGTGGAGGCAGTTAGCGACGAGGTGTTAGCTCGGACACCGAAACCTTTCGGTCCCCGCGGTGGCTTCGCATCGGCCGGTGGCCAGCCCGATCCGCGTCACCCCCAAATTTACACGCTAAACGCTCTAAAACGCGCTAAAAATCCGGTAGCACTAAAAGCCACGCGCTCGCTCCCTCGCTCGCTCCTTAATCCTTGCCTCCCCTTTGTTTACGCGCACCGTGAAGCGTGGGACGCCCGGCCCACAGCTCGTAAACGCGAGCCAGCCGGGGCATCAAAAAATCACGCCGGGATGGGCCCGCGCGATCAAGTCCCGGCCGGAAAGCATTAAGATTTAGTCCGAGATTAGCAGCTCCGCCGCGTCTCCAACACCGCCGGCGTCCTTTTGCTCGCCGACCGGCGGTCATCGGCCAACTCCGCTCCCCTCGATCGTTTTCACGATTTTCGTCGGCCTAAGAAGCTTTCTATTAGCTGGATTCCTGGACGGCGAATCGCCGCGGCTTGGATCCAACGGTCAGTGTTTATCGAGACGTCGGGCGAGTCGCGTGTCAACGAACCGCCGCCGCGCCGGGGCCGCGGGTCACGTTTGCTAGAGCTCTGCCAGCGTTTGCGAGCATGTCGAGCCGCGTACCGAGGCGCAGCGAGATGCGGTGAAGCGGCCCGCAAAAAGGGGAGAGAGAGCCGAAGAAACGTGCTCGCCGGCCTGCCCCGTGTTTCCAACGGTCGGCAGGGATATAACGTCAAATATTTGGGCTTTTAGGCGTGTTTGGAGAGAAAAGACAGAGGCCGACTGCTGCCGCGATGCCGGTGATTCGTGAGACGCCGAAGACGGAAACATGAAACGTCTCCGGCTGACCGTATCCCCATTTGCGTGGCTCGTTTCTACCTGACCGCGCGACAGCTCTTTCTTCTTTCTCCCCTCTTTCTCTCCTCTATCTCTCCGCTTGCCTCTCCTCTTCCGCTGCGAGGGCAACGCGGCGGTAGACGAGATTTCGCTCCTACCTAATAAAGATTCTAGTACACCGCGGGCTAATTAGCGGCGAAACGGAACGGAGCTTATTAATTAATTTCCAGACAAATGGCCGAGCCGATAAGGGGGAGAGAGCATGGCTGGTTCAATTAATTCCGGCTACTATCTGCCATCATTTTCGTTGCGTGGATTTTCCTGGTCGGTGGGGTGCAGAGGGGTGGGGGGGGGGGGTGGGGGGTGGCGTCGTGTTTTACTATTTTGATCGCGTGTACCCGCGGCCGGCCGGCCGTGGAAGCATCGCGGAACGAGATAGAGGCCTCTAAACGAGCACGTATCGCGAACATGACCGGCTAGGAATAAATCGAGCGCTCCGAGACAAACGGAACAGGTTCGACGGTCGGTGGAACGACGCGCCGCCGCGACCCCGCGAGCTGAAGACGTCGCTTCGCGTCGTGCTTCTTACGCAACTTCCAGGTTGCCCCGTGTGCTCCTTATCCATGCTCTAGAAAGAGAGCAACGCCTACTCGCCCCGCCGCAGCGTTGCGTGTTATTATATACATTATCGTCATCGTCCTCCTCCTTTTCTTCCTCGTCCCTTCTTTTCCGCGTCTTCTTCCCCGCCGGTTCGGTCATCCTCCGCGTTTTATACGGGCTCATCGTCGTTCTCCGCCGGTTACCGGTGCTTCCATCATTCCCCGAGAAGGGCCACGCCTGCCCCTCCCCCGATCCTATCTCTTACCCCCCTCCCCCCATCTTTCCCTCACTCCCACCCCCCCTCGGCGCAACCCGGGTGTACCCTCCCCTCGTTTAATTATCTCCGCGCTGATTGGTAGCGTGGAATTTCGCATCGGGTAATTTTGATCCCTTCTCGGGGATCGCCTCGTCTCGCGTCTCCCACCCTCCTACTCTAATCTCACGCATTTCCTCCTCCGTCCAACCCCCTCCCCCTCTCTCTTATCTCTCCCCCTCGCCCTGTTACGCGTTACACACCGGCCCGAGCCGCCCTTCGTTGCCCCGTTCTCGCGCAATCTTCGTAATATCATATTCGAGAGCGGCTTGCTCCTTTTCTTCTCTCTTCGCTTCACCCCTCCTCCCCTCCCCCCCTCGGCCGCCCTCGTTGGCTCACAAACGCGATACCACCGAGGCGGCGGGAACGGTCCACGCTTGGAGAGAAGAATGGAGCAGGATCCACGGGGATATTGGCTGGAGGATGCGGCACGGTGCGAATAGTGACATAACTCCCGAGCAACGTAGCACGAGTCAATTAGCTCCGCGGTGCCGTACCGGACGTTAGGATGGGAGGCGCGTCGGTTACGAGTCACGATCCGTTGCACCGCCGATTTATGCTCGCCTGGGTACCCTGGACGGCGAGCCTAACGTGTCCCAGAGACCGTGGTGGCTGCATAACGCGGATAATCATCGGCTGCGAGGCACTCGTTGCCCGGTTAGTAAAACCTTTCTTCAGCCGAGTCGGTCGTTGGGATTCTAAGGCTCCCCCTCCCCCCCTCGGGTTCGTCTAGCTAGGCAAATAGATATCTAGATGTCCGCGGAGCGTCTCGCGTCAGCCTCCCTCCGCCCGGCCACGCTAACGAACGTCGCTATTCGCCCGGGCATTCTTAATGGTCGGTTGCTCGTGGCGCTATCAGCGACCGTTGTATTACAACCGGTGATAGTTACGCTATGCTGAACTAGCGTGCACGGTATTAGCGGCCGCTAATGAAACGCTGCCCGTTTATTATCGCAACACGCCCTCCCCCACCGACAGCGTACACCTGTCCGATCCAAGTCCGGCATAAATAGTGACATAACTCCTGGCGGTGTACCACAAGTCAATTAGTTGTGTACCGTAAAGGATTCGTTTCGTGCAGAAGTAATAGCCGAGGCTGCCGCCTCGCTGACCGCTTCCACCGTTCCCCGCTAATTAACCTTACGCAGTTTTCCCCGTGGCCGGGCGACTCGGCATTTTTCCACGGCGCGCTGGCAACAGCCGCGGTAATTAAGAGTTATGCCGCGCGTAATTCGCTCGGGGCACCCCGAAGCCACTTCTAAATTAGTCCGCGCCGTAGCGGCTCGTGCGCCGATTTAAGGACGCGACCGCTCCGGGCCCCCCCCCCCCCCCCCCCCCTCGCGAGTTTCTCGGCAGAGGGAAACGTTTTAATAAGCCCGACTCGTTTCTGTTAAAGGCAAACGCGAGTACGATCCCGCGGAGTGGTGGGATTCCCCGACAGGACAAACTGCTGCATCTGTTTAATCAGTCACGGTACCAGCCGCGCGCGTTGTCGCAACGCTACGGGACCGCGGCGTATCGATTGGCGGCGGTTTGCGGTCGCGTTTTAGCCCGTCCACCTGATGCGTCGAACCGGTCTCCGTTCCTCCGCTTCTTCAAACTTCCCACCAACACGACGCGCCTCCCCCTACCGTAATCTTATCTCCGCGATACCGCTGCTGGCGCATTCTGATCGTCCTCGTCCAACTCATCCTGCCACGGATTCCCCTGGTCGCACAGTGGGCCGGATTTTAAATTTGCCGCCTTTTGGGTCTGGTCTTTAAGATATTGGAATGAAACTTACGCCAAAAAATAGAAAAACATTATTCCTTTCTAATGATGTATATAATTTAATATTTTTTACATTTATTTATTTTTTAATTTTGTTTATTTTATTAGTCTTTAATTTAAACAAACCGATATGTTGCTACTTTCCTTTATTATTCGAATTTTCCTTATAACTTGGAAACGAAAAGTTTCCCAAAATTTTGTTCAAACCACTATAAAGCGTATTAAAAAGTTCACAAATAAGTTCACAAAATCAAGAAATAAATAAGTAAATAAATGTAAAAAATATGAAATTATACATTATTCCAAAGGAATAATTTTTTCCTATTTTTTAGCGTAAATTTCATTCCGATATCTTAAAAAAAAGACCCAGGAAGCGGCAAATTTAAAATCCGGCCCACCGTGGGCCGGTGCATCGAGTTGCACTAGAGCGCATCGTAAGAACTAGATCCGTGAGCGCGCGGCATCCAAGTCGGCTCGTTAATTACCCGGGCGATATAATAATTAATAATGCACGGCGAGACTAAAACTGGACGGAATGATGAGAGGAGCGGACCGCGCCGAGCTTGGACTAGGTCGTTTTCCTATCTTCTGCCTCGCATCGGTCTGATATAGAGGCGCGTTTGTGCGCGCACTGGCCTAGCCTGGGCGGTTAGCATAAGTACCAGTTATGACTCGTTTTCTGACGTATAATGCCTATATATTCTTCGTTAAGCACCGCGCCGCTCCGCGCACGTACAATTAAGGATAAAATAAAAGTCCCCCTCCGACCGTCGCGCCCCCGTACGCGCGGATTAATGCATTCTAAGCTAATGCGCGGCGATACGCCGCGAACTAGGTACCCACTTTGAATATCCCGAATCGAATATCTCACGAAAGTGGCGTTTCCATGCTGGTCGCGGTGCGCATCGCCCGAGGCGTACCGCCGTTGTCCATCTTTCCGTATCTGATTCCAAGACCTATCGCCCGGATCGCTCTAGTTGCAGACTGGCCCTTCGCGCGAACCAGATACGCGGCCCCGATAGCCGGCAACGCGATAGGTGTAATTAATACGCGACGCGCTCTAAATAAATTGCGGCGACGATTCATCGGATCGGCCTCTGGCGCACATTCGCCCGCGATTCGTCAAACCTTTGCCGGTCGTAGGGGCGCGGAGGGGATGCTTTTGTTCCTACACTTGAACCGCGGAGCGGAGTTTCCAATTGACCTCGTCAAGGTCGTGCACCTCGTTTCTTCTGCGGGTTCGTGATCGAGTGGCCGTGAATACCGGGGACGTGAGCGTCCGAAGAGGAACCGGCAAACGAAGGGAATGGAAAGGAAAGGAAGGGAGAGAAACGGAGAGACGTTCGGCTGGGTTACAGCTGGAATAAGGGGGCTTCGATCTAACCAGCAACTAGTAATTACCCGTAATAAATCATAATTCCGTCGTTATTGTTTAATTATAATGAAAATCGCGACTTGAATATTGATTAAACCCGTGGTACGCGCGGAGGAGTGTCCGCTGGTGGAGACCGATGGCAGTCGCGCTCCTCTTCCTCGTTCCTCGCCGGCTGGATTCATTAACTTGCAGCAGGCGTGTCACCGTGCCTCGCGCTCGCGGTTTCTTTATTCCCGACTACTGTCCCCGGGTCAAATGTCCCGCCCCGCTGTTCGCGGAATCCCTCACCTTCCCGTTTCCAAGCGGCCCGAGTACCATCCACCGACAACTCCGCTCCGCGTTCCGCGTAGAATCGAACGAGATGGGAATGATATCGCCGAGGAATCTATCCAGCCTTCTTCTTCGTCTCTTTGCCGCGCGCGGCAGAGCGAACAAAGAAGTAGTGATATCTGGTCGAGAGGAAAGGGAGCAAATCGAGGAGAACAGTGAATCCTGGCGAAAAGGGATGAGGAAGAGAGCGGGGGGAGCAGGGGGAGGATGGAGGGGAAGGCGGAGGAGGACTAGTAGAGGAGGCTGGAGGAAAGGAGAGGAAGAGAAGAAGCGCGTATAGATCCAATCAAGTATAGCCGCTCATAATTCTCTGTTGTAATTATTGCAGAGTCTCGGAGGGCCGCGCTCGAACCAAAGCGATCCTCTTATTTTATTGATTAAATTGCTATTACGTTATATACGCAAGGCACCGCTTCTCTGGCGGGCAAAGAGGGAAAAGAAGGAGAGACGAAAGAGAGATAGAGAGAGAGAGAGAGAGAGAGAGAGGGAGGCTCGACTGTGTGTGCATACTGTACACGCGAGCCGTGTGTGCGGAACGTGCACAGGTATTACACGGACGCGGTGATACGCCGTGGCTGATCCACGGTGCCGAGGCACGACGAGAAGAAGAAGAAAAGGAGGATGGAAATTCTCATAGAGGCGGGAACGAGGAACCAGATAAATATGTCAGAGCGACCCGGGGATGGAACCTCGATCTCCAGCGAGTCGAGGAGAGAACTCGTGTAAAGGATAACCTCGCGAGGTTCTTCGGATAACCTCGCTTCGCAAAAGAACAAAACTGAAGAATGGCCGGGGGAAGGTGGGAAGGGGGGGGGGGGGGCGAGAGCCCGAGAGAAAGGGAAGAAAAGGGAGTAGAAGCGTAATCGTTCTCACCTCGAAAAGGTGCGTTTCGCTGGATTCATCGTCGTCCCGCGGACGACGACCGAGATCTCCCCTTCCTCCCTCGCGGAGGGGGCAGAAAGAAAGGTTCAATCGGAGGGAAAAAAATATCGTCGCGCAGGACCGCGTGGAAATTCGATACCTTGCCGCCCCAGCCTCTCGCCACTCTATAATTATTCCATCTTCGTCCGTTCCCCGACCACGAGATCCTTCCCCTCTCTTCTTCTCGAATCGAGATCCCCGCGTCTCGCACGGTGCTCTCGCTGGTCCAGGGATCCAGCCTCCGCTGGAGTTCTCGACCGATGCAAAACACGTAATCCGATATGTCCTACTAGCGCGCAGATAGAGTCACTTGTTCGTAGCCTCTAGACCTTGCCTGCCTTCCCCTCTCCTCCTCCTCCTCCTCCTCCTCCTCCTCCATCTCTATCTCTCGCTGTCGTTCTTCGACCGCGGGACAAATCGACTTGGTGACAAGTTGCTCGTAAAAAGGCTGCTCACCGCGCAGCGTATCCGTGAATGAAAGGATGCACGGCGATACCGCGGGGAACGTCGCGACGGCGCGAGCCCCGCGTCTTCAGATAGCCGGCCGTTCCTTCAATTGCAACCGTGGACGTCCAAAGGACCGCCATTGCAGGCTCGACTCGAAATCGAAGGCGAGAACAGGAGAGAATCGGAACGGATAATAAGCCGAGGTTGCTACCGTCGCTATTCGACGGGACAGTTGTGGGCGGCATACGACGGCAAAGAAGTATCGGCCCATCGAGGGGCAAGATAATTTTCCGTTTTCCGTTAGCCACCGGCGGGTATAATATCGTTTACGCGAGGAAAGTCGTAAGTATGCTGGTAGTTATTCGACATCCCTCGCATAAACGCGGTAGTTGCGCGGCAAATTGCAGACATATCCTTCTCGATTACGTGGGACTCGGCTTCTTCTCCAGATATTACTTCATAAACTAACCGCATCATCCGCGTATCTCGCGCCGCGCCTTACCTCGCCTCGTCGGCTAGCCTCCACGGCACGTTAATTGCCGGTCAAAGTCCGCTTATCGATAGCCCGAAGGTCGTTTGTTAGCACAAATCAAGCGAGCAACGGTCGCGCCGGCCGCGATAGCGCGGTGTTTCCAGACGAGGAGTCTAACTGGCCTCGGAACTGGAAGAACTGGCCCCGCCGAGGATACGTGCAGGTTGAGATCGGGTCTCCGCGGTGGCGGGGCTTCTGGAAAAGTCTGTTAAACGGTGTACGGATCGAATGAGCTGTGGAAGAAGAAGAAGAAGAAGAAGAAGAAGACGACAGGGCGCGTTCCGCGCAGCACCGGAACCGGTGCTTCCCCTGTGCGCGATAATGACACGGGGCGGTGCCGCCTCGTAAACTATCGCCGGGCGAAATTTATAGGGACGCTGGGGTGGATACCTTTACTTTGCAAACTGCCTTCCTACTGCTCCTCTCGCGTCTACGATACGCACCTACACCTCCGCTGCGTGCGGCTTCAGCTGGGTTATCGTCCCCGCTGGATGCAAGCTATACTTGTTTACCGCGCTAACGCGGCAGAGAAGGGCCCCGGCGTAGAGGCGTAGAGTGCGCCGACCTTCCTATTCGCTTCCACGTTATTCCACGTTCGGCGCATTAAAACGGACGGTGTCGGTATCGAATATCCCGCGGAGCGCCCCGATACCTTAATACACGACCGTTCCGTTCCTCTGTTTCTCCGCCGGCCGAGGGCCCGCGCATTTTTACTCCTGCTCCGGGGATCCAGGGCTTCTTATCCCCCGCGCGGTTAATCGCGCGAAATGCGCTAAGGGAACGGCCAGGGCCGCGGCATCCCCTCCCGCCGCTCTCTTTTCCCAGGCGTATTAATTTTTGCAACGCCACTCGCGGAGTTGCACGAGAAAATTATAAACCTGAACCCTACGGAGGGCAGGGGAGCTGTGCCTCCTCCGTCAGATAATTTCTTAAACTCATTCCGCGTCAGTCTCCGTCCAGGGTAATCAAGTCGTCATACTTTAACGTTGCCTATTACGCGTTTCTTTGCTACGCATCGCCGAGGAAACTCTGCGGTTTCAGCAAGGGACGCGACCCTCCACCTCCCCGCCGATTTTCTGCGGCGCGACCGCGCGACTTTTTCGTTCCGACCGATCTGCGGGTTCTCACGCGAGGGTCAAGTATCACCGAGTCGCCTGTAAAACTTACTCGTCTTCCTAATTTCATTGAGTCGTCGGTTCGCGCCGGATAAACCGTGGCATGGTCTTTACGAAACTGGTGCTGCGGGTAATAACGTCGATTGGGGTGCTCGTAAGTCAAGAAGAAGGACGGAGGATGGAAGGAGAGGAAATGGGTTTAACAGGGACAGAAAGGAGGAGAGGAGTGGGCCTCGTATAGCATCGCATCGCATCGGCGCAGGAGAGAAGGAGACGGGCCCCGTTTTCGTATTATACGCGCGTCTATATACCGATCGGAGGCCTGGGCTAATCAGACGGACATAATTGATCTCACTTGTGATCTTGAGATTCGAAAGATCGCGGACGGAGAGAGGCTCGAACCAATAATTATTGTTAATACCGGTCGTCCCTCGCCCTTCCTCGCCGCCGCTACCACCGTCATCTTGTCCCTTTCTCTCCCTTTCTCCACGGTTAGGGATCTCCGGCCGACGATACCGCTGGACGGTCTTTGAATTCCCAGCTCGTTGCCTTCGAACGTGTACGTACAAAGGACCCGCGCGCGTGTGCACGCCTATATACACTCTCCCTCTCCCTCGCTCTCCCGGGATCGGGCTCACCCCACCCCCCCCCCCCCACCCCTCGTCCTTCGTGATTTCGTCTCTTCCTTGTTCCCCGCTGGTGTTTGGCCATCTTTCAGCCATCTTTCAGCCATCGCTCGCCGGTCCTTCCTATATCAAGAGCCCGGCCGCTCCTCAGCTTTTATTTATATTAATTTCGCGGGCTTTTTGCTTTTCGGTGGTTTCGGGACCTCGGTGCCTCGGTGAAGCGCAGGAAATATGAAATAATAATGATAATAATGAGCCATTTTGCGCGTAATAATATGGTGGGAGCACGGGGATACGGCGTAGAAGCCGCGCGATTCGCCGGGCTAATAACGTCGGGATGCCACGGCTTGGATGTATCGTGGTCCATGGTGGCCGTTCCTCTTTTCTACGGGAGACCATTTTCTCTCTCCCTCGTTCTTCCACATTTCACCCGCGTCTCAGGCGTCCAACTTACCCGCCGTTTCGCGTCGCTCGCTCACCCGTCCGCGCTCATTTTTCCTTCCCCTTTCCCGCTCGCGGAGGAAACGTCCCTGAAAAGTGGGTTAACAAGGCGTTGATCGCGGGCGATTTTAAAAGAATCGATTGCGCGCAAAGTGGCGGGCAAATGCGCCGGGCGAAGGCGAAGCTTGGAGAGAAGAAGAACACGGGCCATAAGCGGGAGCGAACAGTCCGTGGACACTTTGCCTCCTGCCGCGCGAACGACGCGGCCTCTAAGGATTTTATGGCGCGGAATGGGATTTGGGTACACTTAGCGGTCATAAAGCGGCAGAGGTGCAAAGAGCCATCCGCGGCCACCCCCTCCAGCGCGGCGTCGGCACCTTTCATCCCGAGGGGATCGACATTAGGGGTAACGAAGCTTTTACAGGTTGCCCCGCCCTTCTACCACCGGCGACGATGCGCTTCCGTGCGTCCTCTCCTCGGCTCGCGTACCCTTGCGCCCCGCATTTTCGGTCGCCCGGCCGACATCCCACTTTGTAGGGAAGCATTTCGTGCACGGTTGCTCCCGGCGCTGCGCCCGGGGATTTATGGCGCGGCGTTCCGGCTCCAGCAACAATCCGCCGCTCTATTCTGTCGCCGGTGAAAGCGCCGCGCGCTTTTGCGGCTTTCTTCGAGCTTTCGGGAGGATCGGGGCCAGGCCGGATCGACGGCGCTTTCAGGAAACTCAAGCGGCACGGAAGAATCGCGCGACCGTGCAAAAGGGTCGACACGGGCGGGAGATAATAAATTCGGCGTTGAGAAAGCGAACACGAATGGTGGACGCGCGGGAGAGGCTGGTGAGGAGGGTGGAGGAGGGTAGAGGAGGAGAGGCACGTAGCTGGTCGAAGGTTACCGCGTCCTCGGCCTTGTTCGGTTCTTCGACGTAGGGCGCGAGAGAGTGCCTTGTACCTCACACCCAATCAACTTAGATCCGCGGTTCCAGATAAGGCCCTCTTCTCCCCGAAGCGTCGTAGCGCGTCGCGTCGCCGGGAGCAAGCGGATCGCGCTCGCTAGCATACGTGCCGCGTATATAGGCGCACACGTCGTCACCGTGCTGCCGGTGGTTAAGGCAGCCTCGTCGACGGCACTCGCGGGGGCGGCCTGCGAATACTAAGTCACCGGGCGCAAAATACACCGGAGGGATTCCCCACCCGGCGCTTCTTCGTGTTCGCCATACCTCTCCGCCCCTCCTCGCCCCTCTGCGCCCTTCGTCCTCCTCCCACTCTTCTTTTTATTCCTCGGCATGCATGCACCCGGGTAACGAGCTTTCATTAGCGACGCTGTAGGCTAATGAGCCGTGTTAGAGCCACTACGTGGACGGCCTCGAATGCTGGCTGCCTTCCACCGCTCTGACTCGCTTGCCCGCTCGCCGCTCGTCTTGTCCTTCTCCCAGCGTTTCTCCCTTTCCTCCTTCGACGCGTCCGCGTCCCCCTTTCGCTCTCATCTCTCGCTCTTTCTCTCCCCCCCCCCCCCCATTGGCCGCGGATTCGACCACTGCCCCCGTCCGTCCTCCGCCGCGGGAAAAGCTGGGATTCCACGAGATCTCGTCCGCATTGAAACGTACGCGCGGCTATCTGAAAAATTGCGGGCCCTAGTTGTCGACTCGTCCGAGTGGATGGGATTACAGGGTTGCGCGGGGCTTGCAACTCAATAAGGTAACGCCAGTATTAGCGGCGATTACGGGAATATCCGTCCGTCGCGTCCCCGAGATAACCAGTTTTTAGCGCGCACTTACGATTCGCGTTAACTGAAACGCACGAGCGGATATCGATTTCTCTGTCGGACAGACCGGGCTGGGGCGATACATACCCGTCCAATTTCCTTGTTCATTACTGTAATCTGCCATCGGGAAACTAGCAGCGTCGGATTGCCGGCGAGTTTTTATCATTCGAGGAGCTCTTGGCATTTAGCAAATACTCGCGGTCATCTTCGCGCGTCGATAAACAGACGGGAAACCGAGGCAAGTCGTTTGTATCGTCTTCCTTTCCATGCGGATGGCCAATGATTATTTCCAGGCGAGAATGAACTTTGCTTCGGTTGCATTTGTAATGAGTAGACTGCGGATGGTTATGCACGTATCATATGCAAATATGGGCGCAAAATATGCCATATCCATTTTTAACGAATTTATTATAGACCGACAGTTCACAATTTCTTTATTGTGGCTGGAAGAATATGCAAATGTCCCTTAACGCTGGAACTACCGACAGTTAAGACGAAGCTATTTCTAGTGTTAATAAATGTTAAATATTGAGCAACTTGTGACTGTTGGAAAACATTCCGAGCAGTTGCAATTGCAACGATATTATTTCCGTTAAAAGTTCCAACTACTTATTTGCAGAAATAAAGTAAACGGTGAAATTGAATAATTTTTGAGTGTTAAAAGAAACAAGTGGTCGAACCTCTTTAATTTTATCGAAATTGTTTATGCGATCATAAGTTCGCAAGTTATAGGTGTTCAAAGTGAAAAGCACCTTTTTTGTTTTGATCGCAAATAACTCGGTCAATAAAAATCACACAACAAAACCAAGAAATTGAAATTAAAGAGAAATGTTTGCTCTATAAGAGCTCTTCGTTGGATTTACCGGAAAAATAATCTTTTAGCCCGTGCATACGTTCAAACTAGGCAAAAATTTCTGAAACTTCATTTCCTGTGCTTCATCTTGATATAACAATAATGGATGAAAAAATTGAGTCCTGGATTCAAAATCTACAAACTTCAAGCGTTAAAATGCGTTTTTTAAATATATTTTTCGACCATTTTTCTTAGAGATATAATGAAAAGGGGCAAAATTTTCGGGAAATTATAGTGTTCCTTTATTTTTGACGCGAGTGTATTTCCATAATGAATACATATATGCATTTGCATAAACACCTGCAGTCCAGTAATGACAAACGCATATGATATGGTTAGATTTAGTGCATGGGGCCTCGATATAGCCTGTGCTACACAGCTAATCACTTTGAGTCACGTAGCTATCAACGATAGAATTTTGAATACTCGCGCGCGGTCGCCCCGTATTGCCAAAGGATCTGGCGACAGAGTGGGGAAGGTCGCGCGAGCGACCGTGCGAAGCGCCTTATCAGTTAACCTACAACCGCGGTGCTGTAAACACGTTCCGTCGTTGAAAATATATCGTGTCGTATTCGAGTGCCTGTCGCGCGCGACAGTCCATCGTATCGCGTCTATAAAAGTGTATCGTAGGAAAGTGTCAAGCTACGATGGATAGATTTCAATTCGAGATTGACACAGATGCTAAGGACAATCGGGCCCACTTTTGCAGAAAGCTGCCAACCCTCAGTGATCTGAAACTGAGTAGATTTAGTTTGAAGATTTGAATCGTTAAACAAACGTAGGTAGCTTTATTTCTATTGGGAATATTATATTTCTTCTTATTGTTTCACAATGTTTTCTAACTGGTTATCTAATAGTGAGTACTATAATTAATATTATTGTAAACTTTCTGCAGTTCGCGTTTTTAAGCCTAAAATAGAACTGCGGCTTGGTAGTTTTGATAATGGTAATTTTGTAAAATAAAAATCACGAAATTATGAGATACATATAATAAAAGCTACAAGCTAGGCTCAGTTAAAATTTCTAAACTTTTGGTATGCGACAAGTGAACCAAATACAAATGGTCCATTTATAAAAATTAGATATTTACGTTGTGGAAATTAGTCAACTGGCCCCAGTCTCCCCTACCGTGTTTAACTAATTTCTTGTCATTTTGAGGGTTAGTAGCTTTCCGCACAGGTGAGTGTAAAAAGTATTCGTACAGCGATCAATTTAAAGTAAAACTTTGTATATCCATGTCAGTAATCAATTTTAACGGAAAACAATGATTAATCAATATTCTTCGATGTTTGTAGAATGGATTTTGTTTGAGAGACACTCTGCTAGAAGAGTAGAGTAAAATACAGCCTGCTATAACATCCAGTTTAGTAAATTCCATTCCAAGTAGAAGCTATTATAAAATCAAAAGGCAATCCCCCAAATTATTAAAACAGTAAATATTTACTTTATTTCCATAGTTTATTAATTCTTTATTCAACTAATACGAATACTTTTTGCGCCCCCATTTCTGCACGTTTATCGGTTTTTGTTAATATCTTTGTAAATGTCAAAGGGAATAAAATTTGGTTTATACAAAATCTATTCTACAAACGTCGAAGAATATTCATTAATCATTCATTTCTGTTAAAATTTATTACTGACATGGATATACAAAGTTTTACTTTAAATTGGTCGCTGTACGACTACTTTTTACACTCACTGTAACTAGGCCCAATCGTCGAGTCACGTGTTTCCCTCAGTTCCTGATATCCGAGGGAAACACGTGACTCTCAGCGATAATGAGATTTGTCTCGGTCCCGTAGAAGCCGATAGGCGTCGAGGATTTGTCCTTAAAGCGGGTTCCGCGATAAATCCTTGCGCGAGTGCGAATTGTGTTCCGTGCGTATCTAGATACCGCGGAATATGTTTACACATATATCGATTATTGGTCAGAGGCATGAACCGGCGACCGGTTAACGGGCGTGTTAAGAGGCATAACGTGCGGCGTATTGGGCCGTATTTATTACCGGCAAGGCAAACCTACTGCGCCCGGTACGGAGGCCGGCGCGGCGTCTCTTATTTTCTCGTTACGATCGTTTCTCACCGCGTACGCATGCCTCGCATAACGACGTTATATCGCTGTATCGTCGGCGGTGATCGCGATAGGCACGAGAAGCCAAGGTATCGACTGACGGGAACGCGCGCTGCATTCAGCGAAACGCTCCCTGTTTACAAATATGACTCGTCTTCATTAGCAGCCGCATTCGACGGTGCAGAACTGTCGATCGTAGATTTACCCCCTATAAATCGACGTTCGCGTGGCTCCCGCGCTATTCTCCGCTCGCTAACCCCGAGGTGTTCCTTTCTGTTCTAGGTAAGTGTTCGAGACGGAGAACGGGGAGAGGGGTACACGATCCTCTGGAGGGAGAGAAATCCGAGGAACGGCTGAACGATTAGCACGGAATCGCGAGATAAGAGGGAATCACGGGCGAGGATCGTCGTTCGCAGCGCGGAGCTGCGGCCAGCTCCTAGCAAGGAAGCACTGGTATTTATGTTAATTACTGTCAACGTTAATTAGAGCCGGTGCCCTCGTGCAGCGGCCTCGAGGACCGTAAGAATAACGAGAACTGGAGAGAGAGGGCGAACAAGGGCGAAAGGGAGAAAAAGAGAAACGGGAACGGAGAAAGAAGCACGGGGAGAGATCAATCGAGAAGTTCCTAGCATGAGTATATAGGTATACGTACTCCCGGTCGCATTGTCTGCCACGGACGATCGGGTTTCGTTTCGAGTATCGATAAGTACCGTAATTCCCGTGGTGGAGCATCTTAATGAGATGTCGGCCGTGTCTGTTTCTCTCCCCGCGCGTCCCTCCCGCTCTGGGTCCTCGTTGGCATGTACTCCTCCGGCTGGGAGCACGGTTAATCTTAGACCACGCGGATTACTCTGTTCGGATGGATCGGCGATTTATGAAGGAGCCAGGTTATTAGAGCGCGACGAGTCGCCGCGATCGTGACACCCGACGATTTTCACGCGAGACCGCAAAAACCCACGTGCAACGTTGCCCGCGCGCGACGCAAGTGCAAGAAACAGCGAGGGAATGTTAATGGTAGCTGTTTGGAGCTAGCCTGCCCGGGGAATGTCGTCGCGCAGATCGCGCCGCTTAATTATCAACCGATACGACGGCCGTTGCGGAAGATCGGCATTAGTAGACCCGGCACACTTGCCGCGACACGCGCTCCCTTCCTCGGCTGCGCCGTAAAATTCTTCCGCCCGGCGAATACTATAAAATCTATAAATAACGATGAGGAACTCCTGCCGCCGAGTGTTTATTGCCCGCGAGCCGGTGGGAATTTGATGATACCCGCGCAAGAACTGGAATTGTTAGCGCAGGCCACTGCGGAGCAGCGGCGTTCGGGGGAATAAAAGCCAGGTACACGCGCGGCAGATAAAAAATCAGTCGGATGCGACGGTGACTGACAACCGCCGTTTGACAAATGTCTCGCGCCTCGTACCTGTGGCTGGCGCGTGTTGGTACCGTTGCCGGTAAGAAATAGAGATTGACACTTCAACGGAGTTCTTCTAAATACGATAGATATCCGTCGTTACCCGTTTCCACGTCGGGCCACCGCCATTCCCATACGTTTACGATATTCCCTGTATCGTCCAAAGGCGTATAACGAGCCGCATAACGAGTTTCACGGAACAGCGAAACGTCGCTCGGCCTCTTCCGTGAATTCCATTATCCCCGTATATATCAGCGAAGGCGCTCGCGGCGGGTATTCGATGTCGAGAGATAGCGTAATGTCGCGGATTCGGTAGCTAGCATATAAACAGTAGCGATCGAGGGTGGGGAAGAAGAAATGAGAACCACCGAGGCATGAGAACCGTCCGCGGAGTCCTATTTCAGCGGCTCGCGCATTCTTCGGCGGGATCAATGGAAAGAGAGCGAGAGGTGACATAAACACTCCGTACGACCCTAACCGAGCCTCGAGCGTGTTTATTTTCCCACGTTTTTTTAAGCGGCCTCGGCCCGGCGCTCCGGACTCGTTTACCTTCGCACCTGCGAGCGCCTGACCGACTTCCCTATTTCGCTTCCAATACTCGCATGGCCAGAGAAATAGAAGTCAGTTAAGGACTCAGTGGAGCGTTTACGTAAAGAAGCTTCGCGACAGTGGGCTCAGAAACAAAACTCAGAGAAAAAACAAACGCTCGTGGCTTTCGTTAGGGTAGTGAGGACTGCGTGTCTCGCTCTCGGAGCTCTCGCTCGGTTTCCATTCGCTCCATTGATGGGTGCGTGAAAGCTTAAAGCAGAACGTCGCGGCTCGGTGCCGAATGTACCGCCTCTAGACTTCTACCGGCGTTCCCGAAGCGTGCAGTACGTTCACTCGAACGTCTAGCTGATTTAATAACTTCGCTTGTGACACTGAAACTCATGAAACGTATGGAACGCTTCGCTCCACTGTTCCCTCTGCCTTTTCCGCGCGGCGCTGTTTCTTGGGCAACGCGAGAGGAGCCGCGCAACGCGAACAGGAAACCAGGAGCGTCCTTCGAGAAGGCGGCGGGTACGATGACTTTTCAGCGGGGCTACCGGGGGAGCGGAGAAATCGTTGCCAGTACCGGACGACTATGTACCCGCGGGACAAACCGACGGACGGACATACGTAGCTACATACGCGGTAACATAGGTATAGAAAGAGATATAGGGGCGAGGAGGAGATGGTGGATGGTGGATTGTGGAGGAGGAGGGAACCGCGGGCGGACAGTTTATGATACGGTACGACTTGAATACTCAAACGTGCCGCTAGTCGTGTCCTCTTCCTCCTGCTCCCTCCTCCACCGTCTCCTCCATCGCTTCTCTTTGCGCGGCCACGACCTGTCTCTAACCGACTATCTGCATCGGGTCTTTAACTTTTCTTCGGCTGCGTTCGGCGGGGGACACCGTCGATTGAAAAGGATACGTTCGACGAGCGTCGGGAAATCTGCGCGCCCGCGGGTGGACGGAGGCTGCTGCGTCGATTCACCGCCACGAATAATTATAGCCGAGCATTTTTCCAACGGCGACCGGTGATCCTTCTGCCTGATTCGACCGCGCCGGAGCCTCCGTCCAGCGTTCCTCGATTAGAGTTATTAGGTGGCAGGAAAAATTCCCGGCGCACCCGTTCCTCCAGGACTTTTCCTACGAACCGTCACGGAAAAACCTGTTTGCCATCCCGGCACCGGCAGCTCGTAATGATCGCGGCCTATTAGAAACGTCGTTCACGACGGAACCGTCCAGCTCCCGTTCGAAGTGGCTCGCGAAGTCGAACACGGCACACGGATGTCTCAATATTATCGGTTACGCTTCCTATCTCGCGGCGGGTGATTATCGCCAACCGGCGCGGGACTCGATGATTGTGTAGATGAGTTAATCAAGATGATTCCCAGAGCTTCACGACCGAATTACTCGCGGTGCAAAGGGGAAGCTGCGTGGGACAGGAATAAATTACGCGAAATTTCTAATTGAATTAACTCGAATTAGCATTGCAACACGAGCACAGTGGGCCAGATTTTAAATTTGCCGCCTTTTGGGGTTTTTTCCAGATATCCGAATGACATTTACGACCAAAAAATAGGGAAAAATTATTCCTTTCTAATGATGTATAATTTAATATTTTTTACATTTATTTATTTATCTATTTTTTAATTTTGTTAAATTATTTATGATAAAAAAAATTAATTCTGTTTATTTGGTACCTTATTTAGTGCCCTTTACAGTGGGTTAAGCAAAATTTTTGGAAAGTAGCAACAAATCGGTTTGTTTAATTTAAAGGTTAGATTTTTGCGATAAATGTCTTATTTTATTAGTAACTAATATAAACAATCCATTAAAAAATAGCGACATTTTTAAAATTTGATTAGGAATATCTTCCAAACGCAAAGGGCATTAAATAAGGTACCAAATAAACAGAATTACATTTTTTTGATCACAAATAATTTAACAAAATTAAAAATAAATAAATAAATAAATGTAAAAGATATTAAATTATGCATCATTAGAAAGGAATAATTTTTTAAAATCCGGCTCACTGTGCGACGCCGCCAATGCTTGCCATCCATTTCGAGACGACTTCACCTCGCTAGTTATTCGGGCGTGTCGCCACGCGTCCGCGACGAATCCAATTCCGCAATTGAATTAACATCGCGATTCGCGCCTCGGCAGAGAAGCGAGCCACTCCGGTGCTCGAGGACGATCAACGGACTCGATTCCACTTGCCGATAACGCGAGATGCGTGTAAGCCTCGAAGAGCCATCGAAATCCCCGTGTTCCTCTAAAAATCTAACGCTCTCGGCGTCGTTCCTCCGATGAGATCCTCGATGCTTATCTCGCGCGAAGATGGAGCGGTTTTGTCCGCAGCGTATCGGGGTGAATGATCGGTATCGCCGAGTCCCGACAAGCTTTGGGCCGCTGGCTCGACGACGACGAAGAAATCGAAAGGATTCGCGAAGGCAGAGCCGTGGATTCCGCGCAATTAATTATCGGGATCGGGCTGGGCGGTGCGCGCGACCGCGCGACACAAAGTATCCGGTTACCTGGGCTACATCGAAGGGTAACGGGAGGAGGGGTTGGTCAGACGTATCCCAGGCATATTAAACGTTCGCCGAGTCCTCGTGGAATTGGATAAATTCGTCGGTCCGTTGTGTTTCGGGCAGCACCGAGTGGCGCGGATTTACGAACTCTTGTCGCGCTCCTCGGGCGCGCGTTCCCCGCTTGAAAGCGCGCCGCGAGCGTGTACGCCGGTATCGAGTCCCTGCTGCCCTGTCGCCACGGACGCTTTGGAAAACCAGCGAAACCGGAGACTATCAAATTTCTTGATTAAGAGTTTCGCAGCGACGCGCCCAGAAACCAGGAAACGGGGAAACTGATTTTCCAAGCGATACGGGAAGCTGGAGACACGAAGGAGTCTAGGGGCGAATGAATCCTTGGTATCGAGGGCTCATGGGGCACCGTTGCGCCGTCGGTGGAGGGAAAGTCGATCGGGGGAAAGGGAAGGTTAAACTCAATTATGTACCAGGCTGGAAGTGTCGGTTCCGTGGCGAGCGCGAGGTCGCAAGGGTTACGAGGGGGAGGACCAGCGAGTGCGCGGCGAGAGGTAGGCAGCGCGACAAAAGGGGACAAAAGCGTGCAAAGCAAATGAGCGTAAATAACCGCCTACGCCCCGCCGCGAGACGTTCGACACCTTCGTTCGCGAGTGCGTCGGTCCCGGTGCCATTATTTCATTAATTAGTGTCACTCGCGGCCGGCCGTAGACACATAAACACGAGAACTTCTGCGTACGGGCCGTGTTACCGCCACCCGCTTTGTTCACCTCCACCATAAACCCTCCGAGCAGAGGACTCTTCCCTCTCTCCCTCTCTGCCCCGCCGCTCCACGGACGGATATTTCTCCTGCATCCTCCCTGCATGTACGTAGGACCCTTTCCTCCGCCGGCGAGGATCTGTTTCTCCTTCGGTGACCCTTCGATCGTGCGTTTTATAGCGCAACACCTACCGAGCAGCCGGAACCGGGGCGAGAAGCGAAACGGCGTCGCGGAAAAATGACGGTCTCCTCGGCCCGAGCAGAGGAAGACACATGCACGAGCAATCTGGGGAAGGGGCGCGTGGATTTGGGGAGTAGAACGTCTTGATTTCGCGGGCACGAGCCTTTCCTCGATTCCGTATCGTAAAATCGGACCTGTTGATCGGCTTCGCTTATCGGTACAGTCGCTGGAGGATCTTGGGGCAGGCTCGCGAGCTTGCAGCATGTTCGCGAGGTGTAGGAATACAAAGGACGTTCGGTAAGAGTGTTCATAGGGGCATAAGGTTCGAGGGGGCCTTACGTGAGAATCGACTGTGGTCCCGAGTCCTCCGCTCGTCTCTTTATTAGAGTTATATTATTATCTCGAGCGTCCTCTGTAAGAGGCCCGTAAATTCTCCACACAATTTCACCGCCCGGAGGTTCTTGACCGCTCGCGCTACGACCACCTCCGATTCGCGAAATCGTAGAAAAGCTGTTGGCGAGTCCGCTTCGAGCGGAGTGCGGGCAAAGCGAGTGGTTTTTGCGAGATGGGCCGATGTGGGAGAGCGAATCGGCAACCGAGTACAGCTCGTAACGCAACACTTGTGTCCGCGGGCCAGCAGGCCTCCTTTCATTACGATTCGTCAGGGTTTTCATCTCGCGACGCACTTTCAAGCCCGGACCGCGCTGCTATCGATCGTTACACGCTCGCCCTCGCCGCGAGGAGACATCTTTGTCGCGCGTAAGCACTCCGCGAAGGGCTCCCTGCCGGCTGGCCCCGCGCTCGAAAATTGCAAACGAGGAGAGGAGCATTTGCAGGTGGGCCTGGACGGACCAATTAGTCAGGGCGTGTAAAAAATTCCGCGGTTCAAGTTCCGGTCACTTAAGCGTCATCTCTCGCGCAGTTGGCAGAAGCGAAACGTTTGAGAGGCTGTCGCTCAGGAGCCTCGAGCGAACTTTCAAGTAGCCCCCGTTAATGCGAGCTGCTCGTGAACGTCGAAAGACAACCGAGATTGAATCACGCTCGTTATCTTGGCGGAGGGAGAGAGAAGACGAGTGGGGAGAGGGGGAGGAGAGAGAGAGAGAGAGAGAGAGAGAAAAAAAAAAGCTGCTCCTTCGGAGGTTACGAGCGTTCCACACGGAGAGAGCGCCTCGGTTTGCTCCGAAAGGGAAGAGACCTTTATATTTTCACGCCTTAACGTATCGTTCGGGGAGTTAATTACCGAGCTCGGTCATCGCACGCTGTCCGGTCGTGCTGCCCTTCGGCGGAAATTTCGTGCGTGCACGAGATTCGTGGCCTCGGCTATAGAAAGTACTGCTTGCGAAATCGCTTCCACCGGTCTTTCCCGCTATCGTTAAAGGGCTCGAATAATAATTAACGCTTACAGGTGCTGAGCCGGGGAGAGCCGATAGAGAATTCTCGGCGAGCCAGCGGCCAGCCATCTTTGGCTCGTCTAATGCTCTTCGGCCTCGGAACATTCCCCCGGGTCCACGGCCCGGACAATCCTTATTTACGCGAAGGCCACCGCTTTAAATCAACCGATTATCGGGCGCGACGCCGCGTAACGCTGATCTAACACCGGTTATCGTGGACCGCGGACGTGAATCCATCCGACGGTCGTGGACGAACGATACCCTCCTTTTCACGGTGTCGAGGCAAAGGTGCCTGGGAAAGGGCGAGCCGAGGGTCCCGCGGCGCAATAATTTCCCGATTTCCAAATCCTCCGGTCGCCTGCCCCAGCCACCTACACTGTTTCGGCCCCGAGCTGGATGCTGCTCCGTGGCTAATCGTAAGGTGTAAGGAAGAGGAACGTTCCACGGTGCTCCGGGGGGGGGGGGGGAGGGGGAAAGCTCGGTGTGTAGTGTGCGCACGTCTAGGTCGCCTAATTTATGTTCGCGCACCGGCTCGTCCCAAACTATCCTCCTTGCTCGACAGAAAGTTCCCCGCCACGTAGAAAGTTCGTTAGGCGATTCATCTTGCCGATGGTTGTAATTTAAGCGTTCCACGTGGACGCCCCTTTCCCCCGAGTTTCCCTCCCTTTACGATCGACCCTCCGAGCTCCGAGAATAGGAGAGCCAGAAAGGAGCCGGGGATTTTCGTTCACCGATCCGGGGGCAGAGGTATCTGGAAGGGCGAAGGGGGGAGGAAACGAGGAAACGGAGAAGGATACTCGGCGCACGGAGAGGTTCCAGGCGTTCCATCGTTACCGAGAGGAGTGGGGAGGGGGGGGGGGGGAGCAGTACATCTGCTTGGCAGGCCACATTAATCCAGAAGCAGATATTTTTCCCCGTCAATTGCTCGATTACCGTATTTAGTTTGCCAATTAATACCGCGAGCGTTCCCAGGGACCTCTTCCGCGCGAGCCCCGCCGACGAACCTGTTATTCTTTTCTTTCGCCCGGACGTGAAGAGGCGCAGAGGTTGCCGCGGCGCGGCGTATCGTGGCATTCGTATCCGTATACCGGTATCGAGGCATTTATTGAATCGATATCCGGAGCCGTTTCGCAGCGGGCCCCTCTCCGAGGCACGTACCGCCTTCGGGCCTTGGGCATTTTTCATCGCGCGCCGACGCACCGCGCCGACATTCCACCGGAACATTTGCTTCCCCCCGCCGCCTTTGGCCTCTCGCTCGCTCCCTCGCTCGCTCGCAGTACCACGGGCACCGAAAGGCGAGCACACCCGTCACTGCGATGCAGTAACAAAGGGAGGAACGTCCATGGGACCGCGGAGAGGGACGGAGAGGGACGGAGAGGGGAGAGGCTGTCTCTCGCTCGGCGTTAGCGTACGTGCGTCGTTGCCGACGAGGGGGGTCGAAAGCAGAGGGATACACGTAACGGTGCACGAGAGAAATCATCCCCGCGGTGGATCCTTGGCGCGTGAATTTTCGGGTGAGCGGCGTGGCGCGGATCCCACACGGGTCGATGCACGAGCATTATCGAGGGCACCGCACAGAACGATACATGCATTACGTTCAGCGCGAGAGATACATGGCAGGAGGCGCGCGGCGCGGCGCAAACAGCGTATCGGTCCAGGGACGCCGCAGCCCGTGGCCCCCAAAGCGCGAGGTATCGCCCGGCTTTTCGCCGGATCACCGCCAAAAAGTTTACATCGCGTACCCCGAGCCGACGGACGACTATCGTGCGTCGGAATCGAGCCGGCGATTTCTCGGCGGCCAGGCGGCGTCTCGCCGTTGCTCGTTACACGATCGAATAAATCAAGGTACCCCGCGGGTGACTTAATTAGGTGAGTCCCTGTTAAAGGGGAGAACTCGATTACGAGGCGATCGCGGCGAAAAAAGGGGGCGCGCGCGCGCGCGAGCGCGGCTACGCCCGCGTGTAAAGGGATATAACGTGCGTGCACGCGTTCCCGAGTATATTTTCGTTCGGCTGATTATTCTGTACACGATGGACACGCACCGACCGTCCAGGACCCGTACAAATTCGTGCTCCGCTCCGATGAATAATTGCTTTTAATACCGCGCGCCCTCCTCGCGGCCGTCACGGAGGCGACCGGTGATAAATACCGAATCGAATCCTCGTATTCCGAGCTTTTCTCTCTCCCGATCGGCTCCGATCGCGCCCTTTCGTAGATTCTTTACATAAACAAACGCGTAGCTTCTATTATCGCCGAATCGTTAACCCTTCGTGGTCACGCGGGCTGTATCGTACCCTAAAAGCAACTTTAAAAGTTCAAATGTCGCGCCTTTACGATTTTTAAAGGGGATTTGTCGCGAATAAAAAAATTAAAAACTTTCTCTAGGGGAGACCGGGGCTGATTGTAACAAAAATGTTTTCAGAGTTTTTTTCTCGAAAGTAAGTATTTCCCTCAATCAGGAAATAATTTGCGTGACTTACTACTTACATATGTGGTGAACTTATAAGTGTAAGTACGTGACAAAATCTTGGACACTTAGACATCTAGTTTCATCTTAAACAATTCTGAACCTTTGTTTCAATCTGCCGCAGTCCGGGGTAAATTGTAACACATCTGTTTTACTTATTTAAATACAAATATGAACACAAATACACATTTCTAAAAAATATAAATGAAAACACAGATCATTATTGAACATTTGATATTCATGAGTTCATGGGGGAAGCCACTGTGACGGTCGAAAATAAAGGCTATTTTCAAGACATTCTTTTATAATGAAATGTAACTTTCTACGAAAAATCTTTATTACCAACTGAAAATACATATCTTTAACTAATATTTTATGCTTTGAGATTGAAATTTTTTTCGGTAGTATGGCCACAGCATACGATAACGTTAGGCTCTGCACAAAAAAAAATACAAAACGGATGCACGTATAACTTTTCAACAATTGATCCGAATTTAAAATTTCGAACGGTTTCTTAAAGTAGGTATTTCAATAGCTTTAGTTGCGCGTATGGGTTTAAAAAAATATTCATTTTTCACGCAATGGCGGACTTAAGAAGAAATCTTGACCAAAAAGTATCAAAAATCAACATGTTTTTTTAATGTTACTATTGAATGAATTATTCGATCAAAAAACTGGTACGTGCAACTGAAGATAATTGTATTACGAATATTCCCTGAAAATTTCAAGTGAATCCAATAAAAATTGACTGAGTTATCAATGCATCGAGTTTGAAAAATGTAGTTTCGAGATAATCGCGTTTAAAGTTTCGACAGAAGTTATTTTCTGCAGCTCAATGATCGCAGCTGTGTACGGTCTTGTCCTGGCCAGTCATTCTCTACCTAGTTCTAAACAATATATAAGCTCATAATCCCTCTTATTAGATACATTTGGATTTTTAGATATAAATTTACCTATGTGTGCACTCGATTGTGAGCGCTGCGCAACTTATACAAAACCTCCCGTAGCTTCCAGAATTTTTCGAGATCCACTTTGAAACTGTGCAGCTATAATCTTGAGACCCCAAGCATTAAGGAAATGCAAAAAAAATTCTGAAATTTTTTTTCACAGTGGCTTCCCCCCTTAAGCAATCATTGCTTATTCATCTGATTCTATCAAAATCTTCTTCTGTGCTTTCTTTACTTTTGCCTTCATACTTTTTTCTATTTTTTGAATTGTCGAGTGTTCTCGATTTCTAGAAAAAAAAGTATTAGACCATGATTGTATGAGTATTATGAATGTACAATTATTTATCATTCAAAAGTTAAACGATTCAAAAATACGAAAATGGTAACCCGAAAATGACGCTGGGGTGCGGTGAACTCCGCGTGACCAATTTGCGATTATAAGCAAGTGTGACTAGGAAGGCTTAATACGTCTTAGATTAACAATCTAATCGTTACTTCCGAAAATACCCAAAGATCGAAGATCGTCAATGTATCATCGAGGCTTTTCCCTGTGCACAGTTTGTTAACTCGTTGACGCGGCCGGTGGTTTTTGCCGCCTGCCGTCGATAATGAGTTTATTCTCGTCGTTTCGTTCGCGGCAAGTGCAGGGTAATCTTCTGGTGAGCGCAGGTGAAACGCTCGCGTCCGTAAAAGAAGTTACGAGCGAGGAAACGTATAGGAAACGGCGTGCGCGGTCATAGCCCGCTGTCACCAACTATTTAGAAAAGCAACCGCAGCGCGGGCAACGAACCGCGACAAGTTTTACGAGAGTGTCGCGTTTCTCTTGGTTATTTAATTTACCTCGGGGCACACGGCGAAGACGACTACGACGACGATGCAATTTGCTCCGCGCCCCTGCGGGGCCAAGCTACCGCCTCCTTCGCTCCCCACCCTCGGCCGTTCCTCATCCTCAGCGGAGGCTTTGACGAGAGCTATCCGATAGGTGAATAGCCGTTTAACCTCTTCGAAACTAATCCTCGTTCGATCGGGGCGACATCCACGCGCTGGGCAGAAGAAAACTACCCTCGAGCCGCGCGGTAGCGAGTGCAACGCGCATCGGGAGCCTTGTCCGCTAGTTAAAGTCTGGAGGATGCGGCGAGGGTCGGAGTGCAGTCTGATAATACGGTTCCCAAGGAGAGTGCGACCAACGCCGTGGATCGGGAATAAAGCGGCGGGAGGAACAACGAAAGAGAAGCGACCGGCCCACGGTGCCGGCGCGGCGCGGCGGGGGCACGGCGGGGACACACAGCTTCGCGACTAATTAATGAACGTTGCTTCGATCAATTTACATTTACCATGCCCCCTCTCCCGGGCGAACAACATGAACACCTCCTCGTCGGCTTCCCTCCGGCGTCGTCGACCAGCGGTTCAAAGGGGTGCGAAGGGGTGCAGCTTCGTTAGCGCCTCCGAGACGTCTCGGAGATCTCCTGTACACGACCTCGGTTAAACACCACGAGCACCGTCGATCGGGGGCCTACACATTCGCGCCGGCTATACAGTAGTATATCTTGCTTTTGTCAGACACCACGGGCGACCCTAGAACCACTCACCGGGCAACTACGCGCCTTGATTTGGTACAACCTCGAATACCGGTCGGACGATCTCGGAAAAAGGTTTAATTAATCCGGAAAGCTAGGGTCGCCGTTCGAAGGGAAGAAGCAGCTAGCTAGCGTGTATATTTAGAAACCCTAGAGTTCTGGGGGTGGTATGAAGTTTCGTGGAATTTGGAGAGCTATTCCAAGCGATTGTTGGTTACGGGGATGGATCGAGAAGGGGGGACGTTGCGAGGTATCTGGGAAACGTCGAAGCGGAGAGGAAGCGAAACCACCAACGAGTGGATTCCCTCGGTTCGTTGAACGTCCACCGAGCAGAGTAATCGGCTGCGCGACCCCGCGCAAATAGCATTCAGCCGCGAGGGGCACTCTACCCTTTCTTGTCCCTGCGCGCGGCATCAAAAAAGGATGCTATTTTATCTCACTCAAGGACCCTTCGAACAGCTCGCAGCTAATTTTGCGGTCGACTAAACGACGACGCGGAGAGGAGACCGAGGGAAGAAAGAAATCCTTCCTATCTTCCGTGCCGTTTACGCTCGCCCCGACCGGCCGCAAGAAGATGGAAATTGCTCGCTCGGCCTTGAAGCCTTGCCGCGAACCTCGTAGCGCACAGCGCTAGGAGAATCTCGGCTTCTTCCATCCCACCGACACTTCGAGACTTCGCCTTCGACGGGGCCTTCCTTCGCGATCGACCGGCGCGAAAGGTGCACCGTTATCGTTTGCGAGTCTCGGCGCAACATCCAGTCCGTTTCGGCTCTGGTAACGAACGAGCGACGGGTCAAAGGAAACGTCGAAGGGGGAACGTACCCTAGGAGCCTTGAACCTCGATCACCGCGTTGATCGCTGCCTGGAAGCACGTTCGTGCACTGCGGTCGGACGTAAAACAATCAAGCCTGGGATTTTTTGGCTGGCAGCCACGACGTTACTCGCTTCTCGAGCGGCGGCGGCGACGACGCGACGATGCGCTCGAGGAGGCGTCGAGAGAAGGACGGAAGCTGAGGGGGGGGGGGGCGCCTTTACGGTCGGAGAGTCGCGATTAAAGTTTTTGTTCGCCAGCGAATGGGGACTGAAGTACCGAGGCAAGAAGGACGCGCAAGAATGAGGAAAAAGGGAGGAGAGACGTGGAAAAGGAGAGGATTACATTTGGAATCGGCTTAGCGTAAGCCCGTGATTCGCTCGTGATCGAATTCGCTGGAAATTCGTTCGATGAGCATTGTATCGCAACTCAGTGAAACTGGCAGCTCTTACGAGCGACTCATTAAGGTTTGACGGATCTCGTTGATGATGATACTCCCGAATCCAACGAACCGTGATCCACTCGCAGCCGCTCTGCTCCGAGAAGAGAGCGATTCGGCTCGCCGCCGACTTCTCGTTGGTGCCCGCGGTGCGAACGGGTTCACGGATCGATAAACGACGGAGGGATCGGCGGGCGATACGCGCGAATCGGGGCAAATTGTTTCGCGCTTTTACAACCGGATTCATTAGCACCCAGGGGACTTTGTCGTTCGTTTTATTCCGAGGCTGAATCATCCAGGGTTCATCGCTGCGCCGGTATGCCTTTTAAATATATCGTTCATTGGTCCCGCTCCCCTCATTTCCATTTTAAACGGTACGCCCTTGCTTCCTGCTTAATCCGCGGACGCTCTGGCTGCCGTTCGCAACAATTTACCGTCGTTTTCGGGGCGCGCTCCTTTTTTCCCCTCGCCAAGGAAATCGACGTTCCGCTCGAAGGCGCCGTCGCGTCGTCGTCGCCGGGTGTTTGTTTCTTTTCCCCCGGGTTCTCGGTGGCACTTAATCTCCGTGGACGCGCATGGCCCGTGGCACGAAACGAAAGGATTGTTCGGCCGGGTCGGCGCGCGACGCGTGAGGCCCCGGCAAGGTGCAAATCTCATACACCTGGGATCGTTACACCGTGAATCAGCGATTGCCTTTACGGAGCCGGGGATATTGAAACGGGGCTGGAAGAGGGACGTCGAACACTCGATTTACGAAGATGAGACGAGCTCGCTCGGCTTAACTCGTGTTCCCCGCCTCTGCCGGTGACGACCTCCGGTCCGCTCCAACCTCCGCCGATGATTATCGAGATGAAACGTATCTTTTTGTATTTCTGCATTACGTATCATTAATGCCGGGCCCCCTCGGTTACCTTAATAACGTCGGATGATGTCGACGGTTTTTCATTTAAGAAAATCGGCCCTCGAATTTGCCGAATAAATCCATCTCCCTCAACGACTCTGTCCAGCCGCGGGTACGCCAGGTCCATGGGAACCTGCGGCGGGCATGCGTGGAGGCAGCCTGCGCGATGTAACGCAGAGCCATCGAGGTTTACGAGGTGGCCACGACTAAATAGGCGAGGGAAAAGCAATTCCTTGTAGAAGTGTCAACCAGCAATGGGCATTTTGATCTCCGTAGGTGTAACTGTCCGGTCCCGGCGTGCCCTTTCGGGCCGTTCCGTCGTCCGATGGAACAGCGAAACCGGGGACAAGGTAATAAATTATTATCGCGTCGATAAGGAATGTTGATGGGGTCCGTCGATAGGGTCTACGTCCCGGGGAACGCGGGCCCCGGTGGTTATCGACCGCCTAATAGACTCGTTTCTGGGTGTCATTCCCGATATCGATGCGGGTGATTGATCCCCGCGCGATCCCCGGTGTCGAAGACTCCTAGCCCCATCCCAGAGCCCGGACCGAAGCTTTCCCATTCATTATTCCCGGCTCGATGCTATCCAGCCTCCTCATTGAATCTATTCACGTACCGTTAATAGGGTCTGACGGACCAATCTAAATTTCATTCTGTTACTATGACGTCACCATATTTTTCGTCTGTCTTCGCCGAATGGCAGCGCGGCCGGGTATAAGCTGGCTCTCAGGGATAACTCCGTCGGGACGGGGATCTCCGAAGTTAGCTAAGTTTCACGTCACGTGTCCCGGGGAATACCTACTTAAGGGCGAGCCGTCTCGGATCCACCGCGCTACCATCCCGGTGTCCGCGTTGTCCCGTGACAAAGCGGTTCAATGAATCAAACGTATCCGAGGCTAATAGCCTTCAGCTCCAGGAAGCGAGCGAAACGAGCCGCCTTATCTCGCGCGGACGGTATTTGTCCAGAGTGAAGCCCGGCCGGCCTGCCGGCCGATCGATCGTAATTGAATCTCAGCTCGCGTATCGGCCTCCTTCCTTCCAGCCGCCAGCTTATTCTGCAGTCAACGATGATTCCTCCTCTGACCTCGGCCCGGTGCAGCGTGATTTTGTTTTCTCGCTCGCCGACCCCCTCCATTTGTTTCTCCGCATTTTTTCACGTACGGTATTCCGCGGGGGAGAGCGAGCGGTCGGCCGCGAAATTCACCGAACGAGCGGAAAGGAGAACGGCCGAGAGAGCCATCGCGGTCGCGAGGCTGGTGATCAGACATAACACCGGGACCTTTTCGCGGGTTCACTTTCGTGTCGACGGCCGAGGACGTGGTGACGTATATAAACTCTCTCTTATTGCGTCTACCGTCGCCTGTCGAACGCCGACGAACGTGGCTCGCGTGCCGGGGTTTCTCGAATTTTATTACCGCCACCGAAGTTCGACCACAACGCGTGAATATTGAATTCGGGGACCTGGCAGCGAGAGAGGTGTAGCTCCAGCTTTACCAACTTCGAGGAAATTAGAAAATACGGTTTATAAAGTTGTTGGCTGCGACTTGACGTTACCGTCAAATAGGGTAACTTTGACTACAGAACTATATTTAAAAAAAATATCTATTGTATAACAGATATTATTCTCAGAACTGTTTTTTTTTTTTGACAAAAGGTTATATTATTCTATTCTCTTCTTTTAGCATTAAATAGGTTTGTATAAGTTGTAACAGTGTTAATAATTCTCATAAAAATGGGCAATTAAACAATGTTGTCAAAGTTACCCCGACCGAGTTGAACACCATTGTTTGTCAGTTTTTTTGAAGGGGGTTTAACTTGTTTTTTGTTCTTTAAAATGTCATCCTCATCGACTTAAATTGACCTGTCTCAGTGTTTTTTCTCCATTATAAAATTTGAATTACTTTAGAAGATACAAGGATGAAAAGGAGAAATATTTACCACTGGTGGTCAAAGTTAAAAAGAGAACAGTAAATGAAAAATATATATTTACATACAATACAGTAAATCTCCGTTATGAGCCCGGTGAACGGGGCTGGCGGCGGGCTCATAGTGGGTTGCCGACATGATTCTCTCTTTCGTACCCGACGACCACTTCGTGTCTGACTCTTTCGTTTCATCTCGCTCGTTGCCCGGTTCTCTTACTCACGCCCGCAGGCTTCCCGGAAATGGTGGAGATAATCGCCGGGCTTTCAACGGGAGGTAAAAACGGGCTCATAACGGGGATTTTCTGTAAGCAGTAGTTATTGAGTTGAAAAGTGTTTATTTCTATTTTTGGCAAATTCTTAAAATCTGAAGCATTCGTGTTGCACAAAGCTGTACTGGGTGCAGATTCAAAATTTGAAATAAATCCTAGAGTAGAATTTTTCACAAATATTACACGTCGCATCTCAAAAACTGTGAAAAATAGAGCTGCACATTTGAAGAAAGAAAATCGAAGCTCTGGTCTCAACTGGCGTACTGGCTGGGAAGTAGAAGTCGACGTTCATGATCCGGCGTGGCCTCAGCGTCTGTAGCGAAAGACCAGCCGTGAAGTAGTTACGGGCGTTCATGGTCCGGCCGTTGGAGCCGCCGTACATATGTAGACCGTCGGCATGCGATTAACCCGTGACCGTTATGGACTGCGTACGATTGTTTAAAGAACGCAAAACTATTCCCCGACCGGCTAGTGGATAATAATGTTACAAAGTGAAGGCAGCGAGAAGGGGATGCCAGCGTCGGGCAGGGATCACGGAGGTTTCGTTCCCAGCGAACGGTCAGGGACAATAGAGATCGTTTGTTAGCGAGAGAGGGGTGTATGTCTTTCGAAAAATCAAAACGTTACGTTCATTTATCCTGCGCGGGATCGAACGCACGGACGTCCGCGAGCGAAGGTTGAATCAATTAATTACGCTTGCTGCGAGGTAGGGTCAGTAAGACGAGCTTTCGTTGGCGAGCGATCGCGGCGTCGTAAATTACGCGACGCGGTCATTTGTTCTCGAATGCTTGACCCCCGGATTAGGGCTACCAAACCGACGGGCGCCGAACCGCCGCGCGATCCCCCGGCTATTTGTTACTCGCGATAATTGAGGATTGTCCGCCTGTCCGTGCGAGCGAACCGGTGAAAATCGCGTGTCTCCGACACGTATTCCCGGCGTCCGCGCCGATCCCCGTGGAATCGCGTTCGACAAGTGCCCCCGCTGTTACAGCGTCGCGGTGCACAATCGTCGTGCAGGAATGTAGACCAATCCTTTCACGCGGCCGGCGAGAGCGTGTGTCTTAACACCTGCGCGGGACCGTTCCCCGATCAATCTCGAGGCGTTGCTGATCGACCGAGCCCGGGTATTACATAAAACAGAAACGTTCGACGCGTTGGTTTTCTCGCGAGCGGCTTTATTAATCCGGTAATTCGCCTCGTATCACGTCGCCCGGTCTCGCAAGCCGCGCCTGAGAAACGTGGACGTCGATCAAAATTACACGTTACAGGCCCCCGATTCCGTCCCCGACGATTCCGTTGATCCGACACGACAGCCGCGTACGATTCGTCGGCCGGATAGTGTCGCTCGGTGTTAGACGATCGAGCGGCCGGCGTCGACGAGCGATCATTTGCGACTGGTCCCCGCCCATAATCCGGATATTCCTCTGACAAGGGAATCCCTCTCTCGTCGAACGGGCTTAAGCGAGGGTCGTGATCGATCGGAGAATCGGATCGATGAATGCGCGCATTGTCGGGTCGGGCACGTAGGACGGCCGAGGGCAAGGAGGCACGCGTGGCACGTGTGTCACACACGACGCGAAGCGTTCGCGCCGTTCCGAAGTAAGTTCACGGTGACGGGCACGCGCGATGATGTAAGTGCACGCGTGTACACGCAACTATGCGCCCAGTCATCGCCACGTTCACCTCACGAACCCGGCGCAGTGCTCGCTCATCGGTGTTGCGGGGCACGAACTAAGCACTCGTTGCCTTTTTGTACGTTCAAATAGATCCCGAAAATGTCTACTTAACAATTACCTACGCGTGACGCGAGCTCGCGGGAGTGGTTAGCACAGCTCTACCGTGGAATACGAAATTCGTTTACGCTCGTTCGTTCGGAGAGCAGGCATTCGGGAACGTTTCAATTTTCAGCCGGATCGATTGTTCGGCGTAAGAAAGTGGTTCGGTATCGTGGGGAGGTTCTATTATTCGTTCCGCTCGGAAGACAAGTACAATGCGTACACGATGTACCGGTGCCTCGTTAGCCGTCCACGGCGGGTGGTTCTGCCGCCGCGTTTAAGCCGAGCAACGAGCGATCCCGCGCGTCGTGGACGCTAAGTAGATACGCGGTTCTATTCGAATAGCCATAATACAGGGAGGAGCGAGTGCGCGCGGTCGCAACGCTCCAACGATTCCACGGGGAATCCTCTCGACGGGGGTGCGGAACGGTTCGACGTTGCACCAGCCCCGCTGGCTTATTCTACTGGCGCGCACACGCTCCCCCTATCCGTCGCGGATGCATCGACACAGATTTCTATTGGAAACCGGCGACCTTCGATGCCTGCAACGGGAAGACAAATTGAGGGCGAATCGAGAGTGAACGCATGCATGGTTCGGTGGACCCGCAGGGATTTGAGAGACGCTGGTCTATATGCCGGGTAATCGCGTGCGTGCCGGCGCAGCGCCGCGAAAATGCGTGCAGCGATTTATGCCTTCCGATCGGTGAGAAATGTCTCGGGAATAATTAAAGGAGCGAGAAAGGAGCAGGGAGAGGAACTCGTAGAATGTTTTCTCGCGGCAGCAGGTTAAATCGCACCAGCAGCCGTAGATTACGCCATTTTATACGCTCTGCCGTAGACTACCGTCATTAATTATTTCTTTATTAAGGAGATTGCGTGCGGTTTCCTCGTCTCTTCTCCGGCGGCATATTAGATTAGCGACTTCGGCGCGGGGAATGCGTTTAAGGCGAGCTCGAGCGAGTTTTTCCCGCGTTCAGGAAGGGCGACCCGATGTCGTATTAAGTTTCCCGGCTAATGGTTGACACACGGGGCAAGCAACGAGGTGATCAATTTTTATTAACATCGTTAATCATTTAGACCTAAAAATCTATTAATTTAATAGTTGGTCGGTACTGGACGACAATTTTTCGTTTCCTAGAAATTACAACAAATAATCTCTCTCCTCTTATCAAGTTCTATCTATACTACAAACACGTTTTTAGCTTTCTTATTTTTATGGACTCTAGCCCAAGATATAAAAAAAAACTTGGAGTGGTTGGTGAAGCGCGACTCTCCCCTACACCATAACTTTTGATTGAATGAATATTTTCACCTGAAATTTGAACTGCGCATGTAGAACTCTCTTCTCTATAATCTGGCACTTCCCCGTCAATATTGGATGTTGGCAAAATTTTTTATAAATTATTAAATATGATATTCTCCCGTGAAAACACGAAAAAAGTTTGTTTCGTGCATAACTACCACAATTTTTGTCCAAATTCGATGGGGAAGTTCCACATCATAACACTTGGTATAGAAATTACTCACCTCAAAGCATTTTGCATTCACGGGCAGGTTCACCTAAGACTACCACGTACACAAATTTCACGTGCGCGACGCGTGGGGCCACTTTCAGCGCTTAATAATTTCAATAATTTTAAAAATATCGCCAATTTTTTGCTTGTAATTACTTACAAACACGTACAAAACGGCTTCTAAAAAGTACGCGTGTCATGATTGTTTAGTATCGAAGTAGGGGAGACCGGGGTAAAGTGAACCTTGGGGTAAAATGAGCTTTCTTAATTTATTCTTTAACAATAGAATATATTTACAAATTTTGGTGATGTAATAAATCTGTGTAACACCACAATGATAATTATGCACATTCAGATATCGAAAAATGGAAATTCATTTAAAAAATTAAATAGTTTTAGAGACTTCCAATTAGTTTTCTTTTCAATTTAACTTTTTGGATAAATGAGTCTTAAATGTGTTATTTTAACACCAAATTTTTTCTGCGTATTTATAACATGGTTATAAACATAATACTAACACTATTAAATAATTAATTTTCCACTGAGTACACATTCGGGGTAAAGTGACCGGGGTAAACTGAGCTGCAAATGGCTGCTAAGAACTAATGCGCAAGTGATGTGCGCAATATCCTAACCTGCCAACTGGCTAGAAAATCATGCGGCGTGAAAAAAAAGTGAAAAATCTGCCACAGTTTTTGACAACCACGGTGCAAAAAGCCAGAAATTGCCGTGCTACACACGTTATTCCAGCGCAAGGGGTTAATATTTACCTATATTTCTAATTAAAATTCTTATTTTGTAGCACCTCACTTTACCCCAGATAGTAGCTCACTTTACCCCAGGGACTTAGTACCGGTATAATGCTCATACCGGTATTTCGCCAATACAGCTATACCGAAACCGATATCATACCGAAAAAGATAAATACCGAAAACAAAAGGTTACCGGTAATCGAAATAAATACCGGTATTTTTTCGGTATTCTTCTCAGTGAACACCGAAACCTACCATGTTACTGAAAAGAATACCGAAAAAATACCGGTATCTATTTCGGTTACCGGTAACCTTTTGTTACCGTATTTTGAAATACCGGTATGAGCGTTATACCGGTATTAAGTCTCAGACGAAAATACCGGTATAATACCGGTATTTTATGTTCCGTAGGTAGGAGTCCCTGCTTTACCCCATCTATGGGGTAAAGTGATCAGTTTTGGCATTTTCTGTTCAAATTGAATATTAATATACTTTATGTTTATTTTAAGTATTGCTATTCGTCATTTATCATTAGTGTCCGCATTATATTATAAATCTATTTCCACACATTTTTATTGGACGGAAAAAATTTTATTCGGCTTCAAACTTTTTTCGACTCACTTTGCCCCGGTCTCCCTTACTGCTGTAACTCTTCATGGCAGGGTCGGGGGCGCGTAACGCAGCATAGGGACGCCATTACGTCGCCCGTGAGATCTCGTACACGTCGCGCAGCGGTATCCCCCGATGGATCGTGATTTTACACGCTCGCAGGATTTCGTATTTACGCGGTCAGCCCCGGCGAGCGTAAAAGCAAAAAACGTCCGCGGTTTGGATCGTCCTGCCGCGAAGGATCCCTCCCATCTGCATCGCGGGCCCGTGTCCGCGTCTATCCAGTCGTTCGTTATTAACTTTACGCTATCTTGGACGACCATCTTTACGCTGCCGGATCGAGTGAGGCGTATCTACCGCGAGTTCCTGGCCTACCGACATTACGTGCCCGCACACAAACGCACCCTCCCTCTGCACGTAGCTGCTACACAGCGGCTACGTCAGCGTCTCGCGGACCGCTGCCTAACAGGCTTAGCTCCGTCTCTCTTGAAAATTGCCCGCCATATTTTTACCATATTACTTCATTTTTAAGCCACCTCCCGCTTCTGCCCGGGACTCGTTGCCACCACCACCACCATCGCCATCGCCATCACCATCCTTCGGCCTCTCGCGCTTCGCTTCCATCGCGGCCCAGGCACCTCGATCTTCTTCCTCCTGTGCATCGTCTTTGGCCTCCCCTCCCCCTCCCCCTCCCCCGCTCCTCATCCCCCGACCGACATCCACCAGGCTGATGCATCTGGCTCACCGCAGCCGGGATGCGCGATCTCGCGTACCTACCGCCATTTTACTCCGCGTATCGCCTCGCGTACCATGCCTTGCCCACCTTTTGTTGCTCTCTCCCTTCTTCCTGCCGGTCTCTGCCCCTCCGCAAGTCCACCTCGAAAATTACTCGTCCACAGCGGGCTCGGCGTAGTATCCCTCTCCGATCGTCGACAGAGGGTGGGTGCGTGCCGCGGTGTGCGTCCCGACGTGCGCTCGCACACGAGTCGCGCGGGACCAGCGCCGGTGTGTTCGCTTCCTGCCCCCGAGCTGGCCGGCAGAGACGGCTCGCCGGCCAGAGCCACCGTTGGCGGATCCCTTTCGGCCCGCTCGACCACCGCAAGATGCAATATACGCTTTTTGTAGCAATATTTGGAGCGAATTTAAAATAATGATCGTCCCCCGACCTCGAGCCGTACGGGCCGCCGCGTCAGTGGAGCTGAAATCCGTGGAGGCGCGGTCGAGGGGAAAAAGAGCAGCAGGCTAAGGCGGTGGGAGGGGTGGGGAATGAAGCGGACGGGGCGAGGAGTAGGGAGAGGCGGAGGAGATGTAGGAAGAGGCCCGGCGTCCACGGGGCAAGTTAATGAGATCACGCGTAATCGAAAATTGTCTGGCGTTCGAATTTTATTGGAACGGCCGTTGCCCACGCAAAAATCACTCCCGCGGGCCTCTCTGGTAGCGTACCGTGCGCGAGACTCGGCGATGATGCCACCGACGATATCCCCCCCCCCAGCTCGTAAAAGTGGAACTGCCCCGCGCATGATCAGCCCCGTCCGCGCCCTTCTTAATAATAGGCAATCGGCGCGTGTACGCGCGTTCTCGCGTCGTTTCGTGTCACTACGTCACGTCGCTCGCGTCGCCGCTGGTCGTTAGATCCGCTCTCTCTCCCCATTCCGTTGCGCCCGAGCCATCGACGATGATGATAGTTCCGGTACCGCTTCGGCTTAATTGCGAAGACCGCGATCGATTCGACGCCAATGCCGCCACGGGTAATGACGGTGCCTGTGATCTTTCGGAACGAGCCTCGACGGTATAATCGGGAGCCGGTTCCTTCCCGATCCCCGGCTATCGGGGATTGATTTCGCGGCGTTTGCGCTCCGCCCGTACTTTGTATTCTGCCCCCGAGGTGGTCTCCTCTGACAAACCTGTGTTCTCTCGCTTGCACGCCACGGCTTACTGAAGCGAGGCTTTTCGCGGCAACGGTGGCCGTTGCTGTTCGTCGAGCTTCCACGCCGAATTCTCGACGGAGGAAAAGGGCCCGCCGGGTGCATCGCGATAGCGCGTAATGACGCCGGGCGTTGGAACGCAGGCTGGCGATCGTCCTTGTCACAGCAATGCCCCGTCGACCGCGGTTCCGGTGGTGAGCGCAGCGCGATACTATCGGGGCCCCGTGGTTGTTGGTACGCGCGGGGGCCCTCGCCGTGGCATTGGCAGCGGCCCCCCCCGGCAGACCCCTGCGAAGCGAACTCGCGCCAACTGACATCGGTCGTTACGTAAAGGTCCCGGAGCTGTTGTAACAGCTGCTGATAACCTGTCCACTATTACCGCTTAACAGTGCGACTGTTACAATGGCAGGCAGGTTACACGCAGCAGCGACGGACGATTTGTTGGCGAGTCCCTGCGATTTGCTGCGAGCCAGCCAACGCCGCGAGGCGATCGCCCCCTCGCTAGGAATTTGTTAAGCTCGTTAACCCTCGCTGCGCCGAGGGCTCCTCGCGTCGCGGAGCTAGATAAACAATCGTGCCTAGCGCTGCAGCATTCAGGCAATTTACTCCCTAAGATTTAGTGAACCGTGGCGAAAACCATACTTTCGAGGAGGTGTCCGAATAATAATCTGCGATATCGCGTGCCACGCATCGCTGGTTTAGTAAATAAGCCGCAACGAGGGCAAGCTTGTGGTTGAAGGGAGCATTTTTTTCACACATCGCAGAACCGAATGATTCGGCAGGGGAGCGAGTGAAGATAGCGCTGGAGGTAATGGCCCGACGTTTCCTTCGGATCTATCGACGTTACTCGTAAAAAACACTCCCCTGGTGCTCGAAAGGGGGGACGTCGATGAGGCGTGACAGCTGAGAGAGGATACGCAAGGCGGCATTGTTGCGTTGCCTTCGCGCGACAGGAATCACGTGATGCACTCCGGAGTGCCGATTGATTTTGCGCGCAAAAAATTGGGAACCGAAGGGCGTTCGTTTGCGGCCGGTAATGGATAACCGCCGAACACATCGTTAATGAGCGAATAAGAAAGCCTGCCCGGCGGAGTAATGGCCGTTCACTAGTACGAAACGCCGGTGATCCCGGGGGGGGGGGGGAGGGAGATGGCCGATCGAACGGGGTGGGGGGGGGGAGGGGAGCGTTGTAATCGTTGCACGAAAAGTCTCGGGCGTACTGTAAAATTATCCGGCGGCGCTCCCGTATTATCTATGCCTTCGGTCCGGCCGAATGTGCATACTCGGCAATGTATGCGCGCCCGGTTGCTTCGTGCCGTGGCATCGGAAGCCTCGGACCCGATCGCGCGAGAGATGGTAATACGCGTAATGATAGGCTGCCCCTCCCCGGCTAATCATAAGTCGGACTACAAAATTTGCGCGAATTCGTCCCTGGCCCGCTCGAGATTCGAGAGGCGAGAAATGCCTAATGTCTTCCTCGCACTTTTTTCCACCGCCTGGAACGTTCGCAAACGAGTCACGTCCCCGTTTGGCTTCGGCCGGGTAGCGTCTGGGGCACCGTCGTCTCTTTCATCCAACCCACCGTGCAGTCGCGTGGTTCTTTCAACCTGCGATCGATCGCTTCTATTTAGGCTTATCATTCGGGGCGGAGGGGGTGAGTTCGGCCGAGGTGGAGTCCGATCGCTGTGGATAGAGTCGCGGCAAGTGTGTCGTCGGCGGGGCAGGAAGAATCGTTTACGAAGGCTGAAATTACGCGGGGCATTTTGGTGGAGGTTGCCGGGTGAAGGGGGTGCTGTCGATGGGGAAACACGGGTCTGCCTGGGTATCGCGAGTGCGGAGCTTGTCGTGGGGGCAAGGTAACGAGCGGGTAGCCGATAGGTATGAGTACATCAACCATGCGGCAACAACCTCCTGTAGGTAAGCCGAGGAACGCAGAAGGAGGTAGGCAGGCAGTGGTAGTCGTCGGTGCTGGCTGGCCAGCCGTACCATATTATTAAGGCGGCCAACCGGTGTGACGCTCCGCGTCCCAGGAGCCAATGGCACCGCGTCTCATCGTGGCAGGAATGCGTCCACTCCTACCTCCGCTTTCGCCCTCCACGAAAACGAGCCCCCACCGTTTCCGGCAAGATCGACGAATTCTCCTTCTCGCATCCAGATCGATCCGAAACTGCCCCCCACCCCCCCACCCCCTCGCCCTCGTCCCCCGTTCCTCCTCCTCCGTCGAGTGTCTTGACCTCTGAGGCGAATGCGACGGCGCCGATTTCCGTTCCCTTCGACCACCGGATGTTCGCCTGCCGCCCCATCTATACCGTCGAATTTCGAGGCCGACCGTCGCGTATGATCCATTCGATCTCCGTTTCTGGTGGTCCGCGTTGGGGTTACGGTCCGTGTATTGGCGTCACGGTGCGAGAAACGGAAGGGGTGGCGATTAACCGAGACGTTTGCGGTCCGAGCTCCGCGGCTCCGTAAACAAGGAGCGGTAATTTTTGGGGAGAACGCCGGCGTCCCTTGGAAGAGATCGATACTTGAAATTTATCGTTTCCCCTTGCGCTCGGATTATCACCGTTCGATTACGCCGAGGTGGATGAACCCGCATCGCCCGACGAACCGAGACATTCGCCTCTTCCAATCACGATCTTAATAACCTCGGACGGTCGAAAAGGGGACGAAGAGCGGCGCTGTCGACGACGACGACGGCGAGTACGCACGCAGGAGGAAGGCAGGACGAAGGGGAGGGCGGAGAAAGAGGAAGAAAAAGTGATTCGGGAGGATCGGCCATGGTATCCGAGGCGCGTAATAACGACGACCATGGGGCCCCGATCTTCGTGGACAATTTACGAGGGTAAAGTGGGTCATAAATGTAATTACGGCTAAATTATGATTATAGAGCTACCCCTCGGAGAAAACGCTGCCTCGATCCCTTCTGTAACGGCGGGACAACGGTCCCGCCGACTGTACGAGGGTGGTAGCGCTGAATTTCCCCGTATCGGTCAACGTTCGTGAATGATAAGCGCGATGGGGTCCCCTGGACTTTCGTCCGGCGCGAGAGATAAAACACGGGCGGGTTGGGGAGAGGGCGCGGAGAACGAGGATCCTTATTAAAAATAATTCCCATGCGGGCCGTTGCCTCCCCGAACCCACCCACCTCTTCCCCCTTCGGCATTCCGTCAATTAAGAGAGCCCTCCCGGTCCAGCGTGGATCCAATTGGAAATAAAGATCACCCGTGCTCGGCGCCCGACGCTTTCGCGATCTTTCGTAATCATAGAGTTTCGTGATATGCTTATTAAATCGAGCCAATCATCGGGGGCACCGCATTGAAGCGGACTGCGCGCACCGGTAGAACCCTCGGGGAGTCCTCTTCTCTTCTCCTCCACTCCTCTTCGCTCCTCTGCCATTTCTCTCCACTTCCTCTCTTTCTTTCTTTTACTCGGTACTCCTGGTTACTTCTCGAGCTCGATTATTATACGACGCGTACGACGCTGGACATCGATCCTCATTCCGCGTTCAAGGAAACTGGTATTCAACGGCAGGTCCGAAGTATGTCCGTTTCCCATGGAAATCTTTTCACCGGGAAGCAACGCTGCAACAACATCTTTCGATCGTTCGTTATAGCGGCACTAGCAACTCGCGGCGTCTCCGCTACCGCTGGGCCCCCGTGGGTCAGGGCCGAGGGTCGAGCGTGATTTTCCTGGCCCACCGCGTGCTGCAAACTCGACCACGCTTCGCGTCTCCCCGGCGAGCAGCAGCTTCTTCCTCCCTCAACCCCTTGGTCCCTATCTTCGTTGGCGGTAGCGGCACCTAAGTAAATATCGACTCGATCTCAGGATACAGCGAGGTACGCGAATGGAAACTCGGATGTTGATTTATTCGGCACGGTGCCTAGGGAGACGCATGGGTGACAGAGTTGTGCCGCGCGTCGCGGGCCTCCATGAAGGCCCCGCATAAGATACGTCGTCGCCGAGCCGCGGTGAACGTTAACGCGGCGCTACGAACACGGCCGCGGCGGGGGGTTCCGCGCAGCTACCAACCTCATTTTTATGATTATTCGGCGGCGTTATTGCCGCTTGACCCGCCATTAAGCGGTTAAATGGGCCGGGGCGAGAGGGTTCTGGCCGCGGTCTTTACGACACCCGAGGACACTCGCTTCCGACGTGGACCAGAGGTCGAGCGTGCGCCTCCTATTTAACCCACTACCTGATTCCTTCTGCATTTTTAGTAGGCCGATCAAACTTAACGCCGGCAACATTTTACGGGATGCCACTGCGTCGCGGGTTCCGGTAGCCGCTCGCGCGCCGCTCCTCTCGCATTTTCAGCCACCCGTCGCCTCCGATAAATATCGCCCCGGAGGCGAGACGTTTTAATCCCCCGGCCGCGACGCCGCTCAGCCTCTAAACATCTAACGAGACGACGCTGTCCCAGCTTTCGGCGGCGCGGATGGGATCGGAATCGGCGGACCCGTGGCCGCGGCGGCCACGCTCGGGGCCCGGTTCGCCGTGTTCGTGATATCGAGCAGCCCCACAAAGACACCACGACACGGGTCCCCGCCTTAATTCCATTTATCGGTTCGCCATTTTTCGCGATCGCGGCATACATTAAGCCACCGTTGCAACACGTAGCCCCGCGAATATACGGTTAAGCCCATGTTTCATTCATGAGCCATAAAGTTCCCGGGGACGGTGGTTGGTGGCGGAGCCGGGGAGAGCTTTCAGCTCGGTTCGTCGCGAGAGGGATACGCGAGAGCTACCTCCGCGCTACTTCCTCGCTCTTCGCCGCGTGAATTCTATCTACGCGAGCCGGGATCCGCGCGGGCATACGTCTCTTCCATTGTAGGTACCGTTCCGAGGTGCCTCGCTAAAATCCAGCCGTTCTCACGATCCGGTCGAGGCAGCTCGCCGAGTTTTCTCCGGTGTCGTGACGAAAGCAAAAGTAGGAAAGGAGGGAAAACCGGGAGAAGAGTGTTCGGGGATAGGCGTGGCCCGATACTCGGCGGATTCTTCCGCGGAAACGTCATCGATCGTCCCGGGAGGAACGAGGCGAAGGATGGATATGGCCGAACGTCTTCCCCGGTGGCAGCGGTGGTTAACCGGTACCCCGGTTGTCTCATTTGCATTCACCCGGGAACTCGAGCGCCGCAAAGGTTGCGCAGCAGATACTAGAAAGGAGGGGGGAGATGCTTGCTCTCGTGTATCTCCTCGTGTATTTGTTTGTAAGACTGTCGCTTTTCTCTCTTTGTCTCCTGTCCGCTCTTCGCCTCTCCCTCTCTCTCTCTCTCTTCCTCGCGAGCTCCCTTTTATTCCGCGATACGACCAGGCTCTCGTTTCTCCTTCCTCATTCCATTTGTTTCCCTTCCCATCCGTGCAGTTTCTCTCCGGTTTTCGCGCGGGACCGTTCCCCGCTGGACCGGCAGCCGCGTTCCCGGGGTGCTCGGGCGTCGGGTGTAACAGAAGGAGAGGAAAGGTATCCTTCGCACGTAGGCGCGAGGTAATCCTAAGTAATCGAGCCGGGCCGGCGATACGTTCGGCGTCGGTTCGATGCGGCCGCTGGTTGCACACGCCGGCTACCTTGCCCCGTTGCCCGTTGTTGCCCTTCTCGCGGCGTAACGGCACATTTAGTGGCGAAGAGGAACCGGAGGTAAAAACCCAGGACAGCCGGAGGAGGGAGCAAAACAGGGGTCCCGTGGTAACGGGCAGCTCCGGGTTCGTCGTTTCGAGTTACACGAGTTAGCCGCGCGTAGGTACCGGCGATGCCACGACGCTCGCGGACGATTCCGGGACCATTCGCGACTCTCCTTATCTCGCCACCTTTCCCGCTTCCATCGCGCAGCCCGTTATGACGATCGTTCATCCGCTTCTGTACGCCGCGCCGTTCTCGCGACTCCTACCCGAGATCACTGCGATACGTCAGAGTCGTGAAGATCCGAACGGGGCCTCTAATGCTTCTATCGTTCGCGCGCGATCTTCCTGGGCCGACTGCCACTTGCCTCGAATATTCCCATGGAACTTTACGATTTGCTGCCACGGCTGTACGTATCTCCCGCGACAGGAGCGGTCCAGTTTCGGTGGCGGGGCTACGTGGCGTGGCTGTGCATGTATCCGGGATCGCGGTGTGTCCTCGGCGATGGAAAAAATCGGTATCGTAACCTCGCGGTGGCGAGGCAGAAGCGGCGCGTTAAGAATCGGGCAGAAGAAATCTAAGGTATATGGACGATGATGGCCGATAGTTTAAACGACCTCGGGCTTCGGGAATGAGTTTGAGGAAGACGAAGGGCGCAGAGTACTACGCGGGATGGGGCGGGGGGGGGGGGGGGGCAGGGAGAAGAAGAGGGAGCACCTTATCGAGATTCCCGACGGCCTTGCCCGTCGATTTATCACTCTCGCATAATAGGCCCCGCGTGCAGATATTCCAGAGCTCTCGCGCGGAGAAAGATCGTCCTTTTCTTTTACCCGGCCGGCTCATTCGCTGGCCCTCTCCGTTTCGTTTGGCTGGCGAACGAGAGAGGGAACGAAGAGGGTGGCCAGAGGAGCTCCTTCCTCTGGCTGCTACTCTTTTCTCTCACGACGCGAGAAACTCGATCCAATCTTCTCGAAGGGATCTATGTAGAACGCTCCGCTCATTTGTCTACCGTCCTTTTAAAGTTGCATTTCGCGGCCAGCCAGACGGCTTCCTCGCCAGAAACTCGAACTCCACGCCACTCGGGGAGCCAAAGGCGAACCGGATGCGCTCGGCGGGCAACGAGTGCTCGGTTCGCGCCGCCGCGAATCAGTCTGGATCATCCGCGGCCAGCTCGTGACGGACGGAACCTTCGGCAGAAGTTTTCTTTTTCCCCCTGCGATCCGATCCTGTGGCGCAGATCGCAGAGGAAATGTGCCGTTATTACGCTCTATCGGCGATATCCGATCGGTGGTCGATCAGGGAAAGTGGCCGGGAAGGATTAAAGGTACGGGGGTGACCCGATTCCCAGCGTTTCTCGCGCGATACCCCGAGCGTGGCCGCGCCACCGGTGGCTCCGGTAGTCGAGGAATAGAGGAAGCGCGTCGTGTTCGTCCTTTAGTCGACTTTCGTTGAGCCGCGAGCCGGTCGCGAAAGCGACAGCAGCGAAAGGTCCCTTGTCCACATTAAAGCCGATAAATATCTAGAGGAATCTCGACAAGCATATGCAGCAAACCTGCTCGCGTTCGCGATGATCGAGGAGCTGTCGTCGCTCCGCTGCGACTTTCAGCTGTACAAACGATATTATTTCTTCTGCGCCGTCGTTCGATGCGCGGACGTATTTCATCGGAACGGACAGCCCCTTTCGCTACCGTGTAACGTTTTCACCGACTACTGGCCCCTTCCATTTTTCTGGAGAAGCCCGTGCATGCAATTACATCGCTACGTATATACCTATATATACCGATGTCAGATCGTACGACGCGTCGCCGTCGCCGCACAATGGTCGGGATAGGGGTAGTTTGTGACATTTCTGTAGAACGTTTAAATTAGAAAAGATATTGGAATGAAATTTGCGTGAAAAAGCAGGAAAATATTATCCCCTTCTAATGATTTATTATTCAATATATTGGGCGTTTATTTACTGTCTCTTTTTCAAATTTTTCAACTTGTCTTAATTACAATTTTTATTTATTTTATTAATATTTTGAGTTTCGAGACTAATGGACATTTAGGAAGTAGTAACTCTAAGCTTTTTTGTTATATCTTTGGGTAGAATCGATAAAAATCAGAAATTCAAAAACGCGTTTGTAGTAGAGATGGAACTTAATAAGAGAAGGGAAATTATTTTTGTGAAATTTAATAATAAGAATTGATAATTCGAAAAAGTAAACAAATTTTAATTTCTAGGAAACGAAAAATTGTCGTTCAGTACCGACCAACTATTAAATTAGTAGATTTTTACGTCTAAATGATTAACAGTGTTAATAAAAAGACATTTAATTAGTACAACACAAGATTTTTTTCAAATTTTATTTGCACAAACTCGCAAGTAAAATAATTAATATTTTCCTGGTATGTGCAAAATTTGATTTAAATAAAATTTCGAATAACGAATAAAAAAAATTAACTTTATTCGTCGAATAAAAAATTAACTTTGTTCTCTCCCCTACTCAATTGATTTCGATAGGAGAAAGTTAATTTTTCGATAAAATCTCCCCTACTACCCCTAGTCCGACCACTGTGCGCCGTCCTGCGGCGGAAGATTGTCTCGGCGGAGCTCGCAGCACGGGGCACAGCGACTCGAAATGGAAGGAGAAGAGGGCAGTCGGAGATATTCTCGCTGAATTCCCGTCTTCGCCCGGGGCGGCCAACAATGACATGCTGGCAAACTCGCATCTGTACGTAACCTTACCGGTTACCTTGCCCCTTTCCTCCTCTCGCGCCCTCGTCTCCCTCTTCCTTCCTTTCTTTCGGCCAACGGTCATATTTTTTTGCGCCCCGCAATTATTCCTCTCAAATTACTGGTCCGCGTTGCGCCGCGGAAAACTTATAATGCCGGAACGCGCGCGAGCTCGCCGGCCAAATAAGAAGAATCGAGGATCGCCTCACGGCCAAATAAAACTCACGGCGCGATCGTCGCCCTCTGCGATTTCCTCCCCGCGACGGCAAGCGACGCGAGCGGGGGCGACGTGCTGCCCGCGACGGGACGAGAGAGGAGCCCCTTTGTTCCGCGGATGTTTCGGGCCGCTCCCTCGAGTACGCGTGAAAGTATTTCGAGGGCAATCGCCGGACCGATTATTTCGGGGATCTTCCCGAGCGATCCCGCGGTCGGTTTTCGGTGCCAGAAAGAATGACTTTCTTGCCAGCACCGGAACCCCGTAATTTGCTCGGCCACGCGTAAACTAGGCACTGTGGGAGCGCCCGGAATCGTTAAAATTACGATGTCGAACGACGCCCCGGATCTTTTTCTCCGGTCGCGCACACCGAGTTTTTACTGTCGGTTTGCGGGCACTGTGCGTGCTGCGGCGGAAAAAAATATTTCCCCGAAGCAATCATCATTACGCGCCCTTATCGTCGGGCCCACGGCCAGGCCCAGTCGTCGCCCAGCGTCGGGGGAGCGGGGACGACATGTCGAAAAGACAAAGAGGACGGTTCGGCTCGGTTCGCGGAATCGGGCAGAGCTCGCGAGCCGAGAGGAGGCTAGGCAGAGCTTCCTCCGTCGATTTCGCGAACCGTTACGAGTAATTGGTTCCCCAGAACGCGATTCCCGGATTCCTAAGCGCGTTCCAATGCAAAGATATAAAATACGAAGCGTTTCCGTAATCGCGCGCGGTTCGGCACGACGCCGACGCTCCCGCGTTCCCCGAGCCGTAAACGGCCATTGTTCCTGCCGAGATCGTTATACGAACGGCGCGAATTGCCGAAGAGGATCGTGAGGGTCGGCAGCGAATCGCGGCCGAGCCGATCTTCGGATCTCCCGTCGAACCGGCCGCGTTCCTCGCTCGTCCTCGCTTCTTAAATTTTTCCAGCGAATTCCTGAAATCCCGGTGGAACCGCACCGCCGACCGCGGAAACGAACGGTCCGGCGACGTCGAGCCATCAGCCGTGAAATTTATTCTCCACGCTTTTGCCACTTTCCGCGACGATTCTCTGCGAACTTGTAAACGCTTTGTGCAAGCGCGGGCCCACATCCACGCCGGCGCATGCAAACCAGTTTTCTTGGTGTCCCTTACTTTTTACGAGCTGCCAACGGGTTTATTTCTTCGTCCCGGCCTTATGACTTCGATGCATCTCGGAACACGTCGAAAGGGGAAAAATAATGCGGCTGCGAGTCCGTCGCGCGAGTATCGTAAAAATTTTAATTAAGCGACTCCGCGCTCAACAGAGTCGGGTTTCAGCGGAATTGTCTCGCGGAAGCGCGATAACGATTCGGGGAGGGATATCGATGCCTCTAGAACACTCACGGAAGCTGGGCTACATCGGCCGGCTGATTTCTAATCGTGGGGGGATCGTTAAGTTTAGAAGAGGAATAGCGGTGTTAACCCTTAGTATCGTGATTTTTTTATTTTACCCAGAAAAAGTCTTATCGGTGCATTTTTGTCCACACTTCGTCGTGAAATAAGCAAAAAATTCGTAGTTTAACTATTTCTAATATAAGTGAAAAAAATATGATTGCGACACCAGTGTTAGGGTGACTGTTCCTAATACCGCCACCCGCTACATCTCGCAAAGTAAGCACTAAAATTTATCGGTTATGCACTCAATTAGTAACTAAACATATGTAGGAAGTCATACTGTAATTGCAGCACCATGAGATTAACAATTACAGAAAGGGAAGGATTTTAGAGAATCTTAATAGTGTAAAAATTTATAGGACTGCCACAAATTTACATCCCATTCGGAGACGGCAAGTCTAATAATGCCGTGAATGCAAAAATATCTACTAGAAATACCTAATTAATGATGTATTTAAGGAATGAAATCGATTCAAATATTTTCCGCGATGAAAATAGTGTTTTTCTTTTAGCAATATGGGTGTTCTTAATACCGCCTACCGGAGAACAATGGTTTCGATGTAATTTTCGTACAGGTGGGGTTACGAAATGTGCCGAGCAATCGAATTAAATTTTACTTGTCCAATATGTACATCGGAACATAAAAAATAAAATATTTTAAAAATCTATATTTTTGTAATAAAAATGTAATCAAAGATGGATAAAAATACATTTATAGTGCAAGAAATAATAAAAGCGCATGTGAAGATAACTTTAAATACTCATACATAGGTACATGAATTAATCAATATTTCTTGAGTTTGCGATATTAGGTACACCTTTTTCAGGAACCGATTTTTGCATGCCTTACGTTTTTTGAGTCTTAATTAAAATTTTGTAGGTTTCAACGATTCTAACTTATGCTACATGAAAGATGAATATATTCTCATTACTTTGAAACGAACTGCATGCAAAAATATCAATTCTTATTCAATAGACAGCGATTTAACTTTTGCCTGGCGGTATTAGGTACAGCCACCCTACGCCACGCATAAAGGCGCAATTTTATCAATTCGTGTAACACTCGTGTTACACTATGATACTAAGGGTTAAATGTCCTCGAGTGGGGTAGAAGGGGAACGGAGCGGCGCGCGTGAAAAAGAACACTGTCGTCGAGCGAGGCTGCGCGAAACGTGAGACGCGGTCTCATATTTGCTTTCCACCACTATCCTTAATGACGTTGTAGCGGTCGAAGACGACAATGAGATTATCGCGAGATAGCCTCGGTTGATACATACGTTCCCCCGGAACGGTTAATCTCGCCGCTTCTTTCAGGGTCGCATTCGTGTCACTCGAATTTCTCTTCCGCCGCCAGCGTCTTCCCGGTTTCGACTAGACAGCCGCTGGCTGTCGCTTCTGAACGGGAACACAAATCACCAACTTCGCGTCTTAAAATTGAATCTTTCTAAAAGCCCACCGCCGAGTCCCCGATTGAATTGCAAATGCGGCGAACCGGCGGCCTCGCCTCGCCCCAGCATTAACACGAGTATCCGAGGTGCTAACTACGTTTCGGGTACAATTAACGAGCTTACCGCGGCCGCCAAGGTCTACGAGCGAGCGCTAGTACGGTGGAACGGTGAATCTCCGAAACATTCGAGATCGCACGAGATAAAGGTGTGCAAATTCGTTCCCGGTCGTAAATACGCAATAAAACGTGAATCAATAAAACGCGGATCAATAAAGCAGGATATTAAAGCCGCGATATAACGCCCACTTCGCAGTGATTCGTGGATCCACGATTCCCGGCATCATCTTCTCTTCCTCCCTGGTGCAGTTTATCGACGGGTTGCCGAATCGGGCTGCATACACGTAGGTATGTACATAGGTGCCATGACGGCGGCGGGCTTTGTGTGAAGGTCCGCGGCCACCGCGGTGTCTTCCCATACTTTACGAGACAAGGAAATTAGTTAAATGTGTAATAATGCTCAACGGGGGGGCAGCAGGGTCGAGGCTGCTCCCTCCTCCCTTGCAGCCCTTGCCACGGGTCAGATGGCAGTATCCGCGTGTCCCTTCTCCCCCGTCCCCCTCCTACGGCTGTACCCCTCCAGTCCTCCTGCGTCGTATTCCTCCGTCAGCGTCTTATTCCTCGGGCTCCTCTCACCTGGTGTCAGAGCCGCGGTGTCCAGCCGACCCCCGGGACCACACGCGGAGAGCCGCGCTATCTCTTTTACGCTCGGGCCAGACACGCTGACTGGAGAATCGTTTAGGCGGCTTATCGAGTGCCGATAACAATCCGCCCTCTGCTCTCGCCGCGATCTCCAGCCGCGACGCCGCGTTCGCACATTCTTCGCCCTCCCCCCCCCCCCCCCGTTAATTGAATCCGTCGGGGAGCCGGCGGCGAGGCTTGATCCGCGCCAAGCAACGGTATCGGGCGTGAAGGGGCGCTCGAGAGGATAATCAAAGGTTTGATAGAAAAGTTGAGAACGCTGGCAAAGGAGTGACGCCGGACTTGATCCGGTCTCGCCAGCGACCAACGCTTTCCTTTTTATTTCCATCCCGATCGGTTGGCGTCTCGTGCACCGGCGCGTGTGTCCCTAGCCTATTAATAACGATGAAATATGTACCGCGCGTCCAGGGTAACGTTTACGTGCAACAAGAAAAGTATTACCCGCGAGAGCAATAATTATGACGCAGCGGTAATTAATTATTGCTGCCGTTGATCTACCGCGATCGATTATCGCTGCGTTACGAATAATACCGTGGTTGGTACGCTATCGCGCGCGTACGCGGCCCGCGCCGATACTAATTAGAAAAAGCAACTGGTACTGTTATTATCGGTAATTACGATCGGGTCAGAAGCCAGCATCCGCCGTGCGCTTTCTCGACCAATGGGGCAGCCGACTACCATGAATTATTATTATTATTATTCGCCTTTACCATTAACCGCAACTAAATAACTAAAGCTGAGACCAAAAGCTAGGAAAGAGAAGAAAATAAGAGAAAAATTTTCATGGCGCATTCAGATGGAAAAGCGTAAACGTAAATGAACAGACATGAACTCGATTCTATATAAGGAATATAGAGGCGAGTTAGGAATAGTGTAGAAATATATATCGCCGAGATTCACATTTAAAATCGGGAAAGGAATTTAGCCCCGAAGGTCAGGAGGAAAGGAATTATAATAGTCAGCAGAAACATAGGCGAAGGAGGATTCAAATTTAGATGCCGAGTGCGCAGGTATGGAAAGAAGATTTTCATGCCCGGTAGAAAGTGAATTAGAAAGATTATTGCGAAGAATTTTGTAGAGTTAAGGCGGAACGTGAGATGAGTAACTTGGACGAGTAAGTGTAAAGTAACTCGCTGCCAACTGTCTTCTCCGCATCGATGTCCTCGCGGCAAGCCGATGGAAAGCTGGCGGCGCATGGAACGCGAGCCGCCGCGACATTTCCCGCCGATTTACGGGTTTCCCGGGCGAGTTCACGCGAGGCGTGCCTCGCTCCGCGTAGATATTTATCGCGCGGCGTAATTGAAACGTTCGTGCGGCCAGGCGATACCCGATCTAACCGGCGTTTTTCTCTCTGTTGCAGGTAAGACGGACGACATTCGGCCCGAGCGCGAAACGCACGCACCGGCGAGCGTTTCTTTCCCGCGGCAAGAAAAACGACAGCGGGTCTGGAGGTATGCGACGAATACAAGGTCGCGTTTTCAGATGTCCGGGACGTCCGCGTAGCGAAGTGGCGAGAAATCACAGGAAGGACTCCTGTTGCGTAAGTGCCGTCGACCTTTGCGATCCTCGGATCGGTTATGCAAAGCTTGCACCGGCTGAAGTCGACGGCGCATTATTATAACGACGACGTTCCTACGTTTTTCCAGGTGTTTCGCTCCGCGCAACACCACCGCTCCGAGCATCACTTTCCGATCTTCGTCGCGCGTGTCATTAACTTTCTTAATATGTACGCTCCGGCCAGTGGTATACATATATCAAGCGGGCTGTATTTCTCCCGAATGGTTTCGCGATAATCGATTTCCTGATTCCTCAGCGGCGTCCCAGGCTGCGTCTTGACATCTTCCGTGATCCTCGATGCGTAATTTAGCGCGAGTTAAACTCGCCGTATTTCTAGCTTCGCCCGGCGACGAAGTCGGTCTGCGGAGTTAAGTGGCAGGCGGACGCGGCGCGTTAAATCGACCACCTCGGTGGCCATTATAGAAAATCCCGCGTAATCGTCGAGGGATGATTTGCAATAGCGGCGCAGAAATTGTAATCCTCATCGCGGCGCCGAATACGGTGGCTCGGGATCCCGCTTCTAATTACCCCGCGAGGGACGCGGGACGGACAGAGCGTTTCGTCTTGTTTCCCCTGGCGAACGGTTAATCGCTATCCCACCGTGACGGTGATCCGATCGCGTCCGCGGACGCTCGCTAGCCGATGATTTTACATTCGCGGGCCGCTAAACAATGTCGGCCCGTCGCGTATAGAGCCGCTTCTGTCTTCGCTGGAATACGATCGATACCATCTGCAAATCTTCCTCTTCTTTCTGTCCCTCCCCTGTCGTCGCTGCAGTCTCCGGCCAGCGAAACGAGAGGAGCGGAGGGGGAGGAAGGCGAGGAGAGAGGTAAACCGCATGTACCTGAGCGTATACGTGCAATGTAGCCGGGAGAATGAGATATCGGACACTGACCCGCGCAACGTACTGGTCGACCACGGGCTCCTCACGGAGAATACATCATTTACTCTTTACTCCGCTATTGTAAGGGGCTGCGCCGGATGGCGAGCGAGGTATTTCAATAAATATGGTGCCTGTCGCGGATATTATTTAGAGACGGCCGCGACATAATCTAGAGGTTGCATCTTTAATTTTTCCGCCGGCCCGAAACTACACCGAGCCTCGTACCCGGAACACGCGCCTGGACCCTTCGCATTTTCGCGTCGCGTCGCGTCCCCGCGGGGAATATTACCTAGTGTTGTAATAATAATAATAAAATGAGCTTCGAGCCGTGAGCTTCAAGGGCTCGAGTCGGCGGCTCAAACCCTAAAGACTCGAACCCTTAAGGCTCGAAGCTTGTAGCCTTGAAAGCTCGAGCCTTTAAAGCTCGAGTCTTCAAGCTCGAAGGCTCGAACCTCGTAGCAGTCGTAGCTATGACAGCTAACTCGAATCGTATAAATTGTATGTAGTGAAGTGATGTACAATTGGTGGAACCATCAAATATTATATCAAGGACTGGGAGTTAACTTCATTTTTCTATTAAACACAAAAGCCTTCAGCTTCGAGGGCCAAGCCTCGAAGCTTGAGTCTCGAGCTTCGAGAGCTCGAGCTTCATATGATATTAGCCTTAAAGGCTGAGTCTTTAAGGTTAAGGTGTAAAGCTTTGAAGACTCGAGCTGTGGGACGAGCACGGATCACGGGGAAGAGAGAACTGCGTGGTGCTAGACTAGGTCAGGGATGGGGACCTCTTTATCTGCGAGTGCCATAAAATTGATAAATAATACTTGTAGACTTGCTGGCGTGCAAGGTAGTTTTTAATAGGGAGAAAATAGTAGAAAATTAATTATTGCAGAATTTTATTGAAACAAGTTTAGAAATGAACATAGAATTTCATAAAAATTAACCAGAGTTCGGCATTAACTAAATAAAGAATTATTTAAATAACGGATCGAATAAAAGTTAGGTACTTCAACTTGACGAAATTAATTTTACTTAATTTTTTTATTCGGCGAATAAAGTTAACCCGGGAAAATTATATTTGACACCTGACGAATAAATTTTTGCCCATCTCTGGAATTAACTCATAACTTGACATTCAGATTGTCGTGCCTATAGTAGAATCTAACCATACAATAATTCTTTTAGATTAATATACAGATATGAATGACAGCACCTGCAAATCTGTGCCACATCTGCCACGCGTGGCATAGGTTCGCCATCCCTGGATTACTTAGGTTGCCCCGTAGTTTTTCGATTTTGTAAGAGCGCTCGGCGGCGGCGCACGGCCGCGGAGTGTGGGCAGAAGCGTGGTGAATGCGGTTAGATTCCGAGGGTCCAGGAGAGCAGCAGGAAGAGGCTAGTCACCGGTAGCTAGGTGGCCAGTTAGCGGCCAAGTGTCGTGTTTGCGTTGGCTCGTCGTAAACCTGCCGAGAAGAGGGACCCTGGATAGCCACCGTGGAGGAGGCTGCGCCCATCTTCTCGCCCTTCCTCCTTCTCTTCCTCCTCCTCTTCCTCTTCCGTCCCGGCCGTGTCGATTGAATATCGTCCTTCTGACAGCAGTCTTTGCCGCCTCTCGCATACCATTCACGTAAAATCAGCCGGCGTGCGTGGTCGCCGCGAGTCGCGCCTCGCCACGGAAACTAATACCTCGCGCCGTTCCATGAGAATTTACTAACACCCATCCGTCGGGACGATACAATCGTTCCTCTTCGTTCTTCTTCCCCGTATGCCCGCGGTGCGTAACGGTACAGCGGAGACCTGCCGAAATCTTCGTCCCCGTGTATACCCACACTCGTCCACGGTGGAATTTGATCGTTTAAACCGCCGTGATATCGCAAAATTCTCACTTCTCGAATCGGCGAGGCTATCGGAACGGGTTGGCCGTCCGGCTTGCAATTAACCGCAAGCGTCCCAACGAGGAAATCGATAAATAGAGTGAATCAGCTTCTCCCGGGATACAGTTAGCCTCGTTTGTCGATAATATTATCCGTCGCTGTCCGCGACGAGCCGCGAACGCCGGTGAATCGACCATAAGGAGTCACCGGATCGTGTCGCGGCGAAGAGAAAACAGGTTTCCCATCAAACTGGCCTGCGTTAGCCATTTACTCGCCGGTTCGCGCATACCGTCTAGCCGATCTACCCTAGTGGATCGTCGCGATCGTCGCGCGCGCAATTAATCAACGAGGCCCGTCGGAGGATATATAGCCGGCTGTCCGGATACACTCTGTAATTTTGACGAGAGAATCGCGCGCGACAACGCCGATGGGATCTCGGCTCGCGCTCGAGTTACGCTGTTACTTAGCGGCTCGTTTATTTGCAGGCGTTCGATGGGCCGCCGCGAATTCGTCATAGGCGAATAATTAACGAGCGGCCGCGGGAGAAACAGGTTTGAATTCGGTGGACGGAGGAGGCGAGAAAAACCGAGGGGGGTGCTTCTTGCGACGTGTCCTTCGATCGATCTTCGGATGCAGGCGCATTCCACGGGCGGATAGCGGCCGGCGCTCGAAAGTCACGGTGCCCTGGACTCATGAAAGTCGATGAACCGGCCGATTCGTCCGCTAGCTTGGACGTCCAGCGGCGATACTATCGCGGGGCGACTTCCGGTTGGAAAAGCTCCGCGAGATGGCCGGGGACGGTTCGGCTGGTCGGCTTTGGGAGCGAGGCGTGGATGAAGAAGCTGGACGTTAAAGGCGGTGGCCAAGCGAAACGGCCTTGACGTATTTTCTTGCTCTCGCCGCGTATACTCGTTTTCGAGCGCAAGAACCGGCGGCCGGCAAGATCGTTCGTTTCTCCACTGACCCGACCCCGTTCGAACGGTGCGGATCTATAAATCGACGGGCGTTCTTGCCGCGGAATGGTCGTAGTTGCGTCGCAGACGATGAAGAAGCCCCTGTCGAGGAGAGAGAGGTCGTTGGCTCGGACGGTACTGTTGGCCGCCGAAAGAAGGTGCTAGAGAATAATAGGGGAGGGAAGGGCGAGGGGATGGCGACGGGGCGATCTGTTCTCTACGAGGTGGAGGTGGAGGTGGAAGGTGGCCCTGACGGGGCTGTTTTTGTAGCGCGCCTGGTGCACGCTCGCCTTGCAGCGCACAAAAGGGCGCCTCCTCGCGATAATCCTTTATCGTGCTGGCCGACCTCACTCGAATAGACCGTATTCATAAACGGTGGAGTCATTAGTGGCTTCTCTTTGAGGCACGCGTGGGTAGGGTGGTAATCGGTGGTTACCGCTGGAGGTAGCGATGAAAGAACCTACCAGCGGAGAACAGGGAACGCGGCGCATCTGACGCCTTGAAATCGCCGCGACAGCCGAGGGAATATATCGTCGGGCTTCTATTAATTTCACCGACGGATAGAATCAACCGGCCAGGGTACAGGCGTTTCTTTATTCTCGCGCGTAACCGCGCCGAATACGGAGCGAAACTGGTAGCCTGCAGGAAAATCGAGATAAGCGAGAACTAACCGAGGTGGCGCGCGGTTGCGGGGAGAGGCCGTGGCGAGGAATGGCGAACACGAGCGGGCAGGATCGCGGCCGAGCCACGGCAACCGATCGGCGACGGGCGGAATAGAGGAGCGTGCCGCGTAACGATCGCCCCGAAGTGGATCTGGATTTGGAGCAGGCTCGTAACTCTGGTCGCCGTGCCGTGGCGAACGGGAGCGTGCTCGACAAGGGTTGGTGTGTGCCTCGCGGTAACCCCGCCGTAGCTGTTACGTAAGCTGGAATCCGGGGTTCTTCCTCGTTGGTCGGCGTGGCAGGCCCTCCGCTCGTACACGTCCCTGCAGGGGAAGGCCCGTCATAACTCAGGGACATCAGCGTTCCGTGATTACGAGTCATTAAGGGGCCGCGAACCGGTCGCTAGCACCGCGTACGCTCTTTGTGCGTAGCGCGGCGCGTGTGTGCACGCACCGATACTCCGACGCGCAAGCTCCAGGCTTTCGTTCCTGCGCCTCGCTCGCGGCTTAACTTTCGGCGCGGTCATTCAGTCGCCAACCACGCTGCTTCGCCCGTGCCTTCTGGTCCACTGAAATTAGAGGGAAATCTGGTCGACTTACGGAATAATTCCCAGCAAGCTAAATTTTGGTACGGGCCTTTGTTTTAAACTATATGTCACAAATCCCCATCGATCCGGCCGTCGCTAAAAATTTTACAGACGGTTGAAGGTTAGAAAGAAAGTTTTTCGCAGATACCTCGTTATCTGACAGTTTTGCGACAAAATAGTTGCTATGAAATTTATAACTTAGGAAATTCTCTACAAAAAAGGTTGTTTGAGTTTTTTCGTAGGAGTAACCATTTTCATGTATGGCTGGTTAGCAAGTTTCAACCATCATACTTTTGATAATGGAAGATACTGAACTCGGAAATTCAAAAAATTATGAAACTTTGTGGATATATAAGGGATGTTCTGAGTACAACGCAATTTCGTTTGTTGCCCAAATTCACTACGCGAGGGTGCAATTGACCCTTGAAATTTTTTAGATTTTGTATTATTAGGGGAGAGCGGGGACAAAAGGAACATATTTTACATTTGGCCTAGCCTACAATTACCTTTTATAGATATCAAAATGACAATTATGCCTTGAGATAGTATGTTTTTTGGTCTATCATTTGAGCCCAGATTCAGCTTTACGTGATAAGTCGTCAAAGAGTTATGGCAGTTTTCCACAGTGACTGTCATTGTTACTTTTGTCCTACAGGGGTAGGACGAAAGTAATATACCATACTTTCATATTCGTATTATAACATACAAACTATACGAGGCTTGTTGAAATCAGATACAGGAACTTATAAAGACATTATCTAAGAACGCTCTAGCAAATAATTGGCTTAATATCTACAGTTTAACTATGAATATTAACAAAAAAAACCGAATAGGAGACACTTACCTGAATGATCTAAATAACAACATTAGCTCAGCGTCACTCAGTACAATAAAACAGACACTATACACATGTAACTGTGTGAAGCAAACTTTTTAGAAATGTTTGCGGAATGGGGAGAAGGTGTCACTTTCATGACGCCGTTACGTTTGTCCCCGCTCTCCCCTACTCGCGAACTGTAGGAGGTAGAAAAAAAGTTACTTCGTTTAATTAGAACTATCATTGGGCAAGTTATAGTCCTCACAGAGCTCGCAATTCGCGCGTTATAACACAGAATCGGAAAATAGTCGGATTTTCATGTGTCAATTTCACCCTCTTAGCGTGAATAAAGTTAAACTTTAATCTGTGGAGATATGTAGAGGATATATACACTAGCGGACAAAAAAGTTACCACTTTTTCGATTTGTTCTATTTTTGTTATTTGTTTAATATGCATATTCTGATGAAGAATTTAAAGTTGTATAAAACCCAGTTAAAGTTGAATTTATTTAACTGACAAACAAAAGTGTTACATGACATTGAATGGGGTAACATTTTTGGGACCGGCAAAGAAGTTACCACGTTTAGTAACTTGTTAGGTTGTCCTAAAAGCAAAAGGTGCCACCACAAAATAATAGATTTTTTTTATTAATGTTCAAAAGTGGTAACATTTTGTTGGCTTTAAAAGTGTGTTGTCTTGTTTAATGTTATGTGAGGTTTTTGTTTGTTAGTTAGATGACTTTTACTGTAACTGGATTTTATACAGCTTTTAATTCTCTTTCAGAATATCTATATTAGGCACATACTGCAGTTTTTAATTGATATTGAAAAGTAATAGAAGTAGAGTGGTTCGAAAAAGTGGTAACTTTTTTGTCGGCTACTGTAGGTATATATTACTCAATTTTTTGCTACTCAAATTGTTGACATATTGTTTAAAAGCTTGCTGGGAATTATTCCGTAGACAGATCCTAATTTCTCTGAACTACCTATTGGTCATTTTTTAGCATCGCCCGCTGCGGGAGCCTTCCCTTCCATTTGTTTCGCGGTCGCGCCGATTTTCTACACTCTTCCCCTATCCGCCTATTCCCCCGCGCTCGCCCCTCGCTCCTTCCTTTCCCTTTTGCGACGGCGTCGAGCGGAGGTGAGTGTCGCACCTTTTATCGACGCGCGTACACCACCGACGGCTCGGCGCCTTTGACTGGGCGCAGCGTCCAGTCGGAGGAGCATCCGTCTCGCCGTAAGATCATTCGCGCGGTTTCGCGGAAGTGAAGATCGACGGGCGGAAATTGTTTCGATGGAGGCGACTCGGTCGCGATCCCCGTAGGTGACTACATACGTGCACCGAAGTGCAAGGTATCGGGACAGGGTATCGACCTGTCCGAGACGCAGCCTCGAGGCAGGCGGAGATACGGATTTCCATACGCCCCCTTCGTTTTTTTCTCTTTTCTGTACGAGCTTAGCCGACCTCACCGCCGGAATTGCTGAATATTTATACACGGTATTTGAGGTTAGACAATGAGCGCTGGGGCTGCCCACGCGAGCCCACGTCGCCGAGGAGCTCGCCCCTCGAACACTCGCGGGGCTCGTCGATCGACTGACACGAAGAGCGGACTGCTCGCGAGCAGCCAGACTCGGGGCAGAGTTCTTTTATCTCCGGCCGTCGATTCGACTCGCTGGATTTTCTGGCTAATGGGGTAATCTGTAAAGTCGCGTGAAACACCGCCGAGACTTTCCGCATCGACGGGAACAGCCGCGACGTGATGCGCGCAAGAAGATATTTACGCGGAGCGAAGATTCGCGCAAGAAACGACCGGTCCGTGACGTCCACCTCGGGACGCGACCTAATGCTCGACTCGCATGAGACCGCGACAATACCCCTCGCTGTATTCCTCGGCGTCTGCCTCCTCGGCGAGAAACAACCGCGGGAGATGTATTAACGTCCCGCGCGCCAGCTCATCCTCGAGGTACAATGATATTTCATGATTTAATCGACAAACGCTTGGCGTAATTAAATTGCATCGTAATCCCCGAGATAAATTATCCGCCTCGGTGTGTCCGAGGCCTGAAGACAGATACAGCCGAGAGTGAAACATCTGGCGTGGTTGATGGACCGGCTGGAAATTACCCCAGAAAGTCGCACGCACGTTCGGTTCTTGCGCCCCGACAAACCGGCTAATAGACAAATAGGTATCCAGCGTGCGGGACCAGAGTTAACAGCGCGAGGGTTAATAGCCCCCGCGTCCCTGCGCGGAAGAGCTACAAGATTCTCGCGTGTCCGATACGCTCGCTTAATGCGCCCGGATAGCGAGCTCCCGGGAGCTGCTCGTCGCGTGGTCCGTTTGCGAAAAGGCTCACGGCATACAAATTGCCGCGGGGAGGTAGAGCGCCCAGCGGCCCCGTTCTTTCCGCTCGGGGGTTATTTATAACGCGCAAAGAGCAACCGAAAGACCGGCGCGCGTTAGGCGGTTTTTGCGGAGCGGTCGGGTCCAGATAAAAGTCGCCTCCGCCGTTCTTACGTCGCGCAGCGCGCCGTTGCGAAATTCGCAAAAACCGCCGAGCGGCTCGGCCGCGAACGACCTCGCGTTTACGGCGCGTTTATGGAAGGAGGCGAGAGCCGCGCGTGTCGCGGACGTTTCTGGACGTTCCGGGGGTGCGCGAGGACGAACCGGGACATCCAGCACGTCCCTGAACCCCGTTGCTCGCGCTGGCCGAGTCGCGGCCGAGCGGGAGGCGAGGGGAACCCGGTGGGGGGGGGGGGGGCGAGGGGGAAAGGGACGGCGAAACGGCGCGGATATTATTTGCCATTAAAGCGAGGGACAATTTAAAAGCTATTACTATTACTCACGGCCTTCGTGTGTACGGGGTCCGTCGGCTGCTTCGCTACTCTCTGGACCGCGGGATGGTGCTGGACGCTCTCTGCGATCCGCCCCCTCCGTTTCTTCGGCACCGGGGATCGTTTTGCGTGACGGAGTGGCCCCCGCGCCCCTCGCGCCCGTGATTTTCACGGCGTTACGTGTCGTGCCCGCGAAACGGAAAAACAAATTACGAAAGCGGGCTACGGGGCGCGAGGCGCGAGACTCTTGGGACTTACATAGCTGCGGGTAGTCGCGCTCGCTGATCTAACTTTAATAGAGGCTGCCTGGTCTTGATGGTAATTGTCCCTGAGCACGGCGAGCGAAATTCTTCGCAAGCCTTTTCGTTACGGTTCTACCTGGTCGTTGGATCGAGGATCGTACCGGGGGAGGAAAAGGCCGCTCTCCACGGATCGGCCGGATCCCTGCGCGGAGTGCCGGCGGAATTCCAAGGGACGATGATCGTAGATGGAACGGAGGATCGCGGTAACGGCTGCATAGGTAGCGTTACCGTTCGCGCGAGAAACGAAGCAACAAAAGCGGACGGCTACCGGTCTCGGAAGGGGGTGGGTGATATCGTGTCGGGTGTGCACGACCTCGAGCAACCAGCGAGCATCCCGTTCGAGGGCGCGAGCGACCGGCCGAGCGTTCGCGCAGCCTTCTCGAATTCCTCGCGCGGCAGATTAAGATCGGTCCGCCGGAGAAAAGCCGAGTACGGCGACGTATGCGTGCAGTGACTCCGTTAAGACGAACAGCCGACGAGGGGGAGGCGTAAGAAACAAAGGGCAGGGGAGGGGCAAGGGAACACGGGCGAAGAAAAAAAATCTCACGAGCTCGGGCCTCGTTAGTCTCGGATCCCCGAGTAATGGCGACCGTCCATTAAACAAACAGCAATCCCGGGTGCTCGGAGTCGTTGCGAAATCATCGGGACGCGCGCCGGAAACCGTTAACGCGTCACCGCGGCGAAACGCTCTGTAATTCCCGACCCTGGAACAATTAGCTCGCGAGCAAATGATTCCGCGTACGCGTGGTCGCGAGCGCCGGCCGCAACAAATTGCTTTACGACTCGCGCGGATCGTCTCGTACGCGCCAGGACACGGCTTTTAACCGCGTCTCATCGACCCGCCGCAATTCTACGCCGGCTGCCACCCATTTTCGTCCTTTTCGTTCCGGGAGACACGCTGCCAGAATCGATCCAATTTCTTTGGACACTCGAACGTCGCGATCGCGATTAGCAAGAGCGCAGAGGCTGCTCTAAGCGGATGTTCCCGACAGACGCGCCCCATCGCCCCGGCTCGAATCACACGAGTTCTCGATCCTAATTCTAATTGCCGCGTTCTGCACCTGCTGCAGACACGCACCGAATGCCTCGGCAGAACGATAGGTATCTCCGATTCTTTCCTCGAATTGTGGAACGATTTGCAAGATGTTTCGCTCGATTCGCCGCCGAGGATGAAAGAATAAGGGTGGAGAGTAGGGTGGCTCTTATTTTCGACTTTTGAATTTTCTTCCGGGCACCCTCCAGAATAGCTCCAAATAATTTAAAAAATCTGTGTAAAGTTTGAGCTCGATCGGATGACGGGAAAGACTGACCCTGGGCCTTTAAACATTTGAATCATTATTTAACAGCTCGCGAAGTCGATTTTATATAATATCCTCCAAGTTATTGATTAAATAAAAAAATATGTCAAACAAAAGTTGCAGATCCGGACAAGGAGCATCTTTAATGTCCTATTACTTTTTCCCGCGGGACAGAAAACTAAAAAATATATCGAAAATATAGTCTACATCTTCAATATTTTACGAATTTCGGCCCTAGATTTTCAGGAAACATTCGTGACATATCAAACACTGAAAATAAGAATTTTTTTATCTTTTTCGCATATTTCGGTATATGCGCCCATCTTAAATGTTTAAAAAATAGTCCTCGAAAATAAAAATTCCATTTTTTGTTCGCTTTCATAAATAAAAAGTGTTCTAGAAGAATTTAACTTTCAAAATTTGAGGGAAAAAACAATGTTTTGTACTTTTAGTTTCTCAGACTTTTTCGAAAACCGTTTGTCGCGCGAGGAAAAGTACAACATAAAAGATGCTCCTTGTCCGGATCTACAACTTTTGTTTGATATATTTTTTGATCCAATCAATAGCTTGGAGGTATTATATAAAACCAACTTCTTGCGTGCTGTTAAGTAATAATATAAATGTTGAAGGGCCCAGGGGCACCCTTCCCCGTTATTCAATCGAGCTCAAACTTTACACGGATTTTTTTTTAATTATTTCGAACTATTCTGAAGGGTGCCGAAGAAAATCTTGAAAAAAATTTGTACCAAGAGTAAATAAGAGCCACCCTAGTGGAGAGGGAAAAACGCAATTTCCATGGCCGCGCGGAGATGGCTGCCCGTTTCCTTCGAAAATTCCCGAGTGCCGTAGCATCGCGACGCGACGGCGCGGCGCATCGGTCCGCGGAGGCCCAGGAGTGGCTTCTTTATCGCGGTCCCTCGTCTCTTCTTCCGTCCCGGCTCGGTCGCAATAATTAGGCGTAGGTCTTTCGAGGGAGCGGCGATCCGCGCTCACGATACTCCTGTCAGCGAGGAACAAACTGGCCTCGTAGAAACTGGGCCTTTCGCGGTGGACTTTCGAGACAAACGGCCGATAGGCAATTAATCTCGGCTTCGCCTCTCTCGGTCCCCTTTTCTCATTCTGTGGTAGGCGCGCTCGGTGCCGGCACCGCGACAGCGAAGAAAAAGGCCGCGCCGATGAAAAATTCCAAGTGGTATCGCTCTCGGTATACACCGGCCAATTTCAGAGCGATATCTTAACCCACCGGTGGCATTGCGGCCGCAATAAATAATCCCGGCCGCTGGAACGCGGCGATAGAACGCGTCGCCGTCGACTTCTCGTCGAGTCGGTGCCCGCGCCGGCTTCTGGATACGGATTCTGAATTCCCACCGCAATTCGCGATAACGCGAAGTGGGCAACGAGTTGCATAGAATATCCTGGGATTGTTTATGAATTAATCAAGGGGCGGGTGTCGGTGCGCGGAGGTGCGACGGTGCAAGATCGATAGCCACGGGGGCGAATCGATCGCATGCGCGAACAGGTGCAGCACGGCTGCTCGTTCCGCGATTCGGTGGATCTTGCGTTCTCTCGATCGTACGTGTACGTGTACCGCCTACGGTGCCGGATTATGGAACGATACGAGATCGAGTTCCCTCGATCCACACGGCCCCGTGTTCATTCCTTTCTCCGCGGTGAGCGTTGCGTGAGTGTCTCGATCGCAAACGAATTCGCAGGAGTTCATTTCGTCGGCGCGCTCGGTCGTTAGCGGGAAGAGTAGGAAGGCGTTTCCGGTGAAATAAATTTGCCAGACGGGGCCCGACCTTGCACGAAACACCGCCATCCTTCTCCATCCAACTTCGCAGCGTGCCTTCTGCCTTTCGGACGTGGAACGCGCCGCGCTCTCCGCGGCAATACCGAGAGCAGGCACGATAGATTTCACTGGACCGACGATCGCGAGGCGAGCAAGTTGATTTTCTGGTCCAGGATTTAATTCCCGATCGGCGGATTTTGCACGATCCACAACGATTCCGAGGGAAACTCGTAGCCCGGCGAAGCGCCATTCACCGATGCCATGTGTGGTCAAAGAGGTACGCGCTGGTTTGCTCGCTTTATACGGCCCTCTCGGAGTAATCTCCGCAGATCGCGGATTTTTCCAATCAATTAATTCCCCGTGCAAAAACGTGTTTCATTAAATCGTCGGTAAGTGGGTGCTTCGTATGCAACTGTTCATTCAGCTGTTGCGGAGCTGTTGCACGTTCCCGCCGCTGATGCACGCAACTTTTACGCGTCTCTTTGCTACTTTCGCTTCTAAGGCTCACCGCACCTTCACCGCTCGAAGAAAGCCACTTAATCGCTCGGACTCATTAAGCGTATTTCGCCGCGCCCGCGCACCGCCGATGTTTTAGCGGCACTGCGGCTGGTTTGTCCGTTAATCGTGATTCAACGCGTGTACCTCGACGGCGATGAAAGGCGTCGACGCAGCTCGCCGTGCTTCGTCATGCAGCCTCGGTCCCGGCGCCGCGTGTTCGTTGACTGTCAATCGGCCGATACGAATGACCCCTCACTTGTCGTCTGTCAATCATAAAATCTATAGTCGTCGCGCGGACGAGCGTCGCCGCACTTGCTAGGACTCAGCGCCATTGTTCTCATCGTTTGATTAATCGCCAACTCCCGGTGAATTCAAATGTAACCGCGCACAGCCGATCGAGAGGCACGTTTGCCGGAGGACCCTTGGATTTTTCGATTAAATTTTTCAACGGAAAGTTCGCGACGTATGTAGGATCAGCTAACCTCGCGACTTCTCGCGACTTTCCCTCGCAATTAACGCGACCAGCGGCTCCGTTAATTCGGCGAGCTCGCGGCGGCTTGGGGGAACGGGGGGAGACCTTTATTTGAGGAAAAAGTCATGGGAATTATTTCGTGGGACGGCGTATCGACGCGCCGGATCTCCGGGGCTGCTGACCATCGTGAGATGCTAGCCGCATAAATTAATTACCGAGGCGGATTTCTACCGAGTCGGCCGGGTAAGTTCGTGATTAGAGGATCGCGCGTTTAATTGACCGGGCCAGGGGAGTTGCACGGTGGTAATCCGGCGTTAATAGCGATCGTTGACATACGCGCGAAGGGGACAAAGGATTCCCACGACAAAAGGGGAACGGTGGAGCGAGAAAACGGCACGAGGACGAATCGCGAGAATCCGCTTTGCAGCCCCCTTCCGCAAACCGGGGGAGCCCGCCGTTCCATTTTTCGATCAGCCCGGCCCCAGATTCACGAGATGCACGTGATGCACGATCTGGTCGGTTTCTGTGAAATATCACCGGCACCGATTTGCATACAGCGACGCGGAGAAAGGTGCGATTTCCATCGTTCGTATCGCCCCGTCTCTGCTTCCGGGGAAAAGAGGAGAAAGCGCGCGAAGGCGTCGCGAGACAAGGGATCGAGTTGCATCGCGAAATTGGCGTACGTATGTACTTATATGTACAGGGAAGGGTACACTGTACCAGGGGAAGCTTTCCACGGTGCAATACCCATCTATAGGGTAATTCCGGGACACGCGGCCTGGCTGGAGAGTTGGTCGAAACAGTTGATTTCTATAGAATTAATTGTTCTGAACCTTAAGGTAGTTCCTGAATAATCTACTAAATTACAGAATTCTTTCAAATTTCGTACAAAACTAACTTGGAATACAAGAAACCTTTGTATAAAGTTTAAAATCGATTTACCGCATAGTTATCGAGAAATTGTTGATTAAAGTTGATGCATTTTAACACAGTGGCATATGGTGAAATCAAATAAAGGGGGTTATAGTTTCAGTTTTTCTTCTGAAACAGGAAAACCATGTTTAAGAAATGTACCAAAATTGGCACAAAAGTACAACGAAATGTCAGGAAATGAATTTATTAATTTCTGCAAAACTGACCACATAGTTTCTTCGTAAATGCCCATAAAAAAATAGGTTTACGTGCAAATTTTTGAGAAACTACGTAGAGCAGTGAACGTGGCAACGTCGCACAATCGATATGTTTAGACATTTAAATAGCAGGCGAAGATTCAGATTCATATGAACATTTTTTCTGACATTTTGGTTATAAAAGACGCTCCGAATGAATGCGGCGTTGTCAAATCTGCTGCTCCAATTCACTATGCTAACCAATTTAATATCCGATTTTCGTATTACAATTATTTATATTAACATTGAACTTTTTAAAATATATATACATGATGTTAAAAATTATTATTATTATTTCCATAGTATCATACTACTTTATATTTATCGTTTATTATCCAGCTCTAATTTGATTAGCATAGTTGGTTAGGAACTACCTTAACACATTTCTACATATACACAGATGTAGAGTCTGAATATAGCAACTCGACCAACTCTCCAGCCCGGCCGCGTCTCCCTGAATTACCCTAGGTAGGGTCATTTGGGGAGTGATGAACCACATTTTTTTTTATTGCTTATAAAGTCTTAAAGAAATACAACTGAAAGTATAGGTAAATGGAGCTTAATTATTTATTTCAATCTCTTTACGAAAATATTACATTAAGTCTATAAAGACATTATTTTAATATTGAAAGTAAGCTTTCTAAAAAATATCGAGAAAGGACATATCCCCCTAAGCCCGAAGGAGAGATGCACTTCAGACTCGAGAAATGCATTTATTTATTTGTACACTGTTCTCCCTAATTCAATTTTTTCCTCTCTCATCCACACATGGTACATGTTTCATGAAACCGTTTTAAGCACTCCAAGCAACGAATCCAATCCACTGTATAACTGGTTGATTTGTAATCTCCTAAGCATGCATTACAATAGTTATCAGAGTTTTAATCAGTCTTGATTGACTTATGTTTGGTTTAATCTTCTATTCTTCCTTTTTGTCTCTCCCTTAATTGAAATTATCTCAGATTTTACGTTTTTGGTCTCACTCTTCATAGTTCTAAACATTGTTGGCTGCAATCCAGACTGTCTTTCTATGTTCTTCTGTAGTGCCTTTTCTATTTTATCTGGTTTTACTTCTACCAATAATTTTCTTTTTATGTATTTGATTTATATTTTCTTAACAGGCTATCTTTTGATATGCAATACCCCTTAGAAACAGCATTCAGACCCATCTCTTTGTTTCTTAGCTTTGAAATAGTTTTTTTCAGCTGTTCTTCTGTCCATGACGCTCTGGCACGAGCATTTGTTTTTCTTATATATACCCTCCGCTTGTCCCGAAGAGGATTAATTGATGGTGGATCTCTCCTTCGATTTTGAGGAACATCTATCCCTACATTGAGGACTACCTGCGGACAAACAAACAGTAGGCAGAAAAAAATATTAAAACATGTTCAGCCGAGAGAAAAAAACTACTGTCACTGTTTAAACCAATAATAATATTTAAACGGCGCAATAACAGAAATATTTCGTACGTAATCCAAGGCAATGAAAAGTTTTTTCAGTTTTAATGCACTTAAACTACACGATCGATATGTTTTATTTAATGAGATGATGTTCTTAAGACAAGAATATCACTCAGTATTAACAGTTCAATCAATGTTGCCAATAATTGCATCTCTCCCGAGATGACCCTACGTAGGCGGAGGGTTTGGGCTAAAGGTGGCTGATACGGAATAGCGGGAGATTTCTCACGGGGTCGCGTAGAAAAAGGTTGGAATCTAGGGACGTGGGGAACGGGTGACACGATAGGATAGGCGGGATGAAAAGGAGGAGGACAAGAGGGCCCCCGCCTCCGCCTCCGCTCTGACTGCTCTCTTCAGGCCCATGTGCGCGCGGCCCGGAGGTTTTACATTCCGCAAGGATTTATCGTAGGAAAGAACGTGTTCGCCGGTGTAGAAGCAGCGTCATGAAGGGGACCGTGATCTGACTACATCTCTTATGCGCGCTATATATCAGCGCGCCGGCAGGCAAGAAGGAGAAGGCCAGGAAGAGAAGGCGACGCGAGCCGGCCGTTCACGAACAGAGACACGGTACCTACGTGTGTACACACGTTTAGCGTACACCGGATAAAAGGTGCGCGCAACGGCGCTGGGTAGATATCGCTGTGGCTCTGTGCGCCGAAAAGGGCAGCAGAGAGCCTCCGCGCCGGAGATTTTCGTATTATTTCTGGGAATTCTTGGGGCGATCGTCCTAGCGATACCCGGGGCTGGGGCTCGGTGCCCTTTTTCCTTCCATCTTGGACCGAGGGGCCGAGATGGACAAGAGAGAAAAAGGAGGAAGGAGGAAGGAGGAGACGGGTTCGGTGTAATCGAGATGACTCGTGGCATTCGCGGGCCTGACGAGCCTTACCGCAACCGTCGCGTCCTTTCTTTCTCTCCAGTTCGTAAAAGGCCAAGAAGCGTCGCGCAGCTTCTTACGGTTTAGAAAACGCATCGGGGGGGGGGGGGGGGGGGCGCGCGCGCGCGCGCGCGCTCGTGTCGCGTTGCTTTTCAACAGCCTAGACGGTAGGAGGGACGATTAATGCGTCCGCTGATCGATACCCGCCTCCCTTTCCTCAGCTGTCCTTAAAGCGAGGATTAAGCCGAACGGGACGCGCTGATCGGTGGCGAACGACTTCCGCCTCCGTATCGCGAGATGGCCCGTGTCAGGAGTCCGGTCTGTTTTGATGGGATGAATCGGGTGAAAGCGAGATGAGCCAATCCGATTACGAGAGCTTGTCTACCAGGGATTACGATTCGAAGATCCTCGCCCCGGGCGCGCGTGTGGTCTTCGGAGCATCGCCTCGATGTTTATTTCGCTCGCAACAATCGTTCCGCGAGCCGCAGGAGACACTCCCGCGTTTGTCAGCGGGCTCGTCGCGACAGTAGCTTCCGCGGACAGTGACGCGGCATGACGTAATTAAACGGCCTCGCATTATCCGCCAGTTAACTCGAACGTCGCAGGAGACACCTCTTTTTGCTGGCGGAGCGAAGCCCGCGCCGAGGAATCTCTCTCCTTCTTTCATTCTCTCGCCGTTTGCCCGTTTTTCTGCCCCCCCGACCGCCCTCTTCTTCCACCTTTCTGTCTCGCTTTTTCTCGCCGCACCGCTCCCCTCGCCCCCCCTCCCCCACCCTCCCCCACGGCCCGACGACGTTGCCTGGCTTTCGAGAGCCGTAAACCTAAGCTTAATTACCAATTAGACGTAGCGCGGAGGCACGCTTTCGCCCGGTAAAATCGATTAGTGGCATGGGACACGACGCGAGTACAACCGCGGTGCGCTCGCCGCGGGCTAAGCGCCTCGCTCCCTCGCACCAATTTACCAACCACACGAGCACACCAGCCCGCACACTCTCCTCCGCCGTGTAGCCACGGAGCGCGTACACGCGGCCACATACGTGCCGCGGAGCTACCCTATCGCCGTTACCGCTGGGCTTATGCAAATGGAGCGCATCGCGGAAAGCACGGAGACACCGCGGGCAGTCGGGCTTCCCTCCGCGTACCTGCACCGATCCCGCAGGCGGCCGGGCCCCGATTTCCCTTATCGATTACGCTTATCGCCCCCCCCCCCCCTCTCCCCTGTTTCAGCTCGTTTCGCCTACGAGGGGCCGCGCGACGCGAACCTTGAGATCTAAATCGGAGCTTTCTAAGGCTCCGCTGCGCGCTGGCCCCGGGAAGCCGAGAGTCCACGAGGGGGCATACCTCGTGTTGCCTTTTTTTAACTTTTTTTTATTTTTTATTTTCGGTGTCGTGACGATTGCCACGTGAGAAACGGGGACCACAGGGACGAGTTATTCGGGAAAGGGGCAATTAATACGTTTCACCGTGGTTTTCGAGTACAGATCAGCCGCGTAAGATAAACGAACGTGAAAGTGGACCGAGTGTTTATTGCCGCGGCCGTCGCTCGTTGCCGCTGGTGACTGGCCTTAGTTTTCGGTGACAGGAGGAGGTATCCAGTGTCCGAGCTCGGTCTCGGCTCGGCTCGGTTTGGCCCGGCATCTTTCGGCGCATCGGCACCGGTGCATGTGCATGTCGATGCTCGCCGGTAACACAGGAACTCCTGGACCCGGGTATCAATTTATGCGGTGCAACATTGTCGGAACGCGCTTGCTTGGTCCTGGCCCCGGTGCCTCGGAGCAGGGGGATGGACCGCACGAAGAAACCCTGTATTCGAGGAGAGAGTGCCTTGTAAGACCGTGTTGGAGGTCAACGATAATTCAGGCAGGAGAATACCAGACCGGTTAACTTTCGAGCTGAAAGAACTCCGCTTAAAATTATACTCGTTCGATTCGAGCACGGCTCCCTCTATTCCTCTTCTTCTTATTCCCCTAGTCTCCTCCCCTCCCTTTTCCCTCCTCCTCCTCCTCCTCTTCTTCTCCTTCTCCCTCGCCACCCCGCCGTCCCTTCTTCCACTCCTTTTTCTTCCTCCTCCGTGGCTACTTCTGTTTCTCTTCCCGCCTAACCCTCCCTCGCCTGCGCGCTTTATTTTCTCCTTCGAGAAGGTGTCATCCGCCGCTGGATCAATGACTCGTACACACTGACGGATTCAACATTATCGTGGCGCGCATTTTGATTAATTTCCCGTGGGCTCGGCCGGCTGGGAGGCGAGGGACGTACACCGAGGGAAAAGAAAAAAAGGTTCCTGCGGTTGTCTTCCATCCACGTCGTTTTTTAACCGGCCAGCGTTTCGGGTCTATCGATCATGCGTCGAAGTCTCATCGCGCAGCTTCTCGGCGATGGACCGGCGATTCGAAGGCGGCTTGAAATATAGCGTTTCCGAAAATCAATTTTGATCGACTACCGTGGCCGGGATCCGAGGCGGAAAGCCCCGTTCCCGGCTCCGCCGGTCCTCCCCGCGGTGCCGAGAGGGGGCGAGGGGGAGCGGTTGCACGCGGAGGAGGACAGTGACGGCCGGGGCGAGCGGTGACGTACGCGCGCGCGAACGCATACTCCTCTCGTCGGGACTCAATTTGTCAACGAGGATACGCGGTTTTGTTCCACGAACCGGATTCCGTTTCGATGTACGCGCGACGGGGCAAAACACGGGGCCAGCCGGGGCGCCCGCCCTCGGCACGCTCGCTCGATTATCGAGCTTCCACTCTGCCCGGCTCCTCTCGCCGTTTCTCTCCTCCAGCCTGCCCTCTCTCGTTTTTTTCTTCCACCGTCGCGACCTTCTTCGCTCTTCGCTCCAAGTGCCCCGCGATACTCACGGGAATTTTGTGCGCACGACCGGAAAGATATCGCCGCCGACGGTCGCCGCTCCGATACGAGGAGCGGCGTATGTAATTTGGCCGGCGAAGGGGGGGGGGGGCAGCCTCCCGAAGCTTCCGACTCCTCGGGGGCCCTCGAAAATTTAAACAACGACACCGGGGACAAGGACGAGCACGACGGGGAAAGATCCGCGATGAAGAGGAGCGGCGGAGGGCGGGAGGGGAGGAGGGAGGAGACCCGGGGAGAAGAGAAACAGCCTCTTTGGGCGATTAAACAACTTAGGGACCGCGGGCGAGCAAAGGCGCCGCCTCGTGGACGACGCTGGAATGATTAAATAAATTAGTTGCTCGACAAAGAAGGGCAGCAGCAGGATGACTGGATGGGATCCGTACGAGGGTAATCCCCGTTGAATTCCTCCTAATTATGCACGCTTTACCACCATGGCTACCAGGCCCAGCGAGGAGCAGCCCAGAGAGGAGGAGGAGGAGAGAGAGAGAGAGAGAGAGAGGCTGAGGAACACGCAGAGGGAGCAAGATCTCTGGCGAACGAGCGAAAGAGGAAGGAAAGGGATAGTGGAATGAGGGCGGGAGTGGTGAAGAGAAGAAGAGAAGAAGAGAGCAGGATGCTCCTCTTCTCGTTCGATCCTCTCGGTCGGTTCGGAGTTGGGAGCGCGCGTCCCGTTCTACCGCGAGGTGCTGCAGTTCTACCGTCGGCCGTTTTACTTACAAATTCAATAAGCATATATCATATTTAATGCACGCCCTGAGCCGAGAATCTTTCGACCGTCCTGGACCACCTTCCTCTCGCTCCACCCCTGGGGAACAGTGGCCCCGCTCGCTCCCCGCGCCGTCGTCCTTCTCTCCTCCGCGTATTTGCTTTCTCCGTGGCTGCCTCGCATCTAGACCGACAGTTCGCGCCGAATACGTCGCGGTGGAATCCGGAGCTCGCGCGGTCCGCGAGGGGCGAACGGTCGAGGTGAATCGATTTCGTGCGCACGGCGAATCGCGGGAAACGTGGCGCGCGTTTACGAGCGCGCGGGTCCGTTGCCCGGCAGACCTCACGCGTCGCGGTCGCGGAGTAACGCGAGCTGGACCCGCTCCTCTCGTTTGGCTTACGAAACCGAGGGGCTCCCGAGCGTCTTATCGCGCCCGGATGATTAACGTCCATCAGTGTCAAGGATCGGCATCTCCCTCGATCGTATCTCGGACGGGACCTATCGGCTCGAATCGCCTGCGCCACTCGCGATTGGTGCCCGCGGCCGATCCACGAAAAATATCGTAGACGCGCACGACCGGGGGTTATCTCCCGAGCAGCGTGTTTTATTACCCGGAACCAATTACACCCTTGCTCTGATTGTCAGTGGTAGTCGTTCGGCGTGTCAGCCACCGGGACCGTTAGTATTCTTCGGTGGCCCTTGCCGGGGTCTCCGTTCTGCCGACACCTCCGTGTACGTGGTCGATATACACGGCTCTACACACGCGGTCAACATGCCGGTGTACATGCGCGAATGGACAGGAGGGACGGGACGGCGGATCGGGAGATCGGGAGAAAGAGAGAGAGAGAGAGAGAGAGAGAGAGAGGGATTGAAGGGGGAGGATGGGGGAGAGAGAAGGATACACACGCAACACGGTCGAGATCGTAATGCGTTACCCACGGGGCGGTCGACGTTCGATAGAGAACGAGATAGCGGCACGTCGTACGGTGGGAGGCCACGTATCGGGACGTATCTACTAATTAATTTATACAGGCTCCTTGGAGCGGCTCGCACTAATAGAAACAGCGACGAGGAAAAAACTGGCGGCGGGGGTGGGGGCGCGGTGGGCGCGAGACAGTCCTCTCTGTTCCGATCGATGTCGCCCCCCTTATCTACATTCGCGGCGAAAGGACAGGAAATTCGTTTCATTTGCATCGGTCGGGTCAGCAACGATCCGGACGGAGTGAAATCTCGCGAGGATCGTTCGGGGCAGGGTGCCGTGGCTGATAAGGTAAATGTCCCAATACCTGGACATTTAAGGTACAGCGGAAACATGTTTGAGAATTTTTCAGTTATAAAAATCGATTTATATAGAAACGATTTTGCAATTACATGGGTTATCGTGTGTACTTTATCATTAAAAAGAAACAACATGTTGTAGGATTGAATAATTTTGTAAAGTATTGAAAATTCGTAGTCCTTACAATGGCTCAATACATGGACAGCTTAACTAGTATGCCCCAGTGTCCCGATTTTACTGTCCCATTACTTGGACACGTGATGAAATATCAGCAAATTTTGATGTTTTCTAGGAAAAATTAAATTAAAAAAAACAACACAATAATTTTTGCTTTTGGCATATTTCTTCTGTATAAGTAATTTATTCAAATCAGTAAACAAACTTGAGTAAAAAGAATCTATTATTGAATGACTCATTTTTGGGTCATGTGTATTCGTACGTATCACACGAATTTTACACACGAATGAAATATTATTATTAAAAAAAGATAACAAGAATACAAAGTAATAATTGTTAAGGTGTTAATTAGTTATTTTATTATTGTGTCAACAATAACGCGTACTTATTTCACAGTTTGCATACATGGTCAGGTTTAGGGTTGTTCCGGGATTGCACCAGTAGATAGACACGTTAATAAAAAACTAATACGACCTTTAATTTTAATCTTCCAGTCAAAGAATAATACTACAAGGTACCATTTTTCTAAAACTATATTAGTTATACCAATATACTAAACATTATTAATAATATTCGCTAAAGAAAAAGTAGCGACTGCAGTACTAAAATGGTGTAAACCGGAAAGTTCAAGAAAATTTATTTTTATTACGAATGTTACAAGCTTGCTAAGAAATATAAGTATACGAATATATTTTATTAAATATTTGAGTAGTTGAATAAAATAGTTCTTTAAGGATAAAGCGAATATTAAATGTAATAATCCAGGTATTGGGACGTCTACCTTACTTGAAAGGTGCACCGCGAATTCCGCCGGTCTGTTCGCGTTCGCGTTCGACAAATCGACGAAAAGGGCGTTAATATTATTTATAAGGATAATTAAGGGCAGCCATCGGCGATACACAGCGGACAAGCGCGAGCGTTTCTCTGTGTGCGCCGGTGGTGCCTCGCACCACGGGGGACCATAAAACATATTTAATGCCTTCCCGATTCAAATTTCGCCGTTAATGGCCGTAATAGTGATCGGTACCGTCGACGGGCGAGTCGAATCGGCCCCTCGCTGCACCTGTGCCGACTCGCTGCGTCTATCCGAGCAGGCGTGGGTGCATCTCCGAACCGATCTGCGCGGGCAATGTCGGCCGACCGAGATTAAGACCTCCCTTTTACCTTCCTTCTCCTCGACGACCCTGTCGGCCAGCAGCTTTTTGCCTCTCCCGCCGTTCCCGGCCGCCGCGCCGCGCTGGACATTAAAAAATATGATATATGCGCGCGTAAAAAACGATTACCAGGAAAATGATTAGGGCTGGGTAACGTAAGTAATTAGCATGGGCGTTTTTAAGGGCATCTCGGGGAAAGAAGGTGGAGAGAAAGGGAATGATAAAAAAAAAAGAAGAACGATGTCCACGCGGCGGAGTAGATGGGGCCCCAGCGCAGCGCGGCGCGGCGCGACGGCGGTAAGCAAGATATAATCCGGAACGACTTGGAAGTCATGATCGACCGGTGGAATCGAAGGTTCTTGTCCGACGACGTTCCTCCGCGTACGATCTCAAGGACACTCGACACCCTGGAATCCAGAACCCGTGGAACCGCGCGCTTGTCGCGGAACTTTTTCGTCGGCCTCATGTCGGTGCATGTCCTCGCCAAGACTCCGCGGTGGAAACTGTAAAACGATTACACGGCAAAAAGCACGCGGTCGCACGTACGTAGCCAACCATTTAAATGGTTACGTAAGTGCCGCGTTCCTCGCGGCGCGCGTCGCGTCGCGCCTCGACCCGTTGAACTTCATCTTGAAATAGAATCGCCGTTCCTCCCTTAATTACCGTCCTACGCGACGTCACCATTCCCTAATACGCCGAACCGCGTGGACGTTCTCTCTCCCTCTCTCGCGCGCGCGCGCGCGCGAGCGTAGAATTACGAGGAGCGTTCTCGGTACGATATATCCGTTTGGCGCGAACTGCCCCGCGCGATAAATACGTCGGATCCGCCGAGGATTCTCGCATTACCTCGGAATAAAAAGGGGCACCGAAGGGCCGCGAGAAAAATATAGTCCCCGCAAATACAGATCTAATAACTTGTCCGCTCACGTGGCGCGAAAGAAACTTTCCAAAGCGATTTACGGCGAAATTTACCGGTATGTCGGGCACCGCTGCATAATTCATGGCGCCCTGGGTGCCGACCCCATCCATTCGGTCCGCGACTCCGCCGTCCGCGTCCACCGGCCGGGGACCAGTTCGCAGAACGCGTCTGGGCCGACGGTGAAAGTTCTCACAATCAGCCCCTTCGCCGTCTCCTCGCGTCGTCGCTAGAACTCTCCGCGCGAAACGTCGATTGCGCGAGCTTGTACTTGTAATCGACTCACCGATAGGCGTGAAATCGTTGGCGTTCGAGGATGAGTGCGGAGGGGGAGGGGGGGGGGGGAGGAAACGACCAGAGGAACCAGACGGGCTGGGGTAGTGCGTGGGTAACTACGTACCTACGATACCTATCGATTAGGGGTGACTAGAGTTCGCTAATACCGCGGAAGGTGGTACGAAACGGAGGATAGATGCGTCGGAAAGTGGACGGATGAGCGACACTGCTTTCAATAAGGCAAGAACACGGGTCTGCAAACCGCAAGTCATGTTGCTTCATTACGCCGCCCCACGTGAGAGTAAGATGAGACTTCGAAACTAAGCTAAGCCGCTGTGATGGGACCCGCCTCGTGCGTAGCGGGCCCCGATAGAGCTCTAAGGCCACGTAGGCCTTCCCTGGCCGGCCTCCTCGCTCCTCTGTCTCTCCCTGTCCCGCCGGCTCTCACCTCTCAGCTCTCATCCTCAGTCTCTCCTCTCGCGGCGGGCAAGAAACACCGTCGGATATTCCACGGACGCGCTGTAAATTCTTGCTGGAATTGCATTTACCTGTAGTACCCGGTAACGACCGTTAATTAAAGCCGCGCTCTTCCCTCCCCGCCTAACTGAACATTGCGTAATCCTCCTACGCGGGGCGCTCGGTTGTTCGCCGATCGGCAGTTATACGTAGCCGCTCGACTGATTTGGCCCGAACGGCGTACGCGGCTTCGCCGTATTTAGCCGGCGATTCGCGGTTAAAGGGGATACGATAATTCATTGGATTCCTGGCGGCGGCCGTGGCGTGCCTGGCGCGTCTAGAGCGCATTAGAAGCGACGAGGGAACAAAGGCCGATGGAACGGAACCGAACGGAACCCTCGGCTATCCCGCGGCTGGTCGCGTCGGACACAAGCCGCGCGTTACATCTGCCATTCGAGGTTAACCTCGAGAAAGAAGTGGCCTATATGAGCGCGGTTATTCGTCTCTGTCTCCGTCCTCCTCCGCCCTCTACGCCTCCTCCCCGTCGGCCGCGAGATTCGCGCGGCACAGGGAGCAAAGAAGGGGCATGATTAAACGCGCGCTCTTACGACGAGCCGACCTCTTCTAAGATGAGTTAGAATCGAATGGCGGTTACGCCACAAGCACCAGGCCGCGCGCACGGCTAATTGGAATTTAGTGATCGTAAGTTGCTGCGGCGGCGTCGCCCGGCGATGGCTCCCCGAGTACCGGTGACCCCGTGGAATCGCAATTTCCAGATTGCCCCCGACATCTCCTCGCCCGGCGGAGGATACGCGCATGGGAACGCAACTCGAAAACTGTCCGTGCCTCTCGACGCCACGGCCACGCAGCTTTTACGCGCGGAGGGCAATCGATAATCGCCGCGTTTCGCAGAGGCAGAGGCCCGCTGAAATTTATACACCGGCGGGGGCAGCGTCTCGATCCAACCGGGGGCCCCGTGCTCGTAATTCTGCGAGCATTGTAGCTGTAACGCAACGGAACGCACCGGGCGTAATATCTCAGGGGGTCGCGGCGCGATAAATCATCCGGGAGATTAACTTTCAAATTCGATGCCGATCGCCAGCCCCGATCCCCGTAATTTCGTGAGGGAATTCGCGAATGCGGGGATTCGGGATACATCTGCAGCCCCGTGGATTCACGAGGCTCGCGCGTCTACGTTGCCCGGTTGGCTCGGCTCGCCCGCGACCGGCCGATAGCGATCTACATCCTTAATTCCCGCAGGTTGTCGTGGCAGTGCCGGATCGTAAAGTCGAAACGTCAAAACGCACACCGGTCGCCCGGTGCACGCCCACCCACGTACACGCGCCCTCTTACGTACACGGAAGCACCGAGCGTCCGCTCGCCTTCTCGTTTCGTCGCGTCTTCCCGGTGTTTCTGCGAAAAACCACGCGAGCCTTGACAGCCGATAAACTCGCCGGGGATCTCTGATTAATTGCACGCCGGGCCGCGTAAATCGTCGTATCATATGTCGGCCGGGACGATATTTAATTCAAACGCCGAGCCTTTTTCGTCCGTGCTACTTTGTAGCACGGCGATGATCGCCGGGGAGCGCGAGCCGTGCAAATATATCAGCGCGAACACGCTCGTATCCTGCTTGCAGGAGGCATAACTGTTTGCCTCGACGAGCAATAAGAGAATCCCTGCGAACGACTCGGCCCGTTACTCGCCTACCGATTTCCACCTCGATGTTTATTCGAAGCGCCGCGCCTCGGTCGCGTCTGTTTCGGACAAAAGAACTTAGGTACAACGCGCGTCCATCTCGCCGCGAGTCCGGCGCAGATCGATTCGCAAAAACCGGCGCGAGAGACGCGGTAGGAGAGAACGGATTGCTTGCGTTCGCTATTACCAGCGAAATTACATTCTATCGACTTCTTCTTTCGTTTGCACCTCGTTTCCTGCGCTCCCATTTCTTGCCGCTCGTTTCAATTATTAGGGAATCCCGATCCTCCCGATTACGCGATTCGCAGACCTCACCCGAGCGCTTCCTTCATTCCACCACGCTGTTTCGGTGTTATTTTTTACCCCCGTCTTTAACAATATACCTGTTATCCCTGGTTCTTGTTAGCCACCCCGCGGCTTTCGTTCTTTTCGGCAGAGCCAAATCGATTCACTCGATTGGCACGCGTTGCACTGGCGGCCAGAAATGGGAAAGGAGGAAAGACGCGGCAGGGTGGGAGGGAGCGGGGCGGTAAAGACGGGTGGGAGGGAGCGGGGCGGTAAAGACGGGTGGGTCGATGAAAAACTGGGGCTGACATGTTAACGGGCAACAAGAAGCCGACTTTATTGGCCGTAAACGTGGCAATCTCTAAGCCGGTCTTATCCTAGTCTGGCCTGGTGCACTCTCCTACCGACGGCAGAATCTCTTTCTTCTCCTTCTCCTCTCCCGCTGAGGCTTCGTTCGCGCGATTTCGAGCTTCTTCGACGGGAAGGGAAATTCGGAGACGCGGGGCCAGCGGTAGCAGCGCGATCACTTTGTCTTTAATTAGAGACGTGTCTGTAATGCGCTTAGCCTGCGAAAGGAATTCCTGCACGTTCGTTAAGAGGTTAGGCCTGGGGATAATTATTGCGAGGAGCCGACGAGTCCTCTCGCGACAGATGCTGTTCCAGCGAGTGTATCGCCGCCAAGGACTGGCATTAATCTTCCGGATAGTTATCCGTGTACGGGCGCGAGATATTAATGGCGCTGGAGATATCAGCGACCGCGGTAGATTGAAATTTATACAACGGAATTAACGTGGGACAAATGCGCGGGCAATTACGAGCCTATTACGAAAAAAAGCTTGCCCTTGCACGGAGCCCGAGCGGTGTTTGGAGGCACGACGCTCGATCACGGCGGAAGTGACCGAGCGTACAGGGGATGCGGACGTTTAGCGCCAGACACGAGTTAACACGAAAGAGGCTGCTCCCCGTGCGCGTGTAAACGTCTACGATAGTGATGGCCGCGATATCAGTCTTCCTCATGAGTTTCAAGCAGCTCGATAACCAAAGTACTTGTTTGGAAGGTTTGATACGTATCGAAATTTTAAGTACTTGGTATTGATATTTCATACGTGTAGGGCTGAAATGAATACTGGTATTGGTATCTCGGCAACAGTAAAACATCGATACTATACGAATCGGAATCAAGGGTGCATCGGTGTCGAAACAGTAGTGAGTAGGTACTGTAGATATCGAAAAGAATCGATTCCTAAATGATACCTACAAAAGTCTCAATCCTTTAAGGGGGAACACGACTGTGACGGCCGGAAAAATGAGCCCATTTTTATGATTTTTTTACGAATAACTTACAGTTTTCATATAAAATTGTTATTACCTATCTTTAGTAGGGGAGACCGGGGCTAAAATTTCCGGGGGTAAGTTGTTCCGACGGTTCTATCTTCAAAACGAAAAGACCGTTGTACCTAGGGAATTCAATCCCGGGATCCCGGCTGTTTTTTTTTTATTCCAAAACTCCCGGGATTTGATATATCAAGTTATAACTTATCTCGAGAATTTCGCGAATTTTGAAAAACGTAAAGTAGTTTATGAACAACTGAAAAATATAAAAATGGAATCCAAAAATCAGTCGGGATCCCGGGATTGAATTCCCTAGTTGTACCTTACATTATTTTTTCCGAGTGAGTTGATCACGCCACTCTGTCGCCCATTTTAATAACGTTCGCCACAGCGAACCGTGAGGTTGTAAAGAAAGACCTATTCGTCGCGTACCAGATAAGTAAATATTTTTCTATGTTTATTTTTTAGTCTATTTCGATTATTTAACGTCTATATTATTGATTGATTCGTTTTTATCGATCAAATGACCTTTAAGAACGTGGTGTAATAGTGATTATTGTTTCAATATTGTATAAGCAAAATAATCTCTCAAATTGCTACATTTGTCGATAGCGGCTAGTTGTTGTTACCGTAACAACTTGCCCCACCGCAAATGTATAAATTGTTCCCGCTGTGTTTTAAGATGCGAACATATGAATGAAAGGCGGAAAAGATCGAAGTTATGCATAAAGATACAGTATCTGCGACTTGACTCTATCGAGATTTATTAAAAAATATATAAAAAAATTGTATGGTAAAACGATTTTATTAAAAATGCACTAAAAGCTAAAAAATAATTCTTTTCTTGTACTACAGTTTCGATTGTGTTTTTTCACTTTAAATAAAATCGTGGAGCAGGAAATGTCATAACCGAATATGAATGAATTTAATGCAGAATCAAGCGTCGAAATTAATTTGTTGCGACATATCGTGCTCCACGATTTTATTTCAAGTGAAAAACACCATCGAAATTTTAGTACAAGAGAAGAATTATTTTTTAGCTTTTAGTGCATTTTTAATAAAATCGTTTAACATAAAAACACTTCATTACAAATATCTTTTATTGCTCTATAGAGTTTAACAGTTCGCTTGAACGTTATAATGCTACAGTCACTAAAAAATAATTCTTTTCTTGTACTACAATTTCGATGGTGATCCAAACTACGCACGCCTGCGAAGTTTCATAACAATTGGACATAGGGAAGTGGGTTAAATTTGAGTTGCCAGATTTGAACCATACATACAAACAAATAGCGGATCGAAGCTGAATAAAATCGATTAAAACTACAATCTGGACTACACACTACTGTAGGCTATTAAATAGGTACCTACAAACAGTTGAATGTAAGACTGATTTGTAGATTTTAGTTTTTATACCAAAGATAATGTTTATGGTTATTATATTGTTCTGGTTATCTTTTAAAGATAATACATTTTGTAAAGTTTGACTTGTAATGCGTTTGTAACTGAGACGCGTTTCACAAAATCCACTGTATCTTTGTAAATTCTTCGAATATCGACTTGAAATTTTCAGGGAGTATTTTTGAACAGTTAAACATTAAGGAAGTGTGAAAAAAATCGAAATTATTTCACTTTTTACAGTGGTGTTCCCCTTTAAGGGGGTAGTCTAGTGTAACTGCCCGTTTTTCAACGCCATCTTTGGAAATCTATTTAATAAAACCTACAAGTTTATACTAGCTACCGTTTTACCTGCATATTAAGGTATATTTGAAGTAGCACTCAGAATTTTTTGGACTTTTTTATCGCACATATACATAGATATAGTCGGTGGTGCAAACTTCTTAAAAAAAAAATTTTTCAACTGGCTTTCATGTGCGAAAACTAAGGTTTATTTTCTTTATTATGTTTGTCGTTTCTACGAGCTGGACACATGCCTATATCGAGTTTTCTTTTCATTCTCCCTTCACGTCGCGGACTCCTCTTTTTCTGGGCGGCGACAAGATCTGTGCTTTTCGTATCTGTACTCCAACCCGAGAAACATCTGTTTCACTTGCGCCGTTATCGTGCCACGGGGACAACCGGTTGCGGCACACCGATTTCGGGTGTCCCTGTCCCCGGACCGCACTTCGAACCCGCGGCAACCTGTCGCGATAAGGTGTTATCAAAATCGTCGCGGGACTTGTAGCTCCGATACGGCGGGGGTCGCGGCCGTCTCGCGGCTCAAGCATCCTCCTGCCCGTCACGGCTTCCTTGTCCGTTGACGAAAGTGCCGCTTAACGGTAGATCGAGTCGCCACGTTCTCGAGCTTAATTAAAATTTAACGTCTGCCTGGTGGTAACTGTATTTATGGGGCCGCGCGTCCGATCTGCGTTGCATCCCGAAGGAATGCGCGCTTCCTCGAGAGAGGTCGTGCGAAACAAACGCTGCCGTCGAGCACCTGTCGCGGTGAGGAGGAGCCGAGCCGCGCGCGGGTCGTACGAAAGCGAGCGTTTCGTCTTTCCGGCAAGTCGACCGAAACGGGGAATACAAAGTCGGGTTTCGTTGGAGGGAGCGATCCCGCGATTGGCAAGGTTGTAGTGCGCGGCGGTAAGTTGGCGCGAGGACGAGGCACTCCTGTCGAGCACCTGTCGCCAAAGGAATCGGCCGCCTCCCGTACCGGTCTCGCCTCTCGACGATCTGGGCCTCGTTGGATCTTGGAAGCGAGGCGTGTGTGAGCGGCTGACGTAGCTTTATCTCGCGCGGCCGCGTCGCGACATGACGGATCGGTGCATTAGCGTGCTGATTAGGTCCTCTCCGTGGCCCTTCTTCCAAGCCACCTCTCTTCATTCCCCTCCTCCGATTCAACTTCGTCCCCGAGCACTTCTCCTCCTCATTTGTTTTTTTTCTGCCCTTCCCGGCCGTCTCCTCCGTTGGCTCGCTTCGATATTCAACTTTCGTTTGCCGGGAAGAAGGTGTCTGGCCTCCGGAGGAGGGAACGGAGGCAGGCCGCGAGGCGGTGACGCTGCTACAACCAACGACGACTTAATTAAGAACGAATCTGTCGGAGGACCTCGACGCCCGATAACGCGGCCCGGCCCAACGACGAAGATCGATGCTACCGCGCGATTCGCGATTCGTCGTTCGCGATTGGGCCCCTCGCCTCGGCCCCATTGGCCCCAGCCGAGGAAGATTTCGACGGTTTCGAAACTGGGATACCGGAGGTATATTTGGTATCGCAAGCGATTCGAGTCGGGGAGAGGATTAGGCGCGGCAATCGTTGACCTCCTCTACTGCCTCTAGTAGCTACGAGCCGCCTCCACCTCCCCCCTGCCCTTGCATCGCGAATCTAGACGCGTTTGCTTTCGCAATAGATAATCAACGGACGAGGCATTCGAGAGTGCCGAGGGAAACGACGAGGGATACTAATCTACGAAACGGAGCCAAGAGTTCACGGCGCCGTAGACGATGATGAACTTTGGGCGGAGGGGCGACGGAGCCGAAGGAATCGGGACGCGTGATGCCTAATGTTCGCCTTGGGCAACGCTCGGGATCCAGCTGCCAGAAGATTGACCAATTCCATTCGCTGTATCTAGCATCTACTAATATCGCGTATATGGCAAACGGATACCGGCTAACAAATCTGCCAAGAGCTGCTTAGAGCCTCCAGCGCGCGGCATAAATAAGGGGAATCGAACACGTCGTTGAAATGTTAAACGGTCCTAAACGTGTGTGAATATGTACACGTACACCGTAAATGTCAGCACCAGTACCGAACCTTTCGCGGAGAGATCTTTTACGCAGCGTTACACCGCGCCGGGAGGAATACAAATTTGCAAGCAGAACAAGTGTACCCGTTTCGTCGGTGTGGAAACCTGGAATCGCGGCGGTTCAACCGATATTAACGAGTATCTCGCGGTAAAACAATCCAGCGGAATGCCAGCATCGGTGGGGCGGGGGTAGGGGGGGTGGGGGGGGGTGGGGATATTATAGCCGGCCGCTCGCCGCGATAAATCTCACGGTCCCGCGAGGCGACAGCGAAACTGGGAACGGGAGGCGAGAACTCCCCCCGTCCGCGAGCCACGGTACCCGCGGAATTAATTAATACGCGGCTTTCCGTAACGACGGGGGAACGGGGGAGGGTAGAGAAATGGGCGCGTAACGAGACGTTGGGAAAAATTACGCCGCGGCGAGGTTTACATTCCCGCGGGTCGGGGCCCCGACGCGATGGAACGCGAGTACGGGCGGGCGCGAACGGAAGCGTCGACGCCACGGTCGGCTTTGCGCGCGTGTTTTCGACGCGTCCCAGCGTTCATCTGTTACCGGCTGCGGTTCCCGAGCGGGTGCGTCCCCATCGCTCGATGCAATGCGCACGCGCGATAAGAAGGGCGACAACGTGCATACATATTCGACTGCCCGTCCGGGGGTATAAGTTTTTGCGGCGGAATAAAAATAAGCGAAAGCAGCAAGCGGGCATAATTCATCATCCGGCGATATTAATGCGACTGCTGGCCGCGGCTCGTCGGAGCGTATGCTCGCCGGATCGTGTGTACGCGGGCAGGACCCCGCTTTCGACGGGGCCCATCCGCCGACGTGCCGTGCCCTGCCCTGCCCTGCCCTGCCGATCCAGGCAAGACGGCGAGAACCAGCCTAGCAGTGTTCGCGCACGCACACCGACAGCGTCCGGGAGGGAAGGGAGAAGGGGGAGAAACCGAGCCTCGGGATGTTTTCGCAGATGAGAAGCGATACCGCGAAAGCCCTACCTGCGAGCAACTTTATTGATGACGAAATGCGCAATCGCCCAGCGATCTACCACCGCGCTACGTACCTTCAATTATACACAAATAATTAACTTTCCGCGCCGACAGGCCGATTCGGCCCAATTAAATCTGCCGCGATCCGAATCGGTCGTGTGTAGCTATCGATCCCAGCGGCCCGCGTCCATCAGTTTCCCGCGACGAGCTCACCGTGCTACTGCAAACCGAGTCCGTCCGGTGGCTCGATCCGCGCCGATTCCGCCCCGATCCAGGCCGTCAGGTTCGACGCGAGCCAAGTGTCGGATCATTAGCGCCGGCAACGATTCCTCGAATTAAAACACTCCGGGATGAAGACGTAACAGTAACAGCCTCGGCCTTTTTTTGGCTTCCCGCCTCCCAGCAGCCACCTCCCGATTCCCAGTATTCGGCGGATAAAAATATTGCTCGACCGAGCCGCAATATCTGCCGGAGTACGTTTAGAGAGATGACGCGGCGGTTCCTTGCCCTCGGCTTCTTCTTTTTGCCACTTTACGTCTTTCGAGTAACTTCCGTGGCCGTTCGTGCCCGGGCGACGGCGAAGAAGCGGCCGAGAGGCCGGGGCCCGGGACAAAGAGAGAAAGACGGAGAAGAGGGCAGTACGAATTGAGTCGCTCCTGTTCGCTGCGTATATATACTCCAAGTAACTAATTATGCAGATAACGCTGGAGCGCAGAAAAGGAGGGTGGGCATCCAGATATGGGGGTCCGGTCGCACTCGTTTCGCCTACCTCTCCCATCTTTTTTCGTCCCTTTTCGATATCCCTCTTTGGACCTTCCGCGGGCCCTCCTCCTCATTCTCCTCATTCTCCACTCGTCTCGAGCGGTGTTGCGTGTGCTTCGCCGCTCGCCGCGACGAATGCTAAAGTCGCCGTTAAACCGTTACGATATCGAAAGCGTTTTCCCCAAGAAAAACACGGCGAAGCCTCGTCGCGGTTCTTTTTTATGGCGACAAAGAGGCTGGGGGAGGGGGGGACCGATATTCCGGTCGAATGCCAGGCACGAGTTACGTTTCCCTTCAGCGTATCGCGTTGACGCACGCGACGCCTTTTCGGACAGCTTTTATGGCGTCGGGGGCTGTTTCCTTGATTACAATATTGCGTTACGAGCTGACGGCTCGCGGTGCTCTTGCGTCTATCAAGCAGTTTTAGTGAGATCTCCGGCGGTACGAGGAGGTGGGATCGAGATTGCGGATATCACCATAGGGTGCAGGTAGCCGTCCGCGCACGTGATCCTGCGAGTACGTACAGAGTGTCCCGTTAAAATCGATGCGCCTGAATATACCCGCCGCTGCTAAAAACACTTCGAGCATTGGTTAATGGCCGAGAGTGTTTATCAGCGGAGGTGTAGGTGATACGGCGGGCAGTTTTCTAACCGCATATCGGCTGTGGTTCTGAAGATATTCGCGCGGATCTATTTAAACGGGACACCCCGTATATACACTATAACGAGTGCGGCAGTTTCTCATTAGCGCGGTCGCTTTTTCTCCCGACGAATTATGAATCGTTTTTATTGCTTTTAAAATTGCTAATCAACCGCTCGGCCATCGGGGGCAGGCCCGAACTCGTTATACATCGGTGCCCCGTACTTCCAGCGCTCCCCTCGTTCGCCAGTACCCGTTTACGCCCCTGCTGAATAGACCCTCGACGCACACCCATCTCTCCACCTACCTACCTTCCTCCCTTTGCTCCCTTTTCTCTCTCCTCCTTCCCTTCTTCGCATTTTTATTCGTCTATTACGTCCACCGACTGCGCCGTTTAATCTAGACGCGGGCCATTAAAATTTATCGTTTCATTAATCTTTATTTGATTTAATTTCGTGTCCATTCAGACGTTTTTGCTCAGCTCTTAAACTTAACGATACGCCGATGTCTCGCGTAATCGCCCCCCCCCCACCCCCTCCTCGCAGCTGTTATTAACCTCGTCGCCCTGCCTCCCCGTTGACCTTTCCATCGGAGGTTTTCGGAGTCCTTTTTCCGATCCCCAGTGGAATCTCGAGATCGATGCCAGCAGGATATCGGGAGAAGGCCCCGGGGCTATCTCCTCCCTCGCCACCTCCCCTCGGCGCCGCTGAAATGTCAGCTATAAATTTTCGCGAGCGCAGGCGGCACGACGTTTCCTCGCTGTTTCGCCCATTAACATAAAGTGACGTGCAGTCACGCTGAATCCGAGAGCCACCGGTAGCACGGTGTTCCGTCATCGGCTCTTTCGTTACGTGCCCGCGCAAAGGGAACGCGAAAGGGATTAAGACGCCAGTTTCGCCTGCAACGAGACTGCGCGGCGAGTTTTATCGCGGGCAACAATGCCGGCGGTAATTGCGACAGAGCTGTTCGCGTCGCTCGCTGCCGGCGCTAAATCAAAACCAGTGGAACAGCAACCGAATGGTTTCGACGCTACAGTGACCTCGGGAGTGATCCCTCGCTTTTATTCAGTTTCATCGACAGGGCAGTTCTTCGTCGACGCGGGGTGCTAGAAGCTGGCGCGTGACGCAAGGCTGCCTGTGTCTGGGAGGCGGACGGAAGGCAGGGAGAATGTTTCTAACGGATGACAATCTGGAGAGTCACAGTGTCAGTGGAGCGCGCGTCATTTCGAGGCCCGTAATTAGTCGCGACTGTTTCGACGCTTTCCAAGCTCGTATCTTCATCCGCGGCACGGGCGTGTCCGAATACGTTCACGTGGGTCCGGATGCTCTGGTGATTTCGCGGGGTTGTCGACGGAGGTTCGGACGTGAGGTGATTGATCGGTTCCAATATAATGAGGGCCGATAGTGACCGACACGGGACAAGGCCCGGCGCGAACAGAAAGCGATGGGTCCGTTCGATAGGAGGCCGTGCAGGATTCGAGGTCCTGATCCTCCCGGGGCGTACCCTCGGCCGCACACCTATCGAGGGGCAACACTCCGAAATCTACGTCGCCACGAGCGCACACTCTCGCGCGCGAGTGGCTAGAGACGCGCACGGATAACAGGGGTCTCCCTTCAGCATGATTTACTTCCTTTTTCAGATAGAGGAACGCGTGTCGATCCGGATCGGGGCCTTTCCAATCCTTCAAGAGTTCTAACCCGCCATTGAATTAATACATAGTTGCTTATCGCCACCATCTCAGGCTGATCGATCTTGCGCAGCTTCGATCCTCAGCCGAGTGCGCTGAGCTACGATTTAGAAACCTACGAAAGCGACAGTGAAAAATTGGAACAACAACTGGGAAAGTGCACTCTTGCAGCTGCTACAAAGTGGCAATCCGTAAAGAAGCGGTCGGGTCGCGGTAAAGATCTTTCTTTTGCAGGTACGACTTGTGCCGAAATTCATTTCGCCTTTGTTCCAGCTGCTGGAGAGGCAGATTTTCACGCTGCACTTGCAAAATCGAAAATGCCCTCGCGTCGCACCATCCACGAAATGTGATTTTCCCACAAATTGGGGATTCTAAATAGCCCACAAGAGAAAACAAACTTCATTTTTCTCAATTCGTACTTATAACTGATCAGTCATCAAAGGTAGATATTAAACTGTGCCTGTAAATGGCCACAGGCCTCAAATTTACACGGCTTGCGCGAGAGAAATAACAGCAGAGGGGCAGGAAGTTGGTGAATTAAAAAGAAATGGGAATAATAATTAAACACTCGTGATATGTAGAGGATTGGTTTAACCTTCATCCATTCTAGAGCTGTTACTACCCGACCCGCCGGGTACCTGGGTACCCGGTGAGACACCCGGGTATTCTAAAATTACTCGGTTATCCGGGTACCCATGAGACGCTAGAGCTATTACCACCTGACCCGTCGGGTATATTTCGAGTAATTTATATTTTTTATCTGCTTAGGTGTTTTTCGGAATACTTGGGTACTCGGGTACCCGGGTTGCCAGTAGTTGCCTTAATCCATTCCTCATTTCACGAATTGAATTTGTCCCTCGGTGTTAAATTGACAAATCGGTAAAGTATCGATGAAATGACAAGGTAAACAGTTATTACTTTCCGATATTTTTTTTATTCAAATTGATGTGTTAACATTTACATCTTAGATTTTTCACAACTTTCGCATAAAGTAAAACGATGTGCGGAGCATACTGCTTGCTTACAAGAATCACAAATAACAGAACAGTATAACTTATCGCGGGAAAACTGTGTGAAATTGACACGTGAGCGTCAATTGAGCGGAGGATTGAAAATTCGAGTCTATCAGTGGCTGCCTCGGAGCGCCCGGAGTCCAGAGAATCGCAAGTAGTCGAAGACGGATAGGTCGACCTTGTTCGCCAAGGGATCTCCTCTGTTCGCCTCGCAAAGGTCGTGAGCGCGTGTCGCGGCGCAGATCGGGAGCGGTCTTTATTCCCTTTGGTCGGCGATCAGGTGCTTTGCTACCCAAGAGGAATGACGTGTCAATTCGTTCTCTATCCCTGTTCCTCCGTTCGTCTTGTCCTCCCGTCCGCTTTCAGCGAGCCTCCACCGCGGCATCCTCCGGCCTCGTCTTCGACGAGGCGGTACGTACACGCACGAGTACGCGGCAGACGGGGTGCCGGTGAAAGAAAAACAGACAAAGAAGAAAGAAAGAGGGATCTACCTACCAACCTACCTACCTACCTACCTACCTACCTACCGGTTGTTACCTAGTGACGCGCCGAGGATTACGTTTGTACGATTCGCCGGCGTGGATGATGTTGTCGCCCCTGGTGTCGGCGTTATCTCGACACGGGAGGGCACTTACCCACCGATAACCGTTCTCTCTTCTTTTTTTTCTCCCTTTCCGTCCCTTTCGCCGTTTCTCCCTTGCCCCCTGCTCCCAACTCTCCCGATATCCCCTTTCTTTCTCTCCTTTCCGTCTGAGACAGAGCTGGCATCTTCCCGTCGGGTTTCACCATACCTTTTCACGCTCCACTTTTATCGGCGATCCACGACTGTCGGCCGCGTCCTCTCGTTTCTCGGGATGTCCTCTTTCGTCCAATGAATTCACCCGACTCTCCCGTCGCAGGTAGAGAAAGCCCCTAGGTGCAGAATTGGAGCTGCTAGCGGATAATAAGACGAGAGTAGGCTATATCCCCGCATGCCCTGGGTACTCTTTATGCAAATGCGCGAACGAATCACGTGCAGTGGCAATCGGCCTGAGAATTATCCCTGGATTGGCAGAAAATGATTATTCCGTGGCGTTAAACTCGCCTCACTTCGTGAACCGGTAATTTCGCAGCGACGCGAACCTGGCCGTACGTACTGACGCTGGGTCCGACCAAAGTTCTCTTTTAGTCGCAGTACCTACGCAGTGGACGGCACCACAGACATTCAGAACGCGTCCACGCATCAATTAGAATTCGTTAAAACGAGCTTGATTTTATCCACGGGCCCAGCCGCCGACTACCTATGTACCCTGTAATCCCGTCTATTCCGACCCGTCTTATATAATCCCTAATTAAGGTTTCGGCCTCCGGGGGAACGCAAGTCCGATGCCATTTCCAATTAAGGTTACGATCCTGCCTGCGAGCGAACGAAATATGTACGTAGATAGAAGAGAGGAGGAGGGAGGGTACACGACAAAGGGCAGCGTTGACGAGGACTTTTCCGTGCGGGCGGCGAAGGGAGAAAGGGGCGGAGGAGAGAGAAAGGGAGCGAGAGAGAGTGATAGGGCGGAGGGAGAAGCACGGAGAAGCGAGGGGAAGCAAGTGGAAGGCAGCGTGGTCGTGGCCCATTAGGGACTATCGGGAGTCCGGTGAACCAGGGCATAAACATGCTCGACACCTCGCCGCCTCGCGGTAATGCGTTCGTAACTCCTGGCAATATCTTTCTCCCTCTCCGTTCCTCTCCTTCATTCACTTTTTCTCCCTCGCGTCCTCGCGTCCTCGCCATCCTGCTCCCTTTTATTCCCCTCCTTCCCTATGACTTTCGATACGGAGGTCCGAGGCGATCCCCCCCGCCCTTTCTCCCCGGCCTTCTCTTTTTCTACACGAGCCCCGCCGGCATGCCCCAGCGAAAATACGTCCCTGAATTTAGTTAAACGCACGGCCGGTAATTAATTCGGCCGAATTTATCGTAATATTGCGCCGAGCCGAAACCCGACGATGTTCCGCATCGGTCGTTTTAGCGTAATGAAATGCTCGTGAATGCTAATGCGCCCGGGAGGCCGCGTTCCCGATAGACATCTGAATTCCGCTCGGTTCGAAACGCGCGGCACGACCGGGCCGCGCCCGCGCTCGCGCCTGCGCTTTCGTCGCAAAAGTTTCCTCGAACTTGGCCGTGGATTCGAGCCGGCGGAACGGCTCCGCCTCGGGATCGATCCCCCGTAATCTCCACCGCGAGCATTCCTGTCCCTTCGCTACACGCGCGGGCCTTGCTCTCTTCTCCTCACCCGGACTGTACCGCCGTACGTCATCGACCTAGATCCCGCGACCCATCGACTCGCGTTAGATCAACGTCACGAGACGTTAGCCGAACGCCGCGAGAAAAGAGTGGCCACTCACCGGTGGAAACGAGATCCGGATTCGGCCGCGAGGTGTTCCACTTCGTGAACTTATAGAATGTCTGGGGGTGCAGCGTACCCTAGGGATTCCTGGCCGCGGCTGGACGCGCGGCTGCCCAAAAAATCCCAGTTTACGACGCCGCCGGCAATAAACTAATTTCCGAGGTGGCGAGGCGCTTCGTGGCCTTCGTGTCTCAATTTGCCCGGCAACGGGGCGAAAGGAGTCGTTCCAGAGATTAAGCCGGCACTCGGGGTTCGTTGAACCGGCCACGGTGCTTTTGTACTTTTCCTCCCGCTGCAATGGATTTCCATCGTCGCGGCGACCGGGTGACGGGGAACAGAGGTAACCAGGAACGGGGTACTCGATGGAGACGTGAAGATTTCGGCCGACGCTAATAGCGACATTAGTCATTTCACTCGGCCTCTCTGATACACAAATGGTGGCATCAGTAACGAACAAGCAGCGGCCGAGATAATAGCCGATTCCTCGGGAATAACCGGCGTAAGAATAAGAGACGCGGGGAGGGGAAAGATGGAACGGAATGAACCGGTCAACGGCGCTCCGTGCTCCCGGCGCTGCTCACTTCGGTGGAAGCGTTTTAGCGTTTAGAAGGGCCGGGATAACCTGCGAGATTCAGATTAAGATTCCATATATCTCCTACCCGCGCAACCTCTACACCCAATCGTCGCTGCCTAAGTCCCTCCCCCCCTGCCTCCCCGCCCTCGGCCGGCCCGTGGTACACGGTGATTAAAGAGCCACGAGATAAATGAGTATCGAAGGAATTTCGGTCTTTGGCGTTTCTTCCACTGCCCGTTCTAATCGAGTATAAATCACGTCGGCCCAGGCACGTATCTGCCCTATCTGTTCCTCGTCCGGATAAAGACTGTGTCGAAAGGTGTAATCAAAACGAATGGTTTTGGAACGGTCGATGGACACGTGGACGCGAACCCGTTGCTGCTATCTCTATCTTTACACTCCTCCGTCCGCACGAATTAGATCGCGCAATCTCCCGTACTGTTTCTCACAGAAGTAGCGCGACGAGCCCTATTTTCGTTACCTCCTCTCTGTGGATAAATCGCAGTGAAATTAACGAATACACCCGGAGGTAGGAGATCGCGGGATCTCTAGCTTAGAGCAATCGCTACACTCGATCATCGATCGCCCAGTTAATTTCGCATTTAATTATACCGAAAGTGCAGTTTCTGCGTCCTCGCTCCGCGCTCCGGCACCGGTGGATTCGCACGCGAGTAAGGGAGAAGCTGGGTAAATCGCGAGAGGAGAGGGGTGGAGTGGACAGAAGGGTAAGGGCAAAAAGTAAGGTATCGGGAAGGCTGTTGGCAGCCGGGCGGACGTGTTAATTGGAAACGCGCGAAACGCATGAATCTAATCGCTCGTGCCGAGGGAACGAGCCGATAGGCATCCGAGCGAAACTATAAATTCCGATCGGATGCATTAGCGTGTCCGCGACCGCGTGCAACAGGCCTGGAATTCAACGTTACCGTGGAAGAAGTCCGCGCGCGAATCCCCCGGTTATACGAGCTGCGCGCCCCCCCCCCCCCCTCTTGAAACGTCGATAATTGCTCCCCTAACGTTCCGATAAATTCTCGGAATTGAAGGCGACCGAGCGGGTATCACCGTTCGACCCAGAGCACACCAGCCGAACCTGAACGCTCGCTGCCTACTATCGCGATCGCGGCTACTATTACGCGCTCCGGCAGAAAATCGAATATTCCCGCGTTTTATATCGCACCGCAGATTTATGCCGGAGATTACGCGGAACGGGATTCCGCTGGCATAGCGAATTCGCGTACGCGAAACCTACGACGAGAGGGGCTGTATGCCGTTCGATGTAATTACTCGCTTGTACTCGCCGCCGTGCGCTCCGGAAACTATAAATCCAGCCATACATTAGCGCTCCGCAAACAGAAACTTCGTTTTCACCTGTCGTACGGCGGCAAAAACACAGATTTAATCACTCGGGACGCCGTAGAGAAAAAACGGCTAGGTACGCGCGTGTAACGAACGCCGGCTAACTAGGTCCGCTCCGTTAATCACTTCACTCGGTCACGCGTTGGCTTTTAGCAAACCGAATCAACGCGTCGCGACACCGGTGGAAATCATTTCGACAGTGACGCAACACGGGTGGTTAGGTTCCGTGTTCGATTCACTCAATTTGCCGCGACGCTTCCGCGTACGTAGGTACCTATCGATCCTCGGTGTGTATGTATAATCTATTCTTCGGTGTATTTCTATTTAAGCAGTTATACCTAGTCAGGAGCCCGACTTAGCAGAATTTTTTGCACTTAAAAGAGCAACATTTAAAGTATATTTGGTATTTTTTTGTGGAAGAATATTAAAGTTTATAATAAAATTACTACCGACATCCAAGAAGCCTTCTTCAAGATGTTGTTTTGGGGTGAGCACTGCCATTCAGAATAAGATTATCTAAAATAAAAGAACGAAAAAGATTTCAAAAAAGATTTAAAAATAAAAAATGGAGGGATGTAATTTCTCGAAGCATTGAATGCACACACAACTGTTGTTGTGGTGCCCCTTTCACCACTCGTTGCCATTCCTACTTGCTTCTGGCCTTTAGGGGCTAAGATTCTCGAATTTCTCTGCACGTTTGTGATGCCTGTCTCATCGACATTGTAAATGTTATCACGGTCAAAGTGGTGAGTTCGTTGTAGGGTTTCCAAATTATTGAAAAATGTTTTCACTTCTGATCCGTTGAACGCAGTGATTCGATTTAAAGAGGTAGCCTCAGGTTTCCTTAATGAAATGTTGAGCCATTTTTGATGTTTTATTAAAATTGTGTTTTAGTTAATTTTTCTCTGCCAAACTAAAAGCAATTTTTCGCACTCTTTCGATGGTCAATCCATAAAAAATCTTGCTACAACCTATAAAATATTTTTCCAATTCCGCTTCTTGTGCGTTAGAAAATATAGACTTTCTTCCATATTTTGGTTGACTTATAACTGTAGTTTTGAGCTGGACAAATATAGTTGTTTTAAGTACAGAATAAACAGTAGCTGATTTCCTAATGATAATTTTTTACTCTTCACATCTTCTACGGATCTTTGTAATGTATCTATGTCCTAAGTTGGTTTCCTTTTCCTTTCGTAATTTTCTGGCATCTGAAACGATCAATTCGATATTAAAATTTAGCAACAAAAGAAAAAAGGTATTGGTATTGATCGAACGTTCGAGATTACCCCATCCGATTTGGTCGTCATTATCCCACGAGTTCAAAAGATAGAAAAAAAATTATTTCAGAAGTTAGAATCAGGATTCAGGCAACTTGGTCACAAAATGTTGCTTAAAAAGTACTTTATTTCCACTTGAAAAAATCACAATTGTATCATTAACTCAACAGTATTTACATGCAATTGAAAATGGACAAAATATTACTTGAAACATGATGAAAATAATAAATTGTATTTACCGTGAATAGCGTGAGCGTCCTACTTTTTTTATTTTCTGTACGGCGTTGGATACGACCTAAACTATTACCTGGTGGAGAGGGAACATTGGTTTTCATTTATTAAAACACCGTAATCATGGCGTTCGTGATTACCCCACTCTCCCCTATATTATTAATGTTGACTCAATGTGACAACAATTAAAGTATTTTCATGTTTTTCAAACACCAGCCCCATGATCGGGGTTGGTTGATTTACAGTATGGGGTAGGTTGACTATATGTAGATACAATCAGTTAAGAAAATGTTATTAGTAACTTATATCAGTGGTAATAAAATAACACAATGTCACGACAATTGTTTCATTATAAAATATTAATTTTCTTCTTTCATATTTTAATATAAAGCTGAAAATTTTTTCAACTTAAACATAAATTATAATGTATTTATAACATAGTGTAAAGTTTAGGGTTGTTATCCCCATATCACCATAACGAAAGGGGGTAGAGATCCAAAATTTCTCTTAATGGTTTTTTAGGCAAAGAGCATTATTTAGTACACATAAATACTAAAATTGGTGCTGAGGCCGTTTTCCCTATGCTTACCCGGCTAGACCCTTTAAACAAAAAATAAAAATCGCTTGATGAATAACAAAATAATAATTTAAACCTTATTAGTCAACCAGTCCCGACCGACCATTTTAACTTCAATTATTTATGTATAAACGAAAATACTATGTCAATAGATCGTCTAATAAACAAACATTAAAATAGTTCCTTAACATTTATTCTATTGTAACTACATAGAGCGTGAAAAAATAAAATCTTTAAGAAAAAATGTTTACGTACGTAGTCAATTTTTCGACAAACGCTGATAACTGTTAAAAAACGTGCGATCCCGGGGTCGGACATAAATGCATGACATAGTAGAAGTGACTTCTTTCTACAGTGAATGTTTCCACAGTAAAGCATATGTCGGTGCAAAGTTATTAACAATTAGTCAACCTACCCCTTGAGACAACCAGCTCCGGTCTCTCCTAAGAAAGACGGTTCATAATAATAATAATAATTTGGAAATACACGCGTCCATAGCGATGGAAATCGTAGATCAGCGAAAGCTCACGTGCTAGACAATAGATCGTTTCGCTGTGGTAATCACGACTGTACCAGTAACCGCCTGTAATTGTAAACAGGTTATTAGATTCGCGAGCGACAGATTCGACCCCGTTCAATTGGCCAGCGGTTATCGGCGGCTTTCGGCCTGTACGAAATACTCGGATGGATCTTATCTGATCGACTAAACGAAACGCGCGATTTCCGAGTTCGGCGCCTGCACCTAGCAGAGAGATCGATCGAGCATAAATCGTAACGAGTGTTCCACTGCCGGTGGACGTAGAGGCAAGCAAATCGGTTTCTCGTTTCGCCTGGCTTCAGCGGCTAGATCGTCTCGCTCCATTAGTTGTAAAAGCGCGTGCAATTCGCTTGTACGGCTGCCGACTGTACAGGTATCCTGCGCGCTTCTGGTGGCTCGAGTGATCCCTCGGCTCGAAATGGGGAATCGCCGATGAGCGGGAATCCTATCGCCGGCCGTGGGCCCTATCCGTTAGCGTTCCGATCCTCTTTGCGTTTCGCGCGACCCAGCCCCAATAAATTGCTCGCACAGCAGCGTGCGGGGTTCACGAATTCCGTGGCGCAATTACGGCGGAAGGACCGGGGACGCGACCACGAATTATCGTTGGAATAAAAAATGAGATACAAGCGACTAATGGACCGTGACCGCGCGCCGCACGATTCACGGGTTGGATTTACTTTTTGTTCGGCCGGACGGAGCTTGGGGGAGGGAGGCGAACAACGGGCGACGAATATTCGATTCGTACGGATACAGGTATCCCGGCGACTGGACATAGATCACGATCTCTCGACACGGCGCGCCCCTCCAACAAATAGATCGTCCCGATCCATTACGATGCACCGTGTGCGGTGCACTCTGCCGGCCGAGGCGACCGCCCGCCGGTAATTAGGCACGGTCTGCGTGAGTCAGCCCCGGTACACGCGTGTAACGACGCGCGATTCGACGGTGTAACTCACGACTCCGACCTCGGCCTCGGTCCCTCCGCTCGAAGCTAGCGGGAATAGCGAGTGCGTAGAGGCCGCCAGGAGTGTTGGACGCGAGTCCTGATGCCGCGTGCGCTACACGAGCGGGCAGAGACTCGTGAATCGTGACCCGCCGCGCGAGACGAATCAACCAGGCGAGCTAAACCACTCGGAAGGATTAAATTCAATTTCAGACACTCATCCTCCGGGGAGGGGGGGGGGGGATAGAGCAGAAGAGGGGCTGGCGGGGGATGGAATAAATAGAGGAAGAAGACGTCGATGATGATCCTTGCTCATCGAGCTGGAAAGGTTCGTTCTTTATTCGCCGCTCTATCTCCCTCCGCTCACCCCCGGCGGTTTTTCCTTCGCTCGCAACCGCGTCATTAAGATCGAATAGTGTTTTAGTTCTAGCTGCGCGATATTCATCGCCCGGCCGTGGCCGGACGGATCGCCCGATCTGGTATGGGGTTTCGCGTGCTTGGCCGCGCTCGCGATGCGGATAGGGAAGATTGCCGCTTCTATCATTTCGCGCGGACGTATAATTAAACGCTATTAAGATTACGCTGGCGATCGTTAACGGGGTAAGGGGAGGGGGAGGAAGGGTTCCCATTGAGTGGGACGAGAGAAGTATTCACTGGTCACGAGGCGAACCCGTGTTTCTTCGTAAATACCCGTACGGTGGACGCGCTAATAGCGCCGATAATACATCAGCGTTATCCGACCGATTAATTGTCCGTGCGTGTGTGTGCGCGCCGGTATGCCTGAGATTCCTCTCTGCGCGTCCCTTTTTCCGCTCGCGTGGCGATATTACACACTGTCAGGTTGTTTGAAAGTCGCGCAGATTGCTTCGACACGGCGATAGATCTCGTTGCAATTTTTGCGGCCGAGCGCGAGGCCACGGGTGGAGGCTCGGGCAGGGGCGGGACGAGCAAAAGGACGAGGGAGACGAGGCACTTACACTAATTCTCCTCGCACCGCCGAACGGTAGTTTGGTTTTTGTTGGGTGCCGAGCACTTAGCCCAGGTGTCCGTACGCTTTGCCCGCGCGAACCTGTCCGCGATTCGTTGATGCGCTGGCCGAACGGGCGTGCGTGCGCCGCGTGGGGAGAGAGAGAGCACCGGGCTCGTACATCGGCTGCGTGGATTCGGATCCCCGGGCGAAATGGAACGAGACGGGGGAATATTCGTGGCACCGCACCGGTGTGCCGAGCCGAGCCGCGCCGCGGAGGTTGTTGCACGCGAGCTTGCCTGCTCGGCAACGAGAGAGGGGAAGCCGGAAGAGCAAATTGTCTTAACTATACTGTTCGGGAGGGGTATAAATAAGACGCGGCTCGTACTCTTTATGAAAATTGCTCGATCGCAGAAAATTGTCGAGCGAGCTGCACGGCGCCGAGATAAATAAAAGATTCCGTATGCATAATGAATGCAGCCGGGGAGATTCGGAGCGGATATTTCATTGCACTTTCGGACACGGCTCGGCGAAAGCGCGGGCAGCCCCGAGCGAGTGTTTGTCGTGTGGTCGACGAGCTCCTTGACAAAGGAGGAAGGGTAGTTTGGAAGCGTGCGCTTCGAGTATCGCCTGCCTACTCTTTGTGCACGGGGCAACCGGCCCCGATCGTTTCGCGCCTCGTTCGAGTCTGCCCGCGCATAAGAACCGTGCTCGCGCGCAATCATTTCCTCGGTGGTTCCGAAGCGGAGGATCTCCACTCCGGAGGACCCTCCCGTCGGCAAAAAGACGATCAGGCCGGGCACGTTAGGAGCGTAGATCGGCCACGGTGGTTGGCCGGACCGTGAGATTAACCCGCCGCTCGGGCCAGAGCACCAGCCTAGCAATATCTTACGTAGGCGCTGCGGGTCTACGTGGGCCGGCGTGTAACTCGACTATATCCAGCCACCAAGTACACGTTTCGCTCGGTAGGCACTGTAGGCAGGAGGGAGCGCGTGGTGGAAGTACAGTAGCGGCAGCCCGGGGCATCACCACGAAGGGCACCTCATTATTTATCGCGATATCAACCTATATTTCACACACATCTGCACGCTCGGGCGTAGAAGGGTGGCGAGCAGGGAAAGGGGAGGCTCGGAGGGAGAAGGAACGAGACACGAAGGCGAGACAAAGATCGTGTACATCGCTCGTCTCTTTGTACCTTAAGCCTCGCTCTCTCGCTCTCTCCCGCTATCACGCCCCTTTTCTTTTGCCACCTATTCCCCCAGCACTTACGTAACCGAGAGACTTACACCTGTACGCGCGCGGTTCGAGGCGACCACGCAGGTCGCAGCACCACCCCGCGCGATGTATCCACGCTTTCGTTTCTACGCGTCAGTCTCTAGGATCATATCGGCTCGTGCATCTCGTCACCTTTTTCATCACAAGAAAGCGCTGGCCGCGTTATCGCGGGAACGAGGGGTTGCGTAACGAGAAGCGTTTGTTGTTGCTCGGTGGGAAGGAACGGCGCGATGTCGCGAACAAAAGTCTGGCGGGGCCAGGGAATTTCGACACGCGCGAGGACGGTGTTATATACCGAGACACGGGCTTGTGAACGAAGAAGCAAGGGGGCCCCCCCGCGGGCCACCGCGAGTGACAAATTGTTTTTCTTTCCACCGTGTGCCCGTGGCCCGCGGCCCGTGGCTTTCTTCTGCCACAAAGATGCCCGGCACGATAATGTTTGCTCGGTGTGCACGCTTGACCGAGAGATCGCCGCGAGTCGCGTCGACGATTAGACGCGGGCACCGTCCACCGCCCCGGCGAATTGAATTTTCTTTCGCGTACGCGAGATCGTTGTCTCGTCGTCGCGCCGAGCGTTTAAAAGCGCAATTTGCTGAAATATTCGCCGTGCACGTGGAACGAACGCTGTTAACGCGCGTGGACGAAAAGATCGAACGACGCTTTAGCATACGCGCGCCCCTCGGAGCCGATAGAGACGGAGAGGGAGCGACGCGACGGGACGGAGGGAGAGATCCGAATGCGATCCAAATGCAGCACGACTGGTTCTCCTCGCGCGATCGCAGAGAATCTTAAGCACCTGCCACTTAAGGACCGGATTGCTCCGCGGGAATGAGAGAGTAGGCTGAGAGCTGCGACGATAGAAGAGACGGAGAAAGGCAGAGAGCCAGTGAGAGAGGAGGAGAGAGAAAAGGGAAAGGAGCCGGGAGCATCGAAGATGTCCTTAAGGATCGAACGTTCCCCCGGTCTCTATCGAGCGTAGGTATACACGAATATTTGACAAGTATGAAACGCGCGAACGGAAAGGAACTTTGCCTTCGATATCTCTGCCCCGACGGTTCTAGACAGGGGGAAGGGGGGGGGGGGGGGAAACAAAAATCGGGGAACGGAAATGTCGATCGAACTCTCGGCAAAAATCCTCGAGGTCGTAAACAACCTACGTAACCTCGCCTCGTTGGTTCTCGTGGCTCGCAGTCTATGGCGATGCAGAAAAAGGAGCAACAATGGTCGATCCTCCCGGCTCGTGCTCGAACTTGGTCTCTGCACGCTCGATGCACTGGTTTAGCGGCGCCGTGGCACACGGCTCGACCGGCGATGAAATCATAAATTGGTGGACGCCAGCCCGCCGGCACTGATAGCGAGCAACCAATAATTATGCTAATACATACATCGTAATGCATCCAAAGAGGCGGTCATTCGTACGTGTACATCGTAGGCTCGCGGGTCTGTCGGGGTCCCGTGGTTCGCGACTCGTCGCGGCGTTGATTCGCGCGCGAACCTTCCACGGTGCCCCGAGCCTCCCGAGCCTCGCCGTTTCCGAATGCGAACGTTGATTCATCGTGACACGCCGGACCAGTCGGTCCGAGGAAAAGGCGTGAACGTCCGAAGGGAGTGCTCGTTAAGGCATTTGTTGCACACGCGAGAACAGTCTGCCGAGTTGGAAAAACGTGTCCGGCTCTTGACGCGCGGCGATAACGGGATGTGAGGCGAAAGATGAAAGAGAGAGATGTTGGAGTCGTTGGTTTTATACGGCCAGCGCATCTCGTCGAGCAGCGGCGTTAATCAGCGTTCCGCTGGTCGACAAGATTAACGCCATTAACGCCTATGGGCCCGAATTAAGAGAATATTATCACCACCGCTGTAATAGGACTCGGCAAATTACGCCGAATGGCTCGGTAATCTATTAAGATAAGCTGTTGCTTTACATCGCTCTACCTGCTCCCCTCCCTCACCCTTTAAATCCTCTTCTCTGTCGCACGTGCGGCCTCTAATCCTCGCGGACCACCGATCGTCCCTTGGACGGGCATTTCCAGCGCGTATAAAGCATCGCGTGAATCCCTTGCAATTTACATTGTTCCCGGACACTTGGTTACCTTTACGCGGCTTTGCGTCTAAGCCACTCACGAGTGAACACCCTCCACAATTTTCCCCGAACTTTACGGTACGAAGAGACTGAAGTCATTAGAAATTTCAACTTGCATAAGAAACAGTTGAGGTCCACGGTAACCTCTACCAATGTGACAACATTGACGAAAGGTTTGAGCACTCATTGCCAGTTCGACTTTATCCGCGATAGTGATCGGATCGGTGCATATCTGTGAATGTCACAGTGCATATTATTTCCTGATTTCTCGATTCCTACATTAATTCGTTCGACTACTGGATTAAATAGAAGACCGTTTAACAACATTTCATTGGAATATACCTATCATCTAAAAGACTTTTTGACGAAGCGTTGCCTAGTGTTTGATCATATATCGCAGTGGTAAAAATACGTGTAGAATATGCAGGGTGCACGACTGTAGTTGTGAAAAGTGAATATTTTGTAATGGACAATGCTATATAATATTATTTCTGGCCTTGACGAATTTCAAGTTAGCTGGGAGTCGACCGAGCGCGACAAAAACATCAACAACCTCTACCAAAGTCACTACATTGCCGAACGGTGTGCCTAAACAGTTCGACTTCGTCCGCGACGGTGTTCGGATCACTGAATATCTGTACAGTCACAGTGTATATTATTTCCTGATTTCACGATTCCTGCATCAATTTCATTGATTACTGGACTCTGTGGAAGACCCTTTAACAAAATTCTATTACATTACACTCGGTATCTAGAGCACTATTTTGGAAACACTTTACTCGACCCCGAACACATCTTCCCACTGTTGAGAGATGTTTAAAAGCGGGAAGTGCTTTTGTAATCGTGTGCAATGCGATTGTAGAGTCAGTGCTTATTTCGCGATAAAGTATTTCATAGTGGACAGTGGTCCAGCGTGTTAACACGAACGTAGAGTCAGTGTTATTAACGCACCTAGAACTATTTCAGAGCACCGGTGCTCTTATTGCTCCTTCATCGCGAAATTAATGCGACATATTTGCGAGTGTAACACGTTCTATTCGGTACTGAAGCTGCAGCTGCGGGACAATGGCTTGCAGATCGAATAGCTACTGCTGAAGGGAGATGCTTGCCTCCATGGATAGCAGTGAGGGCGGTATTCTCAGTCGTTGCTTATTCTTAAGATCGTCTTAAGCATGCGGCATCCTTTACTAACCCCGTAGACTAGTAGAGGATGTAGCCAGGGCCCGATCTAGCTCTTCCGCCGCTCTGGGCTAAAGTGATTTTTGCCGCCCTTTGCATTGAATCATAAATAAGTATTTTAAAATATATTTTTTGACACTGAGTAAAATTTTTTGTAGGTATTTGTCTACCCATTTTGCCGCCCCCAAAATTTGCCGCTCTGGGCAATTGCCCTACTTGCGCCCCCCTAGATCTGGGCCTGGACAAAAGTGCACACTTAAAGTTCAGACTTTCCTAAGTTGTTGAGGGGTGAAAGAATGCAACGGGAAATTTCCACCAAATTGTTTTATTTTCCTACATAGAATAGTTGTGGCAATCTAGCAAAACTGATTAGAACAGATGATTTCGGCGCACTGGTTCGGTCTATTAAATAATTAAATGAAAGCTACTTTGCAATTTTCAGAATTTTTATCAAATTCTAAATTTTCGGTCAATGATTACGACCATTCTCAAGGAAAGTTAGATAAAAAGAAAAAATACTGCGTATGCTTTTAAACTAAATTTTTTTTTATATTTAAACAAATATCACGTTCATTGCTGGGAATACACGTCTACCTTTGAGAGGAAAGCGAACTCTATTATTTCCAATATCGTGAGAAAAAAAGAAACAAATGAACATGAAATTTTTTCTATTTATCTAACTTTCCTTGAGAATGGTCATAATCATTGACCGAAACGTTGGAATTTGATAAAAATTCTTAAAATTGCAAAATAGCTTTCATTTAATTATTTAATAGAACGAACCAGTGCCCCAAAATCATCTCTTCTAATTAGAACAATTTTTACGGTCGAAATTCAGTTTATATTATTTAATATAGCAAGTATTTAATATAACAGTAATCACACATAACATTACCCCTACCTTCGTAGTTTCCGCAGGCATCAATCTTCTGGAAGATCAGTGTATTCTTCTTCACACGCAGGACAAATTATTTTTTCCGTAGACGTTGATAGTTGGGCTATTTTCTTTTTGGAACCGATTTGTTTTGTTCCTTCCAAATATTTTTTAAAGTAGACGTTATTTTTTAATGTTTGTATTGGAACTGTTGCTCCCACATCTACGTTTCCTTCGTTTGACCAATCCTGCGATCTGTGAGTAGAACTGAAAAGTACGGCCAGCAGGTACTCGTGAAAAGAAGAAATTTCAGCTCTTTCAAACGATATGTTACACAAGATATTTGCAGATCAATTTATAAGGATAATATTGATTCCTAAAAATAAGAATATTACATCGAAACTAGCGAGCTCAATACTTATCGGCATTGTACGATAATAAAACGAAGTACAGCCACACAATTGCACACTGGTGACTCTATCTCGATTGACAGTTGACTGACAATCATTACCTCCAGCCAAGTACCACGACTCAAACACTGAAATTCTCACAGTGCGAACTTTTGCCAGCCGTGAACTTTTACCCCACTCTACTCTACTATTTAGTTCCCTCATATTAGCGTCCGCACTCAGCGGCTCGATGGACCGATCATTTAGATTGCCCGCCGATGAAACGCGAGCTTAATTTTCCCGGGTAATGACGGCCTACCATCCATTTAACTCGTTACCACGGCGTAGCGTACGCGAAACACGGCCGTTTACGAGCGCGAGATTGACCAGGCCTGCGCGGAACGTTCGCTCGATCATCGCCGGGATCAATTAATTACAGAGACAACCGGGGACACCTTCCATTAATTCGTTTCTCGTAACAATAAAGAATTCCGTATCGACGCGTCCGCGTCTTTAACGACGACGATCGAGGACCTGTTCTCGCGGCAGACGGAAAAAATGGGGGCTGCCTTGGAATAAATTTAACGGACGGCACTGTGTACCGGGCAGCGTGGATCGATCGTTACCGATTTTTCTTGCGGGTCGAAAGAAGTTCTGCGAGCGCGTTTCTCGGTTTATTACGGTTCAGAGCCAAGGATAAAGGCAAGGAAAGAGAGCGGTACTCGCGGAAAGACCGAGGACTCGGCCGGTCGCGAGCAGAGGCAACAAAAATGCGAATCAGGTTTCCCGCGCTCCCATTAATCTCAGAAATTCCCCGTCGTCTCGGGTGCGACGCTACCACCGGTACACGCGAATCCATCGCGCTTACATACATACATACGCGCTCGAGTCGAAATTGTGTAAAGACCGATCGATAAGCTGGGCCATTTAAATTGGACGCCACCCATGCTTTTTCTAGTTGCAAGCGGAGGAGGGTAAGGTCGCGTCGAAGGCGCCGTGCCGCCGTTATGCCGCGGGCAGGTGGACAAACACAGTTTTTGGTTTATTACGATGCAACCGATCGAGTAAAACGTGACTCGCGGCGCGGCGCAGCTCGGCACGGCTCGGGCCGAGCGCTGTCAGGGAGCAGGACTGATCGAGCCCGGGCGACAAAAACGCGGGCCGGATTCCCCGCGGTCCCATTAATCTTCAAAGTTCTCGCAATTCCACGAAGGCGAAGCGTGCGAAGTCGCGGAGCCAGATTCGCTGGCTCGTCCTCGATTTCCCTTCGTCCCTCTTGAAATTCCGCCTGTCTCGTCGTGCCGCGGGCCCAGGCTACGCGGACTAATGCGTTATATCGATTACAGACGCGTTCTTATTACGGGGGGAGCCGTTACACGATAGGCCGCCACGGGCAAGAACACGGGGCGACCCCGCGGACGTGCGAGCGACGTACGATTCGCGAAAAGATATGAACGCGCGACGGTCGGCCGACCGTAATAAATTCGTCTGGCTATATTGGGTGGCAAGTCGCGGCCGGAGACGCACGAGAAGCGCAAGGGAAACCGTCGGCGGCGGAGATTTTTCACCGGGCGGGAAGGGAGCGGAGCGGACACGAGGGGTGGCGAGCGGTGAAAAGAGAGAAAAGGCGCGGGTTATTCAGAGACGCGATTATTAATCGGTACGATCGATTAAATCGCAATGGGGTACGGCCGATTGCGTGCGCAGGATCAATAATATCGCGGACGGACTTACAAGGCGCAAGGGGATCCTTTAATGCGAGGATAGGTGTATCGATTATTGCGATCTCGTTTATCTGGCTGTTCTTTTGCCGGCCACTCTGCTGGCCAGCCGATCGCGCGCTGCCTTCCACGATCGCGGATTGCCCGAGAACGGTCCCGCCGCAATTACTCCGAACACTCTCGGAACTACCACGGGCCCATCGATCATTCCAAATCCCCCGTTCCTTCCTTTTGAGGATGGACGCGTTGGTACGGTTCGCGTTCTCGAATACTATTCTCAGCGCCGCGGTGCAGAGTCGAGGTAAAAGATAAAAGAAGGTCGGGGGAGGGACGTTGGCCAGGCGATACTGTTATCGCGGTTAATCAACGAGTAGAGGGAGAGGAGAAAGGGTCGAAAAGGTAGCGGGTGTCTCTGGACCGGTCCGTAGATCGTATTCTATTGAGACAAACCACGCGAACCGGCGACGGCCGATCGGAAAGAAGGAAGGAAGAGAGAGGCTAGCGAGGGAAGGACTATGGAAGGCACGCCACGAACAACACCAGACAGCTATCTTAATCGACGACCTTTCTCTTAACCCGCCGATGGTTGCGCGGCACGCTCGGCCGACAGTTGCATTTCCACGAGTCGCTTTCGAGGAAGGGCCGTCGCGAACGAGCCACGAGGGAGAATAAGCGGCGCGCAGTGGAGGAAGAGAGGGGAGGAGTAAGGGAGAGCGCGGAGGAACGCGGAATCCGAGGCCGGGAATCGGGCATCGGGAATCGGGAATCGGGAATCGAGAATCGGGCAACGGGGCAACCGGTCGAGGAACGGCGCGGCGCGTTGGGCTGGACGGAGGAACCAGCTACGCGTGGGCGGTTGCCGAATAATAATAAACTGGTCTCTCCTTGGCCGTCGCGTCGGCCCGCGAGCTCTTCGATCCTCTTTGTCTCCGCTTGTATTTATATTCTCCGGGTTTCTTTTTTTTTTCGTCGAGCGGCTCGCCCGAGATCGTGCTTTCAGGGCTCTCGTAAAAGTCTGAGTTATTCGGAGGGCTTTCGTCGATAAGTTCGCGCCGAGGGAGCCTTTATCGATACGCCGTGTACTTTGTCGTTGCTCGCACGGCGCGGCGTGGAATTAAAACGTTACACCATCGTTTAACGATCCGCCCGGAGAGAATTCCTTGCGAAGCGAGCAACGATTGTGTATTATAAAGTCACGGGCGGAACGTTAATTGCCCGTCGAGAGCCGCTAACCATCGAAATTGCTCGTAACGCGGGGCTCACGCGCCTCGGCTAACGGGGCGAACGCGATAGTTTCCGTTCCCCGAGCTTTGAACCTCTCGCACCTTAGCCCAAGGTCGCGTTGCAGTCCTGCGACGCGGTGGACTCCAATTACCAAGGCCCGGTACACGCCACTTTTGACTCGGTTAATACGCGTAAAAACGTCGCGGGCGCGTAGTGTCGCGCAACCAGTCGCGCGCGTTTAAACTGCAGATTTAACTGTCGACATACGCCCACGGCTCGTATATACCGGCCGATTGTGCAGGCAGATTACTAACGAGCTCTTCTGCACCCTAGTATCCTTCGCGCATGGTTATGAGAGCAGGTAGGAGCGATAAAGGGAGAAACAAGAGGAGGAAGCTGCGAGTAGCGGACAGTAACGTAGCGATTCGAGCTATGCCGAGAAATCCAAGCTTCATCCGGCCGAACAGTGGTCCGTATAGGGGTAGTTTGTGACATTCGTATATAACTATTAAACTCGAAAACATATCGGAATGAAATTTGCGCCAAAAAACAGGAAAATATTATCCCTTTCTAGTGATTTATAATTGAATATACTCTACGTTTGTTTAATATTTCTTTTTTCAATCAACTTCATTGTTATACAAAAAAATTAATGCTCTTTAAGTGATTTAAATCGCATGTTGGGGAAGCTTTTTGTTCCCGAGTTGGTGGGTTGACTAGCGGTGTTAATTCTAAACGCAAAATAATGCTCTTCATTTTAGAAAAAAGCTGAGAAAAAATATTAAACAGGGTTGTCAGGGCATCAAGAAGGAAGCAGCTTTTTTGGTGAAAAATGCTATCCTTAAAATATCCAACTTCAAGTGTTCATCCCAATTACAATTTTGATTAAACTTTGATCATATTTTCTGTTTCGAGGCTGTTAGAGATTTAGGAAGTAGTATACATTCAGTAGATGTCGATGGGAGAAAGTTCATGTTTCTGCCGAATGTCCCCTGCTACCCCTATTCCGACCACTGTGGGCCTGCCTAATATGTCCGTTCGTGCTACGGCTGTATCTATTGACAGTTTAATCGATTCGGTAGTCGGCGAAGCCAACGGTCATTAAACGGCCTCTCGGGGTTCGTTTTTCGCTCGGCTCCTCTCGAGCAGTTTTGCGCGTGTTCGTGTTCGGTCGGAGGATGAGGTGGTTCCTCGCGGGGCGGCGCGGCACGGCGCGGCGGGTCGCTTCGCTTCGTGTACGCGTTTGTATCTGAATTTCTGTGAACGATCCCGGCCGGTGACAACGAGACAAACGGCCGCTATTAGCCGAATGCCGAATTTGCGAAAAATAATCCCCCGGCCGACCCTCCCCGTGGCACCGCGCGCCACCGCGTAGCGAAGCCACGGGGAAGGGCGTGCGAAGGGAGGAGAGGCGATAACGAATGGCGGGGCATACGTCGCGGTGATAGCTTGACAAATATATATTAAACTATTTTAATGAGAAGTGGCCGCCATATCTCATCGCAATTACCGGCCACCGACCCGCCGCGCCGGGGGCCCCCGCTCGACTCGCCTCTTGGCTCGCTTGCTCCGCGGCAAAAACACGCACCCCGAGAGCAAAGGTTAAGAGGAGGTCCCGCGCAGCTCGATTCCAAGGGAGAGCGGACGCCTCGTGTCGCGTCCTGTCGCGTCCTCCCCCCCCCCCCCCCGTACCCGGGGATCTCGCCTCTTTTGGATCGGCGCGACGATTGAATCCGTGAAACGGGCTCGCGCGATGCCGCCGCGTCGATCGGCCGACAGGACGAGCGTCGCCGCGCGATCATCGACAGCGCGTACAAGCCCAGTGATATCCGTGACATTTCGATATTCCTTATCCAACCCCCATAGAAAATCAACGTCCATGAAACCGTTGTACTTCTTCGCGTGGCAGAATCCAGGAAGACGCGAGGTGGAAGAAGGAGTCTGAGAAAGGGGGTGGGCGAAAGGAAAAGCACAGAGAGAGAGAGAGAGAGAGAGAGAGAGAGAGAGAGAGAGAGAGAGAGAGAGAGAGAGAGAGGACGCAGGACGAGTCGTGGCTCGCAACCGACCCTCCAGGCAACACTGAGTGACAGCTCTATAGAGTTCGTCGGGTTGGTAGCATTGTGCGGATTTCCCCTTTCCTCTGGCTTCCCTTCGCGGTCACTTTTGCCGCGGCACTCTCGCGAGCTCGTATGTAAAGCGTGCGTCGTACCGGCCTCGGTACTGCTCACGACATTTAGTACCGTACGTCGTGTATACCGGCTGTAACTGCGCCGCGACGACTAGCTCCGATGTACCCGTCGGACACCACCGATCTTCGATTATTTTCTTGCCGCGGACGTTTTAGGCCGATTCCGTGGCTGGGGCCGCAGCCACTCACTCGCCAGTCAATTTACATGAATCCGCCCTCCCTTCTCCTCCGCTCTCTTCCTTCGCAGCATTCGCGTCTCTGTATATTCCGTAAACGCGAGCATCGCACAGCGGGGCCGGATTTTAAATTTGCCGCCTTTTGGGTCTTTTTTTAAGATATCGGAATGAAATTTACACCAGAATATAGGGAAAAACTATTCCTTTCTAATGATGTATAATTCAATATTTTTTACATTTATTTATTTATTTTTTAATTTTGTTAATTTATTTGGGATAAAAATATTTGATTCTGTTTATTTGGTTCCTTATTTAATGCTCCGTACAGTGGTTTAAGCAAAATTTTGGGAAACTTCTCGTTTCCAAGTTATAAGGAAAATTTGAATAATAAAGGAAAGTAGCAACAAATCGGTTTGTTTAAATTAAACACCAGGTTTTAACGCCATTAAAAATATTTTTATATGCATTAACGGAAATAGCGATATTTTTCAAATTTCATTAGGAATATCTTCCAAACGCCGAGAAGTTCCACTTTCGGACCAATTGCAATATTTTCAGCACAGTTTCTTCTAAATAATCACGTAACGATGATTTCCCTCCTCGTCCCACTGCTCAAATTACTAATTTTTAAAGTTATCAATGTTCGGTCAGTCCGTAGGGTAAAGGTGGTCGAGCAGAAGGGATACCTGATCCCAGAGGTCTTATTATTAATATATTTACAATATAGCCCTATTGTCGTGTTGTTATGTTAATGTTTGCAATATGAATTCCCCAGCTTCAAGGTCTAAATTCTGAATAATTTTGGTAGACTGTGCATCGCCAACGAGGAATTCAGCAACCTGCCGGGCATCCCGCCCATCCCGCCCATTGCCGTTTCATTTCTTTCGTAATAACCGTTCTAAGCTCGCCGCGATGCAATTACCGCGGGATTCTAAGCGCTCTATTATCGGTGCTCGGTTCGGTTAAACGGAGCGGCAGACACATAAAACCGCGAATTCCGAGGCAGGCACGCAACCCTCGCAAATGGTTATTGTGCGCGCGGGGAAAAATCTGAACTTCAATTAGTGTGCCGAGCGCGAGCCTCTATTTGGAGGTACAGAACGAGAACTTTACCGCTTCGCTTCTTCCTTCTCCTCGTTCTCGCCGTCCTCGTTTTTCCCCCTGCGGTTCGTTTCCTCCTTACTTTCGCCCTTCGCGATTTTTCACCGTCTATTTGCGGCCTACGTTGCAGATACATGCACGCATACGAGCTCTCGTGGGGGAGCGAGAGGCGAGCGATGAGTCGCGGAAGGTTGAAGCGAGACGGAGGGGCCGCGAGAGAAACGAGAAAGGCGACGGGAGCCCACGAGAGGTGCAGAGAGTGCACAGAGTGCACAGCGCGCCGTGGAGGGGGGGGGGGGGGGCCGGCAAACACGCGCATATTTATTTATGCAAACGGAATACGCATCCAGCTAATTGTGCGGTCGCACACCCGCGGTGACTCACGTGACGGCTACCCGGGCATCGTTCCTGCATGTCAATTCGCGTGACAAAGGGTCGTGGCGCGTATAGCCGCCGTCCACCCACGAAACTTCCGGTTCATCCTCGATCTTGCTCTCTCTCTCTCTCTCTCTCCCTTTCTCTCTGCCTCTCGTAGATAGCCGGGCGGCTCGCGTGCGCGCGGCACCTTGGCATCGCGTGGTCGCGCAATTAGGCGCTCTTATGTGCAAATGACAAGAATTTTAAATGCGCCTACAACAGATAAAAACTGTGTACGTAACGAGTGGCGAACGAGTGTTTCCTGGAATCGGGACCGGCGAGCAACGATCCAGCTGCATCTACTATTCACGATTTCTTAGCCGTCCCGAGCACGAGCCTCTTCTTTGCGGCGATCTTTCGAATTCGGCTACTTCACCTTCTCCTACCCCCGCGGGAGAGGATCGAGAGGGGCGATCGCGGGGTGCACGGGAGGCGGCTTTCCGGCCGCCGATATCGAGAAGAACGTGCGCGCGCGGTTAGGAAGGTAGAGTGAAAGGATCGCGGGGAATACTCGTGGCACCGGTGGACGACTGTCAGTCCATCAGCGAGTCGGCGAGCCGGGAATACCGAGGATGGCTTCTCGGCTTACTCGACCAACAGCTCTATCTGTCGAGCTCGAGAGGGCAAAAACCGGCGGCCCGCGTGGTCGCACGCACGACCAACGGAAAGTACCGGGACGACGGGGGGTTAGGTACCTAACCCGAGATACGGAGAAAAACCCTTTGGCCTACCGCTCGCCCGTGTCCTGGGGGGGTGGTGGTAGGGCGCAAGGACGAGAAAGGCCGGGCGGCACTCGACGATAGGAGATTATCTCGAAAGGCGGCTGGCAAGAAGTCGCGACTCTCCGGTTTCCGATGGGCAACGGTAACCCACGGCCAGGTGTCGAGATGTCAATGAGGAATTTCGCCGGCGCGACGGCTAATAACTGCGGGGCGAGTAATCCCGCGGGCAGGATCCGCGTTAATTGGTGGGGGAAGGGAAGCTCGGGGGCGATATTAGTGTCTCGCTGATGAGGCGCGAGATAAATGGCACGGTGTGCGAGCTTCTTTGCCGTTTCGCAGGGACGCAACCCTCGGGTCGCGCGTACATTAGGTATGATCGCTCCAGTTCGCTTCGGTTTTATGGATCGCCGGGGAGGATTACGCGACCGTTCAAAGGAAGATACTACTTGCCTTTGGGAGGAGTGATTTAGTGACCCAACGATCTGAAGGATAATCGTATGAAATATGGTTGTGTGGTGGCGTGGCAACGATCGCCGCGAAGTGTGTACACACGGCGCGCGGCTGGCGCGCGGCATCGTTGACCTCAGGGAATGCGTGGCCTTTCGGCCAGCTTAATGCGCGGGAATTTCATACAATATTAAGGAATATTTTTTCCTTATGAAGGAAAATACTGAAAGGCGGCGCTATTAACTCGTTGAATCGCTCGCATTAATCAAGCAGCGAGTTTTTGCCGCGCGCTCGTATCGCGCGACGGCTCGGCGCAGCCTCAGTCCCAGCCTCTTCCGCCGTTTGTCGACGGAGGCGAGGCGAATGCGAGCCCACGATTGAACTGTAAAACCCCACCGACGAAGAAACAAAGCGGACGCTATTAGATAGCCCGTGCAGCACAAAGGAAATTCAAAGCGATCTATATTGAACCGCAGCGCGGGATCGCGAGCGTTGCGAACCGGTCTAGCAATTACGCAGGAGATCGATTATACCCTCGTAATAGGGCCTTCTCGGCCATTGAAGAACTATGAATCTGTATCTGTACGAGCGAGCCTTCATATCTTCCTAGAGTAATTGCATCGTACACGTGAAGGGTGGTCCATCCAGACTTTTTCCAAGGCTCCTCCGAAATCGTTCCTCCTCTCTCCTCGCTTCTCCTCCGCTGATATTTTCGTTGGTGAACTACAGCCACGCGTAGCGCCGCGTCCCATCCAAGAGGAATGGCGAATACCCGGGGCCATCTATTGCTTCTTAGACTCTTAGACGGCCGGCGCGGCCGGCGCCGAGGTGTATCGTCATCGCCGGTGCGGTACAAATAAAAGCCAACATACCAGATGCGGTTCGCCGAGTCATCTGCTATTTACGGCGATAACTTTAGCGGTCGGACAATTTGTACCTGTAACAGGCGGGCTCTCTCGGCTTTGACCGCGATGCGATGGCACGCCTCTGTCGCGCCTCGAACTCCAGAGGAAACTAAAGGCGCGTAAACCGCTGCCACAACGCCGGGCGTTAACACGTTCGAGACCAGAGACATAAAAGGGCGGGTCGGATTTTTTCGCGTGCAAATCGGCGAGGGGAAACTCATTGGAAATTCGATAGAATCCCGCCCCTTCCGTTTGTCCAGCGCCTTTGTGCGCGCGGACGTTTTTGAAAACGCGAGAGCCCTCGATTCTCCGCAAAGGGCGCGAGGTATTCGGTCGGAGCTGGCCGGTATTCAACCAGAGCCGTGCACGTTGCTCGGCCTTTTCGTAGGAAACCCACGGCGGGATTGTATTCCGTATACACCCCGATTGAAATCGATATTCCCCGCAAGGTCGGCGCGCAACAAAACCAGCTGGAACAATGCATCGCGTGGTATATATTCGCCGTGCAGCGGAATAACAGGTAAAACTGCTCGCGATTTAATACAGCTCTCGCGAACCTGCCGGGAAGGGAGGAGCGCGCACGTTTACTCCCTTCTGCAGTCGTTGCGCCGTGCCTCTGTTCCGAGAGTCGCGGGGTATTAACGGAAAACGCGAATAAAGTGCTCGCGGGATCGGCCCGCGAGCCTCGTACGATTCTGGACGCGGCGATAATTGTCGGAACGGTGGTTTGGGGAGGGGGCGAGGTGGACGGTCGCGTTAACAAAGGAACGGTTCCGCGGCGACTCGATTATTTGATGGCTGACGAGAGATAGGGCGCGCGAGAATGCAATTTAGAAATGCAAATCTAAATTGGAGAATTATGCAGATGCTTGGACAGCCGCTGACGCGGGGCGCGCGACGCTCGACGAACTAAACGCGGCATAAAGTAAACGAACAGGAATTAATCTGTCGATGGAAAGTGAAACTATCGTCGCGCGCGATCATGAGTTATTGGGTTAGCCGGGGAAATTGTGAACAGCGTGTTCGTAACAGGATACCTGCGCGCGAGAACCGTATCACGCGTCATGTTTAATAATTCAGCGAAGTGAAACGTGTCCGATAACATCGTCCCCGTGAGTCGCGACTGGACGTCTTCGGAATAGATTACGCGGAGCTGGAGATTAACCGGTAACGCTGGAATAATGACACGTTATTTCGATTCAGCGCGGGGATGAGGAGGAAACGGCAGTGGAAAGAATCTCTTCCTTCCGCACTGACTCGTTGGTTTTTTCTTTCCAGTCTTTAACCCGTCCCTCGTCCTCGTGTTGTTCGCCGAGAGACTAGGGGGCCCAGCGAGCCGCGGATACCACGCAACGGCTTCTCAAGGTGGTAACAGTGTTGGCGGGAAAGTTATTCGACCAGTTGCCTGTAAATCATTCTTCGCGGACTCCTGCTTTATTATCCACTGTCTCTCTTCCTTCGGCTCCGAGCCTCCGTTCCTTCCTTTTTCTTTCTCTTCGTGTTTCGCGATGGAAGCTCACTTCTCTCTCTCCTTCTCCCGCTGTACATTGCCGTACCCGAGTTGGTGGATGCGTTCTCGGGTGCTCTTCTCTTAAAGAAAACTCTTGAAACCTTCGCGACCCAATTGCGAAACAATTATTGGTAGCGACGAGGCGGCGAAGTAATCGATCTTGGGCCCGCAATCGGAATCGGATCTCGTGGATCCGCGTTCACGCTGAAACATGGGCGGAATGATTTCTCCGGTGAGCGCCCGGATCACGGGCTAGATGCCCGGCGCGATACCTCGAACGCGAGAAGAAACTTTAAACTGTCATTAAGCCAGCTCTCGCTGCGTTAAAGGGTTCATTACCGTCCGCGGCTGGCTCGCGTCTCGATTTCTTCTGCCTCGAGTTCCCGACGATTGGCACACAACACGACTCCTATCCCGCAAATTACGTCCCGCGCTGGTAAATTTACGAGTTCTCCCCTTCCCCCCCCCCCTGCGTTTCCACAATTCTCTCTGTTACTCGCGTAGCGCGTTAACCCGCGTCCGAGCGATTGCGGCGCCAATTACCCTTCCATCGATCGATCGTAATCTATCGGACACGCGGTACTTCCGATACCGCGCCGCCACGGGAATTAAAAACATCTGCTTTACGTTTCACCCGACGACGCTTAAGGTCGCCCTTTGAAGCGGACGAAACGCGAGCCGTGTAGCAGACCCTGATGAAGAACTTAAGGGGGAACATCGCTGTGACGGCCGGAAAAGTATCTAAGCCATTTTTAAGAATTTTTTTCGGGAATAATTTACAGTTCTTATATAAAACTTTTATTATCTACCTTTAGTACAATGTCTTAAGAGACTGTAATAAAAATCTGTAGAAAGGCATGCATCAATTTTGCATAAACGCGCATAAAGGTGCGAAATCCAATATTATTTTTTGTTATAAACTCTATTAGTGTAACATCCGTTGCACGAGACGAGTTAACATTCATGAGGCGATAGCAGTCGGCCCCGCGCGGCCAGTAGTTTAGTCCGTCCTATGGTCAGACAGCCCAGCGCGGTTCGGCGCAGTGGAAAGAGTCGATCGAGTAGTTGCTTCCCAGGAAGCGTTACTAAATAGGGATCTTCCGATACCGACAAGGTATCGATACTTTTACTCATTACTTGTATCGAAAGGAAATATCGATATCTACTCAGGATCGCAAAAAAAATATCCATATCTACTTGTATTGAATCAAAAGTAACACAGTTCTTTTTTATTATAATATTTTAACAAAAAATTATTTCTATTACATTAATTAAAAAACGATTCTTCCGAAATATACGAGTATATACTGTAAGTCGATTCCTGGTCTGTGTGATTGTTGCTCCCGCCTTTGACAATAATCTTTCACAGGGGACCAAGGAAGCAACAACTACCAGGAACATTCGAACCTGTTTATATAATAATGGGTACATTATTTTCATATCTTCCCATTCTTCTAAAGGACAGGACTTTAATTCTGAAACTGGGGAAGAGAAATAATTCGATATTTGATCGCCTTTACAATTAGTTTTGTTTTGTTGATCCGTCCAGCTTTTTGTGATGATGCCAGAAATCGTATTCCTTTTTAATAGTTTCTTCTGATTCTGCTTCACCACTAGGCTCAATTATATCTTCTTTAATTAAATCTTTTAATTTCCGAATTGCCCTTCCACAGGCATGTGGGTCTTTAATGTGTATATTCTTAAATCGTGTGTCTAGAAATGTGGCAATGGCTGCATGAGTATTAAATTCAATTCCTCCAAATCTTTTATTTGTATTTGTTTCTAAAATTTTTTGCATACTTTTTATGTAATCAAATGTTCGAAGCAAAAGTTCGAAATTTCTGTTTTTAAGAAATTTACCGTAGGGAGCACTTTCGATAATGTGATATAGTTTTGATCTCAGGGTTTCAGTAAGCAAATTATTTGTTTAATCATTTAAATTTCGGAAGCATTTGGCATGTGTGGACTTGCACAACCATCAATTAAGATTTCCGAATAAATTTTAAACATTTCAATAAACCTTTGCAACATGTTGTATATAGAATTCCACCTAGTCTTAATTAACATCTAAAATTAATTTTTTAATTAATCCTTCTGGAATCGCGCTGCGTAATTGAATTTTTAAGCCACCCTCTTTATGAGACGAAATTCGTTGAAAAGCAGTTTTTAATGTGGAATATTCTTCAGGTGTTATATTTTCTGTTTCACCTACATTGAGTTCAACTGCAGATGTTGAAGGTATTGTTAGAACTGGATCATCCACATTTTCTATTTATAATTGTTTCAAAATCTATTCTCTTCCGTTTTGTAATTCTTTTGAGGAAGTTTTACTTTTTTTGCTGAGATAAAATATTGCTATGAAGTTTCATATGCCTGTGTAGGTTTGAGTTACATATTTCCACAATACCGTACCGACTTCAAGCATTTTTTACAGCTTGCTATATTACTGTCTTTTTTTTAAATATATCCATACCTCTGACAATGGTGGACTCATAGTTGTTTTTCAATGTTGTTTAAACAATTAAACAAAACAACTTTATAAAATTTTCGTTATTCTAATACGATAAGAATAACGAATAAAAATATAACAACAATATTTCAATATAACCTTAAATTGCTTAAACTTGCCTTCGAATTAAGTATATTATGGGGATCAAAATCGTTTCGTTTGTTTCGATCTATCTACATATATAGTATCGATGTGTGGAAACAAACGACGATTATGCGGGAAGTATCAAAATCGATGTAGGTATCTATCGTTCTTTATTTTATTTTTGAATTTTTGGTATGGGTTGGCTGTGCTGGAACTGCTGGGTAAGGCTGTGCATAGACATGCAACTTCCTGGAGATACGCGCACCGTGTTGATTGTACACGTTCGCATCGATACTCGCTTCATTCGACACGAGTAATTTTTTCGATACCGAGTGGGTATCGCAACCGAGAGTACAAAAATACTCGGTATCGAAATGAATACTACCTCGTATTTACTTGGATCGGAACATCCCCAAGCGTTACGCCGGCTGCGCTGGGTCCAGCCAGAAGATATGCCCGCGCATTTTCGTGAGCGACGCCACGAAAGGCTGCAACTTGTAATCCATCGAGGATGGGAGGTGGCGATACGTGGTCGCATAAATAACCAGTACTGGGAGCACTGGAGGCGTCCATCACCGCCTCCACGTCCGTCGTTATAACGTCTCCGAATCCCTTTGAGGGGCGAGGAGGCGAGCGGGACACACTCCTCGCTCGGGAATTAGTCACCGGGCCCGCCATTACGAATGGACCACCTTCCTGACGATGCGTTCGGGTATCCCGTTTCAGGAAGGCTGGACGAAATTAAACAAATCGCTGCGGTACTCGGAGGGCCTCCGACTCTAGAACGGCGCCGGTGCTTTTCGCCAGCCCCGCCACTCGTGAATCTCCCCGTTGTTAATCGATACCCTCGGGTCCGCTGACACGTCCCTGTTTATACAACTGGCCCCGCGACACCCTGCAATTACCTAACGGCGCGCAATTAATTTGAAAATCTCGACCGTTTCAGGTGCAGGCGACCGACCCGGATTGCGGCGTGAACGCGATGGTGAATTACACGCTGGCTGCCGGGAGGCTGGAGAACGAGCAGCTGACGGTGCGCAGCGACACGGGGGACATCTGCGTCAGGACGCCGTTGGACAGAGAAGCCGCCCCCTATCTCGAGATTCCTGTGATCGCCACCGATAGGGGTACGTATATCCACGCTACGCGGCGGTATCCCGCGGGGGAAGGTAGTCCGCGCCAGGTTCCTTGAACCCTCGGCGAGATATCTCGTAATTCTCGCCCGATATGTCGGTCGATTAGCTTCGGCGTGCCGTAACGAATCTTCCGTGACCAAAATAGGAGGCCGTAAAGAAACGGCCGCGCGAACAATGCTTTTCCCCGGTCTTATCTCGGCGGAGGAGTGGCGGAGACGCAGAAACGGAGGGCGAAGAAGAAGAAGCCACGGCGTGGCGACACACACGCCGGAGAGGTGGCACCGGTAAGAAAAAGAACCGGGGGACGGCCACGGGAGCCACGGCGGTGGAGAAACGGGGGAAGAGGCTAGCTATCGCCGTGCCAAGATCTAGTAGCCCTGTAATGGGGTGTATGATTTATGTCGCCGGTGTACGCTGCGCCCATTTTCAACATCCTCCATCCTGGTTACCCTTAACGCCACAGGACAATGACTGAGGTCCATTGATCCGTCCTGCGTTGACCCTGCAACAGGTAGCGGCTTCGTTATCGAACCGATCGGACGGCGCTTAAATAAATAGACGATGGCGGCGGACGTGGGACGAGGTAGTCCGGTTAACGGAGGAGCGTGGAATTAATAGGAGAATTAGAAGGGAAAGGAGAGGCAGCGGAGGAGAGAAGAATGATAGACCGTGCGGAAATGAAAGGAGGGAAGGATGAAAGAGCACGGGCAAAGGGGAGGCTCTATTGTTGGCTGCGTGCCGTTTTGCAAACAGCACAACTCCGGTCCATAATTGTCGCTCGTTATCGATACGATTGTTCGGTGTGCTACCAGGCTCGCCGACACCATCGGCACAATAGCACCGCACGGATATGACGGGAGAGGAGCGCGCGCGGACCAACCGCGAGGCGCGCACCGCACCACGCGAGCCCCCAGCTTCCCTCCTGTGATTTATACCACCTGCTGACGACTCCGGAGACGACGCAGCGGCGGAGTTAACGCGCCAGGCCGTGCCGGTTCTCAAGATACGCGATTACCAGCCGCAGGAATCACCGTGCACCGCCCAGGGCGCCTAGTCGCGATAACTATTCTCCTAAAAACCGACACCGCCGCGCAAAAAGTTGTCCACGCACGCCGAGGGTATCGTGGAAATGAAATGACTCCGCGAGGCCTGCACGCACCGGCGCGGAGCCATCGACGATTTACGCGTGCGCTCGCTCTGTCTGATTGCTTGGGAAACGAGATGCCGGGGCAGACACTCTCATCCTGGATGGTAGAGGCGGCGGAGCCTAGGTGGAGAACGCACTCGACGATAAGCATCTGCCGGCGAGAGGAACGATAACCTAAACGCGCCGCGATAGAGCACGTTAATGGTGTCGGATAACGGCAGAGCCACGCCGATAATTATTACCTACGAGTGGCCCTCTTTGAATCGAGCCGGAGATCCGCGAACGGCTAGGCGATACGCTCGCCTGGGTGGATAAGGCTCCCTTCAGCCGGTCACTTTGCTCGGATGCAACAGCGATCGGACGAGCATAGCGGACGCCGGCTGCTCGGGGATATTTAAAACGTACGCTGCAACCAGATGGAACTCGAGCGGCGTAATTTTACCAAAACTCGTCGCCGCGGGGAGGGCGAGGGCTAAGAACGTTCGAGATGAGCCGGGACGCGCTGGTTCCCCTCCGAACAATGCGACGAACAACTGGATAACATCTGCGGAGATTTCGGTTCCGACTGTCACGGATCTTGACGAAACGGAGCCCGGGCTCGATGCTATCTTCTTTCTGGAAATTGCGCATTACGTGGCGTACATGCGAAACGGTCCCGCGCATCTTGATGCACGTCCTACGATCAACGGACAGAAATGCAAAGAAAGGCGCGGTCGGAGTTGCGGCAACTTCCTGAAAGCCGGGACGACACTGGCGACTGGTGACTTTATTGACACCGGTGTCATAAATCTCTGCGACTTAACTCCCACCGACGATCATTGTCCCCGGCCGTTTTTCTGCTTTAGCGCTCCTTTCGGACCCCTACGCGCCCTCGGGGTAACCTCCGGCTTGTCACCGAGGAGGATTTAAAAAAAAAAATAAACTCGCGGTGCCATTCAGCGAGTTCAGTCGTCCGAGAGGAGGGAACGTTAGATAACGCGCTGGAGATGTTTGCTGTCGCTTCCTGTCGTCATCGGTTGCGCAATACCGCACCCTCTCGGGGCGCCTCCGTTGAGCACCACTGCGACCACCGGCCGCATAAATCTTTCGCGGGCTCGGTATCCTCCGCCGCAGGAACCTCGAAAAGGACTCATCCCGGCGATCGAGCGCGTGAAATTAAAAGGGTCGGTCTGCCGGACACGGGGCTATCGGAATACGCGTTGCGGTGTCGTTGACCTATGTCCAGGAAGCGGCATCCTCCTCCGACACACCGGCGATATCCACTTCTCGGATATTCGGTTTTATTCGATCGTTAATTTGATCGATCTCCGAGTGCCAGATGCGCGAGGAATGTCGGAGGGTCGTTTCGTGGGGACCAGACGGAAGGAGGAAGAGAGTCAGCGAGCCAGGAGAAGGAGGAGGAGGCGCGGAGAGAAAAGGAGTCGGTCGATAGAGAAATTAGGGGTGCATTTCTTCGAGGGAATTCGCGTGGCCGAGTATCGCAGGGGCCCGAAGATCGGCATTTCGATACCTCCGAGTCGTACAGGAGATGCCACGGCCACGGCCGACGCCGCGGCGCGGAGAGATGGCCGTGGGCTTCGTCGTTCTTTTCGGTCCTCCCTGCGAAAGGGAGGGAAGGGAGAAGCGGAGAGCCGAGAGAGCGGCGAACAGGGGGACTGGCCCTTGACGCATGACTCCAATGACACTCGCACCTATAAATCTCGTCGCGCTCCGAGCTCCGCGCGGCCGAGTCCATATATTACTATGAGTTACGGGTGTAAACCGTTTAAACATCGGATTACCCGTTTTACATACTGTCTTTAATATTAACACTTGCGCCGGGGCGTCGCCTAAATCAGACCGGGCAACCAGGAGCTCGCGCGTTATCGCGTTCGCGCCCCGTTCGCGCCCGTTCCCCGGCGCATTCTCGCCCCCATTCACGCCGCGCTGTTTCGCGCGACGCCGATTAATTAATCCCCCGGTGACCGTCGGTTCGACGAAAGGAAGAGGAATCGCGGCGCGCGATTAGGCCCCCGACGAATAACGTGATTTACGGATAGCGATCGGGGGAGCGTTATTACTTTCCGTCAGACCGTATATCACTCTCACGCGGAGGGAGGCGATACTTCAACGCGGCCGAACGAATTATCAGCCCCGCGCGCCACTTTTTCACCGTTCTTTTTTGATCCGTTTCGACGAACAACGAGGCGATCGCGCTCTGGAGCCCGCGAGTATTGATCGATCGATCCGCCCGTATAATTGCTCGGAAAGCAGCACGAGCAGAAAAGAAGGGCGGCCAAGTAGTGGACGGGACAGTGGGAGAACGGCCGGCCCTTTCGGCCACACCGAACAAAAATTCCTCCCGCTTGAAATATTACGGCGGGCGCATTACCCTGCACCGGGGGTAAGAAGTCCCGCTCGGCCGCGCACGCTCCTCGAAATAATGCGCCGGGGAAGGAGGCTGCGAATGGCAGAAAGTGTGAGAGAAAAACGGAAGGTATGAAGTTTCTGTGGGGGAGAGGCGGAGGGGGGTGAGACGTCGAAAGGAGGCAAGGGGCTGATTGGCTTCGAAAAAAGGCAACGGTACCGGGCGCTGGTGATTTATGTCGACCGGCTCCGAGAGTCCCCGTAGATTCGTTCTCTACGCCGGCTAATACCCCGACATTATTTGGCACGATAAGAGGATTTCGCCCGGGAATGAAATAAACATAATCGCGAGGGTTTCGCGCCTCTGGCCCCGATGCGAAGCGCGCGTCAACTTCTATAATACAGATACAGTGCTTCCCAACTTTCCGAGAGCCGCGGAACCTAATCGATTAATCGTCTTGTTGCAGGAGGACTGAGCACCGTGGCCATCGTCAGGGTCCAAGTGACGGACGTGAACGACAACCGTCCAGTGTTCGAGCCGCGAAAGTACAACGTCACTCTGAAGAGCGACAGCCCGATACAGGGACCGATCCTGAGGCTGGTAGCCACGGACTTGGACGCGGGGCTCTTCGGCCAAGTCGCCTACCGAATCACGAACGGCAACGAAGCCGGGGTTTTTCACATCGATCGGAACACCGGCGAGCTGCAAGTGGCCAGGCCCAGCTTGCTGTCCAGGTCACCGTTGCATCAGCTGAATGTAACGGCGACGGATGCGGCTGGCCTGAAGAGCACCGTGGACGCCGAGGTTCGGATCACCACCTCGTCACCTGGCCACAGAGTCGCCAGTTGCGAGAAGCCGCGCTACGTGATCACGGTGAAGGAGACTGTTCCTCAGAACAGTATCGTCGGTGCCGTGAAAGACGCAGCTGCATCATCCTCATCGACGGGTACGATACTTACGATACTTACGATACTTGATAGAATTCCCTATTGTCCCGTGTGCTTGCTCGCGCTCCTTTTCCATCTCGATCTCCACCAGAGGGTTGCGTGCGGAGGCTTCCTGCATGCCAGGATCAATCGGTGCAGCTTGGAGAGCGAGGTAGGATCGTCGCGTCGCTATGCTCGGTAGCCGGGCGAGCGGATCGAAAACGTATTCCACGCGCGGCGTTACCGCGTTAGCATAGTCGCGTCACGAGAAAACGGCGGCGACGTAGCGGACGCCCACGTGTTGGTGGGTACGTGCAAGTACGTAGAGGCCAGGGTCCGCGAAGGATCGCATAAGAGGAGGCAGAGCGCGGGCCGAGTATCCTGTATCCCTCTTTCTTCGTCTTCCCTTCGACGGGGGAACCGACGCGACGCGACGGCATGTAAATCATACGAGGGAGTCTATTGTGCGCGATGCCTCCGAGGAACGCGGTATCCGTTTCGACAGTGCGCGAGCCTGGAACGTTCGCAGAGACGTTACCAAGTCGTTTGGATTCAGGCTTTGTGACGCAACCCTTATCGTGGGGGAGCGAGGATCGTCGCGCGATAGGAGCTCTTAGGGGGATTGTGGTGGATGTTTTTGGTAGGAGAAATAGAGCTACGGATCCGTCGAGTGGTGGGCTTGGGCGAAACAGGTGGTGGTCGAACTAGCCGAGGGAATAGAATTGGTGAAGTGGCCGAGGGACGCGAGGTGAAGACGGAAGAGGCGAGGAGAAGTAAGCTCGAAGGAGGGTAAGGTCGCGAACGGGTGGGTGGGTAGGTTGGTGCGGACGAGGACGTGGACGCGAACGCGGTCTCGGTCTTCAGCGAGGGTTGGGTGCGCGAGGGGAGGAGTGAAGGCGGGAGAGGTACGTATCCGTGTTTCCACACTGGTGGTACATCCGATGCAAGATACGGCGCGTCACGACCTGCGCTCACCGCGCCATATACCCGATGCACCGTGTAAAGTGTCTCGTGGCGTATCGACCGGCACGGTACGCTACGTTATAGGCCCGAGAATGGTGGATAGTTTACACGGTGGTGCCTTACCGGTGGTCGTATTGTTCGGCCGCCATGGCCCGCATATGCAGCCTGTTGCATATCAATGCGCGAGCCTCGAGTGTGTTCCTCCTCCGTCCAGCGACGTCCCGCCGCCTCTCTCCTTCGCTCCCGCACATTCTCTCTCCGTTCCATCCTCGACGCTCCACCGACAGATCTCTTTCTCCTCTCCGCGTTCCTTCGCATACGATCGCAAACACGTGAAACGAGAAGAGGCCCGAGACAGACGCAGGCCACGCTATCTGGGGTTAAAAAGTATCCCGACCCCGCCCGACGCACGGCAGATCATCGGTCGTCGCGAGACGTCTCCCTCCTCAGAGCGTCCGTCACACGCTGGCGAACGCGTCGCTGGAATTCCGCATGCTCGCGATCGCAGATAAATCGTAATTACCGGCGCGACCACGTGGGTGAACTCCGGGATTTCGTGCAATGGCGTTTAACGCGACGCGGAAGATCCTCTGATCTTCCTTTGCGCGTGTAACCTACGTAAAATTTAGTAATAACAATCTAGAGATATTGTTTTGTATAACCTACAACTGTTATGCTTTAGGTACTTTTACAAAGCTGCTGGTTGATACTGTAATTTTTTGTTCAATTATATCACGAAATGTGTGTCAATTTAAACGGGCATGGGGCAAAAAGTCCATTGCTTGGGGTAGAAAGTCCCTAAGTAACATCTTCTAACCAGCTTTTCGTGTAATATAAAACAAAATAGTAAGAAAACTCTTTTCGAATCAACAAATATTTATTAAACAATTTTTTTGTTACACAATATTGAAAGGAAATAGGGTGAAAGCACTAGTAGTCGACCACTTAAAGCTAAACTCGAATGAAAAGTTCTAAAAAAAAATAAAAAATCAATGTTATAAAACATATACAATATATTAAAGTAATTCAAAAGTAGGTATTTAATGCATCACTAAAAATGTTGTGTTAGTATAAAAGTTCGGGGAAAATAATTAATTAGCGTTAAAAATGAACTGTCCAAATGCTTAATTAATAATCGACCGCTGAACTCTAAAAGTCGTCCGGTCGAATAGCTAGTAGTCGACCACCTTTTTTTTTTTAATATGAAATTCAAAATAGGTTATCCGCGCATTTCAAACTAAACTTTATTTTTAAATATAATGTGCAACAACGATAAATAATTAATAATGACAGGAATAATGCGCAATTAAAATAAGTTCTTTTAAAAACTTTATCAAAGTTTTAATAAGAAATAGAAATTTTCTTTTCAAATGCAAATTAAATTTTTCGTTTTTTTAAAGCATCTGTATTCTATAAATAAATTATATCAACTTTGTAGAACATAAATCCATAAGAAACGGATATAAAATTTTAATTATCATAAATATGATTAAATCCTTTCTTGTTTTATAACTCTCTGTTTCAATTTTTTACATTTTTCTTGCTTCTTCTTTTTACATTCTTCTACTTTCTCCTTTTTATTACTATTTTATTTCCGTTTCTGACGTTAGATTAAGATAAATTATAGTTAACACATAGTCGACTTTTAGCGTTCATTGTGAATGCAGTTAGCTTCAGAAGTCGACGGCTGTGGTCGACTATTCAAAATTGAAAGGGAATGATGGTCCAGTTACCGACCTCCCATAAATAAATAAATTATCCCATTTTTAAAAATTTTTTAGCGCATATAAAATTGTTGATGTTTTTTCAGTGAAATAGCATCATTTTCCAGTAAAAAATGTATAGAACTGAAATACATTTGTCGTTTCTATTCAAAGCACATTTATGCTTCTCGTTTTGGAAAACAGCAATGGCACATGTACATAGAATCAAAATTAGTTTACAAATCATTTTTAAAAGCATTTATTTTCTTTACCTATGAAGAGCGCTTTTTGACAAATGTTAAAGTTAGAAATTCAAAATATAATATAAAATTGTCATTTAATAAATGCTTTATTTCAGTACTTATTTCTTTAAGCTAAACAATAAAAGTGGTCGACTACTAGTGCCTTCACCCTACTACAACATTATTTTTTTAAACAAAAAAATGAAAATACAGGACATAGATTCAGCTTGAACAAAGTATTCCACAATAATGTTGGCTCAAGATAACGATATACTAACTCTCTTTTAAGCACTTTAGCCTTATTGCTTTAACTCAAATTATCCAAATAAAAAAAAGACAGAAAGAAGGTAGATAATTTATGACTGTCATAATTGGTTTGCTTCAACAAAAACAATGACTCTTCTTAGTATTTTACCATGACTGCTTTAATAAAAAATAAAAATATAAGTATGGGACTTTTTACCCCAATGGTAGTTTTATAGTTTCGTCGATATATAGGTTAGAAAATATTATCATTCAGAAACAAACAATAGCATGCACACGTTACTAAAGGAACATACAATCTTAACATATTCACTTGATACGCTGTTAAACTGTAGTTAACTTCGACTAACACAAGAAAAATGAGGTACTTTTTTCGGTTCTCGATATACATAATGACAAAGGCGTCGTATAACTCGCAAGAATGCCCAAAAACGACAGCGACTGAGGTCCTCCTCGTTACCTTCGCCATCAACATAATTATGCTGCAATATTCCATCAACTGTTTACGAATGGGGATTTTGAATTCGGGACTTTTTACCCGTCGGACTTTTAGCCCCCCCCCCCCTACCCTGTGTCGCGGGGAGTAATTAGTTGCCCGCGAAGTTGCAAGAGCACGGGCTGTACAGTCGCAGCGCTTCCTGTACCTATAGATCCGATCGACACAGCGATTTCGGAGCGCGGCTCCCGATCGGCCACGCGTCCAGACGAGAACCTGTTGGCACGAACGATCGGGGCCTGGCAGTCGGGCCCACAATATTTGACACACGGCAGCCAATCAGATTATCAGATTAAAGTCAGACGAGCCGACGGACGCGGCGGCGATCGTCGGCACAGGTGCGATTCATTTGGTGAAAGAGCTCGCGCCCACCAATAACTTACGACGCCCGTTTCGACACGGGCTACGCGACGCCTGCCCAACAATGGCACCTACACACCAAGATTCGTCTGGGACCGGGAGAACGGCTGGCTTTCTAAAATTTCGCCCTATAGCCCCGCGCATTTGCATAATTATTGCCCGGCCCGGCAATGTCTCGCGTCCGCGGACATTAACGGCGAGTTCATTAATTTCGTATTTATTGCGGAACATCGAATCCCGCTATCAGATCGCCGACGAAAACCAGCGCCGGAAGACGTTACCGCCGCTTTACGAGCACCTGTTCCGATAAAGCCGCGGCGTTCCCGGTGGAAATACGAAGGAAGAGCGCGGTCGTTAGACGGGCGCATGATCGTCGAAAAAGCAAAGGCCGTTAAAAGCAACGTAGACGAACTCCTTATTGGGGAGGCGAAGGGTCCGGTCCGCGGACGGACGACCGTACGATCCTTTCCATAAAACCTGGCGACAAAGTGAGGAACGCGCTTCATTTTACGGCCGAGTTTATGGTACCTGGCAAAGGGAATCATCGGCCGCATCGTGATCATCGCGTCGACTAGAGACGACCGGTCTTATCTTATCCGCGGAACGACGCGGCCGCTCCCCAAGTTTTCTCCACTTTTCGATCGCGCCCGTACACCTATACAGTGGAGGTGTCGTTCCACCGATCGTGGCCGAGACGCGAGGCCTAACGCCGATCGGGAATGGAAATGAGAGGAGCCGTGCATCGGGATTCGGGCCCCTCGTCGCGAGCCGAGAGATCGACGAACCGATTATTCGTAGAAAGCGGCGATCCATCCAAGTTTTCACCATACAGCTCTTCCTCGTCCGGGTGAATAGCGAAGACAGGGAACCTGGGATTTCACTTGGACGTGCTTACGTAACCCCGCTGATAAGGTATCCCCGATGCCCCGGGCATCCTCGACCCGCGGGTACTACTGCCTCTAATTTAATCGGTCGATCGAAGGGTGCTTGTAACGAGATCGAATTACGCCGCGCATTCCTACGGCTCTCGATCAGCCGTTTCGTGCTTTTCGTACCCTGGGATTCTTGTCGGGAGAATGCGCCTCGAGTGGCGGTCGGTGGACGCGGGATAGAACGAGAGGGTTGGAGCGCGGGAGACGAGAAAGCAGGACGAGAAAGAGACGAGGGAAGAAAGGGATGAGAGGAGGTGGGCCGTCGTCGTCGTCGTCGTCGTCGTCGAGGTCACATAAATCGTCGCGAGTCGGATTCCGGGCAGCCGAACGCAAGCCGCCATTGTCCACGACTTTTTGCCCCTCTCTCTCCTGTTCTCTCCTGTTCTCCCCTGCACTCTCGGACTCTGTTCTGCCTCTCTCCTGCGGGAGAAGCTGCTGGCTGCGGAGCTGCACTCTTTGCATACGCTTTAAATATCGCCGCTCTGCTCTGCTTTGAGGGCTCCCAGCAGCACGTCTTTCCCTCTTCTGCCCTCCTTTTCGAAGGCACCGGGCGAACAGCGGGCCGGATGAGACGTCCGACGTCCAAGGGAGGCCGAAAACGAATCTTCTCTTGTTTTCTGCTCCCTTTGTGTCGGCTAGGTGCGTCGACTCTCTGCGATCCGGGGCTGTGTAATCGAGTAGCGCGATCTTTCGATGCCGGTTACGAGCCTCGTACCTCCACCGCCCTGCCTACGTACCTACGTATTGGTATCCGCTTGAAAGAGTTGTCCCCAAGATAACGACCGACGTGTCTATCCACCGGCTCGTTTCCAGGTTTCTAGTCGGTCACCGTGAGCGACGATAGTAATTATGTACTTCTCGATAGCCCCGGGGGAAAGGTTGAAGGATAATTTGTAGATCGAGCAAGAGTATCACTATTCGGGGCCGATAACGGCCTCGCGCGGCCCCCTCGGCCTTGAGAAAGCGATTTCGAGTTTTCGAAAACGACCGAGGCGACCGCGGCTAATCTTATCCCGCCGACACATCGTTAGTCTTTAACGAATTTAACGACGATACTATATAAAGATCAACGAGTAGTGGCGTCGTTCCAGGGTCTCTATAAAGATACACGGAGATATAATTCGAGGGCCGATCTGGTTGTTACGACCGCGGATAAAATTCGGTTCCCCCCGGGGAAGGATCGTCCGCGTTTCGACCGATTCTACCGATGGGATGGCCGAATTAAAAGGAGAACATCGTGTCGACGCCGCGACGGGAACCGGCCGAAGAAAGTGTGCGATAAAACAGGAGACATGGTAGATAAAGAAAGAGGAAGATCCGTGTCGTTTGAAACGAGGATGACGCAAAAAGTAGGATTGTTTCTTACGGAAAGATGAAGTATTCGACGTCGTGACGCGGTCGATTCGCCTGGTCTCCCCTTCCCCCGTCTTTCCCTCGCCGGGTCCTCCTCTTCCTTTTTCTCCCCGATCTTCGGATCTCCCCTCCCCCTCCCCCTCCCTCCCCCACCCCTCCCCGGTCTGCTCGGCAGAGCGTGCGGTCTGTGTGCGCGCATCGTGCTTTCGCCGGACTTGCAAATTTCGCGCGGGGCATCGTCTGTTCGGGGTTCCATCGTAGCCTGGCTTTGCATCCCGAGAGGAGCGAGCGAGCCGACCTAAACCGAGCTGCGAGATCCGCGGTTGAAGATAGCGAGCGAGGACTCGCTGCCACGGCGGGACGAATGCTCGCAGTCTGATTTGCGTAATTCCGTTCCTGGAATTTCGTGTCCCCCATCTGCCTGCTCTCTTATTCAGAAAGAAAACGCCTGGCCGGGTAGATAAGAGAAACGTCGCCCTGTCAGCGAGTTTTGGCTTCGCCTCCGTTTGCGAAGAGAGTAGCAACGATAGATACCTACGGTTCGATTCGTTCCAAGCGAATCATGAGAAAGTTCAGGCGAGCTTGTTGGCGCGTGAAATATTACAGCCACTTGACTCGGTCGGCGGAGAAATTTCCACAGTTCATAAAGCAGCTTCTCCAGGACGGTTTAATAACCCGCAGGTGTGGCGGACTCATTGTTCGTCGTCGCTTAAGGCTCGACGACCTCTGCCTCTCGGATTCTAGGTACATACTAGATTGATGCGCGCGGAATGCCGATTTTTACTAATAGCTCCTCAGAGACGCGCAACTGTTGCAAGATGTATGTACCACGAGAAATGTCAAATGGCGAGCCCGCGGATCTTCCCCGAGGTGCGACGCGTACGCCAACAGCCGGAGGAAATCCCTCTGTCTAACCCCGATTGCCGACTGAGACTGTGGCGCTCAGGAAACGCTGCCAGTCGAGACTTTTGCGCAGTCCCAGCGCTGGCGCGCCGGCTCCGGTACCATGGGATCGCCAGTTCCCATCCCGAGGACATGCTTCCGGGGATAAAACGCCGATGGAACAAGCCCCGGGCCCTGGGGGACGAGTTACAGGCAGGAAAAGCACCGTCTCCTGCGTTCAAGTAGTATGTGCGCGGTTGTGACCAGACACGGGCAATCCCGCTTTCAATCCACGCGGACTGAAATCGCGGGGCCGTGGTTTCGTGCGGACAGGTCCCCGTGTAACCGGCCCTTCGCTAGCTCGCCGATGGTAGCAACGGTCGCGAGTGTGCGTGCTTGTGAACATATAGATACACAGATAGGGCCTGCGCTAGGAGGCGTGATGAGAGCGTACGGGGCCCTGCGATAGAACGACTCCCCTTTCTCTCCGCGCTGGGTCGATGATGCGCCTTCTTCTCGACTCTTATCTCGCGCCTCGTTATCGCCGTTTACCATCTCACGGTCTAGACTTTAGAGTCTAGAGTCTAGAGTGTAGAGTCTAGAGAGCCGAGGGTCCTCCATGCGCTCTCCGTACATGCACATGCTCCACCATATATCTTTTTCTCGCTCGTTCTACGATCCTCGGCCGATTCGATCCCCTTTCTCTCCGCTTCGCCTTCAGTCCGCCTTGGAATCTCGAGGGAGGGGAATTACTGCGGGGTAATCCTAGATGAGATTGTCGAAGGGGCGGGCGGCTGGGTGGAAAGGTGGCCAGCGGAGGTGAGAAACGTCTCGACGCTTCGCTATGCGGCGAAACTCTACACTTTGTCGTTCAATCCTGTGCACGGCCACGGTCTTTCCTTTACTTTGGCCGGAGTTTTCCTAGCGATCCTCGATCTATGCACAGGTGTACATAGAGTAGAGTGGGGCAAGAGTGCGCACTAAAGTTTAGACTTCCCTAAAGTCCTTGGTGTTACACCGATAGCATTTATCATTGTGTAAGAAATAATTACTATTTCTTATCATTCGCGTGTTATGGGGTAAAAGAAAGCAACGAGAAATTTCCACAAAAGTGTTTTATTTTCCTACATAGAATAGTTGTGGTAATATAGCAAAACGTTTAATAGTTTACAATTAATTTTTTTTAAATCAACGTAACAGTAATCGCACATAAAATTACACCTAATTTCGCAGTTTGCGCAGTTATCAGTCTTCTGCAGGATCAGTGTATTCTTCTTCACACGCTGGACAAATTATTTTTTCCGTAAACGATGGTTGGGCTATTCGTTCCTTTGAAATTTTTTCAGAAGTAGACATCATTTTTGTAGATTTTTTCTGCTTTTCTAATTATTTCTTTGCACGTTCGCATTAAGATTTTCTTTTCATTTCTTCATTTACTTCTAGTGGTTTTATTAAATGGGGAGTTTTCATTCGAACTGTTACTTTTCCGTCGTTTGACCAATCCTGCGATCTGTGAGTAGAACTGAAGAGTACTGCCAGTACTCGTGAAAAGAAGAATTTCAGCTCTTTCAAATGATATGTTACATAAGATATTTGCAGATCAATTAAACAAGAATCCGGTACTTAACGGCTTCGTACGATAATAAAACGAGGTAAGGTAAATGTCCCCATTAGCGACCGCGTCCCCATTAGTGACCAATTATTCATTTATTATTGTTTACTGCAATACAGAAAGCGAAATATCAACCAGAAAGTTCAGAAATTATAATTAAAGCCTATGTAATTTATTGTTTCATCTTTAAGTAAATTCACATGTAAATTAGGAGTTGGTCATTGACACGAAAGTTGACAGAGTCTAATAACCTGAGGTTATACTACAGATATCATTAAACTCGCAAATTTTACAATAAAAATACATGGATCCATGCAGTAACTTACTCAAATTAACTAGAAATATATATAGAATTATAAAATAAAAAGAAAATATTCATTTTCTTTCATTATTGTAGCAGAAATCGAAAATGGTACAAGTTGGTTCCATAAAGGGGACATCAGGACCAATATAATTTTCACCATAATTTTTGTGTATATAGTCAAATATCACTCTGAAACTAATTTGATTAAGAAACTAGATACTTCAAAAAATACAATGATCCATACTATACTCAAACATTGTCGTATATTAGTAAAGAAATTACTATTTCGAACCAGTCACACTCTTAAGCGGTCGCTAATGGGGACATTTACCTTACAGCTACACAATTCCGCACTGGTGATTCTACCTCGATTGACAGTTGAGTGACAATCAGTACAGCCAAGTACCATATCTCAAACGCTGAAATTCACACAGTATGAACTTTTGCCCGCCGTCGAACTTTTACCCATCGAGTGTACCCCCGAGCGTAGGTATTTCGAGATGGGAACGGCAAGAGTCGCGGTGCTAGACAACGGTAGCCAAGGTCCAGCATCATTTTATTTCCGCACGGCCGCGAGCTGCGCAACCTTATTGTCGCCGTCCATTGTCTTGTCGTTCTTGCCGCCCTCCGCTTCTAAACCTTCTTCTTCTTCTCCTCCTTCTGTACAGCCGTCGCCGGCCATACCAGACCATTTAGCGGCATCTGTGCAGCCGGACGTTTTACGCATGTACGAAGCTCTATTCGTTTGTTTACCGGCCTGGATGCTTGCATTTCTTGCGCTATTGTGCGCCGGCTACACGTTCGCTCCGCTCGTACTTGCCGCACGCGGGTATAGGCCCAAAGGGGTCGGGACCGAGCGCTGTAGCGAGAACCTACCGCCCCGCTGCAAATTTGTACAATACCTTCCTATTTCTGCCGATCCCAGAGCCGTTCCCCTCGATTCCAACCGATCTCTCCTCCGCGTAGTACCGAAATTCGAGAACGAAGGCCGAAAGGGAGGGCGTTGCGCGTGGACGCGTTAAATTTTAAAGAGTAGCGCGGTGAAGCTCGGGGCGCAAGTAGACGGAACCAGCGAATGTCGGCCAAAGAGGAAAAGGAGGGACAAGCGAGACCCCCGTCAACGACAGCATACCTTTACCACGGTATCGCTTCTTCATCGCATTCGTCGCGTCGCTCGACGCTACCACGACCCGCGGCTAATCATCATTATTTAATTACGAGGTCGTTTTTCGTTACGCTGCAAGTAGTGTCGCCGGCTCGCGGAGGCACGTCCCTCACGTCGGAGGCGGTCGTGCCGTTTCGCCGATGATTTTCGTAAATCCGCTTTAACCGTCGCCCGGAATTCGGGACACGTATTCGCGGGGGCGGGGAAGCGGCCCCGCGATGCTCGCGCTGGAATCGTCGTTAAAGGGCGATGACGGACTTACGGATCGAGCGGGCTGACGCGTCGAGAACGGCCGGCCGGGTGAAGGGACGCCGATTAAAATCGTGGCGGACGTTTTCTCTCTATTTCGTAGCTCTCCAATTTGATCGCGCACCGTTCCCTAATTAACGAACGACCGGGCTTCGATTCGTTTCGCTCGGCGTCAAGTCCGATCGCGGCTATCTCGATCGTCGCTATAACCGTGGCAAGCCGGTCCAATTAAAAATCCACGAATTTATGCAAACGGTCGGTCTTTTATTGGCGGCCGAGCAGGCTCAAGGCATTCCCGAAATCGATCGCGGTCCGCCGTGTTGGGAATCGCGAGGCGGGCAGAGGAGGCAGACCGTCAACGCTCGACGGCGATCCTCCTATTTAGAGCGGAATAGCTCGTAATTCGGTGGAGAATGGGCCGGGCCGACCGGCCGTTTCGGTGGCCGAGAAAAGAACAGACAAGGTGACAAAGTACATATTCAGCGGAGGCGATTACGGGCTTTCTTCGTCGCTCGTAAACGGGCGTTTACGTGGCTGGTGGCTAGTGGCTGGTGGCTGGTGGCTACCACAGCGTCGGCGCCGCCCCTGAGGAGGCGATCAACGAGCCAGCCACCGAGCGACCTCGAGTGGGATGGCCCGTTACGAGCTAATTAGCAAAATAAGAGAAACTCTCTGTGAGGTATACAGCGTTGCGGCAGCAGCGTAGGCAAGAGAACTCGTGCGTCCTTATACGGCGTGATCGAATCGTCAGTCTGTAATTTATCGCGAGTTTTCTTAACCCGGAATGTTTCTCCTTGTGAAACTCGGTACACCGGTTTTTTCTACCTCTCCGCCGCCGATCCTCGTTTCTTCCTCCCCTTCTTCTCCGCCCCGACGTTGCGAGAGCAATTAAACGCGATGCTTAGACGGACGAATATCGGCCCAGCGCGTTACAGCTCCCACGCAGCGTGCTCGCGCCCTTGTAATCTTCTATCCGAGCGCCGCGCCGTCGAAAAGCGCGTAATCGGCCGCGATCGGATTATAAACGGCGAGACAAGGCCGCGCTGCATTCCGCCGTGTAATTACCCGCTTCTAATTAACCAAACGAGAGCTTCTTGCTTCGCGTTTTGCTCGGTGCTCGGGCAGTTTTTGCCCCGGCTCCGTAATCGCGCGATGCACGCGTATAAATAGTGTGCTGGGTATTTTTAGCGACATCCACGCAATCGGTCTCGCAATCTGGGGGGTATAGGGAAAAGGTTCGAAGCGGATTTCAATAAAACTATTATGCATCGGGTAAAAATTACTCGCCCCGGTGCTTCGTGCCGCGCGCGTGTACACGCGCAAGTCGGTGGAAAATTAGCCGGCGATAGGGAATAGGGAGGAAGAGCGAGGTAACTTGTACCAGAGGCCGCGCCGAGCTGCCGCGAGTTTCAGTCTTCTTTTAGCTCGCTCGAGTACTATTCTGCACGCGATGATCGAGCGAACGGGCGAATGGACCCTCGGCCGCATGCCACGGCGTCGCCGTTTATTAACGCGGTTTAACGTTCGCCCGATGGCTTCTTCTCCAGACGAGGGAACGCGCGAGTCGATTGGCGGACGCTCGATATCAATTAGAATGTTTTTGCCGGGACGCGGCGGCGCATGTCGTCGACTCGTTTTATACAAGGGTGGCATCGCCCGCGGACAGCTATCTGTCGAGGAAATGCGAATCGACGCGTGGTGCGACGGCACCGCGGCTACCCGCTGAAAGCGTTCGTCCTCGCGGCGAGCTGAGAGCCGAACGGAGGAGCGACTGGTCTCGCACGTGAGAACGGGCCGAGCGGAAGCAGGACCAACTATCGTCGCGCAAGAACAGAGCGCGCCGGCTGAGAGTGGGAGCACGAGGGAGCGCGAAGCACGAGGGAGACAAGAAAAGGAGCACGGGAACGGGAGTCAAGGAACTAGAAATGAATTCCATTTATGCGATTGAGAGGGAACGCAGCCAGGAACGGAGGAACTGAGGGAGGAGGATGGAGCAAAGGGGGAGAGAAAGAGAGGGAGAGAGAGAGAGAGAGAGAGAGACGAGAGGATAAAAAGGGCTGGCACGACGTCGCGTCGCGTCGCGAGGAACACGGCGCGGTGTGGCGCGGCGTCGAGGGGGTTAGCTTGCCTCGCGGTAGACCAAGGGGAAGAGGCGAGGATGCCATGGGGCCCCGGCCGCGGCGAGCACGGGAACGGAGGTGAACCGATAGAAAAGAGGAGGATAGGGGATAAACGGAACCGCTGGTCCAGAAGAAGAGGCGTATAGATTGTAAATAAGAGAGGGAACCGTGGTGAACGCTGGATTATTCTGAATCGGGCAGCTCTCGACGAGTTTCTACCGGCTGGCATTGGCGGCACGCTAGAAGCCACGTTGTGCTACGAGGTGTTGCACGAGTACGAGGTGTTGCGGGGGTACATCCTCGGCGTATCGGGCACGTGTACGCGCGAGTACGCACACGCGCACGCACACAAGAAGCAGGCACGACGATCGTAACGGGCCATTGACTGGAACCTCCGGGACCGGCTGTATCTCGGCGGTGGATTTCAACAGCGAGACCACTACTTAGATTCGTAACCACTAAGGCGGCAAATTTTGCCCCGTCAGCCGCGATTCAACGGCACGAATTGCCTCGGTGCACTCACAGCGCGGACGCGTACAACGCGAAACGTGAAACTACTCGTGTAACCGTTCCGTTCCACTGTACCAGTGACCCAACGATCCCGCCCACCGCGCCTCACCAATTAAAGGAGACACTTTTCGAGCAGGCAATATTTATCGTAATATCCCGCTGCGCCGTTGGAACGAAATGTTTTAAGCGATTCAGGCGACGATTAAATTTGCAATGCTAATGGAACTTTATGGCTCCGCAGATTGAGAGATTGGAGGGAATCTGAGGCGGGATCTGTGTAGCGGCGATTAAAAATCCCGCGAACCGATCAGATACGCATCTTCAACGCGATACCCCCTCGTCTACTTAGGCGGATTGCCCATCCGCGGAACGAATGCAACGCGATCGGCTCGTGGAACACGATTCCCCGTTTCTATTAAGATCCTCCGTTGGCGCGTTATCGTGCCTGCTCGGAGTTCGCGGTGCCCTGGAAGCGACATCCTTCGATCGGCAGTTTGACGGGGCGAATTTCGCGAGAACGCGATGGCCCGGCTCGATTCCCTGCCGTCGAGGACTGGTCAAGGGGAATGGCTCGCGAAAGGGCGAGAATCAGTAATGAGTACGTTACGGGTTTGTTGGCTGCTCTTGGGTTCCCGTGCGAGCAAAAACTCGCTCTCGATTCGATCCACGAAGCGCAGAGACGAACGCCCGAAGAGGAGCGGAAAGAGGACGGAAAGGCAGAGGCAGGGAAAACGGGAGGAGGAGGAGGGGGAGGAGGAGGTGGTGGTGCGGAGGAGACGTGGGCCAGGAGGACTTCGAGGGGCCCGGCTGGACCGGCGATCTCCGCGAATTAATCAAATACGCGAGCGATTTGTCTTCGTTACACCCACGTGGGCACCCCGGAGGGACGCCTGTGTAACCGGGGTGACGAAGCCCGCTCGAGTCGGCACCGCGGGTGAAAAACCCGTTCACCGACTGTGTCCACCGTGCAGACCGCGTCCACCAATCGCAATTTATTCCCTGGATGAACGGGGGAAAAGGGCGACGGAGGGTACGTTTCGCTTTTGACACCGGCTACGGCTGGACGGCCGTAACTTCTCGAACGCGTAAAATCCCGATGGAACCTTTTACCGGTTTATTTCCCACCGCAGTCGTCCCCGTCGTTCCTCCAGCGCCTTCGCTCCGGCCCCCGGCCGATCGCAATTTCACGATTATCGATGAATATCTAGATGGGCGCGGAGGGAACGTTCGCGTTTGTTTATATTGCCGTTTAAAACACCGCGACGATTATATTCGAGTGGCCCGGGCAATCTTGTTCCCAGTTGCCAGTCGGAGAACGCGTCCCGGAGATCTGCTCGGACACGCGGACTCGATTTTGCCGTATTGGGATGCGAAGTAAATCGTAATTATATACGGGAGAGAGTAGTACAGGATCGGTGGACCCTCCTCTCGCGGCCGAGACTCGATGGAAAAAGATCACGCGGACGTTTAATAACACGGGTACCGAATGCCGATGGGTGTAGGTACACCGTGTCGATGTGCGTGCACGTCTCTCTCTCCGTCTGCTACCACCACTAGGCTCTGGATACGCGGAGTGTCCGGCTCCCCGGACTCGTCGCAGCGGCAACCCAACCGCACCCCGGCCATCTCATCCCTGCGCTATTTTACAATTACACTTTACGATACACAATTTCGTACAAACCTGCTTACATCTGCAAGCTCCCCAGCCGTGCGCCGGTGTTCTCCGAACCACGGCCTGCACGTACGCTGCCCACGTACATTTACATGCGCGGGGACGAGTTTGCAACAATTTTAATAACACGGCTATCGAGCGCGGGGTAAGCATAAGTTTCGGCCGCGCGTGTGTGCGCTTGTAGCTTGTCTGTTCTGCAGATCGATATCGGCCCATGGTAGCTGTATCCCGACGCACAGAAGGCGAGGACTCGAGCGATTATAAGAGCAACGTGTCCCGGCTGATTTCCAACTGTCCGGCAATTTCTTTATAGACGCTACATAAAATTCCGGAGATATCAATGTCCGCCATCGCGCTCTGTGTATCTACCGGTATACGTTTTAACCCTCATCCGTTTCTCATTTCACGATCTGAATCTGTCCCTCGGTGCCAAATTGAAACAGTGGTAGGTACTTATAAGATACATGAAATGACAATGTACACAGTTATTTTTCGATATTTTTTTATTCAAGTTGATGAGTAATTTACATCTTCGATTTTTCACAGCTTTCGCATAAAATGAAACGACATACTGCTTGTTTACAAGAATCACAAATAATAGAACAGTATAACTTATTGCGGGAAAACTGTGTGAAATTTGTTAAACGATGTAGGGGAGAGCGGGGACAAACGTAACACTTTTTACATTTGGCCTAGCTGCCAATTACCTCTTACAGATATAAAAACGAAAATTATGCCTTAAGATAGTGTGCTTCTTGGTCTATCATCTCACCACAAATTCAGCTTTCCATGATAAGTAGTTGAAGAGTTATGGCAATTTTCCGCAGTGACTGTCAGTGTTACTTTTGTCCTGCAGGGGTGACGAAAGTGAGGACGTCCTCCATGAGGACGAAAGTAACACTAATTATTTCGAGGAGAATTAAGTAAAAACACTTCTTTCAAAGCAAAGTGGGATTTACTTATTATCAGAAACGATAGAAACAAACATTTAAATAAACATATTTTAAGTAAATAACGATAAAAAAACATAACAAGCTTCAAATATTTCTTTGATGCTGTGTATTTGAGTTAATATGGAATCTCGTGTAGCGGCCCCGAAAGTAGCTAATATTTATGATTTGTTTATATTGGATTCAACTCTTTGGGGATATAGTGAGGCATCTTTAAACGTATAAAAACTTTTTTATGTCGATCCTTCTTATTATTTATTTATTATTGTGGAATCTTGTTAACATTTTCTACGATATAACTCCTGTTGGCGTGAGTGTTCCACCTGTAACATGTTACTTTCGTCCCCGTAGTGACGTGTTACTTTTGTCCCCAGTCATGTTTTTCAGCATAGAACTGTCATAACGTACAAACTATACATGACTTATTGAAATCAAATACAGGAACTTATAAAGACATTATCTATGAACGCTCTAACGAATAATTGGATCAATGTCTGTAGTTTAACTATGAATATTAACAAAAAAAAACCAACAGAGGAGACACTAACCTAAATGTTCGAAATAACGAAATCAGCTTGCCCACGATACACGAATCGTCGTATTGTTCTGCGTCACACCGTCAATCAAAAGAAACACTAAACCCGCGTAACTATGTAAAGCAAACGTTTTGGAAACTTTGGTGGAAGGCGGGAGAAGGCGTGTTACTTTCATGACGCCGTTACGTTTGTCCCCGCTCTCCCCTACAATCGACTTTACTAATCCCCGAACGTTTAAATTATTTGGCCGCCTAACCAAGTAAAATATAAACAAGTTATTGAGTTTAGGAGAGCTGAGGTGGACTAGCTTTTCCTTTTTAAGATTATCAACAGCCTTGTTAATTCTCCTCAACCACTTCAATTGATAAATTTCTATGCTCCTAAGAGATCGTTTAGATTCACACGGACATTTCTTCCACAGCTGTAGACTTCCTCAATGATCAACTCGGACGCTGTAAACCGGACATGTAGTATGGCTAATTAATATTGTGCTAACATAGACTTATTCGATGTTAACATAAGCAGCTTCAGAAATTCGGTCCACAGAAACTTGCAAAACTTGTGATTTGTCCGTCTGAACTGTAATATCAATTATGCACACTAATGGGGACTTATCCCCGTTTATCAATCAAAATAGAATAAAAATTGATACTACGGACGGATGATGGAGGGTTAATGGACGGAAGGTGGACGCAGTATAAATAGCGGGTCCATAAGTTATTCCATCCACGTACGCGACCAGCGAGTGTCTTCTAGACAATCTAAACGCAGCCTGAACGATCGATGCTGTTCGATGTCAGCGATGACGATCGGCGACGGATGCGACGTCACCAGACCTCGTGGAAATGGAAGCGGTCGCGGCCACCTTGCACGTGAAGCCACGGAGGCGGTGCCACATCGCATCCGAGACTGCCAGGTTTTTCCTACGGTTGCCGGGGAAAAGAACTGGATCGATTCCATGGGAGAGCACGCTCGCTACGCGGTAGATCTCCGAGGCGTTTGTCGAAACGCATCCAGGGAGGTACCGTAGTCCCGTGTACAGTTTGTACGCGCGAGCGATCTCCCGTTTTGGATGCAAGTACCGACCGACCGATCGGAGCAATTATCGAAGGGCGTGTCAGTGGAGAGACCGGCAAGACACAAGACTTACCGTGCCGAATCAGTCTCGTATTAACGACTCGTCGCGTTTTTCCACTGCCGCGTCTAGCCTGTAATATAGACGGCGTGGCGCACAAAAGACGGGCGAAAAATCGGCCTCTTAACGATAGAGACGCAACAAAGGATCGATCAGTCGGCCTCCGGTAAATGTCACGAGGATACCCGCGAGGTAACCGCGACACAAAGCGTTAACGGTTCTCCGGAACGTTCAATAGGATCTAGAAGTCTGACACGGGCAAGAACAATACCACGTGGGATTCCGCGTGGTTCCGTGGCGGCGGAGCATCCCTACGGTTCTTGGCGTGTCGGGCGTGGGCGGACGGGGAACGGCACTCGTTATGCACCGAACATGCCCTGCTCTGCCGTGCGATCGTCCATCATGCAATTGCATCTGATTGCCAGCGGTAATGATCGCTCGATTTGCCTATTAATTGATTTCAACCGCCGGAGCCAGGCCATTCTCGCCCGGCGATTTCCCATTCACTCGAAGAAATCGGTCTGGAACGGCGTAAAACAGCGTTCCCCTCTCTTTCTACCCACCGCCCCACCAGCAGCCGTCGGTCATTCGTCATTCGACTGTCCATCTGCTCCCCTGGAAATTAGTGAAAAGAGGAGAGTCGGCTTGGATTCCGAGAGGTGTGCGGCCACTTGGTAATTGGTAGGAGCATTAAAGGATGATGCATGCACCGTACACGCGCGATGCGTTTCGCGGAACGGCGCGGCGTGGCGCGGCGCGGCAGCGCTTAGCGATATCGTGCGCCTTCGATTCAATCAATCGATCATAGCGTTCGTGGCGGGGAATCGCGGGCCGGCGGCGATTACGAAAACTTTCGTGCAATTTTGCACGCCGCGGTGGGAAAGGAGCAAAATGTACACGTGAGAACAAGCGCGAAGTTATAATTAACGAGCAGCCTGCTTATATAGTATCCGAATACTTCTTCGTCATTTTTGCGCTTTCAGCCTTCCACCCCCCCCCCCCTCCTCCTTCGTTTCCCATCTTTTTTTTTCACTCCGTTCCCTTTAACCGAACCAACGAATGAACTGTTCGTTCGGCAAAGGTCGAGGGGGGAAAAAAATTAATACGAGGTTTGCATCGCCCATCGCGCAGGGGCCCCCCTTTTCCTCCTCTCCATCCAGAGATTCAAGCTTCCGACGGTCGTTCGCAAAACGATCATTACTTTAAAAGAAAAGCACAAGAAAAAGCCACTTTGTAGCCGTTTAATAACGATAATAACTGTGTTCGCAGGTGAACGGCCAACCAGATTTTATTTGGTGAAGGAAGAACCGGATCTAACGATGGACCCCAACACGGGAACGATTCGAGTCCGCCTTCCGTTGGACCGGGAGATCCGGGACAAGTACATTGTGAGCGTGGAGGCGCGTAATGGGGTGTCAGTGGGTTATTGCCAGGTGAGCTTCCTCGAGATTAATTAGACGAAAACGGGAGGGCTGGCTGCGACGGCCGTATTCACATTCCCGTCTGGCGCATTCTCGTTACAGGTGGAATTGAACGTGGAGGACGTGAACGACAACACGCCAGCGTTCCCGGCCACCAGCGTCCGCATCTCCGTGCCGGAGTCGCACCCCCTTCACACGGCCCTTTACGTGGCACACGCAACGGACCCAGACGTCTCTCCGCCACTCCCGATACGCTACGTCCTCGGTCAAAACAGCAACGATCTGTTCGGCATAGACGCTCGCTCCGGCGAGCTCTATTTAGCGAGAAGATTGGATTACGAGACCCAGCAGCGGCACGGGCTGCTGATAAGAGCGCTGGACGGGGTCGGGCTCACCGCGAACCTCAGCCTGAGCGTGGAGGTGCAGGACGTGAATGACAACCCCCCAGTGTTCGAGAGGAACGAGTATCACGTGGAGGTTCCCGAAGGCGCCAAGCTCGATTCCCAAGTGAGAAAAATCTTCATTACACGCCCGTCACGCGGCCATTTGTTTGTCGAGGGTGCGCGCCAACGTACATGGAAACGCGCGCGAGGAGGAGCGGAACGTCCGCGTCGCGTCGTCTCTCCGCGCGCGAGAGAGAGAGAGAGAGAAAGAGAGAGAGAGAGAGAGAGTGACGAAGGGAGAGAAATTCTGGGTCGGAAAGAGGCAGAGGGGAACGGGAGTTAACAACCTCGCCTCCGCTCTTCCTACCTTTCTCTCGCGTGTTCCGCCGCATTCTCTTCCCTTCGACCGTTTTTGTTCCTCAAAGTCGTCTTCGCGATGCGTAATTTCATTCGGCGCGGCGCGCGAGAACCAGGAAGACTACCTATCCGCCGATGAACCTTTGCTCCCTGCTCCACCGAACGCGCGCGACTTCCACGGCTGCTCCGCTGCCGCGGCTCCTTCTCTACCGCATCCCCTTTTTCGTTCCCGTTCGATTAGACGCGCGGAACAAAGTGGAGGAAGAAGAAGACGTTGACTCATCGGGTTCATCCTGTCAGCGTAGAACAGAAACGAATTAGCTGTACGGCGCGGCGCGCGAGAGATTAGTCGATGCGGATTGCGGGTTTACCAGACAGACCAGTTCGGTGGAAGGATTGATAGAGTATAACTGATAGTTTGATATAGGAGCGCGGCTCGCCGTAACGCGATATATACATACGCGCGGCGTGCACGTATCGCGGGCCACTATGCAGCCGGGACGCGCGGGATTGATAGGTAATCGTTGATAGGCTCGACAGAAACGCGGCGCGCAGCTGCACGTTTTATGAACATGCCTCGCTGGTCTGCCCTGCTCGAGAGGTTATTTATCGTGGTTAAAGACCATTGCCGGCTGACTTTGAAGGGAACTACGGCGGCCTCTCGGAAAGTTTTGTCAGTTCGTTACGACGTACAGTTCGGGCCGGATTTAAAATTTGCCGCCTTTTGGGTCTTTTCATTAATATCAGAGTGAAATTTACGCGAGAAAATAGGAAAAAATTAATCGAAACGGAAAGTTTCTCAAACATTTTCCTTAAACCACTGTAAAGGGCATTGAATAAGGTAACAAATAAACAGAATTAAATTTCTTTCATCACAAATAAGTTGAAAACATTTAAAAATAAGTGAATAAATATATAATTATACATCATTAGAAGGGAATAATTTTTTCCTATTTTTTGGCATAAATTTCATTCTGATATCTTAAAAAAAGACGTTCGGAGTTCGGACGCCTGGCGCGGAAGTAGGCATTCGTTTTTCGAGCGTGGTTGCTCGAGTGAAGATTGTTAGACCGGTGACGAATTATTTGGACAACGGATGGGAGATAGGATCTCGCTTGGGCGCTTCCGAATCGGCCGCCCGTTCTTCAGGGCCTAGGTGTCGAAAGGGAAATGGGAGGGGAGGCGGGCACGGTTAGAGGAACGGGTCGGGAAAGAGTCATTAGCTGGTTTGCGCTGGGGAGCGCGTTCTTCATTGCGGCAATGGTATCTAGGCATGGGGCGAGCGACGACCAACGAACAACGATTCCTCGCGGTGGTAGCCACCGGTGGACGCAATCCCGAATACGAGGATACCGATGACGAATGGCCGGGAGATCGCTGCCGCGAGATAGGCCCGTTAAATGACGTCACATTTTTAATACAACGGATACACGAGGGTACGATAGAGCGGAGGGACGACGAGACCAGCGCCTTCCTCCTCTCTTCCTCTCTCCTTCTTTCGTTCTTTCTTTCCTCCGCCACTCGATCTCTCGTTCCATCTTTCTGCCGGTATACGTACACGTATATATCGGTGCTATCTATCGGCGAAACAGATCTGTGAGCTGTCGGTGGTATCCGGACAATATCTTAGCCACGGCAGCACCGGAGAGAGACAAGGAGAGAAAGAATCGGTGAGGGGCGAACGATGGGGGGGAGGGGGGGGGGGAGAAGTAGCAGCTCCAGCAAGAGTAAGCTGGCTACAGTGAGCGTAACCCTTCACCCGCCGCGAACTAATAACGTACAGTTAGACACATTACAGCCTGCTCCCACGTCAGGTTCTCCTTCTAATGGTGGCCGCGATCTCCCCCACCTTTTCGTCGTCCCTCTTCCCTAGTAGACGACGACCGATCGCTTCCATCCTCGTCCTTCCTCCTCCCTTCACGCTCGTCGCTTTCTCTCCCTTGCTTTCGCCATCCATCATTGCCCGTGCGCCAGCTTCGTGCACGGGATACAAAGTTACATACCCTCGATCCTACGCTTCTTCTTCCTCCTCCATCTCCTCTCCTTCTTCTTCTTCGACCACCGTAATTCACGATCCTCCCGCGCTGGAAAACATCGACCGGTTCGAGCGCGTTTAGGGTTCGCGGTCTTTGGGTGCGTTTAATTAATACGGAACGACCGGATCGACTGGTCTTGTCTCCTCTTGCCGCCTCTCTCTCTCTCTCTCTCTCTCTCTCTCTCCCTATATCTCGCTCCCTCCCTCTCTCCCTCTCTCTGCCTCCGCCGCCGATTCTTTCCCTAATTTTTTTGCCCCTCGATGAGAAACGTTCACGTCGCAGAAATTCAGATTTCCCCTCGTCCAACAGTGTCGTGCGATAATCGCTGTCTCCGTTCTGCCGCCGTGTCGCAGCTCTTAAAAACCGTCTGGTTCTCTGTCGTACAGATCCTGCAGGTGACCGCGGTGGACCTTGATACGGGCAATAACGCGAGGTTGAGTTACCGTCTTCAAGGTTCCACGGCCTTTCGTATCAGCCCCAACACCGGCTGGATCTATCTGGCGCAGCTTCTCGATCGCGAGACCCTGGATCGTCACGCGCTGACGGTTCTGGCCACCGACAACGGCTCCCCCGCGGCCACGGCCAGCGCCTCGGTTCTGGTGACGGTTCTGGACGACAACGACAACGATCCCCGCTTCGAGAAGGACTTCTACGGGTTCGAGTTGCTGGAGAACTTGCCCTCCGGCACGCTGATCGGCTCCGTGAGCGCCTCCGATCCCGATCTCGGGAAGAACGCGCTGCTCAGGTACGCGGTGGTCCAGGCCAACAGCAGTTTCGCGGTGGATCCCGATACAGGTAAGAAGCCTACACCTTCCTCGAGATTTCTTCCTCTGTTTGCCGTAACCGGCGTCAACCGTGCTTCCCGCCAGCGTGTACGTAAGTACCGTGTTCCTCGTCGAAACGACGGGACGCGACGCTCGAGTGTTTACGAAAGCCGCCCGGACGCGGTCTCGAGCGGGGAACGCGTGGGATCCCACGTTCCTCGAGGTGGCCAGAAAAATATTAGCAAATCCACTCTGGCGGAGTTCGGTTTGATCCTCCACGAAATTAACACGCGCGCCGAGCCCCGCTATCGAGCACACCGGCTACGGAGAGATTTACTGCTCGGGCTCCTTTGTAGCCTCCTGCAAGAGGAATGTACTCGACGCGCCTAGCCTCTCGCGGTGGGGAAAAATGATGGATTCGAATTGAATTCGAACGGTCGCCCGGCGAGCAGCGCGAGAGGAAACGGGAGAAAGAGGCGATTAATTTTCTAAATAGCTCTCGGCCGTCGACGCTCTTAATTTACGCGCTGCTCTTGCGTCAACTCGGCAGCGAGCCTCGACTCGTGCGTGTACTATGTATTGTTAAACAGCAGTTTCGAGCGATTGCCCAAGCCCCGTGGCAGCGCTCCGAGCCGCGATAGATCTTCGCGCGTTTCGTAAGCCATCGGAAACGCTTAATGAAATCGGCTTCCATCCAGCGGACAAAAGCTCTATCGGTCGTCCTGCCCCGCCTGCACGCGGACGGCGCGCGCTCCCAAGATTTATAGCGGCCGCGGAGGGAGAGAGGCCCACGGGAAAAAAACCACGAGCGAGCGTAAATTTATTTTTGATACGAATGCCTTTAATTGGAGGACCATACGACGCAATATCGGAGGATACGGACGGTGGCGCGATTATTTCGTTTTTGTAACATCTCCCCTGCTTCGTGGATATCAAAGTATAATCCCGTAAGAGTGGTGCTTTCACCTTGCCGGCGTGTAACGAATCACCAGAAAGGGCCCGGGTTCAGCGCACACCGCGAAACCACCACGCACGCTCTTCGGACAGAGAGATATAGTTCTCTCTCTGCCTCTCCCCCTTCCCTCGTATGCTACGCGCATGCACGTGGTTTGATTGGCATGCGACACGAGAGTATTTGTGTACATGCTGGTTCGAGACCAGGCCGGTCTTCCTCTCATATCCACGAGGAGTCTCGCCGGGCTGCCTGTTTGCAGAGGTGGGACTCCTCCAGTCATCCCGGCGCGAACCTTTTGCCGGGGAAAAATGAAAATAAAGGCCGTCGCGCTGCCGGAAGTATCAGCGGTCCTGCCGAGCCAGTACCTACTTCTATATTAATCTTTCGACGGCAGAGGGGATTCGAGGGAAAGCTAAGGTCGCGGGTAATCGTTCGTTTCGCCGTGGAAAAAGAAGCCACCCCTTTCGCGAAACGCGAGTTGCTTGTGCCCTCTTCGCCGGCACGTCGCCGCTCTCCCTTCCCAGAAATCTTCTATTGATCGTAGCGGCGAGGGACAACGGGCTTTCCTAACGCACGCTCGGGCGAGCATGGATTTCCAAATATTGGTGGAGACACGCGGTAACAGAAAGAGAGCCGGACCAGGGTGAGGTGGGGCGGAAGGAGTCCGTCGCAGGGTCCCACGGTTAACACGAGAAACGCATTAGCACGCGTCCTACGATATACTTCTTATTGTTCCGCGATGGTATCCCTCGATGCCGGCGCGTTTGCATGTCCCTCGTCGATCGTTTGTCTTCTCGGCGACGAGCACGGCCACGTCGACGGGCCTTCGGTCCGCCACGCCGCTGGTGGACGAAGAGGACGCCGTTCCGAGTGGACTAGGTACGTGGAGAATTCGTGGAGGCACGCGGCCGCGCCGCGTGTCCCACCGAACACCGGCGCCGCTCCCTTCCACCCTGCGTACGAATTATTATCCCGATCCTTCTCCAGATCTCGGAATAGTTCTGCCCCGGCCGGCTAGGCGGTTGCTTAATTACCCATTAATGCGCTCGGCCGCGACCGGTCGGCGGGACAGCTCCGACCTGCGCCTTCTCTCCCCCCCCCCCCTCCCCCTCCCGTCTTCTTCCTTTTCCCCAGCTTCCCTCGCTCCAACCCCTCGCGACTTTTGCGCGCCGTCTACTTTCCGAGGTACGTAATTACAGCGCGCCTCGTTACAAGCGCGACCGTGCGCACATCCCCGAGCGAGCGGGCACGATTATAATATGCGAGAGGAGGACGGAAACGAAATACGATAGTCGGCTTCGAGGCGCGACCGAGGAATTCGAGCGTTCGAATGGTGTTTCTTCGACCGTACGAACGACTATTATCCAATTAACCGTCCCGGTCCTGGGAAATTGATAAGCTCGGTCTAGCAGCTCGTCTGCCGGCCGTACGTGCGGACTTTTACGCGTCGCAATTTACGATAACGCTTGTCCTCTTATTTATGGCACCCCGATCGATTACCGACAGATTCCTTTATACCAATCGGAGCATAAATTCCGCTCGAGGGAGCGATCATACTCCATAATCATCTCGCGCAGTTGAAATAGATGCGAGTCATAAACGTTCACCAACCCCCCAACCCCCCCCCCCCTCCGCCTACTCGCGTTGGGTAGAAGATGTCAGTCGCGAAATGGAGCGGAGAGGAATCGCTAATGGATCGATCGTTAACAGCGCGGATGGCGAAGGAAGCCGCGCGATCAGAACGAATAGGGGAGAGTGGGGTAAACCGGAACGTTTAACTTTGGAGGGTGATAACACAAACTCGGTAGGAGAAAAAGACACGGGGCTTCGACAGGAGTCTTCAGTGGACCTTAGACTTTAAGAAAATCAAAGCCATTGTTAAGACAAATCTTTGGGAACGAAGGAAAACGAGATTTACCGAAGGTATTGAAATCTTCGCCTCGCTCAAGTGGTAAGGTGAAACGGAACACCCACTTGAAGGCCATGTAAACGTACGAAATCTTTATTTTTATGATTTAAAATGTATTCATTTCTGTTTAAAACTATAAATATATGTTTTAGGTATAACTATTACAAATAAAATATAACAAAAACATATATTATACACATAAGAAAACATATTTTACCAGATAACATAAAAATTACTGAAACTAACCAAATATACATGGATTTTTACAAGAATAATGAATATCAACACGTGCATGGACATTTTTTAGTTTTTAGTGCCTTTTAAATAAAATTGTTTAACTTAAAATTTTTTTTTTCATATTTTTTATTATTTACTTTTTAGTGTCTAAGTTTTGATTTGTGGTTACAGGCTGATTTCAAGTCGTTTGGATTTGTGCCTATGGGTTATATTTATTGATGACTGGCTAATTTTTTCACCCCTCCCTTTTTTTCATAATTTTGTATTGTCATCATAACTACGCACACCTGCAAAGTTTCAAGACAATTGTATTGGTGGAATTGGGTTAAATAGGTGTTCCGTTTTACCCCACGAAAAGTGTTCCGTTTTACCCGACATGCAGTCATTTAGTAAACATTTAATATTTACACTTCAGCGTGAGGTAAAGAACATTTTAATACGTCATAATATAGCGTAATAAGTGTAGAAACCAAGGATATACTTACCGATATTAATTTTCGAAATCCAAGTGCCGAAAAATGGTCGAAAGTACCACACAATATTGAAACGTCGAGACCGGAAATTTTCCCAACTCTTTTAACGGAAAAATAACGCGTGCACGGGTCTATGGTCTGTCCCAAAATGCTGCGAGGACCCTTTGGTCCCATGTCACGCGATACCAACTTAATAGAAACATTGATGTTCCGTTTTACCCCACTTCCCCTAGTCTCATTTTCTCTTGGTTCGTGACTTCCAGGTGAGATCACCACGAGGGAGCCGCTCGATCGCGAGACCAAGGGTGTGCACGAGCTGGTGCTAGAAGCTCGCGATCAAGGAACTCCGTCGAGGGCAGCCAGGGTGCCTCTGAAAGTCACGGTGCTGGACGTGAACGATAATTCGCCAGAAATCGTGGACCCTCAGGGCGACGTGGTCAGCGTCAGGGAGGAACAACCGCCGGGAACGGAAGTGGCCAGGGTGCGGGCATTGGACACCGACCTTGGCGAAAATGCCTCCGTAACCTACACCATTCTTAAAGGTAACTCTACAGTTGGATCGATTTGTAATTTTCCTGCTTGGTTATTTCGCTATTTCGCTGTTCTATCGATGTGTTTTACGTTGACGAGCAACCTTGATTCTCAGACCGAGACTCGGACGGTTACAACGTGTTCACCATCGACCCGATCACCGGCATGATCAGGACCAAGGCTGTTCTCGACCACGAGGAGCGGAACGTATACCGGGTGTCTGTGAAGGCGACCGATGCGGGCCGACCACCCCGGCACAGCGATCGCGCGTTAAGAGTGGAGGTTTTAGCGCTAGCGGATAACCGGCCGACCTTCACCAGCAGCAGTCTTACCTTTAACGTGAGTACCATCGATCTCGCCACCCTGGGCAGCTTTCATTCGCCTCCCCTAGTAGAAATACAACTGGGGAAGAAGTGGGGCACTAGTTAGTTTTTCCCTTGGTGCAACTAGCGCCCTACTAGTTCCCTACTAGTCGTGTAATGCTTTTCCCTCCCAGGCGATAGTGTGGAAAAACTGGTAGGGAAAACTAGCTTAAAACTAGTAGGGAAAACTAGCTTAAAACTAGCGAACGTTTATTGTTTCTCATTGCTTTTTACATTTAACCAAAAAATATTTTATTTTGTCAAGATATTTTGTATAATTTATGGGTTACTTTAAACTTTAACATATTTTAAGAATTTTTAACAATAACTAGATTTTTTAATGTTTACGCGTGTTTATACAAAGATAATTATGAAACATGAGGTTATGGTGCTATAAAAAATTAATAAAACTAGTATTTTGTCACGTACGAATATCTTGATATATGAAGTAAGGTATTTAGAACTTACCGTGATATTTAGCATTTAACACTTCCTTTCTTTTTCTACACCTACGCACTCGTTTAGGATTTAATTTTTTTTTCCGCTCATTAGATTCCATGTTTGCTTTATTCGATAAATATGTTTGGCTTGCTGCGATATCTTTAAATATAGATTTGATTGTCTTTTTTCAACTAATTTTTCCACACATTTCCTTACAAGTTTCTGGTGGCGAAAACCTAGACTAAAATTCAATAAGGAAAACTAGATATGGACTTGACAGCATGATGAGTCTGGAAGAAAACTGGATGTGAACTAGTTAGCCAGAGTCGAGTTACAACTATTCCAGTCTTACAGACTGGGTTTTAGGCGGAATTTGGTTAGTTTTTCCTTTCTAGTTTTTCCCTATCCAAGCCTGTCTATTACCTCACCAGAAATTGGGAAAAACGAGACAAATTTCTACTAGGGTCGTCAATTCGCGTCCGATTTTTCGCGCGATTCACGACCGTCACGGCGGATAATGAAAGCGCGCGGTGCCAGAAGATTGCCGCGGCGGGATGGGATGAAATTTGCTAACTAGAAATATTTAACGCGATGCGCTCAGGTGCGGGAGGACGCGAGCATCGGGCAGGCGGTGGGCTCGGTGTCAGGGGCGGGTCCCGCGGGTCGCGTGGCCTTCACCTTGGATTCCCTGACGCCCATCAGCGAGTTCCCAGCGTTCGACGTGGATCGAAGCTCCGGCCAGCTGGTGGTCGCCCATTCCCTGGACCGCGAGAACGTGAGCGAATACCACCTGGAGATTCGCGCGCTGGACACCACGTCGATCGGGAACCCTCAAAGCATCGCCGTCTCGGTTAAGATCGTCATCGAGGACGCCAACGACAATCCGCCGCGGTGGCCGCAGGATCCAATAACGGTCCGCGTGTCCGAGAGGGCGGTGATCGGCTCCACCATCTACAATCTGACCGCCAGCGATCTGGACAGCGGGTCGAACGGCGATCTACGATACGGGCTGGTGGCCGAGTTTCCATCGAGGGGCAGCTTCGCGGTCGACTCCCTGACCGGGGCCCTGACGTTGGCCAGGCCACTGGATAGAGAGGAGAGGGCCGAGTACACTTTGATCCTGAAGGCGTCCGATCGCGGCCCTCCCGGCGAGCAATTAGCCTCGACCGTCACCGCGAGGATCATCGTTCTCGATCAGAACGACAACGACCCGGTTTTCGTCGCCCCGGAGTTCAGCCGAGTGGCCGTCACGCCGGACCTCCTGCCTGGTGAGTATTCCCCATAGGATTTCGTAGGATTTTCACAAGTCCGCTAAGGGGGTAGATCACCCTTGATAGCTGTAAAACAGACTTTATTTCAAACACAAATTGTAAAGTGATAAATAACAATAGAGACAACGTTTTTTTTCTAGTTTTAGTCGTTATTCTATGGGCTTTAACACAAAAAAAGAGAAGTCTAAATATCTCTATGTACATGAAAGTTGAGAGTAGAAACGTAAAGGCGTGTGTTTGATGGTGAACATAAAATCTCGAAAATAGCTCCAACGATTTGGATGAATATTCAATGAGAGATGCCGAAAAGAATTCCCTACGCTGTGTCGGCAGCAGATTTTCGAAAAAATATACAATTTTCAAGTTGAAAAATACGATTTTATCGATTTCCTGTATGAAAAATATTTTTTATCTTTTTTTAAAGAATTTATCTGGAAATTCTACTCCTGACACATCTTAGAGAATGGTTTCCTGCATCTCTCATTAAATTTTCATCCAAATCGTTGGTGGTGTTTTCGAGATTTTATGTACACTCATACTCACAACTTGTATGTATGTACATGGAGATATTTAGACTTTTCTTTTTTTGTGTTGCAGCTCATAAGATAACGACTAAATCTAGAAAAAAAACGTCTCTATTGTTATTTATCACTTTACAATTTGCGTTTGAAAAAAGGCCTGTTTTAGGGCTACCGGGGGTGAAATACCCCCTTAAGGGGACCTTCCAGTCTAGAGCCCTAAAAAATAGGTGATCTTTAGGAATTAATTATAGGAAAACTACTATATATAATTTAATGGGACTATTTGCATTGTATTAAGGATATCTCGAATTATAGAAATATATTTTCTATTTTATAATTAATCATTGCAGACGGCACTGGAGAGTCGTTAAAGTCAAGGCGTCAAAAAAATGATCTACATCGGCGGGACCTGTATCTCCAAAAGTTATTATCCGATTCGATTGAAACTTTTTTATTTTGAAGAATATACTGCTAGCTAGGGAGGAAACCAGAAAAATGACAAAAATTACATTTTTTCAGAAAACAACCACACTTGAAGTTTGAAATCACTTTTTCCCTATATTTTTCATCCTTTCAATGCCTTTAAAAATCATAAATTTTCAATTTTTTGTAATTTTTTCTAGTGTCCCCCTAGCCAGAAGTATATGCTTCAAAATAAAAACAGTTTCAGTCGAATCGGATACTAACTTTTGGAGATACAGGTCCCACGGTTTTGAAAACACTGTTTCGAGAAAAACGCGTTTAAAGTTTTACGCGAGCGCCGTGTGGCCGGGTGTTAAATATTTTGGTTACCGCAGAAGTGATAGACAATAACTTAGTTATTGATAAATATTTTTAAATAAAGAAATTACGATGCACGGTACTAGATGCAATCCTTAAAAGGAAAAAAGATTTTTTGAGAAATGTGTTATAGTTTTTGAGTAACAAAATTTCCAAACACCACCCTTTTTTCGGCCTCCTGACTGAGCATGACCCCTTAAAGTTTCTGGGCAAAGGCGACTCTATACGTTGCCGCTTGATGTTTTTAGCTGTCAAATCTATAATTTTGCGAATTTTAATATAAACCAAGCGGCATTTTATTCAGAAAGGATAGTACTTTTGGAAAATGCAATAAAAAAATTCAATTTTTCGACTGCCTAGTTCCCTTAAGCGTGGTGCGAAATTCGTTGAGTTTTTTTAAGAACGGCCATGCAATTAATGAGCCGTAATCGTAAATTGGCACCGTTGCAGGATCAACGCTGGTGAGAGTAGTCGCGGTGGATAAAGACGCGGGCGACAATGGCCGTGTATCGTACGTGATTACATCGGCGAACGAGGAGGCGAGATTCTCGGTGGGGTACGAGTCTGGGATAGTGAGCCTGGAGAGGCCGATGGTGAGGTCCACGGAGCTCGAGATAACGGCCAACGATCACGGTTCCCCGCCGCGAAAGTCCACTCTCCGGCTGACTCTGACGCTAGCTTCTGGACAGACCAATGGACCTCCTCGGCTATTACTGGCCAATCCAGTGGCTAGGATTTCAGAGGACCTCCAGGTTGGCGCGTCGGTTCTAAACGTCGCCGGGCCTATCATCGCCGATCAGGGTAAGTCCCGCCAAGTCCCACCGATCTCTCCGAGCGGGTTATCGCCGATTCCGCGATTCCATTTTATCCTCGCTAAGTACGCCAGATAAACCCGTTGGATTTACAACCGGTCAGTTTATTGATAAATACCCGGCGATGCTCGTATATCACTGCTGGCCAGAGATGATCAGATAGAGCCGCGTATATTCGGTTAACGCTTTGCAAGGATAATGCAAAAGGGACAAAGCCGAACTCGGCTCGCTCGGGAACTTATCGATCTCCTCCACACACGCGCTGTTGTCGTACACAGTGGCGAAGGACGACAAGGACGTAGGAGAGGACCAAAAATGGGGCTACCGCGGCTACCCTTTTAGGTGCTCCGCTCGCGTCGTTATTGTTTCGGTGGTGAGTCGGCGCATAAAGTGCCATGGAACAGGAGGGGCTGTCAATTTAGCGCTGTATAGGACGAGAAGCTGAAATTACAGTCTCCTATCTTGTCCCAGCTCTCGCGGCCTACCCATTCCCCCCCCCCCATTCCCCCGCCCCCCTTCCTCTTTGTGCTCCCTCACGGATTTTCGACTCTGCCTGTTGCTCCGGCGCACCGTCGCGCCGTCCGCGCGGATAGCACGCCGCAGAAACGCCAAGGTGTGCGCCACCTACGCCGCGCCACCGCAGCAACGCGCCGCGAGAAGGGAGTGTAATCGACGTCGGGCTGCGGCGACTACCCAGCCCGGCTAATAGGAAAGCCCTGCTATGAAAATACCTCGAATAATTGCCTTGAATCCGGCCGGTGCGGGGCATTATAGTAAATTCAACGAAATGACTCGCGGTCCGGCTCCCTCGGGGTCGAGAGCGCGTTCCGTCCGTGTGTAACTTGCGCGGAATAGCCTGCTGCGGCCTCTGCCTGGGTCCCCTTCCATCCACCGGCCCTCCTTCTTCTTCCTCTTCCTCCTCCGGAACGGGTGTTCCTCGTCGCCGCGCCGGTCTAAAAGCTCGCCGAAAGGATTCCGCGGACGAGAAAATTCCATCGCCGTGGATGCGTTCGTCGCCGCATGGTACAGATGCTCGGGCTTTTGCTCTCAGCGGTCGCGCGATAACGATAATCGTCCAGCCGCGCCGTCCAGATTATTGGAAAGCTGTTTGTTCATGGCCGCTTCCGTGCATCTATCAATGCAACCGATCGTTGCCGAGAAAGTTCGTTAAGGGGGTCGCTGTGCGCGCTCGCTACCGAAACAAGAACCGGGCGCCGATTCTCAGCGTGCAGAGCAGGCCGGGCGCCGTAAAGCAGATGGGACGAGCACGAAGAACACGATGATTACTAAAAGCGCGCGCAGAAAGTCCGGTGTTCTCGGTCTCGTAGCAAAGCGTTCTGTACGGCCGACAACACGGTATATCGCTCGTTTTGCGCTTATCTAGACCGGCGCCCGTGTATCAGACGAGCGCATTAGCGCGCCCCGCGGAACCAACCGGCAAAGGGCCCCGCGTCCCTATGCAACAGCCCGAAGGGCTGGACGGGACGGGATGGGATGGGTCCCCTGCTAGGGCTCCAGAACCGCTACGGAGCCAACGGCAGGGAAAAGGGAGAACGAGAAGGAGGACGAGCGGGCGAAACAATGGCCGCGTATATCATCGTGCCGCCAGACTGCCGCGGTACGCATAGGCAAATCACCGGTTCCAACCAACACCGGCACCCTTGCGCGTACGTGCGGCACGAGCGTGTGCGTGTCGCCACCGTACCTAACTACCGTTCCGCAGCTTCGTCTACGAGCACGGAATACACGCGAGAGCCGCGCGGTGAGGGATGGCAAGGGTGCGTTGGCGAACGCGCCGCTTTGTTCTAAGCCCGCTGAAAAATCCGGCGAAGCCCTAAGCGCGTACTCCGTCCTCGGGAATTTGAGAATTCAATGCATTAACCCTCTCACCCTCTCGCGCTGCACGCCCACCGAAACTAAACGGGGGTGCTTTCTATCGGGAAATGACATCCCTCTGATCTTGGCCCACGATCGCAGCAGTGCGCGACGATATACAAATGAGTCCTTTGCGTTTTTCTCCGTTTGGTCCTCTTCGAAGTCTGTAATATCCACGGAACGAAACTTTGGTCGGTATATTCCTGAGAATTTATGCAACTTCCCTTGTCGATCTCGGAGTAAGGGACCCCGATTGCTTTCACTTTGTGGGCATGCGTTTATGTATGCAAACTGGCCGATAACTTTTGATTCGAGTCTGCATGCGAGCTTCGAGAAAGAACTTAATGTTATTCGTTACATCGAATCTCGGTCAATGATAAAAAAAATATATAAAACAAATTTTAAGTTAAGGGGTCTCCGTATCTTGACAGACGAAAAATGATGCGTACTTTGGGAATTTTTTGAAACAAAGTTATTAAATGTACCTATTTATTTCCAGCTTTGTGACTTCATTTGGCAATCTTTAGAGAATATGAAAAAAAATTGTATGCAAAAATAGTGGTTATATCCGGAGTTGTAGTGTTTGTAGTCAGGGCTTGAAACCGTTATTATAAAGATTTAGGTTCTTGAAAGAGTTATGAAGAACCTTTATTCTGAATAACCGTTAAAAAGAACCTAAATATCAGACTATAAAAGTAAAAGTTAAGGTTCCTATATAGATCTATAACTTTTATTTTTTAGGTTCCTATATAGTTCTATAACTTTTATTTTTAGGTTCTATAAAGGTTCCAAAGCGGTTATAGAACCGATTTAATAACTTTTATTTTTTAGATTCTATATAAGTTCGAAAACGGTTATAGAACCGATTCTTGTAACGATTGTACAGAATTTTATAGAAAATGAAATTACAACATATTACAACGGTTATACAACGTATAACCAAATTGTTTAAAAATTATTATAAATAAGTAAGTAAATATATATTATGTACACATTTGTACATACGTATACAATTCTTTCGTAATATAAAGTGTTCGTTAATATAAATATTTGGTTGTTATACCGATGAGGGTCTAGCTCCCCGATTTGAATGATTTTTTAATATGTTGTCAGAATGATGGTCCTAATGGTGAGGTGGCCCCTAATTGAAAAAATGAACATGACAAATAAAAGTTTCGATCTATGGAATTAAATATTTATTGCACTGTTCGTTATAATAATACATGGAATAGATATTATAAATTATAATTTGTCATGTGCCTGCTTGTGGTAGTTTTGGCATATTTAGGCGGATTAATAAAATATATTCTATAATGTCCGGCTTCATTGACGAACGGTGGGGGGATAAAATAAACTTTAACGCCGAAAATAAGCGTTCCACACTTACTTGTGTTGGCGGAATTGCTAAAATTATTTTCGATAGTTCAAACAATTTCGGCATTTTATTTTTCATTTTCGTCCAATAGTGTAATACATTGGATGAATTTTTTAATCGGGGTTCTTTTAGATAATCTTCTATTTCGTTGTCTAGGGTCTGACATATATTATTATTATATGAAACATTAGAACGTGTGGCTTCTGCATTTTGTAGTAATTTTTCAAAGTCATCGTCTTCTAAAATATCAACTTCGTTCGGATTGGTAGATTCAATAGTGGATAGGCGGTGTGAAATACTTAAAAGTCTATATATATCATAATATATATTTACTTACTTATTTATAATAATTTTTAAACAATTTGGTTATACATAGTAGTCTATAGTTGTAATATGTTGTAATTTCATTTTCTATAAAATTCTGTACAATCGTTACCAGAATCGGTTCTATACCCGTTTTGGAACTTATATAGAACCTAAAAAATAAAAGTTATAGATCTATATAGGAACCTTAACTTTTACTTTTATAGTCTGATATTTAGGTTCTTTTTAACGGTTATTCAGAATAAAGGTTCTTCATAACTCTTTCAGTGACAACCTTTATATAACAGTTTCAAACAGTTATTTCGCAACCTTTTCAAGCCCTGGTTCCGACCAATTGCCTTTTTTTTTAAACGACGGAACACGTCACTTGGCAAACTAATCCATCTAGGCTCCCAAATAGAAACTTATGTGGTTTGGTTACAAACATACAAGAAAAATAGGATCGAAGCTGAATAAATTCGTTTAATTAATTAAAAAAGAGAGACAGAAACGTTGATAAAAGTGCTTGTGTGATTCTGCAGGTAACGTCAGCTTCAGCATTCCGAGCAGCGTGGCCTCGGACAAGTTTGCCGTTTCTACTAGCGGTCTGGTGTCTCTTCGCGGACCCCTGAACCGCGAGGAGACCTCCCGCTACTCCGTCCCGATCCTGGCGAGGTCCAGCAAGCTGCTGGACATCAGCACGCTCGAGGTTCTAGTCACGGACGAGAACGACAACAGCCCCGAATTCAGGCCGGGCTCGTGTTACACGCTGGCCGTTCCGGAGAACCAGGAAACTTTTGTGATCCACACGATCGCGGCGGCCGATCTCGACGAGGGCAAGAACGGAGAGATCTACTACAGTATCGTGGGTGAGTCTCTTCGCGATTGCAAACGACGACGCTCCCCTTTCATTTACTCCATCATTCCAACCATTCACCTATTCGTCACTGCTTCCAGGCGGCAATATCGGCGCAAAGTTCATCCTGGATCCCATAACTGGGATGCTGTCGATGTCGAACCTGGACCGAGAAGCGGTGTCCAAGTACACCCTGACGATTTCAGCGAAGGACAAAGGTCGGCCAAGCCTGGAGGCTCGCTGCAACCTGACCGTAATCGTGTTGGACGTGAACGACAATGCTCCCACGTTCGTCCAGAATCAGTACACCGAATCGCGACCGCGCGGGCCGCACCAGGGCCCAGAATACTCCGGTTTCGGTTTGCCCAACGGTTATCCGTACGCGTCGTCCAACTACCCGACCAACTATCATCCGGGCAAATACGTGGCGACGATTTCCGAGGACGTGGCGGCGGATTCCAGCGTGATGTCCGTGAGGGCGACGGATCCCGACCAAGGAGTAAACGGGAAGATCACCTACGCGATCGCCGAGGAGACCAGCTGGCTGTTCAGGGTTGACAACCTGACGGGCGTCATTACGACGGCCGGGTGAGTATCCAGCCTCGCCTCTATCTCGTTCCAACGTGCCGCAGCAGACCCCTATTTTCCCACTCGGCTCACTTTTCTCACCACTCTTATCTGGCCCCGTTGTTCTCTTCCCTTTAGCGCATCCCTTCCCTCGTTTCGCAGCGCCTTCTTTCTTTCGCGAGCCACCGCGGCAAACTAATTCCGTTCCGGCGTTAATTACCGCGCGACCTTTATTGCGCGGCCGATTAGGATCGCCGGTGGGGTATTACGCCGGTACCGCTGGGTCATAAAACGAGAGGCAGACACGTGGGAGGAGCGAGCGAAATATAGAAAAGGTAAAAGCCGGCGCGCGTAAGGGCGAGACCGGGAGGCGGCGGAGGTGGAACAAGGTGGAGGGTCTAGGAACGTCGTAAAATTATAAAGTCAGCCGATGCGGCCCGCGAACGATGCACCGCGCTCGATTAGTCGATTCCATATGCATAACCCGTCGGCACGGCCAAACGTGTTCTTCCTCCTGGTGTCTCCGTTCCGCGGCCGCCGCGCGATTCCTCTTCGTCCACCTCCGCCGTGTCCCTAGCGATTACGCGCGCAATAAACCCGTATCTCGGGACGTCGTTAAAGTCGTACCCCTTTCTGTGGCTTCCGCCCGTCAAGGCCGATCTCGGTTAATTAATAGACGATCTCGCGGCAAGTCCCACGAACCTTGACCCCTCTCCTCCCCGAACAACCCGGGAATTCATAACTGGCGCTTCGAGACAGACGAGACTCGCGTACCCCTTTACTTTGTTCTCCCCGGGGAGCAAAGTTGCCGCGTCCGTCGGCTTGCTCGCTGGAACGAGCAACGTTGTCCGTCCCGGTGTCGTCTTGGATAGAGACGCAACGAGCCGTAGGAACGACGCAGGGGCTGGAAGGATAAGAAAAAGGGGGAAGAAAGGGGATCAGCCAAGGAGCAGAGTGGCCGGGGAGCAAGGAGGGAGATCCGTAGGGCGAAGGGTGTCGGTAGCCGCGAGGAGGCACGCAGGGGCGTACTTTTGCCGCGCGACAGCCGTGTGTCATTTCAGCGGGACACCATGTGGCATTTCAATGCATTATTTCAGCCGGCAAAAAGCCTGATATGCAAAACCAGATCCCGGTCGGGCCACTCTTTCGCGATCTCTGTCTGCGTCTGTTGCCTCGTCCCTTTCTCCCACCACGGTCCAGGTCTGTCTTCCCACCAACTTTTTCTCCCTCCCTCTCTCCTTCTCTCCTTCCACTGTTCCCGACTGTGTTCGCGCCTGCCGCTCGTTTCTCGTCTGGATCGGTAGCCAGCGAGCATACGACCGTGTCGCGTTGTTGCTGTTATTGTTGCTATTGCTGTTAGCCGGACGGGTGGACCAGCGCTCGACCGGCGCCCCGCGCCGGGTAGGTGTATCAATGTTCTCCCCTTGTTCGTTCCCAGGACCACCCGGAAGATATACCCCGATCCGCGGGTCGAGAGCCAAGACCAGATCTCACGGGAGATCGTGGCGATAACGAGGCTCGATGCCGAGGACGATTCGTTGCCGATAATCTTGCGGATTCGTGTTATTTCGGTTCCCTCTGCTTCGGCCTCGGCTTCGTCGCCAAGCGACGCGACGCGACGCGACATCGTCGTGACACGGACAATGATTCTCGACGAGCACCGGTTCGGGGAATATTATCTGGCATCTCGTGAGAGGAGATTCGTGCCGGCGTAAATGAAAATAGTCGAGCTCGTTTAATCACACGACAGCGGGTGTGGGGGGGGGGGGGGGCGGTCCGGGCGCAGAACGATGCAGCGCAGTGCGGCGCAACTCGGCTCGGTTAAATCGTAAATAACCGCGTCGATCTTGCCCGCTACTGGCGCTCGATTATTATTCCACGCTCGTTAAAGGTTATTACGTGCACGTACGTAGGTACGTGGGTACGTGGGTACGCGCGAAACCCATTATCGGGGGCCCCGCCGGTGCCGCTTATCGGCGGCCCCGCGAATTCGCAGGGTTCGCGTGACTTTTCGCGAGGCCGCTAATAAAGACAAAGTTTGCCGATTCAATAAATTACAGCCGGCCCCTGGTGTTATCGGCCGGTATCTGACGGCGGAATGGGGGTGAGGGAGAAAAAACTAGCCACGGCAATTGAATGTTGCTCGTTAAACGGTCGCTTTCAATGGGAACAAATTATGCATTCAAGCCGCGGGTCGGGCGAAAAATTTGCCACGATAGTATAATTAGATTAGAATTAGCTGGCGCGATAAAGACGTTTGCTGCGTTCGAGTGGGAAAGCGATACTGGCTAAATAATGGGCACCGGTGGGGACTGGCTAAACGGGGGAAAACGAATGCTGATAAATCCAGCAATGTACATATCGAGGAAAGCTTGAAGGGGGAGAGAGTGAGAGGGAGCGCTAAGTCGATATAGCGATTCCTCCGGGGGTATAGATCACGGCGACGGGAGCGCTAAATTCGCTCGGTGGTAACGGCGAAAAAGCAGCCAACCTCCCCCGGCTTTCGTGCGATTTAAGGCACGAAAGTTGCGGTCGGCGAGCCGCCGCGGAGGATCCGCAGAGTTATGGTAATGGCGGACGTGGATTGCACAAGATCGCCGTGCGCGATTAAGGCTTCCGTCACACAAACAAGCTGCCCGCCGCGGCCGCACCGCCACCTTCCGCTTAAATCCGGCCCCTTCTCCCGATTCGAACAATCGTCTATTGACCGATAAATCAGAATTAAAGATGCATCTGATGCGCGCTCAAACGAGCTCCCAAGTCAACCGTAATTTCCATGCGTCGCTAATGTGCCGCGGACGAGAACTGCCCAGGGCAGCTGAAAATCGCGTTCCTTCAACCTCCCTCCGTGCATAATTAATAACAATAATAATAATAAAACGTCTTTATTCCACCATTTACCATACAAAACAGATAGCAATTAGTATATAACTGACGGAATAGGCGAGGCTCAGCGTTGGCTGCTATTATGCCTGACTTGAAACAGAAAAGGAAAAAAGAACGACGAATACGACAAGCAAGAATGAGAGGGGGGTAAATTTTAGAAATACAAACGTTGTGGGGACTCAATAGTAGATCACGTCGATCCAGGCCTAAGTAGTTTATGTGTGGATGATTGAGTAGGAAAGCTTTGCTGGCATGTTTGAAAGAAGGTGGAGTGGGAAGTGCGCAGATAGCATAATTACCCACCCTACTCTCGCGACACGATGAATACACGAAACCTTATTCCACGATTATTTCTCGCAGACCGTTGGATCGAGAACGCCAAGGCTCCTACAACTTCGTCGTCGTGGCGACAGACAGCGGCAAGTACGAGGCCAGGAGCACGTCGATCCCCGTGGAGATCCGAGTGAGGGACGTGAACGACAATGCCCCGGTGTTCGCCGAGTACCCTTTCCGCGCGAGGGTGTCGATCGGTACCCAGCCGGAGAAGAACATTTTCCGCGTGGTGGCCAGCGACGCCGACGAGGGTCCGAACGGGGAGATCGTCTACTCGTTCCTCCAGGAGCAAGAGAAGCCCAAGTTCAGGATACACCCGAGCACGGGCGCGGTGACCGCGGCGTTATCCTTGTCTCAGGACAACGGCAAGACCTATCACTTGGAGGTGCTAGCCAGAGACAAGGGGAACCCTCCTAAAAGCGCGCGAGGCTTGATCGAGCTGCAGGTCGGGGATCTGGCCGATTTGACGCCGGTGCTGAAGTTTCAAAACGAGACGTACGAGGTTGTCGTTCAAGAGAATTCTGCGGCTGGTACAGAGGTGGTCCAGGTGACAGCTGTCCGATCGGATGGCAGGAGGCAGCACGTTTCCTACTCCCTTGGATCGGGCAACGATTTCGGTACGTTCACCATTGACGAGGACACCGGGCTGCTGCGCGTCAGCGATCCCGCGAGGCTCGACGCGGAGCTGTGGACCGATTTGAGAGTGAGGCCCACGGAGGTGCAGACCGAAGACGGGCGAACGAATTCGTGGGGGAGGTCCTTGGAAGGACAGCTGTCCAAGGAGGAGCCCAGGGAGAGCTCCAAGCACGTTCTCACCGTAGTCGCCAGGACTGCCGGCCCGGATCCTTTGGAAGCTTACGTCAAAGTGGTCGTCAGGGTGTCCGACGTGAACGATAATCCACCCGTGTTCACTCAAACGCAGTACTCGGCTACTGTTCTCGAAGGCAACGTCAAAGGAGACTTTGTCGTCAAGGTAACTCACGCCCCACGCAGGCTTCTACCCAGAAGTACCTACATGCCGTTTCTAACGCAATTTCTGTTCCTCCATTCCGAACAGCTTTCTGCCAGCGATGCTGATCAAGGGATGAACAGCAGGATCCTCTACCACATCGTCGACGGCAATCCTGACAACGCCTTCACCATCAGTCCACCGTACAGCGGCGTGGTTCGCACCAACATAGTCCTCGATCGCGAGATCCGCGAGAAGTACAGGCTGACGATCATCGCGACGGACCAGGGGAATCCGCAGCTGACTGGCACGGCCGCTCTCAGCGTCCGAGTGATAGATATCAACGACAATCAGCCGACTTTCCCGGAGCACAGCATCATCACCGTTTCCGAAGGTAAGCCGCCGCGATATTCTCGTTAACGGCACCGGGACAAACGGCGTCCGCCGTATTCTAAGGAAACGCGCAGCATAAATACCGTCGAGGCTTAGAAATTAAACGGGCCGGTCGTATAGTCCAATTACAGCGTTTGTTCTCCTTAATGTACGGTGGAAACGAAGGTTAACCGGCGATTATTAGCTAGACTATCCGCGATCGTGCGTAAAGAAGTTACGAGCGGACGCGAAATCGCGCACGCCTCCTTGTATTTCATCGCTTAGTGTCGCTTCCAATTAGCCCCGATTGCGACGAGCATCGCAATCGTCGGACGATCTTGTTCTTACGCCTAATTGGGTTTCTTATGAAAAGCTCGGCGAAAGAAATAGAGTTTTTGCGAAGGGGGAAGATGATTCGTTTCGATTCGTGCAGAAATGCTGCCCGGTGGAGACTTCTTCGCGGTCTCTGCACCGGTGGATAGGCTCAGCTACACCGGGATCATCAGCTACCGTCCCGAGGACACGCTTCGGGGAATAGAGCGCCCATGAAGCAAGCCCCAGGCCCTGGGGTATCGGTGGAGAGCCGCGGATAGGATTTCACGAACGTCGCGTGCGCATCCACTCGTCCCGGTTTCCTCGAAATCTAGTGGACGCCGCGGCAGATAAATTTGTTCGGAGAGCGCCCACGCGAACGAGGAAAGAGACGTTTCTGCGTGGCAAAGTGAAGCACGAGGATCCGTTAGAAGATCGAGCGAGGCGCGAAACGGCCGGGGAAAAGAGACGAGTGGATGCTAAAGGTCGAAAGGGGAACGAGAAAAGTAGACGGGAAGAAGAACAGAGCCGGCGTAGGGCTTAGGAAGAAAGAGAGAGAGAGAGAGAGAGGGAGAGGTGAGCTGCCGAGGTGGGAGTGAATACTACTCTCGATGTATAAAGTTAAGTGGCAAAGGATTTATGCAGGCATTAAAGTCCAACTGTTCGGAACAATTTGCATAACTTAGGCGAGGTTGCGAATGCCCGTACCGTTCGGGTACACTGCACGCTCTCTTTCTCCCTCTCTCGTTTTCACCTTGTTCCGGGGTTCTTTCGTCCTGCTCGGTTTCTCATATTGTTCCCCCATTGACAGATACGATTCAATGGAGCGGTGCCGAGCGAAGGTGGCCTCGTGTTTGACGTGCAGGCGCCAGCATCGCGCTGCTACTGTCGCCCTCGAGGAGCACGTTTCCTCGCATACAGGAAGTAGAGAGTAGAGTTACATGACGCGAGATAAAAAATCTGTGGCACTTGAAAGCGCGAGTTCGGTTGAAATTTTGGGCGGTAAGGTTCTTTGACTGTTCGTGTAGCAGGTTTTTTTCTACGTGCTGTAGTCTCGACTTCGGTCCACGAGACTTCAAACACGCTTCATTTAATTTACATTGCGAGACTTCGTCTTAATGTCCCTCTCATCTTGCCGCACTTCTCGTTCACTTCTTCTTCTTCTTCCCGCTGCTCTTTTTCTTCACATCCACTCCCCCTCCTCCTCCTTCTCCCTCTCTTTCTTCTGGCCCATTCCCTGGCGTCGCCTGCTCCTCTGCTTCTTATTGTAAACTTCTAAGAACGTTCAACGCGAAAGGCCGCGTGCCCGCGCGGCAACAGAGTAACGCGAGATCGCTATCTAATTTGTATCACCATAAAACTTCAACCCCGGCGCAAACGAGACTGCTACCACTTCTATTCCCCGATGCGCCGCTCGATAGAATTTATTTAATACCGCGGTCGCGCTACGTGCGCCGAGGATCCAGGATCGCGGCAGCCTTTTCGAGCACCTGCCGCCGCGGAATTCCGAGGGTGGTCCTTTGGCAGACCTACGAGAGCTGAATTCGGCTGGATTAACCCATTACGTATCTCTTCCATACACTCCCGCTAGGACGAAACGCGAGCGGGCTGCGGAGCGAGTTGCACGAAGAAGAAACTGAATAGCAAACAGTGTCGTTGATCCCCGTCCGGTCGATCGAACGCATCGTTATTCGGCCGAGCCGTGCGGCAGTGAAAAACGATCCCGGGTTCGCGACCGCTCATATTTTAGCGAAGCGCACAGTAATTGTTTTTAATTATCCCGGTGGACGCGGCGTATATAATTATCGTTCGGCCTAAAACGAGAGGTGCGGTTTGCCGATGTTTGATAGCCCCACGCCTTTGTTCCTGAAGGGGCTTCCCGCGTACACATAGCCGCGTGCCCTCTACACGCGTGCGTACATCCGAAGGAGGATTTAATCGACAGCATCGATCGAATCGGTTCCGAAACTGGCACTGACACGAGAAACCGAGACAATGGTAGACCACCGACGTGCGGATTTTCCGTACAAGGAGCACACCGCCGTCTCGTACTCGATCCGCTAGTGCCCGAGACCTCCGGTAATCAGAATTAACTCGATATAACTTACGAAGACCGAGTGGAGCCCGATGGGAATTTATTATTTCGCTGTTGGGCGCGTTTCTTCGGCACTAGCCCCGTTCCGGTGGGGCTCCGTTCCAGTTCTGCAAATCGGAGCGGGAAAGCGGAAGGTGCGGCTAGCTAACTGGCCGAGGATCATCCCGATAGAGAGATCGTTGTCTTGGCTTCCGAGCTGGAGGAACGGTACCGGAACCGGAGGGGTACGGACTACAGAGTGGGCAGGGGCCACGTGTTCGCTCAGGCACTTCGGCCACTCTCGAAACCGATTTACACGACTTTAACGATCGGCCGCGAAATTTACGAGCAAACGTGGCCGCGTGCCAGCTAGTCTCCGAGCCTGCGTAATTCTTTTATGTTGGCTCCGTCCGTCGCGTATGAAACAACCCCCCGCGTGTCTCCCGCGGTAATGACGATGTAATGCTGGCAGATTTTCGACTTCGTCGTGGGCTTCGGTTTTCGATATCCCGGCTCGGCTACCGTGCTACCGAGGGGCAGATAGCTCTCTCTGTCTCGTAATTTGCCCGCGGCACGCTCGAGATTATCACCTACGATGCGCGCGGACCCGAATCCGCCGAGGGATTCGCTCAGCCTCTCCTCGGCACACGAGCGAGATAAAACGGGCCGATAGTGGCGGATTCGATGCATTTTAAACGCGACTCCCCCGAAGTGTGTTTAAGTTCGCGGAAGGGCTCGCCTCCGATCCGGGAGCTGCGACGCGCCGCTCTATATTGTATGTATCGCGAATGATCGCCAGCCGGTGACAAAGTGGCTTCTGGCCCCGAGGACAAAAAGACGTAGAGGGAAGGGACCGGGGCGCATAACGACGCCATTCATCAGTAACAACGGTGTCTGGCATTGTGCGACGATAAAGAGACGGGCGGTTCAATGTCGCGGTTAAACGGTTCATCAAGACCCGAGCGTGTTCCGTTTCTGATCCCAGCGATCTTTCATTTTCCCTGCGACGAAAGTGCTCCGCTCGGTGGCTGACGTCACCAGAGAGTCTCTAGTCTGCGTAGGCGAATTGGACTTGCGCGAGATTTGAGGAGGTATTAATGTGTGACTACGTTTGACGCAGGTACAGCGGTCGGGACGGTGTTAACGACCATGACGGCCAACGACGTGGACAGCTCCCCGGCTCTGACCTACCGATTCGGTAACGTGACCAGCCCAGGCCCGTTCAGCATCGACAGGTACGGAGGCAAGGTCGTTCTTCGGAGACGCCTGGACGCTGAATCGCGGTCGGAATATAGCCTGCAAGTGATCGCCAGCGATGGGATGCACGAGGCAACGACGGACTTGATCGTTCGTGTTGCGGACCTGAACGATAACGCGCCTCGGTTCCAGCAGTCCGCGTACATCGCCACCTTGCCGGGTGAGTAATTCGGCCAGAAACTTCTGCGAATCCGCGTGGGCCGTTATCGCGCCTCGCCGAGGAGATAACACTTTTGACCGAGGGAACGTAGATAATCGTTAGGGGAGTCTATTCGATCGGTATTTCATTGAGGAGATGGTTGCGAAAGGGGGAGCGAGAGGGGGGCTCGGAGAGGGACTGCGGACCCCGGGGCAAGTCCCTCGGCGCGAAATAAACGCGAGTTTAAAAACTGGTTTTTAGTAGACACGCGTTGTCCTGTTGCCCGTGTTCCAAACTCGAATTGACACCGCGCCGAGATAAAGCGCGGGAAAGAGAGGGAATGGGAGGGAAAGGGAGGGAGGGTGGTCCGAAGGGGCGAAAAGGATGAAAAAGAGTGCAGGATGAAAGATAGAGTGGGGTGCGAAGGGAGGGGTCGATGAAAAGCTAGCTGCTCGATCGCTGAAGGGAGCAGCGACCAAGGGGGAAAGGAGAAAGGGAGAGACGGATGAAAAGGGACGGCGGAGATGGCACGGGAAGAGGGTGACGAGGGAGAGAGCAGGGGACGAGGAGAATTGCGAACGCCTCGCACATAAATAAACGCGAGGACAACGTTTGCGAGGCAACCGAAAAGCCGCCTTCGCTGCAACCGCCGGCCGAGATCGCCGGCTTCGAGGACTCTCGAAACTTATTAAAAATACATAGGCCCGCGCCTAATGGTGCATTTGGGTGGGCGGTAGAGGGGCGCCGGGGGGAGGGTGGATTGGCAGGAGGTGGACGTGGACGTGGAAAGAGTTGAAAGGGGGGGGGGGGGGAGCTCCCACGGCGACGGCGACGGCCTCGCGAATTTGCATCTCCCTCTTTCCTTCTCTTCTCCATCTTCGCCGCGTGGATTCGTGAAAACGGGCCGAACGGGAGAAGCGAGAAAATCGATTGCGCCAAGTGAAGCGATAACGATGCTGGTACCTAGGCCAGGAGATGGATCATCGGTGAATTTACGACGAGGGTCTAACTTTTCCTCCGAGGCACTTGGGTGTTTTTCAATTTCGCCCCGACGGGACCCACGCAGGTATATGGGAACGCGGTGGCGGATCGTTTATATCGCGATCAACGAACAAGCAGGACGAGTTAATCCGGCGATTATCAAAATCGTATTATGGTGTCTCGGGAAGGCAGGATACATTCTGGAAAGAAGGAAGGGGATTAATGAATCGCAGGGCTTCCTCCCTGCGAAGTTCTGTGAAGTGCAGCGAAGCTCGCTGCCGCCGCGGTGTAATAAGAATTCGTCCCACCGAGGCGCTCAGATACGCGAACACGCATACTCCACGGCCACGGTCATACGCACCTCGCAATAATTATAGAGTACCTGTCACTTCTCGGTTATGATCCCCCCCGAGCTCGCCCTACCTCCTCGCCACGGACATCCCCAAAGGGCTGCGCGTCCGCAAAGTTTTATTTCAGCTTCTCCACCTCCCTGCCCTTCCATCCTCCTCTCTCGTTCCCTCCGTAGAGGGCTCTTTGTCTTCGTTCCCCGCTTTGGGTCCGAGGTTGGCACATTAATGCCGAGTTATCCGACGATTTGAAACGCATCGAAATGATTTTTGTACGGTGCAGCGGAGCTGGGCCCAACGGCTCGGCCGAGCGATTTATATAACTGGTTATTATTTCATACTTCCGTTCAGGCCGATGTCAGGACGGCTTATCCTCCTCCTTTACCAAGAAAAGAAAGAACCGGAGGTGGTGGCGTTGGTGATGCTGCTCGAGGACGTACCTCCCGACAAAAAGAGGTGGAGGGTACTTGACCTCGCGCCCGTGATCCCTCGATCTTTGTCCCGGGCCCTCCTCGAGTACTCTCTCGCGCATCTCGCGAATCGATAGCAGCTAGCCACTTGCCCCGCAGCGCTCCCTTTTTTCCAGCCACCCTCCTCTCGACTCGTCGTCAAAAACTAACTCTCTATAGCAACCTTCCCTTCGCTTTCTGCGCAGAGGGACGCGGCGATCTGCAAGAAATCCTGACGGTGAACGCGACCGACGACGATCTCACGGAGGACAACAGCCGGGTGCGATATTATCTGCTGAAGACTACCAAGGGCTTCTCGGTGCATCCCGTGACCGGTGTTCTGACGGTTAATCGCACCGCGATACCGAGACCCCTGCCCAAAGAGGTGGAGCTGGCCGTTGTGGCGGAAGATTACGGCAAACCACCGGCGTCGTCCATCTGCTCGGTCGTGGTGCGATTGAGCAGCTTGAAGAGCGCCCTGCCTGGCAAAGAGTACAAGATAACGGCCAAGGAAAATTCGCTCAGGGGAACCACGCTCATGAGACTGTCCGACGTGGACCTGTTGGACGGTTCCATCGTTGCCGGCGACGACAGCGGAACGTTCGAAGTGTCCCGGGGCAAATTGATTCTCTCCAAAGCGCTCGACAGAGAAACGAAAGACAGGTAAGAACGGCTCCTTTAACCCACATCTGTTCCTCATTTCACGAACTGAATCAATAATGCCTTCGTTTTTCATATTGTCGTAGGAAGTTTAATCATGTCTCCCCGCTATATGTTGATTCCGGCTGGCTCAATATACGTCAGAGGTGGATCCTCCATTTATGTTGTTTTGTTCATAAAACCCTTTTCAGCCGTACTCCTCCTTATCTCTATTGTCTTCTTCGTTCCAATTTGTCATTTCAGTCCGATTCTGCACTGTCCACCCGTTTTCAATCACCACTGTCCATCCCTTCTCATCACACCGCCAAATTTCAGGCCTCTTTCTCATACACTTCTGCATCATTTTATAACTCTCTTCTGGCTGATGTTCGCTCTATTCAATCTATATCCTCCTTTAAATGTACTGCCGTAACTTTCATTCTAAATCAGTATTCTTAGCTTTAGTTTCAGTCTATACTCTACTGACTAGTCTCTAGTTTTACGTTAATGGTTAGGTATACAGCAGCGTTCACGCTGAACCTCGCCTTTTGCACTGTAATAGCGAGGGTAAACGCACCATTAAATGAACATTTAAGGCCAATCAATGAACACTATTATAAAATTATGTTTGCAACGCAATTGATTCCTCGTGCTGCAAAAATTGCTTGGATATGCAGCAAGAAATGAAAAGAAGTCTCTAAATAATTAGTTGCTTACTTTAATAACTTATTTTACTCATTTTAATAAAAAATTTGCATTCACTGGTACGTGTTCATTTACTGGTACATTCACCCTATATCGGTACTGTGGAAACAGTACCTGCCTGTAAATATGGGCTATACCGTTAAGGAACTAGTTCTTGATCAGGCACTAATTTTTTATCAGTTCATGAAATAAATCGTTCTTTTGAGTTGATGTCAATAAATAATTGTTTGAAATAATTACTAACATAAAAATTGATAATTCAAAAATATATGCGTTGTCTGTGAAAGCAGTTAGTATTGTTAGTTTTAGATGATCAAAAACTAGTTCCTAGTCACCTTATTATTCCATACCTTATAAATAATTAAATTATATAGTTATTTTCAACTTTTTAAAATTTTTCTTTGAAGTTTAAACATTAATTCAACTTTTAGTATAAAAAAGTCTATGGTTTAATGTTTTATTAGGTTAAAAATAAATATTAAAGCGGGAAACCCTCTAAACTGATCAGAAACTACACTCCTGGAAAAAATTAAAGGAACACTATAATTTCCCGAAAATTTTGGTCATTTTCAAATGGCTGTATCTCCGCGAAAAATAGTCGCAAAAAATATTTTAAAAAAGCATTTTAACGCTTGAAGACTCTAGTTTTTGAAACCATTACTCAATTTTTTTTCTTCGTCCATTATGATACTGTTTTATCAAGACGAAGCGCAGGAAACAAAGTTTCAGAAATTTTTGCCAATCTTGGACGTATGCACGGGCCAAAAAATTTTTTTTCAGATAAATCCAATGGAGGGCTCTTATAGAGCAAACATTTCTCTGTAATTCGTTTTTTTTTCTATGTTGTATGATTTTTATTGACCGAGTTATCCACCATCAAAGCAAAAACGGAACTTTTCACTTTGAACACCTATAACTTGCGAACGCATGATCGTAGAAAAATTTTCAGGAGTGTTTTGGAAAGCTGAGAAATTATTCTTTCAAAACCTTTAGTTGCCATTTTAGTGAGGTTTTTTCCATCGTATAAAATCCATTTTAAAATGATCCCCAAAATTACATATTTACCATTTTTTGGCAATCATGATGCCACTTCAAGGAAAATCAGGGAATCATTCAAGTGTCCACGTTTTTTGCGAGCTAAGACTACCCGTATACACTGTGCAAAAGGTCGGACCAATCAGATTTTTTTTCCGTATGTCCTTGATGGTCAAACATAGCAAAAAAAGGAAATTACAGAGAAATGTTTGCTCTATAAAAGCCCTCCATTGGATTTATCTGAAAAAAGTTTTTTTGGCCCGTGCATACGTCCAAACTTGGCAAAAATTTCTGAAACTTTGTTTCCTGCGCTTCATCTTGATAAAACTGTATCATAATGGACGAAGAAAAAAAATTGAGCAATGGTTTCAAAAACTAGAGTCTTCAAGCGTTAAAATGCTTTTTTAATATATTTTTTGCGACCATTTTTCGCGGAGATACAGCCATTTGAAAATGACCAAAATTTTCGGGAAATTATAGTGTTCCTTTAATTTTTTCCAGGAGTGTAGTTCCTTAACGGTATGTGTATACATATGTAGACGCAATAAAGACGTAGTAATAATAATAATAATAATCTGTCCCTCGGTGTCAAATTGACAGAGTGGTATAAGGTCGATGAAATGACAAGGTGAACAGTTATTTTTCAATATTTTTTAATTCAAATTAATGAGTTAACATCTACATCTTAGATTTTTCACAACTTTCACACAAAATAAAACGATATAAAAGACCCGCGAATAGAAGGGCTTCGATCGTTACTACTTAACGGTGGCACTAATGTTTCAGGTATGTTCTGCGGCTTGGCTCCAAGAACGAGAACATGACGACCGGATCGTTAGTGGGAGACGAGCCCGTCACGGTGATCGTCACGGTGGAGGACGTCAACGATAATTACCCACGGTTCTTGGAGGAGCTTCATCAAGTGTCGATCGAGGAGAACGCAGTCCGTGGGACAGTGGTCGCGACGCTGCGCGCCAAAGACGACGACCTGGCTGGAAGCGCAGCCGCCAACTTGGTGTACGAGATCACCTCTGGGAACGACGCCGGCCTCTTCCGCGTGGAGAAAACCACCGGCGCGGTGCTGGTGAACGCGACCCTCGACTGCGACCTGGAGCCGGAGATTCACAATCTCGTGGTGATGTCTTGCGACAGCGACCCGGTCTCTCCTCTCTGCGCGCTGGCCAGGCTCAGGATTCGTCTCGAGGACGTCAACGATAACTCCCCTAAATTCCCAGTGTCGGAGTACTTGGAGTTCGTCGGGGAGAACGAACCCATCGGGACCACCGTCTTCTCGGCCCGTGCCTCGGACTTGGATCGCGGTATCTTTGGATCCTTGAATTACTCCATCGTCTCCGCTGCCGCGACAGGCTTCTCCGACATCGATGACAGCTGGAAGCTGTTCGCCGTGGACGGGAAGTCCGGCACAGTGACGACGCGCGTAGTTTTCGATTACGAGCTGCGTAATCGCTACGCGTTCACCTTGCGAGCCACCGACACCGGCGGGAGAACCGCCGCCGTGAGAGTCAGGGTGGAGATCGAGTCCAGGGACGAGTTTTACCCTCAGTTCACAGAGGGAATGTACAGATTTGGGATCAAAAGCGGAGCTCAGGTGCTCCCTGGAGCGGTGATTGGCCATGTGACGGCGACGGATCGCGATAAGGGGCCCGACGGTCGGGTCGTCTATCAGCTGACTTCTCAGCACCCTTACTTCAAGCTGAATCGCACCACGGGCGCGCTGATCGTGAAGCAGAAGTTGATTCACATCGACATGGACGTGGAAGAGTCGTCGAGGCTGGTGGTAAGCGCTAGCTCCGGTAGGCAGGGTTCTTTATTGAACAGGACGGTGGTGGAAATCACTTTGACGGACGATAACGACGTGAACGAAGCAAGAGGCGCCACGGCATTGGCCACTCCGACAGACAACGGCTCGAACATGGCTGTGGCCGCAACCGGAGGCTTAGCAGACTGGGCCTTAGGTCTGCTGATCGCTCTGCTCCTGCTGGTAATCGCTTTCGGAGCCACTTTCTTGTACCTACATCTTCGAAACCGAAGGCACAAGAAACCCGGATCGAAGCCGGGTCTGAACGGGGAGAGCAACGCCACCGCCTCGAACAGTTACGTGGATCCAAGCGCTTTCGACACCATTCCTATCAGGAACGTGAGTGGAGTTGGTACTGCGGGCAACGGAGGTTCGGGGAATGTTAACGGCGCGGGGGGTGCCGCTTCCTGTCAATTCGCGCCGCCAAAGTACGACGAGATACCGCCGTACGGTACCTCCGGCCAATCCGGACAGCAGCAGGCTACTTCTGAATTATCCGGCAGCGATCAGTCCGGATCGTCGGGTAGGGGCTCGGCCGAGGACGACGGAGAGGACGAGGAGATTCGGATGATCAACGAGGGCCAACAGACTGGGGACTCCGCGAGCGATCTGTCGGTCCACAACACTCAGGAATACTTAGCCAGGTTGGGTATCGTCGATCCCCCAGCTGGCACACCGAGGAGACCACCCGAAGCCCTGCCTCTCGACAGTTTACATTTGTTCGAGGACGAGGCCGCCACGGAAGCGGACATCGCCACATTGATCTACGGAAAGATCGGCGAACCTGGAAGACCGATGTCAGGGCTAGAGGTGCCTGGGGGGCCGTCAATGAACGGCTCTTTAAGCTCCATCGTGCACAGCGAGGAGGAGCTGACGGGATCGTACAACTGGGACTACCTCCTCGACTGGGGCCCTCACTATCAGCCCCTGGCCCACGTGTTCAGCGAAATCGCCAGGTTGAAGGACGACGCTGCGAGCGTTCAAAGCGGAAACTCGGGAAGCAGTGGCAAGACCAAGTCTGTACATAAAGCTCCACCCCCGCCGTTGCTCACTTCCGTTGCTCCGAGATCGTTGGCGGCTCCCGCGCTGGCCAGGGGCATACTACCCAGGTCACCGATCAGCCACGACGCGTCCACGTTCCCCTCGGCAGCCCTCAGCCCGAGCTTCTCTCCGTCCCTGTCTCCTCTCGCCACCAGAAGCCCCAGCATCAGCCCCTTGGTGCCGCCTGCCACACAGAGGTCCAGTCAAGGCGCCAACAGGGGGATTCCAGTTACCGACGCCGAGCTGAGGATCTGAGGACGCTTCGAAATCGTCGTCGCGTCGCGTCAGGTATTAGTATTAGTCACGCAACGCCTTGAAATCCGCGCGCAATGTGCCGAGAAGGGAGTGCTCGCGTCAGGTCGACGTTGTACGGCTCCAGTGGTGCGCGGTGTGTATAAAATAGAGACTCTAAGTTGACTGACCTTCGACGGGATCCTCGAAGGCGCCATGGTGCAAATATTTTATTCCGCTCGTGATAAGCAAGCGCCCCTTTTTTTCGCGCGTATCCGTAGTATCGAAATGAATTTTTGTAGATAATCTTATCTTGTTGCGAAGCAACCCAGGCGCGAAATGTACTTAAGCGTATCGTCGGCGAAAAGGAGGCGATTGCACCGATATTCCTCTATGATGATATTACTGATCTTCTTGTTGTACTATAGGACTGTTACTTGCCGCATCGATCGTCGACAGCCGATCGACCGATGGTCGATGAAATACTCGATTCCTTGTAAATAAGTGACGCCCGGCGTGGGCGCTTAGCTACTAATTGTAAGCGATCGTGTAAATAATACTCTTACGAACGGACGAAATAAGGGACGATTTCGCCTTATAATCAAAACGATAGACTGCCTTTGCGCGGGGGGAATTCGATGCCGATCCCCATGCTCGCGGAAAGCCGCGGATGTACAGTGACCTAATCTCTCGAGGAACCGAGGCGAATCCGGTCCACCTCTCGAATAAACGTTTCCCCGCCCATGGGGGTGGCGTCGGGTGGATAACGCGCGGCCACGAACGGACTGACTCGTTCCGGGAACTCGCGGTGGCGCAACTACAGGTGCGCCCTTTAATTTCCCTCGTCTAATGTTTACTTCGCGCTCGTCTGCCGAATGAAATCTCGATGTAACGGTGGACCTAACTTCAGCCAGGTATACATATACATATACGTGAACGCTAGGAAATAGATATGTCATATTTTGTATAAAAAGAAACAACACTTTGTACAAAGACTCTCCTGTGAGCCAAGGATCCACGTCACGGTGGATCTTAAATAAATGAATTTTTTAGGAAACTATGATTCTCGTGTTCTCTAATCCTTTATTACTTTCCTGTTGTAGGAAGTTGGGGTTGAGCGAGGAGCAGGGGTAGTTGGAAGAAAGCACAACGCTTAATCTCGTATAAACCTGCATCTTGTTATAGAACACGTTGAGCCTTATAAGTATATTCACACATAGTCTTTCAAGTATCTCGATAAAATTTCTTTCTCTATTCTCCATTCCAGCTTGCCAGGCTATAAACAAAGCACTTTATCGGTCACTGTTCGAAGGTAAAATAAAGCCGGTGTCACGCAATACTGTGTAGCACGAGAAAACTTCAACGTGAACAGCTTTCGGTTGCAACCCAATAAGTTGGAAAGCAAACGGCGAAGCAGGATCGTACAACGGAAATAACGTTCGAGCTTGGAAATCATCGCGAATCATTCGGGGGGGATGGGGGTGGGGTAAACGACGCACTAGAAAGCACTATTTTATCCAGTTAATTTCTATTAGACTCTAACACATGAAATGTCCGACTTTCTTGTATCAATCTTCTACACCTTTCTTATTTCAATATGTATCTTTGCTTTCGTAGACGTGTTACGAACCACTTTAAAGCCTCGACTTTTTTGTTTCAGATCTGATCTTCATTTCTTTCGCTTATGTACCTAACCTTATGTTTCTTCTGCGCGATATTGTAATAAACTTGAATCGATGCACCAGAAATTATGCATCAAACAACCGGTATTGGTCAATCGAATGAAATTTTACGTCACCCGCCATATTCTCCTACATTGTCGCCAACAGATCATCATTTCTTTAAACGTCTCGATCATCCCTTGAGCCAAGAAGCTTTCGTACATCAAGCAACTGTTGGAAATGCCATCAAAGAATTTATTGATACTAGAACTCCGAACTTTTGTACAAATGGAATCACGAAACTTGGAACTAAATGGAGAGAATGTGTATATCGTAATGGTTCTTATTTTGATGAATAGAATTTAATAGAAAACATGTTATGCGGATTTAAAGTTGCCTTTAAACATCGGACATTTCATCTGTTACGACCTAATACATTTAAACAGTCTCTACGATAGAACACGTATCGACCTACGTACCTAGTACCTAGAATCAGTGAATTCTCCTCGTAATTCTCCTATAATGTTACACGTATGTAGTATTTATATTAAAACGACATATTGAAATGGCATGTCCAGTCTTGAGGCTGCCCGTCAAAGAGCGCTATCTGATCTTCTCCTTCGTTCCACCGTGTTTTGGATTCGAAACAGGGGACCGTGTCTCGAGACTTAAATTAATCTATGAGGGAGAACGTTAATTGTGAGAGGCGCACAGAGGCGGAATAATAAACGCAGTGCCCTCGGCAGGTGACGCGACCAACGTTACTTTCTGATACTCGCCGCCGCGAGGTTCACCGGCAACTCTGTGCACCGAGCTGTTGTATTTGTCAATGGTCTGAAAGTTCAGTTGAATGTGACAGTTACAAGCTAAAGGAACCTACATTAAATGCGTCAAACGTGTCATTGATCACAACATCCCTAAATCTACTTGTCCCTGGTCGAAACGGACCGCAGAACATGTTTCTACATCATTGCCAACAATCGATCCAGATCGAACGTCGTAGGGACGATGATCGAACGTCACGAATTGTTCGTGGTGCCGCCGCAACGTTTCGCTCGTTGCCTGACAATGGAGATACCTAGGTTGACAGTCGAATGTTTTACGTATCGATGGGAAAAATTCTTGTGGCAGTACAATGATCGATCACCAAAATTATTGTTCGGGCGATGAGCCAATGCTGTCGTGAGATCGATAAATCAGGGGAGCTTCTTCTACTTTCACGGCGGCACGTTTAAATGCCGCGTTCAAAATAAGGCACCACATTCGACGCTGTTTGCGCGCTCGATCGCTAAAACGATCGTTAATGTTCGGGAGTGCAATCGAATCGGTGATCTCTCGATTAATTCCAAGTATTCACTCGAAGAAGCCACTACAAAAGCTGAATAACACTTCCGTTATTGCTACGTCTTCGAGGTACTCGTGCAGTTACACCTCTTGATATTGACTTTGGGTTTGATATTCGGTTCTCATCCTGTCGCCCCCGTTTCGAGGCGAGATGCCCTTGTCGTGGAAATTACAGCGATAGCGTATCCCGTGACGCTCGCAGATCGCGATGGGTCGTCCCATCGACTGTAGAAAAAGTCAATGCGACAAAAAGGTGGCACTCGCGCCGACAAATGTACCCTTTCTTTGATCCTCGTTGAAGCGCAACTTTCACTCAGCTGTTCCGCGAAGAAAGCGCGCGTTCGTTAACAATACGTTCGACGATATTTTATAACTAAAATCGGGATGAACCACTGGTCAGACTGTCTCCTCCGTAACGCTCCTGGGGATCTGCAACACGCTGATGCTGAAACGAAACAATAGGATTGAAGGCGACGTCTTCGACGCCAACGTCGATTCGAGAAGCAGCAGTTTTAACAAGCAGCAGATGATGATCGCATGGGCGGAGTAAATCGATCGACGAGACGATCGATCAAGCGTCTCGGCCACTTTCGAATGACACACGTTGCTATATTTGACAAAGAGTGGTGAATGTCCGTGCTTGATGGCCGTAAGGTTGTAGGTCGCAAGTGCCGGGCAAGAGTCGATACGAATCTAGGAACCGTCGATTCAACAGCGATATGAATATTAAAATCTGAAATTTTAAATCTAGGTACTTTCTGCAAGCGTCGTCGTTTGATTATCGTCGCAAAACGAGCTCACGGTCGAGGAACATCCACCGGCGTAGCCTCGTCACTCGCTGGACCGTGCCGCGTAAACAGACGATAGTCGAGAGAAGCAGCATCAGTTTGCCAGTAAGTTAAATACGTTCGCTTTTCCCCGACGCCACGCTCGATTTATCGTGCCATGCACCCTTAAGGTCATTGTGCAACCATTTGCATAATGCCAGCACGAAAGTTCTTTCTGTTCCTTGCATGAATCACTGCGCTGGTACGCTACATTTGCGATTGATTGGTTATTTATGCGCTATGCGGTACAATGATCTACGGCTTCTAGGTCAGAGCGGCACGATTCTCGCTGCACGAATGGCCGACCGTAAATCGCGAGGGATACGCTTAATAATTACGTAGCGGGTTATAAAAAGAACGCGCGCGGGTGAAGCTTGTGGGCGGACGCGGTTACGTTTCGCCCCCGAAAGAGCGGCTCGCTCCTTAAGTTACTCGGACGATGATCGATATAATTGACGCGGGTCATTGATTATCGAGGAGAGGAGGGGGTTGGGGGGGGGGGGGGAGTGTGCCTTCGACTGTATCCAGCGGCCAGAGAATTGAAAGATGATGCACGAAAACAAGGAAACGACGAAGCTCGCGCACGATGAAAGAAGCCTGCCGTGAATCATTTATAAATGCCAGCGAATCGACCGAGTAGCCGTTTGCGATTGCCGAGCTAATCGGCCCCTTCGGACGTAGCGAGGTAGAATAAAAGACGATAGCGAAAACCAGGATGATTGCACGCGATCGTTTGTGATCGTACAAAGTGATAGCCTAGCCCTACCAACAAGCTTGTTTACTTGGCGATGCCGGCTATCCTCGTGTCGTCCTGCATCTCGACTACGATGGTGTCAGGATCAGGTACTCTGTTGGCGGAGATGCATCCGTTTGCGATGGTCGTCGGCAGAACGGTCTCCGACTGTAAGTTTAATAGCACGTCAGCCTCCCGCGTTTTGAATCCTTATCGTTTCACCATGCTATTTTTTTTACCTGATAGGCTGCCGCGTCCAGGGCCATCAGTTCCTTCTTCGACAGCTGCTCGACTACCGCGGCCGCGTAACAATCGCCCAGCATGTTGTTGGTGGTACGTATACGGTCCCTAGATTGGTACAGACGTAAACATCACGTATGACGGATCCAAAGATCTCCTGTCGTCTGTCTTTATTTTTTACGCAACGATACGTACACGAACCAGTCGATGGTGAACAGCAGCGAGACGTTGTAAACGGGGGCGTCGATGGCGCTTAAGACGACAAGAAGTAGGACGAGGGCGGCGCTTGGAACCGAAGCCGACGACACGGAGGCGGCCGTGGACGTTAAACTTGAAGAAGAAATGTTCCAATATTAACGCGCATGCTCCGACTGAAGGGCTATTGGATCGGAAGCTATTGGAATGGATTTGCTCACATGACGGTTATAATCTCGCCGAAGCCGAGAACGATACCGTGCATCTGCGCGATGAATATGCTGGCCACGGCGACGAACAGAGCCGTGCCATCCATGTTGATGTTGCAGCCGATCGGCAGAACGAACCTGGTCACTCGGGGATCGACTCTGAGCTTGTCCGTCATCAGGCGGAACGTGACCGGGAGCGCAGCAGCCCTGTACAAAGCTGCGTTAGGAAAGATCGGGCGACGCACGTTTCGATTGATATAGAAGTATCATTTCTGCGCGCTGCCTTTGCTCGTGCCCCACGGCGGACGGGTCATTCTGGCGGAAAGTCGTCTAGCAAACTCTCGCAAAACTTCGCTGGTTATTACGTGATTCTGAATGATAACGATTGCAACGAGTCGGATCAGCGCGGATCAAAGGATAGAAGAAGGCTGACGAGTTACGCGGTGAAACCAATTGCTAGAGCACACAGAGTTGCACGCACAAGTTCTATCGACGGAAATGCTCGGAGAAGCTATTAACCAGAATGACCGCAAGACGAACTGAAAATCGAACCAGGGGTTAATCGGGTGGACGTGCTGTCGCAGGTGATCGCCCCCGTCCTGTCCGGCAGTCGGCCTAACTCTGTAACAGAGAATCGTAGGTACCTTCATGTTGCGGCCATCGATTACTTACCAGGCCCACCCTCGATCTCTGAACCACCTGCAAAAGGCCGCGTGCAGCGCGTGTTCTAATACATCATCATGATATTCATACAGTCTCTGTTCAGATACACTAAGAGCTGTTTCTCTCAGTCACAGTGTACGCACAGTTGTGTACGCTCTCTTCTGGAAAAAGTTAATCCACATAGAAAACAAGTTGAATTAGATATTTGCGTGGCAGGACGTTACAACGATCTCGAGCACCGCGACGATGGGACGGAAAAGGTTCGACGCGTGACATTCAAGGAACAATCGGGTTACTTGATCGTTTGCTCAAGTACGAATGCTTCTCTGTCCCACGATGCATCGAAAGGGGACGGGGCAGGAAACGAACGTGAACAGAATGAATGGGAAATTCGAGGGACGACGGGTTCGGGAAGGGTCGGAAAGGGGCGGAAGCGGGGTCTGGTGAAAGGGGAGCACGGGATGTCTGGTGAATAGCGATGGATAAACTGAAAAAATGATCGTTGCTTCGCGTGATCCGCAACAATGAATAGTCAAAGAAAGAAAACGATCGTAGTTCAGCAGTTCTGGCCAGTGATGGACGACGCCGTCAAACCTGGAAGAGTGGGCTCGACGCGAGCAAACAATATTTTTTTCAGTTTCCCTTTCTTACATGGAAAATGCTTAAATAGTAACATTGCTCGGGGCGGAAACCTCGTTCGGCCGTATCTTCCTCCTCCACCCTATGTGTATATTCCTGGTGACGAAAAGATGGAAGATTCGGATAGCTAATGGCCTCGGAGGCTTCCGCGCCGATAACCAGTCCAGGTGACACGGAGTCAGCTGATTTCCGGCTCAAGAGACACTGACAAAATCATCCTGTCCTACGTGCGTTTCTGCACTTATGCGTGTCCTTCCCACCTTTGCTTTTATATGTACGTGTAATACTCCTTTATCATCGAGTCCATGTTCATCCCCTCGAAATTTCGGTTTGCCCGCCGTCACCGAAAGTTCGCGGTTTCGTGTACAACCGGGAGTATCCGCATCCTAAGTGCCACCAGGAACTGCATACCTCTCTCCCTTTCTCTCTCTCTCTCTTTCTTTCTCTCTTTCTCATTGGTCATGATGGGATCTCCCCATAAGAAATGCGAGAACATTAAAGAAACTTAAGGAGGAGCCCGACGAGGGATCGATTTCGGACGGGGAAGAATGAATGATTCGTCAGCGTTCGACAACGTCCTGACGTTGTGAAACGCTATGTAAAATTGGAGCGATTTGGAATGGAAAACGGGACCACGGCCTCGCAAAGCCTCCTCTCGGCTGGCTGAAACATATTGTCTCTATCAATCGATTCGAATCGTGTACTCCTGACCTCGTTTCCCTATTGACTTGAACGCGTCGCAGTTTCTTAGAATGGTTGGCAAACAGAACGGACACGCCGAAAACCGAAAACCGGAAACCAAAAACTGAAAACCAAAAACTGAAAACTGAAAACTGAAAACTGCAAACTGCAAACTGAAAACTGCAAACTGCAAACTGCAAACTGCAAACTGCAAACTGAAAACTGAAAACTGAAAACTGAAAACTGAAAGCCGAAAACTGAAAACTGAAAACCGAAGCGCAAAAACGAAGAACGCGCGATGAAAAATCGAAAGGAGAACACCGTGTTGGATCCGCGTACGAAAAGCAAAGGGGTGAGAAACTAGATGACGATGACGACCGAGGCCATGTGAGGCAGGCGTAATGGGTACTCTGAAGGTCGGGCTGAGTTCGAAGATCGACGACTCACGTTGATGCCATGGCGAAGGCGGTGAGAGTACCCTGGGCGAGGCCGGCGTAGAATTTAAAAGGGTTCTTTCTCACGAACGCCAGGTAGATCAGCTGCATGATCACCAGCTGATAGAAAAACACACCGATCACGATCGTGACGATGAACCAGGCGAGCTGCGACATCACCAGCGCCAGATCGGATACGCCGAGTATTTTTCCAGCTATTACGGAGGTGATGCCCACCGGTGTCATCCTAAGAACAATCCAACAAACGCCGATGCTTGAGAATTCTTCCCTCTGCCTTCTGCCACCCCTCTTTCTCTCATCAATCACTTATACGCACCACATCACCGTCGACACCATGCGCATGATGACTTCGAAAACCGCCTTGAAGAAGTCGATGACGATTTGGCCCTTCTCCCCGAGCGTACCTAAGAACGTGCCAAACACCAGGCAGAAGAACACTATGCCCAAAGTGTTCGTGCCGCTCCGGTATTGTGTCACTCTCATCATCTCCTCCTCGCCGAGGACTTCCGTGGACATCGAGTCGGAGAGGTTACGAAACGGCTGCGTTTTTGGAACGTACACAGTGTGCGCCTGGCGAAAAAAATTGCAATGCGTAACACAGAACGTACCAGTTCGCCCGTCGTTGGATAATAGACAATTTACCTGCTGGAACGCTGCTTGGAAAATATTGTCCGGAAACATGTTCCTGCGAAAAGGGTCGATTCAGAGACGTTTTTTATAAGCATGCTAATCGATAGCCACGGTTATCGATGGATGCGTCGGCCGCGACGATATGCGCGAGGAAATATACATTTTGAGCGGTGCTGTTCGGTACGCACGATCGATATACACACGTCTATTTCCATCGCGATGGGTATCATACTCGATTACGATGGCTTTAGAAAAAGTTCACCGATCGTGACGGTGCGCGACCTTAATCCTCCATCGAGATGGTCGTGTTGCCCCGATAATTTATCGCCGTGTGTAAATAGGAGAAGAGAATCACTGCCGAGCAGCGTGACAAGTGGATGTATCGTTTAGGTTCGGAGCCACGTTCACTCGTATGGAAAAGTATTAAACGATTTTATCGCCTGGAGCAGGCTACTGCCCTGCGTAGATACATAAGGCGGGCGAGTGTAATCGATAAAACTATTCCAGCAACTGACAAGGTTACCGTGAAAAATCTTTCACGATATCCCTGCCCGCTGGGACGTGAGTGGAGCGAGTCAAGCGTTGCTCCGACGACCGGGCAAAGGACTCCACTTTTATCGTGGGAAAATTCCTGAGGGCTGTCGCCGTGCGTGACGGCGCAAAAGAATGAAAATAACGATTGCGATCGATATCCACGAACAGGTACGAAGGTGGCTGCGCGACGAGACAAGGCAACTACCTTCCCAAATCTAAAAGGCTGTCCAAGATGTTGACAGCTCGTCCGTTGTGCGAGGTTGTCATCGATTTTCTTATTCCAGGATTGCCCGGATGAATGAGGAGAACCAGGACAACGCCAAGGACAGCATTCAGCAAGGACGAGAGTATGAAGTAGACCAATGTGCGGACGGCGATCATTCCGTTCATTCTTGCGTTCAAGCTCGCCGAGCCTGAAAGTTACCACCGATTGCGTCATTACAGCTACTTAATATCCCCAACTACCTTTTTCTGGCGTACTGTAGATGTTTTACCCGATATAAGGCTGGCGATCACCAGCGGTAAGATCATTAACTTCAACAGCCTCATGAAGAGCTCTCCAGGATAACTGATTAACATAACTGCGTCATCGCCGAGGCCCAAGGGTCGCAAGCCGAACCCTGAAAGGAATAACGAGGTTAAGTCCGGCTTCTGAAGGCACTTCTGAAAGGAGAGCGCATCGCTTTAAATGTAACAAACAAGGTTCAGCTTTACGATGAGTTGCGACGGAATAAATCACCGGCCTCTACACGTAGGTCCATACATATAGAAGGAGTGAATTATAGAACAAATTGCTCTATCCACGATAGCTTTCTGTCAAAGACCCTGCATAATTAAACCGGCAAATCCGCGAAATAGTCAACACGGCGCAGACGGAAACATGTCGACGGCTCTACAGTCTGTCGGAGCATCTCTATCTACTGAAGACAGTAGCGCCTACTGCGTAGATGAAACGTCTGCTCAAGGTTGCCCTTCCGGCTCCGCGGGGGCTTAGTTAATTAGATGAGACTTTTGACGGAAACCTCTCACCGATGATTGGCACCTTTTAACGAGATATCGTGACCGCGGATTACGTAACTGATGCGAGTTTCGCGCCGGGGCGTTCACGTTGCTCTTACGCGGGACCGCTCATGATCCTTTCGTCTGTCAATTAGGGCACGCGAGGCGCACGAGGCACCGCCCGTCCCTTACGAAATTAATCGTCCCCTAACGGCGATAGCTGGCTGGGAAACGTCATCGGGAAGTATAGATCGAACGATTACGAAGCCCCGATCGTTAAGTAGCGCGCATAACGAGTCGTTATTAACGCGCGCGTAACGCCTCCACGTGACGCGGGAGGAGGTCTCATTGTCGGGTTAAAGAATAGAGGGTACGAAATTGTTGTTATCTACAGGCCGCGATCGATTCGACCGTACGGCGCCTATCGTCCGTGGAACTAAAATCGGCTCGTATCGGATGAACTCGACCTTGGCACGCTTCCTCGTAATGGATGAAAGCGTAGCGTGCTTTTGGCACGATTCGGCCATTACCTAGAGCACATAACGCGCTTCTGAACCGGCTATAGAATTTTTTGTCCCATTTACGGCCGCGCCTTGGATCCACGAATAAAGAGGATCCGCGGGTGTGTGGAAGTTTGTCGGCCAGGCACACGATGGCAATGACGCACCGTTCCGCCGTTCCCTCCTTTCAACCCCAGTGCGCACGCGACTGACATTTACTTGACATATCGATGATCTGTTTATTTACCGACGACGGGACATCTAGCCGCACATTCGTCGGGCACGCAATGCAATCTACACGATCGTACATGTTTAATCTTTAATGTTATGATTTCGTTACTCACCGAGTATCACGCCGAAGAGGACGCCTGAAAGGGTGACTACGAGAAGGAGGTTCTCTCGCAGGAACTTCCTGGTGTCGGCGGTCACCTTGCGGGGACCCTGAGAGGCCGAGACGTCCTGCCCGTCCATCTTGGCGAACAGGTACTCGGAGAAGCGAGCCGAGGACTTCTCCTCCATTTCACTGGGCCGCCAGTAAGCGGCGTAGGTGGTGGCGGTGGAGCCGGTCGCGCACGAGGAGGCCGATCCTCTGGCCGATCGCACCGTTGATTCTGCCAAGCTCCCTTCTCGCGATCTTTCGCGACTAACGGCGGGGCCCCGGCAGCACCACGGCGACGACGGGTTGCCGTTTTGGGGATGTTTCGGGAAATCCGTGAGGAACGAGCAATCACGCGCTCCCAGCAGACGTGCCAATAGCCTGGCGGCCTTTCGAGTGCCTGGTAGCTCGATCGTGGTATCGCGATGCGATTCAACTCCCTTCGAACGGAGTCGACGACCACCGCGCGATCACCACTCGCCAGACAAATCGGCGAAATCCCTACTCGAGCCTTCTCGGGCTATCCGAATCCTTCTCCTACGTCGCGTACAGTCCGGGGGGGGAGGGGGGGGGACTTACACTGTCGGAGATCGCGGCGATAACATCGACGAGTCCGGTGGAGAAAAGATGTCGATGAGGAGGAGCTCCGGATTGATCTTGCTGCCGAGGTCACCGGTGTTCTCGAGTGGATCTTTGGTTCGACTTCAGCGTTCGCACTGTTGCACAGGGTCAGTTACCTCTGAGAGCTGGCAGCTTGCAGCTTGGGGCAATATCCTTGGTCTCCGTAAACAGGGCAAACACGGCAACGGCTGCCAGTTGCTTGTGAAACAGGGCGGAGCGGATCACCCGGACAACGGCGGCGCGGCGGTCCACGGGAACAGCGAATAAAACCTGCTTGCCCACGAATTTTTCGACGGAGTTTCAATGTTCGACACGCTTGTCGCGAAGGATGAGCCCCAACTGGCCGGTCACTGGCGGACATATACGTATTGATTTGCTGGCTCTCCCCCTTTCTCCCGACCATCTCTCGCCACGTCGTAGGGCTGATCCGGAAGGGCGCGTGCGCGAACTCGGGCGGCTAAGTCGGTCGCCAGAAACGAGGGTTGTGCACCGACGCCGATGATATTGCCGCTTGATTGTGCATCGCAAACGACGATGGTCAGAGGGAAAAATACAAAGGGGGCGGAGATAAAGGAGCACGGGAGCTTTGATACCTGAAAGGGGCGAAGTGTGTAACGCTTCCAAGGCCAGGGCAAGCTTTCGCTAGATGAAAATGCATTAGCCGAAAGAAATGAAATGAATCTGGCAACGGAACCCAAACCGCTTGCTCTTGATCGTTAAGCTCTTCCACTCCAACGTCCTAGATACCTTCGCTGCTCTGATTACGTAATAACGACTTTAGCATTCGCGCAGTCAAGGGGAACGGTAGATACGGGAATCGCATTAACGAGGGATACTTCAATCCGACAAAGATTATTTAGGAAACCGCTCGGCAAACGCTATGCCACGAACAAGGGCTTCCTGACGCTTTAATATAATTGGAACCCACCCTTCTATCTATACCGTCGAGAACATAGCGAAACGATGTAACTTTACGTCCCATGGCAATGTACTCGATAACTGTCCGACCGAGAACGCGCTCGAGCCACTCGCGTCCCATCACAGTCGAGGTACAGAATAGACTCAATAGACATTAACATTTTCGTGTCGCATGCAGCATTATCGATTCAGAGTGGAATTCCATTGCAACCCTACCAGCGGTTAGAATTGAAACTAAATGTGGCGAGCATTGCTACGAAACAACGCTAATCCGATTTTTCACTAAACAACGGAAATGCAACAAACTGAAAATCACGAGATCCAAAAGATGTAAAGTCTACGTATCTTACGCCTCGAGTGTGGTCTGATCATATTGACTTTTACTACTGGGAACGGAGCAGGCGCTTGATACGACCAGCGAGAGATGGAAGCACCGCACTTTACTGCGCTCATTTACACAATATTAAATAATTTAGACCTATAGATTAGAGCCGGGGTGGTCATTAAATTTGTACTTTTATCGACAGCAAGGTCACTGGATTATTTAATATATTGCTTTTATAAATATTTGTATTTTCGAGCCGCGAGGACGCGGAATAACTTTTACCCTCGGTGATGCGATAATCGCGAAGAGACTAAATTAGTATCCCGAAATTCTACTAGCCTGCATATCCGCGAATAAGTTCTTTCGATCCCTCGTCTTTCACGAATTCTATTTGAAGCGAAGGTAATGTTGAGAAGCGATCCACTCTTATCCTATCGCGTAAATCGCTCTTTGATACAGATCTATCTCATTGTTGCATTCGCGTGATAAATGTTTGTCGAAGTTCGTGATATAGGCGATCTATCGCCGGTGAACACCTTGGTTTCGGAGGGACGGGTCACCGTTGCTAAATAATGGAAGGCAACTTCTCGTCCAGGATCGTTCCGGTGGAACGCTGCTGGCTTCAGGTCTCATCCTCCTCGTAAATAATCCACGGCCGCGAGTGTAACAGCAGCGGCAGCAGCTTCTATGTGAGAGCTTCTATTTATCGAGTTCCTCGGCCGTATACAGCTACGAACATCCACATTCTTGTTACCCGCGCGAAGAGATCGGCGCCGATCGCTGGCGGCTGAATTTTTCACGCCCGCTCGATTCGCCGGTTGAAATAAAGGAGTATGGGCGATGGTGTTTCGTTGAAGAAGCGAGCACGCGATTCGCCGGTGATCCAAGGATCTCGTTACGAAGGGAATGGCGAACGAACGAGGAACAGATTCAATTTGTATCGCGAGCCGACGAGAGCAGCGTAGAATGGGAATGGGGTGGAGAACTAGAAACGAACAGGTGAATTCTTGTGATCGGATTGCCGTGACGCTGGTGCGCGCATGCATGGGCTCTTGCCGCGCGCGCGTAAGCGGATCAAACGATGAATGAACGTCACAAGGGTGTCCTAATGAAGCTGGAACAAAAACAGTCATGAACGGCGGCCTGATTGGAAATCCTACGAAATACAGGTTATCGATTTCGCCGCTTCTTCGCTCATCTATTTACTACTGGTTCCGGTCCTCGGGCGGAGCGCAATTTCGAAGGAATTTAAGTCTCGCGGATTGCGCCAGGGTGGATGTAGAGGCGTCCTAATCTACGCCAGCGTCCCGCAAATTCGCTCTTCCGCAGCGTTAAACATTTAGCGCGCGATCAGATTCAATAATCCTCGACGACGCTGATATAGTCGGTGGACGTTGTAGTATCAGATTTGCATCGTGCTGTCGTAACCGTAACGCGATTCGCCGCTGTTTATTCGCGGACTGACTAGCGAATCGGTTTACCGAGCACAAACGGGGGTAGTTACGGGAACAAAAGCGATCCAGACGGGAATACTTGAACACCGGTTGTTCTCCATCATTAATCTTCCTTCGCCTTTATCACCCGATCGGTGTGTATCGAGCAACGGCGAATTCGATTACGGGGCGGGGTGCCGCGAGGAAAAGACGGGATGCGGTGCGGTTGCGTTCGTTCGCAGCGGCACGCACCGAGCGACAGACCGCGAAGCGGAAGACACGAGCACAATGGGCGTCGTGGCGAACGGCGCGAAACAGAAGGAGGACGTTGGAAAAGAAACTGGGCTCGCTAAAGTAGATTTAAGAATCGCGCCACTGTTGCACCGTGGTTAGTGGTAAGCCGCCTGGAGCTTGAATAGAACTCGGAACCGCGGCGAAGACAAGGGCCATTATGTCGGCACGTAAAGCGACGTCAGCCAAAGCTCGAGTGTCCCTGTCCGTTCTTTCTTTCTTGGATCCCCAGCCAACTTTCATTCTCTTTCCCTTTCTTTTATGATCTGGCGCTGGCCGCGCCGTAACACCCTCATCCAGTCTCGCCCTTCGTTCTGTTCTTCACCTATTTTTTTCCCCTTTCAGTCGCATCGGTCTTAGCGTTCGGTAGGTCAGGAGGGAAAGCTGCGAAGTTCCACGCAGCTCGGGAATATAAACGGCGACCGTTCCGAGCCCCATTGTCCGAAATTCAATTCTACTTGGCATCGACCACACCAAACTGCTCTGGAACTACGTAAATTTTTCAATTTACTCCCGCGGCCCTGCGACGTAGGCGGTAGTGTAATTAAATGCGTCCCACTTGCTTGTTTCTCCGCCCGTCCACTCTTCTCGTATAATACTTTTTCGTACCTTTTTCCCTTCAGTTATTCGCGGGGTTCTTTGTTGACCGAATACGGACGCCCAAGATCGATCGAGCCTGTTGAAAACCACGTATTCGGCTCGTGTAGACCACTGGATCGCAGCTTGAAATGTTGGCGAGACTAATTTGGAAACGAGGTTGTTAGAATAAGTGGTGATCGATGCGTAAACAGCAATGATCCGATGAGAATTATTTTATTCTTCTCGGAGGACGGAGCGACGGGTGAAAGGACCGACAAGTAGTAAGATCTTCCATGAAGCGGCTCTTGTCGCCAAGGACTTATCTGCCGACAACAATGAATAAATGTATTTTCCGTGGGTGGTGGTCGTTATCAGGTATCCTTAGGTTGTTCCGGGGACGGTATTGTTGCCACTACAATACCGTTTCAGTATTAGGTGCAAGCAATGCATGCACCGCCGTCTGCCGCTATCTGCATCTAGCATGCTCTAATTCACGCCACGCTTGATAAGCAATAAATTACCTCGGCATTTTCCGTTGAAAGCAGGAACGAGGGACGCGACCAACAAGTGCCAAGATCGCACGCGAGCATGCGAGTATTCCTTCGTAAGAGAAACGAAGCGTTGAAAAATTGATTGCTATTTATTATTCCCCTTCTATCCCGAGTGCTCTTCGACGTTCCTTCGCTATTAGGCGTATGAATCGCCAGCTCCTTCCACACGCTCGATTCAAGCGGCCACCAGGGGGACGTTTTTCCATTTCCACTCGATCGAGTTATTCTATTGGCCAGGCGAGATACGAGGAAGATGTTTCGTCCGGAATACACGACACAATTCCGAGTTTCCAGCTCTGGGAATTATCCATTCCCGGCCGATCCATAACTATACGGTGCGAAAGTTGTCGCCAATTAATAGACTGCCGGGGGATGGGAGGTGGATCGACGAAGAAGGAGAGACAGAGTAATTTTATACCGTTGCCAAGACAGGTTTTATGCGAAGGGGATTTGGCGGTGATTTTGACGGAGGATACGCGTAGTTCGGAGAAGCTTGGACCCGGGGAGAAACAAGGAGGGAACCGCGTGAAACCGCCGTGTTTACATAGCAAGTGGGCCGATCGAGCGAATTACCCGGGCGGCCGCGCTATACACGTCTCGACAGTCTGCCCAAGCGCTTACCTATTCTACTTGGTGAAATTTTCCGACGCTGCTCCGTTGAAACAATTCATTCCTGAACTACACATAGTGGGGGGCACAAGGTGCCGGTGGAAACGTCATTGCGCTCTTTACGATCGAAGCTTGCAGATTACGAGTGTGGAAAATTGGAAAATCAGGCCTACTTTGATTAGTCGCCGCGCGAACAGGCTTGCAGGTGGAACGTCTATAACTCAGATTGGATCGTGAAATCTGGAAGTGCAGGTCTCGGGGTCGTAACAAGGTTCTCTGGTGTCTTCGATCTCGCGTATCTTTTATGGATAGGTGGATCAAAGAGTTCCCAAAGCGTGGAATATATCCGGTGACGGGCGCTTTCATCACGCTGGATCCACGGCCAGTAGAGCTGCTGGACTACAGACGCAAGACTCGAGTCGAGCTTCTCTTTCCGGAATGTTGCTTCGGCGCGATCTTCGCAAATGAGTCCAACGGGAATTGCCTCGGCGAGTAAACGAGATTTACGATGGAAAGGGACTTAATTGAGCGCGGAGCATTCCCTCTTCGTAACAACGTTTCGTCGCCGAGATGTATTTTTCGCATTAGGCAGAAACGATATTTAATTTTACTCGCCGAGGACTCGAAGCCACTGCTGCACACTGCTTCGTGACGCTCTATACAATTTCTTCAGGTCCCAGCTCGTTGAGAGGATTACCCATTTCTTGGCTCGTAATTCATTCACTGCCGTCAAAGGTTATTAACGAGCCTGCAACTATCTGATCAGTCCTTAGTACAGGCTTGATCCCTCGTTTTAACGGATAATGAATCAAGCTCGCGCGAATACTTGGAAGTAGAGCTTCAAAGGCGTGAGATCGAAGACAGAGAAGCGTAGGTACGCGAAATCAAAGAAATATAGGAAGCGTGTGTGCTTAGAGCACGAATTGCTCGGAAGCCAATACTTATAGATTCTATGAACCAGAGTTGGGCAAAATCTTTATCAAAATAAAAATTACAAATAACGAATAAAAGATATATTAGAAAACCACCCAATACGGGTGGTAAAGAATATTAGAAACTCGCTTTAAGACGTTTCTGGGGTTAGTGCCGTGTGGTTCATCACAGTCCTCTTACCAAGAGGCATACATCATCTATCAAGACCGCACACAGGCTAACACCGTGTCATAAAATCCTCGAAGGCAGGACAGCGTGGGGCCATTCGCCCTCGACTCCATCCCTAAATACGGTGACGCTAATACGGCCCGCCCGACATGCTTCACACTATCGGGAATCATTCATCCACATTATAACCACCTTCAAAATTAACAGGGCTAATCCACCCGGTCATTCCTGACCCTATGCACAGGCATACGTGCAATTAGGAAAAAAACGCACAAATGTGTCCCACAACAGCTCAACGGCCAAACACGCAACTACTTACACTGTAATGTTTGTGACGCCATACAATTAATTGGTCTTCAGATGTGTGTCTTCAAAATGGATGATCTCTGTTGTGTGGCTGATTATCTTTATCAGTAGATTTCTCAATGAATACATCAATGTCGTTTGTGACATTACCTTGAAGTTAATGCATCTGGCTGCTTGCTTCGTAATTAATAAACAATATGCACCACTATCCACTAAATTCTGCGATTTTGACACAGCGACTTGCAGGTTGTCAGACTGTGACATTTTGACTGCAAATTTACTGCCCGCCAGAACAAGAAATAAAGATCAAAATCGTCTGAGAATTCAATGAGATGCGGAATTTTATGCATAAAAATTCACTTTTGGAAGACTGCGCTGGAGCGACTTTCACTTGGCCCTGACGAAGTTGGTCCGTCGCGAGACTAGGAAGTGGAAGAACTAGTGTGCGCCAGGGGTGAGATATGCATTTTAATATCCATTTTATTTTAGGTGGGGCAAATGTTGCAGACTTACCGTATATTCATTAACCCGGTCCTTCGATTCTTTTATAAGCAAGCTCGCAACCGACATCGACAGTAACAAGCGAGTCAAACATGAAGACAGAAATCCTGATTCTCTTCCTCCTCGTCTGCAGTGTTACTGGTAAGCGTTGTAACATTGTTGTAAGATCACTATATGCATTCGACTTTCACATTTCCTAAATTGTTACCTGTGTATTACGAACAAAGAGTCGTGATTTCACTTTCATTTATGGATGTTGAGAGCTTTACTAAAAACAAAAACAAGTGTCACAAACGGAATTTAAGCTGAATTTACACCTGACGAGTGACTTGGCCTAAGTGAAAATCTTGGGTGATTTGCACTCGTCAGGTGTAAACTCGGCATTATAATCGAAATGCATACTTCGTGCTAATAATTATAACTAGATATTTCCTTAGTAAAAATGTGTCTTTTTCGAAAGAAGTTCGTCACGATTCGAAACTAGATTCAGTGATTGATTTCATTTTTTGAATATCGTTTACAGCTACCGCGCTCCCGGAGCCAAATGAAACTGGTGAAACCATTGACGAGCCTGGAGCACTCCAGGCTGTAAATTCCACGATACTGCATATATTAGACGATGACGGTAAACCCGTACATGTAAACCCGGATGAAGTGGACCGGGAAACGGAGGAAGAAACTATGCAAGACCTACCAAACCGGGTCCATTTCTATTTGTACACACGGAATATCAACATCAGCAACCCTCAAGTGATACCGCCGAACGATATCGCTGCTTTGGATGAGAGCGATTTCAATCCTGAGAGGCGAACGGTATTCATCACACACGGATGGATAAATTCTTACACGAGCAGAGCTTGCACAACTGTCCGCGATGGTAGGTGGGATAAAACTGCATGAAAATTTTTCTCAGAACTTAGAAACTCTACTAGAGTCGAAATGTCTTCGATATTTATAAGGGCCAACAAGTATTTCCTCCTAAAGCTGCTTAGTTTAAGAACAAGAGTCACAAAGGAATTATATTCGATCATTTAACACTATTCGTACCAGACCGGTCAATTTGACCGTTTTCAAACTTTAGCGTACAATTTCCCACATACAACGTTATCACATCGCTATTTATTGTAAGAAATATAACTCTTTTTCAAGGAATAGGTTTACATACATGAAGTGTCGGTACGAATAGTGTTAAAGAAAATTTCTTTTTCCTCCTCTTGCAACACTTAGGTACCTATTTACTTTCTCGCTCATCCGTTCAATCTTCCTGTTCCTTGCAGCCTACCTCGAATACGAAGATTACAATATCATCGTAGTCGATTGGGGCAAGATAGCACACAGCTCATACGTTTTTGCCAGTAGCCGTGTCCTGATGGTCGGCCAATACGTTTCCAAGATGATCGAGTTCCTCGAAACTAAAGGAATGAGCTTGTCTCGGCTCACCCTGGTTGGTCACTCCCTTGGTGCTCACGTTGCTGGACTCGCGGGCTATTATGTGACGAACGAAGTGGACTACGTCGTTGGTACGTCTACCTAAGATTACAGTAGACGCGTTTTCCATAACGATGAAATCTCAACAGATCGTCCATCCAAAATATCCAAAAGCATCTTTTCAACATATTTGAATGTCTTATGAAAGTATGTTCTTGTTGCAGCTCTGGATCCAGCGCTCCCCTTGTTTGCCTTGAAACCCCCAGGCCAAAGGGTGTCTTACGAAGACGCAAAATACGTGCAGGTTATCCACACGAACGGTGGTGAGCTAGGATTCCTCAGTCCTATTGGTCACGTTGATTATTATCCCAACGGTGGGATGAAGCAACGCGGTTGCATAAGTGGCGCGTGCTCGCACCTCCGTGCTTACTTATACTTCGCGGAATCCATCAACACCACAATTGGCTTCGTATCAGTGCGGTGCAATAGCTACGCAGAATTCATCCTGGGGCTGTGCAAAAAACCCATTTCTCTTATGGGAGGAGCCGTGCCAAACTACAATGCCAGAAACAAATACTACTTGGACACGAACGCGTTCCCCCCGTACGCACGGGGCAAGCTGTAAAGCTGGCTTAGGAATCCCTTTGGATCCACGACTTTATAAACATTTTTTGGGGGAATGTGCAAAACATTGCTTACCTTTATTTTAACAGGTATATTGCAGCATGGTCTAATCTAACATTTTTACTTGAAATCGCCTCGGACACAAGCAAATTGTAGTAGGTAACTGTTTATTGTAAAACTAATCATCATGAGTTCATATTTTCAGAAAACAATACGAAATGGAATAAAGACATATAATTTGGTACCACATTTTAAAAGATTTATATTTTCTACGGATATGAGTTATTTTAGCTTTTTTTCATTTGGTTTTGTATAGAGTATATTTTATTTTGTTATATTTTTGTCATTCCATAATATTAAGGAAAACATAATATTCGAAAACCGGTTCAGCCGGTTTTTTTGGGAATAGTGGAATTCGAAAACCAGTTTTTTCAAAAGTCGGTTTTTGTATAAACTCTGGTTCCTGTCAACGTAATTGCACAGACAGGTTCCTTCCTCGTGGAAGACACCGCGATAACGTGTTAATCAACCGCCTTTGTGATTGATACCACAACTGTCGAACATCGGCGGAGTATTCGGGTTTCGTTACTGGGTGAAAAGAGAGGATGAAAGGAGGAGTAAGATACAGTAAGATTCGTAACCACAGGGTAGTGATTTTCGCGCAGTTTCTTACAGAAATCTATCGAAAATTGTGAAGAATTTTCTGTCAAAAGGTAGTTCATTTTACTGTGGCTGAAAATAAAGGAGATAAAAAAGGAACATCGGAGGAAACACGCAGAGTGGTAAAGGACTCATAAGTTGATTCGGCTAATCGCGGTAGCGTGCAACGCGCGTCCTGCACCGTGGCAAAGAAAAACGATGCTTGTATTCCCTTCGCATCGCTCTCCACTTAGGCATTACACCCCTCGAGTCATAGTGACGCCCTTTCCTACTCTTCAAGAACTCGTAGTTGGAATCAGAATCTAGAAAGCGGCATTCCACATGGTTAGCTGTCCCTGCTAATAGATATCTTCGTAATCTAATAACGGAGTGGATCGGGCATCTCTCTCGTGGACAGGTGACGTGTACAAACTGACAAAGCAAATTGGAACTACTGCAAGTTCGTGGTCGTTCTCGAGCACAAAGACCACCCGCATCCGACCCGGCAACCTGCCCTGTATTCCCGGTATCCTCCTGAGAATTCAAAGCAATCGCTTCGCATAGCCGTCGATAAGGAAACGGTGGCATTATCTGGATCGATTGCTCATCGTGTCAAAAATTACCTTGCTGACGAGACGAGACGAGGCCACGTGAGATAAGACGAGAGCTTAACGGATCGATCCCAACTTAAGGAGCGAATAGGAGACTCTAGAAGAATGCATTAAATTATTCGCGGGGAAATGGGATCAGGTTCGCGAGAAGCTCGTCGACCAATAGAACAGATCAATTTATTGGACGATGTGCATTAGCGAAATCCAACAAGAGTGAACACGGATTACCACTGCGGAATCTACTGTAGAAACCTCCCTGTAAAATGCTATTCACTCATCAAACGAGAGACAAGTTAAACCTCGAGTTTTATAGAATGGTAAGTGAAGCTGGACAGAGCAGTTGAATATTCAAGCGAAAATGAAATGTTCTCGGAGTGTACTTTTTCAGCTTATTTTTCTCCGCAAATGGAAAAGACACGAGGAACATTTTGACCGGGGCGCGGTGATCAGGGGAATGAAATTGCGTGAATGAAGTCGCGTCGCCCGATCGTCGGCCAAATTATTGTGCTTTAGCTTGACCGTAAAATGGCCAGCCAATCGAAATTTGGTAATATCATTAGGGAACATTAAGCGTATGGTAGCCGGCTGATAATATGCTTACCTGCACGGACAACGCCGCACCATCGCATACCTATTTGCATTTGCGAGCTGCGTGAGGAGCAAGACATGCGGAAATTGCGTTCGCTGTGCTGAATAACGTAATTTATTCGATCTACTTTCCCCCGAAGCCCACTGACGCGCTCGTTCATTTACATATAAATACACATCGACGCAATAACTAAAAACACCATCGAACAGATATTTCCAACAGTTCCCCGTTCGCGTCAGTTTGCGCGTAGCGGTTCTCACACCGGCTCTTTAACGAAGAAGACCGCGGTTTCGCGTGCAAAGGAAAGACTGCCCTTTGGAACGGGGACCGCGAATTCACTCGTAAACCGCTATCCGATTTATTAGCGAGACCCGGCTCTTTGAAACCCGGCGGACCTATTCGTAGGTCAGTTTTGTGCGGGGCGAGCGCGCAGAGCTGAATCCAACTTGCCCGTTATAAGATTACGGAAGAAGAAGCTTTCAAGGTGACCGGAGACCGTGCCAATCCAAGTATTCCCTCGGAGTGCTCTAGAGCGACTTTCCTCCCCTAACTAGTAAGTAGCAGGGAAGTTAGAAAGCGTTCAGTAGAAGGGAGCAAAAAATCCAGTTTGCCAAGAACGCTTCGACACTTCTTCTGACCCCGCTTCCTTTCCATTTACATCGCTGCGATCTTTCAACGCCGATAAGCCGCGCGCGTTTCCGCCGGGGCTTTGTTAAAACTTTCGTCCTGCCGTGGCAATCGTCCGTTCGCAAGATAAAGGTGGGGACATTTTATCGGGACGGTCGGATCGCGCGAATATTAGGCAAGAATCAAAGGATAGATCGTAGTTTGGCGAACGGAGTCGGTGGAAGCCCTCCGGTCGAGGGAAAATGCAAGAGCAACGAGCGTCTGCGCATTACCCGGACAGCTTGTCGCGAGAACTCCTGTAGAAGACGAGGCTCGCAGAGACCCACGGTGCGGACAGTGCGCGGACCGCCAGCACGCGACGCGGTTGCACCGACGCAACACCTTCTACGTCGACTGCCACCACAGGCACCTCTAATTTCTCCACTAAAAGAAAACAGCCACTGTCATACGCTCCATTCTCTCCCGTATTTTCCGTGACCTGACCGTTTCGAGAAATTCGAAGAAGACACCGAACGCAAAGAGCTACGAGCAACAGTGCGGCGAAAGTATACGGGGCCGCTCCGCTAACGTTTGCAACTGGTTGTTCATTCGTCACAGCATACCCGTAACGCGTACACCTATTGTTTGGCTCTAACAGCAGAGCTTTTACCGCCCGTGGCTACATCGCGGTACAAACATAATGGATTGCGAATAAATAATGCGGAAGAACGGTAGCTGTATCGCTGGAATAGGCCGAATAATGTTATTAACAGTTAAAGCCATCGAAGCGCAAACATGATGCACCGTCCATTAATCGTGCAACGCTAACGGGCACGCGAGAAACGCGGTGAGAACGATTGGAACGTACACCAAGGCGGTGGGATATAAAAACTCAACGGCGACAGCAAACAGGCCCGAGGAGAGAAACTAATTGAGATGCTTGAGTGATGGAGACTCGTTGGTCGTTCGGAAAAAGTACAAATATTTTCTAGGGAGATTCTAAGAAATGTTGAGACGCGCATCGGTTGTGGGACCACAGTCCGAACAAAAAACTTGATGGAAAGAAGACAAACAACGTGGGTGTCCACATAGACTTCTCGCAATTATCGTTTAAAAAGCTGACGCATAGATCGAAGGAAAGACAAGTAAATTGATACCAGCGTCTGAAAACTCGCGGGGGAACCGTTGTCTAAGAAGATACTCGGAGAGATCGCCAGCGTTGAATCGTTTCGAAGCTGTACACAAGAAAAATGCGGCATCTGAGGCAATATTACACGATTTTACGGTAATTCGTGCGCTCTTATACACATTCCTTTTTTATCAGCCATCAATAGCGGAGCACGTCGCTGAAACGTATCGCTCAAACTTTCTGAAACTCATATTCACGCGTATCGGAAGCCCATAGCTGATGTCACGATTACGGCATAGAAGCTGAATCTGTTCCGTGATATTAGATTTTTTTTTAAACGGAGGAAAATAGCTTCAGGTTAACAAAAAATGTGACAGCTTAATAGCAGCTTGCAAAAGTACCAGACCATTCATTGGAAGGGCAGGCAAAGTTCCTCCATTTACGTCACGCATTGTCTCGGTTACCTTTTTAAGAAAATATCCCAAGTTTACAGCTCGATGCCGCGTAACTTGTACAAAGGAGTATTTATAAAGGTCACGAAGCCTCTGATAACGCGCGCGCAGATTTGAAGCACTTTCCCCGGCCCTGATAATCTTTGGTTGAGCCCCACTTCTAACACCAATCCTTCTTTCTTTTATTCTGGCTTTTATACTGCTGCCGAGCACGACCGTCGTCTTCACGGCCACGCCAAACTGTCAATTTTCATTTAGCAAAGATTCTCCCCGAAGATTCTTCTGCCTGCCGCTGCTGGCAAAGTATTTCTGGGCTCCTTCGTTCTCGTTTTAACGGCGATCTAATAACGATAAAACGATTATGGAAATGCACGCGAAAGGCCGGTAAACAAACGAACGGTCCAAGCGGCAAGCTCAGCGAAACGGAGCTTTTAAGGCTGCGGCGACCCTCCGTGTCCCCCATTAATTCTAATAAATGCAATCGATGAAGTTAGACGCGACTCGCGGCTCGCAATGCTCCGAATCGCTCTCGCCGCAGACCGGCAGCGGTAGGTACGTACCTATGTATGTAGATCGGTTCGCCCGAGCGCGCAACGCGATCGTTACAAAATTCATTTGGACCCGTCGTGTTCATTTAGCGACCGTATGCATTATTGTTCGCCGTTGTCAACACGGATTTAATCCCCATCCTTGTTTTCGCCGATAGATAATCAACAGATTGGCGCTGCGGTCTTCGTCGTTTTATTAAATAGAAACGATCGATGAAAACCGTCTCGACATCGCCCGTCGACATTTATCCCCGAACTTTGTAACCGTTCGTGGGAACTCGCGAACGCGTAACCAGTCTTGAGGCAAGCTGTTACTTCGACAGGGCTGAAGATTGCTCTCGCGAAAAGCGATCTTGACTAGCTTAGGAAGTACGTTCACTGGGCCCGACGGATGTTCCTCGGCAAAAGTGAAATTCCCCGCTTCGATCACGGCCCTGTTTTGTTAAACACCGCGGGCCCCGCGCAAATCCGCGATCGGCGGGTCAAACGGCTCGGAGAATATGACAATAATTTACGCGCGGTGGCAGGGCGCTTGCGAAGAAACGACTTTCCCTAACGAATTTCTACTGGGACTTTGGAATACGGCGAACCGAAGTTCCTACGAGTCGTTTGGCGAAAAAGAAACGTAATCAGGAGGAAACTTTGGCAAAAATCGCGGGAGCTTAATGAACTTCCCGAGAAAATTGCTTTCTTGTTCGGGTTCCTCTCCTCTGTCTACTTGATTCCCTTCTTTCTCCCTTCCCGAGAGACTCACTGATTCCCATTATTCAAAACGTGTTGCCCACGGCAGCGTATTCGAAAGCTCCGCTTCGTGTATGGAAGGAAGAAAAGGGGACGAAATTTAAAAATGAAATAGACCGATTTTATTAGCGGCTTAGGTTGATATCTTCATCCTCAACGACGGCGATCAAATTACACTTTTAAATATTGCCCCGCGTGTTTCGAGGCGCGAACTGCACGGGGGATGTTCCTTGGACGCTTCCCTCTTAAGCGTCGTTTGCCAGATGACAATGCAATTTGCAGTTACGGTAGGGAAAAATCCTCGAGACCATTCGCGATAAAAAAGGATGCTGTTTCTCCTAGATTCAGCAACAAGGGCAGGATAAACGTGCTCTAAATACGCGACGCACCGCGGACAATTATTTTTACGGACTTTCGAGTCGCGAGGCGTTCTAAAAGAATATCTGGCACACATATGAAATGCACGAATCAGAAAGTAGTAATCCTTGTTTCAATACTCCAGGGAGACGGAATATTTTCTTTCCAGATGCGCCGAAGCAATCGTACGCTCCGCGTGATCCATCAGCAACACAGATTTTCCGCCAGAAACTTATTTCCCCATACAAATCCGAAGGAAAACGGGCACAGTATCTGATCCACTTCCGTAGACATCGTTCTCTCGATCGGTTCAGAATCTCGACCGTCAGTAGAAGAAAAAGGTTCACGAGCTTGTGATTCCAGTTTCGATCAGGCTACAGAATCGTCAATTATAGATTGCTGAATAGAACGAGGGACCACGAGCAGGTCGCAACAAAACCGTTCTTCCGACGACGTTAACATCCTGCTGATGATGATAATAGCCCACGAAATATTACGAATGCATGCGCTACTCGCCCTCTCCCTATACGTGTTCAGACTCCCTCGGCATGATGCGCTATTAGTCTCTGTCCCCTTTCTTCCGCGGTGTATCTCACGCGGGACATACGTAGCATATAGAGAAGAGCGGAGTTTACTCGGTGCGGTAGGTCAGGGGGTCGAGAGGTCCACCCTTACACGAGAGTTCGAAGCTTCTACCCCTCTGTCAACCGAACGCCCATCGAAAGTGTGACTGGTTCTGCTCG